>OY743168.1:83250696-86030724 GCA_963555705.1 Ligustrum vulgare
TTTAAAAGATTTAATTAGTTACACTCACCTTAATTACAACTGCAATTATAACTTAATTAAATTTTATTATCAGTTTATAATTAATTACAATTGTAACTTTTTTTCAATTTTGTAATTAATTGCAATTGTAAATTATGAATTAGTAAAACATTAGTGTAATTTGTAATTAGCCACCACTACAACCACCGTTGAAAATAAAATTGTAATTTTATTTTAATTTTGTAATTAATTACAATTTTAACCAATCATCACCACCACCACTGGCCATCACTACTAATATTCAACCACTGCAAGTCCTGCAGTTCTAGAACTACCTCACAAAAGATTTCATTTCCCTTCATAGATTGTTTATATATATATATATATATATATATATATGCAGAGAAGCACCGTCCAAACCAGCCTGTAGAAGAAGAAAATCGTGTGAGGCTAGATGTAGAGAAGCACCGTCCAAAAAGGGCTAATACCGAAAGCAGAAGCCAAACCAAGAAATTGACACAAACTCGGTGGAAGAGAGAGGAGATCAATGAAGCTCGACTAAAACAAGTCTAAAACCATCGGGAAACCATATTTGATGAGCTCTCCATTCCTGTACTTGTCAAGGCCCATAAATATCGTGAAGTCTCCGACTTTAGGTCGAACCTTGAAGTAGAAAATCATTGCTTCAATTTCTCTCGAGTGTTTCGAAAGTTTTTCCCAAACTTTTGATTTATAATTACCTGATTTAATAAAATAGTTTCTAATAACCTGATTATAAAAATTTAAGGGTTAAGATCACAATTACACACATTTAGGCTTGAAAATTTTTGTAATCAGGTGATTTGTAACTAATTACACAAGTATCAAAATAATTTTCAAAGTCATATTTTTTTAATTAGAATCATGTACTGTTATTAATCACAATTGTAACTTTATCTCAAGTTGTAATTAGTTACAAGTGTAATTTTAACTACAATTGCAATTAATTACCACCACCACCGACCACCACCTAATTTGTAATCGGTCACCACCACAACCACCGTCGAAAATACAATTGTAACTTATTTCAATTTTGTAATTAATTACAATTGTAACTTATGAATTAGTAAATCATTAGTTTAATTCGTAATTTGTAATTAATTACATTAATGTAATTGTAATTAGTTACCGCCACAATTGTCGTCGTCGGATTACCATCGGAAATAAAATTGTAACTTTATTTTAGTTTTGTAATTAATTACAATTAAAATCTTATTTCAATTTGTAATTAGTTTAAAGAGCATATATACTGATACTAACACAGTAATTGGGTTTTCCCAGTTTTTTAGTGCATTTATTCTCCTCTACTCGTGTAAAAATTGAAAAGGAACACAAACTTGAATCATGAACGAACTGTTCATGTTTCTTGTTGCAGTATCAAAACATTTTATCCTTTTTTTCTTGTGAAAAAGCTGTGATTTTTTTTTTTTTTTTTTAATTTGAAATAAATATAACCTTTGATGTAAACGTGAAGCGAGAAACAAAGAAAATAGAAACAAGCTTTTTCGTCTTTACTGCTTGAAGAAAAGATCAAATTAACACGAATTTATTGACCTAAGGACTAGTTTCAGTTGCATCACAGATTTTAATTTGTAATTAGTTACAATTGTAATTTTAATTTTTCAATATCACCACCACCACCACCACCACCATCCAAGAAATCACATCGCGTCTCCTATACTCCATCTTAATCTTTGACAGAGTTATCGAAATATTCCAATACCAAATCGCCACATCCTCGTTCGAGCTCTTTTTTTTTTTTTTTTTTTTTTTTTGGTTCCTCAAAACAACATCAAGATATCGAACAAATAACTTTACAAAATACTGCGTTCTCTAATAGCTTATGCCGGTCATAATTTCTTAGAATTTTCTTTGGAATGATCCTTTGAATGTCGTTGGCTATAGCTATTGCAGAGGCTCTCCTGGTTACGATTTTCTCAAGATTCTTGATGTTCTCTAACAAAATGATAACATGAGAACTCGAAGATTCAACCAATTTGTTCGCAGTTTCCATAGCAGAGCATAGCTTTAGTGTAAGTATGTCCATGAGTGATCTTCACCATCAAATGCTGGTTTCAATTACTCAAAGTTCTCTTAGAAGTGTCAGCCGCAGAAGGCGACTGAGTAGGATGGTCGTGTGGTACAGCGATATCCTTCTCTTCGACGTCGTTCAGCAGATCGGTTATGCATAGTAAGGGCCCGCCCATTCCCATTACCCTAGTTCGAGCTTATAGAGCAAGAAATCATCGACATTCCCTCTAAATCCTCCTCTCCGACTCCAGTTCCGAGCTATAAATCGAACAGTCAAGTTCACAATCATAGCAATTTTGGCATATTAGCAGCCCTACCCAGTGGAATTGGAGATTTCAAAACCCGATCGAACACTGAATCCAGAGTGGTTTTCAACCACAAGGCATCCACCTCCGCATCACTTGCGTCCTTGACATCTTCTTCCCCTACCTCATCTTGAATTATGATCCCCTTAATTACGAAAAGGCCCATGTCGGTGACAAAAGATGCACTTTTACCATCAATCGACACGGGTAAATGTTCCACTACAATCAGCGGCAATGCAGAAGAGATGAATTGAGTTTTTCAGCTGAATATATAAAATAGTGTTAGAAATAAATGATGAAATACAGAAAATTAGGGTTTAAAGGTGGGGGTAGCTTAGATGTAGAGAGAAGAATACGAAAGAAAGGGAAAGGGGTTGAATTGTGTTTGATTCATATATATATACCTGATTATATAAAATATTTTAAACTTAACTGATTTTAAAAATTAAGTAATTAAAATTATTAATGAGTCTAATTAGCCCTTTTTTTTAATAAAAGTGGTGCTGCCCTCGGTTGGTCCAATCCACCAAAGTTCAATTGTGGCTTCTTTTAATTTAACAATTAAAAAATGGGAAAAATTGACAAATAACCAAATAAATAAAATAAATTCAATAAATACTACACCTTACTTTATTTATTACAAATACTGGACTTCAAGTTAAAGTAAACAAAAAGTACTGTATGCTAAAATTTCCTTTTTGGATCTGTAACTGAAAATTTTCAAAGACAAACACTCTGACTCCGAAATGCATAAACTCCACTTGCTGAAGAAAAAGAAATTTGAATTTAATAGACAAAATTTACTGAGTTGCCATAAATCCTCACCTTTTAAGCAAATCCTCACCGTTGACAATAGGGCTGGGCAAAAACCGACCCAACCCGATCAACCCGCCCAAACCGACCCAACCCGATCGGGTTGGGTCGGTTTTTCATGAAAATTGGGTTGGGTTGGGTTTTTTTTTTTTTAAAATTTTCGGGTTGGGTCGGGTTGCGGGTTGGGTGAACAACCCGACCCAACCCAACCCAACCCAACCCAACAAAAAAAAAGACGTTTTTTTTTTTTTTTTTTTTTTTTTTTTTTTTTTTAAGTAATGAAACTTGACTTATTTAAATATTGATTGAACATATTTTAATTTTATTAGCAAGTGTTCAATTTATTGTATTTTTGGTTATTGTAGTGTACATAATTGATTTTGAATTAAAGATAGATTCTTGAGTGTTTTTTTTTTTTTTTCAAAAATTTTACTAATTGGGCCAAAGCCCAAACCGACCAACCCGACCCAACCCGACCGAAATTTGGTGGGTTGGGTTGGGTTGGGTTTGAATTCGTAATTGGGTTGGGTTGGGTTGATTTTTTATCAACCCGACCGTGGTGGGTTGGGTTCGGGTTGGGCAAAAAACCGACCCAACCCGACCGACGCCCACCCCTAGTTGACAATCTATTATTATTCCTGATGAAACTCTGAATTCAAAATCGATTTGGAATTTGCCAATAATAACATTACATACAAGGAAACACTGCTATTGAATTGATCCTTGGCGAGGAGGTAAGAATACACTATTTATTATGTTGGGCTGAAGATTTTAATTGGGTAATATCTTGATTCATGGGTGAGAGACTAACAACTTGATTATCTACATTCTTCCCAATTCCAAGATATTTTACACATTTCATCATGATTAGTTCAGAATGTTTACACCATTTTACGTATCATCATTGTTCATATATCATTTCATAATTTCTAAGGTTAATCACATTTCATATGCTATATTATGTGATATGTTGAAAAGTTATACATTTTCATGTGTTGAATTGATCGTTGTTGTCAACTAGGATTATTTTAAAGTTATTTTTCTATATGATTTGGCTAATTTGAAAGCTTAATAAATATGTATTTTTGCACTAGTTCTTGATGATTTCATGATCTATTATCATATCGTTTCTTTCTTTCTCACTATTAAACCGTTAATTGGGATCCTTGGACGATCGATGAAAGTACGAAATAAGTATCCAAGAAAAAGTGTGCCTTTTCGTGCATCATGAAGGTTCAAAATAAGTAAACGACATAAAATTCATTACACGTATAAAAAAGATTGTTGTCAGTACAAGATACATAACATAATGAATGAATTTTCGAGACATGGTAAAGCATAAAACGTAAAAAACTACGATGAGATTAACGATGATAATTTTTTTTTTTTACTTGATTCAAAAACCAAACAGTGGATATGGGGAAAAGTATTGCGTGAAACTAAAAATAAAAAATTAGTTTACATAGTTAAATTCAAATAAGTAGTCATGACTCGATACATTTCATTAAGGATAAGATCAAGATTTAGTGCTTACAAAGCATTATATCTAACACAATGTGATATAGCGACATTTGCTAAGCCAAATGTAAATAACAAATTGGTCAAATGTTTTATTGAACTCGTAAATGAAGATGCAAAATAATGTATAATGTTGTGACAAGTTTAAAACATATTGCAAGGTAGGAGACCTACAAAGCAATGTTGTCACTAATGTTATAAGACTCGCCATGTTTCCTGAAAGATTTGAAATATATCATGCATCAGTACTAAGAGTGGAATAACTTAACACCCGAGAATGTAAATTATGAACAAGAAATGCATAGCATGCCATGTAACACACAGAAAATCATTTAGACAACCAAAATGACTCGAATTGTGTCGTACATTACTAAACTTGTCAACTTGCTTATATAAAGAATTTAAAAATGACAGAAATCTTATTTCATACGATGAGGCATAATTCAAATTCCATGTGTTTTCAGAGAAGCAGGTATCCAACAAAATTTGCTGATTATTGAGGCCTTATTACTACTAATAGGTAACATACATTGTCTATTCCAAAGAAATCCTAATACTAAAAATTCACAAAAATACATTTTAGAAACTAAAATGGTTGTGTCATAGAATCTTTCAATCAACCCTGGTAAATTAACCTATAATATGCCAAATAAGGAGGTTTTAAACAGAGTGAGTTCTCTTGGAGTTGATACAACCACAATGGATTTTTATTCTTTGAACTTCACTCAATCCAATCTGTTTTTATAGGCCTATTCCACAGTTATCCTGCAACTATGGCATCCTTCCAATCTCTGGTTCCACGGATTCTTTTAAATCTATACTCCATTCCAACATAAATTCCAACAATAAGTGGCGGACGCAGACGTTTTATCTTAGTGGGGCACAAAGATGAATTTTTGTTATTCGCGGTGAAGCGATTTTTTTTTTTAGGAAGAGTATTTAAAAAATACAGATTTACGTTTCAAATATCTATCCAAACTAATGCAAACAATCAAATAAACAATTGTAAACAGATATTCAACAAATACCAATCACCAATCAAAGTTGTATAAATGTTGCGAAAAATGAAGAGATACTTGAAATTTTATTACAATTTTATTTATCTATAACTGATACAAACAAATAAACAATTGTAAAAATATATTCAATCCCCAAATTTAAATTTCAAAAGAGATCAATAGTACAAAATATTAATTTAAAAGTATAAACTCCAAACAAAAGTACATAATTTAACCTCTGTTTGACAAACTATATATATATATATATATATATATATATATATATATATTAAACAATACAATTTTTCAAACCACTTTTTAACTTCACTAATTTTCTCTCTCTATTTTTCAACCATATATTTTACATTAAAAACATAAAAAATGTTTTTAAACACAAATTTTTAACAAAGTAAAATCTCAAATTCTAGTTTCTTTATTAATAAAAAAAAAAAAAAAATTGAAAAATCAGATTTTTTTTTTAGTGGGGCACGTGCCCCCACAATGCCCTACCTTAGGTCCGCCCGTGACAATTGTTCCCCAATGTGCACCTTCTTTACACATTTTATTCAACGAATGCTCAGATTGTGAAGTCAAACACTCCCTCATTTGACAACGTCATATGCTTCCTCCGTAGCAACTTTCGTTGTGACCATAATGCCAATCTTCAGAAACCCATCAACAGTGAGATTGAGAAAGGGATTTCCCAAATCCACAATGAGGTCCGCTTTCGGTGAAGTGAATGGCCCTGATAATAACCGACGAGATATCTTGTCAATGAAATTCCTCTTCACTGTATATGATCACAAGGTACTGCTTCACATCTATGCAAGACTGATCTTTGCTACATCTGTACATGTTAGGGGTTTTTGGAGAAGCATGTCGTGGGAGTGGATTTTGATTGAATGTGAATAGACGTTATTTTAGGGATTTTGAAAGAAAATAACATCAATCAGGGCTTGTTTGGCGGAGTTCATTTATCCATCTACAAGAGTGAAGTGATTTTTGACATTTCATTTTTACTATCAAAAAACAGTATTAATGGTATTAAAAAAGATGAAATGTAATTTTTAAATATTAATTGAATAATAGGTAGCGAGTGTCATTTCTTCTTAAAAAATGTTGTATCTTTTCCCAGTCAAGTGTCGTGCAAAAGTTGGGCCAAAACTTCTTCTCAATTAGTAATAGTGAGTCCAATTTATTCCAACTTCTTCACCTAATCCACAAGACATAAAATATGATTAATATCCATAATTTAAGCATTTAAAATCAATGGATTAAGAGAAAATATCACAAATTAAGTAACGATTATGCATTCTATCAAATCCCCCACACTTAGACAGTGCTTGTCCTAGAGCATAAACTAGCTGAAGTTAATGAATTGTTCTCATCATCATTCATTCTTCTACCTCCACCTATCCATCCACAATCCAAATCATCATACCTTAAAGATTTAAATCTTAACACAAGCAAGACACAAACAAAAATAGAGTAAATCCCCATCTACCAACATAAGACTAATCACTTCAACAATTTTTCGAAATCCAAATGTAGTGGGATTTAACACCTCACATTAGATTCATACAATACGCTCAAAGTGTTTAGGGTGTAAAGTATATATATATGTACTCTCAAGTCAAAGCATAGAAAACTCTTACCATAGGCTTGCTAATATGTCACATCGGTACCACCAATGGTTTTGAATGCAAAGTAAGGGTCTTAACACTGTTTGTAATGGGGCTTGGAAAAGGTGGGATAAAAAGAATATATTTTTGACTATTTTTATCGAAGGAATTATACAAACTTCTTCACAAGAGCTCACTTAGACTTCGTGCACTTCAATCAATCAAATCACTTCTGAACCATTTAGACTTGCATCTCTTTGCTCCACAACATACTATTTTTCTTTCTTTTTCTCTTTTGCCATCTTTCTTTTCTTCTTTTCATTTTTTTCTAGGATTTTTTCTTTTCTTTTGTTTTTAGATTTCTAGGAGTTTTTCTTTTGTTTGTCACTCCTTTTTTCACAAATAAAAGAACATCATAGATTGCAACTCAACCACTTTATCCCCAACATTTCTTTCACATTACCACTTCTCAAAAGAACGATGAGACTTACATCATGGGTCTTTGATTCCCAATATCTTTCAATCTCAACCAAAATAAATTGAAGCTCATGTGAATAAGCCTATAAATTCCTTCAATGCAAGGTTTAAAAGAATGGAAGATTAGCAAAGAATATGATTTCTATTGGCTCGTATTGTGGTTAATTTTCAACAAAAAGACTATAGCTCAAAAGTGACTTTCTAAGGGGTATACTTCAAGGTAGGCAATTTAAGAAGGCTAAATTTGACTTCACCTAAGTGCCTTACGTATTTAGTGCATCCAATTACCAAGAGGTATCTCAACATGCATAACAGAGCAAGTTCTAGAAGAGATCAACTAACATGACGATCACAAAATCAAAGGAATAAAGCATGACGTAGTGTATATATATAAATGCTCAAGAAGCTCAAAAGCTCACAAAACAGGGTTAATGTGCATCAAATCCCACACACCCTTCATTCAATCCATCATCAAGAGCAATCAATCCAGTGCAGTTAACGAAAACTCAACTACTCATGCCAATCCTAACTGTGCCTCAATTCATCTCAATAATGCACAATAATTTAGATCATAAAGGGACAAACATTGACAAAATCCATATTTAAAAACATAATTTTCAAAAACATTCTTGTCAAGAAGATTAAACATGGAATATGATAGAAATTGAGGTGCAACTAAAATAAATCAACTTTCAAAACTAGGCAAAAGCACAAGAAAATCCTCCCCGATTTTCCCCACTATTAGTTCATACATTGTCCTCAATGTAACAAAATCATAAATTGTAAAAACTATAAAAAAATAGAGGACTCTCCTAAAATTTTCCTGATTCACATTTGCGTGCAGGTCGATGCTCAAGCCCATGAATTCCAGCATGCAACTGTACATTGTTCTCCATAACTCTGTCTAGTTTACTCCAAGTATTACAGCCTGTCCAATAGAAGTAGCATCCCACTAACCTCATTTCCAAAGTTATCTTGCAATGTGTGACCTGGGGATGGCTGACTGGTGAAGAAAGAAAGAGGGGGAGCGACAGTTTAAGGTGGAGAAGTTGAGGGTTGTGGCTGTGCGTCTGAAAGAGAGAACTGCAGTTTGTAAGTTGGTTGGAAACTGGAGTGGTGTTGATTGAGGGAGGGATAAGGCTGCAGCTGAGAGGAGCAGTGTGTTGGCTTCTGTGTGAAGGACAGACAGGCGGGATTGGAAGGTGAGAGAGAGGCGTTGATGCAGGTTGCAGCAGGATGAAGGCTGTGGAATACCGTCGGTTGTGTTGGCTGCTTGTTAGAAGGAGTTTGTTTGGTGGTAAGGGCCTCGGTGAATGGAGGTGAGAAGAAGGTTGTGGGAGAAGATGGAGATGGCCGATGGCTGTGTGCTTGAAGGTTGAGAGAGAGAGAGAGGGGCGTGAGGTGGGGTTCGGAATTTTTTTGGGTGTCAAGAATAACTTATTTCTTAACCTGAGAATTACCTTGAATAAGGCATGGACACGCCTTATTTCAAGATCTTTTTCAATCCATTGTTTTCTTCATATAGTGTGCCCTCATCTTAGTGAAAATTCATAAATGTTCAAAAATCAAAATAAGGTTAATTTCACTTCAAGAACTATAGGAATCATAAAATAAATAATAGATAACAAATAAAAAAACTAAAAACAAAAATTGATTGCTAAGACTAAAGAAAAATTCGGGTTACCTCCCGAAAGTGCCTTTCTTTTACGTCTTTAGCTAGACTTATTTTTTTCTTTCTTCAACCGAGATCAATTGGATTCCCCTGGCCCAATTTTGTCATGTTATCCATTTGGTAACCTTAATAGAAATGTTTATATTCATGATCATCCGCTTTGTGATGCTTGCTATTGACAACTTTCAAGTCATCATTTCCACTAAGTTGGAAAACTTTCTGTGCTAAGCAATCACAACATCAATAAAATAGACAGAATTAACATCATTAGGACAATTTATGGCATCATAAATATTAAACTTAACAATTGTACCATCAAATTCCATTGTGAGTGTACCATCATGCTTATCAATTTTTGTCCTAGATGTTTTCAGAAATAGCCTTCCTTGCAGAATTGGTGTAGAATTAGAAGAATCATCTTCGTCCATATTAAGTATATAAAAATCAACAGGAAAAATCAAGCATTTACTTGTACTAAAACATCCTCTAAGACTCCTTCAGGACACACATTAGATTTATCGGTAAGTTGCAAAATCACACCCGTTTCTTTTAATGGACCAATATTCAAAGATGAATAAATAGACATGGGCATAATATTTATTGAAGCTCCTAGATCTAACATCGCTTTCTCAACTCTTAATTTACTTATTTTGCAAGGGATAGTGAACATACCTAGGTCCTTTCATTTTGGAGGAAATTTCTTTTGGAGCACAGCTGAAACATTTTCCCCCATGCTTACTTTTTCGTTACCTTTAGCATATCGAGGCACTCGTTTAATTGCATAAAGTAAAGGGATATTTACCTCAATTTTGTGAAAAGTTTCAAGAATTTCCTTCTCATCTTCCTCCTTTTTGGATTTGCTCAATCTTATAGGGAATGGAGGAGGTGTCACGAAAATCTTTGGTTGTTATCTGTTAAGGACTTCGGCTGGTCAATTTGATGTTGTGGGATGACTTCCTTTTCAGTTTCTTCCCTCGAATTACCTTACTAGGCTCTTTCAGTTCCTTCCCACTTCTTAAAGTGATTGCACTCACATTTTTGTTTTGGATTAGCAATAGTTTGTGAGGGCAATTTACCTTGAGATTCCAATCTGCTCACACTTGATGCCAAATGACTCACTTGAGTCTCCAAATTCTTAATGCGTGTCCTCTTATCCTGTTGAAATTTTTGTATATTAATTGCAAGTGATTTAGCAATTTCTTCTAGAGACATACCTAAACATGAAGAAGGTTGTTGTGGTTGAGGAGTAGGCTGTTTAGGCTGAAATTGTTGGAACTGTGGCCTTGTCTGATAACTGAAGTTGAGATGATCCCTCCATCCTGGGTTGTATGTATTTGAATAAGGATCATACTTCGCTTGGGGTGGCCTGAAAATCTTTCAATTGCATTATCTTGCTCAAAAGAATTTTCTTGAAGAGTAGAAAACGTATCGATTGGATGACCAGTAGCAGCACAAATTTCATAAACTTTGACATGTTGCATATTTCCTACAACCATTTGTTGAACAAGAGATGTTAGATTTGCTATTTGATTTTCAAGAGAAGATATATTTACCTCATTCACCCTTTTCAAAGGGGTGTCTTGTCTAAACCCAAATTATTGTGTGTTAGCAGTCATGATGGAGATCAAATCCTTAGCGACGGTTGGGGCTTTATTCACTATAGTTCCTCCGCTAGTTGCATCCATCATCTTCTTCTTCATTGGTAACAATCTCTCATAGAAGTATTGAATGAGCAACTGTTCAGAAATTCCATCAAGAGATGCTAGTTGATTATTTTCCTAATCAATAAACAACCTTACGTACGATCCTAGAATTTAATTTACCAATAGCATTAATCTCTATAGAGATTGCCAATTCTTACCAACAAATTCACATGTGTGATTCATTTAAGTTAGGTTATATATCTTCATAACATGAGTCAAAAATCTATCTATAATCAACTATGTTATTTGTCACTTGTATTAGAAATTCTAAACAATTACTGATTTAAATTCATAATTGGCTAAGTATCATTTTGACAATTAAAACAACGTGCATTTTTTATTAATTAATCAAAACAACTACTTCAATGCAAACAAAAGACATATAAATAGAAAAGAGATAAAAGAACAATGAAATTAATTAGATCTCACAATTTTTTAAAAATCAACACTTCGATTATCCTTGAACTAGAATAATAAATTTAGCTATCCATAAATATTGCAAATTAAAAAATAAAAAGAATAATTTAACAATAAAAATAAAACTCTAATATAGTTTATGGAAATCTTCAATTGTTGTTGCTGCCGTCAAGTCCAATTGTTCCCAAAAGTCTTGCTGTCTTTGAAATTGTCTCTCCAAAGTTGCTCGGTTGCTGGCCCCAAAAGTCTCTCCAATTTCAGCTGCTGCCCTTCCTTTTAGTTCAAGTAAAAAGTCCAAGCCTTGGCCCAATTAGAATACCCAGGGCTTTTCCTAAAATTTGTTGCTACTGCCCTCAAAATTAGAAAGTCGTTGGGGCCAAAAATTGTCCCCAAGTCAATTGTTGCTGTCGATTTTTTTTAATAAAAGTGGTGCTGCCCTTGGTTGGTCCAATCCACCAAAGTTCAATTGTGGCCTCTTTTAACAATTAAAAAATGTTGTATCTTTTCCCAGTCAAGTGCCGTGCAAAAGTTGGGCAAAAACTTCTTCTCAATTAGTAATAGCGAGTTCAATTTGGTCCAACTTCTTCACCTAATCCACAAAACATAAAATATAATTAATATCCAAAATTTAAGAATTTAAAATCAATGAATTAAGAGGAAATATCTCAAATTAAGTAATGATTATGCATTCTATTAGAGTCTGTTCATAGTCTCCCAAATCATCTTTACGATAATATTTCTAAAAATATCCCAAAACCATAAAACTAATTTATCTTTTACAGATTTCATGCACCAATATGATCCGTAGCAACATTCCACAAATCGACTTCTTACTCTTCATTTTGGCGTGATTAGTGATTTATCTGCAAACATATTCTTCTTGGAGAAAATAGATCGAAAGTAAAGCCAGATATATACAAGAATTCAGTTGTGAGTTTGGTTAAATATCTATATCACATTATGTGAATTGTGATATGTAAGTCTTATGTTTTACCGAAAATATTTAAATAATTCAGATTTTCTATATGGGCAACCTCGAATCAAAAAAAGTATTCTAGGATTTCAACAATCGAAATTAAAAGTGAAACCCATGTCAATCTTTTTAGCAGATAGTATAAACAAAATAAGAACTAAACTAATTTTTCCAGAATTCGAAGACGAAGAAATTAAAGAGATGCTCGAAAAACTCAAGATTGTCAGTAAGAAAAAACACAAAGTTTGAGGTTAAAAATGCACATAAATCTCACACGCACATTTCACCTATACGTCTATGCATCAAAATTCATAATGTTATGTAGATACATTTTAAACCATGAATCTAAAAAGGTGAGCGTTCTTATTTCAATGATTAACAATCGTGTCACATAAACATAATTCATAATATTACGGTGTAAATTTCATAGTCAAGTACCTATTTGGTATTGAGAAAAATGAAGATTTCGTGATTTTTTCTTCAAATTGGTGGAGCCAACGTGAATTAAATATCAATAATGCTACAAGTACCGCAAAACTGTACCGCGAATTGTACTGTATACTCACACATGAAGGGAAGGGTGAACTAGTCATTTCACTTTCATGTGTCTGTGCGGTACACTTTGTGGTACGTTTTCGCGGTAACTTTAGCATTTTTCATTAAATATTTCATCTACCATAACAATTTCCATTTCTACCCTTATGTATTTCAAAGTATTACAATAAACATACCCCCTTATCCCAAACCAAATATGAAGTCTCCTCTCCACCACAAACCCATTTAGCCGTTTTGTACAACCAGCTTAGATCCACCGCGACCAAGAACGATGGAGACGCAAAATATTGTGCACTGCACATCGAATTCAGCTAGCTCTCAGATAAGTTTGACTCTACTACAAATCCACAAAAGTATTTTTTGTATTCCTCCCAACACCGATCTCCGAAATTCTGTCTACCGATGTTTGACGCTGACCGGAAAGCCACTCACCAAGGGAAAGGAAAAGGCTAAAGGTGTAAGGTTTCGATACATACATGCACAGCGGAAATTAAACAAACACGAAACCATAGTCCGGATCAACCTTGCACTTAGATAGAATTTGTGATTAGAATAATACCTTCGATGAACGCCGTGAATCTGAAATCTGAAACAGGAGGTACAAACTTGTCACCACCAGCTGTCCAATTGTCCAGCCTCTAACAGAAATCCACACAGCGAGTTGATTCTGGAACTCCACCAATCTCCAACCTTTGGAATGGATTCAAGAGAATTGATTTTTCTCTTTGTGCTAGCAAGAGAAAAATCTGCGCTAGAATATTATGAAAAACGACCATCATGATTTCTCTACAATAGTGCACATATTAATATGTACATTTCAAAACCCTAACCCTAATGACAATAGGGCTTTTAATGAGCCTTGATTAATTAATCATATTAATTAATCTAATTGTAAAGTCCGGCCCAACAATTGGGCTTGTACATTAATTCTAACAATCTCCCACTTGGACAAGATCCAATTCCAGATATTCAATTCTCGCCTTTTGTGTGTGACCCATTAGGTTCCATTCACGATGGAAAACGTCGTGTTATTATTATTATTATTCCAATCTGATTGGAATAAGATGAATTTAAATCTCTATTTCTAATTCATCTTCGACTCACCAAGATCGATTAATTCACGTCGCCGTCCTAGATTGACATCTAGCAATGTATCAAGGCAATCCATGTGAAAGGAAAAGTCATGTGGCATGACAAGACCGGTTCATGTACGGTTACCGTGGAAATACAATCCCTTCATCAATATAACCCAATTGGTTAAGAGATATGGATAGCGTCAATCTCATTTCAACCAATTATGTTATTCACTTCATATCTTAGTTGATCTTGTTATGACTGAAAACACATTTTCAACTCATAACTTCACCCCGGCCGAGGAATTTATATCAACTTAAGTGAGCGAAATATAGGTTATAATCTCCTACTACCCAGGAGTGACGAATCCTCATATTGGACATACACAACCTTCATATGACTCTCACTATACCAGTACGACGTCATCCTGATGACTACCTCTCAAGAGCCAACATCAACGCTCGCCAAAGCATAGTAATCCTCATATAAGATTCTATGACGTCCTCAAGTCAAAGGACCAAATCCACAACCGCGCATTAGAGATTCACCACTGACGCTTGGATAGTTATCCATGTGGAATCTCTAGGCGGGTCATCCAATGCTTTGTTCATCTAACAATGCATCCACGTGTTCATTCGAATGTCCCTCTATTATCTAAATAGTGAGTTAAACTCAATTTAATAATAGATCTGCCTTTATTGCAACAATGATAATATGTGTTATGCTATTTCAATGATTTGATTTAGAGCATGACACTGATATACTCCCACTAGATCCAATAACTCATGTATCTTATACATAACGAGTTTATGTGACAATCACATTCCCGTTGGGATAGCGAATTTACAGGTGGATCTTAGATATGTGACTCTTCACACATTCAACCTTTGCAAGGTTAGTGGGCGTGAATTCTATTTTTCTACAATCTTCGAATAAGATAGTAGCCCCTAAATACATACTTAGATCATCGATGAGACTCAGTTCCCTCGCCTGCGCGATGGCTCCATTGTCGTCACAGTACTCATTACTGGAGCTACAATGCTAGGAACAGTTATAGTTCACTAATGAACTTAACGATCGATATTGCTTCACAAGCACTTATGTATTTGGTCTCGGTTGTATAGTTAGCAGTCTTTCTTGTTTGAACCATTTCAAACTGACCACACCACTACTATAAGTTAATTAACAATTAGACTGAATATTTCCTTCATCCCTTCCCGGACTAAAGGATGGTATCTATGTACCTGAAGACTGTAAGTCTACATTTCTCCTCATGTCTTCTGTATTCTTAGTACTTCTCAAGTTTTCAATAATACAAAAGGTGTTGTGCATAGTGTGGCATTTAAGAAGATCTTATCGTCAAACAATCAAGTATCTTCTCCACATCATTCTTTCTCAATACGTGTTCTAAACACCATTTTGAAAAGATTAACCCCAAAATTTTTGGGATAGAATCCTACATTGGATTCACTCATGCTAACCCCATTAGCACTACATCTATGTACATGAATTAAGAAATCAAAACAACCTTCCTAATCTATCTCTATAGATTATGGTTCCCAAAGTAAAGGTTTTATTTCTCAAATCCATCATGGAGAAATTTAAAATAATTGCACTTTCACTTTAAAGGTTAGAGACTCAGCTTCTGATCAATAATATGTCATCTACATATAGTATCAGAAATATTGAATACTCCCACTAACCTTTTATATACACATGATTAATCAAACATTTTGATTATCTCATCAAAATTAAGATTCTAGCTCCGTTAGACTTGCTTTAATCTGTAATAGATATTTGTAGCTAGTATACTATGTTTAAGGATTCAAAAATCCCATAGTTACATCATGTTGCTACTGCAAGCAGAATTCGAATTGATTCATAGTAAACGCATTTACAACGTATGAGTCTTACCCATTTCAGGTGAATCAAATAAGTTCCAAAACTTGTTCTTGTCTCGAATTCCATGGCTTCCTGCCATCTCATTTAGTCAACACTTGACTTAGCTTCTATGTAAATATTGGCTCATTATCCTTGATGACTAATACAATATTAGCAATCAAGGATGTGTAACTCAATGGAGTATACATGATCCGAATATCTTTACATTGAGCTAGTGTGTTCTCAATCGTCACCACGTCCTGAGCAGCGCTCGTGTTCCAAGCATTGATCTATGCTTCATCCAATGCAAGCGCAAATTCTAGCTTATTTAATCGGTTAAGTATATGTGTAATCATGAACTCTTTCATGTTCTACTTCTACTCCCACTGTCTTCTCTTAGATGAACTGTTTCTCTAAGACATTGACAAAATTCGAGATAGACTTTCTTTCTCGATAGGAATGTAGAAATAATATCCAACCATCTTTTGGATATCCCACAAATATACATATTGGACTAAGGCTATTGCTTATCCAAATTTGGTATACTTCTAATAAGTATTGAGGTCTTAAAATTTTAACGCGAGGAAGATTAAACCTTTGAAATCCATATCCTATATGGACATTCATCAACCGATTATCATGGAACACGACTAAGTGTGTAACATAGAGTTTTAGTGCAAAGCTCCAAAAACTGTTTTGGAGATTTTTGCGTGGCTTCATCAATGATTGCATCAATTGCAATCTCTGTCCTTTCATATTCGTTATTGTGCAGAGACGTATATGAAAGAATTATCTATGCGAAAATTATATTCTCATAACACAATCTTGAAGTCAATCACTTGGAAATATTCTTCACTTTGATCAAATCTACGTGCTTAGAATATTTTTCTCATTTTGACCTTCTAATTTATATATGTATTATTTGAACTTTTCAAACTTACAGATTTAAACTTTATTATAGATAACAATGACAATCATGGTTATCTAATGATTAAAGACCACTCTGACATATATCCGCTTACATCCGAATGTAACAGGCTCAATGGATCAACCATCCCACATTTCCTTTTTCAAAGAAAATTGACCTATCAATTTACCTCCAAGGTGAGATATACATATATCTCTATTAATTGAATAAGTCAAGTATCAGATTTAAGTGTGACTTCTTCTTTGCCAATATTCAGAATGTAGACTGTTTGTTATTTACCTCACTTCCATAATATCCCATTTAAGTTATCGAATAACTATTATTCTTAATTAAAGAGGATAATCACTTCATGTCCAAACATGAAGTGGAAGTGTCGTTCTTCATAAGAACTGTAATTAACAATTGTTTAATTTTAAACTGAATGAGAAGGCAAAAATAGGTAATAGCTTCTTAAGATGTTCAAACAACATTTGCTTTATTACCTACAAATAGGTACATCACCATTTTTCAA
The DNA here is from genome assembly GCA_963555705.1 of Ligustrum vulgare. Classification (NCBI taxonomy): domain Eukaryota; kingdom Viridiplantae; phylum Streptophyta; class Magnoliopsida; order Lamiales; family Oleaceae; genus Ligustrum; species Ligustrum vulgare. Next base: position 83,268,193 of record OY743168.1, read on the forward strand.
AATTATTCTACTTTTAGCCATTGCAAATTATCGGTATCTAATACTCGATTAGCTAAGTAGATTATTTAACCTCTATCAAATAGAAAACTGAAGCAGAAGATTCACCAAACTTCTCACTTCTTCAGTTCGGTTAAGGGAGCCTCGCAATTATAAATGTAGCTTCCTATTATTGGCATGTTCGAGAAGAGTATTCTCGATCATATCGTGTTTTTGAGATCATTTCTCAAAGGACGACGCCAATTCAAGGATTTCAGTCTAATGAACTTACTCAATGTCAATTGCACTGTATAAGTTCACGTAATAACTCAAATTTTAAAACTCATACAACAACAATAAAAAATAAATCAGGTATTATCATGTATAAATCAATTTAATAAGGTCTTTTATTAAATCGATTGCTCCCACTGTTTTACTTTAATTAATGTCCCTCAACATTAATCTCGTAGAATCCTGTTAGATTCACAGTAGGCTAAGATCTCGTTTATTTCATTAGAACCTTGAGTGACTCAACAAGCTCTAATGAGACATCCAGGTAGATACTTCCATCAATCACATCTCCATGTGACTCCTAGATCATCAAGTAGACAACTCCTTGTCGCACACATCTTATGTATTTACTTGATTGTGCCTCCAAAATCTAATCTCCTTGAGTGACTCAACAAAAGATAGATTTCGGTTAAATTCTACCCATTGTTCAGAAACATCTTATGTTTCATAGTGATAAACACACCTTCCCACTTGCAACCTTGAGTGACTCAACAAACCGCATCGAGGGTGGATTCTGGTTTTTCACTATAACAACGGAAGGCACTTTGCATTAACCAATTAATATGAATTTAATAAACTGCTTCCAATATTATATCCCTTTTGATTTACTCAATAAAGGATGTACATTTTGGTTAAGCCCGACCCATTATTCAGAAGTATCTAATACTTCATAATGAGAAACATATCTACCAGCGAGTAGCCTTGAGTGACTCAACAAGCTGACATCGATAGTAAACTCTGGTTTTTCATTACAACAATGGAAAGCACGTGACTTAATATAATTTTAAGTGAGGGGTTTGTCTCATCATTCCTATGTATATTAACTAACATCCACCATGCAATTAATCATACATATAATAATAATGTGGATGATTATGGACAATATCTATCTAGTCTTCTCGAGCCATGAAGAAAACTAGTTGGTCAATTCCTAGGGGACATTGCATTCGATCATCGAATGCTAAATGCAATCATCTACATCTGCTGCTGCAACCTGTATCCTATACTAGTTGTCTTCTTGTGGCCAGCTACAACCTGTATCCTATACTAGTTGGCACGCAGGCCTGTATCAAAGGACGCGCAAGCCCATATCTACAAACTAGGGCTCGGAGGCCCAAATAAATTAAATAATAGGCACGCAGGCCCAATTAAATAATAATAGGCTCGCAAACCCAATCAACAAAAACAGAATAAATTAACCATCCAACCAATCACATGGGTCGATTCCATAACCATCCACTAAATACACATTCATCATATAAATGGATTATAACATAATATCTAATATTATATAAACAAATTTCAAGTTTCTAGCAATTTAGGTCGTCTAAACTAATTTAGATAAACTTGATCGGAACAATAATTAATTAATCAAATTAATTAATTAACTTTAGTTAGCGGGACTTATTTAATTAAAATCATATTTTAATCAAATACCAAATTAGAGTCCAACTCTAATTCCAAAAGAGGCAAATTAGGATAAAACTCCTAAAATAAAATGAAATTCAATTTGGTAATTGATTAATCAAATTAATTAATTACATTAATTAACGAGTTTATTTAATTAAAATCAAAATTTAATTAAATACTAAATTAGAGTCCAACTCCAATTTAAAGATTTTAGGGCTAATTCAATTTAGGATCAAATCCTAAATAAAATTCAATTAATAATCAATTAATCAAATTAACTAATTATTAAATCAAATTTAATTAAAATCAAATTTTAATTAAACACCATATTAGAGTTCAAACTCTAATTATGAAATTAGGGCAAATTGAATCAACATTTCAATTTAGGATAATACTCCTAAATAAAATAATATTCAATTTAGGGTCAAATTATATATTTTGTTAAAATCAAATTTTAACAATAATTTTAAAAAAAAGTCGTGAATTTTAAAATAACATTTTGAATTGGGTCAAAGTTTTAAATTGGGTCAAACCAATTTGAAAATCCAATTTAAAACAAATTTTAAAATTACATTTAAGGATATTTAGTAAAATGGCATTTTAACCCAATTTTAAATTTTCAAACAATCCCTACAATTTCATAAATTGTAGAAACAGCCCTTTATTCAAAATTGCAAATTGACCCTTAGAACATAATTGAAGACAGGGGTTTGAAATTTCAGAAATTACAAAGAAGCCCCAGCCCCAATTCCAAACCCTAATTCGTAAATTTCAAACGGGCCCCTACAATTTCGAAAATTGCAACACAGGCCCCCGCCCCCAAATCTCCTCCAGCCCGTCTGAAGATTTTTTTCTCCTTTGGCTCGCTGCGCCGGCACCATACCGGCACCGCTTCTGCTTTGCAACGCGAACCGCTGCCCCCTCTGCAGAAGCAGCGCGATGCCGCTGCTACAACAGAGCTCTCGTCACTGCAATCGAGCGACCACACAGCAGTGTTTGAGCTGCTATTGCAGGCAACGATGCTGCCAAGAATCGCCCTTCGTGCAGCGCACGCTGCTGCGTCACAGCAGCGTTTGACGCAGCGTTTGAGGTCAGCGATCCTGCCTCTCATGCGGTGCGGTGCGGCAGCGGCCGTGCTGCCGCTGCAAGGCAGCCCTTCACCGCTCGGGCTATGCCACCGCTGCTGGTGGCGGCGCCTGATTCTCCAATTCCCTTTTCCGATCAAAAATATATTCTTCTCCAAATCAGATTTAGAACTAGAAAAAATAATTTTCTCAAAATCCAGAAACAAGAAATCAAAATTCAATCATATTGAATTCATCAAAGAATTAAACAAATTCTAGCAAGTAACAAGGTAGGCTCTGATACCACTGTAAGGTTTCGATACATACATGCACAGCGGAAATTAAACAAACACGAAACCATAGCCCGGATCAACCTTGCACTTAGATAGAATTTGTGAATAGAATAATACCTTCGATGAACGCCGTAAATCTAAAATCTGAAACAAGAGGTACAAACTTGTCACCACCAGCTGTCCAATTGTCCAACCTCTAACAGAAATCCACACAGCGAGTTGATTCTGGAACTCCATCAATCTCCAACCTTTGGAATGGATTCGAGAGAATTGATTTTTCTTTTTGTGCTAGCAAGAGAAAAATCTGCGCTAGAATATTATGAAAAACGACTATCATGATTTCTCTACAATAGTGCACATATTAATATGTGCATTTCAAAACCCTAACCCTAATGACAATAGGGCTTTTAATGGGCCTTGATTAATTAATCATATTAATTAATCTAATTGTAAAGTCCGGCCCAACAATTGGGCTTGTACATTAATTCTAACAAAAGGTTCGTCTGGTAGAAAAAATTTGAAGTGGGGCAAGCACGAGCATACCGTTTTCATCCACTACTGCGAAGAGGACGTTGTCGCCGGGCATCGTGAAGGGAAGTGCTTCACGATAGCTGGGTGGGAGCTCATTCTTGGGAGGTTGAAAGGACGCACAGAGTGAGACTGGACGCCGCCAGCTTTACTCAACCATGCGTAAAGACAACATCCAGCTTCTCGAATTGCTCAACTGCAGCGGTGTCACCTACGACCAAAACCTCAATGCTATGGTTGCTCCCAACCATTGGTGGGAGTCTAGAATTTGGGTTCGTCCAAACCTGTAGAGCGATTTTAAACTATTTGATTTTTAAGAGTTTTGTGTCTGAATGTATAAGGCTACTCGAAACATCTAAGAAGTTGGTGCACTGTTCGGCCGAATTACATGTTTGGTTGAAAAATTTATCCACTTGACTGACTTCCTTTTAATATCAAATGGAGATGCAAAAACTGACCAATCGTATATTATGTTCCAATTCGAAAATTCCCTTTTTTTTTTCATCACACTTAATCAGCCTCACGGCATTTTGTGTTTCGCTGTAATCAATAATCTTTGAAAATTCCGTCATTGGAATTGAACTAAAAAGATGATTCTACCGCAGAGTAGAAGTATATCCACATGCTTCCCAATTCTTTGTGTGCTTTGTCATCAAATTGTCAGGTTTGCAAACAGTCCAATTAATGGCCTGATACCTGAACTTTCACTGTAAAGTATGCAGATCTTGGTTGATTTGGGTTTTATGTTACTTTGTTTCATTACTGAAGGAAAACTGTTACTGTGAAGTGTTGTCATAGTAGTAAGCATGTTGTTGAATTTCTATTTGCGGTGTTGTCAACTAGAAATTATCATGTGCTGTGTTGATTGTAAAAGAGGCATTGTCATGACCCGTCCCATATCATCCTACTGGATCTAAAACGTAACGTGTGCCGATGGCAGGTGACAACTAGATGTTGAACCCATCACCAAGGCAAACTTGAATTTTCTTATCTTTCAGATTCACCTTTTAAATAAATTTGATCCCATAAAAATTAATAAAAATTTTGACAGAGTCTCCCCTATATTATTGACATAACCAACATGTAATTCAACGTCAAATCCTCAACAATCATGCATAATAATCATAAAGAATTCCCCAACCTTTCAAACATAACGTTAATGTAATATGTCAATTGTTGTTCTAATACACACACACACACACACACACACACACACAACCCTTATTACATAATCACAAAGCCTATTACTGACAAGGCCACAAAAGAATATCACAGCCTATAACATGAGCACAAAAAATAACTTTTAAATACCATATCAGAATAAACCATTAAAATGCCTACTTTTAGCTTGTCTGACGGCGATGACTCTATCCAAGCTGCTCAAAATCTGTAACTTTTCCTATGGGGAAGAGATAGGGAAAAACGTGAGCTTGTAATTCGGTGAGTGGAGTTTCTAAAATAATTTTCTCTTATTACCCATTTTTAAAAACATAATTTATTTCATAAACTTTTGTCACGTTAAATCAAATCATACATGCTAAGAATAATCATAAAGATCGTGGAATAATCATTTGTGGCATAATTGATAAACTGTAATACATAAGAAAATCACACCAAAGGTACCCAACTAAATCATCTGAAATCTGTATCTAGTCATACGCGCGTAGACTGCTAAGCACCTCCGTACCCGGTCCAAAGCCTCTCTGGGTACAAAAGTGGGTCCTAAAGACCTCATATATGCACCCTTACACACGGGCCATAGGCCCCCTCCGTGCATAAGAGTGGATCTTAAGATCATCTGAACACGGACCATAGACCCCCTCCGTGACAGAGCCTTAAGATCTCAAATAATATCCGCTAGTACACGGGCCCAAGGCCCCCTCCGTGCACTACCACAAGAACAGATAACTACATCGAGTACTTCTGCTGATTTTGAAATCATACATACTCAACTTGACTAATAATGCTCGTAAAACATGGTAAAAAGAGTCATCACGATAAACAAACTTAATTTTAAAACATTTGTTTTGATAATCATGTTAAAATCAAGTAATTTAAAAATCATTTGTAACTTGTAGAAAATCATTGTGAATAACGTAGAAAATTCTTTAAGTTTATTCTCCACTCACAAAATAATTGACCGTCCACTAGCTTGGCCGGTATATAACGCCAACTTCCTCGTCACCTCCTGAGATAAAATAAAATCTTCACATCAACATTTAAAATCACCTTAATAGATAATATAGCAAAAGAGCCTCATTCTTGAATTATCTCATTAAACTTATTTTCTCTTATTACACCATACTTACCCTTTTTACTTAGGAACACAAAATCACTTCTAATGTCTAACTAAATTTTAATATCACTTAAGATTTTGAAATTAGAGCTACATTTATCTAAATCCCAATTTTTCAATTTTACAAGTTCACTAGTTTATTTACCCATCTTCATAACTAAACCAACATTCATTACCAACACCAACCAATCCATTTCTAGCACAAAACAAACCAAAATACAAATTTATCTCAACTTAATCACTAGTTTAAACCAATTGGCATAAAACCCTAATCTTTAATACCAAGCATTTATTTCAATAAACTTAACTATATAACTAAAATCACCAAAATCATTATTCTCACATTCATATATAACTCACATTTAAACTATAAATCAAAAGCCCTAATTTTACACATTATTGAACAATAAATATTTTATCACTTACCTCTTAATGTTAGGAAAATATGATAGAATAATACCAACACAAACTTTAAGTTGGATGGACTCCTCCTTCTTTTTCCTTTCCTTTCTTTTTCTTTCCCTTTCTTTCCTTTTCTTTCTCCCGGTTTTTTTTCTTCTCTACACCTCAGCCTTTGTTTTGTCAAGTAGGTCCCCAATTCTTATTCCTTAATTTAACTAAATCCTTAACTTATATAAATTTTAGAAAAATAAGCCCAACAAATAAAATAATATAATTTGGTCCTAATTAGACTTTGACTTGACTATTTCATATATGACTTTGACTAGTAGAAATTTGACTAATAAAAATAATAATTAAGTTGTTACAGGCATGCTATACACTCATTGTTATAGATTCAATATATCCTCTTTTAGACAGTAATTGTTCTTATACACTTTCGTATGTGGAATGTAATGTTCATGTTCTGTTTCCATTTATTGCTGCCATTGACTTTCTATTTGGTTTTAACTTGCTCTTCATTTTGCAGGTTAGGCCATAGTATAAAAATTCAAGCATATGAATTGCGCTGAGGTTTACCATGACTATGGGCGATTGTTCGGGGACACATACAATTCAGACAATTATGTCGAAACGTCAACTAAAATGGATCGGAAGGGTGGATTCCTTTCTTCTGGTTATGGTGGCGTATGTTCAAGGAACAATAATATACCGTTAAGTGCTGTTGCTGAGATGATCTACGAAAGTGACGGTGCGTCCCTGACGGGAAAGCTTCAACGATGGATTTCTTACAACCCGAAGTGACGATAAACGTAAGACCTGTAGCAGCGGGGGGAAGACTAAAAAGAAGAGGTCTGTCCGGGGCACACTTTCCGAGCCAACTAGCAAGTTGTCCTCCCTAGGGGAGGACATTCGCGCCGAACGTGCTCGAGATCGTGCAATATGTCTTAATTGTGCTGATTGCATAAAAGAATTGAAGACTGTAGTCGAAAATGAGATTATACAATTTTACTCTCAGTTTCTTCACCATCAAATCAAAACGTGAGGGTTACGACACATGCAACACGATAGATGAGAAATGGGATTGGTTGAGTTACAGCTTTGAAGAATTTTGTACATCGAAAATATGAGGCCCTCGATCCGTTAGTAGACATTCGTTTATCCACTACATGATGCGTACTGTGTTTTCTTGGTATGTTGTTTGTTTTCGTTTGTGTACTTTGATGGATGGTATTTGGTTGTAAACTGTATGAATGTTTGGCTTAGGACTTATTGGCCATTGGTAGTGTGTCACGAGTACTTGTCCGACTTTTTATGATCCTTTCTCTATGAGTATGACTATCAACTACTTGAAAATATATGGCTGCATGTGCTTATTCCATTCCGAGAATTTGTCTACTAGTTCAGGATTTTTTTTAAAAAGAATCGTAGGGTACTAGATTTTATGACACAAAGTGGGCCTCATTTTATTCCAAAGGTCATCAAGCTAATTATTTTGTTTGTTGTACATGTTTTTATCTCTATAAATTTGAGAGACATGTGTAAGGATTTTAATCAATCGTGTGAGCTTATATGTGAATTATTGTGTATTGAATAAAAGGCTATCAATTTTGGTTAAGCCCATTTAAAGTGATCTAATAAGGATTTGATATATCGGACTTTAATGCATCTAATTAATGTATGGGCTTTTATGTGTAGATACCAGGCCGTTACCTAATTCATGATGGGCCGAATTAGGTTAACTGGAAATTCAGTATATAAAGTCGGTTATGGTCCCTGAATCATACGTACTGTTCATTCTGTTTGACATCCAATCATCAGAGAGAAAATAAGGATTACGTATCGATTTAGAAGATTCAAACACCGTAATCGATCATCGTGAACTATATCTGATTAAGGTACCTTTCCGCTTCAATTATTTAATTCTTGATAATTAAGCATGATGATTTTGGGTCATAGATAAATAATTTATCTGTGATGAATTTTCTAACAAGTGGTATCAGAGCCAATCATCGTGTTAATTATCAGATCTATTTCAAGCGCATATATATGAAACCAAATTGATTTTTTATGCGATTAAGTGGGCTGATTTCGAGAATTGATAAATATGGATATATGTTGGTTTCATCATGAATTAAATCAATCGTGTCTGTATATGCGAAATCAGAATTTCTGTGTTGAATATGTGGATTTTCTGTGTGTATGTATATGTTCCTGTATGTATACATATATCGTTCTCTCTGCCATATGGGTTTTGAATTTGGAGTTAAGATTCAGACATTTGTGATTTTTGGCTGATTGTGGTTGAGGTTTGAACGGATAATTGTGTATATATTTCGAGATTAAAGTATGGATTTTTGTTGAAATTTGGAAATTTGTTTATGGTTGAATATGTGGATTTATGTTGGTGTTGTGTATGGTTTTCGAGTATGATTTGGGTGTGGATGAAATCGAGTTTGGTGCTTTTTTGGTGGTGGTTGAATCCATTCGGATGATTAAGAAAGAAGGTCGGAGATGGGGCGGCACTGCGCGCGCCTCTGTCGTTCGCGTTATGAGGGATGGTCCCAGTGTCGCTGCTCTCGGCGCTTTGCCTCTGGAGTGCAGCGCCGATAATGGCGCTGCAGGGCGGGGGGACACCGGTGATGGCGTCGCTATCTCCGGGTTGGGTGGCTGCGGCGGTTAGGGTCTCAAAACCCTAACTGCAAATCGAGTTTTGAGACAGGGGGTTGTACGGGAAATTTGAAGTCTTCAGGGGCTATTGTGCAATTTTTGGGAAATTATAGTTAATTGCACAATCAGATCCCCTAATCTTGTTAAGAAATTAAAGTTAATCCCTGAAAGTTATGAAATCTCTTATTAAGCCCCTAAGGTTATAAATTATTAAAGTTGAGGTTATAAAAGTTCCTGATTTTATATTTCAGCCCCTGAAGTTTGAAGATTTTCTAATCCAACCCCTAATGTTTGAAAATTTTTCTAATTTGATCCATAAAGTTTGAAAATTTTCTAATACAGTCCCTAGAGTTTGGAAATCTTCTAAATTTGTCCTTAAAGTTTGAGAATTTTTAAAAATTAGTCCCTAAAGTTCGAAAAAATTTCTAATTAAGTCCTTAAAGTTTCCAAATTCAATATTTTGGACCTCTAAAGTTTGTTTTTCTTTCAATTTGGGACCTAATGTTTGGAATTTCTCTAAATTGGCCAATAAAGTTTTGGGAAAATTGTAATTTAAGTCCTTCAAACTTAAATTTTTAACAATTGGCCACCAAAAGTTTAAGAATATTGCAATTAGACTCTCGCAACTTAAGGATTGCTTTATTCTAAAGTTTTGAATTCTATAATTCAAATCCTAAAGTCAAATATATATATATATATATATATATATATATATATATATATATATATATATATATATATGCAAATCAGTGATTTCAGTTTCAAATCTTGGTACATCAGAATCTTTTGAGAGATATAATATTCGAAAGTAAATTTGTTGAAGCAACATGTTGTCAAAGCAACCTCTCTTGTGGATATTAATTAACTTAGAATATTAGAAGGTATTTGGGTGTGTGTTATTCATTGCGAATGTTGATCGGCCCAAAGGAAGGTCAATATTTGGCTCGAATTTCACATGCACCTGTGGTGATGAATACGTGGCAATTATTTGATTTAACGTGTGATCAATAAATCGGTCCAAAGAAAGGTTTATTGGTTAACATGTCTTATTACCAGTGTTTGATCACTACACTAAGGGAAAATTAGGTGTTTGTGTGTTATTTCATGCGGATATTGATCGGCCCAAAGGAAGGTCAATATTTGACCCGAATTTCACATGAACTTGTAGTAATAAATACATGACGGTTATTTGGTTTTACGTATGATCAATAAATCGGTCCAAAGAAAGGTTTGTTGGTTGACATGTCTTACTGTCAGTGTTTGATTACTACACCAAGAGTACCACTTACAAGTCAATATTTATGTCCAAATACTAAATATTGATGTTGTGCTAGGTATCTTGTGATGGGCCCAACCATTATTTGAAAGTATGATTTGCATAATAAGGTACTTATGTGAGCTATTTTATTTAAATGTTCTCTATTCGGTTTAAAATTCTGTTAGTAGTATATCTACAAGCTCAAATTTAATCCCTGTATTTATGGAATAAACTTCAAAGATCAAAACAAGAACATTAACTTTTCGTTGGCTGCATCGATCTAGACCGTGTACTAAGGATTGAGCAACCTGCTCCTCTTACGGATGAAAATTCATCTAATCAAATGAGGAACTTTGAGAAGTGGGATTGCTTAAATTACGTGAGTCTCATGATCATTAAGTGCGGCATTCCGGAAGCCTTTAGTGGCATAGTATCCGAGGAGGTAAATGATGTCAATGAATTCCTTACCGAAATTAAGAAACGTTTTGCGAAAAACGATAAGACTGAAACAAGCGCGCTTATGCAAAGCTTGATTTCAATAAAGTATAAAGGCAATGGGAAAATAAGGGAGTACATCATGTAGATGTCTCACACTGCTTCAAAACTTAAGGAACTAAAACTCGACTTGTCTAATGACTTGCTCGTGCATTTGGTATTAATATTGCTTCCTGCACAATATAGTTAATTTAAGGTTAGTTATAATTGTCAAAGTAGAAATGGACTATCAATGAGCTCATTTCATAGTGTGCAAGCTTCTTGCACAATTCAGTCAATTTAGGTCAGTTGTAACTATCAAAGGGAGAAATGAACTCTAAATGAGCTCATTCTATTTTGTGTGCAAGAGGAAGAAAAGTTGAAGCAGGACAGAACTGAAAGTGTTCACTTGGCAAACACCTCTAAAGATAAGGGCAAGAAAATAAATAAAGAATATAAAGTTGTTAAGGGTTTAGAACAAAAGAAACCACATAAAGACATTAAGGATTGTTTCTTTTGCCATAACTCTGAACATTTAAAGAAAGATCATACAGAGTACCAACTAAAACTGCTGCTAAAATACCTTAAGAGCTTTTGACAGGCAGAAAAGCTAGTCTAAAGTATTTCCACATTCGGGGATGTCCAGCTAAGGTTAGGCCTTATAGGCCACATAAAGAAATTGGACTCCAAAACAGTAAGCAGCTACTTTATTAATTGTTTTGAGCGATCTAGGGGCTATAAATTTTATGATCCCACACTTAAGTCAACTTTTGAAACGGGAATTGCAACATTTTTTGAGGATGTTGAGTTTGGGGGGGAGAAATAAGGTTAGAGATATTGTCTTTAAGGAATAAGTTGAGGAAGGATCGGTTTCGATTCCTATTATTGCTTCTGACAATGCTCAAGTTTCTATACATGTCATTGATCAAGAAGCATATCCGAAACCTCATTTAGACAATATTGAGGCACCTCCCATCCAAAATAAGGTAAATTTCAGAAGTACAAACTCAACAACCTCAATAACCAAAGTCATTAAGAAGATCCACGAGAGAAAGAGAAAAAATGCTATTTCGGATAATTAAATAGTATTTTTCCAAGAACATAAGGAAATAATGGAATGGTGAAAGATGGTCCAATCAATTCCATCAGGCCATGCAGGTTTCTAACTCTCAAAAGTGGATTGATGCCATAAATAAGGAATATAAGTATATGCAAGACAATAAAGTTTGAGATCTTATCCCATTACTAGAAGGTGCGAAGCCCATTGGTCTTAAATGGATTTTTAAACCAAGAGGGATTCGAAAGGTAATGTGGAAAGATATAAAGTTCATCTTGTATCTAAATGCTTTATATAGAATGATAGCATTGATTGTAAAGAGACTTTCTCTTCGGTTTCAATGAAAGACTCTTTCAGGAAAGTTAGGTTGTTGCACATTTTGACCTCGAGTTACATCAAATGGATGTTAAGACGACGTTTCTCAATGGAGACATTGATGAGACGGTTTGTAAATTAAAGTAATCCATTTATGTGCTCAAGCCAGCTTCCCGTTAAGGGTAATACAAATTTCATCAAGTAATTATCTCATTTGGTCTTGAGATTAATGTTGTTGATGGTTGTATGTATTACAAGTTCAGTGGGAGTAAGTGTATTTTCCTGATTTTGTATGTTGACAACATATTGCTTGCCACCAATGATATATGCACGTCACATAAAATTATGAGATTTTTTTTGTCAAGGAATTTTGAGATTAAAAATCTTGGTGACGTCTCTTTTGTATTAGGGATTCAGATACACCGAGATTGCTCTCGGGGTATTCTTGGATTGTCACAAAAGGGCTATATTGATAAAGTACTTAAGAGGTTTGGCATGCAAGACAGTAAACCAGGGGACACCTATATCATTAAGGGAGACAATTTAGTCTCGACTAATGCCCGAAAAGTGATCTTAAAGTTAAAGAAATGCAAATGATCCCATATAGTTAAGCTATTGGGAGTCTGATGTATGCTCAAATTTGTATGCGTTCGGATATTGCACACATTATTGGGATACTAAGGAGATATTTAAGTAACCATGGGATTGATCATTTGGAAATTATCCGAACATGGGTTATAAGGTATTTAAAGAGAACAAAAGATTACATGCTCACATACAGAAAATCGGATCAGTTGGAGATCATATGGTATTATGATTCCGATTTTTGCTAGATGTCAAAACAGTAGAAGATCCATATCAGGCTACATCTATCTGCTAGTTGGAAGAGCTATTTCCGGAAGGAGTGCTTAACAAACACTTTAGCTTCTTTCACTTGGCAACACAGTTTGTAGCAATTTTGGGGGCATCTAATTATGGATTATAGCTGCGAAATTTTGTCACTGGGCTGCATATTATGTACGGTATAGAAAGACCACTAAAGTTATATTGTGATAATAACTCAGAAGATTTATATTTCAGTAACAACATGAGCTCAACTAAGTCAAAATACATTGACATAAGTTCCTGGTTGTGAATGATACAGTTCAGAGTGAACACGTGTCAATAAGAGCACATTAGGACAAACTCCATAATTGCGGATCCACTTACTAAAGTATTACAACCCAAGGTCTTTCATGAGCACAATACTCATATGGGTGTTATATTTCTTAAAGATATTTGGTTTCAGTGGGAGTTTGTATTTTGGGTGCATTAGACACATTTATTATCCTTTTCGGATACAGTTTAAAGTTAAAGTTATTTACAGCTGTAAGGCTTCAAATTTATTATCTCTAAACTCGTTTGAGGATGATCTCACTAAAGTTGGACCAGTTGGAAATAGGCATGTTGAATCACATTACATGTAATTTCCATGGTACACATCCATACTTGATCCATGTCATTCAATTATGTCGATATACGTGACCATTGATAGGTTTAGTTACGATTAATGTAGCGAAAGTCGCTTTGATCCTATGTTGATATAATTGATGGACCGGATTGTTTGGGGATGCATTCAGTAATGATAGCAAAACTCTGAGTACTCATAAGGTTATGATTGATACACAATTGTAAGGTTACACATATAGCCCAAGTGGGAGATTGTAAGGATTTTAATCAATCGTGTGGGCTTATATGTGAATTATTGTGTATTGAATAAAAGGCTATCAAATTTGGTTAAGGCCATTTAAAGTGGTCTAATAAGGATTTGATATATCGGGCTTTAATGCATCTAATTAATGTATGGGCTTTTATATGTAGATACCAGGCCGTTACCTAATTCATGATAGGCCGAATTAGGTTAACTGGAAATTCAGTATATAAAGCCGGTTATGGTCCCTGAATCGTACGTACTATTCATTATGTCTAACATCCCATCATCGGAGAGAAAATAAGGACTACGTATCGATTTAGAAGATCCAAACACCGCAATCGATCATCGTGAACCATATCTGATTAAGGTACGCTTTCGCTTCAGTTATTTAATTCTTGATAATTCAGCATGATGATTTTGGGTCATAGATAAATAATTTATCTGTGATGAATTTTCTAACACGTTGCATTCGAAAACCCCAATTCGTAAATTTGTAAACACCACAATAAAGAAAAATAAATATCTTTTCCTTCAAACTATGGTAGGTTTGAATTCGGCTCAATTCTTGACCCGAACTCGGACGATGACCTCAACGACAACGAGTGCATAGACATGTTGGAGTAGGGCAACAGAATGTGGCTTTAGTATTGTAATGTTTCGAGAAATGTGATGCTTAACTATTTGGCACGACCGCGTCAACCACAACAGTGCATAGACATGTTGGAGCAGGACAACAGAATGTGGCTTTAGTATTGTAATGTTTCGAGAAATGCGATGCTTGACTATTTGGCACGACTGGGTCAAACATAGCCTACCTGATACCCAAACATATGTAATGATCACATGTTCATGGTGGACTGCTGGAACAGCCCTAAGGGAAAATTTACTTAAAGATGGGAAAAAATCTCGTTTTATCCCGAACACGATGAGGCCCCTGTAACAACCCGGATATTTTGTACCTTAGTTCATTTATTGAGAAAGTTGAAATCAAGTATTTTCTTAGAAAATGGCCAATTTCACGTTTTGTATGACGAGATAGTTAGAATTTATAAGAAAAGAGGGGAAATTAGCATTATTGGTAACTTTGAAGACAAAATTGGCATAAAGGAGATATATGGTGTTTGAACTCAATCAGATTGAATTTCATAATTGAGGACTAAGCTAGAAATTTTAGAAACTCCTATTAATTACAGTTTTGCCATCTTCATGAACGTGACTTTGGGTCCGTTTTGTGGATTATGTAGTTATCTTTAGCCATTAATAAATTAGCAAAGGTAATCGTTATATAAATGTTTACCTACTGAGGAAGATTGAGAGGTTAGAAGTTTTTTTTGAGATCACAGAGTTATTTTCTGGGACGAAGTATCCAACATCAAATCTTTTCTTTCCAAATATTTGTCAAATAAAGTTGTCATTATGTGATTGGCTAACTTCTTGTTTGAAAATTCAATTGATGGCTTCTGGCATGATTGAAACGTTTAATAAATATTGGAGTGAAATTCATGGGATTTTGGCTGTAGCAACAGTGTTAAACCCAAGATATAAGATGAATTTAGTCGAGTATTATTACCCTCGTATTTTTAAAGATGAAGCTTTAAATGAAATTAAAAAAGTACGTCAAGTTTGTTGCAAGTTGGTGCAAGAGTATAAGATAAAACATGGGTCAAGTGAGGCTGCTAATCAATCATCCACTTCTTATCAAATTGAGTTTCATGTTAATAGAGGGAAAATGGATAGAATGGCGGACTTCTATGAATTTGTATCTAGTACCACTTGCACCGTTAATTCGAAAACTGAGCTTGACACTTTCTTTGATGAGCCTATATTACCTCGATCAAATAATTTTGACATATTATCATGGTGGAAGGTAAATGCAATCAAATAATTGTCTCGAGTTGCAAGAGATGTGATGCGAACCTCTTTGGTATATTGACTAAGAATTTCCACAACTATTTTAATACCAACCCAAGAAAGCTAATATGGTAAAATAAAGGATAAAACACCTTAACCCAAGTTTAAATCTCACCCAAAATTCATAGGTTAAAGAATCAAGCCCAATGGATAAAGATTAAACAAATTCTAAAGTGAGGGAAATAAACAACAAACACGAGAATAAAATATACTCAAGTAAAGTTGATTAATTTCCTAAGAGATACAAGATCAAGAACAAGGGTTTTTACCTCACCCATGGGGGGCTCTCTCTAGAGCTTCATCATGAACATCATAGTTAGTTTAGGGTTTGAAAATGAAATGTATTTAATGTACAAAATTAGGTAAAAGATGTAAATTCGGAATTTGCAAGAAAAATCCTCTTTTTTCTGAAACGAGATGTTTCGTCCGATCACATGGTCGACCAAAATGACAGTTTCGGTCGACCATTCATCAGCCGAACTTGACTGAGGCTAGCTCCAAAATTCTCTGCAGACTTTCGGTTGACCTGAATGACTTTCGGTCCGGTCGACCGAAATTGGCCGAGTCTAATTTCTTCTTAATTTTGGCTCCAACTTGATTCTTGGCTTCTTTTCTTGACTTATTCACATTGTTTAGCCTCAAATCTTGAACCTCATTGGCATCGGATCTTGTTGTGGGTCCCACAGGTATGCGTATTGATGTTTTACTTTCTCAATTTTCATCAAGATGTTTTGGCCATCTCGGTATCAGGGACGAATCCAGAAATATAGCTTAGCTAGAGTGATCATTGACAGTTGACCGTGTCGGTTAATGACCGCAATAGAGAGATTGTTTATTAATATTTAATTAATAATATAAAAATTCAACAATAAATATATAAATACACAAACATAGTTGTCATAAAAATGAAAATATAATTCAATACATACACCAATAAACTATATAAACCTCAATCAAAAAATCACATTGTAACAACGCATACAAATGCAACTTCCAATAAACACTTCATTTTCCAAATAACATAGAAAATAGCAAGAAGCGAAAAAACTAAACCCAAATTCCAAAAATATAACCTCAAAGTTCAGCGGAAACAAACTTCAGACAATTCTAATATCTTAGTTGTTTCTACTATTCCATTTCCATCTTAATTCTCTTCACACCTAAATTACAAAACAAAAAATATTTCAAAGCCACTAAAAAGCCAAAGTCATTTTAACCCCTTTTAACTGGCAAAAAAATGCACCGTGTAAAACAACAAAAAGAAGAGAAATATAAAAGGGTTATAACTATTTCACAGAAGCAGCATTCTTTTTTTTTTTTTTTTTGCGATGAAAACTGTCTAGATTAGATAACAAAAATACAAAGAAGGTAAAAGTCTTGAATTCAATTAACAAGAGGAAATCAACTAAACGCAATCTATACTGTATAATAATTTTCAGAGTACAAAACAGAATTTCAATGCTGTAAATTGAACATTTACTTACCTAGTTGATGACGGAATGTAAATGCAGAGGAGAATTGAGGACGGAAGCAGAGATGAAATTAGACTAGGTCATGGTGGAGGAATGCTATTGATATTTGATTGTTGTTAAGTGCATTTTTATACACTTTTTATACCTTTAAATTAGCATATTTTGGAATATATTGAGCAAATATCTACTAATTCATGCATATTTTGTGTTTAAATAGGTTAATGTCCAAGTTCGAGGCTAAAAATCACAAAAGGAGTGAAGATTCTGCTGAAATTTCAAGTTTGGAGACCATTTTGTCACTTCCGGGAAGTCTTGGACGAGCTGCGCAATTAAACGAGGGACCAAATTGAAAGATTTCAAAAGTTGAAGGGTCAAAAATGCAATTTTAGAAGGACCTACTTGATAGAAATATGAAAATTTGGGGGACTAAATTGCTCAAGATTAAAAGATGGATGACTTAGTGGCAATTACGGAATGGACTTAGCTGCAAAATCACCCTCAAGCTGAGCCACGCGAACGCGTGGTTCGAACCAAGTCGGGAACGAGACTTGGACCTCAAAACGGACCCGAGACAAACCAGACACGCGGAAATGAACCGCGCGATCGCGCGCCTTTAAAAAAAAATTCCGAGCCGGACCGGGTCAACCCGGCCGACCCGGTTTGGCCCATATGGCTCTTTTACGCGGATCTTTGCGTTTTTTAGGGTTTTTGGATGATTTTTAGGGTATTATAAATAGATAAAATCAGATTTTTGCTAGGGTATCAAGTAAGCCTTGCCCCTTTTTCAATTTTTCTTAACATTTACTTCTTTAATGCAATTTTTAAGTAATGTTTTTATGATTTAGTAATGTTTTCTAATATTTAAGTATTTTGTTGTTGTTTAACTTTTGAGTATTGTTATTTTCTCACATTTTCATCAAGAATATCATTTATTTCTTGTGCATTTAATGTTTTGTGCTTGGGTTGTTGAAGACATTAGTGGTTGATGGAAGAACTTGTGTTGAAGTGAAGAAATCTTGGGTTTTCACTTCAAGAACTTTACAAAAATGGAAAGTTTTCTTTATTCTCTTGTTTTTAATCTTTATCTTGAGTATTATTCATATGTTTATGTTGTTTGTTAAATGTTGTTGTTAGTTTATTTTGGGTTAATATTATTGTGTTGGAATTTTTGACTAGTATTATTTTTAATTAAGTATTTTAGGTTGTTTATGGATGTTGGGCATTTATATTTATGTTTTTGTGATTAGGAATGTTGATTTATGTTTATGTAATCTTAAAATGTTGTCAATATTTTGTATTGTATTTGCAAGTTAGTATACATGTTAGGTTTGATTTAGAGTTTCCCATGCAATTTGGTTAATTGATTAACTATCACTATTTGATTTGTGAAAGAAGAAATTAGTGTAGTTATAAAAACTAAATTCACATTGTCTCATGTTTTCTAGTTTAGTTTAGTCATCAAATTCTTGTTGTTATTAGTTTACTTTGGATAATTAGTTTTAATTCTAGCTTTTACATATTGTTGTCTATTTGCTTTAATTAACAAGTTTTTCATTTCGCCATATTTTAATTTTATGATAGTTAGTATTCACCATCAAATCAACTTTTTATGTTACTTGACTTTTCTCTTAAAATGAAATCAATAATTTTAGTTACAAATCAATCAATCCTCGTGGGTACGATAACCCAGACTTCTCTAGTCCACTTTACTACTTGAACGCGAATCGTGCACTTGCGGTACACGATTTTAGCGAACAATTGTATAATAATATTTTTTTTTAAAAAAAAAATTGTATTAATAAAAAAAACTTGGCCCAAAAATTTAGAGGTCCAGGCCCACATTTGGACCTATTTCTCTCCGCTTCTGCAACAGACTTACAGCTTCACCTTCACCATTTCAGCTTCTTTCATTGCTTCTTCCATACACTTAGTTAAATTAAAAAAAAAAAAGTGGCCGACGGATCCAACTAGCGCGACCGCGGGAGCTCGTGGCCGGCTAGATCCGTCCTTGCCCGTTATCTACCGTTGCATCTGAGTCTGTCTTTAATACTAGTGGTAGATTTGTGAGTCCACATAGAAATAGACTTCATCCCAAAACTTTGGAGGCTTTGATGTGTACTCAAGATTAGTTATGGGGCAAAATTCATGGTACCGGAATAAGAAATATATTTACTTACATTTCATATTTGTTTTCTTACAATTTCATTTATTTTGTAAATAGCAAATTATGCACTTGAAATGTATCGTGGATGTTGTACAAGGTTGGGGGATGAGGATATTGATGAAGAGGTAATTTCTTTTTTCATTTAATGGAAAACATATAGTTAAAAGTAGCATAAATATTATGATAATGTCTAATGCGATATTCAATTCACATTACAGGAACCTTCTCAAATGAATGATCAAGAAGATTGTAATGATTAAAAAGATTGCAGATGAGATTGGAACTTGAGAGCAAGACTCAAACTATTTGAATTAATTGTTTGTTTTGGGAGTGTTCTTGATTTCTTAGCATGTACCATATTATATCTAATATCATGTTTTGTATTATCATGCGTGAAAGAACTTGGAAAATAATGCTCCAGCCCTATTTATGTTTATTTGTATGTCTGAATTGCTGCTGTCTATCTATTGCACTATTACAGGTGTTATTTTTTTATGAATTTGCACTATTATAGGTGTTATTTGTTTGATGAATGCTTAGTGAATGTTCACTTATTGAGCTGCTATCTTTCTATTGAACTTGTTGTGTTCAAGTTCAAAGAATCAAATTGCAGCACAAAAAAAAAAAAAGAAAAAGAAAAAGGTGTAGTAATGCGCGGGTATGGGAAGGCTCACCCCGCCCTGAACCCATACCAGCCCCGCCTCGAAAAAACTTGACAGGTCATGGGGTGAGTACGGGTTTGGGAATCTTCTCGCGGCCTCGCCCCCTTGCCGTCTCTAAATATTCTTTCAAGAATTTAGTATGTACCCCCCATGTTCAGGTAAGGGTGAATACAGTTTGGTTTTGGCGGTTTTTTACAAAATTTCAAATCAAACCATTTAAAGCGGGTTGTGATTTTTTCAACCCAAACCAAACCATTTCATTTTTTAAACCAAATCTTTTTTTTTTTTTTTTTGCGGTTTGGTGCGGTTTACAAATGAAATAATTTGACACGTTATATATATATATATATATAGAGAGAAATAATATATTATATCACTAATAGAGAACAAAAAAAAATACAAGATGAAGTATTAATTTCCACATCTAATTAAGTAATGAAGCGAGATTCAGTCAGCAAGAAAACAAGTTGGGAAAACATATTTCAGAAGCGTGTATCGGCATCCAGCTCCTCACCAAGAGAGCAAGTCTGAATCCTTTGGCAGTTTATCAGTACATCAAAAATGTTATTTTTTTACTCCATACATACATATATTTACTTATTTACATTGGTGTAATATAAGTTTCTGCTGCATTTTTTAAAAAAAATAATTTGAGAGTTGGCCTTTATTAGAGAAATCAATAGAGTATTATCACAATTTGCATCCTGAAAGTAATTTTAGTTAATTCATGTGCAATTTTAATAAGCTAAACTAAATGCTATAAAAATACCGATGAGTCATTTCATTATTGGGAAGACTAACAACTAAATCATTTGAAAGCTTATCACTACATAAAAAATGTTATTTTTTCTTCCATACACATGTTTATTCATACTTACATTGGTGGAATATTATAAGTTTCTACTGTATTTTTTTTTTTTAAATTGCAAGTTCGTATTTATTTTTTATTTTTATAATTTTTTTAAATTTTAGCGGGTCGGCGGTTTGAAACCGCGGTTTTAAAAAATTGAAACCTAAATCAAACTGTTTAAGGCGGGTTGGAAATTTTTCAAAGAAAACCAAACCATTTCACATTTGAAACCAAATCAAACCAAACTATTTGTTGCGGTTTGGTTCGATTTTGCGATTTGGGGATTTATTTGTTCACCTCTTTGTTTAGGCACCTAACACACATCTGGCATGATAACTACGCCTTGAGGACAGAAAACAATTTTGACATATATGAATAAGTTGGAATGTTCTTGAACATTTTAGTGCACGATAAAGGATTCAGACAAATCCAAACGAGATTTGGGCATTCATTGTGAGTTAAATGCCTCAATTGCCATTGAACTATTATAAATGCACTTCAAATGTCATTAAACTTTAAATTATTTGTGGTATACCATTAAACTTCAAAGTTTAAACTCCCATTGCCACTATACTGTTTTAAAGATATCCCAAATGTCATTGAACTTTAAATATCATTTGATATGCCACTGAACTATTGAAAATGTGCCCCATTTGCCATTCGTTTCAAATTGTTTTATTAATTTTTTTGTTTGATTTATGTAAAAAGATTTATTCTTATTTTTTTTATTTATTTAAAAAACAATTTTCTCTTCATTATGGGAATATTAATGATAGATAAACATATACTTATGTGGAATCTTTCAATGATTTTTTTATAGAAACGTGTTGTCCTTATTAATCGAGAAATTTTTTTTAATCCATTTACAATAATGAAATTTAAACAACATAACGAATTCTTTTTTTATAGAAAAGTTTATGTATAAAAATTATATAAATCCATTAACACAATGGATTTATTCATAATTTTTATTTTGTTCATTTAAGAAATAAATTTCTCTTCATTCTAAGAATATTCATGTCATATAAAAATATGTTTGTGTAGATTCTTTTAATGATTATTTTTTATAGAAACTTGTAATGTTCATATTAATTGAGCATTGTTTCAGACAATAGATCAATTTAAAATGACGTTTAAAATTATATTTGAATTGATACATTTCTGATCGAAGAAGAAATACAATAAATTCATTTACAATAATGTCCAAAAGATTAACTCTAATTATTTTTATTGTAAATATTTTTTTTCATAAAAAATTAATGATAGAAGAAAACATTTTTCAAGAAGAAATGCTAGATTAATATAGACAGCCATGTTTCTATTAAAAAAAATTCATTAAAAATCCACATAAACATATTTTTATCCATCATTAATATTCTCACAATGAAGAGAAAATTATTTCTTGAATAAAGAAAAAAAATGAAAAAATCCATTTACAATAATCAAACAAACAAAAAAAAAATTAATAAAACAATTTTAACTTTTTGAAGAGAATGGCAAATGAGGCACTCTTTTAATAGTTCAATGGTACACTAAATATCATTTAAAGTTTAATGGTATTTGAGGAACCTTTAAAATAGTACAATGGCAATGAGAGTTTTAATTTTGAAGTTCAATGACACATCAGAGATAATTTAAAGTTTAATGACATTTGAAAAATATTTGTAATAATTCAGTGGCAGTGGAGGCATTTATCTCCATTCATTGTACACTATAGTTCACGTCCATCTCAAAAAATGGTGAAATGATTTTTGGCCACACAACAAAGTTCCGCATGTGACTAGAAAGCAATAGGTTTGCAAAATCAAAACTCAAAGAATTCCTCAAATGTAGACCTGGCCATGTTTCACAGATCGCAAGTTCAGCTCCCGAGGTTTCTCGCATCTAGGTAGCTTACCTCTCATTCATTGGCCGGCAAGGCAGAACAACTGGCACACACGTACGTTGATGAGTAGGATGTAAGGGAAATACCTGCAATATAATCATATCATTAGAGCACTTCATGGTAAAATAGGCCAACCGCCTAGCTGTTGCTGACTTGCCGAACCGAATGGGGAGATAAGCATTTTTCACTGCGTGACATTCTCCCCCATTCGAATCCGCTTACGTCCTCGTAGCGGGAAGTGAGCTTCGCATCAACACACACTCCTCAATTGCAGAATTAAACGGCACCATCCCCTCATGGACGAGCATTCACACGGTGGTACTCCCACACTTGCCCGATGTACCTTGTACATACCGCCTCCGACACCAACCTTCACCATCTCCCCCCATAAGCAGTAGTTCTTCGGTGGACGGCCTCCAGCCGCAGCGCCTCCAGCACATGTCGAAGCACATACCCACTACATTCTTGTAGGCCGTGCAAAATGCGCTCCTCAAAACTCCTTCAAAAGCAATCGTGCAACGCTGCCCAGCACACCCATCTTCCCCAACAGCTTCCTTCTTCGTGTTCCGCAAGCTTGTCGACACGATCCGTGACCCAAAATCTTTTTTCCGCGAGAATTCATGTCATTGATCTCCACAAGACCAACAACGCATTCAAGCGGGACCGCTCTGATACCAACTTTCACGGATCGCAGGTTCAGCTCCTGAGGTTTCTCGCCTCTAGGTAGTTTACCTCTCATTCATTGGCCGGTAAGGCAGAACAACTGGCACACACGCACGCTGATGAGTAGGATGTAAGGGAAATATCTGCAATATGATCATATTATTAGAGCACTTCATGGTAAAATAGGCCAACCGCCTATCTGTTGCCGACTTGCCGATCCGAATGGAGAAATAAGCATTTTTCACTGCGTGACACCATGTGTAGATGTAAGAATTTGAAATGAAGGGTAAATTAAAGCAAAAATGCTATTTGTACGTGTTTGTTGATATAAATGTTGATAAGTAAGATGATGTTGATGGGTTGTAGTTTTTGATTAAAAAATGTTGAAATTTGTGAAAAAATCACATATATCTTATGTCAATTTGTATATGAATTAATATGTCCGCGCAGCAAGATTGAGGATAAAGTTGCCCAAATGGGTAAATATCTGACTTATTTCCGGACAGTTGGCTATTCAATTGCTGGGTCCCATGTCTTGATTCAATAATTCTCCATTTTGCAACTCTTTTATGGGACCCAACCGCCTCTAAATTCATTTGATTTTCATTGGGTTGCGTTAGATATAAAAGATGGAATTTTGGTGTAAAGAAAATAAATTTCAAAGAATTAAATTTTAAGGTATTGAATTTCTAGAAATTGAAAATTTAATGTGATTGATTAGTTTAATTTTTTAGGTGAAAAAAGTGAGAAATTTTTTAACTTTTATTATTTGATTGACATTATTTTTCAAGAAAAATAAAATAAAATTTAGCTATTTTAATTAAAAAAAATCATTTTTAACTCATTTGTACTTATTAATAATAATGTTAATTTTTGAGAAAAAAATAAATCAATTAAAAAGAATAAAAAGAATCAAACGTGATGAAAATTGTATAAAATTTTACTTGAAAATTAAAAACTCATACCTAACTAAGAAAACTGGCGTGTGAACTTGACTGAAAAAGATGCATTTTCCAGGAGAAATGTGGAATCAAACGCAGCATTAGTTCTTTGCATTATCCTTCCATAAATGCCAATGCATGATTGTTCTTTTTTTGTTATAAAAACCCAATGTCAAAATCATTTCATTTCATTTTATTTAATTTAACGTTACTAATTACATGTAAATGGTGAGAAAAAAGAATTAAGTAGGGACACACACATCCATATACGGCATTGGACCATGCATTTTGAACACACAGAATATCACCCTATGTGCCATTTTCTTCACATGGGGGTACGGGTGTAGCGACCAAGAATTTTTACGCGATTAATAATTATTTTAATAGAAAATCGTGTCGCTACTATTTCACCCATTTTTATTAAGTTAACGCCACGACGTATTCGTATAGCCAAGTCAAGAAATAATCGAGATCGTTCGATTTTAAATTAAATTCCGAATTTCTAAAAATATCTCCATTCTCTTGATTTAAAGTATATTAAGTCCAAGTACTTAATTCAATGTTATCCCAATATTTATTTATACAAAAATTATTTTTATTATTGAAATTAAGAAAATATATGCAAGCATGAGAGGTTCCATTATATATAATAATTATGAGAATCTTAATTTAATAAATATGGAAAAGTATATGAATGAATTATATACTCCATTATATGTAATCATGAAGAGCATAATATTTGTATAAATATGGAAAAGTATATGAATGAATTATATACTCCATTATATGTAATCATGAAGAGCATAATATTTGTATAAATATAGAAAAGTATATGAATGAATTATAGACTCCATTATATGTAATCATGAAGAGCATAATATTTGTATAAATATGGAAAAGTATATGAATGGTTGATAAGATTCCATTATATGTAATCATGAAGAGCATAATATTTGTATAAATATGGAAAAGTATATGAATGGTTGATAAGACTCCATTATATGTAATCATGAAGAGCATAATATTTGTATAAATATGGAAAAGTATATGAATGGTTGATAAGACTCCATTATATGTAATCATGAAGAGCATAATATTTGTATAAATATGGAAAAGTATATGAATGGTGCTTTACTTTAAGAAAAGGATGTGTTAAAATTAATAGAATTGAATGATTATGTTTACAATATGCCAACTTTATACATCTATTTAAACCCATCTCTTTTACACACAACTCTACACATATACACTTATTTCCAATCTCTTGACAAAATCCACAAGTAAGAGAAATTCAAGGTGGTCAAGAAAGTTTTGGTCCATTTACTACTACACTTCATTTTAATCTTTTAAAAGGTAAGTATATCTTATGTTTTTATGAAAAGTAAGTATGTTTTTATGAAAGGTAAATACACCTTATGTTTTTATGAAAAGTAAGTATGTTTTTATGACAAGTAAGTATATCTTATGTTTTTATGAAAAGTAAGTATGTTTTTATGAAAGGTAAATACACCTTATGTTTTTATGAAAAGTAAGTATGTTTTTATGACAAGTAAGTATATCTTATGTTTTTATGAAAAGTAAGTATGTTTTTATGACAAGTAAGTATATCTTATGTTTTTATGAAAAGTAAGTATGTTTTTATGAAAGGTAAATACACCTTATGTTTTTATGAAAAGTAAGTATGTTTTTATGACAAGTAAGTATATCTTATGTTTTTATGAAAAGTAAGTATGTTTTTATGAAAGGTAAATACACCTTATGTTTTTATGAAAAGTAAGTATGTTTTTATGATAAGTAAGTATATCTTATGTTTTTATGAAAATGTTTGGATCATTGCTATGAAATCAATCTCAAAAGATTGTTATGGGTTCCATATGATATGTTTATGATTATGCTAAGGGGACCGGAGTTTAGTAGCGCTACACATAAGAATTCTTGCCATTTAAGTTCGGTAAAATTCTTGTGTCTCCCTATGTTTATGAGTATTTCGATCCTATCCTATGTTATGATGAAAATGATCCATATGCTTTCAAAAGAAAATTTATGCTTGGTATACTTACTGAGATTTTATAAATCTCACTCCACGATATTTACCATTTTCAGATAATTGAAGGTTCGAGGCGGTCAACATGGAAGTGGCAAAAGTGGTTAAGATTGATGAGATAATTATGTTGAACTTTATGTAAGAAAATTATGTTCTATTTTTATTCACAAATAAAATTATGGGATTCTAATTATTCTTTTGAATAATTTTACATTTCTATTTAAGTCTCGATAATATGATATGAGTCACTTTTAGTGGCACTCGAATGGTCGAGAATTCGGGTCGTCACAGTTGGTATCAGAGCAAAGAGTTTTAAAAACGATTCTGTAGATTTTTGAAATTTTATTTCTTTAAAAAAAAAAAAAAAAAAAAATATCACTATTCACGTGAACAGTAAAACGACGTGCTATTCATGATGAACAGTGAACGAAATCACTATTCATTATAAAAAAAAAAAGTTGAATTTTCACATGTCAAGTATGGTTATGATTTTGAAAAGCATGATGAAATTTGATGTGCGAATTTCAAGGACAAAATTCATTTTAAGTAAGGGAGTTTGTAATGTCCTGAAAATTTTATGGAATATAATTAGTTAGTGATATGATGTTTATATTGATGTCTTTGATAAATTTCTAGAAGTTCGGGGACTAAAGGAAAAATAAGATTTGACGATAAATTTTATTTGGGTTAAGTTATTAATTATTGATGGGGAGATAATTACTATATCGATATTGGATTTGTTTTGAAGACTGTGATTAATTAGGAATTATGATTCAAGAAAATGTTGATTTGGATACAACCACATTAAATTATTGTTGATTAAAGGAAAATAAGATTATATGAAATATTTTAACTCATCACTCTACTATGTCACTCTCCACGTATTGACTCCTCGAACCAGGTATGTTATATGCTTTGCAAGTCATTTACGATTTTATTAAGACATGTTAAGTATGAAATCTTCATATGTTATGAATCTTTAAGTGAAATATACATGTTGAGTATGATATGAATTGATAGAAGCCTGAATTTTAATCTATTCCTTTTTATGTAGAATCATGAGACATAGAGGATATTGATATGAATTTTGGTTCATATTAAGCTTAGTAAGACTGACTAAATTAGAAAAATAAGTTGGTTCGTAACTTTTGCCAAAAAATATATGGAATAATATATTAAACAAACAAAATTAATAATGAATTTGTACAATAATTTATCCCTTTATCACTACCTTTGTGTAAAAACAAGGGAAAAACTGTGGATGGTTATTAGTACTTCCTCTTCAAGTTTCAATTTTCGGTTCAATAATTTATCCCTTTATCACTACCTTTGCTTAAAAGCAAGGAAAAACTGTGGATGATTATTGGTACCACTCTTCAAGTTTCAATTCTGAAAAAAAATTCGGAAAGAAAGAAAGAGAACGGGTGTTGAGCATAATGGGAATAATATGACTTAAGAATGATTTTCAAAATAATCTTTGTCGTCAAGTTTAGAAATGATGAGCCCTAAATGGACTTTGCATAATTGATTTTAGACATGGCACTAAGTATGAGAAGTCAACAGAAAGGACTAGATAATATTTTCGAATTATTCATCGTTTAGATTAAACGAGAAATAGAAAGTCAGTTTTATGAAGTTATGATGAGATGTTGAGATTATAAGTGATATGATTTTATTGAGATTTTTATGAGAAGAATTATGAAGTTGGAGATTTAAAGTTTAGGCTCTTAATTATTGAGAAATAAGGACTTGATATGGTGATATTAGAAATTATGATTTGAAATTTCTATGTTGAGGAATTATGAATTGATTTTCTGGAATATTTTTTTATGATATTGAAGTTTGATGAAATTGTGGTCAATTTTTAGATCGTTGTGATCAAATGTGAAATTATTTATTATTGTGAGTTATGAAGTATGCTTACGGTTTGAATAAGTCCAAATTTCAAAGGAAACTCTGCCTAGAATTTTATCGTTTGGAATTAAGAGCATAGTATGGTATGCAATCACTAAGAGAATTGAGGTTAGACATGCAAATTCATTTACATCACAAACGAGATTTAGTAGATGATAACAGAGATATTATTATTTTCTCGTAAGGAGAACACACAAGAGTCACACTGGAAAGAAATACATGAAACACGCAAAAGCAAAAGAAAGCAACATGGGAAATTCCTCAAATTGAGAGATGTGTTTCCGGAGTAGTCGTATCCTACCACCTCTGACCTTTTGAGGAAATAAAGAAACCTTCAAAGAGGTGTGTTTCGAGAGTAAGAATACTCCGTAATCTACCACCTGGAACCTTTGAGGTACACACAAGATTTAAACATTAAGGAAATCCTAGGAAATTAGAGGGGTGTCTCGAGAGTAAGAATACTCCGTACTCTACCCCCACCTATTCTAAGATTCATAAAGTTAAGTTTACATTAACCGGACTCCATTTTCGCTTGATTCCCCTTCCTTGCGACCAATCTATCTTAACCCCTGCTGGATCTTGTATTGAGATATATGACTGCAGCTTATCCAGTAGTTCATCAATAGTAGGAGCAGAAATAAGGAGCCTTCTGGAAAATGGAGAGATGAATCCCTGTTCCACAGCATAATCAAGAAAGGTTAACAAGTCATCAAAGAAATTGTTAACATTCAGAAGCCCAATAGGCTTAGTATGGAGATCTAGTTGAGCCCACGAGGTAATGTTAAAGATTTCTTCTAAGATACCAAAACCTCCGGGCAGGGCTATAAAGGCATCAGAACCATATAGCATACAAGTTATGCGTTCATTGATGGATAAGGTTTGAACTTCATGCCCTCGTGTTTTTCCTGCAACATCTACCAAAGGGACAGGTATGACACCGATTACTTTTGATTTCTCTGCAAGAGCAGATTGGGAAACACAACCCATTAGACCACTGCTACCACCCCCATACACAAGAGTGATACCTTTTTCCCCCAGTTTCTTTCCAAGATCTACGGCCGCTTCTAGATAACTGAAGCCTTTCCCCACTTTTGATCCACAAAATACACAAATAGTTTTGATCTGTCGAAGTTTTGGTGCTTCCATCTTTGATAGTATAGAAGAGAAAACTTACGAAGAAGATGTGATTTTGGGATGCCTGAACTATGAAATATGTTTGGCTATTTAAAGCCGGAAAAACTTACTGTTTTTGATTGATTCTGAAAAAGTAAAGATTTACTTTTGACAAAATCGGCCAACTTTTGACTGTTTTACCAAAGATATCACCTTTCGGTGATTTATTTCCAGCTTTATCAAACCTCGAGAAAGGAAAATATATTTATTTCCAGCTTTATCAAAACTCGAGAAAGGAAAATATATTTTATTTCCAAAACGCGTGAAAGAAAACAGCAAAATATTTTAAATGTGTATCAAGAGATTTACCTTATATCATTGATGAACTGCCAGAAGCCTCATTTTGTAAAACAGACTGGCAAACAGGATCTTTTGCTATTATATTTTGGAGACTATAACGATTTTTGTCCTCGTTAAACTGAGCGTATAAGGAGAGAAGTTCACGTTGCACATAACCACTTGGGTGCGTCTCAAGAGTCAGTCGAATATCATCCAAAGACTCCTTACTCAGTCCACCCTTTATGAATTTGATTTTATCATCCCGATTAGTAGAAGAATATCCTACTGTTTTGCAACGAGTATCATAGTTCCAACGAGCACATTTGTAGCAACCATTCAGCCTTTTTGCTCTTCGTTTCTTTGCGAAGGTGCTTTTGCCTAAACCAGGCATGTGCTTTGGAAATGTCATAGGTAATTCACCAGATAGTCGAACCTTTGCTTCGATCAACCAGCGAACATCTTCTGAAACACCATGAGCCATCAGCAACCTCAATCTTTCGAGTCTTATTCGATAAATTTTCCTCAGATCATTCATTGGAAGACTGGAATAATACTTGCGAATGTTTGTAAGAATGATATCCATGTTTTGATGGATCTAACCTCTTCCCAGCATGAACTATTTAAAAGCATTAAGGATCGGAGGAAATCCGCGTGATATTGATTCCAGCAAGAAAGCGCGGAATAGAATAATGGAAAAGAGGGAACAAGAGTTATGCGCCGTTTACTTTCTTGATAAAAGGAAGATTTGATGATGACGGGATTTGAGATATGGAATATTTTCTTGGATTTTGGGTACTGATATTTTGATATAATAATCAAGGTATAGAAATAATACGGGGATACGTGAAAGTGAAATATGGACTGTATTGAATCAGGATTAATAAGTTTGTGCAAGTGAAAGGAATACCTTACGGGAAATGTTATGATATTTGAGTTAAGAATTTTAATTATTTGGGAGATATTTGTTTATTGAATTTTGCAGAAATTTTGGGTTACAAATATTGGAAAGATAAACTGATGATTATGTTGATATGTGAATAACATGTTTGGGTATATTACATAGAAAATATTCAGGTAATCGTTTTAATTATTTTGGGATATTTGGTGATAAGAAGAAATGACAAATTATTATGGTATGATATGTTAGTAAAGATTTATTGAAATTTTAGAGATATTAATACGAATATTTGAGGTTACATGATACGATGATAAGTGACAGGTTACATGAGTACTACAAGATATGATGAAATATCACATACGATTGGGAATTTTCATTTTGATTCAGAAGAATTTATGAGTAGACATATGTCTATTATTGATAGAAAAGTTCATGTCTTAAGAAAACAAATTGATGCATTTAGTCAAAGTCCAGTGGGTTAAATATGGTTGGGTTAAATATGGTAGCGATGATGCTACATAAGAAGAAGAAGAAGAGATTCTGATTAAGTGTTCAGAAATCATAAGATCAAGTAAGTTTAATTTCGAGGACGAAATTATTTTAAGGGGGTAAGTTTGTAGCGACCAAGAATTTTTACGCGATTAATAATTATTTTAATAGAAAATCGTGTCGCTACTATTTCACCCATTTTTATTAAGTTAACGCCACGACGTATTCGTATAGCCAAGTCAAGAAATAATCGAGATCGTTCGATTTTAAATTAAATTTCGAATTTCTAAAAATATCTCCATTCTCTTGATTTAAAGTATATTAAGTCCAAGTACTTAATTCAATGTTATCCCAATATTTATTTATACAAAAATTATTTTTATTATTGAAATTAAGAAAATATATGCAAGCATGAGAGGTTCCATTATATATAATAATTATGAGAATCTTAATTTAATAAATATGGAAAAGTATATGAATGAATTATATACTCCATTATATGTAATCATGAAGAGCATAATATTTGTATAAATATGGAAAAGTATATGAATGAATTATATACTCCATTATATGTAATCATGAAGAGCATAATATTTGTATAAATATAGAAAAGTATATGAATGAATTATAGACTCCATTATATGTAATCATGAAGAGCATAATATTTGTATAAATATGGAAAAGTATATGAATGGTTGATAAGATTCCATTATATGTAATCATGAAGAGCATAATATTTGTATAAATATGGAAAAGTATATGAATGGTTGATAAGACTCCATTATATGTAATCATGAAGAGCATAATATTTGTATAAATATGGAAAAGTATATGAATGGTTGATAAGACTCCATTATATGTAATCATGAAGAGCATAATATTTGTATAAATATGGAAAAGTATATGAATGGTGCTTTACTTTAAGAAAAGGATGTGTTAAAATTAATAGAATTGAATGATTATGTTTACAATATGCCAACTTTATACATCTATTTAAACCCATCTCTTTTACACACAACTCTACACATATACACTTATTTCCAATCTCTTGACAAAATCCACAAGTAAGAGAAATTCAAGGTGGTCAAGAAAGTTTTGGTCCATTTACTACTACACTTCATTTTAATCTTTTAAAAGGTAAGTATATCTTATGTTTTTATGAAAAGTAAGTATGTTTTTATGAAAGGTAAATACACCTTATGTTTTTATGAAAAGTAAGTATGTTTTTATGACAAGTAAGTATATCTTATGTTTTTATGAAAAGTAAGTATGTTTTTATGAAAGGTAAATACACCTTATGTTTTTATGAAAAGTAAGTATGTTTTTATGACAAGTAAGTATATCTTATGTTTTTATGAAAAGTAAGTATGTTTTTATGACAAGTAAGTATATCTTATGTTTTTATGAAAAGTAAGTATGTTTTTATGAAAGGTAAATACACCTTATGTTTTTATGAAAAGTAAGTATGTTTTTATGACAAGTAAGTATATCTTATGTTTTTATGAAAAGTAAGTATGTTTTTATGAAAGGTAAATACACCTTATGTTTTTATGAAAAGTAAGTATGTTTTTATGACAAGTAAGTATATCTTATGTTTTTATGAAAAGTAAGTATGTTTTTATGACAAGTAAGTATATCTTATGTTTTTATGAAAAGTAAGTATGTTTTTATGAAAGGTAAATACACCTTATGTTTTTATGAAAAGTAAGTATGTTTTTATGACAAGTAAGTATATCTTATGTTTTTATGAAAAGTAAGTATGTTTTTATGAAAGGTAAATACACCTTATGTTTTTATGAAAAGTAAGTATGTTTTTATGACAAGTAAGTATATCTTATGTTTTTATGAAAAGTAAGTATGTTTTTATGAAAGGTAAATACACCTTATGTTTTTATGAAAAGTAAGTATGTTTTTATGACAAGTAAGTATATCTTATGTTTTTATGAAAAGTAAGTATGTTTTTATGACAAGTAAGTATATCTTATGTTTTTATGAAAAGTAAGTATGTTTTTATGAAAGGTAAATACACCTTATGTTTTTATGAAAAGTAAGTATGTTTTTATGACAAGTAAGTATATCTTATGTTTTTATGAAAAGTAAGTATGTTTTTATGAAAGGTAAATACACCTTATGTTTTTATGAAAAGTAAGTATGTTTTTATGACAAGTAAGTATATCTTATGTTTTTATGAAAAGTAAGTATGTTTTTATGACAAGTAAGTATATCTTATGTTTTTATGAAAAGTAAGTATGTTTTTATGAAAGGTAAATACACCTTATGTTTTTATGAAAAGTAAGTATGTTTTTATGACAAGTAAGTATATCTTATGTTTTTATGAAAAGTAAGTATGTTTTTATGAAAGGTAAATACACCTTATGTTTTTATGAAAAGTAAGTATGTTTTTATGACAAGTAAGTATATCTTATGTTTTTATGAAAATGTTTGGATCATTGCTATGAAATCAATCTCACAAGATTGTTATGGGTTCCATATGATATGTTTATGATTATGCTAAGGGGACCGGAGTTTAGTAGCGCTACACATAAGAATTATTGCCATTTAAGTTCGGTAAAATTCTTGTGTCTCCCTATGTTTATGAGTATTTCGATCCTATCCTATGTTATGATGAAAATGATCCATATGCTTTCAAAAGAAAATTTATGCTTGGTATACTTACTGAGATTTTATAAATCTCACTCCACGATATTTACCATTTTCAGATAATTGAAGGTTCGAGGCGGTCAACATGGAAGTGGCAAAAGTGGTTAAGATTGATGAGATAATTATGTTGAACTTTATGTAAGAAAATTATGTTCTATTTTTATTCACAAATAAAATTATGGGATTCTAATTATTCTTTTGAATAATTTTACATTTCTATTTAAGTCTCGATAATATGATATGAGTCACTTTTAGTGGCACTCGAATGGTCGAGAATTCGGGTCGTCACAACGGGACAGCTAATTAATACATTAGGCCCCACACACCCCATGTGAGGAAGGTGACACATAAGGTGATAAATTTGGGTGTTCAAATAGCATTATTCTACAGCATTTCCTATTTCAAACGTCACCATTTGTGTCACAAAACGAGATTCGTAATATCTATAAATTGCAGAGTTAAATTAGTATAAAATCACTATAACATGTTATTCTTTTACGCAATAATTATAATTTATAAAAAATACAATTTTTTAAATTACTTTTTAATCACACATATTTTCTCTCTCCAATTTTTAACCACATCTTACTTAGAAAGAAGTGGCTTGATTGAAAGATGGACCGTGCTATACACACAAAATAAATGACAAAATGGATGACGCACCCCTCATTCACTTTATGCAGATTTACACTCAATCTGTTTTTATTGACTTTTAGCTGAGCAATGGCCAACTCCAATCCAAGTATCCAACTGCAAACTGGAGAAGAACTAGGGGTGGACATTAACCCACCCAACCCACCAAAACCGTCCAACCCAACCCAACCCGATCGGTTTTGGTTGAATTTTGATGGAAATTGAGTTGGGTATCAAAAAAAAAAAAAAATTTGTTCGGGTTGGGTTGGGTGAAAAACTCAACTCAACCCGACCCGACCCGACCCAATCAAAATTTTAAAAATATAAGACCCTTTAAATTTCAAGAATCTTAAGCATGTTTTTAATTTAGATGAAACTCAAATATGATTTGAACATATTTTTGTTTTATTAGCAAGTATTCAATTTATTATATTTGAGCTCATTGTATTGTACATAATTTATTTGAATTAATAGTTGATTTATGAGCATAATTTTTTAATTTTTTTAGTTAATTGGACAAAAGCTCAAACCACCCAACCCGACCGAAACTTGATTGGGTTGAGTTTGAACTCATGTTTGGATTGGGTTGGGTTGATTTTTTATCAACCCGACCATAGTGGGTTGGGTTCGGGTTGGGCAAAAAACCGACACAACCCAACCCACGCCCACCCCTAAGAAGAACGACAAATTGATGGGAAAAATTGGTCCAACCGTACCCTATCTTCATCTTTAAAATTTCATATTGAACTTGTCCACTTGGCATGATTTTTACAGTTTATTTTTATTTTCTTTTTGCCCTTTATTTTGTATACCAAATTTATTTCTTCCATCCATATCTATATCCATTGACTATTTATTTTGTTATTATTTTGTTTGGTTAAAATTTATTTTTTTTCTTTGTTATTTGTTATTATTTTTATTCACATGATGAATTAATTTGATTTTAATTCCAATTTTGTCCTTTTTTTCTATTTAGAATACGTAATTATTTGATGAATATAATTCAATTTTGATCCTCAAAAAATTATTTAGAAATTGCATTTTAATTTATTTTTATGTAGTACAAATCGTGGTTATTTCATCTATATTCAAATTTATTGAATTTGTATCTCTTAATTGACCATTATTTTTACCATGTAATTAAATTATTATAAATCAAAACATTAAAATTAAATGACAACAAAATAGATTATTGAATAATATTATACTACTATTTAGCTGATGGTATATATTCAAAGTGAGCCACTCTCGTACAAACAATTCATGAGTCACGTGGGCCAAAGAAAAAATATTTTGCAATGAAACAAGAAAGCGGTAGAAAACACGTTGAATGAACATTTAGGGTTTTACAATCTAGGTTTACAATTGTTGTAAGACCGTCACGATTTTGGAAAAAACGCATCTTACACGATATCTTGACTTGCATGCATCATTATGCACAACATGATCATAGAGGATGAACGTGATATTGAAGCACCTATTCGAGAGTGGGTAGAAGCACCGAAACCACAAGTTGAGATGACTGTAGATGAAAATGTTCGTTTCCAGAAGTTTCTTGCCCGTCCCCTTCAAATTTAGGATAAAGAGGCTCACCTTGCACTCTGAAATGCTTTAATTGAACATTTGTAGGAACAACATTCAAATTCTGAGATTTAGATTTTTGAAATAAATATATTTGGTGTATTTCTCATTTTATTTTAATTATGAAATAAATATTTCAAATAAAATAATAATAAAAAGTATGTTAAAAAAGGAAAATGAAACTATTATATTTATTTGTTGTGAAATTTGAAGTTTTGGATTGGAGATGAGTTGTAATGATAAAGTAAGAGAAACTGCATTTATTATAAAGCTAACTGCATTTTAGAATTCTTGTAGTGATGGCAACGGGTCGGGTCTCTGGGACCCGCGTCCCGCCCCGCCAAATTTTATTAAACTAAAACCCGCCCCGCAACCCATGAGTTTTGGGTCGGGCGGGTTCTGTAGCGCTCCGAGTTCTAAATACACTGTTCACCACGTCATCATCTGATCTAACTTTTAAAATAATATTTTAGCGGAAGAAATAATTGAAATTCTTTTTGGCAACATTAAATAAAATGTAATGGTTGATAAAATTGAAAACATTTATGAAATAATTCGAAATAATAAATCGAGCCATCAATATTGTAAAGCAATTGACAATGTCATAATTTCTCAAATAACTGAAATTCTCAAAATTATCCAATGTTTGGAAATACGGAAATCATTAAAATAAGGTTTTCAACCATTTAACGTCTATTGCCACAATCATCCATCACTAGGCACCCTCTCCGAAATCTGAAAATGTTGTTAAAATAGATATGAGCATTTCATATAAATACTCAGTAGACTCATCGTCAATTAATTAATCTACAATATAATTGAACACATAAATGCAGGCTCTTTAGAAATCATAGGGTGTGAGTTGCTCTTCTCGTGCATTAAAGCACACGGCTTCTCTTTGAAAATCATAGGCTCTTTAAAATCATAGGGTGTGGGTTACTCTTTCTTCTCGTGCAC
Source organism: Ligustrum vulgare (assembly GCA_963555705.1). Classification (NCBI taxonomy): domain Eukaryota; kingdom Viridiplantae; phylum Streptophyta; class Magnoliopsida; order Lamiales; family Oleaceae; genus Ligustrum; species Ligustrum vulgare. The sequence continues at coordinate 83,305,094 of OY743168.1, forward strand.
ATAAGGCACATAAGTTATGCATAACATCATTATTTATCTTGCAAGATATTCTCTTCTTTCTTTTCTCATGCATAAAAGCACATAAGTTATAACAAGCATAACAACATAAATATTTCATAAGAAATATATTCTCATTTCAACATAAATATTTCCGAAGAAATACATTCTCGTCTATTTTCATAAAAATGACTTTCACATAAGTCACATAACATACAATTCACATGCAATCATAATTTAAATCAATTAATAGGGGCGAGTCTACCTTAAACTTAACGAGTGTGGTTGAGTGAGAATGACTTCAATCTTTCAAATCGCTGCACGCCTCGTCTAGCCAATTAGAAGATTAAGTCGAATTAGTCTTTTGAAATGTATAATTTAAAATGATATATTACAATTTGGGGACTGAAATTGATGATTTAAAAGTTGATTGACTAAAATGAATAATTTGATAGCTCAGGGACTAAAATAAATAATTTGAAAGTTCAGAGATTAAGATGAATACTTTGAAAGTTGAGGGACTAAAATGAACAATTTGAAAGTTCAGGGACTAAAACAAATACTTTGAAAGTTGAGGGACTAAAATGTAAATTTTCAAAAGTTGAGTTGAAGCTCAAAATGAATATTAAACTATAGGGCTGAAATAAGTGATTTTTTAAAAATGAAGTGGCTGATTAAATCATTTAAAAACTTAATGACTGAAATTATAAGTTTTAAAATTAGAAGGGCTGAAATAAATAACTTTAAAAAGCTTGGGGACTAAAGTGCAATTTTTATAAAAATAAAAACATACATTTCTCTCCTTCGTTCCCTTTTTCAGAGACAAAGAGAGAGACGGAATAGTGGGGGAGGACTCACCTCTCCCGGTGGCGCACTACCGGCGCCCTTCCCGGCGCAACGCCGGCGCAGGGAGCGGTAAGCGGCGAGAGTGCAAAATAGGCTAGGTTTTGGGGTTGATTGGGCGCGAGACCAAGGCCAAAACGAGCTGGGTTGGTGATTTTGGGAGTGCGACTTGGGTGTGATTTCCGGTCAACATCTCCGGCGAAACAACCGTGGGACAAGGTAAGTTTTTGGGTAATTGATTTCCTTGGTTTTTGGTTTGATTTGGGGTTGGTTTGCTACTGGGCTGTTGTGCGATGGTGATGATGGTGGTGCCGGTGGGTTGTGGTTGGGCAGTGGTGATTGAGGTGGCGGGTGGTGATGATGATGATGATGATGATGATGATGATGATGATGATGATGATGATGATGATGCTGAAGGTGGCGGTGGTCGCAGGTGGGTTGACTAGCTGGGTTGAAGGGGTTGTGCAGGTGGTTTGGCAGCTGCAGTGGCTGGGATGGAGATGGAGGTGGTGATGGTTGTTTGATAATGGTGGCTGGCAGGTTGCATTTGGTGGTGGCAGTAAAGTGGTTGTGGTGTGGTGCCTGCGTGTGGTGGCTGCAACGTTGTGGACTAGTGGTGTGTGTGTGTTGATGGCCGTATAGGTGGTGGCTGAATGGTGGTTTGTGATTCAGGTGAGTTGGATTTTGGCTATGGCAGTGGAGGTGGTTGGCCGTGGCTGTGGTCTGGTGATGATGATGGTGAGTGGCGTGATGGGGATGGTGTGATGAGTTGCTGCTGAATGGAGGTGCTGGAAATGGTGTGTTGGTTTGCTGAATGGAGAGGCTGGGATGGTTTGAATGGTGAGGTGATGCTGAGAGTTGGGTTTGGAGGAGTGGGTGATATAGGGCTAGGGTATGGTATGGTATGTGATTGATGGAGGTTGGTAGTGTGAAAATCAAGACAAGCATTGCACGTAGTTCGAGGTAAATTCGCACGCGAATTCAACTGGGTCGGAAGAATGAAACTGATAAAATGAGATTGACGTAATTTGGGATTTAAAATGATTTTGAAAATAATAATTTAAATAAATAATTAAAATAATAAAATTTTAGAAATTCGAAATTTAATTTAAAATTGAACGAACTCGATATTTCTCTACTTGGCTAGACGAACGCTTCGTGACACTAGCTTAAAAATGGGTGAGATCATAGCTGCTCGTTTCCATGATTTTAAAATAATTATTTAAATTGCGTAAATGTTCTCGGTCGCTACAGGTTCGGGTCGGCTTGGCTCAGCCGCCTCGTTTAATAGTTTTTCTATTTTTTTTAAGTTTTTTAAATTTTTTTGGCATTTTTTTATTGTTTTTCTTTAATATATTATTTTAAATAATATAATCGAGGCGGGTTTGAGTCGGGGTGGCCAAAACCCGTACCCGCCCCGCGACCCGCTCGGGTCGCTAAAACTTGACCCAAACCCGCCCCGCCAACTCACGGGGCAGATACCCATCGGGTTTGGGTAGGGTCAAATTTTTTTGTCATCTCTAAGTTCTTGATTGGAGATGATCTAAGTCTTTGAGATAATTGAAGTTGGAGGGATAATTGAAGTTGCGGATCCAGGCAATTTAAAATTTAATTTGTATGTTTTTCTAATTCTTTAATTCAGAACAACGCCGATTTCAAATATTTCAAATTGGCGTGGTGAAAAGAAATTTGGATGATTTTCATCCAAAATTCAGTGTAAGACAATAATTTGACTAATTTTTAAGGAAAATACTTGTTTTACATCACCATTATTCATGTGAATTTATGCATAAATTATTTTATTGAGTCTGTTCCAAAATTAGAAATAAATTCTACATTAACTTAGGAAACACTATTCTTCTTCTGAATCTTTCAAGGATAATTCTTCACATACAAAATGGATTACAAACTAGATGACATACCCCTCAAATGAAAGGGGACTCACCTACATGTGGGCCACCTCCAAGTGAGGGTTGTTTCATCCATTTTATCATTTATTTTGTGTGTATAGCATGGTCCTTGTTCTAAGGTGTCATTAGCATCTACTAAAGTGATGATTACTTTATATTAATTGAATGTTAAACACCAATTGTATATTATATTTGGATCTATAATACAAAAAAAATCGATAATATCTATCCAAAAAATTAATATTAACTATTTTCTGTCAAAATCTTAATATATTTATTTAATACATGTATTGTAACTAACGTATGTTTTATTTGTGTGCTTTTTATCGGGAGTTTCTCCATCCGAACGTGACATAAATTGTTGCTTAGACAAGTCCCTTTTATCACCATGTTTGTTTAAGTTTGATTATTTACTTATAAGGAAATACGCCCTTGTTTGAAAATAGAAAACAAGAAAATTAATCCTCGAAGTTAGAAATATGTTATTTATTTTAAAGTAAATATAAGAGCTACTCTCAAACTAAATATTTTTTTTCGGTTTCTCTTGAATATTGGATGATATACATATGACTCTACATTCTGTTCCGCATTGAATTAAATTGGAAATGATTACATGTTTTAATTTACACAATTTTTCAAATATTTTTTTAACCACACATTTTCACTCCTCAATTTTTAACCACACATCTTACTCAGAAAACTCAAATAATACAATGTAACTTGTGTTTTTTGGTTTATAAGCGTGTTTATAAATTACACAATTTCTGAAATCATTTTTTAACCTCACATTTTCTCTCTCCAATTTTTAATCACTACTTTTTACTTCAAAATCATAAATAAACTAGTTTATAAATCAATCGGTATTACCAAACGGAGGATGTCCAATTCCAATTTCCTTTAAAGTGGCTACCGAACAGGCCTTATAGATAACCCATGTTCTTCAATATAATCATTATAATTTATAAAATCAATTTATAAATAACACAATTTTTTGAATCACTTTTTTAACCATACACATTTTTTCATTTTATTTTTTAATCACACATTCTATTCAAAAAAAATATAGATAAACTAATTTATGAATAAATGCAACGTTGTAGCCGAACAGCTGTCGGAAGATGCTTATCCTTTCAACAAAAACCTAACTTACATAAACACGATGAACGAAACATTATCGTCTTGACCGAGTCACTCTCCCCTAAAAAGGATATATTTTAAGCCAAGCAAACCATATTTTTGAAATAAAAAATGCAATTGAAAGTAACTTGTATTTAACATGCTCTATATATACACGCTAAGAACTGTAAGGCATAAGACCAACTTGAGTAACAGAGAAGAACCATGTTGTCTTCTTCTTTCATCTGGTACACCCTTATAGTAGTTGCAGTGCTTTCTTTCCTTCATGGATCAACAAAGAAGAAGAAGAAATTGCCCCCAGGTCCAAGAGGTGTCCCTATTTTAGGACACCTTCACATGTTAGGCAAAAATCCCCACCAAGATTTACATAGGATTGCCCAAAAACATGGTCCTATAGTGTATATGCAATTTGGGTTTGTCCCAAACATCATAGTATCCTCCCCTCAAGCAGCTGAGCAGTTTCTTAAGACACATGACCTTGTTTTTGCAGGCAGACCACCCCATCAGGCTGCTAAGTATCTGTCATGGGATCAAAGGAACTTATCGTTTGGGACTTACGGCCCTTATTGGCGCAATATGCGGAAATTATGTACCTTAGAATTGCTTAGTAACCTGAAAATAAGTTCTTTCCAACCTATGAGAAGGGAGGAGCTTGCCCTTTTCGTTGAATCTCTCAAGAATATTGCAGCAATGGAACGCGTTTCTGTTGATGTTAGCGCAAAGGTCTCGTCTCTAACCACAGAAATGAGTTGTAGGATGGTGTTTGGTAAGAAGTACGAGGATAAGGACATTGATGAAAGAGGGTTCAAAGCTGTGATTCAGGAGGGAATGAAATTGGCAGCCATTCCTAATCTTGGGGATTACTTTCCTTTTCTTGGAGTTCTTGATCTTCAAGGAATGACAAAGAAAATGAAGGCGCTTAGCAAAGTTTTCGACGACTTCTTCGAATTGGTTATTGACGATCACGTTCGAGCTGGGGACCAAGGCCAAACCAAAGATATTGTCGATACCATGATGTCCATTATGCAATCTAGAGAGACTGAGTTCCAATTCGATCGTCGTCATGTCAAAGCCATTATGCTGGTAACTCTACAATTTTTATAGTTATCTAGAAATATATGAATCACATTAGGACCAAACAAACCATGATGAAAATTGTTGACAGTGGGAGGCAGTTGAAAATCCTATATTCAATAGATCTAAGGTTCGAATCACCTTGGAGATGCGTCCACTTTAAGTGGAACAAAACCACTTATCAAGTGGACAATCCGTGTGTTGGCGGTTGGAGCCACCGTCAACAAAAATGATTCATTTAAAGGCAGAATTTTCCTTGATGAATTCTCAGTTCGTGTAAATTTGCTGTTGCAGGATATGCTTGCGGCTTCAATGGACACTTCATCATCGACGGTCGAATGGATACTTTCCGAGCTCCTGAAGAATCCAGAAGTAATGAAAAAAGTCCAGAAAGAGTTAGAAGAAGTGGTCGGCTTGGATAGGATGGTGGAGGAATCGGATTTGGAGAGCCTAGAATATTTAGACATGGTCGTGAAGGAAACCTTTAGGCTCCATCCCGTGGCACCATTACTGATTCCTCACTATTCTCTTGAAGACAGCACCGTCGATGGCTACCATATACCAAAGGATGCTCGAATAATTGTTAACGTATTTGCGCTTGGACGCGACGAAAAGGCGTGGACCGATCCTGAGAAGTTCGATCCCGAGAGGTTTGTTGGGAGTAGTATAGACCTTAGGGGACAGCATTTCCAGCTTCTGCCATTCGGGTCTGGGAGGAGAGGGTGCCCGGGAATGCAACTCGGGCTCATCATGGTTCGACTTATTGTGGCGCAATTGGTGCATTGCTTCGATTGGAAGCTGCCTAATAACATGTTACCTTCTGAGTTGGACATGACCGAGGAATTCGGCCTCGTAGTCACTAGGGAAGAGCATTTGATGGCTGTTCCCACCTATCGTCTGCAGAAATAATCGAGTCCTTGGTTTAAAATTTAGAGTCGTGTTATTCTACCAACCCTATTCTATCACATTAGGTGTCACACCCTCACATGGAGGTGGGATCGTTCATTATGAGATCGGTCTTACACCAACCTATGTGAGAGGGGACACTCGGTGTGGTAGAATAGAGTTGGTAAAGTAACATAATTATAGAATTTAATCTCGTTATGTTTAGAATCTGAATTTTAAGAACCTTTTCATAATTCCGTACAAAACTTTGGCTGTTGATATGCAGCCTAAGGTTGCATTTATTATTCATCCGATAACAAGAAAATCAGCCTTAAAACCATGACCAGTATGTGCAATTTCTTCGTATCGTTAATTCGTGCAAGGATGATTAACAGATTCGTTTCAAAAGGACGATGAGGAGAGGTTCTTGGGACTATGTGTGTGTATTACCCACCGTAAACAACATAAGAATTGTCAAGTGTCTAATGTTTAAAATATTTGATACTTGACAATTTTTTACTGACTGTGAGCAAATTTTATGTTGTCCAAAGTGGACAACAGATCAAACCTCATTTATATTTATGAATTAATTTGATAAAAATTGCTATACCTTGGAATCCTAGCCATGTTGGTTCAAGTCTCTTCACACGTCAAAGTAGACGTAGAGATGGCAATAGGGTAGGAAAAAGGTTTCGTGCCCCATCTTGTCAGGTATTTTTGCTCCTCGTTCCAACCCCATACCCAATCAAGGTAGGGCGCCAATTTTTATTTTTCTGAAATCTTTACGTAATAAAATATATCAAAAGTTTAAGATCAAGGAAAATAGTTTCTAGATATCATTCAATAGAATAATAAACATAAATACATTCCTATAAATTACTGTATTTTTTTTTTTTTATGAATCACGTGTGAACTGTAAATAGTAGTAAAATGAAGAAATTTTGTATGAATTAGTAAAGTAAATAATTCTCCTTTTTTCCCCACTTCAACCTTACTAAATTAACTTAAATGTACTTTGAATTATACAATAGAGGTCAAATATTTTGTTGAGCGAATGAAGCACATATTCTTTACCCCCAAAAAACAATAACATGAATAAATCATAAATAGCATTCAATGATATGATATAAATAAATTTGATATTTTTAACCCGAATACTATAACATGACATAACGTGTTAGCCTCGTCGCTCCATTACTTTCACTCCTTCACTGTGATTCAAACTAAGGATTAACTTGACTAGGTGTTTCTTCATTGAGGTTCAAGGTTCAAACTAAGGATTAACTTTGGAAGTCAATATGTGTGAATATTTATACCAGAGAGAAATGGGATCTTTTGGATGGTAGACATATGACTTCGGAGGCTTAAAAATTGATTATAATCATTTTTTTTTTAATTTTTTTTTTTGCGGATCTCGAGGTGAATGTGAGGTTAAAAATTGAAGAGAAAAAGTTGTGCGATTCAAAAGTTGTATGAAAAATTGAACCGATTATAAATGGGTTTATAAACCCATTATCGAACAGAGACTTAATCCTTAATCTCATTGTCAAGTCAAATCTTGTCAACCGTATCAATCCCCAGCTGTTATAGGGATATATAGCCACAGCCCGTATCAATTGAAAAATGCAGGGTTGTCAAACGGGCCGGCTCGACCCGTTTGACGCCAGCACGCGACGGTCCACGAGCCGGCAAACGGGCCGGATCGTGGCTCGTACCCACGAGCCGGACTTGGGCCGGCTCGTCGGCCCACTTTTTTTTTTCTTCTTCTTCTTTCAAACGTGTAAGTGATAACGAGTAACGACTGAAATAATTGAAATTTGAAAATATAAAAAACTTAAATAAATCATCCTCCTTTAATCCGGGCTTGTGACGGACTACATTTAATTTCTTGTAGGCGGAGTTAAAATTGTACACGAATAAAATGTTACGTGTACAATTTTTTATTTGAATTTGAAAGAAATAAATCAAAATACAGAAAAAGAAAAATGTATATATTATTTATAACATAATACATAATTGTAAGCATAATAATTAATAATACAAAATAATTTACTCACCAATACGATTGTTCTCCGAATTCCTCTGCCAAAATTTCACTTATCCTATTTTGTAACATTTTCTCCGCAAACTGCCAATCCTTCAAGCACATTAAGGCCTCGAGTATATCTTCTTTAAGCCTTAACCTATATTCAGATAACACTCTTCCACCTGCACTAAAAGCAGCCTCCGATACTACAGTTGATACCGGAGGTGCTAGTAGATCTCGTGCAATCATAGAAACAACTGGGTATTGACGCTCGTTTAATCTCTACCACTTAAGAATATCAAAATTATTTCTCTCGTCCTCGTCTAACATGCTAAGAAGGTCGTGTGAAAAATACCTAGTTAACTCGCTTGGAGTTTCATCTGAACTATTAAATGTACTAGAAGAACTAGAACCACTGGCATGTGTACTAGAAGTTCCCTTCATAGTCAAAAGGTAAGAAAGCAAATTACTGTCTTCATTTTGTATCACACTACTGGTGGGAGTAGTTCTTCTAACATTTTTGTCTAACTTTTCGGCATTGAGTTCGTACATTTTACATAAACATTTTTCTAAATCTGTACATGTCAATGGAGTATCAAAAGTTAATTTATTTAATATTGCATTTATAGTGTGTTTAGTTTCCTCTAACTTTGTTCTAGGGTCCATAATCGTTGCTAATGGATATAAAATATGTACATTTTCTCAATATTTTCTAAACTTAGTCTCCATTGATGTAATGATTTGCTTAAAAATAGGAAATGTTTTGTACTTGTTAAAATTATTAGCAATGCAATAAAAATGCTTCAATACTAAAGGACTAATGGGATAATAAACCCCAGATAATTCGTTTGTTGCATCGTAAAAGGGTTTCAAAAAAATTTTAACATGAAAAACAAGTTCTCAATCATCAGTCCCCAAATCAAAAGTTGGGCCATGTGAGTGCCGACCGTTGTAATATTCACATATTAAATTATCATAACCTTGACAATATTCAATCATTAAATAAGTTGAGTTTCATCTATATCCTACATCGGTAACAAATGATCGTGCTTGCATACCATTTTCTACACAATGTGCATCAAAAGCTTGTTTTCTAGAAGGTGCTATCATTATGAAATTGCCAGCACGGCTAATTTTTTTCAATTGATTTTCTATATGCTTAAGACCATCTTGAACTATTAAATTAAAAATGTGACACACATAGCGAACATGAAATAAGACTCAATCAAATTCAGGATTCATGTAGTTAGCTAATCTATCTATCACTGCTTTATTAACAGAAGCATTATCTAGTGTAAAATTATGAAATTTACTATCACAGCTAAATTATCTAAGAATTGCAAGTAGTACATTGAAAATATTTGATACATTATGTGGGCAATCAATAACTTTAAATGTCATAATTCTTTTGTTCATTAACCAAGTATCATCAATGTAATGACAAGTAACAGCTACATAACCTCTATGATTATTGTCAGTCCACAAGTCCTAAGTAAATAATAAGTTACCATTATATTTATTTAAAGTATCTATAAAATTTTGTTTTCTCTCGCAATATTTATTAATGCAATCAGCTCGTAAAGTTTTTTTAGAAACGGTTTGTACCTAGGTTGGAGATACTTTTGAATGAATTCCGTGAATTGTGAACTTTCTACAATTGAAAGCGGGAACTCACCACTCGATACGAACATGACCATCCCTTCTGACGCGCTAGTTCTTGGTTGAAGTCTCAATTGGTTAGACTCGATTGACCAAACTGTAGAGTTGATTGATTTGCTTCAACAGAGCCCGGTTTTTTACATGCTTTAGAGTGTCTGTTGAGGTGTGTTGTGCCCCCACCCTTCTTCCAAGAGAAAAGTCCTTCGCAGTTTTTACATCGTGCTTTGACTATTGCTTTCCCTTTTCCGTCGATGGCCGTTGTATTAATCAATTCGAAAAAAATTCAGCAGCCCGATTTTTTCGCCCTTTTTGGATTTCTGCTGAAACCTGCCGTCTGCTAGCGGAACCGAAACCATACGTAACAGCAATATCTTCATCAGCAATGTCATCCAAATTAAGAGGAGTTCTAGTATCTATATCATCAATCTCATTTTCCAAATCCACCAAATTTTCAGGAATTGAAATTTCGTTGAGACCGAAAAATTCATCAACAAATTGGCTAGAAAAATAACCATGAGATTGTGAGTGTGCCATTAGAAATAATGAATTTGGAAATTTGAAATTGGAGATCGAAATGAAATATTGAATTTGAGACAATATTGAATATTGTATATGAAAACGAAATATTATAGGTTATAGCATTATAAATTAGAATATTGTATATGCAATTGAAATTTGAGACTTGAGAGAGTTGAGTTGAGAGAATTGAGAGAATTTGTGATAGAAATTAAGAAAAATGTGTATATATTTATAGGTGTTTAAAAAAAAAGTAACAAAAAACGGTCACAATTTGTGACCGTTTTAGTCCCAAACGGTCACAAAATGTGACTGTTTGGGACAACCCGGCTCGTAACAAACGAGCCAACGTGCTGCCGCGAGTCGGCCAGTTTCTCAGTCCGTTGGACTAGTCCACGAACTCACGAGCCGGACCTGAACTGTCCAATACCCAAATTTTTTGACCGGTCCAAGCCCAAGTAGCTTTTTTTACGAGCCGAACATAACTTTTAACGAACCAAGCCGAACTCCCGAACTGTCCAGCCCGTTTGCCACCCCTCAAAAATGGGTTGAAAAGTCTTGACCAGCTACAGTGTTGTGGAGTTGTCACGTCAATCAAACATCCATCACTTTATCTATTACATCATCCCAAAATCAACACTCACAATTGTGCCAACACAAAAATGAGTAAACCATTATGTACAACCAGATTAATTCTTGAAGAATATGACAATCACCTTGTAAATGTGCTACAATGGAACGGTGATGCCTCATCTCGAATTGAAACTTGAACCTGGCGTCCAATGGCTTTACTCAATCATCCAATCTTCTTGAAGGACACATGTAAAAAGGGCTTGTGAAGTGTGGTGCACACATTATTTTGCATTCTTTAAATTTTTTAAAGGTAAAATTGCTTTTTTGGTCCTCGACTTGTTAATTTAGTAGCAAACTTGTCCACGACATGTAAAAGTGATGATGCTGAAAATCTGCACCTGGAATATTTCAAGCTTAAGCTGTGAACAAGCACAATCTGAATATCCGAATACTTGAAACAAAGGCGGTAAGGTGTGACTCGTCACCCCTCTGATGCTTAAGTCAACAAAGAGAGATAATATTAATGCAGGAGGCTGTGAACTGTAATAATAATTGTGTACCTTAATTGTAATTGAGAGACAAGTATTTATAGAGGTAAGTAGGAGAATCAGGGTATGGTTAGGATTCTTGAATTTAAGTACAAGTCCTACTAGGAGTTCTCCTTTTATTTGAGATAAAGTTGGGAGAGTTGTTTGTGAAGGATTAGGATTTTTGGGATACAAATCCCATCAGGATTAGGAGATCGTATATTTTCTGTTTGGAGAGAGGGCTGTCTAACCAGTTTAGGTGTGATCCTCGAGCACACATAAACCCGAGCACTTTGTTTATTATTTGAGTAAAGTTCCATCCTCAGGGCTAAAGGTATGTTCAGAGTTGAATATATGCTCGGGGATGACTCACGATAACTGGTGGTTTAGAGTGTTTTAGGTTGATTTGTGATCGTGTTCTAGGTGAGTAACACAATTAGTGCTCATCGCTGGCTCTCGCACATCCATTATCGAGCTCGGGGGAGAAGTGGATGCGTTGTAATAAATTGAAAATCTGGTCGTTGATGATTTGACCATATGCGACGGTTCTGACAGGTGATAGGTCAATCTGGAAGGACATGACGTTTGGCAGGACACATGGGCCATAGATGGGCGACATGTTACGTCGTTTGGCGATTCAAATCACACGAGCTTTAGTATTCCTGCGGTCTTACCCTATAAATAGAGTTTTTCCTCATTTTCACACTTACAAACTGCTTTGAGAGTGAGTCCATTGAGATTGTGCTCGGGCCTTAGAAGAACTTTTTGTATGCTCAGCATTTGAGGTAAGAGCTCGAGCCTTTAAGTTAATCAATTTTCAGTCTTTTGAAAGAGATGTCTAGTAGAAATAGTAGCTCGAGTAGTGGTAACAGTAGGCTCGAGGATTTAGGAAACCATATAGTTCCCATCGTAGAGCCTGTGGATGTTAGGCCTCATGTACAGGACGAACATGAAACCCCGCTGACATACCTCAAGCTTAGGTGCATATATAAGGAACATAAAATCATATAGATAGTGAGGGAGTTCGGGCTAATGCCAATGTGTGATATCAAGGCTCCAACCCCGAGGATAGGATAGTAAAAGCTCGAGAGGAGTTTATAATTTATAGGGATGCTTTGAAGGCTGGGCTTAGGTGGCCACTACACTCCTTCTTCATTGAGTTTCTCGTGGAGCATTCTATGTGTCTGGGGCAGATAGTGCTGAACGGTTGGAGGATGTTGGTGTATTTCTTTATTGCTTGTAGATTTTTATCCTTAGTACCCCGATTAGACCTTTGTAGGATGGTTTTCAAACTTAAATAGCTCTCCGAATTTTAATACTTCGCCTATTTGTCTCAAATGGGTAGGTTTAAGATGCTCAAGATGTCAAGATCTCTTTGGGGTTGGAAGAAGAGGTTCTTCTATGTTATACTTCAGGAGCCCAGGCACCCTTTTTGGTCGGAGTGTGTTGTCCCAGACAAGGTCAAGTTCAACAAGGGGCAGACCTATTTTGAAGTATTAGAGCGTGATAGGAAGATGCTGGAGAGTCTTGAGCCTTTAGTCAGTAATTTGGACAATCTCCTCGAGGATGAAGCTTCGATCTTGCCAGAGTCAAGAACTTCGGGGGTAGGAGTCTGGTCACTCTCTCTATTACTACTTTTTATTTTATTTTTCTCGATGCACTACTCGTTCTAATGCCTTGTTCACATTTTGCAAATAACATGACTATTGACCCTTCTTCACTCCAAGATTTTATAAAGGGGAAGGCCAGTGCTGGTGCTTGGCCCCCGACAAAGAAGAGCAAGAAGAGTCCTCGAGTTCAAGTTGCAAGTGGCCGGGGCAGATCTCAAGGTCCTTGCCAAAAAACGAGCAACCTCGGACATCTCCTCAAAGTCATGACACACCTGCGAAGACGATCCTCGATGTTGTGAACATCGACGAAGATTCTGCCGAGGGTACTACTCAATCACCAAACCTTACGGCCAAGTACTGTATAGACGTGAGCCCACACTTGAGCATTAAACACCTCGAGGCTATTATGACTAAGGTAAGGGTATTTGACAATTTAAAATTTCTATCTTTGTTCCTCGATTTTATGTTCGTTTTATGTGCAAGATTTGAACAATTTAAGCTTGTGGGAAAATATTATAGAGAGTCAAATCAATACTGAAGGCCTTTGATTACACAGCTTCCTTAAATCGAATTGACCGCCTTACTGGAGTGCAAGAGACTTTAATCGATGTTCAATTCCTAGATACAATCAATTGTCGATTCGCCTAGCACTACGTTAACCTCCTACGAACTAGCTATGTTTATACTCTATCTCTCAAAGAATTTCAACAAGGGAGAAAGGAAGGTAGAAATGAAGCTTGCTGGAATAAGATTTATGTGTTCACTGGTGGTTTCAACCGAGAATAACAATGGCTATTTATAATAAAATGAACATTCATCACAATTGAAACTAACAATAAATTCCATTTAATCATGAAAATGGCTATTTATTTAAAAAAAAAAAAAAAAAAAAAAAAAAAAAAAAAAAAAAACCTCCTTTTATTGTTTGAATGAAAATTCTCATGATTAAATGGAATTTATTGTCACTTTCAATTATGATGAAAGTTTTGTATTATAAATAGCTATTGTTATCCTCGGTTGAAACCACCAATGAACACAAAAATCTTATTCCAACAAGCTTCATTTCTTCCTTCCTTTCTCCCTTGTTGAAATTCTCTGAGAGATAAGAGTATAAATGTAGCTAGTTCGTAGGCGATTAATGTAGTGCAACGCTAACAGACAATCGATTATATTTTGAGAATCGAATACCGATTAAAATCTCTTTCACTCCAGCGAGGTGGTGAATTCGATTTAAGGAGATTGTTTAATCATGGGTCTTTGGATTTGATTATCTAATATTTTCCCACAGAAAGCTAGCAATGGTAGACTCCTCAAGTTCCAAGACAGTTGGCTCCCATTTTCCCCCTTCTACTATTCAATTCAAAACCCAAGCCAAACAATGAGACAAGTCTAGCATATATAAGTAATTGGGTTAGGTCACAGATAAATGGACCACTCAACTACCCAAACCACCTAAGTCCGATACACAAGACCAACCTTAAATGGTTCAACACGAATAACCTAGGTGAATACACAAACTAACTTAAGTGGGCCTTCCCAAGTGGACAACGAGCAACTACCAATTAAGTTGATTCTAATGGCCTCGAGTTCATTATCGAACCGAGCTTATCATATAAGTGTCAAAACATCACACAATCATTTTATCATCATCGTTTGAATTTGTTGGGTATCAAAAAACCCAACAAATCTTATTCCAAATTTACAGAAAATAACCATGTTGTCTTCCTCTTTTATTTGGTACACAATCATAGCAGTTGTAGTGCATTCTTTACTTTGTGGATCAACAATGAAGAAGAAGAAATTGCCCTCAAGTCCAAGAGGTATCCCTGTTTTAGACGGTGTTCTAAAAAAGCGCGCTTAAGCATACGCATAGGCGTGTTTAGGCATGATTCTCGGCCTTCGTACCTCATCACGCTTTGCTCACACATTGTTGGACTTTTTCGTGCCTAAGCACGCTTAAACATGATTCTCGATCTCATCACTTCGTCACGCTTTACATTTTTAAGAAAAATAGTTTTAGGACACTAGCATATTGCAGAAAAAAAAAGCCCCACCAAGATTTACCTAGGATAGCCCAAAAACATGATCCTATAATGTACATGTAATTTGGGTTTGTCCCAAACATCGTAGTATCTTCCTATGCACCAATAATAACTTCACCAATAACTTGACGAAGTTCATTGATCCTTGCGGCTTCTTGAGGGTGAATTTTGCTGCAAATCCCTGTAATACTTGATTACAAGTGTAATAAATTCGTGAAGCGGTCTTCAGTTCAATCTTTTGATCAGCGAATGAGTCGGATCATAGAACTATGCCATTCATCTTGAATCAAGAACGGATATGGCCTTAAATGGACATCTGTATGAACCAGATAGGTTGATAAAACAGGCTCAGATGCATTCACAGAAATCAAAGGTGCATCCTGAAATTGCTGAGAAAACAATGCAGAAGAATGTGAAATGGAGCAGAGAAAGTTAATGCGGAATAAATTACATCAGGATTCAATGTTGTGTCCCCACTCCTTTCCCTCAACTGAGAAAATCTCTTCTGTGGCTTTCTTATTGATTTTTTGCTTTATAAAAGAGAATCATTTCATTTTCATTACACCGTTTCAGTTTAAAAGGATTGGATTGGCACATACAATTTTCTCGCGTATTAGCCAAATTCATTTCTTTTAAAAGGACTGGCGTATAAAGGATAGGCCAAGCCGATCCGAGCCAAGCCTAAGAGCTGCTCGGTCCAATTGTCATCCTTAGGTGCAAATCATGTTTATTCTCTGTAAATGATTCCTAAACCTTCACAAAAGTTTCTTTCGCGTGAGTTGTGCAAATATAGATCTGGAGAATTCCGTCAAATTAATGGATCAAACATCCCTTTACACAAAAATTCGAAGGGAACTAGAAATTGGTGAAAATGAGCCCAAATTACAAGGCAAAGAAACCAAATAAAAAATAGAAAAAATACACCATAAACCAACCAGTTACAAAAGAATTAATTCCAAGGCACATGTACAAAATTTCACACAGATATGGAACAAAGATCTTCAAGGACTTGTTTGATGTTAGGCCTTTCATTCACAGGAAGAATACACCTCAACGATACGGCGAGCATATCGTCCATTCCTTTTAAATGTTCTTCTCCACTTGCAATATCTCTGTCAATGCAATCCATACCTCTTCCTTCTTGATCACAGAGTCGAACCCAATCCGTAAGATCAACAGCACCTGATTGACCGGAGATAATGTCACCAGCACTTCTTCTCGTCAACAATTCCATCAAGATTACGCCAAAAGCATACACATCAGCCTTAAAAGATGGAACAGGTTTGGCTGTGCTTGCAAGTTCTGGGGCACGATATCCAAGAGCCCCCAGGTTCAGGATCTGCTCAGCAATGCCTGTTGGGGTCATCAGGCGGTGAAGACCATAATCTGTAAGCCGAACACTGTAATCCCTGCCCTCCAAGAGTATATTTGTTGGTTTTAGGTTTCCATGAGGAAGGCCTCTGTCATGAAGGAATATAAGACACCGAGCAACATCAATAGCAACTTTCAATCTTTGGTTGAACTGCAATGTGGAGTACCTCCGGGGCGTTGTTTCTGCATAAAATTACTGGTAAATATTCTGCTAAAACTATATATTCAAAACCACCCTGCACTGCCAAAATGTAGTCATGAACCAAAAGTCGAGTATCTAAAATTAGTAATCTAAAAAAGACACGCTGCCATTAATAATCTGACTTCATGATGTCCATTTATTATTATATCGATTCCTCCCTGAGCAATTCCTAAAGATCCGGGAACCAAAAAAGCTTTAAGAAATTACACATTCCAAAAGGCCATCAAATGACAGTCCAGACCTATTCAATGGGTGCATCAACGTCTTACAATCAGTAAAAATGTATCAATTACTAACCATTTCATTTGGGCATGGCCAAAAGGATCGTTTCGAAGGAACATATGTATCAACTCCATAGCAATCAGATAGGATCATTTTCCTTTCATAGGCAGTTCATACTTCATTTATACAAAGTAAGGAAGAAGCAAAAGCCAGTAATCAATTATTTTCCAGTTTATTAGAAATAGAAATGATTCTGGGAATACCATAAAACTGCAACTAATCTGATTCTGTAAATCTTTTCCAGATATCCAAGCATTTTCCCAATAAAAACCATAGTTTCACATCCAACTTTCTAGTATTTATATGAATATGAAGAATAAAAAAAGAGGCTTAAAGTAGATGATACCCAGATGTAATACAAGACAATTTATCTTACCATAAAGATGTAAAGCCAAGCTATCACCCTGGATGTAGTCTGCTAAAATGAGCCTCTCTTGTTCTCTTGGTCCCCAATAGTAAGCCCGTAATGGAACAATATTCTGATGCTTTACCGATCCAATCTTTTTAACTTCTTTTGCAAATTCTTTCTTGTGTTTGACCAATCCCACCCTTAACCACTTCACAGTCAACATATGCCCATTGTCTAGGGTAGCTTTGTACAAAGTGCCATGACTACTTCTACCAAGTACTTCTGCTGGAGCTCGCGATAAATCCTCAGCTGTAAATGCAAGTGAGGCATCCAGGAAAAACAGTTCTCCAGCCAATCGATCCGGCGAATATACATCCAGTGTGACAGGTTGCTCTATAGCGTCGATAAAACTGGGTGAGGAAGCTACAGGGGATCCTGGAGAAGACCTTCTTCCAGATGTTGCAGGGTGGATATCTTCTTGACTTTTCATAGAGCCTACACCAATAGCCACTCCTGTGGGCGATGTATTCTCAACAATTCCCGTACCAGACTCCATTTGCCCAGACAATGATCTTGAATTTGAAGTCAGCAAATGATCATTAGAAAAGCTTAATGAAGTTGGAGGAGGCTCGGTGCTGCTTTGGAATCCGAACCCACTAAACCGTCCTAGTTTAACATCACTACCAGCAGTCTGGCCACAAAATCCACTTCTTAACCGGAAATCTTGAAGTCGAGCCCGATGATAAGCTAATAGAACAAAAGCAATCATTATTGCAGCTCCAACACATGCAACGATAATAGCAACTCTGATACTAGATCTTGAGCTGTGATCTCCTGGTCTGTCAATATTTTTGGGAACGTTAGTATTGGATGGCCAACCACCAGGCACATTAATGAAGCTGTTTCCAGGCATAAATGAAGAATTGGGGAAGTGTCTCAAGTTATCAGGGATATTTCCTGATAAATTGTTGTAGGACACATTGAAGTATTCCAGGTTTGATGTAAGTCCATTAGGAATGTGACTGTTGAAGCTGTTGCAGGATAAATCAATGTACTTCAGGCCACTGAGTTTGCTCAATTCATTTGGTAGCTGTCCAGATAAATGATTATTCGCAAGATTCAATAAGTTGAGCCTAACGTAGTTACCTATATCAGGAGTTAATCCACCTGTCAAGGAGTTTCTTGAAAGATCTAGAGACTCCATTGGTGGAACAGACGGTAAAACTAATAACTCACTAGTCTGAGAGCCTTCAAGAGGAACTGATCCTGTCAAATGATTGCCAGACAGATTCAAATTTGACAGGGTTGTTGAAGTGAAGAAGGTTCGCGGAACAGGACCATCAAGTCTGTTAGAGCTGAGATCAACTATGCTGATCTTCGAATAGGAGCCCAATAAAGAAGGCAACATACCATCCAAGGAATTGTTTCTAATACTGAGCACAGTCAATATTTGGAACTGTGTAAAGTTGGGCATGCTTCCAGTCAAGTTATTTGAGCTCAAATCAAGAATTTCCAACTTGGCATTCCAATTCATCAGAACAGATATGTCATCTGATAGTATATTTCTGCTTAAATCAACAACCCGACAATTTCCTGATGAAGACGGCAACAAGCCTGAGAGTAAATTTGATGAAATATTCACCACATCTAAAGTTGTTGAGTTGATGTTTGGAATGGAACCTGGCAACAGAAATGATTATTTAGAATTCCTTTAAACAAAAATTTGAATACAAAAAGGAATTTATCAAGACAAAAAAACAAATTACTGCTTCAACATAACCATATTGAGATTTCCAGTTAAAGAGAGTGAAGATTGCATGCTTTTGCTAAAAACAGGCAATGTGAAATATGAGATTGCAGTATTTCTGATGTAACTGATAATAACATTTAAGACACAACATGATAAAAAGTTATTTTGCGATGCCTTATAAAGGTTTTCATACACCTAAATGGCCAATGCTATCGACACAGCCAAACAAAGGATAGCCAATGTCTAATTACAGAAAAAAAGCAGTATGATGTAACATGACCTATGCTAACAGTATGCTCACAATAGAATATATAAAATGAAATGCATTCGAAAATTGAGTAATTAATTTAAACTCGTACCTTAAAGATTCAATAATGTGGAACTTCTCAATTTGTGTTCCAGGTAGAATATAAGGTAGGAGCCCAACGTTTAAAGAACTAGAGTTTCTGAGTTAAATCAACAAAGGTATCCCTTTTTTTTTCCTTATATCTTTAGCCGGAACATTAATCTTGAAGACTACTTATTGTGAATGGCATGTGTGATCGTATATTTGATCTATGTACCCTTTTAGTTAAGACTATGTGTCAGTTACTGACTACATTCACAATACTTCTCACAACAAAACAACATAATTATTTGAGACCCACATTTGTCATTCAGATACTCTATACGGTAAGTGAAACCAAGACCCCACAAGCTATATATTCTAATTCTAGGACAATATCAACTGAATTTTTTGCATCAAAGGTGGGCAATTTGAAAGGTAGATATTTTCATCCTAATCCATTCCATAAACGACAAAGATAGTGGATTCTGTTTGACTTACAAGACACACTATGCGTGTTGTTGTCAAACACACACAATTGACGATACACGAAGTATAAAATCGTTAGTGGCCAAAAGTCGCCCATAAACGGCCAAAACCCGCCTAGTGTCAGTTAATATTTCCAATTATAACCATAATTATTAGAGTAATGAGACTTAGAACCATCAGTCTAGGTGGCAGCACTTATAGTGTTAAACCGTAGGTTCAATTAAATGAAGGAGTAATGACCTATTTAATAGAACCTATCATGTGTTGCCATTTAAACAGGGATTTTAACACCCCTAGTGCTAGAAGAATTCTTCAGATTATTAACTAAGAAGTAATAAATGCCACATCATATTTCGAAAAAAAAAAAAAGCGCACACATTTTCTCAATGACATAGCAGTCAAGTAACTGATCAATCAAAGTTGAAAGCAGATACTGAGATAATAACAATTCCAAATGCCATAAGGGCACCCAAAATCTCAGTGCCGGCCCTGTCACCATTGGAAAACAAAAGCTTACCCGAGAAACCATTGCTACTGAGATCCAACTCCGACAATGGGACAGCGCCCTGCAAAAGTCCCTCTGGCAACGAGCCAGAAAGTTTATTACTTCTAAGCCGTAAGACCTGTAGATTTGGCAATTGCCCGAAATCCAGCAGCTCCCCAACTATACCATTGTCACTCAAATCCAAAACCCTCAAGTTCCGAAACAACATCATTGTATCACTAGCCCAAAACCCGCCCCCCAACCTATTCCCACTCAAATTCACATACTGAACAGTATTGGCCAAACTTGATACATTTTCAACACTCATTTCCATCGACCCAACAAACTCATTCCCACTCAAATCCAAATACTCAACATTCCTCAACTCAGAAATTAGCCCTTGTAAATCTCCCTGCAGTTGATTCGAATGCAAATCTAATGCTTTTAACTGTTGTAAGTTTCTGATCCCAGGAGGGAACCACCCAGAGAAATTATTGTTCGACAAATTGAGGTAATGCAGAGCCCATAGGTCATTCAACCGGGCTGGGATGGGCCCGTAAAATTGGTTGTCAGAGAGATCTATGACCTGTAGAGAAGTAATTAGACCGAGGGTTGGAACAAGGCGGCCGGAGAGGTTGTTACCAGAAAGGGTGAGGTTTTGGAGATATCTCAACGGAACAAGGGTGGTGAATTTCAACTCTCCGTGAAGGCTTAGGCGGTCTAAGGCAATGGCAGTCACAGAGCTGGTGGATGGGTCGCACGAAACTCCATGGAAGGTAGCTGGGCAGGCGGAGAGGTTAGCGGTGGGATCCGAGGGGAAAACCCATGTGGAGAAGATTCTGCTAGATGGGTCAATCTTTATCCCCTTCTTGAATTCGAGCAGTGATCGGATTTCAAACTCAACTGCCGATGCATGGTTGAAGAGTGAAAATGGGAGGAAAAATAGAGCGAGAAGGAAAGTAAAAGTCATTTGTAGAGTGATAATGTGGATAAAACTGGAGGTCAAGAGTGAGGCATTTAGCGGTGGTTGTGGGGTTGGGGGAAAAAGGAGAAGAAGGGGATGAAATTAGGGTTTCTATATTTGGAAGAATGATTTGGTACCCTGTATGTATCTGTGTGTATAGTTGTATGTATAGTTGTGCTGTGCTGTAACTCTGTAACTTTAGTACTGCGTGAATGTGCGAGAGGGATAACAGAAGAGAAAAGGAGAGGAGATAGAGAGAGAAAGGTAGGTTGAAGAGTGAGGTTTGAATATATGGGAAATGAGTTGTATGGGAAGATGAGAGGAAGGAGAGAAGAATATTTTTATTTTATTTTTTTATAATCTTTATTTATATATATATATATATATATATATATATATATATAAAAGAAATGAAGTGGTTTGATGTGAACATATGTTATGAGTAAGGGTGTATTCGGTTGGAATTTAATTTGTAATCATTTCTAAAATTTAAATTACACAATTTTCCATACAATTTTTTAACAATTCATATTTTCTCTCTCTAATTTTTAACCATTCATCTTACCTAGAAAACACAAATAAATCAACAAATAATTTCAATTCCTTAATTTGATACAAAACAGTCCATATTAAATTTAAAAGAACACACCCTAAGTGATTTAGTGTGAACACAAGTTGTAAATTAATGACATTTATTATTTTTATGATAATCAATGGTGATTTTTAAAATTATGCATTAGTTTATTGTTGTTTAAAATATGAAATTCTTAGAATTAGTTTTTTATAAAAGAAAGGAAGTGGTTTGATGTGAACATATGTTATGAGTAAGGGTGTATTCGGTTGGAATTTAATTTGTAATCATTTCTAAAATTTAAATTACACAATTTTCCATACAATTTTTTAACAATTCATATTTTCTCTCTCTAATTTTTAACCCTTCATCTTACCTAGAAAAGACAAATAAATCAACAAATAATTTCAATTCCTTAATTTGATACAAAACATTCCATATTAAATTTAAAAGAACACACCCTAAGTGATTTAGTGTGAACACAAGTTGTAAATTAATGACATTTATTATTTTTATGATAATCAATGGTGATTTTTAAAATTATGCATTAGTTTATTGTTGTTTAAAATATGAAATTCTTAGAATTAGTTTTTTATTATCTTCTTATTTATTTTTCTCATGCGAATGTATTTTTTATCCATCTACAATTATTTTTATTTTTATTTTTAATGATTCATGCTTGACGTGACAATCTTATTTAATCAACAGCATAATGTATAATCCTCGAATAAATTTTTTTAAAGTAATTGGGTAGTAATTGTTTTAGACTATTATTCATTTGATACTTTTTTGTCATTTTTTTACTATTCAAATATTACAATACAATAATTTTTAATTTTTATAGTTTACAATTTTTTTTAAAATCATATGGATTAAATTCCATATAAATGATTTTCCTATACATGACTTATTATTTTTCATCTAAAAACTATGCATTCGCTTATCATTGTTTATACTATGAATTTCTTCAAATTATTTCTCTCATGCGACAGTACTTTTTATCCATTTACAATATAATGATGTATTTGTCTTGTCTAATTCTTATACGAATGTTGCAGAGTACTTGAATTTTGGTGATCCAAAAGCATAAGGTATAATCTTCGAATAAATTTTTTTGAAGTAATTGGGTAGTAATTGTTATAAACTATTATTCATTTGATACTTTATTTGTCATTTTTTTTTACTATTCAAATATTACAATACAATAATTTTTAATTTTTATAGTTTTCAATTTTTTTAAAATCATATGGATTAAATTCCATATATAAATGATTTTCCTATATATGACTTATTATTTTCCATCTAAAAATTATGCATTCGTTTATCATTGTTTAAACTATGAATTTCTTCAAATTATTTCTCTCATGCGACAGTATTTTTTATCCATTTTCAATATAATGATGTACTTTTCTTATCTAATTCTTATACGAATGTTGCAGAGTACTTGGATTTTGATGATCCAACAGCATAAAGTATAATCCTCGAATAAATTTTTTTGGAGTAATTGTTATAAACTATTATTCATTTGATACTTTATTTGTTATTTTCTGTTTTTTTTTTTTTTTTACTATTCAAATATTACAATACAATAATTTTTAATTTTTATAGTTTACAATTTTTTTAAAAAAATCATATGGATTAAATTTCATATATAAATGATTTTCTTGTATATGACTTATTATTTTTCATCTAAAAACTATGCATTCGTTTATCATTGTTTAAACTATGAACTTCTTCAAATTATTTCTCTCATGCGACAGTATTTTTTATCCATTTACAATATAATGATGTACTTTTCTTATTTAATTCTTATACGAATGTTGCAGAGTACTTGAATTTTGGTGATCATACGTTTAATTGTGAAAATTGAGGGACATTTTTTGGTATGCGGAGCGTATGGACAAATAATATAACACAAATAAGCAGAAATATTCACTATATTGTATTCACTCTATTTATATCATTATACATATGTTTGTTCTTATAAAAAATAGAAAAACATTGTATTCGTAATTATATGAGAAGACATGATGACCGTGCAACGAACGGGTGAAAATACTAATTTATAATAAAGAAAGAAAGTGGCTAATACTTCTACATGTACAAAATTTAATTCTTAAAATATTTTTCTAAATTCGAATTCTCTTCGTAAGGAGAAATTTTCAATTTTATATATCGAAATAATATTTATAAACAATAAATAAGTCATTTTAGTACTGAACAATATCTAATTTTTTTAGCCTCAACACAAGGCTTCAAGGTTACCATAAGTAATTATTAATATCATAAATTGCTCAATTAGAAGGTAAGCCGATGAACCTTAAACTTTAATGTTTTCTATAATAAAACAAACGTGTTTCATGTTCATGTTCATGATAGAGATGTTTACCGAAATTTCATTCATAGATTGTCATTGCAGCATAACGAACTCTCGTGATTTTATATAAAAACTTGATGTTGATAAAAAATCGGAGTGAATTATAATAGGAAAATCTTACGATTTTATTTTATGTTACATACACAAATAATAAATGTTCCTTATCTAATTTTTTAAGTTTATTTCTAGTGGTTTTTCCTTTTTCTTTCACCTAAATAAGTGACTCAATTTCGTTAACTAAATAAATAAAGTGACTCAATTGTAACATATGGTTAAAATTCAATGACTCAACTGATAAAAGTGAAAAGTTTATGGACTCAATTTAATAGCCGCTAATAGTTGAATGAGCAATATATACTTTTTCCTTATTATATCCCGGCGCCGTTACAAGTCGAGACAAGAAGCTGGCACCAAATATACACACTGAAAGCGTGAGTGTCTGCAAAAATTTGCTGTTTTAGAGAGTGAGAGTGAGGAGCATATCGTTGGTTGGTGGAGGTGAGTCAACTACAGACTGTAAGAAGTAAGAACGGCACATTCTGGGTTTTTGACTTGGAGGACCCACTCACGGTTCACATGGGTTATCCATCCCAAAGGGTTGAATTCGTTTTAATCTTTAACTTGTTTGCTTATTGCACGTCTTTATCCATTCATTTTGTAGGATCCATATTATGTGAAGGATTATTAATCTAAAAAAAAAAAAAATAGATTTGTAAAATAAGTGAATAAAATCGCTAAGGTCATGACACACGTGCGGCATATTATAAACGTCATGGCGTTTGAAACGCAACAGTGTTAAGTACAGCCGCAAACATTAGAAGATAAGGTATCATTCTCCAATCACATCGACACAATATCTGTCCAAAATATGGGAAATGTCACGTGTCTATGTACGGAAGACAATCCTTAGCCTTCCCAGATGTAGGCATACCTAACCGAATGTTAAAACATTAAAGCGTCTTAGTGAAGTAAGATCTTGTTAAAAGTAATCAATAAATTTATAATTGATATAACAACAAATACAAGCAATGTCTTTACCAATTAGCTGCTTAATGGGTTACCGACTTGTGTGTTGGCAAAATTATGATGGTTAATTTTGGTGATAATGTAATGGATAAAGTTATGAATGTGTGCCAAGTGTATTATAGGTAAATCAATTGGGTTGAATAACATAATTCTGAAGGAAACATACTTGATTGTCTCAAGATTTCATGCAACTTCAAAGTTGACGTAAAAGACAAGGACGGTGGCATATTCTCAACCCTTAAATAGACAATTTATTTCGCTCAGTGTAGGTATACAATCACAAATAATTCTCTCAAAATTTACTTTCATAAATTTGACCTCACTAATTAACTTAAGTATCATAGTGTTCTCCATTGTTATACCTCCTTTTTCTTTCAATGGTCTATTAGATTAGTAGATTTCTCAACTTCCTGAGAGATGAGCTCAAGGTCCAATCACATAAGTTGGTAAAATTTTGTGAATTTAAATCTTTTAGGGACATGCGTAATAGTTGATTCACGATATTTATTACAGTATAACAATTCGTCTTTTAAATTAGAATATTTGCATCATTGCATGTTAAAATGATGTGAAGTTAAATCTTTTAGGGAATATCTGCATGTTTAAATATTCACAACACTTTATTTCATTAAATAATGCGAATTTAACAAGAAAAAAAAAAGTTGAATGCTAACCTTAAACGCTCACCGCCCCAGTCCTAAGGATTGATGAAGGATGTAAATCGCAGGTTATACCCCAAATGATCAAGGTACAATTCATTGAATTGAAAAAATGTCTAACAAATTCGAACATATGATATTTGCACTGTCAATGTTTGTGTTCATTTAAATCTTCTGTTCAGGAAAAAAAATGTGATATATATTTGCTAAGTCTAACTTATAAATTATTAAGCTTGATTTATCTTTTTGACTTGAAACGGTATCAGAAAATTTGATGTAAGGCGTGCACATGACAATTGAAAAAAGATTTAGAAATTTATGTTATTAGAGATTAAGCATATGAACGGTAAACGATTTATAAATCACATAATTTTTTAAATCACACATTTTTTTTCTTCACTTTTTAACTATATATTTAACCTCAAAATCATAAATAAATCAGTTTATAAATCACTACAGCGTTACCAAATTGAGGCTAATTGTATGGTGTACGTAAAAGAGGGTTAGGCATCAATTTGCTATTAAGGCTGCGTTTAATAGTGAGGTGGAATTTGGGTGGAAAGAAAATGAATTTCAGGGAATTAAATTCCTAAGAATTGAAAATTTAATATGTTTGTTTAGTTTAATTTTCTATGTGGAAAAAATTGAGAATTTTTCAACTTTTGTTGTTTGATTGACATTATTTTTCATGAAAAATAAAGCAAAATTTAGCTATTTTAATAAAAAGTATTTTTATTTTTCACACATTTGTAGTTGATAATAATAATGTTATTTTTGAAAAAATAAATAAATCAATTAAAAACAAAAAAAATGATCAAACGTGACAAAAATAGTGAAAGATTTTTCATGAAAAATAAAACATCATCCCGCCTGAAAAACAAATTCCTCCAAATCAAAGAAAATATTGAATTTCGAGATAAGTTAGAAAACGAATTCCATGAAAAATTTAAGCAATAAAACAACGTAAAAGTTGAAAAATCGCCTAAAAAATGCATTTTCCATAGAAAACTTTGGCAAAATCAAATGCAAACAACGTAAAAGTTGAAAAATCGCCTAAAAAATGCATTTTCCATAGGAAACTTTAGCAAAATCAAACGCAGCTTAAGATTCTAATTGGTCCACAATGCTCCCCTACATTTTCCTCGTTCGAACTCGGAATGTCTAATGCCTATTATCTAGTGGCTGAAGCTATTGTAAATAACGACCACCTATTCCTAAGTGGCAAAATCGCCCCCTATTGTATCGATGTGGACATCAATCCATTACGACGATCGAGCAAAACTGTTTAAACTCAATATTCTTGTTTCGAGTTTTAAAAAGGTAATTGGTACAAAACGTCCCTCCCTTTGACATGAATTGTGGAAAATATCTTAACGTTCTAATTTTTTACACAAAACATTCCAGTGTTTCCATATTCTTGAGCAAGAAGTCCTTTCTATTACTGTTAATACCACTTCATCGTCAAGTTTATTTTGCACTGTAAACAATTAAAATATTGAGGGACATTTTCGTCAAAATATAGATAACCCATTTATTTTCCTTTCATTTCTTTTTTAAACATGTGAACCAAGCTTCAAACCAACATACTATCAGAGCCTCTTCAAAATTCAACGACTATCACCACTTCTCTCCATGAGCCTTACTATCGGAAATTGAAAGTGAAGAATGAGTATTTATAGCACTTCCTTTTTTAGTTCTTTATTGTCTACAATATTTCTTTATTCAATGAATGTGGAGCAAAGGCTATACTGATTTTCAAAATATATATATATTATTGATGTTAAAAATCCCAAAATCATCATCATTTGAGAGTAAAAAAAAAAAAAATATATATATATTATTGATTATTGATGTTAAACATCCCAAAATCATCATCATTTGAGGATGTTTACTCTAGTTTTGAGAGATCCAGATGATAACCCACTCATTTACGGTGAGTTCTGCAGCATTCTTTCTTCAGTTGAAGTATGTGTTTGAGCAATAACAATTTGCGAATTTGAGATTAATAGTTGTGCGTCAGTAATAAAATGCAATAATCTACTTGAAATGCATTCGAATTTGTTCTTCAAAATTCTTCTACTCATGTGGATTAAATTGGTGTACGTCACTGTAATAATGAGGGTATTTTGTAGAATATAGGTTGTTGTGTATAGTGAATGCACTGTGATTTCTATTTCTAACATGTTGGAAAAAGGAAGAAGATATGGATGTTACACGCAAAAATTTTTAGAGGTAGGGACGATTTGTACAAAATGTGTTAGAGATAGGGATGTTTACCGTCAAAGATCTTAAAAGGTTGGGACGTTCTTCAGCAAAACTATTTAAACGTAGGAATGCTGAGAACCAGGTTCGTTTCAAGCTATCTTTCCCCTTCTACAACTCTATGCTTCTTTTTATCATTGACATTCATACTGAAATGTAAAAATTCATTGATAGACTTCCAATTCTTTTTTGTTCTATTCTTGTAGTCATGATTCTCGTGGTAAAGAGTTGGCCATTTGCCAGTTTTTACATTCTTTTTTTAAAGAAAAATATTAATAAATTTATTTTTTAAATAATATTTATTAGCAGTTAACAATTGAAATGGGAAAGAAATGAAACGAGTTAATTTTATTTTGGACAAAAATTCCCTTCAAAGTTTTGAAGGTTTACTGTGCAAATTGAGATTAACGGTGGAGATGTGTTAAAAGTAACAGAAATGACATATTGCCCAAGAAAATGGAAACTTGGGAACGTTTTGTATCAAAAATTAGAATGTAGGTGTATTTTCCACAATCCATGTTAAAGGTAGGGACGTTTTGTGCCGATTAACCTTTTGAAAAACATTAATTAGTTATAGAATCTCAAATCTCAATCGACTCTGTGAGATATTATATGTTTAGGCTGGTAAGATGTCAATTTTCTTCATCTCTATTTCAAATGTGTTTGTTCAATTTGTTTTATCTGCCATTAAAATATTTCCTTATGGTCATAGAATCAGTTTATTCTATAGAGTATATACAACTGTAGAATGAAGACCACACTCCCAACCTTTTGGGATTATTTTTTCTTTCTTATTTTTTAAGTTATCAAATTATTATTAAGGGCAACATTTTTAAATTAAAATAAATAAAATTGGTAAGATAACCGATTGTAAATATTGTCCACTGATTTGTTTTATCAAACATTATTGATATTGTTTCATGGCGAGGATTGCGAGTTGGTAGACCTCTAAATATAATACAATGTATGCACCCATTTTACCATTTATCAACTCCACGGTTTTTTCTTTTTATTATTTATTATATTATATGGTTTATAAACAATTTTAAAACATGTCTATTTTGAAATATCGTAGAGTTTATTAATTATAAAATTAAATGCATTCATTTAACAAAGGAATTAGCACCTTGCTCTTATTGTACTAAACTTCCATATCTTTCAATTTTTGACATTTTCACACTTGATTCCACATTTTATTATGCAAAAACGTCATATTCGTCCATTTTCATCCGAATACGGAATACTCCATTAAGTGAAGGGTATTTCCGTCTTTTCATAAAAAGTAAAAAGATAAGAGAAATGACAAAACGTTCTTACCTTTCATTTATATTGTGCAAAACATTCATACCTTCCAAACATAAGCTTGTCACATCCATGAACATTTGAGCCATCAACAACATTAGAGCGAGTTACAATTTGGTCAGATCATTTTTCTTTACAAGAAATTCTGAGAAGCCATGGCAACCACATGAGACAAATGAGTAACATCAAGCAATATACTACCTAATGATATTCCAAAAATGGACAATGATATTTATACATGTAGGGAATTAAGGTTCCATCTCAAAATATTAATATATCAGGTGAAGTGGCTCAATCTCTTATAAATTCATCATTTATGATTTACCTATGTTTAACCGAACTGAAATTTGTTTGAATTTTCCCAACAATCCCCCATTAATTCAAACGAACTATCATATCATTTTTGGTCCCCTTCAATAGATAATTCCATATAGATCTTCTTCAAATCAGGAAGGTATACCGATTATATCAAGGCTCAAATCTTCAACTGCGTCTGGATCACCATCTTACGTGGACACAACCATCTCAAGAGCTAACCATGAATTTTTATGACCATCGTAATCCAATTGGAGCCCACCACATTCATTCGTTTGCAATCGGGATATCTCTTGTGCAACTATATGGCTAACTCTTATATTACTTATAGAGAATTGAGATTTCATCTCAAAAGGTTAATATGTATCAGTTCCTCATAATCATATATCACATTTCTAACAAATGTGAGATTCATCGTACTTTCCCAACATTATCAATTTGTACTATCTATAAAACTATAGTTAAATGTTACAATAATATTTTAAGCACTTAATAACAATTTTTTTTTTCTATTGGGATTTATTCAATAAATTACCATTTTATTTATTTAATACCAAGTTTAAAAATTGTCAATAAGTCTAACTTTTTTAAGCAATTGTTTAGTGGGGATTAAACCTCATATTTTTAGTATATTATTTTAATAGATTAAAAGTAAATAAAATGTGTGAGTGAAAAATTATGAATCTCATTATATATGTAGTTTATCAAATAGGGGCTCAAATTATACTTATTTGAAAATTTTTAAATATATTTTTACCGGAAATTTTAAATATCTTGACCACTAATTTGTGACCTAAATTATTTTCCATCGATAAATATTATGGCTGAAGTTATAAGTAGTTATAAAATTAAGCTCCTGTTTGGCCCCCATTTTTTTAAAATCAATTTTTTTCAATACTCAATCTCAACCATCTATTTTAGCTAAGTCTATCATTTTTTACTTTTCAAACATTTTTAATTACATATTTTTCCAAAAATATTATTCAAAACCAAAAAATTTCCCAAAAATTGGGAGTCAAACAGGTAGGGGTGGCAATAGGCCGAGCCGAGCCGGCTCGGCCCATGGCTCGAAATACTCGGCTCGTCAAATGGACGAAGCTCGGCTCGTTTGACCCCTGGCCGAGCTCGGCTTGGCCCACGAGCCGCGAGCTCGTAGGCTGAGCAGAGCTCGGCTCGTTTAGCTCGTGTAATTTTTTTTTTTTTTTTTAAGGTTCATGTTTAGATGATCAGTAAGAATTTTTTTTTTTTATATAGTATTTAACGTGAAAAAACGAGTTTAATTTTATTTTTTTCACGAGCCGCTCGACTCGCCGGCTCGTTGGCACGAGCTCGTGGCTCGTGCCAACGAACCGCTCGTGGTTCAACTTTATTGTTTGGCTCGCCCACGAGCTCGTCCGTTTGACGAGCCGATAAGCGACTCGGCCCGTTTGCCATCTCTACAAACATGGGCTAAGTTAACCCTTTTTTTTAAAAGGAAAAAAATGAAGTCAATGGTACTATTACATGTATGTACATCATAATTATATCAATTTCTACAAAGCTAATCGTTTGTTTATTATTTCTTTCTTTTCTTTAAATTTACAAATTTAATATCATATAAATTTTTAAAATTTCAAAGTTTTGAAATTACATAGCATATTCAAGTGCTTTTGTGCATAATCATTTGTCTTACAAAATCATTAATTAATATATTTGTTGGAGAATAACAAAATAATAACTTATAAGTTAAAAATGAAAAATGTGAAAAATGAAAATGCCCAATGGCTATGTCAATTAGGAAGTGACATGTCAATTAGGAAGTGACAGAGCTAGATCATATGAAGAAGCGAAATTGCTCCTCGACGTGGACAACAACCTTTCAATGAGGGTGAGCCAAGTATCCGATATTATCCACTTGGCACACTCTCATTGGAAGGTAATGTTGCCCACGTTGGGCAACAGAGCGGCACTATATAAAGAAGTAGGAAGATTGCAAAGATTCCAAATATACTTATTAGAACATCTTCAATGCACAACATAGTTTGAGGTTGATGTGACATGAATTAGATGAAATTCTAGTGAATGTGGAAATTTTGATGGAGAAATCTAAAATTTACTCTCCAGTGATTCCTTTTATATTTAAATAATGTTATTTGTGTGACATTTTTTTAAATTTAAGATTAATAACTCATTCATAAAATAGTTAAAATAATCATAAACTTTTTGTTTTTATAAATTATAAATGTTGTTTTCTTGTACTATATTTCTTTTATATGTTTTTTGTTTTTTGGTACTTAAATTTATTGTGACATATTTATAAAATTATTACAAACAAAAAATTATTTATTAATCTTGAATTATTATTTTTTATTGTTATTTTGTTAAGACATTTCAATGACTAATATTTTTTTATATAACTTTATTTAGAGGCAATTTTTTTGTTGATAAATTAATTTATTAAAATGAATATTTTTTAAAATTATTAATCTTAAATTTATTAAAATTTATTGATTATATAACCTTTTTTAATTTAAAATTAATAACCCATTCACAAAATAATTATAAAAAAATCAAAATGCTATATCATCATGTCTCACAAAGAGTCTAGATGCAGAAAGAGCACATCAAGTTGTCTTTTTTTTTTTAAGTCACGTCAGATTAACATTGTGTTCCACATAATACATTGAAGAATTATTTTTAACTCGATATGTCTATTTGCTGATATATTACCTAATTTCTCTCATCACACATGGTGTATTTGAAATGCTTTTAGATATGATGAAGGCATATCCATTTTATAACTATCCCTTGTTTGAGACCTATCATATGATATGATGCGATTTGTTATATTAAATTTTTGGAGAATATATAGTTAAAAGATAATGATTATTTTTGGGTCTATGTATAATTATTTTATTAGTAGAAATAATGAGTATGAAATAGGGGCTAGTTTTTTTTTTTTTTTCATTTCAAAGTTTATTAATTATCTGACACGTCTAATATGTTAGATTACATAAAAATATGGAGAAAGGGACGTGTCCAGCCGTATGAATTGTCATTTAACTATTTAAGTGATGGATGGTCATCTTTCCCTGATCAAGGAAAAAAAGTTGATTTGGATAAAAATGTGGATTAAATGTGTGCTAAATGCCTAATTGTTGTCCCATCCATTATGTAGTGTAATTGTTTCGAGCATAGTTCAGTTAGTAAAAATGTGAAAGTGAAAAATCTCAGTTAAGCTGACAGTTGCAGAAAGGGAGTTCGAATGCTACCAAATGTATGAATGAGACTCTTTGTAAGTGCAATTAAATAATAAGCTCATAACTCTACTCCATTAAGACACTTACCAAGATTTACATTATCTACAAATTTTCAGGACAGATGTCGTAAGGACTCCTTATATTGGAGTTCAACTTTTAATTATGTGGTGTAATTGTTGACATTAATAAATTAACTAAAGATATATAATGATCATAATTCATAAAATAAAAATAAAGTACTTTGGATTGTGATATTTGCTTGACATTTTAATCCATGATTGATGGAGAAAACACACAAGGATCATATTTAGTTGCCCACCAAATCTTGTCCTTTCCATTGTTCGGTAAATATGTTTATAATCGATTTATAATCGGTCCAATTTTTAATATAATTTTTTAGCCACACATCTTTTCTCTCTCTAAATTTTAATCATTTATTCACCTTGAGATCCGCAAAAATCAGTGATTATAATCACTTTAAAGCCTCCGAACATAGGCTTATGGACGCGAATGAAAATGGCATCAAAAGAATAGAAAAAAGCTTAACAAGATAGATACGAACAACTGGACGACAAAGAATGTTGATATTTAAAATCGAATTTTTTTTTTTTTTTAATATCAAAATTAAAAGTTTTCTACCGGAATTTGAATGGAGTTTTTCTCTCTTTTGGCAATTTTTGGGGTTTCGTTGTTATTCTGGTCAGAAAGGACACTTCAACTAGAGAGTGCTAAAATTTTCAAAATTGTTGACCCTAAGATTTTGCCTTGATCCGAGGAGACTTAAAGAGGAATTTCAACCTTTAGAGTCCTCACTTTTTTATTGTCAATGCTTAATCGTGTAAATGGACAATTTTTAGGGGCTTTTTGATCGGACACATTTATATCATTATGTTGAGCTACACGATTAAGTCCAAGCTCTTATATTCTCATTAAGGAGTGTGATTCATGGCACTTGCCATGTAATTCGTTATATGCATGCATAATTTAACTGTATTGAACTTCATATTGATTTGATTGTGTCATGTATCACACTTAAATGGTGTATATATCCGAGCTCAAGTAGAAATATTTAAGAAAAACTCGAATTAGTCTCTTAAATTTGCCATATTTCTCTATCATTAGTCAACAACTGATCTAAGCCTCAGTAAGGAAAACTTAAGTCCACGGCAAGAATTTCCTGGGAAATGTGCCTATTACAAAGGATCGGTGCTTAAAAATAAGAAAGCGCTGAAGAGTTGTAACATTTAGCCTGTGTTCGGTAAACATTTATATAATCAACACAATTTTCAACATCACTTTTTAACCACACATATTTTCTCTTTTTAATTTGTAACCACACATCTTACCTAGAAAATACAAATAACACCAATCATTACTTGTAATAATAATTGCCGAACACAAGCTTAACTGGAAATGATGAGTTCAGTTCACAAAGCAGCGAGGGAGACAAACCTCGAAGGTTCTAGTTCTAGATAAAACAATTGCAGGTTCAAGCGGCAGTTGGAGATTAGCGATCGTAGGGTTGGATTGGGTGTCTTTGGGTTGGCTTTTGTTGGGCCACTATTTTTCGGGTTGGTTTACATATTGCAACGCGTGAAAACCGTTGCGAAATATAATACATACATCATTTTCGTAACGGTCATTAAACGTTGTAAAAACTAGTTTCTTTTTAAACTACAACAGATGATGCACATTGCAAAAAGTATATTTCACAACGGTTAGTGCACGTTGTTAGAAGTCAATATAATGCACGTTACGACAATGCCAACATGGCATGACACGTCATTCATAAGGGCCCATCATAGGACCCACAGAACATCTAATCACATATCTGGACTCGTATGCTGGAGTCATGATGTCGAGTCATCATGCTGGACTCATGTTGTGCTGGGGTGATGCTGTGTCAGACTCATATTGTACCGGGGTCAGTACCCTAAAAAGGTGACAAGACAGCTTGAGGTGACTTGTCGAAGAAGACAGCTTGATGTGACAATGTCTTTAATGAGGAGAAATATTCTCTTACAATGGTTGTAACTCTACACTTGTAGGTAATGATTATTATCAATAAAATAGTTTACCTCGTAAAGAGCTATGGATATTGCCACAGGTAAAGTTTTACACGTGTCACGACCTTAGACATCAACTCCTTCAATAAATAGATCATCACATTTGCTTTCAAGAAAGAGGTTAGTAATTCAATGCTTACACATAATCTTACTCCATTTTCTCTCTTCTACACACTTACATTTTTCACATCCAATTTTATTTGCTCACAATGAGTCCTAATTTGAGCGTTGGAGTGCAAATGGGAGTCACTTCGGCCCCCGTTGTCCACAGATCGTTTGTCCAAGTGCGCAGGAAGCCCGCGTGTTCAAGAAGGAGGAGCTGAAACGTGTCGATCTAAGATCCCACCAAATTTTGTGGTCAACAATGCATATTGACAACGCTCAATGAACGTTGCAAAAGCTTTAAAGTACTTAATTTTATGGCAACAAACATCTAAATGTTGCAAAAGATTGAAATAGCAACATTCATTCAAATATTATCTCAAAATCTCTCCCTTTTTTTTTTTTTTTTATACCAATGACAACATACATTTATCGAATGTTACCATAAACCCCTTTTAACAATATTCATTTTAGCGAATGTTTCCTTTTACGTGTTGCAAAAGGTCAATTTTATTGTAGTGGTGACTTCCAATTGTATTTCACTCAAGTGACTGTGGATCTGTGTCCCTTTGATAAGGAAAGCCTCGATGGTCGGGGCACTTTTTATGTTTGACGAGCTTCGACCGCCTTTATAAGCTCGACAAATCAGTTTCACCTTTCACATTTTATGGTGCATTTCTATACATTTTACTCAACTTTTAACAAGGTCCTTTCTGTTTCTCAAAATCCGCTTTGTTTGTAATGAAAAGTAGCACTTTAGGGATAAAAAGATGAATTTCATATCGGGATCCTTTAAAAGACAAGGATTTTCTTAGGACCTGCTTATCTAATTGCAGCTTCGTTTAAATTATTTTACTTCAAAGTCAACATCAATTTTAGCCACATATTTTAAGAAAATCACAATTTCTCGACCACACATTTCATCGACATTTATCAAATTTACTAAAAAAATTGATTTTAATCTCCACCAGATAGAACTATATTATAAAAGTTAACATTGTCCCATATAAAAATTCAACATTTACCTTGGTTGTTTTCAAAGGTTGGATAATGTTATTTATGTTCTTTTGTTTTTGTATAAATAATTTATTTTTATTTTGTGGATGTATTATAGTATTTAAATGAATGAAGTCTATAAGAGTAACCTTGGAAAATAATGCTGACGAATATATTACTTTTAAAAAGTTTACTCTCCGTTCGGCAGCGGATTAAATGGAAGTTTAAACTCAAATTTAAATTACATAATTTCTCAAACCACTTTTTAATTACATATTTTCTCTCTTCAATTTTTAAACACACATTTTAACTAGAAAAGAGAAATAATTTTTCTCTCTCCTATTTAATCCGCCATCGTACACTCCCTTAATTTGAATATGGATAGATTTATAGTGAGATTGATGTATAAAAGTGATGTGGATCAACGAGTATATATTATTTAAATGAATGAATTTAATAGGGTAATAACTTTGGAATATAATGTGATGAATATAATATATTTTTTAACTAGAAAAGACAAATAATTTTTCTCTCTCCTATTTAATCCACCATCGTACACTACCTTAATTTGAATATGGATAGATTTATAGTGAGATTGATGAATAAAAGTGATGTGGATCAACGAGTATATATTATTTAAATGAATGAATTTAATAGGGTAATAACTTTGGAATATAATGTGATGAATATAATATATTATTTAATAATTTAAAATTTTAATAGGGATTTTTTAGAGTGAGATAGGTGTATAAGAATAGTAGAGATTCTTTTTCTTATTTCAGTATTGAAAGTTTAGTTGAATTTGATTAAAACAATACATACAAGGCAGCGAGATTCATACCCCTATCTGATCTCAATTGGCGGCTTCTTAATTACTGATCGTCATATTTAGCCATGGTGCACGTTTTTTTTCTGTCTGTTAGTACCAGATATCGATCGATGTTCTTAAGATGATTCTCTGAGGTGGTCGT
This sequence comes from Ligustrum vulgare, assembly GCA_963555705.1. Taxonomy (NCBI): domain Eukaryota; kingdom Viridiplantae; phylum Streptophyta; class Magnoliopsida; order Lamiales; family Oleaceae; genus Ligustrum; species Ligustrum vulgare. Next base: position 83,341,995 of record OY743168.1, read on the forward strand.
GGTCGTGGTCGTCTTCGTGACGCCGGAGTAGATGATAGTGTCAGTGATTTTGTGCTGATTCACCATTCAATTAAAGCATTGGATGGTGGACATTACGTTAATTTTAGGCACAGCAATAGACGAAAGAGGTTGCACATGGTAGGAGGTTGACGTGGACTTGGCGAGCATGCATGGCAGCCCTAACCATTATTCCCGTGTTTGGTGGTGATTAAAATGAGAATTTTAGGAAATTTTGATAAAAGTTGATAAGATGTGTGGTTGAGAAGTTGTGGGACACATGAAATATATGATTGATTGAGATTAATTGTTGACTTTAACTTAAATTAAAATCTAGATTTTAATCGCTTGAGCTTTTCAACTTTTAGCAGTAGAAGTATATGGCAGAACTTGTTCATGAAATTATATCTAATTTATTAATGTACCAACCATACACATTCGCATTAAAACATGGATGAGCCTTTGCGAAAGACTTGGACCACTGCCCTTGGCTCTTTTAAGCTGTTGAGAAAATAGAAAGGATGAATAACAAAATAAAATAAACTTGAAGTGTTGGAATAATTGGTCAATTATTTATAGTATGATTAGAAAAGTCTTCAATTAGTGCAATGATTGGTCACAACTTTTCAAATATTTAAAATTATATTGAAAAGTCATGATGTTTAAGATTGGATGTGACTATTCAAATATTGAAAATGAAAAGTCATAATCTTATGAATAGGTGCAGTCTAAATCATTAAAAAATGAAAAGGTATGATCTAATGATTTAAATTAATTTTTCCAAAAGATGCAACCTTTTGAAGAGATACTTAAAAATCTATAAATAGTGACCTCATTTTCCATATTTTCTACTCCAAATCAATTCCATATAAATGATTTCTAATTCTTTCTTTCTCCAAATTCCGGCAAAATAATTTCCAAATTATTTAGAGTTTCGCATTCGATATTTATTATTCGATATCAATTCCGTTCTTGAAGAGTATAATCAAGCGTTGGTTTGCCCGACAAAATTAATAATGTGTTATATTAATTTTGGAAAAAGCGTTATATCTTGGGAGATGGACGTCTATTTGATCCTGTTAGTACCAATGCAGGGGGCGAAATCCGTCTTAAGGAAATTTGCATTCGCATACCTCGCTTCATTTTATCTCCTTCTAATTTCTCCATATTATTAAGTCGAAATTATATGTGCATAACATGATTTCGATAAGTCAAAATTTATTCGATATTTTGCATGTGTAAGTTGTTATTTGATCGTCTTTGCATGCACGTATTTTTTCGTTAAAAGAATATAATTATGTACAAATTTATCCAACAATCTTAAGACGGATTCTCTTTTTGTTGTGCGTTCTATATTCTGTTTTAGTGCAAGGATCGATATTAAATTTTGATTAGAAGCATTCTATGAACTTCTATTAGTAAAAAGTATATATGTTTTATTACTTATGTTATGTACGTTGATACAATTTTGTTGTATCCTAATTATGTAGTCTCGCTTATCTTGTTGAAGATTATGTTACCATTTGTTGGTAGAATTATCATTCATCTTAAATGATAATTTGGAAATGACAATGGTCTATTTCATGAAAAACCTCACTTAATTTGATAATATTGTGAGATGGTACTTGTGGAAATTAGAAGATAATATTATATTATCTTATCGTGTTACTTATAATTGCACAACAAGTATATTTATTCATTATGAGGTTTGCCTCTATAAAATGAAGAATGTGAATAGTACTATTGATGAATATTAAAATTAGTCTGACCTAGGTATCGTGGGGTCGAACAATTTAATCTCAACATAAACTTGGATCTATCCAAATCTTTATGGGGATAGTAAGGTCTACAAGTTACATTCTTAAAATTACCTTTTGTGAAAAGGTGGAAATGTTGAAAGCCCTTTTAAACAAAAGAATACAAGAATGATATATTAAATGTCATGGACCTTAAACAAAAAATGGATATTGTTGACCGTCTTAAATATGAAAGTACATGAGCTTTCATTGATATTTCTAGCCATTTATGTGTTGACTAGAAGTGAGTGGATAAATAAAAATAAAAACATGATGGAACTTTAAAAGAGATGATGAACTCTAAGTTCTAGCCTAACCCAGTATTGGGGGGTATGATGACTGTTTGTATAACATTTTCAATCAAAGTTCAAATGCAACCCAAGATTTGTGGAGGATGTCGTTGCTTTCTTCAAATTAGAATATTATGATATTCAAAAATATTTGAAATGATAAACTGCACTACAATGAATGCCTTGTTAAAATTAATATGCGCGCGATGTTGAAAATTGGATATCCAATACAAGGATTAAAAATCTACTAGTAAATATATTTTACTATTGATTGTGCAATTATTTCATAAAAATCCTTAATACAACTTAAGAATTGAAAGAAATTAGTGCTTTCAAATAAAGTTAGAAGGAAACATAATGACTTCAATGATTTTTGGAAGGATTTTTGAAATTGGTGACATTTGTACATGTTATATCATTTGGCAATTACTCTTTAAATGGAACAATGCTGATTGTTTTATCAAATGATAACCTATCGGATCCGTTTATAAATGGGTTATTTTGAGAGTAGATTGCGCATCGAGAGAAATGGGTGTAAAGCCTAAACTAGTGAGTCAGCTTAATGGAAACCTAACCTGGCTACTGGAGATCCCACGGACTAGGTTCAATTGGAAAACTAGTTATTATTGACTTGATGAGAAGCACTTTAGAGTTTTTACTCCTTCCCATTTCTATGATGCAAAAGTGCTACCTACAAAGAATGTTAAGGATAAGTTTTTACTTTTAATGATAACTATATCTTGTAATTAGTACAAGTGGGGTATTGTAGGATACTCTTTATAGAATATCACCTATGTTAGTGCGAACGTGGCCAGTTCTTTGGGAATTTTACTTAGGCGAATTCTCTAAAGCACTCGCAGAACCTAAGAAGTTCAGTGCCGAAATAATGAACACAATAGAGAACCAAGTGTGATATGAGAGATGATGTGTTTGATCTATTTTCTAATCTTGCAATAACGGACAGTTCAAAACGTTGCGTTCACTGATTAGTCAAGTGAGTTCGATAGATTCTTACTATGGAAGGTTCAAAGCGAAAGCTACCTATCTTGATGCGTTATCTTTCAAATTGTACTCTTCATCTTCCTTGTTTTGAGTTGACTTCTTCCATTCATGTAGGAGATTGTTGGAATAATTGGTCAATTATTTATAGTATGATTGGAAAAGTCTCCAATTGGTGCAATGGTTGGTCACAACTTTTCAAATATTTAGACTTATATTGAAAAGTAATGATGTTTAGGATTGGATGTGACTATTCAAAGATTGAAAATGAAAAGTCATAATCTTATGAATAAGTGCAATATAAACCATTAAAAAATGAAAATGTATGATCTAATGGTTTAAATTAATTTTGACAAAAGATGCAACCTTTTGAAGAGACACTTAAAAATCTATAAATAAGGACCTCATTTTCCATATTTTCTACTCCAAATCAATTCCATATAATTGATTTCTAATTCTTTCTTTCTCCAAATTCCATTAAAATAATTTCCAAGTTATTTTGAGTTTCGTATTCAATATTTATTATTCAATATCAATTCCGTTCTTGAAGAGTATAATTAAGCGTTGGTTCGCCCGAAAAAATTAATAATGTGCTATATTAATTTTGGAAGAAGCGTTGTATCTTGGGAGATGGACGTTTATTTGATCATGTTAGCATCAGTGCAGGGGCGAAATCCATCTTAAGAAAATTTGCATTCGCATACCTCGTTTCATTTTATCTCCTTCTAATTTCTCCATATTATTAAGTCAAAATTATATGTGCATAACATGATTTCGGTAAGTCAAAATTTATTCGGTATTTTGCATGTGTAAGTCGTCATTTGATCGTCTTTGCATGCACGTATTTTTTCGTTAAAAGAATATAATTATGCACAAATTTATCCAACATGAAGTTCCAAAAAAATGAAGGTTTAAAATCGAAGCGTTGTTCTCAAACAATATTTGTCGCTATCGGGGTGAGTACTTGAAGGCTTTAAGGCAAATTTGATAAATGAGTAATTAAACCGTTCAAAGAAGTTCAAACCAAGAGATTTGACACTTGTGTTTAGAACTTGAAGAATATTATTTCGTAATTGAAGTTTTATAATTGATTTGGATTGAATTTGGTATTATAAGAGAAGTTTTTCTTGTTAAAGATATGGTTTTCTAATGAACAACATTTGAAATGACCTGTGTTGATCCAACTGTATTTATAGGGGGTGAGAAGATGTATAATGCGTAATTATAAATTAATTAGTGAGTAATTAAATCTAAATGTATAATCAATCAATAAAACAAATAGCAATCAATCTAAAGTGATAAATAAATGTATAAAGTAAATAAAATCAATAATTGGTAACGAAGGAAAACCTTTTAAAGAATTCTTCATAGGGATAAAAAGACTTAGGAACAAAACATGTCAGTAAACTCCACTAGAAATGAATAGCTTACAATTGGTTCAGACACAACTAAATCTTATTAGGCTCTAATACTACAACTTGTAAATCACGGAAAAATCCTTTGATTGTGCATCAAGCACTTTCCAGAACATCTATACTATCTTTTCTCTCAGTGTTGATCACCATTCACAAAGAACAAACATTGTTCTTCTTCAACTAGAACTTCAACGAACTCTCCCCAACTCTAAAACCATGTAGGCTTATTAGTAAATGATTTTGATTTTTGTGTTTTATGATTGAATAATCTTGAATTTCAATTCAAGAAGTTTTTATGATTGATCTTTGAAAATCAAAGAATGAATCAAGATATTGATATAATATTATCTCTATAAAATATAATAATCGACCACACAGAAAAACATAATAAGGTCGGGAATATATAATAGAGGGATGTTGGAGGAGCCTAGTGTAGCGCCCCGAGTTCCGTATACCCGATTCACTACGTCATTTTCTGTCTAAATTTTTCGAATAATATTTTTGCGGAAGAAATAATTGAAATTCATTTTTGGCAACATTAAATAAACTATAATGGCCGCTAAAATTGAAAACATTTATGAAACCATTTGAAATAGTAAATCGAACCATTAATATTGTAAAGAAATTGCCAATATCATAATTTCTCAAATAAATGAACTTCTCTAAATTATTCGATTGTTTGGAAAATACGGAAATCATTAACGTCAAACTTTCAACCGTTCAACGATTATTGCCACCATCATTCATCGCTCGCCACCGTCTCCGAAATCTGCAAAACTGTTAAAAGTAGGGTGAGTATTTCATGGGAGAAATACTCAGTAGACTCATCGCAAATTAATTTAATTTATAAGATGATTTAAACACATAAATCCCGGCTCTTTATAAAACGGGCATTGATAGAGCTTCTTTATAAAACTGCTCTTGATAAAACTCATATTGTGCATTACAGCACGGGACATATTTTGCAAATCATAGGCTCTTTGAAAATAGCTCTTTGAAAACCATATACTTATAAAAACATTTTAATTATGCCAAGCATAATTTCTTTTGAAAGCATAACATAAGATAGGATTGAAATCTTCATAAACATAAATAGACACAAGAACTGTACCGAACTTAGGTGGCAAGAATTCTTATGCAGTAAAATCATAATAACAGTAAGTTTTCATCATAACATAGGATAAAATCGAAATCCTCATAAACATAAGAATTTTACCGAACTTAGGTGGTAAGAATTCTTATGTAGTAAGTCATAATAACAGTAAGATCATAATAACAGTAAGTATACCAAAACATAATTCATGAAATTCATAGGGATCATTTCCATCATAACATAAGATAGGATCGAAATCCTCATAAACATACGCGACAGGAATTTTACCGAACTTAGGTGGTAAATCCTCATAAACATATGGAAAGGCAGGAATTTTACCGAACTTAGGTGGTAAATCCTCATAAACTTATGGAGACACAGAATTCTACCGAACTTAGGTGGTAAGAATTCTTATGTGCATAGCAATGATCCAAAACATATAAAACATTATCGTAAAAACATAGGGTATACTTACTTTTCATAAAAACATAAGGTATATTTACCTTTCATAAAAACATACTTGTTTTTCTTAAAAATTGACTTTCACAAGTCACATGACATTTATATGAAATCATAATTTAAATCAATTAATAAGTGCGAGTCTACCTCAAATCCGACGAGTGCAAAGTTGAGCGGGAATGACTTCAATTTCTTTAAATTCTCCGTACGCTTCGTCTTAGCCAATAAGTCACTTTAGTATATCGAATATATAGTTCAAAATGATAAATTATAATTTGAGGACTAAAATTGATGTTTTGAAAGTTGAGGGACTAAAATGAATACTTTTGAAAGTTCAGGGACTAAAATAGATATTTTGAAAGTTGATGGATTAAAATGAATACTTTGAAACTTGAGCTTAAAATCAAATCAGCAGGTACTGAAATAAAAGAGTTTAAAGTTAAAGGGCTGATTAAAAATAATTTAGAACTTTAAAGGGGCTGAAATGATTAGTTTAAAACTTAAGGGCTGAATTGGAGTACTATAAAATTTGGGGACTGATTTGAATAACTTTAAAGCTTAGGGACTAAAGTGAAATATTTGAAAGTTAATATTATAACGTCAGATCTATCTTCTCTCTCTCACTTTACTCAAAACACACTCTTTCTCTCTCTCGCGCGATTTCAGAACGGTGATAGGGAAGCAAGGAACTCCGGCGTGTACTGCGCAAAATCGTAGGTGATTCCACGGCGGTATCACCGCCGTTGAATGGTGATAACAAAGAGGAAGGTGTGGTAGCAAGAAAGGCGGAGATTGGTGCGATTTGGGGATGAAATCCGAGATTCTAGGTCGGGGTTTTTCCGACGAAAATCCGGCATTTGAGGTAGGTGATTATCTGGTTACTCTGTTTCTTGGGTTTGGGTTTTGGTACAACTTTATACTGAATTGGAGTTGGGCAGTAGGCGGTTGTGGGTGGCGTGTGACGGTTTGGGAAATGGTGGTGGTTGCGCTACAGCAGTGTTGGTGATGGATATGGACGGTGCTGCAGTTGGTTTGATTTGAGGTTCGATTGATGGGTGGTGACTGTGGTTGAGTTAATTTCCGGTGATGGTTTGATCGATGATGAAATGATGAATACTGTGGTTGATTGCAATGAGGTGAGGGTGATTCAGCAGTGATGGTGTCTGCTTGATCAAAATTGGTTGAGGCAGTGTTTGGTTTGTTCGATTGGGAGTCATGGAGATGATTTCTTGAATTGAGCAGTGCATTGGTAGTGAATTTGCTGTGAATTGGTGGTGTCCGGTGATGATGATGCTGATTTGAAAATGATGGTGAATCAACAGCTTTGGTGAATTGGATGTTTAACATTACCCTTTTGTTGATGGTTGGAGACTGATTGCAGATTGAGCTGCACTGGGGTGGTGAGGATGGAAGGCAACATCTGTGGTGGCTGCATTGGTGGTTGCAGCATAGGTGCTTATAGAAATGGCCGGTTTTTGGAGTTGAGGCAAAGCTTGTGGATTGATGATGATTATAGTGATTGTCGTGATGGTGATTTATTGGAGAGAAAAGTGGGAGACATGGGGAATAATTAGTTGGTTTGGTGATGATGATGTCTTGAGGATGAAAGTGCTCAAAAGGAAAGAAAAAAAAAATAAAATGATTAATGGGAACATGGGGAATATGAGTAGAGTAGGTGCTTAATAATGTAATAAAGATGAAAAAACGTGGGAAGTAATCCATTGAAAATTAGACTAATTTTGATTAAGAAATGTGTTTAAAACAGATATACTTTGGACTGAAAATAATTTGAGAATAAATAAATTGAGATATTTTAATAAATTTGGAATTCAAAATGATTTTGAAAATAATACTTTGAATAAATAATTAAAATAACATAATTTTAGAAATTCGAATTTTAATTTAAAATCGAACAAATTCGATATTTCTTGACTTGGCTAGACGAATTCGTCGCGGCATTAATTTCAAAACAATAGCGACTCAATTAAAATAATTATTTATTGCATAAAAATTCTGGGTTGCTATACCTAGCTTTAGGGCTATTAGAATTGTTGAAATCGCGAAACAAGTCCCAAACGTTATCACCGCTCAAGCGGAGTTCGAGCGTAAATCGAGCGAAACTAAAACGTCTTTGCAGCTACTTTTTCTCCTCATTCCATCGTTGACCTCTTTCAACCCAAATACCTAACTTCGACTTTTTTGACTTTATAAACTAGTTCTTTTTCACATTTCACAAATTATTAAAGACGCACTAAGATACTATTTAAGGTCGTGGCACAGATTAAAAACTTTACTTTTCACAAATTATTTACCGGTAAAACAATTATCAAAATAATCGACTACGACTTATTTTTCGGTCACAAATTTTCAAATTAATCGATCACGGCTTATATCTCGATCAAAAATTACAAAATTTATAGGAGACGACTTATTTATTGATCACAAATCAAAATTTTATAGGTTACAATTATTTTTCTGTCAAAAATTTTTAAATTAATCCATCACAACTTACTTCTAATCACAAATCACAAAGGTCATAACTTATTTTCTCGGTCACAAATCACAAACTTTATAAGCTATGCCTAATTTCTCGGTTACAAATCACAAATTTTACAAGTCATGATCATTTTCAATCACAAACTATCAAATAATCAATTATATTTTATTTCTCGATCACAAATCTCATAGTTCATGTCTTCTTTTTCAATCAAAAATAATGAAAACAACGATTACAAGTTATTTTTCGGTCACAATCTAAAATTTTCTTAAGTAACAACTTATTTTTCAATCACAAGTCATGAATTAAATAAGTTCACAACTTATTTTATGGTCACAAATCTCAATTTTTATAGTTTATTTATCGATCACAAATCTCAAATGTTATTGGCCACAACTTATTTCTTGATCAAACAAAAATTATAGGTCACAACTAATTTATCGGTAGTAAATCACAAATTTAATAGGTAACAATAATTTCTCAGTAACAAATATCAAATTAACGGGTCACGACTTACGTCTCAGTCACAAAAATGAAAATAACGACCGTAACTTTTTTTCGGTCGCAAATTACAAATTTCTTATATCACAACTTATTTTTCGATCAAAAATCTCAAATTAATTGGTCACAATTAATAAATTGCGTGTCACGATTACAAATTTAGTCACATTCTCAAGTATTTTAGGTCACATATTATTTGCTAGTCACAAAATACGAATTATTGATCACAATCCATCTTAATCCTACGACAATGTCATCCCACCACACTACCCAACCTCCTCTACCATGTCACCATCCTCTATTCGGCCACCACATCACCAACACTTGCAAACCATCAACCACCAACCACTTTTATGCCGGAACCACCACCACAACTGAAAATACCACTAATACAACCACAACCACCCCCACAAACCCCAACAAAACAAATCACTGGACACCACAATTGCACAACACCCTAAATTATTTGTGCATTGTCATCACCATTGGTACCGCAATGGAGAAACTATCGTCCGCCTTAGATTCACTATCACATGCACCATAACAACTACCACCATCACCACTGCCACAGTCACCGTCGCATATGAACCACCACCACACAATCATTCCGCCACCACACCGCCACCCGCAACACTACCATCACCATAAACAAAGAAAAAAAAACACCGAACTGCTGTCGTCGAGCACGGTGAGCAGTGATCTGTCACAAACTTGGAGATTTCAAGCTCCGTACAACACTTAGCTATTCAATCCTCCCGCTAAATATTAGCAAAGTCAGCCTCGTTCCTTAACTAATCACTATTCAAGTGCTCACAACCAAGTAGCAAGGAAAAATTGGTAAACGATATTAGAGAGAAAATTCACTCCGTATTAAAACTAAACTCTCTAATATTACAACACTAGGCCAACACTTGGGACTCTCTTCCACAAGTGTTTTACACAAGCTCTCAAGTTGTCTCTATATGCTAAGTCATTCAAATCCTTGGATGGTTACAAATGAAGACTCTTACCCCTATTTATACTACAAACTCTATGGAAAGAATGGTAGGGATCAACTTGATCCAATGGTTAAACCTATCTTCTAGATAATTCTATAACAATATCTATTATCTAGATAATTCTACTAAAATATAAACACAAAGATCTATCATGAAAGACCTTTCGTAGAATATTCTAGAATCCCCTAGCTTTGAGCATTATCTTCAATCTTCTAAAAAATTCCTTCAAGTATCTTCCAAGGAGACCTCAGGATCTTGCTAAGTCTACCTTGTTCCTCAAGTTTCTAGAACCTTCCAGGAACCTCGTGTGCCTCTTTCATAAAATGGGTAGCATGCCCTTGTTGTGCATCCCACACTCATTTTGGAAAATTTTCATGTTGCATCGATGGATCACGTCTGGGGTGTGACAGGTCTTATCGAGCTCAGAAGTTGCTCGAGGCATCTTCAAATGCAGCTGTACAATCGACCGCTTCAGCTTCCATGAAGACGTTGCATCAAACAAGATCGATAACTCAACGGCACTTGCACATGGTAGATGGTGGCACCGCCCTTGTGCACCGGTGTTGGTGAAAGAGATGAGGAAAGGTAGAGAGAATAGGTTAGAGTGAGAGAGAGGATGGGGAGAGTAGGAGAAAATGAATTAGGGTTTCGGAAATGGTTTGGGTTGTGGACAGGTTGGGTGGGTTTGGGTATTGTAGATTAATTAATTAACTAATTTAATATTACTATTTTAATATTAAAAATTTGAATTATCATCTAAATTTTGCACAAAAGACTTTAAAATCTCATTTTTAGAAGGATAATTATATTGACATCACACTTTTTATTAAATGCACCACATTTTAATTATAATTATGGTCCTTAATTTTTATTCATTTTTACACTTATGCCTCTAACTTTTTGTGTTATTTTACATTCAATTTCTATTAATTAGCAAATTTTATCCCTGATTAGGCCAAAGAATTTGTTAGGATGAAGTAAAAAAGACTTATTATTCCATCGTAATTTTAAATAAACAAGATTAATAAAAATTACAAAAAAAAATATCCCTGAACTAGTAGAATATTTGGATAGAAATTGTCACAAGGGACCAAATGTGTTAATTAACTAAATTTTAAAAATAAGTATGTGACGAAAAGATAGTTGGGAAATTAAGTTGCCAAAATGAGCAAAAAATAGGGACATTCATTGAACTAAAATGTGGAGTGGATATAATTACCCTTTTTTAAAATCGATGTGAGGATGTAATTTCCTCTTAAATAAATGTACACACAACGATTTTCTAATAACTTAAAACCTTTTTTAAACGATGAACACATAACTATCAAACCCTCTTTCTCTCTATCTCGCGCCCCCCCCCCCCCCCCCCCCCCAAAACAACACACACAGGGGTTCAATATTTTAAGATAAAGCAGCAGAGAAGCCAACCCATTCTCTTGGTGTTGGAGCTTACTGTTGTGGAATCACAAGACATGTCAAAAGTCACACAACCCACTTCAATAATAAACTAATCAGACAAGATAATGTAATCAACTCAGATTTTTCTTCTTTCCCACTCATCATAATTAAACCACAGTTAAGCAGTATAAGACTTTAGCACTACACTGTAGTCTTAATAAATCTTGCATGTATAATCACTGTTTTAAGTTCCAAAACATGAAATTTTCTAGCATTTTTCTTGTTTCACTTGTGTGTTTTCTGCTGCATTTTCTGTTGGTTAGTCAAGGTGGAAATAGCAATGAACTCACAAATGAACTGTCAACAGTGAATTCTGGGAAGCTGAATTCAGTAAGCATTAATTTCCAAATTGCACACAGTTACATATATAATATATGTATGTGTATATATAGCTTATGAGTGAAGTTGATGCAGGGAAATGGCAAATGTGACAAAGAGAATGCTGTGTGCAAAGAGGATTCACAAGAAAGTGTTTTTGAGAATGAAGATTACATTTACACTCAGTCATTGCCTTAGTATAACTTCTACATTAATTCTCAGATATTATTTCTTTTCTAGTTTATTCCACTTGATGTTTTTGATAAATTCTAGTTATTAGTTCTCTATTCATTGAATGTTTATGTAATTTCAGTTTTAAAGGGTCCTTTGGACATGTCTTTTACTTTTACTTCTACTTTTTGTAGAAGAGCATTCTAAAGAAGCCACACTATCTAAATGTTCTTCTAAGCAAACAAAACAGAATATTATTCAAACATGTTCAAAAATAGTTTCTTAATCTTAAAAGCGACTTTTGATTCAAAAGCCTGCCAAACATCCCTAAATTTTGAATTTTTTACCCTAATTATCATTTCACATCCTTCCATATCCAAACTCGACTTATTGCTATTGATTCGATGATATCTATAAAGTTAAATTAATTATTCGGTCATAAACAGGTTGAACTCATTTTTTATTTCTTGTTATTGTTTTACTAGCTAAACCTTATCCTTCAAAATCAAAAAAGGTTCAAAATGTCTTTTATTTTATTCACTAACTTGTAGCAAACTCCCAAATCTTGATCATCTTAATAAACAATAGATTGTTGTACAGGAAGTATTGTGCACAGATTGGCTAAACATGTGAGGGTAAATATAAAAAAAAACTTATGGAATCTGAAGACCCTCCAACATACTCTAGAATATATGCTGTAATTAATGGAAATTGTTATTTATCTGGCTAATCTGGCTCCTAAATCTAGAATGTTTGCCCTAGTCAACTTTAATGTGGGCCAACCACCACTAGCCTAATTAAATAAATCTCCTGTTTGTCATCTTGGTAAATAAATGTTGCACTGTGAATTCAAACTTAGGCATGTTTGACAAGGCTTTTGAAAAGTTAAAAGTGCTTTTAAGATTAAAAACTTAATTTTGAACATATTTGAATAATCTTCTGTAAATGTTTTGTCTGGCTAGAAAAGCAAGCTTTTAGAGAAACTAACATAAATATAGCTTCCCCATGATGTTTTTCTACAAGCAGCAGAAAATCCTAAATTTGTGGCTGAACCTTATTTTGTACTTCAACATAACAGCACAGGCCTAAAGAGAACTTCAATTCAACTATCTTTTGACTGACAGAATTCAGATTCTAACTCATATGCCAATATGAGTCATGACAAGAGGACACTGAATTGGACAGGCATGAACAAGTAACACAAAGAAATAGTTCATATTTAAGGGAAGAGAGATTCCATTGCAAATATAAAACTGTATAGAAAGGACATTCAAGAGATGACATTTCATTTCTACAAAAGAAAAAAGTGTTTTAACATGTTATATACTATATATACATGGTCTTTTGGTTCCTCAATCTAAGATAATGTTGGATTCTAAAATCAATTCCAGTAAACACTACTGCACTTTACAACAATATATCTGCATACAAGGCTAGCATCAGCCCACCAGTAAAAACTCGAGCTTCCATGGAATTGGGTGAAAGTTCTTGTTAGTTTCATGGATATTGAACAAAATAAATTAGCTATCTAAACGAAAACTGGCTTTGAATCGCGAGCTCTTATGTTGTAATCAGACACACAACAGCATTTCGATACCTGAATTATACAGTCCCCGGGGACAAAGGTTCAGTAAAAACATCCAAGTATCTGCCCTCAGATCTTGCTTCCTCTAAGATTATTGGAAGAGAATAGCTTCTTCCCATATGTAAATTTTGATTCAGAATCTGTACCAGAATTAAGTCTTACGAGCTGAGCATGAAACAAAGCATAGTAGAAAATGTCTACAGTAGCAACTAAAGCAAAAATCACTCACAATATTCCTAAGCAGTTCCAGTGATCAACCTCTCTCTTTGATCTAATTTCTTAACCTTGAAAATACCAATCAAAACTTGGAACCCGAAAAAAGCACAGAAGGTGTATGCGATCATTGCAGGTGTCTGCAAACAGAAACAAGTCTTTAAGTTGAACACGAATAAAAGACCGCAATGAACAATTGAATTAACAAAATAAGATGTGAAAGGAAGACTAACCCGGATGGAGTTTAGGTATAAAATCGTTGCAAGGTTAATTAAGCTTCCAGCAGCAACTGCCTGTTAATTTTTTGTCCAGTGCAGAAGAAATGAAGTCACTAAGCAGGGAACTAGCAATTTTTTATTTGGACAATAATTTTCCGCAATGAAGAGCTTCTAAAATTTCTCCTATAGCATAAAAAATTGCAAGAATTAAATTTCCCTATGAAAGACCAGCCATTATGTATAATAAGATATAAGATTTCCAGATGAATTTGAACAGAGACAAAGATGGTGTAGTTTGGAAAATCAACAAAATTATGGAAGAAGAAAAAATGCCCTGGGAACCTAACATCCACAACCTTTTGTCCCTTTGAGAAGGTTTCAAAATAAGCAATTTCAGTAAAAAGGGGACAAATCTCTCTCAATAGTCAAGGAAACTATGGAACCAACTTGATATTGATTGCCACATAGGTATTGGCAAGGCTTTGTTGAGTTGAGTTGTAAATCAAGATGAAGCTAACTTACACTTCCAACAGTATTTTGAACAGTTGCAACACGTTGAAAAGCTCTCTCAGACTCCAAAGTCCGTACACGAAGCTTCAAATCACCTTGCTCCTATAAACAATACATGATAAAGATCAGTTTAAATTTCACGGCTTGCGAATCTCGGAAATCGTCAAGAAGTACCAAAAGTAACACTTTACTTACCAGTCGCTGGATGATTTCAGCAAGCTTTTCAACTCTATCAGCCTGCCTAAATAAATTATAAAATGCACGGGATTGTCTATCCCATCTCTTCCTGAAGTCCTGAATATCAGCAAGACTAGGTATCAGTAAAAATTGCCTTACGATCACATCTTGCAATAATATATTATGACATTCAAAAGCCTTGAGAATTTACCTTTACAACAACTTCAATACCAGCTTCGCGAAACTTCAATAACTCTAGAGCATAGCTGCATTACATTGCACATGAAGTAAATGTAAGCAAAACAAAGATAAAAAATGGCCTTGGAATTCAATAGTTTACTAATTTTATCTGATGCCTTGATGTTCTAAAGTACACATACGGTTTAGCAATCTCAGTAATATCAAATCGAGGATCAAGGCCCTTCCCAATGCCATCCAACACTGTCAAGATAATTTGAGTTTAATTACTAGTAGCAGCAAAATATGGCAATTAAGTAGCTGAAGTACGGTACCTGAAAATGCCCTAACAACAAAAGTGAAAGTAGCAGGAAAGCGGAAGGGTTGATCTGCTGCAATGGCTAACAAATCTTCACCTGTTAAAAGGATACATCATCTATAAGCAGAAATTCCTTTTTTATTTGTATGTGTGTGTGTGTGTGTGTGTTTTTTTTTTATCTATTTATTTATTTATTATCTTTTTTTTTTTTTTTTTGGGAAGCATAAGACAGCTTAAAAAGTAGGTTGATCCTGATCACTTTTCATCCAATGTCTTGGAGAGATAAAAGGGAC
The DNA here is from genome assembly GCA_963555705.1 of Ligustrum vulgare. Lineage (NCBI taxonomy): Eukaryota > Viridiplantae > Streptophyta > Magnoliopsida > Lamiales > Oleaceae > Ligustrum > Ligustrum vulgare. Next base: position 83,357,479 of record OY743168.1, read on the forward strand.
TAACAGCAAAGACCAAAACTCGAACACAGACATGAAATACTTTATCAAAAAGAGTTCAAATGCAAAAGTCCACTAATTGACATACAGAAACAAACTAATCAGTTAGAAATAGAAATCAATACGTTTATTAAAACCTCAATGTTGTATAAAATAGTCACTTTCCACTTCAGTTGAGAAAAGAGTATCAGGAAGACATAAAAGTGTAATTCATAAAAAAATCCGAATCGTACCTCTCAATAAATGTGATGTGTCATGATTCTAGAAATTGCAAAACCTGTACTATTTGTGGTAACTAAACATGTAACAAGAGTAGTTTACCAATTGCAGCTAAACGTTGCTTCTTTTTTTCTATTTTTTCCTCCTTGCTTAATGGCTTCTTGAATCCAGGTTCAGCATTTGCAATCTCTCTTTCTCTTCTTTGCGCTGCAAGACGCTCTTCAAAGCTGTGCCAGTTCAATTTTACATTTAGGGCATGCTTGAAATTCAGTACAATATATAGAGAAACTCACAATCCATGCTTTTGTCTGGCTCCAGTAAATAAAACTTAGACTTATTTGACAACTTGTTGCAAATAGAGTACTGGTCTTTTTCAATAGGGCAGTGCCCAGAAATGTAGAGAACAACAGAACCTATTTCTACCTAACACAAGGTTGTTAAAAGTTAAAAGAAATCATCCTCAAGAAAAACTTACAACATAACCTAATTTCATTATGTTATTAACGTAGATATTATTAATGAGGAACCCTCCACCAGAATTCAGTGTTCTCTCAATGAACCATCTATTGAAAGGGCGAAGCATAACCTCAACTGAAGATTATGTTCAATAAATTTTCAGAATCCCTAAAAATATAAATCTAAGAAACTACGAATCACAAATTATTGGAAAAGTCATAGCCATCAAAAGTGACACTCCAATTTTGTAAAAAAAATATACACAAATTACACCCTATTATAACCACCTTTTTGAAGACACAATATTTGAAAAAAGTAATGACAGAAAACAAATGACTTCAAATATGATGAATAGCAAGATAACTAGATTGCTAAAAGGCCAGTTCGATGAAAAGCTAACTATATGAAATCACCACAAAAGCCCTTTCTGTGATCAGATTCCGTGCACTCATCATAAACCTTACCTAAACAATCAATTTAAGAAATCAAAATACATCAGTTGACAAAGATGCACTTATTTATTCAGAAAAACTTCAAAGATTCTTTAACAAGAAATGATAATGCAATCCAATGATGCATTCAAATGTTAATTGGATATAAGTCATGTTAGTTCCGTAATTGAAAACTGGGTAGGATATATGTCTTGGAATGGAAGATCCAGTGTGTGCATAATGAAAAAGAATTAGGAAGAGTTAAAAGTCAGAGGTGACCCACTTTCATTCATGGTACACTATTTGTATCCAAAAAGGCATTAGAACAGATGATATTCTCAATTTAACATGCTTTCTGTTCTTAGCCCCCAACGGTAAGAAAGTTGGAATCAATAAAATTTACATATGATGAATTTGCAAAAGAAGAAATGAAGCAGAGGAAATGTCAGCTGTTGAACCAAGAAGAACCTGTTGAGGAAAAACTGTGCAGTTCGTCGGACAGCAGTCGTATCTCCTGTAGGAACCAGAACACCCATCTGAACCATTGCTTGAAGGACCTGCAGTAGATATAAAATTATTCTTAGATAAAACATAGTATCGACATAAGCTTTGTTTGTTAAAATTTTTTGTTTAAAAACATGTTTTTTTATGTTTTCTAGGTAAAATGTGTGGTTGAAAAGTGGAGAAAGAAAATGTGTGGTTAAAAAGTGATTTGGGGAATTGTGTTGTAAAAAAACATGTTTAAAAGCATGTTTGCCAAACAGAGGCCATGTAATCAGACATGTCATTCATGTTAATAGCTGAAACTAAACGAAATTCAGACGTGACCGAAAGCCAAACATCAAGAAACTATCACCTTATCCGCATCCTTCTCATAGACTCCATAAAATGTTTCTAGCAAGCCTTCTCTGATGTTGGAACTTATACTGCAAAGAGTAAAGGTCAAGTGTTGATTTTCCTAGAAGATGAGCATGTCTAAATGAAGAGACATGTTTCTCAACAAAAGGAAGCAGTAAATCAAATTGCACCTTCCCATCATTCCAAAGTCATAAAAGATCAATCTTCCACCATTAAAATCATCCACGGCAATATTCCCAGGATGCTGCAAATAATATGACATATATTCAAATCCATAACATCATTGCTAGAAAGCACATAATTCAGGCATTATTCAAATGTCAGCTTTTCAATAAATGTAACTGAATAATGTGGTTAAAAAGTAGTTTGGGAAATTGTGTTGTTTATAAATTGTAATCATTGCGTAAAAGAACGGTTTGCAAATAATATGACATATACTCAAATCCATATCTCATAGGATGTCTTACTGGATCAGCATGGAAAAAGCCATGTGATAGAATCTGCTCCAGGTAAGATTCAACAGCATACCGGCCCAACCTGATGAGAATTAACAAGCATGAGAATCATATCAGCAATCGGAAATGTAATTTCTATTTTTTTCGAACTCAGAAGCATAAAAAATTTCACTTAATGCGGTTCATATGTATTGGCTGATACCTCTGGCGATCCACACCCAACTGATCTAGAGCTTGTATGCGGTTTATTTTGATGCCAGGGACATACTCCATTGTCAGAACCTACAGAATGTGAAAAGGTTGTCAAATGAAAAAATATTACAGAAGAAAATAAAATATTCTCATCATTCAAACTTTTATGATTTCTGATAATTAAACCTGTGGAGTTGTGTATTCCCAATAAATTGTTGGGACTTTGACATAATCCACGTCTTTGAAGTTATCTGCAAATTTCTCTGCATTGGCAGCTTCTTTAGTGTAGTCTATCTCCTGAAAATTGTTAAGGGAATCCTCCATTAATACATATAATGAAAGTTCTCTAGAACAGAAAGAAATATAGAACGAGAACATATTACCAAAATGTTACTAAGACCAACATGGTACCACAAGAATTAAGGCTAATCAAGGTGCCTGTCAAAAAGTGAACTTCATTTGTTTGATCTATTATTTACATACATGTACTCGTTTATTTTTTGTCTACTCAAAGTGCAATGTACACTTCTTTAACTACCTACCCCAGGGTGAGTGTAATCTTAACTTCGTTACTATATTTTTGTATCACAACAACTACACAATCATAGCAGCGAGTACTATTTTTGTAAAACTTAATATTATGCCAACTAATTACCTGATATAATACATTTGCGCACTCATCATAGATAGCGACCCAATCTCTTTTTGCACCATCAGATTTTGGATCAATCTTCTGAAGATATTCAGCTATCACCTGAAGAGACCAAATGATCAAACATATAAATGAGTCACGATGCCCAATCTATTTCATGACATGCAAAAGACGCCTGAAAAATACATTTTCTGCAATTGTTTCCTCAGAGCACAGGGGATTTCACTTGGTCTAAATCCAACCTAAACAAGACTTTTTCTATTGGTTAGAAATGGCATTGAGCTTACAATGGATTCCCCTATGGATACTATGCAGGACATTCTTGCTGACATTAGGGATTCATAAGAAAAGGCTTTCAATTGTTGATTTTTTGAGGAAAAAGCTAGGCTATTTGGTGAAATATTAACAAAACCAATGCAAGTGTGACATAGGTGATGTCGCGCAAACTTAAGTCTACTCACAGTTTTCTATTCACAATCACAATAAAATACCAGTAAATTGGAGAGAATTATTGTTCATATAATTATAATACAATATAGCACATCTCAAAGTGAAGAAAGACAATGATCCTTTGGATTTGATGGGAACTCAATGTTATGGAAAGTGAATCTTCACAATAAGCATACACAAATAGAATACAAGGAAAACTCAAATAATAGTCACTAACCCTCAGGTTTTTAAGGTCAATGTCGAATAGATCCTTTAAACCAGGCCTTTGTACTTTGACAACAACTTCCTGTCCCTTCAGTTTTGCACGATGGACCTGACCTGCATCAGAAGATTTCAGTATTCTAAAAATCATACCTTTCAATGTGTAAATAAAACATGAAAAATCCTACAAGATAAAAGTGAAAACACAAACCCAATAGAACTGAAAGCATCATCCCACACTAATAAAACACTACTTTTTTTTTCAAGGTGTATAAAGAACCGAACATACCAAGACTTGCCGCGGCAATTGGCTCTGGGTCAAATCTATCAAATATATCATCTAAGGGTGCTCCAAGTTCTTCCTTAACTATTGCTAGAGCAGTTTCTGATGGAAAAGGAGGAACTTGATCCTGCATGCAATGGAAATGCAGTTAGTTCTTGAGACCGATGTTAGTTCTTTGTTTCTCATAAAGGAAAGATGAGGATTATCCACCAACTGCAAGTGAAGTTGATAATAATGACGATGATGGTGATAAATAGATGCCTTGTTACCTTCTAGCTCAACCAAAGTGCTCTAAACTTTAGACAAAGAAGCTAGTGAAACGATGGATGAGCAAACTATATTCCATGTTAAGGAAGGATGGTGTATAATGATGTAAAGAATAAAGAATAATTTTCACCTGAAGCTCTGATAATTGATCAACGTATTCTTGAGCTAGAATATCCACTCTCGTGGAGAATTGCTGGCCAATTTTGATAAATGTAGGGCCTAATCTCAAAATATTTTCCTTTAACCATTTTGCAAGGACCTTCCGCTTCTGAACCTTCTTTTCCTCGGTCATCCCACCTGCATATATGAGTCCTCCAAGTTACTTAGAATCATAGAGACAGTGAAAGTGATGAACCAGATACGGTGTTGAAAGCAACAAAGAAACTTTGACACACACTTGTGAGCTAATCACAAAATATATAGATAAAGTAGTTATTGGAAGAAACAACAAAAAGATCAAAAGGTAGGAAAAATCAAAACAAAAATTGACATGGTAGAAACAACTTTCTTTTTGATAGTAAAGACTGGCCTAAGATTATAGGTTCAAACAAGAAGTTGCTACAGGCATCATGTTTAAGATTCTCATCACTATCTTAACTTTTTGTGCATTTACCAAGTCAAGAAACATTATTACCACTCCAAATATATTAAAATTTAGTCATACTATCAGCTGCCAAAAGCACAAAAGTGATAGTTCTAGGTTATGAAACTATACCCAACTACCACATCTTTTAAAAACAAACTTTATATAAAGAAAAGCTCATGAAAGAAAACCTATATTTGAATTATTGCATTGGAAAATATTAATTTCCCAATAAATGTGTTCATTCGGGAGAATTTCAATGTAACACATTCAAAATTTGGTTAAAAACTGACTTCTACGGGAGGGAAATATTCACTGTGAGCAAATTGATACTTCCTCACATTTGTCCTATGAATGCAGAATATGAATAAGCGACTGACCTTGATACGAGAATTTTTGATTATTTAACCAAATCCTGAATATAAAAGTCAGAACAAATCCCCATATCTCCAATGTCCTTTGAATTGTTGAATAGGTTTTGAACCTGCTCCAACGGCCCCCAGGGGCAACAGATACCTGTAATAACAATTAAAGTTTCTAAGAGATTGATCAGGCCCTCAAAAATACTATCACATGTTGAGGGTTTAATCACGCTAATGGTCACCAAAAGTTGCAAAAACTTTTCAATTTAGTCGGCAAAATTCTAATTCACATTATAGTCTCTATTGTTCAATTTTACCATTTATTAAAGTTTCTAAAGAAATTTCTGTATTTGCAGAAGTATTAAGCCTTGTATTTTATCCCTAAAAAAGACTTTTAGGGGTTGTTTGACGAAGCTTTTGATAAAAGTTAATGAAATATGTAGTTGAAAAGTTGATAATAGGGTCCATGAAATGTGTGGTTAAGATCAATTGTTGATAACATAAATTTGGTGTTTTTACAGTAACTTCTCGTGTGCAAGGAAATAAAAATCAACTATATCCTTGTCAGCTTATTTGATCCAGACCTTCCATATTAAACTATGATAAAATGCTGTTTAAGATTTAAAAAAAAAAGTACCAGTTGTAAAGAGTTAGTTTTACCACGTATTTATAGACCAAAAGCATTGGAGATTTTGGGAATGACAGGCTTTTTTAAATATTAGTTAACGGCGAATTTGAAATTCGATTTCCTTTAATCATCTTAAGTCTGATTTATTCTCTTGATGATTAAAGTCATTAGTAGACATAACAGCCGAGTACTTTAGTTATTACTTTATGCTTGCTGTATCATAGTATGTGCACAACATGATTAAGTGCTTGTTTGAAACATCTTTGCTAAAAAATTTATCTAACTTTTCAACTACACAAACTTCTATTTCAATCACACATTTCATGGAACTCGTAACTTTTATCTAATTTTCAACTACACATTTCATCAAAATTTATTAAAATCTGCTAATTTTTTTGGCAAAAGCCTTGTCAAACAACCTCTAAGTATATTAACTTCCACTAGTAATTCTCTACACCAATTTCAAAGACTTCCTTTGATATAGTAAATATAACCCTTTTTGAAAAAGGTTTTCAGCTGCAGCACATTCATTGACCTAACTGTTGCTATTTACAGAAACACATTAAGTTAAACCAATACCCTCTCTCTAAAACCATTTTATAATAACCTGATAGTAACATCAGTGAATAACTCCAAGATTAATGCAATTATACATGTAAAATCAAACATAGCTGCCTCTTTTTGGCATCAATGTGGTTTATAAACTGGTTTATTTTTTATTTTGAGGTAAAAATTAGGGGTTGGAAATTGGAGAGAGAAAATGCATATGAGTTTATTTTGTTTACCAAACACTTGCATCTCATTGTCTGTTGAGAAAGAAAAAAAACTATCATACTATTATGGACTATCTAATTAACAAGCTTACCATCATAATAAATCAACTAAAATTCATACAGTTTGCATGTAATATCATACTAATTTACTATAAATCACATACCTCAACTTCATCTTGCCTGCTGCTCTTAAACCACGCCTCCTCTTGTCCAATTTCTTCCACGCTCTTATTTTTCCTGATTCCCTCCTCCACTTTTACTACTTCCACTATTTTCTTTCCACTACCCATGGCCACACTTCCATTGTCATTCCCATTCACATACTTTGCAAAACTCCCATTCTCACTCTCAATTTTCAAACTTCCATTTGTATAGCTCTCCACCGAACCATTACCATTAGCAGACCCATTCACACTACCATTCAATTTAGTAATTATTTCATTGTCTCCCTCTTCTATTACAACACTTCCTTCTCTCTGAACAGCTCTGATTTTAGTTCCGAGAATCTTGATACTGCTTCTAAACTCAAGATTACTGGATTTAGATAAAGTACATTTAATTCTAGCAGTTGGGATGCTTGGAGAAAGAAAAGTTAGTTTATATAATGTTGGGGTACAAAAGGAAGCAGAAAAAGTGGCCATTTTGTTAACTAAAAACCTGGGACTCCTGAACCTTAAAAAACCCAAATGTTCATTGATGGTTCAATTAACGATTTTCTGAGAATAAGAAAGAATTATACAATCTGAGAGAGGGGAAGGGAAAGGGAGTGGTGGAGGATTAAGAGTTGGCTCTTGTCGTTATGATATGAATTAGCTCATTTGAATGAAGGAAAACAAAGAGGGTGTGGAGAGAGGGGTGCCACGTGGAGTGAGATAGATGAGTGTTAAGGAAATTGAAGTGTTGTGACTGGTTGGGAGATTTCTGGGGGGGCCTGTCCTATTCTAGGCCATCACTGCTAGGATTATTTTTGTATGTCATCAATATCATAGAGTATTTCTCCGGACACTCAAAAATATTAATTTCGATTGGTATTTGAAAATTTTTAGTGTATGTTTGATTTTTTAATTTTTTGAGAAAAAAAATTTTGAAAAATTGTGTATTGAAAAGTGATTTAAAAAATAAAAAGTTATGAATTTGACTTTTTTGAATAGTTGAAATTGATTACTTTAGAAAAAAATAGTAAATTTTATGAAAAAGTTATAAAATCAAACAAAGGCTTAATGTTTATACATAATTAAAATAAATTTAAAATGTATGAAAAATAATATTGTATCATAATAATTAATTAAATTTAATAAATAATGTAATTAATTCAAATTATAATACTTTCTTTGAATAATAAGTCAATTGTTAATTTCAATCATTTTTATGAGCTATTATTAATTTCAAAGAAAATGCAAATTTAGTAATTTATTTAATTGTATATCATGTTTGATATAATATTATGAAATACTATATTAATTTTGTGAAATACATCAATATATTTCTCACGATTTTTGTATTCTCCTCTCGTATATAAATTTTCCTATTTTCATTCAAAAATATCAATCACAATAACTATAAATGCATGATTAACTTAAACCCATGAATATTTGTATTTAACCAATAAAATTATATTTTTTTATTTATAAAATCAAATAGTCAAAAATAATAATTACGTAAATCTAGCAATTTTCATGATATGACAACATGAAATGTTGGAGTAAAAAAATTACAATGAAAATCGTATACCATATAATATTTATGCAACTATTAAAATTAAGAATGATTGAAAATATGTAATTCATTATTAACCATAGTATTCACATTTTTTGCATTTGTCTTTCGTATTTAATTGTAAATAATTATAAGTAAAAAAAAATATGTTTAATTATACTTTTTTTATACTTAAATCTAAATAATATACTTAAATCGAAATATTATTTGTATTCCAAAAAATATTTTTTCTATATTAGAATATTATAAATTCCAAAAGAAAAATGATGTGTCGTGCTATTATTAGCCCCTGTTTGAGACTATCATTTCAAATAATGTGATTTGTAAATTTTTTGTAGAATGTGTAGTAAATTATATTTTGAATGATGAATATATATCAAGATGAAATAGACATTGCATAAATTAGATAAATATAAGCTTCTATTTTTTAATGCAATCATTACAATTTATAAATCAATTTATGAACAACATAATTTCTCAAATTACTTTTTAACCACACATATTTTCTCTTCACCTTTTAGCCACATACATTTTCTCTTCATTTATTTAAAACATCATTTTTTTCAAAAAAACTCATTTTCTGCCACATTTTACCAATAAAATAATCTACAAATAAACTAAAAAATTCTCTAATTTTTGAAATAATGGATCTCATTATTTCAAATTATTATAGCTTCTTTGAATAATAAACGACAATTTATATATTTAAACAATAAATTACAGCAATTTGCTTCTCACATTTTAACTTTTTTTTCCAAAACACCAATCACATAATAATAATATATATGATAAATAATCCATAATATTAAAATAAGAACGACAAACAAATAAAATACCACATTAAATAATAATAATATTAATAACTATAAAATCAACATCAAATAGAGATGTGATATAATATGCTAAACTACTTTAAAATATCACTTTTTATTTCTAAAAGCAAAAAAAAAATACTAAAGGTTTGTTCGATAGCTCTATTTTATAGCGCATAAACAGAAAATTTGGTTCATTTTTTGATATGCAATCACGTATTTCTGAAATAATGGGTCTCATTTTTTTTTCAAGCTATAATAGCTTCTTTGAATAATAACAGGCAATTTATCTATCTATTCTATTAATATATAAAGGGAGGTGAGTTTGGAGTGTTTTCCCGCCCAGGTGCTTCAGCCCAAAGACAATTCATCAGATGACAAAGCCAAAAGAATTACAGGAATAAAAAATTAATATATATAAAAGGATGTAAGTTTGGAGTGTTTTCCCGCCCAAAGACAATTCATCAGATGACAATGCCATAAGAATTACAGGAATAAAAAAAAATAGGGAGCAAAAGTAATAAAGAGCGCCACTTCTGATTATAATCGCACAGTATTTTGAATTTCAAAAATTGGTACACTACAATGACTTGATTGAAAACAGGTACAGATATATTTTAAGTGCTTTTTATCCCAAAAAAGGAACAAATACATATTTTTGCTGCGGTATGAAAATAGGCTAAGACGCTTCAATATGCTTTTACAATCACCTATTTAATGCTAAGATCAGACAAGTCAAATAATATCTATACATACACAGATACACACATGAATAGGAAACATTATGGTCTACTTTCTAGACTTTGAAATATGGATTATTTCCCAGAAAATAACCTTTGAATGGCCTTACTGTGGAGCATTTAATTCCATATCAAACAGCATTAAATGCCAAATCTAAAATGCATTAATTGCACCGAACATACATTTTCTGAAATTTAAAAAAATCGAAAATCTAAAACAAGAAACTCAATATCAAAAGTCGTATCTATTTATTATTACATCTTCCTTCATTTTACAACTACCCGCCCATTCATTTGACTTGAGAGCCTGTAAACTTCATCTGCCTCCAATGGACGCTTCCTCCATGACCGAACATACCAGAAAGGTAAATAGAAGTTCTAAAGATACATCATGCATTAAAGAGAACAACATTCACTCAAATAGCAAAAAACACAAGCACAAGCACTCATTTGTTGACTATGAAGGTTAGTTATTCCGCTGTTACATACTAACAGTTTATTTGGCATAAATGCAAGTCCAAAAGAATTAAGCCCCATAAGTATTATTGTGAAGTAGTAACATCATGCAGCAAAGAGAAGAGCATTCACTCAATTAGCAGAAAACACAAGTGTGGGCACTCTTTTATTGACTATGAAGGTTAGTTATTCTGTTGTTACATACTAACAGTTTATTTGGCATAAATGCAAGTCTAAAAGAATTAAACCCCATGAGTACTATTGTGTAGTAACTCTTACTGAGACAAAAATTAATGAAAATAATAGTTACTAGGGAGGACTATGTGAAGAAATGTTTTTGTGAGTTTCTATTTTAAATCAACTATTGAACAGTAAGCCCTCCATGTAGAATATGAAACAATGAGTATTTCCTTATAAAAGCAGAAAAAACTTTGACTAATATTTAAAACTCATATTTATGATTTTGGAGTAGGAATTGTTATTAACAAAAAAATTAATGAGAAAAATAGTTTGTGAGTTTTAAATCATGAGTTGTAAGAAGTGATATTAATTAATATAGCTCAAAAGTATGATGGAGGACTATGGAAATGACAGCAGTGAAGTAATGTTGCTGTGAGTTTCGATTTTAAATCAATTTATTGAAAATAAGGTCTCAATGGAGAATATGAAACAATGATTAATACTTATATAATCAAAGGCTGACTTTGACTAATAGTTAAACCTCACAAGTAAGATTATGGACTAGGAACTATTGCTGGCCTAAAATTTAATGAGAAAAAAAATTTTATTTTCCCTTTCAATGTTACTGTTGGAACAAAAAAAAGGATAAAACAGCCTTAAAAAAATCATGAGTTGTAAGAAGTGATATCATTTGTGGGCAGGGGTGAAGATCATGTGAGAAATGAGTATCAAAGCTCAAATGGATTACAAAGAAATGGTAAGATATGTGTCAATCTATATGCTATATAATGAAAATATTTTGCAAAATTAAAAAAGGATAGAAGCTTATGTCTACATATTAAAAAAAAAAAAAATTGTCTTTTTTTTGTTAGCAAAGTATGCAGGACTTGAAGGCTTTTTAGGAAGAGGTGTGTCTATTTTGTTGTTTCTTATTATATTTAATTATTCTACAGTGCATCTGTAAAAAAAATATGTCATAATTTAAACTACATTAATTGCTGAATTTTATTTGGATGGCTTTAAGTTGAAAATAGAAATGTCTTGTGCCGTTAAAACATCAAATATTATAGGCAAGTAGTTTGAACATAATAAACAAAAACATAGAGTGTAACAAACGCACATGGTGAAGAAAAAAAATACTAAACAATTACCAATAACATAAACGTTCGCTATCTTCACTAGATCTACATAGAAGAAGGGTATACATTACTTGCATCAAACGAAAAAAACAAAAACACTTCATTAAAGAAAAAAAATAGCTCAAGTTCTAACCGACCTACAGATTGAATGGGCAGAAAACTGCCTATTTTTAACCTTTTATATTTTCACTAGATCTAAAAAGAAAAACAAATAATTGCGATCTGAATACGAACTAAAAAAATATATATTGCTAAAAAAAAAAAAAAGAATCTGAATTCTTACCGATCAGGCGAAAGCAAATCCATGTAATTAGCAAAAACTATTAACGTTTAGAGTTAAAAACTATTAACCTTTTGCATGCTATGCTCGGGGCACATTATGCTCGAGTCACATCTTTCATAGATTGGGCATGACTTAATCTAAAACGTTGAATTTACAACCTCCTAATCCTAATAGATTTCATCTTCTAACATAATTGTTCACTGATATTTCGCTATGTGAAACATCCCCGCAAGTGTACGGATCGTGAGAAATGATAGAGTGGATCTAAGAGTCCGGATTATTGTCCTACAGAGACTGCTATTAAGTACCGAAATATTTTAGTTCTACACCCTATTTGAACAGGCGAACTTGTTTGAGATTTTAAACTAAAATTAAGAAAAAATAAACTAAAAATTAAAATTGCGAAATTACTTTTGTTTTTAAAATGATTGTAGAGTAGTTGAGAATCTCGATTTCACCTAACCAATTAAATTCACTCCAATTCCATGTTTTATTTCCTAAATATGTACTAGGTCGAATTCACTAATTTATATTGAAATTCCTCTCTGGAGTTTAAATCAATTCTACCTAAATAAATCAACCATGTATCTCTACAGTGGGTCTGAATATTCCTTATCTAGATGCAATAAATACAAGAATTCACACATGACCGCAATAACAACAAAAGTATATATCTATCTCTTGTTCAATTACCGGATTTATTATCACATTCTAAGTTATTAACTCACCTCTCGAATTATGGAAATAACTCAATATATCATGAATTGATGATCAGGAAATTCAAGCATTAAGAATAATAATAAATCAATGCATGCAACAAAACATCAAAACTATGGAACTTGGAATTAAAATAATATGACTAGGCTGCATCGTTCATCCCAACATGGAGTTTAGTTACACATAATTAATAAAGAACAAGAACAATTAAAATCAACATGGAGTTTAGTTACACATAATTAATAAAGAACAAGAACAATTAAAATAAATGTTCGTTGAAAATAATATAAAGAAATGAACGCTTGCATCAAGTTTTAATTCTTCAATTATTTTCAATTCACGCCCTTTGCGATGCTTGATTCACCAAGAATTTGACGTTGAATTCTCAATTGTGGCTCGTTCTTTGGAGAGGCAAAGATCCTGATTTTCGTGCAAGACATGTTTCTTATAGTGTTGGTGAAGAGACCTAGTTGAAGAAAGAAAGAAATTCGCCAAACCCGCGCGCTAGTCTTTTTTTGTATCTGCACAGATTTTATTATTTCAATCATGTCTTTCCATTCTCTTATCCGATTGAGGTGATTCAAAGTGAGTTAGAAAGATAACTTAAAGGTCTACAATTCTTCCTGAAATAGGATTTTCTCAATTCGAACTTTTACTGCCCTAAAATTAGGTCTCAATGTCCGATTAGAAATCTTTCCAGAATCTTTTGAGGTTGGAATCAATTTTATGGTAATATTCTTATCATATTTCATTCCTTTTTTACTTCTATTTGCATCCAATTGACTCCTAAAAATCTTCAAAGTATCTTCTTGTGAGCTAAATCAATCATTGGATATTTGCAAGTTGGTCCTTCGTGTTTAATTTGCTCTTCAATTCTTCAACTCTAATTTATTAACTTTCGCACCATGGATGATTCTCGATTATTGTCATAAACTCCTCGATTTCTTAATTAAGCTCCAATTAGGATCCAACTGTGCATTTTCTCATCAATTGCTTCATTCTTTATCTTTTGGAATATTTTCTAAAAAGTAAACAAATAAACACAAATTAAATAGTAAATATTCTAAAATGACAACAATATATTTCAATTTAGACATATAAATAAGTGTTTAATATACACTTATCAAGAACCCTATATGGAACTTACAATCTTATCCCTAGAAATTAGGAAGATATTCCTAAAAGGACTCATGCCTAATTTCTATCACCTTAGTCCTACAAGGATTTAACTACATACATCAATAAATACTCTCCTCTTAATCACAATTCATGTACACACAACTATTATTTTCCAGTTTATAGCCTCTTGCATAAATCTTATCCTCCATCTTTACTGACTTAAACATCGGAGGAGAGATGAGGATACACCTCCTCGCCTTTGTTTCGGGTATTTGAAGATCCAGTTCGTGTTCACTTGTTGCTCAAGCTTGAAATGTTCCAGGTGCGAATTTATAGCATCATCAGATATAGATATAGATATAGATTATGTTCAAATGAGAACGACAAATAAATAAAATACATATAATAATATTAATTATAATCAAAAATTCTATGAAACCAGGTACCTGGTTCCTTATAGAACCAGGTGATGAGTTGACTGTCTAGTCAGCCCAATGAGAGTGTTTAAAATCAAAATTGCAGCCTACAAATTATGTCTAACTGGTAGCTGATTAGGTAGTCATCTCATCACCCGGTTCCATAAGGAACCAGGTACCTAGTTCCATAGAATTTTCATAATTATAATAGTTATAAAATCAACATCAGATAGATGTATAATAGACTAAACTACTTTAAGGGGGGGGAAGCAATTCAAAAGAATGAAAGACAAAGCATTCCCAAAAATGTCACCAACTTGTTGTGCAAGACTTTTGTGTTTAAAAATATAGTATAGATATAGATATAGATAATGTTTAAATAAGAACAACAAACAAATAAAATACATCATAGAATAATAATATTAATTATAATAACTATAAAATCAACATCATATAGATACATAATAGACTAACCTACTTTAAAAAGTGGGAAAACAGCAATTCGAAAGAAAGAAAGAAAGACAAAACATTCCCAAAAACTTCAAAATATCAATATCTAAGCCCCTGTTTGGATCTTTCCCCAAGTTTAGAAATTGGTTTTTTTCATTGTTCGAGGTAAGATGTGTGGTTAAAAAGTAAAGAAAAAAATATGTGATTAAAAAGTGGTTTGAGAAATTGTATAAATTATAATTTGTTTTTTTAAAAAAAATCATGGCCAAACAGTAAGTAAAAAGGAAAAAAAAATTAAATGAAGCGGTTGTCAGATGGACAACCGCATTTTCCAAGAGAAAAGAGGGGGATGTCAACTGACAGCCCCTTTGAAATTTGAATTATAATTAAAAAAAAACAAAATGAACAGTAAAAGGCGGGCTTGTGGAGCGAGACTTTTTTATTATAAAATTGTATAGATGTATCTACGAAACATGGGCTTTGTAAGACGTCAAACCGATTTGATTCGTGAAATGCATGGGCTTTAAGCCCAATTACTTTGTAGATGGGCCTCAAAGAAGTTAGTCTGAAACTAGAGGTGTCAATGGATCGATACGAACAGATCATGGACAAGCCATCAAGGCTCGGCTCGATTTGCCCTCCTATCCGTAACAAAGCTTCAGGCGAGTGGAACCGGCTAGCTCATTTTTTGGGATAATTGCACAGCTTACTTACGTTATATTGTCAAAATGATAATTAACGCACAAAATAAAAATTTGTAAAATACTGCATCTCGCCATCCACATATCAACGATATCTCCCTATCTCTACAAACTATACCAGCTGACCTCACCAACCATCGTCGGAGCTAAGATCTTTGCTGTTGGTAGATTAAGCATTCATTCATTCTTGCATTATCGTACAAGAATGTGCCTTGGTTTAGGATCTACTAATTTATTTGATTGCAAACCGCTGTTTTTAATCGCACCAAACCGCAAAACATGGCTTGGTTTGGGAAATGAAATGGTTTGGTTTGGTTTGAAAATTTTTCAAACCGTTTTAACAGTTTGGTTTGTAATTTAGCGACAAACCGCCAAACCAAACCATGTGTACCCCTAGGGAAAAGTGCACAATCCCTAGATTTTAGGTTAACTAAACAAACAAACAAACTTAATTAAAAAAAAAAAGGTGTTAAATAGTAGGGCTGCACAAAAAAATCGCGAAACCGCAAACCAAACCTAAACCGTTGGTTTGAAACCGCATGGATCCGTTGTTTTTTCCTCAAACCGAACCAAACCATTTCAAAATGGTTTAGTTTAGGTTTTGATTTTCGAAAACCGCAAAAAACCAAACCAAACCGCTTTTATATTTTTAAATTAAAAATTAATTTTATTAGATTATAAAGAAATAAAATAAGTCAATATTATTAAAATGTGGACACACATTATGAACTATACCTAATATAAAAAAAATTTCAAAATGCTTTATTCTATTAACTCTAACTCTAAGTCCCTGGTGATTGTGAAAATATCTTTACCTTTCAAGAGTAATAATTATATTACAATTCTGAGTGTTAAACCTATTGCCGTGCAACATCATCCGAGAGAGCTCAATTTGTTGTTAAATGCTTTATGATTTGCTATATGCTTGTATTTTCTGCTGATTGATTTCATGGATGTAAATGTTAGATTGATTATGTTCTTCCTTTCCTCATTAATACTAATTCAATGCATTATCCCAGGAAACCATTTTGGAAACAAGATTGGAACTGAATTGATACAATTCTGAGAGTTAAACATATATTATGTTCTTATATCTTATTAGTTTCCGTTTTATCTTATATATTAACTTATTTTAGCTTTATAAATTAAAAAATACGAATTAATTTAACATCTAAAATATGTTATATTATGTCGAAAGGTAAACTGCGATTTAAAACAGAACCAAACCGCAAAAAATGGTTTGATTTGATTTGGTTTGTAAAATGAAATGGTTTGGTTTGATTTGAAAAAATGCCAAACCGCTTGAAATGGTTTGGTTTGAAAATATGTCGAAAATCACCCAAATTGGGCCTTGTTCACCCATATTAAATAGTAATTAATAAATATAATATAATATTAGATATAATATAAAAATAATTATTACTTATATATTAAATTAAAACAAATATAATATTAAATAAAAAACTCTAATAATATTCATAAGTCACGACCAGTCTGTCCCAGTGTTCCCCCCACCCACCCATCTCATCCCACCCCACCCACCCCCACAAAGTCACGGTTGATCACATAAAGTCTCAATTCGATCACAATTAAAAATTTAGTCGCAAATTTCACCACCCTACCCCACCTTTGGGATGACAATGGGGCGGGAAATTTTCGAAAATGACTGGGACGGGGCGGGAACAGGGATGACAAAATATCCCCGATCGGGGATGGGACGGAGAATGCTATCAAATCTCCATTCCCACCCCAGACCCGCCCTGAAACCATCTTCGATTAATAAGTTTAATTAAAAATTTTCAAACAAATAAAAAGTGTTATAAACCATTCGACGCCCAAATATATAATTTCAAAACCAAAACCAACATTTCAATTCTATACTACTCTTCATCTCTCAATCTCAAATCTCATCTCATTATCTCAAAACATAATTAACCATTCGACGCCCAAATATATAATTTCAAAACCAAAACCAACATTTCAATTCTATACTACTCTTCATCTCTCAATCTCAAATCTTATCTCATTATCTCAAAACATAATTAAACTTGTACCACTCTATAAAAGCTATTATGAGTTTTTTTGTATTAATGTTAACCATTCTTTAGAGCTATTAAATGGGAATATTGTAAAATATTCATACTTTAAGAAAAGATGATGCGATCCGGACCAGGCATCGAAGGGCGAAGTCGAGACATCGGCAGTATGACGGTGATCTACATGGAAAACGGAGCAAGTTCCATGTTGAAATCGAGCCGAGAAGACGAAAGAATCAAGCCGAGCCGAGTACACGAAATTGTTTATGCAGAAAGGGTCTTACGGCCGTAATGGAAATCCTTCACGGCCGTAAATCATATAATCACGGCCGTAAAAGCTATTGTCACGGCCGTAATCAACTATCGAAGGAAAAGGCAGAATTTCAGCAGAAAAGGTCTCACGGCCGTAAAGTCCAGTCTTACGGCCGTAACATTCAAACCGGAGGAAATTTACGGCCGTAATCATTGTGTCACAGTCGTAACCAATAAATCAGTTTTTGATCAGAAGGGCCTTTACGGCCGTAAAAGGAGTCCTCACGGCCGTAAATGAGCAACGCCAGATTTTTCGGAATTTTGCCAATTATTTTGTTTCCTTTTATTATTTTAGGTTATTTTCCTATTTTAGAATTTTAGTCTAATTAGAATTCTATTTTGAGTAAATTAGATGCTAGGTTATTTTGCTTATTTATACGCTTTTTCAATTCATTGTAAATAGACAAGTTTGAGTTGATTAATAAAATTTGTGAGAAGATTCTCCAAAATTGAGAGGTTGAATTTATTCCATTTTTCTTGAACTTATCAAAGATCCGATCTTTGTGGCGTTCTTCCAGCAAACTTATCAAATATTCGCAAGAGTATTTGTGGCGTTTCCAAATTCGATACTTATCAAGGAAATTGACAAGTCCTTGTGGCGTTCACCAATCTTGGTTCTTCAATCCGCATCGCCATAAATTGCGTCGTGATTGTCGGGTCAAGGCTTTACCGTCGTTCTATCATTATTTTCGTTGTTTGTCTTGTGTCAGTTCTGATTTAGATCTTTCCTAGGTTTTAATTGTACATTATATAACCATTATAAAAAGACAATAATGTACAAATATATATATATATATAGTTAGGGATGCAGATGGGGATTATGGGCATCCGTAAATCTCCGACGGGGTGGGAATGGGGATTGGGATCTGTAGCGATCGAGAATTTTCATGATTTTATTCAAATAAATATTTGAATTTTAAAAACGTGTCGCTTCGACTTTGCTCATTCATTCATTTATTTTAAACGCGTGTTCGTCTAGCCAATTAAGTGAAATTAAATTTATTTAAATACCTAGTCAAATTTCAATCTTTATCAAAAATATTTCAATATCACAATTTATTTTCAAAGCCCAAGCTTTAATTATATTAAGTCCAAATGTCAACTGTTTTAATCTAATCCAACATCTCGAGCCCAAATGTTTTACCGATCATTCAAGCTCTTTTAACAACCCAATCAATAAATTCTTGGCCCAACTAAATCAACAACTTATTTTCCAAGTATTTCCTTACACAACCATATTCACTTTCCAAAAATTCTCACAATTTTCCATGAATCAAGATTTAACCTAAACTACCATGTTTAACACCTAAATCAACTATTAAATAGATCCCTCACCTATTTCCTCTCGACACACCAAACTTCACAGCTTCTGGGTATGTCTCTTCCCTCTTTCTCTCAAACTTCTCCACCGTCTCCTCCAATCTGCATCATAGCAACTTGAACCACCTTCCAAACCGTAAACTCACTGCCTAACCCAACCACACGTGAACCACAATCTGCACCCAATTCAATCCATTACCGCCACTACTCAATTTTCACCGGAGAACCACCACTGCTATTAACAACCAAAATACTACCCTATGTTCACAACCACATCCAATGGAAACATCATCTCCACCGAACAGCCCTTGACCGAACAACTACCAACCACCTCAAACATGCCACAGCCCTTTATATTCAAATTCACCATTACAGTGACAACTTCCCATCACCGGTGCAACCAACTCCAACAACACAAACCCAGACAACCTCCATCAACGGCCACCACGAACTGAGCTTCTTGCTACCTTCAATCAAACAGTGACCTCAAGCCACGGTTTTAGCCCCATACACAACTACAACCAGTCCAAAATAGAAACCACCATGTCCCTTCAACCACCAGAAATCATCACCACACATCCGACCCAAACCAAAATTCGAGCACCACCACGATCTGCCCCATCAGTCATCCGACTGAACCTCAACCTTCATTTTCGAACCCAACAACCACCTCACATCTTCCTCCAATCAATTTCACAACCAAATCAACAAAACTCCACTACACAATATGCCAAGCAAACCCAAATCAAAAACTCAAAACCAAAGAGTAAACCAAACCACAGACTAACCTTGAGCCGCCACTTCGTCACCGGAGATTTGGACGGAAACCATGGCTTCAAGAACCAAACTCAGCCTTCGTTTTCACACCCGAGATCACCCAACATATCTTCTCCCTTTTTCCTCACACTCGCTCCACACCCACCACCACCATGTTCCGACGGCGCCATCGTCGGCTGCTCAAAGCCTCGATTTTCTAGCCCAAAATCGCCCTACTCTTCTTCTCTGCCGCCCCCTCCACTCGCAGTCATCTCCGCCCCTCGACGGCGGCGTCACTGCCTTCGAACGCCGGTGAAGGCACCAGCAGTTTCACCCGTCGAGCCTCTCTCCTGCACCTCTCTTCTCTGTCGCCTGAACATGAGATAGAGAGAGAGTGTGATGAATTGGTTATTTTAAGTTTTGATTTTAATAAAATTTCATTTCAGTCCCCAGCTTTTGTAAATTCTTTTAATTCAGTCCTTACAATGTTTAAAATGTTTTATTTCAGTCCTTTAATTTTAAAATATTTATCTTTAGTCCTAAGTTTTCAATTGAGTATAATACGACCCTGAGTTTTGACTAAAATATAATTTGGTCAAGAACTTTCCGGGTTTATCAATTCAGTCCCTAATTTCAATTATTTGCACAAAGTCTCAAATCTTTACACTTTACCATTTTAGACCAAGCTTTACACTTTTAAATTCTTTCAATTCAACCCTCAAGTTTACTTTCATTTACAAAACCTTAATTTCAAGTTTCTAATAGAAATTATATATTTTAGGGCTAGACGAGGCGCGGGATTTTCAAGAAAGCTAGAATCATTTTTTTAAGCAAGTTTAGAAATATCTTAAGGTAGGTTCATTACTTTAAGAATCTTTTATCTTAAATGCGCAATATTAAGTAAACCCGTATTGTAAATTTATGCATGTGATTACGTAATTTATGAGAATTAATTGCTTTCGGGCCAGATCCACATGTCTTCGGGCATGGACCAATTGCCTTCGGGTCAGATTCACATGTCTTCGGGCATGGACCAATTGCCTTCGGGCCTAGATCCACATGTCTTTGGGCATGGACCAATTGCCTTCGGGCCCAGATCCACATGTCTTCGGGCATGAAAATTTATGATGTATGAGATCCACTTGCTTATTGCATGAGAATGAGAATTTATGAATTAAGTTGCATGATTATATGTGTTATTTACCGTACAGTTTATTTAATTTGCGCCGAACCTACTGAGTATTTCTATGAAATGCTCACCCCTATTTTTAAACTTACAAATTGCAGATTTCGGAGAGGGTGGCGAATGAAAGGGCAGTGGTGGCAAATAATAATGAAGCTATATTTTTTTAAGTCACGATTCATGAATAGTGTCAATTTATTTATATGTCGTTATTTTAAATATGATATTTAAAGTCATGAACATCGTCAATTTAATTATTTGTCGTTACTTTCTTTGAAAGTTAAGATCTCAACGTTCTTACGCATTCATCAAATTTACTTTATTTACTGTTGAAATTTTCACATAAATATGATGTTTAGAATTTAATTATTTTCCGCAATAAAATTATATTTAAAGGAGAAGTGACGTCCCGAGCTTTACGGAATTTGGGGCGTTACAGCATCCCCGCCCCTTGCCATTCCTGTCCCACCCCACCTCACAAAGTCACAGTTGGTCACACAAAGTCCATTTAAAAATTTAGTCACATTTCACCTCACATCTCCTCACCCCATCAACCCATCCCAACCTTGCCCACCCGCAAAGTCACAGTTAATCACACAAAGTCACAATTACAAAATTTGTCGTAGATTTCATCGTAACCCTACCCCACCAGCAAAGTCATAGTTAGTCACACAAAGTATGTTAACTAATGAAATTACAGATATAATCACAATAAAAAAAATTAATCTCATATTATTAATTGGCCACAACTTACTCATTTTTTTTTTCACAATTAGTCAATATTTTGATCACAATTACCTAATAAAATGTCACATTTGAGATTGATAAATTCTTGTAAAATATAAATTAGTTCAACGGGTCACATCCAAAGATCACACAAAATCACAATTGATCACAATCTCTCATATAAATGGTTATATTTGTTACCAAAATGGTCACGCGAAGTCAAGGTTGACACAAATCAAACGGTCACATTCCATACTCATCCCAAGTCGCAGTTGGTCACATTTAGTTAATATCTTTGTCACAGTTATGCAATAAACTGGTTACATTTGTAATTAGAAAGGTCATACAAAGTCACGATTGATGCAAATCAAATGATCACATTTCGTACTCGTCACAAATTGTACAAAGTCACAACTAGTCAAATTTTTGTCACAATTACCTAATATACTTGTCACATCTCATGCTCGTCACAAGATGTACAAAGTCACAATTAGTCAATATTTTGATCACAATTACCTAATAATTGATCACATATTATTTATTTTTTGGTCACAACTTACTCATTTTCTTGGTACATTTAATCAATAATTTATGTCACAATTACCTAATAATTGGTCACATTTTCGTCACAAGTCGCACAAAGTCACATTTAGTCGAAATTTTGATCACAATTACATAATAATCAATCACAATTACCTATAACTGGTCACAATCACTATTCAAGTCCTCTTTACCTAATGCCACTCTCCACCACCCCATCCCCATTCCCGCCTCAACACTTTCCAAACTAATTAATTCTTTCCACTACAACTCAATTTGGTCAGCAACTTGCAACCACGGCCCCACAACCAAACCACTACGCACCACTATCACTTGCAACCACCACCACCAATACAGTCTAATAGTTGGTAACATACCACCACCACCAACAAAATAAATAAATAAATCCCAAACATCACCACAACCACCACAACTTTGCCACCCCCAAAACCAAACCACTACGCACCACGATCACTTGCAACCACCATCGACAACATTATTCGCTAAAATCGTATACCGCAAGTGCACGGTTCGCGTTCAAGTAGTAAAGTGGACTAGAGAAGTCCGGGTTATCGTACCCACGAGGATTGATTAATTTGTGACTAAAATTATTGATTTCATTTTAAAAGAAAAGTCAAGTAACATAAGAAGTTGGTTTGATGGTGAATACTAACTAACATAAAGTAGAACATGGTGATATGAAAAACTAGTTAATTAAAGTAAATAGATAACAATATGTAAAAGTTAGGATTAAAACGATTTATCCAAAGTAAACTAATGACAACAAGAACTTGGTGATTAAACTAACTAGAAAACAAGAAACAATGTGAATTAAGTTTTTATAACTACACTAATTTCTTCTTTCAAAAATCAATTAGTGGTAGTTGATCAATTAACCAAATTACATGAAAAATTTTACATTTAACCTAACATGTATAGTAAATTCCAATAAGAACCTAACATAATGACAAACATTTTAAAAGCTACAAAAAACATAAACAACATTCATAATCACAAATACATAAACATAAATACCCACAATCCAAAAACAACCTAAAATGCTTAAATAACCTTAAACTAATTAAAAATTCCAACACAATAACATGAACCCATAATAAACTAACAACAACATTTAACAAATAACATAAACATATGAATAAAGATTAAAAACAAGATAATAAAGAAAACTCCCCTTTTTGTAAATTTTTAAAGTGAAAACCCAAGAATCCTTCACTTTGAACCAAGTTTCTTCATCAACCATTAATATTTTCAACAACCCAAGTATAAAACATTAAATGCACTTAAAATATATGATATTTATGGTAGAAATTTGAGAAAATACCAAATATTAGAAACTTAAAACTACAATAAGAGGATGAAATGTAGAAGAAGAATACAAAAACACCAAAGCATTAATTAAAAATTGCATTAAATAAGGTAAATGTTAAGAGAAAATACAAGAAAAATGAAAAATAGTCAAGACTTACTTGATAACCTAGCAAAAATCTGATTTTATCTATTTATAATACCCTAAAAATCATCCAAAAACCCTAAAAAAACGCAAAGATCCGCGTAAAAGAGCCATATGGGCCGAACCGGGTCGGGCGGGTTGATCTAATCCGACTCGGAATTTTTTTTCTTTTTATTTTTTATTTTAAAGGTGCGCGATCGCGCGCGGTAAACTGCACGTGATCGCGCAGTTCATTTTCGCGCGCCTGGTTTGTCTCGGGTCCGTTTTTAGGTCCAAGTCGCGTTCGCGACTTGGTTCGAGTCACGCGTTCGCGTGGCTCAGCTAGAGGGTGATTTTGCAGCTAAGTCCCTTCCCTAATTACCACTAAGTCCTCCATCTTTTAATCTTGAGCAATTTAGTCCCCAAAATTTCATATTTCTATCAACTAGATCCTTCTAAAATTGCATTTTTGGCCCTTCAACTTTTGAAATCTTTCAATTTGGTCCCTCGTTTAATTGCGCAGCTCGTCCAAGACTTCCCGAAAGTGATAAAATGGTCCCCAAACTTGGAATTTCAGCAGAATCTTCACTCCTTTTTTTATTTTTAGCCTCGAACTTGGACATTAACTTATTTAAACACAAAATATGCATGAATTAGTAGATATTTACTCAATATATTCCAAAATATGCTAGTTTAAAGGTATAAAAAGTGTATAAAAATGCATTTAACAAATACCCCAAATTTAAACTCTTGCTCGTCTCGAGCAAGAATATCTACTAACACAAAAACAAATGAATGAATGATCAACAATGCTAGATAACTTGGTAAATTCTTACTTGAGTGTAAAATTGCATGATTAATTCACAATTGTGTTTTCAAAATAATACTATAAAAAGAAGTTGAGCTTATCTCATGTTTGATCGGTGTGTGTGTGTGCATAGTCACTTCCAATTATCACTAAGGTTCAAAGAAACATTGTAGGAATGATAAATTTCAAAATAATACTATCCACCCTTAGTGGTCAATTTCATTCCTTACCCTCTCATGACATTCACCCCCCCATATTATTTCTTTTCTCTCCTGAAATGCAAGCCTAGGGCTGACTCTCAATTCACACATTTCTTTTTCCACTAAAGCTTGGTTATGACTTACCAGCAATCTCAACAATCTAGATATGCAGTGACTCTCCACTAGATGAGTGTTTCAACATTAAAGTTTATACCAAGCAATTAATCTAAGCCCTTATGCAAATACAAATGCATGATTTCTACAAACTAATGTGAGATTGCTCGTGACTTCCTCACTCCCTTGAGCTTTCTAATTGACCCATGTAGCGAGCTTTAGATCGACAACTCCCCGATTGTTTTAAGATCAAAGGGTACTAGGTTTCAAAACACCCCTGCGGACTTACTAACTCGAGTCAAAAAGGCTACGAAGTGAGGTAGACTTATTAAGCAAATGCAATGATGATGATGTGCTTTTTTTTTTTTTTACAAGTGTGTGTGTGTACCATACTCATTAAACTGTCTAATTGACCCATGTAGCGAGCTTTGGGCTGCTGACTCCCAAATTTCAAACTTAAGGCACCAAGTTTCAAGATACTCCTACGGACTTAATTACTCGAGTAAAAAAGGCTACAAGATAGGGCAATGCAATAATTAAAATGAGCTTAGATCTCTAACATTTGGTCATCACTTAGCTTATACTAATGTCAACAACACTCCACACAAATTTAAATCAAGCATGCATGGAATCACTACACATCTAGACTGTCTCCTTTACCGGCTCGACCACCCTCAAACTTGTCTCACAAAGGATCAAGAGATTAATAGCATTGAGAAGGATCAAGCATCTCTTTCTCAGTTGTGGCATAATTCAATTGAGTATCACTCAATGTTCGGCTTGCATGGTAGATCACATGCAACACTTTACCTCTCCTTTGCCCCAAAACCGCTCTCACGACATAATCACTAGCATCGCACATGAGCTCAAATGGTAAGCTCTAATCCGGGGCCACAATAATAGGAGCCGAGATAAGCCTCTCCTTACGAGTGTTGAAAGTCAATAGACACTCTTGAGAGAAATGGAAATTGTTGTTCTTCTCAAGTAGAGAACAAAGAGGCTTAGTGATTTTAGAGAAATCCTTGATGAATCTCCTATAGAAACCCGCATGCCCCAAGAAACTCCTTATGCCTTTCACCGAAGTAGGAGGAGGCAATTTCTCAATAACTTGTATTTTGGCTTTATCAAACTCAACCCCCACTTGTGAAATCCGATGGCCAAGTACAATGCCCTCTCTCACCATAAAATGACATTTCTCCCAATTAAGCACTAGATTAGTTTCTTCACATCTTTTCAACATTAAATCAAGATAATTCAAACATTCATTGAAAGAAGAACCAAAAACTGAAAAATTATCCATGAATACCTCGATGAATTTTTCCACCATGTCGGAGAATATGGCCATCACACAACATTGAAAAGTAGCTGGTGCATTGCAAAGACCAAACGGCATCCTCCTATAAGCAAAAGTCCTATATGGACATGTGAAGGTGGTCTTCTCTTGATCTTCGGGAGCTATTAAAATTTGATTATATCCCGAGTATCCATCCAAGAAACAATAATGGGAATGCCCCGCCAACCTCTCAAGCATTTGGTCAATAAAGGGGAGAGGAAAGTGATCTTTTCGAGTGGCATTGGTCAACTTTCGGTAGTCAATGCACACTCTCCATCCCGTCACGGGCCTTATAGGAATAAGCTTGTTGTTCTCATTTTCAACCACCTGACACCTCCTTTCTTTGGAACACATTGGACGGGACTCACCCATGCACTATCCGAGATTGGATAGATAATTCCCGCATCCAACCACTTCAATACCTCGGCTTTCACTACTTCTTTCATGTTTGGATTTAGACAACATTGGTGCTCCATTGTTGGTTTGAAGTCATCCTCGATAAGGATTTTATGCATGCATAGAGTAGGGCTAATACCCTTGATATCCGCCATAGTCCACCCAATAGCCATTTTATGCATTTTCAACACTTCAAGTAGTTTTTCTTCCTCCACTTCATTTAACAAATTAGAGATAATAACCGGAAGGGTAGAGGAATCGCCCAAGTATGCATACCTCAAATGTGATGGAAGAGGTTTGAGCTCAAGAGGTGGGGCTTGTTGAATGGAGGGTAGTGAAGGAGAAGAGCTCTCTCCCAATTCTTCAAAATATGGCCTCTTCTTGAAGGGATAAAATTTGGAAGCTTCCAAGTGTTGTGACATCCTTCCAATGTCTAAATCATCCTCTCCCTTAGTGGTTATAGAGTGAGCCATGCAAGTCTCAACGGGATCCTTAGATGACCCATAGATGAATGATGTAGCCACTTCTTGATCAATGATGTCTACTCGGGAGCAAAAATTTACCTCGGCGGGATACTTAATGGATTTCATGATTTCGAATGTGATTTACTCATCTTGAACCCTCAATATCAATTTGCCTCCTTGCACATCTATTAAAGCCCGACCGGTTGCCAGGATGATTGGGATATCAAGGTCTTCCTCCATATCAAGAATGATAAAATCGGTATGGAAGATGAATTTGTCCACCTTGATTAGCACATCCTCAACAATACAATGCGGGTGCTTAATAGAGCGATCGGCCAATTGCAATGAAACTGCGGTTGGCTTCACCTCTCCCATGCCCAATCTCCTGAAAATAGACAAAGGCATTAAATTAATACTAGCACCAAGATCACATAATGCTTTTCCAAACGTTAAATCACCAATAGTACAAGGAATAGTAAAACTCTCTGGATCTTTGATTTTTGGAGGTAATTTATTTTGTAGTATGGCACTACACCCTTCCGTGAGCATTACAGTTTCATGATATTCTAGCCTCCTTTTGTTTGAAAGGATATCTTTCATAAACTTTGCATAGCTAGGCATTTGTGCTAATGCATCGGCAAATGGTATATTGATGTGAAGTTTCTTGAAGACTTCAAAAATTTACCAAACTGTGCATCCACCTTGTGCTTTTGGAGTCTTTGAGGAAAAGGAATGGGGGGCACATAAGCTTTAACTTGAGTAGGCACCTTTGTTGAGGTCTCCCCATTTTCCTTCAATGTTGCATCATTTTCATTCGCCTCCTCAACATGCTCATTACCTTTTTCTTTCACCTCGGGTTGTGCCACATGTTGCTTTACCGTGATTTTTGGTAATTGAATTTCATTTCTTGTAGTGATGGCTTGCACATTTTCCCTTGGATTAATCTCGGTATTGCTTGACAAGGCTCCTTGTTGTCTCTCCGTCATTATTTTTGCTAATTTCCCAACTTGAGTCTCAAGATTTTTTATAGAAGCCGCTTGATTTTGGAGAATAGTATTAGTCTTGTTCATGTATTGCATGAGTATCTCCTCAATGGAAGGCTTCTTCTCTTGGGGTGGTGGAGGTTGAACAAAACCGGGAGAATGAACAAAACTGGGAGGCATTACTTGATTTTGATTGTTGGACCAAGAAAAATTCGGATGATTCCTCCAACCCGGATTGTATGTGTTGGAGTAAGGATTGCCTTGTGGTCGGTTGAAATTTTGAGCATAATTCACTTGCTCATTTGAAGTTGAAGCCATTTTGAGCATGTGACATTCCTCAACCTTGTGTGTTGCTCCACATACATCACAAATAGAAATAGGAGGGTAGATTGCTTTTACCATATGTTGAGAAGACAAATCATCACACTTCTTGAATAGAAGGTCCATCTTTGCCGATAAAGCCGCATATGCATCAACTTCATGAATTCCCGCGGCTTTCTTTGGTACCATGCGGTCGGTTGGCCGAGTAGAATTGTGACAAGCCATCCTCTCAAAGAGCTCAATTGCCTCATTAGGTGATTTTGTAGTGATAGCTCCATTGGAGGCCGAATCAACCGTCACTCGACTAGATGGATTCATCCTAAGATAGAAATATTGAACTTGCATTTGCTTGGTGAACCCATGATTTGGACATTTCCTCAACATCTCCTTGAATCTTTCCCATGCCTCATAGAAACATTCGGTGTCAAGTTGTCGAAATGTGGAGACATCATTCTTCAATTTAGCCACTTTTGACAGAGGAAAGTATTTTGTAGTGAACGTTTGAGCAAGATCATTCCATGTTGTAATACTTTCAACCGGGTTGGCATCTAACCATTCATGAGCTCCATCTCTAAGGGTATGTGGAAATAACCGCATGTTGATAGCCTCTTTGCTAATTCCCGGATAATCAAAGTTACTACACATCTCCAAAAATCGCGATATGTGAGTAAAATCCTCCTTGGTCATTCCATAGAATTGTAGATGCCCCTTGAAGAGATTTATCACATCCGACGTTAGATGAAAGTCCGGACGTCCAAATGGGGGATATGTGATGCTTCCTCGATTTTGAGTGATGAGAGAGACCATGAATTGCCCCATTGGTCTATCATCTTCATCAATAGCGGGATTGGCACCACCTTGATTGTTGTCCCCCATATTGCCTTGTATTCTTTGATGTTCAACTTGTTCTCTTCTTTCCCTAATCCTCCTACTAAAAGTTCGTTCGGGTTCGAGATCAATTGGAAGAATGTCCCAAGTCGGACGTTGTTGCATAAATAAGGCAAGAGTACCTAGAAAATGAAAATAAAAAGAAGAAAGAGATGAGAATGAGAATGAGAAGACAATTCAATTAACAAAAATCAATGCATTTAATACAAATAAAATCAATCCCCGGCAACGATGCCAAAAAGTTGTTCTCTAAAATCGTATACCACAAGTGCACAGTTCGCGTTCAAGTAGTAAAGTGGACTAGAGAAGTCCGAGTTATCGTACCCACGAGGATTGATTAATTTGTGACTAAAATTATTGATTTAATTTTAAAAGAAAAGTCAAGTAACATAAGAAGTTGGTTTGATGGTGAATACTAACTAACATAAAGTAGAACATGGTGATATGAAAAACTAGCTAATTAAAGCAAATAGATAACAATATGTAAAAGTTAGGATTAAAACGATTTATCCAAAGTAAACTAATGACAACAAGAACTTGGTGATTAAACTAACTTGAAAACAAGAAACAAGTGAATTAAATTTTTATAACTACACTAATTTCTTCTTTCAAAAATCAATTAGTGGTAGTTGATCAATTAACCAAATTACATGAGAAATTTTACATTTAACCTAACATGTATAGTAAATTCCAATAAGAACCTAACATAATGAGAAACATTTTAAAAGCTACAAAAAACATAAACAACATTCATAATCACAAATACATAAACATAAATACCCACAATCCAAAAACAACCTAAAATGCTTAAATAACCTTAAACTAATTAAAAATTCCAACACAATAACATGAACCCATAATAAACTAACAACAACATTTAACAAATAATATAAATATATGAATAAAGATTAAAAACAAGATAATAAAGAAAACTCCCCTTTTGTAAATTTTTGAAGTGAAAACGCAAGAATCCTTCACTTTGAACCAAGTTTTTTCATCAACCATTAATATTTTCAACAACCCAAGTATAAAACATTAAATGCACTTAAAATATATGATATTTATGGTAGAAATTTGAGAAAATACCAAATATTAGAAACTTAAAACTACAATAAGAGGATGAAATGTAGAAGAAGAACACAAAAATATCAAAGCATTAATTAAACATTGTATTAAATAAGGTAAATGTTAAGAGAAAATACAAGAAAAATGAAAAAGAGTCAAGACTTACTTGATAACCTAGCAAAAATCTGATTTTATCTATTTATAATACCCTAAAATCATTCAAAAACCTTAAAAAACGCAAAGATCCGCGTAAAAGAGCCATATGGCCCGAACCGGGTCGACCCGGTCCGGTCCGGAATTTTTTTTTTTTTTAAAGGCGCGCGATCTCGCGCGGTAGATCGTGTGGTTCATTTTCGCGCACCTGGTTTGTCTCGGGTCAGTTTTTAGGTCCAAGTCGCGTTCGCGACTTGGTTCGAGCCACTCGTTCGCGTGGCTCAACTGGAGGGTGATTTTGCAGTTAAGTCCCTTCCGTAATTGCCACTAAGTCTTCCATCATTTAATCTCGAGCAATTTAGTCCCCAATTTTTCATATTTCTATCAAGTAGATCCTTCTAAATTTGCACTATTGACCCTTCAACTTTTGAAATCTTTCAATTTGGTCCCTCGTTTAATTGCGCAGCTCATCCAAGATTTCCCGAAAGTGACAAAATGGTCCCCAAACTTGGAATTTTAGCAAAATCTTCACTCATTTTGTGATTTTTAGCATCGAACTTGGACATTAATCTATTTAAACACAAAATATGCATAAATTAGTAGATATTTGCTCAATATATTCCAAAATATGCTAATTTAAAGGTATAAAAAGTGTATAAAAATGCACTTAACAAACACCAACTCCAACATACTAATTGACCCATCACCACCAAGACAGTCTATTAGTTGATCACAAACCACCACCACCGAACAAACTCCAAGCGTGCTTCTTCCCCTGTTCTTCCTTACCCTGCAAGTCTTTGTGAAATAACTTCGATGAGAAGAAAAAAATCCCAAACACCACCACTTTGCCACCACCACCCACCTCGAATGCGCCACCATCGGCACTGCCAGCAACACCACCACAACACGGTGAGCTGCCTGAACTAACATCACCACTACACCACAACCCCTCCAAATGAACCAACCACCACCAACAATCATCTAGCCAACAATATAAACACACAGCCACCACCACCGAACAAACCACAACAACACAAAACGTACCCATAACACACAGTAATTAGCAATATATTAGCCACGACCATGGAAAATGAGGGGCAGCACTAAAAAACATAGAGCACTGGAGTTTACAAGTGATTTAGGGGTGGAAAATTGCTGAGATTTGCATCTGGCTTTAAAAACTCGTATGAGGCCATTCTCCTATAGATTTATGGAAGCATGGTACATTTCCATGTAGTTACCATAAAGATTCCAGCCAGTAAGATACTATTCCAGCTGTCGCCCACACTCCGCCATTGCCAGGCACCTCATCTCACCGCTAGATCTACAAACCATACCCTATCAGATTCATGTCGCCCGTGGAAGGAGCGGCGATCTCATCGCTGCTAATCAAAGCAGCGTGCGCAGATTGCCTGATGCGATCCCAATTTGGGAACTCGACGAACAACACGAAATTAACGGCACAACAATAGGAAAGATCTAAATTCAGCAAAACACAAGAAAATAAGAAATAAAATAACGGAATTAAAAGATATGAATGACAATAGGACCTTGACTCGACAATCACGACGTGATGACTCCACGATGCGGATTGAAGATCCAAAGTTTTCGAAAGGCCACAAGGGATGTCAAATTCCTTGATAAGTTTCTAGTTGGAACGCCACAAATATTTCACAATATTTGATAAGTTCGGAATTTTTTCTTGAATAACATGAAAAGAAATCCTCCTTTCTCTCAAAGAGTAAAAACTCAATTTCAGTTCTTAATAAAATCAAAGTTAATGTTTACAATGATAAAATTCATAATATAAAGTAAATTGACATAAAACTAGGTTTAGTCGCTAATGGGCCCTAAAATATGGAAATAATAAATTAAAATAAAACAATTAAAATTCGTGAAAATCCGAAAAATTGAAGTTACGGTCATGAAGAATTCATTTATGGCTATAAGTGGTATTCTGTTTAAGAGTTACGGTCGTGACGACTGGACTTACGACCGTAAGTTTGTTTTCGTTGAAATTCTTCACTTCCACCTTAAAGATAGTTATGGCCGTAATTATAGTTTTGATCCTCGAACTTCGTCCCTTTGATTCAGCACGATCCATTCGCCTTCCCGACTTGACTCCAACATGAAACTTGATCCATTTTTCACGTAGATCGTTGTTGTATCGCCGATAGCTCGACTTCTTTTTGGAGCTCCTACTTTGGATCACATCATTGTCGTTGCTAGGAATGGAAGCCGGGGCTCTGAGCTCGGGGGGGGGGGGGTGAGAGAGAGTGTAGTCGATAGGTTTTGAGTTCTTTTCCTAATACATACAGTAGTTTGAGTTTATGTATAGATGTAATGTTTATAATAAATATTAAGTTAATTAATATTAACTGGGTACTTAACACTGATACCATCTAACATCTAGGTTAGTAGTGAACTCGGTTGTATCAATGATGTGGAGTGGTTGAGGATGGTGGATTGTGGAAGAGTCCACAAGTCACAAGCCTTGATTTGTCCATGTCGTGTGCAACAGAACTACAAACCTTTTTTGTTGAAGGATAACACTTTTACCTATTGCAAATTAGATCATCCAAATTTCAAGTCTGTATTAGGTATATCCCAACCACTTACTTATTTTTGTCGATAAATAATTGTTTAGTTTGAAATTTACTTACATTATGCTTTGCTCATGTTTATAAACACTTAAATAAATGTTTTACCTACCCATTCTAACAAATCAACAAGTATCCATTTATACTTTATCTGCTTCTATCTATTTATCACTAGCTATAATGATGTTTTTCTCCTCTACAATAAAAAAAAAATGACCGTGTGTCCGTCTGTCTATTCCTACATCCATCTTCACGCATGTTCCTATCATCTCATTTATTCTGTCTCCAAACGTGCAATGGAGTTTCAAATTCCCTCCCAATTGACTACCGCGCACAAGAAGATGCTGAGATAGAATCCATTTCAACAAAATATAAATGACTCTATATATTCACTCTGATAATTAATTCTCTAAATTTTATTATATCAGACTTTACGGTTAGATGTCGTCGCCATAAACTGATATACACTTTGTAAACATGATTTTAATAATTGATTTTTTGAAGCATAGCCAAACACGGTTAGGACAAGAGAACCCGACACTCTCATCCCGAGTAGTGTTGACACTCGTAACATTCGACTTATACATAGCCGTTCAGCACTTGGATGACACACATACCATATAACACCCTTGATTGGTACATATATTATGTGTTTATTTTCGGCCACTTGAAAACTTATTTTTAGAAGTCATTTTACTCCCCCCAAAAATCAACGCCGAACCTCCTTCGATTCCCAATTAATTCATCAATTGCATACTCGACGTCAACCTTCTTGGTCAATGTTCTCATGCCTCCACTCGTCTAAAATACCCTTAATACCCAAATTAGTATTTAATACGTCGATATAAACATTGACATGTCAAAAGATTGTGATATTTCATTTGTGTGTCAATCTGATGGTAAGGTTGTATGCAGGGGCGGAACCAGGGGGTGGCCAGCCTGGGCCCTGGCCCATCCCATTTTTGAAATTTTCTTCAAAAAACTTGGGAAAAAAAAAATTTGCATGAAGAGTGGCCCACCCCAAAAACTGAGGCTAGCTCCGCCCCTGGTTGTATGTATACGATTCTGTTTTTTAACTCAATCATTAATCACTAAAAAAAATGTAAGTAAATCGATTTATAATTGTTACAGTATTACCGAACAGATACAAGTAACTATTTATTTATTCACATGCACACACAATATTATTATTATTATTTTATTTATTTATGTTGTGAGTATATGTATAAATAAGGGCGTGTTCAGTTGAAATTTAATTTGTAATCATTACAAAAATTTAAATTACACAATTTTCCATACTACTTTTTAACCATCCATATTTTCTATCTCCAATTTTTAACACTTCATCTTACCTAAAAAATACAAATAAATCAATAAATAATTTCAATTCCTTGATTTGACACAAAACATTCCATATTAAATTTAAAATAACATACCCTAAATCAATTTATAATTATGTGTTTATTTTTATTATTGTTATTTTTTTTTTCAAGCATTGATTCCTTACCGCTTCGGCACTCTAGCTGTTTCCGTTCCGCCATCCATTTCCTTCCCAAATTCAAATTTGGGTCTCTCAAACCCTAGTTTTCTCTCTCTATATTTACCCTTTTTATATTCACATATATTTTTGCCCTCTAAAAGAATATTCCAAAGATGAAGAGGGGTACTAAGAGGAAGACAACTACCAAGGATGAGGCACCGGCACAGCCGGCTGAGGAGCTGAAGAGCGGCACGAGTCAATCGGTTCAGGAAAGCAAGGATGTGCCGGCAGATGAGAACCACGTAGAACAAAGCAAACCGGTAACGGAGGTGCCCATACAGAAAGATGAGGTGGAGAAGAAAGTTCAGGAGGAGCCGACTAAGAAAGCGGCCAAGGGAAAAGCTAATCGAGCCAAAACTACGAAGCTCGAGGCTGAACCTGAGTATTTTTCTGAGAAGCGTAATTTGGTAAAAAATAAAACTTTTAGTAATATACAAACATACAGTATAAAATGCAAGCATCCGATGATAAATGTTGCGACCATAAAGACATGTTACATTATCTAGTTACAAAATGACACGACTCTGATGAATTCAAGCTCTTTGAATAAAATCATGTAAGAATTCAACTATGTACCATGATGTTTTATTGAAATTATTTTGTCATTTTTACATTATCTAAAATATTTTCCACCGCTTTGAAATAACCTAAGTCGATCCACCTAACACATAGAGGGGATGAATATGTATAATATGTGGAATTAAAATTAATAGTATAGCAACCAATCAATCTACAATAAATAAGTGCATAAAGTAAATAACATTAGATATGGTAACAAAGGAATCGTTCTAGTAAAATTCACTAGAAAAGAATAACATACAATTGGTGCAGACACAACTAAACCTTAGTAAGCTCTGATCATCCAACCTGTAAATCACCAATTTTTTTTTTCGATTGGGCCTTCAGCACTTTCCAGAATCTATGGACTAACTTTTCTTTCCGTATGAATCACCAAGAACGAACATTGTTCTTCTTCAATTGGAACTCCACCAACCTGTCCAATTTTAGAACTTTGAAGGCTTATTGGTAAATGATATAAGTTTTGGTATTCCTCTGGATTGATTGATCTTGAAAAATCAAGAAGTTGTGTGATTAATCTAGGAGAATCAAATGATGGATCGAGGAATTGATATAACGTTCTCTTTAAGAAGTATAATGATCAACCATACCTAAAAACGAAGTACGGGCTTGATATTTACAGTAGAAGGAAGTAGGAGGTAGTTTATGGTTGTAAGAAGTCTAAAAATCCCGAAATAGCATTTGCCTAGATTTTACAACCGTCAGTAAATTCGTTCTATCTTTTTCTCCCGATATTTGATTGCGACGATTCAAAGTGTGTTGAGAAAATAACTTAAAAGGCTACAATTCATGTCGAATAACATTTTTTCAATTGAAATGTTTGCTATACTGAAAGCGAGTCTCAAGCTTCGATTGAAAATCTGGAGCATAATTTATTTGGGTTTTTGATACTTCTTTGACTTCTAATTGCATTCCAATTCTTCTTGAACATTACATTGATCTTTTTGAGCCAAAATACTCAACTAATTCAATTACAACACTTTGACTTATGTTACAACTCAATAAAACGTGACCTTTTATCAAATGAATTCACAATTAACAAATTCAAAAACTAACACTAAGAACTTTTTATATGATGTTTAGAAGTATTTTTTCCTATTTTTAGTATGTTTTTATTTAATTTCTGTGCTAATGTTGTTCAGGAAGACCTATGGCAACAAGTTTTTCCCGTTGGTACGGAGGTTAGCATATAATAATTTTTTTGCATTTCAAGCAGTCATGGTTTCCTCGACACGTTATGTTAGTGTTCATATGTTTGTCTTTTTCTTTATTGAAATTCTTTTTGATGGCAGTGGGATCAATTGGACACGGTGTATCAGTACAATTGGAATTTCTCAAATCTGGAAGTGAGTTGCCTAACTCTCGTTACCTTGCTATTTTTTTAAGCAATGAAATTTATATTTAATTTTTTTCTTTCGTAGTGGGCTTTAGTGATTCTCAAAGTAAATTGTGGTGTTTGTTAGTAAGGAATTGGAATCTGCAAATAATTATTTTAAATTTCATCAGCATCAGTCTAATTTTAATTTCAAAGCCTCATCGCCCCTTAGCCAAATGCCACATAAGGAATCCAGTGCTAACGTTGCTTGTGGCAGGATGCATTTGAAGAAGGTGGAGAATTATATAATAAAAAGGTCTACCTCTTTGGCTGTACCGAGCGTAAGTGGCAATTAATACTTGAGTGCTTTCTTTTCCGAAACTATCAAATAAATTGTTTTCTTATTGCAATCCAAATATATTGTTCTATTTGGTGGGGGTGACACACGAATAGTGCTACAATGGTTGATGAATATAGGTTATCTTTTACTCCTTCTTCGCTGACTTACAATTGTTTTTCATTTATTATGCAGCACAATTGGTCTCTTTCCAAGGTCAAGGGAAAGTTACAATGATCCCTGTTGTGGTTGCTGTAAGTCCTTAAAAACATCTTCCTTTCATATAGATGGTTAACCATTTTTGATGTTTGTACTTGGTACTTTGTATTATGTAAATGTTAATTTTTCATTAGATTTGCTTATCCTATCATAATGGATTGAAGTTACTTTCCAACATATCTTATTTTTGATGTGAAAATTTCATATGAAAATGAGATCATCATTGGTTTGAACCTAGAACATTCTCTTTGAATGTAGTGTTAGCCTTTCAAAGTTGAACTCAACCTTTAGCCATTTTTTTAAATTAAAGTTTAAGGACTGGTATTCACCTTCTATACTTTCTCTTCTAGGGTAATAGCTACATCTTCTGTTTTTGTCATAGAAGAAGACTAGGTTATTTAGTAACCTGCATTTCACGTGATGATTATTTTCAGTTCTTAGACTTATCTGTACACTAGTGAAGGAATCGTACGTTGTACGAGTACCGTTTAAAGTCGAATTTATTAGCGTTACTCCAAAATAATTTGAAAAGTAGTTTTTGGAAATTAATTTTATGTAAAAAGTAACTAAGAACTTGAGCCAATATTGTTCATGCATTGTTTACGTTCCAATTCCCATGTCACTAATAGATTATTATGTTTTTTTGCCATTGTTTGAGATCAGTTTATGCATTATTTTTCAATGGATAGAAAATATGTAAGAATGGGCAAGACAAAGGAAGATAAAGGTTTAGATAGTGAATCACAGTAGTTGTATATTTCAAAAGTACAAGAGGAAGATCTAAATGTCTCTTAATCTACACAAACACAATAGAAATAAACTTATTTAATTTATCAAGAATGTCGTTCCCATCAGCAACACTGAATTTATCCAGAAAATACAGAAAATAATACATATTATAGAAAGCCAATGCCCAGACTCAATGTGAGCTAATAGTATATAAAACTCACAAATGCCTTTTGTTTCGGGGACGCACGGCAGCATATGACAGACGCACAACCAATAGCAAGTTCAAGATTTTTTTTTGTTTTTTTTGTTTTTTGATGTCTTCGTCTAATGCATATGCAAGAGATTTTCCATCAATTATCAAAGCAAATGCCTCTTAGAGCTTTTTGTAGAAACCTCAACAATCGCTTCAGTAATATGATGGAGAACATTTACCTTCGAAGCCTAACGAAGAATCAAAATAGAGAATCTCTCGACACATTATTCAACAATCATGGTTTATGGAAAGAATTATAGTTCTAGTGCAGTTCGAGAGTCATACAAGAAGGTGTTGACAAAACATAAAAAGGTACTTGGTAGGCAGTTCTAAATTTTCTCAATAAAATGGAAGTTTAAAAAACCCAACGTGGATTTACATTGGCAATTGCATCCTTTTCTTCCGTTTTCTCCAGCGTTGTGATCTCTAGAGCCTCCAAGTTTATGATAAATTGTTTCATTCCTTGTCTTAGTAAGCTACATGTATAGCTGTAGAATTGAATTTTACTGTCAGGGATCTCTGGAATACCAAATTGAGCTTCAAATTAGCTGATATTAGAAATTGTGCAAAGAGCAGACCCAATATTAATTGCTTTTTCTATCTTATCTCCAGGCTAAATAAAAACACAAGCTAAAGAAATCAAAATCTTGTAGAATAAATATGGAAAAAAAAAATAAAAATCGAGACATGATGAGAAGACGCTCTCAAATTCATGGACAACTTTTGCTGCTTCTTAAATCCCCTCTAATGAAGCTCCGTAAATTGCCAAATTGGAGAGACAAAAAGTCCTTTTCAATGACATCCACAATCTGAAGCAAAAGCTGAGAATATACGGATGAAACGAAAGTTGCGAAAAACAACTCTAAA
This sequence comes from Ligustrum vulgare, assembly GCA_963555705.1. Classification (NCBI taxonomy): domain Eukaryota; kingdom Viridiplantae; phylum Streptophyta; class Magnoliopsida; order Lamiales; family Oleaceae; genus Ligustrum; species Ligustrum vulgare. The sequence continues at coordinate 83,396,505 of OY743168.1, forward strand.
TCAAAGCAAACACCAAAGCAATATATATATATATATATATATATATATATATATATATTATTATTATTATTTTTTTACCGTAGATCAAAGAAAAACAGAAAGCGAACACATTCCAGACCACCGATTTCCAATCTGTGAACAAATTTTCACGGGATAGAGAGTACTTATGCTCAGAGTATAATTTGTACCCAGAAAACAAATTTTATCTAAAATCCAAAACCTAGATTTAAATAGGTACCTTTTTTGGCTTTCGAACTTGCATCCATATGCTTGGCTATGATTTCCTTCAAATCTTCCTTGTGCTTTTATATTACATTAAAAAAAATTTCCAGTAAAAAAATTGGTCTGACCTTACAACCTTAAAACAACCCACAGCTTTTTGTAGCAGCGAGAGAGAGATCGGAGATGAGGAGTAGTCGTCGTCCACTATCGAGTCTTCTTGATCTTGCATGTGAGAGAGAGATTGTGTGGTGTGTGTGAAATAAGTAATAATGTAAACAGAGGAACAAACGGAAGAGAGCTAAGTGTGTGTAGAAAGAAAATATCTCATGGTTTTAGCAATGCTTAATTGGGTACCTATCATCACCTAATTGGCTTTGTTGTGGACGAAAGTGTGAACAGCAGGAAAAACTCCCTCTTAATATATAGTTAGGATTTTAAAGTTTATGGAATTGTAGATAAATCTTAGCTAAATAAACTCATTATCTATCACTTCTGCATTGGCATGAGTTAATGTTGGAACTAGTATTGGACTATTTTTGGCTTGGCACGAAGTAATTGATGTTATTAGTGTACTTTTATTTTATAACGTTGTTGATGTGTAATATGTATTATAGTATTGTGGTTTCAGTTAAATTCTGTCTGCATGATTGCTTGATTTATTTTGTAATGATCTTTTATGGTGGATATTTTGTTCTTGATCAGGTGGTATCTCCTTTTCCTCCTTCAGACAAAATTGGAATTAAATCAGTACAGAGGGAGACAGAAGAAATTGTTCCTATGAAGCAGATGAAAATGGATTGGGTTCCATACATCCCACTGGGAAATAGGTATTAAATGGCCTTTGATTTTGCTATGGGTTGATTTCCTTATTCAAATAGATGACACTCCTGCAATTTCATCATTCCACAGGGATTCTCAAGTTGAAAGACTTAAATCTCCAATTTTTATTTTGTGCTGTACCCAGAGAAGGTATGGTTCTTCCCATTGCTTTTTTACCACGAATCAATTATAGATATATGCTAGAGACAATGATTACTTGTGTGCTTGGCTTAACTATATTTTTAGTGTTCTTCAACTCGTCTTTGCTAATTTTTGCAGCTTTATGGGATTCATATACATCAACTGTACCGTTTTTGTATTATGATAGGACAGTCTTAAATATAACTTTTTATTTTAATTAGATTGTCTACATGTGTTCACACTAACTTTTTAGTCCTGTATAATTTTCTCCCTTCAAGGCTGTTCACGTGGTTAGTAATTTACTGGGTTCTACTATCAGTTTATTTTTAGTTTGAAATTTCCAATTATTATATTGATGCTTGCAATAACTTCAGCATAACGTCTACTTGCACTATGCTTCCATTATGAAGCTAAGGTGGGCATATGTCAAGCATCCATTAATTATTAAGTGGTTTAATTTAAGATGTAAAAATCAAACTTTAAGTCTTGTAGAGGGAAAAAGAGAGATTACATTCTGAAAACTGGTGGTTGCAGGGCTGGTCTAAAACATATGAAGTTGGAGCGTGTGAAGAAGTTTGAGTACTGCTTACCTTGTGAGTGATTGTCTTCCTTGACCATACATTTCGGATATAGCACGTCCCTTTTGTACATTTAAAATTCACACTTTGACGCCTTAGATTTTTTTTGTTTGAATGCTTCTCCACTAGGAAGTTATTAAGGTGACTGGAAAATATCTCTTTCTATTTTCATTGTTAAATGAACACTTTAGAAGTGCTGCTTTGTGATATATTAATCATCTCAATGTGCATTAAGCAGATATGTGACAGTACCTTCTATATTTTTGCAGACTTCTACCATCCCCTTCAGGAAGATGAACTTGAACAGAGCACAGTAGTGCAAATCTTATTTCCAATAGATCCTAAGCCGGTACATTTCTTATTGCAGTACTGATAATCATTCTCCATAGTGATCACATAATATTTTCCAGTAGCATATGTTTAGATATTATAAGGGAGGTTAGGTGAATCTACACAACACGCGTGATAGACTTGTAGGAGCAGTTTAGGGAGCTATGTGAAAATTGGCAACAAGCTAACTTTATTTCTAAATTTCCTCCAGGTTTTCTGTGAGTTTGATTGGGAACTTGATGAACTTGAGGTGTGCAATTGCAATTTATGTTAGTGCGAATTCATATTGTAGCTTGTATGTTCCATTAAATATCCCAACTGTTGAGAATACTGGCTAATTCTAATAAAAATTATTTAGGAGTTCACGGATAAACTTATTGAGGAAGAGGAGTTGGCTGCAGATCAAAAGGATGCCTTTAAGGTAATCTTCACTATATATACACGTAACTCATGGTTTGTTGAACATGCTAAAAAGATTAATGTAATCATTTTTGATTTAGGATTTTGTTAAGGAGAAAGTCCGAGAAGCCAGAAAAGCTAACCGCGAGGTACTTGCAAAGAGACTGTTCAACGAAGTTCTTCTTGTTCAGTCTGATCTCATGCATGTTTCGAATTTTCTTGCAAATATATAGGCAAGGGAAGCCCGCAAAAAGATGTTGGAAGAAATGAGTGGAGAAACTAAGGCTGCCTTCGAGAATATGAAATTCTACAAGTTTTATCCCGTGCCTTCACCTGACACTCCTGATGTATCTAATGTCAAGGTAATTTTGTTTTTCTTCCTCTTATTAATTTTCTCGGTCAGTGAAGGTTTTGAATTTGTAGTTGAATTCTTTGAGGACTTTCTAGATATATAGGAAATTTTGTTCATAGTTCTAAAATCCTATCCAGTATATCTGCTTAACATATAATTCAACTCTGGTTGAGCGTACTTGCTCAAATGCTGGCAGTTTCAGGTTTTGCAAAGCTATGGGCATGTGTTGGTTTTGTTCAGAGGTGAAGAATTCGCACATATGACTTATTGTTACATAAGGGCTTTATTACTGAACAGCTGAAGATATGTTGTTAAGTTATTGTGCAGTGCGATTATCAAGAAATTATATGTTGGTTCACCAATTTTTAGCAATTATAATGATAGCCATGCACATCATCAGCACATGATATCCAAGATCTTCTTGCTGCATCCCTTAGTCATTGAAATTCCATCCATGGATCATAGCATCCTTATATCAGGAAAAACTAAACTTATCCTGATCCAGAATTCTTCAGAATTACCAAATATGGGATTCTTGATAATTTCTCTGGAAGGGTACTTCAATCCTTCTTATCATCCAGGATGATTCCTTGGGGCTAAACACAAGTTTTTTTTTTTTTAAACTTTCTTTTTTGATTTTTTTCCCCATTTTTCTCAATGAATAAATCTATTCTAACTGGAGCACTTTGGCACAACTCACATAAATTTCCATTGATCTTTTGTGATTATTGTAACCCAATTAAATGTTCTTGAATAGCTATAAGTAATGTCCAAGCTTTTCTGAGTAGATAGGGTTGGCAATGTAACTCTAACTGCGGATGTCCTTACACTTCTTCAGTTTGTGGAACTTTTGTTGGGATCCACCACGAGGGATTAATCTTTTATGATTATTATGCCCAGAGCCAAAGCCTAATTATTTACTTATTGCTGAAATTGCAGTCATTGTATTTATTCTTTAAGCTGTCAGTTCACTGGTCTTGGTTTTTGAATCACTCAAATCTGTACAAGTAAACTTTATTTAAGTTACTGATGATCCTAGTCCTTAGTACATATATATTTTTCCCCTATTTGCATGAATGCGTATTATTTCTTGGTTGTTTTTCTTTAAATTATTTGCAATGTTGGAAACCTTTTTGTCATCAGTCTTGGTTTTTGAATCTCAAATCTTTCAAGTAAACTTTATTTAACTTAGTGATGATATAAGTTCTGCTTTATACATATATATTTTTTCTAGATTGCATGGATGCGTATAATTTCTAGGTCCTTTTTCTTCAAATTATTTGCAATGGTGGAGATTCTTTTGGCATCCGTGAATTTATATCTTCCAAGAATTTTGTCCATATTTTCACAAATATGATAATTTAGGATTTGCTCCTTTTTTTTGCCTCACTGCTACATTAATATTTACCATAACAAAACATCATAGAGCTTAGTTTTCAACAATAACATTACAAAATAATATTTTATGACATGGAAATAATGGCAATACAATTACTGTACTGGCTTATGATGGGAAATTCACTATGAGTTTTTCCTTACATCCAGCAGTTGTTCACTTGGGACTCACATAACTGCACCCACTCCCCACCTCTTGAGAACAACAAAAAGCTATGTCGTATTTTAATAAATTTGGGTCCAGATTCTTGAACCATTCCATTCTCCATCATTTCATCTACATAAAGATCCAATGAAATCAAATCCTCTGAAACCATGCCAGTTCATGTTAATTTTGATCAACATTTCCCTCTTACAACATTTACTGATATGATCCTGCACCTCTTCACTCTCTCAAGACATCCAAGGGTGCGTTCCGCTGTGGTCCTTTTTTTTTTTTTTTTTGTAATGATTACAAATTATAAATTACACAATTTTCCAAACCACTTTTTAAGCACATATTTTCTCTCTCCAATTTTTAACCACATTTTACAAAAAAAATCAAAAAAGTCAAATAAACAAAAAAAGTCAATTAAATAAGCAGCCGAATGCACTGCAAATTAGTAACTTTTTAGTTTTGTGGCGTCACTTTTTGTCGTTGTAACCACCTGGGCTGGGACCTTAACATTTTCCTTCTGTCTAGATTTTTGTGTCTGAAAATTTTCATCATTGGGCATTCGAGGTTATTAATATAACACTATCTGTGTGTTCCACTGTAACTTAACTAGTGTCATGGGCTTATTATCTGCATATTCTAAATGACCTGCATAAGTAATCCTTGGACACCTTTTAGTTTTAGACTTTTAGTGGTCTGACTCTTGATAAAAATGTAATCCTATATAAATATTGTGTTAGTGTTGGATTCTCTAATGTTTTTTGGCGTTATCTTTAATCCGTTTATATCCTAAGTAGTAAATTATTTGCAAGACCCCAAGTTAATGTATCACATATGATTTGGATTGTGAATATGGGCTTCAAGGGAGTGGACCCTCTTTGCCCTAGCATGATATCTTCTAATGCTCCTTCATCTCAATGAAGTAGCATTGTCAATTCTCGTATTAAAATTTTTCTGGCTACTGAGTTGTGATAGTTAGGCCTCCTCTTTGCCCTAGCATGATATCTTCTAATGCTCCTTCATCTCAATGGGTAAAAGTAGCATTGTCAATTCTCATTTCAAAATTTTTCCAGCTTCTGAGCTGTGATAGTTAGGCCTCCTCAACATCAAATTCTGTCTGGGGCTTCTTGTTAGATATTTATTTTGATATATTATTAATTTGTTGGGTTACTAAAAAATGTTAAGTCTGACAATTTCTGTTTTGCGACTTGAATTTCAGTCTGCCTTCATCAACAGGTACTATGGGAAGGCTCACCAGGTTTTATGACATGCCAAGAACATGTTTTCTGTCAAGAGAAAGCATCTCATACTTGCCACTGTATACTTGGTAGATTTTAGCTTCGGAGAGGAATGGAGTTGCACAAAAAAGTAATTCATCAAGGACATGACTAGGCATTTCTTGCCTTCTAAATTGTAAACTTAAAATAGATTTTAGACTAGGGAAACCAAGGGAGAGAGCAGAAAAAGTAATGTTGTCAGCATGCCCTTTTTTAGTCGTAAAAATAATAATTTGAGGTTCTCGATTTTGTTATCAATTAATTAAATTCAAAAGCTGTGAATTCTTTGTTCCGTCTGGAGTCTGGTTGAATGCTCACCAAAATATCAATTTTCTTTGGTAGTTGTTGCTACCGTGGTTATGGATAGTTTCATCTCTCTTTTAATAAATCAAAGTTTTATAGCTAGTCGGCATGTGAGTGCTATATGATGCAATATGCATCTCTACTACGTTTATTCTGTTGCAAAACCTTGCAGTGATGTACAGATGCTGGGTGTTCTTTACCATTTAGAAGTCGAAAGATCTTTGGCTCAAGGTACTTTTCTTATGATCTGTATCCACACCATTATTCCAGCATAGTATTATCCTGTTCCTTGTGCTGATATTTGATTCACATTTGTTTTCTACTCTTCCAACAGTGGTATATATGCGTCAACAATTACTTGAACCGAATGTTGCTTTGGTAATTTGGACATGGACACATTTCTTTCTGCTCGACACTAACATTATTTTGGTGGAATATATGGGGACTGTTAAAATTTTCTTCTAGACTAGTGTGCAATCTTGTTCGTCAGTTTACCCTTTCTTTCTAGTTCGTTATTTTTTTTATTATTGGAAATTTGAAATCAGTGCCATGACTTCAGTGTATGCTAATCACATCAGTTTAATTGTTTTTTGGCTCACTAAAGTATTTCTTTATTATAGAGTTATTATGTTGTAGCATCATGATAGACTGCTAGATAAGTGTTTTTGATTGAAACAGAATGTGTACTGTGTATGATGAGATAGAAACAGATGATAAATGGAATAGGTTACCACAATCTCCCAAGATACTTTGCCTAGTTTTCACTGATAAAACAAGCGGGACTGAACCAGAAATTAAAAGGAAAATCGTAAGTAGATATATAGAATGATCTGAAAGTATGTTTTGTATGTCATAAATAGTAGAAATTTTTAATTTTTTGAAGAAATTTTGTGGATGAAAAAGGATTAAATGAACAGCGATGAATCATCTTAACCTTCCACCGTCCCAAAGATTCTAGCATGGTTTGAATAGGTAGTTTTTGAATTCTAAGAAGGTACAATTTTTAGCGGCACGACCATTGGAATCATTCGTGTGCCACTACCAAGTTTTGGAGTAATTGGTATCACAGCAAGTACTGAGCGTGTGGAGTCACCCAGAAAGTGATACGAGTTGTCCTAAACTTTGATTCGTAATCACTCGAGTTGCTCAATCTTACAAAACAGTTTTAAGGATAAGATGTGAAAATTGGGAGGAAATGATGAACAACAAAATGAAAAAGTAGATCCATCAAAAAGAAAGTTCAAACACAATGTGAGATTGTTGTTCTCAAACAATATTTGTCATTATTGAGGTGAGTATTTGAAGGCTTTAAGGCAAACTTGACGAGGGAGTAATCAGACGTTTTAATAAAGTTCATATCAAGCAATTTGAAGCTTTTTTATTTTTTTAAGGAAAGCAATTAGAAACTTGAATGTAGAACTTTGAAGAACATTATAAAAATTGGAGTTTGATCTTTGTTTTGGATGTAAGAGATGTTTCTAATATGTTTAGAATGTATTTTTCACTTCTTCTTCATCATCATCTCTATAAGATTTGCAAATTTAATGCACGAATGAGTACAAAAATGAAAATGTGTCAAATCGCTTCAAAAAAGCACAAGAAATTTTAATTTAACGACTACTTTTTTGAACGAGGAGGTTGCCCAGTTATATGGAAATACCCCAAGCAAACGGACTCCACAATTTTGGTCTTTTCCTAGGGTTACATTTTGCCCCTGTTTGGATCCCATTATTTGGAAACCAAATGTTGAAATGTGCATACTTCTATTATTGTACATATATAGTATCTAATAGTTGTTAGGGACTAGGTTGGTAATTGTTGTAATATCTTTTTATATACCCAAGTTCAAGTGAATGAAAAGTAGAGTTCTATTCTCTAAATATTTTACATGGCATCGGAGCCAATGAGGGGAAAAGAAATCATTGCTTCCAAAATTATACTCAATCGGTACTTATCTAGTGAAATTCATCCCTGTCGCTGTTGACCCTTGCAACTCCGACGTTGGTCGACCATTGCCCAACCACCGGTGACACTCGGCCGACCACCGAAGACACTCGCGACTTAGATCACGATTCAGGCCACATCCAGACCATTTCAGCCATTCCGCCACTGACTCGGCCATTCCAAGAGCATTCTAGTGCTGACTGTAGCAGTCGTGTCCTTTTTCCCATGTTTCGCGAGTTATCTTCCTGGTTTCGAGATGTCGGAACCCTAATTGCCGACGCCGGAACCCTAGCGACTTTAGCTCCCAAAAGGGTTACAAATGTTTTTATCCTCCTACTGAAAAATACTATATCTCTATGAATGTTGAATTTTGTGAATTTGAGTCCTTTTTTTCTCTGATGATGTGTCGTTAGTTCCTCTTCAATGGGAGATTTGTAGTAAAGAAGAGGAACAAATATGGTTAGAAAAGAAATTGTGGATTTCTAATGGTAAAGGGGAGTCTGAAGTTGAGAGTGACAGATTACCTAGGTTGTTTCAAAAGTGCTACACCAAGAGAAATTTAGATAGTCCTTGTACTCCAGCACCGGTTACTGAAGGCACTATCGGGCCCTTTCAGACTTCGATAGTTCTTCTGTTGATATTACTGTGCCATCGGACTCTTCTATGATTGAAAATGAGGTACATATTCCACTTCCTACCTCTCCCATTTCTATTCCTATTCATACCCCTGCTCCTAGCTGTAACCTTGCAGTTTTAGACAATGTTGACACCTCGGTTAGGAGATATCCCCATCGGAACCATAACCCACGTGATAGGTTGGGTTTCTCAACATCTTCTTCCAATGCTATTTCCTATCTCTGACTATATTTCTTATCATCGTTTATCTAAGACCAACATGACAATTGCCCTTTAGTTGTCTTCTGTGTCTATTCCTAATCATTTTCAGGATGCTCTTGATCACCCTAAGTGAAAATCTGCTATGGTAGAAGAAATGAATTGATGTGATCCGAAGTAGAAGACCAAAGGAGAAGTCGACCTATCGGCAATGCGACAGTGATCTACGCGGGAAACGGCACAAGTTTCATGTTGGAAGCAAGCCGAGGAGACAAAGGGATCGAGCCGAATCAAAAGGGTTAAGTTTTCGTGACCTTGAGCACAATCACGGCCGTAAAACCAGTGTTCACGGTCGTAAAAGCTACATTCACGGCCGTAAGACTATAGTTCACGGCCGTAACTCCGTCTCTGGTGGAACTGAAGGATTTCAGCAATTTGATATTTACGGCCGTGAGAGTTCTTGTTACGGCCGTAAACACTGGACAGAGAGTCACTTACGGCCGTAAGTGACATTTTTACGGCCGTAAAACTTAATTTTCCAGATTTCGCGTATTTTAATTTAATTCCGTTTTAAAATTATTTACTTCCATATTTTGGGCCCAAATTAGCGGCTAACCCTAGTTAGGTCAATTGTTACATTATATTACTTTGTATTTCATTATGGAACAACAACTTTGATATTACTGAATGAATGTGAGATTCTCTCTCTCTAAAAGGAGGATTCCTTTTTTCTTGTTCTTGAAGAACAATTCATAGAACTTATCAAATATTTACTTGAATATTTGTGGCGTTCCAATCAGAAACTTATCAAGGAATTTGGCATCCCTTGTGGCGTCTCGAAAACCTTGGTTCTTCAATCCGCATCGTCAATTCTTGCGTCGTGATTGTTGGGTCCAGGTCCTATCGTCAATCTTATTTTAATTTCCGTCTATTTATTCGTGTTCTTCTTAATTTTCTTGTCAGATCTGACTTAGATCTTTCCTAGGGTTTTAGATTTTTTCGTTATTCCGCGTTTTCGACGAGAATCCCCGACTGGGATCGCGTCATGAATGCTCTCCAAAAAGAACTCTACTTTGGAGATGGTCTCTTTGTCGTCGGGAAAAAGGTCTGTTGGGTGCAAATGGGTGTACTCATTAACATACAATTTAGACTGGATCGTGGACAGGTATAAAGCAAGACTGGTTTCCAAATGTTACTCACAGACCTATGAAATTGATTATCAAGAGACTTTTGCTCTGATAGCTAAGATGAACACAGTTAGAGTCATATTATCCTTAGAGGTCAATCAGGACTGGCCATTGAGGCAATTTGAATTAAAAAATGCATTTCTTCATGGTGATTTGATAGAAGAAGTTTATATGGATCCACCACCAGGTTTTACTCCTCCAAGGGATAAGGTATGTAAGTTGAAGAAGGCTCTATATGGACTAAAACAATCACCAAGGGCGTGTTTTAAAAAAATTGAGTTGCTCAATGAAGGGGTATGGTTTTTAACAGGCTTTAGCTGGTCATACCCTATTTTATAAAAGGGATGGTCACGATATTACCTTACTTATTGTGTATGTGGATGACATGATTGTTACTAGCAGTAACTCCAGTGAAATTGAAAAACTTCAGATTCATCTTACTAAAGAGTTTGAAATGAAAGACTTGGGTGCCTAAAGTACTTCTTGGGCATTGACGTATCAAGATCCAAGCAAGGACTTGTTCTTTCCCAACGTAAGTATGTTCTTGATCTTCTAGCAGAAACTGGTATGTCGACTTGCGCACCTGTAGATACACCTATTGAGGTGAACCATGGTCTATCTATTTACCCTGATCAGATTCCTACAAACAAAGAAAGATATCATCGATTAGTAGGAAAATTGATCTATTTGACTCACACAAGACCTGATTTGTCATATGCAGTAAGTATTGTGAGTCAATTCATGCATAACCCAAGTGATTAGCACATGAGTGCAATTAATCGTATTTTGGCATATTTAAAGTCTTCTCCAAGGAAGGGCATCTTGTACTCTAAAAAGGGGCATCTAGACATTGTGAGCTATACAGATTCTAATTTCGCTGGATCTAGATTGGATAGAAAATCTACTCTAGGATATGTTTCATTTGTTGGAGGAAGTCTTGTTACTTGTAGAAGCAAGAAACAAAATGTGGTTTCATTGTCTAGTGTAGAGGCAGAATATTGAGATTGCATCATGCAACTATTGAGCTTACGTGTTTGAAAATCCTTCTGAGTGAACTTGGTTTTGGTCCGAGCAAGCCTATGTTACTTTTTTGTGATAATACTGTAGCTATTGAGATAGCAAACAATCCTGTACAACATGATCGAACGAAACATGTTGAGCTGGACAGAAATTTCAACAAAGATAACCTCGACTCCAAGAATATAGAGATTCTATATGTTAAGAGTGCAAATCAACTAGCTGATATTATGACCCATGGAGTAACTAGTGATTTTTTCTATACATCGATATTCAAGTTGGGCATGTGTAATATCTATGCACTAACTTGAGGGGGAGTATTGAAATGTGTATACTTCTTCTATTACTGTACCTATATAGTATCTAATAGTTGTTAGGGACTAGGTTTGTAATTTTTTTAATATCCTTGTATATACTCAAGTTCAAGTGAATGAAAAGTACAGTTCTATTCTCCAAATATTCTATACCAAATTTATTCAATATTCAATCTCAACCATTTATCTTAGTCAAGCCCATCATTTTTTACTTTTTAAACATTTTTTAACCACATTCTCTACAAACACTATTAAAAACCACATTATTTGGGGAAATTAGATATGTTCACCTCAGCGCGGCGCTAAATTGTTAAAATGAGAGACAGATGACATGGCGGTGGGCTAGGTTGGAGAAAATGGTTTTTGCTTTTGACTGGGTAAATGAATTCAGACAATGAAAAAAACAATGTGACTTTAAGATCATTATTAAGACCATTTTCTCTCTCCTTCAATTCACTATTATTTCTCTCTTCTGAGTTAAATTAACAAGCAAACCCAGATTTTTTTTTTTTTTTTAATTTATAGTTTTTTGGTAAGTTATTGAATATTGTTCATTTTGTGGTGTATCAATCTAGTCATATGTGCTTATCGGTGTTTTGAACCAAAATGTAGGGGTGGGCAAAATAACCGGAACCGAACCGAAAAAATCGGAACCGTATGGTTTTAAAAAAATAAAATAGGAAATCGGTTTTGGAATCGAGAACCGATCGGTTTTCGGTTCCGCCTTTAGAACCGAAAATCGAAGTTAGAACCGATCTTTGATCCTTGTTTGTTATTTTTTTATGGTCTTAATTGATTATCCTAAAACTAAAAATCAAAAGAATTTGTAATTTTTTGGGTAAAGTGAAAATGATTAATTTCTTTTTATGAAATTTGTTACGTCTCTACCTCATTGTAATCTTTAATTTCACACTTGGACTGAAATTATCAGTAAATGAAAATCGAATGAGACTAACTTATTAATAAGTGAAGTTGTAAATGAACCACGATGGAGTTAATTAAATATTTAAATACAATTATAAAATAATTAATAATAATGCTTTTAAAACTCATGATTCATCCCACAAGTTTACTATATTGCCATGCTCGAAAAACCTTTTACACTATTTGTTTCCTATTTTTGTTTATGAATATCTTCCGTTTCATAGAAAATCCTATACTTTCTTTGGGGTGAAATGATTTTCGAAATCCTTGATCTTGGTATATTTGGTAGAAGTTTATTTCAAGTTATTGGCCCACTTCCCGAAGCCTGATGCTCCTCGATAAGGCTCTCGAAAAATAATTATTATTGTAGAACCGAATTAGAATCGAAACCGAACCAAAACCGAATGGTTTCATTTTACAAGAACCGAAAAAGTATGGTTCGATTCTGGTTCTTGAGATACCCGAACCGAACCATCCGAGGCCCACCCCTACCAAAATGTCAATTAAATGATGTCGACTTGTAAAGCACAACCAATTTTTTCGAACAAATTTAATTTTGCCCATTGAAATAAGTCTGTAACAACATAATGAGTCACATTAGTAGCATTATAATAGTTCTAGGTACAAGGCTACATGAAATATTACTGGAAAAACATAATTATAATGATTGGAGTTCCCCATAAAGTCCCATAATTGAAGTTGGTATCGTCAAAACTATGGAATGCACCGTAGTCACTGCTAGCAACGCTTGCATACATATCATCTTGTAAACCATCATCTGCACATTCTGGTTGGTATGGCTCATCCACGAGATTTGATCTAATTCAAATATATATATATATATGTCAAATACATTAGGATATAAAAAAAATTAAAAAATTTAATAACAATAATAATAATTAAGTAAAGTAAAATGTTCCACTAAACTAACTTTGGTTTCCTAGCAGGACATGTTCTATTGACTATTGTCACGCCCGCACTGTCTACAAGTTCACTTTGATTGGGACATTGCTATCTCATTCGATGACTTCAAACGCTTTCCACACCCTTTCGTCCTGGCAGGAGTACGATCACACACAAGTCGTGCCTCGTCACTACTCTTGGTCATATTTCGGCTAGCTCCAACTTCTCCTCCATCGTCAATGGTCTTGACACTTCTATGAGGGTACGAAGTTCATCCATTACAAAGTTGCTACGAGTTTCAGTTAACGAGCCCTCATCAGTTAACAAGTACATGACATGAATTTAGATGCAGTAAAGTATATCACCTTATGTTGTCTGTCATAAACTCTCCCATGTTCCAATGTGAAATGTTGAACCAATGACTCGGCATCAGGACTCATGTCGAAGATCCCTTTGATGATTCCATATATCTCATTCAAGAAAACCAATCGATGATGGTCCACCTGAATCAATTTCCATAATGCAAATTTGTTGACATGTGAGTATATTAGCTTGTGAAATTTGCTCTGCTAGAGCGTTTTGTTGATGACACAGTTCGATGTGATTGTAACTAATGCGTCTTGCTAGGTGTAGATAGTGCGTGGTTATGCCCCTCCACAAAATGACTAACAATCCAAACTTTTCTATTTGGTGTTTCACAACGATCAGTCTGGCACCACACCCACATCTTGTATGTCCTCGCTTTCTTTCCCCTATTCGCAGCACAACATTTTTTAGCTTCATCTGCCATGTTTCATCTATTGCACTTTCCTTCGTGCAAACATACATTTTCAAACCACCTCATCTTTATCCTTATTCTTCCTACTGTTGGCCATTCGAGTACTAAAACCCCTAATTTCGCATAGTCATTGTAAAACTTGAACACATCATCTAGTGTTTTAAATTGTTGTCCAATTTTAAGAATTGCAGCAACATTCACTTGAGGAACAAACACATTATTATCACCCTCCATGACCTAAAATAAGATAACATTAAAAAAAATATACCATCACAATCATCAGATTCGTTATAATTTTGCAATAAAAAATAATGTTAACTACATGTTAATTAGCCATGATGATTTAAAATGGATAAATAAATTAATACCATTTGCATTATCTAAATGTGGCTAGCTAATACAATTTCCAGTAATCGCATTGTTAATTAACAGATTTAACCCTACAATACTATCTCCAGTTTATTGGTACATCCAAGCTGAAAATTTATCATTTTAAAGGGAAATCACCATTTATAAAGAAACAGATCCGTTAACATTTGATTTCACAAATACAGTTTTTTATCATTGATAAGTATATTTTATACACTTATTTATATGTCAAAATTAGGATATTATGTTATTTTCAAGAATAAACTCTACTTAATTTGTATTTATTTTCATTATTTTAAGTTTTATCCCAAAAGTCGAGAGGATAGAAGAATTGAAGCAAATTCATGTCAATCGAGAATCAAAGTGGAGCAAATTGGAGAAATTCAAGAATTAAAAGGATTAATTGAACAATTTAAGAGACTCAAGGACTAACTTGAATTGTGTGAGATAATTAAGGCCTTGAAAGTAAAACCTACACTAATAATAATTGGGCTTTGAAATGGAATTAAGTATAACCCATTTATTGGAGACAAATGTGGGCAGACCTTGGATCAAAATGAGTGGGCTGAATTGGGATAGGACCACATATTTGGGGAAGACTTCTACTTGGATTAGAATTGTGTGCGGCTGTGATATATAAAAAAGAAAGAGGCAGAATCCTACTTGGAAGAGGGCAGCCGAGTCGATTGGGGTGAATAAAAATAGAGAAGCGGCTGGATCAATGAAAAAAAGGGAGCACGTCTAGTTGAATTGAGAGGAGAGGAGAGGAGACAAGAATTGAGGTTTGGGAGAATATATAATTCAAAAGGTGGAATTAACTGGGGGAAGAATTGGAGAGAAGCAGCTGGAAATTAAGGCTCCTTTCGGCGGCCACCGTTTAAATAGTATTTTAAATTTCACAAATTCTCAAACCACTTTTTAACCACACACATTTTCTCTCTCCAATTTTTAACTACACATTTTACCTAAAAAATACAAATAAATCAATTTAAACCCATTTAATGGGCCGCTGAACGGAGGCTAAATTGGAAGAACTTGTGCACTTTGGTTGGAATTAAAAGTGGTCGGCTGTTATACATTGTGGAGATTAAATAGGTGAGTTGAGGAGAGCTTTTCGGTGGAATTAATTGAGGGTGCTATGTATTGGAGAAGCCGACTGGAACCAAAAGAAAGGGACATGGCTAGGGAATCAATAAAGGTAGTGGACGTTTCAAAACTCCCCCAGCTTATGTCGTCGACGCGTTCTAGGGCTTCTTCTCACTTCCGGTGGCTTCTTCGGCGGGAATCTTCCTGGCCTTTATTTACCTTTCTATGAACATCTAGGGCTTCTACTCCATATATTATCTTCTTTAGGTGATGGATCTGGATGAGATAAGAAATCAATGTGAGCAGTTTAAGCTTGAGGACACTAACTTCTCAAGAGTGTCAATTGGCGCAGAGGTGGGCAGGGATGGTTTATCCAGCTTAAAATCGTGTTTGGTAGGTAAGATCCTTGGTTCCAAAGCTGCAAACAGGGACGCAGTTGAAAGAGGGACGTAGTTGAAAGAGTTTTTCCCTTGGTCTAGTAGCTTGCGAGGGGCTTAAGGGTGGAGGTAAAGGGGAACCATAATACTTTCTTTTTCATTTTGACTATCTTATTGATCGGCAAAGGTTCCTTATGGGAGGACTTAGAAGTTCAATAATCAACTCCTTATTCTTAAGATCCCTGATGAAATCAGCGATATCCCAGCAATGGAGTTTGATTTTACAGCATTTTGGATTCACCTTTTGAATGTGCCTCTGGTGTGCCATATAGACCGTGCACTCCGGCAAATTGGATGTCTAATTGGAGAAGTAGTGGAGGTGGATTGTGCTAGTATGGTCCCGCGGGTTAAATTTCTCTTGGACTCAACAAAAGCACTCAAAAAGGGGTTTTTGTTCGCCTAGACACAACAAATAATGACTTTGTTATTCCTCTTCAATATGAGAGATTACCCGAAATCTGCTTCCGATGCGGGTGATAGGGCATCGTGTGGTCGAATATTTGGAAGTGGCAGTGATGGAGGGGGATAGAGAATTATTGAAGTATAATGAGAAAATTAAGGCTCTAGCGATTGGGGGAGGGGGGGACGTAAGTACTTATCTCCCAATAAGAATGCTGTTGCTAGGAACAGGTTAAAAAGAGATGACCGTGAAGGAGGAATCAAATACCTCGGAGTCGAATGGCAGTAACATGGGGGATAGCACTCCAATCTACAAGGAAGATGTTGCTAAACTACCCATACTCTCCACTGGGGGAAAGGAACGAATCAGGAGAACGTTATTAGTGAAGGGGGCCGGTTCGGGGAGGAGATTGTCCTCGAGGAAGGAAAAAGTGCGGTTAAACAACAATCTGAGGGTGAAATCCGAGAGGGGAAAACTAAATCCAACAAACTCACTGGAGGGAAACGATGGAAGAAATTGGCTAGGGGAACCCAGGGTCAGCTATTTATTCTCCAGGGAAGAGGTTGATACTAGCTGGGACGGGAGGCACAAAACACAAAGGGAAGGCAAGCCCAGGTAGTAAAAGAAGACTTCCATGGCATGAGAAGGAACAGGGTGGTGATAAGAGAAGTAGGATGGAAATCAATTCTGAATAGATGGAGGTATTGCTGTATAAATCCCAACTGGCGAGTCCTGTGAAGCAGGATCACTGGACTCAATGCGTTGTCTGTGTTGGAATGTGCAGGGGCTGGGGAACTATTGCAAATTACATTCGTTACGGTCCTTAATCTGTACCGATTCCCCCAATCTCGTTTTTCTTTTCGAAACGAGATTGTCTGATGATAATGCTGCTAGAGTGAGGTATTCCTTGGGATTCAGCTCAAACTTCGTTGTTGATAGTAGAGGTAGAACTGGAGGTCTCATGTTGTTATAAAATAATGATGGGATGTGCATATTAAATCATTCTCCAAAGGTCATATTGACTTAATTATCATCTCGGAAGGGCTCAGCCTTGGCGATTCACTGGGTTTTACAGTGACCCTGTTTCCAATAACAGGAATAAGTCATGGGAACTTTTTAGAAGGTTAAAAGGGATGTTCGATGCTCCTTGGATTTGTGTAGGTGATTTTAATGATACAACTAGCATTGATGAAAGGTTGGAGAGTGATTCAAGACCAGGGCAACTTTGCAAACATTTCAGAAGCTCGCTCGTCTATTGTGAGCTGTTGGATTTGGGATTCAGTGGGCTGAAGATGACATGGAATAACTGCAGGGTAGGCGAAGCACATATACAGGAGCTTCTGGATAGGGAAGTCTGCAATCCATCATGGCTGGACATTTTCCCTTCGACAGAGGTTTGAATCTACCATTTTCAAATTCAGATCATAAACCAATTCTTATCAAACCAACCCAAAAGTTTTCTGGGAAAGTACGTGAGATAGGGCCAAAACAAAGAAGATCCGAACCCTTTTGGATCAAAGAAGTGGGTTACCAGAATGTTGTTGAGAATTCACTCTATGGTAATTTTGGAAGCGAAATGGAAGCTGATCCCTTTGAGAATATTAAGATGACTCTTGGAGGGTGTCTTGATGATCTGATCACTTGGAGCAGATTTGAATTGGGAAGTAGAAAAAGAACCCTTGCTGAATGCTTGAAGAAAAAAGATCAACTCTTAGCTCAAAAAATCCAAGCAATGTGATGGCTGAGGTAAATGATCTAGATGAGAAGATTACTATAATTAATAAAAGAGAAGAAGACTTTTGGAGACGAAGGGCAAGAGCATATTGGCAAGGGGGGGTGGACCGCAATACCAAGTTCTTTCATAGAAGGGCATCTGAGAGAAGAAGGAAGAATCACATTCACAGATTTAAAAGAGAGAATGGTACTTGGATGGAGGATGAGAGGACGATTGTGGACCATGTCGAGAGATTCTTTTCTAAGCTTTTCAAGAGTACTTATCCTGTAGAAGAAGTTGGGACCCACCACATCCACAGACGCCTATCTGATGATGATGCCCAAGAACTGCTTAAGCCTTTCACCTCAGATGATATTAGGGATGCGCTACTCAGCATTGGGGCCCACAAAGCACTAGGGACTGATGGCTTCCAAGCTCTCTTCTTCCAAACTCACTGGGACACCCTCAAACATCAAGTTTCTATCTCCTGCCTGAAATTCCTTGATGAAGGCCACTCTGTCCGATCTATAAACCAGACGATTGTTGTCTTAATTCCGAAGAAATTAGCCTCGAAAAATATCTCTGAGTTTCGCCTTATTTCATTATGTAGTGTGCTTTATAAAATTATATCCAAATGTATTGCAAGTAAAATGGAAAATGTTTTACATGCTCTTATTTTTTATTCTCAGAGTGCCTTTGTTTCAGATAGACTTATCACGGACAATGCTATCATTGCATTTGAAATGCTACAACATATGAGCAAACGAAGCAACAGAAACAAAGGACACATGGCCCTTAAGCTTTACACGAGTAAGGCATATGATCATGTCGAATGGAGGTTTATCGAGGCAGTCATGACTAAAATGGGATTCCCGGCTTCCTGGATCACCCGTATCATGGATTGCATTTCCACTTCGGAGATCGCCTTCAATATCAATGGCGAATCCGAGGTAAAGTTATCCCTTCCTGTGGACTCAAGCAAGGATGCCCCATTTCGCCATACCTGTTTATTATGTGCGCAGAAGCATTTTCTTTGAGTTTACAGGCCGCAGTTTCCAGAGGGGATCTTCTGGGGATGAGATGTAAACACGGCGGCCCGCAAGTTAACCACCTCTTGTTTGCCTCCATTCTTTTCTCCATAGCTGAGGCTGAGGACTCAAAATTCATATTAAATCTCATCAACCAATACGGTGCAACATCTGGTCAACAGGTAAACATGCTGAAAACTAGTATCTCCTTCAGCCAAAATGTCCCCCCGGATCGACGAAACACTATTGGTAGCATTCTTGGCCTCCCTCCTCTTAGGAAATATGATATATATCTTGGTCTTCCCTGTTTAGTTGGGAGAAACAAGAAGAAAACTTTTGGAGCCATTAAGGATAAAGTTTGGAAGAGAGTGCAAGGTTGGCAACATAACTTCTTCTCAAAGGCATGGAGAGAAATTATGATCAAAGCGATCCTTCAAGCTATCCCCACCTACATCATGAGCGTCTTCAAGCTTCCATTTAGCCTCTGTAATGATATTCATGGAATCTTCTCCAAATTTTGGATTGGGTTAAATGGAGTTCCATGTGTTTCAACAAGAAGAATGGCGGGATAGGGTTCCGTGATATCCCAATTTTTAATGAATGTTTGTTGGAAAAACAGGTTCGGCGAATTCTTCAATATCTAGACTCACTTGTTAGTAGGGTACTCAAGAACAAATACTTCACAAATTGTAGTATCCTAGAGGCGGTGACTTAACCAGGAAGTTCTCTTATTTGGTCCAGTTTATTGTGGGGGCGGGAGGTTATCGAAAGAGGATACCGATGGAGCATCAGTGATGGAAATTCTGTGAGTATATTTAAGGATGCATGGTTGGCAGATGGGATGGCTTTGAGAATCCTAACCCCTCGAATTCATGGACTTGAGAAGGTGGCAGATCTAAAGACATCTAATGTAGGCTATAATACAGAGCTTTTTGAAAATTCATTTTGGACTATTGATTCCACGAGGATTCTTGCACTCCTCCCAAGTGGTACTAAAGTACCGGATAAAATTATTTGGAACTTTTCGAAAAATGGTCGCTTCTCAGTTAAAGGACGCTACAAAATGATGATGAACGAATGTTTACAGTTTGATGATTGCAGCAAAATTGACTCCGGGTCTTGGTGGGGGAAACTTTGGAATCTGGACATTTTGCCAAGAGCTCAACATTTGGTCTGGAGAATTCTTTATAAACCCATTCCGACTGAAGACAACCTCAAATTTAGACACATTCATGCACAGCTGGAATGTCCGAGATGCGGTGGGAAGGAAACTTCAGCCTATGTCCTTGTTGATTGCCCATGGTCGAACATCTTCTGAAAACCGATGGGGGTGTGGGATTTTTGGAAAGGTGCCTTTCATGCAGGTCAAGTTGTCGAATTCACAGAGGTTTTGGCAAGTATGCACCTTCGGATACCAGTCTCAGTGTTCGAGAAAAATTGTGCTAGGCTTTGGTCACTTTGGAAGTCCATAAATGAGCTCATTCATGGAGGGAAGACACTCCCAGCAGAATACTTTAGCTGGGGTGTCGAAATACAGCTTCGGGATTTTAAGGAGGCTAAGAAAAAAGAGCTGGCCACCATGAGGGATTCGGAGATCAACAAGGCAATATAGAAGGGGCCATCTTCGAGTTCGGGTGGGTTGATTCTCTCAACTGATGTGGCTGTCGGTAGAGAAGATGGATTCATTGGGCTTGGGGGCTGGTTCAGAGAAATTATCGGAGTTGTGCATGTAGCCTTCTGAATTCGTGTTTGATGCTTTGCTGATGCCATGACTGTCGAAGCAGTGGCTATCAAAGAAGGTATTAAGTTGGCTATTTCTAGCTCAAGGCAGTAGAGAGCGATGCGCTTAACGTTATTCAAGGATTGATTTCGAATGACAGTTTCAACCCTCTTGCCAGCTTATTTTGTGATATTCATTTTCTTCAGATTAGTAGTAATTGTGGTTATTGTTATTTCATCCCTCGAGAGAGAGGAATAGAGTAGCCCAATAGACAACTAAA
The DNA here is from genome assembly GCA_963555705.1 of Ligustrum vulgare. Lineage (NCBI taxonomy): Eukaryota > Viridiplantae > Streptophyta > Magnoliopsida > Lamiales > Oleaceae > Ligustrum > Ligustrum vulgare. The sequence goes on from OY743168.1 coordinate 83,417,410, forward strand.
TTTTTACTACATGTAATCAGGTTGGGGATGATTTTATTCCTCGGTTCATTTCCCCACTTCGAACCATTGGGGAATGAACCCCGTTTTCTTGATTGAATGCATTTGCCCATTTCAAAAAATAAAGGCAGTAGACGGCTTTGGTGATTTTGGTGGTGCTAGGTGATGCTAATTCTTCAAACTCCGAGTTTTATTTACATTATTTATTGTTTTTTCTTCCAAGAACATGAGCAGCTAAATTTAATATTGGAATTGATGACGTAGATTTAATATTTCCAGTTTTAATTTCAATTTTCAAGTTGGGAATTTTATTGATTTTCATGTATTGATTTTACAATATTTTTAATGCTTGAATTGACCGGCCACAAATTCATGATTTAATGGTTGTTTTAATAATTCGAAAAGTGAGTTAATAATTAGATTATGTAGTAAAAATTCGACAATTTCAACAAAAAGAAAAAGATATGAATTTGTGGTTGCTTGTGATCACTTATGATTTCTAGGTAATTTAATGAGTTTAGTTAAGGAGAACTCTGACTCGCTGTAGAGATACATGATTGATTTAGTTAAAAATGCCTAATTTGAACTCGAGAGAGGTAAATTAGATACATGTATGAATTTGATCGAACTTGATAAAATACAATTTTAGAAAACAACTTGAGATGCGAAATTAAACTAGAATATTATTTCGAACTCATTAGTCACAATAGTTCTTTACTGTTTAGAAAACTCATCGTTCAATTTCTCGCTATTATAATTTAATTTAGTTGCTTTTAGTTTAATTTTCTATTTCTTAGTTATTAGAATTGTTTGTTTTATCAATCGCCCAATTTATTGTATTTTTAGAATCGTTTGTAATTTATTTTCTTAGTTAGTTTTTGCTTTAGTTTAGAAATTATTTTGAATCCAATTAATTGATAGCAAATATATAGTCTTCTTGGGATCTTCAATCCGAATTCAAAATTCCACTCTATTACTTGTTAACGATATCGTGTACTTGCGATAATCTCACACCAACAAGTTTTTTGTGCCATTGCCGAGGACTATTTTATTTTTTTATTTTTTTATTTTAATTTTTAGTATTCTTAGCTTTTAGATTTAGTTTGCCTTCAGTTTTTAGTATTTTGATTCATAATAAACAAAAATAACAAAAATTCTCAATTTTTTTTCTCTTCTTGTCCTTTTATGCTCCGTTCGCAAAGGGAAAATCTTTTACCTTTCGAACATGAAATTGAACAATTCTTTAAAGGAAGACTTAGGGGACAACAAAATCTAAATCAGGTGGCTTATCCTATTAATCCAAATGAAAACTTTGATCTTGAGTTAAATGCCGTTGCAAGAGCTCTTGCTCCAACTGCAGCACCACAGAACAATCAAGTCCATGAATCGAATGCGCAAAATGACAATGTAGGAGACCTTCCTATGGGTCAGTTCTTGACCCCTGTTATAATTGCAAACCGTTCTAATATATTATATTCGCCTTTTGGAATGAATGACTTCCAATTAAAAGCGGATTAATAAACATTTTCAGTAGTAATATCAATTTTTTTGGAAAGGCACACGAAGACCCCCAAAGCACATGTTTTAAGATTTGGGAGAATGTGCCAAATTTTACAATTTCAAGAAATAAACGATGATGTCATTCGTTTGAGACTAATTCGTTACACTTTAAGAGATAGTGCATTGGAGTGGCTTGATTATGAGCCTGAATTTAGTATAACTATATGGGATGACTTAGCTAGGAAATTCTGTAACAAATATTTCTCACTCGCTAAAGTAGCTAAACTAAAATTGGAGGTATCTAATTTTCAACAACTAGACGGTAAGAGTTTCCATGAATCTTGGGGTAGAAAATGCCCTTATCATAATATAATAAAGGCCTTTAAGTTCAGTATTTCTACTTTGAGTTGTCACCACAATACAAGTCAATAGTGGACTCATCAGCTGGTGGGTCCATTACCAATAAAAGTATCGACCAAGCATGGGACCTGATCGAACTCATAGCAAAAACACACACCATGTTCGCATATGAAAGAGTAGTGCAAAAGAGAGTTGTTGGAATGCATGATGTAAATGCACTGACCAGTACAAATGCGCAACTTGCTGCGCTAACAAAAAAGGTTGATATGTTGTTTTCATCGCAACATCAAAGAGTTCACACTATTCAATCACAGGTAGTCTGTTAGAATTGTAGTGTGAACCATTCAACTGAAAATTGCATGTTGTTGGCTTCAACAGAGGAGCGAGCTAATTTTGTGTACAACATTCATCAACAACAGAATAACACATATGCTCCTACTTACAATCTAGGTATGTAATGATTCCCATCGAATCATAACATATCATAAAACCGTAAATAATAAAAATAAGTTTGGTGTTACTCCTTTGATCAGGATTTTAATCTAAGGATGGCAATTTGAACCGCCTGAACTGAAAATTGCGGTGAACTGAACCGAATGGTGTGAAAAAAACCGAACCAAATAACCGATTAAAAAAATGATTTTGGGCTATATTTACAACTTAAAAAGCTCAAAATTAGAGTCTATATTTAAATGTCAATTAGCCCAACTCACATGACCAAAGCTTAATCCAAATCCATTAACCCTAGGTCTATAGTCATTTGAATATCTGATTCATTCATCTCCACTCCCTCAATCAATCTCCATTTCGGCATACGACAATTCTCCATGCTATACATTAAGAATATTGTTGGTGGGTGTTAGTATAATGTTTCCAGATAATAAGCTGCTTCTAGAAAATGTGTAAGTGAATGGTGTTGAAAGAAAACTTTGTATGTGGAGGGTTATACTAGTCATTATGCTCTAAAATTGGCTTTAACATGAGAACTTATTTGAGTAACTTGGTTCTTCTTTGGTTGTTCAATGTGCTTTATTGTCAACTTTTATTGGCTAGTAAGTTCTTAGATATATTTAGATCACAACCGAAGTTATCCTGTTTTACTGTTTTTTAATGAATAGTTTGAAAACCATCGAAACTTATACTCTTTTGTTATACTAATATGGTTATGCCTGTAATATTATTCGCTAAATTCGATTTTTGAATTTTTGAATTTGGATATTGTTTGCGAAATATGCTTAGTATTGTCATGTTGCTTCTTTTTTTTTTTTTTTTTAATAAACTGCATTTTCAATTGGACTTGCAAAAATTAATTTATGTTTAAGTGGTTATTAACTGCACCGAACCGAGACATGAACTGAAACCTCACCGACCGACTTAGGCGGTTATGGTATGTGCAAAAAAATGGTGGTTTGATTATGGTTTTTGGGCGAACTGACCCCGAACCGAACATGCCATCACTAATTTAATCTGTATTTTTTCCTAAATTCGAATGACTTAGTTAGAGCGAGCAGATGGTTGAAGAGGAGAGGTCGGGGTTTACTTGTTCATTTAACATAGAAGAGAGAGAAATAATTTTGAACAGAAGGAGAGAGGAAATGGTTTTAATGTTCTTATGGTTTTAATGTTCTTAAAGTCACGTTGCTTTTGTTGTTGTCGGAATACATTTACCCGGTCAAAATCAAAAGCCATCTTCTCCAACTTGGCCCACCGCCATGTCATCTGTCGCTCATTTTAACGAGTTAGCGCGGCGCTGAGGTGAACAGATCTGTTGGGGAAATAATAGGGGCCAAATAGGGGCTTTATGCGATCCTATTTTGATCCGATGTGAATTCGACCTTCTTTTTCACTTATTTTTATGTTAACGTAGATCCAAAATACTTCTCTATTAAATGATTTCAACAAATTTACAACAATTCTCCATTTATTCAAACATGTAATGAACTCAAACTTAATTTAACGATGCTTATACATAATGTATGCATATCTTTCGACTTTCCACCTAGGAATTAGGATCGAGTTTAATTGAAAGTACAAGTCATGAATAAACCTACTTATCAAATGACTTATTGTTACCATTTGAATCCGAGACATACTTGTTAGTATAATCAAGTAAGGTTGTCTTCAATGACTAGTTTTTTTTTTTTTTTTAATTTTTTTTTTAATTTTTTTTTATAATGGAGTCTCACACAATTTATAGAATTACTATTTAATTCAATTTTACAAGTATATATCTAGACTTTATCAATATGATCGCTTCATAATTATTTGACAGTACTTGTCAAATTTATCAAAAGATTTTGGATAATTATATTGACATCACTAATTTTGTTAACTACACCACATTATATAAACACATTTACTAAAACATGAATTTTATAATTACACCACATTCTTTTTACAAATATAACCTTCACTAAATAAAATAAAATAAAATAAAATATGGTACACCACAACAAGAGACCTCTTCCATCTTCATCTTCACACACTACTCCAAAACCCCCAATCAGATCCATTTTTTTTTAAACGAAATTTCACTTCATCATTGAAATAAAGAAAAAATTTGGACAACAAAGATTTACTTAATTAAAATAACAATGATAATATTGAAGATCCAAAAGAACCCATTACATTCACTAAGACCACGTACTACTACAATTCAAATTAATAAACTGAGCATTTACATGAATCCCTAATTTCCAAAAGTAACCTAAGAAAACAAACACATTCCAATCGCTTAACCCCCAAAGCTGTATAGTGTTTGGCCCTGCCTCTTCAGCGCATAGACAACGTCCATTGCAGTGACAAATTTTTGAATAGCGTGCTCGGTGTAGGTGACGGCATCACGAATAACATTCTCCAAGAAGATCTTAAGGACACCACGCGTCTCTTCGTAAATGAGCCCACTGATACGTGAATGGAATAGATAATTGAGAAATTGAATACCTTGTCCAACAAGAATTATAAGCTAAAAAATATGTAATTCATATAAAATTTAGGGTTTTAAATTGTTGTGGTCTACATAAGAATAAAAAATAAAATAAAATAAAAAACTAATATAATGGGGGTGGTAATTTAGTCAATTTAATTGTGGCTAATTTAGTAAATATGGAAAGTGTGGTGTGATTAACAAAATTGGTGGTGTCAATATAATTACCCAAAGATTTTGTAGTCTATTTTGTGCATTTTATAGACTTCAGAAAAATAGTCCTTAAACTCGTTTAAAGTTTACTAAACTCCCCCATTTTTGGAGTAGACTAAAATTGTTAGTTCTTTTCAACGAAAAAATTAACTTTATTTTAAGTTTTATCAATTTTCTCCTTATTGAAAGAAATATCTTTCAATTGTGTGAAAATTCTTTCACACAATTGAAAGAAATAAATTGCAATAATTAATTTTATTATCTCCTCAAATAGTACAAAAATCCCTTCAATTCGATTTGAATATTGCCCCTACATTTTGAGATAAATGTCAAATTTCTTACTTTCTTAAAAGAAGGTTTGAACACGTTGCAGAATCGTTATCCTCAAACAATATTTGTCGTCAACGGGGGTGAGTACTTAAATGCTTCAAGACAGCCTTGATGAATGAGTAATAAAACTTTTTAATCAAATCAAGTTCATACCAAGCAATTTGAAACTTGAATGTAACAGCCTGCATATTTCCTATTTTTAGAAAAATCAAAGCCATGTATCGATACATCATGCATGCGGTTAGGGTTTAAGTACGTTGTTGATAAATTGTGTCATCTGATTGGCCATCATAATAACCACCTACAGTTTGACACGTGTCTTACATGGAATGGACGTCCACATGCAAAAGGACACCTCCTCCTTAGCTCAAGTGACTCCTCCAAGCTAGTATAGGATATAATGACTCTAAAATATTGTTTGAAGTAGTAGGTAATGATTACACGCCCAAAATCTTGTACTATAAATAGAAATTATTTGCAGTGATGTAAACGCACCAATTCATAACGAGAAAATAGTTAAAACTCTTTCTAAAACATTTTTAGTTTTCTTGTTCTAAAGGTATACTGTCACTATCTGATTTTGACTTTGAATTAGGGAATATTAATGCAATAGCATGAACCTGATAAGTTTTACTTTATGTCTGTAGAGATTCTGCATCATTTGTATACCATCATATATATATATATATATATAAACTATAATTTAGTCACGTTATAATATATTATATCTCAACTAATAATAATATGAAATTGAAGTGGGTTATTTAATTGTAGAACATTTTTTTTATCGAAATAATTATATGAACCAACTTTAATTTAGAGGGAATTGACCCAATTTATTATACCTCGTACAAAAATTAATCTAATTCTCATACCCGAAATAATCATCATAACTTTAATAATATAAATATTATTATATTATATATAATATAATATAATATAAAAATAATTAAATAAAAAATAAAACAAAACAAAACTTTACTTGAAAGAGGGTGGGTCGACCCCCTTCTCTTTTCTTTTTCTTTTTTTTGGAAGGGGGGGGGGGGGGTTGTTAATCCTCCACTTAAAATAGGGATGGGTCGACCCACCCCTTCAAAAGAATGGAGCATCAATCCCTTTGTACGGGGTTAAATCCCTCCTTTTTCCCCCTCTTTTTAAAAGTCGGTATTTCTATTTATAGTTTCTATGAAGGACTAAGGTGTGATTATTTTATTTTCTCTCTTAGTTTCATAAAATATAAAACTTATATATTTTAGTTTAGTCCTAATAATTATTAAGAATATCAAAATGACTTTAAAAATTATATGGTCATAGGACGTCGTAATAGAGAGTTCTTGGGGCCAATATGAAGTTCTCAATGAGTACTTTACAACAATATGTTCGGATCATAAAATCGATAATCAAGGTAAAAGTTAAGGATTGTCAAAGTTTGCAACTTGAAGCTATTTTATTTTATCTTTTTCGATTTCTTTTCAAGTGGTTACTTTTGCCTTAATTTTCACTTTCAGTACTCTTATTATAATCAAAATTGAAATTTCAATATACTAATTTGAAACATTCACGATCTAGTTTCTTGTATCCGTACCGAAACGCAATATGGTCAATTGTAACAAAAGTTACGATTTGTCAAAATAGGTCTTTAAAACTAACATTTCAAATTATCAACTTTCTTTATTAAAGTTTTTGAGGCATGTATGTCAATCGAATATATGTCTACAATAAATAATAATTAAATATTATATTATAAATATATGCATACATACGTGGACGTCACACATATATAAATAATTATTATATTACTTTAATTATTATTATTATTTTGACCAATAAGTTTACAGATTAACTTTGGTCTATTATTTTTTAACGTTGGGATGAATTCTTAGTTCAACTTTGAAGTACATTCCATATACTTCAATACATATTTTCCCAATTATGAAATCGATAATTGATTTATTTATTCAATAAAATTACTTAAATTAATATTTAATATTCTTATCTATTTTTCGTTGATACTACATCAACTAAATTAAAATTTATTTAATGTCGAATAGGTCACCCTGAACACGTCAAATAGATAAAAATTTCTATTTGACTTTCAAGTGGGTCCCATTAAATATGAATAATTTAATATAATATGACTAAATTTTGGGGCATTATATTTTTGTTGTTCAAAAGACGGATTCACTTTACAATCCAAAAACGATTTAAAGTAGATTCAAGAAAAAATGGTGGTCAGAATTTCAAGAAACAAATTGTTGTCTTAAAACAGTTAATTAATGGATTCAGATGAAAAATAACGAAGGACTTCCAAAGATTTCAAAGAAATTTCAAGAAGCACATCCTGATATTCTCATAGAGAAAAATAGATTATTAGCTTTGCTTCACAAATTTTCAAATCCTGGAGAAATGTTAACTTAAGCAAAAAGAATGGCTTCACTTGTTGAAGCTACCTCAAAGAAATCCTCTATTCAAGATAGTCCTGAGATCAGCTCCGAAGCTTAATTTGATCAAGAAAATTAAAATGATTGCTATAGAATTGATTTAGACGAATTACTTCATGAAGAATTTCAAAGAACAAAATGACTATATGAACAAAGTTATTTTGATGAATTGAGAAATTACAGAGTTCATAATTCAAGGCTTATGATGCTCAAGTTACGAAAATGTTTATCAACTAAAAAAGCATTCCTCAAATAATTATCAACAGGCAAAAGGAATCAACTTTATTAAAGTAAGATATGATTTGTCCAGATTCTTCCAAGATAAGACTTCACTTTTCAAAAAGAAGACTCCTACCTTTGAAAAGTAGTCGACAACAACTGTTCAATCAAAGACTTCAAGGCTTCAATACACTCAAGATTCCTTTCAAGTTACTTTTTCAATTATAAATAGAAAGTTATTCTTCCATTTTAAATCAGAGTTTGAACGAGAGATAAAAATTCTCACTAGAAGTTCAATATTCTCTTGTAATTTTCAATGTCAATAAAATTTTCAATTTCTCTTAAGAGGGAGGGAGGGAGAGATCGATCAATGCTTAGTTGTTGTGACCCTTTTAACATTTCTATCAAATTCATAGCTCTTGCCAATGTGCATACTTCAAATTATAACTATTGAAGTTGTTGGGTCTCGAATACATCGATTGGGCTCAGTAAGCACTCCAATTATCGACTCCTCGACTTCAAGCTCGACTCAATAATAGACCCGCCTTGGTTGCCACAACAATACTCCAACAAACACTCTGATAGAGGGTGATGAAAAGCAATATCACAAATGGGAGAAGATGGATGAAGAATCAAGAATGACTGCCTCCTTTCAAGTTTCTCTATCGATTTCAAACTCAAAGGCTAGAGAGGAGTTTGTGCAAGTATGTATATCAAATGGGTTAGGTCACACATTTAATTGGGCTACTCCAACACAAAAGTCCAAGGCACATTTAACAAACCAAGTTCAAAATCCAAAACCAGCACAATTAGGTCGTCCAAGTAGGCCACGAGCAACCATTAATTAAGTTACTTTCAATGGCTTCAAGTCTATTATTGAGCACGAGTAACCATCAATTAAGTTGTTTCCAATGGCCTCAAGTCTATTATTGAGTCAAGCTATTATTTAGTGTAGATACAATCCCACAACTTTTTTACGTCATCTTTCGAATTTATTGTGAAAAAACCATCAAGTCTCCACCTTGATACCTAATTAACCGGCAAGAAAAAACAACACAATGTTTATACTTGTCCAATTAAGGTTACCAATTAAAATTGAGTAACAATCGGTCCTGACGAATCCAAAAGGAGAATGATGGATTGGGTGTGGAGACTACGGAAGCCATCGGATCTGTTCTGTTTGGGGTCTGCGACGTGGCTTGGGGCACATGTTTGTGCCATCAACGTAACCTATGAGGTCATATCCAATCAGTAAGGTTTGGGTTTGAACTCGCCTTGAGCGATAATTGGTTAATATTAATTTGAGAGGTGGTTGAGTGGTAACTTTGATGGAGATTAATGTATTTGCTTGAAGGGAACTTGTTTGGACGACAGTAGGCATTGAGTTGGCTTTGTGGAAGGAGAGAAAGGAAGGTTGTTTTTTAGAGAGAAGGAGAAGAAGGAAGTTCTCGCGGATCACTTGGACTCATTGGAGTATTTTCTGCTCTTTTTCCGTTTGATAACTATAGAAAATGAAAACTGAAAATTATATAATATTGATAGTGGTGACAATATTTGTAGTACAAAGGAGAACCCCTACTTACTATAATTAAGCTGCAATACATACAGTATCGTAAAGATACACTAGAATCATAAGAAGATACATATGAATCGTAAAGAGATAAAAAATAATAAATGCAAAGATATTATTTCTTATCACTAATTATTATTATTATTATATAAATAATAGGAAGATAAACATGTTGCTGGCTTATCAATAGTCTAAATAAATATTATTAAATATCACATAATTAATAGCCTAATTAAAACTAATGAGGAGTTTTATTAATTAATAGTAAAAGGACAGTCAACTTGTCCCAGCTAGAGGCAACCATACGGTCCATACTTAATTATTCCCATATAAACCGATTCCAATACTGATTCATTATTTAAAATGATGTTCTTATTTAAATATCGCATAATTAATCTTATCTTATTTTACTTAATATTAAAGGAGGAGAATTTCCCGTCAATTTGACACAACTTTTTGTGATTTTTTTTAATACAATATTATATATTATATATTTCATTCATTTTCACACTCAACTTTTATTGCTTTCACACTTCAAAGATCAAAACTCAAATTTTATTGTGTTCACACTACTACTTCCACTTAAATATTTTTATGGAGATTTTTTTTTTTACTTATTTATATTTGATTATTTGTGTTTAAACCTCTATTTTCATAATTTTTTTTATCTTTTAATGTTTTGAATTTTGCAAATAAGTATTTGTGTGCAGTTATACAAATTCAATGCAAAATTTGCAGTTCAAAATTATATCGAAGTTGTATCACACATCTAATACTAAATAAATCTTATTGTATAAAACTTTTTATAAATAATCTTATTTTTTAGTTATTTAGTACATCTAAAAATTTGAGCTCCTTTGTATTGTGTTCTATTAACTTAATTAGTATTTTTATAGAAATTTATATTTAATACGTAAATAATTTTTTTCAATAATTGTGATATTTTATTGGTATCAATCTTATGGATGAATAATTTCGTTCAGTCACACAAATCTAATATCGACTCCTCCCGCCAATTTGACACAACTTTTTGCAATTTTTTTTATACAATATTATATATTTAATTTATTTTCATACTCAACTTTTATTACTTTCACACTCCAAATACCAAAACTCAACTTTTATTGTGTTCACACTGCTACCTCCACTTAAATATTTTTATGGAGATTTTTTTTTACTTATTTATATTTGAATATTTGTGTTTAAACCTCTCTTTTCATAATTTTTTTTATCTTTTAATATTTTGAGTTTTGCAAATAAGTATTTGTGTGCAGTCATACAAATTCAATGCAAAATTTTTAGTTCAAAATTATATCGAAGTTGTATCACGCATCTAATACTAAATAAATCTTATTGTGTAAAACTTTTTATAAATAATCTTATTTTTTTAGTTAGTTAGTACATCTAAAAATTTGAGCTCCTTTGTATTGCGTTCTATTAACTTAATTAGTATTTTTATAGAAAGTTACATTTAATACGTAAATAATTTTTTTAAATAATTGTGATATTTTATTGGTATCAATCTTATGGATGAATAATTTCGTTCTGTCATACAAATCTAATATCGAATTTTCATTTATATTTATATCGAATATTTAATCAATTTGTATTAAATTTTGTTTTAAATAATCATACTTTTAATTCAATATTTATGATTCTTAAATTTTTACAACAATAAGTAAATTGTCTTCCAATTTACTTAACTGATAATTGAGATGATTAATATTATATTATAATTTTCATCAAAAAACAATTACGTTGTATAAAAATTGCAAAAACTTATAATACCATGAATTTGATGCATCTTTGTCAATTACAATTTTAGTTTTTTTCTTTTTTTATGATTATCGAATTCGTTTCTTATACGTGTTGTTTTTCATTGTCAATGGTCAAAACAATAAATCTTATCTTTTATAGCATGATCTATATTATTAACTTTTTCATCTATTGTTTGATTGTTCAGAGTACATGGGCATTGGAGATCGTACATTTAAATATTTATTTTGCAAAGCAAATTTTTGGTGCGAGGAGAGAGTGAATAAGCATTATAAAACATGTCGTAATTCGAAATTCTCATTTTGTTGTGGGGTGAACACGATTTTTAATAATATTTCAAACCAAACCATTTAAAACAGTTTGAAATTTTTCCAAGCCAAACTAAACCATTTCATTTTTTAAACAAAATAAAATCAAACTATTTTTTGCGATTTGGTGCGGTTTGAAATCACGGATTTCCGATGAATAAAATAGTATATTTCAAAGCGAGCTCAAAGACACATATTCATCTAAAATTTCGAGTTGAAACTAGCTCAAAAATAGTATTAAATTTCTAATTGAGTGCTTTGTTGTGGATCAATATATGTTGACAAACAAACTAATTATATAGAAGTAAACTATCGTTAGCTCTTATATTAAAAACTTTATTTTAAGAAAATATCTTGGATGATGATAATGAATTGTAGGAGGAGAAATTATTTCCAAATGATTGTGGATTTGAACAAATTAATCTTTGTCTCCTCAATTTTGATTTATTGACAATAAAAAGTATATTGCTTTTTTTTTTTTTTTTAAATCGAACATTTGTCTTTATTTTTATTTTTTAAAATTTGGCGGGTTGGCTGTTTGAAATCGTGATTTTGACAATTGAAACCTAAACCAAATTGTTTAAGGTGGTTTGGAATTTTTACAAACCAAACCATTTGTTGCAGTTTAATTCGATTTTGCGGTTTATTTGTTCACTCCTACTTTGTTGTATACAAGAGAAAATGAATATTTCTCTTATGGAAGATCATTCTCTAATTTTGAAAGATTTGTTATATGACAGGGAGACAAGATTAAAAATTCCATTGAGAACATTCGGACATATAATATGATATTTTCATTCACTTCTATGAGAGAATAGATAATGAGCTAAATGATGGTAGAGGGCCTCCTCTCTTCAGATTACACGATCAAAATTGCCATAAGATTGAGAGTCTATTGCCTGATGACGGTTCAGCTCTGCAATTTGCTCGCTTTACATTGTTGACAATGTGAATGAGGTTGAAAGCAGAAAAATGGTCGTGAGGTACGTATTATGTATTTATTGCTTTTATATTTATATTGTTTACGGATAATTTTGTTGTGATATTCTAAAATTTAATTTATGTCTTTTAATGTCCCCGGGTAGAAGTGATTCATGCGATTCTATATTGCATGATTTAATAGTTTCTGATTCGAAGGATATGCTAGACAAATACAACAAATTGTTAAGACAATTTAGGTCGGTTTGAGAAAAGATGATTGAGGAAACACTTCAAATTTAAGACTTATACTTATTGGTTGGTGGGCGACCAATGATGGTCAATATGATTTTTCTATTGTCGATGAAATTTCCGAATTGATTGTCGGTGGATTTTGACACACTACCTGGACACATGTATATCACTATTGCGCCACGTGGTGGACCTTTGCAACAGATAAGTGAGAACACAAGTTCTTTCTAAGAAATATTGATCATACACAGGGATTGAGTAATGGAACAAGGTTGATAGTTACAAAACTTGGCGACCATGTTTTAGAAGGTGAATTTTTTCTGGCATCAATGCAAGACACAAGTTCTTTATTCCAATGTTATCGTTGAACCCTTCTGATTCTAGGATACTTATTAGATTTCAAAGAAGACAATTTCTATTGATGGTGTCATATGCCATAACTATCAATAAGAATAAGGGACAATCATTCTTGCACGTGGAACTTCTTCTTAAACGACTGGTGCTTACACATGAATAACTTTATGTTGCGATTTCTAAGGTGACAAATCGTTCCAGATTAAAGATATTGATTTGTGAGAAGAAAAGAAGAACAACAAAATCAACAAACATCGTTGTGTACAAAGAAGTATTCCAGAATTTGTAGTCATATGAAATCAATAAATGATGATATTATTTCTTATTTGCGAAATTTATTTATTTTATGAAAAAGATTTATCTAATTTCATATTGAATTATCTTTATCAAAACGTTTCTTCGTGCATCGCACAGGTGATTAACTAGTAGCCTAATTAAAACCAATGACTCAATGAGGAGTTTTATTATAATAGTTAAAGGACTAGTCAACTTGTCCCAGCTAGAGGCAACCATACTTAATTATTCAAACAATACACCATGTTAAATTACTCGATATAAAGCGATTACAATATTGATTCATTATTTAAAGTGATGTGATTCTTTTTTATCATTTTTATGAAATTTGAACTAAATAAGAGCATTATAATGCTGAGCTATTTCTTCAGGTTGTACTTTCAACTTAGCATAATTTTTTTCTAGATCATCAAGGGCCTTCGAGATCCATTGCTGAACCAGAATAGCTGGAATTTCTGCTTCCAAATAGCACAATCTCCCTTTTCATCAAATTGTGGCAGTTCGACTCATCATAGATTTTGAAAAAGGAGAATATGTTTTGGAAAATGAGGATTGATATTTTGGATCAATCTCAATCTTAAACAGAAAATGGTTTTATGTAAAGCTTTTTTTATCGAAGAATTACTTTACACAAAGAATTACTTTACACACACAGACGAATCACACTCGAATGGTGAATATATACAAAGCAAATGATGACAATTTATGTATGCACAAACAAATTCAAGAGAACTTAGATAATAATTATAGGCACTTAACAAAAATTCGAAACTTCTTGGATCAAACCAACGAGATTAATCAATTCAACATGCTACTATGAACATATATCCAGAAAACTAGATTTATTCACATTTTTATTGCACATAATTCTGATTTGAGTTCTACCAACAAGTAATGATTATCGACAGGTAACTCCTAACACTATATGATCACCTCACAATAGTCTCTAGAGCATGAATTACTCCAATTAATTCGAGGGATAGCTATACAAATTGAGCGGAACAATCAACACGCTCTGTAGAACAATCTTCCCAGAATTTGCCTCGTCAAAAAATTGTCGTCGTCGGAATAACAAAAAATGCACTGGAAGCAGCTCCTCTTCCTGGTTGGAAAATCATATTGCAGGTCCGGTTTACTCTTCACTTTTCCAATCTGAACAACCACTGCAGCCGTCGGAACTGCTCCAACTTCTAGTCAAGTATTCTCCACGCCCGTGCGGTCCTTCTGATGGCTTTATTTTGTCGATTGGTTGTCCGGAGAAAGAGGTTGATTTCCGATCAGTGCTCTTGAATTCTCTCGGTCGTGCTTAACTCATTTTCTACCTTTCACTTCTCGATTTCCAGTGTTTTTTCTTCTTGATTCAACACTCAATTCTTCAACCCAAACTCTGATACCATTTATTTATGATTTTTCAGCCAAGAACTCACAAGATTAGAGTTGAACTCCAGATTTCTTCTTCTTGCCTATGACTTGTCCTTCAATCGGGTTTTGCCTTTGTGTATCATTCCAGCTTCCAATTGGGCTCAGTTCTTTAGCCTAATAAATCATGCTTTGTTTTTCCGAGAAGGTGTATAGGATAATGGTTTCATCAAGCATCAGAATCAATCTGAAAACCGTACCCCCAAGAACGCACACATCACTCATATTTCAAGACAACGTTGTGAAAAATCTTTGGAAACCCAAACACTCATTAAGTAGATTTTGATTCTTTGCTTTAAAAAAAAAAAAAAAAAACCATTTTAGACCCAAAATAATTTTCATCCCTTTGAAAAATGGATTGAAATCCCATTTAATAACAAGTTGAGCTAAAATCAATTTGTAATAAGCCTCCGTTTGGTAAAGTAATCATTGTGATTTTTAAATCACTTTTCAAACTACACAATTCCCCAAATCAATCTCCAACCTTACATATATTTTCTCTCCAATTTTTAACCATTCATCTACCTAAAAAGCAACTAAAAAAAAATCATTTATTTTTTAAGGTTGGCCGCCGAACAGAGGCAGATATCAAACTTAAAACAATTCTTTATTAAAATAGGAAATTACCAAAACGCTCTCACATTAAAAATCAAATTTGTGAGGCATTTAATTCCTATACATCTATTTTATTTTTTTCCCTTTATGCCATTCAAAACGACATCGTTTGGAGTGAGTATATATAGACTATTATGGTGTTGTCCTACATTTTCATATTTCTTCTTCTCTCTTATATGCGCTACAAGTCTTTACGTTTCATGTATAATCGGCCTGATTTCGTCTTTGTTATGTTTCAGATTCTATTCCAACTTCATTTCTCTTAGATCTGCACAGTATGTCACGATATCTGGTTTGAAAGTGGTTAGTTTTTGTGATATTACGAATAGATCATTAATTAGGGTTCGAAAGCTGTGAGATTACTGATTCCGTCTTTTCACTTTCGTCCCCTTTTGTTTTCGAAAATCCAAACTGATTTCTTGTAAACCTACAACGTCGGTTAGGTATGAATGTTGTCAGGCCTCTTGTTTTTTGCTCATGGGCAATGGCTAAATTCCAGGACTGAGTACAAAACAAAATAGTTTAAAATCGTGGATCAAATGGTATACCCTTATGAGGAAATTACACTCAAACAAATTTTTCAACTTATCAATTCTAAAATGAAGTTTGCACCTTATTTGTTCAAAAATTAGGCTACCTTTTAAATATTAAAACAATATATTATTAACTTAAACTAATAAATCCAAAAATGTAAACACAACCACAATTCCTCTCTCTAAAACCTAACTCAACCGGTCCTCTCCGTCTTCATCAATGACACCACCTCACCGCTGCCAATCTAGACAGTTCGGTGGATGTGTTGTGGCTTCGATCTGCTTGCTGAGGTCGCACGCGTTGGTGGTGTGCGATGGTGGGAATGGTGCGGCTTTCAAGCTGTGAGATAGTGGTACGCTGGCTGCGAGTTTGAGAAATTCTTCTGTGGTACTGGAGATTGGTGGAGTGGTGGTGGAGGTGATGCAGTTGTTTGTTGCGCATTTTGGAGGCGGATCTATGGGTGTTGCATTTTGGAGATGGTGGTGCGGTGGTGTTGCGATTTGAGGTGATCTATGAGATGGTGCATTTTTTAGGCGGTGGTGCGATGATGGAGATACAGTTTTTGGTGGAGCTGTGCTCGTCCCTGCGCGGTGGTGCTGAGGAGGAGGCAGATGGTGGCGGGTAGGAGGTGACTACGAGGTGGAGAGGTAGCCGGTAGTGGTGGTGGTGGTGGTGGTTTGGGTGTTGGTGGCGGTGGCTGTTAGGTGGGATTGCGGCGGTGATGGTGGTGGTGTTGTTGGCGGAGGTCGGTACGAATGTTGGTAATGGTCAGTGACAGTGGTGGTGTTGACCATGGGCGGAGCCAGGGTGGGCCAACTGGGCCCTGGCCCACCCCTATTACAAATAATCCTTTATAAGTTTTAAAAAAAAAAATTCTTAAACAAAGACCAACCAAAAAGAAATCCGGCCCAACCCAAAAAAGTGGGTTGGCTCCGCCCTTGGTGTTGACAATGGTGGAGGTGGTGGTGCAATGGAGTGGGGTTAGGGGTGGTGGTGGTTGTATAGTTACAATATCATGATTGTGATTGATAGTGGTCTATTTTGTGGCCTAAAAAATTTGAGACTGTGATTAAATCTATAATTGTGACTTATATTTGTGCTCTTGAAAAAGATTTTGACCTATGAAATTTATGATTTGTGATCAAAAAATAAATTGTGACACATAATTTGTTAAATTGTAATCAATTAACTCGAGATTTGTGATCTACAAAATTCGATATTTGTGATCAAGAGATAAGTTGTGACCTAATAAATAAATAAATGGTAAACGTGATTTTTAAAATTTGTGACCGACAAAGACTAGTGAGTCGTGACCTATAAAATTTGTGACCCTTATTTTTATAATTTGTGATTGAAAAATAAATTGTGACTTTTAAATTTGTAATTTGTGACAAAAAATAAATCGTGACCTATGAATTTTAATTTGTAACCAAAAATAAGTCACAACCAAATATTTGTGACCGAGAAAATAGTTGTGAGCCATATTTGTGACCAAGAAATAAGTCGTGACCTTTTGTATTTGTAATTTGTCACTGTTCGCTCCGCAAGTACACGGGTCGCGCAAGTAATAAAGTGGACTTGAGTTCAAATATCGATCCGACAGAGATTGTTTTATTTTAGACTACTACCTTAACCGGAACTAGAAAAAACTTTGATTGAGTTGGAATTTTTATTTTTGAAAATTAAAATAAAGATTAAACTAAAAAAAATGACAAATCTGATTTTAAACGAATGAAAATAAATGCGTTAGAATTATGAATCCATTTTGACTCTATCATCTATATTTTAACCAAATTATTTAAATGCAATTCACTGGTTTTGAATTTTCATATTCCAAATGTAGTTAAAACTCCCTTTCGAACAAGCATTAACACATATTCCTACGCACGACCCAACTATATTTCTATGTTGAATCCGAATGTGTAAGAAAGCATTAAAAGATTTGTGAATACTATAGCAGAAAACACAAAGCATATGTGTATATTTCTATCCCCTATCGGACTTTGTGGCAATTGAAGCAAGTCTAATGAAATCCTAATCTTTCGAACTTAAGAAATCACAACCTAAAATTATACAACTAGTGATCAAGTAATTGCATGATAGAAAAATCATAATTCATTTGCTCAAAACCATGAATTGCATAAATTAAATAATAGATTAAAATATGGAGTCAAGAAATCAAAACTTCATCACAATTCCAACACAATTAACCTAGCCGAGAAACATAACATAAAATAAATAACAAGAGATATGAAAAGATATAATACAATTCATCTCCTTGCGATTGTATCTTCAATCCTGATCTTGGCGTGGTTTGGATTCCCTCGGTAATTTAACAGCTTTTGGCATCAATTTCATAAGTTGGAAACCCTTAATTTCATGTCTTATACCATGTATTTGTATATTTTCCCAAAGCCTAGGTCAAAAATAAGAGAAATCTACTGAAAATCACGTAAAAAGCCCAACTGTGGCCCATAATATAACCATGCTATCGCAGGGTACAAATCCATGCGATCGCGCAGGCATCCGGAAAACCATTCTGACCATTTTTTAACAGGTCATGCGATCGCGACGTTATAATTCCATGCGATCGCATGGTTATCCGGATAGAGTGCAATTTTCATCTTTTGAGGTGCTTTAAGTTGGTCCTCATGATTTTATTACACATCAGGTCCTTCAACTTCTGGTTGTTGCAATTTAGTCCCTGAACTTCTAATTTCTTCCGAATTTGGATTCTTCTTTGAGTATTCTTGCAGTCGAGCCCTTGATTTACTTCATCAACTCTTGATTTGCATACTTTGATACTTTTATCATTCAATTGCTTGATTTGAGCTTCAATTTCATTGTTTTTTTTTACTTTGAGATTATTCCTGAAATACAAACAAATAATAACGAAATAAATAGCAAATATTCTTGAACAAGCAATTAAAATCCTAATTTTAGGATGGAAATAAGTGTATAAATTACTTATCAGTCACCAAATATTTTGATAATTTGTGACAAAAAATAAGTCATGACCTAAAAATTTATTATTTGTGACCGGGTATTAAGTCGTGATCATACTATTTTATAATTTGTGACCTATAAAATTTGTTATTTGTGTTTATGACCATAATTGTATAATTGTGATCCCAACCTATTTAATTACCTATTTTTAAAATAAAAACTTGATTTTTGTATTAAAACCACAAGTTTCTAAAATTTTAAATTTCGTCCCTCAAACTCCTATATTTGTATTTATCCCTACTATTCTTCATTGGGTGTTAACACAATGTCCTGTTAATTAGACAATTCAGTTAGTGGATTTAGGGCTAATTAGGCCCAATCATAAGTTTAAATTAAAATCTTTAAAATAAGGTATTTTGATACTATTCTACAAAATCTGGTAGAATAAAGAGAAATAAGGTTCTAATGTTACTCCCTCCTAACAATTCGAACATTCACTAGCTACCGTCGTCACGGGATTCCTTTCCCCAGCACTGTGAGTTACCCTTTTCTTTTGTGATTTCAAATCTGAATCAAAGGACTCTTGAATCAATTAGTTTCAAAAAGTGGGTTGATGCAACTGGAGAGAGCTTGAAACATTTTTGTTCTTGGCTCTGAAAGACCTGTAATTACTCTCCAGTACTTCTTTATTTCTGGTATCGACGAAGCCACTTTTGTGTGACACGGTGGCAGCTCAAGGCGGTGAAGATTGGCGAAGGCAGATGTGTTGGGTAACTTGGGTTTTGATGCGTAGGTTGTATCTGGTTCGTGTACGTTGCGGCAGTGGTATGTTGGCCTTGCAGATCCGACTGGTCGGTAAGTTGTGGCGGTGTGTGGTAGGTTGTGGTGGTTTGTGGCAGGTTGTAGAGTCAGTCGTGTGAAGAGGTTGCAAAGATCACCAACAGACGACTATGATCGGCGATGTTGCACACAGTTTATTTCACTACTGTTGGCTCTCTTTTTATTTCACTACCGTAAGCTTTTATTTTAATAGTGGTTTTTGGGTGATGTAGTTGTTGTGGCCGAAGTCAGTGACGGATCCAGCCGACAAGTCCTGCTAGAGCATTGACCATTGACCCGTTGGCTGTTGATCGTTGACCGACGAACGTCAACGATCGCAGTAGCGAGATTGTGAATATTATTTAATGAAATAATATTTAAAAATGAATAAATAAGTATAAAAATAGAATAAAAAGTTATAATGAAATATATGAACATATAACCCAATACAAATCAAAAGAGATGCAAAATACATGACATTGACATAAAACTAGAACCACTAGGTTGAGATTTTCGTTTAGATTGAAAAAAGTTTCATAATCTGTAAATCAATGATCACAAATCAAATCAAATATTTATCAAATCTCAATTCACAACCTATAAATCAATAATCACAATTCACAAATCAAATCATATTTTCATCCCAATAATCACAATTCACAAATCTAGCCACATTGCAAAAACTTCAATGTAACATTCATGCATAATTCTCAAATCAATTATAACGAATCAATGTTTAGCCTCATTACCTGATAATCGAAATGAGAAATCACAAATGGATCAAAAATTGGGGAATGACAATGGGCATCCGAGTAATCTAACCAAAAAATTGAGAAATCAAACATCAATATTACTGATTAAAATGTTTAAAACATTGGCATTCACATTACAAAATCTGAAAATTACAAAAAAACAAAAATTATATATATATATATATATATATATATATATATATATATATATATATATATATATATATATATATAACAAAAGAAATCAGACTTCAAGTCTTCAAGTGTGTTACCTGTGGTTGTGACCATCGTCGTCGGCCTGCTCGGAGACTCCATGCGCAGTGGTGAGCACAAGCAACCGGCAGCGCTGGAGTGGCGATGGACAGTGGTGGCGACTCGAGTCTCGAAGGGCTGACCGCTGTCGCCGCTGAGAGTGAGGATCGGGGATTAGGGATTTCAGATTTGGCTTGAGTTGATCTTGCAGATTGGATCAAGATTTATACTGCATATGGGTTTGGTCTTCTCACTTCTGGTTCTGGACTTTTGGTTTTGGGCAAAAAAAACCACTGCACAGCGCCATAGCCGGTGCCCGGTGGTCCACCGGCGGCCAGGTAGCACGGCCGTGCTACCTCACCTAGATGTGGATCCGCCACTGGCCGAAGTGGTGGAGGTGTTTTTGATAATGATAGTCAGAGATGGTGGTGGTGGTTTGTAAATTAGATTAACGTAATTAATTAGAAGTTATGAATTGCATTTATTTGTACAAATTTATTAGTTACAATTGTAATTATTTGTAAACGTAATTTATTGCAGAATGTAATTAATTTGCAAATGTAGTTGTAATTAAGATGAATGTAATTAATTCAATTATTTTTAATAAAAAAATTGTCATATTTTACGTATCCATTAGTTACAATTATATATTTTAATTACAAAATTGAAATAAGGTTACAATTGTAATTAATTACAAAATTAAATTAAAATTACAATCATAATTCATTATAATATGTAATTAAGTTGCAATTGTTGCTGTAATTAAGGTGACTGTAACTAATTTAATTTATTTCAGCAAAGAAATATGTCGTACTTTACAAATTAAATAATTGCAAATGTAATTCATTACAAATTGTAGCTAATTCAATTAATGTTAAAAGAAAAATAAAATTTTGTATGACTTGTAATATAAAATTAAGTTACAATGGTAATTAATTAGTTACAATTATAATTAATTTCAAAATTTATATTAAATTGCAATTGTAATTCATTACAAAATATAATTAATTGTAGAATGTAATTAAGTTAAAATTGTAACTAATATTCACTTAAATGATGATAATCTGGTGGTGCATTGATGAAAAAAATTATTGCAATGTCAGGGAACGTGGCTTCGTTGTAACAATGGCGGCAAGTGAAAATCTGATTACAACAAGGAGCTTGTAGTTTACACCTTCTCCTATAATGGTCACCACCTATTCCATCCACAAATTAAAGTGCGCATAGAATCATGATTTATGTCAAGATACCAAAATAAACGAAAAAGAAAAGTAGAAAAAACGAGACAAGAAAATGTCAACACATAAAGTAATTTTCAGAATTCTTCTTTGGAAATATTATTACTGCAATTGGAACCACAACTTTTTAGCTTCTTTTTGTTTCAGGTAAAGGGCGGCGACGTTGTGGTCCTCCATTGATGGTCGCCAATTGGTAATTGCTAGTTGCTCTACAGAATAAGATATGATTATATGAAGTAACCAACCAAGCAACAACATATAAGAATCAATCGATCTTCACGACGAGGATGAGGGGTTTTGATTGAAACTTTTGATGGTGCCTCTAGATGAAGGGTTCAGTACTGTTACAGTAAGTTTAGTGCTTTCTTATTTGAACTGAAAACAAGATCATATAAAAGCAATATGACTAAGATGTAAGCATAGTTGGTACCACTTCTTGTGGCGAAGATATTGTGGGGAAAAGATAGTGGTGGCAGTGAATCACAGCAGTGGTTGTTTGGATCCTGCTCGTCCGAGTCAGATGGGGAGATGTCGAATCGCAAGGGTACGAAAAGGAACTCTGTCCGCTCGAAAGTTGATTGAGAGGGTGTGATGGTGGTTCAAGGTCACTTGCGGCTGAGCTGTTTTTCTCCGGTGGATCTCACACAGCAAGTGTTTCTCCCCTCTTCGGTGGATTTTACTTGATTTTCATAATATGTTTTGTATTGTTCAAATATCTTTTAAAATATATGATATTGAAAAATAGATCATCTCAAGTTGTGTATCCGTGTACTTAACCCTGGATTTAATGGGAACCCACTTTTCCTTGTAGCCTGAAGACTCGTTTCATAACGTGGATGTTACATTATTAAGAGAGCGGGAAAAAAATATATATATATATATATATATAAAATGTGCTCGATTTTTAAAATTTGTAGAAGGTTCCATTTCATTCTACTTTCAACAAAAGCCACCTAATGAGGAGCTTTCTGTGCCTCTCTGCACTTTGAACGATTTCCACCGTTTCGACTGTCAAATGGCACTCCTTTTTCAACCAACTTTTAACTTTAAAATGCAATATTGCAACCTTTCTCCTTCGAGAGGGGTTGACCCCAAAATGGCAAACTATGAGACTTATAATAATAATAAAATAAGAGTTTTGAATTTGTAAATAAACTAAAGTCTATTATGACTTTATTCGTTCGTTATATATTATTTGTTTCTTGAATTTTCGAAACAAATTTGTAATAAGAAGTCAGGTAACATATGATGGTAGAAATGAGTTTTGGAAGGAATTCTTTTTAGGAAATCTAAGTTTAAATTTAAATTTGAATTAAATAATTATATCAGGATTCCTCTTAGTAATGACGGCTTAAAATACAATAATTCATATCATTTATGAAACAGCTCTATCTAAGAGCTAATAATAATTGATTTGATCTACACTAAGTTGTAAAAAAAAGGAAATTTCGGCAGCAACCTAAAGCTACAAAAGGTTTTTTATAAGATAAAATTGGTTTGTTGGTAAAAAATGAAAGGAGTTTTTTTATATTCTAATAATTCAGAATCAATTATGTCGACATGCAGAAGGACGAAACTTATATCAAATAATGTAGTGATGACACATACGTGAGATTAAAGATTAAGTGCTTGTTTGGTTCTCACTTCTCACACATATTTTTTTTTACATATTCCACAAATTCATTTTCTATCACACATTTTTACTTTTTAATCACACATTCTCTCAAAAATAAAAAATTTCTCAAATTTTCAAAAAAGCTACTTACACGCCAAACATGCTCTAAAATTTGAAATTTAACCAATTTCAGATAATAAACCCTTTAACCACAAACATTCCTTAACAGCATCTGTATCAGCTATATATTCTGCTTCAATTGATGATAAGACAACAAGTTTTTGAAGCTGGGATTTCCAGCTGATACAGGAAGAGTTTAAGGTAAAGAAATAAGATGATGTTGATTTCCTGTTATCAACATTTTCAGCAAAATCTGAATCAACAAAACCTTTAAGTTTAAAATCATTTTTGATTTTAGAAAACACTAGACTAAGTCTAGCAGAACCTTTCAAGTATTTTAAAAGACATTTCATAGCTTCCCAGTGCAATTCACCAGGATTGCTCATAAATCTACTTAAAACACTTACTGCAAATGCTATATCAGGTCTGGTACAGACCATTAAATACATGACAGATCGAACATCATTTGAATATGGCACATTTTTCATTCTAAGTAATTCATCATCAGACTTAGGACAATGCTCAATAGACAATTTAAAATGTGCAGGCAAAGGTAAAGATACAATTTCCCAGATTGTCTATTCCTAAAAATATCCATGCCAAGTATTCTTTTAGCATTTCCTATATCTTTTATCTCAAATTCAGAATGCAGTTTACCTTTAAGAACATTTATATCATGCATATTTGGTCTAGCAATAAGCATGTCATCCACATATAAAAGTAAGTAAATGAAATCAGTTTTGCCAAGTTTAAAATAAAAATAGGAATCATATTTTTTTTTTTTGAAAATTTAAGCTTTGGATATAAGAATCAAATCTCTTATACCACTGCCTAGGAGCCTATTTTAAGTCATACAATGATTTTTTCAACAAACAGGCCAAATCAGAATTTCTACCTTTTTCAAAACCTTTAGGTTGATGCATATAAATTGTTTCATCTAAAGAACCATAAAGAAAAGTGGTTTTCACATCCATTTGCTCAAGTTCTAAATCAAATTGTGTAACCAAAGCAAATAGAATTCTGATGAAAGTGTATTTAACAACAAGTGAAAATATTTCATTAAAATCAATTCCTTCTTTTTTAGAAAAACCCTTTACTACAAGTCTAGCCTTGTACCTAGGTTTCATGTCCTTAGATTCACTTTCTTCCATTTTAAAAATCCATTTACAGTCAATTATCCTTTTATTTAGAGTCCTATTGACTAAAATCCAAGTATCATTATTTAAAAGTGAGTCCATTTCATCTTGCATTGCTGCAAGTCATAGTTTGGAATCCTTAGAAGACACAGCTTCTTCAAAGGATTGAGGTTCAAGTAAAATAGGATCAGAATATGTAAAAGCAGACACAAAATCAGGATCCTCAAACCTAGGAGGAGGTCTAATCTCTCTTCTAGGTCTATCCCTAACCAATTGATAATTTTCTAGATTAGTTTCAACTTCAGGAATATCATCATATTGTGGTTCAGTGCCTGCAGGTTCATGGTCAGGTTCATGAATGACATAAGGAGACTGTGTGGGTTGCTCCACCTGAAACTGAGTATTGGGCAGGCCATTTTCATCACCTAAATGGTCTACCCTCAGCTCAGAAGTAATAAATTTTTTTTCTTTAACAGGATCAGTCAATTTTTCATTTTTGCAAGGAAAATCATTTTCATTAAAGACCACAGACCTACTCAAAATGACCCTGTATCCTCCCTGATCCCTGACCCATAACCTTTAGCCCTTGACTCCTTCTCCATAACCAAGAAAGACACATTTTAAAGACTTGGAGTCAATTTTAGTTTCAGAATGGTGTGAGTAGGCAGCACAACCAAAAACTTTTAATTTTGAAAAGTCAGGAAGATAATCATTCCAGATTTGATCTAGAATCTTAAAATCAATAGCACTACAGGGAGAAAGATTTATCAAATAGGATGCAGTTTTGACTGCTTCACCCCAAAAAATTTTAGGCAAATTTGAATCAAGTAGGAGACACCTAGTTCTTTCAAGAAGTGTCCTATTCATTCCTTCAGCAACCCCATTTTGCTGTGGACTGTAGGCAACAGTCTTATGCCTGAGAATACCTAAGGTGCTACAAAAAGAATCAAACTCTTGATTACAAAATTCTAAACCATTATCAGTTCTAATGGTTTTGACTCTTTTTCCTTTCAAATTTTGAACTAAGGTGATCTAGTTTTTGAAAACAGACACAGTAGTATCCTTAGTTTTTAACAAATGAACCCAGATTTTCCTAGAAAAGTCATCTACTATAAGAAGAAAATATCTGAAACCTGAAACTGAACCCACAGGAGCAGGACCCCACAAATCAGCATGCACATATTCAAGCACATCAGAAGATTTATGAACACCTTTACCAAATGAACTTCTTTTCTGTTTGCCTAACACACATTTTTCATAGAAGTCGAGTTTATGCAACACATCATTACCAAATACACCTTTTGTCTCAAGTAGCTTAAGTCATTTTTGACCTATGTGTCGTAATCTTTTATGCCATAATTCAGTTTTATTCAAGTCAGACATAGCATTAAAAGACTTAGTATAAACATGCAAGACATTCAACATATAGATCCCATTAATTTTGGGAGTACTCATAGTCAAACATTTATTTTTGAAAATACTCAAAAAACCAATTTGCATTCTGATCTCAAAAGATTCAGAATCTAAAACTCCAAGTGAAATCAAGTTCCTTTTCAAATCAGGAACATATCTGGTTTTATTCAAAGTAAGAGTTTTGTTATTTTCAAGATGTAACAAAACCTTTCCAATACCTTTCACATCACAAGAAATATTATTGCCTAGTTTCACAGAGCCAAAACAATCATTACTGAAATCAGCAAACATATCATTTTCAGGACACATGTGAAATGTGCAACCAGAATCTAAAATCCATTCATTCTTATTATCTGACTTAGTAGTGACATAAACCACCCCATTATTATTATTATTATTATTATTATTATTATTATTATTATTATTATTATTATTATTATTATTATTATTATTATCATCATCTTGCACTGCAGCCTCAGTCTGATTACTGATTCCCTGTTCATTTTCCTTTTAAAACAGTATTTAATATGATGTCCAGGTTGGCCACAATAAAAACAAATTCTAGGTGGTTTATCTATATTTGCAGTACCAGCATTATTATCCTGAGATCTAAAGTTGTTCTGGTTTCTGAAATTATTATAATTTTTAGCATTATTATCTTGATTTCTGAAACCAGACTGACTCCTAAAGTTACTGTCTCTAGGCCTATTGAAGTTGCCCTTATTTTGAAAATTTCCTTTTACAGGCTTGTTATTCCAATCCCTATTATTGCTAGAAGTATTCCAATTTTTATTGAAATTTGTTCCAGCCTTGTTCAGTCTAGGAGAGTTCTTCTTCCTAGAGGTACCTATCACATTATAGGCTTCCTTAGGATTATGTTTAAACTCTAACTCTTTATTCTTAAGGGATGTATAGACTATTTCAATGGTCAACTTCTGCCCCCCATACTCCAAAGCATTCCTCAAATCTTTAAACTTATCCCCCATAGCATTCAGTAAACAAACAACTTTTTGTTCATCAGTAAGTTTTTCATCACAGTTTAATAGACTTTGTGTGATCTTAGTAAACCTACTCATGTTCTCTTCTACATCCTTAGATGGATCAAATTTAAAAGAGAAATATTGTTTCCAAAGAAAACACTTATCAGGAAAAGACACAGTATCATAGAGTTCTTCCAATCTATCCCATAATTCTGATGTAGTTTTAGTGTTGCCTACTTGTCTAATGACATTATCAGATAAGTGTAAAAATAAAGTGCTCCATGCAGTTTCATCCATTTCAAGTTGTTTGTCCTGAGGGGTATCAAGGGGCCAAGATTTATCAATAGCCTTAGCACATTTCATTTGAAGTAGTAAAGCTCGCAATTTCTGGCTCCAGAGGTTGAAATCCCCTTTGCCATTCCATATTTCAACATCTACCTTAACAGTAGCCATTGAAATAATGACCAAGATTTTGAAAATATTTCAAGTTATTGAGCTTTAGTAGTTCAAAGAACAAATAATCAGGCAGTAAACAATAATGCAGGTCACAATCACAAAGTAAGACAATATCACTATGTCAAGAATTTATATTCAAGAAAGTTTGCTAATATTCAGAACACAGTATTCAGCAAACAAGTAATCAAGGTGATCACAATTCAACAATCTAATTACTCAATCAAGAAAATGTTCAAAGCAGTATACTGATAAAAAAAAACTGTGCTTCTAGTATATCCCTCAACTTATACTGGATATTCCCACACTCCCTTAGATTCCCGAATTCTCAATGAAATCCTGGACAAAGGTAAGCTAGGGATCCTAGTTATAGGCTTCAACGGAGAGATTTGGGAGAGAACAAGAAATTTGAAAGATAAATTTACAGTATTAAGATTGCTGTAATTGAATAATATCACATGATTGCAGAGTTTTATTAAGCTATAACAGCTTCCACAAAGAGTCAGAATCCTAGAAGTCCATGGCCACTAAGCACCAATATCAATTATCCATCACAAAGAATTAATTCACAAAGAAATGTCACCAGTATTCACCACGAAGAATTAACCACCAAGAACAACGTAGGATCTATGTGTGACCAGAATATTTTATAGAAAATATTCTGAGTCTCAAGATCCTCAAAAAATATAGACTCAGAAATAAAATCCAGATACACAAAATTTCAGAAACCCTAATTTAAAATGGTTTCAAAAGAACAGTATCCACAAAGTTTTAAAATATTTTATATAAAAACCTTTCTTAAAAATTTTTGAATCTGAAAGATTTTTAAAATTTTTTTTTTCAGAAATCAAAGAGATATACTATTAGGGTTTGAAAAACAACTTAAGAAAATAAAAATTTCTTAAAAGTTTTAAACGGTTCAGAAACCCTAAAATCGTTTAAAGAAATCAAATACGTTCCAGAAACACTAAAATTAAAAATTTGGATCTTACCAGATCTGAGTCAAATCCACCGATTTTTCAAAGAACCCTAATGCTCTGATACCACTGTTAGGATTTAAGGCTCAGAATCAAACCACAAAGAACAAAATCAAGAATAAACCACAAAGAATCAAATCACTTTATTCGAAAATCGTAAAGTTACAAAACCAGAAATCAAAACCCAGAAATATACATATAACTTCCTGAAAAACTAAGAAATCGTATAAAAAACCACAAAGATCAACTGAGTTTCAGAATACTCTGACAAAACTCACAAAATTGTATACTGATTATTACAAAATCAGTATCTAACACTATCACTGAGAATATACATTCAAGATCTAAGAATTTCAGGAAGAAATCACAAAGGCGGTGATAGTTACTGGATCATGAAACCGGGTCACAGCATTGGGCTCAAGCAAGAATTAAAGATTGGGCTGCTTCCGGTCCAATTCGTATATTTAGTTCAATTGTCCAACAATAATCATTATACTGTTCACGTGTTTAGTGTATGCATATAGCCTTTATTTTGTACTCATTATTCAAAATCTCACTTTTTTTTAATCTAATTTTCAATCACATTTTACCAATAAAATAATTTACACAGAATCTCAAAAAATTCCCTATATTTTAACCACACACTCTCCAAAAATTAACTATTATAAATTATTACGAAAAAACCACGTGGTTAAAAGTAGTGATGATAATGGGGCATATCGATACTTATCCAAATCCGCTCCATGAAATTTCGGATTGAATCAGATCAAACAGTAAAATTTCGGATCTTGTCGGGTTTGGATCAGAACAAGCGTTAAGAAATTTTCGTTATATATTTTTGTTAAAGACAAACAAATCAATACATAATTCATAAAATAACTAATATAATATCTAATTCATACAACAAAACATTACATATATAGAGAATTAAAAATTTTGCACCAAATTCAATAAAAGATTATATATTTTAGATTTAATAATTAAATTCTTTACATATTTTTTTAATTTATTAAAAAATAAACCAGATTGTGGATTGGGTCGGATCGGGTCGACGGATCAATGGATTGGAATGTAGCGATTTTAAAATTCTATTAAATAATTTTATACAGAGAATGGACATTGAAATTGAAAATTGTATTAAAGTATTATTATCAATCTTCAAATTATGAAAAACGTTATTAGAATTGACTTTATTAACTTATTCGAATGTGGAAATAAAATATCGATTCAAAATTTCGTTCGCTTTCATTTTAAAAAAATGAATACGTATAAATCATTAAAAGAATTTGTCCAAAAAAAAAAAAAATTATTAAAAGAAGTTCAAATGAATTCACAAGTTTCAATTTGAGTTGGTTAATAATGAAAATTTTAGTAGAATTCTATCATATTTAATAAAATATATAATTGAAAAATTGATAAAAATTATATATTTAGTAAAATATATGATTACAAGAATTTGAAAAAATAAAAACTTAAAAATTGAGACAAAATAAATGCTAGAGGAATATAAGCTAAGAACATCTCCAACTAAAAGGCTCTTTAATTTAGAGAGCAAAAATCCTGAAAATTCTACTCAAGCACATTCTCTATTATTAAATAAATTTAAATAATTTCAAGTTTCAATGATCTATACATTATCTTTCTTTATTATATATTTGATTTCATTGATCATTCACTTTTAAAATATACTAATATTTTTACCTGTGCGCACGAGATTTCTATTCGTGATAATGATTTCAATGAAGATTTATAAAAATATGTTGATTAAACAATCATATCAAATAAAACACATATGAGAAGAACATTTTATTAAAAAATGTTATCAAATTTGAAACTTTAAAAAAAATAAAAGTAATCAAAACAGGAAATGCTACATTTGCACCCGGTGTACCGCGCATCTTAAAGTTTGTCACTTAATTAAATTTTTTGGATTAAATTGTTTTGATTTTTATCTATATTTTTATCTATGAGAAGAAAATCATCACTTTCTTTCACAAAAGAATAAATCTTTTGGAACTTTAGAAACACAACCTTTCATTTGTGACTTACAACACTAACATTTAATCAAAAGAGTAGTAGATTCATTATTAAATGAAAGAAAAAGTCATACGTTCAATGATAATCAAAGACATACTGCAGGTTGATCAGCTTGTTGGTCTAGCTACTTCCAATGTCCAGTTTGGCCGCGTTCCAAAAAGATTACATTATGTCTTCCAGTTACACTCGGTCCCTTCTAGTATGATATTCTACCAAATAAGCATAAAAATGATGAAGTTTATATTCATACATAATCAGATTGCAGTGTACAAAAAAGTAGTTTGTCACACAGGCATTATAAACAACATCTAAATTAAAACAAAGTAAGATGATAGGTTTTTTTTTTTTAACCAACATCTGTTCAGTATATTGAAATCAGAATAAGATGCATACATGAAATACAAATTTAGAGTACAACTATCTACAGAATGTCAAGAAATTATAGAGCTTCAACTGCATGTTGATGATGTGGACATTGCAAACATCAACATCAATCGATTACTTCAAGAATTCCTAATAGTAATTTGCAGAACGGATTATAGATCTAAAATTGCTAGTCAGGACTCAGAACCTTGTCTGAAAGAAAAAAATGCCAAGGTAAGAATAAAACATGAACTACCAAAAAGTCAAGATTCCTGCTCTCTCTAAGGATAAAACGGGAACCTACGTACCAAAAAGTCAAGATTCTTGCTTTCTCTTACGAGCATTATTCTCTCCACTTTCACCTCTAATTCCCCTATTTAACTATCAAAGTAAGATGATAGTTGCAAGTAAGTGAAAAAACATGCACATCAATAAAAACTATTCTAACAGTTTATTTTTTCTTTAAAGAAGTCACTTGAAAATATGTTGCCTCGGTTGATTGGGACGAAGAACCAGCCTTGGCATGTGTCTTTGGAATTAGAAATTGCTTCTACCGAATTTAAGTATAGTTATCTGTTTCTACCAAGTTCACATATAGTTAAGTACATAAATAATCATAATCACATAAAACTGGAAAATTGTTAACAAATAGTTCAAGGGCAAAAATATAAAGTGAAAAAAAAAAAAAAAATGCACCTTCTGGAGCAATGGAGAAAACTGACATAGCAATGGTAGTTCAAATCCAAGCAATGCATTAATATCCTTTCCCAAAAAATGAATAAAAGAAGTAAGATAGAATGCTATTATAATTTGATCAGTAACCATTTTTTTAGAGTAATTCTACACATACATGTTTTTTTGACATTTTTGAGTGACATGTCGAGGTGTCACTTCTACATTGGTCACTGCCGAGGTGGGTCACCATGTCCCACCTCGACATCAATCAATACCGATGTGACATGACCTCGAAAATGTCACTTAAACATGTCAAAAAAATATGTCCATTTAGAATTTTTGATTTTTTTAAGTATACATCCTGTGCAAATTAGTTTCTTCATTGAGAACAATAAACATTATTAATACTCAGATTCTTATGCATTAAAATCCTAGCAGAGAACCATACCCAAAAGCAAAAAGAGTTATCACATATAATTTTCCAACTACTCGGTCTCTAATACACCAATTTAAAGAGTTTTTTTTTTTACAAATCATTAATACATATATTTATTCATCAGATAAAGTTGCATTTAAATAGACAGTTGTAAGACTTATTAACAATTCATTTAAAAAAAAAAATGAGGTGCCAAAATAACCCAGTTATTCTACATGAAAACAACTATTATTCTAATCAACACGATCACTGAAATCTAGAAATATCATAGAACTTAACACTTCAACAAATGTAAATTTCTAACAATGTGCATATCCAAGCTAATAGTATAATGTTTTTCCAGTTTACCAAAATCCATAAAATTCAACATTGTGCATAACCAAGCTAATAATATAAAACTTTTTTAAAGAGTCAATCAGAGTATTTTTTAATTGAGATTCTAAACCTAAACAGGCATGTTATACATGTCAGCACACTACGACCTTTTAATATATACACAAATAATTTGAAGCTTTACCGAATATATTGTAGCGCCCCGAGTTCCGTATACCCGATTCACTACGTCATTTTCTGTCTAAATTTTTCGAATAATATTTTTGCGGAAGAAATAATTGAAATTCATTTTTGGCAACATTAAATAAACTGTAATGGCCGCTAAAATTGAAAACATTTATGAAACCATTTGAAATAGTAAATCGAACCATTAATATTGTAAAGAAATTACCAATATCATAATTTCTTAAATAAATGAACTTCTCTAAATTATTCGATTGTTTGGAAAATACGGAAATCATTAACGTCAAACTTTCAACCGTTCAACGATTATTGCCACCATCATTCATCGCTCGCCACCGTCTCCGAAATCTGCAAAACTGTTAAAAAGTAGGGTGAGTATTTCATGGGGGAAATACTCAGTAGACTCATCGCAAATTAATTTAATTTATAAGATGATTAAACACATAAATCCCGGCTCTTTATAAAACGGGCATTGATAGAGCTTCTTTATAAAACAGCTCTTGATAAAACTCATATTGTGCATTACAGCACGGGACATATTTTGCAAATCATAGGCTCTTTGAAAATAGCTCTTTGAAAACAGCTCTTTGAAAACCATATACTTATAAAAACATTTTAATTATGCCAAGCATAATTTCTTTTGAAAGCATAACATAAGATAGGATTGAAATCCTCATAAACATAAATAGACACAAGAACTTTACCGAACTTAGGTGGCAAGAATTCTTATGCAGTAAAATCATAATAACAGTAAGTTTTCATCATAACATAGGATAAAATCGAAATCCTCATAAACATAAGAATTTTACCGAACTTAGGTGGCAAGAATTCTTATGTAGTAAGTATACCAAGCATAATTTTCTGAAATTCATAGGGATCAATTGCATCATAACATAAGATAGGATCGAAATCCTCATAAACATATGCGACAGGAATTTTACCGAACTTAGGTGGCAAATCCTCATAAACATATGGAAACATAGGAATTTTACCGAACTTCGTGGCAAATCCTCATAAACATAGGAGACACAAGAATGTTACCGAACTTAGGTGGCAAGAATTCTTATGTGTAGCGCTACTAAAACTCCGGTCCCCTTAACATATCATAACTTATCATATGGGACCCAAAACAATCTTGGTAGATTGATTTCATAGCAATGATCCAAAAAAACATTTTCGTGAAGCATAGGGTATACTTACTTTTCGTAAAAACATAAAGTATATTTTCTTTTCATAAAAACATACTTACTTTTCATAACAACATAAGGTATATTTACCTTTCATAACAACATACTTGCTTTTCTTAAAAATTGACTTTCACAAGTCACATGACATTCATATGAAATCATAATTTAAATCAATTAATAAGTGCGAGTCTACCTCAAATCCGACGAGTGCAAAGTTGAGCGGGAATGACTTCAATTCCTTTAAATTCTCCGTACGCTTCGTCTTAGCCAATAAGTCACTTTAGTCTATCGAATATATAGTTCAAAATGATAAATTATAATTTGAGGACTAAAATTGATGTTTTGAAAGTTGAGGGACTAAAATGAATGCTTTGAAAGTTCAGGGACTAAAATAGATATTTTGAAAGTTGAGGGACTAAAATAGATACTTTTGATAGTTGAGGGACTCAAATGAATACTTTTGAAACTTGAGCTTAAAAGTAAATCAGCAGGGACTGAAGTGATCAGATTTTGAAAATGAAAGGGCTGATTAAAACTCATTTAAAACTTAAGGGCTGAAATTGATGATTTTAAAAGCTGAAAGGACTGAAATAAAACCTTTTTAAAACATAGGGACTGATTTGAAATAACTTTAAAAGATGGGGACTAATGATGCAAATTCTGAAAGTTAAATATAATATCAAATCTTTATCTTCTCTCTCTCACAACTCGTTCTCTCACGACCATTTCTCTCACTCTCGACCTAACCCTCTCTCACTCGCGATCGGAAAGGAAGAAAAAAGAGGTGCACTATCTTTGCCAAAATCCGACCTTTCAGTCGGCGAGTTGCCGGTGAAATACCTGCGCAGAGCAGCGGTTAGTAGCTGCAAGGAAGGGTTAAGATTTTGAGAGGATTCGAGTGCGAAACCGAGGCTAAAGATTGAAGTTGGGTTCGTGATTTGGGTTTGGAATTCCGGCGAAGGGAGCGGCGCTTGAGGTAAGTAACTGGCTCCTTTGATTCTTGGGTTTTGATTTTGGTTTTGGGTGAGGATTTGGATGATTGATTTGGGACTAGGTTTGGAGATTCGGCTATGGCGGATTTGAGGATGGCGAATTGGAATTGAGGACGGTTGTGATTAACATTGCAGTGGTGGTGGCTGTTTAACAGATCGGAGATGAGTTGGAGATGGTTCTTGGCAGTGAGTGCAGAGGGTGTTGATGATGATGATGACGCTGATTCAATTGGTGATTGGCTATGGTGCTGATATTGATGATGAATTTGGTTTGTGTTCGATGATTGGTTTGAAGTTAGAAGATGGCTTGATGATGGTTTGATAATTTTTGGCTGGCTGCGTATGAGTTATAGTGTTGCAGTGATCGATTGGATTCTTGGGTTGGAGGTCAATTTATGTCTGTGATGGAAATGTTACTGCAGGTTGATTAAAATTCTGAAATCTTGGCAGTGAGTTGGTGGTCTGGCAGAATGTTGATTGAATTGGATTGATATTGTTTTGCTGAATGAAGAGGTTGAAATGGTGAGGTGATACTGAGAGTTGAGATTGAAGTGGTAATGATGGAGGCAGAGTGGTTGTTGATTTTGGCAGTCTGGAATCGAATGTATTGCTCGTGAGGAAGATGGTTGGTTTGTGCAGAGAGTGTAAATTTGATGATGATGATAGATGATGGAGTTTATGCAGATGATCATAATGGTGAATGGCGTGATGGTGATTTATTGGAGAGAAAAGTGGGAGTATGGGTTGGATTTGAGATTAATTTATTTGGGAATCTTATGAGATTGATGTAGTGGTGAATAATAAATGTAGAAATGGATGATGGTTGCAGTTGTCATTGATGCAAATTTGGGAATTGAAAATGATATAGTGTAGGCAAGCTTTCGGCCATAGGATGATGATGTTGAAGAATATTAGGTGTAAATGTAGAAAAAGAAATAGAAAAGAAATGGATTGGTGGAGATAAAGTTGAGTGGTATATTGATGATGCTTTGCTTGTACAATTATGGTTGAATTGTTATGATGGTGATTAGTGGATGGAATGATGATGAAAAAAAAAAACGTGGGTGGAGACATATAGATTGGAATTGAGGTGTAATTTGGACTTGAAATAATTTGAATAAGAATCATTGGGATATTTTAATAAATTTGGAATTCAAAATGATTTTGAAAATAATACTTTGAATAAATAATTAAAATAACATAATTTTAGAA
Organism: Ligustrum vulgare; assembly: GCA_963555705.1. Taxonomy (NCBI): domain Eukaryota; kingdom Viridiplantae; phylum Streptophyta; class Magnoliopsida; order Lamiales; family Oleaceae; genus Ligustrum; species Ligustrum vulgare. The sequence continues at coordinate 83,453,555 of OY743168.1, forward strand.
ATTCGGATTTTAATTTAAAATCGAACAAATTCGATATTTCTTGACTTGGCTAGACGAATCCGTCGCGGCGTTAACTTCAAAACAATAGCGACACAATTTTCAAAATATTAAAATAATTATTAATTGCGTAAAAATTCTGGGTCGCTATATATATATATATATATATATATATATATATATATATATATATATATATATATATATTGGAATTGATCTAAAACCCACAAGTCGATTTGTTATTAAACCCACTTGTGGACCATACTCCCCTATCCCCTCCCCCCTATGGGTGGGTGGGCAATGGGACCCATCCACCATATCCAATACCCACTCGACACTTGTCGAGTGGGTGGCTGGGTGCCATATCTAGTGCCCATATGGCACTAGATCACCCCTGATATATATATATATATAAAATATATATGAGAATGACCCAACTCCTCCCTTTTTTTTTTTTGAAGAATGCATCAAATAAAACTCTCATTCATTCTCATCCATGGATTGAAGATTACTATGCTAAGAATAAATTGTTAAGTACAGTGTTATGATCAAGCAAATATACTTTGGATAAAGTTGACGAACAAACATAGTCAACTGAATGAACTTTCGGTCAAAAAGGTCTTCCTCGGGCAGTTTGGTCGGTTTTTATTCACTGATTTCAGCCGCGTTTTTTGATCATTTTTCTGCACAAATCATGCACACACAAATTCTGATAACATCGTTTTTGTGTAGAGAGAAATGAAGATGCATAGCAGGTAGAGAGAAATGAAGATGCAACTTTTATGCCCTCCTTGCAACTCGTGCCTACACAACTAACTTTTTTTTTTTTTTTTTTAAGGTAAGATGTGTGGTTAAAAATTGAAGAGAGAAAATGTTTGAGGTTAAAAAGTGATATGAAAAATTGTGTAATTTATAAATTATAATTATTAATCATCTATCTATATATAAAAATAAAGTCTTTACCAAAAATAAACACACACACTTTCCCGCAAAAATGTCATTGCTAAATTTTGAAAGGTTTTAACAAAAATAAAAGAATTAAAAAATAAATAAATAAATAATGATTGCATTTTGGAAATTTAATTATTACTCCTCTGTTTGTTTTTATAACTTTTTGAAAAAAATAAGAGTTTTGGGAAATCACGTGGTTAAAAAGTTGTTTGAAAAGTAAAAAATTGTGGGTTTGACTTTTGTGGATGGTTGAGAATAATTACTGTAGAAAAAAGTTGTATTTTTTGTGTGAAATTTATAGAATCAAACAAGGGCTACAAATCTGAATTACACTTTTGAAAACTACATACATTTGTTCCCAAATAAAAAAAATAAAAATAAAAAAAATCGTTTTGAGCACTGTTGAATTATATAAAAAAATAATGATAGTTAAAATTTTTGTTTAAAAACAAAAAATGCGATGTTTTCAAGGTAAAAATTAGTGATTGAAAAGTGGAGATAAAAAATACGTGTGATTAAGAGTATGTTTGGTAGTGGTAAAATTTTCACACTTTTCTTCAAATTCATTTTCAACCACACATTTCCCTGGGACCCATCACTATTCATAATTTTCAATCAATTTCAACTACACATTTTCCAAAAAACTCAAAATTTTTCAAATCCAACCAAAAACTCATACACCAAATAGGCACTAAAATGTAGTTTAAAAGAGTGTTGTTTAAAAATATTTTGTTAAATAGAGATGCTTCGTTCCAATTCCAAAAAAAAAAACAATTTAACTTTTTTTTAATAAATTTGATTTTACTTAGTAGGATGATTGATTTTATATAACTGTTAATCTTATTATGTATCCTAACTTCATTTTTTTTTTTTGTGAAAAATGTGAAAAAATTACATTAAAAGCATCATAAGTCTATTGTTATAAAAAAATATTCAAGATCCATAATTTAGAAGTTTTGTTAAATAATTAAAAAAAAGATTATTAAAAAATATTTTGCTTAATCATAGTGTAACTAATTTGGTAAAGTAACACTAAATTATTTCTAAATATATAAAACTATATTATAAAATGTGTTGAAAAACATTTAAATAACCCGAAAATGTTTTAATTTAAAGAACGAAAAATCTTTTAGTTTAAAGAACTTAAGAACATTCCTTATATTGTGTATTTTTTTTTTAAGTTTTCTAGTTAGATTATATATATAAAAAAAATTAAATGACTAAAGCAAATATTTTCTTTCAAATCGAATAATTTCATACTTGATTATAAATAATTTTTCGTCATATGAAATAACAATTAACAAGAGTTAGAAGTAATCACTCTCGCATGTTGAAATATATTTTAAAAATCCTATGGATAACTATCAGGATTAGAATTATGTTTAAGTATGTACTCGATAAACTTGCCAAAATGGTTTATAAACCACACAATTTCTCAAACCACTTTTTCAACAATACACATTATTGTATTATTTTGAACTCGAAAAATATGTAATATAGACGTCAAATCGAAGATCACAATAAGAAGTTTAATACAATATTACAAGTGAGAACAAACTGTAAACACATAGTCTGTAAAATCATCCAAAAGATCAAGTGTCAAAGTTTTACTTTATATTTTTTACTTCATTTTAAATTATATCATTTAAGTTATATAATACTTCGTATTCAGAAAACCTGAAATGGTTCGACCTGAAAGAGGCAACAGGTCAAGGGTTAGAAGATTGAATCGGGTTGAACCAGGGTTAAAAAATAATTATTTCAAAGGTCAGAAAATTTTCTAAAAAAATTATTTTACAAAATAAAACGACATTTACTCATTTGGAGTAAAATTAAATAAATAAAAAATATAATAACAATATTCATTACCAATTCAAAGCAAATATAGATTTATGGTTGTTAATTTTATTTCAAAATAATTTAATATATAAAAAAAGAAGATAAAAGTAACGTATTTAAAAAAAAAAGAAAGTTTAACAAACAAAGAAATATGAAATAAACTATTTTTTTTAAGAGACAAACAATTTTAAAAAGAAAAGAATTTTTTTTTTATAATGATCATAATTTCTTATTTTTTATTAGTTTTGTGAATGTTGCATTTCCTATTTTGATTTTTTTTTTTTTTTTTTGAAGTTTTGAATTCTACAATAGTTTGTATTAAAATGTTATTATATTATATTTTTATTTGATATGATTGTATAATTAATATATTTTCATAAATTTTGATTAAAATTACTATCACAATTATATTCTCGTGCATCGCACGGGTGAAAATACTAGTTACAAAAAAAATTGAAGTCGCCAACCGCACTGTATAACGTGAAGGTATGGGCAAATTTGGCATAAACTAAAAAAGTTGTTTCGATGGGCATATTGAACACAAATTTGAAAAAATGGACAAAAGGCTGAAACGGAACTCTACACACGTCTAAATCATTTGACTTCCGCCTTGTTCTACGTAATTTTTTTTATTATTGTCAAACAATTATTTTTTGCTGTGAGACCATCTAATATATATATATATTAGTAGGATTCTCGTGCGTTGCACGAAACGTATTGCATTTGTCCATATTCCCGTGAAATTTGTGACGGAAAAAAGACGTAGGATTGGGCAATGATGAAATTATTCTGATTTCGTAATGGTGATATTTTTTCCTTAATGATGATCATCCTTTGGAAAAAAAGTTTTTAGAAAAATTATGAAATTAGTTGTTGGTGTTCAGCTCGAAGACATTCGTGGTGGTTTTGGTCTTCGCTGTGACTCTTAGATGTCTTCCTATATAAAATGATAAACATTATATACAAATAAAGCAACTCAAAAGAAAAAAATGGAAGTGTTAAAAAATATTAATGAATTGTACATAAATTTATGGTGACTACTCCTAAAAGATGTCATCATGCCATTACAAAAAAGTTTCAGCAGAAAGAATCTTCAAAAGAAATTTTTGTATTAATAAGAATGACTGGAATGAAAGAGAACTAATAAGTACCTGTGTTTCACAATCAGACTCAAAAGCATGACTGTTAATATCTACCATATTAACAGAAGAAGGAAGAAGGAGACACATATGCCACTATACAGACAGTAAAAAATGTAAACATGAATTTAAATGATAAAATAGTCTAAAAGAATGAAAAATAGTCCATAATTGTTAACTTGTCCAACTAACCTGTGAAAGATGAAGAATCTAGCAACATATAGAGTAAAAATGAAAAGATAAACTTAAATGATAAATTAATCTTTAAAAATGAGAAATAGAAGATAGAGAAGAATTTGAACACTGCCAAAACATTGGAATAAACACACTATGAATTATGATGTTCACATCAAATTGGTGTATTGTTCAATATATTGAAATACATCACCAGTGCTAATCAAAAGAGCAAAAGTATATTGGCCATATCACAAAAGATAATTGTTCAGAAATGCTAAACTTGTACTTAGAAAATTCTAGTGTAACTTAGAAAATTCTAGTCAAGTTTATCATTCACTTTTTTCTTCATTGGGGACATTGTAGCATCGGTTGTGAATAATGTTCGTTTGACTGGAGGTGGTGATGAAGAATGCCCACCAGTACTGACTGTATCAGCTGAGTTTGAGATAACTAAAGAGTCATCCACAGATGTCTCTAAATGAGGTTGCCGGAACTTACTTGGCAGATACTTCTCAAGGGAAATTACTTCAAACTTATAAGATGACTGGGGAGTCGAAATAGGTGATTTTCCACGATCACTTGGACTTTGCGATATTGGGATCGCTTTGAGATAGAAGATGTATTGATCATCAATGTTCAGTCTTATGTTGCCATCGTGGATTCTCTTCAAAAAAGGAAAAAAAAAAAAAAAAAAAAAAAAAGGAAGTGATAAGTGGAAATCATTGACAGACAGGTAGGTAATGATGCAATGAAAAAGTGGGAAGATGATATACTGACCCCTTTAGAAATTCCCATTAATTTAAAAGCTGAACACTGGAGGTAATCTTTTGCTGTTTCTCCCATGATTGACGCTGGTAAAATTCCAGTTTCATCTTCCAGATGAATATCAGCTCTTGCTCTAAAAAAAAAGGATAGAAATCACTATAAATGGTAAATATTCGGTAAGAAGAGGTGACTGTTATCAAGTTTTTAAAGTAGTATATAGATAATATGTTAGATGTATTAAAAAAGAAAATAAGAACAAGAATTTTATGTATGAGTATATAAAGTGCATATGTATCATACGATGACAGAGAAAAACCTTGGTATTGCTGTCACACTTTCTGTGTTACAATAGCGACAGTCGTAGGTTTCCCCGGCTGTTGTGGCACAAGAAGATCTGAAGCAAAGGTTACAGCTCATGTACCAAAATGGCAAGCTATTCATATTCATTGTTGAACAAGCTTTAACCCAAAATCGAGTGTGTTTAAACTGCATGTTAAGAATGGAAAAGAAGCATTATATAATAAATTCTTTAGTTTAGTTTTTAAAATACATTTATGTAAATCTGTTTTATTCAAGTTATGAATCTGAAATTAATATTATGATGTAAAGGGAATAGGATAATTGATATTACTCCGTTGTAAATTTTTGAATTGAATTGAAGATAATAAGTGGATATAACTTGTTCGTTAATTTCTAATTAATATGGTGCTCTAGCAAAAAAAAAAAATGATATAGTCTTCACATGTAGAATATTTTAGTTTAAGTGAAGAAGGAAATCGCTGAGAATAAGAAATTATTATAAAAGTTGAAATAGAATGAATAACAAATACAACTTAAAAATGATCCCATCATACAGATTTGTAAACAATAGATTTTTCATTAATAGTTGACGATAAAAATATCTATTAATGTATGAAATAGAGTACTTGAAGTATATATTTATACAGTAATAGTGGAAAATGAAGCAGACAAATGAATGTGTAGTTATAGACTGCCTTAATTAAATGAAAAGAATCTGATGATTAATTAAAGGGAGTAAGTTAGTTGATAGTACTATGTTGTAAATTTTTGAATTGAACATAATAAGTGGAAATAATCTGTTAGTTAACCTGTAATTAATACGGTGCGTTAGCAAGAAAAGTGATATAGTCTTCACATGTAGAATATTTTAGTGAAATTGAAGAAGGAAATCGTTTAGAATAAGAAATTATTATAAAAGTTGAAATGGAATGAATAACAAATACAATTTAAAAATAATTCCATCATACATATTTGCAAACAAAAGATTTTTCACTAATAGTTGACAATTAAAATATCTATTAATGTATGAAATAGAGTACATGAAGTATATATCTATGCAGTAATACTGGAAAATTAAGCAGACAAATGAAACTATAGTTGTAGACAGCCTTAATTGAACGAAAAGAATCTGATGATTAATAATATTTACAAAGAGTATATACATGTGTTTAAGTGGTAGTGAGTAAATATACATGGGGGAACAAAATTATAGTTACAGTATTATATATTATATAGAGGAATAAATATATAATAAAAGAAAATTTAAATCGGGAACAAAAGATGTGTAATTAAATTAGTAATAATAATGTTTAAAATATAATTTATATTTGGGAAAAAAATTGTTGTAAAAAAAGATGTTTTTAGTATATATATAGAATAAGAAACAAAATATTTGATAGAAGGGTATATTTGTGAGAATGAAGTGGATTTTCTCGAATTATATAGTTTTTGTAAATAAAAGTAACTATAATAAATGAATATTTGAGTGTAGTGAAAAGAATATGTATAATAAAATTAATAACAACAATAATTACAATGATTTTATTTCTGAAAAATGTCTTTTAAAAGGAAAAAAAACAAATAGGAATTTTTTATAATTGTTTATAATTGTAAAAATTAAAAATCATGGTTAAAATATATATATACTTATATATAAAGAAAATTCAGGTATACTAACATATAGTTATAGAAATATATACTAATAAGTATTAAAGATATATAATAAAATTATAATATATTATATTAATAATCATTTAAAATCGATAAAAAAATAAGTAAAAATGTTAGAGAAATAAGAATTAATAATAAGAAAAAGATAGAAATGAAAAAAGAAAGATATGTTTTTTGTACAATTGTTATTTATATAAAATAACAGGAACATAAATTTTAAAGTGAGATGCATACCTTCGGTAATAAAAGTTCGTAAACAACTTTATAATGTATTTAGATTTGAAGGTCACATACTAAATAGTTAATTGTGATCATCTCAACGTATTAAATTTGAAGAGTCAATCAACAACTGTACCTGCAATTTAAATATAACATAAAAACATAGTTAGAAATAAAATTTCAATAAAAGTTGTTTTTGAGGATGAAGTAGTTACCAATTGTCTAAGATGTTATTGTGAAGTATGATAAAAGCTTTTTTGTAAAGGAAGCTATTTTTTTAGCTTTAACTTTATCTACACCCTTGAAGAAATACTTGAATGGTTTTCTAAAGATCAATTGCAAACATATTTCTTGTTAGGTAATGCTAGTAAAACTTTAAACTTTTTTCTAAGTAATAATTTGCTGTCAATTTATCTCACTATAATAAAATAAAGAATGACAAAAAAAGTATCATTGAAATGCAAAGGAAAAGATGAATCTCATCATTTAGTGGTCATCAATACTATGCTGATTGACATAATGATTGTATATTCCTTGAACAAAATATAAAGAATAGAAATGAATCATAAGTGCTGTAAATTCAACCTGAAGTGGATCCAAAACCAGTTACTTTACTTACCAAGTTACCATGAACATGATTGTGTTACCTTTAAATGTTCTTATTCTATCATTTATTCTCTATTACCAGATAGATGAATAATGCAGAAAAGTAAACAGTTGGACTTCATTTTTCAATAATTAGATTAACTTACTTATTGAAACACTATTTGTAGAACAAAGAAACTCTATCAATAGTTTGATGAAAGTAACATAGAATTAATCTCTTGAACTTTCAATACATTTTATAATAAACAAACATCAAGCAATTATAGAGTAACTGGGCAAAAAGAAAGTAAAATAAATAAGGAAATAAATCTGTACGAGAAAATTACCCTTAAGAACTGTAGTTTTGACATCATTTAGCACTATGGCCTCTGCAAACTTCTCCATCAACCTTTCAATTACAACAAAATAATAATCAATTAAATTTGCATATAATACATCTCAAAAGTCCCAAGTGGTATCCAATAATCTTATCACCTGTCAGTGTTAGACAATTCATAAGCATCAGTTAGTATACTTGAATAATTAACAGTAACTAAAAAGATAAGACAAGAACAAACTTATTAATTTTTGGACAATTTAATTAATGTATTATATTCCACATAGGTAGAATATAATATGATAAATGTGTATGTGTAAGAGAGAGCTATAGAAGTTTGATTGTTTGTAAAGAAAGAGATAAATTAAACAAAATCATTACAAGTTAAAGCAAGAGTATTCCAATAGGATTCAATATTCCAATAAGAACTCTTAATTTGTTTTTAAATTTTAAGAGAAGTGCAAAGATTAAGTAAGAGAAACAAAACTCATAGATTAAAATAGTAGATAGATGCCAACGAAAGTATCATCATAACTTCCATAAACACAAAATTAGTTTTTGAAATGAAGTTTACATTGTGCAAATCTCTTTAAGTAAAACTGACAATTTATGAAGGACATATAAACTATGTTTTAGATATCTTGAGAAATGAAGAATATAAGTAAATGAAGGAATCAGAATGAAAGATACTAAAAACCTTTTGTGTATCAGTATAATTAAGAGATTTATATTCACAACAGTCCTATTAGGCATTTATGAACAAATGAACAATATTGAAATTTCAATTACACACTCTATATGCTGAACCTGTAAAACAAAAAATGGAAGAAAAAAGTAGAAGACGTAATCTGAGTCTTCTATGATGAACTTGAGAACATAAAATTGATCGCAATGTAGATTCTTAATTTTTAACCTGTTAACGATGTGTTGAAATGCACTTGACCAACTTGGGTGTCAAAGGCATGAAAGAAGTCCACTCTGCATGACGAACCATTGTTCAGCACCAAACTTGCACATGTCACCTTCCATAGTCCTTCCAGCAAACATAGCGTCCACTAACAATACAAATTAAAATAAGTAATAAATATCAAAAATGATAAAAATGAGGTAGACAATGTTCTTCAATACCTTATAAGTTCTTGATCTTGTTTATCGGTTGCAAGAAAATTTGCTATTATCAAAATTATTAATCTATAGAAAGGACAATATATTATAAAGAATCATCAACATGCAGAAAGAATACAGTAACATATATTTTATTTCAAAGGAATGATATAAATTATTTTTTGTTACCTTTTTTTATGCTTCTATCTATTATATAAATTTAAAGACATCCAATAGTGAAAAGCAATAGAAATTCGTTGTACAATTTTCTATACTATAAAATATGATTTTTAATTAGAGTTAAAGACGGTACTATTAGATTAAGTAGGCTTTGAATGTACTAAATCCTTTAGAGCAACAAAATCCTTTAGCTTCTTTATGAAATTTTTTGGCATTACAATTACAACAAAATGTTGGATTAGGCAAAATATATGGTTCAAAAGCAATATTAGAGTTTTCTATAATGTGATTTTCTTCGTTGTTCATAATATGGGAAGTAAAAATATCATGACTATTTATATTTGCTCTAACTGTTTCATCTTGATTAACAAACAATGCACCATTAATTCCTGTAATACACAATCACATTATTTATGTAAAAAAAAAAACTAAGAATACATCATTATAAGAAAGGAAAAAAAGAAAAAAAAATGGGAACAAAAAAATTTTAAACCAGAAAAGAAAAAGAAAAGGAACATTTATAAATAATAAAAGAAAAATATAAGTTTAAGTTATATAAAAAATGGCACAAATAAAAAGAGAAGATCTGAACCTTTATTTTCACGTTGCATCCCAATTTCTTCATTACTAACATTGCACATATTTGATTATATTTGCTCTAAAGACACAAGAGGAGTCAATTATAAAAAAAAAAAAACAAAAATACGTACATACATACATAAAAAAAATTTGAACGTCAAATACTATAATACAATTGATGAGTGAATAAATTTGAAGGAAAAAATAAGAAATAAATTTTCTAAACTTCATAAACAATGAAAACAAAGTAAAAGTAAATAAAAGACAAGAGAATTTAAACCTTTGTTCTTATGTTGCATTTCAATTTCTTCGTCGCTAACATTAAACGTATTTAATGACACATGCTCTACAAACAGCAAAAAACATGGTTATGAAATCAAGAAATAAGAAGAACAATTATATTCTAAATATCACAAACAAAATAACTTTATACTGTATCTAAAAGCCTTACCATAGTTGGTAACAATACGACGAGAACGCCTATGAAAGGTGTCACTACACCCTTCATTTCTTATTTTCTTTTGAGTATAAAGTTCTCTCCTACGTTGATTGCGTGCTTTCCTCTTTTCAATAGCTAGGATATTGTTCATTGTACAACCTTCATTATAATGTCATTACCTATTAAGAAAAAAAGAAGCCTAACTAAAAAAAAATACAGCTACTACTCAGTAAAATAACTATTCAATACTTAAACAGAAGAGAGAAGAAAAAGACAAAAATAATTGATGGCCCTAAACTTAATCATCACATATGAATCAATGCCAAATAGATACATGGAAAGTTGAAGTATAATAAAAACACTAAAATCACATTACAATACAACAAACATTAAATATACTAAAACAACCTTTTAAAAAAAGGGAAAAACCAAAAAACTTTACAAAGTACTGAAGTGCAAGAAAATTGCAAATATATCTACATATATTAAAAAAAAATTAATTTGAAAAGACCATAACCAGAAAAAGCTAAATGTATTTGCAGGTGAAATAAAAGATAAACTAAAAAGAAAAAATCCACTGACAATAATAAATGTGATAGATCTTACTTTATTACACCATGCAGCAAATTAATATTATAAATTATAAATAATAAAAAAAAAAGAACATTTAGCAGGAATCACAATAAATGATGCATACTTGAATATGCAGAGGCAACAGTCTAACAAGAAACAAGAAAATGTAATTCTATATCTCCAAATAAGAAAAAATATTATAAATAAATTAAAAAAACAAGAACATTTAGCAGAAATCACAATAAAACGATGCATACTTGAATCTGCTGAGGCAACAATCTAACAAGAAAAAGGAAAATGTAACTCTATATCTCCAAATAAGAACATTCAGTAACTAAACAGATATACATACATACAGGAATAATTTTAAACAGAATACAAAAAAATAAAATTTAACAAGAACAGAAAATTCACAATATAATAAACAAAATTTTAACAGGTGCACGAACCTGTACATACATAAACGATCACACAGACGATAATAACAATATACAGATACAACATTTAAAATCTGTAAAATTCTAGTTCAATGGAACTACCTTTGAAGAAACCCCTTTTGAAGTTGAAACCGCAACAAATATCAGTAGCCTGCAACTGAAAAAAAAAAAAAAAAAAAAGTCAAAAATTATGTGCACACTAACACATGGAGGAAAGGTAAACACAACATTTCTCTCAAAGAACAAAGCTTAACAGGCCAAAAAAAAAAACACACTGAACGAAAATATTTTAAAAAAATCGCTCGACCTCGACCTCGACCTCCTACCCAAAACCCAAAAAACCAGAACAAAGAGATTGAAAGGAAAAGAAGAAAACCCACACCAGAAAAAAAATGCGAAAAAACTTGTTCGATTTCTACCTCCAATCCAAAACCAAAGAAAAAAATGTCGATCCCTGAAAAATACACACTACAAACACGAACGACACGACCCAGAACAAAGAGATTGTAAGGAAAACAAGAAAACCCACACCGAAGCAAAAAAAATCGAAAAATGTTGTTCGATTTCTACCTCCAACCCAAAACTGAAAAAAAAAACCATCGATCACTGAAAAATACAAGCTATAAACACGGACGAAACAAAAATATATCCTAAAGAAGACAAGGATTTTCCACCGACGAACGACAACAGGCAGAAGAAGAAGAAACCCTACTCTGGACACGCTGCGTGAAGAATGAAGCTCTACATCTATTCGATCTATATTTTCTTCTCCTCGTTTTTGTATATCACGAAAAGCGTTTTTTTTTTTTTTTATAGTAAAAACGTGCTTCACCTTTATACAAAGGAAGAGAAGACAGAGTAAGTAAAAATCGGATTTCACCTTTATAATAAGAAAAGATAAGGAAAAGTGCTAACCACCTTCACCCTTCTAGCCTAACTAGCCTAAAAGTGCTACTTTTGGTCCTTAGGAATAGTAAACTTGAAGTGAGCTTTATATATAGTAGGAATATAGTAGGGATATATATATATATATATAGAGTAGAAAACAGCTCCAGTTTTGGGTGAGATTTTGGACATAGGTTGCTGTGTTAAAAATGACTCTATTTTTGCTTTTTGGACCCGACTTTTGGGGGATTTCTGGGCAGGAAATCCCTGGCAACTATCCTCCTTTAATTATATATATATATATATAAAATAAAAAAAATAAATATATATTTCTTGAAAAAATAAAATAAAGAGTTTAAAAAATAAAGAATTGTGGAGTTTATTAAAAAAAAAAAATTGCTCTTTAAGGCTCAGTTTGTTAAAAGTTTTGTGTTTGAAAACATATTTTTTTTTTATATTTTCTAGGTAAAATTTGTTGTTAAAAATGAAAAGAGAAAATATCTATGTTTAAAAGTGATTTGAGAATTGTGTTGTTAAAAACAATAGTATTTTCACCAGTGTGATGCACGAGAATATGTTTGTGATAGTGATTTCGATTAAAAATTATGAAAATATGTTAATTATAAAATTATATCAAATAAAAACATAATATAATAATATTTTAATATAAAATATTATCAAATTCAAAACTTTAAAAAAAAAATTAATCAAAATAGGAAATGCAACATGTACAAAATTTGGAAATTCTGATCTTTATAGGATTTTTTTTTTCTTTTAAAAAATATTTATTTATTTATTTATTATTTGTGTATTTAATTTTATCTCCAAATGAGTAAATGTTGTTTTATTCGTAAAATGAATAAAATAATAATATTTTATTACAAATATTATTAAAATTTAAAAAAAATAGATAGATAGATATAGATTATGAGTTGGGTGAATTTTTTATTGAAATCTTTATTCTATTTTTATTTTAGTTTTTTTTTTTCAAAAATTGTAAGTGCATTTTTGAAGGGAAAATGACATTTAATACTTCTCTTTCATTACTTCTATTTTTATATATGTATATAGAAGATGTATAGATAGATATAGATGTACAGATAGATGTTTAAAAATACTTTTGCCAAACAAAGGCTAAATTTAAAGATGCTCTCTATCATTTATACCCTGTTTGAGTTTGTTTTTTTTTTTTTTTTTTTTCAAATAACTTTTTTCGCCAAACAGAGGTTAAATTTAAAGATGCTTTCTATTATTTATAGGCCTTTTTTTTTCGCATACTCATTTTAGACAACACATTTGAACAATAAAATATTCTACAAGTATATTCAAAAATTTCCATATTTTTAACAAACACATTCTCCAAAAACTTCACATTTAAAAAATCATTTCCTCATTAAAATGGTATCAAACATGGGAAAAATATATTAGTTCTTTTACATAGACATTTTTTTGGGATCACATGGGAACCTCTTCATCATCCAACCAAGATGCGCCAAGTTGGTAATATCTCATTTTCATGTAAAAAAGGGAAAAAAATACACAAACCATGTGGTTACAATATTACATTTCAAAAATAAAGAAAACAGTTTAAAACTTCATATATCACTTGAAATAGTATAATTAATATATTATAAAAATTCACCCCACCCCCACCCTTTCAATTCAAATCAAATCAAATCTTATGTAAAACAGTTTACTTCTTGTTGTCGTCACACCACCACCAATTTTCTTGGACTTGTGACCTGTTGAATTTGACATGTGAGCTATGGATATGACTTGTGACCTATGAAACATGACTTGTAACCTGTGAATTGTGACTTGTGACCCGTAGAATATGGAACATGACATGTGACCTAGACGGTGAACTATGACACGTGAGCAAAAGTGCCCAAAGAGAAAATAGGTGACTAACGAACTGTTACGTGATCTCAAACTTGTAAACATTTACACGAGACGTTGATGCAATGACATGTGACCATTTCTATTGGATCTGTGACCCATAAACATTGATATGAGACTGTGAACTTTGATATGTAAATTACGACAATGAACTGTGACCTCAACATTTAATCTGAACAAGTCACCTGTTACTTGTGACTATGTTGCAAACATGTGACCGTTGCAATCACCACCACCTTCGACACCCACAACCACCACCGTCTCAACATTTGGTGGCACCCACGGAAGCATTGGCTACGACACAGCAAGAAGTAACGCCGACAATGATAATGATATGAAGGAGGATCAAGAGGAAACATGCTGAAATTGGTGGTAGTTGTGGTTGGTAAGTTCTATTGTTGAATTAAATTGAGGGAGATAAAATTATGCGTCGCTCCCACAATCCACCAACACCAAAACCCTCTTTTGCCCACTTCCCTTGTCATCTTCATCGTTCATAGGACAATAGCATCAACGCCACTGCTACCGTCGCACCACCACCACCACCACCACCACCACCACCACCACCACCACCGAACCACCAAAACAACATCAACACCACTCATCAACCACTACTACACAACCACCACCACCACCACCGTTGTTGCCATTGTATCATCGACATGACCTTCGAAACAGCGCCACATCTACCACCACCTCAACTTATAGCTACACACCGTCTCTATAACTCTACCTGAGAGAAATATACTTGAAAGGTAATAGCATTGACTTCTCCTCCACACCTACCTTCACGGTAACCAGGGGCGATGAAGTTCGCACAAATAACATTTCCCCAACGTTAATGAGTGGCATTCATCGGCTTTGTGACCTTTGTTACTTGTAACTTTCAACATATGAACATATGAATTGCGACTCGAGACTTGTGATTTGTGAATTGCGAACTGTTACTTGTCGTGACTTGCAACATATAAATTGTTGACCTTAAAGTGCGACATGTGAGCCGATGTATAAATTGTGACCTGAACTATTAAGTCTGACCAATTTTCTTGGACTTGTGACCTGTTGAATTTGACATGTGAGCTATGGATATGACTTGTGACCTATGAAACATGACTTGTAACCTGTGAATTGTGACTTGTGACCCGTAGAATATGGAACATGACATGTGACCTAGACGGTGAACTATGACACGAGCAAAAGTGCCCAAAGAGAAAATAGGTGACTAACGAACTGTTACGTGATCTCAAACTTGTAAACATTTACACGAGACGTTGATGCAATGACATGTGACCATTTCTATTGGATCTGTGACCCATAAACATTGATATGAGACTGTGAACTTTGAACTGTAAATTACGACAATGAACTGTGACCTCAACATTTAATCTGAACAAGTCACCTGTTACTTGTGACTATGTTGCAAACATGTGACCGTTGCAATCACCACCACCTTCGACACCCACAACCACCACCGTCTCAACATTTGGTGGCACCCACGGAAGCATTGGCTACGACACAGCAAGAAGTAACGCCGACAATGATAATGATATGAAGGAGGATCAAGAGGAAACATGCTGAAATTGGTGGTAGTTGTGGTTGGTAAGTTCAATTGTTGAATTAAATTGAGGGAGATAAAATTATGCGTCGCTCCCACAATCCACCAACACCAAAACCCTCTTTTGCCCACTTCCCTTGTCATCTTCATCGTTCATAGGACAATAGCATCAACGCCACTGCTACCGTCGCACCACCACCACCACCACCACCACCGAACCACCACAACAACATCAACACCACTCATCAACCACTACTACACAACCACAGTCCACAAATCACCCAACCTACCACCATTGCACAAACACAAACCACGAATTTCGGCAGATTCATCAATGGAATCTGCGATGCTGCTTCTACCAAAGGGGATTGGAGTTTTTTCGACTGGATTTCGCCTTGCACGCTGACACATGAGGCGGATTTTTGGTTGTTGAGGGATTGGTGGAGGCTGGTCGTCACAGGAGTTGGTGTTCAGAGAGCGAGGGGAGGAATCCACGAAGTATGGGTAGTAGACTTGGGTTGGTAGTGCAAGTAGCGCCGCCGTCGTGTTGATGGAGGTGAGTCAGGTGATGGTTGGAGTGGAGGAAGGCTGTGGCGGTGGAGGAGATGTTTCTCGAAGGAAGGTCCATTTTTAGCCCTTGTTTGAACCCCCATTATTTCAAGTTAAAATTTGGGTTTTGAAAATCTAATGGTTAAAAAGTGATTTGAAAAGTAAAAAATTGTGGGCTTGACTTTTTTGAATGGTTGAGATTGATTACTGTAGAAAAAATTGATAAAAAAAGTGAGAAATAATGGGGGTCAAACAAGGGCTTAGAGAGAGAATGAATTTGGAACTTATACAGTTATACTATCGTTAGGTCGGGGGTGATTTGGCTTGGGTAGGTAGGGTGTGGAGTATTTTTTGATTGTAATATTATTAATTAATATATTTTAAAGATAAATTAACACTTGATTATTGTACTGAAAATTTACAACCTTATTTTTGAATTGCCGAATTTAAAGAATCCATTGAGCTGTAATTTCCAAATGGGACCCGCCTGACCCGTGAAGGTCGTTCAACTTTGGTGCCCTTTCGCGTTCGTTTCTCGTTTCACTTCCCAAGTTCTTGCGAAAACAAAAAACACAAATCAACAATTGAACTTTTCATCTGTCTCTCTCTCTCAAATAGAATTCTTATTTTATTTTTTATTTTCTTATTATGTCCCTTTCTATTAACAACAAAAATAATAATGGTGTCCGTGAAGAACCCTATTATTATTCCTGAGCCGCCTTTACTGTTTCAAGGAAGAATTTTGGTATTAGCATAATATTAGCCTTTCAAGTTTTGCTCTTCTTTGTATTTATTGTCGGCTTATACGCCTGTAAGTGCTTCTTAACTTCATTTATTAACATCATGGGTATTTATGCTGAAACTATTCGACCTTGGTTTGATTATATATGTATTTTTTAATTTTTTTTTTTTTGTTATGGTGTAAAATGCTGGGAGATGGCTTTGTGAAGAGTTTTGAGTTCGGAAATTGAATTTTTGGAATGATTGAACTTTCTTTTGTTTTGTGAGTTGGGAAATCGGTTCCTTGTGAAAAAATGGTAAAATACACGATAGACGAAATGGAAACAGAAAAATTGGATTCGATAATTTTGTAATAAGAAAAGTTTTTCTGAAAATAATCAATTATTTGAATTAACTATTGCTCGCCTGTGAAGAATGAAACCCTCCATATTGAATTAAATGAGTTACTAATAAAAATCTGAAGTTCTTTCTATCTTCTTTGTGTCCCTGGGGGAAAGCCGAATACAATGAGCTCTAAAGTTGAAATCTTGAATTGAGATTTTCTTAGCTGCAATCTTAAATCTGTATAGAGTGACATTCCTGGGATCCTTTTCATTTCTCAGGTTTCGGAGGATGATTGTTTGCTGGTGTTTAGAGTTACTGAAATCTCCTGTATTTGGTGCTTGATTGTTTTTCCAAAGGAACCTGGGTTTTTTTAGGTGTCTTCTGTTGACTTCCTTTAGTATAACTTGCTGTAAGGCAATGGGTGAGGAGGGCCTACGACTTGGTGGGCTTTCTTCTGGTTTGGCTGTGGTTTTGAATGGAAAGGGCAAAAGAGAGGGTTCTGGGAACTCCCACCTCGTATCGTATTGTGATGATTTTGGTGATCAGTCTGTGGAGCGAACTCTTGAGCACATATTTAATCTTCCTTGCAAAACTGTTAATCTGTTGACACGCCCTGTTGACGCTAATGCAGTTCACTCAATAATAAAGAATGAATTCTCTAAGTACCATATGAACTTGAAAACTGCTGTTAGAAACAGAGATGGGGTCTCTACAATTAGCGAGGTTGTTGGGCTGGAGAAATTGAGCATCTGTGGTGATATACGAGTTGTTAAATCACCATTGTTAGTAGAAAGTCATGCTCTATTCAGTAGTGCAAGGGCCAATGCATGTGTATGGAAAGGGAAATGGATGTATGAAGTGACTCTTGAAACTTGTGATGTGCAGCAACTGGGTTGGGCTTCTGTTGCATGCCCCTTCTCTGATCATAGGGGTGTAGGTGATGCTGATGATTCTTATGCATATGATGGGAAAAGAGTCAGTAAATGGAACAAGGAAGCTGTGCCTTACGGCCAGTCATGGGTTGTTGGTGATGTGATTGGGTGTTGCGTAGACTTGGATGGTGATGAGATATTGTTCTATAGAAATGGCGTCTCTCTTGGAGTAGCATTTGCTGGGATCCGGAAGATGGTGCCTGGATTGGGCTATTATCCTGCCATTTCCCTTTCTCAAGGTGAACGCTGTGAGTTAAATTTTGGGGCCCGCCCATTCAGATATCCAGTTAAAGGCTTTCTTCCAATTCAGGCTCCTCCCTTGTCAAATTCTCTTGCAACAGATCTATTTCATTGCCTTTTGAGGCTGTTGGAAATGCAGCGTCTCAAGAGGGCAGAATTTGACACTGTTGAGAAGTTCAGTAGACTGAAGCGATTCGCATCATTTGAAGAATTGTCTCATCCCGTCTTTCATGCAATTTGTGGAGAGTTATTCTCTGTTCTGATGGCTGAAACTGGTAGTGCAGAGTATGTAGGACGGGGATCCTTTTTGTCATTCATAATGGAAACCTTTAGAATGCATCCACCGCATGACTATACAAGTATGGATACAGTACTTGATTCATTTCTTGAATTTAAGGATTCAAGATTATTATTTGAGCATGCCATTGATGCACTCTCAGCAAGGTGTAAAACGGCATCTTTGATCCTTACAGAGTGTCCTTATTCTGGTTCATATACCTATCTTGCTTTAGCATGCCACATTTTGAGGCGAGAAGACCTGATGGAACTGTGGTGGAAGTCCTCGGATTTTGAATTCTTATTTGAAGGTTTCCTCTCTAGGAAAGGCCCCAACAAACATGATCTGCAATTTTTGATTCCTTCTGTTTGGTGGCCTGGTTCATATGAGGACATGCCCAACGAGAATAGCATGGTGCTAACAACGAAAGCTCTATCTGAAGCGATCGATAAGGTTAGCATCCTGACTTATTCTCTCCCCATTTATACAAATATTTTATTATATTTTCATTGTCATTTAAGGCCTTCTGTGATCTATGCATGGCTTGTATTCTATGTTGAGTTGTGAAAATTATGCATATAGTATGTTGGATGGAAGATCAAGTTAATTGCGAGTCGAGATGAAGCTGTAATTCTTATCATCTTAATTCTTAACCATGTGATTTGTAGGTTGATAATAGTGAGAGATTACCTTTCCAAGAGAATTCAAGCTAAAAGAATGTTCAGTGTCATCTTGAGTTTTGTTGATTTGAACTCTGTGGAAGTAGCAAAACTAGTGTTTCCAACTATCCATGATTTCTTGTAGAGCTTTCAAATTTATTATATTTCAATCATGTTTTCGGGTGAATGATGCTTTTCCTGTATTTCATTTCGAATCTTGTCCATGATGTTGTCAAAACTCATTTGGATGAAATGCTGACTTCATTATTAGCAAATGGGAAACAGAAACACCAGAAAAACCCAGAGACTTGGACATACTTCTGTGCATTCCATCAGTTTAATTCTTATACTTGCAAATTTGAGTTAAATTTTCTTCCAAATCAAGAATATAATTGTACCATAGTGAATGTTGATGATGCTTTTGACTCATGTTTCTTGACTTGAAATATCTTTTATAGTGTCTTTCAAACTTGTTAAGTCCTTCAACTGATTTTGGGGTGTGGGTTCTAACTGGAATTGAAATCTTTTCTGAGGAAGAGCATTACAAATAGGAAATAGCTCCTTTTCTAGTCATACTGTCATGCATATGCTTAGGGGTGATTTTTCATGACTTACAATGAAGCACATCACTTTTGAAATGAAAGCTGAATCTTACTTTTGTGGAAACTTACGAGGATCCCCAATACTGAGTTGGGTAAATTAAAAGGCGCTTAAGTTGTATCTGCTAGATGCTATAGGGTCACATCTGATGTAGAAACCAAAAAGAAAATGGAATAGTGATTAATCCCTGATTGCAGGATGTGTGAAAATTAATATTGAAAATCCTTTATGCGATGCTAAGTAAATTAGCTTTATTGCTTATACTTGTATGTAATGAAGATAAAAAAACTCAAGTCAAACATATGGTTTAAGTTTCTTCAATATTTTTGTATTATGTGTCTTCAGCTTTTCCTCATTACATACCCCTATTTATAGTTTCTCCAATTCTATCTTTGTAAAACTTTCCCCATCTCATTGCTATTCCGGTCTCGCCTTCTATTATTGCATACTTTATCATGAAAATTCTTGTGAATTCTCCGATGTTAGATTTAAGTTTCCTTTGTCTTTCTGTATGTGAAATACATTTATGACATAGTTTATGACCCGTTTTCAGATAGAAGAGAAGCAAAGGGACCTCTGTTGCTTAGTCATGCAATTCATACCGCCTGTCACACCTCCTCAGTTGCCTGGTTCAGTGTTTATGACATTTTTACAGAATGTTTTACTGAAGAGCAGGGGTGCAGACCGAAATATGCCACCTCCTGGAGTTTCAAACAACTCTGTCCTTGTTTCTTTGTATACTGTTATTCTCCATTTCTTATCAGAAGGTTTTGCTGTTGGGGACATCTATGACTGGATCAAGTGCTTCAAACTTAATGCTGGAGCTGATGTTGGTTTCCTTCACAGGGGCGGCCAACAAAGCTTCCCTGCTGGCTTGTTTCTTAAGAATGATCCTCATCGAGTTGATATTTCCAGGATTGGAGGATCTTATAGTCATCTAGTGAAATCTCATCCTGTTGATGATCAACAGGAGGAAGAAATCGTTCGATGGGAAGAAGGGTGCATGGATGATGAAAAAAGCAGAGTAACACATTTCAGTGGGCAGAAACCATGTTGCTGTTCTAGTTATGATGTTGATTTTTCAAAAATTTCTAAGAATTCCGTAAGCTATTCAACGAAAGGTTCTCGAGGAAGTTGCAGCTCTATTCCAGAGAGATCCGCTCATGTTGCGGCTGAATGTAGTACTGGGAATCTGAACGACGAGATAGCTGATAAACCTAGTACAAGCGACCACTCTGATTCCGAGTTTGGTTTTCGGCCTATGCAGCCGATGAGGATATTACCCAGGGAGAACAAATGTTCTTCAGCTATTCTGAAAGAGGAGGAGCTTTTAGATGCCATGCTTCTGTTGTATCATTTGGGTCTTGCACTTAACTTTAAGCAGGTCAGTAAAAAAAATATTTTGACTCTTCATTCTGGCTCAAAAATATTCATGATGCGACTACAGTTGTAGATACTTTGATGTTCTGAAATTCTCCGAAGGAAGGAGACAAAAAGAATTCAACATTCAAATAAAATAAAGAATGTTGATCAACAGTTTGCGAAGAGTCGAACTAAATATGTTCATTGAACTCTGCTGATGAACATGTTACCAGGAAGAAAAAATCATGAATGCACAATTGCTAATTGGATTATTTATCAGCGATGTAATTTTATCCATCAGACGTGCTGAAGATTTCATAATTTATTGCCTTCACGTAGTTGCATTGTAATGGTGAGAGGTGCAATAATACTTTCAATGTTTGAAATGCTCCACTACTTGTATATCCATCTCATTTCAGATGATCAAAATTCTAAGAGGCCATTCTGTTGCTACAATACTGAGCTGTAAATATCTCTTATCGATCATGAAATGAAAATTCAAGTTTTTAAAGACACGAATGCATACACTAAACTTTGCCGCCTTTTTTTCCCCTTCCCCTAGGGACAGTGGTGGTGGGGGTGGGATTGGGAGGTACTCTCTCTTTCAATTTTTGAGTGTACAATATTACATCAGAAACAAATCAAACAATAAGAGGAAAAACTTCTAGATAACGTGCAGAAGTCAGGTCTTGGGTTTTCAATTTGTGGGGAAGCCACTTATACGTAATGCCTTGTTTGATCTTGTACTCATGACTTCTATAGTAAATACTCATGGTTGATTTTTGCTTCTTCTAGAAATAACGTGTGCGGTTTACCCTTCCGTTGAGTATTAATTCTTCTAAGTTCTAACAGGTGTTTTTGGTTGGAAATTTTGTATACTTGCTTGGGCAGCAATTATTTGTACTTCTGCCTTACGTTTTGCATGTTATTACAGCTGATCGTTTTTTTTCTGCAAAATGATCATTGCATTTTACTGGCAGAATTTGAGTTATAATTATCTAAAAGAACTCTACATTGCAGGCATCATCTTTCATGTCTCGTCACTCGCAATTAATTTCACTGCTGGATGAAACTGATAAACAAATCAGAGATAGAGTTCATGGGGACCAAGTGAAGCGCTTGAAGGAGGCTCGCGGAGTCTATCGAGAAGAAATTATGGATTGTGTCAGACATTGTGCTTGGTACTGTGATTTGCTTGGAAGCCTCTATTGTATTGTTAATCAGTTTAGTTTTTATGCATGCCTTCTATGCCCTTAACTTCAGTATTTACGTTATTTTATTATTATTATTTTTTTCTTTGCTTCTTTTAGAGCTTGTTTGGTAATGGAAGAAAAAAAATTTCGGCGGATTGTGTGGTTAAAAAGTGATGGGTCTTAGAGAAACGTATGGTTGCAAATGAGTTTGATGTGGAAAATCTTTTAAGGAGCATACAGGCCCTTATCGAGCCCTTGTTTGGTTCTCTTTAAAATTTTCTATTTTTTCTACACTACTCAATCTCAATCATTCATTAAAAGTCAAACCTACAATATTTGACTTTTCAACCAAATCTCAACCATCTATTCTCCTAAAAATCACTATTCATTAAAAAAAAAAAAAAACTATTTCTAAACAATACTAAACACACACTGACTTTGTTATCCATCCTCACTTTGGCTACCTTTAACTTTCCAGGCTGAACATTTGTTTACAAATTATTCATTTAGGGGCTTTATGCATAATAGTAAAAACACCATTTTGAAATTAAGACTTGAACATATCTGAAAAATACATAAAGTACAAAATAAGAGGTCAAGATGTCCCTCTAAAATGCTAGAAACAAACAGAAAATTACACCAGATTCTGCCAGTTCTCTAGAATATACGAAAATTGTAAACTGGACATTGTCTCTTTATTAATATACCACCATTTGTTCTGGATAATCAGGAAATAAATCTTCCATGCATATATTTTGTAATGACAATGGTGTTGTAATGTCACTTAGGTTCTTTTATCCTGGGGGCTTGTCTTTAGCTTAATTGGCTACTTAAGATGTTTCACTATCTTCGTTCAGCCAGCAATAAGAAATACATTTGCAGTGCTTTGAATTCCTTCTCTCTTTTAGCTGCCTGGGTAGTTACTAGCTCTCTCAATGGCAACAACCCCCCCCCCCCCCCCCCCCTCCTCTTCCATATCTAGAGGGGAAGAAGACAAAGAAAAGAATGAGGAGCGAGTAATAGATGATTTGGGAGAATCTAGGGAATCGATTTAGTAATTTGAATCTCATTATAATCAATTTTTGAACTGTTCAACATTATAATATTCCTATATATGTAAAATTTGGTATGATAATGGAACTTACTACTTTAACAAATGAAAGCTTTTCCTCAACATTAATAGGAGCATGTTTGGCTGAGCTGAAATACTATTTTTGTAGCCAAAAATATTTTTTCAGTTTTTGGCAATAAGAGGGGTCTTACTGCCAAAGGAAGATGGAATATTTAGCCAAACTGCTGCTTTTGTAGAAGAAGCAATGCCAAACTTGCTCTAATTATTGCAAGATAAAAAAAACATCATCTACTTCCCATAATTATGCCTAAATAATGTACATGTTTTTGAACTGCTATCTCCACCATCATCATTTAGACGATGCTCATTGAGTATTTCTGCAACACCATTTTGGACTTCCATGGAATCTAGAAAAGAGCACTTCTAATGGTGTTTCCCCTATGATGCGATCAACATGCATGATGGGGGGTTTTAGAAAAAACTATGCATGTCTGTTCTCCTGCTTGGAGTTGGCAGCATATCAAAGTACTCAATGCTTTATTAACATGCTCTTAAATCTTCCAAATGAAACAGTGTTCTGATTACATACTGATTTCTGTTCCAAAATGATTGCGATGCCTCAATATGAAGCGCTGTGGGGAAATATCATCATCGAGGTTAAATTTTATGGTCTTGGTCCCAATACTAATGTTATTTAATATAGGTGTTTGTTAAGTCTTTAGCTAGTTATCAAGCTTAAACATCAGGAAGCAGTTGCCTACCTTTTCATCTAGTACTTATTTTATAAACCTTATTTTATATGACAGGTATCGCATTTCTATTTTCTCTCGTTGGAAGCAGAGGGGAATGTATGCTGCATGCATTTGGATAGTTCAATTGCTTCTAGTTCTTAGCAAAGTGGATTCTATCTTCATCTATGTTCCTGAATATTATTTGGAAACCTTGGTATTGTATATTTCTCATTTCTAATAGCATAGTGATATCTTCTGTTGCTTGGAGTTTATTTAGTCTCTGTTTTCTAAATAATTTTTCACCATATCTTGCTAGAAGAGTTATGAATAGACTGTTTTTCTTTTGTTTTTGGAGAGTTGTTAAGGCATTCATACGATCCATGGTGGACGGACCCCACTATATTTTGATCTATTGTTTCGGTTTATGAAATTTGTACTTGCATATTTTTATTTTTTTTTGAACTCATTAGTTTTCTCCGCAAGATTTTTGTAATACCTTTCCTCCAATTCTGACAGGTTGACTCCTTTCATGTTCTGCGTAAGAGTGACCCTCCATTTGTCCCTGCTGCAATGTTCATTAAGCAAGGACTTGCATCTTTTGTACGTTATGAACTTCTGTTTGTCTCCTGTATGTTATTTATTTATTTATTTTTAAGTCAAAGCGGCCCTTGTACTTTGGAAACAGATGAAAAACAATAGATACGTTCGGGTAGTTGGCTGTGTTAACAGTTCACATGCTTACCAGTTCCACTGAATTTGCGAACTGGGAGAACTAATAGCAACTGATTATTAAGTGTAATCAAATATTTGTTTGAATTTTTATTCTACAGGATGCCGAACTGTTTCCCTTGGTCAACCCCCCCCCCCCCCCCCCCCCTCCTTCTCTCTCTCTCTAACATAAAACCCTTTAATTCAAATCTTTGGCCAAGACTCTAGTCTCTTTTCAAGGGGATCCACTTTTAGCTACTTTGATCATTTATATTTGTGGTTTCATTATCAGGTTACTTTTGTTGTTACCCACTTCAATGATCCAAGGATTTCGAGTGCTGAACTGAGGGATCTTCTTCTCCAGTCAATTTCCGTCTTGGTACAGTACAAGGAATTTTTAGCTGCTTTTGAGTGCAATGAAGCTGCAACCCGAACGATGCCAAAAGCATTATTAGCAGCCTTCGATAATAGATCATGGATTCCTGTGACCAATATACTTCTGAGGTTATGCAAGGGTTCTGGCTTTTGTTTTCCAAAGCATGGAGAGTCATCATCCTCGTCAGTCATATTTCAGGTTAGAGCAAATTTTATAGTTGTGGTTGCAACATTTTGTCATTCTTTTATGCTTTTGGAATTAATATTTACTTGTATTAAATTTGATTCTGGCGTTGTGTTTTAATTTTAAAAGAAATTGTTGCGGGAAGCTTGCATTAGCAATGAAGAATTATTCTCAGCTTTCATCAATCGCTTGTTTAACACACTCAGCTGGGCCATGACTGAGTATTCTGTTTCAATTCGTGAAATGCAAGAAACTTACAAGGTAATTTCACTTGGTTTTGTAGTATGTATCTCACTTTCTTTCCCTATCCTGTTATGTGAATTTGAAATGGATGCATCATTTTCAGGTGATGGACTTCCAACTGAGGAAATGTAGTGTTATATTTGACCTCTCCTGCAATCTTGCGAGGGTATTAGAGTTTTGTACTAGTGAGATATCTCAAGCTTTTCTGTTGGGAACTGATACAAACTTGCGAAGGCTGACAGAATTGATTGTTTTTATACTGAATCATTTAATTTCTGCAGCTGATCCAGAGCTATTTGACCTGTAAGTTTATGTATCAAGTATAACGAGTTTTGCTTCTTTCTGGCATGAAACTTGTATCTGTTTTAGTTTATTACTTGATTGCAACTTTGTACACTTTTTATTCCGCTGGACAAGCAACAAAATCTTGGATCTTTTGTTAAGGATACCTTTCACTATAAAATTTCATCAGTTAACATAAAATGATGTTATTTCTTTCCTTCTCCGTGAAGAACAGCAATAGGAAATTTCACATGTTCCCTTTGATTGATTTTTCTGGATTGTACTCGTATAAAGATAATACTAGGTTCTCATAATGTGTTATATTATATAGCCATAAAATTCTTATATTGCTAATGAATCCCATTGTCCCTCGGTGTTCTCGTCATGTCTATTTTTTATTTTGTCAGTTATATTATATGGAACAGTTACGTATTTATTTATTTTTGCCAAACATAATATCTATGGAAAAGTGTAGTGGTCCATTTTTGAAATTATAAAATATGCCTGTTATGATCCCGATTATCAAGAAACTCATTTTTCACCACGTACTCTATCAAAATATTTTGCACTTATTTTAACTATACATTCTCCAAAAAATTACTGTTACAAAACTCGTTTTCAATAAAAAAATGGGGCTCAAACATAGGCTATATTTGGCTACAAAGTTCCCTTTTTACTCCATCCAATTGCATGTTACTTTGCAGAACGCTTAGACGTCCTGGTCAATCTACTGAGAAAGTTAACAGAGGCATGATTTTAGCACCTCTGGCTGGCATTGTTCTGAATTTGTTGGATGCTAGTAGAGAGAGAGACTGTGGGGAGCAGAATGATATTGTTGCAATATTTGCTAGTATGGACTGTGCTGATACCATTCTCTGTGGATTTCAGTATCTCCTCGAGTATGATTGGGTTAGTATTTGACTCCCTGATGGTTTTGGTTTTTATTCAAGATTTTAGACATTTAACAATGCAGTCATTTCTTTTCCTTGCCTTTTTTTGTCCATATCCACAACCCAAACGAGATAAGACAGTTGCATTAGGTTCACTTTGCAATTGTAATCTTAACTTGTAATTGGCACTCATGAGATCTCTGCTCGAGGTTGAAAATTTCCTCATGCTGAACTTTTGAGGAGAAGCAATTTGTTGGCTTGGCCATGTAGAGAAAAAAATTATGTTCAACTCAAGTATTATTGGAGATTTTTTCGTTATTCACTGAGACGACACTTGATTACTTTTTAATTTTGTTTGAGTTGCATCTTTTTATTTTTACATTGGGTTCAGACATCCATGCCTGATTGGCGAAGTAAGTTGGAACTCTGCACATGCTCTTCAATGTCAAAGTACTGGTGAACCAGTGCAACTTACACAATTTAAGTGTGTGCTTATGGGGACATTATTGCCAGCTAAAGTAACACCCATATAGCATGAAAATTCCGTGGGCACGTTTTTAAATTAGAATAGCAAAGTTGTAGGCAATAACAGCAAAACACTTCGGCATGTTTTGGTTGAGATGTTTACTTGTTTACAGCAGACATACATTTCATAAATCCTCATATTGAACATTCTGGATGATGACGTATCTGTTGTCTTAGACTCTTAATCTTCTGTATATGAGACATGCCTATTTATTACTCATAATCTTTTCATCAATTTTCCAGGCATGGTCCTTCAGAGGGGAAGATAATATTGGGAAATTAGCACAACTAGAGAAATTTTCAAGCCTGTTGATCTGTCAGGCAGAATCGCAAGAAGTTCAGAAGAGAGTTTGTCAGGGAGAATCAGATGCTGATGATGTCATGTGCTGCATATGTTATGCTTGCGAAGCAAATGCTGAATTTGTACCATGTTCCCATGTTTCTTGCTATGGTTGCATATCGAGACACCTCCTCAATTGCCAAAGATGCTTCTTTTGCAATGCAACAGTCGAAGGAGTTGTTAGGAAGGATGCAAATGCTCCATGAAGTTTCTCGCTGCAGGTATTTTTTTTGGTTTAGCTGGTCCTAAATTAGCAAGTTTTTTGGACGTTGAACTAGTAGTTAATGGGAAAGACAAGGCGGGAAAAAAAAATGAAAAAAATGTTATTAGTTATTTAATTTTTTAGATGGAATATATATATATACACACACTAGTGTAGATACTAGTTACTGGTGTAAATGTGATGAAGAAACTCATGGTTTCTTTTGGTATGGGGTTATGAATTTTGTAGTCAAGGCTGAGGGCATTATTTTGTAAATATTCGAGGTGCAAATGGAAATAAAATCTTTTCGCCCTACATCTCTTAAATGGTAGGGTAATTGATGTAAAACTTTCCATGAAGAAATTAGTTTTGAACATGTACAATAATTCGGTGTGCATGGATGGCTATAGAGACTTGAGAACGCCACGTAAGAGTAAGAGGAGTAGATTTGTTGTTCCAAGTAAGAGTATCTTCAATCCCAGAGCATCTCTAGTACTCCATGAAGTATCGGAATCAGTACTCCAGGTCAATGGGGTTGTCTTCTTGCAAGATGGTTAGCCGCAACTCGCTGGAGTTGTCTTTTTTGTGAAAGTAGAAAAACACTGCCATGAGGTCGGGGCCCTTCACAATTTTTTAGTCTTCTCAAAGTTTGTTGTCTCGAATAGGTTACATCGAAAATTTTTAGGGCTATTTTATTTGAATTTTGCTCCTTGCACAATTATGTTGACAATTAGGTGATCTGGAAATGTTATGTTTGTTGATTTAAAAGATGCTATGATGTGTGAAAAAATAAGATTGTACAGCGTAAGTTAATTGTCAAGCTCATTGTCACACTCATTGTGAGTGTAACAAAATTGTATTTTGTTTCCAGTGAGCTCTGCAATTTGGTACCTTCTTATGCTGTCCATCATGTCTCCTTCTTAGGGATGGACGTCAGGTGATTCGGTTCGGGTATCTCAAGAATCGAAATTGAACCATACTTTTCGGCTATTGTAAAATGAACACATTCGGTTTCATTGAATCGCAAGAACCAAACCTGGTTTGGTTCGATTTTGGTTCTAATTCGATTCTACAATAATAATTCTTTTTTTGGGGCCTTACTGAGGAGTATCAAAGCCTTGGGAAGCGAGCCAATAACCTGAAATAAACTTCTATCGAATATATCAAGACCAAGGATTCCAAAAACCCTTTCACTTTGGATAAAACATAGGATTTTTCATGAAACAGAAGATATTCATAAATCAAAATAAGAAATGACCTTTAAGGTTTTTCGAGCATAGCAAGAAGTCATAAATTTGTATGGTAAAATTGTGGGATGAATCATATTTTTTAGGGTAAATAGCGCAAATGGTCTTTAATGTTTGGATTTCTTGTGAAAATAGTTCCAAACGTTTAGGGGTCGTTCTTTTTGTGTTTGGATTTTGAGTTTTGGATTTTGTTTTGAATTTTGGATTTTGGTTGTTTGTTTTGGGATTGTTGAAAACATGTTCTCTTTGTGATTTTGGAAAACTGTTTTCAAAAATAGAAAACTTAAAAATGCGTTTACTTTGTAATTTTTTGATATATTTATTTTGTGATATTTTATATGTAAAAAATGGTTGATTTATTGAATTACATTAATTTTAATGTTAATAAATAAGTTAGTTCTCTATGTCAATAAATTCATCATTAATATTGTTTCAGCTAAACAAAAATTTAACAACATACTAATAAAATAATAATATAAGAACTTCAAGTGAAGGAAATGTCTCACATTTACAATAATAATAATAATAATAATAATAAAAAATTACAAAAAAAAAAAAAATCTTAACATTGATCTATATAATAGCAAAATAATATAAGAACTTCAAATGAAGGAAGTTTCTTACTTTTACAAAAAATAAAAAATAAATAAAAACAAAAATAAAATATTTACAAGAAAAAAAACTTAACATTGATCTATATATATAATGACAAAATAATATAAAAACTTCAAGTGAAGGAAGTGTCTCACTTTTACAAAAAGTAAAAATAAAAATAATTTACAAAAAAAAAAAAAAAAAAAAATCTTAACATGGATCTATATATAATGATAAAATAATATAAGAATTTCAAGTGAAGGAAGTATCTCGCATTTACAAAAATAATAATAATAATAATAAATAAATAAATTACAAAAAAAAAAAATCTTAACATAGATCTATATATATTGACAAAATAATATAAGAATTTCAAGTGAAGGAAGTATCTCACATTTACAAAAAAAAAAAAATATTCAAAATGCGCGTTTTGGTCGTTTTGAACTCTTTAATACAAAATATCAAAACGCAATAAAATCGTTTTGAGTTTCCTTTATATTTTTTTTGGTGTTTTGAAAAACGCGTTTCTGAAAATGGGTAAAGTGAACGCGTTTTCGATATTTCCAAAAATCGAAAACTCAAAAAGGGCTCAAAACAGCAAAGAGAACGGGGCCTTATATTTTGACATTTATACCTTCAAATTCACCAAATGTTGCGAAAATGATCCCTGTTGTTATATTCTATTAATTCCAACTGTTAATTGCACTATTTGACCTTATTTTTCATATTTTTCATAAGGGCATTTATGTCTTTATCTAATTTTTCACCTATTTTACATCCAATTGAATTGTTGTATGTCCCTGAAATGAAAAAGTTTTTGGCGTATTAAGTCCCTAACATACAAACGTTTGACGTATTTAGTCCATAACCTGCAAACGTTTGGCATCTTTAGTCTCTAATATATTAATTCACTGTTTGAGATTCATTATTTCAAATAATGCGATTTGTAATTGTAATTTTTTGAAAAATTTGTAATTAAAATGCAATATATTTTTTTTTTTATTTATGTCTAGATTATTTTATTGATTGAAAATATCATTTTTTTCAAAATTTATTTTCAACCGCACATTGTAATTATAATTTTTTGAAGAATTTGTGGTTAAAAAGTAAGATTTATTTTATTTACATCTAGATTATTTTATTGATTGAAAAACTTAATTTTTATTTAAAAATTGTTTTAAACCTCACATTCAATAAATAAAATTATCTATACATAAATTTATAAATGGTTTAACAAATAGTGTGTAATGTCTCGAGTTCTAAATACTTGGTTCGTCACGTCATCGTTTCGTCTAATATTTAAAATAATGATTTCAGCGGAAGGACATTTACAATTTCAAATTTTGGCAATATTTAAATAAAATCAAACGATAAATAAAACTTAATAATTTGAAATTTGAAATAACAATTCAACTCTTTTATTATTTTTTGAATATAGAAATCATTAACAATGTTATAAAGTTTGCTAGTAATCTAAAATTCTCAAAAACTCCTTTACTACTATGAAAGACGTTAATAACTGTGTTAAGAATAAAAATTATTTTATCGTGGTTCAAAGTTGGCAGGCTGGCTGCCAGTGGTGGTGATGGTTTTACTGAATCTTGTGGATTGGGAGAAGTATGTGGTTGCAAGTTTTTGATTTCTAGATGTTTGGTCAGGTTGTTGGCGAAGACTCGATTATGGTTGTGTAAAAAGTTTGACACGATTAGGATAAACTCCAACAACTTTTAACGGGATTAAAATTGTATTAAAAAATATAACTTTGAATAATATCACAAATAAATTAAAATTTGATTTAAAATAATTTTGAGAATTAAAATAATTAATTTTTTTGAATTAAAAACAAATTTTGGATTTAAATGATTTTGGAATTTGCTTAAAATCAAATTAGCCTCGATTTCATATCTTGACCCGAAAATACTCGACATGGCTAGACAAATACGTTTCAATTTAAATTTTAAAT
Source organism: Ligustrum vulgare (assembly GCA_963555705.1). Lineage (NCBI taxonomy): Eukaryota > Viridiplantae > Streptophyta > Magnoliopsida > Lamiales > Oleaceae > Ligustrum > Ligustrum vulgare. The sequence goes on from OY743168.1 coordinate 83,485,419, forward strand.
AAGTGAGATCGCAGTGACACGTTTTAAATATTTTAAATAATTATTTAATAATTGAAAAAAAAAATTCTTGATTGCTAAATAGCGGCTTATTAATTTACAGAGATTGATTAATTAAAACTCAACAATAATATGTCGCACTATTTGATTTGGATAAAAAAAAAATTAGGAATTGAATTAAAAACATTTAAGGGCTGACAAAAAACAGGGAACTGGGCCGATTGAATTGAAATCGAACAAAAAAAATTGAAGTTTATTCTTGATTTTAAAGTTAATAAAAGATTTAACAAAAATTCACCACAATAATAGTTCAACACATGGGTAAAAAAACAAAAAATCATAGATTATTTTATTGATAGAATGTGCGGTTGAAAATGAGTTTTTTAAAAAATGATGTTTTCAATCAATAAAATAATATAGACGTAAATAAAAAAAATATCATGGATTTTAATGACAAATTCTTCAAAAAATTACAATGTGCAGTTGAAAATGAGTTTTGAAAAAAATGATGTTTTCAATCAATAAAATAATTTAGACGTAAATAAATAAAAAAATATCTTGCTTTTTAAACACAAATTATTCAAAAAATTACAATTACAAATCACATAATTTGAAATAATGGGTCTCAAACAGTGAATTAATATGTTATGGACTAAATATGCCAAACGTTTGTGGGTTAGAGACTAAATACGCCAAACATTTGTAAGTTAGGGACTTAATACTCCAAAATTATTTTCATTTAAGGGATGTTATCTGCATACAACCTTCAGTTGGATGTAAAATAAATGGAAATTTAATAAAGACATAAATGCCCTTGTGCAAATATGAAAAATAAGGTCAAATAGTGCAATTAACGGTTGGAATTAATAGAATTTAACGGCAGGAACCATTTTTGCAATGTTTGGTAAATCTAAGGGTATAAATGTCAAAATCTAAGTTGGGGATTATTTTCGCAAGAAATCTAAACGTTGGAGATCATTTGTGCTGTTTACCCCAATTTTTAATGCATTATTATTAATTGTTTTATATTTATATTTAAATATTTAATTAACTCCATCATGATCATTATAATTTGGCTTATTAATAAGTGAGTTTCATTATATTTTCAATTAGTGAAAATTTCAGTTCAAGTGTGAAGTTAAATATTACAACTTGGTAGACACGCAACAAATTTCATAAAAAGAAGTTAATCATTTTCACTTTATAAAAAAAAAAAAAAAAAAAATTACAAATTCTTTTGATTTTTAGTTTTTAGGACAATCAATTAAAACAGTGAAAAAAAAATAAACAAGGATCAAAGACCTGGTTCTAACTTCGGGTTTTAGGTTCTAAAGGCGCAATCAGTTTTCGGTTCCAAAATCGATTTCCTATTTTTTTTTTTTTAAACCATATGGTTCCAATTTTTTTGGTTCGACTCCGGATCAGGCATATTGGTTTCCTTTTTTTGCCTACCCCTATTTCTTTTTAAGGTGGTTGTGAAACTTGCAATCCAGTACTTGATTTTCAGATGGAGTTAATTTAATGATTGGTCACTGAACTTTACTAATGGTTATTACTTACTCACTCAATATTAAGTGGTTACTCAATGCTCACTGAACTATTATTTAAATTACTCAATGCTCACCATATTCGATTTTTTGACAAAAAATTTCACTTGACACATGAAAAAGTGACGTGGCGGAAAAATTAAATCCACGTCCTCCCTCCCTCCCCCCCCTCTCTCAACCATCAATCTGCATAAGAACACCTTCAACCTTTGCTTTCCCAAATTCAAAGCACCGTTTCTATGCATTTCCCTTTGGAATTAACTTCGATGAAATAAAAAGATGAAAAAGAATTGTTCTTCGATTTGGTTTTGAAACTGACTGTGCACAAATAAAGAAGAAACAAAAAGAGTTTCATTTCCTTTAATCTCCCATATATGTTTTCATGATCGAGAAAATTTGTCAATGGTCCCACACCCTCCATGTGAGGGTGCGGTCACCTCGGGGGTCATCCTCGAGGTGATTGTATCATGGTCCTTGATTCAAAGCTATTATTTGATTTTGTTACTGAAATCAAGGTTGTCGTTTAAAGTCTTCATGCCGGGTTCAGAAAAGCGGGAAAAGTGAGTCTGGCGATAGGTTACAGGCTACAGGCTACAGGCGAGTCCGGTCACATTTTTTCGAAATGCAAATCTGAAGCTACTGCTTTCCTCTGTTCAACCAAAGACAGCAGTTTGAGAAGCAAATTGATGAAAAAAAAAGTCCTCTAGCGAGACCTCAACAAAAGCTAAACCGAAGCAATATGTCCCCAAATATTTGAAGTAGATATTTATAATTAGGTTTAATTTAGAGTTTATGCAAAGAAAGATGAAATGCGATTGTGAATAACAATTAAAATGGTGTGTGTGTAAGTGTAGGATTTTTTTAATAATTTTATATGTCATTGTGATTGGGGTCTGGACGAAATGCATAGAAACGGTGCTTTGAATTTGGGAAAGTAAAGGTTGAAGGTGTTCTTACGCAGGTTGGTGGTTGAGTGGGAGAGCGAGGGAGTACGTGGATTTAATTTTTCTTCCGCGTCATTTTTTCATGTGCCAAGTGGAATTTTTTGTCAAAAAATTAATTATGGTAAGCATTGAGTAATTTAAATAATAAATCAGTGAACATTGAGTACCATTTAATGTTGGGTGAGCAAGTAGTAACCACTAGTAAAGTTTTGTGATCAATCATTAAATTAACTCTTTCAGATGCAACGATGATAATGTGGTGTGAAGGAGAACCCAGGTTATTACTTTTTAATCTCTGAAAGCCAAAATGAAAAAATAAAAAATGTTGGATTGGATTATGTTTGGGCGTAAAACCGATCCAACTAAATCCACGCTTAACAACCCTATCTATCAATTCCAAATCCTTCTTAAAACCGAGGCACAGTGGTTAATTACAAGGGTTAAGTTGATTATTACAAACATTTAGATTTGAAAGGTTGGTAATAAGGTGAATTGTAATTTATTATAGAAGTATCAAAAATAATTATCAAAATCAGATTTTTCAATTAATTGCAATTATAACTTTATGTAAGTTTTGTAATTAATTAAATTTGCTATTTTATTTCAATTTTGCAATACACTGTAACTATGAATTTGAATAACATGATCATTTTTTGTTAGAATTAATTGAATTAGTTATATTCACCTTAATTACAACTATAATTGTAACTTAATTACATTTTGTAGTTAATTATAGTTTACAATTAATTGCAATTATAACTAATAAATTTATAAAACATGACATTTTTTAATTGAATTAGTTACATTTACCTTAATTATAACCGAAATTGCAATTTAATTATATTATGTAATGAATTATAGTTTACAATTAATTATAATTATAACTTTATTTCAATTTTTGCAATTAATTACAATTGTAACTAATAAATTTGCAAAACATGACCTCCATGGTTTCCTCCCTATCCACCACTTGGTTAACCTCTTTATCCGCCTTGTCTGAATTAATGAGGAAAAGGGAAGCAGATTTTAGGGCAATTAAAGGTGGAGTCGAGGTGGGATTTGATAGAAGGGAGTCTATTATGTTGCTTATTTGACAAGTTCAAGTTGGCTGAATCCACGTAGAGGAGCTGTAATCGCCTGAAGCGAATCAAGACAAGATAGAGATTGTTTTAAGCATTTTAATGATACTTGGTTTTCATTTACAGACAATTGGTTTTAAAACTTTTAAAAATAAAGGTATGAAGGGTCGTAATTTGCCCTAATTACAAGATGTTATGCTCAAAATAATAAGGTTGTATATATTTATACCACATTTTTTAGTAATTACACTACAATTTAATTATATGAAAGGCTCAAAACCTTTACATAATATCACATTTATGTCTCAAGTTTTTTCATTGCATTCTTATTCCCAAATTAAAATAAATTGTTACTGATTATAGTTCTCACCAAATTTTTCTTTAAGATAGGATAAAAAGAATAATTAAGATGGGATAAAAGACTAATTTGTTCATTTTTTTAAATAAGAAAAATAAATAATAATACAAATGCGCGATTAAATATTTTACCCTTATTTAAATTACTAGTGTGACATATGTGCATGACACATGGTGTAGTGTTTTTAAGTATGTAACAGACCCTCGTATAAAGAAAAATGTGTGATTAGTATTAGTTAGGGGAAAAATTGGTAAATACTTATGAAATATAAAATATTTCAAGAAATACAATATTACTATATATGAAATTTCAGACAATACTAAAAACTCAATGAAATAAATCCATTAATACTGAGTGCATAACTTTCCTGAAATAATCAATTGTAACTGAAATTATTTAGTTGCTAAAATCGCGCACTGCATTAATCCATGTACAACAGAATGTGGGAGTCGAAATGGAAATGGAAATAGGTTGAGGCTTACGTAGGATTCCTCCACTGCACATATCGAACATTTTTCGGCAGATTACTCGTAGTTCAATTAGAAATCGGAATTTCAGATTACATAGTAACTCGTCGTCTTCACTCATGTATCCTTTTTTTGTATGTGCTTCTAAAATTGAATTATATCTGCCAGTTAGGTTCTATGAAGTCACATGACCATTGACTCCAAATTTCTTGAAGGAGAATGGAATCCTTCAGTTTACATCCTCTGGCAGCACCGGAAATCGTTATATCACACCAACTTCAACAATCTTCACTTCCCTAAATGTAATTATGATTCTGAACAAAACTCCAAGCTATTCCGATATTAATTGATTCATGTCATCTAAATGTACATACATTAGGTACATATGTGTGATTTCATCCATCCGATAATTTTCCTGTAATCAAAATGATCTGTTAAGATTGAAGTGAAGTGGACCAAACTTGATTTTGGGATTGATACAACTACCAAAATATATGATATAGTGATTTCATGTTTGGTATCAATTTAGTCATGTTAGATTCAAATGTTAATGTTTTATTTTCCCTTTTCTGTTTGTTTTCTTTTTTGATGTTTTTAATTGTTTATGAATCTTAATGAGTGGAGTATTTACCCTTTATTGAAAGGCATGTGCAGCAACTGGATTTATTGAAAGTTTTTCCCCAGATTATGTTATTTTCTAACTATAGGAACATAAATGACATTATGTGAGATCAATCATCTGCATAAATAAGAGTTACATCGATACCTTTCCAAGTATGCAATTATGTTCTTCATTGCACTAGTTTATTGCTTTGAATGTTGTGTGAGCCAATTTTGATATGAACTTTAATTGCAGCAAACATGTATAATATGCTTAGCATCCATGAAATTTGACCATGGTCATGCCGTTTTGACCCTAGGTGATTACTGAACTCGAGTTGAAATAATCGACAATGGAAGGTGTTGACACATAAAAATATCCAATTCGAAAGCCCGACATAAAGATCTAAAAAATTAATTATTAAATAAAAAATATAGAATCTTTTATTGAATTTGGCACAAAATCTCTAAATCTATATATGTATTATTTTGTTACATAAATTAGATATTATATTAGTTGTTTTATGAATTATGTGTTGACTTGCTTGTCGTTAACGGAAATAGATAGCGAAAACTTCTTAATATTTGTTCAGATCCGATCCGATCCGATCCAATCAAAACTCGACCCGATTTGAGTTTTTTTTTTAATTGTTTGACCTGATCTGAAATCTAGCGGAGCGGATTTGGATCGACACCGATCCGCTCTATTGCCATCGCTACTTATCCATGTGTGGATGGTGCGGGGGAAAGGGAAACAATAGGAGATCGTGCAAGCAAGCAACCTAACCCGCTAATTCAACTATGAAAGCATACAAGAACGACGAATGTAGTGGATACTGATTAGATTTTATGTATTCAATCCAAACTAGTTAAAAATTATTTTCTTGATTCTAGTATATGGAAAGTGATATTTTGCTTAATTTGATGTATTTATTCATCCCGGATAAAGTTGGCCAGATTCTGTCATCATTATGATTTGCGACAAAATAAAATAAAATAAAAGTAATAAAAAGCATACTTCATCGTTATTTTGCATAACGTAATATAACTGCTTCTACATATATGGTCATGTTCTAGGACGTGTGTGATACTTGATGAAAAAGCATGTACAAATGGTGAATTTTCGAACTCTTCACATAGTTTGGTACAGTATAATTTATCAAGCATGATATCGTTTGACATGAGATATATAATACAGAAAAGGAAAACTACGATTGGAGCACTAGCCTTTCCATCTGAATTATTTACATCCCACGACACCTCCCTTTACATTCATATTTAATGGGATCACTGTTATATATATTATGTATATTAATTGAAAGAAATAAATAAATTAAATAAAGTGCTCAAGTGGTGGAAAATGTGGAATTTTCAGTTTTTTTTTCATTAATTCTTGTGGAAGTTATGGTTATGTTTCTCTATAAATTCAAGGTATTGTTTCAGACAAAAATATACAGAAACATATTTCAAGCCATTTTTCTTTTCTTGTTCATCTACTATTTCTATAAGTTGTTCTAGAGTAACCTTGAGAGTTCTGAAATCATTTGTGATTGTTGCACATAGTGATTCGATCGTTGTATCCTGGAGTGATTGTCCAAAGAGGTCGCAGCAAATTACGGCTGACAATTTCACTTTAGGACATCGTGCTGTCACGAGTCTCGATCGATAAGTTTTTATTTTCTGAAATTTTATTGTTCTAAATTAAAGTGCTTGCAACTAATTTTGATCAACAATCACTGTGTTAGTTTAACCCAAAAGTGATGAGAACCCTAAAAAATGAGGATTTTTTTCTATTTAAACCCTCCAAAAATTATCCAAAAAACCCTAAAAACACCCTAGATCAGCGAAATTCAGCATATGGGCCGAACCGGGTCGGCTGAGTTGACCCGGTCCAGCCCGGATTTTTTTTTTTAATTTTTTTGTTTGTTTTATAACCGCGCGATCGCGCTGTTCAATTCCGAGGCCAACTTTGGCCTCGGGTCCGTTTCAAGGCGTGGTTCGCGCGTGCGGCTCGGTTCAAGCCACGAGTTCGCATGGCTCAGCTGGAGGATAATTTTGCAGCTTAGTCCCTTCCGTAATTGCCATCAAGTCCTCCATCTTTTAATCTCAAACAATTTAGTCCCCAACTTTTCAGATTTTTTCAAATAAGTCCTTCTAAAATTGCATTTTAGGTCCTTCAACTTTTGAAATCTTGCAATTTGGTCCCTTATTTAATTGCGTAGCTCTTCCAAGACTTCCCGAAAGTGACAAAATGGTCCCCCAACTTGGAATATCAGCAAAATCTTCACTTCTTTTGTGATTCTTGGCCTCAAACTAGGACATTAACCTATTTAAACACAAAATATGCATAAATTAGTAGATATTTGCTCAAGATATTCAAAAATATGCTAGTTTAAAGGTATAAAAAATGTATAAAAATGCACTTAACATCATATAAACATCTATCCTTCTCATTATTTTTTTTTGTCAAACTTTCACATTTTTATGAATGAATATAAATCATACAATTTACTTCTTAACTTTAACTTCCATCATTTCCTAAAGTAATAATTTGAGCATTTGAATAGCAAACTTAGTTTGCTAACCAACTCAAGCAACTCTAAATATCATATTCAATTCAATCATAATAACAAATTTCATGGAGATTGATATCATACAAGCATCATTTACTTGTTCTCTTACATTTGCTACTTTTATACTTTCTACTCTTAACATCAATTATCATATAGTACAAGAAATCATAATCAATTCAACGTATCATTTGTAATCACTTCATATTAGATTAAAACCGGGTCGCCCATGTGGGATGACCCGAACCGACCCGATCCATTAAGGTGTTATTGGAGGGAACCATTTGAATTTGATATGGGAAGTTATGGGAAGTTATCCAAGGCATGAATAACTTCCATCAACCTCCATATAACTCATAATCATCTATTATCATGAAACAACAAGAAAATAAGTGAGATTTTCGGGTGTGAGCATATGGTTGAAAAGAAATAAGTGTAGTGGCTTGAATCTATGAAGATTTAACTCAACAATTGGCACTTGGATTGTGGATAAGAAGTTCTATCCATCTGTGACTGAATTTCGTGACCAAAGAGCACACATTTCTGCAGTAAGAACATACATCAAGAGGTAAGTAATCCAACCTCGGTTTATATAATTTAAGATCGTGAAATTGTTTTATATGCATGCAAGCAATTCCAACATTGGTATCAGAGCCATAGCAGGTTGTTTTCTTGCCTATAAATGTGTTTATAATGATGTGTTTCTATTGCATGTTGATCAATGCCACTTAAACAGTTTTTTTAAGAAAAGCTTGAATATGCTTTAATGGCGGATCAAGAAATACTTCACATTAATTCGTGAAATTCATACTGTAAGTTTTTCATAGTATTTAGAACATATCTGCAAAATTTCATGAGATTTGGATATGTATATTGAAAGTGAAACGTAACCCTAGTTTGGAAACTCGAAATTTTGAAGGCCTGTAACTTTCTGTAATCTCCACTTCACGGTGTAAACTTGGTATGGTTGGAAAGATATTTCAAAATCCTTTCCAATGATATAAAGATCATAAAATTCGGACATGAGATGCAGAAGTTATGGCTTCCTAAAGTTTTGGCAAAAATCTGAAAATGCTACTGGGTCTCTCAGCATTGATGAAGATGGGGGCTTGATTGCAAATTCTGAAATTTCCAGATTGGTCCTTGTGATTTTCGAAAGTTTCAAGTTGGACCCTAAAAATTCTGAAATTTAAATTTTCATCTTTAAAATTCCGAAAATTTCAGATTGGTCACTCAATTTCTGAAATTTTCAGAATAGTCCCAAGAAATTTAGAAAGTGCAGATTAGTCCCTAGATTTTGAAAATCTTCAATTGGACCCAGAAATTGGTGTATTTAAATTATAGATTGGTCCCTCTATTATTTTATTACATGTTTAATTGTGGGATGTTTTTTGAAAATTGCCTATTGGCACACATTTTTTTTAAATTGCTTATTGGACCCAGTGAGAGTTTTTGAATATACTCCAATATATCATGATTACTCGAAAATAATAGTTTCCTTATTTTAATGGCATGTATATATGACATTTTGTGATATGTTTGTGTAATTAAAATGTCTTGCTTAAATTGTACATGCCTAATGAACTTGTTAAGTGGGAGTTCCAAGGTTGGGAGAGTTAATGAAGCTCTCACCTAGAACTTATAGTTTTGCACTATGAAATTAATTTTTGTGATAATGAAACATTAGGATAATGGACGATGATTGGGAACTTAGTGAACTTTCGACTTCATACCTAGTGTTAAATTGTCATGAAATTTAATTTGCATGAGTGCAAAAATACTTTGTGTGCATAAATGGACCGTTATATGATTGTCTCTAAAATTGTAATAGACCATGGCATCTAAGAACATAATTGCTGATCTTAACAAGGGTGATAAGTTAAATGGCGATAACTATAACACTTGGCGTCATAAGATTTGGTATGTACTGGAGGAACAGGATACCTTAGAAGGCATCAACCAGGTTATGGAAGACCCTGGTACTGGAAACACTGCTCAACAGAGACGAGATCAAGAGACTTACCAAACTTGGAAAAAGAAAGATTCCACTGCACGTGCAATCTTGGTGAGCTCTGTGATTGATGATCTCATACATGAGTGTGAACAATACCCTAATGCTCATGACATCTGGGTGTACCTAAGAGAGAAATATGGTGGTACAAGTGTGACTAGGCTCAGACAACTGACAATTAAGTTTGATACTTACAAGAAGGCACCTGATCATAACATTAAACAACATGTTAGGGTTATGTCTAACATGATCAGGGAGCTAAAGTTAGCTGGTCACATACTCTCTAATGAGCAGCAAGTTCAAGCTTTGATCCGCTCTCTTCCTGATAGTTGGGAACACTTGAAAGTGAATTTGACCCACAATGACAGCATAAAAACTTTTGCTGATGCTGTCCGCCATGTGGAGCTAGAGGATGAACGGCTTGGAGCTGCCAAATCCCTAGGTCAGGCTTATATAGCTGAGAGTCTAGTTCTCGTAAGGCTTCAGGCTTTAAATGTAAAAGGAACTGGGACAAAGGCGGGCGAGGAAAAGGAAAAGAGACTGGAAAGGGACCTAAGAAGAACAAAAACAAACGCTATAAGAAAGGGAAGTGGTTTGGAAAGAAGAAGGACAAGAGCAAGGTTAAATGCTATAATTGTAAAGTGCTGGGTCACTTTGCTCGTGAATGCCCTGAGCCTAAACAGGTAGCTCTTATGTGTTCTTCTTTCAGTGCTATTTATGTTTCTAGCACAGTATTACTTGCTGATTCTTATCCTTTGTGGATTTTAGACTCAGGAGCAACAGACCATATATCCAAAGATCGAGAAGCATTTGTGGATTTCCGTCGAATTCCACCTGGTGCAAAATGGATATACGTTGGCAACGACGAAAGAGTGGAGGTGAAGGGAATCGGTACTTGCAAGTTACACTTGCGTAGTGGTCGTGCTGTTCTCCTTCATGATGTCTTATTTGTACCTGGGATACGACGGAATTTAATATCAGTTATTGTTCTTTTAAAATTAGGTCTTAGTTTGAACTTTCATGGTACTTCTGTTGATGTTTATTATGATGATGCACATTATGCATCTGGATATTTATGTAATGGTTTTATGGTGTTGGATTGTAATCCAAACACTTATGCTTATTATATAGATCGTTGTTTTTCTTTGGATGTATCCACTTCTTCTTCTAGAAATGTGAATGTTGATACAAATATTTGGCATGCTAGATTAGGACATATTGGGCAAGAGAGAATGAATAGGTTAGCTAAAAAAGGCTTACTAGGTTCAATCTCTAAAGTTACCTTGCCTACATGTGAGCATTGTCTGATGGGAAAAACAACTCGAAAACCTTTTGGTAAGGCCTTGAGGGCCGAATTTCCATTGCAATTAGTACATTCAGATATATGTGGTCCTATGAATGTTAGGGCTAGACATGGAGCCTCCTATTTTATTACCTTTATTGATGATTTCATACGGTACAGTTATGTTTATTTGATTTCTCATAAGTCAGAAGCATTGGAATGCTTTAGACTATATTTAAACATGGTAGAGAATCAAACTAATAGAAAAGTGAAAACTTTAAGAACTGACCGAGGACGTGAATATCTATCTGAAGAGTTCAAGGAACTTTGTAATAATAAAGGTATAATTAGACAATTGACTATTCCTCATACTCCTCAACAAAATGGTGTTGCTGAAAGGAGGAATAGAACATTGTTAGAAATGGTAAGGTCCATGATGGCACAAGGAAACTTACCTATTTCCTATTGGGGAGATGCTTTGTTAACTGCGACATATATTCTGAATAGGGTTCCCTCTAAATCAATAACTGATACACCATATCAGCTTTGGACAAGTAGAACACCTGATTTAAGCTACCTTAGACCTTGGGGATCGGCTGCTTTCATACACGATTCCTCAAGTAAATTTGGAAAATTAGGTCCACGAGGCAAAAAGTGTATCTTTATAAGATATTCGGACCAGTCTAAGGGATATGTGTTTATAGGTGAAAATCAAGATGGGATCATCACTGAAATAGAGTCACGAGATGTAACATTTCTCGAGACGGATTTTCCTAATAGGGGAGAAATAAAAAAGGGAGAACCTCTATTTGAATTAGATGATAGAGCTGAATCAATGAAGGTTCGAGAAGAACCTGTTCGAGCTTCTGATCCAAGTGGGAGCAATCTAACCCCAAGTGACCGGGTCACAATGGAGCTCACACCTCGTAAAAGTACTAGAAAAGTTATATCTAAACGTCATTTTGAGATTGAAGGACAAGCTTTTCTAGCATTTTTGCAAGACGAGGAGGAACCTAAGTCTGTACACGAAGCTCTATCATGTCCTGCAAAGGAAAAATGGAAAAGAGCAATGGAAGAGGAAATGGAGTCGATGGAATCCAATCAAGTCTGGGACTTAGTTGATCTTCCATCTGATCGGAAAGCTATTGGGAACAAATGGGTTCTCAAGATTAAGCAAAAGGCTGATGGATCTATTGAGAGGTATAAGGCTCGCTTGGTGGCAAAAGGATATACCCAACAAGAGGGTATAGATTACGAAGAAACTTTTTCACCAGTTGTGAGATTTACTTCTATTCGCCTACTCCTAGCTATAGTGGCACATTTAGATTTAGAATTACATCAAATGGACGTAAAGACTGCTTTTCTTAATGGAGAATTGGATGAAGAAATCTACATGAACAACCTGTAGGTTTCATTGTGAAAGGCTAAGAGGACAAGGTTTGCAAATTGCAAAGATCTATTTATGGCCTAAAACAGTCTTCCAGACAATGGTATTTGAGATTTGACAAAGCTGTAATCTCATACAACTTCGTTATGCTGGACGAAGATCATTGTATATACGTGAAAAGGTCCAATGAGAAATTTGTAATTCTGTCACTTTATGTGGATGATATTTTATTGGCTGGGAATGATAAGGAGTTTGTTGAAACCATTAAGAGATGGTTATTTTCTAATTTTGAAATGAAAGATATGGGTGAAGCAGATTATATACTTGGTGTTAAAATCCATAGGGATCGTTCAAGAAAACTTCTTTCTCTGTCACAAGAGTCATATATAAAGAAGATTCTTGATCGTTTCAAAATGGGGAACTGTAACCCAATTGATACTCCTATATCTAAGGGCGAAACCCTTAGTCTTCGCATGTGTCCTAAGACTCTTGAAGAAAAGGAAGAAATGTCCAAAGTACCATACTCCAGTGCAGTCGGGAGCTTGATGTATGCTATGATGTGTACACGCCCTGACATTTGTTATGCCGTAGGTCTAGTCAGCAGGCATCAATCTAATCCTGGAAGAGGACATTGGAAAGCCGTCAAAAGGATAATGAGATACCTAAAAGGTACTGCCAATTATTCCATATGCTATCAAGGGAATGATTTGTGCTTAAAGGGTTATACAGATGCCGATTGGGGTGGAGATCTGGATGAGCGCAAATCAACTTCAGGATATGTATTCTTGCTTAACAATGGTGCCATCTCATGGAGTAGCAAGAAACAGACATGCATTTCCTTGTCGACAATGGAAGCGGAATTCGTTGCATGTGCTGCTGCAGTACAAGAAGCTGTTTGGTTAAGAAGATTCTTCCAGCATCTGAGAGTATCTGCTAATGATGTGAAACCTACATTGATCTATTGTGATAGCCAGGCAGCTATTGCTTTTACAAAGGATCCCAAGTATCATAGCAGAACCAAACACATTGATACAAAATACAACTTTGTAAGAGACATCATAGGGAAGAAATAAGTGAATTTACAATATATATCTACGCACAATATGGTTGCTGATCCTCTTACAAAACCTATACCTAGAGATGTCTTTGTAACTCATGCTAAATCTCTAGGATTGCGTAGAATTTGAGTTTCTCAGACTTGTAAATTCACGTGTCCATTAATAATATACTTTTGAATTCAGTTGATTTGTGTAATCTAGTTAAATGATTACAATATGATTGATTTATATGCACACATAAAGTATGTCGAATAGGTTGAGATTGGCTCACTCACACGGGAAATCGCCTCAGACAAGTTAGTTTTGTGCTGAGATGAGACATAGCGATCATTTTGTAAATGATCCCGTCGTCTTGATAATAGTATCAAGATAAGATTGCTACAAGCAATCGAAATGGATTCCACTATCCATTAAACCTATTTTTTTTATGGCCAGATCGAGTTCTCGAATGATGTTAATGAGAGGAATTTGAAAAAGGAGGAGAACTCAAATTAGATATCGAGGAATATCTGAATTATGATCTGTACGGTGTTATTAACTTGATAAGACATACGCCCTAAGAGAAAGGAAGAACATCGTAACACGTGTTTCATACCGCGTGTGCTTTGGCGACCTATGGGAAATGTAAGAATAGATCCCTGCTTCTTCATTGTGTGAGTCCCTGAGGTATATATGACCTCATATAGTACCCTTATGACTTTTTGACTGTCTCTCGAGATTTTAAGCCAGTGCAGCTACTTTAGCTTGTTACCAATGACCATGATTGATTCGGTTTAATGGAACATGTCTAAGAAAGCGGCTGACTTAAGATTAAGCGATTCTAGTAGAAAAGGAAGGCTTATTTATCTAACACTAAGATTTGAATTTACCGGCCGGTCAATTGTATCAAACATTTGGGTTTGATATCACAATTGTGAATATAACGTATGTTGCGCAAGATTCAAGTATGTTCATTCATTATTTGAGGGATCTAAAATACTTGAGTTGTGTTAGTAAATATGTCTGGGGTATAGCGAGACTTGTATTCCTCATAAGGAGCTTCTATATATCCCTAACAGGTGTATAGTAATTCTTGCTCCGTTGCTCGCTGGTCGCACGATCCATTTGCCAGTATGAATTTTTGAGATTTTCAGAATAAACCAGTTGGGTTTTGATTTTGATCAAGCACAACATATGCGAATGGAGTCCGGGTCAAGCCCATCATGTTCGAGTGGGAGATATTAGATTAAAACCGGGTCGCCCATGTGGGATGACCCGAACCGACCCGATCCATTAAGGTGTTATTGGAGGGAACCATTTGAATTTGATATGGGAAGTTATGGGAAGTTATCCAAGGCATGAATAACTTCCATCAACCTCCATATAACTCATAATCATCTATTATCATGAAACAACAAGAAAATAAGTGAGATTTTCGGGTGTGAGCATATGGTTGAAAAGAAATAAGTGTAGTGGCTTGAATCTATGAAGATTTAACTCAACAATTGGCACTTGGATTGTGGACAAGAAGTTCTATCCATCTGTGACTGAATTTCGTGACCAAAGAGCACACATTTCTGCAGTAAGAACATACATCAAGAGGTAAGTAATCCAACCTCGGTTTATATAATTTAAGATCGTGAAATTGTTTTATATGCATGCAAGCAATTCCAACACTTCACAACATTTACTTCCATATAACTACAGTCAATTAATCAATTTCATATTTATGACATGAATGTCATTCATTAAGTGATATGCATGAGTAATAATGTTATTCACTTTCTCATGTTTTCTTTCTTTCTTCTTTGGAAAGTGATATGCATAGTAAGAAAATTTTTCACTTTTCTCGTTTTTTTTTTGTCTTTTACTTTAGGGGGCCTTTCTCATATTAGGGTTGTGTATCGCGCGCATCATATGTGTACCTACGACAGAAGGTTACTATTCATAAATAATTGGTGTGCTTTTACGCCTTCAAGTACAAAAGACTTGTCATTCCTTTCTTTGAGCTTGCTAGCATATATATAAAAGATACACTTACCCCCGAAGGGTGTCTCGTGAGATACTTACCCCCAAAGGGTACCTCACAGCCTGTGACCATTTATGGACTTTCTCCCTAGATGCAACGACCTAAATATGGACATTCTTAATTGTTCATGATCATTTCTTGAAAACATCATTTGAAAGATCTTAGACATAATCATTTCTTCACATTTTGAAAACACATACTTTGCTCTTTTATGTGAAATGATCATGCATGCTTGTGATGATGAGATAAAATGTTATTCATCAAATATCATGTGAAAGACTTTACATAATAACATTCAATCACATATTGAAACATAATATCTTATCCTTATCTTAACACATAAAGGATCAAGATCAAGGCTAATATCATTTAGTCTCAAATTCTCTTTTTAAACATATACAAGAGAACATTTTGACTGAGTAATTTTAGCAGCCTTGTAAACTACAATTAATTCTTATTGACACATTTCTAGGCCCTGTTCTTTAAAAATTAATTGGCAAATAAATGGAATGTTTTGTGTCAAATCAAGGAATTGAAATTATTTGTTGATTTATTTGTGTTTTCTAGGTAAGATGAAATGTTAAAAATTGGAGAGAGAAAATGTGAATGGTTAAAAAGTGGTATGGAAAATTGTGTAATTTAAATTTTTGTAATGATTACAAATTAGATTTTTGATTCCTTTTGCCAAACAGGGCCCTAATCATGTGTTTTGAACATAAAAAATAACTTAAGCCTGTAACAAGTTTTGGACATGAAATCCAACATCACTTGACCTAAAAATCAAGTTTTAATCACTTGCAAAGTGGCATTTTTGAATGAAAATTTCCCACATATTTTAAAATCATGTTAAATGTCTCTTGACACACTTCTAATCATGTGTATTGAACATAAGACATCAAAAGCCTTTAATAAGTTTTAATCATCAAGTCCAATAACATTTCACATCAAAATCTATTTTTAACCACTTGTAAAGTGATAACTTTGAATGAGAATTCCTAACAGAATTCCAAAGCCTATTTATGACATCTTAACACACTTTTAATCTTGTATTTTGAACATAAGACAACACCTAAGCTAATGGTAAGTCTTAGGCATGAAGTCCAACATCAATTATCATCAAATTTCCACGTTTCAACACTTATAAAGTGGTCTTTTGAATGTGGAACTCAAACAGATTTTTAAACTACTTTTGATACTTATTTACACCCTTCTAATCATAGGTATTTAACTTATAATTTAACTTAAACCAATAACATGTTTTAGACATAAAGTACAACAACTTTTAATCTCAAAATCTATATTTAAAACACTTAAATACTACCATTTTAAACAAATGGTTTCAGCAGATTTTGAAGACACTTTTTTAGACATTTTAACATACTTTGAAACATGAGTTTTGAATATAGAATATAACTTAAATTAATAACAATCTTTAGTCATAAGATCAACAACATCTTTAGCCTCAAAAACACTTTCAAAAACCTCGTTTACTCCTTCAAAAGTATTAGGTTCATTCAACTCAACAAGATCAACTCTAAAGCTGAATTTTAATACTTGCAACTTCCTAAGCAAGATAAATCATTAAATGGATTGAAAATAATGTTCAAATCTCATTTAACTTCTTAATCTATGACTCCCCTTAGAAATCAGATTTCAAATATGAATAAATCCATCAATAAGTGATGATTTGAGATTATTAAACATAAAAAACAGCACTTAGAACATCAAGGACAACACTTAAACTTTTTGCCCAGCTCTACTTCTAATACTTCCTAACCTTCATCCAAGCATTTCTCCACTTATAATTATATTCAAAATGTATCTAATGTTTGTTATTATCCTTAAAACATAATTTTGCAACATCTAAAATATAGCACAACACCAACATAACTCACCAAAACCATTGTTGCTTTACTCAAATAATTCATCAAACACTTAGAGGACAATTGTGTTCTTAACTTTTAATCTTAAACATAGTTTATCCAATCAATCATAACCCATAAGAAACATATAAGAATCTGAAATTTGAAGATAATACTTCAACACAATATGAAAAGCTTAACTCAATATTATACAAATCAAGTTTCATTCACCTTTTGAATTATGGGAAGGAAAAACTATGTTTTGAGTGCTCAAACTTCAACCAAAGCTTCTCCTACCTCTTCCCTTCCTTTCCCTTTTCTTTTCGTTTTCTTTTTCCCTCTTTTTCTTCTCCATTTCCCCTCCGATTTCAGCCATAAACTGTCTCCTGCCTCTCGGTTCTCTCTTGAAAATGAAGAAGGAATGGGTTAAATTGATCCTAAATTCAATTGTTTCATTCATCTTCAACTTTACTAACTTTAAACTTGATAAATCAATCCAAAACTCTAATTTAAACATTAAAAATGTAGGAGAGAATACTTCTTACCTTAAGAATTGAAATATGAACTCAAGAACTCCTTTCTTTCTGAACTAGATTGCACTTCATGGCTTCATCATCTCAAATTTCCCTTCTTCATCTCTCAATTTCTCTCCTCCTCTCCTCTCCTCTCGGTCTCACTCTCTCTCGTTCTCCTCTGTTTCTCCACCGACTTGAAGAGGAGAAATGCTGAAATTTCGTTCTATGTATACACATATATGAAAATTTTACAAAACGGCCCCAAACATTCAAGTTAGCACAAGTTGACCCTTATGTAATTTCAAAATAGTCCTTAAACTCTCTTTTCTACCATCCAAGCTCTATTACTTATGATAAATAATTACTTCTCACCAAAATAAGTTGGTTTTCAAACATCCCTTAAGATAAAACATGACAAGTGTCTTTTCCAATAATATTTTAATACTAAAAATTTCAATTTTTGCTTTTCAAGGTGCCACTTTAGGGTCAACATTTGAAGGTCAAGACGAGCTTCATTTTGGTTAATCTTTATACCGTTAGAAAATTCATACTTCAACCTTCGCAAATGTTACAAACACAAAGAAAACGGATCATTATATCATTCGTACACTTAGCCAAATTTCAGGAATTTTCAGTACTTTCACCATTTCAGCCAAATTTCAGGAATTTTCAGTACCTTCACCATTTCAAGCATGCAACTTCAACTCGATATTTGAAGTACTTCCCGGACTTAATTGTGCTCGAATTTGATACCAAGACATACATCTCATTGTGTACTATAAGGTAGTATACCATGCAAAGATATCGGATTATCATGTTGTTCGTACTATCCTCTCAAATGTGACTACTCGACCACCAGTTTACACTTATAACTATTTTGAAGATTTTCAACATTCCAATTACTTCTCACATATAACTTTAGCTCGATTTTTGAAACACTTCTTGAACTCAAATGTATTCAAATTTGATATCAATGCTCAGATCTCATTATGAGTTTTAAAATGGTATAACTTGAAATGGCTAAAGACCACTAAAATGCACAAAATGATCCCAAAGTCTTATTCATCACAATGACAAAACTGTAATTAACAGGACTTTCTAAAATTTTCAGCTTAGTCCCCAACTATGAAATTCAATCCAAATTGAATTCAAACATAATGTATAACTTTCCTTTATGCCAATTTAGTCTCTAACAATAATGCCAATTTCTTCTATTTTCTCATAAATTCTATACTATCTCATCGTACAAAATGTGGAATTGACTATTTCCTTAAGAAAATACTCGCATCCAACTTTATAAATAAATTAACTAAGTTACAAAATTTTCGATTTGTTACATGCAGTCTTTGGATCAGAGTTGTGCATCAATGTGGATTGAGAATTGATGAATAATGAAGATTGCTGATATTGTGAGATTAGTGCTTGATTCCGGGTTGGGATGGGAGCTTGATTACAAGTTGTCATTCAGTAATTACAGTTCCTTGATTGGAATATTTTGATGAGAGAGGTTGTTTTAAAGAAATCAATTATACTATTATTTTGCAGTATTTGTTGAATTAAATTTTGTTATGTAAATCTAGAATATGATATTTTATATCGTTGTGTAGCCTAATTTCCTCTTGTTTGTAGGACAATGCGGGTTTATTTGGAATTATACGGAATTAAACGTGCATAGTGGCAACTATGTGGGAATCAAAACACTTATTTGCGCCTAAGCATTTGACAAAAAAGTTGACCGCATATTTACATGTATACCCCGAATGTGAGGTCTTTTAGAGCACAGCCTAAAATGTGGTGTATCAAAAAGATTTCGTTGTGGTAATATATAATTACCCAAAAATGAAGGATAAATGTGACTTTAGATTTAAAAAAAAAAAAAAGAAAAGGAAAAAAATTCCACAGTGGGAAAGGCAAATCCCCACGTGTATACACATGGTTCCTGCTTAAACCAGTCTCCGATTTCCTCTCCGACTGTATGAAGCTATCCCACCCCTATCCCGACCCCCATCCCACCCACTCATGCACAAAATTACACAGATATGTAAATATACATTTGTTTCAATTATTAAATAACTATAACTATAATCATTGCAGTAAGATATTTGTAGATGGCAATTCAGAGCACTTTCACTCTTCTCCAACCTTTTCTTTCTTCATCTTCTGCAAAATCCACTCTCTTTCATCGCATTCCCAGTAATATGAGGCCCTCTCCAACTGTTCGTTTTCAAAACGGCGGGGTATCATCTATCCCCGTTGGTGAGGACTTGCCACACGATTATGAAAACTGGCTTGCAAAACGAGACCCCAATAGTCGTAGAAGGGCTGGAATTCTCCTCCATCCGACGTCGTTTCCTGGACCATACGGCGTCGGTGACCTGGGATCCCAATCCTTCCAATTCCTTGATTGGCTTCACGAGGCCGGGTGCTCTCTGTGGCAGGTGATTATATTCACTTTCCTTTTATATCTATTTTTCATTTTTGAGTTAGGAATTGAATTGTTTAGGTTGTTCGAATTCGAAAATATCAAATAAAAACAATTTTTTAATTGTAATTCTGGTGGAAAAAGTATAAATGATTAACAATTTTCACGCCTTTTGTTTATTCTTTTTTAATAATTAGAGCCGTTTGATTGTGTATACATTTGAGTTGGCCATTTATGTAAGCCATCCAGAACTCATACCACTATTTCAAATTGAATTTCTTGAACTCTTGAATTCCCCAGCGCTGCAAATGTATCAAGTTTGGAATTTTTTGTGTACGGCTCATGCATCAAACAAACTCCAGAATTTTTTGTGCTTGTTCATTCATTAAAATTTTGTACGAAACTAGCTTTTCACTTGTCACTTTGTATATTTTATGAGCCTAGAAAGATTAAAGTGGATCCATAGTGGATATCATAGTTTTTTAAGAGATTAAAATATTCCATTTTAGGAATATGTACTATCGTTTTGTAGGAGCTCATGATAAATGGAGGAATATATCTTTTGGGTAGGGGAAGTACTTGTTAAAACTTGCCCCCATTTCATATCATATTACAGTTTAACACATGACATGTGCATTCTTTCAAAGACATCTCATTTTACTTTTTATTGCAATTAATTCAAAGAGTGTTCATTTTAGTTTGACATATGAATAAATAGAATTAATGCTTATACAGGTTCTTCCTCTTGTTCCACCTGGAAGAAGAGCTAATGAAGAGGGATCCCCTTATTCTGGACAGGTGATATTATTCTTCACAGTACATTTTTCTCCTGTCTGTATACTTTTCATTAGAAAATTATATTCCACCAATGTAAGTATGAATAAGTAACTATATGTATGGAGGGAAAAAATAACATTTTTGATGTACTGATAAGCTGCCTAAGGATTTAGTTGCTAGTCTTCCTAAGAATGCAATGACTCATCCGTATTTTTATAGCATTTAGCATATTAAAATTGAAGATGAATTAACTACAATTTACTTCCAGGATGCAAATTGTGGTAATACTCTTTTGATTTCTCTTGAGGAACTAGTAGAAGATGGTCTGCTGTTGAAGGAAGAGCTCCCAAAACCATTGTGAGGTTTTGTCTGTGATTGACTGCAGTCTAACATTTGGATTATTTATCCGTTCTTATGTTTGCCCCAATCTGTGTCTTCCTTGCAGAGATATGGATCGTGTGAATTTCTCTACTGTTGCTGAGATTAAAGATCCTTTGATAGCTAAGGTAAAGCACAGCTAAATCCTCGCAATTACTACTTCTTGACATCTTGTACTTGCACATTTATATTAGTTAGAAAGTTAATTCGAAATGAATGCAGGCCTAAAAATATGACAAATCAGTTAATACTTTTCATGATAATTAAATATCGTAATTGTAAAATAAATTAACTACACAAACTTGATACTCTTGATCTGAATTAATAACACTTGAAAGCTTATGCTATCGAAGTACTCTTGTACTTATTTTTTAATTAGGTACACCTTTTAAGTAAATTATATGTAGCGATCAGGATTAGTAAAAAATAAGAATTTATTGAATTATCTTAGATTCTTAGTTATATTTGTACGTGTTTGTATAAATCAAATGAATTGCAGGCTTATGCATGCATATTTACTGATTATTGACAATTGTACAGTTATTCAAATATTCTATAATGTCGTTGGAAGATACTTCTGGGTGTCCTTAACGATCAATAAATGGATTCTGCATTTTTTTTATAAAAATAATCAATTATTGCATCCTGTCAATCATTACTAGAAAGATAATTGTTATGTTAATACATGAAGCCTACTATATTTGACAGAGGAGCAATCAACAAAGAATGAGACTTGTAGAAGAAGGGGGAAAGGAAGGGGAGAAGCCGAGAGAAGAAATTGGGGGGAGAATGTAGTGTTATTATTCAATTCATCAAAAGACTAACTATTATAATGCATAAGCTGGGAAGCACTGACAAGCTGCCGGTGTCAGCATATTGGTGTCTAACACATATCGGACACTTGCAACGTGTTTGAAAAGAAGAAGAAATGAAGAAGGCGACTTCTTTGTAAAAGAAGAAATGCTTAGGTAATAGTTTGAGGAAGCAGTGTTCCGGCTTCTATTTCATTTAGTTGCAAAGGAGGAAGTATATCTTCGGTGACAAAAAGGAAGATGAGCAGCACTGAGGAAAAAGAAATGAAGACACAATTAACCTATTTTTATGTTGAGGAAATAAAAGTGACGTGTTTGGATTCCCATTACTTTCAAATGTTGTGGGGGCCGAAACATTATGCCCTTGTTTGAGCCCTATTATAATTTCATAAATTTTTCTGTATCTTATTTCAACCACACGTTCTCTAATGCACTTCTCTCTCTTAGTTTTTAACCACATATTCTTCAAAAAAACACTATTCCAAAATACATTATCTCAAATAATCTAATTATAATGAGTCTCAAACAAGCACTAAATGATATGAAGGATTGCAATTGTTAAATTGACTTCTTCTATAAATCTATTTTATACATTTTTTCTTTTCCAGCTTTACCCTTTATTAAAGAGATCTACCCAATGATGCATATTTGTAATTTCAGAAAGCCTTTGAGGACTGAAATTTTAAATTGTAACAGTCACGTGGACCGCAATTTGTACCGTGTCCCAGAATATTATATTAACTAAGCCTATGTTTGATGCACTTGTTTATAAACAAGTTTATAAACAAAGGTTTGAATCAATATGGGCCAAGAAACCCTAAATGGGCCAACTTACCAAATAAACTTAAGCCATGAGCTTAGAGTGGGCCATGAGCAGCTTTTAATCAAGTTTATGTAGTGGTAATTACACCTACCCCTACTTTTAAAGATCAAAATTCATAAATAAGATTAAACTTAAATAACTTCAAAAATCAGGTCATTATTATAATTATAATTTTAATAAATATTATAAATTTTAGTACTTATTAAATTAAATTATCCAAAACCCTAATTCTTCCATTTATCACTTCTAACGCCTCCAAGCCATCCACTCACGTCAACCCACAGCCTCCAATTCCACCCACAGACCCCTACAGAAACAATAGAGATGAGTCTCCTCTCCCCTCTGGTGAACCCAACCCTCCCTCCCGACGACGACGAGGCGAACCCACCGTCGCCTGAAGAGGCTTCTCGCACTCAACAACAGAGACGCTATACCAGAGCGAATACGCGGCATCGCAGCACTGCACATCTGTTGTGGTTTTTAGATCTGTCTCGATCTGTCAACGAGCATCTCCATGAGCACTGACGATGCCTTTTTGTATCTGATTATATTGCATCTTCTTGCTCTGATTTTTCTTCTGAAATTTGATCTCTCAGCCTCTTCACCAAAGTGTTTTGGTCTGACAACTTCAATAAATGGAGAAATGCTTGGTAATCTGGCTACTAACAATTCAAACCAAACCAAAAGTGGACACAGTCACACAGCTTCTATGTGGAGTCACATTCTTTAAGCAATTCAAAATTTGAGCTTCCATTTGTATTAACTGCTAGAGCTGCTGACAACCCCATCAATGGCGGTTGGTGGTGATGTTTTGTGTGTTTTTTATATTTTATTTTTTGTTGAGATTGAGGTTGAGGTTTGAGGGCTGTGACGACGACGATGAAAGATGGTGGTCATAGCTGTGGTGGTCGGAGGTGGTTAATATGATTGTGACCTGAAATAAAATTGGGGTCTTAATGTTGTAATAGTGTGTATTGTTTGGCGTGTTAAACTAACCTGTAATTTTTTTTTTTTTATTATTTGTGACTTAAAATAATTATTATTCGTGACCTTAAAAATTGTTGTTGTGACCAGAAATTATTGTGATTGTGACTTGCAATCCTAAATAATTGTGACCTAATCGTGATTTGTGACTCTAAATAATTGTGACCTGAAATATTTTGTTTTGTGACATTAAATTATATATGATATTGTGACGTTAATATATATAATTAATAAAATATTTTTAATTATTTAATTTAATTAATTATCATAATTAAAACCTGATTTTTGAAATTATAAAATTTTGATCTTATTTTTGAAATTTGTATTTTAAAACATCTGATTTATGTATTTTTCCCGTTTATGTATTGCTTCTAATAGCCCATTGATGTTTGAGTCGATCATCCAAATTGGTCTCACAAGTGGTATTTATTTTCTTCTCTTTCAAATCCTCGGCCGAAGCCTTGAAATATAATATAACCGATTAATATTATTGCCCTGACTTTTTGGGTATCAACAAAAAACCCAACACTATCTATCTCTATAAATATTACTTTCTAATTTCTTTTTCACTTGTAAACTCTTGATTGTGAAAGCTTATTAAACTAATTACTCGAACTTTTCTTGTTTCTTTGTTGTTGTTTTCCAGAATTCAGTCCCTAATCTTTTATTAATGCTATGATGATGGGCTAAACAGCAATGATTACTCCGTTTGAAAGACATGCTATCTTAATAAATTTTCTCTTAGTTTTTCCTACACCACTTTGTTTGTTTTCATATACAGTTGTAAGATAATTATTACAAACTCCTGGTGTTCAATATTGTTTTAGGCTGCAAAAAGGCTGATTAGTGATGGGGGCCTGAAGGAGCAGCTCGAAGAGTTCCGCAAGGATCCAATTATTGCAGGTTTAAGACTTGGAATTCTTTTCTTTTTTATTGAAAGTTTCAACAAAATAAGAACATTATTTTATTTTATTTTATTTTTGTGAATAGAGCAAAAAAATAAGGTTTCTAATTAATTGTTTTGTTGCTAGTAATGTAAATATGTAATAGTTACTGACCTCTATAGCCATTTCATATAGAAATAGAACCCTCCTATCTTAAATTGGTGCACCACATCACATGAATTTCTTTGCTCACATTGGTGTTGTGCCAAACAAGAATGTAATATTTTTTTTTCGTTTGGTGTAGACTTGTAGTTACATTATGGCATAAATACACTAGTGATTCAGGCTTGATGAAAAATACTGCCATACAGAGACTTACGATGTTTGGCTTAGGACTCAGTTAACTTACTTCATATTAAAACTTATTTGGTTTGTCTTAGGAGGCAATTAACTTAGTCTGGAATTTGTTGTCTTTATATTGCCTTGTACTAGGTAAGGCACAAGGCATAGCGTGGTATAATGGAGTTGCTTCATATGATGGCTGTCTGGCTTTGACTCAGGATTTATTTATTTATTTTTTTTAGTCCGGCTCTATTTTTTGAATTTTCATATCTATGTTTGGATGATTCTCTCATCTTACTCTTACATTATATTGTTTTAGCGTATATAAGTTTTCTGTAGGACCGTAGGCATATTAGTGTAAACCTTGTTAATGACAACTTTTTGTTGTTTATGATTTTGTTCTGAAATTGAGAGCATCTAATTTTATTAAATATTATACATATGCAGGTTGGCTTGAAGATGCAGCATATTTTGCTGCCATTGATGACTCTTTAAATACATTTACTTGGTATGACTGGCCTGAACCACTGAAAAATCGCCATCTTGTTGCTTTGGAAGAAATTTATCAGAGCAAAAAGGAGTTTGTAAGATCTGTCTGACCTTCTTGACTATATATATAGAAAAGTATTTCTTCATGCTGTCTAACGTTGATACTGAATGACACCGTCACTGGAAATTCATTCTTCTCCTGCACAGATAGACATATTCATTGCTCAACAATTTTTGTTTCAAAGGCAATGGCAAAAAGTTCGTGAATATGCTCAGATGAAGGGCATCAGTATTATGGGAGACATGCCTATATATGTTGGTTATCATAGTGCAGATGTTTGGGCTAACAAGAAACACTTTTTGCTGGTGAGATTTCTCTTTAAGGAACTCTTGAGTGTTTCATTTGTTATTGACTAACCATTCATGGGGGCAAGCAGAGTAGGAGCGGCTTTCCACTACTAGTTAGTGGAGTTCCCCCTGATGCCTTTAGCAAAACTGGTCAGCTTTGGGACAGGTATACCCTATTCCATAGATTGAGCACTTATATTTCTTTATATAGTATAAAGAAATATTCTAATTATGTACGACAATATGTTTTTTTCCCATCATTTCTTTTTCAGAAATGGAAATATAACACACCATATTTTATTGAAACTCGTGTGGAATATTTTAAATATTAAACGATATATGAGAAGATGTAGTTGATGAGATTCTCCATCCTGCAGGCACTTCTGGGTGCCTCATAGCAGTTACTTTAATTGCTTTATGTATTTGAATTTCTTTTTTAGATTTTTCCTGGCCAGTATATCTCTACTCTCAACTGTTCCATATTTAGCTTCAAGCATTCCAACCCCATAGTACCAGCTGATATTTCTTTTGATAAGTTGTAATTCAATAAAGAATACAAGCAGTATACCTTGATTTAACCATTGAGCCTATATCCTTTTCAGGTCTGTGTGTTGAATTCGGTTTACAGGTTTGAGAAAAATAAAAAAAGAACATATTTTCTTTATAAAATAATTCCAAAAAAAAAAAAAAAAAAAAAAAGAAAAGAAAGAAAGAAAAGAAACCTTGCTATCGATTCTAAACAACCGACTTACCCCGAGATCCCTCTATAACATTCCAATCCAAAAGTAGCCCGCCACAATAATACGATACCATCTTCCCCAACTAAATGAAAAATGATCTGGTCTGGTTCATTGATCTGAAAATATCAAAAAGAAAGGGGAATGCACGTACATATTGTCAATGTTATATAATATATAATATGAATTTTTCTGTAAACCAATGTGTTTAATAAATGGCTAGCTAATAAGAGGACATGTTTCTCTTTCTTTATTCTAGAGTGCTTCTTTATTTCCAATTACTGATGTTGTTATTTGGTTGGTGGGTTGTTAGTTCTACACTCTTGTTATCAATATGAGACTTGAGTATAGTTAAAGTATATTCCATTTGTCTTCATGCTTGTTAAATGTTGTGGACGTGAACATATGTTTTGTTGCTGTACGCACTATGTCTTAACTCATATATTATAGAAATGCAGCTAACATTTTACAAGAAACACAATTTGTTGTTTGCTGTTCTTTTTTTCATTAAGTTATTAAATTAGCTTTTTGGCTTGAAGCCCTATATACGACTGGAAAGCCATGGAAAAAGATGGATATTCTTGGTGGATTAGGCGGTTAAGACGTGCACAGAATCTATTTGATGAATTCAGGATCGATCACTTTAGAGGATTTGCTGGCTTTTGGGCCGTTCCCTCTGGTGAGATGATCTTTACTGCAGTAAAGTTTAGTTGATTCATTTCAGTTGGAGACAATTATTATTCCTTTGTGCACGCAGAAGCAAAAGTTGCAATGGTAGGACGTTGGAAGGTCAGTTTACCCTTCTTTCATTTTTCTAATCTGTTTCTCTCTAACAATTTTTTAAAATATCTCTTAATGATTTCTTATTGAAAGTAGGTTGGGCCTGGAAAGTCTTTATTTGATGCTATATTCAAAGCTGCTGGAGATCTAAACATCATAGCAGAAGACTTGGTAAGTTTCCATCAAGTAAAAGGCCTTGATCTCATCTCAAATTCGATAATGAACTTGATATATGATTTTTGGTTCAAGTCTTCATCAATCATGATTGATCTTACACTTCTAACTATTAATTAGTTCCTATATAAGTCATTCGATGCCCTATTAAATATCTTCGTTGATTTCTATTTTGAAGGGGGAGGTTTGGCTGTAAAATAAATATTATCATTATAAAGCATTGTTCTTTGGAACTATACAATCAACATATTCAAATGAACATGAAATAATTGAATAAATATGATGAAACAAAGTATTGGGAAGAAGAGCGGACTGATAAATTCCTATTTTGAGATTTTTCATAGTTTGCTTATTTCCTTGTCTGTGACTCGTGCTAGGCCCCTATAAGTGTAAAAAAAAAAGGTGTGGAAGCGGTTTTAAAATTCTTGAAACAAGAAGAAAGTTGAAAAGCTCGACTATTTATTAGAGAATAATTTAATTGTCTAAAAATTGTACAATGCTTTTTTTTATTGGCAAAAATAATATCATAATCCTCATAGCTTAAGGGAAATGAGTACATAAAATCCTCTAAAAGTAAAAGAGTCCTATTCTAAAAAAGAAAGAAAGTGACGCCGGACAGAATGGTGATTATTCTGCAGGATGTAATCAATAGACAATAACACGGAAGAACGCAAGAGAATAACATCAAGAAAAACGAAAATATCTTTATTATTCAAAAACTGATTAGAAATAACCCACAAGCCGAGTTAAATAGCTATGAAATATTAATTATCGGGATTTTGCCAAAAATAGCAAAATTCCATTATTCATACCAAAAAGAAATACGGAATAAGAGAAGTAAGATCTCAAAAATTTGGCTTAATTTGAGATCGTAATCTCTGTCAAAAAGGAAAACGAAATATTACTAAAAATGTCAAAAAATAACTTAAAGTGACGATTTGGAAGGGAAAACAGCTGAATTTGGGCTCGAAATTGATGCACACCGAGCCAAGATGGGTGACCTCGACGTGCGCGTAGAAAAGACCTTTCCGGATTGGGGTCATGGGAGTGATTCTAACAACTGTAGCCAAAGTTATGGCCAAAAAACCAAAGCATGTCCAAAAACAGCCCCAATCAGGAAATATTGTCTATTACCTTCCATTCTTACGCTGATCCGCTAACTTATGGAACGTTAGCGCCATCAACTAGCTATCTGACAGCTCGGCTTCATCTGACTCAGATCCTCCTGCATCAGTTTCCCTCTGTTGGAAAGAACTCGTCCTCGAGTTCACATCTGTGTCATTAGGATCCACAAAACAAGGACTCAAGTGTTTCACGTTGAAAACATCGGAAGTCTTCAAATGACTAGGAATACGCAGCCTGTAAGCATTATCGTTGATCTTCTGCAAAACCTCACAAGGTCCAATCTTCCGCTCCTTAAGCTTATTATACTCCCCAACAGGAAAACAATCACAAATTAAGACTGCCCCAAACAAAGTCACCAACTTCAAAAAGTACCTGACAACGGTGACTGTCAACTTGAGCTTTGTACTTGGCATTACTCTCGTGAGTGGCTAGCTTCACTTGCTCGTGAATACGCCGAAGATGTTCTGCCATCTCATCTGCTTTATGACTCAAACGACCCACTCGGGGAATAGGGGCCAAATCAAGTACCTCGGATGGATTCCAACCATAGACAATCTCAAATGGGCTCATTCCCATGGTCCTATTCTTCAACTTGTTATATGCAAATTCTGCCTGAGGTAATGCAAAATCCCACTGCTTTGGTTTAGTCCTTGCTAGACTCCTCAAAAGATTTCCCAAGCTCCGATTTATCACCTCGGTCTGACCATCAGTCTGGGGATGGTAGGCACTGCTAAAGTTCAACTGCGTCCCCAGCTTCTCCCATAGACTCCTCCGAAAATGGCTCGTGAACTTAGTGTCACGATCCGAAGTAATTGAATGAGGTACACCATGCAAACGCACAATTTCCCTGAAGTAAAGATGAGCAATTGGGTTAGCATCCATTGTCTTTCAACAAGCTATGAAATGGGCCATCTTGGAAAACCTGTCAACCACAACAAAAATAGAATCTGAGGCCCGTTGGGTATGAGGTATCCCCAACACAAAATCCATACTGACATCAACCCAAGGAGCTTCAGGTACTGGTAACGGTGTGTAAAGGCCCGCATTAATAAGAGCCCCCTTAGATCGCTGGCACGCATAAGAGCGCCCAACATGATGAGCTATGTCACTACTCAACTTGGGCCAATAATAGGCAGAGGAAACCAAAGCTAATGTTTTATCCAGTGTTTTAAAACGCGCGCACTGTGCGAGCCTCTCGCGCGTCGCTTTGGAGAAAAGTGAGAAAAAAGCGTTTTAAAATTTTTGTATCTAAAAAGCGCGCACAATGCTTGCCGAAGCGCGCACAAGCCCACCCGATGCCCGTAGCTGCAAATTTTTTTTTTTTTTTTACTTTTTCAAGTATGGATAAAATTTAAATCAAATATCTAGGAATTGAAAAATGCTTTTTAATGCTTACTCCCGCTTAAGATTCAAAAGCTTGACTCTTGGGCTCCACGCTTCGTCACGCTTCACGCTTTTTAGAACACTGGTTTTATCACGCCCGAAATGTCCCATGCTATGAAGTTCGCTAACAATATGCTGCCTTAGTGAACAATCTGGAACGCACAACTGTAATCCACGAAACAAATAGCCATTATGCAACATGAAATCATGTCGTTGATTGTTAGTTACCTCCTGAATTATCTTCCCGAAGGAAGGATCTGCAGCATACATATCCGGAAAGACCTCAAATCCAACCATGTTGGAGCTCATGGTGGTGAGGAGTGAAGAACGACGACTCAAGGCATCTACGACACGATTTAAATTCCCAGCTTGATGCCGTAGTGAAAATATGAACTCCTGCAAGTACGCCACCCACTTGGCATGCCGTCTACTCAGCTTGTGCTGACCATTGATATACTTCAGCGCCTCATGGTCTGTGATAAGAATGAATTCCTTTTGCACCAGGTAATGACGCCAATGCTTCAAAGACTGAACTAGGGCGTAGAATTCGAGATCATAAGTGGAATAGTTCCTTTTTGATCCTGATAGCTTCTCGCTGAAAAACGTTATTGGGCGTCCCTCCTGACTCAAAACACCGCCAATGCCAACTTGAGATGCATCACAATGTACTTCAAACACCTTTTCAAAATCTGGAAGTGCCAAAATTGGAGCCTCTGTCATCCGCTGCTTAACCCAACTGAAAACTGGCCTATGCTTCCTCCGACCATTTGAATTCACGTCCCTTAAGACAACCTGTGATAGGAGCGATCAAAGTGCTAAAGTTTCTAATGAAACGGTGGTAGAAGGAGGCCAATCCATGGAAACTTCTGACATCTTGCAAGGTTTTCGACTTTGGCCATTCCAATATTGCGTCTATTTTTGATTGATCTGCAAGAACACTGTCAGTAGACACAACAAAACCAAGAAAAGTAATGGAAGAGGAGAAGAAAGAACACTTCTTCTGATTAACAAACATGTGCTTTATCCTCAACATATCAAAAATTGCACAGAGGTGGTCAAAGTGTGACTCCCACATCGAACTGTAAATGAGGGTATCGTCGAAGTAGACAACCACAAACCTCCCCATAAAAGGCTGTAACATCTGATGCATAAGCCTCATAAAGGTAAAGGGTGCGTTGGACAGTCCAAAGGGCATGATCATCCACTCATACAAACCATGTTGCGTCTTAAACGCTATCTTCCACTCTTCTCCAGGCCTGATTCTGATATGGTGATATCCGCTCTTAAGGTCAATTTTCGAGAAGACATTAGAACCGGATAACTGATCTAACATATCACCCAAACGGGGGATGGGAAACCTGTACTTCACTGTAATTTTGTTGATTGCCCTGCTATCAACACGCATACGCCAAGAACTATCCTTCTTCGGCACTAGTAGAGCAGGGACTGCGCATGGGCTCATACTCTCGGATGTAGCCTCTTTCCAACAACTCAACCACTTGTCGCTGCAACTCTTCAGCTTCCTTGGGACTGAGACGATGAGCTGGTTGATTTGGCAAGTTTGATCCCGGAGCAAGGTCAATCTGATGTTGAATATCCCTCATAGGTGCCAACCTGGAGGGAGATCTTCAGACATCAAGTCAAAGAATTCTGCTAGCACCTTCTGTACCTCTGATGGTAATTTTGGATCCTCGTCCGTTGTTTTATTTTTGCGGGGCAGTAGAGCATAGACCACGTCTTTACGTTCAATCTCTCCCAAAAATCTGGACATAGAAAGCAAGGTAGCATTATTGACTACCAGGGCAGGAGTGATTTCCTCCTTACGTGGTGCCAACACAACCTTCTTCCCTTTGACGCTAAGGGAATATGTATTTTTCCGCCCATCATGAATGACACTGCGATCGTACTGCCAAGGGCGACCCAACAATATGTGACAGGCATTCATCGACACGTCACACCATGCATTGCCGAAATATTTCCTGCCGATTGAAAAAGATACTAGACAGCCCTTGCAACTGATACTTCACTGCCCTTACTCAACAGCGACAACTTATATGGCTTGGGGTGTTGATCCGTCTTTAAATGCAGTTTCTGAACAACTTCTTCGGACACCACATTTTCACAGCTTCCACTATCAATGATCAATTTGCAAACCTTATCTGCCACTGTGCAGGTTGTGTGAAAGATGTTAGTTCTCAACCAGTCATCCCCGGAGTCGCCTTTGGGCGTCAACAGGCTCTTGCGCACGACTAGGGTCTCATGACCGTCTCCATACAACACCCCCCTCTTCATAATCGTCATACATAGGATCTCCGATTTCCTCAACCACGTCTGCTATCTCTTCCTCAACCAGGAGATTTTTACCTGTTCGACTTGTCAGTTTCTTGCAGTCAGTTGCTCGATGTTAGTTCTCAACTAGTCATGGGCGTGATTCTGACAACCGTAGCCAAAGTTATGGCCAAAAAACCAAAGCATGTTCAAAAAGGCCCCAATCAAGAAATATCGTCGGTTACCTTTCATTCTTACGCCGATCCGCTAACTCATGGTACGTTAGCGCCATCACCGAGCTACCTGACAGCTCGGCTTCATCTGACTCGGATCCTCCTACAGTAGAAAGAGAATTAAATTCTACTACAATAGGAAATCCTATTTGGTGTAGGATGGTCCTGCATCAAACAAGGTTACTCGAGGTTCAATACAAACACTTTGCATGAATGAAACGATGTGAATGAAATTGAGCTTTCTTGTTTTATATTTCATAAATTTTTCCTATGTTTGAGACCCGTTATTTCAAATAACGTGGTTTGTAATTGTAAATTTTTGAAGAATGTGTGGTTAAAAGTAGGAAAGTTTTGGGTTTTTATGTGTAGATTATTTTATTGTTAGAATGTGCGATTGAAAATTAGTTTTAAAAAAAGGAAGTTTTGAATAATGGGTACCAAGCAGAGGCTTTGTGTCTTCTGTTACGAATTGGTCTTAAGTTTTAAGTTCTCTCATATTGCCAATGACAGGGAGTGATCACTGAAGATGTAATTCAGCTTAGGAAGGCTATTGGAGCACCTGGAATGGCAGTCCTCCAGTTTGGTATCTAATAACTGCTTACTTTTTTTCTACCGCATCACTATTTTTTTATTTTTTTTCAAATTATTCCTTCCGTTGGCTATTAGTCTGCTTTTTGGGTTTTCTGTCAAGGTTTTGGAAGTGATGCTGAAAATCCTCATTTGCCTCATAATCATGAGAAGAACCAAGTGGTGTACACTGGCACTCACGATAATGACACGGTATTCTATCCTCTGATCCCACCTTTTGAGAAGTGCATCTTTGTTTCCACTTCATTTTCATTGAAAAAAATGGTTTGCTCGGTGAGAATTCTGATGGTAATTTTTTGTTTTTGGTAGATCTGATGGTAAAGTATTATTAGATTAGGCTTGCATAATTGACTTTTGTTGCATCTTCTATCAGTTCTAAATTACTTCCACATTTTTATTCTCTCTTTTTTGAGGGTGGATAGGGGAGTTGAAAGCAAATATTAATTTATAACTTTGAAAATAAATCTTCTGATTCTTTGTAAGTATTACAGATTCGAGGATGGTGGGATGTCTTGCCACATGATGAGAAATCCAACGTGAGCATGATTCTATCCCTCCAATCAAGCTTTTAAAGATCAGCCAGTATGGATGTTGATCTTACTAAAATTTTGTTTTGATATTATATTTCTGATAGGTACTAAAATATCTTGGAAATATCAAGGAAGAAGAAATCTCATGGGCACTAATTCAGGCTGCACTATCTTCTGTGGCGCAAACTACTATTATACCGATGCAGGACATTATTGGGTTGGGAAGTTCAGCTAGAATGAATATTCCAGCAACACAGGTAAATAGCCACATTTATGGACATATACACATGTTTGCATGTGTTTGTGTGACACATATTCAGGTGTAAATCTGTAAACTATGTTCCACTAGTTTTCTTTTCATCTTTGAAAATCGTACCACTCAATTAGCATTATTTATAATCTATTAAAGAACCCATGTTCTTATCGAATCTTTTTGCATTCTTCTTCCTTCATTTCTCCTTTCTGAAAATTCAGACCCGTGTTGTCGGTGATCTAAACATATACTCACCATGTATGACGTTTCTTCACTTAAAATATCAGTGGCATTTTAGAGAGTGACGGTCAAAGAATACTTTGCTCTGTGCTCACTAGATGGCTTCTATTAACAAATAACTAAAAGTTAAGTTGGCTAAATATGTAGGGGCCACAGCATCTTGACGTGTCAAGTATATTAGGAAAAACAAAAATCTCAATACGCTTTTATATGATTTCATTTGATTTTTTTCCCCTTCGTGCAGTTTGGGAATTGGAGTTGGAGGATTCCCAAGTCCACGGGCTTTGATAGTTTAAATGCAGAAGCTTCG
Organism: Ligustrum vulgare; assembly: GCA_963555705.1. Classification (NCBI taxonomy): domain Eukaryota; kingdom Viridiplantae; phylum Streptophyta; class Magnoliopsida; order Lamiales; family Oleaceae; genus Ligustrum; species Ligustrum vulgare. The sequence goes on from OY743168.1 coordinate 83,519,984, forward strand.
AAACTAAGAAATATGCTTATGATGTATGGACGGTTGTAACAAATCACGATCTTGTAAGTTAAATCAATCAAGTCTTGGATTGATATCGAACTTCAAAATCTCTGTTTTTTTGGCTAAGAAATATGCTTGCAATGTACGGAGGATTGTAGCAAATCTTGATCTTGTAAGTTAAATCGATCAAGTCTTGGATTGATATCGAAACTTAAGAATTTCTGTTTTTTAGCTAAGAAATATGCTTTTGCAATGTATGGACGGTTGTAACAAATCTTGATCCTGTAAGTAAAATCAATCAAGTCTTGGATTGACATCGTAACTTAAGAATATCTGTTTTTAGCTATTTTACAAGAAACCCACCGTATTTTCCTACCAGGCAGCTTGGGAGAGAGGTGTAAAATGATATTATATATATATATATATATATATATATATATATATATATATATATATATATATATGTCAGCATTAATAATTTATTAGTCTTGATGATGTAGTCAACTTATAATCCATTAAAGGGTGTTAAACTTAGTGCTATGTGGTTCACTTGCTTTCCAATTGTGTTTTCATATTTTTTTCATGTAGAAGTTGATTATTCTAATTTGGCTATTTTAGAAGTTGTATTGTTCTATATTCTTGCAACAGAGATGGTGGAAAGACTTGAATAGATTCATTGAGAACTGAAATAATCACTTTAAGCTACATAGTACTTGTAAGTGCGATTTTCAGTCTCATGATTGAGATGGTGAGTGAGTGATATCTTGGTCAACCTTATTTCGTTCTCGATACACTGTGTCCAATGCAAATATTTGTTACATAAAGTTCAAATACGTGTAAAATAATTATTTATTTTTCATTTATGATTTTCCAATGTGTTGGCCTTCACTAAAGCCATGTTTGAGCCTAGAAAATTCAAGTGTGACAATTAACAAAATTTGAGACTTTTAATACAATTTTTAGTGTGAATACGTAAATTGAACCAAAATCGGGAAGATGGCAAACATACTACTAATATAGGTTGAAAACTTAAGTCCATGTTTGAAAATAACTTTTTTTAACTTTTTTTATACTCATTTCTAATCATGCATTTACAAAATAAAATAATTTGTACATAACTCAAAAAAAAAATTCCTACTTTTAAGTGATTATTTGATTCTCATTGTTTTGAAAAGAAAAAAGAGATTTTAAGAGTGATTGATGAGATTGTGTGGTTGAAAATGAGAGAAAAATTTTGAATTTATGTGTAAAAAATTTTAGGGTTAAAATGTATGGTTAAAATTGAGTCCCGTATCCATTTCCAAAAAAATTGAGTACTGTAAAAATAAATAAAATGAGGGGGCTAGAAGTGAAAATGCCATAAAATGTGGACGATTTTTCGAGTAATAGGACAAACCGCATGTAAAAATTTGTACATCAGCTCCGCAGCACAAACCTAAAGTTCTCCCCCTTCCTCCCCTCGACGGCTTACCATTACACGCGCCACTACGCCAGGTACGCTTACCCCTTTCTCTTTCTCTCACGCACTATATATATCTTTATCTCTCGGTAAATATATAAACAGTGTATGAGCTTTCTGCTTGGGTTTTCTCGTTTTTAATTTTTTTCTCAGAAAATTACCACAGCCCACACAAACTCTCAATTCCTAATCGATCTAAAGTCAATTCCCAGAATCACAGTACGAAATTTTATTACTAAATCAAACTCTTTGCGTTCTCCAATCAACTAATTAAATATTTAGTATAAAGAAACTGTATAAAAGTAGTAAAATGGATTTTTTTTTTTAATTGAATTTTGCTTTTGTAGATCTTAACATGTGAGTTGTGACAGTGGCAATTGGATTTGCTTTATGTTTTATTATCGTGTGTTTTTAGTTCTCTCTTGATTGCTTGCCGCTTGGTTAACTCCAAGCTGGAGGCTTTAAGTTCAAGGTCAAAGGCATATGGAGCAAACTGTAGTGTAAAGAGTGTTTATTTATTATGTTTTCCAATGATTTCTATCCCATTTGGTAGATTTTTTCTTCAAATGGAAGAAGATTTATTTTATGAAATTGATAACGAGTTCAATATATGCAGCATTTTTAAAGTATGAAACCCATATGAAACAATTGTAAATAAATGCAGCATTTTTAAAGTATGAAACCCATATGAAACAGTTGTAAATAAATTAATTGTAAATTACATTTTCAATGTTATTGTGTTATTTGAATTCTTTTTCTGCACTAAATACTGGCTGTGCCCCTGCAGTGCTGCTCGATTCTCCACGCTGAATGTAATTTTACAGTTATTCTCATGTATGTTCTACATTTGTTTTTTCTTTCCTTTCAGTGGAATTATATTTGAATCCAAACTTGTATTCTGGATTTGCTTAATTCAATTCTACTGGCAATAAAGAATTGATCTATGTTGACATCTTTTCTAATAGTTAATTTTAGGAAGAATTGAAGTCAAGGTGCCAAACCTTTTATCTTCTTTCACAGACTTCGCTGGCTTACCTGAACCTTTAGTTTGTGCTACTGCTACCTACAATCCCAAACCATTCATTTGATCGTTAGTTGGCCAAGAAAATCTATCAAATCTAAAAGGGAAAAAATCAGGGTTGCACGGACACCGACATGTGACACGAATATGACACGACACGGACACGTCGACACGTGATTTTTAAAAAAAGTTAGGACACGACACGTTGGGGACACGTAAATTAATTTTTTTAATTTTTTAATATTTTAGTCTTATTTACAAACAACACATTGTATATTTATTGAATTAAAATGAGGATATCAAACAAAAACAAACTTGTAAGTTGAATTTATCATTTTTTTTTAATTGCATGCATTTCACCCCTTCCCCCTTTTCATTTAGATGTATATGGTGTAACTCCGACACGTGTCGGAGAGTGTCGGCGTCGGACACGTGTCCGACACGACATGCTGGCTCCCGACAGAGTGTCGGTGCAACCTAGGAAAAAATGGCAACTTCGCTATTTTTCCTCATAATAATAATAATAATAATCATCATCATCATCTACTGCCCCCCACCCTCACCCAAAAAAAATTAAAAAATAAAAAATTGGAAAACCTATCCATCACCCACTTGCCACTGTCACCTTCCTTCCATCGCCACCCACCGTCAACCGCGGCACCGAAAACCACACCATCCATCTTCACCACCACCACTTTTTTCCTCTTTCTTGTCGAAAAATTACTCAAGTTTCAAAATCTATGAAAAACATCTGGCAAATTTTCTTAAACTCTTTTAAAGATATAATCCACGCGAACAAGATAATAGAGGTTATCAGTAAGGCCACTCAGCTGTCCAGAAAACTGATTCTCCTGAAAACCCAAATTTGCTAATATTGGTGGCTGAAACAGATTTTCAGGTAAACCACCAGAGAGAAAATTGGAACTAAGGCAGAGATCATCCAATTAAGTACAAATCCATTTTCCAGGAGGCAGATTTCCATTCAAAATCTTCAAATTCAAATTCAAAAACGAAATTCGGGTTTAGTTGCTACAAATGCCCACAAGAACTGGGCCAGAATCATATTCTCAGAAATGTTTAGGATTCTGAGTGAAGGCAGGTTTATGCTATTCGGAAATAAGCCACAGATTTAAGTGTAGGCCAAGACCAAAATTTCTAACTTTGGCAAATATAACAGTGAAAGAGGAATAAACTGTTCAAGGGATTTTGGGAGAGATTAAGGGTTTTCAGTTGCTCCAAATTGCCTAAAGATTCATGGATGCTTCCAACAAACTTTTTTACCCCAAGCTCCAATTTAACTATCTTACCAGAAATGGAATGTGAAAACAATTTTTGGATATGCAATTAGCTGCAAAAGAAATATTCAGAATATAAAAATTGAATCTTCGAAGATCTGGGATAAAATGAAGAGAGGCTTTGGGACAAAATCAGGCATTGGGTAGCCATTTGGCTTTTCAATATAAATGAGTTTTAAAGGGGTAGCATTCTTTGATTTATTTAGATAATGACAATATTTTACTGTTTTCACTGGGTATTTTTATCACTTATGCTTGTATTATTTCAATTTTATTAAAACAAGTTGAGGTTTCATTTTAGGGGGAAAAAAGAACATAAAAATGGAATCTTGAATAAAGAAGTATAGCATCAATTTTCTACAAGAAGTTTGGTTTTTTGGGTGGCGCTCCACTCGCTGCTAATGCGGAAGGATGCCACCAAAAAGAATGGAACATTGTGTATCTTTGTGGTGCGGCGACGGTGGCCGGCCATGGCCAAAGGTGATTGACAATTTTTTGGTTTGGTTTTTGGGGGTGGGAAGTCCAGGATGGGTCCAACTAATGGGCAAATGGATGGAATTCATATATTTGTCTAGTTGCTGCAACAAAATGAAAGGTTTAGAACTATGAGTGGCACAAAAGAAAGTTTGGATAAAGGCTGAAAAAAAAAAAAAAGAAATGTTTAGGACTGTGATTGCGATTATCCCTTAATTTTATCTTATAAACAGTAATTTTATGTTTGCCACTTTGGTTTTTCTAATTGTATTTACTTCTGAGTTCTACGACTTAAAATTCATTTTTGTTTCACTATTGCAATGCTATGATTTTATTTTCCATTTTGATATTTTTTTGTGCTTCAAAGTTTGATCTTTTCATGATTTGACGGATTAATTTCAAATACATGACTGTTTAAGTATATTTCTTATTTTATTATTTGTGGGATGTCCTGAACCTTCAATTTTTTGGCACTTGTTGTCAACTTGTCTTTCATGACATTTTCCATAAAAAATCATCTCTCGAATGGTCTCTTGTGCCTCATGCGATGAAATAATGGTACATACATACGTCTGTTATCTCCATTCCACAAGAATAAAGCTACTTACACAATGTTGTTCACAATGAGGATGACAATTGGTGATGTTGAAGTGTTTATTGTTGTTGATTAAAAAGATGATGTGATGTGTGAAAAAGCAGGATCGTGCCACGTAAGCTAATTGTCATCCTGATTGTTGAATGCATTGTGAATGTAGCATAACTCATTCCACAAAGGGTAAATATATTTCCATTACATTTATACATTACTTAAAACATATTTTTTTTATATATAAACCAATATTAATTTATAATTATAACCCTAAATTAATTCAAATGTAAAGAAGAGGAAAAAAAAGGGAGAAGAAAAGGGAGAAGAAAGAGTACACCACACATACCATTTTCATCTCCTCCGACCTCCCTCTTCCCACATCTTCGGTAAACTCCAACAATTGTTTGTGAAATTTATGAGTGTGTCATCTACCTTTTTGCAACATCTATTTACTCATTTTGTAATTTTTTTGTCAGTTTGTTTGTGATAAAAATCAACATCCTCTCCTGCTTTTGTCTAAAGCAATGTAAAAGTAATTTGGAAATTACTTTTAATTGGGTGGGCAATAGTCGCCGACGGGATGTAAAATTAATTTCTGAATTCAGAAGTTAGTTTGCTGGTTGGAGTTGCCGGTGGTGGATTGGCTTTTCTTGCGGAGGTATCATCGTCGAGCAAATTAAACCGGAGCTTTTAAGATTAGTTGTTGATGGCAGAAAAATACAAAGAGCGATGAAGAAGACTAAAGGGAAGTGATTGTGGTGTAAATAAAAATAAGTGATAGAAAAATATTTTAGAGATTGTGGTGTAGATAAAAAAAAAATTAATGGGAAAAAATTAAAATGTGATTTATGTAATTTTATTATTTCTATTTTCATAAATGAAGAAAATATTTAAAATTGTAGTGTAGAAAATAAGTGTTGTGGTGGCAATATAGTCATCCTTCCACAAATCCATCATCTTGCTTCAATAAAAATATATATCATTGTAATGGTAGGAACCTCGGTTTTGTATCATATTTCTCCCGTCTAGCTGTAAAGATGTCATTAGCAATTGTAGTCTTTTTATCTTTATTCCTTGAATCTGTGTCATTTCAAAGGATTCCCCTCTAGTTTTTTCTCTCCAGTTCCATTCCTTTTACTAATATTCTTAAAGATTTAATTTGTATTGATGATGTTTTGCCTTGTTTAGTTAAATATCTTCATCCTGCAAATTAACAAATTAAGAGTGTACAAATTTGTAAGGAATGTAAAAAAGAGGAAATAGAATGAAACCCCAATGAAGGGCTTGAGGTCCCTCCCCTTTGGTCTGACAATTGGTTCAAGGCTAAAAAAAAAATGAAAGTCTATACCAGGAAGCCCCTCTCCTTTGACTCTTGGTTTTCTTTGATTTTCATTTGAATGCTTCCTTCTCCAAAATAAAGTGTCCGTGTCTTAACATCTAGACAAATTTCCCACTTTAGCGTTCCCCAAACCCACATCTATTCCATACCACCAGCATTCACATAATTTTTAATTTTTCTTACTCCAAAGCATGTTTGCTTCATGGATTTCATCTAACAGGTGGAATGTTTCAGTTTTTGAACAATAATAGTATTATTACTATTATTTTTTCTTCTTTGGAAAAGTGGTGTTTTTTCCTGGAGGAAATGTTGCTTTAAAAAATACCAACAACCTTATCATTCTGCAAATGAGGCTTGTTTCCCTTTTCTTCTGCCAAAGCTTGTTGTGGGATGGGGAGTAGCGGCAGGGTGGAGGTGGAGGTGGGGGTTGGGGATCTTGTAAAAGATTAATCGTTGCAGGGATTTGAGGGTATGAAGAAACCTGAGAAGCAGGAGGAGAGAGTGTAGGTGAAAATGGAAGTGTGGAGAGAAAAAAAGAGAGGTTTTGGAAAAATTTAGGAGAGAAGGGAAACAGTGTTTGACATTAGTACACTTATAGTTATTTGTTTCATTGTGTGAGACTGGTGGAAACATTCACGGGGAACGGTGAGCACAAAATTTTGAAATATTGGGATTATACTGCCAAAAAAATAAAAGGTTCAGGACATCAGCTTCAAATTTCATAAAAAATGGACCATCTGTTGATATTCTTATTCATAAGAGATATCTATAAATGAGAGCTTTATTATGTTTCTTGTGTAAGCTATTCTCTACATTTTGCTAGTGATGAACTGTTTTTAATGATTTGTTAAATAATTCATTAATTGTCATTTGGGTTCTATATTTTTTTTCCTTGTTACTTGACTTTATATGCATCTTATTTCATATCTAAGCTAATAACCTCCTCCCACTATAGTGTTACTTTTGAGCAAATTTCATCCTCTGTTAATATTATTCTCAAACTTTTGGGTAGCTGCTTCCATGTTGGTAGATGTGATTCACTGTGTCTAGGGTGACTGTGTTACCATTATGAGATTCAATGCTCTAAACTTGGGAACACTTTTGTGGTAGTACAATAATCTAACTAGGTATTTGAGATATGTCTGAATAGAAAAGGTTCATACGGAAACTGAGGTGGAAAATTGATTTGATGTCCATCAGCACAACATAAAATGTTGTCAGACTGTTGTGATGTAAAATTTCAAAGTAGGCCATGTTTTCATCAATGAAGTTCCCTTTCAATTAGATGGCTAAGGGAATAAGATAATGCAGGATTGCAATTACAGAATCATACATATATATATTCCAAATTACATTAAACGAGTTTGAAAATTCATTTGAAAATTTTCTATTACATTAGTCATCATTCACCATACAAATAAAGGAGATAGGTTTGTAATGTGCTTGTATCCTAAATTAAGAGCTTTGATGAATTTGTCGTTAAGGGCTTTCATGTTTTCAGTTTTTTCCATGACTTCATAATTCATATTGGTATACAGAGAGTGATATGGTATTATTAACTTACTGTCTATACATGTTAATGATATATAATTGACTGCCAGTACATAATAATATTTGTATGCTAAAAAATAGTATCCACATATCATTTTGTATGTATTCCACCACAAGTACAATAAATAATTTTTAAAATGTATTTTCTGTTTCAACTTGTTTATGTATACTTGTAATTTTTAGAATACCAGATTAGGGCTCAGGTGATGCATAATGAGAACTTGTATACCTCTATAATAATCTCTAAACCAAAAAGCTATTATGAAAATTGATTTGCTTGCTCAAAGTTGCATTTGTTGAGACCAGTCATGACTCGAGACATTTGTTAAGATGATAATTGAGAAAAAAGGCAGTATTAAGTAGAGTTGGAGCATAATCCGCGGTGGCATGAAGTATTATATTTTTTAATAAATGGTAAAGTTTCCACTTTTTGTGAAATGAGCATTTTCTGAAACAACCTAAAACAGAAATAAAAAGGCATGCATTATGAAAAGGACTTGCTAATTATTAGTGCACCTTAGGTATTTTCTTAAGCAGAATATGGAAATATTTTGAAGTTGAGTTGTAAGCTGAATGGCTCTTTGTTGGGGTAATTATTCAAAATGTGAGGGAGAACTAATGGCTGGCTGACAAATGTGGTGGTTAGAGTCAGTGTGTGTGAAATCTATCGTACTTCACTCGTAAGCATGCAAGGCTAAATTGGAGATCAATTTAAATAATACAATATCTTTTACTAAACTTACATTTTAATTACCTCCATATCATTGTTTTAGTCTTTTTTCATTTTTATTGTAGTCTAGTCAATATTTCTATAAATTTCAGTTCCATCATCATTGACAAGTTCCTTTTTAGGATAATCAATGGCAGATGCAACTCAAGTTGACAAAATTTCTGAAGAGATCTCTGGAAACACCCTTGACAAGAAGGAAGAAACACTTGAAGAGATGCTTTCTAGGCACAGGTACTGCATCCGTGTCTAAACTGTGTCATTCCTTTCTTTTGTTAAATATATGTGTTTCAGTTTGAGGGTCGACGTAATATTTTTTTTGAGCAAGTCTAATTTGATTTGCATTTGGGAAGATTTGGTAGCGACCTATCCTTGCTCACTTGTTGCAGGAAAGAGAAAACGGATCTACAGAACAAAGAAATTGCAATGAAAAAGGCAGCAGCTAAAGGCAGCAAAGCTGAACAAAAGGCTAAGAAGAAACAAGTTGATGAAGAGATATCTAAGCTTTCAACGAAGTTCAAAGAAAGACACGATGAGGAGTTGGCTTCTATAGGATATAGCAGTGCTGCTGAGAATGGAAGAGGAAATCTCGACAATTTAGTAAAGGCCATTGCTGGGGTTTCTGTCACCAATCAAGCTGACCATTCAAAACCTAGCAAGGGTGTCAAGCGGCGTGAGAAAAGATCTCAACAGGACGCTGCCAGAGAACAAAGAATACAAGAAGAGCAGAGCAAGATGGTAAGTGACCAAATGATTGAAAGTGAGAAGTTAGAACAAAAGTTGGAACCCCTTGGATTGACAATTAATGAAATAAAGTCCGATGGGCACTGTCTATACCGAGCTGTCGAGGACCAATTGGCCCTCCACTCTGGAGGTTCTCCTCCTTGTACTTACCAAGAACTTCGGGAAATGGTAGCTGCTTATATGCGGAAACATTCATCAGATTTTCTTCCATTTTTTCTCTCTGAGAACATAGCAGGGGGAGAATCATCTCTTGCAGAAAGGTTTGAGAATTACTGTGTAGAAGTAGAGTCAACGGCAGCGTGGGGAGGACAGCTAGAACTTGGTGCTTTAACCCATTGCCTCAAGAAACATATTATGGTATTTTCAGGATCTTTTCCTGATGTTGATATGGGAAAGGAATACAAATCTGGTGATGGGACTGGCTCATCTAGTTCAAGTATTATGCTATCGTATCATAGACATGCTTTTGGGCTTGGTGAGCATTATAATTCAGTCGTCCCCAGTTGATTCTAATACTTGTTTTACCGTTGAGAGAAAACCCAGGAATGTTATTATATTTTATGTTTATTCGATGTTCTGGATAGATATTTGAAGATGCAGTTGCTTTTATCACATTAATTAATTAATCATGATTTCAGACGCTCAAATTTTTCTTATGAATCCATCTTTGTAAAAGTGGAATATATCTCTTCAGTTGTGAATCCATTTTTTTTTTCAGACGCTCAGATTTTTCATTTGAATATTTTATGTTTGTACTATTTTGCAAGCGTTAAGTTCAATTCTAAAGTTAATTTCCAGGGCCTAGAGAAATTCCAGCCTCTGGACGCGATGAGAATGGCAAATGATTATCCCAACCTAATCCATTCATCTGTAAATAGAAGTGCGGCTCGAGTGTCCACTGGAGCGGAGATGGCAATGGGGTGGGTACCCCCATCCCGCTAGAACCCCAAATTCATACCCATCCCATGACTCGCTATCTCGTTGCGTGGCGGGGCATACCCTCTTCGTTAATGCCTCGTTTGTATTTTTTATTTTGTAAATAACATATTTTTATTTTTGGCGATGTAAACAATTTATTAATTTTTTTTTTTTTTTTACTTGTTTTACTGCTAAATTCTATCAATCGATTCAATCCATCCTAATTAATAAAATTTTAAATTATCAATCAAATTTTATTTTATTTTATTTTAATTAATATGGGGGTCGGGTCACTCAATACCCGTCCCAAACCCATACCAAACTCGAGGTGACAATGTCGATTCATACCCGCCCCACCAATCCGCGGGATGACCAAAATTTGCCCTATTAGGGACGGGTACCCGTTGGGTTTGGGCGGACTTTTTGCCATCCCTACACTGGAGCCGAGTAATTGTTATTGAAGACAAGACTCACACTTAAATCGGCAATAAGAAGAAAAGAAATGTATACTATTCTATCCATTTTAAGCAATCGCATCAGCAGCAGCATTTGCAGTAGAATTAGCAAAAGTAGCCAATGAGTAACAATTATAAACCACATTGTCACAGCAAACCATTACTTGCACAACATAATCAAGGAGTCGAATGTGTTCGTGCTGTCTCTCGACTCAATTTGCGAATTTCATAGGAATCAAAACTGAATTATGTCTCTGCTTATTTCTTTAACAATTTTTCAATTTGTTCAAGCACCTGCCAACGAGTATATAATCAAGTCAGCAATCACATTTCGCCTTTCTAGTTTTTCACATGTATTGAACTAATTAACACCAAAAAAGAATCAAATCTACAAGTTTGGAGATGAGAGAGAGAGAGAGAGAGAGAGAGAGAGAGAGAGAGAGAGAGAGAGAGAGAGACCTCGATTGCAATTACAGTTGGCGTGAGATTGCATACATCTGTATCTCTCAGTTTGGCTGCAATATCTGCATAATGGAGACATATTCTTCAGTGATATCACAACGACCAAACTTATATAATGAACAAGTGCTGAAAAGATAAAACAAATAAACCGAGTTTAAGATCAAATAAGTTTTGAAGTCTTACTTTCTAGGGAAACTCTGGCACTTGCATTGGAGTATGCTTCACCCCGCTCTTCGAAAACGGCAGATAGCCGCTTCATGGTCTACACAAATCCCAGGTTAGTTAAGAAAACAGCATGTCAGTCGATATTAATAAGGAACAACAACATAACAATTTTTTCCCCCACTTGATGTTTGGAGCATATAAACTAGTATACTTTCCGGAGATGTCCAGTGATATGGGAGGCAACCTACTTTAAGATAAGGATCACCAGATTCGTGATGCAAAAGGGGCCGAGAATTAGTCCCTACAGCTGTAATTCGTCGTGCTAATGCTTCCAAAGGTACATCTAGCCAAACACTGATACCCTTTTGCATGTATCTCCTGACAAGGCAAAAGTGGTGACCAGTTAGACAACTGTGAAGTAGGAGGAGAAGCAACCATACTAAAAGAACACATCATCATTTAATATTGTTACCAATTGATGGGCCGAACAACTGCACCCCCACCCGTGGAAACAACTAAGCGGTTCATCATAGACAGCTTTCGTAATACCTCAGTCTAAAGGGAAAAAGTAGAACAAATAGACTTTAAATTCAGATAACATAAAACAGAGAGCCACGTTTTGCTTCACTTATGATTAGCATTTAGCAAGCACTAAACTGCAAGAACTTTCAGATGCAGAAGTGTAGATCAAATGAAAAGCTATAAATTCCTGGAAAGTACTTTATCCATCCCATTAATTTTCCTTTACTGGCTCACATGGTCAAGTTGACCTTTTTCAGAGCAAAATCGACAGTAATCAGCTTGATGCTGGAAATGTCATTTAAATTACTAAGGGGTAGTTTGACAAAGCCTTTGATAAAAATTTTATCAGATTTTGATGAAAGTTGATAAAAGTTGTGGATCCAGGAAATGAGTGGCTAAAATTTAAGTTTGACAGGTTGAAAAGTTGATGCAGTTTTATCAAACATGCTGTAAAGTACACAGAAGTGATAATGCAAGACAGGTTTGTGGTTTTCTGAACAAAGTAAATACTATATAATAAACAAAATTACATGAAGTAAAAATTCTGAAGAAAATTTTGAACGTAAATACATTCAATAATACAAAATATCTTTAATCAAATAATGAAATTGATTTTGGGTGGATTGTGAATCTGTAAGGAATAGAAAACTGACTTAAATATAAAGCGCCTAGGTTATGAACAAGGAACAAATTGCAAGTACAGATTCACTTAATATTAGGCTGTTCAAACCATTATCATCAAAAATTGATGTGGAAAAATCTGAGGTAATATGCATCAACTATCAAATGCAAAAATTATTAAGTTCAAATATGCTAGGAGCCCTTTATGAAAATAATGCTTGGGCCTAGGTCTAGGCTCCCACCATCCACCTGGATAATCTCAAGTGATGAAGTAATGAGAAGTGAGGAAGGATTAATAAATATATGAAAAAAGATAAACGAGACCAAGCTGTTGGCACCACTGATGCAGATAAAGTACAAGACTACATTGAAAACAATATATGGTTCAGTATGATGACAAAGCTCTTAAATATCAGCCTGGAAATACCTACTCACTATGAAAGGAAACTGAAACAAATAAGTTTTATTTCTCAGTAACTAACCTCATTGTCTCTGAAGAAGCTCTCTCCATGTAACTTGAAGATTTCAGCCACAGTAGTTCCACCAACAGCTTGCTCAATTAGTGTGTCACTGAACATAAGGAAATATAACACAGACATTTTGTTTTATATGCACACTGCTAATAAGCTAACAGAAGATGGATCAACTTAATACCATCCTAATACAAAACCAGAGGTTGATAATTACTAAATCAGAAGAGATGATCTTGGAACATACCAGTCATAAAAAGAATACCCAAGAGCTTTTGATAAAACTTCTCCCACTGTTGTTTTTCCAGATCCCATCATTCCTGCATTATGTTTTAAAAAAAAAAAAAAAAAAGAGGTTAAATTGCAAATGACCATCAACACTAAATCTGATTTAAGAAATAGGGATGAGACTGACCGACAAGATATATACAACGTCCATTTAAATATTGTTCAATCTCTTCTGCTTTACTCTGCAAAAGGCATCCATGAATTCAACTTCTGGAATACTTGTGAACATTACAATGCCATATAAGCTATTTAACAGATATGTTAGGCAAAATCATCTTTGGTGCCAAAAAGATTTCATAAAAATTGAACATCATAAATAAATATAAGACGGTCAAAGGGTCATTGGTACCTCTAAAATCTTAGCCCCTGTTCTCTTTGCTGTTTTGAGGTCGTTTTCTGTTTTTATTTTCGAAAACGTTAAAAACGCGTTCTCTTTACCATTTTTGAAAACGCATTTTGAAAAACAAAAAAAAAATTTGTACACAAAACGGAAAACGCCCGAAACATCGTTTTGGGCGTTTTGTGTGTATTTCGACAAAAAATGTCCAAAACGCGGAAAACGCGTTTTGTGAATTTTTTTTATTTTTTTTTATTTTATTTAACTTAGAACTAAACTTAATATAAAGTTTTTATTTTTTTATTATTTTTTTTAAAATTATCCTAGCTTGGAACTAAGCCTAAATAAAGATTTTTTTTTTTTTTTTTTTTTTTGAGAATTATCCTAACTTGGAACTTAGTTTAAATAAAGTTTTATTGAATTCAATATCAACATTACAAAAAAAATTAAATGAGAATTCTTGTTATATTTCAAAAAATGCAATGATAAATGGACTTTGGTGGTTTTGAAAGAACTTGCATTTTCTGGATTTTAATAGAAGTAGAGCTTTCTCAATTCCCGAACCTGACCAAGCTGTGTTAATATAGACTCTTAATGCTCACATTAGTGTGTTGCATGTAACCATATTTTTAGTGTATTGTGAAAGGAAATTTGAGTTGGAGTTAGTAGTATTCTGCAAGCAAATTAATTAAAAATAGTTTAAATAGTGTTCTGCAAAATTTTAAACAGAACGTGTTTTCCAGCTTTTCATTTTCAAAAACAGTTTTCAGAAATGACAAACCAAACGCGTTTTCAGCAAATTTGAAAACAAAAATGAAAACACAAAACACAAAACATTTTCGAAAATGAAAATACAAAATAAAATACAAACAGAACGCCACCTTAGTTTCATTAAATGATGCAGGAAAACCTCCAGACTCCAGCATTGAAGCTACGAAACAAGCATAACGATGTCAGTCACTGATATGGTACTTGCAATTTACATGTTCACATTTCTTTGTGTATTTTAAAAAGTAACAAAACAGACAGCAATCTTAACAAAAAAATATAGAACTTAGTGTTTAGGACGAAAAAGACACCAGGAGAAGTCTTCACATAATGCAAGAAATGATTGATCTCAACTTCATGAAAATCTTAAATATGACAGTCATAATTCGTCATGAAGAACGATATGATATTTTTTTAACAATGTTCATGTGCCATAAATAATATTTTTGTCAGATTATATTTTCTACACATGATAGTTGGGCAAAATATTGTGCCTGTGCACCAAAAGATGAAAAAACAACTTGAGGATTACAATTTTCTATGGGTATTACTAAATTATACAAAAGATAGCCTTAAATAGAGCTCTTCACTCCCATTTTCCCTAATTTTCATTCCAACATTAAAAATAATAACCAATAAGGTTAGCATCAAATATAGAAATGTAGAAGGGGTACATCAAAATGCATTTTTTTTTTTTTTTTTGGCACAACTTAATTCCCCTAAATAACGATGCAGTTAGAATGTCCAAAACATTGAGGGGCCATATGTGCCACTCCTGCCTTGTCTAGCACTACAAAAAGTTGTGCATCTTACTTGTCATGGACTGCACAACTATTTTTACGTCGGAGCTGAGGTGGTGCATAACACTTATCGTATTGATTATTATTGCATTGATTAATGACTTATTTACTTAACTATAATTCATTGAACTAGTTTCCAAGTTAAATTAGAGCTATTCATCAATGAAAAGAGAACAAGCATTTGCATAAGGCAGGACAAGGTTCCCACTAGGAACAGTGAAGACATTGATTCATTCACGGCTTTGATAAAAGAGAAATTGCATAACTACCTGGTACATTTTCAGAAGAGCATGAAACCTTCAAAACTAACGGTCTTTGCCAACTCCTTCCTTTTCTAGTCGGAAAATGATATGAAATAGGTGTCTTATAGAAATGCTGTTGTTCACATTTCTGGGAAAACCTCAACGAACCATTTGGTTTTCTTACAGTCCTTTCTGAATTCATCCATGTTGACAGTTGCAAGCTTTGTGAAACTTTAAGCTCCATAATGTTCCGCTACCTTTTTTCTTATTTACCTCAATCGGGGGGTGGGGAAGAAATTCAGCTTTTATTTCCAAAAAACTTAAAAGGTTTAAATAGTACAGAACACTAGTCACAGCCAACAAAGCTTGAGCCTCAGATTTTCTGCAGATAACAAAATTTCAATTAAAACCTCAAATTTTCTCAATGAATGGAGTAAATAAATACCCAAATGTACAAAGAAACAATCTTTTATCTTCTACCCTCTTGATTTTCCTTTTAACAATGAACTGAATCCATAAAAAAATCGAAAAGAAAAATAAACGAATTCACCGAACCCATCCAAAGAATCAAAGAAAAGTGGAACAAAGGCGATGGAAGAACCAAATTTCTCCAAATCAGATGAAAAAAATAACAAAAAATCAGATTTCTCTTCTTGAAAGGCACATTTCAATATCAATATGCAAATCCACTTAAACGCTAGAAATTGCACATATCAATCATTCGCCTGTTTGTTTATTTAAACGAACAAGAACATTACAGGTGGAGACATGAATGGGTAGCAAAGAGTGGCGTTTTACTTACCGGAAGTCGTCAAACCGGTGGTAGGTGGAGGGTTTTTCTCCGCTGTATTGTTAATGTTAAATATTATTTTATGCGGCAATTGCGGTAGGTGGGATTGAACCTCTCAAGTTCAAAATGTAGTTGTGTGTATATATACGGAAAATTTCCACGTGTAACACCGTTGGTTCTAATTCAAAGGGTAGTAGTTCGATTTTTTTTTTTTTTTTTTTCTTTTTTTTTTCTTGAAAGTAGTTAGAAATATTTTTAGTTTATTATTTAAGCAAGAGTTCGGTAAACAAAGCATCGCTTGAGAATCAAAATAAATTGGTTTATCTACAAATGTTCTCCTTTCAACCATCTAGCACCATCTGGTGCTAGACAAGGGACGTGGCCACGTGTCACGCAGCAAAAATGTTTATCTTCCCATTCGATTCGACAAGTTGACAACATTTAGACGGTTAGCCTATTTTACCATGAAGTCTCTAATAATATGATCATATTGCAGGTATTTTCCTTACATCCTATCCATCAGTATGCGTGTGTATCAGTTGTTCCGTCTTTCCGGTCAATGAATGAGAGCTAAGCTACATAAAAATGAGAAATTTCGGGAGCTAAACTTGTGATCCATGAAAGTTGGTATTAGAGCAGGACCGCTTGAATGCGTTGTTGGTCTTATGAAAATCAATGACATGAATTTTCCCGGAGAAAAGATTTTGGGTCACGGATCGTGTCGGCAAGCATGCGGAACACGAAGAAGGAAGCTATGGAAAAGATGGGTGTACTGGGCAGCGTTGCACGATTGTCTTTTAAGGAATTTTGTGGAACGCATTTTGCAAAGCCCACGAGAATGTAGTGGGTATGTGCTTCGACATGTGCTGGAGACGCTGTGGCTGGAGGCCGTCCACCGAAGAACTACTGCTTATGGGGACAGATGGTGAAGGTTGATGTCGGAGGCGATATGTACAAGTTACATCGAGCAAGTATGGGAGTACCACCGTGTGAATGCTCGTTCATTAGGGGATGATACCGCTTGATTATGCAATTGAGGAGTGCGTGTTGATGCGAAGCTCACTTTTCTTTGTGAGGACGTAAGCGGATTCGAATGGAGGAGAATGTCACGCAGTGAAAATGCTTATCTCCCCATTCGGTTAGGCAAGTCGGCAACAGTTAAACGGTTGACCTATTTTACCATGAAGTGCTCTAATGATATGATCATATTGCAAGTATTCTCTTACAACCTACCCATCAGCGTGCGTGTGTGCCAGTTGTTCTGCCTTACTGGCTAATAAATGAGCTACCTAGAGGCAAGCAACCTCGGAAGCTAAACCTGCGATCCCTGAAACCACGTCCCTTTTTTTTTGTAAAATAATTCCCCAAACCCTTGCTCGTAAAGGTTTTTAACCTCACTCCCAAAAAAACAATTCAACCACCCTCACCATCGTCATCTGTTCCAATTCTATTTTGTGGAGATAAAGTTTGATCGGCGTTGGGTGTAATTTCTGTAGCGCCCCGAGTTCTAAATACCCGGTTCACCATGTCATCTTCTAGTCTAAACTTTAAAATAACATTTTAGCGGAAGAAATATCTGAGATTCATTTTTGGCAACATTAAATAAACTGTAATGGTAGATAAAATTGAAAACATTTATGAAACAATTCGAAATAATAAATCGAGCAATTAATATTGTCGAGAAATTGAAAATGTCATAATTTCTCAAATAACTGAAATTCTCAAAATTATCCAATGTTTGAAAATACGAAAATCATTAAAGTAAGATTTTCAACCATTTAACGTCTATTGCCACAATCATCCATCACTTGCCACCCTCTCTGAAATCTGCAAATGTTGTTGAAAATAGACATGAACATTTCATAGAAATACTCAGTAGACTCATCGTCAATTAATTAATCTACAATATAATTGAACACGTAGATGCAGGCTCTTTAGAAATCATAGGGTGTGGGTTGCTCTTCTCGTGCATTAAAGCACATGGCTTCTTTTGAAAACTCATAGGCTCTTTAGAAATCATAGGGTGTGGGTTGCTCTTCTTGTGCATTAAAGCACGTGACTTCTCTTTGAAAAATCATAAGCTCTTTAAAATCATCGGGTATGGGTTGCTCCTTCTTCTCATGCACATAAGGCACATAAGTTATGCATAACATCATCATTTATCTTGCAAGATATTCTCTTCTTTCTTTCTCATGCATAAAGCAAGTAAGTTATGACAAGCATAACAACATAAATATTTCATAAGAAATATATTCTCATCTCAACATAAATATTTCCGAAGAAATACATTCTTCTCTTTTCATAAAAATGACTTTCACATAAGTCACATATCATACACATTCACATGCAATCATAATTTAAATCAATTAATAGGGGCGAGTCTACCTTAAACTTGACGAGTGCAAAGTTGAGCGGAAAACGACTTCAATTCTTTAATTCTCCGCACGTTTCGTCTAGCCAATTAGAAGATTAAGTCGAATAAGTCTTTAGAAATTTATAGTTTAAAAATGATAATTTACAATTTGGGTACCGAAATGAATAATTTAAAAGTTGAGGGACTAAAATGAATATTTTGAAAGTTGAGGGACTAAAATGAATATTTAATTCGTAGGGCTTGAAATAAGTGATTTTAAAAATGAAGGGCTGATTAAAATCATTTAAAAACTCAAGGAGCTGAAATGATAGACTTTTAAACATTTGGGGACTAAAATGTAAATCTTTTAAAACTTGGCTTAAAATCAAATGAATTAAATCAGTAGGGACTGAAATAAAATGGGTTGATACTTAGGGGTTAAAATAATAACTTTTGAAATTTAAATTAAGATTTAAAATATTTAAAAGTATAGGGACTGATCTTTAAAACATAATAAGACTGGGGACTAAAGTGCAATTTCTGAAAATTAAAATATAATAAAATCAAATTATTTCTCTCTCTCACCATTCTCTCTCTCACTGCGACGCAGCGACGGGGAAGGGCGTGACACTGCCGGTGCCAAAGCTGGAATTTCTCCGGCGTAGCACCGGCGCCGGGTGCGACGAGAGGTGAGGGTGCAAATAGGCTAGTTTCTGGGCTGATTGGTGTATCTTTTGTGCGAGAAAAAAGGGCGTGAAACCGAAGCAAGAATCGGGGCTTGGAGCGGCGATTTTCCGGCGATGGTTGAGGTAAGTGGATGTGGGATGTTTGATTTTTTGGTTTTGAGTTTGATTTTGAGGGGACTGAGGAGTGTGGTGTGCGAGTTTCGGATTTGGGTGCAGTGGTGGTTTGTGCCGGTTTGGATGGTGGTGTTTGGGTTGTGACGGAGGTGGTTATGATGTGGTTGGGATCTTGGTTGCAGAGTTGAGTGAGGTGAGCGGTGGATAGGGGTGGACTCTAGCTGGAGTTGGGTGCGTGGAAGTTGTGCAGAGGCGGAGGCAGTGGTGTTGGTGGTGGTGGCTGACTACTGTGGTGGTAGCGGTGGTGGTTTGGAGTTTGATTGGTGATGTTGGGAAGAGGCTGCAATGGAGCTGAGCTGGTTGCAGTGGTTGGTCAGTGGCTGCGTTGGGGTGGTTGTGGCAGGTTGTGATCCAAATAAATTTTGGTGATGGTGATGATGAGGACGTGATGGTGTTGTGGCTGGCCAGTGGTGGTTGGTCTTGGCCGGGGTTGAGGTGTTGCAGGATGGTGATGGTGGTGTGTGAATTTTGGAGGAGGCAGTGGTGATGTGGTTGAACATGGCTGCCATGGAAATCTGAATGTAGTGTTGAGGGAGGATGTATAGGGAGTGTGAGGATTGAATTGGTGGAGTATGGGTTGGATGAATAATGAAGTGGGTTGGTAATGTAGAATATGAGAATAGATAGGGTATGAGATTGATGTGATGGATGGGGGTTGGTGGTGTGACATCTTGACAAGCAATGCACGCAGTTCGAGGGAAAATTCGCACGCGAATTCAACTGGTCGGGAGAATGAAACTGATAAAATGAGTTTGACGTAATTTAAGATTTAAGATGATTTTGAAAATAATAATTTAAATAAATAATTAAAATAATAAAATTTTGGAAACTCGAAATTTAATTAAAATCGAATTGACTTTACATTTCTCGACTTGGCTAGACGAACACGTTGTAACTTTAACTTATAAATGGGTGAGATCGCAGCGACACGTTTTTCATAATTTAAAATAATTATTTAATACGTGAAAATTTCTTGGTCGCTACAATTTCTGTAGCGTAGGTCGGCTGTGGTTTCTTTGGCTTGGGTTGGACTTGAAGTGCGTCGCTGCAGATTGGTGCTAGTGGCCATTTCGTAATCCACCATTTGAGCCGCCCCTTTTGGTCGTCAGACCTCTTCATCGGGTATGTTATCACCATTATTCATAAATGTCTAATTACTTGACCTAATCTTCACCCTATTTTGTTATGATTCATGATTAGAATCCCAAATGATTCGAAATTTATTATCGGAAATTGGACCTGTTTTTTGCCTAAATTTATTCAAATGTCCCCAAATAATTGAGTTGATTTTGCTGTGAATGGAACATTCTTAGTTTCATAATCAACATGGTCCCTGGAATTCATGTTGATTTTTGTTTTTGTATCTAATTGATGGTGCAGTTGTTGAGCATGTATTGATGAATTGTTGGTGGAATCATGATGATAATTAAGACTTCTGGCAGAAGAACGGTTATGTGTACGAATATGTATGGGCTGTGATGATAAACCTGCGTTAGTTAAAATTTTTCATTAATGGTTAAACACGAAATTATGTCTTATCTTGGCGTGGCAACCTGGATGGCATGAATTTTCATGCAACCAGTGATCTGCAGCCATGATGATTTGGTTCCATGTTGGCCGATGAATACATATATCTGAGTCTCTGTATTTTTCGACTTTCTTAAGTGGGTTTATGATGACTAAATCTTGTCTGAGCTTCTAATGAGTTCAGTTTAGTTATTAATGAGTTAGTTTATTCGATTGCTAAAAATCTCTACTAAAAATTCCAACTGTCAATATGGCGATGCAACATGTTTAAGGTATGTATTCCTTGTGTAAATATTTATTTATTTTCATTAATTTACACATTTTTTTGCTAATATTCTATAGTTCCATGTTTTGTGTAGGATGAAATGATCACGGCTCATTCTACCGTTTGATAATATTGCGATGTCACCATGACTATGATGTTACCATGATTATGCCAAAGATAAAACTGATGGAAAGTCAATGGCAATACTATTGAGATACCTTTTGCTATTGCAACATCCTGATCGGTAATAATTACATGTGGGGCAGCTTGGTTTGGCATTGCTTCAAGAAACTTTGAAAATACCAAACAAATGATTCAGTAATCTCATCAATAAATAGGCTATATCCAAACAATACTGTCGGCCAATAGTTATTCACACCCACAAAAGCTGCAAGTATCATCGCGTACTTGTTGGTATTGTAAGTAGTGTCAGACACTACAACATCACCAAAATAAGCATACGAGCTCCTTGACTCACAGTCCACCCAAAAACAACGAACAAATTTATCTTCCTCATCAGTCCGATAATCGAAGAAAAAGTTAGGGTTTTTTTCTTTTTCGAACATGAAATGCTCGATTAACACCTCTGCATCATGGCCCAATTGTTCTTGTTGCAAATCCCTTTCATGATGTCTAATATCCCTCTCTACAAACCCTACAACTGATGGTCCACCGGCATCTATCTCCAATAGTCGCACTTGCTGACAAATGGGAATATTGTTCACTTTTATCTCGCTATACGAAATACCCCCGCAAGTGCACGGGTCGTGAAGAGTAGTTAAAATGGATCTAAGAGTCCGGATTATCGTTCCCACAAGGACCGTTTACTAAGTACCGAAATGTGTAAACTCTTATCCCTTTTTGAACAAAGAAATGAATTTTTGATTGTTTGGAAACTAATGTTTATAACGATGACTAAAAGATTAAAACTTTGCACAAGATTAAGATTTCTAAATTGCTGACTACTTTTAAATATAGTTGAATGTAGTTGGGATTCACGGGTTCACCTAACCAATTAAATCAATTCCTATTCCAGATTTTATTTTCTAAATATGTGTCGATCGAATTCATTAAATTAAATTGAGATTCCTCTCTCGAGTTTAAGTCAATTCTACCTAGATAAGTCAACCTTGTATCTCTACAGCGGGTCCGAATATTCCTTATCTAAATGCATTACATGCAAGAGCTCACATATGATCGCACTAATCACAAGAGTATATCTCTATCTCTCGTTCAATTAACGGATTTATTACCTAGATCTATGGTATTAACTCACCTCTCGGATTATGGAAATAACACATAAAATCATGAATAAGTGGCCAATTCATTCACGCATTAAACGCAATAATAAATCAACACATGCATTACGGCGTTGAAACAAGGAATATGGAATTAAAGTAATTGACTAGGCTACATCGTGATTCCCAACGTTAAGATTAGTTACGCATAATGAATGAATAATAAAAACAGTCTAAATCAAAATTAAACATGTTGGAATTTATGAATTCAACAATAAGAAAAGAAGTCTTGCTCCAAGAATCGAGTTCCCGTGTTAAGCTCCTAAATTCCCGTGTTTTTCCGTGCTGGAATCTCCTTCTGAATTAGATGTCAAATTGCCAAGAATTCTCTAATATTAAGCTCTGCAAAAGTGCTCCTCTTCTTTCCTCTCGCGCTATATCCCCTTCTAGGTTAAATTCCCGAGTATATTATATTAAAATTGCGCACAAAAGCCCAAAACAGGCCCAGTCGGACGCCTACGCGATCGCGTGGTTTGGGTGCCAGCGATCGCGTGGCAAACCCGTTTTTAGTTCTGCATAAAACTTATCGCCATGTCGCGATTACTGACATGGGAAGGTCGCGATCGCGACATAGGCTTTTACTACGCGATTCACCATCTTTTCCTTGGCCTTCAAGTCAGTCCTCTAGTTTTAGTTGCAAAGTGTATCCCCAA
This sequence comes from Ligustrum vulgare, assembly GCA_963555705.1. Classification (NCBI taxonomy): domain Eukaryota; kingdom Viridiplantae; phylum Streptophyta; class Magnoliopsida; order Lamiales; family Oleaceae; genus Ligustrum; species Ligustrum vulgare. The sequence goes on from OY743168.1 coordinate 83,542,968, forward strand.
CTTTTGATTCGATTGATTTGACCCCAGAACTTCTGTTTCTCTTCAAATTTCCTACTTTTGACCTTTATTTCCCGCAATTTCTTCCTTGTTCCTCTTTTTTGACTAAAATCTGAAATAACAACAATTAAACGCAATTTAGGTAGAATAAATTCATAAAATACCATGATAAATTCTCGTTTTGGCATATCTCCAAGTGTATAAAATACACCTATCAAATATTTACCTCTGAAAACTGATTAACAAACACCTTCTTAGTGACAGTTACCTGACAATGTGATCTCAACAAGTGCAGCCTCCTAGGAGTAGTAAGAGCATGATTGTATTCCTCAATAAATTTACTAACAACCCAACTTTGCTCAATCTGTTGCTTTACTACTGCCATTCTTGCATTACACACGCATCGCTTTTGACCACAATATCTTTCTCCAACATCATTTTTACTACATATTTGATACGTCTTGTCTGTTTTACCTTCTTTGGAGCACATAAGTAATTTTCAAATATATTTGTTCGTTGATTTCTTCTTCTTGTAATTACCCACTTTGGTACTAAATCCCGCATCCCTTGCATATTGATTGCAAAAACTGTGTGCATCTTCATGGGAGTCCAACTCTAATCCGATATTAGGTTTTGTAGTATGAGAAACTTGGGGAACGAACACATTATCATCATCCTCATATTCCATTTCTAGTTACCTAAAAAATATTAAATCGAATTCTAAGCAGTGCAAAAAAATGTAATTGGCATTAGCTCATGTATCAAAGTTATTTATGTTAAGCCATCATTTTAACATTAAATCATAAAATTAATTACTGAAATTACTAATTTATGTGGGGCAAAAATTAGATAAGCAATACATACTTCGAGTTCAAAACAAAAAAGAACATATAAAATAACATCAACAAAAAATTTACGTTTATAACTTATTAGTGCTTCATAATAAAAAATGTGGTCATTAATCAAGATTTACCATAAATTTGAGTTAATCTCATTATTGCTGCCTAGTTAAAACTAAAATATAAGAACAAAGTTAAGAACTTAATGGTAATAACAATTTTTTCAATTTAAAACATGAACAAAGTTAAGAACTTACGAGCAAAATTTTAAAGCACTGCACTAGAACGATGAAATTGAACCAAAAAAAAAATAAAGGTAGTGGGGAGGGTTTTGAAATTTGTTAAAATATCACTAAATTGATGGGACAAAAACTTGCATGGCAGAAGAAAAATGGGTGGAGGTGGTTGAAATGCTTTATTGGAGCGGGGTTAAAAACCTTTACGGGCAGCGTTGGGGGGACTTAACTTGGTCACGTCCCTTGCTTGGCACCAAATGGTGCCAAACGGTTGTGTTGGTTTATAAGACAAATTTTTAAACTACTTTTTAAACATAAATTTTCTTCTTCAAATTTTTAACTACTACTTTTTACATCAAAGTCATAAATAAACAAGTTTATGAACAAAACAGTGTTACCAAACGAAGGAAAAATAAATTAGTTTATAAACTACAAAATTTTTTGAACCACTTTTGAACCACACACATTTTTTCTCTCCAATTTTCAATCACTACTTTTTACCTCAAATTCATAAAATAACCAGTTATAAATCAGACAGTGTTATCAAACATAGGCTAAATTTTAAAGAAATTTAATTTCTAATTAAATAGGATGAGGCTATCTATTGTATGGACCTCGACAAGTATTTGCCTTCTATTTCGGGGGATGCAGACACCAAAAGCTAGATGAGCACAATTCTTATATGTGTGATCATAATATGATCAATGTACTTGTTCAAATATAGAATCTTTACACTTTAATTGTTCGGTATTTTTGCTGAACCTAATTTTTACTACGTGAAATTTAACGTAATGATAAAAAAAATGATGTTGATACGTGTAATTTTACATTTATTTAGACAAGCAAAAGCAAATAATTATGAGTATTTTTAAGTGTTTTTATTCTTAATTTTGCAATTGTTTGATTATTTTAGGTTAAAACATGAATTTGGAAGAGATTGGAGCAAACGTGGTAACTACATGCGAAGCAATGAAGAAATTAGTGCACAACTTTTTCTACAGATTTCTTCAGAGTCCCATAATATATCATTGAAAACACAATTGAATTCAGAGTTCAATGTAAAAAAGGAGCACAATTCGGAGTTGTAAATCAAAAGTTATGAACGTTTGAAGTTCAGTTGACGGATTATACTGCTTTGAAGCAGCAGAGGCGCTCGATGCAGTCCATTACCGAAAAATTTTAGATTTTCAACGCCGCGGCACTACGCCACTGTTTAAGTCTGATTTTATAGTTTTTTAAAGCCCAATTAAACCATGACTCTTCCAAGACTTTAAAATACTATGGATACAAACTTGAAGACGACAGTGTGAGGGGGGGTTCAACAGGGCAAAAGGGGGCAATATTCAAGAAATCAAAGGGAGGCAAGAACAACATGAAGAAGATTGAAGATCTATCCAAAATGTAGTTTTTTCTATTCTCTTCTTCATGTTGTTTATTTCAAATTATATAGATTTCATATTTCTTATCATGAACTAAATTATTCTTCTAGCGTTTGGTTACCAATAACTTTAGCATATGATTTGAATTTATTTTAGTTATTTCTATGAAATTTTTCATTCATTTTATTTGTATTATGATTTTAATGTTTTCAATTAATTGGTCACTAATTGAATGAGTAGATGTTAATCAATGACAATTATGGCACTCGCGAGAGGAGAATTTAGGTGCGATCATAAGATTGACACAATGTAGACTTTATAGGTTTCGAGAGAAAGTATAAAATCTATGAAGCTTACTCCATAAAAGAATTATGAACTTGATAAATTCTCGATTTTAATTCGGAATAGAGATATTGGAATTGAAATTTATGATTAATTTCTACCCGGCACTTGAGAGAGGGGATATAAATACAATTGAATTTCTTGCTTATAAACATGTGAATGTTGATTATAGACAACATGATAATTGTGAATCATATTCGATATTTAGTTGAAATCAAATCCTAGCCTTCCTCATCTTGTTTATCTTTGAACTTGCAATTATTTTTTGAATTCGTCACCATATTCATGATTAGAATAGTTTAAAACCATTGATCTTATTATTCGATTTTTGTAGATAAAATATATAAGAGCTATTCAATTATAGTACTTAGTATAAAATTAAATTACAATCCCTATGGGCTCGACATCCTATTTACCATTATATTACAAAACTTGACATCGTACATTTGCGGTTATAAAATCACACGACAAATCCCCTAGATTCTTCATATATTGTTCAAACTTCGTGACTAAGATTATTCGTTGATTTAGTCAAATTCATCACATTTAGATTCATTTTTAAACTCATTGATTCATATAACTTCTATTGTCTGGATAAAAGAAAGTTTAATAATATACTTATAGTACTTGGTAGAAATTTAATATCAATCCCTGTAGGTTCTGTTTCAATAGAAAGTGTAGAATCTATGAAGCTTACTCCATAAAAGTACTATGAACTTCATAAATTATTGATTTTAATTCGGAATAGAGATATTGGATTTGAAAATTAGGATTAATTTATAACCAACACTGGAGAGAGGGGATAGAAATACAATTGAGTTTCTTACTTATAAACATGTAAATGTTGATTATAGATAACATAATAATTGTGAATCATTTTCGATAGTTAGGTGAAATCAAATCCTAGGCTTTCTCATCTTGTTTATCTTTGAACTTGTAATTATTTGTTGAATTCGTCACCATATTCATGATTAGAATAGTTTAAAACCATTTATCTTATTATTTGATTTTTCTAGATAAAATAAGAGTTATTCAATTATTCTTAGTATAAAATTAAATTACAATCCCTGTGTGTTCGACATATTATTTTACCATTATATTACAAAACTTGACACCGTACACTTGTAGTTATAAAATCACAACACAAGTTTTTGATGTCATTGTCAGGGATTGTTTTATTTGATTTTTACTAATACTATTACTAAGTAGCTTTTGTTTTAATTTAGATTTCTTTATTTTGTTAATTTTTGCTACCCTCCTTGATCTCTCATTTGTTTGCTCTTTTTCCCTAGTACTATTTAGTAGTACATGCTTTATTCTAACAATGGCAAGGGAAGCAAAATAATTGCAATAAGTAATCTTCGCATGGATGATATTGATATGCTTGTAGAAGATATATTTTTTGAGCTTTGTTATGAGATGCATTATACTGGGCAATGTTTGTATACGTGTAACGACTCTCATAGGTTAAAGCTTTTGACGTTTACACAATATTTAAAATGTTGAAAAAAAGCAATTGACAAATTTGATGGAAATCACATACCTATGGGAGATTATAAATCTGTTGATTGGAATGAGGATATCATTCTTAAGGGAGATGGTCCTTCTCTGTTGAACAAGAAGGTACTTGCAAAATATTATAATGAACTTGTCAAGTTAGATGATAGCAAGATGTGTGTGGGAGATTGTAGTTACTGGTTTGAATTTAAGATGTGGGGATATAATTCACTGGAAAAAGTTGAAAAGAAAAAAAGGATCATTGCCTATAGATTTAAATTGGGAACCGAACCAAAAGAAATATTGACTATTGAAGAGCTTAAAGAGGGTGACAAATTCACAAGGAACCAAATGAAGTAGCAATTAATGATTCTTTTGATTTCACCAATTGTCCAACAATTGAATTTGTGATTAAGCCCGATGAGGGAAAATAAGTCTACACAGTTGATTTTGAAACGTATGGAATAGGAAATTCTTATTACCTTGGAGGAGGCAATGTTAAAATTTGGAGATTCAATGAAGAGTGGATCAAAGTCAAAATTAAAGAAGAAAAATGAGCAAGGTATCAAAAGATTTTTTCAAAGTTCCATGATGCAGATTGTCAGTCAAGTTAATGACATTAAAGAAACGCTTCTTGGGAGGCAACCTAAGCTTTCTTCTCTCTTTTCAATTACTTGTATTTAATTATAAGTTTTTATTCCATCCTCTTTTTTTTTTTTGAATTATTATCATAGGTAATTAATCAATTCATGGTTCCCCAAGCTCATGGTTCCTTAAACTCCAGTTTAGCCTCCATATCAACCTCTACACCATGATAATGACAACAATGAAGATATGTCTTCACTCAGGGAAGTTCCTTATCACTATCTTTTCTTTAACATTGAGAACAATGGTTAATTTAAGTTTGGGGTGTTGGAACATGAATTAGTTCTTGTATTGTTGCATATAAATGGTGTGAAGTTTATCTTTGTATTTTTGTGTGAATATTAAAAATATATATATATATATATATATATATATATATATATTGCATGCTTGAGTGAGTTAGATAGCCTTGCCGGCGATGATGCATATACTTTAAACAATATGTTAACTTATGAGTTATGTGCTTTAGTTGATTTTTTTGCAAACCAATGTGAAATATGATGCTATTTTTTCACGTGGATTAAATAAGGTGTTGTACGCTCATAGGTTAATTCACATATCTTTTATGTTGAATTACTGAACTTAGATGCATAACCTTTAAACTAGATTATTGTGCATCCTTCAACAATTTTTAGTTTAGTTTGGATGTGGTTGAGCCTGTAGAAAAGATGATTTAGAATTGTGTTGATTCAATGTGTGTTAAGAAGTTGTGTGAAGTGATCTTAACTGATATTTGGAAGCTAGGTAATGATTGAATGCTGGTGATCTAATCCCCATTTTTATAGTCTTGCATAAAAGTAGAAATTAGCAAGCATCTTACATATCTTCGTAGCTTTTTTTACTTGAGTGATTAAACCCGTTGAGGTATTTAAAAACGTGGTGCCCCAAAGTCATCTGACTTGGGGGGTCATTGGCTTAAAACTCGCTACATGAGTCATCTAGAAAGTTTAAGGGAGAGAGGTAATCCATTGAACCTATCTTGCATAATTAAAAAAAAAAAAAAAAAATAGAAAGTCAATTGCATATATCATAACACTTCTCTTTAAGGTCTAATTGTCTCAAGCTACTAAGCTTGTAAGGGTATCTTAAAACCTGGTGTCCTGTGGTCATCTGACTTGGAATTCACTGCCTAAAGCTTGCTACATAAGTTGGCTAGAAAGCTAAATAAAGAGAGGTATAGCATTTAAATAAATCATTACAATTGCATGATTAGTTGATAGATTGCATAAGGGAAATTAGATAACTAGTGGGTTTGACTTGCTTAGTGAATATCTGATGGTTGGGATACTCAATAAAAGGAGAATCGTCACATGCATAAACTGTTGACATTACTGGTTTGACTCGACGAAACTTGAACGAAGAAAGAAATAAGGAAATTGAAAATTCAACCTTAGGGTATCCCTTGGGAAGAGAATACAAGAAAATAAGTTTGGGGAGTGTATCTCACGAGTGAAGAAAGGGTAAATTTGACCATTGATGGTCAGGAATGAGCCAATTTATGGATATCCAGCGTTCTACTTGATTCTTTACAACCCCCCCCCCCCCCCTGTGTTTACACTAGATGCTTGAAATTTTGACTTTTGCATGTTGACTTTGAAGTGATTCATGGATTTAATATAATGTTTTGAATTTTAAGCCAAGAGGGTAAACTGTCTAACTAAACTGTTGCATGTGAGTCCACCTAGTTATTTGTTAGTTTGTTTGTGTGTTTTCTATATCACTTAGCTATTCTGTTTTACTTGTGTTTGCTTGAGGACTAGCAAATTATTAAGTTTGAGGGTGTTTGATAAGTGTAATTTTACTCTTATTTAGATAATCAAAATTGAATAATTATGAGTCTTCTTAAATGTTTTTACTCTTAATTTTGCATTTTTTGGTTATTTTAGGTTAAAACATGAATTTGGAAGAGATTAGAACAAACGCGGAAGCTACGTGCAGAGCATGTGAAGAAATTAGTGCACAACTTTTCTATAGATATTTTCATGATTCCCATAATATATCATTGGAAAGATAATTAAATTTGGAGTTCAATGCAATAAATGGAACACAATTCGGAGTTGTAAATCAAAAGCTATGCACGTTTGAAGTTCAGTCGATGGTTCAAACCACTTCGAAGCAGCGCCCATTACCGAAAAATTTAAGAATTTCAGTGCCAAGGTGCTTTCTACGCAGCGCCGTAATGCTACGCCAATGTTTAAGTCCAGTTTTATAGTTTTTTAAAGCCCAATTCAACCCTAACTCTTCCAAGACTTCAAAATACTATAGATACAAACCTAAAGACAACATTTTGAGGGGATTCAACCAGGAAAAAAGGGCAAGATTTAAGAAATCATAGGGAAACAAGAACAATATGAAGGAAGAAGATTGAAGATCTATCAAAAATTATACAAATTATATTGAGAAATTTGTCACATGAAAATAATAAATGTCAATGAAAAATCAATGAAAAACGATTAATCAAACTGTCTATTTTCGAGATGCACATTTAACTATTTTGACGTCCTTATAAATCATTTGACATGTTTATGATGTAGTGCTCGAAACAAACTTCGAATAGCATATGCGGTTCGTGGATTCGACTTGCATACGATCATCGGTGAATTTTTAAAGTTAGCTCATCATTAAAATTCTCGAAACTCTATATTGAAACGATCTACTTTGACGAGCCATAGTTCTTGCTAAGACTGATCGTTTTGTATACCTTCAATGATTTTGAAAGCTAGGTCGTGAACATTTTGACATTGTACTAAGAATATAACATTTTCGACTTCGTTAGGTATCCAATAATAAACCCGGAACTATAGAGAAAAATATGATAAATCATTGACTTTTCAATTGAGATTTTGCATTAATTAGTTCCACGTTTAAGACCTATACAAATCTATACCTAACTTAGCCTAAGTGATTCGTTATGAGTATTTTCTTAATATTTAAGATAATCATTTTATGTTATGCTATCGTTCAAAAAAAAATTAGAAAAAAATCAAATTTCCAAAATTTGGGAGGTCATGTGACCCCATGACACCCCTTGTATCCGCCCACGCTTCTATCATCGACCTCTGAATAACTTTGGTCTGTTTTCTAGTCTCAACCCTATTTGCTTGCGATCTTGATCTCCAATCTTATTAGATACAACTGAGTGATCCCGAACCATGTAGTTACAACTAATCATAGACTTTATGGAAATAGATCTCTGGTCATATATATGATGCACGCTCAATCTTTCTTAGTCTTCCTAAAACTATAACCTAAGAATCTTGTTGTGACTTGATAAATGTATTTTATACACTTATTTGTCTGTCAAAATTAGGATGTTATGTTGTATTTCATGAATAAATTCTACTTAGTTTTTTGTTTTTTGTTATTATTTCAGGTCTTATCCCAAAATCCAGAAAATGGAAGAATTGAAGTGATTACATAGCAATTGAGATGTAAAAGAGAGCTAAAGTGGAAGAAAGAAGAAGTTCAAGGACCTAATTGAAGACATTAAAAGAAGAAAGAAGTAAATTGGAAGAAATCGAAAGTTCGAGGACTAAATCGCACTAATCAAAAGATGAAGGGCCTGCAGTATAATAAAATTGGAGGATCAACTTAAACAAAACAGAAAAGGAGAAACTTGCACTTAGATGTATAACCGCTTGAATGCTCCACTACACACCGTGCGGTCGCATGAACTGAAGATAAATGATCAGATTGTAATTCAAGTAACCGCGCGACCGCAAGAATTTCTACCAAGTAGTCACGCGCCTTTCCGACTAGGCCACAACTGGGCCTAAAAACTCGATTTTCACCCCAATTTTTCTCTTTATTAACTTTTATTTGAACCTATTTTCGAGGAGGAAAGTTAGAAGCACGAAGTTTAGAACCCTAGGCAGCCTCTCTTCCACATTGTTGAAGTTCTAACATTCAATTCAAAGGAAGAAAAAGCAAGGGATTGTGAAGATCAACAAGTATTTGTGAATTATTGGTGCAAGATGATGCTTAAACTTCATTCCTTCCAATTCCGGGTTTTGTTTACATTTTTTTGTGCTTTTCATTCCAATAGCATGAGTAGCTAAATTTTAATTTGGGATTGACGATATAAATTTAATATTTCTAGTTTTATTTCAATTCTCAAGTTGGGATTATTATTTTTTTTTATGTATTGATTTTACTATTGCTCATAATGTATGAACTAATTAGCTACTAGTTTAATAATTTTGTGGTTATTTTATAATCTGAGAGGTGAGCTAACAATTAGATCATGTAATAAAATCTAGCTATTTCAATAAAAAAATAGAGATATGAATTTGTAGTTGTATGTGATCATTTATAAATTTCTAGGAGATTTTATGCATTTTGCTAAGGAAGAATTCTGATCCAACATATATATATGTGGTTGCCTTAGTTAAATAGGGCTAAGTTGAACTCGAGAGAGATAAATTAGATATATGATCGAATTCGATCAAATATAATCTTAGAAAACAATTTGAAATGCGAAATTAAGCGAGAGTATTCCTTCGAAATCATTAGTCCTAATATTTCTTTATTGCTAGAAAAACCAACATTCAATTTCATTCTTCTTTTCTAGGAGTTTTAATTTTATATCTTAGTTAGATTGTTTATTTCTTAAAGCATCCAATTTATTATCGTTACTTAATTCTTTTGTTCTTCAATTTCTTAGTATTGTTTTTACATTAGTCTAAGAACACTAGATCAAAGTAAATTGATAACAAATAAACTAGTTCTTGTGGGATCAACAATTCAGACTCAAAAAGTCCACTTTATTACTTGTTCACTATATCGTACACTTACGAATCGATAAAATCAAGCGAACGTGACTAGATAATATAATTATAGTCTCTGTAAAATCTACTAAAATACATGTAAATTTTTGTCTACCAAGAAAAATTGGAAGGTGGTCCGAGCTAGCAAAAAGTCCATGGGTTGAAGGATCACTTTAATAACGAATCGAACTGGAATTATGTCCGAGCTGGCTAAGAGTCAACTGGTCAAATGAAGCATCTTCAGAATTTACAAGCTGAAGTGGATATTCACGCACAACTGGAGACCAGCTAATTTTGACAGGCAAACTAAAATTGTTAGCGAACCTGATCACCATGTTAACACGAGGCGAACTGAGTGAAGAAGAGTGGATTAACATGGTAATGCGAAATAGGAGGCTCTGTAAATCAGTCAAATTAGTCAATTATGTGTCAGTAATCATCATTATCTGTAATGTGTCAGTGTAATAAGTTGTCATTAGTCGATCAAGAATGTCAATCACCGTTGTCAATCACGACCTAACGACAATATGTATCGTAATGATTATATATCCACCTTCCATATGACTATAAATAGGGGAGATAAATGCTCATTTAAGGGATACTGAATGCAAGAAACACTCTCAACTTTCATTACTTCGAACTGATCTTCAAATCTGACTATTAGATCATCGTTGAACTGGGGCCTTGATCATTTTCAGTTCGTTTTTTATCTGATTGTCATCTCATTTTCTTTTATTTAAAACATTCTACTTTAAATGACCAATATGGATACTTAAAAAAAATTCTTAAGTCCATAGAGATGTCAAAATATTCAAATCCATACTAATTCCCTACTGACTCATTTCTGCTATGGAAGTGACGTCAACAATTTGACGCTAAACAGAGGACCTGTATCCTTGTGTTCTAACCTTACAATTCCATCTTACTGCTCTAATAAGTCATAGATAGAGCTCCAATAGTCATAGAACCCACCACAGCGGCACGTCGCATCGAAATGTTGATCGACTGCATGAAGAAGATGAAGTGCAATCTCAGCCTCAGCGATCTCAAACCCCATCTCAATATAATCATCATAGAATTGAGTATTCCGATTGGACGAGAAGCTAAGTGGGATAAAGCACGCCTCAATCTCGTCCAGGTCCCATAGTCGCAAGAGGTAGCCTGAGGATAGCGTATTTAACAGACTTGGAGCACACCCAGAGAAGCGAAACAAACATGATGGCCTGAATGATATAAAGAAGGCAAAATGGAAAGGGGATAGGTCACCGACCAGAAATGATAAGGAAATTTCGGAAGATCACCCTACTAGTAGTTCAATTTTCCCTGTGAAGCCACATGCAGTTCCTTCTTCCCCTAAACCGGATTTGACAGATGTTGAACAGTTCAAGAATCTGATGATGGAATTAGAGGCGAAGCAAGAGGGTCTTGTTTCTTCAGAACCTAGTTCTAAAAGGATATCCCCATTTATTGACACTATATTGGCTCAAACCTTACCTAGAAGATGAAGATGCCAAATCTCCCCGAGCATTGATGTGTGTTGAATCGCCAGTGTACGATATCGTATCCAAGTAATAAAGTGGACATTTAGAGTCCGAGTTATCGTCCCACAGAGATTGTAATTAAGTACTAAATTGTGTTAGTTCTCGCCTTATTTGAACGGTGAAATTGTGACTTTTGAATAGAACTAAAATATTAAACTAAAAAGCAAAAGAAAAGATATTTAGATAATGATTAGGTGAATGGAACACAAGAATTCATGTAGCGATCTCAATAACAACAAACGTATATCTCTACCGTGGTTGAATTATCGGGTTTTATTCCTAAATCTAAGTGTTAGCTCACATCTCGAATTATGAAAAAATTCATGTTATCATGAATAAGTGATCAATTCATTTACGCATTAAATACAAAATAAAATCAACACATGCAACGAAAGTACAAAACTAGAATTATAGAATTAAAAGCGTAAAACTAAACTACATTGAATATCCCAGCTATTAAATTAATCGTGCATCAATAAAGAAATAAATACACAGAAATATAAATAACTACGCATATTGAGTTTATCAAATTAACAAAAAAAGGAAGTCTTGAACCAAGAATTCGCTCCCGGTTGATAATCTTCAATCCCCAAGCATTTACCTTCAATTTCCTCGAAAGAATTTGATGTTAAGAACTTGGAGTAATGATGTTTTTAAGCTATGCAAAGGTCCTTTAATTCGTCTATGAGAAGTTGTCTATATAGAATAGGAGAAAACCTTGTTGAATAAGGCAGAAAAGAGGTTAAAACGCGCATGGGCCAAAATATTGCTGCTGGGTCGGATAACTGTGCGGCCGCTCAGGCAAAAGAGTGGTGGCAGCGCAGCTATGTGAAAATTGGTTCTGTAAATTTGAGATTTCTCACGCGGCCACCAGGTCTAGAAGACGTGTCCGCGTAATTCAACTGTTTCAGTGCAATTTCAGCTTTCCAGTGCGTTTAAGTAGGTCCCTGTAGTTTTATTGCATGTCAATCCTTCAACTCTCAGTTGCTCCAATTTGGTCCCCACACTTCTAAATTCTTCCATTTGACTTCCTCTCGTCCTTAATTGCTTTCAAACCTTTACCAAAGTGTACAATTCAGCTCCAATAATCATCTAGTTAGCCTTTATTTGCCTCAATTCCTTTGTTGACTTGATTTTGGGATATTTTTTGCAATGTAAAAAATAATAAATAAAGAAATAGAATTTATTCTAAAATGATAATATATTATCCTAATTTAGACATATAAATAAGTGTATAAAATATTCTTATCAAGCATAACGGTGAAACTGATCTTGTCTCGCATTTAGATAGGGGTGGCAATGGGCCGAGCCGAGCCGGCTCGGCCCATGGCTCGTAAAGCTCAGCTCGTCAAATGGACAAGCCGAGCAACGAGCTCGGGTCAAACGAGCCGAGCTTAGGCTCGGCTCGTTTGACCCTGGCCGAGCTCGGCTTGGCCCACGAGCCGTGAGCTCGTGGGCTTCGTTTGGCTCGTTTTTTTTTTAAAATAAGTTTTACCATTTATTTTTTTTTTTAAAAAAAAAAACCCCCCTCTTGTGAGTCCTTTCTTACCGACTTACCGTCTTATGATCTTACATTGATTTAGATTTAGACTTAGTCGACAATCTAATCGATATCTAAAATATTTGAAATCTTGAATATTAATATATTTAATATTATTGATAAAAATTCTTAATTAGTTATAAATATAAGTATAATATTAATAACTAATAAGTAATAAGTTATGTATTAAATAAATCATTAATAACTTCATAAGTAAAAAAACAATGTTTGTTAGTTATTAATATTATTAGAGAATTAAATTGAAAGTCGAAATGATTAATTATAATTTATAAGTTTATAAATTATAAGTTATAACGTAAATAAAAACTTCTTCAAATAATCAAATATCCAATTATAATTTGAAAAGACAAAACCGAAAATGAAGTAAATAAATTAAAATTTAAAAGGTTAAAAAATAAAATTAAACCCTCCTCCTTTTTTCCGGGCTTGGGACCGGCTACTAAATAGTTTTATTTGAATAATTGAATATTCAGTATTCTAGTAGGCGGAGTTAAAATTGTACGCGAACAATTTGTTACATGTACAATTTTTGTTTTGAAATCAAAATTATATTTTATTTTATATGTATAATAAATAAATTGAAAATGTAAAGTTAAATATCATTTACCTGACTGCATGCAATTTCGGCATACTTATGTTGTACGCGTAAATCACCGTCTTGCCAATCTTTAACACACATCAACGCTTCCAAAATATCTTCTTTGAGTCGGCTCCTGACTTCTGACAATACTCTTTTACCTGCACTAAAAGCAGACTCCGAAGCTACCGTGCTAACCGGAGGTGTTAGTAGATCTTTTGCAATGGCGGAAACAATCGGATATTTTCGTTCGTTTGTTCGCCAATAATGAAGTAAATCAAATTCTAAAGAATTAGTAGACTCCACATTTCTAAGTAGTTCTTGTCCAAAATAAATTTTCAATTCTTCAGGTATTTGAAGTGAACCTGATTCGTTGATACTAGAACTAGAAGACATACTGTAAGAAGAAGTTCCTTGTGCTTGAGTCATTTCTTCCATTAAATTGTATAATTCAACTTCATCGTCTCCAAATGTAGTGTCATGTGATGGTGCAGATTGTGTATGACTAATAGTAGTTCCTAATCGTACAGCATATACAGTATACATGTTTACTAACGTGCTCTCTAAATTATTATAAGTGATAGGTTTATCCAAAATCAATGAGCTATTGATTTTTGAAACAAGAATTTTCGTACCCTTTAAATTAAAACGTGGGTCCTTTATGCATGTTAAGGGAAATAACATAGGTAAATCTTCCCAATATTTTCTAAATTTTATTTCCATGGCAATTATCATTTCAGTAAAAAATGACTCGTATCTATGTCTATAAAAAGTTCTTGCAATAATATAAAGATGTTCAAGAACTCTTGAACTAGTTGGGTAATATACCCCGGATAATATATTGGTTGAATCGTAAAAACTTGTTAAAAACTTTTTCACTTTAAAAGCAGCTTCCCAATTCGATTCTATTAATAGAGGATCATCGTCTTTTTTAAGTGTTCTACTGTTATAATATTCCATTATTATGTGTTCATAACCTTCGCATAATTTAAGTAACAAGTATGTGGAGTTCCACCTATGGCCTACGTCGGTGATAAATTTTTTAGAATCTAAATTGTATTGTGAACACATTGTTTCAAAATATTGTTTTCTACTCGGTGAAATGGTTATGTATACTATAACATCTCTAATTTTATAAATTTCATCTTTAATATATTTCAAGCCATCTTGAACAATTAAATTTAAAATATGACATACACATCTTACATGGAATAAGAAATCTTTAAAAAGTGACCGTTCTGGTCACTTGTGACCAGAACGGTCACCTTATATGTTTTAAATTATTATTATTATTATTATTATTATTATTGTAAATAAGTAAATTGTAATATATTATATATTAATATTGACATATTGTATTTTTTTTTTTTTTGAACAGTTAAAACTTAAAAAAAAAAAAAAAAATTAAATACACAAGCTCGTGGCTCGTGCCGGCGAGCTGCTCGTTGAACCACGAGCCGAGCTTGGCTCGGCTCGTGTTTCAATGGGACTGATTGGATCGTCCACGAGCCCGGTCTTTTGACGATCCGAGCCGCCCTCGGCTCGTGTTTTCGCGAGCCGAGCTGGCGAGCGGCTCGGCCCGTTTGCCACCTCTACATTTAGATCAATAAATGTCCTGGATGGTGTTGCAAGGAGCGAGTGATGTGATAATGTGTAGAGCATTCCTTTTAACTTTTGGAGATCGTGCTTAGCGATGGTTTCGTAATATTATTACCCAACACTCAATTTCGAGCTAGGTTCAACTGAGCACACAATTCTTGAAACAATTTATGGGATCAAAAATTCCAACCAAACCCAAGGAAAGACTAGTGACAATCATGTAGGAGAAATTGAAATCACTAAAGAGCTATTTAAGTCTGTTCAATCAACAAATCATGGGGATGGAGAAAATTTCAGACGATGTTCTATTGATGGCAGTTTTGTTAAGGCTGATTGTACAATCTAGATTCTGGTGGTTGGTGCATGAAGACGGACCTCTAACCTATCAAGAATTCTTAAATCAAGTTGAGAAATTCATCAATGTGGAAGAAGCCTCATGCCCTAAGGGGCATGGACAGAACCCAACAAGTGAAGCGTACGAAAAGGAGGATAAAGATGTGAGAAAGGAAACGAGAAAGAATCACTCTGAAAGGAAAAGAGACTTCAAAAATGGTGGATCGCTTTCAACCATATAGCGGAAAACATAATAACAATCGTGTACCTCTGAACACTTCAGTGGAGGCCATTTTTATGAATATAAAGGATAAAGATCTTCTTCCTCCAGCTAGGCTCTTGAGTCAAGATCTAGCTCGTCTCAATCAATCATGGTACTTCAAATAACACAGATCTGTAGGAGATAGTACTAACGATTGTCGAGACTTGAGATTTGAGAATGACAAGTTAATCAAAATAGGAAGCCTACGAGAATATGCAGCTTAGCATCGTGGTCCAAAAATACCACCAACTCAACAAAAGTAGTATCTGGCTCAGCAAAATACAGAGGCTCAAGATAAGAGGCGACCTAATGAAATTTAGACACCGATCAGTGGCAATCAAACCCAAGTCTGTTCGAGAAGAAGAAGGCAGGACCTGATTCTGGAGGACAAAAATAGTTATCAAGTATGTAGCTATTCACTCGAGCCAGATTATTCAGTGTAACCCTTTAGTGTTACCCCTTCTTTGTTATAAATGAACATAATTCCCAAGTTTGAAGTTCCTTTCAAATATTTCAAAATCCACTTCAAAGCATTCCAATATTCTTCCCCAAGGTTACTTATAAATTTGCTAAGTATACTAATGCTATGTGTAAGGTCAGGCCTAGTACAAATCATTAAATACATTACAGAACCTACCACATTGGCATCTAACAGATCAAGTTCCCATTTAAATTGAGCAACAAGAACAAATAAGCATCTAATAGTAGTATACTTAACTACATGAGAAAAGATTTCAATGTAGTCTACACCCTCCCTTTGTGTAAACCCTTTGACTACAAGTCTATCCTTATACCTAACACTTTTGGAATTTCCAAGTTCCCCTTCTTTTATCTAGTATATCCACTTGCATTCTATTAGTTTTTGATTTGAAGGTCTCCTAAATAATTCCCAGGTTTTGTTTTTATAAAGGGAAGTCATTTCTTCTTCCATGGCAGCTTTCCACATACTAAAATATTTACAATTTATAGCCTAGTCATAAGAAGCAGGCTCATTTTCATTTTCATCATGACAAGTAAACAAAGATACAAAATCATCACTACCAAATCTAGCAAGAAGCCTAATATTTCTCATCTGCCTATCTCTACTGAGCTCGTATTCATCAAGAGGATTTTCTTCAGGTTCACCGAAATGTTCAGTGTCAGGTTCTTGTCTTAACTCTCTGGATTCGGGTGGAGAAACACTAGGTTGATTGGTTTCATCAACTTCAGGTGTAGGTAAGTTTCCTTCTAGGTAGGTAGGCTCCACCTTAATTTGAACATCCCTCTCAGCTAAGTTCCCATCCTTAATTTCTAAACATGGCATAAGAGGCTTATTAAAGGTAACATCCTTTCTTATAATCACTCTATATCCCCTTTTGTCTTTAACACAAAGTCTATACCTCTTAAAATTCTCACCATAACCCAGTAAAAAACATATAAGTGATCTAGGTTCAAGTTTTCCTATGTTTGGATGAGCATAAGTAGCACAGCCAAATATTTTTAGATGAGAATAAGAAACAGAACTTTGAGACCGCATAGATGCAGGCACATTAAACTTTAAAACAGTGGAAGGAGATCGTTAATCAAATATGCTGCAATTTTTACAGCTTCACCCCAAAATAGTGTAGGTAAGCCAAACCTTAACAATATGCATCTAACTTTATTTAAAAAATTTATGTTCATTCTTTCAATTATGCCATTTTTTTTGGGGGGGGGGGGGGGGGGGATAGACAACAATTTTCTGTCTAAGGATGCCATGTTCTTTTACAGAAATAATTAAATTCTGAATTGCAAAATTTCAAGCCACTATCAGTTCTCAAAGTTTTTTATTTCCAGACCAGTTTGATTTTCAATTTAACTTTTTCAATCTTTGAAAACATTGAAAGATTCATCTTTGGATTTTAATAAAATACCCAAATCTTTCTAAAAAAATCATCAATGATCAGTAAATGATATCTATAACCAAACAATGTATTCACAGAAGATAGCCCCCCACAAATCAACATGTAAGTATTCAAGTATTTGGTTTGGTTTGGGAGTTTCAGCTAATGAAGGTAATTTAACTTGTTTACCAATTACACATTGTTCACAGTAAATAGAATCACAGAGAGTTATTTTTCCAAAAACACCTATGTTTTGCAAAGATTTCAGAGCTTTATTTCAAATGTGGCCAAGTATTTCATGCAATAGTCTAGCATGGGTCATATTTTCTTT
The DNA here is from genome assembly GCA_963555705.1 of Ligustrum vulgare. Lineage (NCBI taxonomy): Eukaryota > Viridiplantae > Streptophyta > Magnoliopsida > Lamiales > Oleaceae > Ligustrum > Ligustrum vulgare. The sequence continues at coordinate 83,560,735 of OY743168.1, forward strand.
TAAAACAGTATCAGTTATACCAAGAAGAGGTTTAACATTTAGAAAATAAAGACCATGTCTCTTTAGGGTGCATGTGATGAGGTCACAGCCCCTAAAGATTTTAATATGTCCTTGACTCAAATTAATGTTGAACTTTATATCATCTAACATGCCTAAAGAAAACAAATTTCTTTCAGGTTCAGGAATATATCTAACATTTTCCAAGAAAAGCATGTTGCCATTTTCAAGAAGGAGTTTTATGGTTCCTATTCCAATCACCTTACAAGTCATGTCATTACCCATAATAACTTGCCCCCCTCTAGTTTCCTTAAAATCAAGAAAATAATGTTTGTTGGGGCACATTTGAAAGGAACGACTAGTGTCAAGAATCTACTCATGATTTAGTTTCTTCTCAACATTAACAAGGACAACGTCGTCATCATATATTTATTATAAGCTAAAACAGCATTACCTTCAACTGATTTTCTATCCCTAGACTCATTATGTCTCTTATAACAGTCATTGATAAAGTGTCCAGATTTTCCACAGTAGCTCATTTCTTCCCCTTAGCCTTAATTTGGTTTCTACCTTTATCATTCCATTTCTTTTTATTTTCATTCTGAAACTTGGATTAGGCTTGCTACTACATTTTCCCTTAGCCAGTAGACCCCCCCCCCCATGGTGACTAACTTTACTTTCAGATTTAAGTTCAAGAGCCTTATTTCTTAGTGCACTAATTATAACATCAGTAGCGATTGGTCACTACTATATTGAAGCACATTCTTAAGTTCCTTATACTTTTCACTAATGGAGTTCAATAGGACCACAGTCAACTAATCTTTTGAAAGTTTTTCATCACGGTTAGTTAGGTCTTGAGTCAATTTTGAAAACCTATTTAAATTTTTTTCAAGGTCAACTATAGGGTCCATTTTGAAAGAGAAAAATTGTGGTGCCCAAATTCATTTCCATTTTATGCATTTTTTTTTAATTTTCCAGCCAAAATTTTGTTTTTTCAAACGAATAAAATAGTATTTTATCCACTCGTTCTAAATATAAATTTGAACTTTTATTTTTAAAGCATAATTGGATATTATTAAAAATAAGCATTTTCTCTGAAATATCATTTGTAATTTAATTTAGAAGAAAATAAAATAAACTAACTATAATATAAAAACTTTATAGTTAGTAATTGATATAAAATTATCTGTTTAAAACAGGAAACAGAGAGCGGATAGTGGAAGATAACCAAGAATTTGCTATTTAAAATATTTAACTATTTTGAAACGAAATAAAATTATTTAAAAGTAGTTGGACCTTTTTGGGGTTTCCCTGATGAGAGGCTCATGAACCACGGTCAGGTACCCAGTACACAATCGTCCCATCATTTGAGAGTTAGCATCAACCTCCAATCCATGAATTGTTATACCTACAATGCAAAACTAAATGAGCTAACGTTCAGCAAGTAACATATGCATGATCATGTTCATGAGTTTCGATTCACTTTCTTAAAATTATCTCATCACCAGGCTCCATGCCTTCTCGTCATCTCAATTTATCCACATTTTCTACTTGGGCCCGAATCCTACTACGTTGTACCTATGAGCTCAAATATCAACATGGCCGATAACATGCACCTTCAGTGCCTGTGGTCCGTCATTGCCCACCGAGACTCAAGACTCCACAGTTTGTATCCATCTTCTCCTACCGAGACTCAAGATACTACACCAAAAATTATATTATATCAATCAGGCCTGGCCTATTATATACGGTACTCAGCGTACTGATCCGCAGTCCCAAGGTCACCAAGAGACCTCCTGACACCGCTCTTATATCGGTGTCGAACCGCCAACACCCCATCATCGACTACCCTTAATAACCATCGGGAGTCTCAAGTGAGTGTATATACCCGGATGCGAAGTAAAGTGAGGTACACTCGTAGGGCGATTTTACTATCATTCTCTCTCCATATATCTCCATATACTCTTTATTTCTTTCTTTATCATTTATGAAGGACGTCTTCTAAGTCCACACAATGCACATGTCAATACCTATGAATGTCAACATATATTTCATCCGCCAATTTTACGTCATATAACCACATCATATGACATTCCAATGATATTCATGTGCATTAATAACATATCATATCATCAAATCACGTCTCGCATGCTTTCATCATATACAGATAATTATCACATCATATTCCACGTATATTACATCAACTATATACTTCACATAATCATATATGAGCACATAATAATATAAATATTATGTTTTGTATTGTCATTGAAATGTTACTTAACTCGTTCCTTGATTATCCTAGAGTTCACAACTTTATTTTCAAATATTTTGCAATACAAATCCGCTTGGAATCAAACTAGATTGATCATCACTCCTCGCAAATCATATGTATAAATTATAATTTAGTCATGTGATAATATATTATATTCCAACTAACCAATATTAATTAGGGTCCATTAAATAATATGAGATTAAAATAGGCCATCTTATTGTAAAATATTTTATCTAAATAATTATACGGACCAATTTTATTTTAAAGGGATTGACATACTTTATTATACCTCATAAAGCATTTAATCTAATCCTCATATCCAAAATAATAATCATAACATTAATAATATAAATTTAATTTAATTATATTATTTTATATTATATAAAAAAAGACAACATTTACCTTACAGAGAAGGGGGGGGGGGGGGGAGGGGGTCAACCCCCGAAATGAAATAAGGGTGGGTCGACCCCCTATATATTTTTAACAAGGGTCGACCCCCAGTTATACATGCGACCAGAATTTCCTTCCCTTTTTCTTTTTCCCCCGTTTTTCCAACAGCCGACTGCCCTTATTTATAGTTTTTATCGGGGACTAAGCTGCAATTATTTTATTTGCTCTTTTAGTCCCAAAAAAATATAAGATTTATATTTTAGTCCCAAAAATTAAGAAGAAGTTTTAAAATGACTCTAAAAATTATAGGGTCGTATGAAGTCGAAATAGAGAGTTCTTGGGAGCCAATATGAAGTTCTCAAGGAATACATTAAAAAGATATTTTCGGATCATGAAATAAATAACCGAGGTAAAATTTATCGCTCGTCAAAGTTAGTTACTTAAAACTATTTTATTTCGATTTCTTTTTAAGTGACTACTTACGTCTTAATTTTCAGTACTCTTATTACCATCAAAATTGAACTTTCAATGTACTATTCTAAAATACCCACGATTTAGTTTCCCGTATCCTTGCCGAAACGCAATATGATCAACTTTAGCAAAAGTTGCAGCTTGTCAAAATAAGCCGTTTAAAACTAAACTTTCGAATGTCAACATTCTTTATTAAAGTTTTCGAGACACGTAAGTCAATCGAATACGTATCTACAATATGTCATTTGAAGATCATTCAATGTTCTACATGATGATATTCTCGAATAGTCAAGACAGATAATAAAACTAAGAATTTACACGTCCCGAAACTATACATGTTAATCGTCGTTAATAAATAATATATATATATATATATATATATATATATATATATATATATATATATATATATATATATATATATATATTCCATATAATTCCGATTTTAATGAATCAATGATTCCAACTAAATCAAGACCCATTCAAATGAACAAAGAACTCCTTGATTATTGTACCAAGGAAATTCAAGATTTACTACCTAAAGGATTTATTCATCCTAGTAAATCTCCATTGAGTTGTTCTGCGTTCTATGTTCTTAATCAAGCAAAAATTGAGCGAGGTACTCCAAGACTTGTAATCAATTACAAACCTCTTAATTCTGCACTCCAGTGGATAAGATATCTACTTCCACAAAAGAAAGATCTTCTCAATCGTCTCCTCAAAGCAATTATCTTCTCAAATTTAATTTGAATCAGCCAAAAACCAGATTTCATATCAAATTTTGAGAAGATGACTGCTTTGAAGAGACGACTGAGAGGATCTTTCTTTTGAGGAAGTGGATATCTTATCCACTGGAGTGCAAAATTAAGAGGTTTGTAATTGATTACAAGTCATAGAGCACCTCGTTCAATTTCTGCTTGATTGAGAACATAGAACCCAGAAGAACTCCATAGAGATTTACTAGGACGAATTAATCCTTTAGATAGTAAATCTTGAATTTACTTAGTACAGTAATCAGGGAGTTCTTTGTTCATTTGAATGTGTCTTGATTTAGTTGGAATAATTGATTCATGAAAATCAGAATTATGTGGAAGAGAAACAATATGTTTCTTTCTATTCTATAATGCATTAAGAATAGTGGAACATACTTCTGTTTCGAAGTTTTGAAGGAATTGTGAAATTTTTTCTTTATTTGAGGAATTTTGAAGTTGTTCAGAAATTAGTTGAAATTTGATTTCTTCTTTGAGAAAATGGATATGTTGTTTTTTGAAATTAATATTGTTTATAATTTGAGAAATCGATATGTGTGTGTCTATATATATATATATATATATATATATATTATTTTAACCAAAAGTTTACGGTTTAACTTTGGTTTATTATTTTTCAACGTTAGAACGAATTCTTAGTTCCACTTTGAAGTACATTCCATACATTTCAATCCATATCTTCCCAATTATGGGATCGATTGTCTATTTATTAATCGATAAAAATACTAAAAGTAATATTTAATATTCTTATTTGTTTTTCGTTTATATTACGTCAACTAAATTAAAAGTCTTATTTAATATCGAATAGGCCTCTTTATATAAGTCAAATAAATTAAAATTTCAATTTGACTTTCAAGTGAGTCCTGTTAAGTGTGAATAATTTAATATAATAATATGACGAATTTTTGGGTCGTTACAAAAACTGTTTTAAAAAATAAAACTTATTAGGAACAATTCTGGTCACATATTGAGCAATCAAATTTGTCTATAACTCGGAAGCAATTTTAGTTTCCCCAATAGTTCTAATCACATTTTCAGAAAAATACAGAAAAATGGAACTCCATGCAATTTCTTCCATTTCAGATTTTTTAGAAGGAATCATATCATTAGACCATGAATCATCTAAAGCTTTAGCACATCTCATCTACATTAAAAAAAAAACTTTCATTTTTTGACTCCACATATTAAAATTACCTCTTCCATCATATTGATTTAGTTCAAACATGGCAGAAGCCATATTTTTAAGAAAAAGTCAAGATAGTCAAGAAAGAAGATGGTAAACTTTAATAGAGAGACAAGACACAAAGTCGAGTAGTACGCAGAAGTACAAAATAAGATTCACAATTGTAAATATCAAGCAAGATCACTTAAGAACACAAAGTCTGGTATATTGAAAATAGGAAACACAGCATAGAGACCACAACTATGTATCAGAATTTCTCTAACGGGATCCTCCAGGTGCACACTCGTACTGAATTTATCCCAAACTCCCAAGGCCTCTTTGGAGCCTTTCGACAAGGATTAGTTTTCGGGGGGTTTGTTGTACACCAAGGATAAAGGAAAAAATCAAGAAACCCCAAATCTTGGAATTTAAAGTTTGAAAAATTTAGAAAGATCTCACACAATGAGTTTTGAAACTCGGTAGTTCCACTCTGTAGGCCAAAGGTTTCAGATCTTTAGATTTTCCTCCGCAAATGCTTTTTGTTCAAAGATCAGGTATCAACTTCCACAAATCCAAACTCTGATACCACTGAAAAGCCCAGAACACATATTATAAGTGATTATTCAAACAACTTATTCAAGAACATAAAGAATATTGTAAAGAACTTGAAGTAAAAAAAAAAAAAAAAACACGAGATTTGTTTCTGTCGAAACCCCATAATTTCAGTGACAAAGTCACATAATCTCTTGTCGAGCATGCATTAAACATGGATAATGCTTGATTGCATTATAAACGCACAAAATTGGTACAAGTTTAGTTTACAATTTACAAATCTATCAACAACCAACAAAGAAAGACACTTATCTTTTAGATGCGTGTGAACAAATCTGATCATATAAAACTACAAGAACTATGCAAAAATCACAACCCGTCAGTACAACAAATTAGAACACTCAGCTCTAATAACATCTCACTCAGAAACAAACAAATTGGGGTAGATGTTCAGATTTCCCTTCGAACAAGCATTCAAAATAGGAAAAAACTCAAGAAAGGAAAAACCCTAACTTTCTCTCTCTATCGCCAATATCGGATAACCAAAGGGAGGAAGAGACATAATGAAGATTATGCCCCAAGTAAGGCAAGTCAATCGTCTCGGCCAAAGAAGGATCCAGAAGACCTCAGATCAACAATCCAAATAATGACAAGTGTCAACCATCCTGTGAAGACGCAATACACTTAAAGAAGTGTAAGAAAATGAAACATGCTTTCACCAAAATTGTGGAAGCACATTATTCCCAACATGTTTACCCGTCCGTCCGTCTGTTGTCTTCTTCTTTTTCTTTAGTGTTGTCTAATCGAACATTACCAAACATACTCCGAAGATATCAATTTAGTTCTCTATGATAAGGAAAAAGTTGATTTACAGTTGCGAAGCAGATATATCTAAAACCAAAATAATTTAATGCAATCAGATGGAATTCGTCTAAAAGTAGGTTATGTAATTAACCAAATTAATATCTCAAATTGTGTGGCATACACTTCAATTTCTTGCTCAGAAAAAGACCACTGAGCTAATTCTATTTTTGTTTATTCAGAATCTACAAGAAAAGGTTATTAATATATGGTTCTATGAACTGAAGAGTTCTTATAATTTGGGCACGGTACCTATAGTTATTATGAGATAAACTGATAAACTACCAATCAATCTAGAATAGTAATTAATCATAATTTTAATATGTAGTCTATTTGAACACTCCAAGGATCTGCATGGTTACAAATAGGCAATCTGGGTTTTATACAAGTTCATAGTGAAAGCACAGTTAGCTCAAATTCACGTCGGAAATGGGTTTAATATTAGGTTATGCAGAAATCATACTAGCAACTGTGTGCTTCCTCTTTATATGGAGTCTCAGAAACATAAACGGCCAGATGCCATGGAACTGGCCATTACTGGGCATGCTTCCTAGCCTATTTCTCCATGTGCACCGGTTTCATGAACGGTGTGCAGATGTTCTTGAGTGGTCTGGTGGCACTTTTCTGCTTAAGGGTCCCTGGTTTTCTAATATGGACATTCTTGGCACTGTGGATCCAGCCAATGTACACTTTATAATGAGTGCAAGCTTTGCCAATTTCCCCAAAGGTCCTGAGTTCAAGAAAATTTTCGAAGTTTTGGGAGATGGGATCTTCAACACTGACTTGGATTTGTGGAAGAATCAAAGGAAACAGACTCGAGCTTTGCTCAATCACGAGTGTTTTCGCAAGTTCTTGATCAAAACTAGCTGGGAGAAAGTGGAGAAAGGGCTGATCCCAGTTCTTGAACATGTGGCTAAGCAAGGGTTTGCGGTAGATTTACAAGATTTGTTCCAAAGATTCACGTTTGATACTATTGGTCACAGGCTATGATCCGGGATGCCTTTCAGTTGAACTCCCTGATGTTCCCTTCTCCAAGGCCATGGACGAGGTGGAAGAAGCACTATTCATGCGCCACTGCTTACCAGAAAGTGTTTGGAAGTTGGAAAAATGGCTAAGTATTGGACATGAGCATAAGCTAACTAAAGCTTGGGGTGTCTTAGACGATGTTATAGGCAATTATGTGTCAATGAAACGCGAAGAACTGATCATTCAATCAAGAAAATCAGACGGAGACGAAGAGGGATTAGATTTGTTAACATCGTACATCAACGAAGAGGAGGAGGGCATGGGATTGGAATCGGATTGCGATGACAAATTCTTGAGAGACACCATATTGAATTTCATGATCGCGGGGCGTGACACAACTAGCTCAGCTCTCACTTGGTTTCTCTGGCTAGTTTCAACACATCCAGAAGTGGAAAAGAAAATAAGGGAAGAATTGAATTCCATTGTACCACCCAAGGAAGGTGAAAAATGGAGGCTCTTTAAGGTAGAAGAATTGAAAAACCTAGTTTATTTACATAGTGCATTGTGTGAATCACTAAGGCTATATCCACCAGTTCCATTCCAGCACAAGGCTCCTGTTCAACCTGTCACTCTTCCAAGTGGTCATCATGTTAATCCAAAGATGAAGGTTATGTTTTCCCTTTATGCCATGGGAAGAATGGGGTTCATATGGGGTAAGGATTCCAAGGAATTCAAGCCAGAAAGATGGATCACGGAGCGCGGGACTATCAAATACGAGCCTTCGTACAAGTTCTTGGCGTTTAACGCCGGACCAAGAACATGTCTCGGGAAAGAAGTAGCTTTCGCTCAGCTGAAATCCGTCGCAGCCGCCATAATCCATAACTACCAAATCCAAGTGGTGGAAGGGCACCCTGTGACACCTAATGTTTCTGTGATTCTCTACATGAAGCATGGATTGAAGGTTAAGGTTACCAAGAGATGGGCTTGAAATTATTAATTTGAAGAGAGGGGATTCCATTCATGTATGCAACTATTGATGCTATTTGTTTGATAATAATAATTAGTGCAAGAAAATCATAAAATTTCTATTTAATTTCATGTTTAATTAGGATGTCCACAAGTGATTAATATTGTTGTGTCAATGGATGTACTAAATATATAAATTTGTTTTGTTTTATTTAATAGGAGACTGAAACAACAAAATATTTCCTATTAATCCTTTGTATAGATGTCGTGGGGGGCGGAGGCAATGGTTTACACTGCGACGGATATCAACTGTTCGAGTCCGCTTATCTCAATCTTAGAATTTAATATGGCGTTCTGTTTGTATTTTATTTTGTATTTTTATTTTGGAAAATGTTTTGTGTTTTTATTTTTGTTTTTAAATTTGCTGAAAACTCGTTTGATTTGTCATTTCTGAAAACTGTTTTTGAAAATGAAAAACTGGAAAACACGTTCTGTTTGAAATTTTGCAGGATACTACTTGAACTATTTTTAATTAATTTGCTTGTAGAATACTACTGACTCAAACTTAAATTTCCTTTCAGAATACACTGAAAATATGATTACCTACAACACACTAATGTGAGTATTAAGAGTTTATATTAACACAGTTTGATCAGGTTTCGAGATTTGAGTAAGCTCTAGTTCTATTAAAATTCAGAAGATGCAAATTCTTTCAAAATCACCAGAGTCCATTTATCAAGGCATTTTTTGAAATATAACAAGAATTTCACTTAATTTTTTTTGTAATGTTGATATTGAATTCAATAAAACTTTATTTAAGCTTAGTTCTAAGTTAGGATAATATTAAAAAAAAAAAAATCTTTATTTAGGCTTAGTTCCAAGTTAGGATAATTCTTAATTAAAAAAAAAAAAACCCAAAATGCATTTTCAACGTTTTGAACATTTTTTTGCTGAAATACACACAAAACGTCCAAAATGAGGTTTTGGACGTTTTGCGTTTTGTGTACAATTTTTTTTTTTTTTTTCAAAATGCGTTTTCGAAAATGGTAAAGAGAACGTGTTTTTAGTGTTTTCGAAAATAAAAATAGAAAATGACTCAAAAATAGCAAAGAAAACATGACCTAATTATTTTCAAAGTTTATAGATCACTTAACAAAAACCGTGCACGAGATATTCCAAACCAGAAGGACGAAGGTTATCTCCATAGTGTGAATGTGAAAGCTGTCTGCTTCAGAGCTGACTGGTAGCTTTACTATATCAATTTTAGCACAAAAGTGCACAACCAGAATTGAATGGGTCGGCGTGTAACTTTTAATTGAAAAGGAAAATTTAAGGTAGCGTTCTGTTTGTATTTTATTTTGTATTTTCATTTTCGAAAATGTTTTGTGTTTTGTGTTTTCATTGTTGTTTTCAAATTTGCGTTTGGTTTGTCATTTCTGAAAACTGTTTTTGAAAATGAAAAGTTAGAAAACACGTTCTGTTTGAAATTTTGCAGAACATTATTTAAACTATTTTTAATTAATTTGCTTGTAGAATACTACTAACTCCAACTCAAATTTCCTTTCACAATACACTAAAAATATAGTTACATGCAACACACTAATGTGAGCATTAAGAGTCTATATTAACACAGCTTAGTCAGGTTCGGAACTTGAGAAAGCTCTACTTCTATTAAAATCCAGAAAATGCAAGTTCTTTCAAAACCACCAGAATCCATTTATCATTACATTTTTTGAAATATAACAACAAGAATTCTCATTTAAAATTTTTTTTTTTGTAATGTTGATATTGAATTGAATAAAACTTTATTTAAACAAAGTTCCAAGTTAGGATAATTCTCAAAAAAAAAAAAAAAAAAAAAAAATCTTTATTTAGACTTAGTTCCAAGTTAGGATAATTCTAAAAAAATAATAAAAAAATAAAAACTTTATATTAAGCTTAGTTCTAAGTTAAGATAATTCTATAAAAAAAAAAAAAAAATTCCCAAAACGCGTTTTCCGCGTTTTGGACATTTTTGTCAAAATACACACAAAACGCCCAAAACGATGTTTCGGGCGTTTTCCGTTTTGTGTACAATTTTTTTTTTTTTGTTTTTCAAAATGCGTTTTCGAAAATGGTAAAGAGAACGCGTTTTTAGCGTTTTCGAAAATAAAAACAGAAAACGACCTCAAAACAGCAAAGAGAACATGGCTAAAATTTGCAATATCTAGAAAGAGCTCAAGACTAGCTTGTCATTTTTTCAATATTTGAAAGTAATTTTTACACGTATTTTCCTCCAATTTCCAAGTTTAAACGAGCTTCCACTTAGCATAATGAATACGAAAAGAAAATACTTGCACACATTGACAAGAGTATACCTAAATGTCAACACTTCAACATTTATAGTTTATTTGGTAAAGGTAAAAATTTTATCACAATTTTTCATACTCAATCTCAATCATTCATTCTTAGTCAAGCCAACAATTTTTGACTTTTCAAACATTTTTAAACTACATATGCATAAAAAAAACTCAAAAAAACTACAAAAATCAAAAATTTTCACATTACCAAACAGACCTTTAATCTGCTTTTTTGATTGGTTGGAATTTGAATATAATATTACAGAGACATATTGATCAACTACCACAACCAGAATTATAAAAGTTGTCTAAGCCCCTGTTTGATTAGAAATTAAAATATAGATTTTAGTCAAAGTCGACAATCAATCTCAATCACATATTTTATGGAATTCAAAATTTTTCAACCACACATCTCATTAATTTTTATCAAAATGTACTAAAAAACTGATTTAACTTCCACCAAACAAGGACTAAATTATTATTATTATTATTATTATTATTATTATTATTATTATATTTTTTTGGGAGGGGGAGCCATGGAAATTTTCTTATGTTTATAGCTAATTATGATAAATAAAAATGCTAAAAACCTCGTACGTAAGAATGCAGGAGCGTTTCTTGTTAGAATGTCGTTCACCTAATATTATCTAATTAATTGATCAAAAAAAATAAAAAATTATCTAATAAAGATTCCACAGTAGTGACGCATTGCATTAGGTCGTTTTCTGGGGTGTGACTATGGAAAAGCATGTTGGGGTTTTTCTAAAAAGGTATAACCCACACTTTGAGGGTCCGAATCAAATATGTCCTGAATTATTAGCTTGAGTGGTAAATTACAAGATGTGCCTCCTAGAGGTCAGGGTGGAGGGTACTGAAGGTCCCCACAAATGGTGGTAACTCCCGCTTGCAACAATGCTAAATCCATTTTCAGAATTCGAAACTTGCACCCGATCGGGGAGGTTTTTCTATGTTGTACTAATATTGATTCGACTTTTAATTTAAAAAAAAAAAAAAAAGGTAGGACGGTAGCTTTACAAAAGCTTGGAGGTTCAACTAGAGATTGGTGCATCTTGTGGATTTAGGTCAGTGTTCTTGATGTTATGAATAAGTATATGAATACTCTAGAAATGCATCTCCTAGTAAAATTGGCCTGATTCGAGAACTTATCATCATATATCCAACTTCGGGTTTGATCTTCATCTTCATTGATGTAAAATGTCAACAAATCAGCGCCATCTTCACCCACTTTCTTATTATCTTCTTGTATTTCTTCGCGCTTCATTTAAATATACTCGCAAATAATACTGTCCTAGATTTCCCAAGATTGGTTCAATTTTCATTCTGATCCAATCCCTAGCCTCCTTTGCAAGTTCCACATGCTTTCATGCAAAACATGGCGCATGAAAATCGCTTCATCATCTTCCAAGGCTATCGAGAAAGGAATATCTACAAAATGAACAGACAAACATCCCTGCTCATAACCCGAAATAGCTCCGTTGCTCAACGTGGGCAATATTATGTTGCCCACCTTCCAATGATGGTGTGTCAAGTGTCCGATGTTGTCCACGTAACACACCCTCATTAAAAGGTGGATAACATAATGTTGCCCACTTCGAACAATAAAATGGTCCTGGATCATAACCAGTAACTAAAAATGAACTAACAAACATTCCCATTAATGTTGTATTAACTACTGTTGAAAAAATTGCAACAATCTAACAAAGATAAAAGACGATAAAGGCACAATTCCATTTGCTTAAAATATCTGTCAGTGAAGATAAGGCCAAGTACAAGATTAGGACATTTGCATGCTCTAGTACAGTGTTGGACCACCTCGAACACATTTACTAATTTAAATAAACGTACTCTTAAAAGAATGTACCTGTACAGAGAACAAAAGATAAGTTCATATACTCTTCCAATCACTATCAAATATATTTCCCACGGGTTAATAGTTTCAACTTCCAAGAGTCGAGGAATTACAATAGAGGAAGAACTGAGAATCAAATGAATAGAAAGAATCGACGTGTACTCCAAGTGGTAAACAAGTAAAATCCACTACATTATAACACACGGTGAACATAAGGCCTCTCTCTGGCAAAATACTGAGTGAAACTAACTACTATATTCCATCACAAGGAAAACATACCGCTCTTGAAGATATTTCAATCCATGGAAAAATCAATTCAGATCTTCATACATTAATATCTGTACGCTTTGATCTCACAGTAGTTATTTCCTGGTTGGCACCCGATGCAAATCTTGGGATGTTATAATAGTCGGGTGTTGACATGGGCTGCTGTGGATAAAGCGTGGGAGGGGGGTTCAGGTTGTGCTGAGCAGGTAGCGGAGGAAGCGTATGATACTTGTACGTGTCGCCAATCAAACTGTAACCAGCAGAAGGTCCAGTAAGAAATATAGAAAAAAACTCGAATGATACAAGCTTTTGGACATAAAACAAAGTGCTGATGATATAGCAATTACAATTAATGAAAGAGAACCAAAGTTAACCAGAAAAAAAGATGCTCAGAACAGTATACGATTCGACAAAGGGCTGCACAAGACATGAACTTAAACATACAAAAAACCTCCAAGAACAACTTTCATAAACTTCAAGGTTTCATTTCTTGAATATCAAAACGCACTCAGAGCACGAGACAAACTGCATAGTTGGGACTCTTCTGCTGCAGCTTTCAAAAAATTACACACGACAAACACTACATTTTTCCCCCCTTTAATATTATTTTTGTCATTTTGAAAGGTAGCTATTAAAATCTGGAAGTGCATATTTCTCTTCAGGTAGTTTTTGCGTACATACATGCACAGATACACGTGTGCATATTTGATATATACACATTTTCCCCTGTTTGAGACATATTATTTCAAATAATGTAGTTTGTAAAAGTAAACTTTTGGAGAATATGTGGTTAAAAAGTAGAGAATTTTTTTGGGTTTATGTGTAGATTATTTTATTGGTAGAATGAGTGGTTGAAAAAGAGTTTGAAAAATGAGGTTTTAAATAAGGGTACCAAACAGGGGCTATATGTATTTGAGGCTAGAGGAAATTTCAAAAAGATCATAATTATGATCTTACAGGTCCTGCATGTACGCATTTTTTAGAACAAAAATATATAAGTTCTGATAACATCCAACACCACGGGCTTTTATTCATAATTCTTTAAGATTATCTTTTGTGAACTTTAGTTTATTTTAAAAGATATTTCCTGTGAATTCTTCCGCCACTTGCAGCGAAAACCTTCTCGGATGTAAATAGCCATGACAAGCAAATGATATCTAGTCTAACAATTCATATGGAAAAAGAAAAGCAATCAAATAAGTAGAGATTATTTAGAAATTTGATCTTGAACTACATGCATTGCCATATGGCCATCATTTTCCTTTATATGTGTTAGAATCAAAAGGTTTCATGCAGCATATCAGTCTATCAAAAAAAATCTATAGGCAGGTTAAACGTGCCACACCTTGAACTCTTATACATCTGGTCCTCGTCACTTGAAATTTCAGAAGATTGTGCCAATGGCCTATGGACCTGGGTCGACCACGGGCTTGCACCAGGCAATTCATCTGAGAAGTATCTCCGCCTGATCAACTTCATACAATATACTACTAATTTAGATGAGAGTTTCCAAGCTATGTAAACGCTAGATGCACAAGGAAAATATACAGACCATTCGAAAAAATTTCATCACTGCTTCTTTGTCGTATCTGGCTTCTTTGGCAGCCTGCATCATTCGAAATTTAATTCTAGGTTAATTTTCCATTGGTAAAGATGCAAAAAATATTGAGGTGAACGTCCTTAAATTGAAACTTATAATTGATTATTCCCTAAATTGATACAGTAGCAATAGATGTAATATTCCCCTTCCTAAAGCTTTCTTAAACCTTTTGCCAAAGAGCAAAGAGATTGTAATGGTGGAAAAATTCTACAAATCAAAGCATGAAATTATTCTATAGCACTAGTTTCCAAACACTCTTTGTTTAGAATTACAATTTCTTTTTCCTTGAAGCTCAACCAAATTTTAAGTTGATACACCTGCAAACTTCCCAATCACTCTTGTGTGGAGTATAAAGTTTGATTGCTGCCCATAACAAGTTTGTCAAAAAAATTATCCGCCAACAATTTGATCGAAAAATTACTTGGCAGCTTTCCCTATTCCATCTAAGAATTCTTGAAACTACATTCAAATGTCGAAAACCATTATCATATTTTTGGCAAATATACCCATGCAATTACAGATACATTAGTTTGTTTTAATGGATGAAAACTCAGTGTTTAATTTTCTTTCAGGAACTATTCAAAATTTATTTATCTAAAATGCAATACGATCCTCAACTTACCAACATCAGAACATAAAGCACAGACAGCCAAATATCCCATGTCCCAACAACCTTTTCTGACAAATAATAAATATGAAGCTTAAAACGAAAGTTGTACAAAATTGTCAAATCAATAGGGTTGAACAAAGAAGATAGGTATGCATGCATTCATCTTTAGCTAGGAAAAACAACTGTACAAATTCATATTTGCAGTTTCTGCTATACAATAAATATACACATGAGACATTCTTCACATACACACACGCATAAATGCAGTAAGACATGGGAACCACAGTAAAGCATGTGTGGCATAAAACCAGTAAGAATTTCTAATATATACCATACTTTAAGGTGTGCCTTACAATGGGAAAAGAAAGGGGAAATAGTTTGTCATCTTATACAATTGCAAAAGGATGCTGCAATTAACAAAAGACTGATCTACGAAAATGAAATTAAAATAAGAATTGAACTTAAGAAATACCTTAAACGGTATTTGAATAAATAGCATGGTGAAGCAGAGAAACTGGAAATTCTTCCATGTACTATTTGAGGAAAATAAATTATTCATCAACTACTACTTGAGAGGGAGAATACACAATTTCCTTTGAATATTTGGTAGATCCAAGATCTTGAACTACATTTCCCCCCTATATGTAATAACCATGTTATTATAAACACCAGATTTCCAAATTATACTTACTGCTAGAAGACCTCCACTGCCAGGGAAACTCTCAGTCAAAGGAAGTTCTTCGCTTGATGATAGTAATCCCTGCTTCTCAACCCATTGTCTAGCTGCATCAACAAGATTTCCGCTGCTCCCTCGTCGTGTACCCTCTTTTGCAGCAATATCTGCTTTGTTACCAATAACAATGTATGGTACAGGAAGGCCACCAGGACCTGCAGACACCAAAGGAGCTGAGAATGTCCCAGTAGCAGCAATTTCTGCAGCCCACTTCTGCATGCTTGTCTTCGTCCTTCTTTGAGAAAGATCATGAACAAACATAACACCTATAGATGAAGTTCAGTTTGTTAAAGAATTAGTCTTTAGATCTAGAATATCAATGTTAAAAAATCCATGGAAATTTAATAGTACTATACTCTAATCAGTTTAGCGTGAAATATTGTACTACTGATGCATTATAAGTAATATGGTCCCACATAATGAACAGAATATACTTTTACAAAAAATAAGATGCATGTAAACTAAATTACTCAGAATGCAGATGAGTTATAGTTAAGAACCTCCATGATACGGTACATTTTTTTATTAAAAAAAAAATTAAATAAAGAAAAGGGGCTAATTTCCTACCATTGATTTGAGAATAGAACAGAGACCGGCAATCTTGATATCGTTCATGTCCTGATATATCCCAAAGTTCAACAAAAAAATCTCTCTCACTGCCACCTTTGGAACTATTTGACGAGGTACCAGAGGTTCCATAGGTAGTATGCTGCATGAAGAAAAACAGGAATTCATTAATATTTCATATGCAGTATTAGCTATCAACTCTTTTGAAGAAATGAATACAACAAACCTTGACATCCACAGTACAACCAATTGTTTGAACAGGCCGAGCAATGGAAGAACCTTTTAGAATCAGATGAACAAGAGAAGTTTTCCCCACACCTATTAGAACATTGAAAAATCAATATGCAGTTTGGTAGTTGATGTAATAAAAAATAAATGTAATTTGAAAAAATGAAGTTCATTATTCATGAGTGTAAGGAGCTGAACTAGAAGTTCTACTACACTACATTTGTAAGCAATGAGTTCTTCAAAAACTTCATTGTCTGCAACTTCAGAATTCACAAATCTGAGTTTCCAAAACAGGCTTTAAACAGAATGCAAGACACTTTGCAGTGTACAAAGCAGCCATCTACAGAAAATTTTGAACCCCAAGCAAAAATTGCTTTACCTGGACAATTACGATGTACTGTTCTAAACCGATAGTTCTTTCTCAATAGAACCAAACTAAAAGCAACTTGGAAAAGTACTAGTTAAATTTAAAATAACATCGACTCTTCTCTCCTACCACTCATTGAAACAATAAACTGACAGGTATCTTACATTCCTCTTATGTAAGAATGGTACAAGTACAGATTGTTATATCTATTTGCTAAAAGCTGCTGTTTGTAGGTATATTGCAGACAGAAGAAAGCATCAAAACCTCTCGGAATCAAAATGCAGAATAGCAAATTTGTCACATCTTTGTTCTGAAGGATCTCAAATTCTCATTAAGTACTGGTTTTTCAAGATACACACACACAGAGAATATCCCTTCCTTCCCCCAGCCGACCGTCACCCCTCTCTCTCCCCATGCGATGCTGTGATGGAAGATCATAAGTTTGGAGAACTATTCTTCTTATATGCCCTTCATTTCTTCAAGTCACCTCGTTGATAATCATCAGTAACTCTGTTGAATTTTATTTCGGAAAAGTAAGATTTGCGCAAGTGTTTTTAAATTGAGATGTAAAGCCCTATAATAGAATTTTTGAAGGAAGTAATGGTGGATTCTGGATGGAAAAACACTTATTAAAGATATTTGTAATGGAGCAAGACCATTGGTGAGATATGGGGATGGTAGAAGAGATGATATGGGGGGTGGTAGAAGAGATATTTTTTACTATAAGCTTGCATGGTTCTTCCATAAATCTTTATCTTTTATATTCAGTCATGGACGAGCTCGAAAGACATAACCAAAATGCACTCACTTATTATATATGAGATTAGCTGGCAGCATTTTAGTTAACTGAATATGAAGCATACATGATTAGTTAAAGCTTTGTATAAAGATTTTAAGTGGAATAAAATAATTTGGTCGGTGGAGAGGCAGCAAAGCAAGGGGGAGGAAGCTAAAATATCGGAGGATGGAGACTGAAATCAGAAGAAATATTATGGTCCCGAGCACTCCCATTTTCAAAGGTTGGCTGTGGGGATCTCTAGTGCTATCTTCCCTATTCTTTTAGACAGCTTCCGACTTTAGGCCAACAAAACAAGATAGAAGAGGAAAACGTTAGACAAAAAATTAAGTAATTAACACAGCTTAAATTCATTGCAGAAAAATCTTGTTTCCTTGGTTCTTTCGGTGGATTTAGAGGGCAATCAAATGTAATGTTCAAATAGTATTCATGTGCAGAACCCCAAGTTTATAGATAATAATTGTTAGTTCGTCGTCATTGTTTTTCTTTTTCCCACTAGTATACTATATCATAATTACTCAGGCTGCATTGAGCTTTTTTTTTAAGAAAAACCACCAACAAACAAATCACTATAAGAACAACAGAGTTATCACTTATCCGCATCTTTACCCAGAATTGTGCATACAGAAATATTGAAAAAAACACCTACGACATCCATAAACTAATAAATTTAAAATTTCTAAGATAAGAGAGATGACAAATTCAGTTACCTGAATCACCAACAACAAGAACTCTGACCTGCCCACAAGGAGGCCCGCCATTCTGCTCTTTCTTTTCCCTTTCCCTTCCTCTCCAAAACATATTCTCCTATTCAAACACCAGAAACCCTATCCACAAAGAAAATTTCCAAAAAGCCCAAAAATATTCACCTCAATTTCAAGCCCCGTCCCATTAAGAAACACAGTAATCTCCGGCCCGAAAAGCAGCACCGTCTTAAAATTGGTTCTTGTGTACGATATCGCGATAAATAGAATACGTGTTCCTTTTCCAAATCAGTGTATGGAAGAAATAAGATCTGAAGTAAAACGTCCTTGGCTTATTACTATGTTTCGGAAATCGCGTAGGAAGGGGTGTAAACAAATCACATGTCTCAGAGCAGTGATCTGAAAAGGGCATAGGATTATAAGCAATCCACAAAACTGGAGGAGGAGATAAATAACTTTTTACCGATTAAGCGAGGGCAACAGTTAGAGATTATTCATTTTTCCGGGAGTTGGGTGGGGTTAATATATTTTGAAGAACTTCTATATAACTTTGATAAAAGCTCGGGGATCGAATTCTTTTTTTTTTTTTTTTTTTTGATCGGATAAAGGTGTAGCCCACATCCTGAGAGCCCGAACCGACCACGCCCAAGGCCCTTGGTTCGGGAAGGTAAATTCAGGTTATGCCTCCAATGAGTCAGGGTGGATGTGCTTATGGTAAGCATGAGCAAATCTCAATAACTCCCGCTTGCCACAAGGCCAATTCCACCTTGCGGGGAATCGAACCAAGCACACAACTGCGCTGAGCACTTACCACCCATCCCCTTTACCACTTGAAGATGTGCCCTGGGGACTTCTTATTTCTCATTACATTTGAATCTTGTATTGCGACTCTGCGAGAATTCTTAAAATTTGATCCATAGAAATATAGAGTCGATAGAAAGGCAAACCCCTTGTCATGCCTCCAGTGTTCTAAAAAGCGTAAAGTTTGACAGAGCGATGATTTTGAGTATCACGCTTAAACGCACCTAGCCGTGAAAAAGTCCAACAATGCGTGAACGAAGTGTGACAAAGCATAAAGGGCGAGTTTCGCACTTAAGCATGCTTAGACGTATGCCTAAGAGCACTCTTTACAATAGTGGATACGACAAATTCAATTATTGATAGAGTGAATAGATATATCATTTTTTGAAATCTAATTTTTAATTTTGAATTGCGATGTAAGTAACTTGTACTCACAATTATTTCAATCACATGGAGATGAAATAAGTCACGACTAATGTATATGTAGACGACAATCTTAAAGTTGAGATGATGACAACTTTTCAAGAAAATATGATTATGTCGTTGTTACATTGTGTTCTTCAATAAATTTTTTTTTAGATGATCTAATTTGGTGAGTCATCCTTAATGTCAATTAGATGTTAGCTTGAGAGCTCAATCAATCGACACATAGATCTGCAAGACGACCTTCTAAGTTCCAATCCCTGACTAATTGAGGCATTTACCGCTATTTACATCCTCCATCAAAGTCCATGACGGGGCAGGTAGGAGCCCCAAGGTGAGGCTTCACCTTTTTGTATCAGTCTTTGCATCAACTCACTTGGCTCCCATAGATCTAATGTCCTCACCTGGCTCCTATGGATCTAATGTCCATTCATGTTTTTAGATAAAAAAAATAAAATAAAATAAAATCATTTCATAGTTTTTAATGCAACGCATTTATGTTGAATCAAATCAAAAACATTTTATTGGTGACTTTTTTATTAGTTCATAATCAAAATTTTAAGATACATTTGAGTAAAAAGAAAGGGGGAAAAAGTAGGAAATAACACCTACTATAAAATAAAAAGAAAAAAATTACATTTTTTAAAGTCAATTTATATTTATAATCATTAATGCAGACAAGGGTTTATATTTGATGTGTGACGTGATCGTGTGTGTGTGTGTGTAAAGAATTATGCTACACTTAGAGGGGACTGTCCCTCACTGTAGCAAGCTACAGTGACTCGCTACAGTAATCACTGTATCTCGCTACAGTGAGTAGCCTGTATGTACAGTCCCTATACAAATGGAAAATTCCATATATTAAATATCCACAATAAAAAAATACCATACTAAAAAAAATAAAAAAAAAAGGAAAAATCTTCACATGTACAATGTAAACAGAATATTGTACACATACATGACGAGAATCAATGTACATTGTCGAGACACTACATTAGTAAATACAAATATGGTATGGTACAACAATACGATAAATATACCCATTTTCGACACATTGGATAGTAGAAATATTTATATATATATATATATATATATATATATATATATATCATAACTAGTCGAGTAGAAGAGAGAAATTAATGTAGAGATGAAGATGGTTGTAAGGTCCATGGCATCTGGTTATTGTTGTAGTGGGAAATACAATCAGGGCACTGGTGATTATGCACTCCTTCATAGGTTGTTACCACATAATTTGGATCATCCCTATTCCTTTCTACCCTTTTCTTCACATTGCATCCTTCACTTGTACATTTGAAGTAATTCCTGTAAATATTGTTGGAAAACAATGAATTTGATAGAAGAAAACTTGCACAAAATAAGTTAAAAGAAACAAGAACGTAAAAATCGAGACAGAATGGCTTGAAAGCAATATCATGTCCTCAGACTATATTTGCACCCTCTAAATCGAGTTGAGTGCTTAAAAAGAGTCGTTGGAAAAAGATTTGTTGAATCAAGCCTAGAAGAATAGAATTAATACCTTAAGCACCTGTTATTCTATATATCTTAAACTTGAAGTACACTAACTAAAGAAAGATTGAATTATATTGAAGAGTTTGGAATAAACCCACACTTTGATTTGTTGTAAGTTGGTAATTGATTGTTATTTGATTGGATTTTATTACTTATTTATATATTTCAATTAATATTCCATGAAAGAGTTTCAATTATTCACAAAAAGTTGAGTCTCAAAATTAAAGTGAAAATATGTCAAATCGCAAAGGTAAAAATTCTATCTACTCCAATTTTGATTTTGGCTTCAATTTTTTTTCCAATAAAAATAACTTATAAAATTCTTCTATTTATATTGTTTTAACAACGTTTGGAATTATTGAAAAATACAAAACTCCAAATATTCATATCATCTATCAATACCAATCAAGATTTTGACTTAGATATTAGTTGGGGCAAGTGCTTGTACGATAAAACTTTGATAGAAATTTTAAAATTTTATTGACTTTACAACTAGTCAAATATTTATTTTAACAACACATTTTATCAAATATTTATCAAAAACGTTGAGCATGTGTTAAGATGCTGCTTTTAAGATCTAATAAAAAGGCTTTTGACCCATGTAGTATTTTTTTAAAAAAAAAATACATTCACTAATTAGAAAAACTTTTAGAGTAAGATGGTCACATTGACTTCTTTCAAAAGTATTTTTAAAGTAGAAATTAGTTTTTAAACAAAAGTTGAAGTAATTTTTTTTAGGAAGCTCGATCTTCTATAAGAAACAAAAGCAAAAGCTAAAGCAAAAGTCATTTGTCAAACAATCCTAGAATACCAAAACCTAAGACGGTGACATTTCTTATAACTTCAATTCAAGTAGCAAAAAACTCAAAAGTGCCAAAAATAGAATATTGTCAAGTAGGTAACATTCTTAATTGTTGGTATTGGCCGGCTGCTTGTTTATGGACTGAACCAGTGATAAAGAATATGGGATAACATCATACAGTACTTAGCAAGGCCATGCCAATTCTCGGCGGCTATGATTATTTAATGAATGAATAATAATAATAAGTAAAAGTTAAGATCGGTTACTCTTGTCCAGTATGTAAGCTGGTGCATGAACTCGTGAACGGGACAATAATTCGTCTAGAGTACTAGTGAGCTTTACTTATTCATGGAGGAGAATATTGGAGTCTTAAAACGCACAATTGAGAGGAAGAGCCTTGGCTCCTCTTCATTCTCTAGAGGGTTCCAAAACCTTTCTTCAAGCATAGGTAGCTACGAGCGAGGTAGAGATGGAAGAGATCAAACACGGAAATAAAAATAATAAAAAAGCGGCACATATTGAGGGTAGCGATTGTTTTATTTAAAACACAGGACTTTGTTAATTGGTAACACGATATATAGAGTCTAATACGTGCCCAGTACTGCAAGGACGGGACAAGACGGGACCTAGTTGCTTTGAATGAAAATTCAGATAAACAGCATGGTAACTCTAACTCCCTTATATATAGCCCACATATCATTAATAATTTATTGAATTATCTAATATATTGAACAATCTAATATAGTTAGTAGTTATAATTATCTCTGGGATGATAGAAAGAAGTTTTGAGAGAGATGAATTTCTCATTGGAAAGTACAAAACCAATGATTATTATTGACAGCAGATATAGTAAAATCGATCTTGGAAGAAGAAAAAATAATATTGCCCCCGGTTTTTTTAAAACAAAATGTATTCAAAACTCAATCTCAATCATCTATTTTAATCGAGTTTATCATTTTTTACTTTTCAAACATTTTTTAACCACATATTCTTTCAAAAATACTAGTAATAACCACAATTTTTTGCAAAAAATGGGGGCCAAATGCACGCTGTTAATTTCGACTATAAAATTGAAGGCTTTTACATACCTTGGATTTGGGTTGTTCTTCACCATCTTTTTCCCATATTTTCTCCATTTATATCCATCATCCATAATTTCCAGCTTTGATTTTGTTTTAAATGCTACCCTAAACTCATCTTTCGTCTGGAACTTCTTCTCTTTTCTTCTACACAAAAACATGACCAATCAACACCTGTTATTCACTACTTATTTTAAGAGGATAAATAAAGTTAATCAAATTTGCAATAGAACTTGCATGTTTCTATCTAATGGATTTGATGAACTCGAAGATCCATTGAAGCTGCTTTCCACATTCTCAGATCTTTGCGCCATATCCCTCGTAGAAATTTCTTCCTTTAAGGGATCATCAAACTTGAAATAATCCGAGAATTTGAAATCGAGGAATTCATTAAGCTGATCATCAGAAGAAGCAGTACTGTACGCGAATTGATTAGGGTTAGGGTTTTGACAATGAGATGTAGTAGTCATTGCCGAGCTAAAAGAGGACATGTTTTCTAGTGTGGAAAAATGCTTGTGGAAAAATGAGTCCACAAGACTGGCGTGCCTTTCCTTAAATACTTTTCTATTTTGATTTTTAGCTTGAAGCTTCATTAACCCTTTCCTAGAGGCATACCACGAAGGTGCTGTAAATGATACGTGGCATGGCATATTTAATATTGTGAAAATGACCTCAAATTCGAGCCGTTCGTTGTTTTAAAAAATAATCTTTTTATAATAGATTTTGATAAATGTTGATGAAATATGTGTATAGAAATTTGATAAAAGTTGTGGATTCTATGAAATGAAATGTGTTGTTGAAAATGAATTTTAGAAGAAAAAAAAATGAGTTTTAAGGAGTGAGAGTCAAACGGGTGAATCTATGCCCCTATTAAAATTAATTTTTTTTATTAGATTTTGATAAAAGAGTTTAAAAGTCTAGGATCTTATGAAATGTGATGTTAAAATTAATTATTAATTTTAATTTAGATTAAAATCTTGATTTTAACTTGTACATAACAAACATGGGCTATATATAAAGTATATGGACCAAAAGGGGAAAAAAAATGGTATATGTATAGTATAGTCATCTTCAATAATTAATTCTTGATGTTTATATACATACTCGAGATAGTGCTATGAGTCATATTAGAGCCCATTAACAATAGTTTCCCTCATAAAAGCGGACTTGCTTCTTTTGTTTAGTTTTTATTTTATTTTTATTTTATTATAGCTCGATGGGACGGTTTTCATCCTCGTTGACTTTGACATATGTCTAGTTTTCAAAATGCGGTGATTAATGCTTGATATAGCCTTGTTTAGTTTTCATTAAAAAAATTTCATTTTTTACAATATTAAATCTCAATCACCTATTAAAAATCAAGTCCGCAATATTTGACTTTTCAACAAAATCTCAACTACTATTTCTCCTAAAAATCGCTATTCATTTCAAAAAATTTATTTTAACTAGAATCAAACACACACATAAAATAAAAGTATATATTTAATATAAATAAAAAAGAGAGTAAAAAAGGTCTTCTCATCCAGTGGAGAAAGTGAAAGTAGTGCAAGAAATTGCAAAGAAACGTCGTTGGCTGCTAGAGATGATCTAACCAAGAATTTTCTCTAGTCGTGCTATGCTCCACAAACCAAAGGAAGTTTCCCAAATGTGATATCTTCATCAATATTAAAATAGGTTATCAATATTTAAGATTATAACGTGTTTGGTACATTAGATTGAAATATAATTTATTTATTTATTTTTTTTGAAAATCAAATTTGTATTCTCATACAAATAAATCGCTCAGGACCTGGGTATCAATAAAGTACGGAATACAATCAAACCAAATACGACTATCGACCACAAACATGACACTTAAAGCAAAATCATGGACTACACCATTTCCCTCATACGAAATGTGACAGCACGTTCCATAACCAAGTTCATTCAAAAGGGTGCAAATGTGCTTGATAATCATCGCATTAGGGGCCAAGTGACGATGGTTATGAATATCCAAAATCAGTAGTTGGGCATCGCATTCCATCACAGCAATATTGATCTGTCTTTGCTTTCCTTTACCTTGCTTTGTGAATAACAGTCCCTGCCCATAGCGAAGCACCCATCAATTCTTTTATAATTTTGAATCGCGTTTAATTTCATATGGTCTATTCAAAGGATGAAAATATGCCTTAAAAAAGTCTAAATAGCGTGATAAAGATATTATCTTTGATTCAATTTGACTTCTCACATTGAAGTGGAGTAAAGTCTCGTGCTATGAGAATATTTGGCCATGTAAGTGCGAATTGTGAAAGCACACAACTTAAAAAGATAAATTATCAACCATAATAAATATTTTTTTTTTCTGAAATTATCGACCATAATAAATATTTTATTTTTCTTGTCTTTGAATAATTAAATAGGCACGACACGAACTAAATAGTTATGTGGCAGTTAATTAGCTAGAAAACTTTAAGATAAACAAGAAATAAGCCATAAAAAACATGAGACCGCACGGTTTTTTCTCTTGAATAATTAGAGATTACAATGAATAATATACTACGGAGGATATCAACAATATTTCCAAATTTCAATAAATTTGGAGATTAAGAGAGAGAGAGAGAGAGAAAGAGAATAGTTAACCGAATTGCTATCCTCATAGTCGATTAGGAGAACCGAAAAATCACCATTAAATCTTGTATATTTCAAACGTAAAATACTCCAATTTTTTTCTTCCTTCCTTCCTTCTCCCACTAACTCTAGTCTAGTTGAGCCCCAAAACCCCAAGGATATTTTTCGGATATTTTTCAAATGACATACCCAAATGTTAATCTAAACTATATTTGGGTAATTGAAATATATTATCCTTGATATTAGACGTGGGCATAAATCAATCAAACCCGTCAAACCCGTCCAAATCAACTCATCCAATCGATTTGGATCGATTTTTCATGAAAATTGGATTGAGTTGGGTTCGGGATTTTTTAAAAAAATTTAGTCAGATTGGGTCGGGTTGCGGGTTGGATAAACCCAACCCAATCGAAATAAAAAAATCTGTTTTTTTTTTTTGTTAAATGAAACTTAACTTATTTAAATATTGATCGAACATATTTTAATTTTATTAGTAAGTGTTCAATTTATTGTATTTAGGGTTATTGTAGTGTACATAATTGATTTGAATTAAAGATTGATTCTTGAGTTTTTTTTTTCTTTTTCAAAATTTTTACTAATTGGGCCAAAGTCCAAACCGTCCGACCTGACTCAACCCGACCGAAATTTGGTAGGTTGGGTTGGATTGGGTCTGAACTCGTAATTGGCTTGGGTTGGGTTGATTTTTTATCGACCCCAACCATAGTGGGTTGGGTTCGAGTTAGGCAAAAAATCGACCCAAACACAACCCAACCCACGTCCACCTCTACTTGATATTCATTGTGCAAAACGTCACAACATTTAGAATTTCGGTGTACAACGTCCCAACGTTTTAAATTTCTTGCGAAAAATGTCATTTCTGTTACTTTATACGTCTCTTAATCTAGGGATGGCAAAAATATTCGCCCCGCCCCGAACCGAACCCGATTGGTACTCGAAAAAAAGTCGGCCCACGAGTTGATAAAGGGTATGGGATTAAAATAAAAAAACTCGAAGTGGGTATGGGGCGGGGTTGGTTTTGTTTGACCCGCCCCGCCACTTATATTAAAAAAATAATTATTTTTTTTTTTACTATATAGTTTGAAAAAATATTGTATTTTGTTAAATGTTAATGATGAGTATTTAAATATATTGTAGGATCTTGTTGAAAAAATGTTGTTTGAAAAAGTTGTTTAACTAGGAGGGATGGGATGTAACAATTAAAAAAAAATAGTTCAAATAGGTTTTTTTAAAAAAAATAAATAAATAAATAAATAAAAATAAATAAACTGGACGTTAACAGGGCGGGTATTGGATGCCCCGCCCTGCCCCGTTATGACTTAGCGGGTCATAGGGTAGGTATAGATTTGAGGTTCTTCTCGTGGGACAGGTCATGGGGCAGGGATACCCGCCTCATTGTCATCTCTATCTTCGTCGTCAAGTTTCCTTTGAACAGTCTAGTTTTAAAAATGTTAAGGACATTTTCGTCCAAAATCAAGTTTAACCTATTTCTCCATTGATAAACATAAAATGTGTAAAACCAAACGTCTCCTAAACGAAGTTTCGTTGTTGCCGGAGCGAACCCCCACATTGTCGGGTGTCGCCACCTACTATACATGAACTTTGCTGTTGGTGATCTAAGGTAAAGAGTAGGTATTTGTTTAATTTCCTTTTTTTTAATTTCGTATTGTCTCTTATCTTTTTGGGATGAACCACTTGTAGAGTTAAAAACTGATTTTCATAACTTGTTTCTTGGTCATTGATGTTAACAACCTAAAACATCATATTTTGAGAATGTTTACTCCGATTTCTAGAGACCCAGAAAATAACCAACCATTTACGGTGAGTTCAACATTCTACTGATCGAGATTGCATTTTTATGTTAATATCGTTGTTTCAAAAATAAAATGCAATAATATGGTTGAAATGTGTTCGAATTTGTTGTTCAAAATTCTACCATTCATCTTCTTAATTTGGTGTCTGTCGCTATGATAATGATTGTTTCAGTTACTGTGGAGAATTGAACTTAATATACAGTGTAATGTGCATGTAGGTACCAATTCACCATTTTTCACGGTTGAACTCGATCATGGAGGTCAATTATATGATAAGCCAAACAATATAGTTTACGAACATGGATTTGTGTACTTAGATTTCTTTCATGTTACATGGTTCACGAGAGGTAATTTGTTGAAATTCCTACGAACGGTGGAATAAAAATGACATGCTACCGAGCAATTTGGACATGGCTGCATATGAATGGCTTGAAGGTAAACCAACATCTCATTGGAGCAAGTCTCATTTTAAAGAGTGGAATAAAAGTGACATATTATTGAAGGATTTATGTGAATCATTTAATAGTACAATAGTGAATGCAAGAGATAAGCCCATCTTAACAATGCTAGAAGAGATCTAGGTTTATTTGATGAGGAGAAATTTATGCCTGTGGGAGTATTGCAATAGATGGAAACCTGTAGTAGCCCTAAAATCCAAAAAATATTTGATAAGAATAGTACACTGGCATGGGTAGAATGGGCTGAATATGCAGGCAATAAGAAATTTCAAGGCACAAAATAGGCATTGTACTTCATGCGGTTGAAGTTCGGGCTAATAACTCAAGACTAACTAGCCAAGAGGGTGGTGAATTGGTTTTATAAAACTTTATCGATAAATGATAAAGAACTTAAAACCAATGATTCAATTATAAACACTAAGAGTTATAAAAGGAGTAAATTAACTAAATGATCAAGGTAGAGTGTTATGAAAGTATAAATTCAAGAAATGAAGTAAATATAACACTCTGAAACAATATTGCACAATATGGATTGACAAGCAATAATAAATGCGATGTAAGTAAATAAATGGAAGAAGAAGAAGATGCAAACGATATTTTAAGGAGGTTTAATCAAACAACTAGATCTACGTCCTACGTTACTAAGCTCTTCATCACGAGCAAGGTCAAATCCACTAAATTGATAACTTGCAATAAGGATTATCAAATCCTTAAGTGACTTACAACAGGAGCACTTATCCTTAAGTGACTTACAACAATGAGCACTTATATAAGTGACGTACTACAAGGAGTACCTTTTCTTAACAACAATCGAGTTTTCAAAAGGCTCTCGAAATCGTAAAATAACAAATAATAAGCTTCCAATTGAAGAAACTCTCTTAAACAAATGATATAATCGAATCAAGTATGTAAAGAGTTTTGGATAACACTTCTACAGATGGCAATAAATTTAGCTCAAGTGTTTTGGAAAGACATTGATAAATAATAAATATGAAATGTGTAGGATCTTTGAATCAAAGCTTTTAACCAAACAATCTCTCTTAAATCTTAACAAGTAATACAAATTAAGTATAAAGTAATACAAGTTAAGTATAAAGAGAGATTTGCACTTAAATGGAAGTGTTTGGTAAAGAAAAACTTTTGTAAATAAGATATGATAATAATCAAGTTTGAAAAGTTTTCTTACCAACTTGGAATTTTGATGAAATAGATGAAGAAGTATTCAATGGATCAAGACATTCCTTTTGTAATTAATGAAATAGAATTTAATACAAAGTAACTCGGTCACTTAGTGAGAATTCACAACCGCATTCTACTGTATCGATGCTATAGCGGGAAAAACCTCACAGCCTGAAGAAGACCAGAGAAAGACAAGTAATTTACAAGAGAAGACTCTGAAGAAACTAAGAAAGATACTTCCCCACCCTCGCTGTAATAGCATGGACATAAAATTCTATTATTTCAACTATTTTATCATTAACCAACCTAGACACTTTTGCAAGGCTTGTCAGATATATTAGATTGCTAATGGGACTGAAAATTTAAAGTTGTCTAAAACGTAACTGACTGTTACTGATTTATCTGGACAGTTGAGTATTAACAGAAAACGTGAAGTTTTGTTTAGCATAGATCCAAATGAATCCTGTTATTCCAGATTCATCTGGATTATAAAACGTGAACAGAACAATTAAATGATGCGGAATTTTAAATTAAAATGAACACGGTATTTGAGATTAACATGGGAAAAACCCTTTCAGGGAAAACCCACGTGCCTGTACCCTACGGACAAAAATCAATCACTATTTAAAAAAAGTTGTTACACAGTTCAATAAGTTACAGGATAAATTTACACATAAGCTTATCAAAGACCCATGAATTAAATGAATCACTCCCTGGTTCTTCTATGACTTGTAATATGAGATGACGTCCCACCACTCTCAGTAACTTCCCTTGACACTGCAACAATCTTCAGCAAATCTGAACTCCCATTCGATCTCGATCCAAACCTCCCATTTGATCTTTTGGCTGAAAGTTTTTTATTCTTTGTAGTTATTGAAAAACTCCTCTCGGAGAACCGAAGTCAAGATATGAAGAAGCCATATATTATTTCAGCCCCACACGAATTTTTGGCTTCTAGACTTCTTAAGAAAAAACCGTCCCAATCTTCCCTATTTAAATACAACTGAATTGCTTGTCCATCAAGATTCCTAGTTGTGCAAAATCCCTATTACCTGCAATAAATCAAAGATAATTATAAGTTAAATAGAGATAAGGAAAGATAATCAAAGATAATTATGAAATAAAAGAATATTACCATACATGAATCACTTACCAACCAAGTGATATATACAAACTTGGATACCAAGAAATAAAGGCCATAATTTTCGGCCAATAGAAATATTTTAGCAAGGCTAAAATATTATCGCAATACTTATCAAGAATAATAAGTGACAAACATTATCTCCAAGTATTAAATCATTATCACAAACATATAGGAGATAAATACAATATCAAGTCCAAGAAATAATCAAGTAATTTAATTAAACTTCATAATTTACTAAATACACGTATTTAGTGTTGGAGGAAATTTCTAAAATGAATCATAACATGCAATGGTGGTTGAAAAGAAGAAAAATGGAATGAAAAATTCAGTGTCAAAAATTTTCCCAAGCGATCACACGTAACACATCTTTGTTAAATATTTGGGAAACCTTAAAGCGAAGCGATCGCTTGGTTGTCCGAAATGACCGTTGGGCAGAATTTAAATTTGATTTTTCTTGCACCTTTTGGCGTTGTACATAACTTTTCGTGTAAAGGCTGAACCATGAAGAGTTGTATCACTTGCAAAGGATGTATCTATTGATAATACACCTCTTGATACTCTATATAAAGGGTTCAAAGTTGATTGATTCAAAATACTTGAATTTCTCCTCTCTTCTCTACTTGTTTGATATTCTTGCATTAAAAGTTCATTTATTCTCTTGCATATAAACTTCTAGTATTCAATTACTGCAAATTCCAATACTAGATTCTCTTGTGTATTTATTTTTGTCTTTGTGTTCGGGTTTGTTGCGGAATATTGCACGTTCGTCATTAAAAAAAAATTCGATTCCATTGTATCTTGGAGGCTTATTTGGATCTCTCGTGCATACTATTTGGTGGGACAAATAAAGTCTAAAGGAAAGCGAGTGTCGTACCTAGGAATCGTCATAGTTACTTTTAAGTTTTGTCATCACACCACCAACTTGTCTCAACAATCTTTAGACTTTATTTTCAACATAATTATTGTGATGGCACCTACGGTTTCTTTACTTCGTGATCTTGCTATGGACTTCGTGAAATTGGAAAGGTTTGAAGGATCGAACTTTAGGCGTTGGAAAAACAAGTTACAATTCCTACTCACTACTCTCAACGTGGTTTATGTTCTAACCACGCCAATACCGGAAGAATGTGAGGATGAAAGTTTGGCAAATGAAAGGACAAGGAAAAAATGGGAACAAGATGACTACATATGCAAAGGCCATATATGCCATGTCGGATGCTTTGTTTGATCAATACCATGGAAAAAGAAGTGCAAAAGAAATTTGGGATGCATTGGAAGCAAAATACATGTCCGAAGATGCTACAAGTAAGAAATTTCTTGCCTCCAAATTTCATCTATATCTTATGGTGGATAATAGGAAGGTAATTGAACAATTCCATGAAATAGTTCATATTCACAACCAATTTCAACAACATGACATGAATATGGATGAATCCTTTGTTGTATCTTTTATCATTGACAAACTTCCCCCAAGTTGGAGAGATTACAAGAAAAATCTCAAGTATAGAAAGGATGACCTTTCTCTTGAAGATTTAGGGCGACATCTTTGCATTGAAGTGGACTTTAGAGTGAACAACTCCGAAGAAAATAATGACCAATCTTCTAATGTCCATGTGGTGGAGGAAAGGAAAGAGACACCAACAAGGAAAACAAACAAAACTTCTCAAAAACAAAAAGGAAGAAACTTGACTTCAAAAACAAAGAAAAAAAGAAGAAGGGACTTTGTTTCAATTATGGAAAGATGGGACATCTCAAAAGGGATTTTCGTATTGTAAAGAAAAAGAAACAAGATGGGAACTCCAACTTCGTGGCTATGATAAGTGAGGTGAACATAGAAGAGAAAAATAATGAGTGGTGGATCGATTCAAGTTAGCGATGGCAACGGGGCGGATCGGGACGGATTTCGAGCCGCTCCGCCAATTCTTAGAGATGATCTGATCCCCCGCCAATTCTTAGAGATGATTTGATCCGCCCCACGATCCTTTACTTCCTGGGCGGATCGGGGCTGGTCTCGGGGTGGAGCGGGGCGGATCTCAATACAAATCCGCCTGTTCGATCCGTCATTATTATTATTTTGGTAAATTAACACTAATTGTAAACAAACATCGAAAAAAATGAGGCAACAAGAAAATTGGGCAAAATAAATGAATTCATTACAAGAATTAGTGCATCCATCATTGAAAAAGGAAAGATATCCATTTCCAGAAAATTGAACTACACTGTTTGCACAACATTAATTGAAGGCAGGAATCAAAATTGAAAGAAATAACAAACATGTTTACACTAATCGGATGCTAGATCTAAATTAATAACAAACACACTACAGTTGCATGAACTTGTGCTAGAGTTGAAAATCCAAAATATAAACCAAAAAGTGTTGAAATCTGAAGGTTACAGAATAAAAATGTGGAAGGAAAAAATCAAAGAACCCAAGACTCTACTGGATGCTCCAAGATATCGGCGGCCAAGCTGCTTCTGTGAACTACGAACTGTGGTCTGCAAAGGGGTGAAATCGTGGCATCTGGATGACTCTTGTTACATGAGAAACTATGAGAAGATCAGAAGAAGAAGAAATGAAGAAGAGCCAGCGGCGCTACTGCAGTGAAAGGGAGAGAATTAAGAGATGAAAATGTAATGGAGTATAGGGTAGGGTTGTGGGTCTGGGACTTGTTTTGTTCTTGTCAGTGGGCTTGTCCTTGTTGGGCCGCTTATTAAAAGTTTTTTTTTTATTTAAGTTACAGCAGGGCGTCGGATCGGGTCACCCTAGATCCGCCCCGACTCGAGATCCATCTCGGGGCAAAAAAATCAGCCCCATCGATCCGCGGATCTGGATTTTTTCGAATCGGGGCGGATCAGATCGACGGATCGAATTTTTTTGCCATATCTAATTTGAGTGCCACTAGGCATGTTTGTAAGGATCGAAATATTTTCATCACTTATGAATCCATTGAAAATGGGAAAATTCTCTAAATGGGAAACTCTACCACCGCAAATGTTCTTGGCAAAGGGAACATTGATTTGGAATTTACTTCCGAAAAAACTCTTACTTTGAATGATGTTTATCATGTTCCGGATATTCCGAAAAACCTTGTGTCCAGAGGTCTTCTTAATAAGTTTGGTTTCAAACTTGTATTTGAGTCAAACTAGTTTTCTCTACGTGCTTCGCACGTTTTATTTACGCGATAAAATAATTCATACTTTGTGTTTTCTATATAATGAAATTATAAAAAGAAAATCATTAAAATTGTTTAACTCTCATGTTTGTTTCAAATTAAGTCATTTTAATATTAATAGTGAATTAATTATTTATATGAAAATTACTCATTTACTTATATATTATTAATTTGTGAGTAAATCTATAATCAAAATTTTTCAGTTTTTCCCAATTAACCAAAATGTCTATAATGAGCAAAAATTCAGGAATTCGTTGAAAATATGTTTCAACTATAAAAATAAATTCCTTTTTTTTTTTTTCTCAACATAGGGGTTTCATTTTTCATTTAACTATGTTCATCATATAAATGACGATTAAATAATTATTTATCTATAAATATATTTTAATAATTTACGAATTTATCTTTTCTTCAAAGTAACTCTCATATTTACGTCCAAATAAATAAATCACTTTATTTTTTTATTTTGATTATTCAAAAAGTTATTAATTTTGTGAGATTATCTTAATTCAATTATAATATTACCAAAATCTAGTATTAGATAAAAAATTGTAACATCTATATTTAAATGAGTTATTGAGTCAATAACAAAAAATGAAGTTAGATAAACTAAGATTATAAACTTCTAATGTCAATTTATCATTCGAAAGTTATATCTTACTCTTAAGCATTAAATATGATTAATAGTACAAATTTGAGTTGATTTAATTTCGTAATGATTAAATTTGAAAATTTGTATAAACATATATGTTGAATTATAATGTGGTAAAATATTGTAAAAGTTATCAATAAACGTGTTTTATAAGTTATATAATTGAATATAAAAATCTTACATTAGAAATTTATTTTATTGTTAATTCAATTAAAGTCATTTGAAGAGCCACTCAACATTTATTTATATGGTTCCCTTTTTAATTATGGGTATTATAGACAAAATTAAATTAGATGTGGGGACATTATTGTCAATTAAAAGTTTTCCCCACATCCATACTTTTATATATTAGTGATAGTGATGATAGTGATAGTGATAGTGATGATAAGTTTGTATTGTCTAAGAGAGGAGTTTTTGTTGGAAAGGGATTAATGTATGATGGAATATTTAAACTCAATATTATGAACTTGTTTTGTTCTTGTCAGTGGGCTTGTCCTTGTTGGGCCGCTTGTTATAAGTTTTTTTTTTTTATTTATTTAAGTTTCAGCAGGGCATCGGATCGGGTCACCCTAGATCCGCCATGACTCGAGATTCGTCTCGGGGCAAAAAAATCTGCCCCGATCCTCCCCGTCGATTCGCAGATCGGGATTTTTTCTGATCGGATCGACGGATCGAATTTTTTTGTCATCTCTAATTCGAGTGCCACTAGGCATGTTTGTAAGAATCGAAATATTTTCATCACTTATGAACCCATTGAAAATGGGAAAATTCTCTATATGGGAAACTCTACCACCGCAAATGTTCTTGGCAAAGGGAACATTGATTTGGAATTTACTTCCGGAAAAACTCTCACTTTGAAGGATGTTTATCATGTTCCGAATATTCCGAAAAACCTTGTGTCCGGAGGTCTTCTTAATAAGTTTGGTTTCAAACTTGTATTTGAGTCAAATAAGTTTGTATTGTCTAAGGGAGGAGTTTTTGTTGGAAAGGGATTCATGTATGATGGAATATTTAAACTCAATATTATGAATAGAAATACAAATTCCATTTACATTGTTGTTGATTCCTTATCTATGTGACATTCACGTTTTGGACATATAAACACAAGAAAAATGCATGACATGATTATGCTTGGATTAATTCCTAATAGCAAACATGACTTAGAAGAAAAATGCAAAGTATGTGCTAAAACTAAAATCACAAAAACTCATTTTCCTAAAGTTGAAAGAAATAGTTCTTTACTTGAACTTGTTCATAGTGATATATGTGATTTACATAGCACACCTAGTAGATGAGGAAAACTTTACTTTGTGACTTTTATTGATGATTTCTGTAAGTATTGTTATGTGTATTTAATGCATTCTACGGACCAAGTTTTGAACAAGTTTAAAATATTTAAAAATGAAGTTTAAAACTTGTGCAATACTAAGATTAAATATCTTAAAAGTGATAGGAGTGGTGAATATCATTTTCCCACATATTGTGAAGATGTTGGAATCATTCATGAAACATCTATTGCATATACCCTCAACAAAACGGTATAGCCTAAAGGAAAAATAGGACATTAACTGAAATGGTTAATGCCATGTTGAGTAACTTGGGTTTAAGTAAAGGATATTAGGGTGAAGCTTTGCTCACCGCATCTCATATCCTAAATCGAGTTCCAAGTAAAGGTAACAAAGTTACTCCATATGAACTTTGGAAAAAGCGAAAACCTAACTTATCTTATCTATGTGTTTGGGAATGTAGAACAATAGTTAGATTGCCCGATCCAAAGATTAAAAAGTTAGGAGAAAAAGGAATAGAGTGCATATTTTTGGGATATGCGGAACAGAGTAAAGGTTATAGGTTTCTAGTAATAGAACATAATAACTCAATTGAAGTTAATACTGTGATAGAATCTAGAGATGCTATATTCTATGAAAATAACTTCAACATTATTCCTAAACCTACTAATCCGGATTCTATTGAATTGGAGGTGATCAAAGATAATAAAAGAAAAGTAGATGAAGAACCTCCGGAAATTAGAAGAAGTAAAAGGGTTAGAAAAGATAAAACTTTTTACCCCGACTTCATCATGCATCTAGTGTAAGGTACTAGGAGTTTGCAAATAAAACAAATCATATTAAATCAATCTATTGAGTCAGATCCTCTCACTTATGAAGAGGCTATGAAATCAAGTTATACAGCTTTTTGGAAAGAAGCTATAGATGAGGAAATGTCATCTATCATGAATAACAAAACTTGGAAACTTGTAGACCTTCCTCCCGGAAGTAGACCTATTGGTTGTAAATGGATCTTCAAGTAGAAGATGAAAGTGAATGAAATAATAGACACGTTTAAAGCAAGATTAGTGGCAAAAAGATTTACACAAAAGGAAGGCCTTGATTATTTTGATACGTATGCACCGGTTGCTAGAATTTCTACTATTAGAACTTTAATTGCTTTGGCATCCATCTATAAGTTTGAAATCCATCAAATGGATGTTAAAAATGCATTCTTAAATGGAGAATGGATGAAGAAATATATATGGAGCTACCGGAAGGTTTTGTCTTACAAGGACAAGAAAGAAAGGTGTGTAAATTAATTAAGTCATTATATGGACTAACAAGCACCTAAGTAATGACATGAAAAATTTGATAAAATTATCATTGTAAATGGATTTAAGATCCATGAATCAAACAAATGTGTATAGCAATTTTAATGGACAAAAAGGTGTAATCATTTGTCTATATGTAGATTACATGTTAATATTTGGAACAGACTTAGAAGTAATCAATTCTACTAAGTCATTGTTGTCATCTAATTTTGATATGAAAGACATGGGACTTGCGGATGTGATTTTAGGAATTAAAATCATAATGAAAGAAAATGGGATCATACTTACTCAATCACACTATATTGAAAAAGTGTTGAAGAAGTTTGATCATTTCAATTGCAAGTCTTTATCTACTCCAGCTGATTCAAATGTTAGGATGTTTTCTAACACCGGTAGAGCAGTTTCTCGATTAGAATATGCTCGGGTAATTGGATGTCTTATGTATGCAATGACATCTACAAGATCGATTATCGCTTTTGTCGTTGGTAAAATGAGTCGATACACTAGCAATCTTACTCAATTGCATTGGCAAGGAATTAATCGAATACTAAAATATCTTAAAGGTACTATGGATTATGGTATTCATTACTCAGGCTATCCTTTGGTTTTAGAATGATTTACCTATGCTAGTTGGATTACCGATCAAGAAGATCATGCATCAACTAGTGGATGGATATTCGCACTTGGTGGAGGTGCTGTATCATGGGGTTCTAAGAAATAGACTTGTATAACGGATTCCATAATGGTTGCAAAATTTATTGCATTAGCTTCACGTAGTAAAGAAGCGGAATGACTAAGGAATTTATTGATTGAAATTCCTATTTTCCCTAAACTTATGCCTCCTGTATTTATTCATTGTGATAGTGAGGCTACATTATCTAGAGCATATAGTCAAATCTATAATGGAAAATTTAGACACATTGGTTTAAGACGCAGCTCTGTAAAACAAATGATTTCGGATGGAATCATTACCGTAGATTACGTGAAGTCAAGCCAAAACTTGGTGGATCCTTTGACGAAAGGCCTTGCAAGGGATTTAGTTTCTAAAACGTCAAAAGGAATGGGATTGTGGCCAATTTAAAATCATCAATAATGGAAACTCGGCCTAACACTTGAAACATCAAGCTCTTAGGTTCAATGAGTAAAGTATATTATATGAGTGATTGCAAACATTTAAAGTAATCCCCAGGTAAAAATGTTTGGAAACATATCAATAAGGGTAGGATGAGATAAATGGGTCTTAATAGACTTATATAGATATCTATAAAATGCTTTGGATACGTTGACATTTTCGATAAGTCTACCTATATGAATGTCGGGGATGGTTCCGTCTCCAAAGTAGTTTAACAAACTACTCAATATATTCATGAAAATAAAACCAAGATATGGGACACATGGCCTATTCATTTGTCGGTTATTGAACACAATAAAGGCTCTCAAACAAGTGTGTGAGGTGTTTCCGGTTGTCACATAGGGTCGCTGGTTCAAAGCTTGTCTACCACATCACCTTGATTAACATTTGAAACGCTTTCACTATGTGAATGTTCAAGTCCTAAAGTATGCATAAGTTTGGAAAACTTACACGAGAAATTTTCAAAACTTTCATTCATTTTGAAAATGGTAGAGGATTGTTGGAAGAATTTTCTAAAATGAATCATAACATGCAATGGTGGTTGAAAAGAAGAAAAATGGAATGAAAAAATCAGTGTCGAAAATTTTCCCAAGCGATCACACGTAACACATTTTTGTTAAATATTTGGGAAACCTTAAAGAGAAGTGATCGCTTGAAGTATAAACAAGCGATCGCTTGGTTGTCCGAAATTACAGTTGGGTAGAATTTAAATTTGTTTTTTCTTGCACCTTTTGGCATTGTGCATAGCTTTTCGTGTAAAGGCTGATACATAGCTTTTCATGTAAAGGCTGAGCCATGAAGAGTTGTATCCCTTGTACATGATGTATCTATTGATAATACACCTCTTGATACTCTATATAAAGGGATGAAAGTTGATTAATTCAAAATACTTGAATTTCTCCTCTCTTCTCTACTTGTTTGATATTCTTGCATTAAAAGTTCATTTGTTCTCTTGCATATAAACTTCTAGTATTCAATTACTGCAGATTTGAATACTAGATTCTCTTGTGAATTTATTTTTGTCTTTTTGTTCCGGTTTGTTGCCGAATATTGCACGTTCGTCATCAAACAAAAATTTGATTCCATTGTATCTTGGAGGCTTATTTGGATCCATTGTGCATACTATTTGGTGGGACATATAAAGTCTAAAGGAAAGCGATTGCAGTGCCTTGGAATCATCATAGTTACTTTGAAGTTTTGTCATCACACTACCAGTTTGTCTCAACATTTAGTAATTAAATTAAATTTACTTAAATTACAAATATGTAGAAAAATAGAAAATGCCAACAACAAACAAGTTAACAGGGACCACGAGGAATGTTCTGTGGGTACTGGTTGAAGTAAGAACAAGAATATGGCTCCTAACTTTCTTTATCTTACTGTTTCGGAAGCCCTTCAGAATGCCCAGGTTTATCATCCGAATGTCTTATCACCTTTCAGTCAAATACACCACTCTATGAGTCAATGACATCATTTTCGATCATTGCTAATAGAATAATTAGGAATGAGTTCCACAAGCATGAAAAAGTAAGAATTGCAATTCCTGATGGAATAAAGGTAACGTGAATGATTAGACCAGTGAATCTTCAATTACTGGTAGACTTTGAAGAACGATGTTGGTAAAACTTGGTTACTGTGGAATAAAGTGACTCGCTTAAATCCACATGTCACTTGGTGATTGGCGCTTGTGTGTGTTGGTGGATTGTTCTTGTTGGGTACAATTGTGGACTGTGGATCTAATCCTAAGGTTGAGGTTTAATCTTGTCTTACACTTTTCCTAGACTTGTCAACGATACTACACCTAAGGGACAATTTGAAATGTTTTAGATTGCGTAAGTAGATGGAAAGTCTCTTGCTTCATTACAGTTTTGCAAAGGTAAATGTGAGATGTTGAAGTGGTTGAGGACCAGTATCTCTTGCGAGTCTAAATTCGATTACCATTTTCTCAAGGATGACGATGCTATGTTTTCGGTGTGTTTAAGTGGACTGAAATCTGAGCTCAAACCACAAATGAAGTTGCTAGAACTCTTCTTCTTGGTTGGGAGAAATTAACAATTGGTATCAAAGCAATAGTGGCTTAAAGCTGAGAAAGCACCAACAAGTAAAAAGAGAAAGGACTCAAAACTGGTGAAGAATCAAATATATAAAAATTGAGTAGACAAAGTCTTAAAATCATGAAGCCAAAGAAAGAAGAGAGAGCAGACCGAAAGAGAGAGGAGTGATCGAACAAGGAGGAAGAAAAGCTTGTGACCCATTTTCAAAAATTTGAATCTCCGATCATCCAACTGACAAATCACCACCACTAAAATAATCTCATGGTGGAGGAGAAGACTTAACCTGAGTTTGGGTGGGATCCTTGGGCTGCACTGCGAGAACTGATCGGAAAACTAAAGTTCCAACAAGAACTTCAAACTCAAATTTAAAAAATGAACTGCTGTCATTTGGTAAAATATGAATGAAATTTAAAATGTTAAACAAATGTATGGCCACCTACATTGACTTGTTTCCCAACCCGATGTTTTAGCTCTACAGGAATTGATAGCTAGGTGTAATATACACCATGAAAAATCGAAAATGGGTCTATAAAATATTTATGATAAGTCACGAAAAGAGATGAAAAATTGTGCATAAGTAAATCAAATAAATTTGGGAATATGTTTTTTGTAACGAAATAAAAGTTTATTATTAATATATTATGGAAGTTTAAACAAAAATCCCGATTTTGATTTTTTATTAAAAAAAGAGCTTTGAAATAATTTATTTAATATTCTAATTAGAATATAATTAAAACTAATTTTATTTTTATAGAAATTAATTAATTATTTTGAAAAGAGTTTAAGTGTGTTATTGACAAAAGAGAAAAATATTTAAATGTACTGTAATTAATATTATTAACTAATAATTATTATTTTAACGAAAATAAATTAAATATTAAAGGTAATATTAACAAACAACATAACAATTTAAGGTGTTATTGATAAAAAGGAAAAATATTATAATTATTATCAATAACTAATAATAATTATATTTAATGAAAATAAATAAATGTTATGTATAATATGGTCCGAAAACATAACAAATTTAGATAAAATGAGAAATCAAAAGTTTCTACTCATTCCCAATTTCAATATATTTTAAATCAATTATTCAATTAATTAAAAATATAATAATATAAGATCATATTACAACAATTTTTTTTTTAATAAAAACAACATTCTAAATTATGAGATAATTAATTAAATAAATAATAAATATTTGAGAAAATACATAAATGTGAATTAATATTATAAAATTATAAAGTTTTACCTAATAAATTAATATAATAAATTATTTAATGTTATTAAGCTCTCATTTGGTGGAGATTAAAATCAAATATTTAGAAGATTTTGATGAAAATTGATGAGAGATATCGTTTAAAAGTTGGGGGTTCCATTAAATATGTAGTTGAGATTGATTATTGCATTTAACTTAAGTTAAGAGGGGTTTCCCCAACATGGAATTTAGTGGAATTTTTTAGATTCATGAATTCTCATAAATTTTGTTGATTTTAATAGAATTTTTTGAACCCATGAGAGACGTCGTTTAAAAGTTGGGGTTCCATTAAATATGTGGTTGAGATTGATTATTGAATTTAAATTAAATTAAGAGGGATGTCCCCAACATGGAATTTAGTGAAATTTTTTAGATTCATGAATTCTCATAGATTTTGTGGATTTTAATAGAATTTTTTGAACCCATTAATATAAAAATGAATTTTAGAATTTCATCCACCTTTACCACTTATCGGGTAATTCTTTCTTTATTTATTATTTTTTGTCGTACAAGTTGAACGTGAACTTGAGAAATTAATATAATTTCTTACTTAATCATCAAAAAAATAAAATATTCGAACCGTTAAAAAATAAAATATATAACATTGACTAGTTTTAATTAAAAAAAAAAAAAAAAGATTCAAGACTTTCTGATGCGAACCCCTTCGGTATATTGACCGAAAATTTCCACAACTATTTTAATACCATCCCGAGAAAGATAAAGTGGTAAAATAAAGCGATAAACACTTTAACTCAAGTTTAAATCTAACCCAAAATTCAATGATTAAACTAATCCTAACCCAATGGGTATCAACCAAATAAATTTCAAGGTGGCAAAAATAAACAACAATACAAGAATAAAAATACTCAAGATAAAGTTTATTAATTTCC
Organism: Ligustrum vulgare; assembly: GCA_963555705.1. Classification (NCBI taxonomy): domain Eukaryota; kingdom Viridiplantae; phylum Streptophyta; class Magnoliopsida; order Lamiales; family Oleaceae; genus Ligustrum; species Ligustrum vulgare. Next base: position 83,602,839 of record OY743168.1, read on the forward strand.
TAAGAGATACAAGATCAAGAACATAGGGTTTACCTCACCCATGGGGGACTCTCTCTAGAGCACTTCATATGAACATCCAAGTTGTTTAGGGTTTGAATTCAATTGCGCATTTAATGTAAAAAAATGGGCAAAAGATGTAATTTCGAAATTTGCAAGAAAAACTCCGTTTTTCTGAAACGGGTGTTTCAGTTGACCGAAATTATTTCGGTTGATCACATGGTCGATCGAAATGGAACTTTCGGTCGACCAAGCCTCAGCCGAATGCGATTGAGGCTGCCTTCAAAATTCTCTGCAGACTTTCGGTCGACCAGAATGACTTTCAATCGACCAAAATTGGCTGAGTCCAATTTCTCCTTAATTTTGGCTCCAACTTGATTCTTAGCTTGTTTTCTTGACTTATTCCCATTGTTTAGCCTCGAATTTTGAACCTCCTTGTCATCGGATCTTGTCATGGGTCCCACAGGCTCGGGCATCGAGGTTTGAGTTTTTCGATTCTCATCATGCCCTCTTTCTTGAAAAAGGATTCGACCTCGAATCTTGCTTGAATGCACTTTCGCGAGACTCTTTGAACTTTGATGTTGCAACATTGTGGATCACAGGTTCGTGCAATGAAGTTGGACCTTCGCAATTCTCATAATCTCCTCCATCTCGAAAGCTATTCGACCACGAATCGACACCTACAATAAAAAGAGAAAATTCAGGTACAATAAATGTAACTGAAATTTCATACTCACCGTGCAAAATCAATTTGTAGGCGTTGCCAAGAGCTTGAGATGGGCCAACACTGCAGAGTAGCAATTTGGATTTTATTATATCGGGAACCCGTTCTTTCCTCCAAATGAACAACATCCAACCACCCGGGTCAGATACAACTCGCATTCGATCTTGGTTCGGATTGGAAGTGCATTTTTCAATATGCACCCTAAATTGACGCTCACTCTGCTCTATCAGGTGCTCAACCAAATTTGCCTTTTTATGCCCACCTAAACTAACATCTCCATCAATAAAAAAATACATCAATCTCCAAAGAGTTAATAGGCTAGGGTCAAAAACAACATCAAGTGGAGAAAATTTGCTAATAGGATGAGCAATTTCTTTGCAAGCAAATTTAACAACCACAATTTGAGCATCATTTTTGTGCAAATGCACCACTCCCCAAAAGGAAAGATTCATCATGTTGATAGCAATGTTGGCATCATGCCATGTAATAAAATGTGAAAGTTTAATACCCCTATCAACATCCACAAAATTAGCATAATTTCTTTTCTTTAGTCCAAGTAAATCTCATACAAAATTCATGGAATGAGTACCCCAAGGTTTACTAGGAACGTGCAAATGGGTGCATGAGCCTCGAGGCCAAACATTATATTCTACCCCATTGTAAGTGATGTGTTGAAGAAGATTATTAGCAAATGCCACATTGATTTTCATATGGGGCCAATGGGAATGTTCAACTAGTAAAGTTATAGTGCTCTTAATCCCAAAATGTCCCATCAAGCTCCCCATATGTGTCTCTCTCACTTGCAACTCACGCATGGGCCATTTAAAAACAAACAATCTAACTTCCCAAAATAAATAATCATCATGTCTATAGAATCTAGCAAAATCTTGCTTACCACATGATTCATAGAGGTTAAACAATTTTGGGCTTTTAGTATGCATGTTCTTGACATATTCAAGACAAAATGAGTTGGTTAAGGAGTTAGAAAAAAAAAATCATTTCCACGCCAAAATGTCTGGCTAGATCTCCCATATAGACTTCCCAAACTAGCAATTCCCCTATAGGACAAGTAGGCACATTAAGCTCGTTTTCACAAAATAGGAAGTCATGCTTGTTTTCACGAAATAGGAAGCCACCATGCACATGAAGGTTATCAAGTATAACATTTTCACACTCCAACAAAATATTTGTCAAGCCTCCATCGATGTCATACAATCCTCTAATGTATTCAAAACATAATAATCTTGCGTTCAAAGAGTTGTTAGAAACATACCTCCTTGATATGACATCGATTATTTCATTTTGTTTACCTCTGTTGTACTTGTCGTTGTAGGAAAATGTTTCCAAGAATTTCTTCCATAAGGCATACTTTTGGAGTTCTTTGTTGCTTTGATAAGTTGGCCTCACAATTTTCTGTAACAAAGAAGTAACCAAACTAGGAAGGGAGTTGTTAAAGTATTCAAGTGCAAAGAATATTTTGGAGTGATCTCTTCTCTCAATTTCTTTGGTGGCTCTCTTCACACCCTCTCATTTTTCTGAGGTTAGAACCTCAAACCTCGGCTTTTCTCTCGCCTCTCCTTTTTCTGGAGTCGTGGCTCCAAATCTCATTTCCTCAACTTTTTCTGGGATCGTAGCCCCAACTCTCATACTCTCATTTTTATTTTCTTCAATTTTTTCAATTGAATTTTCTTTTTCTTTTTTCTTTTCTTCTTCATTTTCTTTTTCTTTCTTTTTCTCATTTTCTTCCTCAAATTCCTTCTTGAGCTTCATTTGGTCTTTGCATACTTCTTTCGGGCTCAAAGATAGGATTACAACCTTTTTTCCATCCATTTTGAAGCTATACCGGTTCCCCCTCCTATCATGATTCACATTTCGCTCACATTGTCAAGGTCTCCTCAAAATTATGTGAGTAGTGTGCATGAGAACTACATCACATATCACTTGGTCACAATAGGTTCCAATGTTGAAGGCAAGAAGAACTTGTTCACTCACTCTCACTCCCCCATCGTCACCCAACCTTTCCAATACATAGGGATTAGGATGCTTCATAACCGGTAACCCCAATTTCTCCACCCTACTAGCACTCACCAAATTCATGTTACTCTCTCCATCTATCATGAGACTACATGGCTTATCACTCACTAGGCACCTAGTGTAGAAGTTATATTCTCCATGTTCCTCCATCTCATTAGTATGGGCTAAAGATGTTGGTGGCCTAGCATTCAACTCCAACTTTCCCTTCTCATTATCACCCCTCCTATGGAGTGATGGAATCTTCATTTTAGTTCTATCAATATTTTCATCAATTCCATCTCCACTCATATCTACCAATTCTCCTATTTTCCTATTCATGCTTCCATTTTGCTCACTATCCCTTTCATTATCCCAAACATTCATTCTAATTTTCCTATTCAAACTCTCATTTTGTTTTCTAACTCAATCCCTATACACAATGTCCCCAAAATTATGCCTCACCCTTCTTCTACTATACATCCTTTCTTCACCTCCCCTATTTGATGTACTCTCCCCTCTTGTTCTTAAATTTTCCAACTCACCCCCAATCTTTTTCATTTGTCTAGTCATGGTGGTTGAAAGATTTTGTAACAAGTACTTCAAATCTTGAATTTGAGTATTGGAATTTGACATGGTGTGTAAGGGTGAAAGTGTTCTCACAAGAATATTTTCACTCGTGTTTCACTCAATTTAGGCTTTTACCCTTTATTGAGCTCACCACTCTTGCCTTTTTCCACTCAAAATCTCTCAAATTCTCCAAGGAAGGTAATCAACTAAACCACAAAGTATAATTCTTGTGGAGTCAAAGAAATCACAAACAAGGAAGAAGGAAGTTATAACAAGTAAATACAATAACAAGTGGAATTTATATGCTTACTAAACTCAAAAGGAACAATATTTATGTGGGATAGGATGCTAGGAACACAATTTAGCAATGAGATTGACAAACCACAAATAATAGACAAGGCATAGATGTAGAGTAATAAGCACAAATGATGTAATTTTCAATGAGGCAATTTAGCAAACACTTTGTACTCAATCTTTAAGTGGCCTTGAATGAGTATAATGTGGATATATGAAAAACCCCCAAACAACACAAATGTGGTAAGGAATGAATGATCAACAATTACCCAATGTATAGAGCAAGTGATATATGGAATAAAATGTTGATGATACTCTTAATAATTGGAATTGGATAGCCCCAAGTAATTAGCAATATATGGGTATTGAACAACAAAGCATTAATGAAGTATTTTTCTTTGGGACAATTTATCAAACACTTGGTGGCACACTTTTGAACACAAAGAAATGTAAGTGTATGACTAATGGAATCACCCCTGAAACTCAACAATCAAAATGTCCAATATGTAGGAATCAATAAATACTCATGGGCATATGAAAATTTTTCAATTTTTTTCTCTAATTTTCGTTTTTTTTTTTAATGAACAACAAATGTAGAGGATAGGTTTACCAAATTAGAGTCAAGCTCTGATACCAAATGATGCGAACCCCTTCAGTATATTGACCCAAAATTCCCACAATCCCAAGAAAGCTAAAGTGGTAAAATAAAGAGATAAACACCTTAACCCAAGTTTAAATCTAACCCAAAATTTAAAGATTAAACTAACTCTAACCCAATGGGTATCAACCAAACAAATTTCAAGGTGACGGAAATAAATAACAACACAAGAATAATAATACTCTAGATAAAGTTGATTAATTTCCTATGAGATACAAGATCAAGAACATAGGGTTTACTTCACCCCTGGGGGACTCTCTCTAGAGCACTTCATATGAACATCCAAGTTGTTTAGGGTTTGAATTCAAATGTGCATTTAATGTACAAAAATGGGCAAAAGATGCAATTTCGAAATTTGCAAGAAAAACTCCATTTTTCTGAAACAGAACGTTTCGGTCGACCGAACTGGTCGATCGAAATCATTTCGGTCGACCAAGCCTCAGTTGAACGCGACTGAGGCTGTCTTCAAAATTCTCTACAGACTTTTGGTCGACCGGAATGACTTTCGGTCGACCGAAATTGGCTGAGTCCAATTTCTCCTTAATTTTGGCTCCAACTTGATTCTTGGCTTGTTTTCTTGACTTATTCACATTGTTTAGCCTCGAATCTTAAACCTCTTTGATATCAGATCTCATCATGGGTCCAACAGGCTCGTGCATCGAGGTTTGACTTTTTATGTTCTCATCACTTTCATTTAAAATATGAAGTATTTTCATATACAAACAATTAATTAAAACAATCAATTGCATTTAAATAATTAAACTCAAATTTTAAAATATATAAAACATTTATAGATTATCACAAATAAATTAACAAAATCTTATTAATCAAAAGTAGATGAATAAGACATTATTTTTTCCTTCAGTACATACAATTGCACCTTCTAGAGTTGTGGGGATTATGATTGTCAAATTAATAAGAATCATGTGTTTTTTTTTTAATTATTATTTTCTGTTTTTATCGGGGGGAAAAAGAGGAATTTGAAATTCGAGAGGTTTGGAATTGGAAATATGAGGGGTCATGGTCGAATTTGTTGAGGAATTTTGCCTTCACATTTATGATTCAAAATCCATACAATTCCATTCATATTAGAAATTCACTGAAATTCATAGATTTTTTATGACGTCGAAATCTCGTAGAATTAATAGAAATCCATATTAAGGTCTTTGGATTTTGACAGATTCTACAAAAATTCCAAATTGAGTATATGCGAAATTTTATGGAATTCTAAAGTCCTTCAAATTTCATGTTGGGGAGGCCCTCCCTAAAATTTTTAGATTTTAATTTGTATTATGCAGGGGCTAAATAAGGAGGGAGGGGTATATAGCTAAATATATAAGGTTAAAATATGTATTCAAAAGTTTCTCCTTCATTCTCCCTTGTACATTTTGAAAATTGTTCCTCTTGAATTTGAATGAATATCATACATCATTTGTTGGAGTTAATAGGATGTGCGAAATGAAAACTTGTTTTCTAGCATATTTATTTTATGATGAATGATGTTTCTTGAAATCACGATAAATTATTCTTATTTCACTGTAAAAACAGTTGGATGAGTCAATATTCTTACTAGACAATTTATTTTCAATATATGCGTAATGTGGTGAGATACCATTTGACAGGAATGTGTTTAGGAACTCCTCTTGACAAAATTGGTTTGTATCATCTATTACTTCGTTGAAACTACAATTTCTCTATTTATTTATATAAAATAACTCAATTAATTTGTCATTGAGATAGTTAACGTACTCATTTTTTGCTGAAATAATTTCATATCGTGTCATATAATTAGAAGAAGCAAATATAATAATATTAAATTATTATAATAATATAATAATATTGTTAGATACTAAATTAATGTAATAAATTATGTTATTAACCTTATTAATTAATAAGGGTATTTAGTAAAAATTTAGGGTATTGATTGTAATTGTTTTATATTAAAATTTAACATGGGTGCTAATGAAACAGTATGGTAAAATGTCATATGAATTTTAATTCAGAATTTAATTTATGTTAATGTAATGCAATGTAATTGTAGTGTATTGTATTATTTGTAAATGTGTAAAATATATATATTTTTTCCATTTAATCTATAAAAAATGAAAGTAATGAGTTAATGAAATTGTAACATTTTGGATTGAAGATTGTGTAGTTATTACATTCATAATATATACATTATAAACTATGAAATTTGAGTAGACAATCCAATTTTAAGTTGTAATAATAAGCATTATATTAATACTTTAAAGTCATAATAATATTTATTAAAGAAATAGTAAACAACCTAAAACTTGAAAATTTATTGAAAAGAGCACCTAAATAATAAAAGAGATGAAGATGTGAATTAAGATTGTGAAATATTTTTTTTCATGTGATTAATATACACAAAGATTCCCGCCAAAATGTAATTTCTATAATCTTTTTTTTTTTTTTTTAGAAATTTTAATATTTATTACGTATTTAGTAAGAATTGTAATAAATATATTCTTATGTAAATGTGTGAAAATGGAAATGAAAAAATTGCTAGAATTTGTGTAAATATAACATTTTCCAAGTTTATGCTAAAAATTATTTTGAAGATCACTCAATACAAGAATTTCAGACTCGATATTTATTAAAAAGAAACAATTTGTAAAAGAAAGTAATTAATGTTAAAATAATTTTGAATTTGTTGACTTCTGATTTATTTTTCATATTTAATATTCATATTCTAATTTCAACTTCAAACAAAGCTTGCTGATAATTACTATCAAAATATTAAAGATCTCCAAATTTTGGTGGCTCATAATACCTATTACATGCAAACCTCAAAATTTACAAGGAATTTCTTTTTTTTTTTTTTTCCTTCTGAAAACTCAAGTTATTATAAAATCACAAACCTAACCAATGGTTGTCATTAACCACATGCCAAAATAATTCTTCCACGTGCCACAACCCACCACACACGCGTCCAATAATTTACTTCATCGTTTCTCCAATCATCTTCTTGTCTGTGGAGTTCATTTGGCAAAAACAATGGCTTTCTCTGGTACCTTGCGATGCCCACCATCCATTTGGCGCTTATCAAATTCGATTCCATCTGTATCTTCTTCTTCAGTCTCTTTCCGGTTTTCACCTTCAATTTTCAATAGAAAAAGGCCCCTCTTGTCCATCAGGTCAGCTTCAGTGGAAGGTAATTTCTTGTATACACACATAGAATCATATGAATTTGTTGATTTTTTTTGACTTCGTGATTCAGTGAAAGCCTACACCGGCGGAGCCTAAAAAGGGCTTGAAATAATATGTTTTTGAATAAATAGATTAATGGGTTGTGGACTGTGAATATTTTTTGGAAATGGCAGTGCAAGGATGGGATACACTGTGAAGTGAAATTAAGGGGAGCAGATAAAGAAAATTTGAAGCTTTGCGAAAGAAAAATTCAAAGTTTAATCTAAAATATTTCTTTTGAGGAGTGAAATAGTGATGATCCAATCAAGGTGTTGATGCCTTTTCTTGTTTCATATCATTTTTGGTTTAACGTAAAGACCAAAACGTTTGTCTTTGCTCAGTTTATGAAATGGTTTATTACTTTTGGGTACGTCTTGCACATCACAGTACTAGGGTGGATAGTAGTTAGTATTAGAAATGGACAGTAATAAGATTATAAGAGGGAAAGGCTCCGTTCGGCGGCTTGGTCAAAAGGAATTGGATTTATAATGTGTATTATTTAGGTTTTCTAGGTAAGATGTGTGGTTGAAAATTGGAGAGAGAAAACGCAGGTGTGCTTCTTTCTATGGGGGCGCGCATCACTTTGGACGTGCTTTACCGGCGTTAAAAAATGGTTTTGCGAAATTGTGCCCATTGTAATTTGGAATTATACTGGCAAAGATGCCATTACCGAACACATTCTAAGGTGTATGTTGATAAACCTTATCAGAACAACTTTTAGGTTCTATTATGTCATTCACTAGCCAGATCACGCTCTTCCTTTTTTCTGCAAAATGCTAGCCTCACACTCATTAGATTCCGGAAAACAAGCTGAAGCACCTCAGTATAGTGTGTTGTTCTCTTTATCAAAGCTATACAACCAAATGGTTTACTCACTGAATGAGCCAATATTCATCTAAGGTGGAGATGCCTAATCTGCCCTTATCTTTGCTCCCTGTTTAGATGAAGTCCCAAAATCTTGAGTGATTGGCCTCTGTAGTTGACAGATCTAGCTGTTTCATCCCAATTTCTGAAATGTTTTTAACAATTTACGTGAAGTTCTTGTATCTTTCATCACATGTGAATCTGATATGTTGATTTCACTCCTTTGAGCCCCCCACCCCACCAATACACACACAAAAATAAATAAATAAATAAATAAAATAAAAATAAAAATAAAAATAAAAATAAAAATAAAAATAAAAATTATGTATCCCTAATAACCCTTTATTATGATTGCCTATTCATAATCTTTGACATTGTTCTCAAAATGCCTTAATCACCAGTTGTATATGGATTAGTTTATCTATTCCTGTGTGATTCAAAAACCTTGAATACATTTTTGTTAACTGTCAACTATCTATCTTCATCGTAGCATTAGGGATGGGGTTTTCTGACCACACCAAATTTGTCAACATACCTTGCGTGGATTGTATCCACTGTATTATGCTTGAAGGATGTTGACAACTCAATTTCTTACCTAAGAGCCTTTTTGGAGTAGGAGTTATTGGATGAATTTTGAGTTTTTGAGAGAATGTGTGATTGAAAAGTGATTGAAAATGTGAAAAGTGATGGGTCCCATAGAAATGTGTTAATTGAAAATGAATTTGAGGAAAATTTTAACTTTACCAAACAGACTCTAAGAGGGGGATTTTTTATTTTATTTTATTTTTATATTTTTGGAAATCTCATATGGTTTTAAAAAAGAATTCAAGTATCCCATCATAATTGTAATGTCAAGAAGATGAAGCTTAGAGTTAAATAATACACAACCACAAAACAGTTTGATTGAGTTCCATCCAATCCTTTTGTTCGTATACCGAGACATTATATTTCTTTCTATATGTGTTCTACATTATGCCTTCTTAAATATGGTAAATAATTTGTATTGAACCGTGCCAAGACTCATGAACCACAAGAAGCATCTAAAAGAAAAATCTACCAAAATTATTGTGAGAGAACATATAAAAGACAAACCAATAACATAGAAAAGATAAATATTCAAGGTGTTTATCCAACTAAACTTCTTGGAATTTACAGAAAACCTTAAGAGAACCAAATGTAACATCATAGAATAGGACCCCGTTTGGTAACAGGAAAATTTTCACCTCAACTTTTCAAACTCAATCTCATCCATCCATTTTTAGTCAAGCCCCTCCATTTTTGCCTTTTCAAACTTTTTTAAACCACACATCCATAAAAAAACTATAAAAATCAAAATTTTCACATTATCAAACAAGCTCAGTCTCTTATTTAAGGCAGTTGTGTGTGCATATTTTACATGTTGCCATGTCTGCATGAACAAACTTATGGTTACCAGTATGATAATGTGCTGGGATTGAGCCCTTATCTGTAGTTTTTGAGTTTATTAATAACCTGCTTTTGTCTTCTAGCACCACCTACATCTGGAGGACTTGCCCCTGCAATTTCCTTGACCGACAATGCATTGAAGCACTTCAATAAGTTGAGGTCTGAAAGAAATGAAGATTTATGTCTAAGAATTGGTGTCAGACAAGGAGGATGCTCTGGCATGTCTTATATCATGGATTTTGAGAACAGAGAAAATGCTAGACCCGATGATTCTGTTATTGAATACAATGGATTTGTTATAGGTATGACTGCATATTCATTTATATTTTATTTTCTTACGAGGAATTTGAAATTGAATTATTCTGTCCTGTTGCACTTGTCTGTACTTGAGCTGAAATTGCTGTCGATAATAGTTGAGTAGTAAACATGGGTGTCCAGGTAACAAAAAATAAGCACAAGTTCTTTCCTTATAGAACTTTTATGTCGCCTGACGTCCAACGTGGCTGCCACATTGGGCAACATAATCTGCCCTACTGTCAGGCAGCATAAAAGCCCTGTCTGTCCTTATAGTCCTGAAGTATAGTGGATATTATGTTTCTTCATGGAGGACTGGTTACCATTGTTTCTGTCCCTAATATTCTGCAGTTGGTGATTTATAGAGGATGAGACCTTTAAAATGCAAACCTTTACCTGATATAGTTTTCTCTGGAAATTGGCCTTCTACATATCATTTTTGTAGTTTAAAAGGTTTGATTTATCAGATATTGGAATGGTGTATATTATCTGACTCACAATATGGGCGTGAAAAAAGTTCATCTTCTTAAAGACCGAATCAAAAATATCTGAAGGTGAAAGTTGTTTGAATTGAGCACATTAACATGTAGAATGAATGAGAAGGATATATTTTGATTGCTAATGCAAGTAGAGCATTTGAGCATCAGATTACTAAATAGCATGAAGGGTACTGCATATTGTGCACTAGATACTTCACCTTTTATGAAGAACGGCGATGATGAGAAGAATTCATTCATTTTTCTTCTCTAACATAATTATCTTTGACATAGCAACGATGCAATCAAAACCATGCATTTGAGTCCATACTTGAAACTTTAATCAAGTACAAGTTCAATGATAAATATGAAATTTCACTTTCAGATGGTATTTCTTTACCCCCCAGGACTTTTCATCTTCTCCATTTGCTGTTGTTCATCTTTTTCTTTTGTTTTTTTCTGACAATGCAGTTTGTGATCCAAAAAGCCTTCTCTTCCTTTATGGTATGCAATTGGATTACAGTGATGCACTTATTGGTGGAGGTTTTAATTTCAAGAACCCAAATGCTACACAAACCTGTGGCTGTGGTAAATCATTTGCTGCGGAGATGTAAGGTTGTATTCTAAAAAATCTAGTCTAGTCGAGTAGAATTGATACAACGTACTGAAACTTGGTTGAAACTTACTTAACTTGTTGGCTACACATTGGACATTGGTGTTGGTCGCTACAATGTTGGACATGACGAGACAAGATAGTACAATAATTATTTATTTTTCTTTAATATTGTTTAGTACTGTCAGTTATCTTCGATAGCTTTTCTGCTGTACTAGATAAGAGATGAAAAATGATACACCATAAGTGGATATAATAGTTTTGCTTAAAATTACAGGGTAAAACTTGTATAATATGGTATATGAAGGATTTTGTATTCCCTGAAATCAATTATTTTAATTAGGGAAAATTGCACAACCCCTAACTTACAAACTTATTATTATTATTTTTTTAATTCAAGTGTTAAATAGTAATTAATGTTATAAATATTATATTATTTAGTGAATGACATTCATACTCATGTAATCCTAGGGATAATTACTTTGTGTATCCATTTCTTCTCCTATATATATGGGGTTCTGGTTCTTAATAAAATACAAGTTTATTTGCCTCTTTATTTTTTTCTTTCTTTCTCTCTATTTCATAACACGTTATCAGCGCGATTTCTCTCAAAATATTAGTCAGAAGGTAAAAAAAATTTTAAGCATAATCATCTGTCATGTGTACCAAAATTAATTTGGCTACAAGTGAATTCTTTTCATAATCATTCATTACGTGTACTAAAATCTATTTGGCAACACGTGAATTTTTTTTTTTTTTTTATACATGTGCATATAAGAATACTGATTTCTGAATTTCAAATTTGTCCGATCTGAATTATATTTGATTTTGTCGATCAATTGATTCCTGTATTTCAACTGGTTCTGCACTTCAAAGTTCCAATTTCAAATAGTTTCTTCAGGCTACAAATTGGTTTGCGTGCAATTATCTATCTAATTCTTATCATTGTTCCGAATTATGATGAATTATATAATCCTACTACGTGCTATTAATTATTCCGAATTCAAAATAATTAGTTTATCCACGTTCTGAATTATGTAAATTGTGCACCCATGTTATTAAGTTTAATTCATGTATTATTTACATACATATTTACGCATCTATTTAATTTATATATTATTTTTATTGTTGAATTATTTTTTTTATCATTTAAATTAATAGTTCATTACGTTGTTGCTCCTGAAGTAGCACGACTGTATATAATTAATATTCCAGAAGAATATTAATATGACTATCATAAATAATTCGTTGTTGTTCCTGAAGTAGCACAACTTTATATAATTAATATTCCAGAAGAATATTAATATGACTATTTTAAATAATTCGTTGTTACTCCTGAAGTAGCGCAATTGTATATAATTAATATTTCAGAAGAATATTAATATGACTATCATAAATAATTTGTTGTTACTCCTAAAGTAGCACAATATTATAATATTCTAGAAATAATATTATTTACTCCAGAAGAGTATAAATTATAAATGTTAATATTCCAGAAGAATATTTACCTACTATTGAAGAAATAATTAGGAAAAATACAACATGCTCCCGAAGTAGCATATATATCGAAGAATGTGTCATAATGTTTATCCCTGAAGGAAAACATACAACTTATGTGATGTTGATGACTTGATTTATTATTATGTGATTTAATCACATTCTTTGAAATTAATTGTATTTTTTTTATTTATTGTGTAGTTATCCAAATGGCAAACATCATTGTTGCACTCGACATATCTGGAAAAAATTATTTATCATGGATCTTAGATGCTGATATTCACCTTGTCTCGAAAGGTCTGGGAGATACAATAAAAGAAGGAAACAAAGAATCCCTACAGGATCGTGCAAGAGCACTTATATTCCTTCACCACCATCTTCATGATGGATTGAAAGTTGAATATCTCACTGTAAAAGATCCACAAATTCTCTGGAAAAACTTGACTGAAATGTTTGACAATCAGAGGACTGTAGTTCTCCCCAAAACTCGCTATGAGTGAATGCATCTTCGTTTGCAGGATTTCAAAACTGTCAGTGAGTACAATTCTGAATTGTTCAGAGTAAGTTCTAAATTAAACTTGTGTGGAGAAAAAATCACTGATCAAGATATGTTGGAAAAAACTTTTTCCACTTTCCATGCCTCGAATATGCTCCTGCAGCAGCAATATCGTGAGCGTGGTTTTAAAAAGTACTCAGAACTTATATCATGTCTGCTTGTAACTGAACAAAATAATGAATTGCTGATGAAAAATCATGGGTTACGTCCAACTGGTTCTGTACCATTACCTGAAGCAAATGGTACCGCATTTTCCTGAAATAAATGCAATATCAAAACATGAATGTGGACGCGGACGTGGAAGAAACCACGAACTGAATTTTCAGGAAAACAATCAGCAATAGGGGAACAATTTTAAATGGTACAAAGCAAACGAAAATAGCATATCAAGAAAGGAGAATGAAGAAATTTTCTTTAGATGTGGAATGAAAGGACATTGGGCTCGTACCTGTCGTACGGCAAAACATCTTGTGGATCTCTATAAAAAATCAGTCAAGGGGAAAGAAAAAGTATAGACAAATTTCGTTGATTATGATGGTCCAATTGATGTGACTCATTTGGACGTCTCTGACTTCTTTGCTGACCCAAATGACAATATTGATCATTTAATTGGAGGCGGTGTACTTGAGAATATTGATTAATTTAATTCTCAGAATTTGAATTTTTATTTTTCATTAAAAGTTAGTATGAATTATGTTTTTACTTATTTTTTTTAAAGTTAGAGACATTTACATTATTAAGCATTTTTAGTTGATTAAAAATGTTACTAAATTTCTTTTTATGAAATCAAAGTTTTAGAATATTTATTTTGTTTTGTTTATAAATTCAGGATGAATGGCCAGGATATCTGTTTAGTCGATAGTGCAACTACATATACTATTCTTCAAGACAATTGAGGTTGAACTATCGGTTGCTCATGTCCATACACAAAATGGATTAGCCGAGTCGTTTATCAAACGTCTACAATTAATTTCTAGACTATTACTCATGAAAACAAAACTTCCAACTTCTGTTTGGGGTCATTTCATATTACATGCTGCCTATTATCAATATTCTCCTTTGCAACTTGCAATTGGTCATGAGCCTAATATTTCTCACTTACGAGTTTTTGATTGTGCCATCCAAGTCCCAATTTCACCCCCACAACGTACCAAATTGGGTCCCCAACGAAGACTTGGAATTTATGTTAGTTTTGATTCACCATCAATAATAAGGTATCTTGAACCTTTAACGGGCGATCTATTCACTGCACGTTTTGCAGATTGTCATTTTGAAAAAAATGACTTTCCCAACCTTGGGAGGAACAAAACTACATCCTGAAAAACAAGGTAAAATTTCGTGGAATGAAACAACTCTATCTCAATTTGATCCTCACGGTAATCAATGTGAGCAAGATGTTGGAAAAATCATTCACTTGTAAAGAGTTGCAAATCAATTACCGGATGTATTTGTTGATACAAGAAAAGTGACAAAGTCACATATACCAGCAGAAGATATTCCTGCACAAATTAATGTCCCTGAACGACAATCTGCTGTAGCAAATGAATCTCAAATACGCCAGAACCGTGGTCGACAAATTGGTGCTAAAGACTCTGTATCTCGAAAAAAAAAGTACAAGAGAAAAACCAACCAAAAACTTCAGAAGAAGTAGTATTTGAAAAGATTGATCAATCAGATATTGAGAATATGGTTCCTGCAGAACCACAAGTATCCGAAAATAATGAGATTTCATTAAATTATTTATTATCTCATAAACTATGGGAAAGAAATACTATTGTCATAGATGACATTTTCGCCTTTAATGTGACTCTTAAAATAATGAAAGATGAGGATCCTGAACCACTGTCTGTCAAAGACTGTCAGCATAGAAATGATTGGCCAAAATGAAAAGAAGCCATACAGGTGGAGTAAAATTTCTTAGAGAAACGAAAAGTATTCGGACCCGTAGTTCGAATACCTGAAAATGTAATCCCTGTAGGATACAAATGAGTTTTTGTAAGGAAAATGAATGAAAATAATGAGGTTACAAGATACAAAGCTCGACTTGTAGCTCAATGTTTCTCTCAAAGACCAGAAATTGATTATGAGGAAACGTATTCTCCCGTAATGGATATTATCACTTTTATATTCTTAATTAGTTTGACTGTGTCACAAAGGTTTGATATGCACCTTATGGATGTAGTAACTGCTTATCTATATTGTTCACTTGATAGTGACATATACATGATAGTCCCTGAAGGACTCAAAATTCCAGAAGCAAATAATACATGCCCGAGAACTATGTTCTCTATTAAATTGCAAATATCATTATATGAATTGAAACAATCCGAACGCATGTGGTATAATCGCCTTAGCGAATATTTGTTGAATGAGGGTTATAAAAATGATGACATTTGCTTGTGTGTTTTTATAAAGAAAACAAATAGTGGATTCGCGATTATTGCAGTATATGTGGATGATTTAAATCTGATTGGAACTCCTGAAGAGCTCAATAGAATTGCAGATTATTTAAAGAATGAATTTGAGATGAAATATTTGGGAAAAACTAAGTTTTGTCTTGGGTTGCAAATTGAACATTTCCCAGAAGGATTATTTGTTCATCAATCTTCTTATACAGAAAAATTTTTAAATCATTTTTATATGGATAAAGCACATCCATTGACATCCCCTATGGTTGTTCGATCAATTGATGTGAAAACAGATCCATTTCGTCCACCTGAAGATGGAGAAAAAATTCTTGGTCTTGAAGTACCATATCTTAGTGCAATTGAAGTGCTAACATATCTTGCAAATTGTACTCAACCAGATATAGCTTTTTCTGTAAATCTCCTTGCAAGATATAGCTCTACACCAACTCAAAGATATTGGAATGGTGTTAAACACATTTTTCGATACCTAAAGTGACGCGAACCCCTTCGGTATGTTGACCTAAAATTTCCACAACAATTTAATACAAAACTCAAGAAAGCTAAAGTGGTTAAATAAAGGATAAACACCTTAACCCAAGTTTAAATCTAACCCAAAATTCAAGGATTAACTAACCCTAGCCCAATGGGTATCAACTAAACAAATTCCAAGGTGGCGGAAAATAAACAACAACACAAGAATAATAATACTCAAGCAAAGTTGATTAACTTCCAAGAAAATACAAGATCAAAGATGTTTAACCTTACCTCAAGAAGGGCCTCTCAAGAGAGCATTTCACATTGAACATCCAAAGTCTCCTTACAAATGAAAATGAAATGTGTATTTAATGTACAAAATGGGTAAAAAGTGTAGGGGCCGTTCTCTTTGTATTTTGAATTTGAATTTTGAGTTTTGGATATTGTTTTGAATTTTGGATTTTGGTTGTTTGTTTTGAGATTGCTGAAAACATGTTCTCTTTGTAATTTTGAAAAACTGTTTTAAAAATAGAAAACTGAAAAATGCGTTTACTTTGTAATTTTTTGATATATTTATTTTGTGATATTTTATATGTAAAAAATAGTTGATTTGTTGAATTAAATTAATTTTAATGTTAATAAATCAGTTAGTTCTCTATATCAATAAATTCATCATTAATATTGTTTCAGCTAAACAAAAATTTAACCCCATACCAATAAAAATCTTAACATGGATCTATATATAATGGCAAAATAATATAAGAACTTCAAGTGAAGGAAGTGTCTCACATTTACAAAAAAAAATAAAAAATAAAAAATTACAAAAAAAATAAATCTTAACATGGATCTATATAATAGCAAAATAATATAAGAACTTCAAATGAAGGAAGAGTCTTAAAAAAAATAAAAAAATAAAAAATAAAAATAGAAAATTTACAAGAAAAAAAACTTAACATTGATATATATATATATAATAACAAAATAACATAAAAACTTCAAGTGGAGGAAGTGTCTCACTTTTACAAAAAGTAAAAATAAAAATAATTTAGAAAAAAAAAAAAATCTTAACATGGATCTATATATAATGACAAAATAACATAAAAACTTCAAGTGAACGAAGTATCTCACATTTAAAAAAAAAAAAAAAATAATAATAATAATAATAAATAAAAAAATTACAAAAAAAAAAAAAAAAATCTTAACATGAATCTATATATAATGACAAAATAATATAAGAACTTCAAGTGAAGGAAGTATCTCACATTTACAAAAAAAAAAAAAAATCCAAAACACGCGTTTTGGTCGTTTTGGATTTTTTAACACAAAATATCCAAAACGCAATAAAATCGTTTTGAGTTTCCTTTGTATTTTTTTTGGTGTTTTGGAAAACGCGTTTCTGAAAATGAGCAAAGTGAACGCGTTTTTGATATTTTTAAAAATCGAAAACTCAAAACGGGCTCAAAACAGCAAAGAGAACGGGGCCGTAATTTCTGAAATTACAAGAACCCCGTTTTTGCAAAACGGAGTGTTTCGGTCGACCGAAATGGGACTTTCGGTCGACCGCCACTCAGCCGAAAGCGACTGATGCTGAATCAAAAATTCCTCTGCAGAAGATCGGTCGATCGGAAGAAAGTTCAGTCGACCGAAATTGGCTGAAACCCCAAACTTCTCATTTTGGCTCCAACTTGACTCTTGGCTTCTTTTCTTGACTTCATTCAATTTTTTTGGCCTCGAATCTTCTTCATTGTCGCCCTTAGAGTCTTTCAAAAGCATGTTCAAAATTGTTCGGCTCGAAATAGTTGATTTTCCCGGTCGAGCCGCCCCATGATCTCATCATACCCTCCTTCTTCAGGATGATTCGACTCGAATCATGGAGTTGTTCTTGTGGCCTCAATGCACCTCCTGGATTAAATGGAAATGTATGGTCTTCATACTTTGCTATCAACCAAAAATATTGTGTGACTTGGACAAAAGGGAAAGGCCGGTCCATGAACTTCTTCGGGCACAAGTGATGTGGAACGAACCCCTCGTCATGGCCAACCTGCAAGAACTTTTTAAATAAAGTGGGGCGGGAAATGTTAGTATCACAAAGCACGAGGTAGGGATCCTCATACTCGTGGTTCATCACGATCAACTCCTCTTCCCGCACCATGAGACACTCCTCCTCGTCTCCAGCATCCAATACTTCAATATTTTCAACTCCCACCATCTCTTCCCCTTCACTCTCCATCGACTCCTCTCCATTTTCAACCTCCCCAACATCCTCAACAAGTTTAAGCTCATGTACCCCCTTATCAACATTTTGTTCACCCACAAGAGAATTTGGAGTGTCATCAATGATCTTTAATTCTAAATCCCCCTCCTTCTTCTCATTTTTCTTACCTAGGGGTACTTCTTCCTCCAAGGTAACCACCATCCCTCCCTCACTCTTTGCACTCTCCTTCTCATATTCCTTCTTGAGCTTCATTTGGTCTTTGCAAATTTCATCTAAGCTCAATGAGAGGATCACAACCTTCTTCCCCTCCATTATGAACCTATACCGGTTCCTCCGTGTATTATACTCCACATCCCTAACACATTGCCAAGGTTTTCCCAAAATGATGTGAGTAGTATGCAAGGGAACTACATCACACAACACTAGGTCATGATAAGTCCCAATGTTGAAGCTAAGAAGAGTTTGCTCACTCACCCTCACTTCCCCATCGTTACCCAACTCTTGCAACATATAAGGATTATGATGCGCTATCACCGACAGCCCCAACTCTTTCACCCTACTAGCACTCACCAAATTGTGGCAACTTTCTACATCTATAATGATGCTACATGGTTTATCTCCCACAAGGCACCTCGTATAGAAAGGATGCTCTTCACGTTTCTCCCCCTCATTAGCATGGCACAAAGGGTTTGGTGGTCTAGTAATTCCCTCCAACTCTCGTTCACCCCTCCTATGGAATGATGGAAGCTTCATTTGCACCAATTCATTATTCTCATCCATCCCATCTCTAGTCCTATCACCCCATTCTACTCCTCTTCTAACTCCCATTCTAGCCTCCAATTTATCCAACCTACTCCATCCCCCTTCCACCTCCTTCAAATATCGAGCCATGATGTGCAAGTGTGGAAAATGTCCTCACAAAGAATTTTCTCTAGTGTTTTCACTCAAATTTTCCATGGAATGTAATCAACTACAACGAGAAAATTTTATTATTCTTGTGAAGTATGGCACCACATAAGCAATAGATATAAGAAAGGATAGTCACAAGAACTAATGGAGGCTTTGAAATGGTAGGACAATTTCTCAAGGGTGCAATATCACAAGGAGTGGATATATACACAAGTAAGCATCAAGGGAAAGCTTTGTATTGAGAAAAGTGGATTCAAACACTTGGTAGGCCAATTTTGGGAAGTGTGGAACTTCAAGTGGTAGGTTACAATGGAATCCCCCCAATTAGTTCAACAATTCAAATGCCCAATATATGATGATCAAAAAATAAAAATGGGCATTCAAATAACCACAAATTCAACAATCAATATACCCAACACATGAATTCAACAAATAAACATGGGCATATAGATTTTCTCCAATTTTTCTTGAATTTTAGGATTTTTTTTTTCAAGAATAAGAACAACAACAAGAAAGTAAAGATATGTTTACCAAATTAGAGCCAATATCTGATACCAAATGACGTGAACCCCTTCGGTATGTTGACTAAAAATTCCCACAACAATTTAATACAAAACCCAAGAAAGCTAAAGTAGTAAAATAAAGGATAAACACATTAACCCAAGTTTAAATCTAACCCAAAATTCAAGAATTAACTAACCCTAGCCCAATGGGTATCAACTAAACAAATTCCAAGGTGGCGGAAAATAAACAACAACACAAGAATAATAATACTCAAGTAAAGTTGATTAACTTTCAAGAAAATACAAGATCAAAGATGTTTAACCTTACCTCAAGAAGGGCCTCTCAAGAGAGCATTTCACATTGAACATCCAAAGTCTCCTTACAAATGAAAATGAAATGTGTATTTAATGTACAAAATGGGTAAAAAGTGTAATTTCGGAAATTGCAAGAAAAACTCCGTTTTTGCAAAACGGAGTGTTTCGGTCGACCGAACTGGTCGACTGAAATTATTTCGGTCGATCACAGGGTTGACCGAAATGGGACTTTCAGTCGACCGCCACTCAGCCGAAAGCGACTGAGGCTGAATCAAAAATTCCTCTGCAGAAGATCGGTCGACCGGAAGAAAGTTCAGTCGACCGAAATTGGCTGAAACCCCAAACTTCTCATTTTTGCTCCAACTTGACTCTTGGCTTCTTTTCTTGACTTCATTCAATTGTTTTGGCCTCGAATCTTCTTCATTGTCGCCCTGAAAGTCTTTCAAAAGCATGTTCAAAATTGTTCGGCTCAAAATAGTTGATTTTCCCGGTCGAGCCGCCCCATGATCTCATCATAAAGGGTACTATTGATATGTGATTATTTTATTCTCAAAAATTGGGATCTTCTTTAGTGGGATATGCAGTGCAGGTTATCTCTCTGATCCACATAAAGCTAAATCGCAAACAGGATATGTGTTTACAGCTATATTATGGAGATCCGTGAAGCAAACCTTGACAGCAACATCCTCAAATCATTCTGAAATTATTGCAAATCCACGAGGCAAGTCGAGAATGTGTATGGTTGAGGAACATGACCCATCATATCCAAGCATCATGCGGATTAACTTCAACTAGAGACAGTCCAACAATTTTGTATGAAGACAATGCAACTTGTATTGCACAACTCAAATGAGAGTTCATCAAAGGAGACAAAACAAAGTATATCTCTCCAAAGTTCTTCTACATGCATGAGCTTCAGAAAAACTGGGGATATCGATGTTCAACAAATTCGCTCGAGTGACAATGTAACTGATTTATTTACAAATGCATTGCCAACATCTACATTCAAGAAATTGGTTCATGAGATTGGAATGCGTCGATTCAATGATTTACAGTGATTAGTATTAGGGGGAGTAGCTGTACTCTTTTTCCTTCGCGTAAGTTTTGTCCCACTGAATTTTCTTGGCAAGGTTTTAATGGGCAGCATTTATTGTGATACTCCAAAATAACTGTACTCTTTTTCTTTCGTTTGATTTTTTTTCCCATTGGGTTTTTATCAAACAAGATTTTAACAAGTTAGATATTTTGTAATATGTCATTCAATGTTTGTAATATGTCATTCAAGGGGGAGTACTATAAATATTATAGTATTTAGTGAATGACATTCATACCCCTGTAACCCTAATGATAATTGCTTTGTGTACCATTTTCTTTCCCTATATATATGGGGCTCTAATTCTTAATAAAACACAAGTTTATTTGCCTCTTTATTTTCTTCTCTCTTTCTCTCTATATCATAACAATTAATAAATATAATATATAATACCTTTGTTTGGTAAAGTCAAGTCTACAATATTTGATTCTTAAATCAAATTTCAAAAATCTATTCTCCTAAAAATCACTATTCATTTAATGCCCTTGCGTAATAAATGAATAGTGATTCACCATGTTGAGTATATCCCCACGTCCACAGGCCCTTGATCCCATTGTCCATATGATATGAGTTCGGAAACCCTGTCCACCAAGGTGTTGTGCGAAGTAATGGATCCAAACGATTCGGATTTTGGAATCCATTAAAAGCAAAATATGTTTTTCTTTTTTCTATTTTTAACCATACATTCTCCAATACAATAATATATTACACGTTTATCCAATATCTTTCATTATGCACATTATCTAAAAAATAAACACCCACCCGTTCATCCGTCTTCATTCCCTAATCTCATTTCTTTTTGCAGCGATACCAAAAAATCTTCTTCACCATTACCTACTTTCCTCTCCTCTCCTCCCATCATCATCCTCTCCTTCACTTTCTATCCACATAAAGAAAAACACAATTCGTTATTTTCAATTCAAATCGTATACAAATTTAAGCTCAGAAAATGTGAAAACCGTCTGCTTATTAAGGTCTTAATTGCATTTTCATGATCATTCTTGATTTAAAGTCATATCTTACGATTGAATCTCATTGCAAAAAGCGATATACTAGTTATTTTAAAATCCATTCCCCCCGTCCCCGTCCCACCATACAAAAAAATAAATAAAATAAAAAAGGGCTCAAGTGTTGATAATGTGTCATGGACTCAAGGTTAAGACTTCGAAGAATGGTGGGAGAAAAGTGGGAGATTTTAATTTTTTTTATTTTGTAAAATAAGTAAGAAAACCTAAACCCTGTATTATTCACAAAACCCCACCGCGCTTCTTTCCTCAGTTCTTGATTCGATGATGGCTGTTTCATCTCTCCACAATATCTCACTCTCTGCTTCTTGTAACCTTAATTCCACTTTTAATTTTCCATGTCCACAAAATCCCTTCAAAACCCACACTCGCGGCTCCCTTCCGCTTTTTCACAACCCCAAAGGTTCCAAATTCCATCACATAGTAACCAAAAAACTCCACATTTCACCAGCACCCACATCAAAATTTTCTCTTTTTAGCTGTTTATTACCACCCCAGAACCATATTCCCAAGATTCTTGTTAAAAATATTGCAACAGTATTACTGGGATCACTTATTATCGTTGGCTCTTTAAAGTCTAGGCCTCTACTGGCACAGCCTGTT
This sequence comes from Ligustrum vulgare, assembly GCA_963555705.1. Lineage (NCBI taxonomy): Eukaryota > Viridiplantae > Streptophyta > Magnoliopsida > Lamiales > Oleaceae > Ligustrum > Ligustrum vulgare. Next base: position 83,625,572 of record OY743168.1, read on the forward strand.
CAAGAAACCGAGAGTCTTGACCAAAAAAGAGAGGACTGGAATGGGAAAAGTAGTACAACTGAAGAAGAAGAGGTGATGTATGTGAAGTTAGTGCAAGAAAATCCAAAAGATGTTGTGGCTCTGAAGATGGTCATAAATTTGAAGATGAGGAATGGGAAGACTAAGGAGGCATTGGAGTATGTGGAGAGATTGATTAATATTCAGCCTAGTGAAATGGAGTGGAGGCTTCTGCAGGCTCTTTGTTATGAAATGTTGGGGAATTTGGGTAAGTCCAAGAGCTTGTTCAAAAACATACTCAAACAGAGGCCTCTACAGCTTAGAGCTCTGCATGTATGATATTTTTACCCCCCTTTTATGTGCTTCCATCTATTTTTCTATTCAGTGACCTTCCATGCATTGTTAATGTTGGATTATATGCCCATAGTGTATAATTCACGACATTTGAAATAAGATATTGATTTATTCTCTGATAAAATGGTTGTTTTAATGTGAGCTTGCATTTGTCCATAGGTCGATTTGATATTACAAATTATGTTTTTAAATCGTTAAACACAGATTCAATTTATAATTCGATCTAAAATTTTGTTCACGATCAATAAATAAATATGAAAAATTTATTTTGATAAGATCGTCTTGATTTTCTTAAAGTCTATTTTTGACTTTGATAATAAAATTGAGAGTACATTTGGAATGTATTGGACGAAACCTCGTGAAATTAACTTGTGACCTTGACCATGTAAATTTAATTTTACTTGACTGTCATACGTAAGACCTTTATCCTAATTGAATGATGGACTTCGATTACTAGCTTAAAGTTCTTTCAAGTATCAATGGGTGAGATCAAATTGCTGATCAATATCTCAATACATTGGGAATTAAAGTGGAATAACAAGGAACATATATTAGTATTGAGGAATTCGTTAAATTTTAGGTATGATCATGAACTCACTGGTTCTTCTAGTGGACAGTTGAATATGAACTCAGTAATTCAACGAGGATTGTTGAATTCTATGATATGATGTGATCACATTGAACTTCAGATAGAAGATGAGAGTTGAGAATATATGAATATACAAAGAAGGGCATTTTGGTCATTTTAAATTTAAATTGCTCCAAATATTCGAGTTGATCGAGGGGTAACATGTAAGAGCGACAAGTCATAGGATATAATTATTGTTTCAATAATTTCAATTTTACTAAGATTACAATCTCATTCTTTTAGTGGAATAGAATGTGATTAATCAATTATTTTGATTTATCAAGAGTTGACCAGGTTATAATTAATTTATTGGAGCTTAATTTAATTGAGTCCTATCAAGTTCTCTTGATAGCTTCTCTATATATACAAGCTTATTGCCTTATTGGGTTGTACAGAAATGGGCCTAAACTATGGTACTAGGGTTAGTAGAGTTTTAGAGTGTCAATGGATTATAAATAGTATTCTAAGACTGTTTTTCTAACCTTAAGACAATTGTAGACGGAATACACACTAAAGTGTATAGTGTATGTTTTCTCTATCGATTGAAAACCCTAATCCTAGTGTAACCTAGATCTAGAAAGACGTGACCACACACCTGTACAACTATCATCGGAGAACACAAAGGAAATCTTGAGGGTTTGAAACTTTGGTGAAATCAAGATCGTTGTTGATAGAGATAATTGTAAATTACGTCACTGGGGTAATCCTCTCAAAACTATTATTTGTGCAAAACCATTTAATCTAGTCAAATACATAAAACAAGTGAATTTCTGCGGTGAGATAATCTTGTGGTGTGTTCGGTAAACTTGTGTTATAATCAACACAATTTTCAACACTACTTTTTAGTCACATATCATTCTCTCTCTAATTTTTAACCACACATCTTACCTAGAAAAACAAATCACACTAATTATTACCTGTTATAACAGTTGTGGAACACAAGCTTGATCATAAGAAATTAATTTTTGTGATCAGACATTTCCGTTGAGTTTCCTAATAGTTAATAGTCACGGGACAGAAGGGAGGGCGCGAGTAACATGTGGTGTAGACTATGAATTGGAGAAGAATGTATTTTCCAGTGCAGCCAATTCACATTTTATGTCTAAATAGGCCTTTTAAACAAAAACATCAGAGTTGTTTGCTTTTTTCACTTTGACTAGTGATTAAGGCCTTAAAATTTCATTTTCCCTGATTTATTATCTGAATATGGTGTTTTAAAACCCAAAAGCATATAAATTATGTAGACACTTATCTTATAAAGATACGAGGTATCCTTCAACTAAGTTACAATTCCTGGGTATGGTGGGGAAAAAAAAAAAAAAATCTATAGTTGTTAATAATACAACTCTATGATGTATATGTTATTCAATTATATAGTATTCTGAACATGATATTGTTTGTGATTATCTATAGCTTAAAGTATCTTGTTTGGGTAACTGATAACTCTATCTAGTCTGCCTTATTTTACAATATGATTTGATATGTATCAACCAACTTCAGATGTGAAATCATAGTTTTTTCACTGTTCTTTCTACAACCCTTACTATTTCTGTTCCTTTTCTATTTTTCCTTCTGCTTGCATTAGTATTATTCTGTGGTCTTAATTTTGGGCATGCTTTTTGTGCTAGTTGTTGCTTGTAGAAACTGAATATTTGTTTTGTCCTATATTTACGTTTATGATGACATCTACCGTAGCTCTGCTCGATTGTAAAAGCACATTTACGTGAAATATTATTTGGCTTGATTTCAATGCAAATTATGCTATGCCTTCAGCCTTGTAAATTTAGCTTGATGAGATACACTTTTTGCACATTGCTATTGTGGATGCCATTTGAAGCAGGATTCTGTTGATTGATTAATCTGCTCGCTTCTATCTATAAGATTGACCAAAGTGGAATGCTGACTTACGTTGTAAAAGCATGTTTATGTGAAGTAGTGTTATTTGGCTTGATTTCAATACAAATTATGCTATGCCTTCAGCCTTGTAAAGCTTGATGAGATACACTTTTTTGCACTGTACTATTGTGGATACCATTTTGATGAGTTAATCCAACCTACAAAACAAACCATTTTTCGAAGAAGAAGAAATCAGAATATATTTCAACACAAAAGAGGCTGGGAACGTGTAAATATGGGTTGGAGACTACTCCTTTGGAGTCATTTTAAAATTTAACAGAAACGTGCCAAACTTTTTAGGTAACCAAAAAATTACGATAAAGTTATTTCATCCCTTTTCGACCTCATCTTTATCTCCAAGGTGGGTATTGAGCATTTGATTTCCTCAAAATACCCTATCTGATTTGGCTACAAACAATTGTGGTGTGGACTTTAATTATTCTTCAACATGGGTTTATAAAACCTTGAAGTTAAACGGGCCTTCAATTTTTCATCATTGCTAAGGGGTTTATTTGATAGCACAAAATTATCTAACACATTTGAAGCAGGATTCTGTTGATTGATTAACTAACCTCCTTCTAACTAGTAGAGGTTCATGAAGAATACGATATGTGCACAAGGGTCCTCACCCCTGGGGAAAATTTTGAATGGGAAATACTTACCATCAAAGACATTTTGCATGGCTTCATTTTTTCCATGTTAAACTCACTGTTAAACTAGAGCTTCAACTATTGTAACTTGTAAGATTGAAATACTGTGCTTTACTATGTAGGTATCTAAGGAGAGATGCTTGCTTCCGATGCTGTAGAGTTTCTAGGCTCATGAAATTAAAAATTCTTGTGTCCGTGTAATAGCAAAATGATTAGTTCAAAGGCAAAGTTTATCTTTCCCCTGCCTGGGTTCGATGACTGCTATTACTTAACCTTGTTTGGGAAAAAAGAGGGAAAGTGGTGGTTTGATTTGGTTGGAGATGAATGAGAAATTAGGGTAGAATGGAGAATTTTATTTTATAGTCTAATGGTTTTGACTTCTCATCAGTGGATACATAAGGAAGTTTACCAAAGGACTTGAAGGAAATTTTCTTATATGGGTGTTCATTTTAATATATTCAAGGTCGCATAATCTGTGTTGAACCTGGTCTGTCAAAAGAAATTGGATATCGAGCAATATCCATGGATAAACTTGTTTTTGCCTTTACAGGTGTGAGATTGCTCATCACTTTCCTTTTATGTTTACGTCCAACTTGTTCCCCTCTTCAACCAACAAATTTTGCAGTAAAATTAGCTCTGATGCTGATTGAGTTGCTGCGTAGCGACTTCTAAATTTGCCCGTGGACATTCTTTCAATCTATTTGCTTCCTACATGTTGATTTTTCGGATTACATATGTGCTTTTTACAGATTGAGATATGTGATTATTATCCAACCTGTGGCTTTTTAACGTTCTTTCCTATAAATTCATGCCAGGATGTGACCTTACATGTTGTCTCACTCTCAGTGTCTGAGTTGACATTTTATGATATGCTGTCAAGAAGAAAATGAATTTTCTTTCTGACATAGCTTAAAGAGTGTCAGGTTTCCATATGCATTCCCAAGTATTATAATATCATGTGGGCACATCAGCTAAATACCCCTACTTGTTTGTGCTATGGCGTGGTGAAAATTTAATTACACTGCAATACTGCATGGGTTCCTCAATCACTTAAGATCATCGAAGTAATTAAATTTTCCATTTCAGGCCAAATTTTGAAAGAATAACTTCATCGTTGATAGACTCTCTGTCTTTATCTATTGCTGCTAATGAATACTGAAACTTTACTGCCTGACCTTTTCTGTAATTAATAGTGGAACTTGTCTTTATGAGTTTCCTTTCTTTGTAGGGTCTGGCAATGGTAATGCATAAGAATCACGAAGGTGCAGCTGTTTTTGAGATGTTGGAAAGTGCTTTGGAGGTTGCTCGTCTTGAAAGCAAAGTCAATGAAGAGCGAAACATAAGAATATTGATTGCGCAGATGCATATTGTAAAGGTGACAGTTTGACAATCTGTGTCAGTTAATTTTGGCTGCTTGATAATGAAATAAGGTTCCGATACCTAATTGGCTTCATTTATCCATTCTGTGAACATAGACATCAATTACAGAGAGAGGGTGGCAAGGAGAGATGGAGAGTAATCAAAAATAGAAATCATTTTTTAATTATTAATGAAATGATGGTTTAGATTTATTGTTACTCTATTGATATTGATATTTTAGGATTAGACTTCGTTCTGGTTCTCAGATGATTGAATTTGGAAATCATTTTGGACTGTTGATTACCACATTGCTGTATTCAGGAAATCCAATGTATTTTTCATTTGCAGGGAAACTTTGAGCAAGCTTTGGAGAACTTCCAAGCTCTTGTTAATGAGAATCCAAGGGATTTTCGACCGTATCTTTGCCAGGTTAGTGAAATAGCAAATTCTTCATGATGCTTGCTAATTTTATTTTATTTTTGAAATTTCTCTAGTTTTCTCCATAATGTTTTTGGGAAAATGGCACAACTTTTCCCTAACATATGGGCCTGTGCACTTCTAGTGTTGATTCTTTCATTGTTGGCACTGGTCCATGTGTGCGCAAATAGTAGAGATTGGCAAAAAAATTCGATTTGATCTGAAAAAATGCCAATCCGCGGATCGGGGTGGGGCGGGGCAGGTCAACGGATCAGGGCGGATCGGTCCCGATCTGCCCCGTTTAATGAAAAAAATTAAAAATTAATTAAAAAATATATATATATATTTAATTTTTTTAAAAAGATTTAGTTTAAATTATATATAAAAAAAATAAAAAATACCATGGATCGGGACCGACCTGAAAAATGGCGGATCGCGGGGCGGGTTCGAATAAACTGAAATGTGTTCGGGATGGATCGGGGCCGTCGCCCCATTACCAACGCTAGCAAATAGTCCTTTTAGACAGTTTTGTTCATTCTAGCGGTCAACTTTCTAATATTGTTTAAAGACAGGTATTTGTAGTCATATCATCATCCTCCCTATTACGAAGAGAGAAATATATGTTTGTATATACAAATGTATATATATGTTTGTGTGTGTGTGTGTGGGGGGGGGGGGGAGGGGGGGGGGGAGGGAGAGAGAGAGAGAGAGAGAGAGATTTGGTTATCTCTTCCCTCTCTCCACCCACCACTTCCATGTCAAAGGAAATGGCCAGCAAACTTGCAGATTTTATGCATTGCAGATTTGGCCAGCAAGCTTGCAGTTTTTATGCATTGTAGATTGTTGACGTCACTTTTTGTCAACAAATAAATGTGGTAGGATCTATGTAGTTCAATGTTGAACCATATATTTGTGGATAATTTGGCTAAGTATACAGCTTTTAAACTTAATGACCAGCGTTGAAATAAAATATAAATACCAAACGAAACCGAAAAGGTAACAGATCAAGAGCGAACTGGGGTCAAAGTTGCATAAATTCACGTCCAGTTCGATACCGATCTGACAGCCGGTCGAATCAACGAAATCAAATAACAAGAGTTTTAAGAGGTTTTTCTTTTTTCTTGTCCTTAAAATAGCATTTATGTCCCTTATTTATAGTAGGGGAGGAGACAAAACATAATCATTACAACATATCACCTTTGCAGTGTGTGACTGATACTGACTAATGACATTGCTGACAACATGACAACAAATGATTACACTGACATATTACAGACAACCATAATTACTGACACATAATACGGTTGGTTTGACGCTTCTACAACGCCGCCAGTCTCACCGCGTTCGGTATTCATATCGGCCAACATCACCTCGGCATAAAGTCACCTCGATTTTACCAAATCACCTCTCTTTAAGTTTAGGTCGATTCCTTAAATCACCTCGGTATAAAGTCACCTCGGTTTTACCAAATCACCTCTCTTTAAGTTGATGTTGGTTCCTTAAATCACCTCGGTTTTACCAAATCACCTCTCTCTTTAAGTTGAGGTCGGTTCCTTAAATCACTTCGGCATAAATCATCTCGGTTCAAATAAAACAACCGTCTCTTTAAGTTGAGGTTGGCATTTTGAGAGCTGACTGCGTTGGCATCTTTCCTTGTTGAACACATCATCCACGTCAGCACGATATGCAACAAATGTCCACTCGAGATCGGTTCGAAAGAGATTTTAAGGACGGATCTCGAAATCCCAGTTGTCTCACGGCCTACTAATTGACGCCTGCTTTTAATATTTCTCAATTCCAACTGTCAGGTGTCGCCACACTGATGGTGTGTTAGTTCTTGGATCAAGTGTCGCCGCCTCCATAATGACAACACGTCTTGTCATTATGACTGATTAATGATGTCTCTCTCTCCTCTCCTTATAAATAGGAGTACTCTCCTCATAAGGAACCTATTGAACCTTCGAAATTCTCTCTGCCAATACTAGCTCGTTTCTGCACACGACCTTTATTTCACCTCGTTAGCAGATCAGAACAGCTTAATTCTTTCGTCAGGTGAGGGTGCTTTGACGTCTCTTTTAAGTTTTTCTTGTTTTAAACTTCCTTTTTTTTAAGTGTCCAGCTCGTTATAATCACTTTTAAGGATGAGTGATAGTGTCAGTTTTGAGAAAAGTGGGGTGAAGTCGGATAATAGAGGTAAAGAGGCCGAACCATCTGTATCCTGGGAGGAGAGTAAGGAAACCCAGTGCCTCTTTCAAGGCGAGGAGGGTGATGATGAAATCCCACAACCCCAACCTCTAGCTATAGTACCACCGTCTCGTTCCATTTTGGCCAGTTCATTTCGATATCCTTCCACAGCCACATTCCAGCGACCCGATCCTTGTACTAGAAATTTATTTGTCAGGAGACAGAATATAACCTGAGGCATATTTTCAGATTCATGTGGTTAAAATTACCTTTGGATGGTTCAAATGAAGCAATTAATAGTTGATTTTTTGGGGTCAAATGCTGTTAAACAAGTTTGGGACAATTGCTTACCTGTGACGAAGATTAAAGTAGATGGCATTTTAATTATTCTTTGTAAATGCTGGAGATGAGAAGAGTGGTGTAAAACTAAGGTAGATGACTTTTAAATTATTCATTGTAAATGCTGGATATGAGTGGTGTAAAACTAAGGTAGTCTAACAATGCACCGCAAGAGTCACTCACTGTTTAAGGAGGCAAGACGATTGAAGTTAGTGTTGGACTCAAGTCACTCTACGGTATAAAATGTTCTAGTCCTGTCCAGTACTCGTTACCAAACATGCGCTAAGTGTCAGGGTTATAACTGAATACTCAAACTATACAGAGCTTTGTTGGGCTACTTTTTCATATTCTTCTCCTTTGGGTCAATTATTTGTTTAGTTATGTAATATAGTTTAAAATACATATTTTCGCTATTAGGTAGCTATACGATATTTGTTTTGTACAATCTCGACTAATTGCTTCATGAAATCTATTGCAGGGAATCATTTACAGCCTGCTGGACAAAAAGAAGGAAGCTGAAGAAAACTTTGAGATTTATCGAAGTCTTGTGCCTGATGAGTTTCCACAGAGGGGATTTCTTGATGATGTTGTCTTGGCGGCGAAAACAGAGTCAAGGCAACAGCTCGAAAAGGAGTTGCAAAGCTAAAATTCTGTACAAAGACTTGAATCTTCCATATCTACAGTTTTAGCCCTGAATCTTGATTCTTGACCAAATGTTTTAGTTCTTCGGACCAACTTGTACAGTGAAAAGTCCATTCGTGGATGTTGCTTGAAATGATAAAATTCTCTAGGCAATGCCATATCCCTTTTTTACTTTTAGCACGAAGAACAAAGATGGAATTTTACACAATTCTTTACATGAAAACTTGCATCCTAATAGCTTATGTATATATCAGTGTAAGACTTGCACTTCTAACTCTAGAACAATGCAAGTAAAACCAACAGCCCAGCAAGAATGCTTGTTCCTGTCTGCAACCACAGCCTTGTACCGGCACTCTCTAACGCAATTGGAAAGAGACATTCCGATGTGGAAGCATTAGTCTTAACAATCTTTGCCAAACCCTGGAAACTACAAGCCTCCACATCCTGATTCTGCATTTGGAAATACATGTTGAAAGCATAGGAAATGTTGGCCTGTACGTTGCCCAGGTTATTGCAGGAGGAACCATAGTTCAGTGCTGTGCAATCTCCCATCGAACAAGCATAACCTAGGTTGTCCGGAACAAGGCTCATGTTCTTCATGTCACTGTTGAATGCGCACCACCGTTCTTCCAAGTACTTAATGCCCTTTGCGCCTACCGGCATTTTGTCGTGCCCTTGGCCAGTGAAATCCACCGGAAACTTTGGCTGTCCATCGTACTGGAATATGCCCCAGTGGCGCTCGAAATCACCTGGAGCAATGCTCTTTTGGTTCTCATCCGTGAGACTAAACATATAATACTCGATATCTCCAGGATAAAGAGGGGTTCCTTTTTTCGTTGCCATTTTCTTGAAGAATCCATCATAGAATTTTTTAGCCAGCTTGACATTGGCCTTGATGTGCCCTCCTGTTGGCCAACCAATCTCCCCAATAATGATTTTCATTTTCTGGATACCAATTTTTCTCAATGACCAAACAAGGGTATCTAAATTTGCATCAAGCATGTTGGTATACGAAATCCCCTTGTCCTGAACTGGCTTACCACCACCATCAAAGAAGGCGAAATCCATAGGGAAATCAGGATTATTGTATAGACTCAGAAAAGGGTATATGTTGACAAGAAAAGGCGAGTTATTTTCTTTGAAAAACTTCAGAATCTGAATCATATTTTCCTTTATGTCTGAACGGAAATTGCCTGCAGATGGAGCATTTGATCCTGATTCATACACATCTGCATTCTGGGGTGTGGTTACTTTGATTTTGTCCCCAACACCAGCTTCATCAAGAGCTTTCTGAACATTCTTCAATGCAGGGAAAGTTGTCTTCATATTTGAACCATTGTAAGCCTTCAAGAATGGCTCGTTTCCAACAGCAATATACCTGTAAAAAATCCATGCAAAACTCAGAATAATATTATCATCTAAAAACTTAAACGACGACGGAACCTGTAAAATTTCATACTTAATATTGACTCCTCCATCATATAAATGCTTGGTAACATTTTCTTTGACCCAATCTTCGGCCTCATCATAGTCATTGGCAAGTTTAGCCAACTGATTGTTAGGAATGCCAAGCACGACCTCAATCCCGGTTCCTGCAAAGAATTTGACAGTCCAGTGATCCGAGTCAAACAGTTTTATCTGATCGATTTTGTTGTCCTTAAGCATTTGAACTATCGTGCTGGGTTGCATGTTTTGTGAAGCTTGGGTTCCCCAATTCACGCCTATACCCTGTACGAGGTTTGGCGAAAATAAGAATGCAAGAGAGGTCCATGTTATCAGGACCCTTACAATGTCCATGGCTTCAACAGGGAATGGAGACTGATTCTGAGTCAGATGAGGTTCGAATAAAACTTTATGGGAATGGAATGGAATGCAAATTCAGGAGGAGGAGGAGAAATTGGGAATCCATCGATTCCATTGGTTTAGAGGACTGATTAGATGAAAACAAGGAGCGCTGGAAAAGGGTGATCCCAGCTTTTTTTGTTGGTTCAAAATTACTCAAAATGGAAATTTCGAATGTAAAATTTGGAATTATAAATTAACTAATATGATGCAGAGTGATTCTATTAAACTGCATAATTTCTATGTTTTTGGAAAATAAAATTCTATTTTTGATTCTGAAATATAATAACTCAAGACTAATGCTAATAACTGTCTAAGATGATTTTTATTCCACTGGTTAAAAAATTCATTTTTTATTTTTATTTTCTAGTTTTATATTACATGCTTAATTTGGACTTTAGGTGAAAAAGATATAGGGGTGTTAAATGGCTCAGTCGAGCTGCTTGATTCGCCCACCTTCAAGCTTGGCTCGTCGCTTGGTGTTTTTTTTCCTTCTCTAAATTTGAATGGAAAAGTGTACCTTCACTCCTTAAAGTGTAATGAAGATATAAATTTTTAAGAAATGTCAAACGTTAAATATTATATATCATCAAAAGAATTATAATGTTATACAAACTCTCTTGCTTTGTGTATTATTTATGTTATCTAGTTTATTATGAATTATTTTCAATTCTAGTCCTTATATATAAAGAGTTGCCTCTTTGTTTTAAGCATCTTGAATTAACAAGTCTTTTGAGTTTATCTTTTATTCTCTGGTGGATTCTAGTTTTCCTAAATTTTAAGATTTTCACTTGGATTACTTGTTTTGCGCGGTGTCAAGTGATATTAGAGCACGCTTTTCTCAACTCTACATTCTTGATTCATATCCATGGATAACGTACCAATTAATAAAATTGGCGAATTGACATTCTTACTACTCAATTTGGAGAGACTCGTCAATTGTTGTTACAAGTTATTTGCAATAACGATGAAAACAATGGCAGGATGGCCAACATGAAAATAGAGAATTAATGATGATTGGGTTGTTGAGCCAGTACTAGTTCGATAGGAAAATAACAAGAGATTTGCAATAGAAGAAAATAATTGTGAGTCAGAAGAGAATTTCGAAGAACCACCGCGAAATCTTGAACATCAAAATCGAAATACCTTTTACGATTATTCGCTTAAAGCATATATTCCTCCCTTTTCTTAGTAATATTAAGATCGATAATTTTCTGAATTGGTTGGTGGAGGTTGAACAATTTTTCGAAATTATGGATGCTTCAGAGTACAGTATGACTAAGATGGTGACGTTTTATTTTAAATCTGCAGTAGCGGTATGGTGGGATCAATTGCAGAATACTCGAAGGAGAAAGCTAAATAGTCGAATTCAAACATGGAGAAATATGAAGCAGTTTATGATGGGTTGATTTCTACCTATGGATTATAAACAAATTCTATATCGCATGTACCTGGGATGCACGTAGGACATTCGATAGTATCGGACTACACCAATGAACTTATAATGCTGGCAGAGTGAAACAATCTGTCAAAATCTGATAATCAAAGAGTAGCCAAGTATACCAGTGGTTTGAAGGTGGTTATACAAGATAGAATTATTTTACAGAATATTTGGACATTGCAGGAAGCCCTTCGCCTATCTATTCTATTATGTATGGCTGGCTTGACTCCGCTCACTTAAAGACCTGGTTAGCACTTACTGGTTTACTTGATTGATTAATTGTTCAAGTATGTTCTCGGGAAGATGGTTCAAAAGAAGATGCTTCTGGAAACTTCCACCGTTAAGTTTTTCATCAACGTGTTTGTGATCAAGCAAGTCAATTAGGTTAGAAAGAGAGAATTTCGTATTTTTTTTCCTTCAAAAAAAAAAAAAAAAAAAAAGAATTTGATGATCTCATAGGTTCACTAATTTCTTAACTATTGACCGGTCTCTTTGTACTTTATAGTCTTTTCATTACATCACTCGAGTGTATGATCGCTTTAATCAAATTCTGAAAAGTCTTTCTCGTGAATCCCATTTAGATTAGTAGGGGTGAGTTCACTTGGGTCTATAGGACTCTATCAGACCCGATAAGTAAGCATTGTTGATAGCTCGAATGGCCAGCTAACGATGGAACTCTAAGGTAAGACCTTAAAATAAAATGCATGATTCAAAATTAGGACAATGATGGAGTTTAATACAAGGACGACCTATTATAGAAAAGTTCTCCCACCTGTCAAGACATCGTCATTCGTCCCTTTGAACAAAGGAAAGGCCCCACAACAAACCCCAGCCAACCCGAACAGGAGCAAAGTTTACAACAAAGGTCGATTTAGAAATAAAGGCTAAACTCAAGGTGCACATCAGAACATCAATCTGTATGCTAGGCCCACATAAGATATCTGTTATAGGTGCCACAAGCCCGGGCATCGTTCCAATACCTATTCGAAAAGAAAGCAGGTTAATTTGTTTGGGTCGAAAGATATTGGACTCGGAAGAAGAAATTGAATGCGGAAGATGAGTACTCAAGAGTTGAGTTTGGTGTTGAAAGGCTTACTTTGGTATTGCAAAGGGTCCTTTTGTTGCCTAAGGAAGAAAGGCAACATCTTCCATTCGTTTGTTCTAAAAAAAAAAAGGTGTGTGAGATGATTTTGGACAAAGAAAGCTATGAGAAATTTGCATCGAAAAGGTTGGTCAATTTGCTGAAATCATCAACTGAGAACCATCATAATTCTTGTTCTCTAGATTGGGTGAAGAGACGTCATTCTGTTCGGATTGCTAAGACTTGCAAGGTACATTTTCCATTGGTAACCATTATAAGGATGAAATTGTGTGTGATGTCATAGACATGGATGTTTGACATATCTTTTTGGGGCGTCCATGGTAGTTTGATGTGCGCGGACTTTCAAGGGGCGTGATAATGTAGTACTCTTCTCATGGGGCCGTCATATGATCCATTTCACCTCTCAAGTATCAAGTATGCGGAGACATCCACCCAACAATGACCTCAAAGTATTTGTTGGTCACACCGTCCCTAGAAATCGTTGGATTTAAATGCTTGAAAGAATTATATGCAGATGACGGTAACTTTAAGGAGATTTGGAGCAAGTGTGTAAAACGTGAATCAATTGCAAATTTCTATATTAGCGATGGATATTTGTTCAAAGACAACCATATTTGCATTCCAGTTTCATCTTTATGTGAAAGTCAGTTTAGAAGCCATGTATTATTTGCCACAGTTGAGTCGAGATGTTGGGGTTATAGTCAAAGTTGTTCCTTTTGTCAGGTTTCGAACGGTCAATGCAGAATACCAGGTTATACATTCCAATTTTTGTCCCTCAAGGTATAAGGCAAGATCTTGCTAAGATTTTCACTTTGGGAAATAGTAAGAGTATTGCCACTGAAAATTGTTAGCAGTCCATGATGAAGAAAAACAGAAATTGGAGGAGATTAACATGAAGCATAAGGCAACGACAGATTTACATCGATGGGATGAATAGTTTCAGGAAGGAGATTCAGTGGTGTTACTAAGAAATGAGAGGTTTATTGTTGGTACTTACAGCAAGATGAAGTCGAGAAAGTATGAGTTTTTCAAAATACTTTTAGCGAATCAACAACAATGTCTATGTTATTTATTTTTAGCTTCTATGGGTAGTTCTTTGGAGGTTGAAGACACTGATATAAAACAAATGACTGAATGGATTAAGGAACAATTAGACCAAAAAGGATAAACTCGTAAATTACATATTTGACGTTCGAGCTCAGATTTGGACTAATAATACCTTTTCGAAAAGGAAACAACTAGACAGACAAGACACACTGATATGATGTGATGTATGGTGGATTTTAGCCATATGAGTTTGTTTAGAACTCGAAAATAGATTTTTAAAATTTCAGTGGTATTTCTTTCATTTACATTTCGTTCTGTAACGCAATTAAACCAATTTATATAAACAAAAAAATTTCTCAAACTACTTTTTTAACTACACACATTTTTTTTCACCACTTTTTAATCACACATTTTACCTCAAAAATAACAAAAAGCCAATTTATAAATTGCTAAATTGTTAAAGAACAAAGCATAAGTTTATTTCAAATTCATTTTAATTTTAGTTAATATAGACTAGGTTTTCTTAGAAACCCTTTTATATAAAGGTCTTAGCCTTTTGTTTTAAGCATCTTGAATTAATAAATCTTTTGAGTTTACCTCTTATTCTCTAGTGAATTCCAGATTTCTTGAATTTTAAGGTTTTGCTGGAATTTCTTATCAACTTTACTACACTCACAATGAGTATCACAATGAAGATGACAATTAGCCTACGTGGCACAATCATGTTTTTCACGCATCACACCATCTTTTAAATCAACAACACTTTCACATCACCAAATTGTCACCTATATTGTCAAGATAATTGTGCAAGTAGATTAATTCATCTCTTATTTCCCGTTGCGTCATATTGAGAGCCAAAAAATATTAATAAGAATGATAATTCGTAAGAACATAGATCGTGAAAGAGGATGGACATATTACGTCAAATCCTATATTTCATGAACGAACTTCATAAATTTATCGGCAGATTTCTTGTTCGTCTTTGGTGCTGGAGATGTAGTGATATAGGAAAAGAATAAGAAAACAATTGACAGAACTTTCGTTCTCCTTCGCATACTAAATTCAATGTTAAAAACATGCACGTTTGGTGTTTGACTAAACAATTACAAGATCCTAAATTAATGGCAAGATGAATAGTAAAAGAAAAGGTAAAAACATTGCAAATCTACAAACTCTACGAATCATTTCTCCACTTGTAGAATGTAAAAGTGCTTCTCCAAATGACACTCCAGCAATGGCTTCTTCAGCAGCCAAGATCTCCACAGGGAAAATGCATGTGCCAGTCGATGGATTATTAGGAACAACCTTTCCCAAACCTTGAAAACTGCACGACTTATTTTCTGCATACTGGCCCGTCATTTGGAAAAACATATTGAATGCGTAAGAAATATTGTGTTCAAAATCCAGGTGACTGCAGGATCCTCCAGGAGCCAGGGGGCTGCAATCTGCCTTCTGACATGCCATTTCGAATTCAGTTTTCAATGCAGTGATATTGCTGACGTCTCCGTTGAATATGCACCATCGCTGAGGCATGCGGGTCACTCCTCGGGCCACGGTTGGGAAGATGTCACGCCCTCGTCCGGTGAAGTCAATCTTATATTTAGGCACCCCGTCGAATCTGTAAATCCCCCAGTGGCGCTGGAATGCGCCCCTGTCGATTCTCAGCAAGTTTTCATCGGACAGGCTGTGCAGATACACGTCGATAGGGGCTCCAGGCTGCAGCGGGCTTCCTCGATTTCCGGTGACATAGGGCAGGAAGCTTTTGTAAAACCGCTCAGCATTTTCTGGACTCGCGTTAGGGTAGCCGTCCGTCGGCCACCCAACTTGTCCCGCCATCAGTTTCATGTCGCGCACCCCGGTTTTCCTGATCGCCCAAAGGAACGAATCGTGAAGGAAATCGAACGCGTTCGTGTATCTTAGGCCGTTGTGGTCGACAATGGAGAAATTCGATTTGTTATCAACAAATGCAAATTCAGGGTCCCATCCCCTTAGGTGAACATAGTAGATGGGGAAGATGTCCATGAAAAAAGGAGCATTGTTTTCTCTCTGGAAACGTATTATATCCACCATTATATTCTTTATATCAGGCCGAAAATCTGCCTCTGATGGAGTCGAGAAATTCGAGTTTAGGACATCAAAGAAATTTGAAATTATTGCTTTCACCTTATCTCCATAACCAGCATCATTAAGGCTATTTTGAACTATTTTCAGCACATCAGATGCATAGTAAAATGTTAAATTGTTGTATGCTTGTGAATACGGATCCGTCCCCACAGAGACATACCTGTAAAAAGCTCCCAAAAATGGATTAAAATTAAAGACGAAAAAAATAATAAATAAATAACACGAGCAAGATTAAGATACGTACCTTATATCAACTTCTTCTCTTCTGAAAGGGATAATTCGTTGGTTAATCCATTTTCTTACGGCATTAGGGTCTAGCAGATCCTTGAGGCTCTGATTAGGAATTGTAATGGTGACGCCAATTCCGCTCCTGGAAAAGGCCTCCAGGACATTTTTACTAGCGCTGAACATTCTCACCTCACGAATCTCGTTTTGCAAGAGTAAATCTACCACCATGGATGGGATCAGTCTATTTGTGGTCATCCTTCCCCAGTTTATGCCTACAAAACCCTCTACAATGTTGGTCGAGAACAAGAATGCGCAGCATGTCATCACGATCATCAACGGCATTCCACGACGAGCGTGAAAAAATTGCGATACCGTCATGATCGTGATATTTTTCGAAAAACGATCCGAGTTTTGTAGAACCTGATAAAAATCCAACTTGATGAAATTTATGTATGTTTAAGGAGGGAGAGGATTTATCAGAGGCTTCTGTTTTTTTGTTTTTTTGTTTTTAATTTTGTGGGTTGAGGGGGACCTGCTGCGAGAGATTTCAAGGAATATGTAATGTGTTGGTGTTTTGTCAACGTTGTCAAAGGGAAAAAAAAGGGTCTTTCCTTGAGTTTCGGAGCCAAAATACCCGTACATGGTGTTTCTAACTTTTTTCCGTTACATTTTTTATCTTCAATATTCCATTGTATAATACATTCAAAGTCTAGTTCTCAAACTATTTATGGTGATAAATCTATTTATGGGTATTCCCCTTAAACAATTACAAGATCCTAAATTAATGGCAAGATGAATAGTAAAAGAAAAGGTAAAAACATTGCAAATCTACAAACTCTACGAATCATTTCTCCACTTGTAGAATGTAAAAGTGCTTCTCCAAATGACACTCCAGCAATGGCTTCTTCAGCAACCAAGATCTCCACGGGGAAAATGCATGTGCCAGTCGATGGTTTATTAGGAACAACCTTTCCCAAACCTTGAAAACTGCACGACTTATTTTCTGCATACTGGCCCGTCATTTGGAAAAACATATTGAATGCGTAAGAAATATTGTGTTCAGAATCCAGGTGACTGCAGGATCCTCCAGGAGCCAGGGGGCTGCAATCTGCCTTCTGACATGCCATTTCGAATTCAGTTTTCAATGCAGTGATATTGCTGACGTCTCCGTTGAATATGCACCATCGCTGCGGCATGCGGGTCACTCCTCGGGCCACGGTTGGGGGGGACCTGCTGCGAGAGATTTCAAGGAATGTGTAATGTGTTGGTGTTTTGTCAACGTTGTCGAAGGGAAAAAAAATGGTCTTTCCTTGAGTTTCGGAGCCAAAATACCCGTACATGGTGTTTCTAAACTTTTGTTTCGTTACATTTTTTATCTTCAATATTCCATTGTATAATACATCATCTTTAATAACAATTATCATTCAAAAACGTCGTTTTAAAACAAGAATCAAATTATGTGAAAATACTTTTCATTATTTCAAAGCACGTAAGCAAAATCAATCCTGCTATTCGTACAAATCAGTATACAGGAAGACGTACAAATATGACATTGTAGCGGAGAAGTCTGAGCCGACTTCTCTACCATCTTTTTAACTACAGTGAGAAATCTGTATATGCACCTGTATACATGTATCTCTACAAATGGCATTTCTAAAGAAAAATATATATTCTAACAAAAACCATGATCATTAATTAATGACGAGATGTGAATAATTTCATGTTTGATACAAATTAAAATCAAGATTTTAATCAAGTTAAAATTAAAAATTAATTTCAACCATACATTATATGAGATCTACAACATTCCAACAATATATTTCATCAACTTTTATCAAAATTTATTAAAAATTTGATTTTAATAGCCGTCAAACAGGAGTTAACAAAAAAGTTAGATATGAGTTCTACAATCAACATAGGCAATTAATGTGGGATACAACCATTAAAAAATATGATGTAAATATAATTTCCCATTTTCGACAACTAATATTTTAATCTCTTCAATATATGTAAACCTCCTTGAATTTTAAGACTCAAAAACTATAGAAACTCCTAGTTTATAAACTATATATATATTAACGATTTTGAGGTAAAAAGTAGTTGTTGAAAATTGGAGAGAGAAAAAGTATATGTTTAAAAAGTGGTTTGAGAAATTGTCGAATTTATAAATTGGTTTATAAACAAATTTATTTTGTTCACCAAATATTTGCTTACTTTTAACAACAAATTCCTTTCATCAAAAGCTAAATATAGGGCATGTTTGGGATGATTTTAGAGAAGTTAAAAGCTACTTTTGAGATTCAAAAAATTATTTTGATAGGTTTGACATTTTTTTTTTAAAAGTGCTTCACCAGTAACACACTCTGCTTTCTAATTCGTGCATCTAGGCCGTCTTTCTCCCAATGTCCTTTTCGACCGCAGTTGAAACACTTGCCTCTCGACTTTCCATTTTCTTTGGGCCTTTTTGTTGCTCTCATGCTTCTTGTTGTTTTTATCATCTTCCTTTCAAATCTGCCTTTCAACTTAAAACTAGAGGGCTATTAAATGATGCATGAGTATCGCCATTATTATCTTAAGATCACTTTCCACGATTTAACTCAATCATCAACTCAGTTAATGGCATCTTCCTCTTTTGTAAGTAATAGTCCGGAGTAAACTATGAGTAATTTAATATCATCTTTTATGGTTTCTTTTGTGAAAACTATTAGAAATCTCTATTTTCTTTTGTGTCAGGATAGATAGCGTGTGGCTATAGTGAGGTTTGATGTATTGACTTACTGTGTGTAGTCCCAATAGATAGGTCAAGGGTTTTCTTGTTTCTTTTCATGTATGATCTGAATAGATTTGGGTTGTAACTGTGATTATTTTATTCTTTGTGAATATTTGCAATAAATCGAAGTCGAATCCTCACTTTTTGGAGCTTCAACGAGAAGTAGCCAGATGTTATGTGAACTCTGGCCTTCGAGCATAAATTCTTGGTGCTTTGAGTTCTTTATTATTATTATTGTGATTTTTGCTGCGTTTGATGAACAATACTTTAACCTAGGGGTGAGCATGAGTTGGGTTGTGTCGATTTTTTGCCCAACCAGAACCCAACCCATTACGGTCGGATTGATAAAAAATCAACCCAAACCAACCCAATTACGAATTCAAACCCAACCGAACCCACCAAATTTCGGTCGGGTTGGGTCGGGTTGGTCGGTTTGGGCTTTGGCCCAATAAGTAAAAATTTTGAAAAAAAAAAAAAAAAAAAACTCATAAATCTATCTTTAATTCAAATCAATTATGTACACTACAATAACCAAAAATATCAATATTTAAATAAGTCAAGTTTCATTACTTAAAAAAAAAAAAAAAAATCCTTTTTTTTGGGTTGGGTTGGGTCGGGTTATTCACCCAACTCGCAACCCGACCCAACCCGAAAAAAAAAAATTAAAAAAAATTCGAACCCAACCCAATTTTCATGAAAAACCGACCCAAACCGATCGGGTTGGATCGATTTGGACGGATTCGACGAGTTGGATCGATTTTTGCCCACCCCTACTTTAACCCCAAAAATCGTAACAGGCACACAACCCAACAATCTAAACACACATTTCACCTATAGCAATGCAATTCTCAAATTTATCCAAAAATTGGCCACATAGTAGGAAAACTATTAATACATATAACAAACTAGTATTTCACTCGTTCGATACACGAATTCGACCGTTTTTTATTTAATTAATTGAATTGAAAAATAATATTTATTACATATGTATATATAGTCTAATTTCAATAAAGAAATTGTCAATAATACACATGTTATTTTATAAAATACCGTAAAATTTGTCAATGAATCAATATATGTTGTCAAACTATTTCTTCTTAATGGATGATCACGTCTGAAATTCTTTTATTGAGTTATACTCCAAATATTTTTTAGCATAAATTTTCTTAAAAAAATGATTAGTTTGCACAAATTTTAGCAAATTTATTTATATTTAAATATATTAATCTCATTTTTTAAATTTCCAATGTAAGAAATTTATATAAAATATCACATTAATTACATTCTGATATATTTGATCCAATTTTTTTTAGTTCCATTGTAACACAATTACAATAACTATTCAAATTTAACAAATAATATAACTAATTAAAATTATAATAGCTTCTTTGAAAAGTAAAAGTCAATTATATATTTAAATAATAAATAATTGTTAATTTCAATAATTTTATGAGTTATTATTAACTTCAAAGAAAATGCAAATTTAGTCGTTTATTTAATGTATAATGTTTGATAAAATATTATGAATACAATATTGATTATGTGTAAGGTATCAACATATTTCTCATAATTTTTGCTTTTTCCTCCCGTATTTAATTTTTTTTTCCCAATTTTTGTTTACAAATATCACTCACAATAATTTTAAATGCGTGTTTAATCTTAACCCAAAAATATTTATATTTGACCAATAAAATCATATTTTTACACAACTATTAAATTAAGAATGATTAAAAAAATATTATTTATTATTAACCATAATATTCACAAGTTCTGCATTTGCCTCTCGTATTTAGCATTTTGTCCAAATTTCTTTCAAATACATCAATCACAATAATTATAAACACGTGTTTAATTTTGACCCAAAAAATATTTGTATTTGACTAATAAAAATAAACCTTTATTTACAAAATCAAGTATTTAAAATAATACTTATAAATTTTGCAATTATCATGATACTTTCAAAATTCATTTTCAATCACACATTCTACCAATAAAATAATATACTCATAAACTCAAAAATATTTCTTACATTTTAACCATACATTCTTCAAAATTTGTTATTAAAAATCACATTATTTTGAAATAATAAGTCTCAAATAGGGGCATAGTCCTGAATACAATTAACATTTTGGATCTTAATAGCTGTCTTTGTTTCTTCCAAATTACGGGCTCCTATAAAACAAGGTCATTATCAATGAACTTAGGGTTTGATCAATGTAGGCTACACTATCAAATATTGTTAATTCCACGGTGCTTAAGCCTAATTGAGTATGCATTTTCAAAAAAAATAATAATGAAAGCAATGATTATTTGGTATTGATAAGTATGTTGTACACACTTATTTTACTTTTAAATTGATATTTTGATAGACAAATTGAGCGAATTTCTACTTATAAATTGTGTCTTGTACAATTAGGTACAACCTCAATGTCCAGTGACGTAATTGAAAGAAATCAAAAGTTTGGGGACTCAATTGCAACATCTCAGAAATATGGAGGACTGGAAGTACAAATATTTCAGAGGTATTTTTGTAATGAAAGTCAAAATGTGGAGACCTAATTGAAGAAAATCAGAAGACTATGGACTTGACTGCAAAAATTGGAAGCTGGCCTCTCGGGCTCAACCACGCAACCGCATGGTTTAACATCCATGCAGCCACGCGTTCATTTAGAGAGTGGGTAGTGAGCATTTTCAGATTTCCATGCGGCCGCAATCCTTTGGCTTGCCCGGCCGCATGGGTCATTTTCGATCCAGTCCCGGATTTAATTTTTATATTTTATTATTTTTGGTTTAAGGGCGTGTTTGGCTCCGTTTGGACGAGTTTTTGGGGATTTTTTAGTTCTAATTTTGGAGAGTATAAATACTTCCACTTCTCCATTTCACAAGATACCCAATTCATATCACAAACCTTAGCCCCTTTCTCTCTTTTCTTTTCTTTATTTTCATTTCTTCTTCTTTTGTTTTTCTTTCTTTGTTTTATTTAGTTTTTTATTTCAAAGTTCTAGTCACCATTGAAGCAAGGAAGCAAGAAGTGATGTGAAGTTTTAAAGCATTGTTTAAGGAATTTTGGAGTTAAAAGTCAAGAGAAGTAATTTATTTCATTATCTTGTATTTTAATCTTTGATTTCTATATTTTGTGATGTATTTTTATAAACATCAACTTTTATGCATTGAGCTAGTTGTTTAATGTTAAGATGATTGATGTAACTTAACTTAGTTTAAGTAATTTTAATGTTTGCTTATTAATCTTGAGCTTATTAATTCATGTGTATTTGTTATTGAAATGAAATTATTCCATTTGTTTGATTGATCACCAAATATGTGATTTGTGGAGTGTATGATGATCGAGAGATATTGAACATTTTAAACCAAATAAGAAATGCTCTAGGTGTTAATTTAGGAGATAGAAATATACTCCTATCCCTGGTGATCCATTGAGACATTTTCACAAAAGAGCTACTGCAATTGATTGTTTTTAATCGACATAGAGATATAGTAGATTAAACCAATTAATTAGAGTAAATTTCACTTGAGAGAGATAATTTGCTGAACTTGAAAAATCTGGTTTAACATTGTGAATGAGTAATCTATTAATTTGCATGTGTTGAGAAATTACTTAAATGAAAGTTAAAGTAAATCATGAATCTCAACTATTTTATCTTTTATTTTCCTTATTTTAATTTAGTTTAAAATTAGTCTCTTTAATTTATAATTTACAAAAACCATATTTAATTATGTGTTTAATTTGTTAAGATTAAATTAACTAGAGTGTAATTGAGCATACATTCATCGTAGGATCAACAATTCGGACTAAAAAAATTCACTTTATTACTCGTACACGATCCGTGCGCTAGTAGTACACTATTTTAGCAAACATGTATGAACCACTTTATATGTATTGTTGCTTCTTACTATATATTTAAATCACTAGTCATACATTTAATTGATTTATATATGTTTTCGAGGTAAGATGTGTGGTTTAAAAGTGAAGAGAGAAAATGTGTGTTGTTAAAAATGATTTGAGAATTTGTGTTGTTTATAATTGATTTATTAATAGATATTAGAATATAATGAATGTGTAATTATATCCTCATTTAGTTATCTATATATTTAATTTATTTTATTTTAAATGTTAATTAGAGGTAATGACGCGATCCCAATAAGGGAACACGACGAAAACGAGAAATTAAACGAAACAAAGATAGGAAAGATTCAGATTCAGCCAACAAACACAAGAACACAATAATTAAAATATTGGAAAGATAAAATTGACGATAGGACCTGGACCCAACAATCACGACGCAATGAATGACGATGCGGATTGAAGAACCGAGGTTTTCGAAACGCCACAAGGGATGTCAAACTCCTTGATAAGTTTCTGATTGGAACGCCACAAATATTCAAGAAAAAAAAATATTTGATAAGTTCAATAGACTGTTCTTCAAGAACAAGAAAAAGGAATCCTCCTTTTCTAGAGAGAAAATTCTCACTTCAATTCAATAATATCAAAAGTTGTTCTTTCATAATGAAAAACAAAGCAATATAATGTAAAACTGACCTAACTAGATTTAGCCGCTAATTGGGCCCAAAAAATAGAAGTAAATAATTAAAAACGAAATTAAATTAAAAAAAATGCGAAATCTGGAAAATAGATGTTACGACCGTAACAATGTCACTTACGACCGTAAGTGACTCTCTGTTAATGAGTTACGGTCGTAACAAGAACTCTCACGGCCGTAAGTATCAAATTGTTGAATTTCTTCAATTCCACCTGAGAAGGAGTTACGGACGTGAGTTATAAGTATAAGAATCTTGAAATTCTTGTTTTTGACCCGAGGGGCTGTTAGGGCCGTGAACAACTGGTTTTACGGCCGTAAATGTGCTCTTGGTCTCCAAAGCTTGACCATTTGATTCGGCTCGATCCATTTGTCTTCTCGGCTTGACTCCAACATGAAACTTGTGTCGTTTCCCGCGTAGATCATTGTCACATTACCGATAGGTCGACTTCTCTTTTGGTCTCCTACTTCAGATCACATCAGGTAAAATAAATTTGCACAACATTCAATGTGTCCATTAGGGGTGGCAAACAGGCTGGACAGTTCGGGAGATTGTGAGTTTGGCTCTGTTCGGTTCGGCTAGTAAAAAAAGGACTTGGACTTGGACCAGACAAAAAATTTGGGTATTGGACACACATTTTTCTTAATTTCTATCACAATTTCTCTCAACTCTCAAGTCTCAAATCTCTCAACTCAACTCCCTCAACTCTCAAATTTCAATTACAATATTCTACTTCTACATTTCTACTTTCTAGTTATATTCTAATTTATAGTGCTATAACCTATAAGCCTATAATATTTCGTTTTCATATACAATATTCAATATTGTCTCAAATTCAATATTTCATTTCGATCTCCAATTTCAAATTTCCAAATTCATTATTTCTAATGGCACACTCACAATCTCATGGTTATTCTTCTAGCCAAGTTGTTGATGAATTTTCCGGTCTCAACGAAATTCCAATTCCTGAAAATTTGGTGGATTTGGAAAATGAGATTGATGATATAGATACTAGAACTCCTCTTAATTTGGATGACATTGCTGATGAAGATGTTGTTGTTACATATGGATCCGGCTCCGCTAGCACGACGGAAGGCTCCAGCAGAAATCCAAAAAGGGCAAAAAAATCAGACTGCTGGAATTTTTTCAAATTGATTAATACAACGGCCATTGACAAAAATGGGAAACCAATAGTCCAAGCACGATGTAAAAATTGCGAAGGACTTTTCTCTTGGAAGAAGGGTGGGGGTACAACACACCTCAACAGACACTCTAAAGCATGTCGAAAATCAAGCTCGGTTGAAGCAAACCAATCAACTCTACAGTTTGGTCAATCGAGTCTAACCAATTGGGTCTTCAACCAAGAACTAGCGCGTCGAGAAGGGATGGTCACGTTCGTATCGAGTGGTGAGTTCCCGCTTTCAATTGTAGAAAGTTCACAATTCACGAAATTCATTCAAAAGTATCTCCAACCCAGATACAAACTCGTTTCTAGAAATACCTTACGAACTGATTGCATTAATAAATATTGCGAGAGAAAACAAAATTTTATAGATGTTTTAAATAAATATAATGGTAACTTATCATTTACTTCGGACTTGTGGACTGGTTATAATTATAGAGGTTATGTAGCTGTTACTTGTCATTACATTGATGATACTTGGTTAATGAACAAAAGAATTATAGCATTTAAAGTTATTGATTACCCACATAATGCAACAAATATTTTCAATGTACTACTTGCAATTCTTAGAAAATTTAACTGTGATAATAAAGTTCGTAGTTTTACACTAGATAATGCTTCTGTTAATAAAGCAGTGATAGATAGTTAGCTAACTACATGAATCCTGAATTTGTTGGAGTCTTGTTGATGTGATCCAGACCACGGATACAAGCCCGCACAAAGATCCGTTGAAGATCTGATGAGGTTCGAAGCGAGGAAGAAATGCCGGAAAGTTCCGAACCCAGGTTGTGGTTGGACGGTGGAATCTTGACTCGATATTCAAGACGCGAGGATCGACGATGCGGAATAAAGAACCAAGATTTGCGAAACTCCACAAGGATTTGTCCAATCTCCCTGATTAGTTTCTGGATTTGAACGCCACAAATACTCTAGCAAATATTTGATAAGTTCGATATTTGAACGCCACAAGAAATATTCTTGATAAGTTCGAAAAATATAGGAATCCACCTATAACTTTTATTGAATCCTCAATAAAAACTGTTTATATCAAAATCGAAGTCTTAAATCTGAATTACAATGAATGGAAAAAGCGTATAAATAAGCAAAATAACCTAGCCGCTAATTGACTCAAAATAGAATTCTAATTAGACTAAAATTCTAAAATAGGTAAACAAATAATTAAAAACAAAATTTAACCTAAAAATACGCAAAAACCCTAATTTTCGTCTGCATAATTGACTTGGTGTTTTGAAGCCCCAAATGATGGAATTTGGCCATAAAATCAGTCGGTTCAAGGACTTTAGCCCATGAGTTTTGCTCAGTGGCCCATTTCTACTCGAAAAACACATATTATGCATCTAATTCCGACACGGTTGACTGGATTGCACTTTTATTTGACTTGAATATTTAACTTTTTCCGTCAAGCCTGCTATGACTCCGATTGTCGAGTGTCCGGAACACATCATACCCTCCTTCTTTAGGATGATTCGCCCCGAATCATAGCTTTGTTCCTGTTGTTTCACTTCACCTCCTGGATCAAACGGAAAATTATTACTTCCATGCCAGAGGGATGACCAATAGTATCCTGTAACTTGGGTTACATGAATGGATTGAAGTAGAAACTCCTGTGGGCATTGGTGGTGTTGCCCAAATTTCGAAGCACATTTAACATGCAAGACAAAATTAAATAAAGTGGGGAGGGAAATGTTAGGTTCATGAGGTACAAGGTATGGATCCTTGTATTCATGAATTATCATCGTCAATTCCACCTTTTGAACCACGAGGCCCTTCTCTTCACCTCGTTCTCCTTTTGCAACTTCTTGCTCGCCCCCTCTATCTCTTTTCTCTCAAGCCCGGTTACTTCCTCTAACTCAAGATTTTCTAGCTCATCCACCTCTTCAAATTTTTTTCTTTCAAATTCAACCACATCTTCTACCTCCACATTCGTATCACCATGTTCGCACACTACCTCATCACTATCCAAATGCGGATCTTCCAATTCAACGCTCAAATCTTGAACTTCAACTCTCAATTCTACCTTCTCCTCATCAAATTTTGGAGTTTGTTTATTTGTTTTTAATTTCAACTCTCCCTCCTTCTTATCAATATCCTTATCCCCACGATGCCTCCTATTACACCACTTTTCACTCTCTTTCCTTACCCTCCGTGAATCTTCTAGTGCTTCCTCTAATTTCAACCCATATAGTACGCATGTTTTCTCTTTCTTAAGGAATTAGTATATGTGCATACTCTTATCATAAACAACCACCCTCCTACGTCTCCATGGTTTTCACAATAAGATATGATAAGATTTTAATGGTACTACATCACACCATACATCCTCACTATACCTTCCCTGGGTGATAGGCACTAGAACTTGTTTGGTTACTTTGAAATTCCCAAACTCCCTCATCCACGTCATCCTATAAGGTTTATAGTGTGGTTCTAGGGGCAATCCTAATTTTTCAACCACGGTGATACTAACGAAATTAGCAAAGCACTTTCCATCAATCGCCAAACTGCACCCCTTATGATCCACATAACATCTAGTTTAGAATAAACAGTCCGGATCATAATCCATTCCTTATGTGGCACTTCAAAAATCCAAGAACGAAGAGGATTTAAACATCAAATAGCAAAAACGAAGGAGGGTCGATGACTCGATTGCAGACAAAGAGGGCCAAGGAAGAAATGGACAAGTTAGTTCAAGAAACAATGGCCAAAACAATGTTCGTGTCATCAAAAGAAGCAATTTCCATGTTGGAAGCCAGTCGGGACGACGAGTGGATCAACCTCATTCAAGTCGTCGAAGAAGATTGTGAAATTTCAAGAATTACGACCGTAACATATGTCCCTCACGGCCGTAACCAACCTACTGCTGAAAACTGAATTTTTGAAGAAAGTGGACTTACGGCCGTAACTAATATTTATCACGGCCGTAACGCAGCCTCGGATCAAAAACAAGATTTTCAGAAAATATAAATTACGGCCGTAAATATTTATATCACGGCCGTAACTGTTAAACAGAAACCATGTTACGGCCGTAAAGGGAAGGGTCACGGCCGTAACTCACCATACGCGTAAATTAGGGTTTTAATTATTTCCTTAATTTTAGTTATTTGTTTCCTTGTTTAATTAGAACTCTTAACCTAGATTTTGACCCTATTTATAGGGATGTAATTTTCATTATTCACACACAACTTTGATATTATAATTGAGAGGCTATTTTGCTTTCATATTCTTATTCTTCATTGAATAAAATCCGAACTTGCGAGTTAATCTTGTTTGTTCAAATCTTGGGTGGGATTTACTTTTATTGTGATCAAGAGGTCAGCATATCTATTGATTGTGTTGGTTGCTTGGTTCAATTAATTTGAATCAATCTCTAAATCGTGGTTCTTTGGCGTTCTTGGGTCGATTTCAATATTTTGTGGGTTGCGTAGCTACAATTGCTACGTGGTTTGCATCATCTGGTATCAGAGCTTAGGCTCCAAAAATCAAGGTTATATATTTGTTTGTTTTCTTGAGTCTTCTTTAATCTTATTCTTCGTGTTCTTCCAGTTCTTGAGTCTTTAATAAAAAAAAAGTGTCACAAAAAATTCAATAGTCGTTATTTCCTTCGTTTTTTATCCAAATTAAATTTCGTTTGTTTCGTCTTTCTCGAAGTTGAATTTTCGAGAAATCCAAAAAAAAAAAAAAAAAAAAAAAAAAAAAAAAAAAAAACGAGTGTCAAGTTCTCTATCGAGTGTCAAATTTCTTGACTCAATCTTAGTTTCCATAAAAAGTGTCAAGTTCTCTATCGAGTCAAATTTCATTCTCTAAAAGTCTTCTTTGAGTTTTCCCAACAAGTTGATAACTTCTCACTCGCATTCGGTTTGAGTCATTCAAGTTTAAACTTGTTTGAGTTCGGGTTCGTTCTTTGAAGCAATTGGGGTGAAAGCCATTGAGTGGAAAAAGGCAGAGAGGTGAGATCAATAGAGGGTAAAAGCCAAATTTGAGTGATACACGAGCGAAATACACATGAGGCATATAATATTTAGTTTTAGGATGTCTGAACAATCTGCTACTACAAAAAACAACGATCGAGTCAACATGATGGAAGAGATGGTACAACGGTTTGAGCGGTTGTTTGGGGATGTGTTAGGTAGGTTAGAAAGGCTTGAGCAACCTCGGGAAGTGCCTAATGCCCGTAGGCAAGGTGGGCAAGGTCGTAGAGTAGAGGGGGTCGATGAGAATGAAGAAGGTAGTGATTTTGACGATGGGGTAATTGTGGATAGAGTAGTTAGGCATGGAAGAAGGGATAGAGATCTTGGTGTCGATAGGATGGATGATAGTATGAGCAAGATCAAAATGACAATTCCGTCATTCAAGGGTAGGAGTGATCCGGAAGCATACCTAGAATGGGAAAAGAAGATGGAATTAATTTTCAATTGCTACACTTATTCGGAAGAGAAAAATGTTAAGGTAGCTGTACTTGAATTCTCCGATTACGCTATTACTTGGTGGGATCAATTGGTGACTTCTAGGAGGAGGAATCGCGAGAGGTCCGTTAGTACTTGGGATGAGTTAAAAGCTATCATGAGAAAGATGTTCGTTCCTAGTCATTACCATCGGGAGCTTCATCAAAAATTACAAAGCCTATACCAAGGATCAAGGAGTGTGGAGGATTATCATAAGGAGATGGAGATGTTGATGATTAGAGCTAATGTAGAAGAGGATAGGGAGGCTACGATGGCTCGATTTTGGAATGGGTTGAATAGGGATATAGCTAATGTGGTTGAACTGCAACATTATTTGGAGATGGAAGATATGTTGCACATGGCTATAAAGGTGGAGAAGCAAATAAAGAAAAAGGGAACAGCAAGGTATCAATCTGGTTCTAATTCTTCTTGGAAGCCGAAGTGGGATAGTAAAGGAGATGGGACTGTTTCTAAAGGGAAGTTTGAAGCACCAAAAGGGAAGGAGGAACAAGCTAATAAACTCGTACCTAAAGGGGAACCTCAACCATCTAGGAGTAGAGACATTCAATGCTTCAAATGTTTGGGGAGAGGACATGTGGCATCTTAATGTCCTAATAGGCGAGTGATACTTGTGCGGAAGGATGGAGCCATGGAGAGTGATAGTGAGGAAGAGGATTATAGCGATATGCCGGCGTTGGAGGAAGTATGTGATAATGAGGATGTGTTATCCGGGGAGCATGTTGAGTTATTAGTGGCAAGGAGAGCTCTTAGTGCTCAAATCAACACGGATGATTTGGAACAACAACGGGAGAACATATTCCATACACGATGTCGCATTAATAACGAGGTATGTAGTATGATTATTGATGGTGGTAGTTGCACTAACGTCGCTAGTACTATACTTGTTGAAAAATTAGGATTACCTTTGTTAAAACATCCTAAACCTTATAGGCTTCAATGGTTAAATGATAGTGGATAAATTAAGGTGAATAGGAGGGTGTTGGTGAGTTTTTCTATTGGTAGCTATGTGGATGATGTTATGTGTGATGTGGTTCCTATGCATGCCGGATACATTTTGTTGGGTAGACCTTGGCAATATGATAGGAAGGTAACGCATGATGGGTATAAAAATAGGTATAACTTTACCAAAGGGGGGAAAACCATTACACTTGCACCATTGACACCGTCACAAGTGTATGAAGAAAAAAGAGTGAAGGAAAATGAGAGAAAGAGAGTTGAGACCACGACCTCAGAAAAAGGAGAGGAAAAGAGAGTTGTAACCACGACTCCAGAAAAAGGAGAGGCGAGAGAAAAAATGAGTGTTGGGGTACATACCTCAGAAAAAGGAGAGGGAGAGAAGAGTGCCAGAAAAGAAAGAAAAACGAGTTTCTACGCAAAAAGGAGTGAAATCAAGAAAGCATTCATGGAAGAACGGCCAATGGTCCTTCTGCTATACAAGGAATCATTCATTGCATTTGATGAAACTAACAAATCCCTCCCTAGTTTGGCTATTTCTCTCTTGCAGGAATTTGACGATATATTTCCCGATGACATACCTAGTGGGTTACCACCCATTCGAGGTATTGAACATCAAATTGATTTTGTACCTGGAGCAGTCATTCCGAATCGCCCCGCTTATCGAAGTAACCCCGAGGAGACGAAGGAGCTCCAAAGGCAAGTGGAGGACTTGATGAGCAAAGGGTATATAAGGGAAAGTATGAGTCCATGTGCCGTACCCGTGTTACTTGTGCCCAAAAAGGACGGGACTTGGAGAATGTGTGTCGATTGTAGGGCCATCAACAACATAACGGTAAAGTATCGTCATCCTATTCCTAGGTTAGATGATATGTTGGATGAATTGCATGGCTCTAGCATATTTAGTAAAATTGACCTTAAGAGTGGTTATCATCAAATTCGAATGAAAGAAGGAGATGAGTGGGAAACTGCTTTTAAAACTAAGTATGGCATGTATGAATGGTTAGTAATGCCTTTTGAACTTACTAATGCACCTAGCACATTTATGCGTTTAATGAATCATGTTTTACGTGCATTTATAGGTAAATTCGTTGTAGTTTACTTCGATGATATCTTGATATATAGTAAAACTTTGAATGAGCATGTGGAGCATGTTAGGCGTGTGCTTGTGGTTTTAAGACAAGAGCAACTTTTTGCTAATTTTAAAAAGTGTGATTTTTGTATGGAAAAAGTTATGTTTCTTGGCTATGTGGTTAGTGCTAAAGGAATAGAAGTAGATGAAGAAAAAATCAAAGCTATTAAAGAATGGCCAACACCTAAAAGCATAACTGAGATTAGGAGTTTTCATGGCTTGGCTAGTTTTTATAGGCGTTTTGTTAAAATTTTTAGCACGATTGCCGCACCACTCACAAAATTGTCAAAAAAAGTGTAGGTTTTAAATGGGGAGTAGAACAGGAACATGCATTTGAAACAATCAAAAATATGTTGTGTAAAGCACCGGTTTTATCACTTACTAACTTTGACAAGGCTTTTGAGATTGAATGTGACGCCTCAGGGCTAGGCATTGGAGCTGTTTCAATGCAGGATCAAAGGCCAATCGCCTATTTTAGTGAAAAACTAAAAGGGGCTGCACTTAATTACCCCACATATGACAAGGAGTTATACTCACTTGTGCGCGCTTTGGAGACATGGCAACATTACTTGTGGCCACGGGAGTTCGTGATACACACTGATCATGAATCCTTGAAGCATTTGAGGGGTCAATCTAAGCTGAGTAAGAGACATGCAAGGTGGGTAGAATTCATCGAAACATTTCCCTATGTCATCCGATACAAACAAGGTAAGGAAAATGTGGTGGCAGATGCATTGTCTCGAAGGTATGTTCTTTTAAATTCTTTAAATTCTAAGTTGCTTGGATTTTAATACATTAAGGGTATGTATGCTAATGATCTGGACTTTTCTAGTATTTATGATTCATGTAGTAAAGGGGCTGTGGATAGGTTCTTTAAACATGATGATTATTTATTTCGAGAAAATAAATTGTGTGTCCCTAGGTGTTCAATGAGGGAGTTACTTGTGAGAGAGGCCCATAGTGGAGGTTTAATAGGTTATTTTGGGGTTAAAAAAATCATTGAAATCCTAAGTGAACATTTCTATTGGCCTAAGATGAAGGTTGATGTGGTTCGGGTTTGTAATAGATGCATTACTTGTAAGAAGGCTAAATCTAGGATTAAACCCCATGGATTATATATGCCTTTACCTGTACCTAGTGAACCTTGGGTCGATATCTCTATGGATTTTGTTTTGGGACTACCTAGGACTAAGAAGGGAAGAGATTCAATTTTTGTGGTAGTAGATCGCTTTAGTAAAATGACACATTTCATACCATGCCATAAAACTGATGATCCTACTAACATAGCTGAAATTTTCTTTCGGGAAGTCGTACGCTTACATGGGGTTCCTAAAAGTATTGTCTCGGATAGGGATGTTAAATTCCTCAGTCATTTTTGGAGAGTCTTGTGGAACAAGCTAGGAACAAAACTACTTTTCTCTACAACTTGTCACCCACAGACCGATGGACAAACCGAGGTAGTAAATAGGACAATGATTCAATTGTTGCGCACGATAATCAATAAAAATCTGAAAAATTGGGAAGAGTGTTTACCATTTATTGAATTTGCATATAATAGGGCTATACATTCTACTACTTCTTATTCACCATTTGAAATTGTTTATGGCTTTAATCCGCTAACACCATTGGATTTAACTCATTTACCTGTGAATGAACGTAGTAGTTTAGATGGAAAGAAAAAGGCTGAGATGGTTAAAGCACTCCACGACAAGGTGAGGTTGGCGATTGAAAAGAAAAATGAACATTATGCTTCGCAGGCTAACAAAGGAAGAAAGGGCATCATATTTGAACCCGGTGATTGGGTTTGGGTACATTTGAGAAAGGAGCGATTTCCAGAACAACGCAAGTCAAAGTTACAACCGCGAGGAGATGGTCCATTCCAAGTGATTGAAAGGATCAACAACAATGCCTATAAATTAGATCTTCCTGGTGAGTATAATGTTTCGGCTTCATTTAATGTTTCTGATCTATCTCCGTTTGATGCAGGTACAGATTCGAGGTCGAATCCTTTCGAAGGGGGAGGGGATGATGTGATCCAGACCACGGATACAAGCCCGCACAAAGATCCGTTGAAGATCGAAGGAGGGCCGATGACTCGATTGCAGACAAAGAGGGCCAAGGAAGAAATGGACAAGTTAGTTCAAGAAACAATGGCCAAAACAATGTTCGTGTCATCAAAAGAAGCAATTTCCATGTTGGAAGCCAGTCGGGACGACGAGTGGATCAACCTCATTCAAGTCGTCGAAGAAGATTGTGAAATTTCAAGAATTACGACCGTAACATATGTCCCTCACGGCCGTAACCAACCTACTGCTGAAAACTGAATTTTTGAAGAAAGTGGACTTACGGCCGTAACTAATATTTATCACGGCCGTAACGCAGCCTCGGATCAAAAACAAGATTTTCAGAAAATATAAATTACGGCCGTAAATATTTATATCACGGCCGTAACTGTTAAACAAAAACCATGTTACGGCCGTAAAGGGAATGGTCACGGCCGTAACTCACCATACGCGTAAATTAGGGTTTTAATTATTTCCTTAATTTTAGTTATTTGTTTCCTTGTTTAATTAGAACTCTTAACCTAGATTTTGACCCTATTTATAGGGATGTAATTTTCATTATTCACACACAACTTTGATATTATAATTGAGAGGCTATTTTGCTTTCATATTCTTATTCTTCATTGAATAAAATCCGAACTTGCGAGTTAATCTTGTTTGTTCAAATCTTGGGTGGGATTTACTTTTATTGTGATCAAGAGGTCAGCATATCTATTGATTGTGTTGGTTGCTTGGTTCAATTAATTTGAATCAATCTCTAAATCGTGGTTCTTTGGCGTTCTTAGGTCGATTTCAATATTTTGTGGGTTTCGTAGCTACAATTGCTACGTGGTTTGCATCACTTGTTTCATGTTCGTTGTGTGTGTCACATTTTTAATTTAATAGTTCAAGATGGTCTTAAGCATATAGAAAATCAATTGAAAAAAATTAGGTGTGCTTGCAATTTCAACATAATAGCACCTTCTAGAAAATAAGCTTTTGATGCACATTGAGTAGAAAATGGTATGCCAGCATGATCATTTGTTACAGATGTAGGACATAGATGGAACTTAACTTATTTAATGATTGAACATTGACAAGGTTATGAGAATTTAATATGTGAATATTACAACGGCCGGCACTCACATGGCCCAACTTTTGATTTGGGGGCTGATGATTGGGAACTTGTTTTTCATGTTAAAATTTTTTTGAAACCCTTTTACGATGCTACAAATGAATTATCTGGGGTTTATTATCTCACTAGTCCTTTAGTGTTGAAGCATTTTTATTGCATTGCTAATAATTTTAACAAGTACAAAATATTTCCTATTTTTAAGCAAATCATCATTATATCAATGGAGACTAAGTTTAGAAAATATTGAGAAAATGTACCCAATTTATTTCCGTTGGCAACAATTATGGACCCTAAAATAAATTTAGAGGGAACTAAACACACTATAAATGCAATATCAAATAAATTAACTTTTGATACTCCATTGACATGTACAGAGTTTGAAAAATGTTTATGTAAAATGGACGAACTCAATGCCAAAAAGTCAGGCAAAAATGTTAGAAGAACTGCTCCCATCAGTAATGTGATACAAAATGAAGACAATGATTTACTTTCTTACCTTATGACTATGAAGGGAACTTCTAGTACACATGTCAGTGATTCTAGTTCTTCTAATACATTTAATAGTTCAGATGAAACTCCAAGCGAGTTAACAAGGTATTTTTCACATGACCTTCTTAGCATGTTAGACGAGGATGAGAGAAATAATTTTGATATTCTTAAGTGGTGGAGACTAAACGAGCGTCAATACCCAATTGTTTCTATGATTGCACGAGATTCATTAGCACTTCCGGTATCAACTGTAGCATCGGAGGCTGCTTTTAGTGCAAGTGGAAGAGTGTTATCTGAATATAGGTCAAGACTTAAAGAATACATACTGGAGGTCTTAATGGTCTTAATATATGCTTTTTTCTTTTTTTGTATTTTGAATTCTTTCTTTCAAATTCAAATAAAAAATTGTACACGTAACATTTTGTTCGTGTGCAATTTTAACTCCGCCTACAAGAAATTAAATGTAGCCGGTCCCAAACCCGGATTAAAGGAGGGGGGTTTATTGAAATTTTTTATATTTTCAAATTTCAATTATTTCAGTCGTTACTCGTTACCACTTACCTGTTTGAAATAAATAAAAAATAAAAGGGCCGACGAGCCGGCCCAAGTCCGGCTCGTGAGGACGAGCCACGAGTTGGACTTGGGCCGGCTTCGTGTGGAAACGAGCCGGCTTGGCCCAGCTCGTTTCCACATGAGCCGGCCCGTTTTCCGGCTCGTGGACCGCCGCGAGCCGGCATCAAATTGGCCGAGCCTGCCCGGCCCGTTTGATAACCTTAGTGTCCATTCAATGAAGTCATATAATTTTGAAAACTTTTGCAAATCCAAAGAGCATTTGATTAGGAACAACAATTACATTTTGAAAATGAGAAAATAATAATAAAAAAATGTTTACAAAAGTAGTAAGTTGAAATGGGTGGGAAAATAATTTAAACGACAGTTTTGCTTTAATATATAAATATAGATAGATATACAAACACCAAACAAATGTACATGTAGCAAGATGATATAAAATCTTTAACTATAGTGAAGGAGTAACAAAATGGAGAAGACTTTAGGGAATACATTCCAAATTCAGGGAATTTAAAAAATAAAATGAAAGAAAACACAGAGTCTCTTTGTTATCCCCTTTTTGATCCTCGAGCACTCCACATCCATATCCAAGCTTCGAATTGCCTCGTGAATTCCATTTTTTTTGTAAGTTCTTCTACATGGACTTTTTTTTAAAACGTCTAGGTGACGCCTCGATATTGAATGATGAAGGCAGGAGCGGAGCCAATATAGGCCCAACGCGGTCTATGGACCGTTCTGGACCTTGGGTCAGCACCGGGTCAGGCCCAAACCCAAACCCAAAGAAAAATAAATAACAAAATCAGACTTGTTTGAACGCAGAACAGAGGCAGAGACAAAACAAAATCAGCCCAAACCTACTCCCCCATTTTTCGTCTCTGCTTCGTTGCTGCCGCCTGCCCGTCGCCTGAGTCCAACTCGACTCCGACCACCTCCTGTCGACTCTGTTCGACGACCGTCATGAAGCCTACACAACTGCTGTTTGAGCCGTTGCCCTGCCACTGAAGATTGAAGGAGTAGAGTAGCCTAGTAAATTCTCTTTTGTTTTGATTTTTGACTTTTGGGCATTTTTTTTCTTTCTTGTCAGCATTTGGGTACATAAATAAATGATAATGTTTTATGAAAGTGGGTGAAGTGCATTTAATTTAAAGATTTTTTCACTTGGAAGTAGTGATTTATTTATTATGTCATGATGTCTGCTTGGGGATATTTTTAATTCATTGAGTTAATAAATGATTAGCTTTGATTGAATTTTATGTAATTTGAGACTTGTGGTTTGCTGAGATGATTTAATTTTGAGATTTGTGATTTGTGTTTTGTGAAGTTCATTTGTGAGTTTCTATTTATACTCGTTTACTTTAGTAGGGAAAATTATGTCGACCATAGATATATCTTTGAAGGTTGATAATGAAGTTATAGTATAACGATTTCAAAGTATGAAAACTCGCAAGGAACGATTATAAAGTATTTCATTTGAGTTGGAATTTGTTTACTTCTCATTTGTTAAACTAAGTATGTTTACATAGAATTATTCATCTTTTAATCCTCGACTCTTCTTTTTTCGTCAAACTCAAGTAAAGTAATAAAAATAAATAAAAATCAGAAAAATGAGGATTAGACTAATTACATGAAAGATACAAATTACTTGAATTATGAAAGTTCGACAAGAATATTCTTTTCATATAATTTTTCGTCATATAAATAGTTCAATTAATCCCAACTATATTTATTTACACACAGATGATAATAAGAGGTGCACTTGGAAGCTTAGAAGCCACACGAGTTTTGGAGCAACCAAAAGCTGCTGTATTTTGAGGCCCTCACAAGCTGGACATAATATATGGACTATCCTTTTCCAAATTTTGAGACCTCGTACAATAAAATTCCTCATAAGAGTTCAATAAAATCCACTTTGTACCTAGTAGATAAGGTTCTAAAAAATCCTCAAGTATCATCCCTTAGAGAGGCATAACTATTTCACAAATTGAATGAAGTACACCAGGGAGGCTCCTATTTTAGGACATATATAATTAAGTCAGTGTTCGGTAAAATTTATTTATAAACGATCACGTGATAACAATATCTTACCGAACAACTTTTATGAAAAGTCAACAATTTCGATTAGTCGAAAATTTTCGCTCATCATTTTTAACTTTAAGAAAAATAAATCAACGAAATGTTGACACGAGTTTATAAGAAATTTACCAAATTGAGGCTAATAATATTCCAAAAAGGAAATTATAAATAACTCATTTTACACGTAAAACAACACAAATAATAAACAATAAAAATCTAATTCAAATTTCCATTAGGTGTTTTGCGCGGAAAATCGAGCATCACTAACAATTAAAAGAAGGTTCAAACGATGTGTATGGAACAACAACCTCTTGAAACAAAGTTCAACGAGTGGTGTTTTATTTACGAAGATTACAATTTGTAAAGAAGCGAAATGCCTCCAAGGAGCACAAGCACACTGAAATGCAAAGTACACGAAAATTACAAAAAAATTGAAATTAAACTGAAAATTACATAGTTCTCCGTTTGAGAGTTGATTGATCGGTCCTTTCTTCTACATTTTCTTTTCACTTTTATACTCCTTGATCAGTTCCTCTCTTCCAAAACCGCTTAATCGCCCTGTAACTGTCCAATTTCTTTATAATGGATGACTTTTCCAGAAACCGTTGTGTTTAAATGTTGCCATCACTCCCGTTACTCAATCTAAAATTTCTTGGATCGTGGGGGTGTGATAAGATTGTTCATTAACTGTTTAATAACTACCATTTTTAAATAATAGGACATTTCATTCGCCCAGATTTTGGACGTTCTACAAGATTGGGCGACATCATGCCCTTGTTCAATACCTCCCTATTTGGTTTATACATGGTCTCCTTTGGGCTGACCCTAACTAGGCCTTGTTCTTTGGGTCATTTAATCGAGCCTCATTTTTTGTTTGTCAACAGGGACACCTATGGGTTGGTTTCCTAGTGGTATCACCTGAGGCCTAATGTTTGGTAATGGATTTGTGGCGAAAGCAACATTGTTACCATTAGCCTGAATATTTTCCCCATCATTAAAACAAGGGGTGTTCTATCTGTTATTTTGAATATTATCTCTTGCATTTGGGTTACTCCCAAGTTTGGCATCTCATTACCATTACCCAAGTTAGCCATTCCACTACCCCAAGGTGGAAGTAGACGATCCAAAAGGTAGTTTTGTTCCCTGATTTGGATTTACAACCATAGAATTATATCCCACAATCATTGTGACTTGTAAGTGGTGTCCAATATTTGAAAAAGTTGATTGAAAATTTTGGCCGGTTAACTTATTCATAGTATCATTTAAAGTTCTTAGTTGTTTAGTCATGTTGTCATAGTTCTCTTTTATTTTGAATAAACTTTTCCATGTTATGTATATATTGCAAATTTACTTGTTCGACCACATCTTGGGTAAGTTGTCCAAATAATGTACGCATGGTCCGATGACTTAATTCTGCCATTGGTTCATAATGGCTCTGACTTTGTCCCTCTGTCCCTGGAGTACTTTGCTGCTCCTCAAATCTTCCAATCACGGATTGGACATTATGGTTTGTTAGCTCCTTATCGAAGTTCTTATGAGGCATATTGATTCACTTTTGTATCTTCGAACACCAAAGTTGTCCCACTATGCATGCCAAATTATTTCGTGCGGAAAATAGAGCCTCGCTAAAAATTAAAAGAAGGTTTAGACGATGTGTAAGAAACAACAATTTCTCGAGACAAAGTCCGAACAAAAAGTATTTTATTTACGAAGATTACAATTTGTAAAGAAGATGCGAAATGTCTCAAAGGGGCACAAGCACACTCAAATGCAAAGTACACGAGAATTACAAAGAAATTAAAATGAAACTTAAAATTACATAGTTTTCTGTTTGAGAGTTGATTTGATTGGTCATTTCTTCTAAGTTTTCTTTTCTCTTTTATACTCCTTGATCAATTCCTCTATTCCAAATCGCTTGCAAACTGCTTAATCGCCTTGTAACTGTTCACTTTCTTTATAATGGATAACTTGTCTAGAAACAATCGTGTTTAACTGCTGCCATCACTGCTGTTACTCAATTTGAATTTCTTGAATCGTGGGGTGTGATAAAATTGCCCATACCTGCTTAATAACTAACATTTTTAAATAATAAGACGTTCCATTTGCCCAGATTTTGGCCTTTCTATAAGATTGGAAGACATTAGGCTCTTGTTCAATACCTCCCTATTGGGCTTGTACATGGTCTCGTTTGGATCTACCACTAATTGGGCCTCATTATTTGGGCCACTTAACTGGGCCTCATTTTTTGCTTGTCAACATGATTAGGAAAACACGAAGTTAATCCCTAAAAAATATGTTATTTTTACTTGTCTATTCATTTTTATCTATTCTATTTAATATTTTCTCAAAAGAGAAGGTAAGTCAATCGAGCAATTCGTCCACAAACCTAACACGGGGAATGCTATTTTCAAATAGAAATAGAAGGGGCGTAGAAAAATGCATTCCTAATCTCAAAACATTGAAAACGTGGTAAAACATTTTTGGCTATGCTAAAAAAAAGTACCACTCCTATATATACTTCTTAAAGTAAATAATAGTATCTTTGATTAGTTATAGTTATAATTTAATAATTAAAATATTTAACAATTAACTAAAACTACTTTTAAAATAACTAATTTTATATAAAAGTTAAGAAAAAAAATAACATTCAAAATATTGCTTGATTAAAAGAACTTTTTATATTTTTTAAAGCCCAAATGGTACAATAATATGTTCATTACTCTAGTTTTTTATTTTTAATATATAAAAAGAGTATGGAAATCGAAAATAAATCGTATGTTAATTATTTATGAAGAAAAAATGAGGAAGACATGATGGCCACCTACATGAGCAAAGACAAAATGAAATGATGTCGTTTGCCAACACCACCCACACACACACACACACACACACACACACTCTCTCTCTCTCTCTCTCTCTCTCTCTCTCTCTCTCTCTGAGTCTCTCGAGAAAGTGTCGCTAATAAAAATTGAAAATGGAGCCTCTTTATAAACTGCAAAGCAGTGATGTCATGCACACGAAAGTGTAACGTTAAAACAATTATTGATGCCAAAAATCATGTCAAGCTAAAAATAATATTGGCTCTTGCGGCTAGCTCGCATAATCCTTTTGAGATATGCACGTGAAAGAATATTTATGTGTTTATATATATTTTCTTTTTACAAAGGGAACAAAAGATTTTTTTTTTTTTTAAATATCTATGCGATCGCGCGCCCAAAAATTCGGGACCAAGTTTGGTCTCGAGTCTATTTCGAGCCATGGTTCGCGCGCGCGGCTCGGATCAGACCATGCGTTCGCATGATTAAGCTGAGCCATGGTCTTTGCAGCCAAGTCCTTTTGTAATTTTCATGAGGTCCTTCATCTTTCAATGATGGTCAATTAAGTCCCCAAATTTTCAGATTTCTTTCAAATATGTCCTTCTAAATTGCACTTTAGGTCCTTCAACTTTTGAAATCTTGCAATTTGATCCCTCGGTTAATTGTGCGGCTTGTCCAAAACTTCTCGAAAGTGACAAAATGGTCCCCAAACTTCCAATTTTAGCATAATTTGCACTCCTTTTGTGGTTTTTGGCCTCAAACTTAGATATTAACCTATTTAAATACAAAATATACATAAATTAGTAGATATTTGCTCAAGATATTCCAAAATATGATAATTTAAAGGTATAAAAGTGTATAAAAATGCACTTAACAAATAAATATCCCCAAACTTAAACTCTTGCTCGTCTCGAGCAATAATATCTACTAACACAAAAAGCAAATGAATGAATGATCAACAATGCTAGATAACTTGTAAATTCTTTCTTGAGTGTAAAATTGCATGATTAATTCACAATTATGTTTTCAAAATAATACTACAAAAAGAAGTTGAGCTTATCTCATGTTTGATGTGTGTGTGTGTGTGTGTATGTGCATAATCACCTCCAATTATCACTAAGGTTAAAAAAAACATTGTAGGAAGGATAAATTTCAAAACAATATTATACACCCTTAGTGGTCAATTTCATTCATGTCCCTCTCGTAGTATTCATCCCCCAAATTATTTATTTTCTTTCCCGAGATGCAATTCTAGAGGTAACTCTCAATTCACACATTTCTTTTTTCACTAAAGCTTGGTTATGACTCATCGGCAATCTCAACAATCTAGATATGCAGTGACTCTCCACTAGATGAGTGCTTCAACATTAAAGTTTATACCAAGCAATTTAAACACACTATTTGTGACGACCCGAATTCTCGACCATTCGAGTGCCACTAAAAGTGACTCATATCATATTATCGAGACTTAAATAGTAATGTAAAATTATTCAAAAGAATAATTAGAATCCCATAATTTTATCTGTGAATAAAAATAGAACATAATTTTCTTACATAAAGTTCAACATAATTATCTCATCAATCTTAACCACTTTTGCCACTTCCATGTTGACCGCCTCGAACCTTCAATTATCTGAAAATGGTAAATATCGTGGAGTGAGATTTATAAAATCCCAGTAAGTATACCAAGCATAAATTTTCTTTTGAAAGCATATGGATCATTTTCATCATAACATAGGATAGGATCGAAATACTCATAAACATAGGGAGACACAAGAATTTTACCGAACTTAAATGGCAAGAATTCTTATGTGTAGCGCTACTAAACTCCGGTCCCCTTAGCATAATCATAAACATATCATATGGAACCCATAACAATCTTGTGAGATTGATTTCATAGCAATGATCCAAACATTTTCATAAAAACATAAGATATACTTACTTGTAATAAAAACATACTTACTTTTCATAAAAACATAAGGTGTATTTACCTTTCATAAAAACATACTTACTTTTCATAAAAATATAAGATATACTTACTTGTCATAAAAACATACTTACTTTTCATAAAAACATAAGGTGTATTTACCTTTCATAAAAACATACTTACTTTTCATAAAAACATAAGATATACTTACGTGTCATAAAAACATACTTACTTTTCATAAAAACATAAGGTGTATTTACCTTTCATAAAAACATACTTACTTTTCATAAAAACATAAGATATACTTACTTGTCATAAAAACATACTTACTTTTCATAAAAACATAAGGTGTATTTACCTTTCATAAAAACATACTTACTTTTCATAAAAACATAAGATATACTTACATTTCATAACAACATACTTAATTTTCATAAAAACATAAGATATACTTACATTTCATAACAACATACTTAATTTTCATAAAAACATAAGATATACTTACATTTCATAACAACATACTTAATTTTCATAAAAACATAAGATATACTTACATTTCATAACAACATACTTAATTTTCATAAAAACATAAGATATACTTACATTTCATAACAACATACTTAATTTTCATAAAAACATAAGATATACTTACATTTCATAACAACATACTTAATTTTCATAAAAACATAAGATATACTTACATTTCATAACAACATACTTAATTTTCATAAAAACATAAGATATACTTACATTTCATAACAACATACTTAATTTTCATAAAAACATAAGATATACTTACATTTCATAACAACATACTTAATTTTCATAAAAACATAAGATATACTTACCTTTTAAAAGATTAAAATGAAGTATAGTAGTAAATGGACCAAAACTTTCTTGACCACCTTGAATTTCTCTTACTTGTGAATTTTGTCAAGAGGTTGGAAATAAGTGTATATGTGTAGAGTTGTGTGTAAAAGAGATGGGTTTAAATAGATGTATAAAGTTGGCATATTGTAAACATAATCATTCAATTCTATTAATTTTAACACATCCTTTTCTTAAAGTAAAGCACCATTCATATACTTTTCCATATTTATACAAATAATATGCTCTTCATGATTATATATAATGGAGTCTATCAATCATTCATATATTTTTCCATATTTATACAAATATTATGCTCTTCATGATTATATATAATGGAGTATATAAATCATTCATATACTTTTCCATTTTTTATACAAATATTATGCTCTTCATGATTACATATAATGGAGTCTTATCAATCATTCATATACTTTTCCATATTTATACAAATATTATGCTCTTCATGATTATATATAATGGAGTATATAAATCATTCATATACTTTTCCATATTTATACAAATATTATGCTCTTCATGATTATATATAATGGAGTATATAAATCATTCATATACTTTTCCATATTTATACAAATATTATGCTCTTCATGATTATATATAATGGAATATATAAATCATTCATATACTTTTCCATTTTTTATACAAATATTATGCTCTTCATGATTACATATAATGGAGTCTTATCAATCATTCATATACTTTTCCATATTTATACAAATATTATGCTCTTCATGATTATATATAATGGAGTATATAATTCATTCATATACTTTTCCATATTTATACAAATATTATGCTCTTCATGATTACATATAATGGAATCTATCAACCATTTAAATACTTTTCCATATTTATTAAATTAAGATTCTCATAATTATTATATATAATGGAACCTCTCATGCTTGCATATATTTTCTTAATTTAAATAATAAAAGTAATTTTTGTATAAATAAATATTGGGATAACATTGAATTAAGTACTTAGACTTAATATACTTTAAATCAAGAGAATGGAGATATTTTTAGAAATTCGGAATTTAATTTAAAATCGAACGATCTCGATTATTTCTTGACTTGGCTATACGAATACGTCGTGGCGTTAACTTAATAAAAATGGGTGAAATAGTAGCGACACGATTTTCTATTAAAATAATTATTAATCGCGTAAAAATTCTTGGTCGCTACAAACTTACCCCCTTAAAATAATTTCGTCCTCGAAATTAATCTTACTTGATCTTATGATTTCTGAACACTTAATCAGAATCTCTTCTTCTTCTTCTTATGTAGCATCATTGCTACCATATTTAACCCAACCATATTTAACCCACTGGACTTTGACTAAATGCATCAATTTGTTTTCTTAAGACATGGACTTTTCTATCAATAATAGACATATGTCTACTCATAAATTCTTCTGAATCAAAATGAAAATTCCCAATCGTATGTGATATTTCATCATATCTTGTAGTATTCATGTAACTTGTCATTTATCATCGTATCATGTGACCTCAAATATTCGTATTAATATCTCTAAAATTTCAATAAATCTTTACTAACATATCATACCATAATAATTTGTCATTTCTTCTTATCACCAAATATCCCAAAGTAAATAAAACGATTACCTGAATATTCTCTATGTAATATACCCAAACATGTTATTCACATATCAACATA
Organism: Ligustrum vulgare; assembly: GCA_963555705.1. Taxonomy (NCBI): domain Eukaryota; kingdom Viridiplantae; phylum Streptophyta; class Magnoliopsida; order Lamiales; family Oleaceae; genus Ligustrum; species Ligustrum vulgare. The sequence continues at coordinate 83,670,515 of OY743168.1, forward strand.
ATCATCAGTTTATCTTTCCAATATTTGTAACCCAAAATTTCTGCAAAATTCAATAAACAAATATCTCCCAAATAATTAAAATTCTTAACTCAAATATCATAACATTTCCCGTAAGGTATTCCTTTCACTTGCACAAACTTATTAATCCTGATTCAATACAGTCCTTATTTCACTTTCACGTATCCCCGTATTATTTCTATACCTTGATTATTATATCAAAATATCAGTACCCAAAAATCCAAGAAAATATTCCATATCTCAAATCCCGTCATCATCAAATCTTCCTTTTATCAAGAAAGTAAACGGCGCATAAACCCTTGTTCCCTCTTTTCCATTATTCTATTCCGCGCTTTCTTGCTGGAATCAATATCACGCGGATTCCCTCCGATCCTTAATGCTTTTAAATAGTTCATGCTGGGAAGAGGTTAGATCCATCAAAAACATGGATATCATTCTTACAAACATTCGCAAGTATTATTCCAGTCTTCCAATGAATGATCTGAGGAAAATTTATCGAATAAGACTCGAAAGATTGAGGTTGCTGATGGCTTTATAGACCTACCCGGAGGTTTTGGTACCTTAGAAGAAATCTTTAACATTACCTCGTGGGCTCAACTAGGTCTCCATACTAAGCCTATTGGGCTTCTGAATGTTAACAATTTCTTTGATGGTTTGTTAACCTTTCTTGATTATGCTGTGGAACAGGGATTCATCTCTCCATTTTCCAGAAGGCTTCTTATTTCTGCTCCTACTATTGATGAACTACTGGATAAGCTGCAGTCATATATCTCAATACAAGATCCAGCAGGGGTTAAGATAGATTGGTCGCAAGGAAGGGGAATCAAGCGAAAATGGAGTCCGGTTAATGTAAACTTAACTTTATGAATCTTAGAGTAGGTGGGGGTAGAGTACGGAGTATTCTTACTCTCGAGACACCCCTCTAATTTCCTAGGATTTTCCTTAATGTTTAAATCTTGTGTGTACCTCAAAGGTTCCAGGTGGTAGATTACGGAGTATTCTTACTCTCGAAACACACCTTTTTGAAGGTTTCTTTATTTCCTCAAAAGGTCAGAGGTGGTAGGATACGGCTACTCCGGAAACACATCTCTCAATTTGAGGAATTTCCCATGTTGCTTTCTTTTGCTTTTGCGTGTTTTCATGTATTTCCTTTCTATGGTGACTCTTGTGTGTTCTCCTTATGAGAAAATAATAATATCTCTGTTATCATCTACTAAATCTCGTTTGTGATGTAAATGAACTTGCATGTCTAACTTCAATTCTCTTAGTGATTGCATACCATACTATGCTCTTAACTTCAAACGATAAAATTCTAGGCAGAGTTTTCCTTTGAAATTTGGACTTATCCAAATCGTAAGCATACTTCATAACTCACAATAATAACTAATTGTACATTTGATCACAATTTCATCAAACTTCAATATCATCATAAATATTCCAGAAAATCAATTCATAATTCCTCAACATAGAAATTTCAAATCATAATTTCTAATATCACCATATCAAGTCCTTATTTCTCAATAATTAAGAGCCTAAACTTTAAATCTCCAACTTCATAATTCTTCTCATAAAAATCTCAATAAAATCATATCACTTATAATCTCAACATCTCATCATAACTTCATAAAACTGACTTTCTATTTCTCGTTTAATCTAAACGATGAATAATTCGAAAATATTATCTAGTCCTTTCTGTTGACTTCTCATACTTAGTGCCATGTCTAAAATCAATTATGCAAAGTCCATTTAGGGCTCATCATTTCTAAACTCAAGGACAACGATTATTTTGAAAATCATTCTTAAGTCATATTATTCCCATTATGCTCAACACCCGTTCTCTTTCTTTCTTTCCGAATTTTTTTTTTTCAGAATTGAAACTTGAAGAGTGGTACCAATAATCATCCACAGTTTTTCCTTGCTTTTAAGCAAAGGTAGTGATAAAGGGATAAATTATTGAACCGAAAATTGAAACTTGAAGAGGAAGTACTAATAACCATCCACAGTTTTTCCCTTGTTTTTACACAAAGGTAGTGATAAAGGGATAAATTATTGTACAATTCATTATCAATTTTGTTTGTTTAATATATTATTCCATATATTTTGGGCCAAAGTTACAACCCAACTTAATTTCTAATTGAATCAATCTTACTAAGCTTAATATGAACCAAAATTCATATCAATATCCTCTATGTCTCATGATTCTACATTAAAATGAATAAATTAAAATTTAGGCTTCTATCAATTCATATCATACTCAACATGTATATTTCACTTAAAGATTCATAACATATGAATATTTCATACTTAACATGTCTTAATAAAATCGTAAATGACTTGCAAAGCATATAACATACCTGGTTCGAGGAGTCAATACGTGGAGAGTGACATAGTAGAGTGATGAGTTAAAATATTTTTAAAAAAAATTATTATTAATCATTTCGCATCTTTACATAAGATTGGGCCTAATTAACCCAAATAAAAATTTATCGTCAAATCTTATTTTCCTTTAGTCCCCGAACTTCTAGAAATTTATCAAAGACATCAATATAAACATCATATCACTAACTAATTATATTCCATAAAATTTTCAGGACATTACAAACTCCCTTGATTAAAATGAATTTTGTCCTTGAAATTCGCACATCAAATTTCATCATACTTTTCAAAATCATAACCATACTTGACATGTGAAAATTCAAATTTTTTTTTTAAATGAATAGTGATTTCGTTCACTGTTCATCATGAATAGCACGTCGTTTTACTGTTCACGTGAATAGTGTTTTTTTTTTTTTTTTAAAAAATAAAATTTCAAAAATCTACAGAATCGTTTTTAAAACTCTTGTCTCTGATACCAACTGTGACGACCCGAATTCTCGACCATTCGAGTGCCACTAAAAGTGACTCATATCATATTATCGAGACTTAAATAGTAATGTAAAATTATTCAAAAGAATAATTAGAATCCCATAATTTTATCTGTGAATAAAAATAGAACATAATTTTCTTACATAAAGTTCAACATAATTATCTCATCAATCTTAACCACTTTTGCCACTTCCATGTTGACCGCCTCGAACCTTCAATTATCTGAAAATGGTAAATATCGTGGAGTGAGATTTATAAAATCCCAGTAAGTATACCAAGCATAAATTTTCTTTTGAAAGCATATGGATCATTTTCATCATAACATAGGATAGGATCGAAATACTCATAAACATAGGGAGACACAAGAATTTTACCGAACTTAAATGGCAAGAATTCTTATGTGTAGCGCTACTAAACTCCGGTCCCCTTAGCATAATCATAAACATATCATATGGAACCCATAACAATCTTGTGAGATTGATTTCATAGCAATGATCCAAACATTTTCATAAAAACATAAGATATACTTACTTGTAATAAAAACATACTTACTTTTCATAAAAACATAAGGTGTATTTACCTTTCATAAAAACATACTTACTTTTCATAAAAATATAAGATATACTTACTTGTCATAAAAACATACTTACTTTTCATAAAAACATAAGGTGTATTTACCTTTCATAAAAACATACTTACTTTTCATAAAAACATAAGATATACTTACGTGTCATAAAAACATACTTACTTTTCATAAAAACATAAGGTGTATTTACCTTTCATAAAAACATACTTACTTTTCATAAAAACATAAGATATACTTACTTGTCATAAAAACATACTTACTTTTCATAAAAACATAAGGTGTATTTACCTTTCATAAAAACATACTTACTTTTCATAAAAACATAAGATATACTTACATTTCATAACAACATACTTAATTTTCATAAAAACATAAGATATACTTACATTTCATAACAACATACTTAATTTTCATAAAAACATAAGATATACTTACATTTCATAACAACATACTTAATTTTCATAAAAACATAAGATATACTTACATTTCATAACAACATACTTAATTTTCATAAAAACATAAGATATACTTACATTTCATAATAACATACTTAATTTTCATAAAAACATAAGATATACTTACATTTCATAACAACATACTTAATTTTCATAAAAACATAAGATATACTTACATTTCATAACAACATACTTAATTTTCATAAAAACATAAGATATACTTACATTTCATAACAACATACTTAATTTTCATAAAAACATAAGATATACTTACATTTCATAACAACATACTTAATTTTCATAAAAACATAAGATATACTTACCTTTTAAAAGATTAAAATGAAGTATAGTAGTAAATGGACCAAAACTTTCTTGACCACCTTGAATTTCTCTTACTTGTGAATTTTGTCAAGAGGTTGGAAATAAGTGTATATGTGTAGAGTTGTGTGTAAAAGAGATGGGTTTAAATAGATGTATAAAGTTGGCATATTGTAAACATAATCATTCAATTCTATTAATTTTAACACATCCTTTTCTTAAAGTAAAGCACCATTCATATACTTTTCCATATTTATACAAATAATATGCTCTTCATGATTATATATAATGGAGTCTATCAATCATTCATATATTTTTCCATATTTATACAAATATTATGCTCTTCATGATTATATATAATGGAGTATATAAATCATTCATATACTTTTCCATTTTTTATACAAATATTATGCTCTTCATGATTACATATAATGGAGTCTTATCAATCATTCATATACTTTTCCATATTTATACAAATATTATGCTCTTCATGATTATATATAATGGAGTATATAAATCATTCATATACTTTTCCATATTTATACAAATATTATGCTCTTCATGATTATATATAATGGAGTATATAAATCATTCATATACTTTTCCATATTTATACAAATATTATGCTCTTCATGATTATATATAATGGAATATATAAATCATTCATATACTTTTCCATTTTTTATACAAATATTATGCTCTTCATGATTACATATAATGGAGTCTTATCAATCATTCATATACTTTTCCATATTTATACAAATATTATGCTCTTCATGATTATATATAATGGAGTATATAATTCATTCATATACTTTTCCATATTTATACAAATATTATGCTCTTCATGATTACATATAATGGAATCTATCAACCATTTATATACTTTTCCATATTTATTAAATTAAGATTCTCATAATTATTATATATAATGGAACCTCTCATGCTTGCATATATTTTCTTAATTTGAATAATAAAAGTAATTTTTGTATAAATAAATATTGGGATAACATTGAATTAAGTACTTAGACTTAATATACTTTAAATCAAGAGAATGGAGATATTTTTAGAAATTCGGAATTTAATTTAAAATCGAACGATCTCGATTATTTCTTGACTTGGCTATACGAATACGTCGTGGCGTTAACTTAATAAAAATGGGTGAAATAGTAGCGACACGATTTTCTATTAAAATAATTATTAATCGCGTAAAAATTCTTGGTCGCTACACTATTAATCTAAGCCCTTATGCAAATACGAATGCATGATTTCTACAAACTAATGTGATGATTGCTCGTGACTTCCCCACTCCCTTAAGCTTTCTAATTGACCCATGTAGCGAGCTTTAGGTCGAAAACTCTCCGATTGTTTTAAGATTAAAGTGTATCAGGTTTCAAAATACCCCTAAGGACTTAATAACTTGAGTCAAAAAGGCTACGAAGTGAGGTAGACTTATTAAGCAAATGCAATGATGATGATGTGCTTTTTTTTCATAGTGTGTGTGTGTACCCTACTCATTAAGCTTTCTAATTGACCCATGTAGCGAGCTTTAGGTCGGTGACTCCCAGGTTTCAAACTTAAGGTGCCAAGTCTCAAGATACTTGTACGGGCTTAATTACTCGAGTCAAAAAGGTTACGAGATAGGACAATGCAATAATTAAAATGGGCTTAGATCTCTAGCATTTAGTCATTACTTAGCTTATACTTAATCATCAACAACACTCCACACAAAATTATATCAAGCATGCATGGAATCACTACACATCTAGACCGTCTCTTTTACTGGTTCGACCACCCCCAAACTTATCTCACAAAGGATCAAGAGATTAAGAACATTGACAAGGAGTTGGATATGTTAATAAAAATTGAAAATATAAACTCACAACCTAATTTTTCTACTTCACAAATTTATCCAACCTTCAATAAATTTCAAATCTCAACAACAATTAGTTATGACTATTGTGCTCAAGAGAACTCATGATCACTCATAGATAAGCAATTTATAAAAATAGGCACAGTAGCATATTTGATCATAATTCATGAATTAATCAGCAATTTCAAACATTAAATCATTTTGAGCCGACAAGGCTATCTAGCATGTCAATATCCACAACAAAAAGAACAAAATCAAACATCACAACATCTTAAGCCGGAAAGGCTATCTAACATGATAAAGTGCAAAATGAAGTTAACACCCCCAAACTTGAATTACACATTGTCCTCAATGTGAAAATAGAAACAATGTGTAAAGAAGAAATGAGTTAGTAAACTTCCCTCATTTGATGATTGTTTGTGATGTTTGAAATTGACCTAAGAATTCGCCGAATGTAGTTCATCCCCAAACTTGTTGAGTACAATGTCGCTAAAAATTTTCAAAAATATTTGTTACCTACAAAAGTTTGACAAATAATTAAAAAGAAAGTAAAGAAATAAAGTAAATAATCACAAGTAAAGCAAAAGAGAAGAAATTTGGGCTGCCTCCCAAAAAGCGCTTGGTTAAAGTCATAAGCTCGAATTTTCGCATAAGCACTTCATAGCACTTTAAATGAAGCTTTTGATGATTTGCCCATTTTTCTTCTTTTGGCTTTGTTCAACTCTTCATTGATTCTCCAAACTTGCACCTTGCTCCTTCCAATGTCATATGATTTGCCTACTTCATCCAATTCAAATTCAACTATGTAGACTTGCTGCTCCTCAAGTGGCTTAATCACAAAATCAATTGTTGGGCAATCAATGAAGTTGAGAAAATATGATTTAATCTCTTCCTCATTAACAACCACTTCCCCTTGTGATTCTTTTGTGATTAACTTGTCATTCTTTTCAAGCTCATCTTCAATAGTTGATATCTCCTCGGATTGAATGACCGATCCAAAATTCGAATCCATGAGCAATGACAAGTTTTTCCTATTTATCCCCAAGAGTGGATCACATCCCCACATTTTAAATCCTTCCCAAAATATAGTATCTCCCATAGGCATATCATCCTCATCCAACTTGGCAAGCTCATTGTAATATTTTGCAAGTACCTGTTCATTCAAAAATGGAGGACCATCTCCTATAAAGAGTAATGTCCTCATCCCAATCTTTAGGTACACAATCTCCCAAGAGCATGTAACTAGCATCGGATGTGTCAATTGTTTGTTTTCGGAAATTCAAATATTGTCTAAACGCAAGAAGGTTAGACATAAACAAATTATTGCCCGAATACAAACATTGTCCATTATGATGCACCTTGTAACAAATTTCACAACTCGAATATTCTCTAAGCATATATTCATTACTCATGTAGAGATTTTTCATTGCAAAAATATTTCCTACTTTACCAATGTTAGAATCATGCATACATAAAAGGAAAATCAAAAATAAGAAAGATTAAAATTATGGTGGTCAACCAAAAGTAGCAAAATAAAATTGTTAAAACCAACTTAACTAAAGTGGCAATCAAGTAAAAACATTCCCCGAAAACGGCGTCAAAAACTTGTTCGCTAAAATCGTGTACCGCAAGCGCACGGGTAACGTTCAAGTAATAAAGTGGACTTTTTGAGTCCGGATTGTCGATTCCACGAGGAATGTAATTCTAACAACAATAAAAAAAAAATGGATATTAAAAAGTTAGGATTCATGATTTCACTTAAACAACACTTAATTAATTTGCAATTTTGTAAAAAAAAAATTAACTACTTAAGATAGAGAAATACAAGACAATAAACATAAATCAAAATACACAACATTAAAAGAATATAATTATAAATTCAAATGCTTGAAAGTAAATAACTCAAAATACATAAACAAACTTAAAATAACTAAGTGAAGTTAAGTAACACCAATCATCCCATCAAAATACTATTTAGCCCATAATAAAAATTAACTCATAATAAAATCACAACATTTAACCACTAACATAATCATTTCAACAACAAGCTAAACAAAGTGTTAAAACAAGATAATAAAAGAAAATAACTTGTTCTATTTTCGTGAACAACCCAACACAAAGTTTTAATTAAACCATAAATAACATGAAAGTTTAAGGAGAAAAGTTAGAAAAAAAAAACAATGATGAAAATCTCAACAACATTAAGTTTTAATTGAAGGAAAGCAAATAAAAACACAAAAACTTAAAAGATTTAATGCATTAATTAAGAAAAGCTTGAGAGAAAATACAAGAAGAAAATGGAAAAGAGGCATAAAACTTACATCCCCTAGCAAAATGAGGATTCTAGGTATTTATATTATTCAAAAATCAACCACAAACCCTAAAAAACACAAAAATTCGCGTAATACAGCAAACTGGGCCGAACCAGGTCAACCAGGGAAATTTTTTTTTTTTTTTAAATAATTGCGCTATCGCGCGCCCAAAAATTCGAGACCAAGTTTGGTCCGGAGTCTGTTTCGAGTCATGGTTCGCGCGCGCTGCTCGGATCAAACCACGCGTTCGCGTGGTTAAGCTAAGCCATGGTCTTTGCAGCCAAGTCCTTTTGTAATTTCCATGAGGTCCTTCATCTTTCAATAATGATCAATTAAGTCCCCAAATTATCAGATTTCTTTTAAATATGTCCTTCTAAAATTGCACTTTAGGCCCTTCACCTTTTGAAATCTTGCAATTTGATCCCTCGGTTAATTGCGCGGCTTGTCCAAAACTTCCCGAAAATGATAAAATGGTCCCCAAACTTCCAATTTCAGCATAATTTGCACTCCTTTCGTGATTTTTGGCATTAAACTTGGATATTAACCTATTTAAACACAAAATATGCATAAATTAGTAGATATTTGCTCAAGATATTCCAAAATATGCTAATTTAAATGTATAAAAGTGTATAAAAATGCACTTAACAATTTATATAATTAAATATGAAAATAATTGAAGATGCAATTATTATTTGTCCATGTTTGGCCCCCATTTTTTAAAATCAAATTTATTCAATACTCAATCTCAATCATTCATATTAGCAAAATCTACCATTTTTTTTTTATTTTTCAAACATTTTTTAATCACACATTCTTCTAAAAATATTATTCAAAATCTTAGGTGGTGTTCTGTTTGTATTTTATTTTGTATTTTTATTTTTGAAATTTTTTTCATGTTTCATGTTTTTATTTTTGTTTTCAAGTTTGATGAAAACGAGTTTGTTTTGTCATTTCTGAAAACTGTTTTTGAAAATGAAAAGCTGAAAAACACGTTCTGCTTGAAATTTTACAGAATACTACTTCAACTATTTTTAATTAATTTGCTTGTTGATTAAATTAAATTCTCTATATTGTTTAACCAATTTTTCTTGGATAATAGGAGGGGAAAAAACAAATAACTATCCAGCACTTCATAGGAGAGGGGGGGGGGGGGGGACAAATAAAATGAATAAACTATCCAATACTTCACCTCTCTGTCTAAAAAAATATTGCAAGTTCTTTCAAAACCAGAAAATGTATGATAAAGGCACAACCATTTGGTACAGTGATATATGAATGATATTCCATCAGAGTATGTTACTTCTACTGACTTAAACTCAAATTTATTTTCACAATACACTGTAAATATGGTTACCTGCAACACACAAATGTGAACACTAAGAGTCTATATTAACACAATTTAGTCAGATTCAAGATTTGAGGAAGATATGGTTCTATTAAAATTCACGAAATGCAAGTTTTTTCAAAACCACTAGTATCAGAAAATGAATAAACTATCCAATACTTCACCTCTCTGTCTAAAAAAATATTGCAAGTTCTTTCAAAACCAGAAAATGTATGATAAAGGCACAACCATTTGGTACAGTGATATATGAATGATATTCCATCAGAGTATGTTACTTCTACTGACTTAAACTCAAATTTATTTTCACAATACACTGTAAATATGGTTACCTGCAACACACAAATGTGAACACTAAGAGTCTATATTAACACAATTTAGTCAGATTCAAGATTTGAGGAAGCTATGGTTCTATTAAAATCCACGAAATGCAAGTTCTTTCAAAACCACTAGTATCCATTTATCAAGTTATATTTTGAAATATAATAACAAGAATTCTCACTTAATTTTTTTGTAATGTTGATATTAAACTCAATAAAATTTTATTTTAATTCTATATATATATATATATATATATATATATATATATATATATATATATATTAGGTTTAATTTCAAGTTAGGATAATTCTCCCAAAATAAATAAATAAAAATTTTATTTTAAGCTTAGTTCCAAGTTAGGATAATTCTTAAATAAAAAAAAAACCAAAACTTTTTTTCGCATTTTGAATTTTTTTTTGTTGAAATACACTTAAAACGCCCAAAACGAGCGCTTTGTGTATAATTTTTTTTCTTTCTAAAATGCGTTTTAGAAAATTGTAAAGAGAACGCATTTTTAGTATTTTCGAAAATGAAAATAGAAAACGATCTCAAAATAGTAAAGATAACATGGCTTATTATTCAAAAGAAAAGGGGCCAATCACACAAATTATTAGTCTTTGCGACTTGGCATTACTTGATTAAGTTCTAGCGTAAAGTAAAATATAATTAGTTAGGCAGATTCACACTTATAATTTTAGATCATGAATATAAAAGACCATATTTAACTTCAAAATTATAAAAATGTAATTTCATTAATTTTTTTTCTACAGTACTCAATCTCAAATATTCACTAAAAGTCAAGTCTTCAATATTTGACTTTTTAACCAAATTTCAACTATTAATAAAAAATAAAAAAATAAAAAAATCTTTTTAAACAATACAAACACATACTATATATACCATAATTTTTTTGTTAATTGCACGATATTTGTAATGAAGGTTTACAACGTTGCTTTTTTTTTTTTAATTGCATTTTGTCTTGAACTTTTTATCGTATATTTTACTCAACTTTCTATTAATTAGGATGTCTTTTTCCTGATGACGGCAAAAGGAACTAATAGGATGAAATAAAAAGACTTTTATTTGACACTCGTATTTGAAAAAAATAAAAATAAAAAATAATAAGAGAAAAGATTAAACAATAATTACAAAAAATTGACAAACTATTCTCTCCACATGGATAGAAATTATTCATCACTGATGATACATGCTGATTAATTGAAAGTTAAAGATAAAAATGAGAGAAGAGATTAAGCCCCTGTTTGTTGTTTTATTTTATTTAAAAATAGATTATTTGAAATGAATAGTGATTTTTAGGAGAATGTGTGGTTAAAAAGTATGAAATCTTTTTTAGATTTATGTGTAATATTATTTTATTAATTAATACATATGTGGTCGAAAAGAAGAGAGTGAAAAATGTTTAAAAAATCTGAAGGGACTCAGATAGGGGCAAAAGATATAAGTGCAAAAATTTAGGATCTTCATTGCAATTAAACTATAGTGTAGTAGCTAACAAAAGTCAAAAACTATTGTGTGAATAAAATTACCTTTACAAAAAATTTACAATTACACCGCTTTTATCATAATTAATAAACGTTAATGACGAAAAGATTCTTCACGTTTCCTTCTCTTGTCATATGCCGCCGTCAAGGTTGGGTTCAAACTTTTTTTTTTTTTTTTTCCTCTTGTCATATGCCATTTGAAGTAATTAAGGTGGCGTTCTGTTTGTATTTTATTTTGTATTTTCATTTTCGGAAACGTTTTGTATTTTGTGTTTTCATTTTTGTTTTCAAATTTGCTGAAAACGCGTTTGGTTTGTCATTTCTGAAAACTGTTTTTGAAAATGAAAAGTTGGAAAACACGTTCTGTTTGAAATTTTGCAGAACACTATTTAAATTATTATTAATTAATTTGTTTGCAGAATACTATTAACTCCAACTCAAATTTCCTTTCACAATACACTAAAAATATGGTTACATGCAACACACTAATGTGAGCATTAAGAGTCTATATTAACACAATTTGGTCAGGTTCGGGACTTGAGAAAGTTCTACTTCTATTAAAATCCAGAAAATACAAGTTCTTTCAAAATCACCAGAGTCCATTTATCATTGCATTTTTTGAAATATAACAAGAAATCTCATTTTTTTTTTTGTAATGTTGATATTGAATTCAATAAAACTTTATTTAAACTAAGTTTCAAGTTATGATAATTCTAAAAAAATAATAAAAAAATAAAAAAAATAAAAACTTTATATTAAGCTTAGTTCTAAGTTAAGATAATTCTATATAAAAAAAAAAAAAAATTCCCAAAACACGTTTTCCGCGTCTTAGACATTTTTTGTCGAAATACACACAAAACGCCCAAAACGATGTTTCGAGCGTTTTTCGTTTTGTGTACAAATTTTTTTTTTGTTTTCCAAAATGCGTTTTCAAAAATGGTAAAGAGAACGCGTTTTTAGCATTTTCGAAAATAAAAACAGAAAACGACCTCAAAACAGCAAAGAGAATAGGGGCTAAGTATCTCTTGCGCATTATTCTGTCATACTTATTAAATTACTTAAGAGCAGGGATGAAAATAGGTAGGTCGGGTCCAGAGCGGATTGGACCCACTCCACCCAGCAACCTGCAAAGTCGAGGGGGTGGGGGGGGGGGTGGGGCAACCCTTCGGCTTGATTATAGTTGTTTATTAATTTTCTCTTTTTTTTTTTTTAAAATATAACTAGTAGGTCATAGGGCACCCGAAACCAGTCGTGTAGTGAGAGTGGGAAACCCACCCCCAAGAATCCTATTAGTTCGGATGGATCACCCCTATTTAATGAGATCAAGTACCTACAGGTTTCAGATTCTTCGAATTTTTTTGCCATCCTTTCTCAAGAGCAGGGTCGGTCATAATTATAAATGGACTGCCGCTTAAGATCGGACATAATTGGGGTCTCACATGTATAGAAGGTCTTTATATAAAGTTGGCCTAATCTCAAAAGACAACCCTCCTTATTATAGATACTAGAAATCTTCATAAAAAGGTGAGAAATCTTAATAATGTTTGGATTTTGAGTAAATATTTTGTCCATGAAAATCAACGTGACATTAATCATGTTAGCATTAACCTACAGCTTACATGAATGATTCATAAATGTGTATAGCCAATTTTTTGTAAAAAACAAGATCAAAGTACAATTTTATCACGATATTGAAAATATACGAAAATACTAGATACTTAAAACCTGAGTGAGTTGAGAGTGCCGTTCAGCTTTAATTGTTACCCAATGACATTAAGTTGATTGTGCCTTCTATGTCAAATACTTTCATCTATAAAATGATGACAAAAATTTTGTTCTATACGAAGTTAACAAATATTAATGTGTGTAAATGAAGGTATCATAACAATAGTTTAGAACTTGAGAAATGGTGGTTAGAAGTGAGGTTAGGAAAAACCTAATTAATTAAACAAAAAGTAGAGTGGAAAGGTGACAAGCTTTTTTCTTGCCAAAAGTCAAGTAGGCCCTCGATCATCAATCATACACAGAGGATGGGATTTTCAACCAAGAGTCATCGACTCATCATCATTGATCTCAATATTTTTTGTTTTATGGGTGGCAAAAAGAAACCCTAAATATATTCATACAAAACACCTACATGTATATATATACACCTTCCCTTTTACCCTTTTTGAAAAATTTAGTTCACTTTTCTTGGTATCAAAATTTCTGTGCATTATTTTGTACTCATCTATATACTTGCTTTAATGTTACCATAGGATCCTTGAAAAGTCGTAACCCACAACATAAAAGTTAATGACCCATTTTCAATAGTTTAAAAAAAAAAAGGGAGGGAGAGAGATAGAGGCATCGATAATAGAGCTCATTTGTCCCAACAGTCCTATTGTTGTATGTATTATTTTTGACCTTATAAGACATGGATATTCTTTTCTTTCCATGTCAAAGGGGGCATATCGTACATTATATAGTTGACTTAAAATGAAATAAGTCTATGACTCAACTAGCCAATAAATCCAAAGGATATCAATTCTCAAAGCTTAATATTGACCCATTGAGATGCTATTTTTTTCATAGTTTGATTGCTGTTTTTTCAACCCCCCCCCCCCTCCCCCCAAAAAAATTTGATACTGTTTTGTTCATTTTAGATGCTATTTATTTATTTTTATTTTTTTTAAAGTTTTGTTGCTGTTTTCCATTTAATTAGTTGCTGTATTTTTCATTTAGCCTATGTTTGGTAAAAAATTGTTTATAAATTCTGTTTATGAACGGTTAAATGGTAACATCTCATTTATCAATTTTCTTGAAAAGTCAACAATCTCGATTGATCAAAGATAGGACCATTTTTTACCTTTTAAAAAAATGAACCAACTAAATATTGACACATTACTATTTATAAACAATTTATCAAATAGAGGCTTAGATGTTGCTTTCTTCGAGTTTAGTTGCTGCTTTTTTATTTAACTTTGATTTCTTCACACATCGAGAAATAATCAAAAGTGAAATCGTTTGATTTTTGCCAATGGAGAAAACTGAATCAAACCGAAGAATGTCCACTCCGAATACGTAAGCTTGGATTTTGCTGGTTTTGATTTTTTTATTATTCGTGTTTATTGGAGGTCAGGTTTTATATATGTTGGCATGTTGCCATGCCATTCGTAACTTGGATTTTGACTAAAATGCACCTAAATAACAAAATTATACTAACAATTAGTATTCCATATTGTTAAAATTTAGGTGTTATCTTAAAAAATCAATATTGTTAAGAGGAATAATCCAAATTCTTATAAATTGGTTTATATTTTTATATTTTATTCGATGTGGGGTTTTATTCCTTAACATGCTCCCTCGAGATGATGGCTCTTTTTAGCAGACCAATCTTGAAATTCGTGTGCTTATTTTTAAAATTTTAATTGGATCGAATTGCTCGTTGGAGTTTAATGGGCTCTGATACCATGTTAAGATTTGGGGGTCCATCTTAAAAGGTCAACCTTATTAAAAGGAGGGTTAAGTACACAATTACAAATATTTAGGCTTGAAAATTTTTGTAATCAGGTTTTTTGTAACTAATTACACAAGTATCAAAATAATTTTTAAAATCAAATATTTTTTTTTTAATTCAGATTAGGTTCTGTAATTAATTACAATTATAACTTTATTTCAATTTGTAATTAGTTACAATTATAAATTTAACTACAATTGTAATTAATCACTAGCATCGCCGCCGCCACCACCACCACCTAATTTGTAATCAGCCACCGCTGCGTCGAAAATATAATTGTAACTTGTTTCAATTTTGTAATTAATTACAATTGTAACTTACATATTGTAGCGATCCAGAATTTTTACGCAAATTAATAATTATTTTAATATTTAGAAAATTGTGTCGCTACTATTTCACCCATTGTTTTGAAGTTAACGCTGCGACGTGTTCATCTAGCCAAGTCAAGAAATATCGAATTTGTTCGATTTTAAATTAAATGTTCGAATTTCTAAAATTATATTACTTTAATTATTTATTCAAAGTATTATTTCAAAATCATATTTTCAGTTCAAAATATATCAGTTTTTAATACAATTCCGAATCAAAGTTAGTCCAATTCTTATCATAATCAAAATTTATTTCACACGTTTTGCTTTCTCTTTATACTCCTTTCCATCACATTATACAAGCATCATCATTATCATCACCACCCCTCCAAATTATGATAATTTACACTCAATTAATCTATCACAATATTCCTCCAAATCATGATATTCTCCACCATGTTATTTTTTTACAAAACCATCTTTCCAGCAAGAAAGATGCCTTCTCTTTATACATATCAGACCAATCCATTATCATGAATTCAAGAAATCATCTTCACAGCCAACAGAACCACCATTTTCAACCCATTTCCACCAACGAACCACTGCACCATTGAACCAATCTTGTAGTTTCTTCCAGCAACCCCATCATCATCAAGATCGATCACCACTCAGCCACAACCACACTTTTCCACCCACCACCATTTCTGAATCCGTAATATCCAAGTCCACTGCCTCACTTCAGAGGTCGACCAAGAATCGAACCTCCGCTCACCATTTTAATCTCCAAATCGCAACAAAAAATCAAAACCCCAAAACCCAAGAAATAGAGTACCAAATACCTACTTTAAACCATCGCTGAATTTTCGCCGGAGTATCATCGTGAACCCTAGCTTCGAATCCAGCCCCGGTTCGCACACAAACTCTCACCCAATACTCTCAAAAACTTTAACCACCTCTTGCCATCACCTTACGCCGGTGTGCGCCGGCTGAAGACGTATTTCGCCGTCGACCGTACCCTCTTCGCCGTTTCTGAGAGAGAGAGTTCAATTTTCATAGTGAGAGAAGGTTAGGTCGAGAGTGAGAGAAATGATAGAGAGAGAAGAGATAATCTGATTTTAAACTTTCGAAAATTGCTTTTTGGTCCTTGAAGTTTTAAAGATTTCAAATCAGCCCCTCAAGTTTTGAAATGATTTTAATCAGCCCTATTGTTTTAAAATATATATTATTTCAACCATATTGTTTTGAGTTTCCGACTCAACTTTCAAAAGTATTCATTTTAGTCCCTCAACTTTCAAAAGTATTCATTTTAGTCCCTCAATTTTCAAAACATCAATTTTAGTCCTCAAATTATAATTTATCATTTTGAACTATATATTCGATAGACTAAAGTGACTTATTGGCTAAGACGAAGCGTACGGAGAATTTAAAGAAATTGAAGTCATTCCCGCTCAACTTTGCACTCGTCGGATTTGAGGTAGACTCGCACTTATTAATTGATTTAAATTATGATTTCATATGAATGTCATGTGACTTGTGAAAGTCAATTTTTAAGAAAAACAAGTATGTTTTTATGAAAGGTAAATATACCTTATGTTTTTATGAAAAGTAAGTATGTTTTTATGAAAAGAAAATATACTTTATGTTTTTACGAAAAGTAAGTATACACTATGCTTCACGAAAATGTTTTTTTGGATCATTGCTATGAAATCAATCTACCAAGATTGTTATGGGTCCCATATGATAAGTTATGATATGTTAAGGGGACCGGAGTTTTAGTAGCGCTACACATAAGAATTCTTGCCACGAAGTTCGGTAACATTCTTGTGTCTCCTATGTTTATGAGGATTTGCCACGAAGTTCGGTAAAATTCCTGTGTTTCCATATGTTTATGAGGATTTACCACCTAAGTTCGGTAAAATTCCTGTCGCATATGTTTATGAGGATTTCGATCCTATCTTATGTTATGATGCAATTGATCCCTATGAATTTCAAAAATTATGCTTGGTATACTTACTGTGATTTTACTGTTATTATGATTTTACTGCATAAGAATTCTTGCCACCGAAGTTCGGTAAAATTCTTATGTTTATGAGGATTTCAATCCTATCCTATGTTATGATGAAAACTTACTGTTATTATGATTTTACTGCATAAGAATTCTTGCCACCTAAGTTCGGTAAAGTTCTTGTGTCTCCTTATGTTTATGAGGATTTCAATCCTATCTTATGTTATGCTTTCAAAAGAAATTATGTTTGGCATAATTAAAATGTTTTTATAAGTATATGGTTTTCAAAGAGCTATTTTCAAAGAGCCTATGATTTGCAAAATATGTCCCGTGTTGTAATGCACAATATGAGTTTTATCAAGAGCCGTTTTATAAAGAAGCTCTATCAATGCCCGTTTTATAAAGAGCCGGGATTTATGTGTTTAATCATCTTATAAATTAAATTAATTTGCGATGAGTCTACTGAGTATTTCCCCCATGAAATACTCACCCTACTTTTTAACAGTTTTGCAGATTTCGGAGACGGTGGCGAGCGATGAATGATGGTGGCAATAATCGTTAAACGGTTGAAAGTTTGACGTTAATGATATCCGTATTTTTTCAAACAATCGAATAATTTAGAGAAGTTCATTTATTTGAGAAATTATGACATTGTCAATTTCTTTACAAAATTAATGGTTCGATTTACTATTTCAAATGGTTTCATAAATGTTTCAATTTTATCGGCCATTACAGTTATTTAATGTTGCCAAAAATGAATTTCAAATATTTCTTCCGCAAAAATATTATTCGAAAAATTTAGACAGAAAATGACGTAGTGAATCGGGTATACGGAACTCGGGGCGCTACACATATTAATAAAGAATTAGTGTAATTTTAATCAGTCATCGCCGCCGCCACCACCACCACCACCACCACCACCACCACCGATCACCACCTAATTTGTAATCAGCCACCGCCGCAACCATCGTCGAAAATATAATTGTAACTTGTTTCAATTTTGTAATTAATTACAATTGTAACTTATAGATTAGTAAAGAATTAGTGTAATTTGTAATTAATTACATTAGTGTAATTTTAATCAGTCATCGCCACAACCGCCATCATTGGAGCACCGTTGAAAATACAATTGTAACTTTATTTTTATTTTGTAATTAAATACAATTGTAACTTTATTTCAATTTGTAATCAGTTACAATTGTAATTGTAATTTTAATTACAATTGTAACTAATTACAACTACTATCACCACCGATCATCACCTAAAACCAATATCACAACCAGTTGTACCAACAAATTCACAACAATTTTCAGCCACCAAACATCATAATTAGAAATTTTCTCCATTGTAAATATGGCAATCTGCTCAACTTTCCTCTTCCCTTTGTTACTTTCTTGTTTTCTAATTCCTCTCATTGATGCCAGCAAGGATGGCATCACAGTGGGCCTCATTCACCACGATTCTCCTCTTTCGCCATTCTACAACCCCAATCAAACACGAATTGAGCGTCTAAGAAATATGTTCCATCGTTTGTTTGCACATAAAGCATCCCTTAACCCAACCTCAATTTCTACAGAAGACCCAATCCAAGCACCTCTCAACTCAATTGGTGGGGAATACCTCATGAAACTATCAATTGGAACTCCACCTGTCAAAATGTGATAATGTGATGTACAAAATGCAATGCTTTTTGATCCCGGAAACTCAACCTCGTATAGGAAATTAGTCTGTGATTCTAATCTATGTTCTGTAACATTAATGCAAGTGTGATCGTGAAAATATGCGTCGAAAGTGTCTAATCGGCAAAGAAATTAAGCAATTTCTAGCACTCGCAAAACTGAGAAATTAAACAGTGATGCCTGCCTGCTTTGGCGCCGCTACTCTGCTTCGATCAAGGGCGCCGTTACAGTTGCTAACATTAAGAGAAGGCGCGGTGGTGGTCGAAGCGATGGCAGAGTTTGACGAGGATGGATAGTCACTGTGGGAGAAGAGACAGTGGATCTCAACTGATATAGAGGCTTGGGTACTCTGATCAGCGGTGCCGCTACTCTGCTTCGATCTGCTCACAGCTTCGATATGGACTCCGTCGTCGGAGAAGTGGTGCCACTGGTGTGAAGAGAGGGAAGGAGAGAGAGAGAGAGAGAGAGAGAGAGAGAGAGAGGGGTGAAAGAGACGGAGAGGTTTATGATTTGGTTTGGGTTTAATAAATTAAATAACTGATTTGGTAAAATAGATTTTATTTACCTGATTTTAAAGATTTAAAATGTAATGGTATGATTTCGTCTAATTATCCCTTAAAATGAATAACACAAATTCTTATGAATTAGTTTATGTTTTCATCTTTTAATCGGTGTGAGGTTTTATCCAACACATATTCTATTCAGTGACTTCATTGCATTTCTGGGATAGAAAAAAAAATGCTTATACTTTCTAAACATAGGTCACATTAACATATAAAGAAAAATAATTAACTCTATTTAAAAGTGTTGAAGATTAAACAGGGCAGGCAACGTTTTGACAATGGGAAAAAGTATTATACTTTAATCCTTATTGTTCTGCATGTGGGCTTGTTTTGCTTCACAGTTCATATATTTTCACTTTCACAGGCTGACAAAGAATTATGTAAACTTTATGGATGGGAATATGGGATATGGAAAATGACTGTTCTAGCTAGTATTTTATTGGTATTTTATTATTTTCAGGATTAATCAATTATCAATATAATTTAATTTCTGTTACTAGCTAGGTTTCTCTATTCTAGAAGTTTAAGATAAGCCCTTTTATTCTTTTAACTAGCGTAAAAAATTACACAACTTCAGCGGAAAAAAAAAAAAAGAAAAAAAAGTTTTCTTTCCCTCTTGAAGGAACCAAACTGGTGTTGTCTCTGATCTTCTACACCGTTACCGTGCACGCACGCACGCACGCACACACGAAGAGATGTCCAGTGCTGCTTCCCAAATTATGCTCAACCAGAGTTTGTTTGAGGATCAAGATTTGTCATCACAGCTTGGATTTTTCCCTAATATCCATTCAAACTTTACCTCTTTTCAACTGGGATTCAGTCAATCCCTTAAAACTCTTGCCATGGTACCTCCTTCTCTTGCAGCAGATGGAACGGTTGCCCTTTCTGAGTCCTTTTCCCAAAAGCAAAAGGAAGAAATTCCATCTCAATCTGCAGGATCCCACTTCTTTTCTTCGCAAAGATCCACCCCGAATTACTGGTAATAAAAATTTTACTTTTTTGTCTAGAAAACTCTTCTGGGATGTAAGTTAGAAGATTAGATAGCACTAAACAATATTAACAACAAAGAAAACTACCAAATCCTTTCTAGTTTTGAATTTTTTATACGGATCATTACTTCATGCTTGTGTTTTAATTTTTAGTAATAGGGCATGGGGAGGAATGAATGATACCATGAGCATTAAGAGAAGTGGAGGGGAAGACTATCTCGGGGTTTCGGCTGTGAAGATGAAGAAGATTAAGGCAAGAAGAAAGGTAAGAGAGCCCAGGTTTTGCTTCAAGACCATGAGTGATATAGATGTCTTGGATGATGGTTACAAATGGAGAAAATATGGCCAGAAAGTGGTGAAAAACACCCAACATCCTAGGTTAGAATATTTCTTCCTCTTCCATATTCTTTCTAATTGATTCTCTACCTTTCATTTTCCAATGCATTTCAGTAACTTTTAAATTTGCAGTCTTTCTCATTCTAGAATCCTGCTTGATGCTGAATCTTGATCTGGATAGGTACTAATGATAATTATGTATCTATAGTTCATATATATATATATGAAGGGATCAGATTCAGATGGATGCATAAAGCCTTGGGGTAGAGGGTATTGTAATTGAACATAGATTCTAACAGTACAATTATTAGTTTAATCTTGCCTTTTTAATATAAAGTTTTTGTAGGGTTTCCTAGCTATGAGATATAGATAATCAAAACAGAAATGATTTATCTCAACTCCATTGATGTAATCAGTAAAAATGAAGTATTTTCAGTGTCACTGTTAATTATTATCCTCATCATCAATTCAGATCATAACCCAATAATATCATCAAAATGCCCAGAAAAACACCATGCAAAACATTGATTAATTAAAATCATTTGCAGAATTTTAATAGAAACCCTAGAGGGAGAAAAAATGATTATCAGATCTACTTGTCTTTGTGTTCCACATTAGGATCTTATGAAGATCCCTTTCCATGATTTGCATTTTGGTTAAAAGTAAATTGAACTTTTATTGTAAAATGATTACAAATATTTGAGATTTTTCTCCTCTTTTCAGGAGCCATCTCCTCATATTTCCCACAAAGTGCTTTATATGACTTGGGACATGCTCAATAGTGCCCACTCTGCCTAAAAGCTACTGTCTAATAATAATGAGTCCAGCATTTGCCAGTTTTCAAATGCTCCAGTGTTTTCCATTTAAATTTAAAATCTCCTTTTTCTTTTTCTTTTGCATTAGGCAAAGCATATATCCAAACCACAATGGCCTACCATTGATTAGCCAACTGATTTGATCTGAAAGAGTCGTACCTTTTCACTCAAAATCTGAAAGAGTCCATTTTTATTGAAGCCAGCTTCATTTACCTGAGTAGGATGGATTTTGTCTAGCCAATATTGGCCAAAATCTTGATTTAGAGGACAAGTTTGCGCTTGAACTTGTCGAGCGCTCGTACCTTAATTTGGACCGTGTTCGCTTTATATTACAAAGAAAAGAATTGCTAGTGAAAAACTAGATGATTAGCAAATACTGTAACTACTCCTTCCCTTCTAACATATTTCACATATATACTATGATTGATGAAACCATCAATGGCACCTCATGATAAATAGAATTGCATTAATTATATCCATTCTCCTCATCCAGGGAAAAAAGAAGAGCTGAGCCTGAGTCCATAAAGTTGCTTCATTTAGCTATTATTATCAGTACAATATTCTTCATAACCTTCATTTCACCAATTCATTGCCTCCTGGCCATCCTCACATTCTTCATTGCACGTGTTTTATTCACAAGTTCTTCAATGGTCTAAGAAGACTCTTCGACTAGATCTCTTTCAAGCTATGAAAATGATTTTGGTTTTGGATTTTACATTTTATCTTCCAGGAGCTACTATCGTTGCACTCAGGATAATTGTCGCGTGAAGAAACGCGTGGAACGACTAGCAGAGGATCCAAGAATGGTGATTACCACATATGAAGGGAGGCACATACATTCACCATCACATGATGAGGATGATTCTCAAGCTTCATCTCAGTTCGCTAATTTCTTCTGGTAGTATGAAGATCAAGTGGTGTATGCCTTTTGCTTTTAAATGCTTTGAATGCTGAAAATAAACCCTCTATATAGTTCATAACTAAGCATATATCTGTGTGTGACATCTCTAAGCCCTTGTTTTAATGGGCTACTTTACAGCCATTTTACTAGAATGTTATATATACGGGCTTGTTTGGTGAGCGAAACTATGCAGTACTAGATATATAGTATTACGGGGAAAAAATGAATATGAGTCTTTTTTATACCGTCAGATCTATCTAGTACTGCGTACCAAACATGCAGACCCTGAATTTGTTGTTTAAATTAGTGACAATTTCAATTTTCATGTTTTATCAATTGGAAGGCATAAATTGATCAACTTAGGAAATACAAATGCATTGTTTTTAAATATGACTTCCACAACATTTTTTCTGATTTTACTGTGTTGAGTTGTTTGATACCCAATAAATCTCGACGATAATGTAAAATAGTTATGGGATTATATCGACACCAAAATGAATAGATTGACTCGATAATAGGTCACTTGGACGACCCAATTCTTGTGGTTTTGGACATAGACTTTATTTGGACTTGGTTTATTGGGCTCATTAAGTGGTTGCTGTGTATTTGGGCCTGGGTGATATTTTGTGTTGTTAATTGCCAAAATTGGCCCAACCAAATGTGACCTAGCCTACTCTCTACATATACCTTGTCTTGACTCTTTATGCTTGGAGTTTGAAATCAATAGAAAATTGAGAGGGAAGAGGGAGTCGACTTGGAATTCTTGAGGTTCTTTCATTGTTGTTTTCTTCATCTATTTTTCATCTTCCTTTATCAAGATGTGGTTAGAATAATATTGGAGCAACCAAACTAAAATTGTTATTGGGTCGAGTTTGAAGGTTTAAGGTCGATTTTGGAGAGTTTACTCAGTGTGGTTTGGTGAAGCAAAGGACCCAACAGTTTCAACATACTATTACGCTATAATTGTTAATTTGAATGTTTAATAATTATTATTATGGAATATTTCTTTTACATACTTACTATGTAACTCGATTAATAAGTTTATGTAAATTCAAATATTCTTTTTAGCATTTTTTTTTCCTTAAATATATTTTTGTTTAGAGTTTCTGTCACTCGACCTTTCTAAATCTGGTTGACTCCTCAGCAATTAATTTCTAAATTTGGTATAAATAAATTTATAAACAATACGTTTATCAAACAACTTTTTAACCACACATATTTATTCAAATCACTTTTCAACTATATATTTTTACTTCAAAAACCTCACATTCTTTATTTATTTATAAATAAAAAACTTTTGCTAAATAGAGATACCATATTTAATTACATAATCAAATTTTACTTTATCACTCATAGAATTCGGTATTTATCTAAAACTAGGCATCAAAACGTTTAATATTTCGAATAGTTTCAAAATTACGTATTTTTCAATTACACGACATTACATCTAGGTAGTTACATAATTTTTCTCATTAAATTTCATTGCTTTGATGTTAGAGTTCACAAAAACAAGATAAGAATATTTTTTATAAATCGCACAAAAAAAAAAAAAAAGATTGTAACTAATGAATTTTAGAGTATGAGAAAATTACCCTCATTTTTAAATTAATAAAAAAATTAGATAATTTTTTTTTTCCCAATCATTAATCAATAATTACTTATTTATTTAAAAAAATCTTCTCTCTGTATTCATTATTTCTCTTTCTATGCAAGTCCGGCTACCATCATCAAATTAGGCCACCGCTGTCGAAAATCAAAAATTATTTCGTCCAATGCAAAGTAGATCGTGGAGGCTTTCAAATTAGCTCCAGACGTCCAGAGATAGTGAAGAAACCCCGTCGAATGGATGAAAGTTTTGTCGCACATTGAGCGGCCTCATCTGAGTTTATTACCACTTCGTTCAGCCATCGCTGGCGGTGCTGATAATCCTGGATCTATTTGAGAATTTGTTCCAGATTTCATCTCAATGCATTGACACCTCGTCGATTGGATGAAAGTTGTTACCCTAGATTTAGCGTCATCATCTCTTACGCTTCTATTTCTTCCTTCTGCCATCGTAGGTGGTGATTGTGATCGTCCTGGACCTCGTCGAGGATTTGTTCCAACTTGCATCTAAAAGCATTGACAGTAGCCTCGTTTGTCAATGATTTAAGTGGTGAGATGAAGATTGATTGTAACCCGGTGATTCATGGCAAATAAAAATGTGATCTATAAAAATGGGTGTTTGTGAGTCGTGACTACACATGTATTTGTGATCAACAAATTGTCTTTGTATGTGTGATTTTGTGTGATTTGTGACTAGTACTCGATCATGATCATAAATTGGGAACCGGTGAGACCTAGCCTGTTTAATTAAATTAGGAAAATGATACTTGTTCATTGGTCATTGTAGCTATCGTAAATGGCGTGTATGTACACGCCCATGTACTATACATGTAGCGTGGTTGATTAAATTATGTATCACTAAAATTTATCTTATGTCACAAAATGTAACCTTCTAATTTTGGAAAATTTCTCTATAAGTTTTTATTTTTGAATTTGTAATTTGAAATATTTGTTGTTATTTATTTTTTCCTTAAATTATTCCAATTTTGTTGAGAGCCTCGACCTGAATCTAGAAATAACTTTTGTTTTTAAATTTCAAAACCAATTTGGTACTTGGGTCTAGCTATCGTATTGTTTACTCTGGTTGAGTATCTTGATATAGAGAGCAAAATAAGAAATATGTTTGACTCACTCCATTTTATTTTCTCATACTCATTTTCAACCTCATATTAACAACATAAAATATATGATTCAAAAGTAATTCTGGAAAAATAGGAGTTCTGTAACAAGGAATTTGATCAATTTTGCTCACAAAATGGTACGGCTATACATAGGATGTGCACATTCACATGATTCACTACGTACATAGCAAAATGGTCTAGCTGAACGAATGAATAGAACTCTATTGGATAAGGTAAGGTGCATGTTAAGTGAATTTTATTTGTCAAAAGTCAATTGGCTTAAGCTGCTTAAATTCCCTACTACTATGTAGATAGATCACCATCTTCTGCAATGAACTTTAGAGTCCCTAAGGAGATGTGGCCTGAGGTTAAGCCAAGTTATGAGCACTTAAGAGTGTTTGGCTGTACAGTCCATGTACATGTTAGTCAAGGGAAATTAAATCCTAGAGCTAAGAGAGAAATCTTGGTTGGATATCTAGCTGGAATAATTAAAATGTTACAAAGTTTGATTCCTCACTGAAAATAAATGTATAATAAATCCATAACTTTTAATGAAAATGTCATGTATAAATCTGACATGCAGGAACAAGTTAAGATACAAACTAGAAATATCGAGGCCTTAAACAAGTCTTGGGTAGAGATACAATCTCAAATGCAGGTACAAAATCAAGAGGCTGCACAACAAGATGGAGCTAAGTAGTTTGGATCCTACAAACTACATGTTGAGATTCAAGAAGAAAGTTCGGAAACAATAGCTGAAGAGATTCTCATATGGCTCTGATCAACTTAGAGGTTATGTCTAGAGATGGACAAAGGAGAAAAATCAAGATCCCATCCAGATATGCTCATTAAGAGCTTATTGCATTTGCTTTGAATATTGTTGATACTATGGAGTAAGATGAACCTACATTGTTAAGAAAGCAAGGAATAGTCCCAACTGGCCAAAGTGGAAGTTGGCTACGTAGAAAGAGATGGATACATTGAAGAAAAATCAAACATGGCGACTAGTTTCCAGAGAAAAAGGTCAAATAATTATAGGGTGTAAGTGGGTTTTCAATAAGAATCCTGGTATTCATGGTGTGGAGAAAGCATGATTCAAGGTAAGTACCAAAGGATATTCGCAAGTGGAGGGAGTGGACTGCACCCAAGTGTTCTCACCTGGAGTCAAGCATTCCTCTATAAGAGACTTAAGAGTGGTCCTGGAATTAGTAGCTATACACAACTTGGAGTTGGAATGGTTTTAAAAAAGTTCCGCCTCAACGCCTTAAGGCCTGCCTCGGACGGAGACATTAGAAAAACACCTCAGTACCCGTATTTCTTAAGGGTTGAGTCGGGCTTACGCCTCAACTAATTGAGGCATACACTGTTGACCATAGTGGCTTCAAATTAATTTTGGTTAATCTTTGCCTAATTAATTAGGTAAAGCAATTTGGTAATGGACCATTAAGAATTCTACCATACACATGGAGTCAAGAAATGTGGCTATGGTTCATATTTTGTGTCCTATAAATAGGACTCTCCTCTTCCATTGAATTCATCCCAAATCACAAGTAGAAGAAGAAAAATTCATTGGTTTTTTCTCTTGTGATAATTTGTAGTTTGTGAGAAAGAGTGTTTGGTGAGGTAGAGATATTTGTATTCCACATTTGTCATATTAGTGGAAATTTGGAATCTCCCTCCGTGGACGTAGGCAATTTGCCGAACCACGTAAATCTTGTGTTGTTCTCTTTCTCTTTCGAATTCGTTATTTCTATTTTTGCATTGGTCGAACCGTCGGTTAATTCGCTTTCGCACAACAATTGGTATCAGAGCCTTGACTCTCTTA
The DNA here is from genome assembly GCA_963555705.1 of Ligustrum vulgare. Lineage (NCBI taxonomy): Eukaryota > Viridiplantae > Streptophyta > Magnoliopsida > Lamiales > Oleaceae > Ligustrum > Ligustrum vulgare. Next base: position 83,697,753 of record OY743168.1, read on the forward strand.
AAATTCTAAGTATGCTCTGTGGTTGCAGCACTGACTGATCTTCCACATCAGAAAAGATTTTTTGAGAACAGGGATCTTGGTATATATTTTTTTGAGATTTTTTTTGAAAAATGTCTAAAAATTCCTCGACTACACCAACGGAGACTGAGGATCCACCTCCAGCCATTTTAGAAGGATTTTCAAGGCCCACTGTGTCTTCAACAAGAACAGTGGTAACTAATGCAAAAATAGACGTGGAAAAATTTGATGGCACAAATAACTTTACTATGTGGCAATGTGAAGTTATGGATGCGCTATTTCAACAAGAGCTAGACATTGCTCTTGAAGAAGATAAGCCAGCTGACATGGATGATCTAGAATGGACAAGAATCAATCGGAGTGCCTGTGTGATCATCCGTTCGTGTCTCACCAGAGAGCAAAAGTTCCCATATATGATGGAGAAATCGGCAAGCAAATTATGGAAGGAGTTGGAGAAGCAGTTTATATCAAAAAACTGCCAAAACAGACTCTATTTGAAGAAGAAGTTATTTCGCTTCCGATATCAACCTGGCACAACTATGTACAACCATATTACTGAGTTCAAGAAATTGGTAGCTGAGTTGATAAATCTTGAAGAATCTTTCAAGGATGAAGATAAGGCCATGTTGCTCTTGACTTCTCTTCCCGATGAATATGAACACCTTGTCACTACGATACTTCATGGAAATGATGAAATTACTTTTGATGAAGTATGTGCTGCTTTGTACAACAATGAGATCCGAAAGAAGGATCAAAAGGAACATGGAAGTTTAGCAGAAGAAGCCTATACTATAAGAGGTCGTGCTCAAAGTGGTAATCCCGGGAGAAGGGGCAGATCTCGTTCGAAGGGAAAGCCTGCTAAAGATGAATGTGCCTTCTGTCATGAAAAAGGTCATTGGAAGAAGGATTTTCCAAAGCTGAAGAACAAAGACAAGGTTAAAGGTATTGCTGGAGCTACTTCAGAAGCCAATATAGCCAAGTGTGAAGATGATGAGTCAGAATTTGTTCTAGCTAGTACATCAAGTATATCTCACTCAGACGAATGGATTATGGATTCGGGTTGCACTTATCACATGTGTCCCAACAGGGAGTGGTTCTTCAAACTCGAAGAACTAAATGGTGGTGTTGTTTACCTCGGCAATGATGAGATCTTGCAAACAACAGGGATAGGTTCAATCCGTTTGAGATGTCATGATGGATCAACTAGAATTCTGACATACGTAAGGTATGTACCATATTTGAGTAAGAATCTCATCTCCGTGGGAGCCTTAGAATCTAAAGGCATGTTCGTGACTATACGAGATGGAGTTCTGAAAATTGCTAAAGGCGCACTCGTGGTAATGAAAGGCATAAGGAGAAATGATTTGTATTACTTCCAAGGTAATACAGTTATTGGATTGGCGGCTACAGCATCAGGAGAAGACGAAGATTCAGAAATCACAAAACTTTGGCACATGCGGTTGGGACATGCTGGTGAAAAAGCTATGCAAACTCTGGTGAAGCAAGGCCTATTAAAAGGAGCAAAAACATGAAAGATGGATTTTTGCAAACATTGTGTTTTGGGAAAACAGACAAAAGTAAAGTTTGGTACTGCAATCCATAATACAGAAGGTATTCTGGACTATGTTCACTCAGACGTGTGGGGACCTACAAGGACATCTTCCTTGGGAGGTATGCACTATTTTGTTACTTTTGTCGATGATTTTTCAAGAAGAGTTTGGGTGTATCTGATGAAGACAAAAGATGAAGTATTAGATCGTTTTCTTATATGGAAGAAGATGATGGAGACGCAGACGGGCAGAAAAATCAAACGACTTAGATCAGACAATGGTGGAGAATACAAGAGTGATCCGTTTCTTAAAATCTGCCAAGATGAAGGTATTATGCGACACTTCACAGTCAGAAATACACCACAACAGAATGGGGTAGCTGAACGCATGAATCGAACATTGCTGGAGAAGGTTCGATGTATGTTGTCTAATGCTGGATTGGACAAGAATTTTTGGGCTGAGGCAGTAATATATGCGAGTCATCTCATTAATCGTTTACCATCTGCTGCCATTGGAAATAAGAAACCTATGGAGGTTTGGTATGGAAAACCTGCTACTGACTATGATTCTTTACATGTTTTTGGTTCCACTGCATTCTACCATGTAAAAGAATCTAAGTTGGATCCAAGAGCTAAGAAAGCACTGTTTATGGGGATCAGCTCTGGAGTAAAGGGATATCGCTTATGGTGTCCTAATATGAAGAAGATAATTCTTAGCAGGGATGTCACTTTTGATGAATCTGCTATGTTGAAAAAGGTGACCGAGGGTGCTCAGCAGCAGGTGGAGCAAGTTCCGCAACATGTGGAGTTTGATGCAACTTTGATTGACCCAGCTGGTGAAATTCCAATAGCAGAGGAGTATGTTGAAGAACAACAAGAAGAGGAGGTTTCAACCCAAGAACCTCCATCGCAACCGAGATCAATTACAGTTGATAGGCCACGAAGAGAAATTCGAAAACCTGCTCGATTTGTTGATATGGTGGCCTATGCACTTCCAATTGTAGATGATGATGTTCCTTCTACTTACAAAGAAGCTGTCAGAAGTTCTGAAAATGATCATTGAAAGGAAGCTATGGCAGATGAAATGCAGTCCCTTCAGAAGAACAAAACGTGGGAGCTAGCTCAACTTCCGAAGGATAAGAAGACAATTGGGTGCACATGGGTATTTACAAAAAAAGAAGGATTTCCTGACAAGAACGAGGTTCGCTTCAAGGCACGGTTGGTGGCTAAAGGCTACGCTCAGAATGAAGGAATTGATTATAATGAAGTATTTTCTCCAGTTGTGAAACATTCTTCCATTCGTATTTTATTGGCCTTGGTAGTACAGTTTGACTTGGAACTAGTTCAACTTGATGTGAAGACCGCCTTTCTGCACGGTGATTTGGAAGAGGAAATCTATATGACTCAGCCAGAAGGATTCAGGGTTGCTGGAAAAGAAAATTGGGTTTGTAAATTAAGCAAATCGCTATATGGACTTAAGCAGTCACCGAGGCAGTGGTATAAGCGATTTGACAAGTTTATGTTGGAGCAAAAGTACACACGAAGCAAGTTTGACCATTGTGTTTATTTTCACAAGCTAAAAGATGGATCTTTCATATATCTACTCTTGTATGTTGATGATATGCTGATTGCATCAAGGAGCCATGAAGAAATTGACAGATTGAAGGCTCAGCTAAACCAAGAGTTCGAGATGAAAGATCTCGGTGAGGCAAAGAAGATTCTTGGCATGGAGATAAGCAGAGAAAGAAATAGAGGTAAGCTTTGTCTGACTCAAAAGCAGTATTTGAAGAAAGTATTACAACGTTTTGGTCTAGACAATCAGTCAAAACCTGTAAGTACTCCACTTGCCCCTCATTTCAAGCTTAGCTCTACGATGTCTTCCAACACCGACGCGGAACAAGAATACATGTCAAAAGCTCCTTATGCAAATACAGTTGGAAGTTTGATGTATGCAATGGTGTGTACAAGACCTGACATTTCACATGCAGTTGGAGTGGTGAGTAGGTATATGCATAGTCCTGGTAAAGGACATTGGCAAGCTGTGAAATGGATTTTAAGGTATATTTTGAAAACCATTAATATTGGTTAGTGTTTGAGCGGGATGATTCACTTGGTCATTGCGTAGTTGGATATGTTGATTCTGACTATGCTGGTGATTTGGATAAACGTCGATCAACGACTGGATATGTGTTTACTCTTGCAAAAGCTCCAGTCAGTTGGAAGTCCACTTTACAGTCTACAGTCGCTTTGTCTACGACAGAAGCAGAATATATGGAAGTTACAGAGGCTGTTAAAGAGACAATTTGGCTGCAGGGGTTACTTGGCGAATTGGGAGTCGTTCAGAAACACATCACTGTGTATTGTGATAGCCAGAGTGCTATTCATTTGGCAAAGAACCAAGTCTACCATGCACGGACAAAGCATATCGATGTTAGATATCATTTTGTGCGGGAAATTGTTGAAGAAGGGGAGATCCTACTTCAAAAGATTCTAACAGCTGAAAATCCTGCAGATATGTTGACCAAAGTCGTAACAGCGATCAAGTTCAATCATTGTTTGGACTTGATTAACATCCTGCGAATTTAAACACCTACGAGGTGTGTGGTGCCCACAGGCACAATTGGAGACACTCTTTCTCATTTTGTTTGGAAGCAGTTCATTTGAATCAAGATTGAAGCCAAGGTGGAGATTGTTGACCATAGTGGCTTCAAATTAATTTTGGTTAATCTTTGCCTAATTAATTAGGTAAAGCAATTTGGTAATGGACCATTAAGAATTCTACCATACACATGGAGTCAAGAAATGTGGCTATGGTTCATTTTTTGTGTCCTATAAATAGGACTCTCCTCTTCCATTGAATTCATCCCAAATCACAAGTAGAAGAAGAAAAAATCATTGGTTTTTTCTCTTGTGATAATTTGTAGTTTGTGAGAAAGAGTGTTTGGTGAGGTAGAGATATTTGTATTCCACATTTGTCATATTAGTGGAAATTTGGAATCTCCCTCCGTGGACGTAGGCAATTTTCCGAACCACGTAAATCTTGTGTTGTTCTCTTTCTCTTTCGAATTCGTTATTTCTATTTTTGCATTGGTCGAACCGTCGGTTAATTCGCTTCCGCACAAAATACACCTCATTAATTAAGAGGCATGCGCCTCACAAATGCTTGGTCCTTCACTTTTTAAAACCAAAAATTCACATAATATACATATCTAATTTAATCATATCATTATATTAAAACCTAAATTTGTTATTTATTTTACTATAAATATATAAGTAAACAATTTAACAAATCATAAAAAAGAAAATTTAAAGATATTTTATTTGATTTAAGTTGCAACTTCTTTTTATTGATATTTAGCCCCTGTTTGGTCGCGAAATCTTTTTACAACCCCTCCCTCCAAAAACTTATTTTCAACTACATATTTTTATAAGACTCACCATTTTCACACTTTTCAACCTCTTTTTAACAATACATTCTCCCGAAGATCAAAATTTCTTCCAAAAATATCATACATCAAATGGACTCTTTATTGTTTTAAAGACTTTTACATTTTGTTTATGATATTGAATGTTCATTTTTATATATTTTTATATTTTTACTACATTTTTTGGTTCACGATGAAGCTTATGTCCCAAAGCGCCTCGAGACTTACGCCATACCTCACAAAGGAAGGAAATATATCTCAGTACCCGTTTCCCTTTTGTTAAACTATCTAGATATAAAAATCGTCTTCCTACACGGCTGCTTGGAGGAAAGAATCCTTATGTCTCAACCTAAGGCATTTGGAAGTTAAAGGATTTGAGGTCAAATTTTGCCTATTAAAAATGTCATTATATGGCCTTAAACAATCACCAAGGCAATGCAATAAACGATTTGATAATTTCATGATGAATAAAGTGTTGGGGAGAAGCAAACAGGATAGCTGTGTATGCTATGCATGATTAAAATATGTTTCATTCATTTATCTTTGAAACTATGTCGATGAGATGCATGCGGATATGGCAAGTAAATATCTCTTTGAAATTCAGAATTTAAAGATTTTGCTTTGGAACTTAATTTGAAATGAAGGATCTAGGACCAACTAAGAGGATATTGGAAATGAATATTCCTAAAGACAGAGAAAGAGAAAGAGGTTGATTTATTGAATAAGGATATGCTGAAAAGATTGTACAGACATTTAATCATTAGCGTGCTAAAATTGTTAATACCCCTATTAGAGCACATTCAAGTTAACTTCCTTTAGTGAATTAGTAGGAGTGGAAATAGAAAGAGCTCATATTGAAAATGTATCGGGAGCATTATGTATTCCATGATAAGCATCATACCTGATCAAGAATAGCATGTTCATGAGAGGACTAAGGCTATTACACTTTGTGCAACATATAATTTCAAAATGTGAAATTGTTGTGAAGATTGCTACTCAAGTTAATATGCTTCCAAGGTGATGCTGTCAAAAATCCTAACCTTAATGTGGCAGAATCTGATGATAATTGATTGCTGGAAAAGATGATGAACTCGCCTGGGATGACCTGCAGAAAAGGCGATGAGGGATCTCCCCGTCGCCCCTCCGGTGTGAGAATTAGTATTCTGGAAAGAGAGATAAAATATATAACTGGAATGTATGAAAAGAATTGTGAATGAATATATGCGATCACTTGAGCTATGTTTATAGGGTTGAAAAAGCCCATAACTCCCTTTATTTAATGAAGGAGTTCTTTTGCAATAAACTTACTTTTTATGAAAAATTCCAAAGTTGTAAGGATTCAATTTCCCTTGCGTAAAAGGTTTCCTTGTAGATCATGTATTGCCTTGAGGCTTAAGCATATGACCCATTAACAAGGCCTATTATCGAAAGAGATTACGGAGCCTGCCAGCGTGGCCAAAGGTCGGGAATGCCCGGGCTCTCCTTCAAGAGGGAGCAACAAATCGGGACATACCCGACCTATTTGAGGCCAAGCATGTCGTCCAAACGCAGCATGTTTTTGGTCGAGAAACGGTGAGGTCGGGAAAGTGCTGACCATAAGAACCCTGGCAAAGGAATAGGCCGGATCATGGAAATTTTCCTATTTTTTGGGATTAGGAAAATAGCACCGATCATTGGCCCCCGTGCGCTAGAGATCGGGACAAGATTTCTGAGCGCATGACAGCTGTTATATACGATTTGCCAACTCATAGAGTTTTATGTTTTGTCATAAAAATTTGCCTTCAGGAAGATGACACATGGCAGGAGGCAATATTTTTATTTTGAAATTTTCCCGCCAATTTTTTGCCTATATATATGTGGTCCCCATAGCCTCATTCATTTTCCTTTGCGAAAAATGGGGATCAGAGAACTCCTCGAGTTATCACGTCTACTCCAACAATATCCTCTTAGTACTTAGGTAAGCTCAACCTACCCCGACCTATCTTTCTGCTTTTATTATTTATTAACGTAATGGCTAGGCGGGTTCCCGTGAGCGACCTTAGGGAAATAGAAAATATAGACGAACCATTAGAAGTCGAGCCGCTAGGTTTCTACGAACCCCCGACCAGTCCTCAGGATAATGAGTCGGAAAATGAAGAGGAAGCGGAAAATGACCCTGGGGTAGATAGAGATCCGAGAGAGGCCGACCTCGAATTTCCAATATTCTTCAACAAAATGAAAGAACACATGATCGAGGTAGATATGAGGAGGTATAACTTGGTGGATAGATATACGGTAAGGGTCCCTGACAGAGATGAGTACCCTTATCATTGCCGGGAGGGGGAAATAGTAGTATTTCACGAGGCCTTAATGGTTGGGTTTCGGTTTGCTAACCACGGGTATTTTTCCGGGTCAGCTCGCTCCAAATGAGTGGAGGATTCTTGTATACTTTTTTATTTTGTGTAGGAGTATAGGAATAGAACCTACTGTCAACCTTTGTAAATGTCTTTCGGAACTCAAGTTTCTTCCCCGGTGTAATTCCTTTGTTTACTTGTGCAGGAAGGGTAGATTTGAAGCTCCATGGGTTCCATCTTCCATTAAGTACTGGAAAGAAAAAAATTTCTTTATTAAGCCAAGAGAAGGGGACAACATTTTTTAGCCGACCTTTAGGAAACCCGACGTAGATAGCTTCAATAGGATGGGGAACCTAAGTGAGGACGACATCACCGAGCTTATGGCAGATGCTGTAAGGGTGTGCGACTTTGGTTTATTGGCCGAGGAGGCCAATGACCTTGTGAATAATGACATCCTTGACATAGCTGGCCTTGGTCTCCAGCCCGGTAGGGTTCGACGTAAAAACAACACTTCTACTTTCTCATATTCTTGGATTGTATTATTTCAAGGAGATCTAACTAACCCGACATGTATTTTTTTTTTTCAGGAATGGTTTTTGACTCCGAGGCACTGAAGGAGGCCGCTCTGACTAAGGCCCAAGTGGCTCGGAACAAAAGGACTGTGGACGGGGTGACTTGACGACGTCCCCAAAAGAAATCAAGAGCTTCTGCTTCAGGCCCAGGCCAATCTTCTAACATGGCTGAAGCTCCTCGTGCCAGGGTGGAACGGAAGCAGAGGGGTCGGGCTCCCCCTCCTTCTGACTCGGAGCTCGAGGCTGAGAACCCTTCCTTGGCGGACTGCCGGAAGAGGCTCCAAGATTCTCTCCACCCTGATCTTGTAAAGAAGTATCAATACGAGATCGGTTTAGAGCGAGGAGTGGAACATATAATGAGCGCAGTACTTCAGGTGTGGTCTGGGGTGTCCCACTACCACTTAGCTTTCATTCAGTTAAATTTTTTCTAACTTATTCTCTCGATTTCCAGATGCTCAGCATTACCCGAGGTGTTGCGAATCAAAGTATTGAACGGGGAGAGACTGTGTAGCGCCCCGAGTTCTAAATATCCGGTTCACCACGTCATCGTCTGATCTAATTTTTCAAATAATATTTTTGCGGAAGAAATAACTGAAATTCATCTTTGGCAACATTAAATAAACTATAATGGTCGATAAAATTGAAAACATTTATGAAACATTTCGAAATAATAAATCGAGCCATTAATATTGTAAAGTAATTGACAATGTCATAATTTCTCAAATAACTGAAATTCTCAAAACTATCCAATGTTTGAAAATACGGAAATTATTAAAATAAGGTTTTCAACCATTTAACGTCTATTGCCACAATCACCCATCACTTGCCACCCTCTCCGAAATCTGCAAATGTTGTTAAAAATAGACATGAGCATTTCATAGAAATACTCAGTAGACTCATCACTCATTAATTAATCTACAATATAATTGAACACATAAATGCAGGCTCTTTAGAAACATAGGGTGTGGGTAGTCTCTTCTTGTGCATTAAAGCACGAGGCTTCTCTTTGAAAATCATAGGCTCTTTAAAATCATAGGATGTGGGTAGTCTCATCTCGTGCACTTAAGGTACATATGTTATGCATAACATCATCATTTATCTTGCAAGATATTCTCTTCTTTCTTTCTCATGCATTTAAGCAAGTAAGTTATGACAAGTATAACAACATAATTATTTCCGAAGAAATACATTCTCGTCTCTTTTCATGAAATAAATTTCACATAAATCACGTAACATACACATTCACATGCAATCATAATTTAAATCAATTAATAGGGGCGAGTCTACCTTAAACTTGACGAGTGCAAAGTTGAGCGGGGAAATGACTTCAATTCTTTAATTTTCCGTACGCTTCGTTTAGCCAATTAGAAAATAAGTTAAATTAGTCTTTTGAAATTTATAGTTTAAAAATGATAATTTACAATTTAGGGACTGAAATTGCTGATTTTTAAAATTGGAGGACTAAAATGAATACTCTGAAAGTTAAGGGACTAAAACGAATAATTTGAAAGTTAAGGGACTAAAATGAATATTTTGAAAGTTACAGGACTAAAATGAATATTTTGAAAGTTGAGGGACTAAAATAAATACTTTGAAAGTCGAGGGACTAAAACGGATAATTTGAAAGTTGAGGGACTGAAATTGATAATTTGAAAGTTGAGGGACTAAAATGAATAATTTGAAAGTTGAGGGATTAAAATGAATAATTTGAAAGCTGAGGGACCAAAATGAATACTTTTCAAACTTGAGGGACAAAAATGTAAATTTTCAAAAGTTGGGTCGAAGCTCAAAACGAATATTGAATTGTAGGGCTTGAAACAAGTGATTTTAAAAATGAAAAGGCTAATTAGAATCATTTAGAACTTAAGGGGCTGAAATGATAGGTTTTAAAACCATAGGGACTTATTTAAAACATGTTGCAAACTTAGGGACTAAAGCAGCAAATTATGAAAATCAAAATATATAAAAAAATCAACTCTTTCTCTTTCCTTGTTCGGTCGAAGCAGAGAAAGGGAGAGAGGGAGGTGACGCTCCTCGCACGTCCGACCCTTCAGCCGGTGATGTGCCGGCGAAACGCCGGCGAAGGTGGCGACAAGCGGCGGTTCAAGAGGTGGGAGGTGACGAGGGGAGCTGAGTGATTTTGACGTGATGAAACAAGGTAAACCGATGCTTGATTTTCGCGATTTTGGAGTGAAAGCCCTGGTGAACCTCCGGTTGAAGGCGAGTAGTTTGGTAAGTTATGTTTTGGGTTTTGGGTTTTTGATTTTTGGGTTTAATTTGGGAGGATTAGAGAGGGCAGCGTGGGGGTTGTGCAATGGTGTCGCGACGGGATTGTGGTTGAGGTGATGATGATGATGATGAAGGACCCCGGTGGTGATTGCTTGGCAGTGGGGGTGGTTGGACGTGGCTGGGCAACTGCGATACCGTGGTGGTAACGGTGGTGGTTTTGGAGCCTTTGGTGGTGGCTGCGTGACGTCGGTGGTTCTGGGATTGATTTGGGGCAGTGGTGGTCTGGTTGTGGTTCATTGGTGGTGCTGCAGGTGGTTGTAGTGGGGGTGAGGGTGAAGTGGTTGGTCGGTGGTGGAGATGCCGTGGGTGTTGAAAGTGGTGGAGTTGGCGGTTTGGAAGTGGACTGGTGGTGGTGATGCTGAGATTGAGATTCGGCAGTGATGGTTGGTCTTGGCCGTGGTTGAGGTGTTGCAGGATGGTGATGGTGGTGTGTGAATTTTGGAGGAGGCAGTGGTGATGTGGTTGAACATGGCTGCCATGGAGATCTGAATGTAGTGTTGAGGGAGGATGTATAGGGAGTGTGAGGATTGAATCGGTGGAGTATGGGTTGGATGAATAATGAAGTGGATTGGTGATGTAGAGTATGAGAATAGATAGGGTATGGGATTGATGTGATGGATGGAGTTGGTGGTGTGACATCTTGACAAGCAATGCACATAGTTCGAGGAAAATTCGCACGCGAATTCAACTGGTCGAGAGAATGAAACTGATAAAATGAGATTGACGTAATTTGAGATTTAAAATGATTTTGAAAATAATAATTTAAATAAATTATAAAATAGTAAAATTTTGGAAATTCGAAATTTAATTTAAAATTGAATTAACTCGATATTTCTCGCTTTAGCTAGATGAACGCGTCGTGAGGTTAGCTTAAAAAAATGGGTGAGATCGCAGCGGCACGATTTTCGAAACTTTGAAATAATTATTAAATTGCGTAAAAATTCTAGGTCGCTACAGACTTCCAGCCAGTTGGTTCGTTCCGTTCAATATGAGGCGACCCAAGCTAATGCTGCCGAAGAAGAGCTCAGGAAGGTGAAGCTTGAGCTTGAGACTGCTGTCCAAGAGCGGGAATCAGCCCGTGACCAAAATAAACGTTTGGAGGAAGAGTTCAAGCTGGCACGTGAGGGGGAGCTCCAAACCTGAGCACTAGCAGTTGAAGAATTCAAGGGGTCGAAAGAGTATAAGCTTGCTCTAGGAAATTACGCCCTTGAATCATACACCCAAGCGATCAAACAAGCTCGAGCTTGTTGCCTTTTGAAGGCACCCGACCTCGATATGAGCCCGCTGGCAGAATTTCCTTTGGGCGCTGACGATCTTGATTTCTCCCCTTTTGATGACGAGGAAGAGGACTGCAAAGTGGTGGGTGATGATGAGATCGGGAGCGAGCCCGACCCCTGAAGGCATTTTTGTACACCTTTTCTAAATGTACACAAACCCGGGGTATGCCCCGAGGATATCCTGTAATTTTCCATGAATGAATATTTATTTTCTGTCAATGCTCGCACCTTTTACTTGTGTTTCAATGATATGTGAATAGTCATTTTAAGTGCCCAAACCGTTCTTATAGATGATCGGGTGTGGACGAGCTCTTAATTATGCGATCAAAATTTATGTTTGATAGCAATTAGAGAGACCGGGCGTGACTATTTTTTTTGGATCGATGATTTTCTTGCTAAAGTTGGGAAAGCACGATCTTCCCGTTAGTATACAAAATAGTTCGAGTTTATAACTTGCGAATTTTGAGAAAAGATATTCCACAAGGTCAGGTAATACTGACCTCTTTGAGCAATTCATGGGGTCGAGCTTTTTTCGTAAGATTCCCAGAATCATCATGTTGATTCCATATGGTCGGGTCGTGACTGACCTCATATATAGGAACGTTTACCTTTTGTATCGTCAAGACTAAGTTTAAGATAAATGATCAACATCGTATATCCAACCCTTTACGTTTTATTGAGGATGTTTGCTAACCAAGGCCGAGAATGATCGACCTTTCCAACAATCCATTAGGTCGAGCACGTTTCCTACAATATTTTTCATGACTCCGGATCTGCGTAATTATATGATCGGTTAATGGCCGACCTTATATTATGGTCATAGGAATAGACTTAACTTTTTGTAGCATCAAGAGTTTGAATTGGATACAATTTGACTAGTAAAACTGGGTGTGCCCAACCTTTTTTGTCAATTGACTGGTAACTTGCGAGAAGTGTTTGAAAAAATCGGGTGGAACCGACCTCTGTATTTTGTAAGTTATGAGAAATAATTTGTAATGTCTTGCCATGAGACCTTGTAAAGTATTCGTGGAAGAATAATTTGTAAAGTCTTGCCACGAGACATTGTAAATTATTTGATGGGAAATAATTTGTAACGCCTTGCCATGAGACCTTGTAAATTATTCGTGGAAGAATAATTTGTAAAGTCTTGCCATGAGACATTGTAAATTATTTGATGGGAAATAATTTGTAACGCCTTACCATGAGACCTTGTAAATTATTCGTGGAAGAATAATTTGTAAAGTCTTACCATGAGACATTGTAAATTATTTGATGGGAAATAATTTGTAACGCCTTGCCATGAGACCTTGTAAATTATTCGTGGAAGAATAATTTGTAAAGTCTTACCATGAGACATTGTAAATTATTAGATGGGAAATAACTTGTAAAGTCATGTAAATGACCTTGTAAGTTATTTCAAAATCTGATATTTGTATTACTCATTCTTTGGAAGAAGTACTTTTATTGAAGGGGACTGAATGATGGGCCTCATTAAAACCTTACCCAGAAAAACTCGGTGGGAAAAATCTGGATCAGGAAAAAGAGTACACGTCCCTGACGCTCAAAGATAGAACAATGGGCACGCAGACCCGACCATAATATTCACTGATGGACGTGCAAGTCCAAAAGTAAAAATAAAAATGGGCGCGCAGGCCTGACCTTACTACGACTAAATGACTCGATATTAATAGAGATGATTATTTGTAGTGTGGTTTCAAGTTCTCCACATTTCATGGCCGAGGAAGAGGTTTTTGATCCATTGTGCGGAGGCTGTATGAGCCCTTGCCCACCTTTCGGATGACTTCATAAGGTCCTTCCCAAATAGGTCCAAGTTTCCCTGGTTGATGACCGGAAGCCTCACTGCGGCGAAGGACAAGATCTCCCATTCTGAATTCCCTCTTCTTTACTCGGATATTGAACTTCTTAGACATGACCTGTTGGTAAGCTGCTATTCTTAATGATGCGTTCTCCCGGACTTCTTCTAGAAGATAAAGACTTTCTCTCTGTCCCTCGATGTGGTCGGGAGACCCTGCAGTCATAGCATGGAAGCTCGGAATTGTTACTTCTACTGGGACAGCGGTTTCCATTTCGAAGGCCAGCATGAACGGGGTTTCCCCTGTCGCCATTTTGAACGTGGTTCAGTTGGTCCAAAGTACTTCGGGGAGGAGATCGGGCCAATCTCCCTTGGCACTGCCAAGGCGACTCTTCAAGTCTTATAAGATGAGCCTGTTTGTAACCTCAGCTAACCCATTACTCTGCGGGTGCGAAATGGAGGTTAACCTGTGTTCTATTCCCAGGTTCTTGCAGAATTGCTTGAAGGCTTGGCAATCAAATTGACGCTCGTTATCTGTTATTAATGTCTTAGGAAGACCAAAACTGCAAATTATCGATTTCCACCCAAATGCTTCCAGCTTTTGTTCTGTGATCACGGCTAGCGGTTCTGCTTCCACCCACTTAGTGAAGTATTCCACTGCAACTGCCAAGAACTTGACCTAACCCTGGGCTATAGGGAAAGGCCCAAGTATGTCGATTCCCCATTGGGCGAAAGGGTATGGGCACAATATCGAGGATAGTTCTTCCACATGTTGATGTAATCGGGCTGCGAATCTTTGGCACTTGTCACAGACTTTCACATAATTAAGTGCGTCTTTCTCCATATTCGGCCAGTAGTACCCGTATCTTATTAATTTCAGTGCTAGAGCTCTTGCTCGCTGGTGTCCTCCACAAACTCCTTCATGAACCTCGGCCATAGCAAGGGCTACTTCTTTTGGAGTTAGGCATCGCAGATAAGGAAGTGTGAAGCTTCGGCAGAACAAGGTATTCTGCAGCAAGGTATATCTCGGTGCTCTTGCTTTGATTTTTTTGGCCTCTACTCTGTCATCTGGCAACTTTCCTGATGTTAGATATTCAATTATTGGATCCATCCAACTGGGCTCTTGATCTGAAATATCCATGACCTCGGGTTGTTGTACGATACTAGGCTCATGAAGAGTTCTTACGAACACGGTCCTCTCCAAGTGGTCTAGATTGGAAGAAGTAAGTCTTGACAAAGCATCTGCTTTGTGATTGGCGGACCTCGAAATTTTGTCTATGCAGCAAGACTTGAACTTTCTTTGCAAGTCTAAGACCATCATCCTATAAGATGACATTTTCTCATCTTTTGCTTCAAAAGTTCCGTTTACCTATTCTACCACCAATTGTGAATAACTTAGGACCTTGACATGTTCGACCCTTAGATGTTGAGCTGCTTGAAGTCCATCAATTACGGCCTCATACTCTGCATCATTATTGGTTGCTGGGAAGTCAAACCGTATTGTACACTGAATTTCCATTGTGCCATCGTCTTTCTTTAATATGATTCCGGACCCCGATCCCGCAGCACTCGATGATCCATCGACTTGCAAGGTCCATGTGTCCTCTTCCCTTTCATGACCTGTTGGCCCCCAAGGTCTTGGTGTGAGTTCGGCGACGAAGTCGGCCAAGACCTGTGCTTTGATGGAAGGTCGAGGTTTGAACTCGATATCATACTCTTCGAGCTCGATTGACCACTTGAGTAGACGGCCGGATACATCTGGTTTCTGCAAGATTTGCTTCAAGAGCTGATTTGTGAGGACAGTTATGACATGGGCTTGAAAGTACGGTCTTAACTTCCTCCCTACCGTAACTCAGGAAAGTGCAAGCTGCTTTGCCAATGTATATCGGGTTTCTGCGTCCAACATCATCTTACTGACGTAATATATCAGTTTTTGAGTCTTCTCTTCTTCTTTAACCAAAACAGCGCTCACAGCATGATCAGACACCGCTAGATACAAGAACAGATTGTCCCCTGGATTCGGATTTACCAGTATCGGAGGTGTTCCCAAGTATTCTTTCAACTTCCTGAAGGAGACCTCACATTCCTCGTCCCATCTGAAGTCCTTGTTTCCTCAAAGAGTTTTGACGAAGGGAAAAAATTTGTCTGCTGCCCTTGACATAAATCTACCTAATGCCGCTACTCTTCCTGTTAACTTCTGCACTTCCCTGATGTTTCGGGGAGGTTCCATTGATGTTAGAGCTGAAATTTTATCTGGATTAGCTTCGATACCTCTCTGAGTGATCATGAATCCCAAAAACTTTCCCGAGCCTACTTCGAAGGCGCACTTTGCAGGATTCAGTTTCATCTGATGTTTTCTAAGTGTACTGAATATGTCCTCAAGGTCAGTAATGTGGTCTTTCTTTCTTGAGCTTTTTACGACCATGTCATCAATGTAGACTTCAATGTTAAGCCCAATGTGTCGGGAGAAGACCATGTTAACCAACCTTTGATAAGTAGCTCCACCATTCTTCAATCCAAATGGCATGACCTTGTAGCAATATATTCCTTCATCTGCCATAAAGGAAGTTTTTTCCTGATCTTCATGTGCCATCTGAATCTGATGATATCCCGAGAAGGCGTCTAAGAAACTGTAAAGTTCGGAGCCAAATGTGGAATCCACCAACATGTCGATCCTGGGAAGAGGATAACTATCTTTCGGACATGCTTTATTCAAATCTGTGAAGTCTATACAAACTCGCCACTTGCCATTTGGCTTCTTCACCAAGACCACATTGGCTAGCCACTCTGGATACTTCACCTCTTTGATGAATCCTGCTTTCAAGAGTTTATCTACTTCCTATTTTCTTATCTTCCTCCTTTCTGTGGCAAACTGTCTTCTTCGCTGTTTTACAGGCTTCTTTTCGGGCATGACGTTGAGCCTGTGTTCGACGAGTGCGGGATCAATCCAGGGCATGTTTTCAGCACTCCATGCGAATATATCGATGTTCTTCTTTAAACACTGTGACAACTCCTCCTTCATTAATTTGGGGAGCTCCTTCGGTTGTGAAGCTCTCCCCTTCTGAAATTTGAACCTCTTCCAACTCCTCTACTGGGGACATTCTTTCTTCCACATGAAGTTCTGTTGACATCAGATCCGTCTTACCCTTTCCAATAAAGCTGATATAGCAACTTCTAGCTACCGATTGAATTCCCTTAATAGTTGCTATGCCTGCGGAAGTTGGGAACTTGATTACCAGGTGATAAGTTGATACTATAGCTCTGAGGCTGTTTAGGAATGGCCTTCCCAAGATAGCATTGTAGGTCATAGGAGTTTTGACGACTTGGAACGGAGTCATCTTCGTTACACGTTTCTCTTATGATCCTAGTGAAGTGGGAAGGTCAATTAGGCCTTCGGGTTTCACGGTTCCTCCACCAAACCCAGTTAGGGGAGTAATGACATGTCGAAGCCGATCTTTGGGAAGTTGCATCTGATCGAAAGCTTCTAAGGAAAGAACGTTGGCTGCGCTTCCATTGTTAACTAGCACCCTCCTGACATCAAAATTGGCAATTGTTGCACTGATAACAACAGCATCGTCATGAGGATACGAAATTCCTTCCATGTCAGCATTGCTGAAGCTGATGTTGTTTGAACCCTTATGGTCATGACATCCCGACCTTTCTTCTCGATCCCCCAGTGCCCGGGCATGATTCTTGCGTGCGTTATTCGAATCACCTCCATATGCTATTCCTCCGACGATAAAATTTATGGTGCCAGCAGATCCGTTTTTCTCTTCTCCTTTTCCATGCTCTTTATCATCTTTCTTTATATAGTGCCTCATGAAGCCCCTTTTCATGAGAACTTCTATCTCTTGTTTTAATGTTCTACACTCATCCGTGGTATGGCCCGGGCTCTTGTGAAGTTCACAATACTTATGTCGATTTTCCCCTTGATAGGCTTGGGCCATCGCAGATCTTCACGTCCTTTAATTTCCATCAGAATGTGGGATCGGGGTGCGTTTAGCGGAGTTAAACTCTGATGCCCATGGCTGTTTCCCTTCGAGTTAGTTCGGGAAGAATTTTTCTCATCCTCCTATCTTGACCTCTTATTACCCTGCCTTGTTGATTGTATAGACTGTGCTACTGCCTCGTGCCCGAACTGACAAAAGTGTTTCCTCCATGTTTATGTATTTCTCTGCTCTTCGAAGAAACTCTGTTACATTTGAAGGCAGATTCTTGGACAGGAACATTCTGAATTCCGAGCCTCGAATAGCCAAGGTAAGGGCCAAAATTTCCGAAGATATATGAAGATCTAGAATCTAAAGTCTTTCAGCGTTAAAGCGAGTCATGAACTCTCGCAGAGTTTCATTCGGTCCTTGCCTTAATTGCATGAGGGAAGCGGCGGTTTTCTTGATCCTTTTGCTACTTGCAAAGAATGCAGTGAACTTCTCAGTAAGATCGGCGAAGGAAGAGATGGACCATGGAGGTATCGTAGAAAACCAGTCTCGAGCTAAATTTGTTAAGGTTTGCGGGAAGGTCTTGCATAAAATCTGATCGGGATCATTCTGCATGTCCATGACATCAGTGTAGGTATTCAGGTGGTTGTTTGGATCAGTCGTTCCGTCGTACTCCTTTATCCAAGGGTATTTAAATTTTTGAGGCAAGGGGAATGATGTTATTTCGGGAGTAAAGGGTGTTCTTCTTACGAATGACGTCCGACCCTGTATGTTCTACCGTATTCCATCGGCAATTCCCTCCTGAATGATTCTCGAGAGCTCTTGCTGTATTAAGTTGGCAGATACTTCTGTCATGGGATGGGTACCCCTAATTCCCGGGGAGTTGTCGGTCGTAGGATTAAGTGGTCGGGGATCTTCCCTGGGAATTGTGCTCGGAGTGTTCGGGTCAGGCGCTGCTTGATGATTGTTTTGCTGTTGAAGGGCTTGATGAAGTTCGTGAGCTGCTGGTGAAGCTCATTGAAATCTTCTCGACTAACGGGCTCGTTGTCTAGCGTGATGTCTGGGTCTTGTCATTCCCCAATATCTTCAAGATGTGGAGAATTTTCTTCTTCTGCCGGGGTATTGGCCGGAAGGGGCTGACCAGTGGAGGTGGAGGGGCGAACTTTGCGTCTATTAACCATGGATGATTGTATCTTTTCCCACAAACGGCGCCAATTGATGCTGTCAAAAATCCTAAACTTGACGTGGCAGAATCTGATGATAATTGATTGCTGGAAAAGATGATGAACTCGCCTGGGATGACCTGCAGAAAAAGCGAGGAGGGATCTCCCCGTCGCCCCTCCGGTGTGAGAATTAGTATTCTGGAGAGAGAGATAAAATATATAACTGGAGTGTATGAAAAGAATTTTGAATGAATATATGCGATCAAATGAGCTATATTTATAGGGCTGAAAAGGCCCATAACTCCCTTTATTTAAGTAAGGAGTCCTTTTGCTATAAACTTACCTTTTATGAAGAATTCCAAAGTTGTAAGGATTCAATTTCCCTTGCGTAAAAGGTTTCCTTGTGGATCATGTATTGCCTTGAGCCTTAAGCATATGGCCCATTAACGAGGCCCATTATCGAAAGAGATTACGGAGCCTGGCAGCGTGGCCAAAGGCCGGGAATGCCTGGGCTCTCCTTCAAGAGCGGAGCAACAAATCGGGACATACCCGACCTATTTGAGGCCGAGCACGTCGTCAAAACGCAGCATGTTTCTGGTCGAGAAACGGTGAGGTCGGGAAAGTGCCGACCATAAGAACCCGGGCAAAGGAATAGGCCGGATCATGGAAATTTTCCTATTTTTTGGGATTAGGAAAATAGCACCGATCACAAGGTTATACATGTTAGCAAGTTACACGAGGCGAGGCTTTGGACTTGCTGAATCTGTCAACTGGCTATGCAAGGTATTCCTTAGTCAATTGCTTTTAAATCCTCACCCAATGGTCAAAGGTGGAGATTTGTGAACAACTTGACCTCTTAGTCTGGTAGTTAAGTTAGTTGGAATCATTAACTTGTGTAATGCCAGAAATTGCTTCATTCTGATTAGTTACCTTCGTCTATTCAAAAGGGATCAATGTAAGAGCTGAGAGAGGTCTAATTAATATACACAAATCAGCTTAATGGAGTTAGAGAGTTTTTCCTCGTCCGCAGGTTATCTTGGTGATTCATTGAGGAGCCATAATCCTCACACATATCATTTACTACATTTCAATTTATAAAAATTTGAAGAATAAAAACTACTTTCATCATCTGATTCTACTTTAGAGATCTAAATGAGATTGATTTCCACGAAAAAAGTGTACTTCTTAGTAGAGGTTCGATTTGAATGATTTTTGAAACCAAAGAATTTAAAATATATATGACTGGATTTTTGAAATGTTGAAACTGAAACCGACAAATATATCCAAACAAATGGTTTTAAAATCGTGTTTTTGGTTCGAAATGACTTTCTTTTTCCTTTATTTATTTATTTATTTTTAAGTACCGCAAATACCATAAAACGAAAAATGGTATTACTATTAATATTTAATTAATAGTGAGAGTCGAGAAAGAAAATATATTGATAATGCCATTTCTGGTGCTATTTGCGTCGAATTACCCGTTCCATTAAAGAAACAATAGGTTTGATATCCATAGTTGGATATAGTGAAATGGGCCTAGAAGTGTGTGAATTAGGAAGTAGGCCCATTATTTACATCAAATTAATAGCGATTCATACAAGCTAAATCTTCTGACTCGCGAAAAGTTTACTCAGCAAGTTCTTATATGCTAACAGTTGTCACTGATAAATTTTGTACACGAGATATGCATTTGAAATGGTTGTGATGTCTATGATAAACATCAACAACTCTGCAAAAATAGATCGAATAATCTATTCCTTAAATTCAAGAAAAATATTCTGAATTTGCATGGTCTAACTATCGACCAAAAAATTGAATAAGCTGCAAGTATAATTACCCATCCACAAGTTTGGCATTTATGGAAATCAGAAATCTGATGAATTTTCCAAATGGTTAAAAGTCTAAAGAGCAAGTACGATATTACAAAGTAACAAACATTCTACATAGATTAGATTATTATCGAGAATATAATTTGATCAATTTATAATTATGTCAATTGTACAAAAACAAATCGAGATTGTTTTTGAAAAACCAACATAGAGGGAGGGGGTTTGAAGTCACTTCTCCCAAAAGAAAAAGACCGATATAAAACAAATGTAGTACGAGACACTAGTACCTAAGTATTGCTTTTAGATTCTTGAAAATTTCCAAGAATTTTGTCCCATAGGGAGTCCTCATATGGAGACCAAAAGTAACAAGTTAAAATGGCAAACAAAACACACAAAATTGTAGTAGACTTGGTTTACGAGCATTTGTTATTGTATACTCGACAGATAATAAACTTTGGCTTGTTTGTCTTAATTTAAATTTAAATTTCGAGAAGAAAATAACATCAAAATTCAATAGAACTTTAGAATGAAATGGACCAAATTAATTAGTTAAAATGGCAAACAAAACACACATAAAATTGTAGTAGAGTTGGTTTACAAGCATTTGTTATTGTATACTCGATAGAGAATACACTTTGATTTATTTGTCTTAGTTTATTTAAGTTTTGAGAATAAAACAGAACACCAAAATTCAGTAGAACTTTAGAACGAAATGGACCAAATTATTATTATTATTATTATTATTATTATTTCCTTCCTCGTAAAAAAGCATATTTAAAATGCATGAATTGGTGAGATGAGTCAAGAAGGAGTAGGGCTAGTTAAATGAAGTAAAATTAGGAGGAGAAACAAAAGCACGTGAGACCTGATTAAAGTACTATGTTATTATTCACATACTTCCAAACTAACTCCTTGGACTATTCCTTGTTGTCACGTGGTACCTCATGACTCGCACGTTCAAACCCTAATTTTAGGCATTTGTATTTTGTTTTCTAAACCCTAGCATTTAATCTTATAAGTTCATGTTTGATAAAAATTAAAATTCATATTTTAATCTAAATAAAGTTAACAATTAAATTTATGACAAATTTCATAAGATTCAATCTATTTTTATTAAAATTTACGAAAATATCTAATTTTAATACCCACCAAAAAGGGGATTAATATGAAATTTTCATATTCTTTTGATGATAAAAGTAGAGAGATGGGAGTTCAACTCTCGTTCTACCCGTGTCCAGTAGTCCTTGTTTGACTCGAAACTCGATTAATCCATATAAAACTCGAGAAGTACTTAATAAGCCGAGCTTATATGAGATGAGCCGAGTCGCTCATTAACTGTGAAAGATACGTAGTGAGTAGTGACCATACCTTCATCCAAATGATGTTGGTTCATGAATCTGGGATTCTGATTGACTTTGGACTAACATGTTTCTATTATCTGATTTAGAGACTGAAAATTACATTAAAAAAAAATATTATATATATATATATATAGACCAATAGGAATTCCTTAAATTATTTATAATTATCCAGTGAAAGGCCGTGAGTGGGTTTTGTTTCTCTGTCGATGACCGTCTTTGTCCCATCAAGTAATTAAGGAGTCGGGGCCCACATTTTACAGTGATAGATCCAGCGGAGCTTTTCTCAAAGTCACCAATTCTGCCCACTTGCCCGCATTACACTGACCGCGAAAGCACCTTACGCCTCAATTCTAGTCAACTGATTCGCCGTCTAAAGTAATGTTATAAAGCTCTACTTTAATGTAATGGGTAATCTACGGCGTTATTATTTGTCACCAATAACAACTTCACTACTTCTAAATCAAGGGTCTTCCTAGGAGTGATAAACGGTCAAACATTTCGTGAGTTCGGCTCGCGAAAAAATGGACTTGATAAAAATTTTGAGTGTTAAACATTTCGAGTCCAGCTCGTGGACCGACTCGTAAAAGCCCAACAAGTCGCAAAATAGGCCGGCCCGTGTCCAGCTCGTGTCCAGCTCTTACGTTTGTGATTGTTTTCATGCATTTTTTTTTTTTTGATGTTAATAAATTAGGTTATAAATTGTAATTGTTACGACCTTATATAAACGAGCTTGACACGTCATCAAACTAGGGGTTATGTGAAGCCCATAAGCCATAAATAAAAATGCGTGCTTGATGAGGTGTACATTTTTCGAGGCTCCCATTTGTCCGAGGCTATCTGTGTCCTGTGTGTCGATGTTGTCTCAGGCCAATATCCCGGACCAACGACAAGGCGGGACAATGTGTCAGAAACATCACCCTCATACGTGTGGTGACTTGATGTGATGGCTCCTTCAGGGAAGGATGTGATGGCGGCCACTCCCCTACAATAGGAAGTGATCATTATAGCCAATAGCTTGGTTTACCTCATGAGCGGCCAGAAGCTTGACATATGTAAAGTGCAACACATGTCACTATCTAAGACTAATACTTCTCAACTATAAATAAATGATTAATGACTCCAAGAAAAAGGTTAGAAACTCAATACATAAAATCTCACTCCCTTTTCTCTCTTTTACACACCTATATTTTCCGCACCCAATTTATATTTACTTGAAATGAGTACTGGTTTAGGCATTGGAGTGCAAAAGGGAGCCACCTAGGCCCCCTTTGCAAGGTAATTTTTTGTCTTCATGCGCAGGAGATCCACGTGTTCAAGAGGGAGGAGTTGAGACGTGTTGATCCAAGGTCCTGCCAGATTTTGTGGTTAACATTTTGGCGCCGTCTGTGAAAAATCAAACTTCTAACCACGAAATCACGTGGTAAAAGGCTACACAAAACCTTGAAGAAAGGTGAAGAACCTCTTGAAAAAGAGTGGAGAGTCACAAGAAACCTTGAAAAAAGATTAAAACTTTAAATATAAGTTTATCTATCCCCGAAGAAAGGACAGTGCAAAAATCACTTTAGCTATGAATGAGAGTGATAATGATGTTAACCCTCGAAGGAGTAGGGAAGAACAACACAACGACGAGAATGCCCCCAAGGGACCTCATGAGGACGCTGATGAGGGGGTTCCCTAACCTAACCATCAGCGTCGGCACTGAAATCGTCGAATGCTGTGAGATATGACGCGCATGGCTGCCCAGATGTTGGAAATGCAGAAACAGCAAATAGAACAAACCGATGCGATGAACGCCTACGTGGCTAGAGGGTATGCGGTAAACGAATCGATGATGTTGCCACAATACTCGCAGCCACATTACTCACCATCTGACAAAGCCACTACATCATATTATTACCAAGAACCGCAAGTGTATGCCGAGGTGGACTCTATTCCCTACATCGAAGAGGACCCGGTGCATAAAGCACCAAAAGAACAAGGTCAACCACCTAACTATCAAAGAGAGACCTCACCCTCAAAGTCGGGCAGTGTCTTTAGCTGGATATGGGGATTATTCGGGGCAAACGAGAAGACCGGACTGAACAAGTTCGGCATCAGACGCAAGTGCCTAGACATAGGCGGGAACAAAGGGTTGAAGAAGTCCTTTCTCGAAGCCGAATGCCTAGAGGCAGGTATGAAGCAGGAGGGGCAAAATTGCGGCCCCAACAGGAGCCTCGAAGTAGGCGGGAGAGAAAAGCAGAAGCTGCTCGCTCCCGAACCCAAGGGGACCCGCCGACTTATCAAAGGACAAACTACTGCCAAGTTTTATCACCACGGAGGCGGAGTCATATTCAGCCACCCCATGACCAATATCATGGTGCGGTGGATTCCAATCACGGCAAGAATAGTGAATTACTGTCATATGAGTTGGACGACGACGAGGAAATAAGCCCTTTTACGGAAGGCATTCGGAGGTGCCCAGTCCCCCTAGACTTTGAAATTGCGGAGATAACGAAGTACTCCGGGTGAGGTGACCCTGACGATCACCTATTAAATTACCGTGCCAGCATGGAAATAGCTGGAGCTACTCCAGCGCTAAAATGCAAAGCCTTCGCCATGACACTTGAGGAAAGTGCAATACGGTGGTATAAAAAACTCCCTCCTGGCAGCATCCATAGTTGGAGAGATTTGAAGACGGCCTTCAAGAACGGCTTCATCTCCTCCAGGCCAGGTCAACTCCCCCTCCAACTCCTTCAAGATCTGAGGCAGGGGAGAGATGAATCTTTAAAAGGCTATTTTGCCCAATTCACGGAAGAAATGCACAGTTGTGAGAACATCACGGAGGAGAAAATGTTTTCTGCCGTAAAAGGAGGTCTAGACAGGACCAGTATGTTTTGGAGTGATGTCTGAAGCAGGAAGCCAAGAGACTACAACGCCCTTGTACATTTAATGAAGGAGGAAATTGTCTTGGAAGAAATAGCAAGAGCTAGAGATAATCATCCTCAGGAGAGATATAATACCGGGTACCCGCCTGGAGCTGGTGATAAGTGCTTTATTAGCATGTATTTAATTCACTTATTATCCTATTTTGTTATTAGTTTGATCCTATTGAAGTATCGTTTAATGCATTTTCATTTATTGTGTTATACAGGATCGCAAAGAACGAAAAGAAAAGAAACATGACCAAAGAAATACAAAAAAATCAAGAAGTTGTTAACCCAAGATAAACTAACCAAGAGGGGGGTGAATTGGTTTATAAAACTTTTTCGATAAATAATCTTAAACTTAAAAACCAATGAGTATAAGTATGAGCACTTAGTATTACAAGTAGCTAAACTATCACTGTAGTGTGCTATAAATATATGAACTTAATTGATAAAACAAGTATAGCACTTAGATATAGTGTTGCATAATATAAATTGATAGAAAAGAGTAAGTGCAATGCAAGTAAGTAAAAGGGATAAGAGATTGCAAACGCGATTTTAGGGAGGTTCAATCAACCAACGTGATTTACGTCCTCCGTCATGAGCAAGGCCAAATCCACTATATTGATAACTTACAACAAGGAGTATCGAATCCTTAGGTGACTTTACAACAAGGAGCACCTATCCTTCACAATCGAGTTTTTCACAAGGATCTCGAAACCATAAACAAAGTACAAATGAGAATTTTTACAATCGAACCAACTCTCTTAACAAATGATATGATCAATACAAGTATCTTGAGAGTTTTATGATAACACTTCAATAGATAGCAAATATTTAAAGCTCAAGTGTTTATGAAAACTTTGAAGAAGGATATGAGATAGTTTTTCTTGAATCAAAGTTTTTCAACCAATGATCTCTCTTTCCAAATAATACTTAGTTAAGTATGAAGAGAGATATACACTTCAATAAGTGTTTGGTGATATGAACTCAATCAATGATCAATAATGAAGTAAGAGTATTGAGTTTTCTACAAGATGGAATTCTTGATAAATATATGAAATAGTTTTTGAACAATCAAGAGATTCCTTGCAATAAATGAAATAGAATGTAAAACAAAGTAAGCTCAATGATTTTCTCAATAAATTTCTCTCTTAAATGCTCTTGTAAGTTGGTGTCAATGAATGCAAGAGAAGTGGCTATTTATAGAGTAAATTTCGCATATACTGACTCTTACGGTCGACCTCAATATAGTCGTTGCAAGAAAATAGCCGTTGAGTTCAAAATCATGCAGTGCGGTCGACCGGTTGGTGTCATGCGGTCGACCGGTATGTATCATGCGGTCGACCGGTTCATTTTGCGGTCGACCTGTTCAATCAGAATTTTAAGATTTTGATTTTGCAAGGCTTTTTGATCAAGGTTGATTTTGAAAACGATATTTTAATGGTTTAAAAAATGTTTCTTGAGCTTTATGAAATGCATTGCTAGCTATTGATGCATTAACCTTAGTAATAATTCAACTTGGATTGATTAATTAAGCTTGTGAAATTAACGATCCAATTCAATCTATTCTTCTAGATTTTCATACTAGTCGTACATTAAATCCTAAGAGCTTGTTTAGGATTGTCCGTGGCTAGAATTGGTTCGAAGAACTTGTTTTGAATCAATATACATAAGGAAGAATTTAGATAATCAAAGCTTGTTGATTATTTATTATTGATAATTGAATAGGGATATAAACATGTTACAAGGAAAAGTATAACATTAATTAAGGACACAACCGAACCCGAGAACAAGATTTCTTCTCATTTTAATTATCTAGTTATATTTTATTATTTATTTTATGCATAGTTTTCATTCAAGCAATTTCACACAACAAAAGGAGGCGAATTTTCAAACGCACAAAATATTCAAAAACACGAATTCATACATGAAAAATCATACAAATGGAGGCGGCGAATATTAGATTTCAAAAAAATGTTGAATTAACAAAGAAATTTCATTGTTCAGGGGAGAATCGTTTAAAAATAAAAAAAATTAAAAAAGGATCAAGAAGGAGAGGCATCATCTCCAGCGTTGCCACCGGAACCACCGGATGCGATCTGGCAGGGATCGACAGGATCAGCAAGAGGACCACCTTCTTCAGTGTCTTCTGGCTCGGGATACAAAGCCTCGATTTTGGAAAGATCCAAATAAGAAAACTCTTCCTTTACGTCCCTTAAATCCATTCGGGCACCATTGTTACCAAAGATCCGTTGCATGAGCCCATACTCTTCAGTATTCTCGAAGGTATCCTTAAAGTTCTGAATACCTTCGGCAACTTTAACCTCCACACTGTGCTCTAGAAGCCTGAGCTTTTCTTCCAACAAAGCCAAAGAACCTGCATCCTTTCGCCGGATTTCCCTTTCCTCCTCCAATGTCTCCTCCAGATCGGTGACCTCATCAAAGAGCTTGCCCTTCAGATCATTAGATTCCAATAGGGCCTCGGTAGTCACTGCGGCTTGGCAAGCATTTTCATACTTCTTACAGAGGTTGGCCACGTCTGCCTCTGAGGAATGGAGGTCTTTCTTCAATCGCTCGTTATCTTCTGTAAGAGCCCTGGATGAGTTCTTCTCCTCATGAAGAGACTTTCGAGCGGAGGAGAGGGCCTCTTTCAGATCTTTAATCTCTTGCACCATGTCGTCCACATTGCGCAGAGCTACCTTGGTGCTCGCCTCCCTATGCTCAAGTTCCCTAACTGGCCCTTCCATATCATTTGCTAAAGCCGGGGTCCTAGCACTCAGGGCCTTGATAGCAAGCAGCATCTGACTGGGGGAGCTCTTAGAAGCAAAGGATTCCCATCCTTCCGTCCAATGGCTATCCATTGCAATGGCAACTTTAGCAGCATACCCCGGAAGGGAAGCCAAAAGAGACTAGACCCTCTTTTATTCGAGCCACCTCCAAAGCAGTCTCCTGGCCAGTACTCTCCGCATGGCCAAGGGAGGATGCATGTAATGCCTCGGAACCTTCATATGATCTGGACAGGTGAACAGAAGGAATGCCTGAAGGAACCTCCACTTCACAGGGCTGACCTTTACCACCCCTTTTCAATCTCTTCAAAGGCGGTTGTTCCTCAACAGCCACCTCCATCACTTTGTCTTCATCAACACCTACCTCTTCAAAAAGAGCCTTTGGGATCCTCACTTGCTCCTTTTTCCTGGCTTTCTTCTCCTTCTCCTGCCCTTCTGCCAGTTTGCGGCCATGTTCCTTCTTTGCAGCAAGAAGTTGTGGTTTAGGCTGTACTGCGGCAGACGAGGCTGGAAGGGACGATGGATCAAGTGGATTGAGAGCAGAGGCGTCTTCAAATGCCTCTCTTAAGGCTACGATAGTCTTTTTGGTCGCCTCCAGATGAAATCCCGCGAAAGATAGATCTTTGCTTCCTCTCCTCTTCGCTTCCTGCAGCCAAAATGGGAGGGATTCTCTTGGCCTTTAGACCCTTCAGAGATATCTTAGGAAATTCCCTCGACCATGCAAGGAATACGTCAAGTCAAAAAAAATAAAAAATATACAGTAATAATAATACGCAATATAAACTGATATGTTAACATACCCATATCTCGTATTAAACAGTGCTTTACAAAGAGCCTCTTGGAGGTTATGATTTTTTGGAAATCGCCGCGGTATTCGAATAGCTTTTTCACAACCTCCAACTTCAGGTAGCTGGTGGGCATATG
The DNA here is from genome assembly GCA_963555705.1 of Ligustrum vulgare. NCBI lineage: Eukaryota > Viridiplantae > Streptophyta > Magnoliopsida > Lamiales > Oleaceae > Ligustrum > Ligustrum vulgare. Next base: position 83,725,933 of record OY743168.1, read on the forward strand.
TTTGACCGGCAAAATCGTAAGGAAGCATAAGCACAGGAAATAGGAAGATGCAGGGTTTAGAGCAGCTGTAAACCCACAAGAAAGCATAAGGACTCACTAGGGAAAGAAAGAAAGGGTTCGGGGAATCGTTATTTCAGGAACTCGTTCTGAAGGAGTGCACTGCCAATCACTGCCAACCCAGAACCATTGGGTCCTCCAATTTTTTAGGGAGGTCGGGTGTCCTGTGATGATGGGACGGTACTGCCCCCGGGGAGTTAAATAGTATCAATACCTCGCGTCTGATCTCTTGTCTTTCTCTCTCCTGCGGCTTTCTTCAGCACATATAAAGTGTGGATGATGTGGAGAGAAATTGGATGCTCCGGACTGACTTCCTGCCAAATCAGCGATGTTCGAACTACTTGAGTCCAGAAATTTGGGGCCACTTGGTAAGGGCACACGTTGTAACTGCGAAGAATGGCTCTTAAAAATGGATGGAGAGGCAAACGCATCCCACATGAAAAGGCATTAAGGAGTACCGCCGCTTGACCATCCGAAGGGCAACACGGTCGACACGATGGGCTCGGGTGTATAACCCTTATCTCCCGGGGCATCCTATATACCAGCGACACTTCGGAAATACCATTCCCCCTCACCTCTGTCCTAACCTCGTTTGACTCCCACTGATCCAGCTAAGGTGGGGGGGTCTACGTGGTAACCCAATACCTTATTAACATAATCCACCCAATCCTTTACTTGGGTAATCTCCTCTCCGGTCTGGGCCAGTTCCTCCCTGTGAGCATTGAAAGGGGCTCGCACCCCCAAATTAGGTTCCTGTGCCCCAGATGGTGTGGTCGCCACCTCCTTCCCTCTCAAATCTCTTTCCCTCTTACTCCGAATCTCACGTAATGACGCTTCTTCAGTTGATAACTTGGCCATGTATGGTTGGGATAACTCTTCTTCGCTATCAAAATTACTTAAAGATATTACACTGCAGAATCTTCTTTACCTTTTCTTCCTACGTTCCCTAAAAAGATGGGAGCTAAACACTAAGCAGGACAAAGGACAAAAATCCCTTATGGGGTCAGCCACCACCATCAGCTCCTTCGGATCCATTCCCCCAGATCCCTCCATGTTCCCCAAAACCAAACTTACCCGCGTGTGCAATACAAGAAAAGAATTGCACCCTATGCACCCCCAACAAGAGAGGAAAATAAAATAAAATAAAATAATGGAGGAGAGAAGCACACAAATGGAAAAAAGGAGTTACCTACTTGTCAAGAGGCGAGAATTCCTTGAATAAGCGACGCAAGGTGAGTGGCAATGAACGGAAACTCTTGGCAGAATGTCAAAAGGCTTGCAGTGAAAAAGCAAAGAAGACTATAGAAAAAGTTTCTAAGAGTCCTTCAGATAAGGAACGGTGAAAAGGGGGAAGCAAAGGAAGAAAAGGGTTTTATAAAGTTGCGCTGCAAATCTAGGTCGTTAGATGACAAAATCTGGATTAACCCTGGCCCTCCACGTGTGAACGTTGGGCAAAGAGTTTATATTGGTAGGCTAAATGAAGCGCCAAATAGTAAGAATTTGAAAGAAAGAAAACCGTTTGTATTCTTGAGAACAACACGCGAGTTATGATTACTGGAAGCTCAAGGGGCAACTCCCCAAAACCTATAAATAATTGATCATTCACAGAAGGGTCCTTATTTCACACTTATTTTGAGACTCCAGTTATGCCACCTTAACACATCTTCCTCGGTCAAGCCACCCCCAGAACTTAGGGGGTGCACAACCTCCAGAGCGAAGGTTCAAGCACTGACCCAACGAGGATTAATTCACATACCATTTTTGGCAATTATGGTTCCCACATAAATGAACCAACCATATTTGAGGGACTAGTGTTACGACCTTATATAAATGAGCTTGACACATCATCAAACTTGGGATTATGTGGAGCCCATGAGACATAAATAAAAATGCATACTTGATGAGGTGTACATTTGCCGAGGCTCCCATTTGTCTGAGGCTATCTGTGTCCGGTGTGTCGATGTTGTCTAAGGCTAATATCCCGGACCAACGACAAGGCAAGACAATGTGTGAGAAATATCACCCTCATACGTGTGGTGACTTGATGTGATGGCTCCTTCAGGGAAGGATGTGATGGCAGCCACTCCCCTACAATAGGCAGTGATCATTATAGCCAATAGTTTGGTTTACCTCATGAGCGGCCAGAAGCTTGACATATGTAAAGTGCAACACGTGTCACTATCTAAGACTAATACTTCTCAACTATAAATACATGACTAATGACTCCAAGAAAAAGGTTAGAAACTCAATACACAAAATCTCACTCCGTTTTCTCTCTTTTACACACCTATACTTCCCGCACCCAATTTATATTAACTTGAAATGAGTACTAACTTAGGTATCGGAGTGCAAACGGGAGCCACCTCGGCCCCCTTTGCAAGCTGATTGTTTGTCTTAGTGCGCAAGAGATCCACGTGTTCAAGAGGGAGGAGTTGAGGCGTGTTGATCCAAGGTCCTACCAGATTTTGTGATCAACAGTAATGATTGGGTTAAAAAAATTGTAAACAACATAAAACACATAACAATATTACGTTATTATTATATGTTTTAAGTTTTAAATTCTTAATCGAGTCCAAACTTATGAGAATGTTATAATATTACAAGAATGTTACATTTTAGTAGGAATGGCAAAATAAACTGTGAAAACTGAGACCCACATGAGCCCCGCCCCGCATAAATGGGGCAATGGGGAGGATCCGGGGCAAGAAAACTCTGACCCGATCTAGGAGGGGATGGTTTTCCAACACCCCGATCGACCCTGCCCTGTTCACTATTTTTTTTTTTTTTTTTTAAATGTGGTAGGCTTTGAAGTAAATTGATGTCTTAAGAATTTTCCATTGAGCGAGTGATGTAGAGGTGGCTCAATCCATGATAGATCTTATGTATTTTATTGGGGCAGAACTTAAAAATTTAAAGTGGGTAATTCTTCTTTCATTTTCATGTTTGTTCATATGTTCTAAAATTTGAATGCCACTTTGTTGAGAGTGAGTCATTTCAATTTGTCCAGATTCATACCAAAATGTAGACAATTTTTGTGTGTGTATGCGTGAAGCCACTTTGTTGAGAGTGAGCCTTTTCAATTTGGCCGGCTGCATACCAAAATGGGAACAATTTTTGTGTGCGTGCGAGCAAAACTCGTGATTTTGTTTTGATGCAGTAAGAAATAGTTTTGTTTATGAAACCCGACCTTTCTCATTACGCTCTGTTTATATAAATGGTTCACTAGATGGGACAATTTGTAGCCCCGCAATGCCCTGACCCGCTTTTAAGCGGGGTGCGGGGCGGATCTGGGCAAAAAATTTGAGATGGGGTTGGGCGTAGGTCACGCCACCCCGACCCCGCCCCGCCCCGCCCCGTTGTAATCTCTACATTTTAGGCATAAATTGAATGTTACAAATATCACATAATATAATAATATATCTTAATGTCCAATTCAATTTTCTATTTTAAGTTTTTAACTCTTTTAACTTTTAAGTCTTTCAAATATAAAAATTAAAAAAAAAAAAAAAAAACGGCTTGTGGGCCAAATCAAACTCAAGGTAAATAGGTTGAGCCGGCTCAGCTCGACCCGTTTGACACTCCTAAGTCTTCATTATAAAAATCTTACATGGTACCTCACTAGCTTCTTTTTCCCTCGACCTAAATTTAAAAATAATGATTTGATAATTTAGGAAACTCAAACTTCTTAAGTGTCCTTACGCAAATGCTTCACTCTAGAGAATGTCGAATGGAGTTGACAGGATACATAATATACTATACATTAAGGATGCGTTAGACAACTCATTTTTTTGCCTAATGATTATTGTTTATAATTTATCCCAATTTTTCAAATCACTTCTAACCACTCACATTTTTTCTCTCCAATTTTTAACAATAAAGCGTACCTCGAAAAGGGAATTAAATGGCCACTGGGAAAATAAATCAGTTGTATATAGCCGTCACATAATTCCGTATATACTTTCTTGCCTATTTTTACTTTCCATTTTACGCAATTTCTTAATTTTATCAATTTATTTTAATAACTGAATTAGGAGAGTTCAATTAATACAACTTGTAATAAATGATTTATGAATTTATGAAGAAAAAAAATCTATAAAAAGTCAAATTATAGTTATTTTTATTCTTTTGATAATTATTGTATTATTTTGAAGTTGAAAAGTGTGCAATGTGGGTGTCAAATTTAAGATCTCGACAAGAAGTTTAATACAAACTAACAAGTAACAAATGAGAGCAAATTCTAAACATATCATTCGTAAAATCGTCTCAAATACTAAAAGTAAAAGTTTTAACTATACTTTTGTACTTTTTTCTAGGGCTGAGCAAAAGAACCAAAATCAGCGATTCGGTTCAGTCTCAGATTGATTTGGTTCTTTCAAAACTTTAAACTGTTCTAATTTTAAAAATCAATAAACATTCAGTGTCGATTCTAGATTCAAAACCAAAAACCAAAACTAATAGAACCAAACACGTTTTTAGTTTTTAAAAATATACAAATTTACAAAGAAAAAAAATCATCATTTCTTAATCTTAATGCATGTTATCTAGCTCATTATTTATTACTCATTGCCCAACAACTACGGGCACATTCAACATTACAATAATTACAAGCAAAACAAGTATTAAAAAAAAAACACTTAAATCTAAATCATTTTTCTTTCACTGGTTATGCCGCTCAGCTTTATGCATTCAGCCGTCAAGCCTTCCACCTTCAGTTCTTAAAGAATCAACAAACTAGAAATCTCCACTCTCCTTCTCACACTAAATGCCTTAACCGCTCAGCGGGAGTTATTGAGAATTGCTCATACTTACACAATCCTCTCCACCTGGTCCCTGGGAGGCATAACTTGGATTTACTATCTCGAACCAATGGCCTTGGGCGTGGTCAGTTCGGGTCCTCATGGTGTGGGATACACCTTTCTCTAGCTTACTCAATCATTCATTCATCCGTAAACTTGCTTTTGGTGTCTGCCTTTTTCCCAACTCACGAACTACTCTAATACCAGATTTGTCACGAACTCTTCGCACTTCACAGCAACTCACAAACCAGTTAAAATAACCACAATCAATCTAATAAGGAAAAACACAATAACCCAGCTGAAATTCAATAAATTGCATATAGTTCATGGAATCAATACAAAATTGGAAGAACAAGAACGTAGATGAGAAAATCAGAGAAAGGAGATGAGACACAGAGTATTAACCGAATTGGTTATTGATTCAGAAATTGCATACATCTCTCTCCAATGACTCAGCTATTTAAAGCAATGAAAAAATGGTGTTTTGATATTACAACTTTTAACAAGTAAAAGTGCAACTTATTCAAACGACGTCGTGTTGAACTCTTGTTGTTGAAATCAGTTGGTTACCGTTGCAGCTTTCTCCTTACCATTGTCGTCTTCTTCCTTTCTTGCCCCAACTCACCACAGTTGAATTCTTGCTAATATCTCTCCCTAGCTAACATGGCAATGAGGGGCTTTTCATTGGTGACGATGTGTTGTGACGACAGGTAGTTGTTGTTTATAGAACTGTTTTTCATTGGTAGAGGTGGTGTTCGTGATTTATGTAATCTACGATCTGTATTTAGCCCATTTTTTGAAAATCAAGTTTTTAAAATACTCAATTTCAACTATTCATTTTAGTCAAATCCACAATATTTAACTTTTCAAACATTTTTAACCATACATTTTCCTAAAAATACTATGCAAAACCACATTATTTCCCGAATAATGGAGGCCAAACATGCTGTAAAAAATTGTAACTTGTAACATATGTGACTTGTAACCCCAAACATTCGTGACTTGCAACTCCACCTTAAAATATGAATGTCAACTAAGTATCGTAAGTAAATTGCTCCCGATTGTTCAACCATTTGATAACTAGAGTCATTCTTTGATAAATGATCACTATGAGTCAGACTCAATAGAATTTGATCAATTCATTTTTCTGTAGTTAAGGCGGAGAACCGAACCAAGAATTCTCTTTCTTCATCATCAATTGAATAACTGTTCGCAACCCAGGATTCGATTTTATCATCAATCCAATCCCTGTTCACGTATCAGAAATTATGTTATTGTCGTGACCTAATAATTTGATAGGTTGTGACCTAAGAATAAGTCGGGATCGAGTAATTTGGCATTTTGTAACCTAGTAACATGATAATCTCTGGCGTTAAAATCAGTCGTGACTTGAAAAAAAATTCCCATCCCACCCCGCCCAATGAGTCGGCAAGGCGAATTTTTTCCTCCCCAAAAGTGTTGGGGCCCATCGGTTTACGAGCAGGTGGAGTTTTTTTTTCATATCTACCAAGACCCTATATTCAGGACAGGTCATACATAATGGGATCAAGGATCCTTGGGTCTCGGGTCTATCCGATTTTTTTGCCATCCCTATGAGGAAAGGAAATTAAATCAAAATTTACTCCATTAAGTTCAGCAAGATATGTAAATTTAGATCAAACTTTAAGAGGACCCTTTGGTCTACAGACGCTGTTATATTTTGTATTTTATTGTAATCAATTAAAATTTTATATAAGGAGACTCCTACAGGTTCATCGAAGCTTATGTGAGCAAAGAACGGCTAGCCCCTATTTCGAAAAGAAATCAAAATGCGTAAATACTCATTAGTCTCAGTGACTAATCTAGAAAATCAATCCAGCACGAGCGGACGCTACAAGGTAAGAGGAAAAAAAATTTCAACAACAAAATTAAAAGGTAAAAAAAAAATTTGGCGGATCCAGCCCGAGCGGCCGAACGTCCTAGTCGAGGGCTGGATCCGTCCTTGACTAGTCCTCTAAGGTATCTATGTCACTAAACGAGAGCATTTTATGTTCTTATTAATAAAAATGAAGATGAAGTCAAAGAAATTTAGCAGCATGGTTTCTTGAATTTTTAAAATCGCCAAATGTAATTGTTTCAACTTAGAACTGATAAATAAGACTATTTTTGGTAAACATATTTATAAATAATGTATTTTTTTAAATTATTTTTTAATTACACATTTTTTTAAAAAAAATTTTCTACTACATATTTTACCTTAAAAATACTAAATTCTTTGTTTATAAACCAAAAAAAAAAATTAACAAATGGAGGCTAAATTTCATTTTAGAATGTTGTGAGTTACCTATGTTGAGATTGACCAAAAATTATGGAATAAAGAATTTTTGTTTGACAAGAAACGAAAAAATGGTCAAATTATAATTAAGCAAGTTTTTGGCATAATTTATGGTAATTTATGGCTATATATTCATTGGACTCTACAATTGAAGTTAAGGTGAAAAAAAAGAGAACGATAAGTCAAAAGAGGAAGAGGGAGGAAGGACACCAAGTACAGACCTGAAAAGAGAGGAGAGAGAATTATTGTGTGCTGTGAGAGAGAGTATAGAAAGAAAGAAAATTGTGTTTGTTGTTTTTCTTTGTGTTAGGAGAAGTTGTGAGGGTGAGAAAAATATTGTAACGAGTGATTTATTTTTCTTACCAATAAAAGTGTTCTTCTCCCGTGGTTGTTAGCGGTCAGCTGAGCCACGTTAAATTCTTGTTGTTTTTTTCTTTATCGTGCTTTTTGTGTTTTTGCTGCGTTTGGTTGATTTGGGGTGGGAAAGTGAATTTTCCCAACAGTGGCATCAGAGATAAAGGTTCAAACCCTGGGATTATTGTGAAGATGATGACAGGTTCCAAGTTTGAGGTGGAGCGATTTGACGGGAAAAATAATTTCAATATTTGGAAAAGTATAGTTGAAGATATTCTTGTGCAACAATGACTCTACAAGGCTTTGCAGGGTAAGAGGCCAGAAGGGATGACAGATGCAGATTGGGAAGAACTGGAAGGAAAGACAGTTAGTACAATCAGATTGACTCTTGCACCTGAGGTAAAGTATAGTGTTTTGAATGAAAAATATGCTTCTAGGTTATGGAAAACACTAGAAGATTTATATATGTCTAAGTCCCTAACTAATAGGTTTTATTTGAAGAAACAATTATATGAGTTGAAGATGGATGATGATATTGATGTTAGGGACCACTTGAATAAGTTTAATAAGTGCGTAACTGAATTGTTGAAAAGGGTAATTGGCACAAAACATCTCTACGTTTGAAATATGTTGTGAAAAACATCCCAACGTTCTGATTTTTGGTACAAAACATCCCAACTTTTCCATTTTCTTGTTGGAAATGTCATTTATGTTACTTTTAACACCTCTACACCGTCAATTTCAAACGTATGGACGTTTTGTGCCAATTACCAAATGAAAATGGTTTATGATGTGATTGGACAATAATACCCCTCACAATTTTAATATTTAACTATTTAAAGTGAAGAACACGGTGAATTCCCACTGTTTTTAACAGAAATGATGTTTTCCGCAAAAAAATGAGAACGTTAGGATGTTTTGTGCCAAAAAATAAAACTTTGGGACGTTTTCCACAATGAATATCAAAGGTAGGAACGTTTTGTACCATTTACCATTTTCGTTATGGTCTAATTTAAGAATTCAAGTCTATTGTATTAGCATTCAATTTATTTTCTTTAGATACCATTATTATTATTAATGTTATTTTTATTTAATTTTATAATTTATTATCATCTTATATTATTTGAGGATTTCTTGAACCTCTAAATGCACCAAGAATATTTGTTCATGTTTTTTCATGAAATTGACATATAGTATATAAGTGGAAAACAAGATTCCCAAAACATTAAAATATTCATGACTTCGAACTGGGTGAAAATAATTATTCGTTGGGTATTTGATTTATAACTGATTTATTTATATTTTTGAGGTAAATAGTATTGATTGATAATTAGATAGAGAAAATTTGTATAGTTAAAAAATGATTTTAAAAATTGTGTAATTTATTAACTGATTTATATTTAGTTTACCAAATAGATGCTAAAATGTTTGCTTAAACTAAAATGACCAACATGTTGATATCATATTTTTCAACAACTCATATCAAAATGTTAGTCGCACTTCTACTTCCTTCTTCTTATTTATTATTTTAACAATTGAATTATTATATTTGTGTTTACACATAATTTTAAGTAAATTAGTTTATTATTTGATATTAGTTGCTGGTGTAATTTCATGTCTTAAGCACTTCAATACTATGAATATAAATTTCATTTTCAATAAATAACATAAATCAAAAGAATCAACTTGAAGACTAAAATTAAAATCCAAACTTTAATAAAATAACATATTTTACATATCAAATATAATTTAAACTTCAAAAGTACCCATTATATTTTAAAGAAATATTTGTAAATCCATTACATGTTTGTAGTTTAGTAATTCAATTAATTAAATTTACGAACAAATTAAGTTTGATAACAAAAGTTGGGCACTAACTAATTTGGTATAGTGTCTTTTCAATGATCAACAGTGTATAGGGTAAATTTGAACAATTTTATCCAATTTATCCAAACCGAATATATTTTAATAATAATAATGTCACAACGATGTTAGAACATCATGTGCAACGCACGTTTTACATACTAGTAATATTAAAAGTAATTAAAGAGAGGTAAGTGGGAAGACTATGGACGACCATAGCATCCCAATGAGACATTGTCAATATTGCCAAATCATCAAAGTAGACAATATCCAATAACTTTCTTCTCCAATATACTCATTGTCATGCTGAGGTGGCAAAAATAAAATTTGACATTGTCTAAGCCAGTGTCCAACTTTGGAAGGCAACATGCTGACTTGGCAATATTGGTAGGAAAACTGAAAATTATGATTGAAAACACACCCCTGCACCTCAATATCTTTCCAAAAAAAAATCAATTTCTTGAACAGAGAGACATTTTTTTCTTCTTCATCTAAAGTTACACCAATTGTTGAATAGATACTTGCTTTTTTTATTTTTTCTTTCAATTTTCAAGATTTCCTAAACGGTCTACTACTGCTTTACTTTTTTCAATTTCGAGCAATCGACGGCAAAAGAAACGGGACTGTAAAAAAAATATATGAAGGAGATGAGGAAAAAATGAAACTGTAGAGAAGAAGAACCAGGATTGAATATCAGTCCCACATATTTAATAGTTCTTTTTTTTTATAAAACATATTTAATATTTTTTAAAATAAATAAATGCCACATAGGCATCAATATTGGGTTGTAGACATACTGCATTGATGATAATTTTTTTGCCTCAATGTCTATTCATTCGACATTCATTAGAAGTTCAATTAAAGGCTGGCAAATGACACTTTTTTATGTTGGATGATGTCTCATTGAAGAAGCTCTAAGAGCATCTCTAATGCTTTATGGATAAAATAGATAGTTTGATTTAAAGTTTATCTCCAATGATTATTATCTATAATTTCTTGTATATACATGTGTCTTCAATATTTTGTCTAGTAAGTTATCTATATCTGGACATGGTACCAGATAATGCTCATGTCACGTCAACGCCACATAGGCATGTAAACTAACTATTGGAGATTAAATTTTCATATCATTATTTGTTATTTCTATGTAGCAATGTATTTTTTCTCAATTGATAAACAATTGGAGATCACATTTCCATTCACTTGATGGATAAGAAATATATATGAAGTTCGAGATATTCAACCAATCATTTATTAAACGGAAAAGAAAAAATCAACTGTATTTCTAACCCAAGGAAAAATTATATAAATTCTTAATCATGTGGAATACGTAATTATATATTTTTACTCGTGAAAAACAGAGTTATATTATATTTATTGTGGAGAAGAATTGAAGTATAAAATTATTAACAAAGAACATTTTTGCTAAGCCCAACATGCTCTATTTGTTAAAAGTTTTTTTTATGTTTTCGATGTAAAATATATTGTTGAAAAGTATAGAGAAAATATATGTTGTTAAAAAATAATTTAAAAATTTGTATTGTTTAAAAACATGTTTTAAGTTTGCAAAACAGAGGCTAAACGATACATTTTTTGAGCTACTTTTTAACTAAACACATTTCTTCAAAATTCTTTTCATTCAATCCCATATTTTAAATTGAAAATATACATTTTTAGTTTACAAACAAAAAAATTTTACCAAAAATATTTCACCTAGATTCTTTGTGGGTAACTGGGTCCCAATAAATTGCTGCTACTGGTGTCTTCTTTCAGTCCGTTAGTATCATTTAGAGCCCAATGATGTGGCGGCCCGTGAAGTTGATTCGGTGAAGCGCTCACCACTCACTCACTCACTCTCTCACGTACACGCTTGTTAATTGATGCACTTTATGAGTTTCTAGGCCTTAATTCTTGTTAGTCCACATCAAAGGTTAATTAACGGATCAACTTATCACCGTTCCGCAATCAGAGTCTTTTCACCTTTCCTTGCGGTACTTGTTCCCTGTCATCTCTCGCCCGTATTAAGCGTTGGACAAAATTTATCGTTCAATTAGGACTGCATTCCCGAAAAATCCAACCCTTCAATAACGCCTCGTGGCGCAATAAGGTCTTGGACCCAACTTTACTCTCACCCTTTCTGACGTTCCTTTCATGAGAGTATCAATCTTGCTCTTTATAAATTTCGTTCATCACCCCCTTGATTTTCGACGACCACTATAAATATTTCGATTATTTGATAGAATAAAAATAATGCATTTGAGCCCTTATTGTTTTCTATTTTCAATTGCTAAAAGAATAAGTCTATTTTCACAATCTTATCCATAATGTAGATGACAATTCTCTCACATTGGAGTGGGGGCCACAAAATTTGAATTGTGTGATTCCTATCCCAATGTGAAGGGATTGTCATCCACATTATAAATGAGATTATAAATATAACAGTGTGGATGAGATTGTAAATATAGCATTGTTGTTGCTAAAATTGAATGTTTAAGGAATGAAATGGTGCACCATTAGAGAAAGCGACAGCAACTTAAAATCTAGACAAGATATGGAAATGCAGTGGCCGACTTGTTGCCCCCTCAAAATATATGTATCCACATAAAATTAGCATTATTTGAAATATATCTTTCACTATGTGTGTTTTTTCTCTCTTTCTCTCACACACACACGTACAAATTTCTGTCCATCCGTTTGCCCTTTACTATTCATAAACCACGAGCCCTGTCCCATACAGTTATATTTGTCTTCAAATTCAATCTCTCTCTCTCTCTCTCTCACACACACACACAGCTAATAAACATAGGACCCATTTGATTAGATTTTTGTTCCTCTTCGACTTTTTGTAGAACTTTCTAGAACATTACCTTAATTAAATAAGTCCCTATTTATTTAATGTAGGTAATATTTAAGGAATTCTAGATTTTTTTGAAGAATATGTTGTTAAAAAGTGTTAGTCTCGTAAAAATGTATTTTAAAATTGAATTTGAGGAAAACATTGAAAAAAAAAAACAAATGAAAGCAAACAAGCTCTAAAATTCAAATTGGAATTGGAATTAAAGTTATATTAATTTCAATTAAAGCATCTTCAATGTATTCCATGAATTGAAAAAATACACTTGACACGTAAGCAAATTGATGGAATATGGTAAAAATCTCTCTTTAATGCACAACGTGGACTTAGGGATGACAAAACGGCTCGACTCGAAAAAAGCTCGGGTTAAGCTCGGCTCGCGTCTCGAGATTTCGAGCCAAAGCTCGAGTTGAACTTTTTTTTGAGAGACGGACTTTGGCTCGACTCGGCTCGAGAAAAAAAAAAGTCCGCTAAAAAAGCTCAATGGGAGCTTGAACAATGGATTTCGATCACGAGCTTGGTCCAACTTGCTATATATACACATTTTCAAACAAATTTTATGAATTTTTGCTATAAAATTTAAAAAAATTAAAAGCTCGGGACTTGGCTCGGCTCGGAAAAAGCTCAAGTTAAAGCTCGAGTCGAGCCTTATTTTTGGGGACGAACTTGGCTCGATTCGGCTCGGGCCAAAAAAAGTTCGACCCCTAAAAGCTCGAGCCAAACTCGAGCCTTGATCTTCGGCTCGGCTTGACTCGTTGACATCCCTACGTGGACTAGGATGTTGGCTGATGTGACGCTAAAAAAAATAGACATTGTGGAGTGTTCCGTCTACGTCTAGACGCTCCATGAGACATGCCGACTCAACATTAATTTTATTTTATAATTATTTAATTAATGTAGATAAGGATGTGGCCCAATTAAGTTGTATGATATTAAATTAATTTCCTTTTGGACTCTGCAGTAAATTAGAGATGATGTATTATTAATTTTAATTTTATTATAAAAAATGCCACATAATCAATATTATTGAAATGTAGAAAGCACCATTAGAGAATAAATTTTGAATTGTTCCGTCTATTTATCCACGTTCTCTAGAAGTCCATCTATTTTATCGTCACGTCAGCCCCAATCCACGTTAGGCATTAGAGATGCTCTTAAATAGATATGGATGACAACGAGGTTGATCAGTGTTTGGGCAATCATTTACATTCCCAGCTCCGTCGAGTATTTTCATGGTGGGACAATTGGACTGGACAAGACGAAAATCGCCCCCCCCCCCCCATCTTAATCATTCTACTATTTTTAATTTGTGAAAATTATTAGTTTTTTTATCAATTTGTAGAATACTCCATGTTTACATAGAAAAGATTTTTTTTTTTTTTTTTTTTTTTTTTTTTTTTTTTTTTTTTTTTTTTTTTTTTTTTTTTTTTTTGATAAAAGAATTATTTTTGAATTGAAATTTAAACGTGATGAAGACTATGTTTCTCATACCCACCCATTTAACGAATAAGCAGGGAATTCTAGCCTTATTCGTGGCGGGCTCCGTGGATATCGAGTTTTTGTTATCTCTACATAAACAATTCATAAATTTTCAATCATTTATGAATTTTATCGATTTTTTATCAAAGTAATTTAAAAATTAACTTTAATTTCCACTAAACAGGAATTAAATATACAAAACACTTTTAAAAAATTTTCTCATAAATGATCAAAGCATTCCTTACAAAACTATCCCGAAAAAGCAAGGCAATATAATTCCGTGGGGATAATTTAAATTGGTCAACAAATTTCTAAAATTGATGGAAATTATTGCCTTCATTCACTAATAACTTCAATTATTTTTCAATTCAATTTCAGGTTAACTCATCTAAAGTTTGAGTAGATTATTTTCTTATTTCAGTGCATTATGTGTAACTTATTTAATTTTTGACTAATAAATAATCTTACTTATTTTGAATTTTATTCGTACATGAATTTTTAATTTAGCTAACATCCACTCAAATGTCCAACTTATTAGAATATAATAAATAGTCGGTTTGAACATTTTTACCCTTGAGTTTTAGATCACGTGAGAGTGCGTAATATTGATGCATCCACATTGATAGTTTATATCATAGAAGGACAAAATTTATAAATTTAGCCTATCTTTGGTAAATGTTAATTATAAATTTTGTTTATAAGATCACATTTGGTCTATTTTTTTTTTTATAAATCAAGAATTTCGGTTAATCAAAGATTTTTGTCCATCAATTTCTACTTTTCAAAAAATAGATTAATAAATAATGTCACGTCGTCGTTTATAAACAAACTGTTATCAAACAGATGTTTAGAGCTTGTTTTGTAATTGTTAAATTTTTACTACAATTTTTCAAACTCAATCTCAACCATTCATTCTTAGTCAAGCCCACCATTTTTTGACTTTTCAAATAATTTTAAACCACACATCCATCAAAAAAAAAAAAAAACTCTAAAAATCAAAATTTTTCACATTACCAAACATGCTCTTAATAAGTTGAGGAGCTAAAACTTCAATTTTAATAAAATGATGAATAATAACAAAACTAGATGAAATATTGGGAAACCCAACCCTAGTTTTCACCTTAGGTTTGGGGTCTTGCCACAAGAAACAATCATTTATTTTTCATTAAACAACTGGTAAATTTTCTACAACAATGATCCAGGAGTTTGATTACTCGGAGAACCATCAGGAAAATTTGACTACTATGTCATATACACTCCACCTCCCAAAAATGATGATCTTATAGTCCTAACTGGATGGGATGACGATGATGACGACTTCGGTAAATATCATAAAAAATGGGATTGAGATAATAATCCACCATCATCTCCTCTTCCAATGGCTATGTTTCATCCTCCTAATAGAGAGGAATTTCCTCCTTCAGAAACTTTTGAAGAAGACCAGTCTACTCACTCATGGAAAATCAAAAACTCAAGCACTAGGAGATCAGATGGACTTGTGCAACCACTTTCAACAGCAGAAACAACTTTAAATTGGTAATCAAAAAATGCAGTACAATAAAATGCCTTATTGAAAAAGATTGACCAAAGTCAGCAAATGATTGAAAAGACTCTACAACAACAGAATCCAATGATCCCACCATCAACACCATATTAGAGCATCTCCAAGGGTTCGGACCAAATTTGGTCCGGACTTTGTCCCAAATTTGGTTCGAACCCTTTTTCTTCTCCAACAGTTTATCCCAAATTTGGGATAAACTGTTTTTTATTTATTTTTCTTATTATTATTTCTAATTCTATAAATTAACATATTTATTTATTATCTATTTAATTTTATTTTTAATTAGTAGTTAAAGATTTTGAAGTGCCTAAAAAAATGTAAATATTGTAGACGTAAAAAACTAAATTATTAAAATATTCATCTCGAACAAGTACATTGAAGGCTTGTCTTCGAAAACAAATGAAGACATGCTTCGAAAGCATACACCACATCGAATAATTAAAAAACATCATCTTGATTTTGAGAATTAGAAAATTGCTCCCACAAATGCTCAATTAAGGCATCTCGAAGTACATAGTGGGCAGAGACATTCTTGATTTGTCTGTGATGAGCAAGAAAATTTTGAAAACGAACATTTTCATCCCTAACCATCTCAACTTCTGGGGGTGGTGCTTCGTTCCAATCTTTAATTGGGGCATCAACATCACGTTCATCCTCAATAATCATATTATGCATAATAATACACGCTGTCATTATATCCTTCAGCACATGTTTGTGCCAAAATCGTGATGGTCATGCTACAATTGCAAACCTTGATTGTAGGACACCAAAGGCACGTTCTACATCTTTTCTGCAGCTCTCTTGTTTGGTTGCAAATAATCTCTTTTTTGGACCACGGGGATCATGAATTGTTTGCACAAGAGTTGACCACTTCGGGTATATGCCGTCAGCTAAATAATAGCCAGTGTCGTACTCCTTTCCTTGGATGACATAATGAGCTGGGGGAGCCATACCTGAAGCAAGATTGGAAAAAAGATGGGAACTTTCCAACACGTTAATATCATTATTTGATCCTGGTAGCCCGAAGTGTGCATGCCAAATCCAAAGATCATAGTCAGCTACTGCCTCCAAAATAATAGTTGGGCGTCCACTACGACCTGCATATTGACCTGCCCAAGCAGTTGGACAATTTTTCCACTTCCAATGCATGCAATCTAGACTACCCAAGCAGTTGGATCGTGCGTTTGTCCCTATGTTGTTTTCATGTAGTAGGTTCGTTTTCAATTTCCATGTTGAGAATTATTGTCTTTGTACCACTGTTCAGAAATTAAATTTCGGTCATTCCAATTATAATTCGAACTACCGTTCTTTTTACTAGTA
Organism: Ligustrum vulgare; assembly: GCA_963555705.1. NCBI lineage: Eukaryota > Viridiplantae > Streptophyta > Magnoliopsida > Lamiales > Oleaceae > Ligustrum > Ligustrum vulgare. The sequence continues at coordinate 83,742,531 of OY743168.1, forward strand.
TCCCTTATATAACATTATCATACGCGAAAACAACAAAAATTAACAATAACAAAAACAATAATAATTAAAATAAAAAAAATAAAAAAAACATCAACAACAACAACAACAACAATAACAACAACAGCAACAACAACAACAATAACAACAACAACAACAACAACAACAACAATAATAATAATAATAATAATAATAATAATAACAACAACAATTGATTAATTAAATAGATAAATGAGGTTAATGAAAAAAAAATGGCATTTTTGTAATAAAAGCTTTATCCCAAATTTGGGATAGGAAAAGGGGTGTGATTGGAGATGAAAAATCCCAAATTTGGGATAAAATCCCAAATTTGGGGTGCCTTGGAGATGGTCTTATCCTTCATCTTCTTCTAACATCCAAATTTCCCAAAAGCGACCTTTATATTCCTCCACTTACGAGGGATCTACTTCTACATTCTTCACTCCTTAAGAATGGAAACAAAAGAAGAAGGAATTTATACCACCCAAAAAGGCCAGACCTACCCGTCAAATACAATACATATGATGAGATTCGAAGCGCGGAAGAAACGTCGGAAAGTTCCGAACTCAGGTTGTGGTTGGACGGATGAATAATGACCCGATATTAATGACGCGATGGCTCCACGATGCGGAATAAAGAACCACGACTTTCGAAACGCCACAAGGAATTGCCCAATCTCCTTGATAAGTCTCTGATTTGAACGCCACAAATATTCTCAATAAATATTTGATAAGTTCGGTATTTGAACGCCACAAGAAATATTCTTGATAAGTTCGAAACATAGGAATCCACCTATATCTTTTATTGAATTCACAATAAAAATTGTTTATATCAAAATCAAAGTCTGAGATTACATTGAATGGAAATAGAATATAAATAGGCAAAATTAAAACCTATCAATCCTAACTGGCTCAAAATAGAATTCTAATTAAAGTAAAATACTAAAATAACTAAATAAAAGAAAAGGAATTAAAAATCTGCAAAATATGGAAAATCCCGAAAATCTGATCCGCTAGCTATTTACGGTCGTAAGTGATTCTCTGATCCAAAATTGATGTTGCATGTTACGGTTGTGATTGAAATTATTACGGCCGTAAGATTTCCTTCCTGTGAATGTAACGGCCGTGACAGTTTGTTTACGGCCGTAAGTGTAAAATTGAAATCTCGCATCTTAACCAGTAGCTTCATTACGGTCGTGACCTTTTGGGCGTTACGGCCGTAAGGATCAAAATAGTCCTTTTGTTGCTCCGATTTTTGCTCCAATTTGCAATTAACTCCATTTTGGCTTGAATTACCTAAATTTTTCCATCAAGCCTGCTATGACTCCGATTGTCGAGGGTCCGGAACACATCATACCCTCATTCTTTAGGATGATTCGTCTAGAAATCATAGCTTTGTTCCTGTTGTTTCACTTCACCTCCTGGATCAAATGGGAAATTATTGCTTCCATGCCAGAGGGATGACCAATAGTATCCTGTAACTTGGGTTACATGAATGGATTGAAGTAGAAACTCCTGTGGGCATTGGTAGTGTTGCCCAAATTTCCAAGCACATTTAACCTGCAAGACAAAATTAAATAAAGCGGGGAGTGAAATGTTAGGTTCATGAGGTACAAGGTATGGATCCTTGTATTCATGAATTATCACTGTCAATTCCTCATTTGGAACCACGATGCCCTTCTCTTCACCTCGTTCTTCCTTTGCAAGTTCTCGTTTATTCCTCTCTACTTCTTTTCTCTCAAGCACTTCTTTAATATTTTTACTTTCAAATTCAACCACACCTCCTATCTCCAGATTTTTATCACCACGCTCGTGCACTACCTCATTGCTATCCAAATGTGGATCTTCCAATTCAACCCTCAAATCTTGAACTTCAACCTCAACTCCCAATTCCACCTTCTCCTCATCAAATTTTGGAGTTTGTTTATTTGTTTTTAATTTCAACTCTCCCTCTTCTTATCAATATCCGTATCCCCATGATACCTCCTATTATACCATTTTTCACTCTCCTTCCTTACCCTCCGTGAATCTTCTAGTGCTTCTTCTAATGTCAACCCATATAGTGCACATGTTTTCCCTTTCTTAAGGAATTTGTATATGTGCATACTCTTATCATAAACAGACTTCCTCCTACGTCTCCATGGTTTTCCCAATAAAATATGATAAGACTTTAATGGCACTACATCACACCATACATCCTCACTATATCATCCCTAGGTGATAGGCACTAGAACTTGTTTGTTTACTTTGAAATTCCCAAACTCCCTCATTCACGTCATCCTATTAGGTTTATAGTGTGGTTCTAGGGGTAATCCTAATTTTTCAACCACATTGCTACTAACGAAATTAGTAAAGCACTTTCCATCAATCTCCAAACTGCAGCTCTTATGATCCATATAACATCTAGTTTGGAATAAAGAGACCAGATCATAATCCATTCCTTTGTGGCGTTTCAACAATTCAAGAATGAAGAGGATTTAGACATCAAACAACAAGAACGAATTTTAATGTTGACTTGGAAGGAAACGAATATCAAGAATTTAAGAAAATTCAAGAAAGTGGTTCTTGAATCTTGGAATAACTTTTTTTTTTTTTTTTTTTTTTTTGAATTTTGGATGAATTTTCGGATTAAATAAAAAAAATATTTTTTTTATAAATCCGAAAAATTCGATACAAACGCAACAAAACAAACGAAACTTAATTTGGACGAAAAATTAAATAAAAAAAAACACTTTTGAATTTTTGTTGGATTTTAAGATGGATCAAAACTAGAAAAATTATGACTGGCACGAAGAAAACGAAAAATTAAAAACAAAGACTCATCAACAAGATATGGATAATTCTTATGGCAGACTCGATGATAAACATAAGAATTAAACTGGATAGAATAAAAAACCTGAATTCATAGTCCAACTCTGATACCAGATGATGAGATTCGTAGCGCGGAAGAAACGTCGAAAAGTTCCAAACTCGGGTTGTGGTTGGACGGATGAATCATGACCCGATATTCAATACGCGATGGCTCCACGATGCGGAATAAAGAACCGCAACTTTCGAAACGCCACAAGGAATTGCCCAATCTCCTTAATAAGTCTTTGATTTGAACGCCACAAATATTCTCAAGAAATATTTGATAAGTTTGGTATTTGAACGCCACAAGAAATATTCTTGATAAGTTCGAAAACATAGAAATCCACATATATCTTTTATTGAATTCTCAATAAAAACTGTTTATATAAAAATCAAAGTCTGAGATTACATTGAATGGAAATAGAATATAAATAGGCAAAACTAAAACCTATCAACCCTAACTGGCTCAAAATAGAATTCTAATTAAAGTAAAAATACTAAAATAACTAAATAAAAGAAAAGGAATTAAAAATCTGCAAATTATGGAAAATCCCAGAAATCTGATCTCTAGTTATTTACGGCCGTGAAGAATCCAGTTACGGTCATAAGTGATTCTCTGATCCAAAATTGATGTTGCATGTTATGGCTGTGATTGAAATTATTACGGCCGTAAGATTTCCTTCCTGTGAATGTTACGGCCGTGAAAGTTTGTTTACGGCCGTAAGTGTAAAATTGAAATCTCGCATCTTAACCAGTAGCTTGATTACAGTCGTGACCTTCTGGGCATTACGGCCGTAAGGATCAAACTGGTCCTTTTTTTTTTTTTTTTTTGCTCCAACTTGCAATTAACTCCATTTTGACTTGAATTTTTCCTTCAAGCCTGCTATGACTCCGATTGTCGAGGGTCCGGAACACATCACCATATCTACACAAAACCTTTTACCTTCATCAAATCCTGAAATCAACTCCAAATGATGATCAAAAATCCAATCTCCACATTTCTTCAACAAACTTATAACCAAGACCATGCTCTTCCTTTCCATACTGTCATAGATAACATCACTAATTTCGAAACATCTAAATTCGAGTCTGTTGAATCTTCTGAAGAAACTTCTGATGAGTCTATCAAGGGAAATCCTCCATTTTACATGGCTGACCAAACAACACAAACTGGTCAATCAAATAATGAACTCGTTGTTGATGAATCATAAGTTATTGATGAAGAAATGTTGGAGTCACATGTGACTAACAATTATTATTCTCCAAATGGTGTTTCTTCTTCAAAATTTACTTTTGCTAATATTCCTCCATCATAGTGGAGATATAGGTTACAAGAAATGAAAGTCTGGTGTACTGCAGAACTTCAAAAACCAAATATGATCCATACAAAGGTCATAAAACCTTTTCTGGCAAGAATCATAGGATTCCTCAGAGATTGGTATGATTCAATGGGTGAATATAGATGTTAAGTGCATTTTTATACATTTTTTATACCTTTAAATTAGCATATTTTGGAATATCTTGAGCAAATATCTACTAATTTATGCAAATTTTGTGTTTAAATAGGTTAATATCCAAGTTTGAGGCCAAAAATCACAAAAGGAGTGCAAATTATGCTGAAATTGGAAGTTTGGGGACCATTTTGTCACTTTGGAGAAGTTGCGGACCTGCTGTGCAATTTAACCCAAGGGCCAGATTGCAAAATTCTAAAATTTGAAGGATTTCAAGTGTAATTTTAGAAGGACATATTTGAAAGAATCTGAAAGTTTGGGGACTAAATTGATCGGCATTGAAAGATGGAGGACTAGATTGTCTTTATTGTTATTAGAATATAAAGTTACTTTGTTTATGTTTTATTTTCACACAAAAAAAAAATCAAAAACTTATTGTGTGACGTCGTTGTTAAAATTAAATTAACTAGAGTGTGTAATTGAGTATACATTCTTCGTGAGATAGACAATCCGGACTCAAAAAGTCCACTTTATTACTTGAACGCTACTCGTGCGCTTGCGGTACACGATTTTAGCGAACAATAGACAACTTCAACTCATTGAAGAAACGAATACCACTGATGCGTTCATGAATTCCTTGTACTGGGAATTTTGTGGAAAATCTTATCATGATAAAGAAATTGCCAGAGAAGAGTTCTTTAAACTAAAATGTTGTTCCTACAATCTAAAAGATCTTGAAAAAATTTCAGAAATGCTGCCCAAAGATACTATCTTATTAGGGGACCTGACGATACTAACATCAAGCAAGCTTGTTTGAAGTCCAATCCTCAACCTCTTGGTCAAGAGACATTAAGAACTATGGAATTGAGAGGACAACCCCTAATTGCCACTTCTTTTGGGGAACTTCACAATTGGATCATGAAAACATTGAAGAAGTTATGTAATCAAAATGCTTTCCTCAAAGATATCAATGCAACTGGAAAAAAGTTGGAAAAGGCTTGTGATAAGCCTTATTTGCAAATCAAGTGCAGCCGTGCTATGAAAGATTATGATTGCAGAGGAAAGAAAAGATTCCATAAAAGAAGAATGAAATTTTCCTGAAGAGAATCTCCTCTTCATCCTTTTCGAAAGAAGAAACGATTTTTCAGGAGAAAATTCACAAAGAAAAAAGGAAACAGATGCTTCATCTGTAGAAAGAAATGGCACTTTGCTAAAGCTTTCCCTAACAAAAAGAAGGAGAAAATTCTTCACCAAATTTTCACAGCCACAAAATTGATTATGACGATGAAGATCTTGAATCCTTATTTTTTGAGGAAGATGAACAAACTCAAGAAAGTGTATTTGCTCTTGAATATGATTCTGGCAAAATTTTTTTCTGATGAATCGGATCATCCTGAGAATGTTATGGCATGCAACTTACCAATCCAACCTTTTTATCTATTCTAGTGCTCATGATTGAAGTCAAACTTTTTTACAGGAAAGTATGAAAGGCCCATAACAGTTGCGGGATTATTTGATACAAGTGCAGCATGTTCCATTCTAAATCCTGCTATTCTTCCTGAGCATATGTGGAAAAATCATCGACAAATTTTTCAGGCAGTAAATTGAGACAAATTTTCAACTGAAATAATCAGCAAGCCTGTCACAATTCAATTATTTCCTGAACATGGCATTTCCCATTAATTACTAGATTCTTCTTTACTTGATAAAGATATCATCATTGCATGGGATATTATTAAACAGTTATGGGAAAGGAATGTTATTCCTAGTCTAAATGGTCTAAGATTAAAGTCCTATTTTCAGCCTTACATACAAATGACTTCCTATTTCTTCATAACCATTCTAAACATCACTGAAACACTTGTCCAGGATTGTTGTGTAGAATCTCATTCTGATTTCCTCACTAAATGTACAAATCCACTTTGGAAAAACTCATATTTCTTTATTTCTATTCCCTTAAAGAAAAATGAAGATATCAACCCTATAAAAGCTAGCCACCTTGGAATGAACCCAGAACAACTTCAACTAGCTACAAAAGAACTTGCTCAATTATAAGTTGAAGGACATATTGAACCAACAAATTCACAATGGGCATGTCAAGCATTCTATGTCAATAAATGGAGTGAACAAGTTCAGGAAAACTAATATTGGTCATTGACTACAAACCATTGAATGATTTCCTTGCATATGACAAATTCCCTCTCCCAGACAGAAAGATAATGTTTACAAATCTATCTCGAGCAAAAATTGTCTCAAAATTAGATCTTAAAGCAGGATTCTGGAAATTAGGAATCAAAGCAGAAGAAAGATACAAGACAGCATTCTGCATTCCTAATCATCATTATCAATGGACCATTGTGCCTTTTGGATTAAAGACCCCTCCCTCAATCTTTCAGAAAGTAATGACAAAAATCTTTGATCCATTATTGGATACGACGTTGGTTTACATTGATGACATCTTATTATTTTTCAAGGATGAAGAGTCTCATGCCAACTTGTTGTCTAAGTTCACATATCTTGTCAAGTATTATGGTATTATGCTCTCCTAAAAGAAAATGGTGATTGGTGTTAATGAAGCAGATTTCTTAGGTATCCACATTAAAGATGGTCAGTATTCACTCTAGCCCCATGTTGGCCAATAACTTCTTAAGTTTCCAGACGAAAATTTGTCAAAAAAGGAAGTTCAACAATTCTTTGGAGTCGTGAATTATATGGCAGATTTTATTGATCATCTTTCATCCATAATCAAACCATTACAGCTTATGCTCAAAAAGGATCCTCCTCCCTGGTCATCCACTCAAACTCAGGCAGTCAAAACTATCAAACAAATAGTTAAAGATCTTCCGGCCCTACAAATCCCTACAGATGGGAAACGTATCCTTCAAACAAACGCGAGTGATTGTTTTTGGACAGCTGTCTTGCTTGAAGAAAAAGATGGAAAAAGACGAATCTGTGGATACGAAAGTGGATCATTCACTGAACCAGAAAAGCACTATCATTCCACTTTCAAAGAAATCCTAGCAGTCAAAATAGGAATTGAAAAATTCCAGTTTCATCTCATTGGACACAAGTTTCTAGTGGAAATGGACATGTCAGTTTTCCTAAAATGCTCGCCTTTAAAAGGAAGTAAATCTCAAACTCACAACTACTCAGATGGGCAGAATGGTTCTCAAAAATTGAATTTAATGTCAAGCATATCGAAGGAAAACACAACTTGTTAACAGATCTCTTCTCTAGACCAAAAATTTCTCTCATATTACCTCCTCCAACCATTCGAGTCATCTATATGATGGACACAAAAATAAGTTTAAATCAGTTCACTTTCAAAAAATCTTCTCCTTTTCCACCTGAACTATATGAACTCATAAGATCCAAAACTCTCAAATCCAGATTCAAAGAGCTCATGTTCAAATACCAATCCATGTCATTCGACAAACGGGAATTAAAATACTTGGTGGTCTCAGATTTCATCCAGATTAACCTTTTCTCCCACTTTTTCGCTTTAATCCCAGACACTTGAAAATGAGGTTTTCAAAGAAACTTTCTGCTTCCTGTGGAAAATCATTCAATGCTTCCTCTGGTACCTTTTGGAAAATCATTCAATGCTCAAGTGCACTTGAGTCTTTTTGTCAGATGGAATTATACTTTCCTTTTAGAGCATAAGATCATTATGCAAAAAGATTTTTTTGAATGGTTCCATCCAATTCCACATTGGATAAAAATGTTCAAAGCCTTTTCTTTAAGATTTAAAGATCTCAGAACTTCTGAACTTAATGTTTATGTGATCTTAATCTTTCAAAGACAAGGTTATTTCACTGAATCACAGGTCTACACTCATTTCAGCAGTATCAAGGAATATGCGATTCAGCCATTCAACATGCACAAAGATTGGGAACATTATCCAAAGGAGTTTCGTGAATTTCATAGGCGCATGGCGGAGATAAATCAGTCGATTCCACCTCAAATCTGGCTAGATTATTCAGATGATGCTTCATGGGAATCCTTGCCAATAGAATACACTCAAAGAATTCAACATGATATTCAAGTGTATCAGGATACTCATCTGCAGAGGTATCCCAGTTCATATGCTATAGATTATGATTATGCATATGATCAGCAATACGGACAAATATATCAAGGAAGGCCCACACAAAGCCTTGGTCAAACATCAAGATTCTCAGAGAAAACCCAAGAAGGACGCCAGTTGAGAAAAAAAAAGGGAAATCACGGACAAATTACTTAACAGCTTGCACTACAGTACAAAAAAGGAAAAAGCATTTGCTGGGGGGAAAAATTGGTCCCAGTGATGTCAGACTCTCATATAAACAACTTTTACAAAAAGAAAAAGGAAAAGAAAAAGCAGTGGAATCAAGTAAGTCTAACCAAGAATCAAGTCAAATTTACTATCAAGACAGTCTTTTCCAAGACTCACAGGATCCATGAACTCAAATAGGGATGTCAACGAGCCGAGCCGGCTCGCGAGCCGAAGATCAAGACTCGAGCTTAACTCGAGCTTTTAGGGGTCGAGCTTTTTTTGGCTCGAGCCGAGCCGAGCTAAAGCTCCTCCCCAAAAATAAGGCTCGACTCGAGCTTTTTCCGAGTTGAGCTGAGCCAAGTCCCGAGCTTTTAATTTTTTTAAATTTTTATAGCAAAAATTCATAAAATTTGTATATATAGTAAGTTGGACTGAACTCGTGGTTGAAATTCATTGCTCAAGAACCCATCGAGCTTTATTAGCGGGCTTTTATTTTTGCTCGAGCCGATCCGAGCCGAGCCAAAGCCCGTCTCTCAAAAAAAGCTCGGCTCGAGCTTTAACTCGAAATATCGAGCCACGAGCCGAGCTTAGCCCGAGCTTTTTCCGATCCGAACCCAAGCGGCTCTAGCCGATGAGCCGTTTTGCCATCCCTAGACTCAAATGACCCCTGAATTAGTTATCGATTCTAAAACACTAAAAATTGTGGAACGAATAAAAGAAATGGATCAAGAAAGACAAGATTATCACAACCATAACACTGGATGACTAAATCAACATGGACTTCCCCTAATGCCAGAAGATTCAAATGAAGAAGACTCCATGAACCTTGATGAACCATGAAAAAAAAACGTCTGCCTTCTGCAATTGCTTTATTAAAGTTTCACTTTATTAAAGTAGGAATCTTTATTTTTAAAGTTGGCTGTCTGTTTGTTCAAATTATTGTCTAAAGTTGTTTGTCTATTTGTCTAAAAGTCGATTGTATTATTATAAGGAATCTTTCTTTAAAAAAGAAAGATAGGTCGAGTCAAAAGCTTGTACTGTGTCTGTAAAATAATGCTGCGTGTCCACTATATCAGGAAAGCATGAGTCTTGTGTGTCATTTTTTATGCTTTTCTTCTTTTATATAAGGAGAGCACATTCTCTTTGTAAGAGATCGAAATTCCAGCAGTAATACTAAGTGTGTTTGATATTCATCATGTGCTACTAAACTCTCTCAGTTCTTCCTTAGTTTCCAAAGGTTCTAAATAACATAAGTTTGAATCATATGGAGTAAGATCATATTAGAACTATGAGTATGCTCTGCATTTGCACCTTATGGGTGATCCTCTACATCAGAAAATACTCTACTGACCATTGATTCGTCCGGAGTTATGGTGGTTTATAGCAAGTCCAAGAGTCAGGCCCTTGTTGAGCCTATTGAGGCGTTGTATGTGCTAGAATACCGAGATTTGCTGAAAATTTCCATCACACGGCTTATAAATCATTATCTAAAAATTATTATAAATTAACGTCTTCAAAATTAATTTTACATCTCCATTTACATCACGTGGATCTAAATCAAAATTTTGCTCTAATTGATGAGTGCAAATTATACGATTTAAATTCAATTTTATGCATAATTTTTGAGGTCGTAAATTTTATCTTAATCTATTTTTTTATTTGTGAGTATATATAAATATTACAAACAAACCAACCTAAAAAATTCAAATTTTGGCTAAGAAAAAATATTAAAAAATAAAATAATGTGTAAATTAATATAAAAAAAATTAAAATTTTATGTAAATTAATATATTAGATTTGTTGATTCTGGGCCCAAAGAAGGGTACAGTGACCCACCAGCGAAGGCCCAATAGGACCCTGACCCACCGTTAAAGGACTAAAGTATCACCTGGGATGATTGCCGAGGTGGTACGCCAAGCAAACCTCTTTAGTCGACCTGGTTAACGCACCAGCCGATGTGCTTTATATTCAGCCGGGGCGCTTTTGGCGTTGGCCAGAAGAGAGATGGAGTCAGTGATGGGACACTGCCTTTACCAAGACGTGACAGGCGTCCATCCCCTACGAAATGTAGTAATGATTATGGTTGAAAAGCAAGGTTGTCACTTCCATGAGCTAGGGAGATGACAAGTGTAAAGTATGCCACGTGTCGCAATCCGAGACAAGAAGTTCCACAATAAATGAAGCACAACTGTCTCCAAGAAGGGGGTTAGCAATTTCTCACTCTAAACGATACATTTCTCTCACTCCCTTTTCTCTCTTTTACACATTTATATTTCTCGCACCCAATATATATATATTTGCCTAAAATGAGCACTGACTTAGGCATCGGAGTGCAAACGGGAGCCACCTCGGCCCCCTTTGCAAGCTGATTGTTTGTCTTAGTGCGCAGGAGATCCACGTGTTCAAGAGGGAGGAGCTGAGACGTGTTGGTCCAAGGTTCAGCCGGATTTTGTGGTCAACAAGATTTAAATTGTATATCTCACTTCAAGATTTTAAAGATCAATATCTATTTTTTGTTGAAATTTGTTCCATACGAAGATGTAAAAGAAATAAATTAATACTTTTGACCGAAATTCTAATTTGCATCTACTTTGTATCCTTTCATTGAAGACCAATTCAACGAATTTTAAGATCTAAATACTATTTAGATATATTTTGGACCACGATTCGAAGTGCTCTTAGCCATTGTTAATGACACCGTTAATGACAAACTCTTCTTAATTGTCTGTTATTAGGCAACAGTCACGTTCATTACTATGAAGCTTCACTGAATTAATTTGTTTATTGAGTTAATCATTTTAGTTTAAATTGATTAATAACAATTAATTGTACTAGCATGTGTTGGGATAACTGTCTCATACAAGTTCTAATTCTAATTGAATAATTGTTTTTCATATTCTTTATTTTTTCATCAAGTTATTGTCATTATATTGTTTTGTAAGGAAAATTGTATTTTAATATCTTGATTTTTTTCTTGGTTTTTTTATGGATTGTACAAAAAAAGTAGAAATTGATACATGTAGTAAAGTTTATATATTTTTCCTACAATACTTGGGGGTTTGGTGAGTGAAATTATGTATGACTGTAACAATTTTTCATATAGTGAAAAGCTTTAACGGTCCGTAAACTTTGCATCATATCTTTATACATTACTTTTTTTTTAAAGACAAAAAAAATCCTGCGGATAAATTAAAGGGAAACTTATTTGATTCCCAACAAGTGGTATCAAATTAACAGGTGGTTCGAATAAATATTAGAGCAAAAAAATATTCCTGTCAAATACGACATTGAGAGATTTGATGTGAAAATCAATTTTGTCTTGTGGCATGTACAAGTCAATGGTGTATTGATTCAAGCAAGACTGGACAAAGCTTTGAAGGGAAAACCAACATCGAATCTAGTAAAAGTGATGAAGATTTGGCCTTGAAGGCTGATGGCATGATACGTCTTTATTTGACCAAAAATGTTCTTTAAAATATTTATCGAATATATGCTGCTAAGGAGTTTGGGAAAACTAAAAGACTTGTATCAGGCAAAGAGTCTTTCAAATTGATTTTATTAGAAGGAACAATTTCATTCTTTGAGATGCACCGCATGTATGAAAATCTCAGACCATATTAGTGTTCTCAATGAAATTGTTTCTGAACTGGAGCCTTGATAAGTATATTTTATACACTTATTTATTTTTCTAAATTAGAATATATTGTTGTTGTTTTAGAATATTTACTATTTAAATTATGTCATTTGTTTACTTTTCAGAAAAGATCCCAAAAGATGAATAATGAAGCAAACGGTGGGAAAAATGCATAATTAGATGCTAATTGGAGCTTAATTGAGCAATTGAGAAGTTTATGACAACAATCGGAAATCATGCAATGTGCCAAGTGAATAAATCAGAAGTTGGAGGACCCAATTGAAAGAATTGAAAGTTGAAACGAGCAAATTGAGAAGATTCAGAAGTTGAGGATTGAAGCTGCAATTTATAGTTAGGGACCAACTTACACAATCGGGAAAAGTGCGAAATTGCACGAAAAGGAACACCATGCTATTGCGCAACCTTAAAAGCGCGCGATTGCACGAAAGCTTAAAAAAATGACCCGAGAGTTTTTGCCTCAACGGCGTGATCGCCGGCTTTTGTATCGCGCGATCACGCTCCTTTCCGATGGGTCGCGACTTGGGCTTTTTCCGCGATTTTCAACAGGTTTTTCTCCTCTTTCACCTAGGTTTCTTTAATAGCTATGAATAAAAAATATGAAGCACGAATTCTAGACATTTACCACACCTAAGAACAATCCACAATTGAGATCATCACGTCAAATTCTTAGGAGATTGGAGCAAAGTAAGAGGCGAGATTAGAAGAACACGTGAAGAATTGATTCTTGATGCAAGCTTTCCATTCTTCTTTGTTATTTTTCATGAACGTTTTCTTTTATTGTTTTCGTTATTTAAATATGATGTATAACTAAATTCAGTGTTGGGATGAACGATGTAGCCTAGCATAATTATTTTAATTCCAAATTTCATTGTTTTAACGATTTCGTTCATGTATTGATTTATTATTGTTTTTAATGCTTAAGTTGCTTGATCGTCAATTCATGATATAATGGCTTATTTTCATAATCCGAGAGGTGAGTTAATAACTTAGATCAAGGTAATAAATCTGTAATTGGACAAGAGATAGAGATATACTCTTGTTATTATTCCAATCGTTATGAGAATTCTTGTATTTCGTGCACTTAGTTAAGAAATAATTCAAACCCGCTAGAAATACATGGTTGACTTAATTAGGTAGAATTGATTTAAACTCGAGAGAGGAATTTCATATGCATAAGTGAATTCAACTGAATACATTATTAGGAAATAAAATTGGGATTGGAATTAATTTAATTGGTTAGGTGAAATCAGGATTCCCAACTACTTTATAATCGTTCTTAAAAACAAAACAATTTCGCAATTTTAATTATTTATTTTAAGTTTAAAATCTCAAACTCTTTCGTTCGTTCAAATAGGGATAGGAACTAACATATTTCGAAACTTAATATCAGTTTTCGTGGGACAATAATTCGGACTCCTAGGTCCACTTTATTAATGCTCATGACCCGTATGCTTGCGGGTATATTTCGCATCGCGAAATAATAGTGAACAAGTCTATTGGAGTTAAGATTGATGATGAGGATAAAGCTTTAAGATTAAGACTCGTCTGATTTCTTCCATCCAAATTTGAGCACATGGACCTATTTTGATGTACAGGAAGGAAACGGTGAATATTACAAAAGTTATAAGTAAATTGATATTTGAAGAAAGGAGAAAAAGTGGAAGTGATAGTTCATCTGAAAATGCTTTGCTTGTTAATGAAAAATAGAAGAGGAGTAGCTCCATGAAGAATGGATCTGTGGATAATCTGGATACATGAGAAGATATTTTCCAAAGATAGAGCAGACTCAGCTAAATTGATATTTGAAGAAAGGAGAAAAAGTGGAAGTGATAGTTCATCTGAAAATGCTTTGCTTGTTAATGAAAAATAGAAGAGGAGTAGCTCCATGAAGAATGGATCTGTGGATAATCTGGCTACATGAGAAGATATTTTCCAAAGATAGAGCAGACTCAGCTAATTTCTCGAAGATGGACAATGTGTCTCTCCTAGTGGAGGGCGGTGATGATGTACTTTGAGTAGGGTGCTTACATCCTCATGAGATGTAACTAGTTGCCATGATAGATGATGTATTCTTACTAGCACGTCCATGTTTTTACACACGGGAAATATTTTGACATTGATGCAGGGTGTGTGCGAAATTGATCTCGATGACTGATGACCTCCTAGGGAGAGCAAAACATAGGGGTTGCACTAATTTTTTAGTAAGGTTGTTTCAACATGGGCCGATGAGATTCTTAGAATTTGTGATTAATTCTAAGTGATTATACTCATATAGTGGAGTATGTTAATTCTCCAATTTGAGAATTGAAATCGTCAATGTTTGTCAAAAGCTTACCTGTTTTTCCAAATATTGTGAAAAAAAATAGATGATAGAAGTTTTGACTTGTTTTCAAGAAGGTGGAGATTATTGGGAAATTGCTTCAAGCAAATTATTATTCTAATTGAATGCTTGTTTCATGTTTTTGAAAAAGATATCAATTAGGATTATTTTGAAGTTTGAAGGACTTCTATTGCAAAAATGAATTAAAATAAAGATTGGGTTATTTTTGGAATAAATCTTATGGTTTCCTTTTAACATTAGGAAATAATTTCTTTTGTCTGGTTGAACTAGATTTGGGCTCTTCTCTGTAGTACTTGCTCCTTGGTGCGTGTCGTAATGCACCAAAATAATAATTAAATTCCTTGTTCACTATTACTAAGAATATAGCAGTGGAAGCAATGGTCGATCCCACGAGGAACGGGAACTAACTTAGTGTTATGTCAATTAGAATCGTAAAGGGGGGTGTGAGTTGAAAATTGCAATTAATCTAAATAATCAAATAAAGATGTAAAATAGCTGGAATGAAAATCAAATAATAAAGAATCCTAGTTCTCAGGTTCGGTTGTGCCCTATCATAATATTGTCATTCCCCAAGCAACGCATGTACTATTTCCTTTGTTTTATTTATCACCCGGAATAATCAAAAAGCTCTGATTAATCCAATTCTTCATTAATAATAATCAATTAGAATTAGTTCTCCAATCAATTTAGAGTGAATGAACAACCTAGAATAAGCTCCCTAAATTTAATTCATTAACTATGTGAAAACAAGAAGAATTAGGTGAACTAAATTATCAATTACATATGCTCGAATTGATTAATCTAGATTGGATTTTCATATGGAAATATAAAATTACCAATTGCTACTATGATTTAGATAACAAGACAAATACGAATCCAATTACCCAAATTAGCAAACATCAACACAATAATTAAAAGACAAGGCCTTAATCAATTAATAAATTGTCTTGACGAAATTAATGTTCATGAGAAATCCAATAAATAAAATATAAAAACAAGAACTACGTTACGAGTTTGAGGAATGAATAATAAAATAATATGAACACAACTTCCCCCTTGAACTAGGTTGAGAAGACTAGCCACGCATTGCCATGAAGAATTCCCCAAACATATTGTCTTGATTAACCTTGATTTTGCCCGGAATTTCTTCTCTTCAAACTTTGATATTGGTGGCTCTCAAAAATAAATCTCCCCCTTTCTTGTCATGAACTTCCCTATTTATAACTTCAATTTTCGTGCCCTAGCTTTGGGAGCAAGAAATCCAAAATTATGGAAAGAATGAAAATAAGGAAATTTTTGACTTTAAGATTTACGGCCGTAACTATTCTTTTACGGCCGTAATTGAGTTACTGCATATTTTCCAAAGTTGACATTACGGCCGTGACACTTCCATTTACGGCCGTGACATATCCATTTACGGCCGTGACACACCCCTTTACGGCCGTAATTGTGTCTCTGCATATTTTTGCACAATGACATGAAAACGTTTACGGCCGTGAGTATATATATTACGGCCGTAACGTATTTTCACCCAAGGTCCCCAATCTTCAATTTAAAGCGTATTTTGGTCCTTTTTCCTTCTTTTCTCTTCTTTTAGGATCCTATACAACATGAAACACAACATGCATTAATAATACTTAGATAGAATCCCATTATGACTTATTCAAGGATATAAGTGTATAAAATAAACGTTAATAGAACACTTATCACTCCTATAAATGTTATTCATTATTTTAGAGTATGTTGACCGGAGAGTTTTGTTAGGAAAACTGTAGTTTAGTATCTTGATTTTTCTTGATTTCTTTTTGGGTTGTATAAAGAAGTAGAAATTTGTTGATGTAGTAAAACTTAAATATTTTTCTACAATATTTGGGGGGGTTTTGTGAGTGAAATCTATATGATTGTAACAATTTTTCAAATAGTGGAAATCTTTGATGGTCCATAAATTTTGCATCGTATCTTTATATATATATTTTGTTTGCTATTCTTTTGAACAACAAAAAGATTCTACGGACAAATTTATCCAGTCCCAAACCTGAACCTCAGGCTCAAGTGAGGTTCCAACCCAAAACAAATTGATAATGTGTGGAGTAACTCACTTGCGTTATATGGTGGTTTTTCCTTCTTTCACAACCATGTGTGACATTGTTCACACCCAACAATCCCCTCTCAAACAAGGCCCACGATGTACATCCGGCCCATCAACTCTCCCTTGAGAGAAGTCCCGTCGCATCTTCTCATATTCAGGGTGGTCACTATTCAACGATATAATCCACCATAGATGCATCACACTATGTTATCATGGATCTAACATCTCGTGAAAAACCACATGAATTCTTCATCTTGGGCCTCGTCATCTTGATTCATCCGTCATTGTTCGAAGAAGAGTCACGTTCATCTGCTTTGTCGTGCACCCACTAGAAAATCTTCTCGGAAAATTCTCAGGTCCAAGTGAGGTTACAATCCAAAACTAATTGGTAATGAGTATAGTATTTCACTTGGGTTATATGATGGTTTCTCATTTCTTCCATAACCGATGTGGGACATTGTTTGCACACACAACAATACGTCCAGTAAGATTATAATTTTGTATAAGGTACACAAATTTGCTAAGTTGGTAACAAAAAAGGAAAAAAAACATTATTTAGGATTTAGCAAAAGTACGTTAGGATTATTCAAGAAATAATATCGAACTAATTAAAACGTTTGGATCGCACAACTAAGACAGTAAAATAATAGAGGATAATTTGAATAATTTAGACTCGAAGCTACGAACAACAAGCAAGGGTGCACATTTTATCTTACGTATGTAAGTGATTGAATTGAATTGAATTGAATTTGACATTAGATTTAGATAGTGTTGAAAAATGGAGCTAAATGTGGAAAATAAAGCCAACTTTGTTGAAATTGGCAAGCCACCATTAATAGTCCATGTTCACACCTATTTGGTAAGACACCATTAGCCTACAATCCTCATATGTTCACACCTATTTTATTCCTTCCATTGTTGATTCTTTGTCCAAACTTTCTCTATAAATAGAGGGCAAAACCTCAATGAAAAATACACCACCACAACAAAGAGTGATCTTGTGTAGAGAGCAACACAAGAGAGGCATTTCACAAAATAGGGAGAAAAGTGAGTTGGAGAGAATAGTCTTTGCATAGGCAGATAAAAATACAGTGTAGTATTTTTGTACTCCTCATTTTTCCGAGTTAGTGAAATATATTGGTGTGGGTCCGTGGACGTAGGCAAATTGCTGAACCACGTAAATCTTTGTGTTTCGTATTTGCATTTTATTTTTGCGTATTTATATTTTCTCAGTCCAATTAATTTGTGTCACATCGATCCTGGGCGGGATTAGTTGCGTCCTAATTCCCAACAATTGGTATCAGAGCTTTGGCTCATTAAGATCTTTTGAAATTCTTAGTATGCTCTGTGGTTGCAGCTTTGACTGATCTTCCACATCAGAAAAGATTTCTTTAGACTGTTTTGTGATTGAGTGTGAACAATGTCGACAGATGAGAAAATATCCAAAATTGACAAATTTGATGGTTCAAATTTTGGATTTTGGAAAATGCAAATGGAGGACTATCTGTACCAGAAGGATCTATACAAGCCACTAAAAGAAAAGCCAGAAGATATAAGTCAGGGGGATTGGGAGTTGCTTGATCGAAAAGCACTCGGCACAATCAGGCTGACGTTGTCAAAGTCAGTGGCCTTCAACATAAAAAATGAGAAGACGACAGAGTCTCTCATGGCAGCCCTTTCTAGTATGTACGAACAGCCATCTGCAGCAAATAAAGTCCACTTAATTAAAAAGCTGTTCAATATGAAGATGGCCGAAGGCGGAAGATTTGGGGAGCACCTAAATGAATTCAATGAAGTGACGGACCAGCTAAACACAGTCGAAATCACTTTTAGTGATGAAGTTCGAGCTTTGTTAATTCTTGGGCAGTTGCCAGATAGCTGGAATGGTACAGTCACAGCAATTAGTGGCTCTGCCGGAAAGTCAAAATTGAAGTTCGATGATGTCGTAAGCATGATCTTAACGGAGGAGATCAGACGACAATCAGAAGGTGCCTCAACTTCAGGATCGGCATTGAACGTGGAAAGCAGAGGTAGAAATTCTAACAGAGGAAATGGGCGGGGCAATGGCAAATTCAGAAGTGGAAGATCAAGATCCAGAAATCCAAACAATTCCAACAAAACTAAGGTTGTGGAATGTTGGAAGTGTGGGAAGACCGGTCATTACAAAAACCAGTGTCCAACACCTCCAAAAGAAAAGGAGGACAGGACAGAAGTCAATGTTGTGGAAGAGGAAGCGGACGATGCTTTGATATGCTCTTTGGAGAGAAAAACGGAATACTGGGTGATTGATTCCGGAGCATCTTTTCATGCTACCTCAAACAAGGAGTTTTTTGTAAACTATACGCAGGGTGATTTTGGCAGAGTATATCTCGGTAATGATCAACCGTGTGGCGTGGTCGGAAAAGGTGATGTACAGATCAAGATCAATGGATCTGTGTGGAAGCTGAAGGACGTGAGACATATTCCAGAATTGAGGAAGAACTTGATCTCCGTCAAGCAATTGTCGGGAGAAGGACATGTCACCACCTTCTCTGGTGATAACTGGAAGATCACCAAGGGCGCCATGATTATCGCTCGAGGCAAGGATACTGGCACCCTCTACACAACGACGGATGCTTGTGTGACAATTGCAGTTGCTGAAAGCAAGGAGGGCCCAAACTTGTGGCACCAGAGACTTGGGCATATGAGTCAGAAGGGACTCAAGTATATGCATGCAAAGGGGAAACTACCAGAGCTTCAGTCTACTGATATAGACTTATGCGAGAGTTGCATCTTTGGGAAGCAAACCAGGGTGAGTTTCAACACTAGTGGTAGAACTCGGAAGCGAGAGAAGCTTGAGTTAGTCCACACAGACGTTTGGGGACCAACCGCAGTTTCATCTATTGGCGGAAAGTCATACTTTGTGACTTTCATTGATGACCACTCGAGAAAAGTGTGGGTTTATTTCTTGAGACACAAGTCCGAAGTATTCGATGTGTTCAAGAAATGGAAAGCCATGGTGGAAAATGAAACAGGATTACGAGTAAAGAAGCTGAGGTCCGACAACGGAGGAGAATATACGGATATGGCGTTCAAGAAGTTCTGTTACCAGAATGGCATCAAAATGGAGAGGACGTTGCCAGGGACTCCACAGCAAAATGGAGTTGCAGAACGTATGAACCGGACATTAACGGAGAGAGCCAGAAGCATGAGGTTACATGCAGGCTTGCCCAAACAGTTTTGGGCAGAAGCAGTCAACACAGCGGTGTACTTGATCAATCGAGGACCCTCGGTACCGTTAGAGTACAGGATACCGGAGGAAGTATGGAGCGGAAAAGAAATAAAACTTTCCCACGTGAAAGTTTTTGGATGTGTCGCATATGCACATATAAGTGATCAGGCAAGGAGCAAGCTAGACCCCAAATCAGTAAAGTGCACATTCATTGGATATGGCGGAGATGAGTTCGGCTACCGCTTATGGGATGACCAGAACAGAAAGGTCATCAGAAGCAGGGATGTCATATTCAACGAGAAGGTTATGTACAAGGACAGAAATGCAGTGCAGTCCGATGACACAGTACATGATGATCCAACATATGTTGAGTTGAATGATGCTCCAGAAAGTAGTACGTCGCAGCAGACAGAGGAGGATCTGCAGTTACATGAGCCTGTTCTAGAGACTGATGCATCACAGTCTCCAGTCCCTGTTCTTAGAAGGTCAACCAGACCTCATGTTCCAAATAGAAAGTACATGAGCTACATGTTACTTACTGATGCAGGTGAACCTGAATGCTATCATGAGGCATGTCAGGTCGGTGATTCTGGCAAGTGGGAGCTTGCAATGAAAGATGAGATAAAGTCTCTCATCTCTAACCAGACGTGGGAACTAGCCGAGTTACCTACAGGAAAGAGAGCTCTGCACAATAAGTGGGTGTACAGAATCAAGGAGGAACATGATGGATCAAAGAGATACAAGGCGAGGTTGGTGGTCAAAGGTTTCCAGCAGAAAGAAGGAATTGACTACACGGAAATATTTTCGCCAGTTGTGAAGCTGACAACAATCAGATCAGTCTTGAGTATTGTTGCAGCAGAGGGTTTGCACTTGGAGCAGTTAGATGTAAAAACTGCTTTCCTCCATGGTGACCTTGAGGAGGAAATATATATGCAGCAGCCAGAAGGCTTCTCAGTCAAAGGAAAGGAGAAGCTCGTTTGCAAATTGAAGAAGAGCCTGTATGGCTTAAAGCAAGCCCCGAGACAGTGGTACAAGAAGTTCGACGGATTTATGCAGAAAAATGGCTACTTCAGATGTAATGCTGACCATTGTTGCTACTTCAGGAGATTCGAGTCCAGTTATATAATTTTGCTACTTTATGTCGATGATATGTTAGTAGCAGGCTCAGATATGGACGAAATCAAGAAGTTAAAGATGCAGTTGTCAGCAAAATTCGAAATGAAGGACTTGGGTGCAGCGAAGCAGATTCTCGGAATGAGGATTTTCAGAGATAAGTAGAAGGGTATCTTGCAGTTATCTCAGGCCAAGTACATTAGTCAAGTCCTGCAGAGATTTAACATGTGCAGTGCGAAGGCTGTCAGCACGCCACTAGCTAATCACTTCCGTCTATCTAGTGATCAGAGTCCTAAGACAGAGGACGAGATAAACTTCATGGCTAAAATACCATATGCCTCAGCCATTGGAAGTTTGATGTATGCCATGGTTTGTACCAGACCAGATATTGCTCATGCAGTGGGAGTTGTGAGCAGGTTTATGGCAAATCCAGGAAAGCAGCATTGGGAAGCAGTAAAGTGGATATTAAGATATCTACGGGGAACTACTGATAGATGCTTATGCTTTGGACGAGGCGAGGTGACTCTACAAGGCTTTGTAGATGCAGATTTTGCTGGCGAGGTAGATCGCAGGAGAAGTACTACTGGTTATGTTTTCACAGTAGGTACTACTGCAGTTAGCTGGATTTCGCAGATACAGAAGATTGTTGCTCTATCCACTACAGAAGCAGAGTACGTGGCAGTAACCGAGGCTAGCAAAGAAATGATCTGGTTACAGGGTTTGTTGGCAGAATTGGGATTCAGTCAGGAGAAGAATGTTTTGCACAGTGATAGTCAGAGTGCGATACATCTGGCAAAGAATTCAGCATTTCATTCTAGAACCAAGCACATTGGACTCCGTTATCACTTCATCAGGTCTCTTCTAGAGGATGAAGTATTAACACTAGAGAAGATCCAGGGTAGCAAGAACCCAGCCGACATGATGACCAAGACAGTAACAAAGGAAAAATTGGAGCTGTGCTCAGCTTCAATTGGTCTTCTGAAGTGAAGACAAAGGAAATGACTCACACCATATTTCACAAGGAGTTGCAAGAAGGAGATATCTCAGGGGAAGCCACATTTGTCCCCAAGTGGGAGATTGTTGAAAAATGGAGCTAAATGTGGAAAATAAAGCCAACTTTGTTGAAATTGGCAAGCCACCATTAATAGTCCATGTTCACACCTATTTGGTAAGACACCATTAGCCTACAATCCTCATATGTTCACACCTATTTTATTCCTTCCATTGTTGATTCTTTGTCCAAACTTTCCCTATAAATAGAGGGCAAAACCTCAATGAAAAATACACCACCACAACAAAGAGTGATCTTGTGTAGAGAGCAACACAAGAGAGGCATTTCACAAAATAGGGAGAAAAGTGAGTTGGAGAGAATAGCCTTTGCATAGGCAGATAAAAATACAGTGTAGTATTTTTGTACTCCTCATTTTTCCGAGTTAGTGAAATATATTGGTGTGGGTCCGTGGACGTAGGCAAATTGCTGAACCACGTAAATCTTTGTGTTTCGTATTTGCATTTTATTTTTGCGTATTTATATTTTCTCAGTCCAATTAATTTGTGTCACATCGATCCTGGGCGGGATTAGTTGCGTCCTAATTCCCAACAGATAGATCTTTTTGCTCCGTAGAGATGAGACATAAAATATTAAAATGTGGTCCTCATCAATATTAAAAGAAAAATGGAAAAATATAGAAATGTTCATAAATTAAATGGAAGATGAAGAAATGGTATTCACCTATGTCAAAGACAGCTAATTCGTCATAATAACATGTCTTTTACTGATCGAGATTAGGTGTATGATGGTACCTTCTGCAAAAGTCCCAAAGACTTGTTGCTCATCCAAGTGCGTTTGTGCAATTAAGGAAGTTGTACAATGTCAAATGAAGTTTTTGGGCTTCCCGTGCTTTGATCCAAGTCAGATTCATGGGAGAGAATTATGAAACCATGGAGATCAAATGGGGAGATTGACTTCATTAACTTGGATCAACATTCAATACTACTTCATCCTTGAATTGGCTCGTGAAAATGATTACAAAAGAGATCCTAGCTGAGGACCTTGGATTATTGTGAAGATGCAAGTTTCTTTTGTTTGAACCACATTATAATTTTAATTAATACAATTTTCTTTCTCTTATTTTTAACGGTACATTTTCTAATAAAATAATATTAATTACACATGTAAAAACTTTATTTTTTAGGCTTTGTTTGATAAGTGTAGCAATTATAATAGGTCTCAAAAGAGGGCTCCTATCATTTAGATTCATTAATTGAGCTCGTTTCACTTAAAGAAAATCACTGAGGGTCCGTTTGATACACGCATTTTCCATGAAAAGTGGAAAAGAAGGTGAAAGTTACCCGTTTAGTTGTAATTTTTGTGGGTGTGAAATATTCACTTATCTCAATCTCCGTGAAAACACGGAAAATATTTTCTTTAAGTTTAATTGAGAATTCATTTTTTACATTTACCATACTTTCAAATATTAATTCCACTTTCAATCAAACACGCCCAAATTCCTTTTATTTTATTTTCTATGAAAAGTATTTTCTTGAAAATTAATTTTACTGGAACTTATTTCCTTTTCACTCATTTTACATACTTGCAATCAAACGGACCATAAGTTACCTCTTGTATCAAGATGATCAAAGATAGTATTATTTACTTTAAAATACATTACACCTCGAGTTAATATTTCGCACTAATATCATTTTCATTTTTTTTATATGAATTTACTAAAAATATAGAACTTCTTTAACATGCATGTTTGTTTACTACTCTTTGTTCCTTAGTTGTGAACCATAAAATTAGACAATCCACAAGTGTTGCTACTTGTTGACGAGCAAATTTTGAATATCATCAGTTATAAAAATAAATTTAAAATTTTTTGAATCTAATTGTCCAGACATTGAGATTTGCCTTGTTTTTGGGTGCATGCATTGAAACTCTAACAAGAGCTGATTATTTTTGTGCAGTGCAACCTTGGAATTGAACTTTATTAAATAAACAAGTTGATAAAAGATTTGCAAATAAAGTAATAAGATGGTCCAAAATCAATATTCATCACTTTAGGGTAAAGTGTGCCCATTTTTGTATTGTAGAATGCATAGTCTTCAAGCAAAGAATGCACGTGCTCTTGCGCATGCACATATTTAGGACATAAAACCGAAATATAAATTTTCTTAAAAGAAGGGAAACTAAATATAGAATATGTTTAAGAAATAATGAAGTGTCTTTTGAGATATTCACGTGTCGAGCGCTTGTCGAAAAATGTTAATTATCATTTATAAAAGTTAAACTCCAACCTTAGAAACTTCTATGGTCCCTGGCCCGAGGGTTTTTAAAGAATATAAATCGCATGATATATCTTAGTGAAATAGAGTTGAGAGCTTATTTTTAAGTGCACTTGCAATGAGTCTCGTCCATATCAAAGATACGATTCAAACTCTCACCCTATAGATGTCAGCTTAGTTGAAATTTCTCTCTCTCATTAAAAACATGGCACACAGTCATTAGACGCAAATATTTTGAGTTAGGGCACAATAAATCTTGCAAAAAAGTTATGAAAAGCATAAAACATTTGATATCTCATTTGAAATATAAATATTTCAATAAAAAAGTATATGAGAATATTTAAAGCAATGAGCTGTAATTAATTCCAAATATTGTGTCATGAGAAAATTAGACTACACTAATTTATTCAACAATATTTTGAACTATTTACACCGCAAGACTGCTTTACAGAATATGTTAGGAAAACTATTTCATAAATCTTATTACACGTGAGACTCCATCTAACAAAATAGAAAACCAAGAATCCAATGAATTCAAACAACCACAGATGAGTGGCTCTCATTTTAAATATATTTCCTCTACAGCGGATTAGAATCAAATTGCGCAATAATAAAAATATGAAAAAAAAAAAAAAAATCTCAAAATCAGTTCCAATTTCAATTTAAATTATGCACAAATCTTTCTACCACTAAAATATTGATTTGAAACAAGCAAGATTTACGAGTATTTTAAGTTACAAAAAAAGGTTCAAAAAGCAAAGTTTCATTCAATTTTGTCTTGTGACAATAGCGAAGTACTCTACATGTATATACAATAAACTATAGATATCTATATTGTATTTAAGTTAAAAAGAAACCCCAATAAATTAAGAATAAGAAGACTTGTGCAGAAATTGTAGACTTGCAATGAGGAGGGTCACGTGACACCCTCCATGGGTCAATTAGTGATCATATTTCATGAAATCTATAATGAAAAATGAAGAGTTTTTATAATTAGTAATTCTAGCAAACAATAGTCGAAAATAAATTCTCAAATTTGGATTATTAAATATATATATATATATATATATATATATATATATATATATATATATATTCTTTATATTGAAAGAATCGAGATCTATTTTGCATCTCATCATTCTCGAAGGGTCCAACTAATTATTGGCAACCCTTTGTCGATTGCCAAAGATGACAACAATAAACTAAAAAATAAAAGAATTAATCTAAGTGCACAATAGTGGTGACAACATAGATGACAATTTGATGATGTGGAGGTGTTATTGTTGTTAATTAAAAAAATGATGTGATGTGTGAAAGAGAAGATTGCGCCATGTAGGCAAATTGTGACCCTCATTATAACTGTAGCAAAACTGAAAATAAAAATCATGCACGATTAAGTAGGTTGACTCGGTCAAGGCCTGTATTATTAAGAAATTGAATTTGCTAATTTATCCTTGATATTTGAATCAATTGAATATTTGTTTTTTTTTTTTTTTTTTTTTGGGTTAATTATATATGTTAGAGAAAAAGGTAAAAATGGCTGGAGAGAGAGAGAGAGATTGGCCTACAACTGGGACACACGTTTTCAGTCTTTAATGAAGAGATTAGATTTGTGACTTGCATGCATGCAGGACAAGGGACCTGTATTGGCCTTTTTATAAATTTATTATTATTATTATATATAATCCTTAAAATAATTGAGGGGCAAATAAAAAAAAAAAAAAGGATAATGATGAGAATGGAAAATCCTAAAAAAACTCATCACACCATCACTGTGTGAGGTCACAGATCCAACAGCTAATTTTCAAAAAGAAAGCTCTGTTTCAAGACAGTCATGGAAACTAAAAGAAGAAACATAACAAACTCAAAACTGTATATGTACAACATTGTTATTACAAGTTAAAACATCCTTTTCACGTATAATAATTATAAATAACAAGATTTCTCAAGGTTCTAATGGTACATACAATATTTTTTTTGGTAGAAATACAGGCGTGGTTTAACATAACATGGTATCAGAGCCGAAAAAATTGGAAGGTACGTAAATGAATGCTTCTTTACTCGAAGCTTTCACAAGTTCTTGCTCGACTCGTTGCCTTCTTTTATGGTCATTTCTACCCCTTGGACATCGGTAAAATCGCCAACCTCTTCGGTGATTGTGGAAGCAGTAGTGTCCATTCCCGAACCCGCTTGAATTTCTTTGAACATTGCGAGGACTTGAATCATAGTAGGACGCTTCCAAGCTCGATCATCTAAGCAAGCACATGCAACTTTTAGGTGTTGCAATAATTCAATCTCTAAGGTCGGATCCAAGTAGGGATCAAAAACGTCGGTTATTCTGAGTTTAGCATGTTGCTTTACCCAACCCACAAGATTGTTGTCACCAAAATCAGACGAATCTGTTGACTTTCTTCCGGTAAGAAGCTCGAGCAATACTACACCGTAGCTGTAAACGTCGCCTTTCGTTGAACATCTAAAGCTCTGGTAATATTCAGGAGGGACGTATCCGGGGGTTCCGGCTAATGTACTGACACTCAAGTGAGTGTCCATTGCGCTCATAAGCCTAGCCATTCCAAAATCAGAGACCCTAGCCTCCAAATTATCGTCGAGCAAAACATTGCTCGACTTCATATCACGATGAATAATATGTGGGGTGCAATTATGATGAAGGAAAGCCAATCCCCTCGCAGCTCCAACTGCGATTTTCCGCCTATCAGCCCAATTTAACTTGAGCCCGATTTTCTTCCTGTCGTGCAGAACATCTTCTAGACTTCCATATTTCATGTACTCGTAAACCAAAAGCCGTTCCTCGCCTACCTTGCAATACCCTAAGAGAGGAACGAGGTTACGATGCTTAATTTTCCCGATGGTTTCCATTTCAGCAGTGAATTCCCGGTCGCCCTGCCCACTCACATGTATCAATTTCTTTATAGCCACGACGCTTCCGTCCTTCAACTGAGCTTTATACACATCCCCAAATCCGCCTGACCCTATAACACTATCATTATGGAAGCCATTGGTGGCATCAAAAAGATCTCCAAAAGTGAGCTTCCTCAGAGGCTTTTCGAAAGTTGCAAGGTTAATGCTTAACACGTCACGAGCACTTAGTTTCCAGTTACCTGTCGCCGTTGCTGAGTTGGAGTGATTGTCCATATAGGCAGCCTCCTTCTTCTTCCTCCTCCTTTTCCTAATTTCCATGGCGACAATTACAACCCCAAAGATGCAAAAGAGGGAAAACAACAACCCCGTTGCCACGCTGCCAGCGAGGGATGCTTGCCTCCTCCTGTGAGACTTCTGATGCTGGCTACTAACCGCGCGTGCTTTAGACTCGCATGCCTGAAGAGGGATTCCACAAAGTCCGGAATTATTGGCGAATTTATATTCAGGAAATGTAACGAACTGAGCTGATTCTGGAATCATCCCAGAGAGATCGTTATTTGACATATCAATCTCTCCCAGCGATGTGAGGCTCGTCAAAGATTGTGGAATCGTTCCGTTCAACTTATTGTAGGACAAATCAAGGATTGCAACGGTCTTCAGTTCTCCAAGCTCTTGAGGAATAGGTCCAGAGAGATCATTGTGCCCCAAATTAAGTACAAAACAATAGTACATAGACCCAAGCTCCTTTGGAATACTTCCTTTCAAATTGTTGTAAGAAAGATCAAGAAAAATCATGGAACCATTGTGATTGAAATTCGGCTCAGTGATACCTCTGTAAACTCTGGTGAAATTGCAGGGATGCCTAGTTGAAATCCTGTCCAACTGTTCCTCTCTAATCTCTTTAAACTCGAGCAAATTCCCAGCTCCGTGGCACTGTTTGCTACCGTCGTTCTTGATATAGACGTACCTCTTCCCCGTCAGAGTTGCTACCGCAATATTGCCAGATTGCTTGAACAAGGCAGGTGGGATAGTCCCATTCAGCAAATTAGTGTTAAGATCCAACCACAACAAGCTATGGCAGTCACCTAGTTCCCCAGGAATGCTACCAGATAACGAATTGTTTCCTAGCTTCAGAATTGCAAGACTATTCAAACGTCCCAAAGAAGCCGGTATCTGACCACTCAAATTGTTATTTGACAAAGAAATCCAGTTCAAATTCGTGCAATTGCTAAGACTAGCAGGGATTGATCCCGTCAGGTCATTGAAATCAAGAATCAAATTCTCCAAATTCGATAGGTTCATCAAATCTTGTGGGATTTCCCCATGGAGTTGATTCAACCACATGATCATATCCTTGAGTTTTGACAGGGTCCCCAAACTGGAGGGAATCGTCCCAATCAAGTTATTAAAGCTAAGATCAAGTGAAACCAACTGTGAACAATTACTTAGGCTCGCTGGTATTGGACCACTGAACCAATTATTCTGAAGGTACAACGCTTGCAAGCTGTTCCTAGGGTCTTGGCAGATCCCAGAAGGAATAAAACCAGCAATGTTATTGGAACTCACATCTAAAGTCTCCAAATTTACCAGCTTTGAGAAAGAATCGGGTAAATGACCCACAAAATTATTGGAAGACAATGACAAAGTCTTCATATTACTCTGTTTCAAGAGTGTATCAACAGGTAACTCACCAGATAAATTGTTATGGGAGATATCAAGAAGTACCAAAGCGGAGCATGTACCAAGGCTTTCTGGAACAGTACCCGTCAAATTATTGAAGGACAGATCCAACTCCACAAGGGTTGAGCATAAGTCAGAGAGGAAGGATGGGAAAACACCCTGAAACCCATTCTCCTGGAGATAAAGATACTGCATACTCCCACTTGGCAGCTTTGGAACTGTGCCTGTAAGCTTGTTGTTGGTGAGGTTAAGGAAACTAAGGTTTCCACAACCGGAAAGTGAATCCCCAACATCGCCGGAGAATTTATTGGAAGATAAGTCCAGGTGTTGCAATTTCGAGCAGTCGTCAATCCTTGGGAAATTGGAGGAAAAATTATTTGTGGAAAGATCCAAATACATCAAGTTCTTGAAATTCAACTCTTGTAAACTCCCTGCCATTTTATTACCCTTCAAATACAGGTACTGAAGCTCAGCAAATTCGTTCGAGAAAAGCCAAGAAACCACGTTTGGACCCGAAATATTATTGTTAGAAATATCGAGAACGTGTAATGATGATAATCCTGCGGGGAAGCTTCTGGTAGTTTCCTTGACAAAAGGGTCCATGAGATTCCTGGAGAGATTAAGAAACACCAAACCAGAGCAAACTCCAAGGACTGAAATATCAGTCACAGGTCCTGAAATGCCATTTTCCGCTAGATCCATGGAATTCAAGAAACCAGTGCATGTTAATCTTGAAATAGAAGTGAGTGCACCAGTGAGGTTGGTGTTTTTGAGCATAAGGGATTCCAAGTTCTGGATGCCCAACAAAAATTTCGCCACTGAGGAGAAATCTGTATCAAGATGGGAGCCCGACAGGTCTATGGAGGAGACTCTGTAATTTTTACAGAGGACACCGGTGAAATTGCAAGGGTTGATTGTGGACACCCAGTCTCTGAGTTCAGTGGGGTTGGGGAGCGAATTCTTGAAAGAAATGAGCTGTTGCGAGTCTCTGATGAGTCCATTGGGAGTTGCTGCCGAAGAAATTTGTCGAAAACAGAGAGAAACGAACAAGAAGAAGATGATAAACAGTTGATGATGGTACAGAAACAAGATTTTGGCTAAAAAATTTTCAGTTTTCATCTTCAAATCAGTTTCTGATTTATGAGTTCCTCTCTAGGAGTTTAGCTTCATTTCAGAAAGAGAGAGAGAGAGAGAGAGAGAGAGAGAGAGAGATGTGGTGTAGACACAGAAAGTGGATTGGCTTGACGTTTCTTGAGAGAGAAGAGAGAGTGCGTGTGAGGTGAAAACTGAAAGCAGTCAAAAGAAAGCCAGGGTGCAGAAGGTCACAAGGGTATATATATTGAATTATTTGTTAAGGGTTATCGGGGAATGGACACAGCTGTTGGTCACATGGCATGTGACCCATCTCTCTCTCTCTCTCTCTCTCTCTCTCTCTCTCTCTCTCTCTCTCTCTCTCTCTCTCTCTCTCTGTGTGCATGTATAGATCACTGTGCTTCTCTCTCTATTTAATGTTTTTTTCAAATTAAAAAATTTAATCTAAAGTCAAAGTAAACGAGACTAAAATCTCTTCAATCACATATTTCATCAATTATTATAAAAAATTTATTAAAATTTTGATTTTAATTCATCTCAAACTAGGACATATATCTCTAAAGCTCCAATACTTTTGATGTATCCAAAATTGACCCATGTTTGACCCTTATTTTTTGTAAATTAAATTTATTTCTGCACTCAATTTCAATCATATATTTTAATCAAGCCTATCATTTTTGACTTACAAGGACTTGATACTACTGATTTATAAACTGTAATAATTCCATTACAAAATACATTGATTTTTCGAGTATATCAGTGTTTCTCCCTCTATCTCTATATGTCATTGTAAAACAATCAGTTTGTCTCTCTAGGCTTTCCCGTACGTGTTAATGAGGTGAACGGATGGATCCATCACTGTCTATTTTAATGGAGATTCCACACTCTTTAGTTAATTCAGACTCACGAGTATAATTAATTAATTAGGATAATATTATTTTATTATTATTATTACAACATTAAAAAATCACGTCTGAATGGGCCTTGTTTTTGTTCTGGCTCGGAAGTTTCATTCCTCTGACTTCCTTTCAGTTTCAAGAATTGGACTATGCTACAATTATCTCGGAGCTTATCCCCGAGGTGATCGCTCTCTCACATGGAGGGAGTGGGCTCCACTTGTCGGGTGACCGCCCTCTCACATGGAGGGGTGAGCTCCACTTGCGACAAGTGGAGCCCACCCCCTCCATATGAGAGGGCGGTCACCTCGAGGGTAAGCCCCGAAATGCTTTTAGCATTATTCTCAAAAATTTAAGTTCGTAAATTTACACATCATTTGTTTACGCAATGATTATAATTTATAAACAAATTTATAAATAACACAATTTCTCAAACAACTTTTTAATCACACATATTTTTTTTCTCCAATTTTTAACCACACATCTACTTAGAAACTATCAAAATAAACAAAAAAATAACGGCTACCATGTAGCCGAACAGTCCGTACAAAGTGACAAATTATACTAGAATCCTATATATCATATATAAAGTAAAGTGACAGAGTTTATGTTAAAGTGGAGATTAAGAGCAGAAATTAAATATAAAAAAAAAAAGACAAATTTTTCAGCATCTTAATTGGGACTATAATTTCATGATTATTAACTATAGAAAGAAAGTAATTTCATGATGGCTCTCTTTCTCGTTTACCTTTTTGTTTTGTGCGAATAATTTCATCATGAAATTTTGACTCTATTTTCTCTCTTTCTATCTTTCAGCATGTTTGGTTAAGCTTTAAGAATTCACTTTTGAGTCTAGTTGAATATGTTCAATACGTTGAGATCGGCTGAATAATGTCACTTTTTCTCTACAGAAGCAAGCAATAAACTTCACGTCAGGACTCATGGCTAGACTCTAGATCTAGCAAATTTTTTAGAACAATGATAGATGAACAACACTTATAAATCACGTGATGAACAACATACTCACGGGAAGGTGGAGTCCACTATTGGGTGAATCACACTCCATGTGAGTGTGTTGTCCATCATGTTGTTCATTTAGCATTTTTGAATTTTCTGATAAAATTCTATCATTTAGAGCTTCTTTGGTAGTGGTAAAATTTCTACCACAATTTTTTAAACTCAATCTCAATCATACATTTTTAATTAAGCCAACAATTTTTCACTTTTCAAACATTTTTAAATCACACATCCATCAAAAAAATTTAAAAAATTAAAAAATCAAAAATTTTCACATTACCAAACATTCTCTTAAGTTGGGACAAGGCATAAAAACTCGCGATTTATTTACAAAAACGGGGGTCGGTTCCAAAAAAAAATTTTGATCGGTTTGTTCAAACCGGACCGCAAAACAAAAACCCTATTCTTCATTTCTCGAACTCAGGCGTGACTCTTCCTCTCCCATAACTCTCTCCGGCGAAATCTCTCCTTTCTGACGAAATAGGAGGCGATTGATCTTCAGACAGCCATTGTATTTGCCCCCTTTTCAGGATAATTTCTTAACTTTCTATTATGGGCAGAGAAGATGAAGACGGAATTTGATTTATGGAGGGTTAGAGTTTATAGGTTCAGGAGAGACGTGTATATAATGTTGAGCTCAAAAGGGATTTGTGTTTAAATGGCCTGAAAATGATTATTGTGCTCATTAATGTAGACGATGTTTTTGAAAGGCGAGGCTGGTTGAAGGCAGAAAATACATGGGAGCTTTTTGGGTAATCTTTGAATTTCATATCTTTCCACTGTTACTAAAACAAATGGTTTCCAAGTTTCTCTTACTACTGTTATCCCTTGCCAAAGATGGACCTCTTGGATTGTACCGACTACCGTGCGTAGAGGAGGATAACCTGTTCGGATAAAGGAGCCTTTTGGATAATCAACTGCAATGTTAAAAGGAAAAAATACATATATAAGGAGTTTACAATACACAATTTCAATTTTAAGATATAACTTAAAAACTTTCAAAAATCAGGTTGTTGTTATAATTACTAAATTAAATTAAATAATTAAAAATATTTTATTAATTATATAAATTTAGGTCACAACACAATATAAATTCAGGTTACAAAATGTAAATTGCTTAAGTCACAAATAATTTTAGGGTAACAAATTATCAAAATAGTAGGTCACCATAACAATTTCTTCGAGACACAAATAATATCAAGGTCACAATTTCTAAATTTATTGATTCCAAGTTATTTTTAGGTCACAATTTATCAAATTGTTAGGTTACCAGTCTTTTAAGCCACAATTATCAAAATAGTAAGTCACAAATACAAATTTATTAAGTCATAAATTTATTTTAGGGTCACAAGTCGGATTAGGTCACAATTATTCAAAATCTCAAGTCATAACCACCATTACATGTCACGATTATGTCACAATTATTCAAAGATTTCAAGTCACAACCACCTTATTCTTGGTCACAATCACCATTTTTTAAAGTCACAACCCACGAAATTTTTGTCACGAGTTTACATCGAGGTCACAGCCACCACCACCTCTTCCTCCGATCACCATGGATGCAGCCAACACATCCTCCTCTGATCACCAAGGCTGCAAGCATCACATCCTCCTCCGACAACAGTTTTACATCGAAGTCACAGCTACCACCACGTCCTCCTCCTATCAGCAAGGTTGCGAGCATCACCTTCTCCTCCGATCAAAGTATTAGATCGACGGCACAACCACCACCAGTCATGTAATTTTCACTACACCATCGTGACCGTAGACTGAACCACACCCACATCGCTAACTTCCAACATCACAACACACCACCTAGTTCTCCTCCGGCACCACCACTGTCTCAACATCGACGCCCCCGCCGTCATCGTCGCCATGAACGATGCCTGAACCAAAGAAAAAGAAAAAAAAAACAATGCTGCAACACAGAGCTTGAACTACATCACCACTGGAGTATAAACCCGCTTCCATCACCACTCACGGCCACCACATCGCCACTACCACCACCCAAGGTACCACTCACAGTCACACCCGCAGATTCATCACCAAGATTCACCCCACGGCTGCAGATCCACAAATTCGTCACAAATCCACAACCATTATCACCTCCTTCTCATCGCTAGCATTAGGCAAGGGCGGCGCTGCAACATCAAATCACTCCATCTCGATGTAGCAGCGACGCCACTTCCAGATCTATACAGGGGCATCGTTGTGCCTACTTCTCATAGCAGCGCCTTCGTTGCGATAGTTTAGGCTGGGGCAACACCATCGCATTTCACCTGATGCAGCAACGCTTGAAATATTCGATGCTAGGAGTTCGGATCAATGATGCAACTGCGCTTTTGATTTTCGGTTTAGGCGGATGTGGAGGTAGCGATGAAGACGTGACAGGGTGTGGTCGTCAGGTGAATGGGTGACGGCGGAGTTGTCTCTGGTGGGAGTGGGGTTGAGAGTGGTGATGGAATGGGCGGCTATGAGATTTTATCTCTGGTGGGAGTGGGATTGAGAATGACGATGGAATGAATATTGGGATACAAAGAATTACAGTAGGGTTTGAAATAATAGTGTTCTGAAATTGTATTAGAATTGAATAATTAATTTTTAATTTATTAAATAAATCTTATTTAAAACCTGAAAATTGAAGTTTTATATGTTTAATCTTATTTTTGAATTTGATTCTTTAAAAACAAGTGTACATGTAATTTCCACATGTTAAAATGTTATGTGTAGAAAAAGAAAAAGAAAAAGTTCGACCCGGACCAAACCGACCCGGTTTGGGTCGGATCAATCGCAAGGCCACAACTAAACCGAAGTTTTTGGGCTGGGTCGCGTTTGGGCCAAACTTGAATTGACTCGATGCCCACCCCTAATTTAAGCTGTCAAATTAGAACTTTTATTATTCATACAGAATTTCAATTTATATATTTATTTTCTTTTTTAATTATTGGGATATTTGTTTAAATTAATTTCCTAAGAGCGACCTCCGTTTGATAATACTGTTTGATTTATAAACTGGTTTATTTATGATTTTGATGTAAAAAATAGTTGTTGGAATTTGGTGAGAGAAAAGTGTGTGGTTAAAAAGAAGTTTGAAAAATTGTGTGATTTATAAATTGATTTGTAAATCAAAAAAAGGACATTTACCGAACGGAAGTGATGATTTCTTATTTTCCTTTAAAACCTAGAATTATAGTTCATTTTAATTTTAACCAAGTCGTTTATGAATCAGATTTTAGTTTCTAGATATTTTAATAATTCAATATTATTTGTGAATCAACGACTTTTTTGTTATTAATTTCTCAATTCCTTTGAATTCACGAGTGATAGAAATGCCAACGTTCGGATCTCAACAAAATTTTGGTTTATAAACCAAATTTTAAATTACACAATTTTTTAACAATAATCTTTTCTCTCTTCAATTTATAACCCTCCACCCATCTCGAGATCCGTGCAAAACAGTAAAAAATTGATTTAAAAATCAGATTGGAACCTCCAAATTACACTACGTCAACTTTTAAGTAAATGCTACAAGTGTGATTATAAGTCTCAAATTAAAAACCTTTTTTTTTTTATAAAAATCCTTTTTCTGACAATAAATTTTAAGTGATTCTCGAAGAAGAAGAACAATATTTTTCTTTAAAAATAAGGAAAAAGATAATTTATTTAAGATATATTTGAGCAAAAAAATTAAAATAAAAGTAACTTTTTTTCATGTTCAGCCAAACACGCCATAAATTCAAAACAAAAAAGGTTGCTCTTACGGGGGCTGCATTTTTGCTTACAAATCAGCATTGCCAATAAGGATTTCCATTTCCACCCGCATCCCCTGACACGTGTTTCACGCGCTTATAAATTCAGCTGATGCTAAGAACATGTCATGAATTATTATAAGGTGCAGCAGAGCAGGATTGTACTAGTATAAGTACGGGCCCACCGTGATTAAATCGTGACCGTTGTTAATCTATGATGGACCATCTTGAACAGTGACTGCACTGTGTTACCACAAATGTGCATGTGTCTTCATGCAATCTGTCAGTAAATCTAGTTACCAATTATTCCATTTACCAAAACACCCATGCCCCGGAATTACCATGTTAGATTTTTATTTTTTATTTTGGCCAAATACCATGTTATTAGGAGTGTGTTTGGTTATGTTTAAAAAGATTTTTTTTAAATACATAGTGATTTTTAGAAGAATAGAAGGTTGAAATTTAATTGAAAAATCAAATATTGTGAACTGACTTTAATGAATGGTTGATATTGAGTACTGTAGAAAAAAAATTAATAAAGATCAAACAAGGGCTAGATTAAAAAGGTTGAACCATATGCCCCCACTAGGGGTGGACAAAAAATCGGAACCGATATGATCGAACCGGAACCAAACCGAAAAAATTGGAACCGTATGGTTTTAAAAAAATAAAATAGAAAATCGGTTTTGGAACCGAGAACCGATTGGTTTTCTGTTCGGTTCCTGGTCCCACCTTTAGAACAGAAAAATCGAAGTTAGAAATGGTCTTTGATCCTTATTTTTTTATGATCTTAATTGGTTGTCCTAAAACTAAAAATCAAAAGAATTTGTAATTTTTTTGGGTAAAGTGAAAATAATTAATTTCTTTTTATGAAATTTATTGCGTCTCTACCTCATTGTAACATTTAACTTCACACTTTGACTGAAATTCTTAGTAAATGAAAATCGAATGAGACTAACTTATTAATAAGCGAAGTTTAAAATGACCACGATGGAGTTAATTAAATATTTAAATACAAATATAAAACAATTAATAATAATGTATTTAAAACTCATGATTCATCTCACAAGTTTACTATATTGTCATGCTCGAAAAATCTTCTAGGCCATTTGTTTTCTATTTTTGTTTATGAATATCTTCCGTTTTATGGAGAATCCTATACCTTTTTTGGGGTAAAAGGATTTTCGAAATCCTTGATCTTGGTATATTCAG
Organism: Ligustrum vulgare; assembly: GCA_963555705.1. Taxonomy (NCBI): domain Eukaryota; kingdom Viridiplantae; phylum Streptophyta; class Magnoliopsida; order Lamiales; family Oleaceae; genus Ligustrum; species Ligustrum vulgare. Next base: position 83,779,321 of record OY743168.1, read on the forward strand.
TAGAAATTTATTTCAGGTTATTGGCTCATTTCTCGTGGCCTGATGCTCCTCGATAAGGCTCTCGAAAAATAATTATTATTGTAAAGTCGAATTAGGACCGAAACCGAACCAAAATCGAATTGTTTGGTTCTGGTTTGGTTCTTGCGATTCAATGGAACCGAATTGTTCCATTTTACAAGAACCGAAAAAGTATGATTCGGTTTTGGTTTTTAAGATACTCGAACTGAACCGCCTGACGCCCACCCTTAGCCCCCACCATGTTAGATTTTTCACTTGCAAGTTTCACGACATGAATCTGTCGTGTAATATTTTTTTGTCCATCGTTATTCATGATTCGCGTAATGCAACATCATCCCAGAAAGAACCATGATTTATGTCAACTGCAATTTTCAAATGCTCTAAGTTACACAATGTGTAATATACACGGTAATTAATGAAATATTTATTATTATCACATCTATAATGCTCTTAAATCACATCAAAATCATGAATTAAGGTATTATTACGGGCACTGTAATATTACGACACCTCTGAACAATTAGGCTATAAGGCCATCTCCAATGGTTTACCCCAAATTTGAGGTAATCTTTACCCCAAATTTGGGGTAGACTCAAATTCTATCTCCAACCATTTAACCCCAAATTTAGGGTTAAGTGAATAGTACCCAATTTTCTTCTAATTTTTTAATAATTATACCTTAATTATAAATTTGTTAATTAATAACTTTAATTTAAATTAATAACTAATGCGTAGAATGGACCAAATTAAAAATAGTAATTTTTCTCGAGAAAAAAAATTCTAAGTTGAACAACAAAATACGCCTAGTGACTACAAATTCCCTAAATTAAACGATGTTGTTGCATATGTAGCTTCATTTGACATATGTTGTCGTTAGTTTTAGAAATAAAATTTCAGTATTTTTAATTATCCAAACTAATTCGTACCGATTTTGTAACAATATTAACAAAAATATTACTATTATTTAAAATAAAAATAATTTTTCTAAGTAAAAGTAAATTAACAATTACAGAATTACAACATTAATTATTAAATAATAATAATTATAATATTTACAATTAAGATAATTACTATAACAACAAATTATTAGACTAATTAATAATGTTTAACATTTAAATTAAATAAAAAATGACAATTTGGTAATTAATTAAGGCCAACCCCAAATTTGGGGTTATGAATAGTGCAACCTCAAATTTGGGGTTATGAATAGTGCAACCCCAAATTTGGGGTGAGAATAGGGGTACCATTGGAGAATATTTTACTCCAAATTTATCCCAAATTTGGAGTAGGGTTGGAGATGCCCTAACGTACAATGATATATTACAAACACTGTAAAGGTAATTTAAACAAATTTAATAATTATGATTTTTCATATTATTATTTTATTTTAAAGGTAATCACATCCTTAATTTAATAATCATGCTACTTGTACGTAGCAGTTTACCAATTGAGTTACATATACATGATTTGACAAACATTCATCAACTTATCCATTACATCATCTTCAAAATCAACAACTATAAACCTGCCACACAATAATTGGTAACTCAATTTGGATACTGTTATGTACAAATAGATTAATTCTTCTTGAATAAATGGTAACTACATCCCTAAATAATAGCTTCCATAATTAATGAGGTCAATCAATTAATACACTCTCTCATATAATCCAGTATTTTTCTAAATCTACAGAGTGGAATTCTTTAATATTAAGAGTAGTTTCAAAATTATGTATTTTTCAATTACTACCTATTACATCTAGGTAGGGATGTCAACGAGCCGAGCCGAGTCGGCTCGGGAGCCAAAGATCAATGCTCGAGCTTTTAGGAGTCGAGCTTTTATTCACCCAAGCCAAGACAAGCCAAAGCTCATCCCCAAATATAAGGCTCGACTACTCAAGCTTCTCCGAGCCGAGCCGAGTCCCGAACTTTTAATTTTTTTTTTTATAACAAAAAACCATAAATTTTTTATTGAAAATGTATACATATAACAAGTTTAGTCGAGCTCGTGATCGAAATTCATGGCTCAAGCTCCCATCGAGCTTTTTTAGCTGGCTTTTTTTTTTTTTGCTCGAGCCAAGCCAAAGCCCGTCTTTCAAAAAAAGCTCAACTCGAGCTTTGGCTAGAAATCTCAAGTCGTGAGCCAAGCTAAGCCCAAGCCTTTTCCGAGCCAAGCCCGAGCAGCTTGAGTCGACGAGTCGTTTTGCTATCCATTCATCTAGGTAGTTACGTAAATTTTCCTTACAGTAATGACAATACAAATCGAACCCTAAAACTTCTTCATTAGATTGACTTTACTGCAAAGTTACAGGTTCACTTCTTCTTGCCACTTCTCGCCTAATACAAGTCCTCTCCTCGTGTACGACAATAAACTAGTCTACTGAAGTCAGTGATAAGTTCGTTGACTTCACTTATCTGAGTTATAAAACTAAGCAATTGTTTTGTCATTTTATAGATTTTTACTTAATTCGTTGTAAATTATGTTTATTTCAGTTTTGGACCCAACTTGAAGTAATTTGAAGGATTTTGGATTGATTGAAAATCGTAGGTACTAGTTTGCAAATATTGAAAGATGAAATATTTGAGTTTCGAGACCTAAACATTAAGAAAATGTATCAAATGCATTGGAAGATGTGCTCTAAAGTGCTAATGAGTGCTAATGCTAATGAAGATGTAAAGTGATGGATCAAGTACCAAAAGCCTAAAAATGCAAAACAAGAAACCTATTTGCGGAGTATGAGAAGAAACCAGTGCATAACTCTTAGCCCATGTTTGGTACCCATTACTCAAAATCTCATTTTTTACAAAAATCATTTTCAACGACATGTTCTAACAATAGAACAATCTGAACACACACACACACACACACATATATTTCCTATTTTTTAACCCACGCATGAGATTTTCATGGAGCCCATAATATATTATACTTCAAATATAATTGAATTGGATGTTCAACAAAAAAAATAAAAATAAATCACAGTTAAGAGTTATAGACCAAAAGTTATGTGTGTTCGAATAAAAAATTGTCGAATCACGCGAACCAGGTGACCTTCTGGTGGTCAAAAACTCAAACAGAGGCTGAAAGCTAAGCCTAGGAGACCGCTTGACTTCATATTGGGCTGATGCCTAGGCAAAAATCTAGACTGATTTTCTTTATTTTCATAAATTTATTTGAAGTGCAACTTTTACCCTAATTTAGAATTCTTTGAGGGGCATATAAATAGATGAATGAACTCTACATTGATGAATGATCCAATAATTGATTCAAGCTGAATAAAACAAACCAATTCACATCAAAATTTTGTCCAATAAAGATTGAAACGGATATTCAATTCAAGATTTTTCCCGAGTGATGAATTCAACATCTTTAAGCCTCTGTTTGATAAATTGTTTATAAACGATTATTTATTTATAAATAATGACGTGTCAACATTTTGTTAGTACTTTTTTGAAAAGTAAAAAATGGTTTGCGAGAATCTTTGGCTAGTAAAAATTGCTGACTTTTTAAAAAATTATCCAATAAAATATTGTCAGGTAGTCGTTTATAAACAAATTTTACCAAATAGAAGCTAATTTATTTTCTTTCCATTAACATTTTATGCTAAATTCTAAATTGTACTAGGGCTTGGATTAAATTTTTGTTATTCTCTTGTTACTATAGGGTTTTGAATTTACTTTAAAATAATTTCTTGATTTTCTTGAGTAATTAATATTATTTTTCATTCTTCTACAATTATGTGATCGATGATTGTATGAACTCTTGTGACATATTTTAGATTCGAGAGACTGTAAATTAGTTAGACGATAATCAATTGTCATAAAATTTAATAAAAGATAGAAATATACCACTGTGATTTATGTGATCTTTAAGTGTTCAAGAATCAATTAAAGATTTCTTGTATGTTCGCATTTTTCATAGTGATATAGACGAGTCACATATAGGAATGAATTAGGAGCATCGATCTTCATTATCGAGGAATTGTTGTCGATTTAATAACTCAAAATTAATAAGAAATAAAAAATATCTTTCTTTCAAAACGGTTTACAATTGTTCTAAAGTTCATTCATAACAATTTTATTTACATAGTTTAATTTGATTTTATAAAAACTTATCTTAAAATTTTCTTCTTTCGTTTAAGGCTAGAGTCTTGAAAATAAATTATTACAATTCCATTTGAGAACGATATACGGACTTACAATCTATTTTATTATTTGTTCGATCCATTCACTTGTTGTATGATAAATACGCAACAGTCAACATGATCGTACCACAAAAATTAGGATCAGTTGAACATTTGGAATATTATATTATATTGTATGAATAAAGGAATTGATCGGAGCCATCAAAAAGCTCACGAGCACCACGCTTCGTCATCCAAGTGATGGCCAAGAATAGTTGCCATGTGTCAAAATAGTTTGGAGAGCATGGGAAAATGACATAAGAAATTTGTTGAAAATATCGTCTTAGACAATTAGAAAGTAAATACTTTCTCAAAAGGAGTCGTATAGAATTCAAAATTAGATAAAATTCCACAAATATCACATTGATATGAGTCCATAATAAGAATGTAAAAGAATAAAAGTACATATGCTCGAGATATCTATTAGAGTGTCTAATTCAAATGGAAGAGAACTGGTGTCCTATCTGTGACGGGCACAGATAGGTGGTTGGCCTACTAACGGATTTAAGAATTTTGTTCAATTAGGGAAGTTGTCCAGGATTTTTGTTCAGTTAAGGTGGACATCGGTCAAATAAATATATTTTTCGAGCTCTAGTCCAAAAAATATCCAAAAATCTAACACATTTTTCTTGACCGATCCAGCAAGGTGAGTGTGTTGGCTCGTCAGGTTGTGAATATGTCCCGGGTGGTCCCCACATGTAGGTGGGACCACACATCTTGCCAGTGATGGGCAGGAGATCAAATATCTCAGATGGAAAATGAAAATGAAAATCTTTTCCATGTAAAATTTTCTCACCAAATAGGTGGGAACATATTTTCCTAGAAAATAGGGTAATTATGCTTGAAAGTGTTGTATATGACAAATATTTTTCAATTCAAATGTTTCAGTCAAACACATAAAATCGAAAAATTCTTTTATGTGATGTGACATTTTCTTAATATTCCAATCAAACACGGTCTTAATATTCCAGAAATTATAAAGAAAGATGGTGAAATTAGAAACCCTAGCCAAATTATTGCTCTTTATCCTCTTTCCTTTACTTGATGGGAATTCTCATAGTCAAGAAGCTGTAGAGTGCTCCGATAATTGGAAAAGGAAATTGAAGGATGGCTTGACAAGGAGGTGGCAAGGATTTTGTTGGATTTGAATTTTTAGCTCAACAAATAATTAAACTTCTTAAAATCGAATTTCAGATTTCAATATATGCATACCCAACTATTATTTATTTATTCCTCTAAAATAATCGAAGTAAAAAGGCGCACTCAGCATGTGCGGAGCCTGTGCACAATATGTGCAGAACACGTGCAAGTTATCTGGTAAGTAATTCAAACGTTATTAATGCACAAAATCTTCCAAAAATAAAAATAATAGTAATGGAGACACTTGAACATAAAAATAAATAACATTCGGCAATATGTCGCCTAATGTAAGAGATAAAAGGCCCAATTATGGTAAATATACGCCCAATTATGATGAATATGGTGAGCATAATTCGTCCAATTGGGACGAGGAAAGCAATAGAGAATATGCATCACGGATGAGATTTCATCTGAACGAATTCCAGAAAAGGAGAACATGGAGCAAAATCATCACATTTGATGAAGTTGTGTAGCAACGTATTTGAGCAATTATCATACATAATTGTCCATAACTGTCCATTCTATGGTATTTATTAGCAAATGAAGTATTAACCTAGATGGTGAGAAGTGACTACTGAGAAATTGGAGTAGTGAGATCAATCAAACAGAACATAGCGGTTACAAGACAAAGAAGCAATTTCAGAGATGTAAATGTATATAAAATAAAGAAATTAAAGATATTTAACCTCTGATTGGTAAAAGTTATTTTTTTTTTTAATGCTCTGTTCGACAGCTAGGAATCGATTATAAATTGGTTTATTTGTATTTTTAGGTAAAATGTGTGATTGAAATGTAGAGATAAAATGTGTATGGTTAAAAAGTGGTTTGATAAATTGTGTAGATTATGAATTTGTTTATAATCATTTAAACCATTTATCCGAATAGAGGCTCATAAACAAAGAAGTTGGTGTTTTCGAGGTAAAATTTATAGTTGAAAAATGGTTTCTAAAAATGTGTATGGTTAATAAGTGGTTTGAGAACATGTTTCGTTTATAAATTTTATAAACAAGTTTACCAAACGAAGACTTAGAAGTCCAAAAATAAACTCTTAAATTATAGGCTTGCGTCCCTTGGAGGGGAAACTCTATTCTCAATTAATTGTACCCATTTTTGGAATTTTGTCTCAAAAGATTGTTCCTAAACATAATCATCTGAGTTTTTAATTATTTTGCACGAAACCACACAGGAACAAACGTGCTCAATGTCGTGCCAAATGTGCATCAAGCCACCACTTGCTTTTATTGTCAATTCCCGTTTCACGGATACATTCTTGTCAGGTGGTAATCTAGATCAATAAGTCTACCCTCACAATGTTATTGACAATAAACTTGACAAAAACTCTTACATATTGTCAAGTTCATTATAAATGACATTGTTCAAAAAAAAAAAAAAATCCAATCTAGATTATTGCAATACCGTTTCACAAGTACATTCTCACCGCATGGTATATCTAAACTATTGTACTATTGTAATATGATTATATCGAGGGATATAAGCCAATCAACTTGACTGAATTTCGACATGTTTACAAACACATCCTTTTATAATGTTTGAGATTTTCTCAAAACTAAACCTAAAGGTTTCGTCCAATTTTAAACCGTGGTTTTTTTACGGTGTGCTCAACAACTTGTGCACGAGTCTTTCATATTTTTGGTGTTTTCTAGGTAAAATACATGGTTAAAAATTGAAGAAAAAATGTGTGATTTGAAAAATTGTGTAAAAAAATGGTTTATAATCTGATTTTTACATTGTTATCGAACGCATTGTTATATGTTTTTTTCTTCCTGTTCACGTCGTTATTAGTTTATTGATTATATTATATTTAGACATGTAACACCCGGGCCGCGGGGGGGGGGGGGGGGGGGGAATTATATGTCTGGAAACCAAGAAAAATCAAAATAAAATCATGACAAGATATTTCGTTCACTTTTTTTTAGGTTAAGTCTATTTAAAATAAATAAATAAATTCCTAATACACGGTCACAATACAACTTTATTATTTATATAAAGCCACAAAAACAGCTTCATGATCCTAACAAAATCTTCATGTTCATCATGTATTAGCAAAAAGGAGTAAAGCCACGTTTTATAACCATTATTTTGATTAAAAAAAAAAAAAAAGATTTTGAATAGAGATATTTAGAAGAATATAAGATGAAAAAGTAAAAATTATATACAGGATATATATATTTTATTGGGTGAATGTGTATTTAAAAATGAGTATCGTAGAAAAATAATTTTCAAATAATGGTTGTCGAAATAGGGCTAAATCAACAACCGTAGAGTTTGCAGCTTCCAAATTTAACCAATGTTTAGAAAAATCGGTCGGTAAAAAATCGATTGGTTCAATTGGGAACCAACCTGTTTTTGAAACCCGATTTTCATTTTTATTGCTTTTTCTTTTGTTTTTCTCTAGTTGTTTTAAGCTATTTTTGTATATAATTTTATTCTATAAATGAGTAAATATTAGTTTATTTATAAAATAACTTGTTTTTTAGAATTATTTTTTAATTATTTTTGGAATGCTTTTTTATGTTTTAATTGAAATCGGTTCGATCCGATGGGACATTTTGACCTTGACCCGTTACATTTTTCGGTTCGAAATCGATTTATGATTTTCTAAACACTGAATTTAACCTTTAAGGCTACTGAAGATTTTGATTGTCGTTTATGGATTGATTTATATCATAACGGGTTATTGGATTAGAGTAATTATTGGAATTTGATAGTGGATTATTAGTCAGACTAGTGTTACATCCGTGTAATGCACGATCATTTGTTACTTACATTATCGAATTTATATGTTAACATATGAAATAAATATTTAATGAAAAATAAGAAAAGAAGGAAGACAATTAATCAACAAAAATGTACAAATTACACATACCTTAATTATTTTTTACTATTAGTATGTTTACCGTTTCATGAAATTTCTTTAAATATTGTAACTTAAATCAATTTAAAGCTTAAAATGAGAAAATAAAATTACATTTAAACATCATTTGTAATATATATATATATGTGTGTGTGTGTGTGTGGGGGGGGGGGGGGGTAATACGCTCACAATTTTATTAAAAAGAAAAGGGAAAATAAAAATTAGATCAATAAACGTTTCTATTTCATTTTCTGTTTTTAAACAAAAATATTTATGTGATATTAATAAGGTTTTTTTTTTTAAACGAATTTTTAAAAAAAAAAATTTGATTTTTCAAAGGGAAATGCGGACCAAGAAACTTAGGACTTGGAAAAAGTGGCTATTTAAAAATTTGCATTCAACTGGATTATTTTAAATCTGAAATTTGTCCAAGATGAATAATATATAATTAATTAGTACTATTTAACATTTTCGAAAACATATTTTGACAAAAAAGTTGTTCACTAACTGTTCATGCTTTCCCTTTATGTATTTCATTTTTTATCTTGTGAACATATTTAGTCCTTGTTCAAACCCTCATTATATACAAAAGGATAATTACATTGGCACCACAACATTTATTAATTACACCACATTTTATTTTTAATGAATATCTCCCAACTTTTCTTATTTTTAAACTTATGCTCCAAATTTTTTTTATATAAATCTTTTATCATCAACTATGAACTAATATTCGTATCTTGTCCACAAAGATGACTTTTGTCCAAAATATTTCTTATGAGTGCGAAAAAAACTTATTTATTTTTTATATTTTTAAATAATTGAAGAAAATATCTAATACAAAGTCAAAAATAAATATTTCCCCCCTTTTCGACACACATTAACATAATATTTGGACACAAATTGTGATTAAAAAAATATGTTAATTAATTGAAAGTTAAGAATAACAATGCTCTGGAAAAAAATTGAGGACATAAAAGCAAAATTGATCAAATATTAAAACGTTTCATTTAATTAAAATGTGGTGTAGATATAAAAAATCGTGGTGTCAATATAATTACCCTACACAAAATGAGTTTTTTAATAGTAATTTTTTGAAGAATATGTACTTAAACATGTTTGAGACTCATTATTTCAAATAATATTGTTTGTAACTGTACATTTTTTAAGAATGATTTTTAAAAAGTAGGAATTTTTTTTAAGTTATAAGTAGATTATTTATTAATAGAATGTTAGTTAAAAAATAAGTTTTAGAAAAATGATGTTTTGATTAAGGGGTACTTAGTAGGGGTCAATTTTTTTACCAAGTGACTACAATTGTAATAGTTTAGAACTTGAATGACTTAAAAAAAATAAAAATTCAATGACCATTTATATAATTATTCAATTTTTAATGATTATTGATGTAATTAATCTTTCCGAAATATAATTTCTAGATTATCAAAAAATAAATTTATATCTACCCCAATAACGGGATAATACTATTAGAATTGGTACTAACTATCTTAATATAATATTTGATATTTAAATATATTAAAAAATTATTTCATTCTATATTTACTTTAACATTACAAATTAAATACAATTGGTCATATATTTAAATGAATATAACAAATTAAGCAACCTGAATTGATCGAAATATGAAGTTGTAAAAATTATTCGGACTTAATTAAGTTACATAAAAGTTTGAATATTTATTATTTATTTGAATTCGATAAGAAAAACAACTCGAATTGAAATTAATTATATATGATCAAATTAAATCTAGAATGTGTTCGGTAAATTTTATTTATAATCGACACGGATTTCAAATTATTTTTTTAACCACACAAATTTTCTTTATTCAGTTTTTAACCACAAATTTTATTTCGAAAACACAAATAATACTAATCATTATGAGTTATAATCATTCCCAAACACATGCCTAGTTAAGAAATTATAAGCATCATTATAGGAATTAAATAAAATAATTTTGATGTAGAGGGACATTGAGAAAAAGTAAAAGGTACAAAATAAATTTTTAACATTTAATCTTTGATGTGATTTTAAGGACAACATATTTACAGTTGACTCTAACTTGTGAGTTCGTATTAAAGTTCTCGTTGAGATCTTCGATTTAATGCACATATTGCATATTTTTTTTATTTCAAAATAATAGCATAATTATCAAAAGTATTATTATTCATTGAAATACTTCAATTTTAGAAATTGCAGTTTAGGCGGAAAAAGTTTTAAAACATGTTTTTGGTAGGGCTAGGAGTTTATTGGTTCGCTTCGGGTTATTAAAGGAACCGAAATCGAATTGAAACTTTTAGTTCGGTTCCTTCAAAGACAAGAACCGAATAGTTTCAATTTCGATTTAGTTTTAAGTTATTTTTCGATTTTTTTCAGTTCCAATTAAAAAAAATTAAATTTGATGCAAATACAAAAAAAAAAAAAATCTAATTGTTTTCAAAAATTAAAGATAAATACAACCCAATAAAGCTTACAATTAAAATTAAACTCCAAAATAATGTAAAATATACCATAAATGTGAATATCAGAATATTGATGGTTAAAACATTTTTCTACTCTAAAACCATTCTTATTAGAAAAGGAAATCACGTCGAGGAAGCAAGAACATTCGAATCTCAGTAAAAGTAAATTCCAAAAAATAATAATACTATAATAGTATATGAAATGACTTAAAAGTAAATTACTAAATTCCATAATAATAGTGTATCAAAAAGACAACATTTCATACACCGTCTAAGTGCTTATACAATAAAGTGTAGTTCTACTTGGAGAAGATTGTGAGTCATGAATTTTTAATTAAAATACCTTACCAATCTGGACAACATTTCTCAAATGGAAAGATTGTGAGTAAATTTATACTCCTCTGACCCACTGTATACACATTAAAGCACGAGCATAAATAGATTTTGTTGTATAATTCAATGAAAAATTCAAAAAAAAAAATATGTTTGTGAGTCATGGATTTTTAATTATAATATCTTACCAATGTGAACAACATTTTTCAAATAAAAAAATTGTGAGTAAATTTATACTCATCTGGCACACTATCTACACATTAAAGCGTAGGTATAAATATATTTTGCTGTATAATTTAATGAAAATTTCAAAAAAAAAAAAAAAAATTATTTTTATCATTTTTTATTTAGGTTTTCGATTTTGATTTTGAGAACCGATCGGTTTCGATTTTTTTTTTTAAAATCGATTTCGGTTTCCGTTTTGGTTTCGGTTTTGATTTTGAATTATTTTTCAAGAACAGAAATATTTTCAATTTTTTCTGTTCGATTTACTCGGTTCCGATTTTTTTGTCCACCCCTAGTTTTTAGGAAGTACCTTACTTTTATATATTATAAAGATAAAGATTACCCATTTTTTAATAAAAAAATTAATAACTATAGTTTAACTTTGGATGTTAAGATTGTAGTTTATCAATCTAATTTATGGTTGAAATTTATAATTTTTTAAAAAAATTAATTGACTAAGTTGATTTAAAATTTTCATTAAAATTCCAAAACCTAAACCAAATCAATTAAAAACAGTTTGATATATTTCAAAGTCTTTATTGACTATCCACGTGGTACTTGATATGTGGATCCTCGTGGTCATATAAGATTCAGTTATTAGAAAATCGGACCGGACTAACCGGTTTAACCAGAAAAATCGGGAACCTGACGAAAAATCGGTCTGGTTCACCCCAAAAATCGAATGGTAAAAAATGGCCAGTTGATCCGGTTTTTGATCGGTTCAACCGAGAAAATAGGGAACCGGCCGATTTTTTTACCCGATTTTTTGGTTTTTTTTTTTGTTGTTTTGTTTTTCTCTAGTTGTTTGAGCTATTTTTGTGTATAATTTTATTTTTTAAATGAGTATATATTAGTTGATTTGTAAAATAATTTGTTTTTAGAAATTTTTTTGATTTTTGGAATAATTTTTGATTTTTTTAATTGAAATCTGTTTTTTCGGTTCGAACCAATTTTCGATTTTCTAAACACTGATAAGATCACATCTAAATCGGTTTTTTCGGTTCGAACCAATTTTCTATTTTCTAAACACTGATAAGATCACAGGGTCTATTATTAAGCCTATGTTTGATAAAAATTTGTTTATTAATGGTTACATAATAATATCCTATTTTACAATTCTTTTAAAAAAAATAACAAATCGACTGGTTAAATATATTATGCTCATAATTTTTGATCTTTCGAAGAAATTGACCAACGTAATATTGACATATCATTATTTATAAACAACCGTTCATAAATAATTTGCCAAATATAGCCTGGAACTCTGTTTGGTAAGTGTTTTTTATTTACAAACAAAGACTATAATATTTCGAGGTAAAATATGTAGTTGAAAAATAATTTTTGAAAAAATTTGTGTGATTAAAAAGTGATTTTATTAAATATGTTCTTTATAAATAAGTTTACCAAAATATTTGGAAATAAGAATAAACAAACATAGGAGGGTTTGTTTGAGATGACTTTTGAGAAGTCTGACGATGCTTTTGACTCATTTGATTTGATAAATTCTTATAAAAGTGCTTCAACCCGTTAGAAAAACTTATGGGGGAAGTTGGTCTTAGCTCATTTGGTGTAGGATAATTTGGAAGAAATTTGATTTTTTTTGGAAAAATGTGTGATTTATAAAATTTTGAAATGTGTAAAAGTGGTAAATTCCATAAAAAAATATGGTTGAAAATAAGTTTGAAGTAAAAATTGTTCAAAATTTTCTAGACCAAGCAAGGGCTTAGTGTGACTTTTTCAAAAACATTTTTGGAATAGAAAGTACTTTAGATATTATTTTTCAAACATTAATTAAATTATTCATTTTTTAGTTTTCAATAAATTTTTCTCTTTTTTTCTACAGTACTCAATCACAATCATCCATTAAAAGTCAAATCCACAATATTTGACTTTTCAACAAAATTTCAACTATTTATTCTCCTAAAAATTACTATTCATTTAAAAAAAAACTCTTTTTAAACAATTCCAAACACACTCTTAACTTTTTAGGAAACAAAAATCGTTCAAAATGGCCATAATACACGTGGAGAGAGAAAATGCGCACGGTTAAAAATTGAAAAGTCATCTTATTTATAAATTGATTTATAATTGCGTTAAAAAATAAAGACAAATATACTTGAGAATAAAAACTTATTTAACTTTCTGAAGGGTTAATATAGTAAAATAAATGTTTAGGGCCTATTTGTGGATAAAAGTTTAGGTGGCAATCGCACCACGACCCCTACTCACATGTTGCTACCTGATTCTGGGTCTTTCGCCGCACTAATGGGGTGGAGACAACTCAATAGGCGAGGTGGCAACTCTGTCACCTCAATTGTCGAGTTGTTTGCAATTCATTGATGGGGTGCAGGCTCCATGTCGTGGTGGCAACACCTTATTGAGCGATCGCACCACATAGAATTATATGATCGTCCCATACAAGTATTTCTCTTGTTCATGTGACGGTAAATGTTAAATGTACATTAAGAAATTTTAGGGTCAAACTTCAGGGTCCTATTTGTTTGACAATAATAATAGATGTCCTTGTAAATCTGGGGGGCTTTATTGTCATTTCATGTACGAATTTTGTCGCCTGCGGTAAGGATAGAAAGATGTCGCACGAGTGAGGAGTGGCTAGCAAGGTGCTGTCCTTTTCGTCATAAAGCTTATCTTCAATTTCACAAAATTTATTTTCAAGCACATTGAAATTATCTAATATAATTCATGAGAAATTACTCACTGTCATGCCCACATGTGGGTCTCATCCCCTCCATGGGTGGGTGGACAGTGGGACCTACTAATTCTATTGAAAGTATCTAATTAAGCCCCACTTTGATAGCCATTATTTAGCAAGAAAATGTTTTAAATAGTGAGTTTTAAGAGAATTTTGGTTAAAAAGTAGGAAAGATTTTGAATTTATGTGCACAATATTTTATTATATAAATGTAATTGAAAATGGATATGTAAAAAAAAAATTGATTTTTCAAATAATGTCTACCAAATGGGCTTAGTATTTACATTTTTTATTGGAAAGGTTTATACTATTTATAATTTATAAAGAGTAATGCTGCTATTTCACCTCCATTACAGGTAATCACGACATGATATTAAGCCTCTTTTTTGGTATAGAACTATAGATTGAAATAAGGGATGGAGCAAATGATTTATATCAGCGCGAGCAAAAAAAAATTCGAGGTGGGAGGGGCTAAAAGGGTCCCCAAAAAAAATTTTCCTGAGAAAAAAATTAAAATAAAAAGAAAATTTAATTTCATAAATGACAAGTAAACAAATTCTAAGTTATAAGTAACATGTAGAACATCAATTTTTCAAAAGCTAAGTATAAAAAAATGAACTTCACAAACCAACAATCTCAAATAAAATCAACTTCACAAGTCGCTCGGGTATGGGGCTATGGAGCATGGGCAAAAAATTAATTGAAGCTAAATAATTTTGATTTTTTTTTTTTGAGCCAAATTATTTGCACTGAGAAGTGGGCCGACCCAAGTATTTGAACTCATTTTTTTTCAATGGGGGTCTTGACCCTCATTGGGCTTACATAAGATTCGTCCCTGATTGAAATTAGATTTTTATAAAATTTTGATAAAAGTTGATGAAATGTATGCTACCATTTCACCTTCATTAGAGATAATCACGATATGATATTAATCCTCGTTTTTGTATAAATTAAAATAAATTTTTTATTAGATTTTGATAACACTTGATGGGATGTATGATTGAAAAACAGTGAATATAATAAAATATGTGATTAAAATTAATTACTGACTTTGACTTGAGATTAAAATTAAATTTTAATCAAAATCAAATAAGGGGCTAAATAATAAAATGAATGAGGTGAGTCTTATCATTTTAAATGATACGAAATTAATTGATCCTATCTTTTTATAATACTTATATGTGTTATATAAACTCCTAATTATCTACATCTACGTACATATCTTAAAAGTGTGAATGAAGCCCCCGGGTATAACTCAGTTGGTAAAGACTGAAGTAATATAAAAGTTTGCATTGCTGACAACATGGTGGGGGTTCGAATATGAGAAATGCTTTCAATTTGACCTATTTCTGGTGGAAATCAATTGACAAGCTTCGGACCCTGTCTAACTCAGGCACATCCTACAATTTACCTTCTCGATAACGCTCTAGGGGTGGGACAGTGGGGACTATCAAGGTTGCGATTCAACTTTTTTTTTTTTTTTTAAAGTGAATGGGTGAGAATCTTTTGATTTCCCATTCTTTTCTTCTTCTCGATAATAACTTTAATTTATTTATTGAAACTTATTTTATATTTATTTTAATTCTTATTTCAAAAATACTAATTTATCCACGTTGATTAAATCGAAATTGCTTATTCAATTGATATTAATTTATGGTCGTTACTTTTTAATTTACTTTTACCCCATGTTTGGTACTATTAATTTTTTAGATTTTAATTTAATTCAAAGTCAACATTTAATTTTAACTACACTTTTTATTGGGTCCATAACGTTTTAACCACACATGCACCTCATTAATTTTTATCAAAATCTATTAAAAATATGATTTTTATCAATACCAAACAGGGACTTAGAATATGGTCCCATCAAATTTCATTTCACGTGATAACTCCATTAAACAATTAAAAGAAATGCGATTTATGCCTTTGATAGATTTTTTATTTTCTTTTTTTTAGTTCAAATAATTATCTTTTATGCTTTTATATGTTTATGCTTTTATTGAATTTTTTCTATTTTTAATCCAAACAATTATATATATGGTGAATGTGAAACTCTTTATTTTTATACTCGCTTAAATTCTTATCAAAACCACCAATTAATTTTTATAAAAAGAAAAACATATAATTTTAATTAAGAATATAAAATAAATAAATTCAAAACTCTTTGAAAAAGAAAACTGAAATATTAGTTTAAATTTATATTGTAACTGTTTATCTATATAATATATTAAAGTAGCTGAGTCAATGATAGTCAATAACACAGTTTCCCGCCAAAACTCTTGTGCTATGTGCATATTTTTTTTTTTCGATTTTTGGGTGTTTCAATATTTATCATGTCCACACTGCTCATATCCCCACCCAATAATCAACTTCAAAACTCACTTCAAAAATAGTTGGGCCTTCAATATTTATTTATCATTTTCAAAATCGCTGACGTCTACTTACAGTCTTTAATATTTATTGTGTTTACATCTTTTATTTCCCACTCCCTAATCAAACTGTAAAGCCAATTATTTTCTTCTCTTTTTTTTTTTCCTTTTTGTTTTTTCAGAATTTGTTTCCTTTTTTTTCCCTTTTTCAAATTCCGTTTGTTCATTTTTGTTTTCTATATCCTTTTTTTTCCCGTTTCCCAATGTTCAACCTCTATCATTTCTGCTATATATAATTATTATGAAGATATACACAATAATAAAAGATTCAATTAAAATGTTATTTCTTTGAAAAAATGTGTACTATTTAACATGACCCCTGCACTCCATCTTTTATTTATCACGTTTTCTTATTTAAAATTTCTGGTGCGATAGTAATGCTTATTAGTTATTAATATTACAAATCAGTTGAAAATAAAAAATCGTAAATTATTTTTTGAAAAAGTAAAAAGGATTGGCATTGCTCTCTTCTTCAAGATCTGTGATATTTTTAGTCGTTGAACATAGATTTGAGTTTCTGACAAAAAAGAAAAAATATTAAAACATTAATATTGTAGAGAAAGCTTCGAAAACAATAAACAATGCAAAATTATTTAGGACTAATAATGGATCTACTAGATCTTATTTTTTTCAAGTTGGATATGAGTAGGAGTTCGTCGAAGCATCTTCGATCCACAAAGATTTCTTGCAATTAATGGGTTTAACCACAGTTTATTAACGAAAATTTTTGGTGTGGTGGTAAATCTTATAGAAAAACACGATATGAGAATATTTAAATCACATGAGGTTTTCAGTTTGCATAGTTTGATAATACAAGATGATTGTTAAGGGATTTTCTGAGAAAACACAAATTTATTCCTCATCACAACAACGATACACTGGAATATGAGGATTCATTAATAGTCTATTTATATTATGTTCTAGATTTCTCTGTTAGAGTTGCAATGTGTTAACTAATATTGGGCTATTTAGAATAGTTTTGGGTTGGATAGATATGTTAATGGTTTCGGCTGTTAAGTGAAGAAAAAATATATTATTCATGGGTCAGTATATATATTGGATGAAAATGTATATCACATTGTATAAAAAATAATAAAAACAAGAAACCAAAATTATTATTTTTTTAAATTTGCTTTTACCGAGAAGTTGTTTTTTATTTTTTATGATACAAGAACTGTTGACCACAAAATCCGAATGGACCTTGGACCAACACGTCTCAGCTCCTCCCTCTTGAACACGTGGATCTCCTGCGCACTGTGAAAAACAATCAGTTTGCAAAGGGGGCCGAGGTGGCTCCCTTTTGCACTCCGATGTCCAAGTCAGTACTCATTTTGGGCAAATATAAATTGGGTGCGGGAAATATAAATGTGTAGAAGAGAGAAAAGGGAGTGAGAGAAGTATAGAGTTTAGAGTGAGAAATTGCTAACCCCTTACTTGGAGACAATTGCGCTTCATTTATAGAGGAACTTTTTGTCTTGGATCACGACACGTGGCATACTTTACACTTGTCATCACCCTAGCTTATGGATGTGACAATCTTGCTTTTCAACCGTAATCATTGCTACATTTCGTAGGGGATGGGCGCCTGTCACGTCTGGGTAAAGGCAGTGTCCCATCACTGACTCCATCTCTCTCTTCTGGTCAACGCTATAAAGCGCCCCGGCTGAGTATAAAGCACATCGGCTGGGCGTTAACCAGGTCGGCTAAAGAGGTTTGCTTGACATACCACCTCGGCATTCATCTCAAGGTGATATTCCAGGCCTCAGCTGTGGGTCAAGGTCCATTGGGCCTTCGCTGGTGGATCACTGTACCTTTCTTTGGGCCCGGAGTCAACACTAGTCCCTCAAATCCGAAGGGATCATTCATGGTCGTGTAAGATTTTCCATGATTTCACAGCATTAACTTTTTAGGGATTCAATAATCAAATTCCTTAGGTAAGGCTCGGATCCATATCATAGCCGACCTTCTACCTAGGATTTTCTCTCCCTGCTGGCCAGGATCATACCAGCGCATTTCCTAGGCGGCGCATTCAATCCGGAGGAGCTATCGGTATTTATTTCCAAGAAATATATATATAAAATGGGAGGGGGGCAGCATTTCGCAGCTCGTGGCATGCACTGTGGTAGCTGAACGGTTTTTATCCCTCCCTTTGACGGCTGGCGTTTTGATTAGCTCATTTTCCAAGAAGCATGGGTTACCCACATTAATCATGCGGCTCACGAAACTAAAGGAATCTAGACCGTTAGGATGCCTATAAATCCTTCTTCATTTTACCATTTCACCTTTTACCATTTTCTTAGAATCTTTGCAGCCATACTTTCGCGAAAACTTGCGCCGTCTCTCTCTTCCTTGCAAGTTTCGTGTCTTTTTCTTCAAGGGTTTTCTACCCAGCATCCACCCTTAACGTTCCACAGTTTTCCTTGGCGAGTTCTTCATTTCAAGTGCACAGTGTCAAGCATTCGTCTTTTGAAGGTAAATCTCTTGATTCTTGTATATGCAAGACTTTCTTATTTTTAGTTTCTCATTGTGGGTTTGAGAACTTTGTTTTTGCACTTTGTTTTTCTTTTGTTGAGTCTGACTCTCCTTTAAAACAAAAAGAAAAAAAAATGGAAAGAGTTGGGGGAACGGGTTCACAGGAAATGTTAGCGATGGAGGTTCCCATCAGAGGTTTCTGCCCCATCTCTTTATCAGTTTTTAGTTCTCGTTTCTTTAGGGAGCAGGTTAAGAGGAGAAATAGAAAAACCAGTGGCATAATTCATTTGAGTGATTCTGACAGCGAAGAAGAAAAACACCAGAACTACATGGCTCATCTGTCATCCGAGGAGGAATTCGCGCTTAGGGAACTCCGAAGCAAACGAGACAGGGACTTGGGAGGAGAAATGGCGGCGGGCTCCTCTTCAGGTCACCAGGACCTCGGCTTGATCGTTAGGGCACCGTTTAGGGCGCATAGGGAAGAGTTGGGTTTAACTGCCGAGGAGATCGCTCAGGTAGAAGATTGGGTTGACCAGGTCAACAAAGTTTCGGGCTATCATGTCGACCCCGATCCAAACCCAGAGTCATGGGAAAGCAGTGAGGTTGCTACTGAAATCCGAAGGATCGATTTGGCCTCGGCTTCGACAAAATTCAGGTTGCCAGAAGGGGTCCATCTGGTGCTTCCTACCCCTTCCTGCCGACCTTGCAGCCCTCCCCCGGGTCAGGCGGCTATATGCCACGATGCCCTTTCTTGTGGGATGAGGCTCCCCCTGCATCCCTTTTTCAGGGCACTGCTTAGGAGCTATAACTTGTGCCCCTACCAGCTGGCCCCCAATTTCTGGACTCAGGCTGTGGGGACTTGGTTGGCGTGGCAAGAGGTCAACCCGGATCATCCCATCTCACTGCACATCATTCACACTCTCTATACTTTGAAGAAATCAGTTAGGAGGGAGAGAGACGTGAGATCGGATGTTAAGGATTGGTATTATTTGTCCCCCAGAGGTTATTATACTCCCGTTATTACCGGTCACCCTACTTCAATAAAGAACTGGAGGAACCAGTGGTCCTGGGTTGCTGGGGAGTGGCAGAGTTCCCCTGTGGACCCTAGTCCAGAAATTACAGTTCCCCGAATTCTTTCCCTATCTAGTGAGTCTTATATTTGCTTTAGAGTCTTTAAGTGTCATGCGTCTTTTGCTGTTTCACCCATACTCACTTTTCTTGACTGCTTCTTAACATATTATTGGCTTATGGCAGGGGACACTTTTGCCCATCTCCTCCCTGACGCGGATCTAGCGACAGTGAGGCATCTATTTGCCTACAAGGGCACTTTCCAAGGGGTCATACAACAGAACAAATTATTCGTTAAGCACGGTCTTATGCGAGCTATGAGTAAGTTCGCCTCCTTATTGCTGTTACATCTTGTGTTTGTTCCTTCTTTTTTTGTTTTATATATAACCCACATTGTCCTCCTTTCCTTGCTAGGTTCCAAAGAATTCCCAAAGATTTCTTTAAAGGGCCTCATGGCTACGAAGGTTCCTCCGGCTCTGCGCCATGGGAGCGAGGTTGAAAGAAAGCAGAAAGCGGTCTAGGCCGACCTGCAAATTGGGGTGGCCAGAGAAGTGTCTGAGAAGTCTGCTGCCCAACTTCAGGGCCCTCTCCCAGCTCTACTGCCACCGCCCACTTTGCACCCAGTGGGTCCCCAACAACCCAACATTGCTGGAGAGGCCGATCCTGAAAAAGGCGTTGCCAAAGGGAAAGGGAAGAGGTCGGATAGAGGCGGACCCAAGAGGGGCAGGGAGACTAAGGATCCCCCAGTGCCACCTTCCTTTTCCGAGGATATTTCTGAGCAAGCACTTGAGGAGGAGCCTGCTCCCTTAAAAAGGCTCAGAAGGGGAAAAGGCAAGGAGTCCACTTCCGCACCTCCGCCATCAATGATCGAGGAGCTGGAGGACGAGCCATCCGTGCCCATGCCGGGCTTGGCTTATGAAGTTACACTGGAAGGGGCGGAAGAGCTTAAGCATATTAAAACCAGCATCCTCCCCAGAGATGTCACTTTCAACCCTTCATTGTTCGACTCTCCCAGTTCGCCTCCAGCCAGGGCGGCCTTAATCACCGAACAGTTTTGGACAGAGGGTTGGGCCGCCTTTTCCTCCAGTGCTACTCCGTCTAGGAAGCTGCTCGCTGCCAAGGCTATGAACGCCAGAACTCTGGCTCTCATTGACGAGGTAGAGTCCTCCGTGGAGGTAGCTCAACGGGATAAGAGGGATGCTGAGACTGCTCTCCGCCACGCCGACAATATGCTTAAGGAGATTAATGACCTTAAGGCCCAGCTATCCATAGCCCGCAAATCTTCTTCAGAAGAGAGGGCTAATGTGAAGCGCCTCCAAGAGGACAATGACAAATTGAAGCATGACCTCCATGCCTCTGAATCAGACGTGGCAGTCTTGTGCAAGAAATTGGATGATTCCAACCGGGCACAGTCTATCGCCTCTGAGGCCCTGGCCGTCGCTAATGCAGCCAAGTCGAAGTTAGAAGCTGAAGTGACAGAAGTAAACGAAAAGCTGGGGAGGGAACTGGAGGCCAGGAAGAAAGCTGAGGAGGACTACACTTCCCTGGAGAAACATATTGACTCCAGAATTTCTGAGGCCTTGGAGCGTACCATTGCGGCTAGGGTGCAGGAGGTTCTGGGTGAAGAAGTTTCTAAGGCATTTCAGAACTTCAAAGATACTTTCGAAGATACCCCGGAATACGAGGCTATGCAGAGGGTCTTTGGGAACTTGGGGGCCAGAATGGCCTTAGGGGATGTGAAGGAAGCTTTTCCGACACTGGACCTATCCTCCATTGAGGCTTTTTACCCCGAGCCTCAAGATGATCCTGCGGATCCTCTGGGCGTGTCTGATAAAGGCCCCTTGGAAGATGTCCCTCCTCCACAATAATCCTCTTCTGCATTTGTTAGCTTTAGCTTTTTGTTTTCTTCTTTTCTTTCTTTTTGTAAGTCCCCCGGCACTTCATATTGTACATTTCTCATTTTTATAAATGGAGCAGCTTATTCATATTTTGGTGCAGCAACGTTTTTTCTTTACTGCTTAAACATGAGTATTTCCAAGTGCGAGTTTCATAATTGTAAGATGATATGTGGGACATTGTAAATGTCTGTTTGTAAATGTCTTGATTTGTGAAATGCACACATTGTAAATGTCTGTCTGTAAATGTCTTGATTTGTAAAATGCACCTGATTTAGAGCACCTCGGACAAGCATAACTTAGTTCGGCAGGAGGGGCTCCTGTGCCTTTCCTCCTCGACCATTAGTCCAAGGCGATACCTAAACCTTTGGTCATGGATGGCCATATTTTGGGTGTGCTAGTCCCTCAAATCCGATGTGGTCATTCATGAGCGGATCGAATTTGTCATCACTTTGCAGCAATAATTCTGTTCAAGTTTAATCATTTGCTATACCCCCAGATCCGGCACAGTTGATGTACCTATTTTTGCTAATTAGATCTGATTTGACCAACCTTTGAGCGATTTTACCTTAAAACTATGTGACATCTACATTTACAACTTTGTATGAGCCTCTGTTAATGTCGCAGTGTAAATTCACCGGAGTTCCTTGTTTTTGACAAAGATCCTGCCTGGCGGAGGCGTGTTGTATTTGCGGCCAAAATAACATAAGAATTTTTTTTTACGTTTGTCTTTTACGCTTATGCACACAGCACTTAGTATATATATATATATATCTTGCAAACGCTTTGTCCGGATGTATGAACTAACTTAACGCACAAAGGATTTTGGTTTATGTGACAACATTTGGTTATATTTGAATGATTCCAAACATATTGCGCGGTGAATGACAGTGAAAGAGTGCAGCACCTTAGATTTGAGTGGTTCGAAGCATTTATTGTATTAAAACTCCCGATCCTTAAGTGGTGATCGTAGTTTAGCCTTATGAGAGTCCCTTGTCCTTAACAATTTTTTATGCATAGTGTGGACGTATGGCGTCATGACCAAAATAATTTTAGAATGTGCGTTTATCCATTATGGTTATCTAATAGAGATTGGCGTAACTCTTAACGTAGCTCGCCCACGATTTTTTGAAATAATACGATAATGTTGCAATCATAGAGGAATTTAGTTTTATTGAAAATAACGGCGAAGGTGGTCCGTGTTCCAAGGATTACATAGAGGTACTCCAGACAAGTCCTCAATTACGTATGTTCCGGGTACCACCTCGGCAACGACCTTGTAAGGGCATTCCCAGTTAGGACCCAGAGTCCCTACTCCTGGCTCCTGTGTTGAAGGAAGAACCTTTTTGAGGACCAAGTCCCCAATATTAAAGCGTCGGCTCTTCACCCTTTTGTTGTAGTATCGAGCCATCTTTTTCTGGTATTTGGCCATTACCTCTTGGGAATCATTCCGCTTTTCCATTAGGAAGTCTAAACCGGCCCTTTGCGCTTCCTCGTTCCTAACTTCGTCATAATGAATTTGACGAAGCGAAGGGATTCCGATTTCGACGGGGCATACCGCCTTGGCTCCGTAAGCCAGCGAGAAGGGTGTTTCACCAGTAGCGGTGTGCGAGGTGGTTCGAAGCGCCCATAATACTTGTGGTAGCTCGTCTACCCACGCGCCCTTTTTGAATTCCAACTTCATTTTCAGGGTATTTTTTATGGTCTTGTTCACCGCTTCGACCTGCCCGTTGGCTTGTGGGTGTTGTGGAGATGAGAATAGCTTCCTGATTCCCAAATCGTCACACAACTCATCCACGCTTCTGTTTTTGAACTGTTTTGCATTGTCACTAACCAGCGAATGTGGTATCCCGAACCGGCATATTATATTTTTCCAAATGAACTTGGTGGTGTTGGCCTCGGTGATCTTCATCAAAGGTTCCGCTTCGACCCACTTGGTGAAGTCGTCAATTGCTACTATCGCAAAGCAATTGTTACCAGCTCCTCTAGGCATAGGTCCAATAATGTCAACCCCCCACTTTGCAAAGGGCCAAGGGCTAGTCACCACAGTTAGCTCGTGATGCGGCTGATGTGGTATGGTCGCGTGTCTTTGGCATTTATCACATTTTCGCACAAAGTCATGGGAATCCTTTCGCATAGTAGGCCAAAAGTATCCCTGTTTGAGGGCTTTCCGAGCTAGCGATAAAGCCCCGGCATGGTTGCCGCAAATGCCCTCATGGATTTCTCTCATCACATATTGCCCTTCCTCTAGCCCCACACATCTCAGCAAATGAGAGGTATAACTCCGCTTATAAAGTAAGTCGTCCAAGAGCACGAAGTTCGCAGAGTATTTCTGCAACTTTCGAGATAATTCGGGCTCGTTCGGAACTGTCTGATGCTTTAAATAGGCGATTAGGGGGTTCATCCAGGATCCCTCTTCTTCAATCGCCAGGATCTCCGGTCCTGGCTCAATAGAAGAGGTCATCATGTGCTCTACAGGGATCAGATTGTGGAGCTCCGAATCACTGCTGCTTGCTAGTTTGGCCAAAGCATCAGCGTTGGAATTTTCTGTTCTGGGGATGTCCTGTAACTCCATTTTTCCGAAGTGCATAGCTAAATCTTTTACTTTCTTCAAGTAAGCGACCATAGAAGGTTCTTTGGTAGAAAATTGCCCATTGAATTGGCTTACAACAAGCTGCGAATCGCTGTTCGCCACCACGGACTTAATCTTCAACGCTTTTGCAAGTCTTAGCCCAGCTAATAGCGCCTCGTATTCAGCAACATTGTTGGAGGATTTGAATCCAAAGCGGTTTGCACTGTGTAATTTAAACCCTTCTGGGCTTACTAACAGTATTCCTGCTCCGGATCGTTCATCAGCCGAGGACCCGTCAACGAACAATTTCCACTTCTGTCCATCATGTTGGCTGTCCTCGGTGTTGTCTACCATTTCGACCTCAGGTGGATGGGTGAATTCAACTACGAAGTCTGCCAACGCCTGACCCTTTACGGCGGTCCGAGGCGCATAATGTAGGTCGAACTGGCTGATTTCTATCGCCCATTTCAGTAACCTCCCAGAAACGTCTGGTTTTTGCAACACTTGTCTCATGGGAAAGTTGGTGAGCACTTGTATGGAGTGTGACTGAAAGTAAGGACGAAGCTTACGAGAGGCTGTGATCAGTGAGAGAGCAAGTTTTTCCATATCTGGGTAGCGCGTCTCGGCGTCCAGCATGGCTTTGCTCACATAATATAATGGCAACTGGTTCCCATCCTCCTCTCGGATTAGCACTGAGCTAACAGCCTCTTTGGATACAGCCAAATATAGGTAGAGAGGCTCGCCAGATTCTGGTTTTGATAGCAATGGGGGGCGGCCTAAAGAGGCTTTCTGGTGTCCATTGGAATCGCTTTCCCCCCTTCAGGACCTTGAAAAATGGCAAGCATTTGTCAGTGGATTTTGAGACGAACCGGTTCAAGGCCGCGATCCTCCCCGTTAAGCTTTGCACTTCTTTTGGGTTTCGAGGCGACTGCATGTTTAACAAAGCATTGATTTTGTCCTGATTGGCTTCGATTCCCCTCTTATTCACCATGAATCTGAGGAATTTCCCATATGCTACCCCGAAAGCACACTTTGCCGGATTGAGTTTCATCCGATATCTTCTCAAAACATCAAATGCTTCCGACAAATGGAGGATATGATCAGCGGCGACCATGCTTTTGACTAACATGTCGTCAACGTACACCTCCATAGTGTTCCCCAATTGTTTCGAGAACATGCGGTTTACCAGCCTCTGATATGTAGCTCCCGCATTCTTCAAGCCAAATGGCATAGCTCTGTAGCAATAGAGCCCTCTATCTGTGATAAATGAAGTATGCTCTTCATCCGATTCGAACATAGGAATCTGATTGTATCCGGAATATGCATCCATGAAGCTTAGCAACTCGTGTTCCGCTGTGGAGTTGACCAGTTGATCAATCCGGGGCAATGGAAAGCTATCTTTGGGACATGCCTGGTTCAAGTTAGAAAAATCAATGCACACCCGCAATTTCCCATTGTGTTTTGGTACTAAAACAGGGTTTGATACCCACTTCGGATATCGAGACTCTCTTATGAAGCCATTTTTCAATAGCTTTGCGACCTCGTCTTTCAAGCCCTCATACTTTTCCGAACTCATGGGCCTTCTCTTTTGCCTGTGCCCTGGGCTTCGAGGATCCAGCTGGAGCCTGTGACAGGCCTCCTTCAATTGACTCTTGTATTATGTTGGCGAGTCCAGTCCGATCTGTAATTCTTTGATTGGATCAAGTGGGTCTACGCCGAAGCATTCCAACTTTTCGGCCGGGGTGGGGCAATTGTCACCTGCCATCCTGGGGTCTAGATCTGCTAGATCCTCTTCTAGGGTCATCGTGACATCCTTATCTTCAGATGGCCCTTCACCTAATCTTTCAGGGTCTGGGGCAGCCTCGGCCATAGGTACATCACTGATCATGTTCAGGCTCCGATCCTGAAACTTCCGAATTTCATTTGTGTAGCAAGCCCGGGATTCTGTTTGGCTTCCCCTTACAGTTGCAACGCCATGCTCCGTGGGGAACTTCATGCAAATGTATTTGGTATGCGTTACAGCCCCCAGGTCAATAAGGCCGGGCCTCCCAATTGAACCGTGGTAGGAGGAGATTTTGTCAACTATCAAAAATTCCATAGGAATTCTGGAGAGGGTCGGTGATTGCCCTACTTCAGTCATAAGTGTTATGGATCCTCTGGGGGTTATGCTATCCCCCGTGAAACATTATATTGGATTAGGGACTGGAATGAGTGGGGTGTTGATCCCCATCTTATCAAAAGTTACCCCGTATATCACATTTACCGAGGCACCATCATCCACCATCATTCGTGATAGCCCATTCCGAGCCACCACCACTCTGATGACCAATGCGTCGTTGTGTGGGAAGTGCATTCCAACGGCATCGTCTTGTGTGAATGTGATAGGTTCCGTCCGAGGCATCCCAACAGAATGGGAATGGATATGATAGTTCACGTTGACGGGCTGCTTGGCCTCTCTTATATACCTCTTTTGGGAGTTGTTTGTGCTCCCACCTGGGTGGGGGCCTCCCAGTATTGTGTCGATTTCACGAATGGGGAGGTCGGCTGTAGGCATAGGTGGTTCCCGTGTCTCTTTAGCATGTGCCGCGGCGGTATCTTAACCCTTATTCCTATCTCTTTGACGATTGTCAATCCTTTCTTTGGTTGAGTTCTTCCATGGAGCTCTCCTATCAGTTCGGTTGAACTTCTGGCCACCAGATTTTTGAGTTCTCCCTGTGTCGGGGGGGGGGGGGGAAGTCACCCCCCTTCTCCCCTGCGCCTTTTGTTCAGCTAACATTTGGATTTCCCTACAATCCTTTGTTGCGTGACCGTAATATCTGTGGTAGGCGCAGTAAGCCCCAATCATGGGCTGTTTTCCACTTCGGCTGTTTTTCGCTCTCCACAGAGCCGTGGGAGGATTTTGAGAAGGGGGTGTTAGAGTGCAAGTGAGGGATATCTTCCGTGATTTCTGCTGCAAAGCTAGATCCTGTCCCCGGGAATGGACGAGGCGCACCACCTCGGTTACCACCGACCCTATCCTTGTTTCCACCGTTTTTGAGGTCCGTTTCATTGGAGTATCCAATGTTGTATCTCCCTTGGGGGTGATTATCTCTGGCCCTAGCCATTTCCTCCGATACAATTTCTTCCTTCATCAGGTCTACTAGGGTATTGTAATCCCTTGGTTTCCTGCTCCGGACATCCCTCCAAAACATGCTGGTTATATCTAGCCCTCCTTTCAAGGCGGAGAACATCTCCGCTTCTGTGATATTTTCGCAGATATGCATTTCTTCAGTAATTCTAGCTAGGTAACTTTTCAGAGATTCATCCCTTCCTTGTCTCAGATCCTGAAGGCGTTGGAGTGGGAGTTGGCCAGGCCTCGAAGAAACAAAACCATTCTTAAAAGCAGTTTTCATATCCCTCCAACTGTGGATGCTGCCCGGAGGGAGTTTTTTGTACCATCGTATGGCACTCCCCTCAAGGGTTAAAGCGAAAGCTTTACATTTCAGTGCCGGGGTTGCCCCGGCTATTTCCATGCTGGCGCGGTAATTTAACAGGTGATCATCAGGATCACCTCGGCCAAAGTATTTTGCTATTTCTGGCATCTCAAAGTCATGGGGGACGGAGCATCTACGGAGGCCCTCTGTGAAGGGACTTACTTCCTCTTCGTCATCCAACTCGTATGACGGCAGCTCGCTGTTCTCGTCGTGACCGGAATACTCCGGGTCACGGTATTGGCCATAGGGCTGCGGAGCGTGCTCCTGCCTTTGTGGTGGTGGAACGCGGCCGTAGTTTGGCCTTTCATGGCTCTGTAATTCATTACGAGGGTTAGTCCGAACTGGTTCGGCTCTTCTTTCTTGCCTATTCCTAGGCTCATGTACTGATGCCATCCTTTCTCCCCACATACCTTGTTAGTCCCTGTACATTTGATCCTGCGACAAGGCTTCTTCAGCGCGTCGCTCGCACCTATTTCTAGGCTCTGCGGCATTATGCCGACCTGGGTCCGTTTGTCCCCGTCGTTGTCCCCTGAATAACCCTCCTATTCGGCTGAAAACTCTGCTGGATTTTGCGGGAGAAGCCTCCCTGCGTCTAGCTGGGAGTGGGTTTTGTTCCCCATGCGTTTCATGTTCTGGGTCTCTCTCGTAGAAGGGCTCGGATTCCACTTCGACGTATGCCTCTCGGTCCTGATAATAATAAGATACAGTGGCCGCCTCGGATGGTGAATAATGTGGCTGTGAGTATTGCTGAGGCATCACGGGTTCGTTCACAGCATACCCTCTGGCCATAAAGACATTCATTGCAGCAGTCTGTTCTATTTGCTGCCTCTGCATCTCCAGCATTTGGGCCGCCATAAGTGTCATGTCTCGCATCATGCGGCGATTTCGGTGCCGGCGAGGTGGATTAGGTTGTGCCACTTCCTCGTTGGCGTTTTCATGGATTTCTTGAGGAACTTCGTCCTCGCTGTGTTGGCCACTTCTTTCCCTACGGGGGTTAACATCACCGTCACTTTCATTCATGTTTCAGAAGAGTTTCTGGTCTTAGATTGCTCTTCAAGGATAGATAGACCTTTGTCCCGCTGTTTCAAGCCTTTTTCAAGGTTGTTTAAACTTATGTTTCAAAGTCTTTTACCTTTTCCAAGGGTGTTTATACTTATCTTTCAAAGTTCTTTACCTTTTTCAAGGTTATCCAGCTTATCTCTCAAAGCTCCTACCTTTTTCAAGGCCGACCAGCTTATCTTTCAAAGCTCCTACATTTTTCAAGGCCAGTCAGCTTATCTTTCAAAGCTCCTACCTTTTTCAAGGCCAGTCAGCTTATCTTTCAAAGCTCCTACCTTTTTTAGGCCAACCAGCTTATATTTCAAAGCTCCTACCTTTTTCTAGGCCAATCAGCTTATCTTTCAAAGCTCCTACCTTTTTCAAGGCCAGTCAGCTTATCTTTCAAAGCTCCTACCTTTTTCAATGCCAACCAGCTTATATTTCAAAGCTCCTACCTTTTTCAAGGCCAATCAGCTTATCTTTCAAAGCTCCTACCTTTTTCAAGGCCAATCAGCTTATCTTTCAAAGCTCCTACCTTTTTCAAGGCCGACCAACTTATCTTTCAAAGCTCCTACCTTTTTCAAGGCCAATAAGCTTATCCGCTCTATTGTAAGGGGTTATTCGTCCTTTTTTCAGGACTACCTTTCCATCTGTGGCTTTTTACCATGTGTTTTCGTGGTTAGCAGTATGGTTTCCCAAAAACGGCGCCAAAATGTTGACCACAAAATCCGAATG
The DNA here is from genome assembly GCA_963555705.1 of Ligustrum vulgare. NCBI lineage: Eukaryota > Viridiplantae > Streptophyta > Magnoliopsida > Lamiales > Oleaceae > Ligustrum > Ligustrum vulgare. The sequence goes on from OY743168.1 coordinate 83,808,967, forward strand.
GACCTTGGACCAACACGTCTCAGCTCTTCCCTCTTGAACACGTGGATCTCCTGCGCACTGTGACAAACAATTAGTTTGTAAAGGGGGCCGAGGTGGCTCCCTTTTGCACTCCGATGCCCAAGTCAGTACTCATTTTGGGCAAATATATATTGGGTGCGAGAAATATAAATGTGTAGAAGAGAGAAAAGGGAGTGAGAGAAGTATAGAGTTTATAGTGAGAAATTGCTAACCCCTTACTTGGAGACAATTGCGCTTCATTTATAGAGGAACTTTTTGTCTTGGATCACGACACGTGGCATACTTTACACTTGTCATCACCCTAGCTTATGGATGTGACAATCTTGCTTTTCAACCGTAATCATTGCTACATTTCGTAGGGGATGAGCGCCTGTCACGTCTGGGTAAAGGCAGTGTCCCATCACTGACTCCATCTCTCTCTTCTGGTCAACGCAATAAAGCGCTCCGGCTGAGTATAAAGCACATCGGCTGGGCGTTAACCAGGTCGGCTAAAGATGTTTGCTTGACATACCACCTCGGCATTCATCTCAAGGTGATATTCCAGGCTTCAGCTGTGGGTCAAGGTCCATTTGGCCACTATTGGGCCTTCGCTGGTGGATCACTGTACCTTTCTTTGGGCCCAGAGTCAACAAGAACGATAATTTGTTTGTTTTTTCTTAACTGTTAATTTTAAAATTTTAAAAAGTAATTAACCATGCCAAGATATTCTTTGCTATATTTTAATTCAAATTTTATGATATTTTTTCACAACAATATATAAATTGTCTTCCAATTTACTTAACTAAAAATTGAGATGATCAATATATATGAATATTGAAAACCTAAAATATCATAACTTTGATGCAATATCTTTGTCAACCTCGCAATTTCATTATTATTATTATTATTATTATTATTATTATTATTATTATTATTATTATTATTATTATTATACGTGTTGGTTTTCATTGTCAATGGTCAAAATATTGAATCTTATTTTTTATATGCGTGGTATCTATTATTAACTTTTTCATCGATTGTTTGAATGTTCAGAGTACATGGATATTGAAGATCCTACATTTAAATGTTCATTTTGCAAGGCGAATTTTTGGTTCGAGGAGAGAGTGAATAATCGTTACAAAACTTGATGATCATATTTTAGAAGGTCAAATTCTATGTAACAATAATGCAGGAAACAAGTTCTTTATTCCAAGGATGTCGTTGAGCCATTCGAATTCTAGGATACTTATTAGATTTCATAAAAGACAATTTTCATTGATTGTGTCATATACCATGATTATCAATAAGAGTCAGGGACAATCATTTTCGAATGTATTACTTCTCCCTAAAAGATTGATATTTATACATGAAACTAATATTTATTTGAACTTCTTCCTTATTTGTGAATGTTATTTATTTTTTTTAAGGATTCATTTAATTTCGCATAAAATCATTTTTATCCAGGCATTTCTTTCTGTGCATCGCACGGGATGATTCACTAGTTGATGATTAAAATCGATTTTTTAATAGAATTTGATATAAATTAATAAAACGTGGTTAGAAGTTGTGGATCCGATGAAATGTGTGGTTAAATTAATTATTAACTTTGATTTAAATTAAAATTTTATTTTAAATTATCCCAAACATGAACATAATATTAGACACTTTTTTTTTTTAATTATTAAAATATGCTCACAAATTATTTTAATTTATCTATGTATATTTTTTTTTTTGCACATTTTTGGTTACTTATCATAAATATTTTATAAAGCAATTATTGATTTATGATATTAGTTTACTCCTTAATATATTACACGTAATTTATTTATTAAGCTGACATTTAAAAAATTGTCTAATACATATTTCGAAAAATCGGACGAAAAATTTCAATAAAATATTAATATATTAAGAATTAAAGTCAATTTACCATGTACAATTTTTCTCTAACAATATCAATTACGTCAACTACTTTAAAAAAATATGAGTACTTAAAAAAGTTACTTTAGGCTCTGTTTGTTAATATATTTGCGTTTAAAAACACGTTTCTTTTTATGTTTTTGAGGTAAACGTGGTTAAAAAATGGTGAGAGAAAATATGTATAGTTAGAAAATGATTTGAGAAATTGTATTGTTTAAACACTTTGCCAAATAGAGACTTAATATTCATCATATACATAAGACGTGCACGTGCTTACTACTAGTCTCTATTAAAAATTAAAGATAAATGACATTATTCATTTATGAAATAAGTTAATCAATGCCAAAAGTGTTGGAAGAATTTGTGAATAGTGACGCCAAAATAAGTAGAATGATAGTTTGTAAATTCGTGCCGAAAATTGTATAGAGTAACAGAAAAGAAAATAAAAATAAGAAAAAGAAAAAGAGTATGGACAAAATCGAGGTAAGAGTTGGACTCTTCGTTCTTAAGTCGAATTTGCCCCGCAACGGTACCTACGGATTACGGCAATCAACTCCCAAGCTATAATGATTTCACTTGTGTTTGTAGCACTCCAAAACACAAGTACAACGAACAAAAATTTGGTGTATGTACTCCAAAGATGAAATTAAAGAAAATCAAAAAACAACAAATGCTATGATTTTGATTTTGGAGAGAAGAGATGATGATATATGTTTTGCATATCAAATTGTGAGGAATAGGACACCCAAAGGGTCCTATTTATAGAGTATAAAAGGGTGTGGACGAAATGATTGAAGCCAAACCATGCATCCTTTCCAAACCATGCACCTTTATGAAAAATGTGTCTTTTCACCGGACAACCGTGCGACCGCACGGTTATAATCTGTGTGGTCGCACGGATTTATGCAAAAATCCAGAAATGAATTTGACGTGTGATTGCATGGTTTCCTAACAATGCGGTCGCACGGTCAAATATTTTGACCTGATTTCGTCATTTTTCGTAATTTCTCATTAATCCGATATTGATTTTTCGAAATGCCAAATATACCCTTCAATACATGCATAGAAATCAAAATTCTCCTCGACCCCCGTGACCTGACCGGACAGGTCGATCCCCTTTTATGCGCCCCGAAGCTGCGAAGTGGCAAAAAATTTTGCCTAAACGAATTGAGCCGAGTTTTGAGTATTTGACCGAAGTCGACACGAAGTCATTTTAATCGATTTTCAATTCTCGATTTATTAACCAATATCCAACAAAAAGAAACGTTATGCAATATAAATAATGTGTATGTTGCAAATATAAGGTTTGATTATGTAATTTGAGCTAAAATTGAATTATTTTATCAAATATTTCTACTTGCTTGGTATTGGTGGATTTTTCCACCATTCTACTCAAATAGCCTTGGTTTTGATATGAAACCACACATCAAAAATCTAGTAAAGAAATCGTGAGTGAGAGAAGTAAGAGTTCAATTGAAGGCACTCATTTTTTATTTTTTATAGGACTTGTCATTTTTCAAACTTTCAATCACACGTTCTCCTCAAATAATTCTTATTTATCACTACCAGCTAACATCATATTTTCCTTTCAAACGTGCTAACATTGTTTAACAAGGGACTTTTTTGAGCATTTTTTTATTATAAATGAAATGGTATTGAAGTATTTGAGGAATATTTTCAGGGTTAACTAATAAGCTTTGCTTCATTAAATAAAGGTAATAATACATTATCCAAAGGAAAACAAATAGGATAAAAGGACGAGGAGGTTTCTTATTTCTCGTCCACATGAAAATTGAGCTTATTGCAAAAAGAGGTTTAACGGTATAACTTTTGTTTTTACCTTTGCATCTTATGAAAGAAGCGTAACTAATTTTTAAAAGAACTTCTTATCCTGTCATGAAGGTGCTTTTAGAAGTAGTAGTAATTGACTAGTTTCCTCTAAAACTAGTCAAAAGGGTGGATCTTAAAGCAACTCTTAACTCTCAAAATTCTTTTTGACTTTTGAAAATTGAAAATTTAAAGTTGTCTAAATTTTATGAACGAACTGTTCCAGATAAGTTTGAACAGTAACCAATTAAAGGTAAATTGTTTAGTTTTGATTTAGCGCAATACCAGATGAATCTTGCTGATGCAGATTCGATTGGATAGTAAAACGTAAATGGACAGAACATATTGTGCAGAAACGTACAAGAACACAATAATTTGAGTTTAATGTGGGAAAAACCCTATAGGGAAAACCCACGGTCCGCATTCTGCGGAGAAAAATCAATCACTATATAAGGAATGAGTTTATATAGATCAATCTAAATTATAGGATAAATCTACGCATAAACTTATCAAACATTCAAGAAATAAATCACTCTCTGATCCTTCTATGACATGTAATGTGAGCTGGCGTCCCACCACTTTTCAGTAGTTTTCTTTGAATCTACAACACTTTTTTCAGCAATCTCGAACTCCCATTCAAACACGATCCAAATCTCTCGTTTGATCTTCACGCTGAAATTCTTTCCTTCTCTAAATGATTGATTCCTCCTCCCAGAGTACTAAAGTCACAACACAATTGAAGCATTTAATATCTGTGCACCACACGGAAATTGGCTTCTTGACTCCTTCTTGTAGTGGACATGAATGTTTAAGCACCTCACGGATTTTTGTATTTCTCACACCTTAAAGAAAACGTCCCGCTTTCTTCTATTTAAGTGCAATGAAGTTACTTGTCCTCTAAGTTTCCTTATTGCAAAAGATCTCTATTACCTGCAAAATAAAGTAGAGATAATTAGAGAAAGGTAAGATAATTATTCTTGAATAAATTTTACCATAAATCAGGATATAGATAAATCATGAAGGATCTTACCATAAGTTAATCATTTACCAATCAAGTGATTAACATAAACTTGGACACCAAGAGTGGGAACCATATTTTCAGCCAAATCAAGAATCTTTACAATCAATCTTTTCGGCATTATCAAGAAACAATCTTACCGTATGTAGATAAGCTTGACTATGCTCGGCCCTATCAAGATGATGATCTTACCATATGCAAAGATATGTTTAAATATTTTCAGCCATATCAAGAATATCAAGAATAAGCTTGAATGTCAAAATAGATCATCAAGAAATTTATCAAAATCACAAGATATCGAGATCATGATCCTAATTAAATCAATATTTCTTGATCATTATCTTCCAATAATAAAATGATTGACACGAAAATAAGAGATTATATTTTATTCAAGAAATATTTGCGTAATTTAATTAAACTTAATAAATTACTAAATACACGCATTTAGTAATTAAATTAAGTTTTCTTAAATTATATATTTGTGGAAAAATAGGAAATGCCAACATTATTAAGTTAACAAAAATCATGTTGAACAAGCCATAAATATATAAAATATTATTAGAGTCCTCATTTTTAATTTTCACTTAAAATTCATATAATACGTTAAAGAGGCTTAATTTTTTTTAAAATTTTTTCACTTAAAATACTAAATCAGCTTTTTCAAATATTTTTAGACTCTTCATTTTAAATCAGCCTATTCTAAATTTGACCATAACAAGTCCATTTATGTGCACGTCAGGTTCATATACGAGGTGAATATATTCCATTTTAAAACTTTAGCTGGAATGATACAACAAAATTTTATACGTACTCAACTTTGTCATGTTTAGTAACTAATTAATCAGTACAGTAGTAAGGTCGAACAGCAATAATTTAGACATTCAATATCATGTTTTGTATGTTGAAATTTAACGAAGCTAGAAAGGTTAAAAAACGAAATACGTGTAACAATGTTAGGTGATTGCTAGGTTTAAATTTTAATTCTATACAATAATAAAAAAACATGTAATGAGAGTTGCATATACTTCTTTCCAATAATATTCATATTTGTGTATTATTCATAAATCATAAGCATTTTTTTTTTTTTCAAAAACTAATTTTTGAAAATAATTACTGTCGAAAACTATGTAAAAAAAAAAACCAAACATACACACACAAACACATGATTTTTTTTTTTTTTTAATGTTTGATAATTTTTCTTTGTTCATAAATAAAGAATTTTTTATTTTCTAGGTAAAATGTATGATTGAAAAGTATTTTAACAAAAGAGTAATTCTATGGAGACATTTTTAAGTGACATTATGATATGACGCACATACATTGGAAGGTGAGGTAATTATTTACATTATCCAATGTATATTCGACATGTCACAATTTCACTTAATAATGTCAATTTAAAATGTTTTCCTATAATTATTCTTAACAAAATGTGTGACTAAAAAGAAAAGTTATTTGAGAAAATGTTTTGTTTATAAACAAATTTACTAAATATAAGCTTATGTTACATTAGGCGGCCACTATTTGATTTAGTATGTGTTCAGTAATTGATTAGTTTATAATCATTTTAATTTCTAATATCACTTTTTAATCAAACACATTTTTCGAAATCACTTTTTAATCACAAATTTTACCTAAAAAGCACAAAAATTAAAAAATAACGACGGCTTGATAGCCACTGAACATAGAACATTGTTATTTATGAGATAAAATATGTGTTTTTAAGTGTGTGAAAATAAATGTATAATTAAAAAATAGTATTAAAAATTGTGTTATTTATAAATTGATTATAAATGATCAAACATATTGTTTGCTCTCTATTTGAATAAGATTTTGTTAATAAACAAAAGAACGTGGTGTTATTGAAGTAAAATATGTAGTTGGAAAATAATTTTGGAAAATGTATATATAAGTGTGTGTTCAGCAAGTTAGTGTTATAATCGGCACAATTTTTAACATCACTTTTAAACCACACATATTTTCTTTCTCTAATTTTAATCACACATCTTTTTTTCTCTAATTTTAACCACACATTGTACTTAAAAAATACAAATATCAATCATAAAGTGTTATAATAATTATCGAACACAATTTAATTTAAGAAAATGTATTGATTATAAATAAATTTAACAAAATAGAAAAATAAGTGGGTCCCGCATGGCTGCATAGATTTCTAATGATATTCACATCCTTTCCCATTTTGAATAAATGGGCACTGAATAAAAATAAAATAAAATAAATACATGGGCACTGAAATATTGGTAGGAGTTACTTTTTATTTTTTCCACTTCCAAAATTTTTTATTTTTGGGTTATGGCCTTCTGCCTGGGAAAGCATGTGATGATGACGTGGAGGACCCAGTAAACGGAGATGACACGTGCCCATGTCCTGCATGTTGACGTGTATTACTATTACCCACCAACAAAATGAGCTATTTGCTCATCCACCGACTTTCAGAGACTAATATCATCTTTAATATTTTGGATCGATTTTGAGGTAAGTACGTGAATGAGAGAAAAAGACACAAAATTCATGGATCTCACTCTAATATCTCTTCCACTTTCTTTCTATTTTTCTACACACAAAAGTCCTTAACTTTGGATTTTGTACTTGACTCATTTCATTATTTTTTTTATTAATTTATTTAAATTTATGTCAATCTCTCTCTTTTTTTTTTTTCATTTTCTCCTATCTTTTTTCTACTTTCAACATCCACCTTCTATTTAGAATTTAATCTTAAAATAATATATCTTTCTCTTTCTCTCTCATCCAAAGACCCTAAACCTTTCACACACTCATTAAAGATGCTCTAAGGGTACTGTATACGTTTGATTCACTTTCTTTCCCCTGGAAAATGATATTTTTCCGGCCAATTTCCATATTTTGAGTGTTTGATTGCTTTCGCTTTCCAGGCAATTGGTTTTCCCTTCACGTGTGTGTTTTTCTTATTTTGGTGGAATTCGTTTTCCCAACTAGATAATAAGTTTCATTTTTCAGATAAAATCTTGTACCATTTTTATCACGTTTGATTTTTTTTTTTTTTGTTAATTGATTTATTTTTTTCTCAAAAATTAACTTTATTATTATCAAGTACGAGTGTGTGAATTTTTTTTATTACAATAACTAAATTTTACTTTATTTACATGAAAAATAATATCAATCAAATAATAAATATTGGAAAATCCCTTAGTTTTTTCACCTAGAAAATTAGTGATGGCAACGGGACGGGTTGGAGTCGGGTTGGCGTGCCCCACGCGCCCTCCCCGTCTAGGATAATTTGCCCCGTATCAGCCCCGTGCCCCGATTAAAGGCGGGGCGGGATGCGGGGCAGGGTGGGTCAACAAATTGCCTCATTTAGTGAACCATTTATATTAGTGGGACAGGGCAAAACCAAATCACGAGCTTCACACACACACACACAAAAAAAATGTCCCTACTTGGTGTTAAAATTGGTTGTTATCATTATACACTGCATCAATAAAATTGCTTGAAGAAAGTAATTAGTCATCTACATTGCAGTTTTTCTTGCTGTGATTAACAATGTTGAATTGGAAAGATATATAGTAAATTACACTACACTAGAGAAGACTGAATTATTTTCTTTACGAGATTGACTTATTTTCTTTGATCTTTCTTGTCTGTCTTATACTTCCATAATTCATTTTTATGTTCAAATTCATTCCATTGAATGAACAATTTTGTCTTGCCATTCACTAAAAATGGAGGAAATGCAAAATAAAATAAAGATTGAGAATAAAAATAGTGAATGATCCGTTGATTTTCACACGGCATTGCTTTGTTAATAAGTCAAGCATACCACATTTTTTTTTTTTTTAAATTGGAGATCGGGACTGAGCAGGGCGAAACGGGGCAGGGCAGGGAAAAACCATCCCCGCCCCGTTTAGGTCGGGGCAGAGTTTTTTTGCCCCATATCCACCCCACTGATTCATTTATGCAGGGCAGTTCTGCCCCTAATGGGGGGCGGGGCTCCGCGGGTTACGATTTTCATAGTTCGTTTTGCCATCCCTATAGAAAATTAAATTAATCAAACACATTAAATTTTCAATTCCCTGAAATTCATTTTCTTTACACCCAAATTCCACCATCTCTATCAAACGCAGCCTAAGAGCCTAATTGGCAATGTGAAAAGTTGAAGTTTTTTTATTTTATTTTATTTTTTTAATAATGAATGTATTTTTTAAAAATATTTGAAAAGTCAAAAATCGTTGATTTAATTAAGAATAAATTGTTGAAATTGAGCTTATGTTTGAATCTCTTTAAATATTTCCTTTTTTTTCTACAATATTCAATCTCAACCATCCATTAAAAGTCAGTCCAAAATATTTGACTTTTCAATCAAATCTCAATCATATAATTTACTAAAAATCACTATTCATTTCAAAAAAATTCTTTTTAAACACTATTAAACACACACTGAGTTTGAAAAATTGAGGTGGAAAATTTTTCATTACCAAAAGAGCTCTAAGGTCCAAAGATCTAAGTATGTGTTCAACGGGCATGTTATAATAAATGTTTATAATCATTACAGTTTTTCAATATCACTTTTTAACTACATATATTTTTTGAAACTATTTTTAAATTACATATTTTACTAAAACAACAAAATTTTGATCATAATAAAAAACAAGGCCGCCGAACAGTCGCTAAGTGTAGCAATGATTTTTTGATTTGGTCACTGAGCTTTCGCTTATTCCAAATTAACCATCCAACTATAAGATTTGATTCATGTTGGTCATTGAAGTTTTAATTTGTTTCGTGTTGGTCACTTAATTAGTCTCCTTGTAACTCATAAATCAATTACAGACTACTATCATTCCAAAAAGTTTTTATATGGGTCTCCCGTCCCGTCAACAATGGCAAAATACGTGGTCATTTTTTAAAGTTAAATGATTATCAAAAGTGAGTGTCCAATAAATATTTATTAATTGTGACTCCTACTAAACATGTGGATGTTCATATTTCCCCCCTTCTAGTAACATGCGAGCTTATAATTTGTTAGTCTCTTCTTTATTTTGTAATTCTTATCATATAGTAAAAGAGTAATATTATTTGTAAACATTGTCGATGTACATCGGTCCACGTAACTCACATATGCTTCTGTTTGGTTATAATTAAAATTTGATTTTAAGTTAACAATTAATTTTAATCATAATTTTATGGGTCACATAACTTTTCAACCACACATTTAAATAACTTTATCAAAATCTAATTAAAATCTGATTTTAATATATACAAAAAAAGGAGAAAATAAGTAATGTTATAAATAAGCAATGCTGATGGACGACAATCATATCGTAGTAGTTTATTGTTGCGTCACCCTACGATAAATTCATTATAACTTCATTCGAGAATGTCAAATGTTTGTTGTCCATCTGACTTATCAAATTGAACACTCCTTCCATCACACAATGATAAACTCATTTTTTTTTTATTTGTTCCATATTATATATTTTTTTTCTTGTTGAGAGTATATTAATGTTTTAATTTTCTAATATCATATTTAATATGCATTGTTATCAATAAATATGAACTACTAATTATTCAATGTAGGGATAATAAGTAAAACATAAGTAAATTTATGATTTCAACATATATTAATTATATTTTCTTAATTTATAAGAAAATAGAAACAAACTTATTTTTATTGGACGGAGGAAGTACCATTTTTATTAGATACGAGCCACATGCTCAACATTCTTTTGACTTTAGAAACTTGTAGAAGATTAAGAGATGGCAAAAAATCTGACTCGCCTCGAATTCAACTCTAATGAGGCAAAAAAACCTATCTCGTGAGTCGTGGAAGGGGCGGGTTTTGGTCGTCCCGTCCCCAATTATTATTAGAAAAAATATACAGAGGAAATAAAATGAAAAAGTGTAGGAAAAAAAAAATAATAAAATTAAACGGCACTAAGGGGTTTGCTCCACCCCGAAATTTGTGGGATGAGCAGCGAGTTTGAGATTAATTTTTTTGTGTAGCAGGGCACAGGGCCAGAATACATGTCCATTGCCATCACTATTAAAGATTAGGCCCTGTTCTTTTTACTGTTTTGATGTCATTTTCTGTTTTTATTTTCGAAAATATTAAAAACAAGGTTTTGGACATTTTGTTTGTATTTCAACAAAAAATACTCAAAACGCGAAAAATGGGTTTTGAGATTTTTTTTTAATATTATATATATAAGAATCATTATAACTTGAAACTAAGTTTAATATATATATATATATATATATATATATATATATATATATATATATATATATATATATATATATATATATATATATATAATAGAATTATCCTAACTTGAAATTAAGCTTAAATAAAGTTTTATTGAATTCAATATCAACATTAAAAAAAAAAAAATAAGTGAAAATTCTTGTTATATTTCAAAAAATGCCTTGATAAATGGACTCTGGTGGTAGTATTCTATAAGAAAATTAATTAAAAATAGTTTAAGTAGTATTCTGCAAAATTAATTGTGACTCCTACTAAACATGTGGATGTTCATATTTCCCCCCTTCTAGTAACATGCGAGCTTATAATTTGTTAGTCTCTTCTTTATTTTGTAATTCTTATCATATAGTAAAAGAGTAATATTATTTGTAAACATTGTCGATGTACATCGGTCCACGTAACTCACATATGCTTCTGTTTGGTTCTAATTAAAATTTGATTTTAAGTTAACAATTAATTTTAATCATAATTTTATGGGTCACATAACTTTTCAACCACACATTTAAATAACTTTATCAAAATCTAATTAAAATCTGATTTTAATATATACAAAAAAAAAGAGAAAATAAGTAATGTTATAAATAAGCAATGCTGATGGACGACAATCATATCGTAGTAGTTTATTGTTGCGTCACCCTACGATAAATTCATTATAACTTCATTCGAGAATGTCAAATGTTTGTTGTCCATCTGACTTATCAAATTGAACACTCCTTCCATCACACAATGATAAACTCATTTTTTTTTTTATTTGTTCCATATTATATGTTTTTTTTCTTGTTGAGAGTATATTAATGTTTTAATTTTCTAATATCATATTTAATATGCATTGTTATCAATAAATATGAACTACTAATTATTCAATGTAGGGGTAATAAGTAAAACATAAGTAAATTTATGATTTCAACATATATTAATTATATTTTCTTAATTTATAAGAAAATAGAAACAAACTTATTTTTATTGGACGGAGGAAGTACCATTTTTATTAGATACGAGCCACATGCTCAACATTCTTTTGACTTTAGAAACTTGTAGAAGATTAAGAGATGGCAAAAAATCTGACTCGCCTCGAATTCAACTCTAATGAGGCAAAAAAACCTATCTCGTGAGTCGTGGAAGGGGCGGGTTTTGGTCGTCCCGTCCCCAATTATTATTAGAAAAAATATACAGAGGAAATAAAATGAAAAAGTGTAGGAAAAAAAAAATAATAAAATTAAACGGCACTAAGGGGTTTGCTCCACCCCGAAATTTGTGGGATGAGCAGCGAGTTTGAGATTAATTTTTTTGTGTAGCAGGGCACAGGGCCAGAATACATGTCCATTGCCATCACTATTAAAGATTAGGCCCTGTTCTTTTTACTGTTTTGATGTCATTTTCTGTTTTTATTTTTGAAAATATTAAAAACAAGGTTTTGGACATTTTGTTTGTATTTCAACAAAAAATACTCAAAACGCGAAAAATGGGTTTTGAGATTTTTTTTTAATATTATATATATAAGAATCATTATAACTTGAAACTAAGTTTAATATATATATATATATATATATATATATATATATAATAGAATTATCCTAGCTTGAAATTAAGCTTAAATAAAGTTTTATTGAATTCAATATCAACATTAAAAAAAATAAGTGAAAATTCTTGTTATATTTCAAAAAATGCCTTGATAAATGGACTCTGGTGGTAGTATTCTATAAGAAAATTAATTAAAAATAGTTTAAGTAGTATTCTGCAAAATTTCAAACAAAATGTGTTTTCCAGCTTTTCATTTTCAAAAACAGTTTTCAGAAATGACTAACCAAACGCATTTTCAGCAAATTTGAAAACAAAAATAAAAACAGGAAACACAAAACATTTTCGAAAATGAAAATACAAAATAAAATACAAACAGAACTAGGGATGACAATAATACCCACGAACCCGATACCCGATGGAGACCCGACATAAATGGACGGGGATTACCCGACTAAATGGGTTCGTGGGTAGGGTGTGGAGGTAAATTTTAAAACCCGACATGGGTATGGGTCGGGTGTGAGTTTTACTACAATACCCATACCCGACCCACATACCCATTAATTTCCTTTAAAAATTATGGAATTTAAAACAAAAGTGATTGTTTAAAAAAAATAAAAAATAAAAAAAATAGAATCCAAATATCTATTGATATTGTTATCGTTTAAACCTTAATATGTTTAAACTATTAACTTTGTTAACGTCTAAAAAAATTGTTCAAATTCGCTTGTATAATTTCAACATATAACAAGATTTTTTTAACTCAAATTCAAGTGAAGCCCAATATTTAATTGATTCAAGTTAATCCGGAGCACCTATAATTTATTTATAGCCTAAAAAAATAATAATAAAAAAATATATTTAGTAATGGGTTTTAAATGGGTATAGAAGCAAACCCGCCTCCGACCCGCACCCAACCCGCACCCGACCCGCAAATTTTAAATGGGTATATGGGTAGGGTATGGATGTTGTAAATATTTAGTGGGTAGGGTACGGGTTTGGAAAACCCGACCCATTGCCATCACTAAACAGAACGTCACCTTAGCCTTCGTTTGAAGATTTTATAAACCATATATTATTGTTAAATTTCATTTCATCTTTTACCATACATTTAATGGATTCACAAGTATTACCTACTCATTCACCATTAATTTCTATAAATTATAAAAAATCTCACATACGGAGGCTAAGGTGACGTTCTATTTGTATTTTATTTTGTATTTTCATTTTCGAAAATATTTTGTGTTTCTTGTTTTTATTTTTATTTTCAAATTTGCTGGAAACGCGTTTGGTTTGTCATTTTTGAAAACTGTTTTTGAAAATAAAAAGCTGAAAAACACGTTCTGTATAAAATTTTGTAGAATATTACTTAAACTATTTTTAATTAATTTACTTGCAGAATACCATTGGCTCAAACTTAATTTTTTTTTTCACAATACACTGAAAACAAAGTTACACGCAACACACTAATGTGAGCATTAAGAGTCTATATTAACACAACTTGGTCAGGTTCGAGATTTGAGGAAGTTCCATTAAAATCCAGAAAATACAAGTTCTTTTAAAATCACCAGAGTCCATTTATTAAGGCATTTTTTGAAATATAACAAGAATTTTCAATTAATTTTTTTTTTTTTTTTGGTAATGTTGATATTGAATTCAATAAAACTTTATTTAAGCTTGGTTCCAAATTAGGATAAATCTCAAAAAAAAAAAAAAAAAAAAAAAAAAAAAAAAAAAAAAATCTTTATTTAGGTTCAGTTCCAAGTTAGGATTAAAAAAAAAAAAAAAAAACTTTATATTAAGCTTAATTTAAGTTAGGATAATTCTTTAAAAAAAAAAAAATCCCAAAATACGTTTTCCGCGTTTTGAACATTTTTTTTTGGAATACACATAAAACGTCCAAAACGAGTGTACAAATTTTTTTTTTTTTTCGAAAATGCGTTTTCGAAAATGGTAAAGAGAACACGTTTTTAGTGTTTTCGAAAATAAAAATAGAAAACGACCTCAAAACAATAAAGAAAAAACATGGCCTAAATATTTAACTAGATTTTGTTACATTTATAAATAATATCAATCCTTTTCAATTCCACTCTATAGAAGTATTATCTCCAAAGTAAAACTACAAAAAATTCTTTCATTTAATTTGAACAAATTACTTCATTGTAAGTGATTTTAGATCAATTTGCTTCCTCTAACTTCACCATTTATACTAATCACGCTCTCTCACTTTAGAAATTAAGAGCATATTTAATTGTGCTTAAAAGTTATTTTCTTAACAAATAAGTTAAGATTCAGTTTAAATAAATAATATTTCATTACTAAACTAAATAGTAACTTTGAAAAAATTTATTTGGACACTTAAGAGTAATTTAGCTTAAATCTTTGGAGTACATCCAAATCTGAGTTCCACGAAATGTTAGGAAGAATGTGGGAGAGGTGGGGAGAGGGCTTGTGACAAGATGGAAAAGCCCATTTAACGAACTTGTGCCCATGTTGGTTGGTGTGTGAATTTGTGGGCCCAATTTGCCATACATCACGCATTTAAATTAAATAAATAAAAAAAATCTTTGCTTAACAATTCTTCGGAAAACATAATTATTCTTACAAAAAGTGGTCAATTAGGTCCATATTTAAGGTAATTTGTTGTTTAACACGTACATTATTTACTCCAAATTGACTTGTAAACTTTTAATTTATTATCCTTGAATTTAAGAAACATTTCTACAAATATTAGGTATTATTAGTAAAGGAAGCAAGAGTTGCTTTTTCTATTTATTTATTTTCTCTAGGAAAAAATATTTGATACAGATTTTATTTTATTTTTGGGAGTTTCTCGAATTTCTAGGCTGGAATTAGCTGGTTTGCATGGAAACAACAAGTAGGGTCCAAATGCAGCTAACTCTTCACCAACCTCTTCTTGTAATTTCAATTTCTGGAACAAAATCATTGTGTTATTAACTTCTTCAAACATTTGATAGCTTGCACGTTCGGTTTTCTTGGTGGATTTTGTGTACGAGTTAGGAATACACACGTGCCTCATTCAAGAATTGATTTTGATTCAATCCATTGGAATTAATAGAAAGGAAAAATCCTTTCAAATCTCTTTTTGTGATTCAAAGTCGTTATGTTACGTTTATCATCACTTGTTCTAGTCATGGAATGGATGAAATAAACCAGGAAACGGATTTTTGTTCAAGAACGAAATTTTATTGAAACTTTATTGGAACTGTCCATATTCAATTCATCCTTCGAAATCCTATCATACCCTGAATCTGAAGAAATTGGATGCAATTTTTACATACAAAATGTATTTATGCATATCTTAGGCTTCAAATTTTAGAGAAATGCTTTACATCCCCGTGTTGAATGACTGTTGACTGCTGCATCATGAGCCATGTTATCACATGAGCCATGATCCAACAGTCAATGCCGAGCTGCCACCTCAGACTGGTTCTCATCCCACTGAGGATGATTGTGCTCTAGATTTTATCACTTAGCTGTGAGCTCTTAACACCAGCATTAATCACCAAGTTGCAGTTTGCATGAACACATCATTTCCCATGTTTCCAGATTCCAACTCTGTTTTTTTCCCATCCTCGAAGTCATAATACATAGAGTTCTTCACATGGTTTCAATTTTCATAGATAAGAGCATTTACTATGCAATGAAGATATACTGAAAACACGTTTTATAGGTCAAAAAATAGTAGTAGGTATGCATGAAGACAGCTACAAGAAAAGCAAAGGGAACCTGAAAATAAAGAGTTATTTATCTTCTTGGATGGTACTTGCAAACAACTTAAAAGTTATTCCTATGGAAAACAAATATTTAGGTAACATGAACCTCACAAGTTATTCCTATGGAAAACAAATATTTAGGTAACATGAACATCACTTTAGCAGTAAAGGAAAACTCAAAATCTGCTAACCCAGAAGCTTTTTATCTTCATTTTACAATTATTTCCAAGAATTAATAGTCACTAGACCTCATCGAGCTCGTTGGATTTTAGCAACCTGCCATCTTTTTCCAGTTCGTTAGACAGAGATTGGCGTCTCTCTTTACCTCCAGGCAGAGCTGAAATGTGGCCATAACAAATCATGCCTATCACTGCAACAATCATTCCCAAAACCACGTGAAGATTTAGTCCCTCTTTTCCGAAGAACAAAAATCCTACTGTTAAGATAAGAATGGTCTTCATATGACCAAGCACTTGAAATGACACTGCTGTGAATCTGCCGATGCAGATGAATTGGCTCAGATTGGTTCCAATTGCAATGGTACATGATAAGATTATGAACAGCTGCAGAAAATAAAATGATTCCTAGTTGTGAGTGGTTGATGAAAATGAAACAAGTAAAATGGAGACGTATATTTATTAAAACTGTACATAATAAGATGAAATTTAGCAGGATAACAAAATTCAAACTTCTCCCATTTAGCAATTTCCCAAAGCTCTCCTTTGGCTACTTGGCTAATCAAAACCGACTCCACCATTCCCAAGATCCCAAATAAGAATTTTTTTGATATAGTCATTCTTGTTCAGTCCATCTCCCTCTTCCTTCCTTCCGCCTCCCTTACATAAAAGAAAATTTATGCAACAAATGAACAAACATTCGGTAGATCTGATGTTCTAATAAAGTTCAATGAGTAACCAGTTCACATCCAAATTCCACTATGAGTTCCATCATATCAAACTCAATGAGAGATTTCCTAGAACTTCCCACATCCCACATCCAACCCAAGGCTTACATCAGAAGTCCATGTCTACAAGGTGGAGAGCAGCAAGTGTGGCCTGTCATAATTGTGAGAACCAAGTGCTATATTATGGGGAGTGAGAGCCACCTCAAGAATCCCACTCTACCTACAGCTAGGGATATTCCTCCAAATTTGATTATAGATTATTTGTCTTCTCGAGGACATTGAGGATCTAATAAAGGAGTTAAACCCATGGTATAACGTAAAAAATGAGGGGTTGGGTGACTAGAATAAGATTGCGACTTGTGTAAGCAATGGGACATTACTTGAATAGTCATTTAGAAAGCGAACAAGCAATTAGTGGGTGTCTATAGACAACAAATTCCTTGTGGGGTGCCTTGACCAGCAGGTTCATAATGTTACAGCTTCCATCCAACTTAATGGCCACATTTAACATAAGTACCAATTTGAGCCTTTGGTTTAAACTGGGATAGCAGTGGAATGGAATGGAATGGAACTTTGAGCTGAATGAAACTGTAGATTAGTTGAAGAATGCCCTACATCTAACAATGTCTTCCTCATGTCACATTCTAATTAGTGTTACAACAGCCTTATCTGGCTGTTACTTGAAAATTTCATTTTTTTGCAGCAATATATTCAGCATGTTCATGGAAAGATAGACAGTTATTCTGCTTAAATGCTGAATTTCAGTAGAACTATTTCACTAGCTCTTACACATTAAGAGGCCACTCAACTGCACAGCCAACAGGGCAAGGACTACAAATATGACATGGAAAATGTTGAAGAACTATTTCACTAGAATTGCCTAATCAAATTATCTCATGGCTTATGCGTGACTGGAAATGATCCCTGAATTTTTGAAGAGTAATAATTAAGACTAGCGGTATAATTAAATTCAAATATAGAACTTCGGACTTGTACTGTCGCAACATAATATGTTATACGTACTACATTGAAACACTTAACCTCGTCCCCCTCCCTTTCCCTGAAACCGAAATGAGCAATATTTTATAGCTAAAAGTACATGCAATACAAACGAAAAATGTCAGGCCTATGCAAGGTATAATGCAACAAAATGAGAGAAGCAACATCATAAGCGCCAGAATTGTGTGCCAACAAAAAAAATTATGCATTCTAAAATTAAAATATTATCTTTAAGGCGCCTAAACACTTACCATTGATGTATGAGTATAGTTATACAAGTCAACCCTCTTATCTGTCAACCAGTAGTCCATAAATGGCCCGACTAACAACAAAGATGCAGCTTGAGGTGGTGCAGTGTGCCCTAATAGGTTGAAAGAACCAATTGAATGCTTCCTTTGAAGAAAATGAACGTACTGGCACACAAGACAAAATGAAAGAACCAAAATATAAGTCTCAGTTAATTTCACAAGTAAGGAAATATATTTGATAACTTAAAAATAGTTCAACCTAACAGATTAAACAATAGCATGCAACTACAGAAAATTTAGGAAGTGTGCCTCCTTTTATGAGGTACCAATGAAAGTTATGGAAAGTTCATTGCGAGTGAGATGAGTATGACTAGGTTGATTTTCCTAAGTATATTCCATAATAACGAAAAAGAGCCCCAACATGAAAGAGAGAGACACTTGACCACCAAACAAAATGAAAAATACGATTTCAGAACTCGTTCGAAAATACTTCCCAGATTGTGCACGCTCCAAACACTTACCATAAGCATTGACCAGTGACAGTTTCCCAATCAACAAGTCAACATTACCATCCAAAAATATTACAGGTTCAAGGAAAGATGACTTACATACTGCTGAAGAGAAGTGCAACAAACTGCTATGAAGGCAGCAATAAAACCTTTGGCATTAACACTCACATCAGTAACTGTACAAATTGCAACACCCAATAGAACAACTAAAATGCTTAGTTTGGTCCCCCTTGAGTATCGCACGTTGTCCAAAACAATTTCGAGAAAACATGACACGGGGATCATACTCAGCTTTGCAATCTGATATGTTAAAAATTAGCAGGAGCAATAGATGTTGTACAAGATAAAAATCTAATATATATCTGAACTGACCTGATAGAATCCCACAGAATTCCACATTAAACTAACATTCATTCCAACAATAGAGAAATTAGCAAATAAAACATATTTCAGAAGCTCTGAAAAGGGAAGTTGAGAACTCTGGATATATCCAAGTCGCTTAAGAATTAGGGTCATCAGGGTAGTTGCAACAAAATGTAGACCAGTTAACGTCGTAGCTGCAGGACAGATGGTAGGAAAAGGATCAGGTAGACAGAGTAACAAACACGAGATATCAATTTCTCAATTTAACTGCATGATTACCACATTATGTTAACATAATTTAACAAGCTTCTCAGGGTGATAGAAAAACTAATATCTAACAGTTTCAAAATCCCGTTGATTGAGAATACATAGATTTCTTTCTTTCCAAATTCCAATTGTAGAACAGATGGAGGTTTCATATACCAAAATGAATAAACAAGGATCGTTCAAGATTTACTGCTTTAAACATGTCTGGATTTAACAAATTAATTAACCATTACGGATCATGCAATTTTTTCATTTCCCATCCTTTAGCATTGTCAATAAAACAAATATAGATTGTCTAAGATGATAAGCTGATGACCCTGACACAGATAATGTAATGGACAATGACCATGAGACAAGACATGATCAGCACATATAAAGAAATTAGACACTCCATATTATAACCCTCTGTTCCTCGCCCCCCCACCCCAAAATTTTTAGGGAAAAAGAAAATGTAAAAGAAGGCATGGATGGAACCATACCTGAAAACATGCACGAGGGTGGAGAAAAACAGGTCATGAGTTTATCACATCATCAATAGATTGAGAAAGTTTCAAAACTGATATGATGGATAGAACTTTACAGACTTTGATTAGACAGCAACTCTTAACAATTACTTAAAATAGACCCCTAAAAAGTGTTCAAAATATGCTAAATTTTGCGTATCTGAGTGAAAATATTAAGAGAAGTGTGTCGACACGCGGGTGTTGGTGTAGTGAGACTAAAGGAGGAGCAAAAAAACAGACATCTTAGTGGGGATCACATTCGTGAATCAACTATTCAGGAACGGATGTTTTAAGTGTGAGGAATTTTTGCCTTTGATGAGAATGTTAACATACGATATCTGTTAAGGAATAAATATCACATCAAATAAATTTTAAAATTCTTACATAATTTTCAAGAAATTCACAACATCTTAGATGTAAGCACATACAACTACATATGCAAGGAAAAAAAGGAAAATACAAAAATAACCAAGTCTCATTTGACTTATCACTGCACCTTTGGATCATTCAACTAAATAAAGAATGCCGCATGCTCAATACTTTGCAATATGTATACATAAATTCAGTTGGATAGGCAGTGTCTATTACTGAGATTTTCTAATCACCCACATAGTGATCAGAACTGCAACTTTCAACCAAATACAAACCAGCAAAGAACTTTCATTTTGTACTCGGGTGCTCATTAGATAGCATAATATCAGGAAAAAAAATGAAGAGACTACCTCGAGTATTATGTGAAACATGAATGCAATAGGCAAAAATAACGTACCAAAGGTATAACCATAGGTAGCCAACAAAGTTTTATTGACAATAATAATTCCAACAGAAGTAACAATATTGAACATCCAAGCAGCTACATCAAGAGCCGCTTTCTGGTCATCCTTGCTTGTCGGAGGCATAGTTTTCCACTGCTTCAAAAGAGGCTAGATTTCTAATGATCTTCAGCTTCAGGAAAGGACAAATACTAGATCAATTTAGAGCTGGAACAAGATCATCAGGTCCAGAATTTATTTCTCCATTGACCAAAAAAGTGAATTCCCAGATAATTTTCAAATATCAATCAAACTTAGTAGTGTAATCTAATTGACCAAGATATATTACATAACATCAGCATAGTCTCGCCAAAATTGAACGAAAAGTCACAAGTCCACATTATTAAAGGTCTATCACAACGCACAAAAGTTATCCCCTTTATGTATTGACCCAGATGACAAAAAGGAAAAGCTAAATTTCGCAGCTACTGGAGATTATTGAAATCCTTTAAATGTTTGATATACCAATTACACATTAACCAACCAAGTATTTAATCTTGTATACAAGAAATGATCGAAATAAAACATATTAGTACATGTCAACTATGCAAGTTAAATATAAATATAACGGGAAAACAGCCAGTACTATCGTCCAAGAAGTCATAATTCAATCTGTTTATATAAAATACCCTTTTTCTACCACAGATCCCCTTAAAACACACTCGAATAATCATAACAATACTCAAAAACCCAAAAACACCGAAATTAAAATCAACCAAAACAAAGGAAAGGAAAGGATTTTCAATACTTACATGTGACAAGTTGGTAAATGCGTTGCATGAAAAATATCCATGTGGGTATGAAGGTAGTGTTTAAATAGGGGAAATAGAAATGGTTAAACTGTTGAAAAAGTTCCCTTTGCACTATTATGAAGAGACGTAAACTGGAGAAAGAATTCGTCTGTTGTGTCTATTCGTGTATATACTATATAGACGTCTCCGTTGACTAGTAATTTATACAAGGGAAAAATAACTCTCTTCCTAGTTCCTTCTAACCAGAGGTGTCAAGGACTGTTCGATTGAATCCGTGAACATCAACCCGAATCAACTCGAGATCGCTGGCCAACTCGTTACCCGAACGGATGATTCATGGGTAAAAAAAATGTGAATCATGAGTTTCGCGAGTAGAGGTGGCAAACAAGTCGAACCGCTCGTCTGCTTGTTGGCTCGTCTCGTCAAATGAACGAGCTCGTGGGCGAGCCAAGCAACCTCATTGAAACACGAGTGACTCGTTGGCACAAGCCACGAGCTCGTGCCAACGAGCGGCTCGTCGACTCGTTTAAAACAAAGAAAAAAAATTTAAACATTTTTGTTACGTTTTTTTCGTTCGAAAACACAACACAAAAAAAAATAAAATACACGAGATCAACGAGCCGAGCTCGGCTCGACCCATGAGCTCACGGCTCGTGGGCCAAACTGAACTCGGCCAGGGTCAAACGAGCCGAAGCTCGACTCGTTTGACACGAACTCGTTGCTCGGCTAGTCCGTTTGACGAGCCGAGCAATCCGAGCCATGGGCCGAGCCGGCTCGGCTCGACCCATTGCCACCTCTATTTGCGGGTTACAACTTCACAAGCTGTGTTTAATACATTGACCCGTGAAATAATTAGAAATGCATTTATGCCCTGTTCGGCTACTGTTATAAATAATAATGATTGACGTTATTTGTATTTTCTAGGTAAGATGTGTGGTTAAAAATTGGAGAGAGAAAATATGCGTAGTTAAAAATTGGTATTGAAAATTGTGTTTATTATAAACAAAACTACTCGAACAAAGGCTAATAGTTATTATTTCTTTATGTCGTATTTAACTTTGTAAATTTAGAAGTAATTCATATAACATAAGATATAAATTTGAATTTTTGTAAATATTTCTTTGTATAAATATGAATTTAACATTTCGTTCATTTTGTATTTAACAATTTTAAAAAAAATATATATTTTTCTACAAATCGAAAAAATTCTATATTTTTATTTATACGGGCCAAATCGAAACGATCGGACCAGTAGGTTGTCCTGAGTTGTAGTTCAACATTTGTGGGCGGCCTGTAAACCCACAGTGGGCAAGCTTTTTCACGAGGCTCATATGCCCGGCCCGAATCACGCAGATTGACACCTCTACTTCTAACTTGGACTTGTTTGAAAAACATTTCAGAAAGTGATTTTTTAGCCAATGTTTGACAAGCATGTTTTTATAAGAAATTTTTTTTAACAAACAAAACCATTGGTTAGGGGTGGGCGTGGGTTGGGTTGAGTCGATTTTTTGCCCAACCCACTGTGGTCGGGTTGATAAAAAATCAACCCAACCCAATCAAAGTATGAGTTCAAACACAACCCAATCAAGTTTCGGTCGGGTTGAGTTGGGTTGGGTGGTTTGAACTTTGATCCAATTAGCAAAAAATCTGGAAAATTAAAAAAATTAACCTCATAAATCAACTATTAAATCAAATCAATTATATACAATATAATACGTTCAAATATAATAAATTGAATGCTTGCTAATAAAACTAAAATATATTCAAACCATATTTGAATTTTATCCAAATTAAAAATGGGCTTGAGATTCTTGAAATTTAAATGGTCCTATATTTTTAAAAGGAAAAAATACATAACTACAATACTTTAAATTTCATTTTCTAAAACTAACAAACTTAATATTTATTTTTAAAAATCAAGTGTTTAATAATTAAAAACAAATATAATATTATATATAATATAAACATAATTATCTATTATGTATTATATTAAAACTAAAATAATATTAAATCAAAAACTCAAATTTTGACGTCATAACATCCTTCATCCCCGCCCCCACCAAACCTACGCACGCACCCACCTACCCACCTTACCCTAACCTACCCCAAAAATAAGTTCCCCCCCCCCCCGATGTTTTCCTATCCCACCCCACCTCACCGCAAAGTGACAAATTGATCTCACCCCAACCACAACACCCGACCCGACCCCACCCCCGCCAACCCACCATACCCGACCCCACCCCCACCCACCCACTGTACCCACCCCACCCACCGTACCCACCCCACCCCGTCCCATCCAACCTCACCTCACCCCACATACCAAACCCCCACATCACCCCAAAAATGATTTTTTTTTTCCTTCTACTTTTACACACCCACTCACCCCACCCCTCCCCCAGACCCTACCCCGTACACCCAACCACCCCACCCCACCCCAAACAATTTTTTCCCTTCTACTTTTCCACACTCATTCACCTCACCTCACCTCACCCCGACCCTATCCCACCACCAAACCACACCCACCCCATCCAAAAATGATTTTTTTTTTTTTTCTATTTTTTCCATCTCACTCCACCCCACCCGCAAAGTTATAATTTGTCACACAGTTATATCTCAGTCACAAATCACAATTATAAATTTAATCTCAAATTTCACCGCAATCCCATCCACCAATACCCCAACCCCATCCATCCACCAACCCTACCCTACGCTACCCCACGCTACCTACCAACTCCCCCCAAAAATGATTTTTCGTCAATTTTTTCCCACCCCACCGTACCTCGCAAAGTCACAATTGATCACACAGAATCACATTTCGATCCCCCCTCACCTTACCCCACCCTACACACCCCACCTAAACGACAAAGTGACAATTGATAAAAAAAAAATTACAAATCACAATTACAAATTTAATCACAAATTTTACCGTAAGCCCACTCCACCCAACTTCAACCCACATGCAAAGTCACATTTGATCATACAAAGTCACAATTCGATCACAATTACATATTTAGTTGTAAAATTTACCCCACACCACCTCACCCGACATGAAAATTCAAAACTAGTCACAATCACAAATTTATTGGAAAAACCCCATCGCTCCCACCTCAACCCAAAGTCACAATTAGTCACACGAGGTCACAGTTCGGTTATACAAAGTCGTAATTAAGTCACAAGAGATCACACCCTACCCCAAAAATGATTTTTTTTCTCTATATTTCCCCACCCCACCCCACCCCACCCCATCCCATCCCCACCTAGAACTAAAATGATTTTTTTCTCTATGTTTCCCCATTCCACCCACCCCACCTCACCAAACCCGCAAAGTCACAATTGGTCACGCAAAGTTGCATTTCAGTCAAAAATCACAATCACAAAACCCCACCCACCCCAACCCCAAACTCACAATTACACAAAGTCACAGTTGGTCACAGAAGGTCGCAATTCGATCACACAGAGGTGCAGTTAGGTCAAACGAGGTCACAGTTAGGTCACAATTGGTCACACAAAGTCACATTAGATCACAATTACAAATTTAGTTGCAAAATTTATCCCACCCCACCTCCACATGCAAAGTCATAGCGACAAAGTCACAATTACAATTTTAGTTACAAAATTAACCCCACCTCACCCCACATGCAAAGTCACAGCTAGTCACAAAAAAGTCTTAGCTGGTCACACAAGATCACAATTACAATTTTAGTTGCAAAACACCACCCGCCCACACCACCCCAAAGTCATAGTTGATCACAGAAAGTCACAATTAGTCACAGAAGGTCACAGTTCGGTTACATTAAGTCGCAGTTAGCTCACATGATGTCACAATCTAGTAACATGAGGTCATAGTTGATTACACAAAGTGTCAATTGGTCACAATCTCTAATATATTAGGTCACACTAAATTTATTTATTGATCATAACTTACGCATTTCTTGATCACGATTAGTTAATATTTTTTTGTCACAATCATCTATAATTTGTCACATATTATTTATTTATTGATCACAATTTTCTCGTTTTCTTGGTCACATCTCGCACTTATTACAGTAGCACTAAGTCACAATTAGTCAACATTTTGGTCACATTTACCTTACAATTGGTCACATCCGTACTCACTACAAGTCACACAAAGTCATAATTAGTCTTTAGTCACATTTACATATTGATTGGTCACAATTGCCTATAATTGATCACAAACACCCAACCCTAACCCACCCACCCACCCCTCCCACCCTAAACCCCAAAAAGCCCAACCCATGCGACTGCAATAGGCTCCCCTTGCGCACTTGCTGCCACCACAACCGTCTCCCTCACCACCTACTGCCCCCCACCACCACCTCGCCACCAACTTCACCGCCACCGCAGCACCATCCCCCACCCACCACTAAATCTAACAACAACACAGTAACACACCACTGTCGCACCACCAGATCTACAAACACCAAAACACAGTCGCCCCATTACCAAACAACCACACCACCAAAACCTGAAGAAAAATAAAAAATGTGAAATTCTTGTCTTCTCTTTTTAGAATTACTATAGATTTAATCAGTTCATCGAAAAAAACATAAGGCAGTCCAGCAATCCCCTCAAACCTCGTAGCTCCAATCACTCAACTTACCTTTCTGAATTATGCTATTTTCGGTCAATTAATCAACAAATTCATCGACAACAATCATGTGATCAGATAACAATAATTTCAAGAACATAGCAACTATCGCGAGCAGATCTGACTAGAAGAAATGCAGGAGGATGGAGCTTGAGGAGGTTAACACCGTTACTCAAACCACCGCCACTGGGAACTTTATGTATGAAAAGTTAGCGATGGAAAATGATTAGAAGAGGCGAAATTGCTGCTACGATCAGTGACGCTGCTACTACAATTAGCGAGGTCGTTCTATCGAGCAGCTGCCAGATGTCAGGGAAAGGATGTTCGGCAGTCTCGGTGGTGGTGAGGATAGAAACTCCAAAGTGGTGGTGGCCGGATCACACTGGATGGACGGGTGTGGTGAGATGGTAGAGAGAGAAGGAGAGATGGTGTTTTAAATGATTTAGGGTTTGGATATAAAATGAATAAATATTAATTGACAATTAGGACCTGATTTTTACAAATATAAATCTCATAATCTTATTATTACAAAGTGATCTTTACATGAAGGGTTCCATGTAATTTTTCCTTTTTAAAATTTTTATTGGGTTGAGTTGGGTTTTTCACCCACCCACAACCCAACCCAATTCAACCCAACCAAATTTTTTTTAGAACCCGAACCCAAACCGACTGGGTTGTGTTGGGCGGTTTGAGCGGGTTAGGTGGGTTAATACCCACCCCTAATTGGTATGGTAATTTTTTTTGGGTTTATAAATATGGAATTTGCTATTTTCGAGATAAAATATGTAATTTAAAAGTAATTTGAAAAATGTGAGCAGTTAAAATTTGGTTTGAAAAATGTATTGTTTATAAACAAGTTACAATAGCCATTGTTTGAGACCAATTATTTAAAATAATG
This sequence comes from Ligustrum vulgare, assembly GCA_963555705.1. NCBI lineage: Eukaryota > Viridiplantae > Streptophyta > Magnoliopsida > Lamiales > Oleaceae > Ligustrum > Ligustrum vulgare. Next base: position 83,836,098 of record OY743168.1, read on the forward strand.
TGATTTGCAATAGTAATTTTTTTTGAGAATATGTGGTTAAAAAGTGTGAATCTTTTTGAGGTTATATGTAGATAATTTTATTTGTAAAATATGTGGTTCAAAATGAGTTTTGAAAAAAATAAGGTGATTTCTCAAAAAATTCAACATCTTGTGATTCTATAATAACATTGGATGTTAGATCAAGTAATCTATATGCTTTGTTATTTATTGTATATCCAACAAATAAACTTTTGATCCCTCTTGGTCTTTATTTTGTCCTTCTAGGATTGGTGTTTTCGTAATAAACAAAACATCCCACACTTTAAAATATCCAATGTTAGGTTTTCTCTCTTCCTATAATTCTAAAGGGGAACTTTAAGTTTCTTAGAAGGAATTCTATTACCTGTATAACACACGATAAAGTCTCCCCCCATAAATTATTAGGTAATTTTGACCTTGTTAACATAACATTCACTATTTCAAATAACGTTCTATTTTTCTTTCTGCTAAATCATTTTGTTCCAGTGTTCTAGGTGAACTACATTGGTGTATAATACCATGATCTTCACAAAAGATATCAAATTCTTTAAAGAAATACTCATCACCTCTATCATTTTGATATTCTACTTCATTTTTATATACTTAAAACATGTTAAATGCCTCGTCTTTATGTTTCATCAAATAAATATAAAAAAATCTAGAAAAATCATCAATGAATGTTATGAAATATTTGTTACCACATTCGTTAACATGCCATTTAGTTCACAAATATCAGTGTGAACTAAGTCAAGTATTTGATATGATATCTATACATTTTAAAAATATTTGTTAATCATATTTGACTTAGTGCAAATTTCTCATTTGTTATTCTTAGTAAAATGACAAGATAACATGTCACTTTTTATCATTTTATGTAGAGTCGAATAATCAATATGCCATAATATATCATGTCATAGATATAAAGTACATGCAAAATAAGAAGAACTCATAATAACTTTATTGTTAACTTATCAATAGTACATAACTTAACCATTCCGTTGTAGAATAGCATTTTTCAACAAAGAAACCATTACGGGACAAAACAAGTTTTCTCGATTCAAAGATATATTTAATGCCTGGTTCTCCCAACAAATCCTCACTTACAAAGTTTCTATTCATATCCGGTACATGTAAAATATTGGTAAGAGTTACAACTTTTCCGGATGTGAATTCTAATTCAACATTCCCTTTGCCTATGACTTTAGAGAAATGCTCATTTCTCATTTGAATTTATTGACCATTATCAATTTCTTGATATGTCTTGTAGAGGGATTTCACATAGCAAACATGAACGGTGGCTAATGTGTCATACCACCATCCCGCAATCTTTCATTTGACATAATTTACTTTGTTTATTGTAGCAACAATTTCTTCCTTCTCAATGGAATTTACCTTGCCTCTAATTTTGATTTGCTTTTTATGTCGGCAATCTTTCGCAAAGTGACCGAGTTTTCCACATATAAAGCATTATCTCTTGGGCTTCTTTTTGAATTTGTTGTTGTCCTTAGTAAACTTTTTCTTGTTTACTTTGATCACTTTGATGTTTTCCTCCACGGTATTAGTTTTAGATGTGCCAACGTAAGAATCTTCATTCTCATCTCTTACCATAGATTCTTCCTCAATTCGGAGATTTTCTTAATTTGCTCCAACAAAAAGTCTTTGGAGTTATGAAGAATTTTCTTCCTATATCCTCTCCAAGTAGAAGACAATTTGGCAATAATTGCTCCTACTTGGAATGATTCTAGAAGTTCTATCTTCATCACTTTTAATTTATTGATAATAATTTGTAATTCATGCACTTGGAGGCAATAGGGAAATATTTTCTAAACACTTGAAATCAAAATACCTCGAAATTAGAAACTTTTTGTTAGCATGTTCTTTGGATTTCTATTTGTTCTCAAGTGCATTCCATATTTCTTTTATAGAAATTTTATTTGTATACAAATCATATTGACGATCCGAAAATGCATTTAGGATGTGGCCACGACATATTAATTCATCTACTTCTCACTCCTTTCGTTCAGTCCTTGTTTGAAAGAGAGAGTTTTTGAATCATGTGATCGTAGCGTTCTGAACCTTGCAATCACAGGTTCGAACTAGTTCCATTTGGATGGACTGGGCATCTGGTTCGATTCTTCCAATTTTGAATGTTTTAATTTTTTTCTCATCTTTTCCAACTATAATTTGATCAACACATTCAATATATATTTGAACACCACATTTTTACAACAAAATCTTGTAATGATTTTTGACGTTTTTGTATGTTGTGTAAATGGCAATGTTTAGAAAATCGGACCGGACCAGTCAATCACTAGAAATGAGTGATGAGGGCTCTCTTCGGCTAAGAATAGAAGGTGGTGTACTAGTTCGCTATCTCAGTGTTGGAAGAATCCCATTAAATTTTCATCCAAACAGAGATTTTAGCTAGTGAAGTGAAGAAATAATGTTCAACCGGAAAAAGGCTAATTAGGCCTAATCATACATTTAGAATCAGACAATTATAAACTATTTTATCAAATCAGGTCTTAATTTACTAAACCTAAATGATGAAGGGAGAAGGAACATCTGAAGAAGTTATAGTACGATGGAATGTCCGATAAGAAACTTGTCTTCACCTTCATCAGCGCCAATTTCTTCTCTAGTTGGATCGATATCGACATTTGCAGCATTAGCCCTGCCTTCACCTCCATGATACTATCCTCACTATCATGCTCCAAAAGTGAGGGCACATCAATAGCGCTAATCTCCAAAAGTGAGGGCACATCAATAGTGCTAGAAAGGAAGGAAAAATCGACGCAGAGGTGTTTTAACTGAATCTAACCGCCCATATGATATGGACGATGAGGATGTAGCTTTGTGAAAGTGTGAGGATGCTTCAATGGTGATCCCTATCACAATAAGAAATATGGAGGTTTCATGCATGAAAGGATTACAAATCCACATCGAGATCTACGAACATTTCGAAGCGTGGTGATAACGTTTAGTTAGCAGCAGTGATTGTGTAATTTTGTATCTCCCTATTTCTAGAACCAAATGAAGATTGCCTGGATATCATCATAACAAGCACATGGTTTGGCGGATTTTTTATTGCTATTATAGTCTTCCTCCTTTCCCCAAGTCCAATTGTATCCAACTTTTTAGTTCCTCTATGAATGAGATTAGTTAATGCAGTTCTGAACACTATCACATTGAAACTTTTATACTGACATTGGTGCCTACACGATTAGGGACTATGCCAACAATCTAGAACACTTGGTTGATAAATAGAATGTGACAAAGATAACCGGACTATCTCCGGAAGGGTAAAAGGATTAGGCGGTTAGAGGAGAGGGCTCAAGGTTGGGCCAAGCAAGGACCAAGAATTCTGTTTAGCCAGATATACGATCAAGAGATACAATTCTAAGTGCATGACGGGACATGTAAACAAATATGAGCCATTGTTTGTTGCATTGCAGTGTGTTGTTCCTCTCTGGAAAGGGACTTGCATTGTAGATACTCGTTGTTTCTCATTTGATTTCACTAGATCTTCAAATGTAGGGGGAGCCATAGCTTCGACGTTTAATGAATGGTCTATGGTATATTTTTCGTGCTGACTGTAAACTTCAAAAACTTTCGAGGCAATCTTGGTGATCATTGATGTGTGGTGGTTACGAATAACTTATTTATTCTTGATTTGCATATTTATGACTTGGCTAATGTATAATATAACTAACTTCATGTGATGAAATATGTGTAAGTATGCTAAAATGGAAAGCATTATACGAGATTAAGGAATAGAAAGAAGTTAAATCTTATTGGCATGCTATTGAGTATAACGTATACTATACCTTGTATGAGTGTGTAGTTCTAGTTTCCGAAATTGGAATCTTTCTATATATTCTTTAGCTCTTGTTTGATAATCATTATTTACGAAAAATAAATTTTTAATAGTGATTTTATTTGACCAAAAAAATAAAAAAATTATTTCGCTAGTTACTTACAGTTGTAATTAATTGCAAAATTAAAATAAATTTACATATGTAATCGATTACAAAAGTAATTAAGTTGTAATTGCAATTATAATTAATTTAGTTGCAATTGTAATTAATTACAAAATTGAAATAAAGTTACAATTGTAATTAATTGCAAACTGTAATTGATTATAAAATGTGATTAGGATACAATTGCAATTGTAATTAAGATGAATGTAACTCATTCAATAAATCTTAGCCAAAACAACTGTGATGTTTTACAAATTCACTAGGTACAATTGTAACTAAGTTATAATTATCTTAGTTGGAATGGTAATTAACTACAAAATTGAAATAAAGTCACAATTGCAATTAATTGTAAACTGTAATTTGGTTATAGTTGCAATTGTAATTAAGATGGCTGGAAGAACTAATTCAATTAATTTTAGCCAATATATATACCTGAAACCAGCAAGTTTTGGTGCAAACAATAATTTTGGGCTCCACCAAGAGAAAAGAAAGGGTGACTATATTGCCACCACAAAATTTTTGTTCCACACCATGATTTAAATTTTTTCTTATTTATTAAAATAGACACAAATATAATGACTTAAATATCCTTTTTAGTTTTTTCTGACTAATTTACACCACAGTCATTTCTTCTTCTTGTTCACCATCCTTTTAAAAAAAAATAAAAATAAAAATTCTTCTTCTTGTACAACACAGTCATTTCTTCTTCTAGTTCATCTTCGTCGTCAAGCTCATAGAGATCTTTATCAGCCATTGGCAATTCATCAATAATATCTTTTCCTATTAATAAATCTAAAGATGAAGTTTTTGCTCCAGAAGTGACGGCATCATCTATTTCTTGAACCTCATTAGTCTCATTATGAACCTTCCTTTTCTCCTCACTCAAACTATTCAAGAACTCCAATGCTATCGGATTCTCATTCCCTGCCTCCAAATTCAGTTCACTACTCGATTCTTCAACATTGAATGACTCCCTAAACCTTCCAATGTTGTCTTTGATAATATCCTCTCCCTAATCAATTTACGATGAGGAAATAACCTCGATTCCAATTCTTCGCTCCTCAATCCCTTAACTGAACTCTTCACATTAACATTGCACTTTCTTTCCAGCTCATTTTCACAAGTTAATTAAATTGGGTAATCCATATGATTTTTCAAGAAATTCTCCGTCGATTCTATATGCGTTTCTCTTTCTTTTTCATTGGAATTATGCAATCTCTCTTCCTCTTGTAACCCAAAAATCGTGCCATTGAATATTGCCAACATTACGCTTTGACTGGAATGCTAATAACTGGACAGGCAATGACCGTTTTCCATTTTCTGACGTCTTAAACTCACTCTCTATCCATTTTAATTACAAAATTGCATTTTTTAATTAATTGTAATTATAGCTTAATTTTAATTTCACAATTAATTACAGTTGTAACTAATTGTAATTTAATTTAATATTACAAGTTACTTGAAATTTTATTTTCCTTTAAAAATTTTAATTGAATTAGTACAAATTCACTAGTTACAATTTGTAACTAGTTAATTTGTAACTTTGAAATCAACCTCTTTTCCTTATATATATATATATAAACACATGGTCAATAGAGACGGGTGAGGCAATTGTTGAAATCTTCTCGAGAAATTTGTGCAATATTATACTTCCTGGAATGGACCCATCAGATGAACAACAAAAGAATCCTGGTCGAGCCCAGAATTATTGCTTACACAAATAACGTCATCTTGCAGAAAGAATGGGGGCATATTTCTTTTCTCTTGGTGGAGCTCAAAATTATTGCTTGCACAAATAACGTCATCTTGCAGAAAGAATGGGGGCATATTTCTTTTCTCTTGGTGGAGCTCAAAATTATTGCTTGCACCAAAACTTACTGGTTTCAGGTGGTCCAAAAGTAATCTAACAAATCAAAAAGAACTTATATGAAAAACGTAGCAGAATTGTTTATGTATTAAAGAATGGGTGCTTATTTCATTTCTCCTTGTCACTTCCCTTTGTTTGCTCAATTCTTCTGGAACCTGACAGTTAAATTTGGCGGCGCGTGTAGTGTGGTTATTTCCAGATTCAAGATTCTTTTTTAGAAGTTTACAAAGTTTTTACTGAATTTTTGCGTCTGAGATGGAACCGCCCCCGCTGGGGCGTACATTTGCAGAGGTCGTTTCGTACAAACGCAAGCCAGTTCCTCCGTTTTCTAAGTCCTTCGAGCAAATCATCATTGAAGGTAGATCAGAGCTAGTTTCAATTAGAGGAGTGGAGGTCTATATGAATGAGCCATACATTCCGATCTCCAAAGAGGAAATTGAATATTTATCTAGATGGATGTACCACTCGCTTATTGGCAAATTCTCTCATAATAAGCCTTCCAATCAAGATGTAAAGTTTGCCTTACAAGCTTTGGGGATAAAAGGGGAGTTCACAGTTGGTACTCTAGATCAGAAACATGTCATTTTGAATTTTGAATTTGAAGAAGATTATGTAAGATTGTTCTCGAAACCGGTGTGGTTTTTGAAAGGATATCCAATGCGTGTACTGAAGTGTACATTTGATTTCAGTCCACAAAAGGAATCTGCCATTGTTCCTATGTGGATTGGACTGCCTAACCTACCGCTAATTTACTTTGCCAAAGCGATTTTGTATTCCATTACAGTTGCCATTTGTAGGCCATTGAGGACTGATGAGCTAACTGCAGCAAAGGCTAGACCTAGTTTGGCAAGGGTGTATGTGGAGGTGGATCCGAGGAAACCAAAGATGGAAAGAATAAGAATAGGCCATGATGAATTTGAGATTTGAAAAAATGTCATTTACGAAGATGGTAAAAAAAATGGTCAATATAGATACTGTCAATTTTGCCACCACTTAGGACATCAAGAAGAAGTATGCTTCAGGAAGAAGGAGATTGTCACTCAATCCAAATTTGATAGGAAAGATGATATTATACAAGGGCACCAACAGAATAAGGGAAAAGAAAAATGGAAGGAAAGCCAGGAGAAGAATTTAGCTGGAACATCTGGTGTGGATAAGGAGTTGAAAGAGGAGGAATCACAGACTCAAGAGATGATTGATAAAATAAGAAAAATTAAGGATGTCATTAAGGCAACAGATGAGGGCGATAAGGAGAAAGGAGATATGGTTTGGGGTGTGAATTCTAAAACAGATAGGTTAAATGGAAACAAAATGGATGAAGAAGGTGTGGAGAATAAGATTGGGAATAATGAGGCCTCTGCAAATCAGTTTGCTGTTCTCGAGGACTTATGTGAAGAGAAACTGGATGGAATTGAGGAAAAGGAAAATATTGTTCAGACAAAGGAGGATTCAGAGCATATTGGGGAAGAACTAATTGAAGGAACTATTCTAGAATCAGGTAATACCAACAAAGAAACTAAGATAAAGATCATCAAGGAGGATGAATTGTTGGAGACTTTGGGGAAAACAAAGGAAATAGAATTTCCTGAGATGTTGGTTAGTTCAAGAGATTGTTCTTTTAACACTGATCTGAACAAAAGGGACATTCCTGATTTTGATGATTTCCAACCAGTGAAAAGAAGAGGAGGCCGAGAAAAGGTGGGCAGATTCCTAAAATGCGTTAGTTTTCATGGAATTGAAAATTCTATTTTGGAATGTTAGGGGCATCTTTAAAAAACCTTCCAAAAGAAGACTTAAAAGGCTTGTTCAGTTATACAATATTCAATATATTTTTATTATGGAACCAATGATCACCAGAAGCGCAGTGGAAGATTATGCTAAAATCCTAAAGTTTGATAAGGGGGAAACTAATTGCAGTGGTAAAATTTGGTTGTTCTGGAATAAAAAATAGCAGGTGGAAGTTATAAAAGATACTGATCAGCATTTATCTTTGAAAGTTGGGGTTGATGGAAAGCAAGTAGTGATTACTGCGGTGTATGCTAAGAGCACATATATACTTAGAAGAGATCTTTGGGCTGATCTTCTATGTCAAGCTAATTCTATGAATTCTCTATGGATTATAGGAGGAGACTTTAATGCCATTAGACATAGTGGGGAAAGAGCAGGAGGAGGTAGTCCAAATAATATTTCTTTGAGTGAGTTTAATAAGTGGATTACTGATTGCCAGTTGGTTGAGCCACACACAGAAGGGCAATTCTTCACCTGGAATAAAAATCTGATGTGGGAGAAGCTTGATAGAATTCTGGTGAATAACAGTTGCATCAATCAATTCAATTCCCTTCAAGCCAAAATCCTTAACAGCAACACCTCTGATCATTCTCCTATTTTTATTACTCTTCAGGGGAGTAACCAGGTGAAAACCAAGTCTTCGTTTAAATTCCTGAATATCTGGTGTAGCCATGGAGACTTCTACCAGACTGTTTAGCAGAATTGGAATCATCCTTTGAGTCCATTTGCCAAAGGAGTATTTGGATTTTATTACAAATTAAAAAGACTGAAAAAGGGCTCAAGGAGTGGAATAAAAGTAAGTTTGGAAATGTGTTCCAGAAAATTAAGCAAGCTGAAGGGAGGGCCAATAATAAGGAACAAATTTATGTAGAGAAGAAAACTCAAGAAGCTAGAAGTGAAGTTTTCGAGGCGTATGCTCAATTGAATAAAATGTTGGCTGATGAGGAAAATCTGTGGAAACAGAAAGCCAATGTTAAATGGCCTTATGAAGAGGAAAGGAACACAAAATTTTTCCATGCAAAGGTGAAATCCAACAGAAGTAGGAACCAAATTTTGGGGATAGTTAATGAAAATGGAAGTTGGACTGAGGATTTGCAGGAAATTAAAGATTCAGCTGTTCACTACTTCTCTCAGATATTTGATGCCGAGAAGACTAAGGAGGAAGAAACCTTTTTGAAATGCATTCCAAAAATATTGACAGAGGAGGATAACAGAAATTTAAATGCTTTACCTTCAGAAAATGAAGTCAGAAGCATAGTCTTTGATATGGATCCTAATAATTGTGCTGGACCTGATGGATTTAATGGAATGTTTTATCAGCAATGTTGGGATATAATCAAATATGATTTGGCTGATGCGGTTAAGGATTTCTTCAATGGAAGAATTCTACCAGAAGGAGTCACCGCCACCACTATTATTCTGATCCCTAAACAAGATATACCAAGTAACTGGAAAGATTTTCGGCCAATAAGCTTATGCAATGTGTACAACAAGATCATTTCAAAAGTTCTCAATAACAAACGTATGGAGATTCTTCCTAAAATCATCTCAGAAAATCAGAGTGGCTTCACTTCGAGAAGGAGCATTGTTGATAATGTGATTCTTGCTCAAGAACTCATCCATCAGATTAATAAAAAAGTTAGAGGAGGCAATCTTGTACTCAAATTGGATATGGCTAAAGCCTGTGATAGGCTTTCATGGAAGTTCCTGTTGAAAGTCTTAGATAAATTTGGGTTTAATGAAGAATGGGCATAAAAAATTGCTCGATGCATTCAAGGTTACAAGTTTTCAATTTTAATAAATGGCGAACTTACAGGTTTTTTTTCCTTCGTCTAGAGGAATCAGACAAGGCGATCCTCTATCCCTTGCACTCTTTGTTATAATGGCAGAAAGTTTTAGTAGAGGATTAAACTGTCTATATGCAAATTACCCATCAGTGGCGTTTGAGTATGGAGGAAGAACCATTGTGTATCATCTTGGGTTTGCTGATGACATGGTAATCTTTACCAATGGCCAAGCAACGTCAGTGAAGAGAATTATGGCAAAGTTGAAGCAATATGAGAGGAATTCTGGACAACTCATTAACTGCTCCAAAAGCTCATTTGTGGTGGGGTCAAGATATTCTGCTAAAGGTTTTAAGAGGATCACTGGATTTCAAGAAGAAAAGTTGCCCATTAAATATCTAGGAGTCCCCTTATTTGTGGGAAAGAAAAAGATATATCTCTTTGACAATGTGATCCAAAAGATACACATGAGAATTAATGGATGGGAAAACCAATTGCTTTCGGCTGAAGGAAGAATTATCTTGATAAAACATGTTTTACAATCTATCCCGATGTACTTGCTGCAAGCCTTGGATCCACCTCAAGGAGTTTTAACTAAATTGGAGAAAATGTTGAATAGCTTCCTTTGGGGAGACAAAGAAAATGAGAGACGGACGCATTGGGCTTCTTGGGAAAAAACTTGTTATCCTTTAATGGAAGGTGGCCTGGGATGTAGAACTACAGAAGATATGAATTAGTTTGTTTTTAACAGCAAACTATGGTGGCAATTCAGACAACAGAAACGTCTATGGACTAAGATACTGAAAGGAAAATATGGAAGAGAAAATCATCCTAACGACATGGTTGCTAAAACAACTGATTCTAATTTGTGGAAAAGACTGATGAAAGTTAAGGATTGGATGGAAAATCACATAGCATGGAGATTGGGTTTAGGGGAAATCTTCTTTTGGAAGGATAAATGGTTACCTCGTGGGAGTTTGTCACAATATGAATGGTCATCAACTTCAAATAATAGCAAAGCCAAAGATTTTCAGAGTGGAGGAAACTGGAATTTACAGAAAGTCCAAGATGCAGTGCCTAATGTGATGAAGGATTAGATTGTAAAAATCCCCATAAAGGCTGAAAATGACCAAATAATATGGTTGGTAGATCACAAAGGTGAATTCACTTTTGCGTCATGTATTCAGCTGAAGAGAAGGAAGGCTGCCATTCAGAAATCTTATGACATTATATGGTCTAAAGATGTCCCAATAAAAATATCCTTCTTCATTTGGAAAGTGTGGCACAATTGGATAGCTACTGACTCGGTGACAAAAAAGAAATTCGGTATTCAAATGGCATCTAAGTGTCAATGTTACAAAAATGAGGAGGACATGAATTACATCTTTATTACTGGTCCAGTTGCTGCAGAGGTATGGCTATATTTCTTTGCCAAGATTGGTAAACCTTGGTTAAATTACTGACATCCTATGTGTTTGTTTAATGCTTGGTGTAGGAGTTGTTATAAACTTCCTGTGTTTTGGACTTATATTCCATTGTTTGTTATGCGGTATTTGTGGATTGAGAGAAATAATTCCAAATTTGAAAACAAACAAATGATGGCTAGTACAGTTATCAAAACGGTGGAAGGAAAAAAGCAGATAATCAGAGATGAATTGAACTCTAAAAAGGAGAGAAAGAACAAAAAGCCAATTGCTTGTTGCTGGGAAATGCCCAAGGAGAAAGAAATTAAAATCAATTTTTCTGTCTTTAAGGGCCAAAAGGCTTATGGAGGAGGTAGCATTTCCAGAGATAAAGAAGGTCAGGTTATTTTTGTACTGAGTAAAAGGATTTCATGTGAGTTGGAATTAGAAGCTGCTGTTGAAACTTTAATTGACAGTATTCAGAAGTGTAAGGTTCTTAAACTGGAAAATATTAGGTTTGCCACCGAACATCAGGAAGTTGTCCACAATGTTAATTCCAAAGGAGCTGGACAGTGGCCATTTTATTATCAGATGGCTGAAGCGAAAGAGTATATGAGGAGCATGAACTGTAAAACAGAGGTGGAGAAGAAATTCACCAACAAAGCAACCTCTTGGCTAGCTAAGGAGGGAGCTGGCACTGATAATATCATTTGGTTTAATATTAAGAACCTTCCTAGACAACTGCAGCAGATAGTGATAATGGATAAAAGGCAAACCCCCTACATCATTGATCTGGACTGAAGTTTGGTTGGAGCTTTAGATTAGTGCTTTGAACATCAGTTGTTTTCTTGACTTATATAGGGAGTAAGTACTCCTTATTTATAGCTTTTTTGCATTGGAGTTTTCCTCCAAACATTGCATGTATTTTTTGGAATTAATTGTCTTCTGTTGTAGGCATCACATTTGGAGGCTAGGTACATGCCCTCCTCCATTAGGTGTATCGTTTTTCTTTTTTTAGTTAATAAAAGGGCAGGGGAAGCCAACCCCCCCTCCCCACAAGAGAGAAAGGAGGAGGATTAAAACCCACTCCAGTACTCTTGAGGGATTCTTACAAAAAAAAAAAAAAAGCCGAAAAATCGGTTTGGTCCACCCATAAAACCGCCTATCTAAAAACTGGACTAGGAACCGGTTTTTTTTCCGGTTAACAAGAACCCAAAATAAACCCAATCCGGTTTTTTAAAACCATCGGTTCAAATTATTATGTTATAATAATAATAATAATAATAATAATAATAATAATAATAATAATAATAATAATAATAATAATAATAATAATAATAATAATAATAATAAAATGATATCTTTAGTGGCGGCACCTTAAGAGTATCTCCAATGCACTTTGTCAATTGGAAAAAATGACTAGACAGTAAGGGGTGAACGCGGTCCGGTTTCGACGATTTTTGGACATATTTTCAAACAAAATCATTTTAAGCGGTTTGACATTTTCCGAAACCAAACTAAACAAAACCATTTTTTGCGATTTTGTTCCGTTTTAATCCACGATTTACCTATCGACATAATATAACATATTTTAGATGTCAAATTAATTCGTATTTTTTAATATATAAAGCTAAAATAAGTTAATATAAACTAATATACAGTAAAATTCTTTGATATTTTGTTTACCTCGTTACCATTGTAGGTGATAACATAGCACTAAATACACCAGTCACATATACATATACATCTAATTGTAATTAATTATTATTCATAAAGTACATCATACTATTAACATTTTCTATTTTGATGTCAATCTCACTAGGGTAGGGCTATAAATGCATGCCGCTACCATACAATAAGAGATGAGCTTAAACAATTTATTAGAATCTGATTGATGAATTAAAATTTTTACGTACTGGAATGGAGGTTTTTTTTTTTTTTTTTTTTGGTGGGAATCTCAAGTATAATGGAAAGTTGAAAATCCTAATTTTATTTTCTAATTACCTTTTTTCTTGCCAATTGTTTTTGAGTATCTTCCTAATGTAGGTTATTTGAAGTTATAATAAATGAGATTGAGCAGCTTCTTCGGTTGAGTGGTTTGTGGATTTCCTTGTATGAGCTTGGTTATCATATTAGTCCATAAAAGTCATTAGTTAGTAAGAAAATAGTAATAGGTGTCATAACTAATCCGTCTCTTGGTTCGATAATTGAACTTCTTTCTTATACTATAGAGACCATCATCAAGGTATCAATTACTCCTAAGAAAATCCTCATTAAGGAGATGAGTTTTCAAGAACTCTCATCTTACCTAGATTGCATCATTCATCTCTTACAGAAGTTGAGTAGGAAGGGCATTTGTAATTCAGAAGACTTACAAAACTTTGTGAAAATCCTTTATCAGGAGATTAAGGTTGCTAAACAATTAATTGAGATTGTAGTGATTTCATAGGAAATTCAATTTAGATGACTACTGAAATTTATTCATGTGTAAAGAAGAAACAAAATCCTCAATTCCAAACAATAGCAGTCTAGTTTGAGATCATCACAATGCAATGAAAACGAGAAAGTATATAAACGAGAAAAGATATAAACGAGAATTTTATTTTCTTAGTTAAATTTGACTTGTTTTGGTGGAAAGTAAATTAAAATTAATGAAATAAAAGCGGTTTGGTTCGATTTTTTGCAATTTTTGAAAATCAAAACCTAAACCAAATCATTTGAAAACGGTTAACCGGTTTAGTTTGGTTTGAGGAAAATAAAACCATGGGTCCATGCAATTTCAAACCAAGGAGTTAGGTTAGGTTTGTGGTTTCACGATTTTTTGGGCAGCCCTACTTGACACGTCAGCAAATTGACGAAATGGGTTAAAAATGTTTCTCCAATATACAATGTTAAGTTGACGTGTATGGAAAAAATTTGACAATGTTGAGCTCTCCATCTACATATTAACGCTCTATCGCTCCATCTGACTGAATGAATCAACATTAATTTATTTTATAATTATTTTAACTATATTAAAAGGGGACGGGGCGTCATAGCATGAAAATTTTTGTTGAAAATTATCTCTGATCAAGATCTTTATATATATAAATAATTATCGCTAAATAAAGTTATATAAAAATATTAGTAATTGAAATATCTTTACAAAATAATAATAAAAAATAATAATTTAAGATTAATAAATGACTTTTTGTCTATAATAATTAAAAAAAATATCTCATAATAAATTTAACTACCAAAATAAAATCTAAAAATGAAACATGTTCCAAGAAAATGACATTTACAGTTTATAATAACGAAAAGTTTTATATTATATTAATCATTTTGTGAATAAGTTATTATTTTTAAATTTTAAGAAATGCCAAGTAATCAACAATATTTAAATGTAGACGAATCAATTGGAGATGAACTTTAAGTCTTCTTTATCAATTTATTCATTTTTTCTAGAAGACCGTCAATTTCATTGTCACGTTAGCCCCAATTGACAGTGTGCATTAGAGATGCTCTAAAGTGCCACCCCATTTCAGGAAAATGAAGGAGCAACAACCCTTTCCTTTCCTCCATCCCACATATGGAGGCTAGATCATATTTTATTATTTCCTCTATTCCATTTATATAGGTTACATTTCATTTTTCTCTTGTCCCAATTATAATGACATGTTTCTTTATTGAAAAGTGTTTATTTTATTTGTTTACTAATGTACTCCTATTTATTACTTTCAATAACAATAGTTTTGATACTTAAATAAGGATAATTTGAGAATTTTCTTTGTAAAAATTACATTTTCAATAACATAAAATATGTTTCTTAATCTGTGTAAAAAGTCAAATCAGCATATATAAATGGGACGGGTGGAGTATTTTTTTCCCAGTAGATTTTCAGTTTTCATTTTGGGAATTGGTTTGTTCCTTTTTTTTTTAATTATATTTATTTGTCATGTCTTTCCTCTCCCAAATAAATTATTTAAATATTATTTTCTTATTTTTTATAGGTTAAAATATTTCAAATTTTGAAATAAGTTATAGTATAATAAATTAACAAACATAAATCTATATTTTCTTTGCAATTATTGTTATATATTTTATATTTGTTATGTATTACATTTAGGTTTTATGTACAAAAAAAAAAAAAAAAAAACCATTTTTATATATAATCTTATCTCTAAATGAATAAATGTTGATTTATTTATATAATAATTTGTTTTATTTAAAAAAAAAAATTGTGATTTTTGGAATAATTATTTAATTTTTTTAATTGAAATGGTTCGACCCTGGTTTAACCCGATTCAACCTGCTGACTCTTGACCTGTTGATTTTTTCGGGTTGAACCGATTTCCAATTTTTAAATAGTGGTAATCTACACTAAAACAGTATTGTGAAAGTTGAGAATGTTATGCAAATATCGAATTTTATATGCAAATCTCGAATCTCGAGTTTGCTTGATTGCCTAACTTCAAACTCATAATTTTGATCTATAATTTCAAATTGTGTTTCATTTTTCTTCAATGAACTTTAAATTCATTATTTTTCTAATATATTATTTCCATGTGAGGATCTGCGTAACAAAATGTGTGTATTAATTTATACTCCACGTTGCAAACCGAGAAAATTAGATGCATAACACGTGAAAATTTTACTTTACATAAAAAAGGTTGACGACCCACATTGAAATTTATAGTTTAGCAAACTTATTTAAAAATATGTTTTTTACAACACAATTTCACATTTCACAGACAACTTTTTAATCACTCACATTTTCTATCTTCACTTTTTTAACTATATATTTTACGTCAAAACATAAAAAAACATGTATTTAAACACAACTTTTAACAAACCTCCTTTATAAAAATCGTGGTAGTCTTTGTCGATTCAATTGTACACATTAAATGAAACAACTTGGTTAGACTTAGACTACTAGGGCAAAAAGGATAACTAATTAATGAAGTAGCTGCAATAATTTAAAGCATGTGCTTATCTTGTTTCGAAGAATTGAAATGTTGAATAAACGTTATGTATAAGGTTTCATATATTTTTCCACCCGCCACATGAAATGTTGAATAAACATTACGTATAAGGTTTCTTACACCTTCCCACCGGCTATGTAACAGGAGGGGACTGGCTGTCGGGCTCCACCCTACACCCTTCAATAGGAGGAGACATTTGCCAACGGTGGATATCATAACAACATATATTTTCCATTCATAGTAATTAAACTCTAAAAAAAATGAAAAAGAAGAAAAGTCTTTGTCTTGAGTATGTGAAAAAACAAGCATAATTTCTTTTTACCTTGAACGTATCGAATCTACTCCAATATGTCATAATTCGGTTGATTGACAATTGTTTGGCAAATCGTTTGTAAACGATTATTTATAAATATTGTTTATAAATAGGGACGTAATAATATTCGTTGGTCCATATTTTTTGAAAAGTAAAAAATAATGAACGAAAATTTTTGTTGAGCCGAAATTGTTAACTTTCAAAAAATTTATCCAATGTTTCGATGTGATTGTCTGCTTGGTTTAATATAAAAGAAATTATAAAATAATACATTCTAAATCACTTTTTAATCATACACATTTTTCAAAATCACATTTCAACCACATATTTTATTTCGAAAATATCACATTTTTTTATTTATAAACAAAAATATTTTACCAAACATAGGTGTCACATGATTTTCCTACCGCAAGTTTACGAATTGTACAAGTAATATAGTAGAAAATTTAATTTATAAGCAAACAATGTTGAAAAGATATTTTGTTTTATAAATGAGAGAAATATGTTAGAATCTAGAATCCATTTTTATTTCCATCTTTCATATCTTAATTTAAATGTTTAACAACAATTCTTGGGTTATGAAATTCATTATTCCTAATTTGTTAAAACCCACTTTCAAATGGTGAATTAAAACATATTCTTATACGTGACTCGCCTATATTTCATTATTTCTATGACGAATGCGAATAAGTAGAAATGCATTAATGATTCATGATCAATTAAAGACTATAAATCATAGAGGTATATTTCTATTTCCTGTCAAACTTTATGACAATTAGAAATTAATCTTCTTGAAGTAGAAGTCCTGAATCTTGAGTATTCACTTGAAACTTGATTTTCTTTCTAGAATTTGATTTCTCAACAATCTCTCTCTCTCTCTCTCTCTACATATATATATCACTATTATATATAAAAATCACTTCTAATTTCACTGTTCATAACGCACAAATGCGTTCTTAGTTGAAGGAACAAATGCGCTTTCACCTTCAAGGACAGAATACGCTTATTTGTTTCATATCATAGCACTGATATTGGTGGTCGATGGAAAGGCGTCATTTGTGGGGTTCCAGAAGTTTCTGTTCGTAGGGTTTGCGCCTCTTTCACTCCGTGGTCGTCGACGAATCAGTACTGGAGATGGAGATCGGAAGCAATTTTGTCTCCTGTTCTCACTCAGCAACCAAAACTAGGCTTTTTGCAACTTCAAAGTCATGGTAAACCAATTTTCTGCTTTAATTCTTACTCTATATGTATATAATATTTCACTATCATAATCCTGATCCGATCTATGTTTCGAAATCGAAGGTCTAAAATCGTCGGATTCAAAGTTTGGTTTTCGAAAATATAAAATTGTCGGCTTAGAAGATCTGTGTTGCCGTCTGTGGTTTTTTTTTCTTCGTGTTTTAGGATTTTTCTTCTCGTTTTTCTTTCAAAACTTCAATGCTCATTTCTGGAAACAAATGTACAGTTAAGATAGGTAGTCAAAATAGTTTAGTATAATGATGATCCAAGTGATTTTTATTTTTTAAATGCTTTTCTTGTCTCCCTTTGTTCTTTTTTCATGTTTGATTCTTTACATATTTTGAATTCTTCGTAACTTTGCTCCAAGGTGTGCAACTTTGCAGTGAGGATTTGTGGTCGTTATATGCATTTTTTTTCATTTCCATCATTTACATTTGAAAAATGCTCTAATAGGATTATTACAGTATTTTCTGTACAGATGGTGCTGCATATCATTGTATTTTTCTTAATCACAGTTAAATTTTATATACCATGATTTCGTTGGAGATAGATAAATTTTAGCATTTGATACATGGACTGTAGTCCATGACAGTGATCGGATAATAACAGAGGAGGATAATACTAGGCAAATGACTTATAGTTAGTGAGTTTATTGCATTGGAATCAAGTATGGATATCTTAAAATAGCACTTTTTGGTGGGGGGGGTGAGGGTATTTAAATCTCTATTTTGTGTTAGAACATAACTGACAATTAAGGGAATTTGTTGCATTCAAGAAAGAAAGCTTGGCCACTGATTTATACATTTTTCTTGATTTATCCATTGCATTTTGCTATTCTTAGTTTTCTTTTGGCTCTAGAATGTTTATTTTCTTGTATGCTTAGATGGATTTAGGATGGGTAATTATTTCTATGGATATCTTCCCACCTATTTTATTACAAATTGTCTATGAAAATTCTCTCTGTAAGACCTTTTACTGGAAATAAAAAAATTTAAGGAGATCTGTACAATAGTTTGATCAACCTTCTGATTTGAAGGACAATGAGTGCTGTGGATAATCTGAACTATGTCCCTAACGGTAATCTAATGCCAAGTGTGAAAGCTCTAAACATTCTACAGATCCGACACTTTCACGGCTTGATGTTCAATATGCTGATGTGAGTTAATTGAAGGTACCAGCAAAGATAAACACTTTACAATAATTTATTTGTGTTTTTTCCATCAGTCGTGTTACTCAATATAAATTGTAACTCATTTGAAAATCTTTCTACTTCTGCCATTTTTGTATCAGAAGTATAGATTAGACCCTTCCAATCCATAAAAGGTGTACGAGCAAAACTGAAAGTCAGAGTACGCCTAATATGCATGGTATTATTTCTGTGAGTCAGCAACTATAAGTCCTCTATGTAGCTCTCTTTGAAGCAAGTATTCTGATGAATATTTTTCTAAATCGAAACGGCCCTATTGGAATTGAAATCAGCTTATGGAAGAGGGTGAGATGGAAGTTCATGTTGTCAAAGAGTCAGCAAAGTCCATGTTCTCGAGAAGTGTTTATTTGGCATTTATTTTGGTTTAGGATGAAGTGGAGAACAATTTGATGGTATTTATAAATGCCTGTGTACTCTTTAATTTGTGCCAAATGTGTCTTGCAAACTGATCTATAGGGGGTCTTGCAAACTGATCTATAGGGGGTTACGAGGTCTTGAAGCTTTTCCTATCTATTTAGAAAATTCTAATTACCATCTTAATTCAATTTATTAAATTTGTGAAATTTTTATCCCTACTTAATATTGGATAAAGAAAGGCTTCTTCACCGGCTTTCCATAGGTTCTTTAAGGGAAAATTAAGAAGTTCCATTTCTGTTAGTTGAACCCTCCTTGCCCTACATTCTAAGTGTCCAAATTTAAAACTTTCGAATTCATTGATGATTTCTATATTATTCTTTGCTAATTCGGGAAGATTATAACTTCATATCCTTACATTTGAGATCTCTTTGGTGACACCAAGTATTGTATCTTCAAACTTTCTTTTCCTTGTAAGTTTCCTTTTACTGAGTTCATTGGACATGGTTACAGCGTAAATTTATTAAAATATTGTTTGATGATGTTGATTATCACTTCTGAGTTTGTGATAGAGAAATAAGTACATAAAGATGATTGTATGTGAGCTCAACTATTACTAGAGATATTAAGTCTTGCTTCAGTTTTTCTTTTCCTTCTTTTGCCACAAACTTGGAACATTTTCCCTTTTACATGTATGTTTTGTTTCATTCTAAGCTTTATCTGGGATTTTTCTTTTATTTATTTTCTTTTTTCTCTGAACAATTGACGTCATTTTTCCTATTTTATTTGATTTTTATACATAAGATTCTCTTGCTCCATCAGCATGTACATTGGAGTTCCATTTTAGAAAGGAAATTTTTCCTTTATCCCATTTTGTATGTGGTGTGAATTTCTCTCTTCAATTTACATGATCTGATACACAATTTTAATGTGTTATGATTTGCTAAACTCTATCATGAATTTGTTCATGCAAGTGATTGATTCTTTTTTGCTGTCAAGGTAGTATCATTGCTTAATCAGGGGGACGAGGGTAGGCAAAGGATAATCTAACTTGAGCAGGTCAAGCAACCTCAATTTTTTGCTCATTACATGTTATCAACTATACATTTAAATTGTCGCTTCAAAGGCTTGAGTTAATATTCTCAACTATATACTAACCATTATGTTGTTTTTTTAATAAATTCATTTGACATGTTCAGGAAATTTCTCTTCTCAGTTGGTTTAAACATGAGAACATAGTCCAGTAATTTGGCGCAACAATGGTACTTGTTGCTAATTCTCCCCCCCCACCCCCCCCACCCGGCTATTTTGGAATTGCTTGGTGCCTTTTATTTGCTTATTTCCAATGTCAAAATGCTATCTTTATGAGTCTTGCTTTCTTTTGCTTTTGCATCTGACAGAAGATCATATTGTAGTGCTTTGGACTCTTAAGTTACTCTGCTTAGTGAGCACTAAATATCCAATATATATATATAAAGATTTTACGGGTTTTTCCTTGATATTGATTCAGTGAACAGTGACTGCAATTTGGTAAACATAGATATGTACTTAAAATTTGATCAACATATTCTTTTCATCGTTCACAGTTTCTTCTACGCTAAATTTTGTATGTATCTGCAGAGAATAATTGTTGGTCATGTGATGAACACCGATCTTTCTCAGCAAGTGCAAATTGTGAATATGCTTAAAATGATAGAGTGAGCCAAATAAGCATTTTTAACCTAAAATATATATGCTTGCTTTCATCTGTTGAACAATTTTAGCCAAAATAAGCTGGATTAGTAAATTTTAATATTAGCAACTTTGCTTTAATGCTCACATAGCTGTTGGTTTTTTTTTTTCACTATCACTAATTCCATCATTTTGATGATCTCACTCTTCAAAATACTAGCTTTCATAGACTAAAATATTCTGTCATATAAGTTTTAGTTTACATTTTACCTATTGTTATCTTTTCAAAGCCATTGATTTCAACTTTTAGCACTTAAGTTTTTGCCTTTTTCCATCACATTGCGTGACTGTCATTAAAATTCTATATTTGCCCCTATTGTTTTCTTCTATACTATTGGTAAAATTATTGGGAGAGTTATTAAATGTTTCCTATAGAATAACAAAGAATTTACAATTGTCCCTGGTGATATTTTAGAATTTACCTCATCTTATACAAACTTCACAGGGAAATTGATCAGAACTCAAGCTGAAATACTGGAAGTTGTAAAAAAGTCCAAAGACTCTGCTGTCCACAGAAAGAAAAACTTTGAAGAAGAGAAGGAGCATTTTCAGAAAGCTAATTTTGCTGTTCTAAACATGCTTAAAAAGGATCTCAATTGAAGCTCTAAGGTTTTCCATTTCTCTACAATCTTTATATGACTAACAAATTTTAGGCTCGTGCGTTTTTTTGTATGTTTACAACTTACAACTCACGGTATTGATATCCTGTTCCTTTCTTACTGTATATACTCTGCTGGACATATTGATTTCATATAGTAGCATTTTCTTGACTTGGTTGTTCTCAAAAATATGTACAAGTGATCATTGTCTCTTAAAAGTACTTAAATCTTCCACTAGGGAGCCATCAGCCATTAGAACCGTGATTACTCTTTTCCCCCAACTTCCTTTCAGCATTCACCAAAAATATGTTAGCCAAAGGTAAAAATCATACTGATATTCTTTTTTGTATACCTTTCCACTCCTTTAGTACGATTGTTGAGAGAGAGAGAGAGAGAGAGAGAGAGAGAGGATAATGCAACTACCATAGATGGGGAATGAAGATAATAATAAATATAGGATTTAGCTAGGATTTTAAAGTAGAAGTTAATTAAAATTATGTTTGTTTTGATTAGATTAGTTTATTATATTTTTCTAGGTTGACTAAAATTAGGTTATAGTTTCCTTCTCAAATTAGGTTTGCTTAGACTGTATATAAAGAGGGCCTAATTCATTGTAATCCTTAGGATTTTGATTATGAAATAAAATAATAATTCCTTCCCCAATTTCATCTATATTATCTCCCGTTTCTTCCCTTTTTATCTCTCTATTTCTATTTCTGTTTATTTCTCAATCTTGTTCTTGTTCGATTGTGTTTGTTATCAATGATGCTTCCTATATTTTCATGGAGAGTGTCATTGAAAAGGTTTACGTTTTGGGATTTCCGGATCCCTTTGTGCATGAGTAATCTATTTTCTTAGAATACTATATTTCATATATCTAGCTTTAATGATTGAACTGGAATTTAATTTGAGATGGGCTTAGCTATTTTTCTAAGCCCAAAGCACTTCAGTGGTAATACGTTGGTTATTTAAAATTTGATTTATTGACCATTTAAGAAGTTTGTTGTTTTTCTATTCAAATATAATATTGACTTGGATGCCTGTTTTGTTCTATTGCTCACCAATAGATTAGATGGCATTAGAATGTTCAAAAATTGCACTTTCTCTTTACTGTTTCTATCAACATTAATAGTAGCTTATTATGCTGTCTTAGTACATGTATTCAAAGGCACTCATGTGGCCTTGTCGTATGAAAAGTACTTTCCTCTTTTTCTTTTTGTCACTGTAATAATTACTTTATTTCAATGTAATAAATTACCTGAATATAGCTAGA
The DNA here is from genome assembly GCA_963555705.1 of Ligustrum vulgare. Classification (NCBI taxonomy): domain Eukaryota; kingdom Viridiplantae; phylum Streptophyta; class Magnoliopsida; order Lamiales; family Oleaceae; genus Ligustrum; species Ligustrum vulgare. The sequence continues at coordinate 83,858,618 of OY743168.1, forward strand.
TGATAATCATAATTCTGTTTTTGTTTATCCTTTAATAATCAGATTAATTTAGTTTGGATTCCTTTGTGTCTGAGGAGTATTCTTATCCCCCAATATCAGTTCTTCAATTGATTTCGAGTGGTAGGATCGCTTTGTTCTTCCATATTCTTAACTCAACCCTCACTGACTGAACTGATGCATTCGAATAACAACTTGAACTCATTTTTGTGTTTTCCTTTTTCTTAGATTTTAATCGATTGTTTGTTGATTTATTTTAAATTTTATCTTGATGTAATAATCATGATTTTTTTACCAGATTTCCTACGGATTATGGTTGTGTTCATCTTTGGTGAGGAATTTGTATATTTTTCTTTTATTCCTTTGCCTGAGTTGATTTTTTTGGTTTTTGCAGAAACGCATCTAGCGACTCCTTCTACAAATTGCAAACCCCTAATCTTACATGTTCATTCTATCCTTGGGTAATTCGCATTTCATACTAAGTTTCATTTTATTTGTTCTTTAGCTATTTGGTTATTTGTTATTTATCGGTGAGATCAAAGATAAAATCTTGGGATTCTTTGTCAAATTATTCCTTTTATTTTCTTCATGCATCATTTTCTCTGAATTTGTTTCTTTGTTTCTTAGATGATACTTTCAAGTAAGTTTTTTCGATTTATATTCTCTTTTTAGTCATCTTATATATACTTTTTGATTGCTACTTTAGTTCCTTCCCATGCGTTTTTATTCTACTTCTTCACACTTGTTTACACCCATTTCAACACACATGTATATGCATTTATGTATAAATCTTTATTGTGTCTTATTATTGGAATTATTCATTTCCAATTATTAGCATTATTGCAAGTTAAAATTCTTTAATTACTCAATTTTGTTAAATTATTCTTCTGTAATGTATATGTGTGTATGTATATTTTGTTCAATTAAAAAGAATTATTCATTTTCTGGAATTCAATTCTTGGGAACATGTAAATAAATTGAATGAGGTCAAAGATGATTCAGTGGGAGTAAAACCATTTGTTCTCAATCTCTGTTGCCGAAGTTTTTCAAGGCATACATGTCTCTTTTTTTTTTCTTGAGATGTCTCTTTTTCTAGCGCGTTCGTATATTTTTATGCTTCTGTGGGAGTATTATTATTATTTTTTGGCATATTATTTCTGTGGTTTAATATTCTTCCACATTTACATTTAGAATGTTCAATGATCTTTGGTAAACTCAAATATAACCTGAATGCACATAAAATTGTAATCTCCAAGCATTATTTCTTTTACTCTTAAAGCTTGTTTTGTAGAGTAGTATTCGACGTTTTCATTTCCATAGTTACAATCTCCGTTGTCGCAGGAAATATTAGTTACTAGGACAAACTTTTACCATTTCCTACCGAAAGAGTAGTTGTCCAAGTGATCAAGCAAGTGATTACCCGCATCATCAACACAAGGTAATAACTTCTGAAACATAAGAATATTATAGACATTAGATGAACCTGTTCATAAGATAGGTCTAAGTAAAGATATTGGTTACATAGTATATTGGTGTATAGGTCCTACCAATGATGAAAATATTTTGGAATGCATTTCTTCGGTCCATAAAAAATAGACTCTTCTGTTGTCCCTGTGGATATCAGATGAAATAATCAGTTTTCACAAAAAAATTCCTGAACAGATATTTGTTTCTATTAAACCCAGCAATTGTAAAATTGCTGATGAGTAATACATATGGGAATCTCAAGCTAGAGGCTTATTCACTGTTATATGGGTTGCCAATGGAGAGCAACTTGGCAGGGGAACCAAGATAACCATTTTCCTGAAGGATAATCAGGTAAATAGATTTTCTAATTATTCAAAGTTGTATTTGATTTACTTAAATGTGTAGATATTGGAGTGGATACGAGTTCCAACTGGAAGACTAGAGGCATTTAAGTAGAAATGTGTCTCGATAAGTATTACAAATTTGAGTTGTCAACGGATATATGCTAACTTGAAGTGAAAATCTCGAACAAATGATCGTAGGCAGTTAAAATTTATTAATTTTATTAGCAATTTAAATATCCTTTGACCGTTTTTGGATGTATGACAAAGAAGAGCAGCAGTCGTCATTACAATATTGATATCAATTGCCATTGGGCTGTGTAATAAAATATTTTGGAATCACAATATATATATATATATATATATATATATATATATATATATATATATATATATATATATATATATATATATATATATATATATATATTGTCTTTCTCCGTATAATATCATTCAATTCTTTAGTGAAATTGGCAAATAGGATTTCACGTGGAGGTGGAGGTGTCCTTTCCATAACAAGTACATAAAATCTGTGACCTGGTGTTTCTCTACTTGGAATAAAAGAAAAAAAGGAACTTTATTGGTTTATCACCCTAAAAAACAATTTACTCAATGTATACTTGGATAAGATTTGGTCTTCCTTGTAATAGTTATAGTTAAATTAATGAAATGAAATGAGCAGCCTCAAAGTTTTTAACCAATAGCTAAAATTTCTTTGATTACAGGTATTGGAGCCATGTTCATTGATCTTGGCCATTTCACTGCCTGCTCAATAAGAGTAAGTACATCTCGATGTAGCCATAGGAAACATTGGATTGAGAATTACCATCTCTGTTTCATAATGTTCTTTGAGACTATTAATTATATTATGCTTCTATGTACATTATTGCAATATTTGAGACCACAAAAATTTTAATGAAATACGATGCATTTCATTCACTTTTACTTGCCTCAAAATCCTTGAACTTTACATCAATTGATTATGTAAAAATAACAAGTTTTCAAAACACAATACCACGCGAATCAACACAAATATTAGACATCACGTGCTGTACACGTGTATGTCTACTAGTATATATATATAAACAAAGTCATTGCCATAAATATTGCAGTCCCAAATCCCCACCTAAATTTCTTGCTATAAAGGGAAACCATTAATTCTATATTCTATATATTATATATATAAAAACAAAGTCATTGCCATAAATATTGCAGTCCCAAATTCCCGCCTAAATTTCTTGCTATAAATGGAAACCATTAATCTGATAGTAATAAGAGAATGCATTAAATGTTCAGCAGAAGCCTGCATGCTATTTTTCCATCTTTTAATACATGTCATCATTTTTGCATGCCTGTAGCTGCTTTTTTTTTTTTTAATTAATGCTTTTGTATTGGAATCTGGAATTTAAAGAAGCATGCAGCCGGATTTCCAGTTTTTGGCAAACGTGTTCATTTTTTGCAAGCTTATTCAATGCATCTTCCCATTTATATGTGTGGTTTCCTGTAGAAGGCATGCTGACAACTAAGACTGATTGTATGCCCAAGAATAATTCAAAATCCCCTATAAATATGACTACTATAACTTGTTATTTAGTTTCTTCAACCTGCTGTGCGAGACAAAATAACAATGTATGTGAAGTTATCCCCTTCTTTCCATAGTCTCTTCATTTGATTATTTAAAAATTACAATACTGATCAGTTTTTACCAAATAATACTAATAACTCATAGCCAAACTCAATTTTACAAATCCCAGACTGAAGTATGGTGCCACTGTCCAGCCTTGTGAAAGATGTTCAACCTTCAAAAACACAATGGGCTCTGAAGTTGTGTGTGATTCGAGCGTATGAGCTACCGGCATATGGGAACCATGGAGGAGCTTTCAGTTTGGAGTGCGTCTTCCATGATCAAGAGGTGAGTTTAACTTACTTTCCATACAGTCCACAACTCCCTCGGAGAACATAGCAGAAAATTTTCAAATACTGTGAGAATCATAAACATACATGCTGATCGATAAAAGCTTCATATAGTATAGAAATTGGAAAATGAATCTAAATACTTGTGAGAATGTAAATTTGGGTAAGCACTTTCTATTCTAGGATCACACAAATGCATAACACAACAAAGTGGTATTTCGCTGACAGGAGCGTTTTATTGTTTTCAACATAAAAATGTACTTCTCATGAATAATCTAGCTAAAATTACTTAGTGCTCACATTGCCACAAAAATGAATACAGGCATTAAAATATATTCCTAATGTAACATGCTTCTAGGTGGCATTTTATTAATTAGCAGAGTATATTCACTTAAAGTAACTATCCTGTATTTGAACTCATGAAGTGTCCAGAGCTCAAGTCTGTCATGCAATAAAGTCAACTGAACAGTGAATTTACCTTTGCCTTCCCAAATAAATTTGAAATGCCTTCAATTTCATGATCCATCTCCTTCCTTCCATTACCTCCACTGCAACTATGTCTTGATCCTAGGATGAACATGATAAAAGATAATCAACAGGTGCTTCAAACAGTAATCTACCACATAAGAAGTTAGTGTTCGAAACCAGTAACCTGCTACAAATCACTAATCTACTTCCATATATATGCAACATCAGTAACTCAACAAGAGAATAAGAAATGGATATAACACTATTTACTTATTTAATTTTATTATTAAATGTACCAATCTATTTCCATATATATGCAACATCAGTAACTCAACTTGCTTACAATTTTATTTAGTTATTTAATTTCATTATTAAATGTACCAATCTCTGTTTTTTCTAAGAAAACATCCGTTGGTTGAACAGGGTGTTCGAATACATGCAACAATCAAGGGTCCACTAATAAAAAACTTCAAACCACTGCTTATAGAGCGCTATTTGTATGCTGTTAAAAATTTTGTCGTTGCCGATAACAACATGAAATACAAAACAACCACAAACAAGTACAAGATGATTTTCATAGCCAAGACCCATGTCTTCGAGGTGTTTGATGATACATTTTCATCACATGTCTATGCGTTCAAATCATTTGGCGAGCTGTCCACTGTGGAAAATCTTGATGAGACACAACTTTTTGGTAAAAAAAAAATGATATTTATTTATTATTATTTTCTATTTTTCTCATTTAATTGGTATATCTTCAATTTTTATTTTATTTTTTGTTGTATTTATTTGAACACATTGTGACAGATATTATTGGCAAGGTGGTGGCTAAGCACGTGCCACAGAACAAAGAGTTGTGCAGCCGAACGACTAAGCTTTTTGATGTTGTCCTTGAAGACATCGAGTATAATGGGATTATTTTTTATTCATTTTTTATGATACCAATTTCTCTCCAAATTCCCTACTATTTAAGTATAATTTATTTCTGGAATCGTATTAATTTTATTTGCGTATTATTGAAGGAAGAACCGAATGTCATGTACTTTGTGGGGAGATTATGTGGACGAGATAATAACATACTTGGATAATGGTGGTTCGGAGCCTGTTATCATGATACTTTAGATGTGCCATTCAAATCTATTTAAGGGTTGTTAATCCTACAACCCAAAACTAATGTTCCATACGATTTCTATGTTTCTATGTATTTTGATCTCATTTGGTTTTTGTTTTCATTCAATCCTCAAGTGAAGTTAGAGTTTCCAACACATTTTATGTGACTAAGTTGATCTTGAATGGAGATGTCGACGAAATTACTGAATTTCGAAATAAGTACACATTAATTTTCTTTATATCAAAAGTTGATCAAGTATTTTCCTTCTCTAAGATTTTTATGTTCGTGGTCTTACTTTATGTTTTTTTCCCTTCGAAAATGTTTTCCTAAGGTTGGTTGCGGAGTCTCATGCTACTTCTATTACAATCAGCCAAATTTCAACACCACCGTTGTGCACTATCAATGAGGAGCTGTCCAGTGGAATCGAGGTTCTAAGAAGAATTGAACAGCTTTCTGAAAATAATGAGGTGAAGTCTGTCTATTAATAATATGAAAATTATACTGTTTGAGTATGCTTAGTTTTTTTACCATTCATAATTAAATCATTATTATTATTCTCGGGAAAAGATTGGAAGTTTCTAGGTGTACGCTAAGATTGTTGCTATTGAGACTGTTGGAGAATGGTCATATCTAGCCTACAAAAAGTGTCCTAAAAAGGTAACCCAAGTTGAGAAAAGGTTTTATTGTGAAAGGTGTGACCGCTTTGACGTGACAGGGAATCCTAGGTATTCTACCTTACCCCCTTGATATATTTATTTTATTAGATTTTTCCGTAATATTATAATTTAATTGTGCTATGTACTACATTAGGTTCAAGATACAAGTACGCGTTATAGACGATACTGGAAATGCGCCTTTCCTACTATGGGATTAGGAATGTGTTGAGTTAATTGGGAAGACTGCGTCTGACTTTAGATCTGAGGCCGTTGAAGTAGTTTCTTGAACCCATCAACATACTTTTTTTTAGTGGTTTGGGTTTAAATTTTTACACTTAATTTTTGAAACATGTGTACAACTTATTTTTTAGAAATCTACAAAAGATGAAATTCCAGCCAAAATAGAGTCATTGGTGGAGCAGAAAGTTTTGTTCAAGGTTCAAGTGAGGGCTGACCAAATCAGTAATCATACAGGAGCTTACACTGTCATGAAGTTGACTTGCGACCCTAATATTATCTCTAAATTATGCTGCTCATGCTTCAGCAGTCAGGTTTGTTATATTGGCTTAATTCTTAATTAGATCGTATATATTTTTATTACAACCATATGCTTTTTCGCCACAGGAATCCGACATATTTTCCAAGCTAGAGAATGCGGCTTTGAAGAAGAGAAGGTGTTAGCTTTGTTTTAAATTGTAATCCATAATAGATATTATGTACTCATTTATGTTTCGATTCACCTTATATTATTAGCTTAACAAAACTTCTTTAACAAATCATATGATAGGTTTTGTCTTCAAATGATGAAGTTAGCACACCTTTGAAGATTCAAACTAAGTTGACTCATTTGACTCAGCTGCATGATGATGATTCTGTCAAGAGATCACTTATCAGCAAATTTTTGTCAACTGTCCCATTGAAGAAGAACAAGGTGATGATTAAGCAGGAAGATGATTAAATTGAGCTACGTGGGTTACAAACATTATTAAGTTTAAGCTTCATTTTGTGTTGTGTTGGATGATGTTTGTTTTTGAAACACTTTGCAGATGCCTTTATCTTTAATATGTTGACTGGATGTTGTCTTTTTTTATGGATTGTGTTGGGATTTTGATGAACTTTGCAAATGCCTTTATCTTTAATATGATGGATTTTGAGTTTGGTTTGGTTTATGACCTGAACGCATTCCTCTCATTACTATGACGCTTTCAAGTCCCAATTATTTTTATCGATTTCTTCATTATGCTTAGTATTTTAATCTTTTTGAATCTGATTATGTATAACTAGATCAGTTCGAGTTGTTGTATTTGTTTCATGTAATAACGCTTAAAATCCTCACAACTCTTTAGTTCTATAAATCTCTGAAAAGTTAATTCTGCCATACGATGTAAACAGATGTAATGCAAGCAAAATTAAAGCACATATAACCTTGACACTATATTTCAGCCATGTCAGATTGTATCGTTAATTTTTTTTTTTAAAAAAAATTAACCACCTAAAAATCAATTTCGGCCATGTGAAAACCATTATTTGAATACGACTCTAAAAATTGTAAACAAAGATATCTACACCTTTCTCTGATTTTTTGCAACAAAAGTAAGGGTTGAAAAAGGCTAAAATAAAAGAGAAAATCAAAATACTAGATAACTCACACAATGAGTTATTAAAATTTTTGGTTGATTCTCCTTTGTAATATGGGTTAATTGATTTTTAAAACAATACAATATCTCCACTGCAAGCATATGGGGACTGCAATTGTGTAGGTTTCAATTTGAACTGATTCACTGATTTATTTTGACCCATGGTTGAAGTGTGCGGCACCAAGAATTTTATAAATATTAAATAGGAGATTTAAATGTTGGACCATTGAAAATTGTAAACAAGAAATGTGAAAAGCATTGAAGATGTTGTTTTGCTATATTTTCAACTAAATAATCACTTACCGATTATACAATTAAATTTTTTGGTTAAGTCATTGTACTGGGTCGACCTGTTCAATTATGAAAACTATTTTTTCAGTTCACAGAACATAACTTAAAATCTGTTAATGATTAAATTTGTTCAAACTTAATTTCCCAAGCGAGTAATTAGGGCTATGATTCTAAAAAAGAACATTTACATGTGAACACCTACGACCTTCTACAATAAAGACTTTGGATTTTGAAGCTTATAGTTAAGCGTGTATTTTATATTTTAAGAAATAATAATATTTATCTCTCCCTCTCCAATCTCTTATCTCCCTCATCGAACCCTTAATATCATGGGCGAGATTCCACATATTCTATTCAAATTTTATATAAGCCATACATATGACATATTTAATGCAGATTATATAAAAGCAACACAGAGCATTGTTTCCACACTTTTAGTACAGGCGTGTTTACAAAACAAAAATTACCAAGATCACCAAACATGAGGAAGCTAACCAAATCTACAATGATAAGCAGCAAGCGACCAAGAAATCTTAGCACAAACATCGGTAAGATTTTCATGCTTCTCATTGCTTTGTTATTTAATCATTCGTGTAAATGTCTACCATAACTTATACATTATTCTCTGTATGTGAAATTATAGTGTAAAAAACCGAAATTAAGAAGTTCATAGAAGAATAATTTATCTCGAATAAAGAAGATTCGTCGATCACGAAATGCAGTTCCCAAATGAATATGTGTTCAGCTCCAGGAAAACTAAGCGTTCATAATAATTCTGGTCGAGATTTGTTTTTCCGCGTGATGGATTCGACCTGCAGCCCCAAAAGATCTGGTAATATACGGCATGGATTTTGCAGAGAAGAGATGAGATAAAATCAGATCTGAAAAAAATTAACTTATCTTCTATTTGTACGAATTCTTCATCCATGCGATTTACACCAGTATTCTTCCGAAATCTTTTGTGTGTTGTTGTTATTTAGCTTCCAAAGATAGCAATTCTCTGTAGATCTTGAAGAATATGCAGTGGGTCGTTTGTGAGGAAGAAGGTAAGGGTTTCATATGTGGTCGGCGGTTGAGTGTTGTGTATGTTTAGGGTTGCCATAAAGTGGTCTGGACCTATTTTGGTTGTGCTTTGTTTGATAAAATGAGGCCTAATTGTCAACATTTTATTTTTCAATTAACTAAATCTAATTACACATCAATTTATCCTGTAAATGGTTTTAAATTTTCTTTGTATGGAAATTATATTCACGCCATAACTATTGTTAATGACACCACATTTTAATTAAATGTCCTTATTATTTTGCTTATTTTGACAATTATTCTTTTATTATATTTTTATCACATTCTTATTTTTATCATTAATAATTAATAATTATATCTTATCTCTATTGATAATTTTATTTAACTATTCTATTACATTGGAAGAAATATTTTTTGAATTATTGTTGTCTTGTTTATTTAAATATAAGAGAGGCAAATAAAAAAAAATATTCCTCACTCCTAAAAAATTCTTTATCCATCATTAGCACGATAAACTATGTCAATTAATAGAAATTAAGGATAGAAATAAGATAAAAAAGTTAAGAGGTATAAATGCAAAAATTAATAAAAACTCAGGATTATCATTGCAATTAAATTGTGGTGCACTTAACAAAAAATGTTGTATTAATATAAATCACCCTTCTTTGTTTTCTACTGTTGAATGCACATAAAAAAATGAGACATATATTTAACCATAATTCTATTATTTGTATTGTTGACCAATTAGTAAATTTTAAATCACAAATTATGATTCAATAAATAATTAATTCTCTCAATGTTCAACCAGAAAACTTGGATTTGTTGACAAGTAAATCTCCATGTTATAATGCCGGAACTAGCGTGCATGCTACATTTTCCGAATGTTCATTCAAGACTAGATCATATCCGTTATCGATGTCACCTTTAAGTGACATCACAAATGGTATACTTTCATGTTACACACTTGATTTTTTAATTTTATAATACCACACAATTACATGGTCAATTTAAAATAATATCTTATTTTTTTAAATGCAGTTAGTGGATCGAGTCGACCTACTAGAAAATTTGTTTTGAGATCAAATGATATAGGTTATTATTCATCTAATCCAAAATCGAAATTAGGAACGGATATATCAACGATAATTGATCTGACGAAAGATGTCACTCTTCCACATTCATTGACTACGGTAGCTGACAAAAATATTCAAACCGCAGTTAATGAAGTTGATGTAGCTGATTTTGATGCACAAAATGTCAATTTAAGAGATCGTAAGTATTTTTATATCTTACTATATTCGTCATTAACCCACTTAAAAAACTATAACCTCATCCTAATCCTTTTTTTGTTCCTTTCCACAGCAATCTTGGCCAACAATGATGTCTTGGTCAATGGTACACAATTATTCACATTTGTTCAAAAAATATATTGGCATATGCTTATTACCTTCTATTCATTTTAACTCTCAACATGTGATAATTAATTTATATCAATTAGTGTAGGAAATTAATTCAGGAATAATTTTTTTTTTTTTTTTTGTATATTAAAATGAGTAAATCTTAAATTTATATTAAAAGAATAATAATGGATGATATAAGTGATTATTCTTCTAAGATAAAATCGAAATTGGGAACGAATATATCAATTATAATTGATCTAACGAACGAAGTCACTCTTCCACATTCATTCACTACGGCAGCTAACAAAAATATTCAAATCACAGTCAATGAAATGATGTAGCTGATTTTGATGCACAAAATGTCAGTTTAAGAGATCGTAAGTATTTTTATATTTTACTACATTCGACATTTACCCATGTAAAAAATTATAGCCTCATCCTATCCACTTTCCCCCCTTTTCACAGCAATCTTGGTCGAGAATTATGTCGTGGTCAATGGTATGCAATTATTCAAACATTTGTTCCAAAAAAAAAAAAAAATATTGGCATGTGCTTATTACCTTTTATTCATTTTAACTCTCAGCATGTGATAATTAATTTATATCAATTAGTGTAGAAACTACACTAATTGATATATATATATATATATATATATATATATATATATATATATATATATATATATATATATATATAATAAGTAAATCTTAAATTTATATCAAAAGAATAATAATAGATCAATATCAATTATTATTGTTGTTGTTGTTGTTTAAAACTTCATTATATTTGTCAATTATCAATTACCATTTTGTTATTATCGTGTATATATAGATTCATAACAATGATAAATAATTTAAATGTGTTAAAGTCAATGTTGTAGTGAAATTAATTAACTATTATTGAAACTAGAATTCACGTACTTAATTTAGTTGATTTTAAAATAATATATCAATTTTCGTGAATAATACTAAACATCTTATATAGTTTTAGTCATGTATTAATCCTTAAATTATAATTCTTGATTTTTTTTCCTTCATAAAGTCACATGATATATGTGGAAAAAATTTACATGTTGATACAATTAAAAATCAAATGCAATTTAAATTATTATATCAATAACTTTAAGTCTCGGTATGGATAATGTTCTTATTGAAAAAGGCTAAAAAATAGTGATGTAAATTATTATTTAATGAGATATTATTTCTAATCATTCTACATATACAGAATATTGGGATATTGGCGATCCAACATATAGATGTGAATTTTGTGGTGCTCTGTTTTGGTATGAAGAGAGACTTCGACGAAGTTGTAACTTTCGAAATTCGAATTACTCTTTGTGCTGTATAAATTGAAAAATTCAACTTCCGCCGATGAAAAGGCCACTAAAAGTGCTGTGCGATTTAATATACGGAGAGAATGATAAGACCAAACACTTCCTTGAAAACATCCGATCATACAATAATATGTTTTCTTTCACGTCGATGGGAGGAAAGATCGACTCGAGCTTAAACAAAGGACATTCTCCTCCTGTTTTTAGATTGCATGGGTAGAATTATCATTTGATTGGAAGTTTGCTGCTTCTGGAAGGTTCATCCCCTAAGTTCGCGCAGTTGTATATTTATGATACGGACAATGAAGTCACAAACAGAATACATTCCGTTAGGTAAGTTTTTTCAGCTCATTTAAAATACTAAAATTTTAAAATCATAAATGTCATGGAGCTATTAAATCTAATGATTTTGCTTCATCCCATATGTCTTTTATAGACAAAAGAATGACATAAACAGTCTCCATGCAGAGATTGTTTCTGATTTGAAGGCTATGTTAGATGAAAATAATGTGTTGATTAAATCATTTAGAATGGCTAGATAAAAAATGCACGAAGAAGGACGTTTAGATGTGAGGCTAAAACTAATTGGTAGAAGGGGTGGAGATGCAAGAAGGTATAACCTGCCTTCGATATCAGAAGTTGCGGCGTTAATTGTTGGTGATTTTGACGCATCTATGGGCGATAGGGATATAATAGTAGAAACAATTTTGGGAGAATTGAAGCGCATAAATGAATTAAATGCTTCATATCTTGGTCTACAATATCCTCTACTTTTTCCATACGGTGATGATGGGTATAGAGAAGACATTCCTTTCACGGATTCGAAGAGAAGTGTGTCTAGAGGAAGGAAAAAGGTAAGCATTAGAGAATTCTTTGCATACCGATTGCATGAAAGAGATAGTGAAGCGTCGACTATTTTATTCTCGAGGAGACTTTTTCAACAGTTTGTTGTCGATGCATACACGATGGTTGAATCCGCAAGGTTGACATATGTTTGAACACACCAAAAGCAGTTGCGGTGTGAGATATACAAAGGTCTGATTGATGCACTTTTAAGAGGTGAAACATATCCGTTTACTCAAGGAAGGCGAGTTATATTGACATCGACATTCACCGGAGGGGCTCGATATATGATTCAGAATTATCAGGATGCAATGGTTATTTGCAGATGGGCTGGTTATCCAGATTTGTTCATAACATTTACGTGTAAGCCAAAATGGCCAGAGATAGTACGCTTTGTTGAAAGGAGGGGACTTAAGCCCGATGATCGGCCAGATATAGTTTTCCGAATTTTCAAGGTCAAGTTGGACAATTTGGTCAAAGATCTTCGACAAAATAAAATTTTTGGAAGTGTTCGAGCAAGTAATTTTTAAAGATTTAAGAGAATATTTTATAATACCAATTAAATTATTTCTTTAATGTTTTAGATTTTATTTCATAAAAATTGTGATTAATTGTTTTGGCTTCTTAACATGTTGCAGTGATATATACTGTCAAATTCCAGAAGCGTGGCTTGCTACATGCACACATTCTACTTTTCCTCTCTAAAGAGGACAAGTATCCAACGGGGGAGGACATTGATAAGATCATTTCGGCTGAAATTCCTGATGAAAGTAATGATCCCAGTTATTATGTTGCAGTGCGAGACTTCATGATGCACGGGCCATATGGAATTGCAAGGAAAAACTGTCCGTGTATGTCAAAGATCTTCGACAAAATAAGATTTTTGGAAGTGTTCGAGCAAGTAATTTTTAAAGATTTAAGAGAATATTTTATAATACCAATTAACTTATTTCTTTAATGTTTTAGATTTTATTTCATAAAAATTGCGATTAATTGTTTTGGCTTCTTAACATGTTGCAGTGATATATACTGTCGAATTCCAGAAGCGTGGCTTGCTACATGCACACATTCTACTTTTCCTCTCTAAAGAGGACAAGTATCCAACGGGGGAGGACATTGATAAGATCATTTCGGCTGAAATTCCTGATGAAAGTAATGATCCCAGTTATTATGCTGCAGTGCGAGACTTCATGATGCACGGGCCATATGGAATTGCAAGGAAAAACTGTCCGTGTATGTCAAATGGTCGTTGTACAAAGCATTTTCCCAAGAAATTTGTTGAGTCTACAACTATCGATGAAGATGGATACCCAGTGCATAGACATAGAGATAATGAGAGAACAGTCCTGAAGAATGGTGTTGATCTCGATAACAGATTTCGTTGTGCCACACAATCGTTATTTGTTGCGAAAGTATGGAGCTCACATGAATGTTGAGTGGTGCAACCAGTCTCGATCTATTAAATATTTATTCAAATATGTTAATAAGGGTCATGATCCTGTGACAGCATCTTTTTATAGAAGCATTGAAAATGAAGAATCGGGGAAAAGTATTGATGAAGTAAATATGTACTACGATTTTCGATACATTTCACCATGTGAGGCACCGTGGAGGATATTTGGATTTGAAATTCAGTATACAGACCCTTCTGTTGAGCGATTGAGCTTTCATCTTCCAAACGAGCAGAGTGTAACTTTTTCTGATTATGATGCAAACGATGATGTTGTTGATCGAAAAACAATTGGCCAGAGCATGTTCTTAGCCTGGATGAATGCCAATAAAAAAATACCCAGAGGCAAGAGAGTTAACTTATGCTGAATTTATAATGAAGTTTGTTTGGAAGCAATCAACACGAGAGTGGCAACCGAGACAAATGAGGTTCTCGATTGGACGAATTTTTTATGTCCCTCCAGGCTACTATTTGAGATGCCTTCTTAACATTGTTCGTGGACCTACAAGCTATGATGATATAAAATGCATTAATGGTGTTCAATACAATTCCTTTCATGACGCTTGCTACGTGTTAGGATTATTAGATGATGACAAGGAGTATATTGATGGGATTGTCGAGGAAACTCATTGGGCATCTGCACAGTCTTTGAGAAATCTATTTGCCACATTGTTGTCATCGAACTCTTTAAGTTGATGGAGTAGTTTGGGAGAAGTGTTGGACGTATTTGTCAGACGACATTATATACAAACAACGTATCCTGCTGCAACATGAAGGTAATGATGTCTACTACTAGCTTTAAATTAAATTTTTTTTTCGAATTATATTTTACATAAAATTATTTTAACCTTGGCCATGTTTGGTCCAGAAAAAATTCAACAAAACTTTTTCTCAAATTCATTTCCAATTGCATATTTATTTGAGAATCACTACTTCATACAAAATTTCAACAATGCATTCAATTTATTTCGAAATTGTCGTATACCAAATGACTCCCGATTTAATTGTTTCCTATTTTTTCCCATTGATGTTCAGAATTGGAATTGAGTGACGATGAAGTTAAAAATTATGCTCTGGTTGAAATTGAAAAGTTGTTGCAAAGCTGTGGCAGGAGTTTACGTGAACTTGATTCGATGTCATTACCAAGTTCAGAGTTTTTTTTGAATTCCCACAATAGACTAATACATGATGAATTGCGGTATGACCGAACATCATTGTGTGAAGAACACAAGAATCTTCTTTCTAACGTGACCAATGAGCAACGTCATGTGTATGACACAATAATGGATGCAGTCGAATAGAACTTAGGTGGGGTTTTTTTCGTTTATGTGTATGGAGGTACTGGAAAAACATTCATATGGAGGACTCTATCTGTCGCTCTAAGATCAAAGGGAAAAATTGTGCTAAATGTGGCGTCCATCAGAATAGCATCTCTTCTTTTACCTGGCGGAAGAATTGCTCATTCTCGGTTCGCAATTCCAATCAATCCAAATGAGGATTCAACATGCAATATCAAACAAGGGAGTCCACTTGCCGAATTGATTGTGAAGTGTAAACTTATAATTTGGGGTGAAGCTCCAATGATGCACAAATATTGCTTCGAATCTTTAGATAGAAGCATGCTGGACATTATGCGATTCAGTAATCCATTGAGTTGTGGCATGCCTTTTGGAGGAAAACCCATTATGTTTGGAGGAGATTTTTGACAAATATTGCCTGTTATTCCAAAGGGAAGTAGACAAGATATTGTGCTTGCGACTATCAACTCCTCATACCTATGGAGAAATTGCAGGGTATTAAGGTTAACTAAAAACATGAGGCTTCAAAATCTTGGATCAGATGATGAATGTGTTGAACTCAAGCATTTTTCGGATTGGATTGCAAGCATAGGAGATGGGACAATTGGAAGTCCAAATGATGGTCATGCAACTGTTGAAATTCTAGATGATATTTTGCTCAAGTGTTCCAACGATCCAATTGAAACAATTGTGAAAAGCACGTACCCGTTGTTTAGCAATGTCGTCGATGACCCGAATTATTTGCAAGGAAGAGCTATACTAGCACCAACTCTTGATGTGGTTGAGTCTGTAAATGAATATATGATTTCAATGAATGTGGGTGAGGGAAAGTAATTTTTTAATTTCGAATACCACATGCAGATCAGATAAAAATGTTGACTTATTGCGTGATGTACACACCAAAATTCTTAAATGGAATTAGGTGTTCTGGTGTGCCCAACCATGAGTTAAATTTGAGGGTTGGGACCCCATTTAGGTTATTAAGGAACATTGACAATTCCCTGGGATTATGCAACGGTACTAGGTTGGTCATTACGAGACTTGAAAGTCATGTTTTGGAAGCAAAGATCCTTGCTGGAAGTAATGCAGGTCATAAAGTGTTGATTCCTAGAATGTCACTGACTCCATCTGATCCAAGATTGCCTTTTAAGTTCCAGAGGAGACAATTTCCTTTTATTGTCTCATATGCAATGACAATCAACAAAAGCCAAGGTCAATCGCTTTCTCATGTCGGCCTTTTCTTGAAGAAACCAGTTTTCAGTCATGGCCAACTGTGTGTTGCTGTTTCAAGAGTTACAAATCGAAGGGGTTTAAAAATTTTAGTATGTGATAAGGATGGAGATCGAAGTAATTCAACTGCAAACATTGTATTTAAGGAAGTATTCCAAAATTTGTAAACGTTTTATTGTGTTTTTTATATTTCATTTCTCCCAATTCATTATAAACTACATGTACTTTTACTTCTTATTGTCTATTTGAATGTCTAAATTATTGTCACTTGAATGAACAACCACATGATCATATTCAAAAAAATTAACATTAAAATTTGTAAAAATTAAAATCCGTGCATCGCACGGGTGATGCACTAGTTATATATAATATGGTGGTAGAATGGCATCAATAACTCCAATTTTAAGTTCCTCGTATGTAGGCAAATGAAGAATCTTTGTTTAATTAGGGAAAAATCTCGAAAATCTGAAATTTTAGGAAAGCAAATTGGCTACCCGAACAAGTAATATTCTGTTGATTCAAAAGGCAATCGGGCGATCGCAGGGCTTTATAGCCAGCGATCTCTTGGTTCAACTTTTTCCTTTTGATTTCCGTCTTTGACAATGTTTAAGTTGGTCATTCCCACATATGCAATTAAGTCCCCCATATCTTGATTTCTTTAATTAAATCCTTGAATTTCCGTCTTTCTCCTATATATTTAGCTCCAATTTGAGTCTCTTTTGGCATCATCAACTTACACATTATACAATTTAGTCCAAATAGCTATCCAATTTGTTCGTATTCATCTCAATTCTCTCAATTTTTGGGATAATTATTGAAATAAACACAAATAACACAAATTAAGTAGAATTTATTTTAAACGATGATTTAATTTCCTAGTTTTGATATCTAAATAAGTGTATAAAATACACTTATCAATATCTTTTTATCAAACGGAAGCAAAGTATAATTTTCTACCTATCTAGTTTGGTGCTAATTAGAGGTAGAGTCGAGTGAAGATATTGGACTATTACATGAAAAAATTATTTTACATATGAAACTTTTTGCAAGGCTTGGGCTGCCTTGAGCTAAAGCCAGGGTTGCCTTTTAAGTTTTTAATTACCAAACCGTAAACAAGGCAATATATGAAACCTTTTAAGTTTTTAATTTGCTACGCAAAAAATAAAAATCAGATTTCGTAATTTAACTTTATTTAGTAATGAATTTCT
This sequence comes from Ligustrum vulgare, assembly GCA_963555705.1. NCBI lineage: Eukaryota > Viridiplantae > Streptophyta > Magnoliopsida > Lamiales > Oleaceae > Ligustrum > Ligustrum vulgare. The sequence goes on from OY743168.1 coordinate 83,876,282, forward strand.
ATATTAAAAAATGTCAATTTTGGCCTTCGGATTCAAAGGATGTGTTGTTCATGGAGATGCCTCCTTGTATAAGTTTTAGACGACTCAAATTGTTTGTTTGATTTTTTATATTATGATTATGATGTTATATTGAATTTTGGTTTTCATTTTAAAAGGTTAATTTTATTATAAAAATATTCATAATTGATTTTATATTTACATCGACTCCTGTGTTTTCATTGAAATGCCTAGAAACAAATGTAACCAAAGATTAATCATACACACCCCCGTTCTCCTAAGAGAATCTGGTACCAAGCTAGACTCAGACAGATGAAATGGCTAACACATCCATAAATTTTTTTTTCTGAAAAAGGCCTTCCAACCTTTGTTAACCCCAACCCCAACTCCAACTCCAACTCCAACCATTGTTAACCCCACTCCCATTTCCAATAAAGGAAATGTCTCATCCACCGGTAACTTGTTAAAAAACTCAAACTCACACATTTTTCTTTGTCTTGCACGTAAATTGAGTTTTAAAACAATTGTGCTCCATTTTCATCCATCTGGGGCTTCAACATTTTTTTTTCTAGTTAGTTCTTAAATATCTGGTTCTTAATTTTTTTATTTGTTTAAAAAATGTTTTTGTTTTTTGTTTCCTAAGTACAATATGTGGTTGAAAGGTGGAGATATAAAATTTGTGTAGATAAAAAATGATTTAGGAAATTGTGGTTTTAAAAAACATGTTTTCTAATAAGTGTCTAAATTTGTTAATGTTTTTAGTTGTGTGATATGTTTTTGTAAAGGAATAAAAAAAACGCAAACCCAACAAAAACGATGGAGTATTATTGATTTACAAACAACAATAAAGGAATTTCTGTATCAAAATCAACAGTTTAATACAAAATATTGCAAAACACAGATCGCACAACTGCGAAACCAAACTCTCTGAAAACCTCTCAAAAACTAAATCAAAGTGTGTTTACATGAACACTAAAACACTCTAATCATTCAAATAAATATTACAAATTTCTTCTGAAAATCAAAGTGAAAAAGAGAGAAAATCGCCAGAAATCAAAGAGGCGAAGAGAGAGAAAGTTCAGAACAGAGAGAGACGAATCAATCAGAATGCCCAATAAATCTGGACTCTTCTATGCCTTTTCACCTGACTTAAGAGATAGGGTTGATCCAAGGGCTTGAACTGATCCAGGTGGTTGATCAAACGGCCAAACAGATTCTGGTATAAGTCAAGAATAAAGTGATACCACAAACGCGACTTGGGCTCCGGGTTTGGTTAGGCAATGGGCTCAGCAGCTGAATATAAGGTGGGTTGACATTCCGGTTTGGGCTTGGACTGAGTTCTTGACTATTTGGGCTGACAGTTTGGGCCAATTATTTTTACAAATCTTCCCCTTAATTGGTGCAGGCTACAGCTATCTTCATTTCAACTTCTATGTCCGATATCAAGTGTCTTTAGTATCCTCATATTGTTCTTCCAAATTTTGTCCCCTGTAAAATTTCAATAGACCAGTATCAAATTCAAAAATATTAAGCAAATTCAGAACATCTTTAAATTTTGCTATAGGGATTACTTTAGTTCCAGCATCTGCTGAATTGAGCTGAGTAGGGATTTTAACTAGTTTTATAAAACCCTTTTCAGTGATGTCTCTTATAAAATTAAATTTGACATATATATGTTTAGATTTGTTATGAAACACAAGAATTTTAGTAAGATATAGTGCACTCTGGCTATCAGTGCAAATTTCAATTTCTGGTTTACTCAGACACCTAATTTCAGAAAGTAAACCCCTCAGCCACATGCATTCTTTAACTGCATCAGGGGCTGCAATGTACCCTGCTTTAGTTGAAGAAAGGGCAACTGATTTTTGTAGTAGTGCTTTCCAACTGATGCAGGAAGAGTTTAAAGTGAAAAAGTAGGCTGAAGTAGACTTCCTGTTATCAATATTTCCAGTAAAGTCAGAGTCTACAAAGCCTTTAAGTTCAAAAGCAATTTTAGATTTAGAAAACATGAGACTCAAATTCAAGGTTCCTTTCAAATATTTCAGTAAGGATTTAAGAGCTTCCCAGTGAGGTTCTCCTGGGTTACTCATAAACCTGCTCAAAAAACTGACAAAAAATGCAATATCCTGAGATACATTACAGAACCTACAGCATTAGAATAAGGAACATTTTTCATTCTGTGAAATTCTTCTGCAGTTTTAGGACACTGATCATTAGACAATTTAAAGTGAGCAGGTAATAGCAGTGTAACAGGTTTAGAGTCAAATAGAGAAAAAAAATTCAAAACTTTTTCAATGTAACTCTTTTGATTTAGGAAATTTTTTCCTGGAGATTTATTTCTAAACACATCAATTCCAAGAATTTTCCTAGCTGGACCTAGGTCTTTCATTTCAAATTTTGTTTTCAAATTTTCTTTAAGACAAGAAATGACATGCAGACTCTTACCAGCAATTAGTATGTCATCCACATACAAAAGCAAATACATAGGATCAGAAATATCATTCTTAAAATAAAAACAAGGATCATATGAACTTTTCTGAAAATTTAAACTTTGAATGAAATTACCAAATCTTTTATACCACTGTCTAGGTGCTTGCTTCAGGCCATAAAGAGATTTTTGAAGTAGGCACACTAGATCAGGTTTATTTTTTTGTTCAAAGCCTTTTGGTTGAGACATATAAATGGTTTCATCAAGCATGCCATACAGAAAAGCAGTTTTAACATCCATTTTCTCAAGTTCTAAATCATTTTGAGCAACTAAAGCAAACAAGATTCTAATTGAAGTATATTTAACAACAGGTGATGCAAACCACGTAGCAATTGTAGCTACGCAACCTAAAAAATATTGAATCGACCCAAAAATGCCAAAGAACCACGATTTATGGATCCAATTAAAATTAATTGAACCAAGCAACCAATACAATCATAGGGATATATTGACCTCTTGATCACAAGCAATACTAATTCTCACCGAGATTTGAACAAACAAGATTAACTCCCAAATTCGAATTGTATTCAATGAAGAATAAAGTTTGAAAGCAAATTTTCCTCACAATAATGTCAATAATAATCTAACTAATAATGAAAATTATATCCCTATAAATATGGTCAAATCTTGTTTAGGAGCACTAATTAAACAAGGAATGAAATTGCTCAAATACGGAAAGAAATAAAAAAATAATTGAAAATAAGGATTTTAAGCGTTTTGATAGTTACGACCGTACCTACTTCCTTTACGGCGGTAACTGGGTTACTGGTTCACACTTACGGCCGTGACACCATGACTTACGGTCGTAAGTCCAAAATTTCCAAACCCGATTTTTGAGCAGTGACTTCATTACAGTCGTGATCTCCAGCAATTACGGTCGTAATTTCCAATTTCAATTTCAGCAGTGGACTCGTTACGGCCGTAAGAAATATAGGTTACGGCCGTAACTCTGAAACTTCACAACTTCCTTCGACGGCTTGAATGAGGTTGATCCACTCGTCGTCTTGTCTGGGTCCCAACATGGAACTTGCTTCTTTTGATGACATGAACATTGTTTTGGCCATTGTTTCTTGTACTAGCTTGTCCATTGCTTCGTTGGCCCTCCTCGTTTGCAATCGAGTCATCGGTCCTCCTTTGATCATCAACGGATCTTTGCGTGGGCTTGTACTCGTGGTTTGAATCACATCATCCCCTCCCTCCTCGAAAGGATTCGACCTCGAATCAGTACCTGCATCAAACGGAGATAGATCAGAAACATTAAACGTAGCCGAAAAATTATACTCACCAGGAAGATCTAGTTTATAGGCATTTTTGTTGATCCTTTCAATCACTTGGAATAGACCATCTCCTCGCGGTTGTAACTTTGATTTGCGTTGTTCCGAAAACCGCTCCTTCCTCAAATGTACCCAAACCTAATCACCGGGTTCAAATATGACGCATTTTCTTCCTTTGTTAGCCTGCGATGCATAATGTTCATTTTTCTTTTCAATTTCCAACCTCACCTTATCGTGGAGTGATTTAATCATCTCAGCATTTTTCTTTCCATCCAAACTACTACGTTCATTCACAGGTAAATGAATTAAAACCAATGGTGAAAATTTCAAATGGTGAACAAGAAGTAGTAGAATGTATAGCCCTATTATATGCAAATTCAATAAATGGTAAACACTCTTCCCGAGTTTTCAGATTTTATTGATTATGGTGCACAACAATTGAATCATGGTCCTATTCACTACCTCGGTTTATCCATCGGTCTGTGGGTGACAAGTTGTAGAGAAAAGTAGTTTTGTTCCCAATTTGTTCCACAAGACTCTCCAAAAATGACTAAGGAACTTAACATCCCTATCCGAGACGATACTTTTAGGAACCCCATGTAAACGCACGACTTCCCTAAAGAAAATATCAGCTATGTTGGTAGCATCATCAGTTTTGTGGCATGGTATGAAATGTGCCATTTTACTAAAGCGATCTACTACCACAAAAATCGAATCTTTTCCCTTCTTAATCCTAGGTAATCCCAAAACAAAATCCATAGAGATATCGACCCAAGGCTCACTAGGGACGGGTAAAGGCATATATAATCAATGGGGTTTAATCCTAGATTTTGCCTTCTTGCAAGTAATGCATTGACTACAAACCCGAACCACATCAATCTTCATCTTAGGCCAATAGAAATGTTCACTTAGGATTTCCCAGGTCTTTTTAACCCAAAAATGACCCATTAAACCTCCACTATGGGCCTCTCTCACAAGTAAATATCTCATTGAACACCTAGGGACACACAATTTATTTTCTCGGAATAAGTAATCATCATGTTTAAAGAATCTATCCACAGCCCCCTTACCACATGAATCATAAATACTAGAAAAGTCCGGATCATTAGCATACATGTCCTTAATGTATTCAAACCTAAGCAATTTAGCATTCAAAGAAGTTAAAAGTACATACCTTCGAGACAATGCATCTGCCACCACATTTTCCTTACCTTGTTTGTACCGGATGACATAGGGAAATGTTTCGATGAACTCTACCCACCTTGCATGTCTCTTACTCAGCTTAGCTTGACCCCTCAAGTGCTTCAAGGACTCATGATCAGTGTGAATCACGAACTCCCGTGACCACAAGTAATGCTGCTGTTCGCTCAAAATAGTGTACCGCAAGCGCACGGGTCGCGTACAAGTAATAAAGTGAACTTTTTGAGTCCGGGTTGTCGATCCCACGAGGAATGTTTACTTTAAATTATACAACTTTAATTAATTTAATTCTAACAACAAAAGGAAACACACAATTAAAAGATGGATTTTTAGAAATTCTAAATTAAAGAAACTAATTTTAAACCAAATTAAAATAAGGAAAATGAAAGATAAAACGTGGTTGGGATTCATGATTTCATTTAACCGTCGCCTAATTAATTTCTCAACATACAAATTAACAAATTACTCATTTACAATGTTAGACCCGATTTTCCAAGCTTAGCCAATTACCTCTCTCGAGTGAAATCAACCCTAATCAATTGGTCTAACCTACTATATCTCTATGTCGATTAAGGCCCAATCAATTGCATTAACTCTTTGTGAAAATTGCTCAATGGATCATCTAGGGTTTAAGGTATATCTCTATCCTTAACAAGAACCTAGAGCATTTGTTATTTGGTCTAAAATGCATAATATCTCTCGATTATCATACACTTCACAAAACACATATTTGGTGATCAAGCAAACACATGTAATAATCTCAATAATAAACACACATGAAATAAGCATTTAATCAAATAGCAAATATTAAAATTAATCCAAACTAGGTTAAATTCCATCAATCATCCCAACGTGCAAAATTTAGCTAAACATGAGTTTGAGAATAAAAATAACAAGAAGCATTAAAAATAAAAACCCGGAAATTGGAAATTGTGAATTTGCATCGCTGCTTGAGTTGCGTCCAGCCGCAACCTGGCTCATTTCAACATCTTGTTGCAGCCTTGCGTCCAGCCGCAACCTGAAGCCTTCCCATTCATCACCAGCCTTTCACTTCTTTGCATTTCAGTCCCTGCTCCCAGGTTGAACCAGCAATTCAGTCAGCATTAATCCAGCACAGGCACCAGCAGCAATAGCAGTCCAGACCAGTGGCAGATTTCAATTGCAGCAGCAGTCCAGCTTCTCCTACTATTGCTCAGCAATCAGCCTCAATGTACAGCAGCAACAGCAATGGCTTCCAGCTGCGTTCAGCAGGTTAGCAGCAACCAGAATCAGCAACAGCAGTCCCTCCTATTTTCAGGCAGAAGCAGTATCAGTTCAGAACTTAAGCTGCAGCACCAGTCTCGTCTTCAAGCCTGCAACCCCAGCAGCAACTCAATCAATCCACACCAGAAAATTTCAGCAAGCAAAGCAGTCACAGGCAGCCAGCAGCAGCAGCACAGCAGTGTTCCCAGCCTGTGCAGCAGCAGCAGCAGCAGCAACCAGCTATCTCCGGTTTCTGCAGCAATCAGTTTTTCCAACACCAGCTTCTGTTAACCAGCAGCTTCAGTGAATCCAGCTTCACTTCTCCTTTAATCAATAGAACCAGCAATTGGCCGCTGTGACCAGCCTCTAACAGATCAGTTCCAGAACCAGTAATTGCTGCTGTCACCAGCAACTTAAGTGTAGAGACTGGTGTCACCAGCCCCTTGGTTCCTCCCTGGCTTTTTTCTTTCCTATATGCTCTCCTCCTTTAGGCTGCTTGTGTATGTATATATGTATATGTTTTTCCAGCAGCCCATCCAGCAGTACAACACGTTCCAGCCTTTCTCCCATACTCTCCATCATCTGCCCATGCTTCCCTGTCCTTTTCTTTCTAAAATTGCACATTTGGTCCTTGAGTTTTGGAAGTTGAGCAAAATGGTCCCCAAACTCTATTTTTCTCTTGATCTATGTGTCCAGCTCAATACTTCTTTGGAAAAATATGAAATCAGATTTTAAACTGCTGCCAAGTCCCTCAACTTTGATTTTTCATCCCAAGTCCTCAACCTTTGACACTTCTGCACTTTGGTCCCCAACTTTACTTTTTGTGTGCGATTGATCCATCTTCACTCAAATTCATCAATTAAGCAATCATTTCACTTTCTATTGTGATTTTCTCCTTGAATTTGAGTAGTAAACCTTGGTTCTCAACTTTTTGGGATGTTGCAATTTAGTCCTCAAACTTTCGATTTCTTTCACTTTGGTCCTTGAACGTCAAATTTGCTCATCTTTAAGCTCAATTGCACTCCAATCTTGTCCATTTGCTTTCCAATTGAGTTTGTACCTAATTGTACAAGATAAACACAATTTATAAGTAGATATTTGCTCAATTTGTCAATTAAAGTGCTAATTTAGGAACTAAATAAGTGTGTAAAAACACACTTATCACACCCCCAAACTTGAGCTTTTGCTCGTCTCGAGCAAAATTATCTACTAGTGCAATCAAGTAATATGGAATATAGATCAACAATGTTAGATGACTTGCAAATTACTCATGAGTGCAAAATTGTATAATCAATTCAAAAGTATGATTCCAAATAATGCTACAAAAAAGAAGTTTAGCTTATCCGATGTTCGATCGGTGTGTGTGTGCATAGTCACTTTCAATTGTCAATTAAGTTTCGAGAATATTGATGGGTAAAGAGGTTTCAAGTCAAAACTAACCCACCATTAGTGGTCAATTCTTTCCTTTCCCACTCGTGACATTCATCCCCCAATACATATTTTTCTTTCCTCTCCCGGGATGCAATTCTAGAGGTTACTCTCAAATCACTCTTTTCTTTTTTTTCACTCTAGTTTGGGTGTGTTTTACCGACAATCTCGACAACCTAGAAATGCAGTGACTCTCCACTAATGAGTGCTTCGACATTCAAGTTTATACTAAGCAATTCAAACCCACTATTCATCTAAGCCCTTATGCAAGTACAAATGCATGATTTTTAACAACTAGCATGATGAATACTCGTGTCTTCCCCACTCCCTTAAGCTTTCTAATTGACCCATGTAGCGAGCTTTAGGTCGGCAACTCCCCGATTTTTTAGATCAAAGGGTACCAGGTTTCAAAATACCCCTACGAACTTATTAACTCGAGTCAAAAAGGCTACGAAGTGGGGTAGACTTATTAAGCGAATGCAATGATAATGTGCTTTTTTTTTTTTTTTAAGTGTGTGTGTGAGTACCCTACTCATTAAGCTTTCTAATTGACCCATGTAGCGAGCTTTCGGCCGATGACTCCCAAGTTTCAAACTTAAGGCACCAAGTTTCAAGATACTCCTACGGGCTTAATTACTCGAGTCAAAAAGGCTTCGAGATAGGGCATTGCAATGCAAAAAATTAAAATGGGCTAGAACTTTAGCATACGGTCATTACTTAGCTTATACTTGGCGAAATACACTCCACACAAAATTTATTTCCAACATGCATGGAATCACCACACGTCTAGACCGTCTCCTTTACCGGGTCGACCACCCCCAAACTTGTCTTACAATAGGATCAAGAGATTTAGAGCATTAGGAAATATTTGATAGGTTGATAAAAATTAACAATACAAGCTCACAACCTAGTTCTTCTACTCCATTAACTTCTTCACCCTTCAACAATTCCCAAACTTCACCAACAATCGATTGTGACTATTGTGCTCAAGATAAATATGATCTTGCATGGATAAACATTTTGTAAAAGTAGACACAAGTAGCATATTGGTCATAAATCATGAATCAATAACAATTTTAAACATCTAAGTAATCCTGGCCACGGCAAGGCTATCTAACATGTCAATACACAATAGGAAATCACCCCCAAACTTGAAATGCACATTGTCCTCAATGTGTAAAATAAAATCAAAGTAAGAGGAAAGAAGTTACTAGACATCCCAAGAAGTGGTGGGGGCACTCATAAGTAGTCTTGGGTATGTGAACTCTCATTGCAATCACCAACAATCCATCCCCAAATTTGTGTTGAAGCCTCCAATCGATTGAGCACAATTTTCTCCAATGAGGCATTTCACCGAATACCTTGTGAGCATCCTATGAAAACACAAGAAAAGAGTGGATAATAAGTGGTGATGATCCAAAAATTTAAATTACATTCATCACCTCAATTCTAACTCATAAATCCAATGTAATTTGCCCATCCACATCAATATTAAATCACACTTGAAGATAAAAGACAATATGAACCAAGTGATTTAAAAATGAGTTTTAAGCAAATTTTGACTTTGAAAGTTTGATATGAGTATATGCTAGAATTAATTGAGAATGTATTAGAGCTATTTCACAATACCCAACGTGAGGAAAATAATTATGGAAGATAGAGATTTGACCTAGCTAACTTATTTGCAAAAATGTAAATAAAATGCAAGAAGGTAAATAATATGCAAAAAAATAAAAATAAAGCAAGTAAAGGATAGAGAATGGGTTGCCTCCCATTAAGCGCTTATTTTAAAGTCATTAGCTCGACTCTCCGCATAAGCACTTCATGGCACTCTAAATGAAGCTTTTGATGTCCTGCCCATTGTGCTTCTTTTGGCTTTGCCCCACTCTTCATTGATTCGAAATACTTGCACTTTGCCCCTTCCAATGTCATGGGACTTGCCTATTCTATCCAATTCAAACTCAACAATGTAGACTTGCTCCTCCTCAAATGGCTTAATCACAAAATCAATTATTAGACAATTAATGAAGTTGAGAGAATTTGATTTAATCTCTTCCTCATTAATTACCACTTCCTCATGTGATTCTTGTGTGATTAAATTGTCATTATCTTCAAGCTCATCTTCTTTAGTTGACGTCTCCTCGGATTGAATGACCGATCCAAAATTTGAATCCATGGGCAACGGCAAGTTTTTCCTATTAATTCCCAAGAGTGGGTTATACCCCCACATTCGGAATCCTTCCCAATACATGGCATCCCCCATTAGCATATCATCCTCATCCAAATTGGCAAGCTCATTGTAATACTTTGCAAGTACCTTCTCATTCAATAGTGGAGGACCATCTCCCACAAGAGTGATGTCCTCATCCCAATCATCCGGTACACAATCTCCCAAGAGCATGTAACTCACATCCAATGTATCAATAGCTTGTTTTCGGTATTTCAAATATTGTCTAAACTTAATAAGCTTCGACGTGATCAAACTATTCCCCGAAAACAAACATTGTCCATTACAATGCATCTTGTAACAAAGTTCACAACTTGAATATTCTTCAAGCATGCATTCATCACCCATGTTGAGATTGTTCATTGCAATTGCTTTCTTATTTTGCCAATGTTAGAATCAAATATGCATAAAAAGAAAACCAAACACAAGAGAGATTAGAATTGTGGTGCTTAACCAAAGATAACAAAATAAAACATAAAAGAAAAATAATTACAACTTGTTAAAACTAAAATTAACTAAAGTAATAATCAAAGTAAAAACATTCCCCGGCAACGGCGCCAAAAACTTGTTCGCTCAAAATAGTGTACCGCAAGCGCACGGGTCGCGTACAAGTAATAAAGTGGACTTTTTGAGTCCGGGTTGTCGATCCCACGAGGAATGTTTACTTTAAATTATACAACTTTAATTAATTTAATTCTAACAACAAAAGGAAACACACAATTAAAAGATGGATTTTTAGAAATTCTAAATTAAAGAAACTAATTTTAAACCAAATTAAAATAAGGAAAATGAAAGATAAAACGTGGTTGGGATTCATGATTTCATTTAACCGTCGCCTAATTAATTTCTCAACATACAAATTAACAAATTACTCATTTACAATGTTAGACCCGATTTTCCAAGCTTAGCCAATTACCTCTCTCGAGTGAAATCAACCCTAATCAATTGGTCTAACCTACTATATCTCTATGTCGATTAAGGCCCAATCAATTGCATTAACTCTTTGTGAAAATTGCTCAATGGATCATCTAGGGTTTAAGGTATATCTCTATCCTTAACAAGAACCTAGAGCATTTGTTATTTGGTCTAAAATGCATAATATCTCTCGATTATCATACACTTCACAAAACACATATTTGGTGATCAAGCAAACACATGTAATAATCTCAATAATAAACACACATGAAATAAGCATTTAATCAAATAGCAAATATTAAAATTAATCCAAACTAGGTTAAATTCCATCAATCATCCCAACGTGCAAAATTTAGCTAAACATGAGTTTGAGAATAAAAATAACAAGAAGCATTAAAAATAAAAACCCGGAAATTGGAAATTGTGAATTTGCATCGCTGCTTGAGTTGCGTCCAGCCGCAACCTGGCTCATTTCAACATCTTGTTGCAGCCTTGCGTCCAGCCGCAACCTGAAGCCTTCCCATTCATCACCAGCCTTTCACTTCTTTGCATTTCAGTCCCTGCTCCCAGGTTGAACCAGCAATTCAGTCAGCATTAATCCAGCACAGGCACCAGCAGCAATAGCAGTCCAGACCAGTGGCAGATTTCAGTTGCAGCAGCAGTCCAGCTTCTCCTACTATTGCTCAGCAATCAGCCTCAATGTACAGCAGCAACAGCAATGGCTTCCAGCTGCGTTCAGCAGGTTAGCAGCAACCAGAATCAGCAACAGCAGTCCCTCCTATTTTCAGGCAGAAGCAGTATCAGTTCAGAACTTAAGCTGCAGCACCAGTCTCGTCTTCAAGCCTGCAACCCCAGCAGCAACTCAATCAATCCACACCAGAAAATTTCAGCAAGCAAAGCAGTCACAGGCAGCCAGCAGCAGCAGCACAGCAGTGTTCCCAGCCTGTGCAGCAGCAGCAGCAGCAGCAACCAGCTATCTCCGGTTTCTGCAGCAATCAGTTTTTCCAACACCAGCTTCTGTTAACCAGCAGCTTCAGTGAATCCAGCTTCACTTCTCCTTTAATCAATAGAACCAGCAATTGGCCGCTGTGACCAGCCTCTAACAGATCAGTTCCAGAACCAGTAATTGCTGCTGTCACCAGCAACTTAAGTGTAGAGACTGGTGTCACCAGCCCCTTGGTTCCTCCCTGGCTTTTTTCTTTCCTATATGCTCTCCTCCTTTAGGCTGCTTGTGTATGTATATATGTATATGTTTTTCCAGCAGCCCATCCAGCAGTACAACACGTTCCAGCCTTTCTCCCATACTCTCCATCATCTGCCCATGCTTCCCTGTCCTTTTCTTTCTAAAATTGCACATTTGGTCCTTGAGTTTTGGAAGTTGAGCAAAATGGTCCCCAAACTCTATTTTTCTCTTGATCTATGTGTCCAGCTCAATACTTCTTTGGAAAAATATGAAATCAGATTTTAAACTGCTGCCAAGTCCCTCAACTTTGATTTTTCATCCCAAGTCCTCAACCTTTGACACTTCTGCACTTTGGTCCCCAACTTTACTTTTTGTGTGCGATTGATCCATCTTCACTCAAATTCATCAATTAAGCAATCATTTCACTTTCTATTGTGATTTTCTCCTTGAATTTGAGTAGTAAACCTTGGTTCTCAACTTTTTGGGATGTTGCAATTTAGTCCTCAAACTTTCGATTTCTTTCACTTTGGTCCTTGAACGTCAAATTTGCTCATCTTTAAGCTCAATTGCACTCCAATCTTGTCCATTTGCTTTCCAATTGAGTTTGTACCTAATTGTACAAGATAAACACAATTTATAAGTAGATATTTGCTCAATTTGTCAATTAAAGTGCTAATTTAGGAACTAAATAAGTGTGTAAAAACACACTTATCAGCTGCCATGTTTCCAAAGCTCGCACAAGTGAGTACAACTCCTTGTCATATGTGGGGTAATCAAGAGCAGCCCCCTTTAGCTTTTCACTAAAATAGGCTATTGACCTTCGATCTTGTATTAAAACAACTCCAATATCTAGCCCTGAGGCATCACATTCAATCTCAAAAGCCCTGTTAAAGTTAGGGAATGTTAAAACCGGTGCTTTACACAACATATTTTTGATGGTCTCAAATGCATGCTCCTGTTCTACACCCCATTTAAAATCTACGCTTTTTTTGACAATTTCTGTGAGTGGTGCAGCAATTGTTCTAAAATCCTTAACAAAACGCCTATAAAAACTAGCCAAGCCATGAAAACTTCTAACCTCAGTTATGCTTCTAGGTGTTGGCCATTCTTTAATTGCTTTGACCTTTTCCTCATCTACTTCTATTCCCTTTGCACTAACCACATAGCCAAGAAATACAACTTTTTCCATGCAAAAACTACATTAAAATTAGCAAAAAGTTGTTCTTTCCTCAACACCACAAGCACACACCTAACATGTTCTACATGCTCTTCTAAGCTTTTACTATACACCAAGATATCATCGAAGTAAACTACAACGAATTTACCTATAAATGCACGTAAAACCTGATTCATTACGCGCATAAAAGTGCTAGGTGCATTGGTAAGTCCAAACGGCATAACTAACCATTCATACAAGCCATATTTAGTTTTAAAAGCAGTTTTCCACTCACCGCCTTCCCTCATGCGGATTTGGTGATATCCACTTTTAAGATCAATTTTACTGAATATGCTAGAGTCATGCAATTCATCCAACATATCATCTAACCTAGGAATAGGATGACGATACTTTACCGTTATGTTGTTGATGGATCTACAATCAACACACATTCTCCAAGACCTATCTTTCTTTGGCACAAGTAATACGGGTATGGCATATGGACTCATGCTCTCCCTTATGTACCCCTTGCTCATCAATTCCTCCACTTGCCTTTGAAGCTCCTTCGTCTTCTCGGGATTACTCCTATAAGCGGGCCGGTTTGGAATGACTGCTCCGGGTGCAAAATCAATCTGATGCTCAATACCTCGAATGGGTGGCAACCCACTAGAAATATAGGTTACGGACGTAACTCTGAAACTTCACAACTTCCTTCGACGGCTTGAATGAGGTTGATCCACTCTTCGTCTTGGCTAGGTCCTAACATGGAACTTGCTTCTTTTGATGATATGAACATTGTTTTGGCCATTGTTTCTTGTACTAGCTTGTCCATTGCTTCGTTGGCCCTGCTCGTTTGCAATCGAGTCATCGGTCCTCCTTTGATCATCAACGGATCTTTGGGCGGGCTTGTACTCGTGGTCTGGATCACATCAACAATGGAAAAAATTTCTGTATAATCTATGCCTTCTTTTTGTGAAAAACCTTTTGTAACTAACCTAACTTTATATCTAGGTTTACCCCCTTCAGAATCCCCTTCTTTTATTTTAAAAATCCACTTACAGTCAATCAATTTTTTGTGAGAAGGTTTTTCTACTAAAGTCCAGGTCTGATTTTTAATCAAGGAATTCATTTCCTCTTTCATGGCTGTTAGCCACAATTTTTTATTTTTGGATCACATTGCTTCTTCAAATGAGCAAGGTTCAGGATCTAAAGAGGTTGACAAGGTAGAGGCAGAATAATAATCAAAATCACCAAATCTAGCTGGGGGTCTAATTTCTCTCCTAGTTCTGTTCCTGGCTAGTTGGTAATCATTTAAAACGGGTTCATGATGATCATACAAAGTGGGTGAAGTGGGTCCAGGTGATGCAGGAAACTCAGTATGCAAGTGTTGGGGTTGCTCGAGCTGAAGATTAGAATCATCAAAGCTCACTTCAGTTATCAAAAAATCATTTTCACAAAGTGGATTTTCATTTTTTTCAGACTTGCAAGAATTTTTTTTTTTAATTAAAAACAACTGACCTGCTTAAAATGACTTTGAAACCACTTTTTTCTTTAACCCAAAGTCTATAACCTTTAACCCCTTCCCCATATCCAACAAAAACACATTTTAAAGACCTGTGATCAAGTTTGGATTGAACCTGATGAGCATAGACTGCACAGCCAAAAAAAAATTTAGAATTGAGTAATCTGGAACTGCACCATTCCAGATCTGATCTGAAATGTTGTAGTTCACAGCACTAGAAGGACACTTATTTATTAGAAAAGATGCATTCTTGACTGCTTCTCCCCAAAAAATTTTGACAAATTTTATTGGATTAACATGCACCTTGTTCTTTCTAACAAGATCTTGTTCATCCTTTCAGCAATCTCATTTTGCTGTGGACTGTATGAAACAGTCCTATGCTAAGCATACCTTGGTGTTTGCAAAAATCATCAAATTCAAAATTGCAGAACTTTAAACCATTATCAGTTCTGATTATTTTAACCTTTTTATTTTTCAAATTTTCAACCAAGGTAATAAATTTTTTGAGAACAGAGAGTTTGGTCTTTGGATTTCAGCAAATGAACCCAAGATTTTCTGGAGTGATCATCAACGATCAACAAAAAAAATATCTAAATCCAGAAACAGTGTTAACAGGAGCAGGACCCCATAGGTCTGCATGCAAATACTCAAGAATGACCTTGGACTTATGAACTCCTTTTCCAAATGAAGAAGTTTTCTATTTTCCCAAAGTACATTCTTCACAAAAATGAAGGGTTTGTTCTCTTTGTGTTTCGATTTAAGATTTTGAGTTTTGGATTTTGTTTTGAATTTTGGATTTTGGTTGTTTGTTTTGGGATTACTGAAAACATGTTCTCTTTATGATTTTGGAAAACTGTTTTCAAAAATAGAAAAATGAAAAATGCGTTTACTTTGTAATTTTTTGATATATTTATTTTGTGATATTTTATATATAAAAAATGGTTGATTTGTTGAATTACATTAATGTTAATGTTAATAAATCAGTTAGTTCTCTATGCCAATAAATTCATCATTAATATTGATTCAGCTAAATAAAAATTTAATCCCATGCCAACAAAATCTTAACATGGATCTATATATAATGGCAAAATAATATAAGAACTTCAAGTGAAGGAAGTGTCTTACTTTTAATAATAATAATAATAATAATAATAAATAATTTACAAAAAAAAAATCTTAAAATTGATCTATATATAATGGCAAAATAACATAAGAATTTCAAGTAAATGAAGTGTCTCACTTTTGAAATAATAATAATAATAATAATAATAATAATAATAATAATAATAATAATAATAATAATAAATAAAAAAATTTACAAAAAAAAAAAAAACTTAGCATGGATCTATATATATAATGGCAAAATAACATAAGAATTTCAAGTGAAAGAAGTGTCTCACTTTTACAAAAAAAAAAAAAAAAAAAAATTTACAAAAAACAAAAAAATAAATAAATAAATAAAAAAAAAAATCTTAACATGGATCTATATATAATGACAAAATAATATAAGAACTTCAAGTGAAGGAAGTGTCTCACATTTAAAAAAAAAAAAAATAATAATAATAATAATAATAATAAATAAATTACAAAAAAAAAAAAAAAATCTTAACATGGATCTATATATAATGAAAAAATAATATAAGAATTTCAAGTGAAAGAAGCGTCTCACATTTACCAAAAAAAAAAAAAAAAAAAAATTCAAAACACGCGTTTTGGTCGTTTTGGACTTTTTAACACAAAATATCCAAAACGCAATAAACTCGTTTTGAGTTTCATTTGTGTTTTTTTTTTTTTTTTTTTTTTTTTTTTTGGAAAAAGAGTTTCTGAAAATGGGCAAAGTGAACGCGTTTTTGATATTTCCAAAAATCGAAAACTCAAAACGTGCTCAAAACAGCAAAGAGAAATGGGCCTAAGTTTCTGAAAACTGTCTTTGCCAAAAAAATCCATTTTTCTCTAACATTTTAAGTCTTTTTTCTCCTACATGGCCTAATCTCTTATGCCACAGACCAGACAAGTTATTATCAACTGTTTCAATAGTTAGAGAAGTAGGGGGGACAGATTGCACAGACATAATATAAATTCCATTAGACTTGACTGTACTGGAAATCAACAAATTGTTTCTCAAAGTTTTTATGTATCCATTACTGACTCTAATTTCATAACCTTCACCATCTAAAATTCCTAATGAGATGAGGTTTCTTCTTAAATCAGGGACATATCTAGATTGATTTAAAATCAAATTGTTATTGTCAACAAGTTTCAAAGTCACTTTTCCAATTCCTTTTATATCACAGGATAAATCATTCCCCAGTTTTACAGAACCAGTAGCATGCACAGAGAAACTAACAAATAAATCCCTATAAGGGCACATATGGAAAGTACAGCCCGAGTCTAAAATCATTCATCTTTCATATTTGAAGTGGTAGTAACATAAACAACTCCACTATTATTCTGAATGTTTACAGGTTCCTGTTGATTATTCTTACTATCATCCCTTAATTTCTTGAAGCATTTATCAACTAAATGACCTATCTTTTCACAATAAAAACACCTTCTAGTTTCATCAGGCTTCCTATCAAATTTAATATTATCATACATTTTTTGTTTCAAACCTATTTTGATCATATTTTCTGTTATCAAACATATTATGATTATCATATTTCTTATCCTTAGGTTTGTTTGGTATGAACTTCTTATCTTGAGAGTCTTTAGCCTGTCTGGGGTTATTTTTATTTTGGTTCCAACCTCTGTAATTTCCTCTAAATGAGTTTCTACCCCTTTGTGATGTGGACTCAACATTATAGGCCTCTTTATGTTCTGACTTAGTTTCTAATTCTTTATTTTTAAGAGATGTATGAATTGTTTCAACATACAATTTCTGACCTCCATAGGCATTCCTAATATCTTTGTACTTATCTCCCATACCATTTAGCAAACACACAACTCTCTGGTCCTCAGTAGTTTTCTCTCCAGCATTTAGAAGATCCTGAGTTATTCTATTGAACCTATCAATGTTTTCTTCAGCACCTAGGGAAGGATCAAACTTGAAGCTGAAAAATTGTTTCCACAAAAAACATTTGTTTAGAAGAGAAACAGTAAGAAAAAGTTCTTCAAGTTTGTCCCAAAGGTCTGCAGCTGTTTTAGTTTCCCTACTTTCCTAATCGCAGTGTTAGAAAGGTGAATGAACATGGTACTCCATGCAAGTTCATCTTGTTCAGTTCTTCTTTCCTCGGTTAAATTTTCAGGCCAGGTTTCATCTATTGCTTTAGCACATTTTAGTTGAAGTAAGAGGGCTTTAATTTTTTGTCGCCATAAACTAAAATTCCCCTTCCCATTCCAAATTTCAACCTCAACCTTAGCAGTATTCATATTTAAACAATTATGGGAGACTAAGAATGCACAGTAAAGGGTGGGAACAGAATAATGCAGGAAAATTATCCAGTCAAATGCAAAACAGAATATTACAAATTTCAGAATGCACATAAAATTCACAACACAAGGCACAAATTACTATTGCAGATTTCAAATTATACAGAAGTAAATCAACTAAGTGCAAGAATCAGCAAAAAATGCCTTCCTTTCCTCAACCCTACTTGGGTCGGCTAAGAACTCCTTCAGATTCCCGGGTTCTCAAAGGGAATCCTGGACAAAGGTGAGTAAAAGAGTCCAATAAGGGCTTCAACAGAGGAAACAGAAAGAACAAAAGAAAAATTAAAGAAACCCTAAAAGAGTTTCAAGATATCACCTGATTGTTACGAAATATTGCAGTTTCTTTTGAAACTTTTCAAGCAAAAGTAGATTTGACCTCAGATCTTTCCAAATCAAGTTCCAGTGTGCCAAGTAACCAGCAGGTCCGTAACCAAAATATGTAGATCTTTCAAAAACCTCAAAGGTATCAGTGATTTCAACCTTGAGTTCGTTTGATCTGGGGTTTTATCAAAAAAATTTGAAGTTTTAAAAGGAAAAACAAAGATCCCAAAAAACACAAAAGAAAACCCCAAAAGATTTTTCGTGTCAGAAGCCCTAAGGCTCTGATACCACTGTAAAGGAATAAAAAAAAACACAAACCCAACAAAAACGATGGAGTATTATTGATTTACAAACAACAATAAAGGAATTTCTGTATCACAATCAACAGTTTAATACAAAATATTGTAAAACACAGATCACACAACTGCGAAACCAAAAATCTCTGAAAACCTCTCAAAAACTGAATCAAAGTGTGTTTACATGAACACTAAAACACTCTCTAATCATTCAAAAGAATATTACAAATTTCTTCTGAATATCAAAGTGAAAAAGAGAGAAAATCACCAGAAATCAAAGAGGCGAAGAGAGAGAAAGTTCAAAACAGAGATAGACGAATCAATTAGAATGCCCAATGAATCTGGACTCTTCTATGCCTTTTCACCTGACTTAAGAGATAGGGTTGATCCAAGGGCTTGAACTGATCCAGGTGGTTGATCAAACGGCCAAACAGATTCTGGAATAAGTCAAGAAAAACGTGATACCACAAACGTGACTTGGGCTCCGGGTTTGGCTAGGTAATGGGCTCAACAACTGAATATAAGGTGGGCTGACATTCCAGTTTGGGCTTGGACTGAGTTCTTGACTATTTGGGCTGATAGTTTGGGCCAATTATTTTTACAGTAGATCTGAACTTTGTTAATTATTTTAGGTTTAAATTAGCAGTATTAATGAGACTGAGAAGTTAAAATTTATAATAAATCTTAATTGATGAACCACAATTATTTGGAAAGTTTATAACGTGTGTTTTTGTTGATATTATTTTATATGTTCCTTTTGTTCTGAAGTTAGACTATATATATATATATATATTCTATCCAATTTTTGTCCAACATAAAGTACTAATTTCATTGATTAATGTAATGATTTAATGTTGAAATGATGACCATACATAAAATAACTTTGATATATGAGCAAGTTCCGACTAAAATTTTTTAATTGCTTATCATTTTGATGTAATAATTTTTTTGTTAACTAGGAATTGAATATGAGGATGATGATAATGTTTTCGTTCCCCAAGTTTCTCATACTTCAAAACCTAAGATCAGATTAGAGTTTGACTCCCATGAAGATGCATAAAGTTTTTACAATCAATATGCTAGAGATGCAGGATGTAGTACCAGAGTGGGTAATTGCAAGAAAAAGAAATCAACTAACGAATATGTTTGGAAATTATTTGTCTGCTCCAAAGAAGGTAAAATAGAAGAGACCAGCGTTCTAAAAAGTTCGCTTACACTTACGATTAGACGCACTTAGGTTTGAAGCTTGGCCTCTTCGCTTCACGTTTTACCCACGCTTCGCTCGAGCGTTTCCATATTTTTTCACGCCTAGATGCGCTTAAACTTGATGCTCGGCCTCTTCGATTCATCACGGTTTACGCTTTTTAGAACACTGGAAGAGACATATCAAATACGTCACAAGGATGATGTTGAACGTACAGGAGAAAGAAAATGTTGTCAAACGCAGTGCGGGTGTAATGCAAGTAGTAAAGCAACATAGTGAGCAAGGTTGGGTTGTCAATAAATTTATTGAGGAACAAAATCATGCTCTTACTACTCCTAGTAGGGTGCACTTGTTGAGATCACATCGTAAGGTAACTGCCACTAAGAAGGCACTGGTCAATCAATTTTCGGAGGCAAATATTCCCACCTGTCAGCAGGTGAGACTGTTGGAGATAGATGCAGGTGGACCATCAAATGTAGGGTGCGTGGAGAGGGATATTAGAAATCATGAACGGGGATTTGCGATAAGAACAATTGGGCCATGACACAAAGGAATTAATCGAGCATTTCATGTTTGAGAAAGAAAAAACCCAAAGTTTTTCTTCGACTATCAGACTGATGAGGAATATAAATTTCTTTGTTGATTCTGGGTGGATTGTAAGTCAAGGAGGTCATACGCTTATTTTGGTTATGTTGTGGTTTTTGACACTACTTATAATACCAACAAATACGTGATGATACTTGCACCATTTGTGGGTGTAAATAACCATTGGCAGACAGTATTGTTTGGATGTGGCCTACTTAGTGATGAGACTATTGAATCATTTGTTTGGTTATTTTCAAAGTTTCTTGAAGCAATGCCAAACCATGTTCCTCTAAGTGTAATTATTATTGATCAGGATGCTGCAATAGCAAAAGGTATCTCAATGGTATTGCCATTGACTTTCCATTGATTTTGTCTGTGGCATATATTGAACAAGTTTCCAGAAAAAATGAATATTATGCATTATACACAACATTATCACACGTGACCATAGTAAGGGATTCAGAGATGCCTAAGGAGTTTGACAAGCGTTGGATTGCTATGGTTGATTCTAGTGAATTAAGAAGCAACGAATGGTTGATGCAGATGTTCGACATAAGAAGCAGATGGATGCTAGCATATGTACATCATGTGTTTGCTGCGAGGATGTCTAGTAGCCAAAGAACTAAGAGCAGTCACTCGTTCTTCAAAAAAAAAATGTAAGTCGCAATAACACTTTACAGACTTTCATAACAAGATTCAATAGGGCACTAGTACATCAGTGTCACGAAGAGTTAGATGCCAACCATGTTGACATGAATGAGAAGCTGAAAATTTAAAGTTGTATAAATTTTATGATTAACGAATCAGACTGTCACAAATATGTCTGGACAGTAACGAATTAACAGTGAATCGTTATGATTTGTTTTAGCGCAATACCAGATGAATCTTGCTGAGGCAGATTCGTTTGGATTGTAAAAACGTAAATAGTCAGAATAAATTATGCAGAATTGTAGGTAGACAAGGACACAAAATTTGAGTTTAATGTGAGAAAAACCCTAACAGGGAAAGCCCACGGCTCGCACCATGCGGACAAAAACCAATCACTATATAAGAAAAGAGTTTATACAGATCAATCTAAACTACATGATAAATCTACTTATAGACTTATCAAACATCCAAGAAATAGATCACTCCCTGATCCTTCTATGACATGTAATATGAGCTGACGTCCCACCACTCTTCAGTAGCTTTATTTGATACTGCAAAGCTCTTCAGCAACCTCGAACTCCCGTTCGAATATGATTCAAACCTCCTGTTTGATCTTCACGCTGAAAGCCTTTTCTTCTCTAAGTGATTGATTCCTCCTCCCGGAGAACCGAAGTCACAACACATTTGAAGCCTTGAATATTAGTGCACCACACGAAAAATTGGCTTCCTGACTTCTTGAAAAAAAAAACGTCCCATTTTCTTCAATTTAAAGGCAATTGGTTTTCTTGTCCATCAAGAATCCTTGTTGCAATCAATTTTGATTTCCTACAATAAAATCAAGAATAAGATAATTATGAATAATAGAAAGATAATCATAAATCTTTACCATAAGTGACGATAAGGTAAGATATTCTCAATTGATTATGGAATAAAAGATCTTACTAAATGAAGTGATAAACTTGACTTACCAAGAGTCAAGATATTTTTGCCATATCAAGAAGGATCTTACCATATCTAAGGATAAGCTTAAATATGCTCGGCCATATCAAGACATAGATCTTACCATATGTAAAGATAAACTTGAATGCCAAGAAACAAATTATCAAGATTAATCACAAATAAATAATCAAGAGATTTACCATAATATCATACCATAAGTGATTAATGTTTCTTGATTCAAATAACAAGATTTCGAGATCATGATCCTAAAAATTCAATATTTCTTGATTCATTATTATCTCCAAAAATAAAATGATTGGCACAAAAATATGAGATATTATATTCAAAAATTATTTACGTAATTTAATTAAAGTTAATAAATTACTAAATACACGTATTTAGTAATTATATTAATTTTACTTAAATTACATATTTGTAGAAAAATAGGAAATGCCAACTTATACTAAGTTAACAGAAGCTAAGACTGACAACAAATCACCTGATGGAGCATCAGATGGTTCAAGTATACACCAAGAAGATATTTCTGTTATTTCAAAGGGAGCTTGAAGAGAGTAATTTCTACACATGTTCAAAAACTGCTGCATTTGGAGATAATAAGGTGTACATATCCAGCGATTTGAAGTATGAAAGACATTTGACCATCATAGGCAATTAAACTATTCAACATCAAATGACCTCATTACATGTAGTTGTCAGATGTTTGAGTACAAGGGATACCCTTGTCGACATTTGATTTCCTTCCCGAGGAAAAAACAAGTGGTGACATTGCCAGAAAAATACATCCTACCAAGATGGACTAAGAATGCCAAACTGGCTCCCGTATTTGATACACTACTGACATATGGGCACAAAGATGGTTCAAGTCAATCCTAGATGTCGAGACATGGATTACTAGCACATTCAACTTCTGAGTTAGTCGACATGGGATCGCTTACTGATGAACGGAGTACCTACCTTCTCGATGAATTTAAAAACTTGAAACTCAGGGTTAGTAACTAAACTGATGGAAGAAGTGCTGGCATCAACAGAACTAGAAGTCGGAGTCGCGAGGACACACCAGTTATTTTCGATCCTAACCTAGTAAGACCAAAAGGGTGCGGAAGGAATAAAATTGAGAAAAGAAAAATTGATGGCAAAACCCACGAGACAATGCAGTGTTTGTGGTTTAACTGGCCACGACAAAAGAACATGCCCAACATTAGTGAATAGGTTCGTTTCAACAATTTTATAAACAAGTTTCGATTACTTTAGATTAATCAATTTCTTATTTAAGTTTTTATACTATTACTATTTTCAGGTCCCATTCAGTTGATGAATATTATCACCCTCAATACTAGTATGAAAATACTCAGGATGAAGCTTATCAACCTCAATTCTCATATGACAACACTCAAGATGAAATGTTCACAAGCATTCACAATAGCAACTTCGGGTTTGCACCTACATACTATGACGATCAAGGCGAATAGAATTATATTGTCTATTGAGTTCGTTTAGCTGACTTGTGTTAACTTCATTTGGTGATTGTACTTTTCAATGATTCTTCAAGACTCTATTTAGTTTTAGTTGTGGTATTTTGTATCGAATGCATTATAATCTATGTTTAGTATTAGCGTTGTCTTTGACACTATTTGATACAAAATCATTTGAACTAATAAAATACAAATACAAATTGCAGGATATATGCATGTCGTACGTAAGTTT
The DNA here is from genome assembly GCA_963555705.1 of Ligustrum vulgare. Classification (NCBI taxonomy): domain Eukaryota; kingdom Viridiplantae; phylum Streptophyta; class Magnoliopsida; order Lamiales; family Oleaceae; genus Ligustrum; species Ligustrum vulgare. Next base: position 83,900,061 of record OY743168.1, read on the forward strand.
AAATAGAATCTGAAATACTATTACTCTACATATATAAGTTTACAGAGAATTTATACATTATATTACAAGATAGTCATGGAGACATCGCAGTATCATCAAACATGGGAATGAGCCTCACACATTTTTTTCCTACACAAAACATGTAAATATAAAAGATTAGGGGAAAAATAACGAAAATAAATAAATATTTACACATGACATTAATACATACCTCAAACCTGTAGCTTTTCCAAACGTGTTGCATAGAGTTTTAGCAACTACATATACTTAGAAATGACTTTACTAATTTTAATATAGAGCCTCATACAAGATTTATTCATCATATCCCCACATATGAAAGTCGAAAATCTGAGAGGCTCAGATATATTGATGTATTCAACGGTCAACATGGAATCAAAACGCCATGGTTACAGATCACTGGTTGCATGAAAATGCATGCCATCTAGGTTGCCCCGCCAAGATACGACATGATTTCGTGTTTAACCATTAGAGCAAAATATTTATCTAACACATGTCATCACAGCCCCAAATAATGGATCACTAACACACTACCGTTCTACTACGTAAATCGTTCGTTATCATCATGATTCCACCAACAATTCAACAATATATGCCCAAAACAATTGCAGCATCGATTAGATACAAAAAAAAAAAAAAAAATTATTTCATCATGGTTTCGAGCAATATTGACCGATTATTAAACTAAAAAAATCCCATTTACAGCTGAAATGAAGAAATTCCCATTCACAGCAACATCAACTCAATTAGTTGGGGACAAAGTAGGAATAAATTGGTATTGGAATCAGGAATCAAAACAAAAAAGGATGAATCACATACCTGTCTGTTAGGCGGCGCGCTTTTTGTCCTACACACGGCACCACTCCAGAGAAACCGCACCCAACCCTCATCGAGAAAATCGCACCCAATGACAATCGAACAGAGATGATGAACGGAGACGATGGTGGGTTGCAATTGAAATGGTCAGGGGTTGCATTTCCGACAGACTGTGGATTGTGGTTGAGATGGGTACCCAACAGTTGGGGGTCTTGTCCATTGGAAGTGGGGTTAACAATGGTTGGGGTTGGGGTTAACAAGGGTTTAGAGGGCCTTTTCTGAGGAAAAAATTTATGGACGTGTCAGTCATTTCATCCGTCTGACTCCAGCTTGGCATCAGATTTTCTAGTAGGAGAACGGGGGTGTAATCATACGTAACTTAAAAAAGTGGATAATGCTCTATTGCACTATAAAGTCGCAAAATGGAAACCAAGGTTACAACAAATGTTCATATTCACAAAAAATAAAACCACATAAACCGGATCTATACTCTTTCTGAAAACATTAAAGTTCGCTACATATTATGTCAACTAACGAAACCAAAATAAAATAAAGAGAAGAATATTTGAAGTCTCGAATGAGGATTTCGTGAAGTGCAAAGAACAAAGAACACGAAGCAGTTCTCTCTCAAATCTCTCATAGCTAAAATAATGTCAAAGTGAATGAACCAAGGCTAGATGAAATGTTTTAATCGAGGAAAAAAATATATAAATACGGTAATTATAAATGCAAATTTCAAATTTAAGATGAAACTTATTTAATTTCAAAAATCAGGTTGTACTTAAAATAAATTAATTAAATTAATTACTTAAGAATATTTATTAATTATTTATAGTAAGATTACAATATTGTAAAATTCGATGTCACAAAATACAAATTTTTGAAGTCACAAGTCTCGGGTCAGGTCATAGTTAAATGGGAGACTTCAACCACCATTTTTCTAGTCAAAGCACCAATTCTTTGATCACAGCCACCATTTTCCGGTCACAATCACCATTTTTAAGGTCACAACCACGGTTTTTTAAAGTCATAAGTAAGACTGTAGATCACATTTTTAATTCAAGGTCACAACCACCACCAGCCCAGCTACTCTCAATTCCTCCAGAACATACTCTATCTTCTCCACCGACACCGACACTGACCCGTAACTCCCCTATCTCTCTCTTTTTCTCACAAATAGGCAACAGGCCCACTCCTCTAGTCTCCCTTTGCCTCCACTCGTCGCAACCCTAGCCACTACCGCCATCTCCATCTTCTCCACCAGAAACCACCATTGCCTCTCACATAGTAGCCCACACCTCTTTCTTTCTCCCTTCAACCACTGCTGCACCTCCTCTCTTTCTCCCTTCAACCACCGCTGCACCTCCTCTCTTCCTCACCTTAAAACCAGCCCCAATTCACCCCGTCCCACCCCCTGAAACATACAGCCCTTCAACCACCGCTGCACCTCCTCTCTTCCTCACCTTAAAACCAACCCCAGTTCACCTCGTCCCACCCCCTGAAACATACAGCCCCAACCCGCAAATCTCTCCCTTTCTCTCACGCACCAGAGGCATCAATGTCAGATCTAAAATATGAAAATGTGTGACCTGGCACAGCCCCAAACCTCCTCCTCTTCCCCAATAACGTCGTCGCCTCCTCTGCACCACCGCTATAACCGCCTCACATTCACCACCACCACCACCATTTGCACTAACACTGTGATGTGAGGAATTGAATGTGACCTGAGAAGCATGGGCGGTTCATCCATCAGCTGGTGGTGGGATGGCTCAAAAGTTGCACCAGGTAGTGGGGACGTGTTTGGTGATGGTGCGCGACCCGAAGGGGCATTGCCGGCGCCTAGGGGTGGGCAAAAAAATCGGTAACAATATGACCGAACCGAACCGAAAAAATCGAAACCGTATGATTTTAAAAAAATAAAATAGGAAATCGATTTTGGAATTGAGAACAATCGGTTCTTGGTTCCGCTTTTAGAACTGAAAAATCGAAGTTAGAGCCGATCTTTGATCCTTGTTTATTTTTTTATGCTCTTAATTGGTTTTCCTAAAACTAAAAATCAAAAAAAATTGTAATTTTCTTGGGTAAAGTGGAAATGATTAATTTATTTTTATGAAATTTGTTACGTCTCTACCTCATTGTAACCTTTAACTTCACAATTGGATTGAAATTCTTAGTAAAAGAAAATCGAATGAGACTAACTTATTAATAAGCGAAGTTGTAAATGACCACGATGACATTAATTAAATATTTAAATACAAATATAAAACAATTAATAATAATGCATTTAAAACTCATGATTCATCCCACAAGTTTACTATATTGCCATGCTCGAAAAATCTTGTAGGCCATTTGTTTCCTATTTTAGCTTATGAATATCTCTGTTTCATGGAGAATCCTATACTTTCTTCGGGGTGAAAGGATTTTTGAAATCCTTGATCTTAGCATATTTGGTAGAAGTTTATTTCAGATTATTGGCTCACATCCCGAGGCTTGATGCTTCTCAATAAGGGTCCTGAAAAATAATTATTATTGTAGAATCGAATTAGAACCGAATCCGAATGGTTTGGTTCTGATTTGGTTCTTGCGATTCAATGGAAGCGAATAGTTCCATTTTACAAGAATCGAAAAAGTATTGTTCAGTTCTGGTTCTTGAGATACCCGAACCAAACCACCCGACGCCCACCCCTACTGGCACCTGAAAAGAGGAAATAGGGTATGGGTTGTCTTGCAATTCGAAGCAAAATTTGTGGTATATGGTTGGGATTTTTGGAAGTTTGGATGGGTAGATTGTTAGAGGAATTATTACCAACGGTGGGTGATGGGTTTTTCGATTGTAAAGGTGTTGGTTCCGGCGGCAAAGAGAGTGGTGACTCCATGGAAGAAGGAATCGGCGATTTTGCCAAAGAGGGGAGAGAGAATTCGGTGGACTGATTTGGGATCGTGAAAGATGGAAGGAGAGTTTTGAGGGAATAAGAATTAGGTTTAGGGAATTTAATTAATTTAATAATTAATATTATATTTATATTACCACCTGATATATGAAATTATACAAGTTTCATCTTATATTTGAATTTGATTACTTAAAAAAAAGGCAGACTGTAATTTCCTCTTAAATTGATAGAAGAATTCAGAAGCCATATCCAATAGTTACGAATCAGCCACGTATCACCATCCAATTAAAACCATCAACAAAAGAAGTAGCGTTTCAGAAATGCTCTTTCAGTTCAATTTTGGAAGCACAGATGACATATAACACGTCCACGCACAATATCTCCACCTTGCTACCAATAATTGAGCTTTTCAGTAAAAATAAAATAAAATAACGCATCACCAATATTCTTGTTTCATTTACTCGAGTCATTTACAAGCAATTAAACAAAACCAATAAATAAAAACAGTTCTTAAAATCAAAAATATCGCTTTGGTCCATAGTTTGAACTGAGTTGCAATTTTTCTAATTTTGAAAATTCTCTTTGAAATAATATCTTTATTAAAGTGATATGAACATGGAATTCTTATTCAAATTGTTAGAAATATAAAACTGGAATTGATATATTGATATAATTGTTCTTGTTGTTGTATATAACTCAATACAATCAACTCTATTTATAGGGAATATCCCTAACTCTAAAAGGTAAAATAAAATTAAAATATATTGTTTCCTAATCTATAAAATATCAATTCTAATATTAATAGACTTAATGTAGAAAACAAAATAATGTAAAGATAAATTTATTTTCTTCCATATTTAACACAAATTGATAGTACTAAGTTATTAGAAAATGAAACAATATTTTTACCATCAAACTCGATGAAGGGATTGGCACGTGGGTTTAGTGGCGATGGAGGTGGCGATGGGTGGGAGTAGTAGTGCTCGTTTAAAAGTAGGATTTGAGAATGAAAGTTGATTTTTCAAATTGGGTAGTAGTTTTATTAGAATTAAAAATACATGAACTGTACAAATGAAAACAAAAAACAAAAAATAATATTGGGTGATTTTGATATGTACATATGAATTCAAGGCCCAATCTAGAAGCGAGAGTTAATCCTGCTTTCCTATCATAAATGGGTCAAGGCCCATCTAAAAAGGACTATCGCCTTATCGTGAGTCTGGAAAATCCACATCGGAAAGAATACCTCACATTTCATTGGTAACCAACATCACCATTCATTATAACAATCATGTCTTCAGTTGAGTAGATCCTATCAGAAGAGCTTAACATTAGCACCGTACTCAACATTTGGTAATTGGGCAAATTGATAACATTAAGCCACCAAACATGGAAATTTGCAAAATGCCACCTCCTTTTCTCTACAAAAGACGGTGCCTACATACTCACAGAGATCAAAGCTGGAGGGACCCACTGAAAAGTTTAAATTTGACAACTTGCACTAATTACTCATCATTAGTAATCGCACTCATGCGATACACGAAAGATATAATTGACAATTATTTATTAAATAATTTATAAAAATATAATGCCCAACATAAATTGTGTATTCATATATAATGAAAAATACTCAGAAAAATAAAATATAAAATTACGACTTGCATATTTTTTTAACAACTAATTGTTCATTCTCTAATTTTTCTAGTCTATTTAGGCAAAGTAAGATATGAACATGTGACTTATTCTATAATTTACAATTTTGATTTGATGATTGAAGCCGAGCTTGTAATTTTTTGATTCCTAAAAGTTGAAATGTTTATAATTTTCAAATCATAAAATGAAATAAAGAGGCTAATAGATATGTACATAATTAGTTTATCGACTTCCCGTATAGCACTATAAGAATTTGTACTAACTATCCCAATGTAATAATTGATATTTAAATTTATTAAACAAATATTTCATTTCATTACATGTAAAAAAGCAAATACATTACGAACAAAATTTACCAAATATTTTAAAAAACAAAAAATTGCTAAAGCTTAAATTAAATGTTGCAATTTGTCAAACTCACACACGATAAACTTATACATAGTCCTATTTTTTTTTATTTTTTTTTTTTTTACAAATCCATAAATCATTTACTACATCCATTAATAATTAAACTTTTCTAATTCATGTATTAAAATAAATTGATAAAAATAAGAAATTTCGTAAAATGACAGGTAAAAATGGGCGAAAATTATGTGCGTAAAATGATGACGGTTATCCTATTATTATTATTATTATATATATATATATATATATATATATATATATATATATATATATATATATATATATATATATATATAATATAATATAATATAATATGGATATATATATAGATATATGGGTATATGGATAGATTAACACCTTCTATTTTACAAATTGAACCAATGAGTATATCAGAACTTAAAGTTGTAGAAAATTAAACGGTTTAATTGAATTTATCTAGAAAGACTGAATATCTATTTTTTCTTTCAATTAAAATTTTCAAAATTAATCATTTAGGTCAAATTGAATTTAGGTAAGAAATTATAGGTATCATTTTAGAACATAAATGAGATAAATAAAAAAGATTGGATGGTGAAAAAGTATAAGTAAAATTTTTATATTTAGTATTTAAGACGATTTACGAAAGATATGTTTAGATTTTGCTCTCAAAAATTCATAAATCATTTACTACATACATTAATTGAACTTTTTTATTTCATGTATTAAAATAAATTGATAAAAATAAGAAATTTCATAAAATGGTAGGTGAAAATGGACAGGAAATTCTGTGCGTAAAATGGTGACGGTTATCTTATTATTATATATATATATATGTATAGATTATTTACATTGAAAATAGAAAAAAGTATCTATTTTTAGCTATATTAAGCCATAGAATTCATTTAACTCTCATTTTACTTATCAAAACTCTTTCAAATTTATTACTCAAATTACCATATAAACCACAAATCAAACCAAAATATTACCTTAAGTTGACTAGAAAACTAACATGCATCTAAGTCATTTTTTGACGTAACATGCGAAATTTTCACCTTTTTTTGAGATTAAGGTTAGGTTTAATATCACTGGTCTAGGCAAAAAATAGATAATTGTACCCAGCACTCTTTTTGTCGAACAATTTACATAAACACCTGTTTACAACTGAAATTTACACCATTGAGGAAGTATCAATACGTGATACTAAACTTTCATACTAAGTATCATAAGTATCAAAGTGTGACTAAAGTTACACCCTAAGTATCATAAGTATCAATGTGTGATACTAAAATTCAGATGACCTCAAGTATGATAAAATTTTGGAAAGTATCATATTAATGATGTAAATTTCAGTAAATTAGAAGTATAAAAAAAATTTCTAGAAGTACTAAGGTGTGATACTTCCTAAATGACCTAAATTTCAGTTGTGCCTAAAAAATTAGGTATCTATGTAAATTGACAATAGAGAAAAGAATTAGAATTTACTTTTTGGGCCAAACTTTTTAAAATTTTCGATCCTCTAACCTAAAATTTAGGTGTGTGTTTGTTCTTTTAGATGAAATTTGCATACCTTTTTAGAGAGCATTTTAGAATAAGACATTCTAACAAAAACAAAAAAAACAAAAAAAATTGAAAAAATGTAACATCTTCATCCATGCAATGTAATTGTCGTTGTCACTGCTCCCTCTGCCACCCCTTGTTCCACCATATCCTAACTCTACACATCTTTTTGGACGAGTTCAAGTGGATGTTGTAGAATTATGAGTTGTACGAAAGATTTGAGGCAGCAAGAGGGTAATCAATTGGGGTTAGTAGGGCTAATTATATGATGTTGAAGATTTCACTAACTTTTTGTCATTCATACGTGTGTGTATATATGTATACATATTTTAATTAATGGACTTTGAAGAAACAATGATATTTCACAAACATCTTATAAATTATCAAAATTTTCAACGTATTCCACCATGGGGACCAAGGTGCTTTAGGTAGTAGTGTTTGGGGATCCAACTTCAAATTTCCCTTGTGGAGGAAAACAAAGAATCATACTACGTGAAATTTCAGAAACACAAAATTGACCATCCAATGGCCTCCATCGCTTGGTCTCTCACTATATAACTTTCATAACGCCCAAAAACACCTATATATATATAGATATGTGTGCGCGCGCGCATGCATCCATACACACACATATATACACCGTACGGCCAACCAATCTAGGAGTGTAAAGAAAAATTCTAAAACTCCATATTCTAGATGGCAAAAAAGAGGAAATTCGATGTGATGCGACTAGATGAAGTGGTTCGAACCATGTACTCTACCTTCTGCAGGGCGGCCAACTCCCTTCCCAGTTTTACACCCAACCTATGCACTACTGGCGACTCTCCTTGCATACCGGTGAATGCCACACGTTGGTCATTAACTCATGGTTAATATTTTTATTATGACTTAATTTCTTCAATTGAGCGTTTCTTAATGACTACGTAATCTGTCATGACTATTTGATGTTAAATTATCCAAATCTATCTTATGGCAACAATCACAATGTGTTGAATCCAAAGCCACAAGAGAAGAAAGAGGGATGGGAAGAGGCTATCACCAAGCTAGCAAATCATCAATTGCAATAATCAAGAACGCAATGATGCCTCTTTGAAAAATTTGGAGAAGCAAGTGGGTCAAATAGCTAAACTTCTCTCAGAAAGACAACAAGAAGCTTTTCCTATCAATACCGAGACAAATCCTATGGAGAATGTTCAAGCTATTACAACAAGGAGTGGGGTGCAATTTCCCGAGATCACGGCCCCACAACCAACAACTCAATCAAACAAGGCTCCCATTGAAGAAAATGAGTCTATTCAAGCATCCGAAACAATTGTTGAAGTGCCAAAAGGAAAGTGAGTCGGAAGCATCCACATCAAATGTCCCAACACCGATCAAGGCTTATGTGCCTCCTATTCCCTTTCCTCAATGGTTGCAAAAGCAAAAGCTCGACAGTCAATTTGGTAAATTTTTGGAAGTGTTCAAGAAGCTACACATCAACATTCATTTTGCCGACGCATTAGCTCAAATGCCAAGCTATGCCAAGTTTATGAAGGATATTCTATCCAACAAAAGAAGGCTTAAAGAGCATGAAACGGTGATGCTAACTGAGGAAAGTAGTCCCATCATTCAAAACAAGCTTCCTCCAAAAATTAAAGATCCAGGGAGTTTTACTATTTCATGCACTATTGGTGATGTTAATTTTAGTAAAGCTTTATGTGATCTAGGTGTTAGCATTAATTTGATGCCCTTGTCCATTTTCAGGAAATTGGAATTGGGGGAAGCTAAAGTAACCACCGTGTCTCTACAATTGGCGGATAGGTCCATCAAGTTTCCTCGGGGAATCATTGAGGATGTTCTTGTGAAGGTGGGTAAATTCATCTTTCTGGCGGATTTCATTATTCTAGACATGGAGGAAGATCATGACATTCCAATCATATTGGGAAGGCCATTTTTAGCAATCGGGAGGGCTCTTATTGATGTGCAAGATGGGAAATTTATTTTGAGGGTGCAAGATGAGCAAGTCACCTTCAATGTGTTGAAGGCCATTAAATATCCCTCGGAGTCAAACTCATGTTTTCGAGTGGATGTCATGGATCATCTAGTGGTAAACTCCTTCAACCGAGGACTTTCTAAGGATCCATTGGAGTCTTGCATCGCCCACTCTTTAACTATTGAGGAGGATGATCATGAAGTTGAACAAATGGCTCATTACTTGGAGGCATCACCACAATATCAACACAAGAGGGCCCCCAACTTTGAGGAGTTGAAAAAGAGTTCTTCACCGCCCCTACCATCTCTCGAGAAGGCACCTACCCTCGAGCAAAAGCCTCTTCCTTCTCATTTGAGGTATGCTTACTTGGGGGAATCTTCTACCCTTCCGGTCATTAGTTCGAATTTATTGAATGAAGTGGAGGAAGATAAATTGCTTTGGGTATTGAGGGAGCACAAGGAGTCTATTGGATGTACCATCTCGGATATTCGAGGTATTTGCCCTTCGTTATGCATGCAGAAAATTCTTATGGAAGATGATTTTAAACCTTCGGTGGAGCATCAACGTCGGTTAAATCCTAACATGAAGGAAGTGGTAAGAGCCGAAGTGGTGAAGTGGCTTGACGCGGGTATTATCTATCCAATCTTGGATAGTGCATGGGTGAGCCCGGTGCAAGTTGTGCCAAAGAAATGAGGTGTTACCGTGGTGGAGAATGAAAATAATGAGCTTATTCCAATAAGGCCAATGACGGGGTGGAGAGTTTGCATTGATTATAGCAAGCTCAACAATGCTACTAGGAAGGATCATTTTTCCCTTCCATTCATCGATCAAATGCTTGAGCGATTGGCGGGTCACTCTCATTATTGCTTTCTAGATGGGTATTCGGGCTATAATCAAATTCAAATAGCCCTGGAGGATCAAGAAAAGAACACATTCACATGCCCATATGGAACTTTTGCATATAGGAGGATGCCCTTTGGTCTTTGCAATGCCCCCGCCACTTTCCAACGGTGCATGATGGCTATTTTCTCCGACATGGTGGAGAAATTTATTGAGGTATTTATGGATAACTTCTCAGTTTTTGGTACTTCATTTGATAACTGTTTGGATAATTTGAGAATGGTGCTAAAAAGATGTGAGGATACCAATTTGGTTTTGAATTGGGAAAAATGTCATTTCATGGTTCGAGAGGGGATAGTTCTTGGACACCGAATTTCAAGTGAGGGTATTGAGGGTGATAAGGCAAAAATTCAAGTTATCGAAAAATTACCTCCCCCAACCTTGGTAAAGGGCATAAGAAGCTTTTTGGGGCATGTGTGATTTTATAGGAGATTCATCAAGGACTTCTCAAAAATCACAAAGCCACTTTGTTCATTGCTTGAGAAGAGTGCCACATTTGACTTCTCTAAAGAGTGTCTCCAAGCTTTTAACACTCTTAAAGAGAAACTTATCACGGCACCTATTATTGTGGCTCCGGATTGGAGTTTACCTTTTGAGCTTATGTGTGATGTGAGAGACTATGCCGTGGGGGCATTGTTGGGGCAAAGGAAGGACAAAATCTTACATGTCATCTACTACGCTAGTAGAACCTTGACCGATGCTCAATTGAATTATGCTACTACCGAGAAGGAAATGCTAGCGGTGGTCTTTGCCTTTGATAAGTTTCGGTCATATCTTATTGGCTCCAAGGTGATTGTGTATACCGACCACTCGGCCCTCAAATATTTGTTGGCAAAGAAGGATGCTAAGCCGCGGTTAATTAGATGGGTTCTTCTTCTCCAAGAGTTTGATTTGGAGATTCGTGACAAGAAGGGAACTGAGAATATTGTAGCCGATCACTTGTCAAGACTTGAGAAAAACGAGGAAGTTATTGATGAAGAAATAAGTGAGGTATTCCTGGATGAGCAACTTTTCCAAATCATGGATCTTCTACAAGCTTCTAGTGTGCCATGGTATGCGGACCATGTGAATTTTCTTGCAAGTGGCATCACTCCCCCGGACCGCTCTTATCAACAAAGGAAGAAGTTCTTTGCGAATATCAAGCACTATTTTTGGGATGACCCATTGTTGTTCAAAAGGGGTCCGGATCAAATCATGAGAAGGTGTGTGCCTGAGGAGGAGATGGAGAAGATTCTTGAGCAATGTCACTCATCACCTTATGGAGGCCATTTTGGTGCAGTGAAAACTGCATCAAAGGTTCTTCAGTCGGGATTTTATTGGCCCACTTTATTCAAGGATGCTCACACACTTGTGTCCAAATGTGACCGATGTCAACACCTGGGTAATATCTCTAACTGAAATGAAATGCCCTTAAATTGTATTTTAGAAGTGGAGATATTCGATGTTTGGGGTATTGATTTCATGGGACCTTTTCCATCGTCCTTTTCTAATCAATACATTTTAGTTGCGGTGGACTATGTGTCAAAGTGGGTAGAAGCAGTAGCACTCCCCACAAATGATGCTCGAGTGGTGGTGAATTTTTTAAAGAAAAATATTTTTACTCGTTATGGTACCCCTCGAGCTATCATTAGTGATGGAGGAAAACACTTTTGTAACCGCCTCTTCGACTCACTTTTGACCAAGTATGAAGTCAAACATCGAATATCCACTCCTTATCATCCGCAAACAAGTGGGCAGGTTGAAATTTCAAATAGGGAGTTGAAAAAGATCCTTGAAGTGACGGTGAATGCCTTGAGGAAAGATTGGTCCAAGAAATTGGATGATACATTATGGGCATACCGAACCATTTTCAAAACCCCTATTGGTATGTCTCTATTTCACCTTCTATTTGGTAAAGCATGTCATCTCCCGGTTGAGCTTGAGCACCAAGCCTATTGGGCAACAAAATCCTTGAATTTTGATATGAAATTAGCCGGTGAGAAAAGACTACTCCAACTCAATGAACTTGCCGAGTTGCGACTTAAGTCATATGAAAATGCTCGGATTTACAAAGAGAAGACAAAGAGATGGCATGAAAAAAACATTGTGAAGCGGGACTTCCAAGTTGGGCAACAAGTACTTCTCTACAACTCAAGACTTCGGTTGTTTCCCGGTAAACTCCGCTCTAGATGGTTTGGACCTTTCACTATTGCTTATATCTTCCCACATGGAGCGGTCGAACTTTATCATGGAGGTAAAGGGAACTTCAAAGTAAATGGGCAACGCTTGAAGCCATACTTAGGGGTAATTATCAAAAGGAGAATTCATTCATCCCTCTTGCGAATCCGGAGTAATTGTATCTAAAAGTCGAGCTTACGACTTTAACCAAGCGCTTTTTGGGAGGAAACCCAAATTTCTACTCTTTTAATTACTTGTTGATATTTACTTGTTGCATTTTTATTATATCTAACTTGATTAATCACCAACTTTTGTAGGTTCAAAATTTTGAAATCCTAAGCAACCTTATCCTCAACAAGTTTGGGAGAGATTTGCATATCAAGAGAATCAAAGCTTAGGTCAATTTGGAACATCATTCATGCATCAATCCGGAGAAGTTCTATCACTCATTCCCTACTTTTTATTATGCTATTGTCAACATTGAGGACAATGTCTAATTTAAGTTTGGGGGTGTTGGGATCATGTTGCTATGTGAACATTTTAGATTGCCTTGCTGGCCCTTGGTGTTTTGATGTTTGAAATTGTTTATTTTGTTGGGAATATTGACATGATATATAGCCTTTCCGGTTTATAAGATTTTGATTTTTGAAATTGTTGTTAATTCATGAGTTATGACCAAATTTGCTACTTGTGCTACTTTTTATAAAATGCTTATCCATGTAAGATCCTATGTACATTGAGCACAATAGTCATGTTTAATTGTTGATGAGTTTGGGAATTGTTGAAGGGGAAGAGGTTATAGGAGTAGATGAACTAGGTTGTGAGCTTGTATGCTAATTTATATCAACCTATCAAATGTTCCTAATGCTCTAGATCTCTTGACCCTAATGTAAGACAAGTTTGGAGGTGGTCGACCCGTCAAAGGAAACGGTCTAGACGTGTGGTGATTCCATGCATGTGGAAGTAAATCTTTGTGTGGAGTGTCTTTTTCTGAGTATAAGCTAAGTAATGACCATATGCTCGAGTTCTAAGCCCATTTTAATTTTTGCATTGTATTGCCCTATCTCGAAGCCTTTTTGACTCGAGTAATTAAGCTCGTAGGAGTATCTTGAAACTTGGTGCCTTAATTTTGAAAATTGGAAGTCACCGGCCGAAGCTCGCTATATGGGTCAATTAGAAAGTTTAATGAGTAGGGCACTCACACACACACTAAAAAAAAATAGCACATTATCATTGCATTCACTTAATAAGTCTACCCCACTTTGTAGCCTTTTTTATTCGAGTTAATAAGTCCATAGGGGTATTTTGAAACCTGGTACCCTTTGATCTAAAAAATCAGGAAGTTTCCGACCTAAAGCTCGCTACATGGGTCAATTAGAAAACTTAAGGGAGTGGGAAAGTCACGAGCAAACATCATATTAGTTGTTAGAAATCATGCATTTGTACTTGCATAAGGGCTTATATGAATAGTGGGTTTGAATTGCTTGGTATAAACTTGAATGTCGAAGCACTCATTAGTGGAGAGTCACTGCATTTCTAGGTTGTCGAGATTGTCGGTAAAACACACCCATACTAGAGTGAAAAAAGAAAGAGTAATTTGAGAGTACCCTCTAGAATTGCATCCCGGGATTGGAAAGAAAATTATTCATTGGGGGATGAATGTCACGAGTGGGAAAGGAGAGAATTGACCACTAATGGTGAGTTTGTTTTGACTTGAAACCTCTTTACTCATCAACATTCTTAAATCTTATTGACGATTGACAGTGGCTATGCACACACGCACCGATCGAACATCGGATAAGCCAAACTCATTTTTGTAGCATTATTTGGGAACATAATTGTGAATTAATTATGCAATTTCACACTCATGAAAGATCGCGAGCTATCTAGCATTGTTGATCATTATGTCATTATTTTTGTAGATGCATGTGAATATTCTTGTCCGGGACGAGCAAGAGTTTAAGTTTAGGGGTATTTGTTGAGTGCATTTTACATGCATATTTCATATATTTTTAGTAATACTATTTGAGTGATTTGGACAAATACCTACTTAATTGTGCATATTTTGTGGTTAAATAGGTTTAACAATCAACTTCATGGAGAAAGTACAAGAAAGAAGCTAAATGGATGAATACTTGAAGAAATTGAGGAGAAAATAGTCAAATCCATCAAAGATTCAAAGTTTGGGGACCAAATTGTCATTTTTGAAATGTTGTGGATCGCATGTGCAATTGATCAAAGGACTAAATTGCAAGTTTCCAAAGTTGACGGACTCAAATGCACTTTTGGAAGGGCTCAATTGAAAGAAATTGGAAAGTTTGGGGACCAAGTTAATCCACACTGAAAGTTGAAGGACCCAATTGCAAATCATTGAAGGACGGAGCTGCCAGGTGAACCACGCGATCGAGTGGCTCTAACAAATCGCGTTCGCGAACTAGGCCAAAAATCCAAGCAGAGGTTTTTCACCTCAACCACGCGATCACGAGGCACTCAGCCACGCGATTGCATGGTCAAAAATTTGAATTGATTTTCTAGGACAACCCGGTGCGACCTGATTCGGCCCAAACGCTGATCTACGCAAAAATTGAGTATTTTTGGGCATTTTTTGCTAGGGTTTCACGCTTTCCATCTCCAAACTCATTTTCCCTCTTTTGTTCTTCATATTTCTTGCTATTTCCCTTGTAATTTCTCTTGTAATTAGTTAGGTTAGTTGATTAATGTTGATTTAGGGGAGAAATACCTACAACTTTGTGGAGGAACATTGATGTTTTGAAGTACTAACCATTGTTGAAGGGAAGTTTTCTTATTAATCTTCATATTTCTTCATATATTTTAGTTTATTGTTGAAATGATGTATTTAGTTCTTGAATCTCATTGTTATTTCATTATGGGCTAAACTATTTTGTGTTGATATTATTGATGAAGTTTGACCTAGCCTAGTTGTTTTTAATGCTTGTATTAAGAATATAGGCTACTTGTTATCTTGTGCATTTATTGTTGTATTTATTGACTTGCATTTATTGTGGCCACATTTATGATTAAATTTCATGGGATGTGCAATTATTGAGAAATTGTTGTATATTCTAGATCAATACAATATTTGCTCTAGGTTCTTGTTTAGGATAGAGATATACCTAAAATCCTAGATGACCCATTGAGCTATTTTCACAAAGGTGTAATGCAATTGTTGTGTTTTTAATCGACATAGAGATATAGTAGGTTAATTTCACTAATTATGGTTGATTTCACTCGAGAGATGTAATTGACTAAGCTTGAAAAATCGCGTCTAACATGATTAATAAATTGCATGTCTTTTTGCTTGTTGAGAATTTAATTAGGCAATGGTCAAGTGGAATCAAGAATCCCAACACTCCTCTATCATCAAATCATCACAATTTTCTACTTTTTTATTTATAATTGTGATTTAAATTCTAGTGCTAGGACTTTCCCAATTCAAACTTTATTGTGTATGTTTCTTGTTAAAATTGATTGAACTAGAGTGTAGTTACAATAGACAATCCTTGTGAGATCGATAAACCAGACTCATTTAGTCTACTATCACTTGTATACGATACGTGCACTTGCGATGTGTTTCTAGGGAACAAGTGACTTCATTAATAGTCTTAAACTTCTCGCTACTATCTTGAGCCACCACTACGTCGAGTTTGGGAAAGGCAGGACTGGTAGGAAGAACCTTTCGCCTAACAACATCAACAAAATGATGCGTATTTGATAATTTATTGATAAATATTAAACATATATTGATAATTTATTATTAGATACGAAAATGATGAAATTGCGTGTATTTGATATTGTAAGTTCTAACCTCTTATTTTTTTTGGAAATGGCATGAGTTTCGAATTCTCTAAATGTAACGTTCATTAGTTTGTAAAAAAATTCCTTTCATGGTTAGTATCTCCTAATATATCTCATGGTTTGTTAAGAGTGTATTTTCACAAATAATATTATAGACATTGGCATCTTCCATTAATAAATGTTGTAGGTGGTGTGTTTCATTAGAGAGTTTCAATTGGTGGTATCACTAGTTGCTTGTGGCCCACTTGTGTTCGACCAATTGCGTGGTCTTATATCTAGACTTTGGTTAGTTTGTTGGCTCATTTAGTCTTAATTGTGTCTCTTGGCATAGGTTGCTTGAGTGGCCCATTTTTTGATTAACCTTGATTAAGTTTACATTTTTTAAAATCAGGTTCTAATTACCTTTCTATTTTTAATTATGCTCATTAACCAATTCATTAACATTTACTAATTAAACCCTAAATAATTTATAAGACGTTCAAATCAGCCCAACCTCATTTCACCCACGCAGACCAACGACTCCTCTCCTCTCTACCCTCTCTCTAGATTCTACCCTATTGGATATTTGCCTCAAATTTCCAAAAAGTTGAAGGAATTAATTGCAATTGAAGAAAAGACTTTATAGTTCAACTACCTCAAAAAGTTACGACGCTATAGGTTCCATGTCCTAGTTGAGGTAAGAGGTAATTAGAAGTTCTTTTCTATGCCAATTGATGTGTCCCAGTGGATTGAGGTAAGAGTACATCTACAGTTGGTTGCGTGTCCCAAGTTCAATGAAATTGAGAGAACCGAGGGGTAATTGTTATAGCAGGAGTCTTCTACGTCTGAATACATGCTGACTAGGAACGAATTCTCCAAAGGAGTCCTAGCCAAATTGATATGCCATGACGTGAATTTATCTATAAATACGTGTATTATTCTCTTTTTGTTAGAGCACATTGACTGGAGAGTTTTATGAGGAAAAATGTATTCTAGCATCTTGATTTTTCTTGTTTTCTTTGTGAATTGTACAAAGAAGTAGAAATTGGTAGATACAATAAAGTTTGGTATTTTTCTTACAATACTGTGGGGGGTTTGGTGAGTGCAAAGTCTATATAATTATAACAATTTATTATATAGTGAAAAGCTTTGGTGGTCCTTAAATTTTGCAATGTTGTTTTATTTTCTTGTTGGCTCAATTATTTCTTGAATATCAAAAGTTCCTATGGGGTTAATTAGAGAGGGAATTGGTGTGTTATTCCCAACAGTGGCGTAGTTTCCGAGGAAATTGATGTCTAATTAACAGAGCATCAGGTGGTTTGAAGATTTTTTTTAGCAAAAGAAAATATGTCTATAAAGTACAAGTGGAGAAATTTGATGGAATGATCAATTTTGACATGTGGCAAGTGGGAGTCAATGATGTATTGATTCAGACAGGACTGCAGAAAGTTTTGAAGAGAAAACAAACCTCGAGTTCTAACAAAGAAACTGAATTCAGCAAGAGTGAAAAAGACTATGAAGATTTGGATTTGAAGGCTTCTAGCATGGTACGACTTTGTTTGACCAAGAATATTCTTGCAAATATTTATAGGATATCTGCTGCGAAGGAACCATGGGAAAAACTGAAGAGTTGTATCATACGAAGAGCTTGTCAAATAAGTTGTATCTGAAATGAGAGGTTTCATTCTTTGAGAATGAATGCAGGTACGAAAATCTCAGACCATTTTAGTGTTCTCAATGAGATTGTTTCTGAAGTGGAATCTATTGGAGTTAAAATTGATGATGAGGATAAAGCATTGAGATTCATCTGGTCTCTTTCATCCACCTTTGAGCACATCAAGTTGATTTTGATGTACGGGAAGGAAACGGTGGAATTTTTCAGAAATTCCAAGTAAGTTGATTATGTTGAATTGACAGTTTATCTGAAAACGATTTGCTTGTTACTGGAAAGTGGAAGAGGGTAACTCCTTGAAGAATAAGGTAACATGTTAGAACTGTGGAGAATCTAAACATGTGAGAAGAAATTATCCAAAAGGTGGAGCAAACTCGGCTAACTGTTCGAAGGTGGACAATGCGACTCTCCTGGTGGAGGGTGGTGATGATGTACTTTAGTAAGATGAGACTTCCTTATGTCATAAAGTCAGTTGCCATGATAGAGAATGTGTTCTTGCTAGCGGGTACATGTGTTTGTAAACGAACATTGGTTTGGCATTAATGCAAGGTGTGTGGTGAAATTGATGTCGATGGTTGATGAGCTCCCAAGGAAAGCCAAACGTGAGAGTTGTACCATAGTTTTCAGCAAGGTCATTTCGACATGATCCGATGAAATGCTCCAAGTTCATTGATAATTCTGAGTGATTATACTTATATGGTGGAGTATGTTAATTCTTTGGTTTATGAATTGGGACCATCAAAGTATGTCAAAAGCTTACCTGTTTATTTCCCAAGTACTATGAATGAAAGAGATAATAAATTTTTGGCTCGTTTTCAGTAACATGGAGATTGTTGGATATTTGCATCAAATTACCACGAAGTTGAAGGGCTTAATTGTAATTGAAGAAAAAACTTTATAGTTCAACTGCTTCAAAAAGTTACGACATTATAGGTGCCATGTCCTAGTTGAGGTAAGAGGTAATTAGAAGTTATTTTCTATGCCAGTTGATGTGTCCCAGTGGATTGAGGTAAGAGTACATCTACAGTTGGTTGCGTGTCCCAAGTTCAGTGAAATTGAGAGAACCAAGAGATAATTGTTAAAGTGAGTTTTCTAATGGAATTGGAGCAGGAGTCTTCAACGTCTGAATACATGTTGTCTAAGGAACGAATTCTCCAAAGAAGTCCTGGCCGAATTGATATGCCATGACGTGAATTTATCTATAAATAAGTGTATTATTCTCTTTTTGTTAGAGCACGTTGACTAGAGAGTTAGTGAGGAAAAATGTAGTCTAGTATCTTGGTTTTTCTTGTGTACTTTGTGGATTATACAAAGAAGCAGAAATTGGTAGATTTGGTAAAACTTGATATTTTTCTTACAATACTTGGGGGTTTGGTGAGTGAAAAGTATATAATTGTAACAATTTATTATATAGTGAAAAGCTTTGGCGGTCCGTAAATTCTGCGTTGTTGTTTTATTTTCTTGTTAGCTCAATTATTTCTTGAACATCAAAAGTTCTCGTGTGGTTAATTAGAGAGGGAATTGGTGTGTAATTCCCAACATACCCACGTTCCACTAAGACGATCGGCGACATAGCAGTGAGATGGTCGCCTTCGAGGTGTAGCAGCTACGAGTGTCGCCATCGTCGCTGCAGCTTTGATCACCAGCAACGAGATCACCGTTAGCAACGGCGAGCCTCGCCGCTGTAACAAATTTTAATTATTTTGTCCTTGCTGAAGATCATTAAGTTATTTGGTTCCCCGGCTTGGAATTCTCAGATTTTTGTTGAACTACTCAAAACTCATGTCTCTCACTTCTGTTTGTCCAGAGATACAGTTGAATATACAATTATACACCTAAAATAAATGTGATATTCAAGTAACGTTAGGTATTTGTAATTGGTGGTCGAGTTGGGGAAGAAATTGGTGGAGGGGATGAGTGGACAAAAGGTGGTGGGGAGGGAATTGGTGGAGGTAGGGAGTGGGTAGGAGATTGAAGATAGAAAGAAGGTGGAGATGGTGAGTGCAGTGGAGGTGGTAGTGGGGAAGAAACTGGTGGTGGTGATTGAGTAGGTGGTGCGGGTAATGGGGTGGATTTCTGTTGTGCTAAAGTTGATTTTACAGGCTCAGGAGCAGGTGCTGGTGATGTGTTCCGGACTCTCGACAGTTGGAGTCATAGTAGGCTTGAAGGAAAACTTAATTAATTCAAGCCAAAACGGAGTTAATTGCAGATTGGAGCAAAAATCGGAGCAAAAAGGACCTGTTTGATCCTTACGGCCGTAACGCCCAGAAGGTCACGGCCGTAATCAAGTTACTGGTTAAGATGCAAGATTTCAATTTTACACTTACGGCCGTAAACAAACTGTCACGGCCTTAACATTCACAGGAAGGAAATCTTACGGCCGTAATAATTTTAATCACGGCCGCAACATGCAACATGTAACATGCGATATTAATTTTTGGGATTTTCCATATTTTGCAGATTTTTAATTCCTTTTCTTTTATTTAGTTATTTAATTTAATTAAAATTCTATTTTGAGCCAGTTAGGGTTGATAGGTTTTTGTTTGCTTATTTATACGCTTTTTCCATTCATTGTAATTCAGACTTGATTTTGATATAAACAATTTTTATTGAGGATTCAATAAAAGATATAGGCGGATTCCTATGTTTTCGAACTTATCAAGAATATTTCTTATGGCGTTCAAATACCGAATTTATCAAATATTTCTTGAGAATATTTGTGGCGTTCAAAACCAGAAACTTATCAGGGAGATTGGACAAATCCTTGTGGCATTTCGAAAGTCGTGGTTCTTTATTCCGCATCGTCAAGCCATCGCGTAATGAATATCGGGTCATGATTCATCCGTCCAACCACAACCTGAGTTTGGAACTTTCCGACGTTTCTTCCGCGCTTCGAATCTCATCAGCTAGTGAGTGTTTTTGCTTACAAGGTTTGGGTGTTGGACATGACGAGTGGACAACTAGTGGTGGAGTCGTTGATTGAACAAAAGGTGAGGGTGATGAGGAAACTGATGGTTGGGGAGATGGGGTGGACTTTTATTATGACCAATTATTAAGTAATTGTGACCAAAATATGGATTAATTATGACTTTGTGCTACTTGTAGCGAGTACTGGATGTGACTAGTTTTGTAACACCCAAAGTTTAAAATCTTAAACCTAGACATGTTAACTTTTCTTTACTTAAATGCGGAAAAGAAATCATTTAAAACCTCAACATTTTCATTTTCTATTATAAAATTTTACAAAAATTTCGGCAGAGTCTCCTCTATAAATTGGACATAGCTAACCTGTAGAGGGACATCAAAACCATTTTGAAGTACACATCTCAACTCATTCAATCCCAAACATTATCAAAACCATTTCAATAAGTTCAATCCCAAACATTATCAAAACCATTTCAATAAGTCCCAAACTCCTCAACAATATAATTCCAAGTAAATAAAATTTAGCAAATGAAATAAGAGGTAATTTAACCTCTAATACTACACACATACTTATTCAAAGCTAATTTCAACCAAGCAATTAACAATAATATATGAATTAAGGAATAATTAATGAGAAACTTAAATAAATTCTAATTTAACTTTATTTTCAAAGATTGAAGTAGGTATAGCTTGAGTCTGTCACCGAGTGTTCTCCTCGTCTCATCTAGCTTTCATCACCTAAAATATTGGGGAGGGATTGGGGTGAGCTAAAACTCAGTAAGCAAACTTTATGCAAGTGATGCATGCTTATGACATCAAATGTTTTAAACTTTGAAATATGTATCCTCATTCACTTTAACCTTTCAAAACTTTTCAAGCTTTCACTAAACATTTCAAAACTTTTACTTCATTCCATCTTGAGCTCACTTGTGTATCTCCTAGTCAATCAGATAACAGTGGGCAATTCTTATTTGGAACCAGATTAACATTCACATTTTCACCGCAAAGCGGTTTAACATTCACTTTCCCACCGCAAAGCGGCTCATTTCATTCGGGTACGCCGGTCCCCCGCGCACCATTTCCCATTCGTATCTTTCATGACATAGAAGTACACCCATTCTTTCTTGAAAAACTTGGGATACATAACTTTTAACAAAATTTGCACTTTGACACATTCCTTTCATTAAAATATTTGACTTCCCCATTTCGATGTCAATGCATGCTTAATGATGCAATGACATGATAACATGCATGCTTTAACATTTCCTTAAACCAAAAGCATTAGAATTTCGTAATTAACACGAATGTCAATTAAGCATATAATTCCACATTGATCATTCAACTATGCTGAGAGAAGGGGAAGTATACTTACTTGACGTCCTTAGTATTTACCATCTTAAATTGTATGTAGAAGTATCTTGGTTTCCCGTAACGTCAATGTATCAAAAGTCCTAATTATTTCCATTCGTCAAAATGTATAACTTTCAGTTCACAAAGACATTCGTTATTCATTTTAATAATAATCAAATATTAACCGAGATTAAAACTTCAATTTAACACAAGTGTGACTTTACATAATAACCAAAACACATAAAACCATATTCGAAAATAAGAGATAAATTTAAATCCACGTTAGAAACTCTCATCTTTTAATTCAAACTCAAACTAAAATATTTAACTTAACTCAAACTTTACCAAATATCAATTTACCATTTTAATCATTATAAAACCTAAATTTTACTTGTATGTATATGCATTACCCAAATCAAAAAATTTTATAGTTCTTACCAAAATTTAATATGAATTTCAATTTAAACAAATTTATAATTTTCGAAATTTAAAACTTACCATAAAATCTTTTGCACCTTTGAAAACATCAAAATTCCAAAATTGAAGCGGAAGCAATTAATTAAAAAGATTAATGTCATATTTCCAAAATCTGAAGTTGATATACACATTCACACACTTTTCCCCCAAATTTCGAAAATTACCATTCCTAAATCAAAATGAAACTAAACATTTCAATTACACTAACTAATTCATGAATTTTAAGTCTGAAAATTTACTTACAAAAAAACTTAAAAATCCGAACTTTACTATAATTCTAAAAATCAACACATATAACCTATACATACATATATATACAAACAAGCATATCGAAAAAATTGTGCATGTTCTACCGTGTATGTACGTGCGAAATCGTGTGCAGGTGTGTGTGTGTGTGTGTGTTACGAGGCAGCGTTCGTGCGTGCAGAGAAAGGGGAGGGGCTCACAGCGTGGTGGTTGACGATATAGGGGTCGACGGGTGTGAGGTCTGCGGCGTCAACGGTGGCGTCGTGAGAATGAGAAGGAGAGGAGACAGTCAAAGCGAGCGTGAGAGAGGTGAAGAATGGTCTGAGGTTTAGGTTAGGATTATAATTTAATCTTTTGGAAATTTGCAAGTTACTCCCTCAATTCTCCTCCTCTATCTAATTTAGTGATTAACTTTCAAATAACCCTCAAAGTGCCACTAAAACTATCTCCCAATTTTAAAAAAATGCAATTTAGGCAATTGCTACTCAATTAAAATAAAATTTTACAAGTAATAATTAAAATAAAAATTTTAGACATAAAATTGCTCGTAAACAATTTATAAACTTTCTAATTGGTACATTGATCGAGACGGTGTCCAAGTCCTTCCACTGCAAAATAATTCAACTTATAGACATTAAATTATCAATTTAAAACGTATAATAACATTAACATAAATATTACGTGGAAATTCTAAAGTGCACGTAAAAATTAAAAACGGTATTACAAGTTTATTAGGTAATTGTGATCAAAATATTGATTAATTGTGATTTTGTGCGACTTGTCGAAGAGTACTGGATGTGACTAGTTTATTAGGTAATTTTGATCAAAATATTGACTAGTTGTGACTTTGTGCGACTTGTCGAAGAGTACGGAATGTGACCATTTGATTTGCGTCAACCGTAACTTTGGTGTGGCCATTCTAGTCACAAATGCGACTTGTTTATTAGGTAATTATGACCAAAATATTGAATAATTGTGACTTTACGCAACTTATGACGAGTACATAATGTGATCGTTTTTATTTGCGTCAACCGTGACTTTGTGTGACCTTTCTAGTGACACTTGACCAATTATGTGGGTGATTATGACCAAATGTGACTTTTGACCACTAGACGTGACTTGTTTAATTAATTTATATGTTAAAAAAATTTTATCAATCACAAATGTAATGAATTATCAAGTAATTGTGACCAAAATATTGATTAATTGTGAACAAGAAAACTAGTAAGTTGTGATCAATAAATAATATGCAACTAAAAATTTTTGATGTGACTATATTTGTAATTGTGACCAAAATTTGTGTTGATTGTGACTTTGTGCGACTTTTGATGAGTACAAGATGTGACCCGCTTAGTTAAATTATCTGTAACAAAACTTGATTTGCTACTAAATTTGTAATTGTGATTAAACTGTGACTTTATATGATCAAACTGGGACTTTGCGAGTGGGGTTGGGTGGGGTAAGGTGTGGTTGAATGATTTTTGCGACTAAACTTATAATTGTGATCGAACTGTGAATTTGTGTGACCGAAATATGACTTTGCGAGTGGGACGGGGGTGGGTGGTATGAGTTTTAAGACTAAATTTTTAATTGTGATCGAACTGTGAATTTGCAAGTGTGGTAGGATGGGATGGGATGGGGGTGGGGTGGGATGATGGGGTGGGTGGATGGGTGGTGTTTGAGGTTTTATATTTAAAGTTATATTAGCTTTAATTTAAAATATAAGAGATATTATTTTTATATTATATATTATATATAATATTGTATTTATTTATTATCATTAAACACCTGGTTTTAAAAATATATATAATAAAAAAAATCTTAAATTTGTTAATTTTAAATTGTGATAGTCATAATGTTATAGTTGTGTACTTTTTTCTTTCATTAAATCTTAACAAAATCTAGTAAAAGCATCTATTTTTTATTCAAACCAAGTTTTAAAAGAAATGAAGATGTTGGGTATAATTTCCACTTAAAGTTTTCTTATTTTTCATTATCCTTTATTTGAACATAAGTTACGACAGTCTAAAAAGTTGACTTCAAAAAATGATATGCATGTACAGTTGAACAACTCGTTAGAAGCACGTGGCGTTTCCAATTATGGAGTAGATGATCGCAAGAACTCCGACGCGTCATTCCTAGGTGTCATTTCCGCATTCCTAAGTTTAGAGAGAACTTAATGATTTTGAAAAGTAATCACCCTATAGCCTAGGTTTGACATTTAAAAAGTACTGACAAATTGACATAGAGGCATTTGCAATAGAGAGATCATGTCAATCAGTCAATCATTCAAAAGATCGTGTAAAGAAGATTTCTTGAAAGAGGTGAATTTAAGAAAATGCATTTGTAAGTTCAAAGGCTACTCATTTCAAAAATAAATTACAACATAACGTAGCACCTCGTCTTGATCATGGAGGGTCGACCTCAAATGGTATCTAAACTGAGGTGAAGGCATCACTTTGACTACCTTTGTTTGACGGTCTTGACTAGGTCAAGTAGGTCAATGAAGTGGAGTGCAAGCCTGAGGCAGCTTTTTAGCTAGCTACCACGTGGTCAGTGATTAGAGTCTCATAGAATGAATATAACAACTCACATATCCACACAGATTTTTATCTATTTATAGTTTAAAATATTTATAAACGTTTCTAAAACATTCTTTTATTTATTATTGTTCAGAACTGGATGTTCAAAACATCAATTCATCAAGTTAACATCCTAAGTTAGTAGCCCCCACGAATATGGTGCAACAATAAAGTAGGAGGAGTTGAAATTAGATGATCGAATGTTCAACTCTTGACTCTTTAAAGGCAGCAATTAAATGCTGAAAGACAAAGTGCTTACATGAAGACACGGTCATGGTGCGCCTATTGTCCCTCCAGAGGTCTTGTCCCCACGACATAAAGGGGGTTCATGGAAAAGAAAATCATTTCTTGAATGTCTATTCTAAGTAAGCATATGCAATATCAGCATCAAGGTTTACATGGAGGTCGAACTAGGGGAAGGCCGTTATCCCCATAATTAGTTTGATGAAACTTGGACATCTGAGTCATAAGAAAAAAAATCCTAAGTTAATGATCTTTCTCTGAAGTCTGAGTTATTTTCTGTTAGTTAAGGATTAAAATTTTTAGGACATGTTTGGTTTATGTTTTAGTTTTGAGTTCATTTTCAATTTTCAGTTATGAGTGTCTATTTTAAAATTGATGAAGATGTGTTTGGTTTTGTCAATTTGAAAATTATCCCTTAAAACAAAAAAACTAGAAAACAATTTTGGTTTGAAGTTTAAAAAAAATATATGTATATTTTATGACATTTCCTTTGAATTTGATATTTCAATGAAAATGGGATAATTTTATGTTAATATTATCAAGTAATATATACATTTTGAAGTTGGTGAATCTTATAATATTTTTCTCACTAAAAATGTAAAATAAAAACTAGCAATAAATAAAAATCAAAATATATTGAATTTTCTACACCCCTTTCTTGCGTTGAAGACTATGAAGAAGAAGAATCCCTCATAGAATTAATTGCTCCACGCTTACTTATGGTAATATCTAGTTCAATTTTATGACATTGAAATCTAATAATAATAACAGGGGCACCACTTTGGCTAGATGTGGACTTGAAATATTTTTATGTGTTCATTTTAATTTTTAAAGTTTTTATGTAAATAAAAATTAACATCTTGAACTAATTTTAGTTTTTTTTTTTTTTAGCATATTTCTTTTTTTAAAGAGTTTTAGAATTTACTTTCCAAATTTCTTAATTTTAGGCTCTATTTGGTAGTACTGTTGCAATTATAAATTGATTTATTTATATTTTGAGGTAAAATGTATGGTTAAAAAGTGGTTTAAAAAATTGTGTTGTTTATAAACTGATTTATGAATTGTAATGATTGCATTAAAGAATATAGATATATTTATGAGAATTTCATATTTTTTAAAATTTTATTTAAATGCTTGTTTTTCATATTTTGAGTGTTTTCATAATGTTAACTGAAAACACTTAGAATGTCAAAAAAAATTTTGAGTTTTATGTAATAAGTATAACATTATTTTCAAAAATACATTTTTACAAATACTAGACTAAACCTGTTTTCAGTGTTTTGCAAAGGGTAATTGATGCAAAACACCCATACGTTTGACATTATTTGTGAAAAACATCCAAAAGTTCATATCTTTGGCGCATAATGTTCCTCTCTTTCGAATTTCTGTGATGAAGGTCCTTTCTGTTAGTCAAATGTCTCATCTCTTTCAACTCATGTTGAGCAAGTTAATTCGTAAGTTTTGAAGGGCATAATCGTCCAAACACATGTCATAACCCATTTCTTTCTTGGGTGGCTATATTGCTACCACAAAAATTATTTTTCACACCACAATTTTAAATGTTTTATTTATTTACAAAATGGACATAAATAAAATTACACGAATAACCTTATAGTTTTCTCCCACTAATTTTTATATACACCACAATCTCCCAAATAATCTTCTAAGTTAAAATGTTTCAAGAAAAGCTCCTGCCTCCTTGGATATTCTTGGATTTCTTCCATTGTATTCTTTGTTTCTTTTCATTCATTGCAGCAGATTGGTCTCTCCATGAATGAAGAGCAGAAATTTGAGGTTTCTCAAAAGATGATTGATACGAAAATTAATGAATTGTGATAAATATGTCTAAGCTAGAAGCCAAAGGAAGAGAAACTCGACGAATACTTTCAACAACTGCGGCGGAATGGCCAATGATGGGATGATTGAGCAGGGACAAAACTGAGAGATTCAATTTTATTATATAGATAAATCAAAATTTTGTATTGAAACTGAAAGATTCCATTTTGAGCCTATTCAGATTGTTAACAATGCCGGAAAATGTAAATTGAATGGTGGATTGATAATTTGGGGTTGTGGTGTGGTGAACACATATTTAATTATTTATCATGTATTTTTTATACTTATAATCAAATAAAGGGTATATTTGTATATATTGTGGTGTATTTATAAAAATTGTATTTTATTAGTGGTGAAAATATAATGTGATGTATTGTGTAAAATTTGTGATGACAATATATTTAGCCTTCTTTCTTTCCCACCTTCCAGCTGGTAACTACAAGTAATATTAATTCATAAATTACTTCAAAAATAATGTAAAATGGATAAACTGGCCCATCCTACACCGTGAGAGGAACATCGAAAACAATGGAAGGGGGGAATGTAATCGGAGTGTATGAGTTAATCGTCAAATTTCTGTTTGAATATCAATGATGAAAAAATTGAAAATTTTGCAGAAAGTAACACGGACTAGATGAAATGAACCTAGTTCTGAACAACCCTAACTCGAAATATCTTTGGCAAAAAACATCCCAAACTTAAAAGATTTTTGACGTTAAACATCTCTACCTTTGACATATATTGACGTAAAACGTATCTGACTACTCAAAAATTTGGCATGTCACAACTCTTTCTTCTACATTCCAGCATGATAACAAATAACAACTCACACAACAAATCACCATAAACAACCATCTATAACACAAAAATCAACATCTAAAGACTTTAAAAGCAACCATATATACCACCAAAATGACCATGTCATTAGGAAAACCAAAATAAATGTACTAATGGAAGCAATGCATCATCAGGTTTGTTGAATAAAAAATAGGAGAAAAACAGTCATCCCAGTACAAGGTGAATACAAAAGAAAATTTAAATTTAAATTACAATAATTTGGTGCAAGTGGTGGTGCACCTCTATAACCCTTTATACCGTTTCCTAGCTCACCACATATTCTACATGTCATCACCATCCCCGTTCTTCTCCCTAAACTAGCTGGGGCTCCTCCAATTCTATCTAAAGTGCTTCCAATGCTTGAAGATTTTCTTGACCTCTTTGCTTGTTTTGAGGAATCCACTTTATTTGACTCCTTTCTTCTGTTTTTATTTGGCCTCTCGGACCTTTTGGTGTAAAAAAAGGTGGAATGAAAGGATAGTGACCTGGGTTAGGCAATGAGTCTGGACATGTGATGGAGAAAATGGATGGGGTTTATGTCATAAGGTATGCTTCAATTTTTAATATGGCATCTATGTAATTCGTTACGATAAGCCATCTAGACAATAAGGATGCAATCACATAGAAATAGGGAAAACTACAATCTTCCATCTATCACAAGACTCCATTCGCTATATAATTCTCTTCATCAAATATAATATGATTTTTTTCTAGCATCGGCAAGATAGGATTCTCTCTTGTATTCAAAATTGTGCTATTGAATGATTCGCATAAATTTTTCAATAGCATGTCACATTTATTCCACTTTAAAATGAGATTTGCTTCAATGAGATGCAGGTTTTCCTTCAAGATATTTGTATGCAGTAGGGTCCAGGTCCAACATCCTTTTCATGTGCTTAGTCCACTATGATACAATAGTTGTTTTAGCTGCATCCCAAATTATATTCTTCAATGTCAAACCCTTGTGATTGATACTCAAATTGTTGTACATATGTCTAACACATGTTCGATGCTCTGAATTTTCAAACGAAGACTCGATTGTATTGACCAAACCCTTTTACTTATATGAAATGAATATCCACTTGTGGTTGTCTTGCATTCCTACGAGTTCTCCCCGTTCTCAATATCCACTACCGTGTACGCCATTGGATACATTCCATTGTTAGTGTCAACCCCAACTTTAATTAATAAATGTCCATCATGCCCTATTGTTTTTTTTAAAAAAAAAAAAAAAAACAATTGTCCACCTCATTCACCCGTCTACATCCTCTAAGGAACTTGTCATTCAATGAACCAATGCAATTGTATAACCATATAAATTCTCGAGCAAGCCCTTCGACAACTATCGTAGTCCCATCATTTTTCTGCCTCAACCCTTGGCAATAATCCTACAGTAATCTGTAGTGGTCCACTATACTTCCCCTTATTTTTTTGAGTGCATGATGCTTAGCCCTATACACTTGTCAATGTGAGATGTCACCTAAACTATTCATCTTCACCCTTTCCTTGAATGTTCTCACTTGCATGTCCGGTTCAGCCTTCCATTCAAACAAATATCTATCAGTCAATAAAGTTAAACTCTCTCTAAAATTCTTATAAACCACAGCACAAGTATGTTCCAATATATAGGTCTTTTTATCACAAAAATTTCTTTTGTGTGTTCCTTTGTAGCATACAACGTTCATGAACAGTCGCCTTGTATTTGACTCTCAAATGGATCACATAATCTTTTTTGAATTTAGCTCGCTGTTGTTTCTGACAGAATGTATAGTGATTGCAGCCTTTAATACGACCTTCGACTCAAAGACCATACCACAAGTATGAACATTTGTAAGCTATGATTTCAAGGAGGAAATAGTTACATTTTTTGAAGATTGGATTTTCCATGTCAATCCTCGCATTGAATGCATCGTTTCAAGTTGCATTGTTTGACTCCTCTTCCCTGTTAATGCTTCGTAACACATCAGAATTACCGTAATCAGTTCGAATCCCTTACATTTTGCTCATTCGAGATACCAAATCCAAAATCGAAGTTCAGTGATCAATTCTCAACCTCATTGGTAGCACAGCCTCCTCATAATCAGATTCTACTAGGCCTTCAACTTCCTCTCATTCTCTATGTTCTTCATTTTCAACTCCAACCACAACCTCAACTTCTCCCACACTTGCATCTCCTACGTGTCTATCCACATTAACCTCGATATTTCCTACACTGATGTACTGCAAGGTTTCCTTGTACTATGGTCACAATTTTTTACCAATGTCATTGAAAAACTGATTTGACCACTCATTTTCATGTTATCCACCAATATATCTTAAACATGCGTGTGGAGATTGCAGTGGTAATGCTACCATATATATGACAACTAATGGATAGCCAGTCCTATCCTAAATCATTTTCATAACATCTTCCGCACTCTCTAACTTCCTCAAGCCCTTCACCAAATTCATTTTTTACTTTCAATAATAAAACTTCAACGACACTTCATCACCCAGAGTTTGTAAGAATTTCATCAAATTACCTCTTATAAACCATGCAACATAGGGATGACAATGACTCGGCTTGACCATGTGTCCCATCTACTCGGCTTGTCCAACGGACAAGCTGAGCTACAAGCTCGTAAGAGCTTGGCTTGGCCTTTGAGTTTGTGGGCTTGTGGACATTTTTTTATATTTATTTATACGATTATCTAAAAAAATGTGTAGTCAAAAACTTGAAAACTCTCTTCCTTTTTTTGGGCTTGAGATCTGCTACTTAATTGAGTTTTCTAGTAGATGGAGTTAAAATTGTACACAAATAACTTGTTTCTTGTACAATTTTTTTTAAACATAAAGACAGTATTGAAATAAAAAAAATAAATGATTACATAAGTTATAACAAGATTAAAACTAAAGATCATTTATCTGATTACTTGCAATTTCAACATATTTATTTTATATATGAAAATGAGTGTCCTGCTAATCTTTGACACACATTACGCTTCCAAAATGTCTTCTTTGAGTCGAGTCATTACCTCGGATAAAGATCTTTCGCAACGAAGGAAACAATTGGATATCTCCGTTCTTTCATTCATCAAAATTCACGTAAATCAAATTGTAGTGTATAAACAAGTTCTACATTTTTTAGCAACTCTTGTTTAAAATAATTTTTTAATTCTTAAGGTATTGTCAATGGAACAGATGGTCCCGATTCAGATGTTTGATGAAAAACAGGGGACATACTGTAAGAAGTATCATGTGTATCCCTAATCTCTTCCAACAAAATCACTATTTCTACGTTGTCTTCTTTAAGTAAAGAAGAACAAGCTTGTGAGGAGGGTGTCCAACTAACATTACAACCTAATCATGTTGCATATGAGTCATACATGCTGACTAACGTGCTTTCTAAATTTCTATAGGTGATATGAGTGTCGAAATTCAACGCGTTACTAATTTTTGAAATAATAGTTTTAGTACCTACTAAATTGTAATGCGGGTCCATTACGCATGCTAAAGGAAATAACATAAGTATATCTTCTCAATATTTTTTAAATTTTAGTTCCACTGAAAATAATATATCAGAAAAAATAGATCATTTCTGTATTTATGGAAACTTCTTGCAATAAGAAAAAGATGTACAAGAACTCTTGAGCTAGTGGGATAGCTACCCCCAAATAATATGTTGGTCAAATCATAAAAACTTGTCAAAAATCTTTCGACTTTAAAAGCAATTTCTCAATTAGTTTCATTTAACATAGACTCATTTACATTTCTAACATTATAGAATTTGGTGATTAAGTATTCGTAACATTCACATGATTTAAGTAATAAATATGTATAGTTCCTTCTATGCCCTATGCCAGTGACAAATCTTTTTATCATCTTGACAAAATTGTATACATAATTCTTCAAATACTTGTTTCTCACTTGGTGAAATTTTTATATAAATTAATGCATCCCTAATTCTATCAATTTTATTTTTAATATGTTTCATTACATCTTAAACAATTAAATTTAAAATGTGACATAAAAATCTAACATGAAATAAAAATTCTCCAAATTTGGGATTAATAAAATCCTACATAATCTAACAACAGGTTTAATTCCACTAGCATTATCTAATGTAAAAGAACAAATTTCACTTTCACATCGATAATCTTTAACAATTTGTAATATAGTATTAAATATATTTTTAGCATTATGAGGAAATTTTACTATCTATGCATGACCCAAAGTGGATCTATGTAGTGTGCAGTAGTAGCTATGTAACATTTTTTTATAAATTCATTTTCATAGAGATGAAGTAAAGGAAATAACACCACCATATTTATGTAAATTAGATATTAATTTTTTATTTGTGTTAACAAAATATTCTATAGTGACATAAAGAAAAGTGTTTCTGCTAATTCCTACGCACATCAGTTGAAGAAATTCTTTCATGTAACCTGTGAAGTGTTGACTATTTACTATGCTTAGTGGCAACTCCAGCCCGGCGACGAATTTCATCATTCCAATGCGAACTTGTTCCTAAGAATGCATCCATATACTTAATGTAGGTTCTCCACCAGTACCGAAACCACCAAAATGCAATTGGGTTTGGTTTCCTTCAACATGACCATATTTGGTAATACATTTGCGATAGTGACGGTTAAGAAGAATAGTACCTATACCTTTTTACCATGACAAGTGTTGTGTACAATATTTGCACACTTTTTTATAATCTATTTTTTCGTCAATTGTGTGACCAGTTTGAACCAATTAGAAATGTTCTTAATACTTTGTAGCGCCCCGAGTTCTAAATACCCGGTTCACCACGTCATCGTCTGATCTAACTTTTAAAATAATATTTTAGTGGAAGAAATAACTGAAATTCATTTTTTGGCAACATTAAATAAATTGTAATGGTCGATAAAATTGAAAACATTTATGAAACAATTCGAAATAATAAATCAAGCCATTAATATTGTAAAGCAATTGACAATTTCATAATTTCTCAAATAACTGAAATTCTCAAAATTATCCAATGTTTGGAAATACGGAAATCGTTAAAGTAAGACTTTCAACCACTTAACGACTATTGCCACAATCATCCATCACTTGCCACCATCTCCGAAATCTGCAAATGTTGTTAAAATAGACATGAGCATTTCATAGAAATACTCAGTAGACTCATCACCAATTAATTAATTTACAATATAATTGAACACATAAGTGCGGGCTCTTTAGAAACATAGGGTGTGGGTAGTCTCTTCTTGTACATTAAAGTACGGGGCTTCTCTTTGAAAAATCATAGGCTCTTTAAAATCATCGGGTGTGGGTAGTCTCGTCTCGTGCACTTAAGGCACGTAAGTTATGCATAACATCATTATTTATCTTGTAAGATATTCTCTTCTTTCTTTCTCATGCATAAAAGCAAGTAAGTTATGACAAGCATAACAATATAATTATTTTCGAAGAAATACATTCTCGTCTCTTTTCATAAAAATGACTTTCACATAAGTCACATAACATACACATTCACATGCAATCATAATTTAAATCAATTAATAGGGGCGAGTCTACCTTAAGCTTGATGAGTGCAAAGTTGAGCGGGAAACGACTTCAATTCTTTAATTCTCCGTACGCTTCGTCTAGCCAATTAGAAAATAAGTTAAATTAGTCTTTTGAAATTTATAGTTTAAAAATGGTAAATTATAATTTAGGGACTGAAATCGATGATTTTGAAAGTTGGAGGACTAAAATGAATACTTTGAAAGTTGAGGGACTAAAATGAGTAATTTGAAAGTTGATGGACTAAAATGAATACTTTGAAAATTGAGGGACTAAAATGAGTAAGTTGAAAGTTGAGGGACTAAAATGAATACTTTGAAAGTTGAGGGACTAAAATGAATAATTTTGAAAGTTTGGTTGAAACTAAAAATGGATATTAAATTATAGGGCTGAAATAATAGATTCTAAAAATGAAGTGGCTGATTAAAACCATTTAAAAATCTAAGGGCTGAAATGATTGATTTTAAAATTATAAGGACTGAATTGAATAACTTTAAAACTTGGGGACTAAGCTGCAAATTTCAAAAAATCAAAATTATTAAAAATATCTTTTCCCCCATTCTCTCTCTCTCTTTGGTCCGAAGAGAAGAGAGAGAGGAGGAGATGCGACCGGAAGTCGCCCCTCACGCCGGTCCGGCCATTCAGTCGGCGAAACGCCGCCGCAAGGTGGCAACGGGTGGCGGACCAGAAAAGATTCAGATTTTGAGAGATTTTGTGTGAGTTTGGGATGCGAATCAGAGGTAAAACGAGGCTGATTTCGAGATGCTTTTCGGCGAGGGAGCGGCGAACTGGGCGGCAGCCGAGGTAAGTGTTTGGGTTAAGTCTATTTCTGGGTTTCTTGAGTTTTTCATTGGGTTTGGGTTATGGATTTGGTTGAGGTTGTGCTGAGGAGGCGATGGGTTGTGTGGCGGTGTTGCGGTGGAAATGTGGCGGTGTAGTGGTGAGGCAGAAAGTGGTGGTGGCTGTGTTAGTGTTGGGCGATGGAGACGGAGGTGAGCTGGAGGTGGCTATGGTGATGGTTTGGAGTGGTGAAGCTGATGTTTGGTCGAGGTGATGGTGACTGCTTGCGGTGGTAGTATACGAACTGGAAAGTGGTGGTGGCTGCTGAGGTGGTGACAGTGCTTGGGCTATGGAGATGGAGGTGGCGGCTTGGCAGTGGACTGGTGGGGCGATGAGTTGCTGTAATGGTTGGTCTTAGCCGCAGGGTAATGGCTGCTTGAAGGGAGAGGTTGATGAGGAAATGGAAATGGAAATGCAAATTGGGTTTGTTGGATCAGGGTTGTGTGGTGTGGTGATGTATAAAGAGGGGTTGGGAAATGTGAGAGTATGGTATGGGATTGATATGATAGGTGGGAGTTGGTGGTGTGAAATCTTGACAAGCAATGCTCGTAGTTCGAGAAAAATAATATGCGTGAATCAACTGGGTCGGAAAAGAATCAGATGAAATGAGCTTGACATAATTTGGGATTTAAAATGATTTTGAAAATAATAATTTAAATAAATAATTAAAATAATAAAATTTTTGGAAACTCGGAATTTATATAAAAATCGAATTGACTTTACATTTCTCGACTTGGCTAGACGAATACGTCGCAGCGTTAACTCAAAAATGGGTGAGATCGTAGCGGCTCGTTTCATAGTTTTAAAATAATGATTTAATTCCGTAAAAGTTCTTGGTCGCTACATACTTTGCAGCTTTTCTTACCATTTTGCTTCTTCTTGCATCGAGAATGTTTGGTACATCTTCTTCAATGTTTGGATGACTACCTCCTACCTCATCGGTATCTTCTAGAATTGGAACTTTATTGAGACCAACAAATTTATGGGGAAGAAATTGAGATTGTGGGGTTAATGGTGATCCCCATCGAACAAATTTTCAACAAATTGACGACTAGCATTATCCATTATTTTATATGTTGAAACTTGAAAAAGAAGAAAAAGATTATATATTTGTAGTATGAGAATTGAGATTATAAAAAAAATGTAATTGTAGTATTTAGGATGAAATATGTATTGTGTAATAATTGAATTGAATTGAACTATATAAATCGAGAATTGAAGATAATTGTAAAGAGTTTGTGTGAAATTGGAAGAAAAGAGAGATGTTTGTGATTGCTGGAGGACCAAATGATCATATTGAACGAGCCAACGATCCAAGCAGCTTGCCTGCTCGTTAATGCAGGCTCGTGATAACGAGCCACGAGCCACTCGATTTTGTATCAACGAGCCGATGCTAGGCTCTTTTTCCATACCACGTGCTTGGCTCATTTCCAAGCTCGTGGTTTTGATGAGTCTGTTGGGATATTTGACACAAATTAAGAATAAGAATATCTTGGACAATTGATTTCCCTATTAAAGTGGTTAATTTGGAGACCAAGTTAATGGTAAAAAGGAAAATAAAGGACTTTATTTTTGTATTCTACTTTAATAAGGAAACTTACTTGGACACGAATTCTACATATTCTAGGTGTTGTTTTTACCTATAAACATATGTGTTAGGGAGCCATAATATTTTGAATCTTATGTGAGACTAATTAGAGAGAATTGGAGAGCTTTATCTTTGTAGTTTATTGTGAACTCTTTGTGGGATAATTCAAATGGTAGAAACTTGGGTTAGATAGAAGTTCATTATTAGTATTTTCTCTGTAGTCTATAGGATTGGGTTGGTGAGTGAAATTATATATAATTGTAATAATTTATTATATAGTGAAAGGTTTTGGCGATCCGTAAATTTTGCGTCGTTGTTATTTATTTTCTTGTTTGCTCATTTAATTCTTGAACATCAAAAGATCCTGTGATTTAAAGAAGGGGAATCAACGTGTAATTCCCAACAAGTGGTATCAGAGCATCAGGTGGTTGGAAGATTTTATTAGAGCAAAAGAAAATATGTCTGTTAAGTACGACATGGAGAAATTTGATGGAAGAATTAATTTTGGCTTGTGGCAAGTACAAGTCAAGGATATTTTAATTCAGGCAGGTCTGTACAAAGCTTTGAAAAGAAAACCAATCGAGAGTTCTGACAAAGGAAAAGAAATGGAAACTGAATCCAGTAAGAGTGATGAAGATTGGGAAGATTTGGATTTGAGAGGTGCTAGTACAATACGACTTTATTTGGCCAAGAATATTCTTTCAAATATTCATGGGATATCTGCTGCTAAGGAATTTTGGGAAAAACTGGAAGAGCTGTATCAGACAAAGAACTTGTCAAATTGCTTGTATCTGAAGGAACAGTTTCATTCGTTGAGAATGAGCGCAGGTACAAAAATCTCCGACCATCTTAGTGTTCTTAATGGGATTGTTTCTGAACTGAAATCTATTGGAGTCAAAGTTGAAGATGAGGATAAAGCGTTGAGGCTCATCTGGTCTCTTCCATCCACGTTTGAGCACATCAAGTCGATTTTGATGTACGGAAAAGAAACGGTGGACTTTGCAGAAGTTACAAGTAAGTTGATCTCTGAAGAACGAAGATTAGGTGGAGGCGATAATTCATCTGGAAATAATTTACTTGTTACTGAAAAGTGGAAGAGGGGTAACTCCATGAAGAAGAAGGTTGTATGTTGGAACTGTGGACAATCCGGTCACGTAAGAAGAAACTATCCAAAAGGTGAAGCAGACTCGGCTAACTGCTCGAAAGTGGACAATGCGACTCTCCTGGTGGAGAGCGGTGATGATGTACTCTGAGTAAGATGTGACATACCAGTTGTCATGATAGAGGATGTGTTCTTACTGGCGGGTGCATGTGTTTGCACACAGCATTGGTTTGACTTGGATGCAATGTGTGTGGTTAAATTGATGTCGATGGCTGATGGGCTCCTATGGAAAATCAAAAAATAGGAGTTGCACCATAATTTTTCAGCAATTTTGTTTTCGACATGAGCCGATGAAAAGCTCGGGATTCGTTGATAATTCTGAGTGGTTATACTCATATGGTGGAGTATGGGATCGTCAAAGTGGAAAAAGCTAGCATGTTTACCCAATGATTAATTTTTAAATATTTTGGCTCGCATGAATTTGTGTCAAGGTGGAGATTGTTGGGATATTTGACCCAAATTAAGAATGGAAATATCTTGGACAATTAATTTCCCTATTAAAGTGGTTAATTTGGAGACCAAGTTAATGGTGAAAAGGAAAATAAAAGACTTTATTTTTGTGTTCTACTTTAATAAGGTAACTTACTTGGACACGAATTCTACATATTCTAAGTGTTGTTTTTATCTATAAACATATGTGTTAGGGAGTCATAATATTGTGAATCTTATGTGAGACTAATTAGAAAGAATTTGAGAGCTTTATCTTTGTAGTTTCTTGTGAACTCTTTGTGAGATAATTCAAAAGGTAGAAACTTGGGTTAGATAGAAGTTCATTATTAGTATTTTCTCTGTAGTCTATAGGATTGGGTTGGTGAGTGAAATTCTATATAATTGTAATAATTTATTATATAGTAAAAGGTTTTGGCGATCCGTAAATTTTGCGTCGTTGTTATTTATTTTCTTATTTGCTCATTTAATTCTTGAACATCAAAAGATCATGTGAGTTAAAGAATGAGAATCAACATGTAATTCCCAACAGAGTCGAGCTAACGAGCCAACAAGTAGCTCAGCCCGTTTGCCACTCCTAATGCAGCATGAAAGAAGTCCAGGAAGAACACAAACACATGTTCATAAACCACATTGTTCGGCTTATCATAGAACTAATCTCCATGATGGACTTCATGCATGCATATTACAGTGATGTTATAATCAAATTTTCACAGCTTCACTCACCAACAATTTCACAGTAAAATAGGAAGATGAATGGTATAAGTTTGGACCACAGACTCGCTCGCATTTCACAATGATCATTGCATTTTACTAACAAATCCATTTACTTACATAAAAATTGGAGCCCGAATGGTGGAATTTTGAACTTGCCTTAAATGGGTGGCTCAACATCTTGGCATCTCGAAATTGGAGGAAACACCCTCAAAGGATTATGATTTATGACTGTTAAACATTAATGACCAAGAAAAAACAAGTCCATATGAGTTGTTGACTCCATTTACAGATCACTCACTCCATGAAAGATAAAATAAAATAAAATGAAATAAAAAAGAATAAGGTCTTGATCTTTACCTTTGATAGCTGGTAGCGACGCCGTTTTGACCGGAGGAGACGAACAGTTCACTCCAAGGGGGATGAACAATTTTGTTTTCTCTACGTGAGTAATGAATTTTACTTTATTAGTATTAAGGAATGCAATCTTCTATCGACTAAAGATGTAAATATTGACCAACTTAAAAATGATTGATCTACTCTTCTTAACAAGTTTGACCTTTTAAGATGGAACAACAAGTCTCAACGTGGTATTAAAGTCCATTAAGATCTAACGAGTAATTTAATCCTATTAAGAATTAAAAAAATGAGCACACTAGTTTTAAGATTGATATGCTTAAACGAGGCACAATCTTCTAGGGGCATATTAAGGCGTAAGGGATAAAATTTCACATCGATAAAAATGTAAAAATTGATGAACTTAAAAAGATTGGACCACTCCTCTTAACAAGGTTGACATTTTAAAATGGAATCTCAAGTCTTAACAATTAGAGAGAAATTGGTTAAATGTGTTTGGATGATTATACTCTTCAAAACTTGTGATTTAATCTGTTCAAATAAGAGTTGACGAAGATGAGACTCTTAAACTAACAGAAATTGCCTTCACTACAAGAAAATCGAAACGTGAGGACGTTATGCGTCAAATATATAAACGTTGGGATGTTTTCTTCTTCAAAACTAACTAAATATTATAATTGGCGTCACTTACGGTTCCAAAAAGCCCCAGCACCAAATTACGAGACAAGCTCGTAAGGAACAAATGGAAAAGGCCTTTCTTGGCCGACCACCCCTTAGGCCAAGGTCAAAACCAACCTTTGCAGATTGTAAATAATCTAACACAGTCACGTGACATTGTACAATTCAGCACATTCATGTCTATAGAAATTGTACCTTACACACATCGAATTATTTTTCAATATGGGTCCAATTAATCACAAATCTAGTTATAATGCAAGGTGTGTTGTGTGTGTAAATCCAACAAATCATGTCAGGGTTTTGTCGATAGAGATAGTTGTAATGCCAAGTTCATTGCATTTGCATGAGTCAATAGACGTTGATTTGAAATGTATATGAAGGGTGGCATTTGTTAATTTGCACATAACTATAATCTCTAGTTGAAGGAATCTTAGCAAGGAGAAGAGTAAATAACAAAATAAATCCTTCTTGAAAAATGAAAATGCTAAAAAATGCAATTTGTGTAAGATGTACTTGTTTACTACTTCACACCAACTTACAAATTGGAGGGTGAAAAATCATTTTCCATTGAAAATTTTCCCACCTCCGCTCCAAGGAAAATAAATTCCACGATTACAATGAAAAGTTACACTTTTTTTGCCTTGGGTGGAAAACTAATTTCATGAAATATTTTTTCAATCAAACGTCACCTTTTTTCATCCCAACATAGAGAAAAATATTTTCCACCAATTGAAGGAAATGTGGTGACGTGCTCAAAAGTTGAAAATTCCTTTGACTGGAACATATCAATCAAACCAACTAAAAGAAGGAAACTTGGGCGAAAAAATTCCATTTTCCATTTAAAATGGAGCATATCAAAATTCAAACAGACCCTAAGATATGGTAAAAGAAAGGGCACAAGTGACTGCTATTCTGAAAAAGTTTAATTACATGAAAACGAAATGTAATTACTAAGTCTTCTTCAAAAATAAAAAATAAAAAAAAAATGTAATTACAGGGTTCCTCTATTAAAAATATTGAACTTGCCACATTAGTAGAATTCTTCCTTGCAAGTAATAAAAAGAAAATGTGATAAAAGAATTTATGATTGAAATCTTACTCTTGTGTGTTAAGTTGTTGCTATACTCTTTGAGTCGTAAAGCTTGGATAGCTTACCAATATTATAATTTACAATAAAAAATGTAAAAATTTTAATCCAATTCTTACTTATTACTTACTTATTTAATAAAATATCATATTAATATAGTAATTAACAACTATTTCCATATAGTTATTAATTAATACACGGTAATTATTAATTAGTTAAAAGCATTAATAATACACATTTTAAAAGAAAGTCAAATACATACAATTTTAATCAGATTCATTTTTGTGACATATATGCTCATCCTCGTCATCTTTTTTCATCGCCATCCACGTTGTTTCCTTACATTTCATCATTAATAAATGGTTCTTCTTCAGAAGTGCGTCTGGAGGGTGAAGAGGTGCTGATTGGATGATCCACCTGGATTGCTCTTCCATTTCTCCCTCCCAAGTCTATGTTTCCCAGATCGACGAAAAGTGAAAAGTTAGTTAAATTTTCATCGTGTAGTAAATCTATCTCAGTCTCAATTGTTGGAGGAAGATCCCAAACTCTATGATGATTGACTAAATATACACCTCGCCAATTGGGATCACATGTTGGATCGTCGATATAGAAAACTTGTCTCATCTGCGATTCTAGTATGAGCTGGTCGTCTTTGTAAAACTTTGTACTGATTATGTCCACACTTGTAATATTATTGTTCACAACTATCATTTTCACGTCGCACTTAATCCATTTGCACCTAAACCAAATGGCCAAGATTATAGTGTCATGTGATAGCTCCAATAACTCTTGCAATTAGACATAAAAACAATATGGTCCCTAGTCCTTGGCACTACCACACCGTTGTTTTGAGTGTTACATCTGACCTCTCGTTCGTATATTAAAAATCGAACTCCGTGACCATGGATATATATATATATAACTCAGCTTGATTCCTAGCAAATCTGAGTTTTCAAAATGTATTCTAAGATTTATGAAAGTGCAATGAGGTGTACTAAGCATATAAATGAAATTTAAAGTAAAATTAACGTAGTAAAATAAAAAAATAAAAACTCACCAGAAACTTAAGTTTTATGTACGAAAACTATTGCAGACAATTTGAATTTATTTAGCAAAATGTAGGACTTAATTAGGAGAATTGAGTAAAGGTATGACTATTGAAACTATCTGCCGGGTTTATATATGGTAACCATACAGAGGCAACATATGTCATCTCTAATGACCTAACTATCGTTGCTAATACTACGATGCATAGAAAATGTGCCAAGTTTTTGCTGCATTTCAGCCAAACGCTGTTTCAACGAGCGGAAAATATTGTTGTCTCTAAATTGTCGGGAAAATAGAGCGAGAAATGTTTCCGCATCTGATTCAAGGTATAGTAACGACATTATTGCCATATGTGTATATAAACATATTAAGATGAATATGTTGACTCTAAAAGGTTGGAAAAAAGCGAGTGGAAAATATTTCTGCCTTTGATTTAAGGTCAATGTTGTTAAACTTGGATCAGATCGGTTGAACCTGTAAACCTGCGACCTAGTTCAAAAATAAGGTCGCAAAATGTTAAAAATCCGAAAATAAAAAACCCAATCGACCTTATCGGTTTTGAAACCATCGCCGACCCAGAATCTAGTTTTTCGAATTTAATAGGTCGAGTTTTTGCTCTTTTTTTAAATGTAAAAATATTAAAATTCTAGTTGGGCGACAATTAACAGCCCCAACCACTAAAGAAATTGCCCTACAAATAGACCCTACATTTAATGTTGTTGAGGCGCCAACCCATGCTTGTGTTTTCGACGTGGGATTGGTATTTTCTGTTTTTTTTTTTTTTTTTTTTTTCTCTTTTAAATTCTTTCCATTTTAAAGACTGCCTTCTTTTTTATTCCTTTATTTTTTACCTTTTTAATATCATTTAAGGTTGTCATAGTGCAGTTTTTTTTTTCTTTTTAAAAAAAAAAAAAAAAAAATTCAAAAAATACATAAGGCTATCTTTCCATTTTGTACATAAATAGCCTATTTTTTTCTTTTAATTCTCTTTTATTTATTCAATTATTCAACTATTTGTATTTCATTGTTAGTACAATAGTTTTAGAATCATTTTGCATGGGTTTAAATACTTTTAATATTTAATTAAAATAAATTATATTATAATAAATATAATTAACAAAAATTAATATATATTTTATTTGATTTAGTAATTCTAAAATTAAAAAAAAATTGCTATAATGTTTTATATCTTGTGTATACTTAATTTTTATGAAAGAAAAAAAAAACCTAGTTTTATTTAATGTCTTGAGAATAATCAAAATCAAAATAATATTATATATATATATTAATTATTGCTTTCAATTCCTATTGTCTAGTTTTGTATTTTATTTTTTATAATTTTATTTAATGCATCAAGTCGACCCGCTGTCAGGTCGAGTTTTAAAACATTGACAATCATGTCATCCCTATACATAAACCTATTGAGACGACATTTGTCGTCTCTAAAAGCTAGCCGTCTCTAAAAGCTCGCCATCATGGTATAGAGACGATAGATATATCGTGTCTAGAATCTTACCTTATAGAGATGATGTTTGTTTTTAGAGGCGATTATTTGTTGTCGCAGTTAAGAAGACATGACATCTCTTTGTCATTGCTTAAAATTGTATGTATAGAGATGACATTTTTTCACCACAACATTGTCGTCGTTGTTTCCGAGTTTTCTTGTAATGTGTCGGTTCCTTGAAAAGGTTAAAAAAATTTCTCGCGATTTGAGATTTACCCTAAGATGTATAAAAGATAGATGCATACGAATAAATTTAACAACTTAAAAAGTATAGAATGGAAAATTCCAATTTGATGTGAACATTCAATAATTCACGTGTTAAGACCAACTCCATCACAAAAAATTTGGACTTTTTGGAGAATGTGTACCTAAGATGTATAAAAGCAATGACGGTACCTAAAATGATGGAGACTAAAATTGATTTTGGTTAGAATCAGAAAAAATAAAACGATTATATTGATACATTCGACTAATTAACCATTTTACAATTAGTAAACTAGATTTATTATCATAACCTCGATTTTCCCAAAAAATAATCAATCTATTGACACCTTGATCATGAACAAGTCCATAAATATACCCCTGAAAGATAAGTGGATATAAGAAGTTGTGTTGTTGAGATCTATATAGCTATAAATATCTTTGGATTTCCTCCATTTGAAATTTTATTTGAATCAAAGTTGAAAGAATTTTGGGATTCATCAAATGATACATTGTGCGATATAGTCAAAACAAGGTATTTTATTAAGAATGAATACACATGAGACATGTACACTTACCAATAGATTCTCTACCCTCTCCTTTTTCCATTTCATTTAATTGATCTATGTTATCCCATTTAATTGATCTATCCGATCTATGTTATCCCATTTAATTGATCTATGTTATAGGATAACAAGATGGTTAGAAATCTTTAATTTTTTAATTTAATTGCTAGCTCTTCTAATTTCAGGAAAAACTTTCTGTATCAATATACTGCTTCTTTTACACACACATCTCCATTTCGTAATGGAGAATGCCAATAGTTAGGATTCATTATATATATATATATATATATATATATATATATATATATATATATATATATATATATATAATTAGATCTGGAAATTATTCAAATTGAAAAACAGAAGTTGGTTGCCTTTTCTTTCCAATAATTAATTGAAGCCATACGACCCTATCCATTTATTCATTTGACCCAACTTTTTTTATTCCGTTCCAAGAATTTGAACAAGGTTTTGTATCAATCCGATAAAAATGAAATAGACCCAGAACTCTTCCTTGATACCACATGCTATTTTTTCCTTTCATTCCCTTCCACGATCTGTCGCGGTCTTCCAAACTTTACCGATGGTACGGACAACTTCCTTGCT
The DNA here is from genome assembly GCA_963555705.1 of Ligustrum vulgare. Lineage (NCBI taxonomy): Eukaryota > Viridiplantae > Streptophyta > Magnoliopsida > Lamiales > Oleaceae > Ligustrum > Ligustrum vulgare. Next base: position 83,944,698 of record OY743168.1, read on the forward strand.
TTATCCAAATGTGTAAAAGACTCTAGCCAAACTTAAAAGCCGAGTACTCTACCGTTGAATTAGCAACCCGAAGAAAATATAAAAAATTAAACATAATTTAAATATTAAAATTAAAGGGTGTGTAGATACAATTTAAATCAATTAAATAAAGAGAAGAGAAATTAGACGAGGTAATCAAACAATCATTCATCTTTTAATTTATGCAATTTAGTCCTTAAACCTTGATTTCTTCAATTTAGCTCCGAATTGGTTCTTGATTCTCTTGATCAACTTTCATGTTATACAATTTAGCCACTATTCAGCAACTATTATAAATAGTAATAATTTGTATTATTTGTGTTTTCAAGATAAAATTTGTGGTTAAAAATTGAAGAAGGAAAATTTTTGTGGCTAAAAAGGTAATTTGAAATTCGTTACGATTATAATACATGTTACCCGAACACATTGTTAGTTCATACTGCATTTAATTGGTCTAGCTCGTAATGCTGTCGAGACCGGAAACTATTGGAGATGCCTAAGTCCCATCTAAACTATTCCGTATTCCACGCGAACATCACCCCTGAATATGAACCATACCATGCAAATATCATTGCCATGCACGTGAAGGACCATCCATATCAAATTTTCATGTTCTGCTACACTTGGGCATGGAAATATCATATGAAACTTCCCCAAAGACGTTTGTCATGACTATATATGTCGGCTGGATATTCATTGAATATTCAGTGTATGGGACCTCCTGTCTCAGAGAAGAAGATCACAGATTTGTTTCGATGGCTGTCCGTATCCTAAGGTGATGGAAGCTGCAGTACTGACTCCTCATTTGTCAAATATTAAATTTCAACCCTGTGATTGAAATATATAAAGTTCATGTTTTTTTAAATTTATTAATTTTATCTAAACTCGTTTTTAATCATACATTTTATAAGATTCACGATCTTTATCAATCTTTTAAGTATAAACTTTATTATTTTTTATCAAAATTTACTAAAAATCAATTTAATTGGCAGGTGGATGGAAATTGACCATAATCAAGCTATTATATAAATCGTTTATTTGATTTTTTGAAAGAAAACTTTTTCTCGTATTTTTAAAATTAATTGCATTCTGTGATGACCATAATTAAGCTATATAAATTTTTTATTTGATTTTTTGAACGAAAACTTTCTCTCGTATTTTTAAAATTAATTGCATTCTGCGATATCTTCTAATGAACAGAAAAAATAAAATGTTGATGGCAACAGTGACGTGGCACTTTTTCCTACATTTCTGGAGCTAGTTTTGATATGGTCGACCGCCGAATGACGGGATGCAGAGGTCGAAAACTCTCCAATGCATATATTTTCTAGGGTAGAGCGAGTGGGTGAGCTTGGTTGGGAAATTAAGACGAAATTTTCTAATTTTTCATGTAATAATATTTATTTTATTGTTTTAAATGAGATTCATTTATACTTTTTGAAATGTTATGGAACTTTATTATATATATATATATTTATTTTTTTTTTACTTTTTTGTATTTTTGTTTATATAAAGAAAAAGGTAAATTCGTAATTTAATGGATAAAACGGAAGGAATGACAAGTTCTGATACTTGGTGCATGTTTGGTGAGTCTCATAAAAATGTATTGTTATTAATGAATTTGAAGAAAATTTTATATATTTCTTTTGGACCAAATAAGCACATAATTAAAAGGTTGAGAATATATATATATATTTGAAGTCAACCATATAGTGCGCGCCTGCGCGCGTGTGTATTCTTTTTGTAATCATTTTAAATTTTAATAATTGTGCAAAGATTATATGATATAATAATTTCTTGATCTCTAACGTTGCTCAATTGTCTTATAATTGATAGATTAAGATTAAACACATATTTATAGTTATTGTGATTGTGATTTGTATTTTTGAATGAAAATTGAGAAAAACGTTAAATATGTGAGGCAAATGTAGAAATTATATATATATATATATATATATATATATATATATATATATATATATATATATATATATATACCTTGAACAAGTTTCAATATTAATTTGTACTCATAATATTACATCAACCATGATATACAATTTAAAAACTACAAAAATTTGTATTTTCAATCAAATTAATAATAACTTATAATAAAAAGTATTGAAATCAACACTCGTATATTTTTTTAAAATATATAAATTGACATGTATCATTCAATGAAATTTTCGATAATTTAGATAATTGGTTATGTTGTCTTTAAATTTTAATAATTATTATAATAAAAAATTACTTTTATATCTTTTGTACTTGTGTGGATTATGTATAATCATTAAATTTTGTGAATGCTTATATATATTGCGAATAACAATTTCAATTCATCGCGCTGGTAAAAATATATACTATATGTAAAAGTGGGATAGTATAATGTTGTTATTATTATTTGTATATTTTGGTTACTAGCTTTCCCCACGTGCTTTGCACGTTTTACTTACGTGATAAAACAATTTATACTTGTGTTTTCTATGTAATGAAATATAAAATAAAAATCATTAAAATTATTTAACTTTCATGTTTGTGTCAAATTAAGTAATTTTAGTTTTAATACAGTGAAATAATTATTTATATTAGAAATACTCATTTACTTATTTATTAATTAATTTGTGAGTAAATTTATAATAGTTATTTTTTCAATTTTTCCCAATTAACTATTTGTACATCATGACATTTTATAAAACAAAATGTCTATAGTGAGTAAAAAATCGAGAAGATTTTGAAAATACATTTCAACCATAAAAATAAATCCAATTTTTATCAAATTTAAATAAGCCAGGGGTTTCATTTTTCATTTAACTATGCTATCATATAAGTAAAGATTGAATACTTATTTATCTATAAATATGTTTTAAAAATTTACCTATTATTGTGTTTGAGGAAAAAAAAATTATCTTTCTTCAGAATAACTCTCATGTTAGTGTCCAAATAAATAACTCACTTTATTTTTAATTTTGATTATTTAAAAATTTATTGATTTTGTGAGATTATCTTAATTCAGCTATAATATTACCAAAATATTGTATTGGATAAAAATTATAAGTCTATATTAAATGAATTATTGAGTCAATAATAAAAATAGAAAAATGAAGTTAGATAAACTAAGAATATAAACTTTAATGTCAATCTTTCATCAGAAAATTCATAAGTTGTTCTTAAGCATTAAATATGATTAATCATACAAATTTGAGTTGATTTAAAGTTGTAATGATTGAATTTGAAAAATTATATAAACATATATGTTGAATTATAATGTAGTAGAATATTGAAAAAAAAAAGTTTATCAATAAACATGTTTTTTAAGTTATATCACTGAATATAATTAAGGATCTTATATTAGAAGTTTATTTTATTATTTTATTAAATCAAAGTCATTTGAAATATCACTCAACAATTATTTACAAAGTTGTTTTTTTTTTTTTTAAGGCACAATTATTATGTAAATTAATGGGTGGTTTAAGATAGCGTGTTGTGCATTTCAAAATGATGAATTAAAATTGATACTATCCCTCCTATTTTATTAGGTAAAATGTCAATTTAATATATTTTTGACACATTAAAACGTTCTATTAATATATAGATATACGAAGACTTCCCAAGTTGAAATAAATAATCAGAGTTTAGTTATGAAGATTCTCTAACATTTGATCTTTTACCTTCATTTTACATAAAGAAAATTATTTTGGGGTACTCATTTTTTTTTATAGTAAAATCATATTACTAAAGAGTTGTCAAGTAAGATTGAGTTTTTCGTGCCATGCATTGAGATACAATAAGAGATTGGACTAATGAAGAAGTTGAGTTGTGTTATGTAAGTATATGCAAATGATACAAATATACACTAAGGGTCCGTTTGATAGCGATGGTGGAATTTGGGTGGAAAGAAAATGAATTTCAGGGAATTGAATTCTAGGTAATTGAATTACTGGGAATTAGAAGTTTAATGTGTTTGATTGGTTTAATTTTCTAGGTGGAAAAAGTAGGGAATTTTCCAACTTTTGTTGTTTGATTGACATTATTTTCCATGGAAATTAAAGTAATTTTTTGCTATTTTAATCCAAAAAAAAAAAAAAAAAATTACTTTTTAAATATATTTGTACTTGATGATGATAATGTTATTTTTTGGAAAGAAAATGAATCAATTAACAACAACAAAATTGATTAAACGTGTCCAAAATCATTTTCCATCTATCATGGAAAACATTTTTTCACCAAAACCCAAAGAAAATGTTTTCCACCAAATCAAGGAAAATGGAAGAAAAAGTGGGGTCCGCGGAAAAAGTTTTACATGGAAAATTTTCTCAAACAAACAAACTAAAAGTGGGAATCGGAAAACATATTCCATTTTTCATGGAAAATTTTGTGTAATCAAACGGACCCTAAATTTCTTTGAAATGCTGATTTTTATTAATAACCAAATCGTTGTTAGTGATGGAAGTAAAAATACGATCGATGACAATGGAAATCCAAAAATATTATGACTAACATTGTGTATAAAGAAGTTTTCCAACATTTGTAATACTCTTGATAACAAAATTATTATTGTTATTATTATTTAAATTGACATTTGCTGTTGTTAATTCTTATTGATTTTTTCTCATTTTTTCGTGTCAATACGTTATAATTTGTCAATTGAATATGTTCGTATATCGCACACGATTATTGTATAAATTAGTGGGAGATTTAAGAGGTCTTGTTGTGCATTTCTAAATGAGAAATTAAAATTGATATTATCCCTCCCATTTTATAGAGGATAAAATGTCATTTTAATATATTTTTGACACATTAAAATGTTCTATTAATAAATAGATATATGAAGACTTTTCAAGTTGAAATAAATAATCAAGGTTTAGTTGTGAATATTTTCTAGCATTTGATATTTTATCTTCATTTTACATTTCAATAATTTCTGGGTACTCATTTTTTTATATATAGTGAAATCATGTTACTAAAGAGTTGCCAAGTGAGATTGAGTTTTCGTGCCATGCGTTGCGATTCAATAGGAAGTTGGACTAATGAAGAAGTTGAGTTGTATTATGTAACTATATGCAAATGCTACAAATATGCACCAATTTTCTTTGAAATGCTAATTTTTATTTAATAACCAGAGCGTTGCTAATTATGAAAGTAAAGATACGGTCGATGACAATCCAATAAATGATATGACTAATGTTGTGTATAAGGAAGTTATCCAACATTTTTAATACTCTCGATAACAAAATTATTATTATTATTATTTAAATCGACACTTGCTGTTGTTACTTTTTATCGATTTTTTCTCCATTTTTCGTGTCAGTACATTATACTTTGTCAATGGAATATGTCCGTTCAACACACGGGTGTTAAACTAGTTCAAACTAATACTGAATGAGTTCAATCAATATTTTTAGTTATCAGTATTAATATTATTATTTAATTATTGATTTTTTATTTATTTGTTGTGCTTAATATTGTAAACTCTATGTGTAGCCATTAATATTAAAGTTGTGCTTTAATTATTAATGGTCTAATACTTTATTATCTTTAATATAAAAAAATCATATTTTCTGAAATATATATTATATATATCATTATTAACTATTTTGATAAATTAAGCATCTGTTCAGTAACTATATATATTTTTATTTTCAAAGTAAAATGTGTGAGTGAAAAATATTTTTGAAAAAATATATGTTGTTAAAAAGTTGGTTGAAAAAATGTGTTGCTTATAAATAATATATAGAAAAAGTTATTAAATGAAGGTTAATATTGAAGAGTTAATGTTTTGATTTCTTTTTAGTTAATAATATTAAAAGAATGATTAATGTTTTTAATGATTAATATTTTTATTCATTCTTAATTTTAATAATATTTTAAAGATTATAGGATATAAGATTTTAAGTATAATTTCGTGATCTCCAACTTTACTCGGTTGTCATATCATGATAATTGCGAGATTTTCAAAATTATACTTCTTATTTTTGTAAATAAAGTTTTATTGGTTAAATTCAAATATTTTGACTACTTATATTCTAATCTTGTGATTGATGTTTTTTAAGGAAAATTTAAAAGTATGATAAATACGAGAGTCAAATGTAGAAGTTATGAGAAATATTCCTACACGTAATATTACATCAAACATTATATACCATTAAAAAAACTAATATTGCATTTTTAGTGAGTTAACAATAATCCATAAAAATTATTGAAATCAATAGACATTTATTATTTAAATATATAAATTGACATTTACTATTCAAAGAATTTTTAATAATTTGAATTAGTTGTGTTATTTTTAAATTCTTATAATTATTGTAATAGAAAATTATTTTTTATGCATTTATATATGCGTTTATTATGTATAAACATTAAAATTTTACAAATACTTATTGAAAATGATATTACGGATAACAACTTTCGTACATCGCACGGGTGAAATACTAGATATATTGACAAATTGTTTAAGGATAGATTAATTATTACTTTCCCTAAGGCTAAGAGGAAAAAAGTCAAAATTTCCCCTTGCAGTGGTACGGAACATGGAAGGAAACGTGTCAGAACAAAGCTAGAAATTTGCAAAAAAAAAAAAAAAAAAAAAAGTGAAGGTCATATATATGTGCACCACATCCCTTAATTTAATCATTTTCTATATCAATTGTTTTATTTGTATAATACCAATTTTAATTACATTTTCTTCACGTAAATATTACCCCTTTCTGCCCTTCACCATATCATTCACTCTCAGAATTCACGAAAAGGTCCATCTCGATGCTTCTTACTTCTTAGGAGTTCATGGACATTTTTGTAATTATGCAAATTCCATCAACTAAGTGGTTGATGCATAAATGCAGAAATAGATGCTGGTTTGCGGAAGATCCAGCAAGACAATGAGTAACACCAAACTAGGTTTGAGGATCTTGTACAAATTTGATTGATACAGACAAATATATGAATGAAGCGGTCTAATATAGGAGACATCAAAATTAATTGATGTACTAAAGTCCAACTCGACCTCCCCCCACCATCGCAATAAGTAAAATAAAATAATAATATTACACTGTTTAACGACGTATTTTTTTTTTAAAATTAAGCAAAACATTATTGAATTCTAGACGTGAGTTTTATGCCTCTATCTAGACCTAATGGGGTTCGATTCTCCGATCCTGTTTATAGATGGAAAATTGGTACATATGGAAGAGGACGGAAAAACCTTACCTCCATAAACTAAAATTAGGGGAGAAAGCGCGAAATTTTGAACCAATATGCCAGTTTATTGGTTTCAATAATTGTTGGTCGTTATCTTCTTGTATTCAAGCAGGGTTGATTGTACGTAATAGTAAACAAGATTTATCATGACCCACATGTTTAATGTTTAAAAACTGAAATTAAATTGAAATTTGGGTTAGTTAAGGGACTGCTCATTATTATAATTTTTAAATGGGGTGAAAGTTTAATTGCCAAAAATGTTGCTAGAAGAAAGTGGTGATGTCTCTTCTCTATATGAAAAGAAGCAAGGGTCCGCCGCCTAACCCTACTTCCCCTACAATGTTTTCTTTAAAATAGAACTCGTTTTTATTCCATCTAGTGAGTGGACATAAAGTGGGAATAGGTTATAAGGATTGTTGGAAGCGTGAGAATCATAAATTTAAAATCTTTTTAACGTATATATAGAATCTGTTTGACTTCAATTTTTTCAAAATCAAATTTATTTAACATTAAATCTCAATCATCCATCTTAGTTAAATATATCATTTTTTTTTACTTTTCAAACATTTTTTAATCATACATTCTTTTAAAAATACTATTTAAAATCACATTATTCACAAACTTTCCCATAAAATGTGGGGCTCGAACAAGGGCATATATAGTATTAGGAACTTACATCAATTTTTTGACTAACCTTTAACGTTATTCCATGAGAAAATATCAAAAAGAACAAATATATAGGAGACTTTAGGGGCTTATGAGACGAACATTGCCTCGTCATTAATGTGAATTGAACTTAATCTTCTCGTTTTCATTATCCAAAATAGAGGATATAATATTTTCAAAAAAAAAAATAGAGGATATAATTCGAACAAGAACGCATGAATTTACATGAAAAATCAATGACTTAATGGACAAAACGGAGATGCTCGATCCTAGCTATCTAAGTGCGGATTATTGGGTGTACGTAAGATGATTTGTCTCTTGGCCACTCGAACCCACCAATAGGGAAGTTTACGGTACAGTCTAGACGGACCAAAAAACCCTACATAACATAGAGAGAGATGGGGAGGATTTCATTAATATTTTTCAAAGAGATTGATTAATTAATACATGTAGATGTGGTTATGAATTAATGTGTGATCACTATCACTGTAGAGAGGAAATTAACAATATGTTTGGTGTGAATGTGTTTTTTATGGAGACAACAAGTGCCCACCAAAGACATGAAACGGGGTTGCATGCCATGTGAAGTATTTTGTAGTTGCCGCTATCAAATCACCTTATCTGGATTAGAAAGCGGTCCGCTGATGTCCTCCCTATTAATGCATTTTTTAGGTTTAAAATTATTAATTATGTCTTGATTAAGGCTTTTTAATTCAGATTATTTCATGAAAACATGATATATGTATCATGTATGTATCAATTTAAAACTGGTGCATCTATTTATTATCATGGTTAACTATAACCAATTTTGAATTTAATCAAGCAGTTTTGCTCTTCTACCCTTGAAGGGTAGGGGAGTTATATACCCACTAGAAGTGGGGAAGGAGTGAAAATTGGGGGTGGGGTGTGGGGCATCCACCCTATAGGGGATGGGTATTTCACTATTTTGTTCTCCTACCCTTCACAAGTAGGAGAGCAAAATTTTTTAATCCAGTTTACTACTTCCTGTTTTGCTCCAATTTTTTAAAATTTATTTTTCCCTTAACTTATTTTAACCATACATTTTTAAGATTCACAATTTTTTTTTTTTACCACGTGTTTTCATCAATTTTTATTAAAATCTACTAACAATCTGATTATTAGTAAATGTTCCGACCAAGAAATACAATTAAAGCTGGCGTGCAAATAAGTCCATGTTTGGCCCTCAACTTTAACCACATGCTCTCAATAAAATAACTATTACAACAAAAAATGTCTTTTTCAATTGATGCAAAAGGCAACATTTGTTAATTACATATTATTAAAAGAGGTCTAATACAACATTAATTACATGTTGCCTTTGATTCATATATTTGAGATATAGCAACATAATATTATCTTTTACAACGTTTAGAAAACATTGCGATAAGTTCAACTTTTTGCAACATTCTTTGAACGTTGTTAAGACAAGTCTTTCGCAACGCCCATCGAATGTTGCAAAAAATACAAATTTTACAAGTCTTTTGCAACACACACTGAACCCTTGTAGCAAACTCAACCGCAACATGCAATGCATATTGCTAAAATTCAACCTCAACGCACATTATAATTTTTGTAATACACAATTAACGTTGTGGTATTCCTACTCTCTACAGCAACATCGAGTTTTGCAACATGAGCCCTAACACTACAAAATGTGTTTTTTAACATTTTTTGCGCGTTTTTTTGTTGTGGTGAACTTTGCATGTACACTAGTAATTTTTCATATTTTTGTACTACACATTTTCCAAAAAAGTCAATTTTTACAAAATTATTCTCAAAAACTCTCTCCCAAACAGGGACTAAATCAAGATAAGTTGAGTTCAACCATGAGTCTGAATAAAATATATTGTACATTTAAGAAAATTAAGAAATCGTAAGAATTTCTGATTGGAACTTTGCTTCTCGTTATAATCATGCTCAAATTTACTTGATGGATCCTTAATTTTCCACTTTTGTTTTAATTCGCGCCAAACTAGTTGTTCTTGAGGTTAAATTTTATATCTATCTTCTACCTTGAATAACACATACAAAAACAATGATGTGTGAAGAGCTTATAAAGTATATTATTTATAGTTAACAAAACTATTGTGAGACCAATTTGGAAACGAGTTTATATCGTGATATTAGACAAATGGACTTAATTGATAGAATTGTCTTTCAATTTTGGATGAAATTTTTGGACATAGAGCCCGTTTGGTAATGTGAAAAGTTTTGATTTTTGTAGTTTTTTTTTTTTTTTTTATATGGATGTGTGGTTTAAAAATGTTTGAAAAGTCAAAAAGGGTGGGCTTGAATAAGAATTGATGGTTGAGATTGAGTTTGAAAAGTTATAGTAAAAATTTTACCATTTCCAAACAAGCTCATAATATTGAAGTGAAGGGTTTAAGACATGAAAGAAAGTTTTCAATTTTGAACTGTTTCTAAAAATGTGCTCATATCTTTTTCCACCATAGAAAAGTTCAAACAAAAAATAGACAAGGTTTAGAACATCGTCTAGATTAAAAAAACCTAGATGAATAAGCACCATTATTGTATTGTAGTCGTAGTAGAAGTTATTTGAGATCAATTTTGGACTTGAACATTTATTAGTTAGACATCAATGCTGCATAGCATGGAAGATAAAATTTGATTTGATTTTTTTTTTTTTTTAAGTGCATGCTGAAAATAAAATCTAAATAAAAGAAGTTTGTCTTCTATTTTGTCTATATGAAAATTTTTAAACTAGAGCTTTTGAGGTTTGTTTAGAAGGTAACTAATTCCCTACTTGCTAGGATTCTTTAAAACTCTTTTTTTTTTTCTGAGGTTTGTTTAGAAGGCAACTAATCCCTAAACCTTTTTTTTTTTAACTTTTCAGTTAAAAATTCTCAAATATATCACTTTTAACAAAATTTACATCAAACATTCTTGATTTTCAAGGTCGGAACCGATATGGTGCCCTTGGTGGGCAACGATGGTGCCCCCAATGAGCACATCACATGGGCACCTCGACAATACGCAATGTCAATGTACCATTATAGTGCCCATCGACGGTATTGTAACGTTACTGATTTGTGTTTGTGTGTGTGTGTGTGTGTCAATTATTTATTTTAAATATCGTCCTTGCAACATGAAGAAAAATCGATATAAAAAACATAAAAGAAAAATCTCTCAAGGAAAAAAAAGAAAGAAATCCAAATCCCATCACATGCACTTTCTTAACTATTAATTGAGTTTATTTTATTCAGATACACTAAAAACAGCCAGACCAGACCAGACCATTTTAGGGTTACATAACTTCTTTACCATAAATTCTGTATACATTACACAAGAAACCGAGCGTATGATCTGTTTATTCTTGATAGTATGCAGGCAACAGTACACAGCCCTTAACCCTAATAAATCCCCAGTCACTCATATGCTTATGTTGTCTTATATTGGAGCAAGCAAATCATGATTTACTTTGCAACCCCAATAATCATTTCTGCAAAAAGATGCTGAAGACACTGATGGTGACTCTATGTCCCCAGGAGGGACCCCTGTAGACAAGTTTTCCTACAGAATTTTGCCATATAGAGATTGCACATCTGCTATGAATCTGACCCTTTAATTCTTGCCTATAAATAGGATTTTTCTTGCGCTTGAAGATCCCAAAAACCAGAAAGATTTGTTCACATATATATATATATATATATATATTCTAAAACCACAGATTTGTAGTTAAGATGGCTGCTTTGCCCACCAAGCATATTGTTTTGCTAGTTCTTTTATTGTCTTGCGTCGTCTCTACCTGTTCTCAAGGTAAGATTTATGTTTCTTCTTTTGTTTAAATCCCACCCCCCCCCCCCCCCCAAAAAATAAATTTTTCTAGGTTTCAAGAACTAATTTTTGAAATGGGATTTCGTTTCTGTTTGTCTTAATTTCTGCAGCAAGGCGTTTAAAAATGGAGAATCCTAGACCAATTAATACCGAGAATGATAAAGGAATTCTTGGAACAAAACAAGAATTCCCAGCAGATGCTGAAGATTTAGCAGCAATGGATTACACTCCAGCGAGGAAGAAAACTCCAATTCATAACTAGCATGGTGAATTTTGTTAAACAAATTAGTTTCCTTTTCCTACACACATGTATGCTGCTTATATATATATATATATATATATATGGAGCATATAGTCGTGCATAATATATTGGATATATATAATAAAAGATGTATATCCACAGAGAGTGCTTAGATTAGGAATAGGAAATCCCCCACTTAGGGTTTTTGAGATATATGTTGTATCTTTTGTGGTGATCAACCTGATTGTGAATATATATTTTTAATAAAAATGTTGGGTCTTATGCAATATTTTAGCCTCATTTTGTTCATGTATACATATATATACTTCAGAAATAGCTAGCTACAATTTTGTAGATTTGCCAAATTTTGGAGTTGCTCGTAATATGGCTTAATGTTTTTGTATCACTACAACTTGGAAAATCTTTACATTTCAAATTATTCTACAAAATCATTTGGATTATAAGTCCACTCCTTCCCGCCAAAAGATATCGGCTTTATGCGCCAAAAGGATTTGGCTACTATAAGGAAGGAACTCCCCAAAGTGGAGCTATAATTATGGACATCCTGAGAAATTTAGATATAGAAAATGTACAGCAAAGGAAGTTTTCATCTTTCTCATTTAGTTTCTAGGTAGCTTCTCTCTATTTAACTCGGAAAAGCTTGAAACAAAAGATGGGAACGAGTGGATTAATCAAATATTGTTGACATGCTTGGTAGCTTATAAGGGGCCAAGCCTAGACCCAAGTAAATTATAAAGCACATACTTGCAAGTCCCTCAACCGACGAGTTCAGAAGTTCGGACATCAACAATACGGAGCTTATCTTCCAGCATATATAACGACTTGATTATGAGGTCTGCATACTAGATCCAGACATAACTCGAAGTTTTCAGACACTCGATACTTTGCAAGTGGATTGTCTCTCGCCTTAAAACCTGGAAAAGGCAGCAAGTTTCCTCAGTATCAAGTGACCACCTAGAGCTTATCAACATGTGTTATAAATGGTGGCTGATCACATTCAAGATCAAAGAGACACAACAAGGTCCACAAGTCATAACAAAGTCTAAAAATAGTAACTAATCACCATTTGCCTTGAAAAAAGGAAAAGTTACTTTTTTCTTTCTAATAATTGCATTATTTTGTCTAATAGGAATCAACAGTGATAAGGAGAGAAACAAGTTTTTTCCCTGTAAAGAAGAGGGAAAAAAAAAAATCCCAAATTACTTGTATTATATATGCTCCAAAATTACTTATATTCTCTCAAATATTCTCCTCGTGTATATGAAAAAGAAAGCCAATTAAGGTCGGTCAATAATACCAGATTCATCTCTTGTACGAATCCCCCTCATTTCCTACATTTTTACCTTTTTAAGTTGGCTAAAAAAATTAATGATATGTGTCATGTTCCTATTTTTGGCCTTTCAGCTAAAATTCAATGGATCATGGGAGCAAACAGTCTATCAACCCTTCCTCCTTCACCGTTAAAAGGTTCATAGCCCGCTCTAGGATTTTTTTTTCTGTCGACGAGAGTATTAAAGTGAACTATCACTAGAGAGAGAAAAAAACGTAAGATTTTTCTAAAAATTTTAAGCATTTCTGCAGCATTTTCCTGTGAAGAGTGACTGCCAATTAATTTCAAGGCCATAGTCAATGAGAAGGCAATTTAGTAATTTTTTTATTTGTTAGACTTTGATTGATTAAGATATAATTCAATTGCTTGAAGGGATAATTTCTTTTTTAACAAATTAACACTCGATCTTGATCGGGGGAAAAAAAAGGAAAACAATAATTCCATTTATATTTTTTGAAGTTGATAAGTTTACTTTTGAAAAACCAAATCTCTAACTGTAAAATTGAAATAGTTCCAATGGTCTAAAATATTGCTAAGGAAAATACTTGAGCCTCATATCTCCATTGTGTGTTACTTCATGTTATTTCTTAAGGTTGAGAAAAAAAAATGTGGATTGTACATGTTCTTCTCCTCCAAATTGTTTTACCAAGAAGCGTTGTGTTATATTATATATTATAATTATTAAAAAGAGCAAGACGGGGAGAGAGAGAGAGAGAGAGAGAGATTTCTGAGTGAGTACATTTTGAGAACCCTGGTGCTAGCTTTTGAAGGTGTGCTTAGGGGTTTTTTGGCAAAACTTTTGATAATAGTTGTTGAAACGTGTAATCGAAAAGTTTATTAATTAAATTAATCGTTAACATAAACCTCGACTTTTTAAATTCAAACAAACCTTTATATACACTTCCATAAGTGCTGATACTATAGAACTCTCAATAAATGCTTAAGAAATATAAGATCCTACACTATATGTTGTGAACTCGATGAGCTCGTTACCATTTACAATACAAGAACGCATTTGCTAGTAATATGTAACAAAATAACCACGAGCTCTCTATTTGTTCGTGACACCTTTCTTTTCTTTGTTTATTGAATTATTGAGTGGGATTGGGACATTATAAAACTTACTTTCAAGTTATTATTTTATTAAACATGAGCAGAAAGTTACTTTTTATTATAACGAAATTAACATACTTTTCTAAGAAAAAAGTTTACTTTTTGAACTTCAAGGAAAAGTCAAACATCTATATCATCCTCTCTCCATATATTTTCAATTGAAGCCAGAAGTCAACAATGAAGAGGTTACGATTATGTACATTACAAAGACTTCACAAACAATCTTCCTGAAAATATATTGAGTTCTTAAGTGGAATAAAACAAACAACATAATTTACTCTCTAGCAATAGCTCAATTAAAAACATTTATCAGTTTATACATCCCAAAAAGAAGGAAAAACAAATTGATGAACATTTTGAACCTTCAAGGGCAGAGCATATATTTTCCATTTCTATATGGATACAATTCAATCAATTGTGACCTTCTGCACTATATATAAATACATTTTTATCTCTACAAGTTTTGCAAATGCGAGCAAACGCGAGTACTCAGACATCAGTTCTATATACATAAAAGAATTCGCGTTTTTCGCCATGAAAAGGTTAGCTCCAAACTTTGGGCTCAATAGCTCTGCGCGTGAAAGTCGATACACAAAGATCCAATTTTGTAAGGTCTCAGTGTTCAGCTATTTTCTCATAAAACAGCATACTTGCATTTGCATTCAGCACGTCTTTCTCTGATACACTTCGCACTTCAGAATCCGAGATGCAAAACCATTGATCAATAGCAGATTCCAGTAGTGCAACGGGGTCGTCAGCACCTAACTTTGCTGTAACTCTTCTGTAAACCATGTAATGTCCACTTCCAATATTTCCAAAGTGCTCCACAACAGAGACTAGACGATATAGTCGAGGTTTTGAAGGCCTTGTACTAACCTCCTGAGCAAAGAACAAGAACCAAATTATATGAGAACAAACTCATTTGAAAGCTAATCTTAATGCAAAATAATATATATGCACATTTAGTTTTGGCAATAGAAACCAACATATTGCGGTATCTACTCAGATATATTTTTTTGCAATGTGAAGTGATATGTAAATCTCGGGCATTTGATAAAAAGGGAAATCCGGGCGTATTGAAGACTAGATTTTGATGAAGGTGTCTTCTCTCTACCTCTTTAAGCTTTTAGATGATATGATTCAACACATAATAGTGGAGCAAGACGAAATAGGAAAATTATTGGGTAAGAATGAAACCTGCACTACTTTTGAAATTAAGATCAAAAGATAAACTTGAAGACATTAAAGTAGTAAACGAATTATTATAATCAAGAAAAACCTATGTGAATGTTTCATTGATGATTATTTTACAGCCCCTGTTTAGTTTTGCTAAAAATTATATTTTTAGTAAATTTTGATAAATGTTG
This sequence comes from Ligustrum vulgare, assembly GCA_963555705.1. Taxonomy (NCBI): domain Eukaryota; kingdom Viridiplantae; phylum Streptophyta; class Magnoliopsida; order Lamiales; family Oleaceae; genus Ligustrum; species Ligustrum vulgare. Next base: position 83,960,464 of record OY743168.1, read on the forward strand.
ATGAATTGTGTGGTTAAAAAGTTAATAAAAGTTGTGGGTCCTATAAAATGTGTAGTTAAAATTAATTGTTGACTTTAACTTGAATTTTTATGAACTTTTTTAGCTAAACCAAACATGGCGTATCCAAACATTTCATAGGATATGCAACAATTACCCTTATTATCCAAAAATTCCGTAAGACAATTAATTAATAATCACTTAATTCATGCTCGATTGAGTGAACATTTTAAAGTAAAGAGAACTCGTTACACGTGTGTAACAATTCATGTACTCAAAATGTACAAGATGTTCCAGGTATTCAGCCATGTTTTTGTGAAGATTTTATTTTTCCATGGATAACAAATGAACCTGTTCCACTAATTGTTTTCAAATCTAAAACTGCAAAGGGTTCCAAAAATGGTCGTCCTGATGTCATTTATCTTTTTCGCTTTTGCCTTGTTGCATTCAACGTGATAATCAAAGAGAACAAGACAGCTCTAAAAGTGGAAGCGATACCCTGTGACTAGAACAATTTGATATATTAACTCAATAAGCACCAGAAAGGCCACTTGTCACAGCCACAGGTCAAATTATAAAGCATGTAGTAAATTTGATCAAAGAGCAAGAAAACATTTCGAAATCTAGCTCTTAACATTTTGTTGCAAATTTTTCACCCAAATAAGACAATACTTTGTAGGATATTGTATTTGATTATCTTTCCAAATAATATGCTGGAATCACAACTGTGGAAAATACTTGCATAGTAAACTCGCCACACTAACCTTGTTATTAGAAAGAGTAGGCATACTACCTACTATGGTATCAGCACATCCGCTATTCTTGAGCAAACTTGGCCCTGCTACAGAGGCTTCTAAGCAATTACCATTGGGCAGTGCAACTATATTTCTTTCTGATTCCCTTACAACCTCCATTTTCGACGAAATGTTCCGCCCTGTACAAACATTGCAACTTAGAAACCTTTATCAAGTTGTATTTTCTGGTGACTGAAGAAAGGAAAGCTAACACTGGTTTTTTGATAGGTTAAATTGCACATTTTCTTCCCAGATCTTTATTCCCACTTCACTTTTCATATATGGAGACAGGTCCAGGGACAGAGGAAAAGAGAGATGGCCCTGGAAAGATGACATCGGTATTAGCTGATATTATAATATGAGTGACAAAATAATCCAATTATCTATGCAGCAATTTTTTTTTTTAAGTTCTTATGATTAAATTCATGAATGATTCAACGCAAGCATGATAAATGCCCAAAAAATGATAGAATGCAGGAAATAGCATCGAGAATAGTTGCAAGATATTGCAAATGCTGGAAGGCAATGAAATAGTATAAATTGTGTGGGCAAGCATGCCACATGTAGCTTGGCTTGCTACAGGAAGGAATCAACCATGATTAACAATCTAGAGCAAGGTACCCGAAGTTTGACTGACTGTCCAGATACATCAGCTGAAGCACGTTGCAGATGAATGCATAAAATCTGCAAGCAAAAGATTATAGGATGAAAAAGTGTAAAAGGCCGACTAACATGTTAAGAAGTCAGCGAATAATAAAATAGATAACACATTCCAACTTGCCGTTTTTCTTTTAAGATGAATATGCAATCTCTTCACTTTTAATTATTTTACACTCGTATATCAGAGCTTCCATCACTTCCTCCATTTTCTTTCTCTTTTTTCCTGTTTATGGTTGATTATTATTATTGTTTTTGTTGGGCAGGTATTATGTGACATGCTTCAATCACACACACTGGCGGATCCGGCTATGGGCGAGCCCGTTCGGCTGCTCGTGCTAGATCCGACCAGATTTTAAGATTTATTAATTAATTGTTATTATTATTATTTTTAAAAAAAAATGTAAAAGCCTAGTAATATGTTTAATTGGTTTAATTCTCTAAGTGGAAAAAATGGAAAAAAAATTCAACTTTTGTTGTTTGGTTGACATTGTTTTCCATGGAAAATAAAGCAAAATTTTGTTATTTTAATATATATATTTTTAAATTGTTTTCACACATTTGTACTTGATAATAATAATGTTAATTTTTGAAAAAATAATAAACCAATTAACAATAATAAAAAGGATCAAACGTGACGAAAATGGTAAAAGATTTTTCATGAAAAATAAAACATTCTCTCCCTTGGAAAACGAATTCCTCCAAATCAAGGAAAATACCGAATTTCGAGACAAGTTAGAAAACGAATTACATGAAAAACTTAGGAAATTAAACAGCGCAAAAGTTGGAAAATCCATTTCTATGGAAAACTTAAGGCTATGAAACGCAGCCTTATATCCATTACCCATGCCATCTGTCCAATCCATTTGCTGCTGCTTTGGGAGACGATTGGTTGAATGACAGTTTGGTGATTTACACAGCGCAAGAATTTTAAACTCATTCAGAATGAGGCAATTTTACAACGCTTTCAAAGTATGAGACCTCAGATAATGCAGTTGTCTAAGCTTCTAGCTACGGAGCAAGGTTATATCATGTATTTTCTTACTATTTTTGTTTATGTTGAATTATATTTTCATATTAAACGAAATTACGTTTTAAAGCATTTATATGTTAGTAGAATTTTTAATATTTTTTTAATTAAATAATATTTCGCCGTTGAAGGTCAACGGTCAGTCAAAGTCCGCTCTTGCTCAACCGCAATCCTGGATTCGCCGCTAATCACACATTTAGTACAGTAGATATATATAGCGAACGTGCACTGAAACGCCCCCTTTTTTGTTGCCAATTTGCTATTTGTCCAATAATTTCTACTCTCAGAAACATACTGGATGGTCCAGATGATTAAAAAAATTAATTTTTATGCATCCAAATGAACCTAAACTACAGGATACGTCCTGAATGCTTCTACAGATGCAATTTGCTCCTAAATAAATAAGCACTAAACAATACTGAAAGAATAATACTTGTATAAAAATTAAAATCCCTCTCCATATAATAACAGCTTTGAAATTGTTGTCTTTTTATTTTTACTTAATACAGTTTTTTTTTTATGGAATCAGGTTTTATTTTGACATTTTCTGTATGTAGCCTTATAGTTCAGGCACTATTTATTTATTATCATCTCATTTACATACCTATAATGTATTTTATGAAAGTTCAAGATTTGACTTATTGCCACATCTGTATCACATTATATACAAAATGATATCATTATGCGAGCTTCCAAATGCTGGTCCTGAAAGTTAAAAGAGAATAATAGAAATCTTGTATTTAAGGGCCCACAATTGAGAAAATCCATTTAATCCTTAGTTTTCCAGAAGAATTTGTCACCAGAGCATTCCAATTATCAACCATATTGACATGTCAACTGAATATCTGAGCATTGGATGCCGCATTCAAATTTTATAAGTCCAGTGTTTCCTAATCATCACACGCTCCTCCTTCATGAACCCAATTAATAATATCACGATATGTCTTAAGATTGCATAAAATTAAATTTCAATAACTATGTGCCAAGCCTTCAATAAATACGAGGCTATGGAAATGTTCATACCTTAGGACTCCGTGCAATACTGAGTTGCTTGAAAGCACGACAGTACCTATTTGACCACGGAAGTCCTTGAAGGGAAGAAAGGGTTTTGCAGTCACACGAATCATCATGAGTACAACTTTGTAGTTTTCCAATATCTGTCTGAAAAAAAGGTGTCTCAGGATTACACAGTTAATTTCAAAATTTCCAACTGTTTCATTATGAAATATGCCAGCCAAGACAAACAAACCAGAGAAGTTTTCATTTCATCGAAGCTAAAAGAAATGACTATAAGTGTATGCCTGTACACATTATTGGAAGGGACAATATAATAAACAAGATTTTAGCTTATTTTCTTTCTTTAATAGTGTCCAGTACCAACCAAGCCTCACTACCAAACATGAAATAAATAGTTAAGACCACTGCAAAAATTATTTGGAGATCATATTCACAACATTAGGCCATAAGTTTTAGCCGAGCTGACGAACCTCGAGCAGAATATAGATCTATGCGAGAAGAGTACATAATGAATAAATTACCTTATCTTCAGCTACTGTAGACACATATTTTATTGCAGCACTGTGCCAACAGTGGCTGCAGCAATAATTCTCAAGATGTTCGGCAACAAAAAACTGCTTAAGGCAATCCTCCAGTGAGCATCCTGTCATCTTTATATACCAGAAAAACATCACCACGAGGAAGGAATTGAAAATAAAGGTATATAAAGCATCTGTATCGCAATTGTAAGACCATACTATTGTAGCATTACGGCTGATCGGGGGTGAAAGGTGCAAACTGTGAAATAGTTGAAAATCTAGAGATATCTGCAGATGGAAAGGTACAACAAATAAATGAACTTGCTTAAAGAGAAAAGGCTGAAAGATTGAAACGAGTACCCTTCATTTTGCTACTTAACACTATAAGGTCACCTGGTCAAGGTTACAATATTATGAGATTAATCATTGTAGAATAGTCAACAAAACCGGCAGTACATTTATTTACAACATTATAACAAAAAAAATCTCAACATCGATATGATACAACTGATACTAGTGGCGGAGCCAAGATGGTGTGAGTAGGGTCCTAGGCCACCACTGAAATTTGAGAATAATTCCTTTATACTACTTTATTTTTTTTAAGTTTTTATTTTTAACATTGTTATATTTATTTTTGATAAATTTATCCGTAGTTAATTTAAGCCCCCAATGAATTCGAGTCTTGAATCAGCCACTCACTGCTACATATACATTCAAGTCAATTCATATTTACTTTAAATTAACTAACCAAGAAGTATGGGCAATGAACAATTCAAATATATAATATCACTATATCAATATTCTTACTGGTTCCATTCAACCTGAAACGAACAGCTTTGGCAAATTAAAATGCTGCCAACAATCCCATCAAAAGGCCCAAGGAAACTGTGCCGCCATCTTTCCCATTCACCCTGCCCATTGCTGCTGTTTACAATTCGAACCCCATGATGCGGGGCAGTCAGATCAGCCAAAAAGCTGTGATCAGGGACATAGTGCTCTGAGAGTTCTTCTCTTAATGAAGACAAAAGATGAGAAAATGCTTCCTCGGCATCCTACATCCAGACCAATTCAAGTTAAAACATTTCCTCATTGATTAAGAAGTTCAAATGGTTATCATAAAAGCACCTGTTGGCTAGTTAGATTGAAACTTGGAACGTAATTATCCATTGCTAGCATGAGTTTTCTTGGACTCAGTACAGTTCTTCCATGCCGGACAATACCTAATTCTGCAAGATCATGTTTACTATCCATTCATGTTGGACATAATGTCAAATGCAATTTAACAAGCTTACAATTGAATTAAACCATTAAAAAAATCTTATTATTTTCTAGTGTTGCAAATACTCGCATCAGAGTAATACATGTAGGATAGATAGACAAGACCAGGTTGGCCTCTTTTTCCAGAAATGACACCTCTTTGGGTGCAAAACGGCCAAGAACAAGTACTATCAGAATCATTGGGTAATACATCAGGACAATAAGCATTAGTTTGATACCAAGCATCCAAAAGAATCATTGGGTAATACATCAAAACAATAAGGACTAGTTTGATACGAAGCATCCGATGAGATGTGCAGTAGGTTAACAACATTGTTTATTGGAATGGGTTAAGTAGCCAATTCATGCAGCACTTGCTTGACAATAAAGATGCTGCAAGAATGTGAATCATGTGATACGTGAAAGAATTAAATTCTAGGAGCGAGTCTCATTGGAATTTCAATAAAAACACTCTATTGTAGTCTTAAGCAAATAATATATTACATTACGTATTCATTACACTATCAGTTTAAACCTAGTTTATGGAGCACCATATGGAGGATGGTGCTTGATGAAGCCCCTCACTATGGTATATAGATGTGCAGTATTAATCTAGTGCATTTACATTGAGAATATTAATTGACATTTTGAGTAGATAGATGTAAAGCTAGCCATAATACACAAAAGGCAAGCTGATCCAGTTATGTTAGACACTAATTCCTCCACGCTGGAATTCAGAATTTATACTATTGCGTGATTTTTAATATGAATAGTTTATCCAAAATGCAAATCGTTGTTTTTAGAAACAATTCTATATAAAGGTACAGTTAGATAGCTATTATTTAGCTAGCGTGAAGTAGAAGACAAAAGGCGTGAAAGATTTTGGAACCTTCCGGGCTTTACCACTGTGTCATTGTACGATTCATAATTTCATAGATCAATTAACGAAATAAAAGCAAGAAAGGATATGGATATATAGAAAAGTAAATGGTAGATTCATCATTCATCATTTGGTATTCCCACTCTTCCCATCACAAAATCGAGGGGGAATAACAGAAAATTAGAAGTCATGCTGTCAAGTAACTGCAGATTTGTTCTTTGAGATTGTCTTCAAGTACAGTGACAAGATGGAGCATAATTGTAAACCAAAAATAATAGCAGAACGAAAACTCGCCACAAATTTAGTATACAGTTGTCGAATGGGCGCTTTCGATTAAAATGTCAGCTGACTTGGAATGCTGTAACTTCAGTACTGGATTAGACAATACCTATGATGCTGTACAAAATGTCGATATTTTACTTCCCATAAATAGAAACCACGGTTAGGGTGGTTGGGGGAAGAGAAGCAGGATTAGGGTTACAGACGCTTCAAAGTAGATAGAATTTCAGATCAGGTGATCTTTCATCTAGCTTTGAAAACATTATCCATAATGTGAATACAATAAATATTTTCACAGCAATCACTACCGTGACAAGAAAATACAAGCAAAGCTTGTAACATGAGGTGATTTAAGAAACAGAATAGACTTTCTAAATTCTATCAATTGTCGTCAAAGAGTTGACAGGAAACTGAATGAAAAAAAAAGTTATAAATGATTTCTTTAGCCTTTCTAAAGTAGAAACCAGTGTACGATACTCGATACGTGAGATAATAGAAATAGCTGTACAGTGAAAAATATATTCTTATACTTAGAGACTTAAAAAATTACTTATTTTTTCTGAAAATTTAAGCTCGTTGTACTACCCAACTTGCCTGGACAAAGTAGCATGTAAGATCCTACATTAAGTAAACTTTTCAAGACGCCAAAAAAGCCATCAAACAAACTAACGTGGAAGATACTATATGTAGTTTAAGCAAAGATGATGGTAACTGAAAAACGAACACATTCCTCGCTTATAATCACGATTCTAGGCTATAGAGTAGACACAAATCCCCACATCTAGAAAAATAACTTGTGCTATGCACCAATCAAAGAATGCATCTGAACCACTGGAGAGTATAAATATCAACAAGTTCAAACTTAATATTACTCGGACTAAGATGCAGAAACTGAATTTGATAAATTTAACCACAACTGCATTATCAATCTTAGAGACGATGACACTTATCTCCAAATGACCAAATTCCTCGGTCCATTTTTAAATTTCCAGTACAATTGCATTATGAAAACAATTATTACACAGACCTTCCATTAGAGAAGCCAGGGCATCAATAAGAGGGATGCTTTCATCTCCATCTGATGAAAACTTGAATTCCTCCACAGTTTTTTCAAGATAATTCCGAAAGCTCGAGCAGCTTGCCAAAGCCTAAACCCAAATATAAATCCATTAAAATAAAAATAGAAAACTAAGTTAATGACATCATATTCATGTGAAATAGCAGAAAAGAAAATGTGGGAATAAAGTTCTGAAAACACCGCAATCCCCAAAGAAACAACCTAATTCAAGAAAAACAGGAGAGCCATTGATCAAACTGAATTCACCTGCAAAATAACATTCAAGAAGCAATTATTTCCAAAATTTTGCAATCCAGGGACTGTCCAATACTTCTCAGAATCGCCAAACAATAGCGGGTTGTTAAAGTTCAAAACTTTATCTTTTACAGCCAAGATTATACCAGCAGCACCCAGTACAACAGCTGCTGATATTTTTAGCCCATAAGCAGAACCCCAATTCCGTTCAGGCAAAAATTTAGATATATAATTGAGTTTGGGAATCAAAGAACTGATTTTTATGCTTTCTTGGATTTTCATTTGGGAATTCTTACGACGCATGAAATCAGAGGCCCTTTTAACGCAACGCGCAGGAAATGAGGAAAGGTAAAATGTTTCGTCTCTTCGGTTCTTAAAAATTATACTAGTTGTCCTGTCCTCCGCGCACGGAATATATAATTTTTAAATCATAATTTTAAAAATATTTTAATTCGATCGTATCAAATAAAAAGTATAATTTAAATAAAATTTCAAAATAAAATATTATTGAATTTGAAATTTTAAAAAAGACAAAAATATTCAAAATAAAAAATGTTACATATACACTAAGTATATTGCGCAACTCAAAATTTGACATTCATTTATATTTTTTATATAAATTTTTATTTTGACTTTTATTTACATTTTTCTTTGAAAATTTGTCCACCTTATCACCTATTTTCCTTTAAGTATTTTTTAATTTTTTATTAACCATATTTTTTAATGTGTCGCTTACATATATTTTATTTGAAATCCAATATATTAATTAATATATTTTATTTTTCCTTTTTTTTTAAATATGTCAATTTTTATTAAAATGATGAAATGATTAAGCCTCCGTTTGGTAATAATGTTTAGTTTATAAACTTGTTTATTTATGATTTTGACGTAAAAAGTAATTGCTGAAAATTGGAAAGAGAAAATATGTGTGATTAAAAAGTTGATAGAAAATAATTAATTATTTTGTAACATGCGTATTGAAGAGCCTATTCATTTATTGATAAATTATGAAGTAAAATTTCAATAATTTTATTTATTTATTTTCAAAATATATTAATTCAATTTTTTCATTTCTAATTTAACAAATTTATATACCATATATTTATTTATTTTTAAATATATTAATCCAAATTTTTCATTTTCAATGTAACACATTTACATAGATATGATATGACATTTATTTATGTTCAAATATATTAATCTAATTTTTTCATTTCCTACATAACACACGTTATTGATTTTGAAACTTTAAAAAAAAAATTAATCAAAATAAAAAATTCTGCATGTACACTTGGTATACCGCGTCACTCATAATTTGACACTTAATTAAATTTTTTATATAAATTTCTTTTAACTTTTATTTACGTTTCATTTTCAAATATATTAATCCAAAATTTTCATTTTCAATTTAACACATTTACATAGATATGAATTTATTTATGTTCAAATATATAAATAGATTTTTTCATTTCCTACACAACACATTTATATAGATATCATATTTATTTATATTCAAATATATTAATCCATTTTTTTCATTTCCTACATAACACATTTATATAAATATCACATTATTTATGTTCAAATATATTAATCTAATTTTTTGATTTTCAATGTAATGTATTTATATATAGTATAGTTATTACAAATCTTACTAAATATGTAATAAATAATAATTTTTCATACAAAAATATTTATCTTTTCTTTATTTATTTTTATTTATTTTTTTATACATAAAATAAATGTAGAAGTGAGGAGAGACTCTCTCCCTCCTCACTTCTACTTTTATATAGATAATAATAATAATAATAGATAAAGATATTACTTATTTTTAATTAACTCATAAGTAAATTAATTAATTTAAGCTTAGCCAAACTTGATCTAAAATTTCCTGGTCCACGGTTGTACCCGCCCATCTCATAACTTCGGCCCAGTCCATGCCCTAGTTTTGCGCCGCACAATCACACATATATACCTCAAAGCCCTAAACCCCGTCTTCAGCCTTTATAACTGACTGAAGCATTCGTCTCTCGTTCCAATTGTTTCACGATTTCTATAATATGAGTTCATATTCTCCATGTTTGTGTTGTCTATGTTTCTCTTGCGCTTGTTATAACCATAGCAAAAATAGCTGGTTTGGTTTGTTTTGATTTCCAGATTTTGTTTGAAAAGAATTCAATTTGTTTTAACGAAATATGATTAACCTGGTGTCTGTGATGACTGATTTTAAGGCTTGTTTCTCAAAACATTCGCAGTGGCCGCCTAAGAACTTTCGCCTTCGCTAGGCTTGAGAGTTTATGCTGCTTATCCTTCCTTGGATGTCTGAGACACCTCCATTATTTTGTTGCTGTTTCTGTGTTTATATAAATATAAATAAATACAACAATTATGCTGACTGATTATGCATTGCTTTGATAATTGATTCTGTTCTTATTATTTGTTTATTTAATTTGTGAATTTTAAATATGATTTTGGATCAGAACGTGTACTTATCTATTTTTATTTTTTTTTATAATATATATAGGGACTTTGATGTGTGCCCCTTGAGCATGGGAATGGGTTGCTTCAGGGATGATAAGTCCCTGAAATTCAATCTATCATCCATCCATCACTTTGTCAGCATTTCTCTTTTACATGATTTGCTGGCCATACAGGAATGGAACAACTTTTTCTGTCAATTAATTTTATGTCTGTGATGACAAATCCGAAGGCTTGTTTCTCAAAACATTCGCAGTGGCCGCCTAAGAGCTTTCGCCTTCGCCGGGCTTGAGAGTTAGTGCTGCTTTTATCCTTCCTTGGATGTCTGAGACTTACAATATGTACAAGGGTTTTCAAGATTTTTAATTTGATGGATTTTGCAGTCAGTTGCCAGCACGTGCAAGAACATTAAGAGGGATGAAATGAACAAGAAAGCAAGAGATGAGGAAAAAGCTAAGCCCAAATGGTTCGGTGAATCACTCTCATTATGCAAGCTGAAGATTTTAGAAAAAGGAAGAAGTTCGGTACATATTTTCTTGTGTGTAAGGATTGAAATTTGCCGGTGGTGGCTAAGTGTGTTCATTCATTTTATCCAAAATTTGCATCGTTTTAATATTAGTATAATTATAAATTAATTAATTGTGATGAATTATTATGTAACCTTTTTAGATAAATCACTATTTCTTGTTGATGATCTTGCGCTTTTTGAGTTTGCTTTAATTAATGCATCTAACGAACACAATTGAAACTGCAAATTGGATTCAACAATCCTATGGTCGACTGAGGTCCACACTTTTTATCTTCGTTTCTTTTATTTTATTCAACTATTCTACTGCAAATTGTATTTTGAATTTTGAGTTGTGTTATTTGAAGAAGAATATGCATAAAAACTATAATTAGCGCATAATAAAATTCGTTAATTTAAATAAAAATAATGTAGTATTGGACTTTAATTAGCGTTTGATCGATTTCTTCATTAGAGAGGTGGGATGCATTTTGGATTGACGAGTTTGTAATTGTCAAATGTCCCAAGAGATGTTTTATCAAGTGCTATGAGACCATATTTATTCAACCATAAATACCTTTTTGATGCACTATTTGCACCAAAATGATGCAAAACTCTTATAATCATTTTTTAATCAATTTTCAACTACATGGGGCAAATGTTACATCAAATTCAAATAGATCGGTCAGAGCATTTTTAATGGGTGCTTGAAATATTTAAGGCCATTGAATGAGTAAGAAAGAAAGAGAGATTATTTTAATTTTGGTTCTACAATAATGATTATTTTTCGAGTGCCTTATCAAGGAACATCGAGCCTCATCGAAGTGAGCAAATAATTTAAAGTAAACTTCTATCGAATATATCAAGATCAAGGATTTCGAAAATCATTTTACCTCAAAGAAAGTATTGAATTGTTCATGAAACAAAAGATATTCATAAACAAAAATAGGGGAAAAAAAATGGCCTAAAAGGCTTTTCGAGCATTGCAACATAGTAAACTTGTGGAATGAATCATGAATTTTAAATGCATTATTAATAGTTATTTTATATTTGTATTTAAATATTTAATTAACTTCATCTTGGTCATTTACAACTTCGCTTATTAATAAGTTAGTCTCATTCGATTTTCATTTACTAAAAATTTCAGTCCAAGTGTGAAATTAAATGTTATAATAAGATAGAGACGTAACAAATTTAATAAAAAGAAATTAATAAAATTACAAAATCTTTTGATTTTCAGTTTTAAAAAAACCAATTAAGACCATAAATAAACAAGAATCAAAGATCGGTTCTAACTTCGTTTTTTCGGTTCTAAAGGTAAAATCGAGAACCGAACCGAAAACCAAAAAAACCGATTTCCTATTTTATTTTTTTAAAACCGTATACGGTTCCATTTTTTCGATTCGGTTCCGATTTTTTTGCCCACCCCTAAGGTGGATGTTGAATGTGGAAAATAGAGAGAGAGAGAGAGAGAGAGAGAGAGATTAACACAAATTCAAATTAATTAATAAAAAAATAATGAAATTGGTCAAGTACAAGGTCCAATTTCGAACCTATGAATGACTTTTGTGGAGAAAAATGGGGAAAAAGTTGAAGAGATATTAGAGTAGGATTCATGAATTTTGTGTCTTTCTTTTTCACGTACTTACCTCAAGATCGATCCAAACCATTAAAAATGCTCTTAGTAGTGAAAGAGTGGTCAGCCCCATGCTTCTGAGACCTTAGCCCTCCCTCTTAGTTTAGCCCATTTGTTTCATTATTTATTTTTAATTAATTTAAATTCTAATTCTTTAAATAGAACTGCACACTTGTACTGCAATGAAAACAAAATATCTAAACGAAAAAGGTAAATCTCTTCATTTTAGTTTGAATTAGTGTGTTATATACTTTTATTTTTTGTGTTCAATTCTTCATTGATACTAATTCCGTTGTTTTTTTATGCATAACTAGTATCACGTCCGTGCACGAAAGAACATATGAAATTATTTTATTGTAAATATCATTACAAAATAGGGGGGAAAATTGAACACATAATTTGTTTTGATTAGTGATACAGACTGTCAACGAATGCTCAAAATAAAAATAAATTACAATTTTCATCAATTCTAATAAAATAATGTAATTGTAACAAATTAAATATATATCCGGTCCTATATATAAATAAATGTAACAAATTAAGTAATATTGACGATGCACAAAGTGAAAATCAACCTCAAGATTTGTGGTGCACGAACGTAGAATTTAACTCAAAAGATCCTTCGCATGATTAATAATTTTTAATTTTTAAATTTGATGTATTTAATTGAACATAATTAAATACTTATTTAATTATATGTCAATAAAAAAAATTATTAATGAAAATATAAATAAAATATATATAGTGACTCTTTTTGTCTGCACTAGTCAACGTCGTGCGTCTTCTCCGATATGAACTGGGAGTGAAGAAATAAATAAAGAAATAGAAAAGGTAACAAAAAATAAATCAGATTTGTTAAAAAGAAAGTGGAATTATGTAAATGCTGTGATGTAGTGTTAAAAAGTTTCCTATTTTATGAGTGAAGTAAGAAAGCGAAAGGAAGTCTTTGAGAAGCAAGTCTCGAAATATAGATACAGATTGTAACCATGTCGTTATTATAATCTGATCACGTGTAGTACATTGTAGATATAAAGCAAGTAGCTAGAAAAGAAATAAAAGAATAAGGATATAATATTAGACATGAAATTCGGCTCCTATTAAAATGATATCAAAATCCCAAAGTTATGGCAAGGTGTCTGAATATTGTTTCCTACGACTTGCCTTGGCTGAATGCAAAAATGATCATATATAAAGGAGGACACACACACACACACACACACTATTACGTAAAGTCTTTTCATGAGAATTAAAATAGTCAATGAAACTCTAGCGAAGGCTAAGCATGAGAACTCGCATCGAATGTGCAGAATTGGAGGCCAGATTATCTTGGAGGTATCATCACCTGTTCAACGATCTATATGTTATTCTTCACAAAATAAAAATTGTTTTAAATTCTTGGATTTATTTTTCACATTTTTTTAAAAGTTAAGAATCATAGACAGAGAATAGAACTGTTTGGTCAAGCTTTCTACTGTATATATTAGGCCCAGAGCTACAAAATTCAAAGACGGCCATGACATTTTGCACTTTCTAAGTATGGCAAGTCAAGCTTTCACCATGGCTCTTTAGCGAAGTCCTCAAATGTTCCATTAAGTAAATTTAATCCAGACTAAAGAATGCATTCTCGATAGGAAAATAAAACCAGATAGTCTACCCCATGCAGTATGATCACCACAGGTACACAATATAAAGATAGGACTAAACTATCTAAATTCATGGGAAGCGGCTTGACACAATTTTCATTTTCTTTCTAATTTGAAAAAATTACATTGTAATACTTCATGTGGATGGTCAAGGAAAATACAAGAGACGATTACCCAATCAATGCATTGAAAGTGACTCGTGAACGAAAATTATAGGACCTTGTAGAATAAGAACATCTTAAGAATAGGCTTTACATTGACTTAAAGCATACAACCAAAATGTGCTTTTCTTATTAAGTATGTCTTCTAGTAAAGATTAGAATTCTAAATTTAGGACCAAAATATGTTATCTATAATCTTAATACGGAACATATAGATTTAAACATAATTCTATTTAGGATCTTGACCATAAAAATTAATTACTGTAAATCATAAAACATACCATAATTCATAGCAATAATGTTGAATAGTGATGAATTCCTGTCATAACTTTAATTGAATCCCGAACAATAATTGATTTGAAATTCGCCTTCTTTCTCTTAATTTAATCCTTTAATTGTGTTTCATAAGATTGAACTATAATGATGGAATTTGAATTCAGTATATAAATATACGTAGAGAGAGTGATCGAATTTTCTTATTGTCTTTTAATCTCAACCGTCCATCAAGGTTGTAGTATTAATAGGAAATAATTCTAATTAAACCAGGTTTTTATTAATTCAACAAATTACCTAATTAAACCAGGATATGTAATATGAGCCACATAATGAGAAAATATTAATTTCTAACAAAATACACATTTACAGGAATGAGCAATCAGCAATTGTTAAGTTTTCAATTGATTTTTATCTTAGAAATACAAGAGACAGTAAACAATGGCATCATTTTAGTATATGTTGCAAGAGGACAATCTATCCAGTTGAGACAATTTAACATTAATGAAGATGGAGTCTTCAAGCTCACCCAATTTAAGTATATAACTGCATTCCAAAGCATAATATCTTTGTCTTGAGGGCCACCACTAATACCCACAGGCGTCCTGCTGCAACTTCTCAAAATACCTCGTAAGTCTCTTCCTAGACAAATTCGACATCCTACTTATCCACATATGAGGACGATTAACCACAGCAGCAAAAACAATCATAAGTATTTAATTTAAAAACAACATATAATCATCTAACAAAATCTTTCATCAGCAATCCATATGAGTTCGATATGCAATCATATAATTAGAAATGACAGATAAATGAAACAAAGCAAGCAGGGAAACACTGACAAGAAAATCCAACAATCATAAACTATCATAGCATATCCGACAACTGAGTGACCATTAAGTGCTAAACAACGTACCCAGAGTTAAGCCATTGTGTCTCTGATTCAACAACTTGAATTTGCATCATATATAAATCTAAAACAGCAAATAGAAAGTCAACATTTTATACTTCCATCTACAAACAAGAATAATAACCTCACAAGAATCAATTAGGTAGAGGGGAAATAGCTAGCTTTATCAAGCAAAGTGTACATAGTACATACTAATTGCGATCAAGTTTTTTTTTTTTAAAAAAAAAAGAAAAAAGAAAAAAAAAACTCTTATCACTGAAGACAAACATATGTAATCAGTGTTATCGCTTATCCTGCAACACCATTTACCTCCACTAAGGAAGTGAAAATGCATTATGAAAACAAACTAAGAAAAAATATTACTTCATAACAGTCAAACTAAAGCTGCTTCTAAGCATAAATATCTTTTCGTTCTGACTGAAGTTATAAGGTGTATATTCACTGAGAAGAGGAACTAATTGTGTCACTGGATAAATGAATCCTACAGCTGTTTAATCACACAAGATTGTCAGTCCACCCAAAAACCTAACCAAACCTCAAGCACCAAGGAGAGAGAATATGGCCATGAAAGTAGTAGTTGCATCATTATTCATTCATGGCCTAGCAATCAAAACAATGTTAGGAAAACAGATGATGAAATCTTTTTATCTTTTTCTATTTGGTTTCTCAAATGAAAGATATATGAACAGATAACCCATATCCTCGGAGAATCAAGCTAGAGATGGCCAGAAGTTAAATCATGCCTAAGTGGATACATAAAACAAAAATCTATAGTGCTTCAAGGTTGTGAAAATGCAAGAGATTGTCCATCATACCAGCTACATCTACAGCCTGGTCAGTCTTCACAATGTGAACTCCACCCTGGAAACCATTCTTGAAATTTCCCAAGCCTCCGCCACTGGCAAGGATCTGGGACTTCATCACCACCTGCATCATATATTACTTAAGTATATTCTTGTGAAAATAATTAATATCAACAATTGCAAGACCAGAGGTAAACCACAGAAGTACAATTAATATTATCCAAAATGAAACTGTATACTGGAGGAGAAAACAAAGTTCATTGGCCATATTAGGGTTCTTGGATTGGAGAGGTGAAACAAATTCACGCTACCAAATCACAAACTCAGGTAGATGGTAAAACATTGAAAATTTATTTACCTGAAAACGTTGATGGACTTGTAAATTTCAGCTTCAAAACCCTCGAATTGCAAATCAAAAATCTGTAAAAAAAAAAAAAAAACTCTCGAAGCAGATGGAGAGACACCGGGAATAATCGATTTTCCCTTTTGATAAAACTTCCCATGGGTTTACTGCTCGAAGAGAAGGTTCGGTTGCAGAAATCCAAAGTCTAGACAAAAGGAAATGCCAAAGAAACATACAAACATCGAAGAAACTTTCGAGTACAGAGAGCTTTCGGTAGTGGAGCTGGTGATGATCGGTGAACAGTAGGTCTTACGGACGATGGAGACGGAGCTGGAGCTGGATGACGGCGTGCAGACGTCAAATGAACAGTGGTTTTGAAGATGGCTGTTTTTATATATGGTATATGTTAATAAAATAAGAAATAAAGTTCCACTATTTCTTACGCATATAATTATTTTTTAAATCTATATCTATATATCTATATAATATATAAAAGTAGCTGAGTCAACTCCAGTCAACTTCACTGTTTTCCTCCAAAACTTTTGTGCTATGTGCATATTTTATTTATTTATTTATTCATTTTTTTGGGACTTCAATATTTATCATGTTCACACTACTCATATCTCTCATCCAATAATCAACTTCAAAATCCACTTCAAAAATAATTGGGCATTCAATATTTATTTATTATTTTTAAAATCGCTGACGTCTACTTACATTCTTAATATTTATTGTGTTTATATGGCTTCTATTTCCCGCCGCCTAATTACACTAGAAAACCAGTTTCTTTTTTTTTCTTTTTTTTTCTTCTCTTTTTCGCTTTTTCAGAATTTGTTTCTTTTTTTTCCCGTTTTCCAAAATCTGTTTATTAATTTTTGTTTTCTATATTCTTTTTTTTTTCCATTTTCCAATATACAGCCTCTTTTATTTATGTTATATATAATTATTATGAAGATATATACAATAATAAAATATTCAATTAAATGGTTATTTCTTTGAAAAAATGTGTACTGTTTAACATGACACATCCACTCCACCTTCTATTTATCACGTTTTATGATTCAAAATTTCTGGTGCGGTGGTAATGCTTATTAGTTATTAATATTACAAATCAGTTGAAAATAAAAAATCGTAAATTATTTTTTGAAAAAGTAAAAAAGATTGGCACTACTCTTTTCTTCAAGACCTGTGATATTTTGAGTCATTGAACATAGATTTGAGTTTCTGACAAAAAAGAAAAAAATTATTAAAACAATAATATTGTAGAGAAAGCTTCGAAAATAATATAGAATGCAAAATTATTTTGGACTAATAAGAGGATTTGTTAATAGTCTATTTATATTATGTTCTAGATTTCTCTGTTGGCGTTGCAATGCGTTAGCTAATGTTGGGCTATTTAGAATAGCTTTGGGTTGGATATATATGTTAATGGTTTTGGCCGTTGAGTGAAGAAAAACATATTATTCATGAGTCAGTGTATATATTTGATGAAATTGTGTATCACATTGTATAAAAAAATAATAAAAACAAGAAACTAGAAATTTTTTTTTTTTTTTTTTTAAGAACGAGAAGTTGTTTTTTATTTTTTATGATATAAGAACGATAATTTTTTTGTTTTACTTATTTATATTTGACTTTTTTGTGTCAAAATCTCTCTTTTCATAAAAAAATGTGTTCTTCTAACATTTTCAATCTTACAAATAAATATTTGTGTTCAGTTATACAAATTCAAAGTAAAATTTTTAGTTAAAAATTATGTCAAAATTTTATTACTAGATAATACTCTTTAAGTCCTACAAAGATAATCTACTATTTCTTTTTTGTCCGTCTCAAAAAGATAGTCTATTTTATTTTTTAAGAGTGAAATTAATATTTTATATTCTTTTTTGTCCTTAATCTGTGTGAAAATGAGTAGAGGACTATCTTTATGGGACGGAGGAAGTACTAAATTATAAATCACATCATACATATAGTTTTTTTTATAAATAATCTTATTTTTAGTTATTTAGTACATCTAAAAATTGGAGCTTTTTTTTATAGCGTATTATTAAATTATTAAATATTTTTATAGATAATTACATTTAATACGTAATTAATTTCTTATAATAATTGTGATATTTTATTGGTCTTAATTTTATGGATAAATATTTGGTTCAGTCATACAGATCCTATGTCAAATTCTCAATTAAAGTTATATTTAAAATTTAACACATTCGTATTTTTATAAATAACGTTGTATTGAAATTTTTATAACTAAATCATATTTTTAAGTTATTATTACATATACATATTAAAGTTCTTTCCTATATTGCATTATTTATCAAAATTATTTCAATGACAATTACATTTAATTCTTAATTAATTTTTCTTATTCCAAAAAGTCTCATATCACATTTTTTTAACATTAACTGTTAACAAATTTATCCATATTATTTGAAATGATATAGTTATTAATGATTTTTGTCCTAACTGTTAATTTTAAAATTTCAAAAAGTAATTAACCATACCAAGATATTCTTTGCTATATTTTAATTCAAATTTTATGATATTTTTTCACAATAATATATAAATTATCTCTCAATTTACTTAACTAAAAATTGAGATGATCAATACTAAAGTATAATTTCAATAAGAAAATAATTATATTGTATAAATATTGAAAACCTAAAATATCATAAATATGATGCAATATCTTTGTCAACCTCGCAATTTATTATTATTATTATTATTATTATTATTATTATTATTATTATACATGTTGTTTTTCATTATCAATGGTCAAAATATTGAATTTTATCTTTTATATGCATGATCTCTATTATTAACTTTTTCATCTATTGTTTGAATGTTCAGAGTACATGAATACTGTAGATCCTACATTTAAGTGTTCATTTTGCAAGGTGAATTTTTGGTTCGAGGAGATAGTGAATAATCGTTACAAAACTTGACGATCATATTCTATAAGGTCAAATTATATCGACAGTAATGCATGATACAAGTTCTTTATTCCTAGGATATCGTTGAGCCATTTGAATTTTAGGATACTTATTAAATTTAAAAAAAAAAAACAATTTTCATTGATGGTGTCATATGCCATGACTATCAATAAGAGTAGGGCACAATCATTTTCGCATGTATGACTTCTCCCTAAAAGGTTGATGTTTATACATGAAACTAATAAATGATGAATTTATATCTTATTTGTGAATGTTATTTATTTTGTTTAAGGATTCATTTAATTTCGAATATGATTATTTTTATTTAGACGTTTCTTCCCGTGCATCGCACGGGATGATTCACTAGTAATATATAAAAACTGCTGAGTCAAAGCTGGTCAACTACATTGTTTCCCGCCAAAAAGTCAGGTCTCCCATATTTACACTTTTTGCTTTTTTTTTTTTTTTTTTTTTTTTGGGTGTAAATTCTAGGTTCTAATGATTAAGTTACCTATACACATGTTTACTTGATTTGCTTCCCGATATAAGGACTCTTCTATTTCTGCAACAATAATAATAAACATAAAATTATTAATTTCGTTTTGGTAGTCTCCCCAACTTCAGCATTCCAATTAAATGTTGAGCCGCTGAACTTTTCTCATCACAATAGGCTTCACAGTTTCTTTCGAATATAGTAAATTAGTTACTCAATTTCTTCGTTTTTATGATGTCCACCTTCAACCTGTTCAAAGATATCAACAAGAAACGTGTCAATTGGTGTCGAAGGTACGGTGTACAAGCAAATAGCTGGTGCCACAATCTGATTGATTTTGAAAGCAGTATGGGGTTTGTCTTCATGGACAAAGATATCTATTTTAATTTCAATATTTCCGTTTTTCTTTTTCTTGAGTTTCATTTTAACATTTTTTTTTAAAATTTTGTAAACAAGGTGACAGGATCCATGAAGGGTGATCTGATCGAAAAACTCAACCCCATAATTGTTGAACGTAGTTTATAATGCATAAAATATGTTACTGTGCGTGACAACAAAAGCTGCTATCCTACAACAAATCACTTCTTCAGGTTATACTTCTTCAATAAAACCCATGTTAGGACGACAGATCTTTTTTTTCTGAGAACATATACAATTTCAAATCGTTCCAAACTATTTGAACATTCATCCATTCAGAAGACATGCACTTATTCGGTAAGTGGTGTTTCAACACGAAAAGATTTAAACCCTATAACTTGGAATTTCTTATCGTTTTAATTTCCTTATGGGTTTTCCTATGTTGCAACCCTAAAGGTGACTAAAATAATTAAGCTTGAAAGTTCCTATAGTTCTGCTTATTTTTTTATTTGTACTGAGTTTTCCTATATTGGCCCCTAAATGCAAATAAAAGAATCATTTAATTATTTCGCATTAAATTATTTTTATCCAGACATTTCTTCTCGTGTATCACACAGGTGATTCACTAGTTTTTTAATAAAATTGTAAACTGTTGAATTGTTTTATCTCTTTACGAAAAAACATGTCATGAATTAAGTGTTTTAAAGATTGCACCGTCAACATATCAACTTCATTCTGGAATTAACGTTCAATAAATGAAATTTTCTTTTTTAAAAAAACTTTTGAACTATAAAATTAGAGTCATACAATAAATATGCAAAACTCAATTTACATGTTCTCCTTAAGATCTTCATATTGACAATTTCTTTATTCATATTGTTACATTATTATTTTAATAAAAATTACTGTTCGATCAATTATTTAATAGAAATTATATGAACTAATTGTTAAAATCTGTAATATATTTTTACATATTTTAGGTATTTAAATTTATAATAAAAAATAGGAAAATGAACATAATCGGTAAATAAATAAAAATAATGTGATTATTATGAATGAATTGGAAAAATCTTAAGTTTGTAAAATTAATCAAACTTAATTGGATTTGCCTTAAAATTTCAAAATGTTATTATTTATTTTAATTTGATGAGAAAAACCCGAATATAAATTAATCTTCTATGACTAAGATGAATTTAGTTAACTAATTATAGATAATATTATAGGACTTAAATGATATAATTTAAAATGAATTAGATATTGAGGAAAAATGTAAAATATAAAATAAAACTTTGCCTTTAATTTGTTATATGATTTTACGGATAATATATTTACAATTTGCTCCCACTTATTAGTTTGCATTAAACTTCTTACTGTGATCTTTAATTTGATACACATACTAAATATTTTTCAATTTCAAAATAATACAATAATTATTAAAAGAATAATAATAAAATAGAAAAAATAATATTTTGATGTTATTAATAGCATAGCAGGATGCCAATGCATTTATTGACACATGTAAAATAATAATAACTAAAATATTTATTAATATACTATTTTTTAGCAAAAAAAATTCAAATTTAGAAAGTTTTTTTGACGGGAAATTATGTATGTATTTTAGTGACCGATATTCTACTTTTATATATATATATATATATATATATATATATATATATATTATATAAAAGCAAAAGAGTGGTAGGAGATTATCCGCCCATTTCTTCCCGTTGAAACACACAAAAAAAAAAAAAAAGGAAAAAAAAAAATTTTGCCACAAAGTTAACAGTCCTGACTCGTGTTGTCCACAAAATTGAAAATCCCACCCAACACACAAGGAAAAATAAACCTGTTGAAGTATTAGAAAAAAGTACTGGCGACAACTTTATAACCTGTAGGTTGTAGCCTACCAAACTTTGATATTTCAAGTAGTAGCATTATTATTATTTTTTTTTTTTCAAAGAAGAGTACACGGGTTTACTTCCATTCTTCTTTCACATTTCTTTTGATCGAGATTTGTGGAAAGTATTCTCATTTTCAATTTTCAAAATTCAAACGACTTTTCTCTCCGTCTGTGTGAGCACTCGCACCCATCTCTATCATCAAGGTAAGGTAGTGGGTTAAGTTTGATTCTTTATTTAGCGTGTTGTTTGGGTGATAAAATGAGGAATTTTTTTAAATAGGCGGAGGTACGTTTGGGGCTCAATTTTTGTGCAAAATCGAGGTTGGGATCCGAACTGGTATGTGATTTTCTGGCCACAGCAAGCGGCGGTCGAGGTAAGGTAGTGGGTTGGTGATTATTGTCCAAATTTACTTATTTTAAAGAAGTAAATAAATGAAAATATATAATTTTGGGATATAAATTTTGTCATTTAGAGTGAAACTTATAAAAGATTCAATTTTATTTCTTTAACTCTAAATTGATTTTATTTTCTAATAATTTCATTTATTTAATTGCAGATACATTTTCGACAATTTCTACTCAAAAATTCCTAATTTAATTGACCTGAAAAAGCCCAAAATGGATAAAAACTCAATTTCCCAGCCCACACTCTCTGACGCCAAAAACAAACCTACACACAGCCGCCCAGGACCATCTCGTCTATATCCATCCTCTGTTTTTGGTCCCAACAAAAAAAAAAACCTTGGTCTCACCCTCTGCCTGACGTCTCTCTCTCTTTCACCTTTCTTCACCATCTTCATGCTCCATATAACCACAATTCTCGGTCTGTCTCTACAGCAAAAAATCAGCAGTCTCTCTCCCCATTCTCTACCTTCATCAACAAACCAGCCGCAACTATCACCTTCTTCACCTCTCCCTCACGTTTTTCTGCTGGACCTCTCACGCATTCTCTCCTCTGTCTTCTCTCCTCTGGCACGCATTCTGTCTCTATCTCAATACCTTCAACTTCCCAGCAGCCTCCACAACCTATCAGCTCTCTCCCTCACGCAACCAACCTTTCAGCTGCAAGCCACTCTTCCCCAGTCAGAACTCCCAGCAGCAGCTTCTCCCTCAGCCTCTGTCTTTTGCTTTCACCCTCAACCTTCGACAACCCACTTGAGCCGCAACCATTCTCTACTCACTATCCCAACAGAAAAGCAGCCGCTCTCCATCCTCTGTCTTCACTGGATCAGCAGCATCCGGTCTTCAACCTCACGCAGAAGCCTTGGTTTTGGTGACTTGTTCTAGTTTATATTTTGTTTAGATTTTCATTTGTTTAGATTGTTAGTTCATATATATTCACATTCAGATTATTGATGCTAGTTGATTTTAGATATATTTGAGTTAGTGAAATTTTATTTCCGAATTTGAATTTCGTTCGAGTAATGGTTAAGTGTTTACTTGATTTTTATTTCGTTAATTTAATTATGTTCGGCTAAGTTATATTTGAGAGGAATTATTCTTAGCTTCAATGGGTGTGTTTTAATTTCTTATGGATGAATTCTTGTTATTGATAAGAGTTTATCAATTGTTTTAAGTTTTCAAATTATTTTATTTGGATGAATGTTGTTGATGTGGTATGTATTAAATATGCACACAACATGCTCGACTAAATGCCGTAAAATAAATTGATTAATTTTCTTACTCATGTGTTTAAATCTTATCGATCTCAAGAAATTCATACTAAATTTATTTGCAAAGCCCAATTGATAGCGGAAGAATAATTCCACTCAAATTTCTCTTTCATTGCAATTTAATTATATTCTCTTTTTATCATTTAAGTGATTTCGAAATCATAGTTTAAAACTTGAATTTAGCAAATATTACGATACCAATAAAATCCCTAGGAAGAATGACCCTAGATTATTGCTAGGCTATAACCTGACCCATTTATACTTGGAGGGTAGATTTTACATCGAGTCAAGTTTTTGGCACCGTTGCCGGGGATGAATTTGGTGTTAATTGATTTTTGCTGAATTCTTTTTATTTTATTGTTATTTTTTTTCTCGACTACTATTCTTGATATTGTTCTTTGTTTATGTCCGTTTGGTTTCGAGATAATTCTAAGCAATTAGTAAGATCGGAACCTACTAACCAATTTTTAATTCTTGAAAATCAGCAGGTAGAAATGGCAAATAATGCAGATCAAAATGAGGCGCCAGTCGTTTGAAGTCTTAGAGATTACGGGGCCGTTCTCTTTGTATTTCGATTTTAGATTTTGAGTTTTGAATTTTGTTTTGAATTTTGGATTTTGGATTTTTGTTTTGGGATTACTGAAAACATGTTCTCTTTGTAATTTTGGAAAACTGTTTTCAAAAATAGAATACTGAAAAATGCGTTTACTTTGTAATTTTTTGATATATTTATTTTGTGATATTTTATATGTAAAAAAAGGTTGATTTGTTGAATTACATAAATTTTAATGTTAATAAATCAGTTAGTTTTCTATGTCAATAAATTCATCATTAATATTGTTTCAGCTAAACAAAAATTTAACCATATACCAATAAAATCTTAACATGGATCTATATATAATGGAAAAATAATATAAGAATTTCAAGTGAAGGAAGTGTCTCACATTTAAAATAATAATAATAATAATAATAATAAAAAAAAATTACCAAAAAAAAAAAATCTTAACATGAATCTATATAATAGCAAAATAATATAAGAATTTCAAATGAAGGAAGTGTCTTACTTTTACAAAAAAATAAAAAATAAAAAATTTACAAGAAAAAAAAAAAAATATATATATATATATATATATATATATATATATATATATATATATATATATATATATATATATATATATATATATATATATATATATATAATGATAAAATAATATAAAAATTTCAAGTGTAGGAAGTGTCTCACTTTTAAAAAAAGTAAAAAAAAAAAATAAATTACAAAAAAAAAAAAAAAAAAAAAAAAAAAAAAATCTTAACATGGATATATATATAATGACAAAATAACATAAGAATTTCAAGTGAAGGAAGTGTCTCACATTTAAAAAATAATAATAATAATAATAATAATAAATAAATAAATAAATAAAAAAATCTTAACATGGATCTATATATAATGACAAAATAATATAAGAACTTCAAGTGAAAGAATTATCTCACATTTAAAAAAAAAAATCCAAAACGCGTGTTTTGGTCGTTTTGGACTTTTTAACACAAAATATCCAAAACGCAATAAAATCGTTTTGAGTTTCCTTTGTATTTTTTTTATGTTTTGGAAAACGCATTTCTGAAAATGGGCAAAGTGAACGCGTTTTCGATATTTCCAAAAATCGAAAACTCAAAACGGGCTCAAAACAGCAAATAGAACGGGGCCTACATTTTTCCAACGATGACAAGCACTCCGTCGTGGATAGTGACACCTGCAAATGCAACGGTCTTCAACTTCAAACCGGGAATGATTGATCATCTACCACGCTTCCATGGGATGCCATCAGAGAGTCCATATCACCACATCCAGGAATTCGAAGGGGTTTGTTTTACTTTTCTTGAAAGAAATTGCACTGAGGAAGTCATTCGACTCAAGCTTTTACCTTTTTCACTAAAGGATAAAGCTAAGTCATGGCTTAACTCTTTAAGGCCTAGTTCAATTACAAAATGGGCAACTATGCGGAAAGAGTTCATTAAAAAGTTTTTTCCACCACAAAGAACCGCCGCTATTAAAAGACAAATCATGAATTTTTCCCAAAAGGATAATGAAAATTTTTACACTAGTTGGGAAAGATTCAAAGATTTGTTGTTATCTTGCCCCCATCATGGTTATGAAAAATGGATGTTAACGAAATTTTTTTATGAAGGGCTCAGACCAAAAATGAGGCAATTCGTGCAAACCATGAGTAATGGTGACTTCTTTGCAAAAGACCCGAATGAAGTTTTTACATTTTTTTATGATTTAGCTGAAAATGCCCAATCTTGAGATAACATTGATGAGTTTGATAGGGGTGTTACAATAAAAACTGAATTTCCAAAATTTGCATCTGGAAATGGAATTCATTCACTTAGAGCAGATGATGACATAAATGCCCGATTGGCTGTCATTACTCGAAAACTTGAAAATTTGGAAACTCAAAAAGTGAATGAAGTCAATTCCTCTTCCACTATTTTAGAAAAATGTTCAATTTGTGATGATGCACAGCATTTAACCTCTGATTGTCCTGCACTTCTCCAACTAAAAGAGATGTATTTTGATCAATCTGTTGCTGTTAATATGATTTCCAAACCTTATTCTAATCCATATTCGAGTACTTATAATCCAGGTTGGAGAAATCATCCAAATTTCAGTTGGAGGAATGATCAAGGAGGAAACAATAAGGTTGGCAACAATGCTGGACCTTCACAACCAACACCTTATATGCCACCGCAGAAGAGAAGTCTGGAAGACCAAATCCAACAATTCATGCAAAGCCAAGCTGCCATCAACAATTAAAACTCTCAGGCCATCAATAACATCCGATCTCAGCTTACAAAGCTGACTACTCAGGCAAGCGCATCGGAAAAAGGTAAGTTTCCAGCTCAACCAATGCCTAATCCTCAAACTCAATACAATGGGGTCGATGAGCCCAATCTGAGACATGTGAAAGCAGTAACTACCTTGAGAAGTGGTAAGCAAATCCAAGTTCCTGAACCTAAAGAGGACTTGGTGGGTAAGCAAGCTAAACCTTCTGTTGATGATACTGTATTAAAATCTCTATC
Organism: Ligustrum vulgare; assembly: GCA_963555705.1. NCBI lineage: Eukaryota > Viridiplantae > Streptophyta > Magnoliopsida > Lamiales > Oleaceae > Ligustrum > Ligustrum vulgare. The sequence continues at coordinate 83,987,403 of OY743168.1, forward strand.
TGATGTTCAGGAACCACCTAGGCCAATAGTAGGTGCACCCCCTGCCCCTTTTCCTCAAAGATTAGAACCTGGTAATAAGACCAAAAATCAAACAGAAATTCATGAGATTTTTAAGCAAGTTAGGGTAAATATTCCTCTGTTAGATGCAATTCAACAAGTCCCTGCCTATGCTAAATTTCTTAAGGATTTGTGTACAGTGAAAAGGAAGCTAGCTGTTAAGAACAAAGCATTTTTAATTGAACAAGTGAGTTCTATCATACAATGTCAAACTCCTCAAAAATTTAAAGATCCTGGTTCTCCAACCATTGCTTGCATGATAGGAACCACTCGTATTGGTCATGCATTGCTAGATTTAGGTTCAAGTGTGAATCTTTTGCCCTTTAGTGTGTATACACAGCTTGGTCTAGGTGAACTTAAGTCTACCCCCATGATTTTACAATTAGCAGATAGATCTGTTAAGATGCCTAGAGGAATAATTGAGGATGTTTTGGTTCAAGTCGATAAATTCTATTACCCAGTTGATTTTGTTGTTATTGATGTTCAAATTACACCTAAAACTTCTCCTCAAATCCCTGTTATTCTTGGTAGACCATTTCTTGCAACTTCAAGTGCTTTAATAAATTGTAGGAGTGGTATTTTAAAGTTGACTTTTGGCAATATGTCTTTGGAACTTAACATTTTCAATGCTTGTAGGCAACCAAAAGATTTTGATGAAGTGCAGGAAGTTAATATGCTAGAAGAGCTGCTAATTGAGTTAGAAGATCCTAATGAGCAGCTTGAGCAGAATCTCGAATTGGACAGCATTCAAGATCCTTCAAAAAGTATAACAACAGCAGCTGTAAGAGCTTGGCAGCCAAACATTGAGCCTCTAAATGTTAGCCAGACACCCATGCAAACATCAGCAGAGAAGATGCCAACTCTGGAGCTTAAACCTCTTCCATCGGAACTAAAGTATGCATTCTTGGGACCTAATGAATCATACCCTGTGGTAATCTCTTCTACTCTTACTTGTGATCAGGAAAATATGTTGTTGAAAGTGTTGAATGATCATAGATCTGCAATAGGTTGGACTATAGCGGATATTAAGGGAATTAGTCCTTTAGTGTGCACTCATAGAATTTTTCTAGAAGAAAATGCTAATCCTTCAAGGGAATCTCAAAGAAAGCTAAACCCTAACATGAAAGAGGTTGTTAAAAATGAAGTTTTAAAATTACTTGATGCAGGTATTATTTATCCTATTGCAGACAGCAAGTGGGTAAGTCTTACTCAATTAGTTCCTAAGAAAACTGGGGTTACCGTTGTTGAAAATGAACAGGGGGAAATGATAACTAAAAGGGTACCTACTAGTTGGAGAATGTGCATAGATTATAGGAAATTGAATTCCATAACCAGAAAAGACCACTTTCCTTTACCATTTTTAGATCAAGTGCTAGAAAGAGTTGCTGGACATTCATTCTATTGTTTCTTGGATGGTTTTTCAGGCTATCATCAAATTGAAATAGCATTAGAAGACCAAGAAAAAACTACTTTTACTTGCCCTTTTGGGACGTTTGCTTTTAAAAGAATGCCTTTTGGTCTTTGTAATGCCCCAGCAACTTTTCAAAGATGCATGCTTAGCATATTCAGTGACATGATAGAAAACTTTTTGGAAGTATTTATGGATGATTTCTCTGTGTATGGTGATTCATTTGATGATTGCCTAACAAATTTGAAAGCTGTTTTATGCAGGTGTGAAGATAAGCAACTTCTCCTTAATTGAGAGAAATGTCATTTCATGGTAACACGAGGAATTTTTTTAGGTCATATAATTTCTGCTAAAGGCATGGAAGTAGATAAGGCAAAAGTATATTCAATTTCTAGGTTACCTATTCCTTCATCTGTAAAAGATGTTCGATCATTTTTAGGCCATGCAGGTTTTTATAGGAGATTCATAAAAGATTTTAGTATCATAGAAAAACCTTTGACTACACTTTTGATGCATGATACAAAATTTTTTTGGACTAATGAAAGCACTGCAGCTTTTGAACATTTAAAAAAGGCACTCACCACTGCACCCATAGTTAGATCACCTGATTGGTCTCTACCTTTTGAATTAATGTGTGATGCAAGTGACATAGAAGTAGGGGCGGTGCTTGGCCAGAGGAAAGGTAAGGAACCTTATGTAATCTACTATGCTAGCAGAACTTTGAATCAAGCTCAATTAAATTATACAACTATTGAAAAAGAGCTGCTAGCTATAGTTTTTGCACTGGAAAAATTTAGAACTTATCTTATTGGGACTCTTGTTACCATCTTTACTGATCACTCTGCCCTTAAATATTTGTTCACAAAGAAAGATGCTAAACCTAGACTCATTCGATGGATTTTGTTATTGCAGGAATTTGACATCTCAATTAAGGATAAAAAGGGGTGGAAAATGTTGTCGTTGATCATTTATCCAGATTAAATTCTGAAAATTCAAAAGTTTCTCACCCTTTAAATGATTCATTTCCCGATGAACAGTTATTTAGTTTGAATATTGTTCCATGGTTTGCTGACTTGGTTAATTATCTTGTTACAGGTCATATGCCCTCAAATTGGAGTGTCCAAGACAAAATGAGAATGAAAGCTATTGCAAGGGACTTCTTCTACGATGATCCATACTTATTCAAATATTGTGCTGATCAGATCATCCGAAGATGTGTTCCTGATGACGAGGTACAACAAGTTCTTAATTTCTGTCATGCTCATGCTTGCGGAGGCCATTTCTCTTCGCAGAAAACATCTGCTAAGGTACTTCAATGTGGTTCTTATTGGCCTAGTTTATTTAAGGATGCTCATACATTTTGTAAAAATTGTGAAGCATGTCAGAAACTTGGTAGTCTCAGCCATAGGAATATGATGCCATTAGCTCCAATCCTCGTTCTTGAAATTTTTGATTGTTGGGGATTAGATTTCATGGGTCATTTTCCCCCTTCTTTTGGATATTTATATATATTGGTTGCTGTTGATTATGTGTCAAAATGGGTAGAGGCTATTCCATGTAGAACAAATGACCATAAAGTTGTGCTCAAATTTTTGAAAGAACATATTTTTTCTAGGTTTGGTATGCCTAAGGCCATAATTAGCGATGGAGGAACACATTTTTGTAATAAACCTTTTGAAACCTTATTAAAGAAATATGGCATTAGGCATAAGATTTCCACTCCCTATCATCCTCAAACTAATGGTCAAACTGAACTAGCCAACCGGGAAATTAAAGGCATTTTGACAAAAACAGTTAATCCAAATAGAAAAGATTGGGCTATAAAATTGGATGATGCTTTATGGGCCTATAGGACTGCTTTTAAAACTTTTCTTGGAATGTCTCCTTATAGAATTGTATTTGGTAAACCTTGTCACTTGCCGGTTGAAATCGAACATAAAGCTTATTGGGCAATCAAAACACTCAACTTTGACTTAGATCAAGCTGGTGAATTTAGGAAATTGAAATTGAATGAGTTAGATGAATTGCGTTTGGAAGCATATGAGAATGCAAAAATTTCAAAAGAGAAAATGAAAGTTTTTCATGATAAGAGAATTTTTAGAAAATCATTTTTTCCTTCTCAGAAAGTATTGCTATATGATTCTAAGCTTCATCTCTTTCCTGGTAAGTTGAGAACTAAATGGATTGGTCCTTACATTGTGCAAACTGTTTATCCTTATGAAGCGGTTGAAATCTTGGATCCAAAAACTGGTACTGTTTTTAAAGTTAATGGACAACGTCTGAAACCATTTTTAGATAATTTTTCTGCTGAAGTTAATGAACTACCTCTGCTGGACCCTGATTCCAGCAGCTGATTTTCTTGGAACTAACTTTTATTATTATGTATATATTTTCTTTTCCTTTTTCAGATTTTATTCTTTTCTTCATTTTTTTTAGTTTTTCATTCTTGAATAATTGCTCATGTGCATAGGCCTCCTCTCAGGTACACTCTTCTCCTTTAGCTTGATTTCATTTTGAGTCGTGTCTATTATTCACTGTTCATTTTTCTTCTCTTTGAGTCATTGAGGACAATGTCTGACTTTAGTTGGGGGGGAGAGTAACTCAAATGTACTTGTTGCATTAATTCTTTTGTGATAGTTGAGCATTAAAATTGAGTACATCTTGAGTCTTGAGTTATATCTTTGTTATTCTGTAAAGACCTCCCTCCTAAAAAAAAATTTATGCACGAATTTAAGCCTTGTGGTAAGATGGATAGTCAACACATACAACTAGAGCTCTCTCAAGTTTAAGTAATTTTATTTATTCATCATGAGAGTTGAGTGATTGGTGGTTTTCTTATATTACCCTTGTTTGATATTGCTACTTCCATTGGGCATCATTACACGGATTGTGGATTGTTGGTGGTTTATATTTAAGAAACAATGAAGGTCAATGTCAAGTAAAAAACTGATCATTTGAAGCTAACCTTATAATCTTCTCTTCCCATCACAAATTCTTTCATATCCACAAAATTCCTTCATAGCCACAAATCCCTTTCATCTATTTCACATTAAAGACCACATTGCATCCAGACATTGCTTCCATAAATACATAACCATGTTTCTACTTTCAAGTATAAGTGAGGATGATTATTTTTGCTCCATATTTGAGAAATAAACGTTCAGTGCATGAAAAGAAAGAAAATTGGAGTTAGAAAGTATTTGACAGTCATTGAGACTAGAGGAGAATGTTGAATAATTATTTGAGAGGATTTCAGTTTCTAGTAAAAAAAAAAAAGTAGAAAGAAAAGGGAGACATACTGAAGAGAAAGTAAATGATGTGAAGAATAAAGTAAGCTCGAAGTGTGATTAAAAGTGAAAATTATTATCCTTGCTTATATTTTGAAAGTCTTCGATTTCTACCTACTTCTTTTATTTCCTTATCCTATCGGAAAAAAAATGCTACCATTGCATCGTATACTTCCATTGGAATTTCTTGTTCTATTATTATCACTGAAATATGCAAACCTCTTCTTCCATCACTCTTTATCAATTCTCTTGAGAACACCATCACTACCTTTACGTTGACATTGACATTTTGATCTTAAGTAGGCTTGTGGTAAGAACGGTAGAGTCCCAATGGTTGTGAGCTTTTCATGAGGTCAATATTTGCATTACTGTCATCCACATATATATGACCTTTATTGAATGCTTGAGTGATCAATTTTCAAACTCCATGAGTGACCCCCTAACCAGTTCAGAAACAAAATACACATACCCGTGAGTATATGGAGTTTATACTTGGCTTGAGTGAGTACTCAACACTGTATGTGTTGGGGTTAGTGGTTTGATGGATCGGCTTAAAACACACACAGACAAAATTTTGGGAATGTTTTTATGGATTAATTTGGATATAATGATTGATCTCTTGATTTTGCGAAGTTGATGTGTTCGACTATCTAAATTCATTCTTGACTTTACAATTGAAGTTTTTCATTGAACTAATCATGTTTTAATTCGCTTGAATTGCTAGAGACTAGCAAAAAGCTAGTTGGGGAGTGTGATTATTGTCCAAATTTACTTATTTTAAAGAAGTAAATAAATGAAAATATATAATTTTGGGATATAAATTTTGTCATTTAGAGTGAAACTTATAAAATATTCAATTTTATTTCTTTAACTCTAAATTGATTTTATTTTCTAATAATTTCATTTATTTAATTGCAGATACATTTTCGACAATTTCTACTCAAAAATTCCTAATTTAATTGACCTGAAAAAGCCCAAAATGGATAAAAACCCAATTTCCCAGCCCACACTCTCTGACGCCAAAAACAAACCTACAAACAGCCGCCCAGGACCATCTCGTCTATATCCATCCTCTGTTTTTGGTCCCAACAAAAAAAAAACCTTGGTCTCACCCTCTGCCTGACATCTCTCTCTCTTTCACCTTTCTTCACCATCTTCATGCTCCATATAACCAAAATTCTCGGTCTGTCTCTACAGCAAAAAACCAGCAATCTCTCTCTCCATTCTCTACCTCCATCAACAAACCAGCCGCAACTATCACCTTCTTCACCTCTCCCTCACGTTTTTCTGCTGGACCTCTCACGCATTCTCTCCTCTATCTTCTCTCCTCTGGCACGCATTCTGTCTCTATCTCAATACCTTCAACTTCCCAGCAGCCGCCACAACCTATCAGCTCTCTCCCTCACGCAACCAACCTTTCAGCCGCAAGCCACTCTTCCCCGGTCAGAACTCCCAGCAGCAGCTTCTCCCTCAGCCTCTGTCTTTTGCTTTCACCCTCAACCTTCGACAACCCACTTGAGCCGCAACCATTCTCTACTCACTATCCCAACAGAAAAGCAGCCGCTCTCCATCCTCTGTCTTCATCTCTCGCAACCAGCCACCACAGCAAACTGCCCCTCACATTGCCGCCAACTACAAGCTCTCTACCACGAAACTAGCCCCGCTCTCGTCCAGCAACCACACTGGATCAGCAGCCTCCGGTCTTCAACCTCACGCAACAGCCTTGGTTTTGGTTACTTGTTCTAGTTTATATTTTATTTAGATTTTCAATTGTTTAGATTGTTAGTTCATATATATTCACATTCAGATTATTGATGCTAGTTGATTTTAGATATATTTGAGTTAGTGAAATTTTATTTTCGAATTTGAATTTCGTTCGAGTAATGGTTAAGTGTTTACTTGATTTTTATTTCGTTAATTTAATTATGTTCGGCTAAGTTATATTTGAGAGGAATCATTCTTAGCTTCAATGGGTGTGTTTTAATTTCTTATGGATGAATTCTTGTTATTGATAAGAGTTTATCAATTGTTTTAAGTTTTCAAATTATTTTATTTGGATGAATGTTGTTGATGTGGTATGTATTAAATATGCACACAACATGCTCGACTAAATGCCATAAAATAAATTGATTAATTTTCTTACTCATATGTTTAAATCTTATCGATCTCAAGAAATTCATACTAAATTTATTTGCAAAGCCCAATTGATAGCGGAAGAATAATTCCACTCAAATTTCTCTTTCATTGCAATTTAATTATATTCTCTTTTTATCATTTAAGTGATTTCGAAATCATAGTTTAAAACTTGAATTTAGCAAATATTACGATACCAATAAAATCTCTAGGAAGTATGACCTTGGATTATTGCTAGGCTATAACCTGACCTCTTTATACTTGGAGGGTAGATTTTACATCGAGTCTGTTGGTTTGATTCTTTATTTCTCATGTTGTTTGGGTATTGAAATGAGGAATTTTTTGAAGTGGGCAGTGGTACTTCGTTCTTCTTCTCTGCCCCTTTTACGGGCGTTTTGGCTGGCTTCGTTTTTCTTGAAATAAAATTTGTTTATGGGCAGTGGTACTTCGTTCTTCTCTCTTTACTTCCTTTTGGTTATATGTACTGTTGAGAAGAATTTGTAAGGTTTTTGTGTTAATTTTGGCGATTTGGAAGGTTTGAAATTCCTTTTGTGACATTTCTTTTCTACCTCTTATAACTTTCGATTTCTTTCGATTTCTATGCCTACAGATCCCATGAACCCGAGATTCAATTGTGGATCTATACTTTATACGAAATTCTTTGGTCATCTTCTCGGTTTTCTTCAAATATTTATGCATATTTGGAATTGTGATTTTGCTAAAAGCCTGGAAATATAGATACAAAGAGAAATGAAGGAAATAGTCTTCATTTCTTTTCAAACCTTAATTATTTTTGTGAATTTGACTTCAAATGAAATATGACCTATAAACTTATACAGTTATACTTCCAGGTGCTTTTCGATTTTTTAATTTTTATTTTCATTATTCAGTTTCGTAAATTGCTTCAATGTGGAAATGTTTTTTTTTTTTTTTTTGACAATATTTTCAATATTTTTCGTTTTTTTTTTTTTTTTGTTGGCAACGCTTTAATGATCATGCCTTCTCTGCTAGCTAATTAAGTTGTAGGCAAAAAAAATTTGTTCGAAGGTGAATGTTTTCACATTGTTGAGAATGTTATTGTTTAATTTTTTACTGTGCATGATTTCTTTGTATTATGTAAAGAAGTTTGGTTTCAAGTTTTTGATTAGTGTCTTTGAGGGAATTTACATGTTTTTTCTATTATTTTTTGCACGATGCTTATTTATGGCATAACTTATTTGTTGATTCCAATTTATGCAACATTAAACATGGCACATTTCTTGTGATCTTATGTGAATACATTTTTTCTACATTGATTGCCCTTACGTTTTCTGTAATTTGATGTTTGTTTTGTTAATGACTTGGTATAAGTTTTGACCTCCACTTGGTTTCCAGGGTTGAGTTTCAGGATGTGCACAGACTTAGTGATGGCCAAGTTAAGCACTCTCCTGAAGTATTTAATATACAACTCAGTTGCTGTTTTCTTCTTTATTTTTTCCCTAGACATATTTTCTTTAAATGGACTAAGTAGAGATCTAAACTTCAAATTTTGTAATTTATATGCAAGAACTGCATTTGCATATGGACAGACAAGTTGTTCAGAAAATTATCTAGGAATTATCCACGGGGCTGTAAAAGATATATTTACAGAAATTGAGATGGTATTATCACCATTTGCTTGATTTTATGAAGTATTTCCATAGTTGTAAGTATACATGGATTTAGATTGACTTTCTTTGCTTGTCTTCTCAGATAATTGATAGGGAGTTTTTGGTTAGAGTTTCCTATAAGGAAATTATAATGAAGACATCAATGATCTTTTTGTTGTGGAAAATTAGAAATTGCAAATGCACAAGAGTTTGGAGGTAAGCTATTGGTAGATTATTTGAAATTCCCTTGCAATTTTTTGCAATTACAAAGACATTGAATGTTGTTCCTCTCCAGCATGAATAGTGCCGACCAAGTACTTGACCTTATTCAACTTGGGGAAGGTTTGACCCTTTAGAATAATGAAACTTAAATAACTGTTATGCTACCTTCTTTTTGAGAATTATTACATTCTTGAATTTGAACTGGTATTTTTATACGCTCTTATCTGCTAAATTTATCTCGACTTCTAAAATTTTGAAGCAAGCGAAAATGGCAGACGAACGAACAACAACTCGCGTTCACATTCTTGTGGCCATTCTCTTGCATCATCTTAGTGTCTTCCTTACGTATAGCTGGCAGGTTGAATTCTGGGTCTGTTTTTAGCAATATTGAACTTAGGCCTTGGTTTGTATATTGCTTAGTATGCTATCTCTGGGAAAAAATGCGGGTATCCATTTTCTGTAACATTTTCAGTTATCGTGGGTAGATTATTAGATGTTTCTTATTACAAGTCTATTTATGTACTAAGGGCTGAGCTTTCAAACTAATAGAAGTACAATTAGGGTAGTAAGAGCTAAGAACTAAAAGTCTTCAAAGGTTTTGAAAAGCTTAAACATATTTGGCATACAAAAGCTATTTAAAAGTAACATCTAAGCTTATCAAAACGTGCTAATTAAATTTATTTTTTTATTTTTTAAAAAAAAGTAGCCATTATTTGTTTTTTCAAGGATCAAGTCGTTATTAAGATTTTTAGGTGTTCAACTTATATGTCGATCTTTGTCGCAAGGAGATGGTGAGGACCAAGGGAGAATGTTGCTATGGGAAAAGGATTACTTCGATCTCCAGCCCTGACTTATTTTTCAACTGCATATCATGCAAATTGCAAAGACTAAGTTTTATCTGGACGTTTGATTTTTTTTACTCTATTTACATTGTTTTGTTTGGCATGTTATAATTTAAGATTATGGTTATTACCTGATAAACATTTTTATCTTGCTGGCCTATGTGTATTAAGGTCATCAGTTTTACTTTTAAGCCAAAATGCTTGGTTTTGTTTTGTTAGTAATAAGTGCATTGTCTAAATTTTCATATATCTAGCAAATCTCATTGAACTTAGATTGTATTCAGTTGCAAATAATTGGTATCTAGAGGTTTTTTACTTGATTATTCTATTTATAATTGTTTCAGTTAAGTTACTTGATTATTCTAATTCTTGCGTTTTATTTTAATACGTCCAATAGCATAAAATCAAGAAAATTCTAACTGAAAACAATGATAGAGCTTGACTAGGAGAAACACACTTGATTTTATGCTCTTGGACATTAAAAATTAAAATCAAAACTTGCAATATTGTCGTTTCCACTAGATTTGGAAAGCACTATAATATGTCCAGTGGTAGTTATACTTTACTAAGCTATATTTTTACCAGCATTACTAAAAATATCTGTTGTATATATTCATGTTTTATCATTCTATATCAAATATTATAGTAAAAAATAGAAAAATATTGACAAAGAGTAAGATCAAAATGAAATGAACTTCAATGAATGTGCTAACGTTGCTTGAAAAGGCGATTTACTAAAAAATAATAAGTGCATTTTTTTTATGAAGGTTGAAATAATTCAAAATGTGTTTGATTCTCATTACAATGGATACAATATCAACTGTGAGTTTAAACGGTGTAGGATAGTTGAAATCTGAAGTCCCACCCAATTTTCAGTTAAGAATCCTGCCTAAACTGTATTTAGCCCATTTGCGATGGATTTTGGTAAAAAAATAAAAAATAAAAAAAATATCCGTATATATTTGATTTTTTTTTTTAATAAATCCTTAAATATTTGACTTATTATTGAATTGTTTATTTAACAAAATGTTAGAAAATTCTTTCAAAAAAAAAAAAAAAAAGAGGGAAAATTGGCTTCCATGATATATGTTAGACCTTTATCGATGAAAGATAAAAATTGTTGACATAGCTTAAGTTCGGGAAAGACAATTTTTTGGTTTAACGAGCTATTTATGTGAATTTGACATAATTTGTCTTTTTTAATATATACTTTATTATACTACTTTGTAATTGACACTTCTCATTGTAAACAAACATAAAGAGGATGTCATGCGTGCATCGCACGGGTATATACTAGTATATAATATAATAGCATAGCAGGATGCCAATGCATTTAATGACACTTGTAAAATAATAATAACTAAAATATTTATTAATATACTATTTTTTAACAAAAAATTTCCAATTTTAGAAAGTTTTTTTTGGCGGAAAACTATGTGTGTATTTTGGTGACCGTTATTCTACTTTTATAATAAATATAAAATATAATCATAATCATAATATAATAATAATATATATACATAAGATTAAGATTAAGAATATATATATATATATATATATATATATATATATATATATATATATATATATATATATTAAAAATAAGAATTAAGATTAAGACTAAGCCTTTGTTTGGTCAAATCACTTTTTAATTATACATATTTTCTCTTTTCACTTTTAACCATTCTAGAAAATATAAAAAATATGTTTTTAAACAAAAAAATATTTAACAAATGTTCGCTAAAATCGCATACCGCAAGTGCACGGTTCGCGTTCAAGTAGTAAAATGGACTCGAAAAGTCCGGGTTATCGTACTCACAATGATTGATTGATTTGTAACTAAACTTGATGATTTCATTTTAAAATAAAAGTCAAGTAACAAAAAAGTTTAGTTTGATGGTGAATACTAACTAACATAAATTAAAACATGACAATATGAAAAACTAGTTAATTAAAGCAAATATACAACAATATGTAAAAGCTCGAATTAAAACTAATTATCCAAAGTAAACTGTTGACAACAAGAATTTGGTGATTAAACTAAGCTAAAAAACATGAGACAATGTGAATTTAGTTTTTATAACTATATTAATTTCTTCTTTCAAAAATTAATTAGTGCTAGTTAATCAATTAACCAAATTACATGGGAAATTCTAAATTAAACCTAACATGTATAATGGCTTGCAAATACAATACAAAATATTGACAATATTTTAAAATTACATAAACATAAAACAACATTTCTAATCATAAAAACATAAACATAAATACTCAATATCCATAAACAACTTAAAATACTTAATTAAAAATAAACTAGTCAAAAATTCCAACACAATAACATTAATCCATAATAAACTAATAATAACATTTAACAAATAATATAAACATATGAATAATACTCAAAATAAAGATTAAAAACAAGAGAATAAAGAAAACTCCCCCTTTTGTAAAGTTCTTGAAGTGAAAATCCAAGAATCCTTCACTTTGAACCAAGTTTCTCCATCAACCATTAATATCTTAAACAACACGCATAAAACATTAAATGCACTCAAAATATATGAAATTTTATGTTAGAAATTTGAGAAAATACCAAAACTCAAAAGCATGAACTACAACAAGAGGATGAAATGTAGAAGAAGAAGAACATTAAAACATTAAAACATTAATTAAACATTGTATTAAAGAGGTAAATGTTAAGAGAAAATATAATAAAAAAAATGAAAAATAGGTAAGACTTACATGATACCCTAGCAAAATCAGATTTTTGGTATTTATAATACCCTAAAAATCATCCAAAAACTCTAAAAAAATGCTAAAATATTCGTAACACAGCAATATGGGCCGAACCGGGTCGGCCGGGTTGACCTGGTCCGGCCCGAAATTTTAAAAAATTTTTTTTACTACCGCGCGCGGTTGAATTCCGGGGCCAATTTTGGCCTCGGGTCCATTCTGAGTCGTGGTTCATGCGCGCAGCTTGGTTCGAGCCACGCGTTCACGTGACTCAGTTGGAGGGTGATTTTGCAGCTTGGTCCCTTGTTTAATTGCCATCAAGTCCTCCATCTTTTAATCTCAAGCAATTTAGTCCCCAATTTTTCATATTTATTTCAAGTAGTTCCTTCTAAAATTGCACTTTTGGTCCTTCAACTTTTGAAATCTTGCAATTTGGTCCCTTGGCTAATTGCTCAGCTCGTCCGAACTTCCCGAAAGTGACAAAATGGTCCTCAAACTTGGAATCTCAGCAAAATCTTCACTCCTTTTATGATTTTTGGCATCAAACTTGAACATTAGCCTATTTAAATACAAAATATGCGTAAATTAGTAGATATTTGCTCAAAATATTCCAAAATATACTAATTTAAAGGTATAAAAAGTGTATAAAAATGCACTTAACAACAAACATAGCATAACTAACAGAATATGGGATATGTCAACATGGAAGAGGCTTAAATTTATAGATCAAAAAATAGTTTCATAATCATTTCTCTATTTTTTGGTCCAAAAAAAATTGCAAAAAAAATATAAAGAAAAACAATTAAAAACATAAAGAAAAAATAATATAAATTTTAATGTCAATCCTGTAAATAATGCAATGGCAATATTGTAATAATAAGATGGCATTTCTGTTAATACCATTAAAATACCATTTCAACAAGATTGTCAATGTTCAAAACACCAAAATACTCAACAAAAATGGTGTTGCATTGTAGTCAATTTTTGGAGCAAAATTGTGTTTTTAGCGTTTTGATCCATGGGTTGAAGATGCTCGATGTTGATATCTCAAAATATTTACCACAAAGATAGACTCATTTTTTTTATAAAAAAAAAATGGATTAAGCTACAATTTATTGAAATTTTAAATTTTCCCTCTTTTTTTCATAATATTATACCATTTGTTACTTTACCATAAATAAATTAAGTCCCTATTTGGTGGAGATTAAAATCAATTTTTTAGTAAATTTTGATAAAAATTGATGACATAGGTGGTTGGAAAGTTGTGAGTACTATTAAATCAAGATTTTAATTGTTATCAAACTGTTGGAATTATATATGCCCATAGAGTATAATTCACGACATTCGAAATAAAATGTTTATTGATTGTATTAATATAAAGTTGCGTTTGTCCATGGGTCGATATGATATTACAAATTGAGTGTTTAAGTTATTAAACACAGAAAGATTCAATTTGTGAATCGATCTAAAATTAACGTTCACGATCAGTAAATAAATATGGACAATTTATTTTGATAAGATCGTCTCAATTTTATAAAAGTCTATCTTTGACTTTGGAAATAAAATCGAGAGTACGTTTGGAACGTATTGGACGGGACAACGTGAAATTAATTTGTGACATTGACCATACAAATTTAATTTCACTTGATTATCGTACGTGGGACCTTAATCCTAATCGGATAATGGACTTCGATTACTAACTTGAAATTCTTTGAGGTATCAATGGGTGAGATCAAATTTCTGATCAATATCTCGGTACTTTGGGAATTAAAGTGAACTAACGAGGAACATATATTCGTATTATGGAATCCATCACCTTTTAGGTATGATCATAATCTCACTGGTTCTTCTAGTGGACAGTTGAATCTGAGCTCAGTAATTCGACAGTAACTGTTGAATTCTATGATGTGATGGGATCACATCGAACTGTCAGATAGAAGATGAGAGTTAAGAATTTATGAATATTCAGAGAAGGGCATTTTGGTCATTGTAACTTGCTCCGAATATTCGAGTTGATCGACGGGGGTAACATGTAAGAACGATAAGTCAGAGGATATAATTATTGATTAATTGTTTCAGTAATTTCAATTTTACTAAGAGTGCAATCTCGTTCTTTTAGTGGAATAGAACGTGTTTAATAAATTAATTTTGACTGATCAAGAGTTGATCGGGTCATAATTAATTTATTGGAGCTTAGTTTAATTGGGTCCGATCAGGTTCCCTCGGTGACTTCACTATAATGGATTTATATAGGCTTATTACATGTATTGGGTTGTGCAGAAATGGGCCTGGGTTATGGTACTAGGTCTGGTAGGGTTTTGGAGTGTAAAGAGGTTACAAATAGTCTCCCAAGACTATTTTTCTTAACCTAGTTGGAAAAGTGGCGAGACACACACTAAAGTGTGTAGTGTGTGTTTCCTCTTTACAAAGAAACCCTAATCCTAGTTTAACATAGGTCTTGAGAAAGGTGACCACACACCTGCACAGCTGCCATTGGAGAACACCGGGGAAAGCTTGAGGATTTGAAGCTTTGGTGGAATCAGGAAACAGTTGATGAAGATTATTGTAAAGCACGCTACAAAGGTAATCTTCTTAAAATCATTTTTATATGCAAAATTATTTATTCCAAGTTAAATACATAGAACAGAAAATCCTGTAACGGGATGATCTATTACAAGAAATCAATTTTTGTGATTAGAGCAACCCGGGTTCCCAACACAAACAAGGGTTGAATTTCTAACCTGCCATAAACCAAATGTACAATTTGAAGTTAAATATACCGTCGTACCAGAGCAGATAATCTAATACAAATTTTTGATGTTTCAAATTTTAGTAGATTGAAAATTGGCAAACCAGAAAGCAATTCCAAAACATTTTAAGCTCTACCCGCCAAAATTGTTTGAAATTGTAGAGACAGCATCTATAAAGAGAGCCATGTTGGTAGATTTAATCACAGCCAAAAAATGATTAGTTCATCTATTAATATTTCCATTGATTTGAATGTTTTTCCTGAAGATATCTCCTCACCCAATGATGTCATTTTACATTCATCACAAACTACTAAAATTGATTTAAATAATTTTCCGGAAGATATCCACTCTATCGACAATATTGTCCCATTGAAGGAGAATATGGGTTGTCCAAATAAAAAGAAAAAAATCATATCTGAACAAGAGGGGCTATTTTTGAAATGCTACTTGAAGAAAGTCGTGATGGAAAGATATCAAATGAATTTGTTTCGAAAGTAGTTGATGAACTCACGGGATCCGACCCCGAAGAGGTTTAAGATTCGAGGCTAAACAAGTAATTAAAGTCAAGAAAAACAAGCCAAGAATCAAGTTGGAGCCAAAATTAAGGAGAGATTGGACTCAACCAATTTCGGTCGACCGAAACTCTGCAGAGAATTTTGAAGGCAGCCTCAGTCGCATTCGGCTGAGGGTTGGTCGACCAAAAGTCCCATTTCGGTCGACCCTGTGATCGATCGAAATAATTTTGGTCGACCAGTTCGGTCGACCAAAACACTCCGTTTTACAAAAACGGGTTTTTTCTTGTAATTTTCGAATTTACATTTTTTACCCATTTTGTACATTATATACACATTTTTCATTTCAAACCTCATAACTTGGAATGTTCATATGAATTGCTCTTGAGAGCTTAGTCTTGAAGGACTCCTTTTGAGGTAAGGTTAAACCTCTTTACTCTTGTATTATTCTTGAAAGTTAATCAACTTTACTTGAGTATTTTTATTCTTGTGTTGTTGTTTATTTTTCGCCACCTTGGAATTTGTTTAGTTGATACCCATTGGGCTAGAGTTAGTTAATCTTTGAATTTTGGGTTAGATTTAAACTTGGGTTAAGGTATTTATCGCTTATTTTACAACTTTAGCTTTCTTGGGTTTTGTATTAAATTGTAGTGGAAATTTTCGGTTAATATACCGAAGGGGTTCACATCATTTGGTATCAGAGCTTGGCTCTAAAATTGGTAGTCCTATCTTTACATTTCTTGTTGTTCTTCTTGCTATTCCAAAAAAAAAAAAAAAAAAAAAAAATTGGGAAAAATTGATATGCCCATGTGTATTTGTTGATTCCATGTATTGGATATATTAGTTGTGAGTTTGTTGGGGGAATTCCATTATTCATTCACTACAAAACCTACAATTTTCAAATTGTGTACTCAAGGTGTTTGATAAATTGTCTCAAAGAAAAATACTCCATTAGTGTTTTATTGTTCAATGCCCATATATTGCCTATTACTTGGGGCTATCCAATTCCCATCATTGAGATTGTGTTATCAACATTTTATTTCATATATTACTTGCTCCATACATTGGGTAATTGTTGATCATTCATTTCTTGACACAATTGTGTTGTTGGGGGTTTTCATATATCCACATTATACACATTCAAGGTCATTCAAAGATTGAGTACAAGGTGTTTGATAAATTGCCTCATTGAAAATTTACACTCTTGTGCTTATTGCTCTACATCTATGTCTTGTCCAATATTTGTGGTTTGTCAATCAAATTGCCAAATTGTGTTCCTAGCATCTTATTCCACATAACAATTGTTCCTTTTGATTATAGCAAGTACATGAATTCTACTTGCTATTGTGTCTACTTGTTATTAACTCCTTCTTCCTTGTTTGTGATCGTTGACTTCACAAGAATTATACTTTGTAGTTTAGTTGATTACCTTCCAATGTTCAAACTCAAGATTTGAAATACTTGTTACAAAATCTTTCAACCACCATGACTAGACAAATGGAGAAGATTGGGGTGAGTTGAAAAATTTAGGAATAAGAGGGGAGAGTACATCAACTAATAGTGGTGAAGAAAATAGGGATGATAGAAGAAGGCTGAGGGATAAATTTGGGAACATTGTGTATAGAAATGGAGTTAGAGAACAAAATAAGAGTATGAATAGGAAAAAAAGAGAGTGGTTAGATGATAGGAGAAATGGAGTTGATGAAAATATTGATAGTATGAAAATGCAAAATTCATCACTCCATGGGATGAGTAAAAGTGGAGAAGTAATGAAGGAGATGAATGCTAGGCCACCACAATCTTTGGCCCATGCTAATGAGATGGAGGAACATGGAGAATATAATTTCTACACTAGGTGCCTAGTGAGTGATAAACCATGTAGTCTCATGATAGATGGGGAGTGTGACACAAATTTGGTGAGTGCTAGTAGGGTGGAGAAATTGGGGCTACCAGTTATAAAGCATCCTAAGCCTTATATATTGCAAGGGTTGAATGACTATGGGGAGGTGAGAGTGAGTGAGCAAGCTCTTCTTACTTTCAACATTGAAACCTATAGCGATCAAATATTATGTGATGTGGTTCCCATGCATACTACTCATATAATTTTGGGTAGACCTTGGAAAATGGATAGGAATGTGAAACATAATGCAAAGAGCTACCGGTGTAGCTTCCAAATGAATGGAAAAAAGGTTGTAATCCTATCTTTGAGCCCGAAATAAGTATGCAAGGACCGAATGAAGCTCAAGAAGGAATTTGAGGAAGAAAGAAAAGAAAGGGAAAATAGGAAATCACAAGAAAAATCACTTGAGAAAATTAATGTCAACACAAAAGTGAGGCCAGATGAAAAAGAGAGTTGGGGCACGACCCTAGAAAAAGGTGAGGAAATGAGAGTTGGAGCAACGACTCCAGAAAAAGGAGAGGCGAGAGAAGAACTCAGAGTTGAGGTTCCTACCTCAGAAAAAGGTGAGGGAGTGATGAGTACCACAAAGAAATTTGAAAGAAGAGATCCCACAAAAATGTTCTTTGCTCTTGAATATTCTAACGATTCCCTCCCTAGCTTGGTTATTTCTTTGTTGTAGGAAATTGTGAGGCCAACTTGTCAAGGCAACAAAGAACTCCAAAAGCATGTCTTATGGAAGAAATTCATGGAAACATTTTCCTACAACAACAAGTACAACCGAGGTAAAGAAAATGACAGAACCGATGCAACATCTAGGAGGTATATATGCTCCTAATGTTCGCTAAAATCGTATACCGCAAGTGCACGATTTTGCGTTCAAGTAGTAAAGTGGACTAGAGAAGTCCGGGTTATCGTACCTATGATGATTGATTGATTTGTAACTAAAATTATTGATTTCATTTTAAGAGAAAAGTCAAGTAACATAAAAAGTTTGTTTGATGATGAATACTAACTATCATAAAATTAAAACATGGCGACATAACAAAACTAGTTAATTAAAGCAAATGGACAACAATATGTAAAAGCTAGAATTAAAACTAATTAACCAAAGTAAACTAATAACAACAAGAATTTGGTACTAACTAAACTAGAAAACATGAGACAAGGTGTATTTAGTTTTTATAACTGCACTAATTTCTTTTTTCACAAATCAAATAGTGGTAGTCAATCAATTAACCAAATTACATGGGAAACTCTAAATTAAACCTAACATGTATACTAACTTGCAAATACAATACAAAATATTGCCAACATTTTAAGATTACATAAACATAAATCAACATTCCTAATCACAAAAACATAAACATAAATGCCCAACATCCATAAACAACCTAAAATACTTAATTAAAAATAAACTAGTCAATAATTCCAACACAATAATATTAACTCATAATAAACTAACAACAACATTTAACAAATAACATAAACATATGAATAATACTCAATATAAAGATTAAAAACAAGAGAATAAAGAAAACTCCCCCTTTTTGAATAGTTCTTGAAGTAAAAATCCAAAATTTCTTCACTTCAACACAAGTTCTTCATTAACCATTAATGTTTTAAACAACCCAAGCACAAAACATTAAATGCACAAGAAATAAAAGACAATCTTGATGAAAATGTGAGAAAATAACAATACTCAAAAGTTTAAACAACAACAAAATACTTAAATATAAGAAAACATTACTAAATCATAAAAACATTACTTGAAAATTGCATTAAATGAGTAAATGTTAAGAAAAATACAAGAAAAATTGAAAAAGGGGCAAGACTTACTTGGTACCCTAGCAAAAATTTGATTTTATCTATTTATAATACCATAAAAATCATCCAAAAACCCTAAAAATGCAAAGATCCGCGTAAAATGGTCAAATGGGCCGAACCGGGTCGGCCGGGTTGACCTGGTCCGGCCCGGACAGTTTTTCTATTTTTTTTTTATTTTAAAGCCGCGCGATCGCGCGGTTGATTTCCCAGTGACAGCTTAGTCTCGGGTCCGTTTTGAGGTCCAAGTCGCGTTCGCGACTTGGTTCGAGCCACGCGATCGCGTGGCTCAGCTGCAGGGTGGTTTTACAGTTAAGTCCCTTCCGTAATTGCCATTAAGTCCTCCATCTTTTAATCTCGAGCAATTTAGTCTCCAACTTTTCAGACTTCTTTCAAATATGTCCTTCTAAAATTGCACTTTAGGCCCTTCAACTTTTGAAATCTTGCAATTTGGTCCCTCGATTAATTGCGCAGCTTGTCCAAAACTTCCCGAAAGTGACAAAATAGTCCCCAAACTTCCAATTTCAGCATAATTTGCACTTCTTTTGTGGTTTTTGGCCTCAAACTTGGGTATTAACCTATTTAAACACAAAATATGCATAAATTAGTAGATATTTGCTCAAGATATTCCAAAATATGTAATTTAAAGGTATAAAAAGTGTATAAAAATGCACTTAACAAATACCCCAAAACTCAAACTCTTGCTCGTCTCGAGCAAGAATATCTACTAACACAAAAAGCAAATGAATGAATGATCAACAATGGTAGATAACTAATATATTCTTACTTGAGTGTAAAATTGCATGATTAATTCACAATTGTGTTTTCAAAATAATACTACAAAAAGAAGTTGAACTTATCTCATGTTTAATCGGTGTGTGTGTGCATAGTCACTTCCAATTATCACTAAGGTTCAAAGAAACATTGTAGGAAAGATAAATTTCAAAATAATACTATCCACCCTTAGTGGTCAATTTCATTCCTTACCCTCTCGTGACATTCATCCCCCCATGTTATTTCTTTTCTCCCTCGAAATGCAATCCTAGGGATGACTCTCAATTCACACATTTCTTTTTCCACTAAAGTTTGGTTATGACTTACCAGCAATCTCAACAATCTAGATATGCAGTGACTCTCCACTAGATGAGTGTTTCAACATTAAAGTTTATACCAAGCAATTCAAACTCACTATTAATCTAAGCCCTTATGCAAATACAAATGTATGATTTCTACAAACTACTGTGATGATTGTTCGTGACTTCATCACTCCCTTAAGCTTTCTAATTGACCCATGCAGTGAGATTTAGGTCGGAAACTCCCCAATTGTTTTAAGATCAAAGGGTACCAGGTTTCAAAATACCCCTACGGACTTACTAACTCGAGTCAAAAAGGCTACGAAGTGAGGTAGACTTATTAAGCAAATGCGATGATGATGATGTTTTTTTTTTTTTTTTTTTTTTACAATTGTGTGTGTACCCTACTCATTAAGCTTTCTAATTGACCCATGTAGCGAGCTTTAGGTCGGTGACTCCCAAGTTTCAAGATACTCCTACGGGCTTAATTACTTGAGTCAAAAAGGCTACGAGATAGGGCAATGCAATAATTAAAATGGGCTTAGATCTCTAGCATTTGGTCATCACTTAGTGTAAAATGAAGTCTACACCCCCAAACTTGAATACACATTGTCCTCAATGTGAAAATAGAAACAACATGTAAAGAAGAAAAGAGGTAGTGGAACTTCCCTGATTCGATGCTTGTTTGTGATGTTTGAAACTGACCTAAGCTTTCGTCGAATGCAGTTCACCCCCAAACTTGTTGAGGACAATGTCACTTAGGATTTTCAAAAAATTGTTACCTACAAAAGTTTGACAATTAATTAAAAAGGAAGTAAAGAAGTAGAGTAAATAAATACAAGTAAATCAAAAGAGAAGAAATTTGGGTTGCCTCCAAAAAGCGCTTGGTTAAAGTCATAAGCTCGACTTTTGGATTGTTCCTTCGGGAGTATTGAGGAGAAATGATGACTTTTCCTCTGGGGGTTCTCCTTCCAAGAATGGTGTCAACCTTTTCCCGTTGACTTTGGAATGTCCCTTGTCGGGATGATATAGCTCAATAGCTCCATGGGGAAAAATTTGAGAAATTGTGAATGGCCCCCACCAACGGGATCGAAACTTTCCGGGGAATAATCGAAGTCGGGAGTTGAATAGAAGAACTTGTTGCCCAACTTTGAAGTCTCTCTTCACAATGTGGTTATCATACCATTTCTTGATCCTCTCCTTATAGATGCGAGCATTTTCATATGAGTTGAGGCGAAATTTATCAAGTTCATTAAGTTGAGGCAACCTCTTCTCACCAATTAATTTTGCATCAAAGTTTAATGCTCGTGTAGCCCAAAATGCTCGATGCTCAAGTTCAACGGGGAGATGACATGATTTTCTAAAAACAAGACAAAATGGAGACATACCAATAGGAGTCTTGAATGCGGTGCGGTAAGCCCATAATGCATCATATAGTTTCCTCGACCAATATTTCCTTGATGTATTCACCGTCATCTCAAGAATTCTTTTCAACTCTCGATTTCAGATCTCCACTTGGCCACTTGTTTGGGGATGGTAAGGTGTGGCTACTCGGTGCTTCACTCCATACTTTGACAAAAGTGAGTCAAGAAGGCGATTGTAAAAGTGTTTACCTCCATCACTAATGATGAGTCGGGGGGTTCCAAATCGTGTAAAAATGTTCTTTTTGAGAAAATTGACAACTACCCTAGCATCATTAGGCAATGCCACCACCTCTACCCATTTAGAAACATAGTCCACCGCCACCAAAATATATTGATTTGAGAACGAGGATGGAAATGGCCCCATGAAATCAATTCCCGAAACATCAAAAATCTCCACTTCCAAGATTGAAGTCAATGACATTTCATTACGCCGAGAGATATTCCCACTCCTTTGGCATCTATCACATTTGGATACTAAGGTATAAGCATCATTGAATAAAGTTGGCCAATAGAACCCCGATTGAAGAATCTTTGAGGCGGTTTTGGAAGCTCCAAGATGACCCTCATAAGGCGATGAATGACACCTATCAAGAATTGCTTCCATTTCTTCCTCGGGAACACATCTTCTAATAATTTGGTCAAACCCCCTCTTGAATAAATGT
Source organism: Ligustrum vulgare (assembly GCA_963555705.1). Taxonomy (NCBI): domain Eukaryota; kingdom Viridiplantae; phylum Streptophyta; class Magnoliopsida; order Lamiales; family Oleaceae; genus Ligustrum; species Ligustrum vulgare. Next base: position 84,009,852 of record OY743168.1, read on the forward strand.
GGCTCATCCCAAAAATAATGTTTCACATCGGAAAAGAATTTCTTCTTTTGTTGATAAGAGAAATCCGGGGGAAGAATACCACTTATGTAGCGACCAAGAATTTTTAAGCATTTCATGATTATTTTAAAACCATGAAAACGATGTCGCTGCGATCTCATCCATTTTTAAGTTAACGTCACGACGCGTTCGTCTAGCCACATCGAGAAATATCGAGTTAATTCAATTTTAAATTAAATTCCGAATTTCAAAAATTTTATTATCTTAATTATTTATTTAAATTATTATTTTCAAAATCACTTTAAATTCTAAATTTCGTCACTCTCATTTTATCAGTTTCGTTCTTTCGACCCAATTCAATTCGCGTACGATTTTTCCTCGAATTACGTGCATTGATTGTCAAGACTTTCACACCACCAACCCCCATCCATCACATCAATCCAATACTACACCATACCTATCAAACCCTCTTATACACTACACAATCCAACCCATTTCAGCATCACCCTCTTCACCAACCTCTCCTTCCTCTCAACCTCATTCCCATTTCAACTCCATCCATTGCTGCCTCCAGTCAGCAGAGGTAAGATTCTCTTCCCCCTTCATCACCACCTCCATCTCCAGCCACCAATCACCACCTAGTCGCTACCTCCACGCCATTCACGCAGCCATTGCACCATCATCATCACCACCAGCCAAGAATCATCACCACCGCCAAGAATCATCACCACCGCCACCTCCTTCATCACTAACACAACCAACCACCATCATCACCAATTCCAAAACCGCCACAAAGCTCAGCCAACCCAAGCTCCACTGCACCAAACTTTAGCCTCCACCGAACCGGCCAAACCACCCCCTGCAGCAAATTTCCACCATCACCACCGGTATCACCCTACCACCACCACTACAGAACCACAACCATTTCCTTCAGCATCATCATCATCATCATCACCTCAACCACCGTACGAAACCACCACCATCCAACCGAGACACCACCGCACACACCCATCATCATCACTGCCCAATCCCAACCAAAATCAAACCAAAAACCCAAGAATCAAATAAACCCAGAAACTTACCTCTACCGCCGACCTATTCGACGGAAATCGCTATTTTGAGCCTCGTTCCAGTAACAAAAATCAATGCATTTAGTACAAATAAAATAAATCCCCGGCAACGGCGCCAAAAAACTTGTTCGCTAAAATCGTATACCGCAAGTACACGGTTTCGCGTTCAAGTAGTAAAGTGGACTAGAGAAGTCCGGGTTATCGTACCTACGAGGATTGATTGATTTGTAACTAAAATTATTGATTTCATTTTAAGAGAAAAGTCAAGTAACATAAAAAGTTGGTTTGATGGTGGATACTAACTATCATAAAATTAAACACATGGTGACATAACAAAACTAGTTAATTAAAGCAAATGGACAACAATATGTAAAATCTAGAATTAAAACTAATTAACCAAAGTAAACTAATAAAAACAAGAATTTGGTACTAACTAAACTAGAAAATATGAGATAAGGTGTATTTAGTTTTTATAACTGCACTAATTTCTTCTTTCACAAATCAAATAGTGGTAGTCAATCAATTAACTAAATTACATGGGAAACTCTAAATTAAACCTAACATGTATACTAACTTGCAAATACAATACAAAATATTGCCAACATTTTAAGATTACATAAACATAAATCAACATTTCTAATCACAAAAATATAAACATAAAGGCCCAACATCCATAAACAACCTAAAATACTTAATTAAAAATAAACTAGTCAACAATTCCAACACAATAATATTAATTCATAATAAACTAACAACAACATTTAATAAATAACATAAACATATGAATAATACTCAACATAAAGATTAAAAACAAGAGAATAAAGAAAACTCTCCCTTTTTGAATAGTTCTTGAAGTAAAAATCCAAGATTTATTCATTTCAACACAAGTTCTTCATCAACCATTAATGTCTTCAACAACCCAAGTACAAAACATTAAATGTACAAGAAATAAATGACATTCTTGATGAAATGTGAGAAAATAACAATACTCAAAAGTTTAAACAACAACAAAATACTTAAATATAAGAAAACATTACTAAATCATAAAAACATTATTTGAAAATTTCATTAAATGAGTAAATGTTAAGAAAAATACAAGAAAAATTGAAAAAGGGGCAAGACTTACTTGGTACCCTAGCAAAAATCTGATTTTATCTATTTATAATACCCTAGAAATCATCCAAAAACCCTAAAAAAATGCAAAGATCCGCGTAAAAGGGTCAAATGGGTCGAACCGGGTCGGCCGGGTTGACCCGTCCGACCCGAACAGTTTTTCTATTTTTTTTTTTAATTTTAAAGCCGCGCGATCGCGCGCGGTAAACAGCGCACAATCGTGCGGTTGATTTCCCAGCGGAAGCTTAGTCTCGGGTCCGTTTTGAGGTCCAAGTCGCATTCGCGACTTGGTTCGAGCCATGTGATCGCGTGGCTCAGCTAGAGGGTGGTTTTGCAGCTAAGTCCCTTCCGTAATTTTCATTAAGTCCTCCATCTTTTAATCTTGAGCAATTTAGTCCCCAACTTTTCAGATTTCTTTCAAATATATCCTTCTAAAATTGCACTTTAGGCCCTTCAACTTTTGAAATCTTACAATTCCGGAATTGACAAAATGGTCCACAAACTTCCAATTTCAGCGTAATTTGCACTTCTTTTGTGTTTTTGACCTCAAACTTGGGTATTAACCTCTATAAACACAAAATATGCATAAATTTGTAGTATTTGCTCAAGATGTTCCAAAATATGCTAATTTAAAGGTATAAAAAGTGTATAAAAATGCACTTAACACCTAACATTCGCTTGAATGCAAGGTTATGGTGTCTTGAATATATTAGAGGGTTGTATGATCTTAGTGTAGATTCGAGAAGTATGTTGTTGACTTGTGAAAATGTAACTTACGGTAAAGATTATTGGCATGATGAGTGCTTAATTTGTAAATGTAACTTTTTTGCATATGCCAAATTGCCTAAGTACTAAATCATTTTGTGACAATGTTGCATTTATTAAATTTTATGGGCATTATGAATTCCTATTTATTGAGAATATGCTTGATATGCCTATTTGCCCTATAAAGGAATTGTTAGTTAGGGGAGTTCATGGGAGAAATTTATTGAGGTGTCTTGATGATAAAAGGATTTCACTTCTAACATTTCTTGATGCCCCCTCATTTTGTTTTGAACAAGTTAAGGGCATGCATGCTAATAATCCAAATTTGTCAAACATTTATGAATCATGTTGTGAGCGATATCTTGATGGATTCTATGGGCATGATAATGATTTGTTTTGAAAAATTGGATTGTTTCTTTTTAAATGTGCCATGCGCGAATTGTTAGTGGGGGAGGCACATGATGATTATTTGATGGGGCGATTTAAAATCAACGGGATTTTAGGGGTATTATACGATCAATTTTATTGGCCTAATTTGAAGATTGATGTTGAACATGTTTGCACTTGTCGTAAATGCCTAACTTGCAAAATGGCTAAACGCAAGTTTTTGCCCCAAGAATTTCATACATATTTGCCCATCGTGAGTAAACCTTGGATTACTAATTCTATGAATTTCATAGTAGGTTTACTTGGAACAAAAAAAGAAAATGATGATATTTTTACGATTGTTGGTGGGAGTATTAAAATATTACATTTGATTGCATGCCACGAAACCAACAAGGTCATCAATATAGCTAATCTTTTCTTTCGAGAAGTCATGCATTTGTGCGAAGTTGGTGCTTATTTTGTGGTTGTTAAATTTGCTTGCAATTTAATTGCTTATCCTATTAGCAAGTTTTCTTCACTTAAATTTGCTTGTGATTTTATCCTATTAACTCTGTTGAACTTTATACATATTTTATTGAAGAAAGAGTTGGTTTAGGTGAGCACAAGAATGCACATTTGGTTAAGCCCTTATGCAGGAGGCTCGAGCTTCCATTTGGGGGAATTGGAATGCAATGTGCTTCCAATGCCAACCATGGAGGGAAGCATATTTTGTTTAATCCGGGCGGCCGGATGTGTTCTAATTCGTGGAAGGAGCGACCCCCCGATCAAATAAAATTCAAATTGCTACTCTGCGGTGTTGGCACATCTCAAGCACTTGGCAACGCCTACAAATTGATTTTGCACGGTGAGTATGAAATTTCAGTTACATTTATTGTGTTTGACTTTTCTATTTTTATTGTAGGTGTCGATTCGTGATCGAATCTCTTTCGAGATGGAGGAGATGATGAGAATCGCGAAAGTCCAACTTTATTGCACGAACATGTGACCCACAATGTTGAAAGATCAAAGTTCAAGGAGTTTCACGATAGTGCATTCAAGCAAGATTCGAGGTCGAATCCTTTTCAAGAGGGAGGGGATGATGAGAATCGAGAAAGTCAAACCTCAATGCGCGTGCCCGTGAGACCCATGACGAGATCCGACCCCGAAGAGGTTCAAGATTCGAGGCTAAACAAGTAATTAAAATCAAGAAAAGCAAGCCAATAATCAAGTTGGAGCCAAAATTAAGGAGAAATTGGACTCAGCCAATTTCGGTCGACCGAAAGTCATTCCGGTCGACCGAAACTCTACAGAGAATTTTGAAGGCAGCCTCAGTCGCGTTTGGCTGAGGGTTGGTCGACCGAAAGTCCCATTTCGGTCGACCTTGTGATCGATCGAAATAATTTCGGTCGACCAGTTCGGTGGACCGAAACACTCCGTTTTACAAAAACAGAGTTTTTCTTGCAATTTTCGAATTTACATTTTTTACCCATTTTGTACATTATATACACGTTTTTCATTTCAAACCTCATAACTTGGAATGTTCATATGAATTGCTTTTGAGAGCTTAGTCTTGAAGGACTCCTTTTGAGGTAAGGTTAAACCTCTTTGCTCTTGTATTATTCTTGGAAGTTAATCAACTTTACTTAAATATTTTTATTCTTGTGTTGTTGTTTATTTTCCGCCACCTTGGAATTTGTTTAGTTGATACCCATTGGGATAGGGTTAGTGAATCTTTGAATTTTAGGTTAGATTTAAACTTGGGTTAAGGTGTTTATCGCTTATTTTACCACTTTAGCTTTCTTGGGTTTTGTATTAAATTGTTGTGGAAATTTTCGGTCAATATAGCGAAGGGGTTCGCATCAGTAGTCGATGTTTTTCTATATCTAGAAGATCTATATCTCGAATTTGGCATGACACAAAATGTTCTAGCAGTACGATTGGTGATGTACCATATTTTTCTTCAAAGCTCGTTAATAGATTCCTTTTCAATTTATGTGGTCAAGGTTGGGGTCACAAGTGGGGTGCAAGTAGACTTATTGGTAGTGTTGACGTCCCGTAAGTACCCAAGGCCAGGACATAACTTAGTGGTACCAGGAAAATATTTGAAATTCTTAAGTTTAATAGGTCCAAGGTTCGAAATCCCCAGGGGATGCGTCCACCTCGATTGGAATAAATCCACACTACGCGATGAACAATATCGTGTGTTGACATCCCGTAAGTACCCCAGGGTAGGGCACCGTTAACATAAAGCCTCCCTGGTACCACTAAGCTAGGCCTTTGGAATTGTTAAGTTCTATAGGTCCAATGTTCGAAACTCACTGGGGATGCGTCCACTTCGAGTGGAACAAATCAACACTAGGTGGTTGACAATACCGTGTGTTGACGTCCCGTAAGCACCTCAAAGGTAAGGCACCGTCAACATGTAGGAAGAATTAGCCTCTTCCTTTTTTATTTAATGTTGATTTCTAAAAACCTTTGGGGAGGTTTTTGTAAATTAATCAAACCTTTGGGTAGTTTTTTTATTGGTTAATAGCACAAAACATCCATACCTTTGATATGTATTGTGCAAAACGTCCCAACGTTGTGATTTTTGACGCTAAACGTCACAACCTTTACATTTTCTTGTTGGAGACATCCTTTATGTCAAATTTAACCCCATTTCACCGTTAATTTGGAATTGAATAGTAAACATTTAACACATGTAAGGGCATTTTCATCAAAATCAAAAGCAGTCCATTCATATTTGGGTAATTGGAAAAAAAACGTCCCTATGTTTGACACTCATTGTGGAAAAACGTCCCTACGTTCATTTTTTTTTTACGAATAACGTCCCCACGTTCTTTTTTTGGCTAATAATGTCCATACCTTTAGATTTTCTTGCTGATTTGTCCCCAAATTTTACTTTTCTTTCAATTTAGTCATTCCGTATTTGATTTAAAGGTCATTGTCTTCAAACGTGTATAACTTTTGATCTACAACTCCGAATTGCACTCCATTTTTTGCGTTGAACTCCAAATTCAACCATCTTTCTTATGATGTATCATGTGCTCATTTATTAAACATTTCTTTTGACTTTTGTATAGTAGATACTTATTTTTTTAGGGCATCATTGATTAACCACCAGTACAGAAATATGAACACGCGTCGGTTGGAAAACGGAATACGCGCCGGTTGTAGCGGCGACGCATATGACGCAGACGCGTAAAGTGTCGACTTTAGGCGTCGGTTTACAACCGACGCCCAAAGTCAGTTTAGGGTGTCGGTTCTAATTTAGAACAGACGCCTAAAGTTAAAAAAAAAAAAATTAACTTTTGGCGTCGGTTTTACTATAAAACCTACGCCCAAAGTTTTTTTTTTTTTTTGACATTAGGCGTCGGTTCTAAATTTAGAACCGACGCCCAAACCTTTTTTTTTCATTATATGACCTGGACGTGACCTGCAATGACCCAGCCCACTGCAGGTCATGGCATGTAGTGACCTGCAATGACCCAGGCCACTGCAGGTCGTGGTCTGTAGTGACCTGGACGTGGCCTGCAATGACCCAGGCCACTGCACGTCGTGACCAGGACGTGGTTCTGCGATAACCTGAACATGCTCATCACCAAATATATATAATCGATATATACATAATAAAATTAAATTAACAACAATTATATTTACAAAATTGTTTATTTAAGATACAAATTAAATATATATGTAAATGCAAGTTTGATTACGCTTCGATTTACACAAACCTATGAATGAAGTATTTTGCCCATAAGTTTTGAATCTCGATTACTTCCTCCGTTGAATAATATTCTTTAAATGCCTTCAAACAATCAAAATGAATTATTAGTTTTTTTTTTCATAAAATATAAAGTCATTATTAAAATTCTCATTTTCAATGACTTATACATTTTCTAACGAAGTAAGTTGAAAGTGTTCTGTGACTATCTCATACATATTTCTCATAACATAGTAGCCACACTCCGTTGTATACCGATAGAAAATGGAGGGGTTTCATCAAAGTGATCATAATCTTCTTCATCTACTACATCACCAATCCTAACAATGCGTCTCTTACCTTGAAGGACGATTGACCACTTAGTATCGGCAGGATCAAGAACATAAAATACCTGTTTGGCTTGTGATGCAAGTATGAATGGCTCGTCTAGATAACCCAACCGTCCGAAATCCACCATAGTGAATCCTAATTCATCCACCCGAACACCCCGTCGGTTATCAACCATTTACATTGGAAGAGAGGAAACTTGAACTCCTTATAATCAAGTTCCCAAATATCTTCAATGATACCATAATAGGACATCGAGGCATCTACTGGCATGGTATCTTTAGCATTTGAAAAATTTCTTGATAGTGCTACTTGTGTCACTCCACTGTTTTGCGCCGCACTCTTATCATCTTGATGTTTAGTGTAAAACGTATACCCATTAATGTCATATGCTTCATATGACCTCACAATCGTGCTAGGAGCGTAAGCTAACCACTTTACCGTTTCAACAATGGTATTCGGTGTTTGTGACAATTCTTTCATGACTTTATCTTTGAACCATTTTGTAAATGAACGATTATGTTCATTAGTTACCCACCTTTCAAATTTTGAAGGATTCTGCTGCCTTATGATGGACATATGCTCGTCCAAATATGGATGAACTTCAGGAAGGTGTTGTAATACAAGGAGGTGTGCTTTATATCGCAATTCAACATTGGGGACGATTGACTTGCATCCAATAGTACATTTACCTTCAAGTATTCCATCATGCCTAGATTTAGGAACACCAATAGTCTCAACGTCATCCAAGTAATCAGTACAAAATTCAATAGCCTCCTCAGCAGCATAACCTTCAATGATACTGCCTTCAGGTCGAAATCGATTTCTCACATATCCTTTCAATATACCCATGTATCTCTCAAATGGATACATATACCTCAAGAAAACTGGACCACAAATCTTAATTTCTCTCACCAAGTGAACAAATAAGTGCACCATAACATCAAAAAATGATGGCGAAAAATACATTTCAAATTGACATAGAGTGATAACAATATCGGCCTGCAAATCATCCAGCTCCTCCAGATCAATAACTTTGCTGCAAATTGCATTGAAGAAAAAACAAAGTTTCTTGTATAACATGTTTTGGGAGAGTGCCTTGAATTGCTACTGGTAACAATTGTTGCATTACGACATGACAATCATGAGACTTCATACCAACCAATTTTAAGTCCTTCATCGATACAAGACTTTTAATGTTTGATGAGTACCCAGATGGAACCTTAATAGCATGCAGGCACTCACAAAGACTTGTTTTCTCTTTTCTCGACAAAGTATAGCAAGCTGGGGGTAAATAAGTACGTTTTTCCGACTCTTGCGGTGCTAATTGATCCCTTATCCCCATTTCTACCATGTCCTTTCTGACTTTAATACCATCTTTCGTCTTTCCTAGAATGTTCAACAATGTCCCAATGATGCTATCACAAACATTTTTCTCCACGTGCATTACATCAAAACAATGTCTTACAGATAAGTGTTGCTAATAAGGTAGATCCCAGAATATGGACCTTTTCTTCCAAAGACTCTTCTGAGGAGGCTTAAAAGTTTTTCCAAACGAAACATCAAAATTTTTAACTCGTTCATATACCTCACCTCCTGTTAATGGTAAGCGAGCTGTTCGAGCCTCGATTTTTCCATTGAATGACTTTTTCTTCTTGCGATAAGGGTGGTCAGTAGGGAGAAATCTTCTATGACTCATAAAGACATTTTTCTTGTAGTTTTTCAACCAAAGATCAATCATGCCTTCTTCACAAACGGGACATGTTTTAGGTCATTTGTTAGTATAACCCGACAAGTTACCATAAGCTGGAAAAATCATTTACGGTGCAAAATATCATAGCACGTAAGGTGAAGTTCATTTGAGTATATGCATCAAACACAGACACGCCTTCATCCTACAACAATTTTAAATCTTCAATTAGTGGGGCTAGATAAACATCTATGTCATTACCCCGTTGTTTGGGCCCTGATATTAACAAAGATAACATGATATAATTGCGCTTCATACATAACCAAGGAGGAAGATTGTAAATAGTCAAAAGAACCGGCCAAGTGCTATGTTGACTACTCATATTACCGTGTGGGTTCATCCAATCTGTACATAGTCCCAGCCTAAGATTTCTATCTTCGCCCCCAAACTCGGGAAATAACCTGTTAATATTCCTCCATTGAGGAGAATCAGCCACGTGTCTTAGTTTTCCATCTTCTTTTCTCCCATCGGCATGCCACCGCAAGTTCTTTGCATCATTTGCACTGGCAAACAAACGTTTAAATCTTGGTATTACAGGTAAATACCATAACACCTTTGCCGGAGGGCTTTTCTTATCACCACAATTATCATTCATGTTCTTCCGTTTATATCGTGATGCCCCACACTTTGGACATAGACGCAAGTCCTTGTAATCATTTCGATACAGTATACAATCATTTGGACATGCATGTATCCTCTCAATCTCCAAACCCATCGGGCACAACAATTTCTTTGCCTCGTAAATTGAACTGGAAAGATCGTTATCTTCCAGAAGCATCTCTCGTAACAGTTCCAATAATGCCGTGAAACTCTTATTACTCCACCTATTGCTTGCTTTCAAGTTATACAATTTTCATACAACAGACAATTTAGTAAATTTATTACAACCAGAAAACAAAGGCTTCTCAGAATCGTTGAACAAGTTATCTAATACACGAGGCTTTTCAATGTATTCCCCTTGTATATCACGCATCATTTCGTCTATCATATCATTCTCGTCATTTTCCAAATCATTCTCACAAAATATTGCTTGAATTATTCTGCTGATGATCACCAACATCGTCACCAGTGCTCGTCCTGGGAAGCATACTCTCACCATGCCATATCCATCGTGTATAACATTCCTTAAACCCACGACGAATCAAATGACTCTTCACTTGATCAAAACTACGAAACTTTCTCAAATTCTTACAATCGTAACAAAGACACAAAATCATTGTTTCACCTTTCTTTCTCTTGTTTTCATCCGCACATTTTATAAACTCTTCAACACCTTTTACATATTCATGTCTATTACGTCTGCCATACATCCAACCCCGATCCATATCAATGACCTATTTGTGAAGATATAATTAAAAATTTTTATTAGTTTTGAGTAAATATTTTTCATGATACATCCTTAAACCAACTATATATTAATATTTGAAATCAAATATGATACTTTTTTAGGTTGGAAACTTCGTAATTTTATTACAATGATTATATTTTATGTAATTATTTATTTAGTATGGTCAATTCTGTAATAGTGAAAATCACTTTAAACTATAATTTTTATTTTTTATTTACAAAATTTTACAAAAATTTCGACAGAATCTCCTCTATAAATTGGACTTAGCCGTGTAGAAAGAATCAAAATGCCACAATAAACCAAAATGTTCAACCTCGACATATTCAAAAATCAAATACAATTCCAATCAAACTTCAACATCATCAACTACTCCAAGTTTAATCCATAATCCATTCTCAATTCCTAAAAAGTCAAGCTAAGATTTCATGACTTAATATCTCATAATTTCTACTCCAATAATTAAAATATTAAAATGTATCTATATACTAACTTAAAATCAACAAAATAAATTTAACACCCAAATTTATATATATTAAAATTTAATTAACACATTTAAATATATTAACATGTAATTAACATATTTATATAATAACAAATACACACACACACACACACACACACAGAGGCAGGCTTATATACACACACACACACACACACACACAGGCTTATATATATATATACACAAATATATATACACGCACACACATATATATACACACACACATATATACACAAATATATAATTCTATAGATACATATACACACATACATATACATATATACAAAAATGAGAATCGGGTCTTACAATGTAGGACGTGGCGGCGGTAGAGGAGTGCCGGGCGGTGGAGGTGGCGGCGGGGGGTGGAGGTCCGGCTTCATGACGGTGGTGGAGAGTGGAAGAAAATCTCAAAATGAGAGAGAGAGAGAGAGTAGTAGTAGTGAAATAGAGAGAGAGGCGCGAGAGTGTATGAAATTACCCGCGGGAGTTTTTTTTTTTTAAGAACAGGCGTCGGTTTAAAATAGAAACCGACGCCTCTTCCTAAATTATAATTACGAAAATGACATCGTCCTTTTTTACACGTCGATTTTTTGAAAAATCGACGTCTTTTCCCCATTTTTTATGCTTTTTTGTACTAGTGAACGCAAATTGATTTCTATAAATTTTATTGAAATAGTGAAATTTTAATTTTAGTCTGTATTCGGCGGCTAGCGAAATTTATAAATTAGATTTATTTGACTTTTTTATTTTTTTAAGATAAAATGTTTGGTTAAAAATTGTTATATTTAGCTTCTGTTTGAGCCATATTATAATCTCAAATCACTTTGTTTGAGTCATATTATAATCTCAAATTACTTTTTGAACAACACACATAAAATTAACCAATTTTTAAACATAACAATTTTTAACCAAACATTTTACCTTAAAAAAATAAAAAAGTCAAATAAATCCAATTTATAAATTTCGCTGGCCGCCAAACACACACTAAAATTAAAATTTAACCGTTTCAATAAAATTTATAGAAATCAATTTACGTTAATCAATGATACCCTAACAAAATAAGTATCTACTATATAAAAGTCAAAACAAATTGTTTAATAAATGAGCACATGATACATCATAAGAAAGATAGTTGAATTTGGAGTTTAACGCAAAAAACGGAGTGCAATTCGGAGTTATAGATCAAAAGTTATATACGTTTGAAGACAATGGCCTTTAAATCAAATAGGAATGACTAAATTGAAAGAAAAATAAAATTTGGGGACAAATCAGCAAGAAAATCTAAAGGTAGGACGTTTTTCGCCAAAAAAATGAACGTGTGGATGTTATTCGCCAAAAAAATGAACATATGGACGTTTTTCCACAATGATTATCAAACGTAAGAACGTTTTGTGTCAATTATCCAAATATGAATGAGTTGCTTTTGATTTTGACGAAAATGCCATTGCATGTGTTAAATATTTACTGTTCAATTTCAAATTAACAATAAAATGAGGTTAAATTTGACAGAAAGGATGTCTCCAACAAGAAAATATAAAAATTGTAACGTTTAACATCAAAAATCACAATATGGGGACGTTTTGCACAATACATGTCAAAGATATGGATCTTTTGTGCTATTAACGCATTTGATATTTAGTATTTACCCCATTTTTCATCTGTGCTTTACGTGTCCCTTCGTCCAAGAAAAAGCTGTCCTATAATTTTTATTTTTTATTTTTATTTTTATTTTTTTAAAGGAGAAATTTCGCGCACTCTTTATCGTTCTGTCTCTCTCTTAGGGTTTTAATTTTCCTTTCATCTCATCTCATCTCGTCTCATCAAATTCCTCAGTAATCAAACCAAGCTTATCAAAATGGTTTGCAATCGTTTCTCTTGCAATTTGCTGCTACAATCCTCAAATTATTTCCCGAATCAGTTGAGATCTCAAATGTTAATTTTCTACTCTTGATCTTTTGCAGGAACATGGCGAGGGGAATTTGGACGCGCAAATAGAGGCGTTACTGAATGTGGAGAAGCAGATGAGGCAAGCTGGTGACGTGGCCGGCACCAGAAAGGCAGTCACTGATATTCTGCAGCTCTGCCTTGATGCCCGGGCTTGGAAAACTCTCAATGATCAGATTGTTCTTTTATCTAAGCGCCGTGGCCAATTGAAGCAGGTCTAAACAATTTCCTTAACGTATGCGTCATTTTAAATTTGTGCACATCACTACTGTCTTATTTTGTTGAATTATGATTTGTATTGTTGAAAATAAGTGCTTTTTTTTTTTCATAAGATTTGGGGGTAATTTTAGTTTAGTTTAGAGCATTCACATTGGATAAGTTAATATTTGCTAGCTAAATCTTGTCAGATAGACAAAAAAGTGAATGTTAATTGACACACATATATATACATGTTAAGTTCAGCTAGTGTGACTATCACATTGAACTAGTTAAATTTAGCTAGTGAACCTTCTATTTAATAGCCCAATGTATTTATATATACATATGCATATATACAATATATTGATACATGTGAGATTGGAACCAAAAAGAAAAACAAAAATTAATTAAATGCCACACGAGCTAGCTAAAATGATAGCTAAAGTTAGCAAACAAGTGAATTTATGACATAGAAAGATTTTCTTAGCTATCACACTAACACGTCCATCGGAGCTATAAATTTGACTTGTACCTAACATGTGACACTAACATGATACCCATCCAATGCGGATGCTCTTAGATTTTGGGTGGTGACATCTGTAGTTGACTTGTAAAACCACGGGCCATTACCGTGGGACCTAATTTACTTATTATGTTTATTTCAATTGATAGTATGTAGTTGTTAGTAAAAATGAATTGGATTGTTCGCGATTTTCGGGGAAATTGTCTATAATTTCTATGTGGAAGTTCTGAATTATTAAGTACTTAAAAATATTAAACAATCATAGTTTTTTGAATTATAAAAGAAGTGGTTTCATATGGAAAAGAAAAGATGGAGACGACAAGATAGTGGTGCATTTTATTGTCTTTTAACATATTTATGCGTCTGTGTTATTGATGAAATGTTTACTTGCTAAGTGGCAAATTCTAGCATTTGTTGACTTGTGCCTCATAATTCATAAAGAGTTCATAGACAAACCGCCAATTCTCATAAGACATCGTGATTGCCTCCTATTTGAACAGATGATTGTATAACTCGTTTGCTGGCTTTTGTAACATTAAACCATGAATAACCTCTTAATCATGAGTTCAGAATATGACTAACCACTTTCGAGTCTCCGACTCTCTCAAATTACTGGCTTTGGACTTCCAAAAGCATGCAGCTATAAATGGTTTCAATTCAGGGGTGTAATTAAGAGTGTTCGTGCACTTTTGGAGAGAGATGGTGAGCTTTTTAAAGTTGAATGAGTAAATGAGCCAACTTGGTTGGAAGTCCCAGTCCAATTGACCTTTCGGGTTGTAAATGTTAGTACGATGCCAATCATTTTTTCCCCCCTCGAAGATCATGTAAATAGAGCTAAAAGATGAAGAACATTGACCCTTAACAATTGTCCATCACGTCACCAATTGCATTTGAGAATTCAAATGAACCTCCTTGCAGCATCGCTCTCCGATTTTCCTCTACTTTTAGCTTTCTCTCATCCTGCATCTAATGGCCACCATTGGTAAATACTCTAATCACATTGAAATACTCAATATGAGCAGATCTCCAGTTTCTTTTAGCCATTCTGTCTGAATTCTAGAGAATAGTACCTCGAATTATTTTCATAGCTCCATATTGATTGAGTTTTCCATTGGAAGGTTTGATCTCTATGTAGACATCACATACTGTTGCTTGCATCTCCAAGGTGCACATTTTAATGAATATGCACTAATAATGTGCATTTCTGTATGGGTAGGGAGCACAAATTATGTTTCAATATTGTGTGCTTAATATGTATATTTTCATGACAGGTGTGTGAACAGAGGCAATTATTCATGACATGTACTGATATAACTGATTTATTGTAAAACATATGCAGAGTTATTGTTTTCCTCTGCAGTTTGTTGTGTTGATTTATTTATTTAGGAATGGTTTTATTTAACATTATTTTATTTACTTACAAGTAAATTATAGTTATTCAGTTGTAAGATTGGTATTTCCTATATCAAAACGAAGATATTTTTTCGTTTGTAGAATATTGATAAGTACGTTTTTGAGCCCCTTCCATTGTTTGAGGTTGTCTCATTTTGTTTTCTCATGCTTTAATACAGGCTGTACAAGCCATGGTCCAACAAGCAATGCAGTATATCGACCAGACACCAGATCTTGATACTAAAATAGAGCTCATTAAGACACTTAATAGCGTATCCGCAGGAAAGGTATTATTCATTCATGATTCCATGCACATATGGTTTGGATTTTTCTTATTTTGAAGATTAGTTCTCTACTAATTTCTTGATGGACACACCTTGTGGCAGATATATGTTGAGATAGAGAGAGCTCGCTTGATTAAGAAACTTGCAAAGATTAAAGAAGAACAGGGACTAATAGCTGAGGCCGCTGATTTGATGCAAGAAATCGCGGTCAGTGGATCATAATCTTGTTTATTGGTTTCTCCTTACCTTTAAGCACATTTAAGCGATGTTTGGCTGGTGTTTATAAACTGTTTATTAATGGGCAAACTACTTTTTTATCCACTCATTTCGTGAGACCTACAAGTATTACTCACTTATCCACTACTTGTTTCTATTTATATAATTTTAAATTGTTTATAAACACATCCCGTGCTATATATAAATTGCATGTAAAGTTTATTCTCTCTCCAGTCGCTCCTAACAGTGTGGACTACAGGTGGAGACGTTCGGTGCAATGGCAAAAACTGAAAAAACAGCATTCATTCTTGAACAAGTGCGTAGCCTTCTCTATTTGCCTTCATCTGTTATAGAAACTGTGGTTGGAATAAATGATTTTGCTACACATGATGTGATACCTTAATCTTCAAATCTTTGTAGGTTCGTCTGTGTTTAGATTGCCAGGATTATGTGCGTGCACAAATACTCTCAAGAAAGATAAGTCCCAGAGTTTTTGAAGCTGAGACTTCAAAAGAGAAGAAAAAACCTAAAGAAGGTGAAAGTGTAGTTGAAGAACCTCCTGTTGATATTCCATCGCTGTTGGAGTTGAAGAAGATTTACTACCAATTAATGATTAGGTATGCATGATGGTAGTTTATACTTCCCCCAAGTAATTAGTCATACTTGTGGATCATTAGTGAAGGTCTCTTAATTGGAATATAAGCACATGCCCACATGTACACGTCATGCATGCAGAAATCTTAGCAAATACACTGTGTGCAGACACAGTCAAATAGAGAGGACATCAATGACAATAAAGTCTTATTAGTCTTCATGCTGATTTTAGATTTGATGCATGTTTTGCTATTATCTTCACTATCATATGTATTACCAAGTCATCATTGCTTGAATTTGAGGGGAATTTTTGGCGTTCAAGTTGGATCTTGTTATTATCATGAAACTTCCCAGGTGTGCTAATGGCGGCAGTAGAATTCTATTGGGTACTTCATAAATCATTCTCTAGCATTCAACTTCTGCTCATACAATCAAATGCAATAATGCTTCTTTTTTCCCCAAGCCCTGTCAAATCGCTGACAAGCTTATCTGCAGAGGATTTATAATATTTCTACCTTTCATATTTATTCTATCCAGCTCCAGATTGGATCTGTTAAATTCTGAACTATGTAATGGCGTGTGTCATTACCTTGTTCAGTTCATTATTAATATGTTTAACAATCATTTATATTTTGGGCAATTGTAATCAATAATGAAATGACAGACAATTGAATCATGTTTGCCTTAGTGCTGTGGAACTTAAAATATAAGTTTAATGAGCATTGTTAATTTTGGTAACTGTTGTTGTTAATGATATCAAACACTAAGGTTGTTTTTATGTTAAATAACATTAGATGCAAGGTTCTTTACATCTAATTTTGCATACTGGGCATTTAGAACATGCCCAAAGAGGAATTTGTGTGTGTGTGTGTGTGTGTGTGTGAACTGTGAAGCTGCCAGTGCATCCTGCTTGATGACACGAATCGATTATACCCTCTCTGAATTGTGTACCTGGTTGGAAAAACTAGAATATACAATCCCTCATTTTATTTGTTTATATAACTATGTCTTTGCTTTTGTTAATCAATATTTTGATGCTATTTGATTGAATACCATTGGTGTAGGTATCACTCACATAGTAATGATTACCTTGAAATATGCCGATGTTACAAGGCAATTTATGAGATACCCTCAGTGAAAGAAGACCCATCGCAATGGATACCGGTGAAGTATCTTTTCTTTGTATTTATTTTGTTCCAATCATTCACCAGTAGTAAAATAAAATTCATTGTATGCATATTCACCTCACTTAAAATCTGTATGCCTTCTTTATAACTTTGGTGTTAATTATATATGTTACAGGTGTTGAGGAAAATATGCTGGTATTTGGTCTTATCACCACATGATCCTATGCAGTCTAGTCTTATTAACGCAACCCTTGAGGACAAGAATCTTTCAGAAATTCCTCAGTTTAGGCAAGCACCTTTGAAGTTCTTCGAACTTTCTCCTTATAATTTTATTTTATTTATTGTTTTTTTCCCTTTTTCCATTATATGTTATCCGGTGTTAATTGTTCTTTTGCTCCATCATAGATTACTGCTCAAACAATTAGTTACCATGGAGGTCATTCAGTGGACCTCTCTGTGGAACACTTTCAAAGTTGAGTTTGAAAACGAGAACAACATGATGGGTGGTTCTTTGGGTGAAAAAGCAGCTGAAGACCTCAGACTAAGAGTAATAGAACATGTAAAAAACCACGGTTTTTGTTATGCTGTGTAATTTGATCTTTTGCTTTAATAATACTATTGCTGTGTTTCATATGGCAGTTTGAATGTATCTACCTTTTTTTGAACGTGTAACTTCTATAATAAGTGTATTTCCTTGCAGAACATCCTTGTTGTCTCAAAATACTACTCACGTATATCGTTGAAGAGGCTTGCAGATTTACTATGTCTTGGCATCCAGGTCTGACTGCTTTTTTAACAATGATCATTTGTTATGATTTCCTAATAGAGCCATCCATTAAAATTTTGCTTTAAGTTGTATGCTATCTGTTAGTGATTTTTCTTCCGTTTCTCAGATTAAGTTTGAGGTTATAATAATTTTTTTAATTTATAAATTATTATATTGCACTATTTTTAAGATTCGACCTTCATGCCCTATAATTAAATGGAATAAACATTTAGAAATTTCTTGAATTAGACTGAGGAATTGAGGTTATGAGCTAGTATAACTTGCATATTATCTTTTATGATTTAGTCATTTTTCATAAGGCATGCCCAGCATTGTATATATGAAAAAAGATCATTTAGGCACATTTATAATCCACATTAAATGTAATAATTAATCTCAATATTTCCCATATTATTTGCTCTTTATTTATTTATTTCTATGCTTGAAGATGGAAATTGTCCATGTTATTTTTTCTATATTATAATCACATCTCCCAGCAGGAAGCTGAGAAGCATCTTTCTGAAATGGTTGTTTCCAAGGCATTGGTTGCAAAGATCGATAGACCTGTTGGTATAGTGTTTTTTCAGACTGCAAATGACAGCAATGACACTCTAAATTCATGGGCTATGAACTTGGAGAAGTTGCTTGACCTTGTTGAGAAGAGTTGCCATCAAATCCACAAGGAGACGATGGTCCACAAAACTGCACTTCAAGTTTGAAAAATTGTGTAGGAGGCCGGCTCTGTTCATTGAGAACACATTCTTGAGTTGGAATGTTAGTGAGCGATTTGATCTGTGTTCAGAGTGATTCTCTTGAACGTTGCAATTTGTACCGTTTTAATGCTCAACAGGAAGTGGGATTGGACCCCTGTTGCTCCTTCGGACTGCACTTTCTTCCTGAGTCTTTTGTGATGTTATATTACCATTTAATGGTTCATTAATTTGGACAATTAAAATTCATGCTTGCTGCTGAGAAATTAGCAGGTTCATAACGCTAGTACCTGTTTGTGCACTGGCTCATCTTTCAGTTTTAAATGTGGAACTTGTAACAATAAAATGTTGACAGTGATATTACCTTATGAAAGACGGACCATTAACTGAATATATTATCAAAAAAAAAAAAAAAAAAAAAAGCTTTTGCAAGAATATGGGAGTGATTTTGCCCGTGTTTAGTAAAAATTATATTTCCAGCAAATTTTGATGAAAGTTAATAAAATGTTTGATTGAAAAGTTGTGAATTCTAGTCAAGCAAGGACTTCATCTTTCCTGTAATTGTTCATTTTTTTGATAATATTTCCACGAGTATTGGGAACTTGCAAATGAAGCAAAGGTACCTCTTAACTTGTTGCTCGGCTAAGTCAAGTGCAAAATGATAATTTTATCTTTTATGCAAACTTGGGCACCGGCATTTCTGTGTTAGGATTCTGCAATTGATGCTGAGCTTGAAAGTACAAATAATAGGTTCAGCTGAAGTCGAAACCAAATGATGAGAAATCATGAGTTGAGATGAAGTTGAAGTTGGGATGAAGCCAATAATGTTTAAAAAAAAAATGATTTATAATAGTAAATTTTTGAAGAATATGTGGTTAAAAAGTAGCGAGTCTTTTTAGAATTTATGCGTAGATAGAAAAATGTATGATTGAAAATGAGGTTTGCATTAAGAATAATTCTACTTGTACAAATTGAGGATGACAAACTAGTTTACTCCCCCTTCACATGGAGGGGGATCCACTAATATTATATTATTTATGGACCCTCTTCTATGTGAGGAGAGAGTAAACCGATTTGTCATCAAGTTTGTACAAGTAGCGTATCAAACTAGAGAAATCTGATGGTAGCTTAATCAAATGCTCGGACAGTAGTATTGAACGCCTGCAGCCAAACCAGAACTCTACTTACATTGTTGTACGGCCTCCGTCTCGCCTCTTGGTATCTTCTATTTCTTCTCCCATGCTGTAGACAGAATTTTTAAAGCATTTGTTTGAATTTTTCATACAATTTTTGTACAAACCTCTTAAACTACAAATAAAATTTATCTCAACTATTATAACAGTCTTACCATCTTTCAAAGCAAATTAGAGAATCTCTATCCGAATAATACTAAATTATAGGGAGAAATAGCATTGGGGATTACTATATCTAAGCTAACTAATGTAAACTATATTAAGGATATTCCAAAGTAATTATGACAGTTTATATGTGGTTATGGCTTCACTACCTTTATTGAAAGCCTTCCCACCAGTACAATTCTACAACTTTTGGGGTCTAACGACCAAATAAGCATAACTACCAAAAATTAGCATATAACCCATTGAATCAATTTCTACAACTCGCCATAGATGTAATAAACTTCACAAATTAGCATATAACGACCATACTCATGGACAACCATGATGTTCGGGCATCGTACAAATTGGCCTGGAGCGGCGGACTGCATTGCGGTGCCAAAACATAGACAGGTCACATTAGGAGTGGGGATTGAGGAAGTGGAAATTACACCTACTCTTACTTTCAAATTACCAAATTCAAATATGAGATGAAACATGTATAAATATAAATATCAGGTTATAATTAAAAAATTTATAACTAATTGATAAGTTAGAATAAATTAAAATTAAAATAATTATTCAAACACATCTCAGTGACTCAGTCATAAATCACTTTCAATCCAATTATATCTCCCCCCCCCCACCCCCCCCCTCTATAATCCACCATACACCAATAACGGCAGCTCTCCCATCCCATAGCACACCCTCTCCTACAAACAGAGCTCTAGAGACTCCTTCACCCACAGCCACACCCCGTGCCTCCGGTCTCCGCCTCTACTTCCATCGTCACCGGCCGTGCCCTCACTCCACTGCTTTAATGTAACCAACTCTTACCTCGTTCAGCGGCAACGCCCCTCCATTGCACACGCCCTCGGACTCAGCCAATGCTTCGAAAGTCTCATGAAAGGCCTTCGAGGTAACAGTGACGAACCTCTAGAAGCGGCGCCGTTGCTAAATCTAAGTAGTGGCCCCTTCACACGGATCTAGAAACCACGCCCCTGTGTGGTGCTCCTTCGAAATCAAGTGGGGTTTTGCATATTATTTGTGTTGATGCTCGATTTACTGGTGGTGATGTCGACCTGAAGAAGCGGCGAAAGTGGTGGTAGTAAGGGAAGGGTTAGGAATGGAAACGGGAAGGATATGGGGTGAGGATGCCTTTCCCCGTCCCTGCCTCGTTAAAGATTTACCATCCTCGCCCCGTCCCCATTTAATCGGGGACTGGGCGGGTCGGGGATGTGTAAATCCCCGTTTACATCCCCATTTGTTACTAATTTTTAATTTTTTTAAGTTCTAAAATAATTGTGTACAAATAATATAAGGTAACATGCAAGAACAATCATAACATTTTCTAAATCTAATAATTTTTACACATCCTTTGAACATTAATCGAATATATATATGTTCATCTTTGTTTGTGTCTTTAAATTTTAATAGATATTGTTAATTGGGGATGGGGATGTGGATCGGGGGACATGGCGGGGATGGGGATAAGATGACCATCCTCGTCCCGGGTTCAGGAATACTATTTCATCCCTATCTCTATCTTTGTCGGGGATTCTCTGCCCCGTTTGGGACGGATCCCCGTCGGGTTTGAATATTCCCCGTCTCGTTGTCATCCCTAGGAGGGGTTCTTGTGAATTGAAAACGATGGTTGGGACCGGAAATCATGGTGGTCTTGTGACCTAACCGTGCAGCAGCGACGCTGCTTCTGGTGGTATTTTTTTATAGCAACGGCGCCACTGCTTTTCATGGTGATGAAGGTCGAGGCGGCAGATGTGGCGATAATATTCAGGTATACCGTAGTGGTGGTGGTGTGGTTGATGAATTTTGGTACTTGAATCTAGCAACGACGTGAGTTTTCTGGTGGTGGCGACGATGTGAATATTCAAGGACACAACGTGGTGGCCGTGAGATAGTGGCCGAGGCAGATCTTAGAATTGTGACCTAATATTTAAACGTGAAATTAATTTTTTTTATGATCTATACAATTGTGACCTAATAAACCTAAATCGATGAGTTTGACATTTTGTAATTGATAATCCGTTACACTGTGATTTTAAAAATTTGTGAGTGTGACCTAAACATAAGCTCGATGATTAACTTTAAAGAAAGTTGTTCGCATGACCTTAAAGATGGTGGTTGACCTATTGTGATTAAAAAAAATGGTGGTTGTAACTTGTTATCCCGACTAATTGTGACCTTATAACCCTGATTTTAGACTTGTGACTTGAGATTCGTAATTTGTGACCTGAGATTTTACAATATTGTAACCTTAATATTTGTAATTAATAAAATATTATTAATTATTTAATGATTAATTTATCTTAATTACAATCTGATTTTTGTAATTATATATGTTTCACCTCAATTTTGAAAGTTGCATTTATAACTACCTTATTTATGTATTTTTTCCTTGGGGAAAATGGGGGAAAATTGGGGGCTTGTTTTTGGAAGAAAATTGGATATAAAGTAGGCTGAAAGTGGGCTACAAAATGGGTTAAAAACCATACCTGATTATACTATGTTCAGGACTTGACTAGACTAATGTTTGGATCTAATTTTGGACTTAAAAAAATTGGATCACAACTGGATCTGGCCCTAGCTACAGCCCAGTCCATCCAGGCCTCGATCCGCCCCTGAATTTAAAAATAACACCACACCGCATCATTGAGAAGGAATCTTTAGCAAACATCACAAGTTAAAAATATACTTCTCATTGTGTGTGTGGATTTATGGATGGCAATGGGTCGGGTTCGGGGCGGGTCAGGGCCATCTCGCCCCGGACCCGAAAACATGTAACCCCGTCCCGTCCCGCCCCGACCCGCGAGCGACCTTCCACCCCGCTAATGACCTGAAATTTAATTTTTTTTTTTAAATAAATAAATTGATAATGAAATTTTACGTGAAAAATTTAGGCATTGAACTAGTTAGAATTTTTAAGTTTGAACTTTAAAAATAATATGTACATATTTAAAGAAAAAAATTAATAAACAATATAATGGTATAGTGGTTATATATTCTCATATCTCTAAATTCCACCAAGGTTCAATTCTTCTGAACTTCATCAAATTTATTTTAGTTTCTCATTTCATTATTTAAATAAATAAAAAAAAAATTACCGGATCACGGGGCGGGTAATTTTCGGGACGGGTCATTTCGGATCTTTCGAATTTTTTTGCCATCCCTACGTGGATTACTCATTGCGGTTGGTTAGAGGGCATACCATCTGCACCATTTTAGTATTCTGGTCGTCAACTATCGCCTTGGTACATCCTGCAACTAATGAAACCTTACCATATAATTTATAAACAATTTAATTAGTCATGTCAAAAATTTCGTTATCACATAAACAATATTTAGGGAATGATGGATGATATTACAATTTAAAAAATCAGTGATTAATAGGGAAATTTTAAAGTTCAGTAAACTCATGAAAACTTTAAGGAAAGCTCGATGTTCATTCTGATTATTAAGTACAGGTTCAATGACCCAATGAAAACTTTTAAAAATTTAAAAGTTCATTCAAATAAAAATTTTGTCTATTATATTATTCGATATGGTCTAATACAACATATTAAATATACTTTGATTGATTTATTCTCTTTCTCGATCTTTCAATTTTTACTTTTTGCGAAAAATAATGACTTAAAAGTATAATATCTAGGTATTATCAAAGGCGAATCTAGTACTTGACCCAAAAAAAAGGGTTATTTTGAGCTAATATAAAAAATCATATAAAATTATTTTTTTGCGTATAAAAAATTAATGGACTTGGGGTTGACGTTGTTAACTTCGCCACTTGACATTATTAACATATCATTTAAGAGGTTTTGGCCTGTCTTAGGAACTTTAACATTCAGATGGACGAAAATTAAAGATTTATATATCCTATAGAAGTGTAAGATTTTTCAAATTTTATGAATTAAAGATCGAAAATTTATTAATTATTATTTAAGATAAGTCGACACTTAATAATATGAATGGTCACTGGATTTTCTTTAAATTTTACACTAGCTCAATGAACTTTTAAATTCCCTCCATTAATTGTTGAACTTTGTAATTTTATCCATCACTGACTCAAAAAGCTGTTGACACTGTTAATGGAACTATTAAAGTGACTAATGGAATTGCTATGTGGCAATGTTCTTTTAGCCACGCCAGAGATTTCGTCAATTGTTAAAGTGGTGATAGATGAGATTACAAATTATAAAGTTCGGTGATTAATGAGAAAACTTTAAAATTAGCTTATGCTCATGCATCGTTATTTTTATGGTAATGTTAGCGTGTTAGAAAAAAATGGGTGAATTACACAGCACAACCTTAGAATAAGAATTACATGCTGAGAGACAAATATACCATTTCACTAGTCTACAAGGAACTCAGACATAAAACAACTACCAAGCAAGAGGTAAGTGCAGAAAGAAACATTACACTACATGTTAGCATTTTCCACAGGTCCAACAATGAAAGTAGTAGTCTTGAATGGTGAAATCTTGTATACATGTAACTTTCAAAGTTTCAATAAAGCTTATGCTTTGTTTTACCAAATATGGCAAAGGCAACAATGACTTCATGAAATTGCTCCAACTGCCTGAGATTGGCCACATGAACATCAAGCACAATACCAACGCGAGGTTAGCATCCCTTGACAAACCTGGAAAAGGAAATGTACATCAGGCCCATGTTTGATTCTCTTTTTTCAAAACCTCTTTTTTTTTTTTTTTTTTTTTTTTTTTTTTCTCATATTCGTTTTCAACCATACATTTACATAATAAAATATTTTACACATAAATCAAGATAATTTCCCTACTTTTCAACAACACATTCTCTATAAAATCACTATTCAAAATATCAAATTCTATTTAAAATTTACATCAAACAGGAGCTAGATAAAATATATAGAATCATACATTAAATGTTTTGAGATTGGAATATTATATTTATCACACAATGGAATTATATGATGTGAAAAATTACAAAGGAGTAATACTTATCTATACTGCAGTAATTGACTCTTATATATCTAAAGGAGACTTTAGAGATTCCCCTAAAATGCATCCAAATTGGTGAGTACAATCGTTGTGTACCTTGTTTGTATAAGGGTGCACAAGAACCTTAAAACAAGTTCCATATATTATTGGTGGTCATTGTACACTCTGTAACACTAGTTAGAGATATTAATGGAGACGGTTATTCTATCTATTTTGATATTGAAAATCAGATTTTAGAGTATTTACATACTGAAGGACTCCTCCTCTACCAAATGTATAGATCAAGTGTTAGTTTTGTAGAATAAATGGTATTTATAGCTCATTCGCAGAGGTGACCATGAAGGTGTGCAGGTGGTACGACCGCACAGGGCTTCAACGCTATAGGGGCACCAAAAAATATTTATTATAGGGTACTCAAAGGAAAAACAAATGATTATAGGGACAAAAAAAATTTCAAAAATTTTTTATAAGGCACCGAAAAATTTTATTTTAATTTTCCTTCAAAAAAAAAAAAAAAGTTTATAATTGGAATAGTTTTATTATAAAATAAGAATGAGACCTTTCACTTTCCATAATTGAGTAATCTAGCTTCCTTTTCTCCATTCTAATTTCTTGTCTACCGATTGTTTTCATTTTCCTTTCATTCCCACTATCAATTTACCATTTAGCTACATAATCCCTCCAAGGCCCAAATTCTAATCAGTGATATTGTCGACTTCTTTGCTCATTCAAATCATTTCATTTTTCATTCGCTTTTGCATTTGCTCCACGTTTGAGTTCCCAATTCAGGTACAAAAAAAGGGGTCAAATTCGAGTTTTATTTCTAAATTCTAATTTTAATTAGATCGTGTTAGTTATTATAATCTGTTCATTTTTTGTTTCTATATTCTAAATTCCAATTTTGCTCCACTTAATGTTGTTCTCTTTTTTTTTTCCCTTGGTTTTAGATTGTTAAAGGCAGACGACAGTGCACTTGTTAAAAGAATCTGCGATTTTATACTTTAATCAAGTGTTATACTACTACTTTTGTGATCTTATTTGGCCAATCATAGTTTTAACTTTTACGGTTGACATATAATTTGAAAATGCATCCTAGAAAACAACAATCGAGATTTGAAAAAAGAAAAAGAAAAAAGAAAAATCGAGGAGTTGATAGAATCTCAAAAAGGTGCTCTTGACAAATTAGTTATTAAAGAAGCCAATAATGTATACCAAGTGCTTAAAAATGATAAAAATAAAAGTGATGAAAATGAAGATGTTGAGAAAGAATTGATACTAGATGAAAATGATAAAAATGAACATGTTGATGATGAATTTCCTAAGGAAAACGATATTAATGAAGATGTAGATGGTTTAATTCATGATAGTTCCATTCCCCTCAACATTTATGACCCAAGAATTTGGGATAATCTTGGCCAAAAATCTATAGATTTGTTAGTGATAAATGGTCCTACAAGAGATCTCTCAATTGAAAAGGGTCCTAAAGATAATTTGTCTAGATGTTTCTCTTCAAGCTTTTACACTCGTTATTTATCAAATGGTGAGAAACGTGATAAACCATGGTTGGTGTATTCAAATGATCTTGATAGAATTTTTTTTTTGTTGTTGTAAGTTATTTAAAAAAAATGTTTCCAAAAAGGAAGTCGGTTGATAAATGAAGGATATAATGACTGGGAACATCTTAGCATCAGACTTAAGGAACATGAAATTAGTAGTGATCACATCAACAACATGGCTACTTGAATTAATTTACGTGTCATATTGGAAAAAAAATGAAACAATTGATTATTGATATAGAAGTTCAAGAACAAATAAAAAAAGCGAAACAACATTGGAAGGAAGTATTGAAAAGAATAATTTATGTCGTGCAATACCTAGCTAAAAATAATTTGGCTTTTCGTGGAACGAATGAGAGACCTCTTGATGATAGTAACGGGAATTTTTTAAGACTGGTTGAAATGATTGCAAGCTGCGATCCAATCACGAAAGAGCATCTACGACGTATTGAAAATAATGAAGTTCGATATCATCATCTTTCACATAAAACTCAAAATGAATTGATAGCTTCGTTGGCTTCTGAAATCAAAAGTGCAATTATTAAAAAAATCAAAGAGGAAAAATATTTTTCTACGATACTTGATTGTACTCCAGATGCAAGTCATCAAGAAAAAATGTCTTTGATCATAAGATGTGTAGACATATCTAGTAATCCGATTAAAATACAAGAATATTTTGTTGAATTTTTAAAAGTGGACAATACAACTGGTCAAGGACTTTTTGAAGAATTACAAAATGCTCTAATAACTCTTAATCTTGACATTAGTTGTGTAAGAGGATAGGGATACAATAATGGATCTAACATGAAAGGTAAGCACCAAGGGGTTCAAAAAAAAACTACTAGACATAAATCCTAGAGCATTTTATACACCATTTGGATGTCATAGCCTTAATTTAACACTGTGTGATATGGAAAACTCTTGTCTTAAAGTAAAAGATTTTTTTGGAGCTACACAAGGTATTTATACTTTATTTTCTAGTTCTACAAAGAGATGGAAATATTGAAGGAAAATGTTAAGACTAATGTCAAGCCATTGTCGGCTACACGATGGGAAAGTCATGTTGAAACTGTAAACGCAATTAGATTCCAAGCTCCTGAATTAAGAGAATCTTTACTTGAAATAGCTAAACTTGAAAATGACAATGATGTGAGGTGTCGAGCTGATGCATTGACAACTCTTTATGTTGGAAATTTTGAGTTTTTAGTCGCTATGATTATCTGGTATGAGATTTTGTATGCTGTTAACTTTATTAGTAAACATTTTCAACCTAATGAAATGCTTAGTGACATTGCTATTGATGAAGTGAAAGGACTAATTGTTTTTTTCAAAAAGTATAGGGAAATTGGAATAGATGATGCTATAAATATTGCTAAAGAAATTGCTACTGAAATGAAAATTGATCCCCGTATTTCAAGTGAAACGTATTATTCGTAGGAAGAAACATTTTGATGAAAATGCTTCTGTAGAGTACACACAATCACCTGAAGATGCTTTCAGAACCAATTATTTTCTTTATATAGTAGATCAAGCAATTGGTTCACTTGAACGAAGGTTTGATCAGTTCAATGCATATGAAAAAAACTTTGGGTTTCTGTTTTCTCTGAGAGGTTAAATTCATTGGATGATGCTAATTTGAAAGCATGTTGTGAACATCTTGATGTTGTTCTAAGACATGAAAATTGTAGCAATCTTGACGGCCAAGATTTATTTCAAGAGTTAAAAATTTTGAGCAATCTTTCACTAAAAGAAACAAAGACGGCTTTTGATATTCTGACCTATTTGAAAAGATTAGATTGCTTTCCAAATGCATTTATTGGTTATAGAATACTATTGACCATTCCTATTACTATTGCACCTGCATAAAGGAGTTTTTCAAAATTGAAATTATTAAAATCTTATTTTCGTTCAACCATGTCACAAGAAAGATTGAATGGACTAGCTTTGATATCTATTGAACAAGATTTGCTAGAAAAAATTGATTACAAAAGTTTAATTAGTGAGTTTGCTTCTAGAAATGCGAGAAAAAATATTTTTACATGATTGTTGCATTTCGAGGATTATTCACAGTTTTTGTTGGTTTTTATTCTAGGGTTTGCTCATGTGGAGTTGTACGAAAGTGGTTAATGGCTTGGACAATGCTTTACTTCTGAAAAATGCATTTTTTAGAAGTTTCAAAGGTACTTTTGAAATTTACTTGTACTTTTCTTTTTAATGAAGAGTAAAAAATTAACAATTATTTAAATGTCACATTTTGCAATAAAATACTAGTATTGGAATGTATAATTTAATATTTCTTAATATGTTTCTAAGTTAAATGAAGGGACACCATTTTAAATTGTAGCACATGTCATCCAAAATCTCAGGGCCGGTTCTGCTCATTCGTCAAGTGCAAATTACTTAAAGATTAGGAGGAAATTAACTCGGGGACCTTGTGACTCGAGGAGGAGATCATAAGGTCCAATATTTTGGCCATTGCAAGCCCTCGCCATACAGGTGAGTTGATTCTCACCATTTTATTTTGGGGTATTAACACAAATACCCTTATTTTTTGATCATTTACAAAAATACACTTTTAAAATTTTTAGAAAGTAAAAATACTTTGTAAATCTTAGGTGTCACTTTTTAAATATTTTTTAATAATTTTGTCACTTTTTAAAAAAAATGACATAATGTCACTTATTTTTAAAAAATTGATATATACGTTACTTTCTCAATCAAACATAAATTAAAATCTTAGAATAAATTCATGACTTGTAAATTTTATTCAAAATATTGGAATAATTGTTCCTTTTACATATTTTTTTTTTCACTTTTTCTTTTAACTAAAAAGTGACAATTTGTCACTTTTTTTCTACTTGAAGGTCAATTTCATTTTTTTCAGTATTCATCATTGGTTAACAAATTACATAAGTCCACAAACATTAATAGATACATTATACAATGCCACTTTTTTTCCTTATCACTTTTTATTTTAACTCGCTTTCTCTTTTATAATTAAAAAGTGATACAATGTCACTTTTTAGTAAAACAAAGTGATGTTTTGTTACTTTTTGCTACTTGAATGTTACTTTTTCAAATTTTAATAAAAAAGTGACAAAAAACACAATGTCACTTTTTATCACTTTCTTAATAAAAAAGTGACATAATACACAATGTCACTTTTTATCATTTTATCACCTTTTTTTTTTAAGAAAAAGTGACCAAAATGTCACTTTTTTTAAAACTAAAATGTGATACAATGCCACTTTTTTTAAAAAAGAAAAATTGACAAAATACCACTTTTAAAAAAAAAAAAATTATACTAAAAAAGTGACATTGAGTGCCACTTTTTTGAAACGTTTGTCACCCTTTTAATAATTTTCTCACTTTTTTTTTAAAAAGTGACGCAATGCCAAATTTTTAAAAAATGTGACACAATGTCATTTTTTCTTTGAACTAAAAAGTAACACTTTACTATTTTTTCTACTCGAATGTCACTTGTTTAATTTTTGCAATATTCATTACACTATCTCAAAAAAATGGCATTGTGTCACTTTTTAGATGAAAAAGTGGAAGGATGCGACTTTTTTTTTTAAAAAAAAAAGTGACAGTATGAAACTTCTCCAAAGCTTTATGTCAACAAGCATTTTGCATTCACCAACTTCACATAAAAAAGTGGCAGAAGTCGACTTTTTTTTTTAAAAAAAAATGACAGAATAACACTTCTTCAATAGTGATGTCAACAACCACCTTACATTGACCAACTTCACATGAGAAAGTGGCAGTCTGCGATTTTTTTTAAAAAAAGTGATAGAATGACACTTATCCGATGCTTGATCTTAACGAGCACCTTGCATTCATCAACTTTACATCAAAAAGTGGCAATCTGTGACTTTTAAAAAAGTGACAGAATGGCACTTCTCGAATGCTTGATGTCAACAAGCACCTTACATTCATTAGCTTCACATGAAAATGTCGTAGGCTGCTACTTTTTTCAAAAGGGATAGCATGGCACTTCTCGGATGCTTAATCTCAACAAGCACCTTGCATTTATCAGTTTCACATGAAAAAGTGGCAAGTGTGACTTTTTCTAAAAAAAGTGTTAGTATAACACCTCTTCGATGACACCTTGCATTCATCAACTTCACATGAAAAAATGGCTGTCTGCGACTTTTTTGTAAAAAAAGTGATAGAATGACACTTCTCCAATGCTTAATTTCAACAAGCACCTTGTATTCATCAGCTTCACATGAAAAGTGGTAGGTTAAGAACTTTTTTTTAAAAAAAAGTGACAACATGGCACTTCTCTGATATTTGATCTCAACAAGCACCTTACATTCATCAAACATGCCCTTTTTCACATTACCAAATATGCTCATATTCTTTATATTCTTCATCCCCTCAGGTTGGAGTTTGGTGCAAATCAGTCAAGCCCAACTTAAAAACAATCAAGTATAAATTAAAACTTAGACTAAATTCATAACGTATTAATTTTATTCAGAATATTAGAATAATTGTGCCAGGTTTTAAAAAAGTGACACAATGCCTCTTTTTTTTTTTTTTTTTTTTAAATAATGTCACCTTTTATCATTTTTTTCCTTGTAAAAAAAAGTTACAATTTGTCATTTTTTTTCTACTTGAAGTTCATTATTTTAATTTTTACAATATTTATTATTGACTAACAAATTAAACAAGTCAACAACCACTAGTAGATATATTACACATTTTTCATAAACAAACACAATGTCATTTTTTTTACCTTTTTTAATTAAAATGTGACATAGTATCTTTTTTTTTCTTACTTGAATGTCACTTTTTCAAATTTTACATTACTCATTGACATTCTCAAAAAAGTGTTATTGTGTCACTTTTTCTTTGAACTAAAAAATGGCACGTTGTCTTTTCATCACATATTTTAACTAAAAAGTGACATTTTGAATGCACATTTTTCAATTTGCAATATCAAATAGGGACTAATGCGAGTCGGTAACATTGATGGCAACAAAATGATATCACGTGCTTTCTTTGTTTTCAGCAAAACTCATAAAATGTATTTTAAACGAGCCATGAGATAAACATAGATCATTTCAATAAGGAATTGCTCCAGAACATTTTTAATTAAAAACTTAAAAGATAGAATCAAATAAACAAGGATAAAAGTCTCAAAATCAAAACTCGGAAAAAGTGTGGCTACTAGAAATCAAAATGTGTAGTGCTGCCCTCAATCCCCAAAAGTCACCAGTGCGTGGCTGCCTCAATTCTCAATTAAGATTTGTCTGCTTTTAGTCCTTCTCCATTCAGTCTGCTGCTAGGTCTATCTCGGGAGATTGATGTAGAAGAGAGAAAATTGGAGTTGAGGGGAAAAAGGGTAGGCAGGGACTGCTGGTGTGATATGGAGGCGAAGATAGAATAGAGGAGCGGGCTGTGTGTTGGACTGTGTATCTGAGATTGGGACAGGGGAGATTGGAATTCCATCCCTTTAGGGAGTTCTTTGCATCTGGATCTCTGGACACAAATCTTAAAATATGAGATATTAAAGGAAAGGGGTTTTGCATACATGTAGGAGTCATACACGATGTGTTAATGCCATTAGGTTTACGCCCGATGGCCGTTGGGGTTTCCAAGTTCCCCTATCATGTGGAAAAAAGAGTTATACCAAGAAGTATAGCATTTGAATGTTTCCAAGTTCCCATATCTCTCCTAGATAAATCACAGGGAAAATGATGAGAGATCGCATGGAAAATATGCATGAGAAACCAGAGGAAAATCATGATCTGAAATACACTGAAGAACCCAATGTTGAATACATAATTTTACACGTAACTATAGCTATGTTTTTCTTGAAAAGAGATTTTCATATCATAAAGCATGAAACTCATTAGTCAAACTTTTCTCTTCTCTTTTTTTTTTTTTGAAAAGAAAATACTATGGTTATGACATTGCTACAAAGAAATTAAGGCTAAATTCCATGCAAAACTTGTGATCATATGTGTACGAATATACGATGAATGATTCTACGGTATATTACTTGAATACTACTATATATTAGCTGTGGATTGTGCTTGCAATCCAACATTTTTATTGCGAGGGTATTTCTATTCATTTTTGTACTTGTATCTTCAACTTTTTTTTATTTTCTATTTTAGCAATTGTACGTGTCATATTGCTGAAAGCACTGAACATCAATGTTATGGATAATTATTTATCTATGTAATTGTACGTGTCATATTGCTGAAGGCACTGAACATCAGTGTTATGGATAATAATTTATCTAGTTCTGCCACATAGCTATTAATTATATGAATTTAAATAAAAAATAATTTTATTTTTATTTTTCTTTCAAAAGTTTACTATGCGTCTGTCTGTTTGTTTTACATTAAAACGAGCCAATTTTGCCAAAACTCATTTTTGCAGAGTGAAAGTGCAGTAAAAAACTATAGGCGCCAAAGAGAAAAATGGTTGGTGGGGTCCCCTTGAAGTCAACAACATTATAGAAAAATCTAGTTTTAATGAGAAACAACACACACTATACATAGTTTCAAAAACTTAAACTCAACAAAAAATCAATATATGACATGCTATATTATACTAAGTTTTATGCGTTGCACATGCCTGTACTAGTAAACAATAAATGTACGTAAATACATATATATTCAATTTTAGAAAATATTTCTCTTTGTTCTAAAATATATTTTTTAACTAAAATCCGACCTTGCAATGATCTATTGGCACAAAAACTGACACGACGATTGGTTTTCTGAACCACTGACCTAATGACCCAATAATTTGTGCAATCAACAATCAAAACAGATACAATTACTATGATTAAAACCTTAACTTCGCACGTCAGCGTTAAGGGACTCAATGATCTCAACACCCAAATAGTATAGGGGGCCTTGCATTGCTACACGAGACTTTCCAACTTGCACTAGAACGGAAGACGTCTTGTGGTACTTGCTTAGATTATAGATCTTTGCTAATTGCGTTAACAACTCCACCAATAAGAACATGATTTGAATATGCAATTGATGTTTGTACAAATTTACATATCCTCAAACTTCTCTATTGCACCATAACTACTTGTAGTATTCAATCTTCCCAATTCGCCCCAACTTTCCATTTCGTTTGATTTTCACATCTCATCTCTTTGTTTATCTACAAATTTTGTAATAATTGAACCATATATAATATAAGTTTGAATGTAATGAGAGCAAACAAATAACTAATGGAATATGAAGGGTTCCATTTTGCATTATCAGGTGGAAATAAATTGAAGATTTTAGAAAAATGAATTAATTTTTATGATGGAATGATGATTTTTTTTTTTTTTTAAATGTGGATGAACGAAATAAAAAAAATATACAGTTAGAAACATCAAAATAACATTTCTCCATTATAGCTCATTTTGAATTAGTATAGAGCGTGCATAGGCGTAAATATAGGCTCTATTTGTTAAAAGTTTTTGTTTAAAAATAAAGAATACGATGTTTTCGAGGTAAAACATGTGATTGAAAAGTAGAGAGAGAAAATATGTGTGACTAGAAAGTGATTTGAGAAAATTTATTGTTTAAAAACATGTTTAAAAATAGTTTGCCCAAATAGAGGGCTAAACAACATACCAAACAGAGGCAAAAATGTAAAAGAAATTCCATTCGGTACTCTAAAAGGTTAAAAGTCTTGATTTTGTCTTCCTCCACTTCTCTAACCCAGGCGTTATCTAGGACGTTAAACTGCAATTTTTACAGTTCGTGAACGGGCGCTGCATTGAAGACGACATCCCATCCACCCCCCCCCCCCCCCATTCAAAACGTTGCTCATGTTCCCTATTTGCAATGAAGAAAATGTGGGGAGGGAGGGACCGAGGGATTCCCCTATTTGCAGCAAGACGATGTTGAAGGCCTTATATATATATATATATTAATTTTTTTCTGTTTGATTTTTTTTTTTTGGATGTGGATTGATGTTGTTTGGGAAGTACAATTTTTGTTTTAACTCAAATCAATAAAAAAACTGTATTCGATACGTTGATTTATTTGGTGTGTTTTCGTTTTATTTTAATGATAAATGATTATTTCAAATAAAATAATTACCAAAAGTATGTTAAAGAAAAAACATAATGTTAGTTTGGTGCCAAATTTGAAGTTTTGTGTTGGAAATGAGATATAAGGATATCTCTAGCCAAGAACTAATGCAGTCACTTTTACACTAAAATACAGTTTCTCTTACTCTATCCTTATAACTCGTCTCCAACCTAAAATTTCAAATTTCACACCAAATAAACATAATATTTTTATTTTACATTTTAACATACTTTTTATTATTATTTTATTCAAAATATTTATTTCATCAGTAAAATAAAAGGAGAAATGCACCAAATATATTTATTCCATAATTTAATTCTCTAAATTTTTATATTGTTCTCATGAATGTTCAATTAAAGCATTTCGGAGTGTAATGTGAGTCTTTTTATCCTTAATCTAACGGTGATGATTGAGGAATTCTTGTAAACAGACATTTTAATCTACAACCATCTTAACTTGTGAGCTCGACACTTCTACCCACTCTCGAATAGGTGTTTCAACATCA
The DNA here is from genome assembly GCA_963555705.1 of Ligustrum vulgare. NCBI lineage: Eukaryota > Viridiplantae > Streptophyta > Magnoliopsida > Lamiales > Oleaceae > Ligustrum > Ligustrum vulgare. The sequence continues at coordinate 84,045,017 of OY743168.1, forward strand.
CGTTCATCCTCTATAATCATGTTGTCCATAACGATTCATGCAGTCAAGATATCGTATAAGATGCATTTTTTCCAAAATTGTGACAGCCCCGAACCAATTGCGAACCTAGATTGTAGAACCCCAAGTGCTCGTTCAACGCCTTTTCTACAACTTTCTTGTTTCATTGAAAAATATTTTTTCTTCAACATACGTGGCTCATGAATGGTGGCCCACTTAGGATATATACTATCAGCTAAATGGTAATCCATATTGTATTCACGTCCCTATATGACGTAATTAGTAAATGGAGCAATACCTTTAGCAAGGTTGGCAAATAGATCTGAGACTTTGGATTAGATTCCCAATCTTATCATGTCAGGATGACATCGATTTTTGTAATTCAATCCCAGCCATTGATCTGATTGCACGAGATCTATGCCTTTAGATTATATTGTCAATCTTATCATGTCAACATAACATCAATTTTTGTAATTAAATCTCAACCATTGATCTGATTGTAAGAGATTTGAATCGTTAGATGAGATTTCATATCTATCATTTCCTACTATAAGTGACATTATAAATTCACGAGTCTCCAATTCATCGTTTCATGTATGTATCGTTCTTACCAATTACAAAAAAATGAGTATCAACCAGTGAAGTGCCTCATATAATACTAAAGAAGACATACATTTTGTCTTATATATTTAGATATTTCTCAAAACCCGATTATCGGTATTAATCAGTCAAAAGATTGATTTGGAATCGAGTCTAGTTAGAGGATAACAATTCACTACCACCCCATATTACTCAGATCCTACCTTTGAGATCCTTGCAATCCTGTTATACATTGATCAATGCAGCAATTAGTAAACTACAGAGATGCATACGCCAAGTGAAAATTTTAAATCCAAGTGGAGCATTCAAACAAGACATTGTAAGTACATTTATTGCACGATGTTGTTTGATATATTATAATTCACTTAATGTAACAAATTTATTCATATCAATTTACAGATAGATCGAGCCAAAATATTTTTATGCCAAGAAGAGAAATTCAAGAAAGGATTTAAATTTGATCACGCGTAGCATATCCTTAATGATAGTGAAAAATTTGAAAAAGATGTTGAAGTGGAGTTACAGAACTTTCATAGCCAGAAAACATACTCTGGATCAGCACACGTGGATTCCTCAGTTTCTAATTCTCCAACATCAGTATATCATGGATTGTCTTCATTTTCTCTAGATATTAATGAAGATAGTGCCAGTGACAGCCTAAGCCAACGACCTATTGGGATAAAAAAAGCTAAGGGGGAACGGAAAAAAGAAGAAGATTCCTCAAAAATCATTACAAGATTTTGACCACAAAATCTGGTAGGATCTTGGATTAAAACGACTTAGCTCCTCCCTCTTGAACATATAGACTTCCTGCTCACTAAGACAAATGGTCAGCGTGCAAAGGGGGCCGGGGAGGCTCTCGTTTGCACTCCGACGTTCAAGTCAAGACCCATTTTGAGTGAATATATATTGGATGCGAGAAATATAAATTTGTAAAAGAGTGAAAAGGGATTGATAGTAGAATATTAAGTTAGAGTATTGAATTTCTAACCTCGTATTTGGAGACAACATTAACCTATTTATAGAAGTTTATTGCCATAGAGGGTGGCACATGTTGTGCTTTACACGTGGCCTGCCCCTCACCGTTCATGAGGTAAACCAATTGTTTGGTCATAATCATTACTACCTATTACAGAGTTACGGCTACCATCACATCTCTAGTAAAGGCACCGTCCCTTTAAGATGCAACTTGCAGAAAGGGCAAGTCCCACTGACACAATTGGCCAGCGTTACTGCCAGCCTTGGGCATGTACCTTAGATAACACAACTTCGAAACGAGTAGTTCGGTCATAAGGGGTTTAGCCCATATATAACCTCAGCCATGCAATAACTCGCAAGTCTTTGGGCCCATCTGGTAACTGATGGGTCCCATGTGGGCTTCCATGAGTGACGTGTCTAGATTAATTTTAGGCTTGGTCGTGACATTAGTCTCTTGATAAGTACGTTTTTCGTAGTTATTTTCATCTCAAATTTACACAATTGTGAGTATTTTAGAGTTTGATATTGCTTAATTGTTTATTTATTTTGATTGTTTTAGGAAAAACTTTATTTGGAAGAGATCGAGGCAAAACAAGGAAGTCATGTGCGGAGTATATGAAGAAATCAGTGCACAACTTTCAGTACAAATATCTCCACGAAGCCTATAATATATCATTGGAAAGATAGTTGAATTTAGAGTTCAACGCAACAAACGGTTCACAAATCGGAGTTGTACATCAAAAGTTATGCTTGTTTGAAATTTGGCTGGCGGATAAGAATTTCAACCGCGGTCCAGTTTTTAAGCCCTATTTACCATGGCCCGACCTCGGCCCGCTGTAAGGTTTTTTGCTGATTTTTTGGGTTTTTCCTTATTTTTTCCATTTGTTTTCAAGCCCAACAAGAATTAAAACCACTTTCTTGACTTCTAAACTAAAAAAAAAAAAGGACCTATTTTAACATAGAGAAGGAGAGCCCTAATTCATTATTTACCTACATTCTACAAGAAATCAAGGAGGAATTTCAAGAAACCAAAGAAAAAATCAAGAACTTAAGTTGAAGATTGGATCTTGGTGCATAAACCTCTTCATCTTCTCAAACTTATTTCATGGATTTGGTGATGTTCTTCTTTATTAATCCTTCTTGTATTTCTTTAATTATGTGTTATTAATTTATTAGTTGGGGAAAACGATGTAATCTTTGTTTAATTATTCAATTTCAATTTCAATTCTCATGTTTTTATGCTTTTATTTGATGTATTGGATTTATTTTCAATCTTAATGTATGAATTAATTGGCCACTAATTCATCGATTTTGTGGGTTGTTTTCATAATCCGAGAGGTGAGTTAACATCCTAGACCAGGTGATAAATTTGAGCAATTTCACAAAAGGGTAGAGATACATGGTTGTGGTTGTTGTGATCTTTGTGAATTCTTGTGATTGAATGCGTTTAATTAGGGCTTATTCTGACATAACATAGAGATATGTGGTTGACCTAATTAAATAGAACTAATTTAAACTCGAGAGGGGAATTTTAGATATAGTCGTGAATTCGATCAAATACTACTTTAGAAAGAAAATATGAGATGAGAAACTGAATACGAAAACTAGGATGAAATCCTGAGTCCCAACACTTTTTATTCACAAAAACAAAAATCAAACATTTTCATTTGTTTTATTTTCATACTTCCTTTCGTTACTATTTTAATATTTCAATATTCCAAATCTTTGAATTTATTTGTAGTTTAGGAACTGATTAAACAAAGCTAGTAATAAGTAAATTAGTCCTCGTGGGATCGACATTCCGGACTCAAAAAGTCCACTTTACTACTTGTTCGCGATATCGTGGACTTGTGATATTTCACACAAAAAGTTTTTGGCGCCGTTGCCGGTGACTAATTTTTATTTGTTATTGGTTTAGATTAATTTCTTTTATTTGCTATTTTTATTTTTCACATTGATCTCTTTTATTTGTTATTTGTTATTTTCCTATTTGGTATTGATACTGAACACTCGAGATGGCTGCGGTTGACTTCAACAAAATGCTTGTACGTGACTTCTTCATAAGGCAACAACAATTGATTGACCAAGGAGTTGAAGAGGAAGATATGCTTATGGGAGATTGTGTCATAGGGTATCGACTACAAGAGATAAAAGCTGAATATGAAATTAATGAAGCTGTCCTAAATGACTTTCCCGCTGGATTTTTTATACACTTCACAAAATTTGATGAGAGTGATTTACCCTTAAAATTATTCCTTCCACCAAATTTAAATGAGTGTCAATTAAATGAATCACCTTAATTTGGCTTTCAACAAATGCAAGAAGATGAAAAAAATTGCCATGAAGATTCCATTGTCTCTTTGTCAACAATCTCGAATTCCGACGTTGAGCTCGAGGGAACTTCAAAATGGGAAGAAGATCATGCTAAGAATGAGGAGTTGATTTTAATGGAGAACATAACAACTGACGAGTGTGGAGCTAGTAGCAAGCAATCCTTGGACTCAATTGATTTTCTAAAAATTGATTTCGTGATAGTGTCTGAAGAAGAGGTTGAGGTTTACGTAGTTGAGTTCGAGATGAATGGTAAAATTACCTTTGATTTTGAACAGGGCAACATAAAAATTTGGAGCAAAGGCAACTTTAGCAAGTATAGCAGATTATCAAAAGCCTTATTTAAAGTGCCTTGAAGCATTGTTCAACAGTCAAGCTTGAGACAATAAATCAAGAACTAAAGGGTTGTAACCTGGCTTCTAACCCTAAACTTTTGTTCTTTAATTTTGATATCATGTAGTTTGCATTATGATTTTAATTTGAATTTATGACACGTTTCCCACAATTTTTGTGGAGTTTTTTTTTATTGCTTTGAATAAAAAATTTCATCGTTGCCCCCATCACTAATAGATTTTTACACACAAAAAAAGGAAAAAAAATCCCTATTTATAAGGTTGCACCTAGATTTTCGATTTTCAAAACATTTTGTAAAACTTATCTTTTCCTATTTATAGTGATGAGGTTCGAAGCGCGGAAGAAACGCCGGAAAGTTCCGAACTCAGGTTGTGGTTGGACGGATGAATCATGACCCGATATTCACGACGCGATGGCTCGACGATGCAGAATAAAGAACCACGACTTTCGAAACGCCACAAGGATTTGCCCAATCTCCTTGATAAGTCTCTGGTTTTGAACGCCACAAATATTCTAGCAAATATTTGATAAGTTCGATATTTGAACGCCACAAGAAATATTCTTGATAAGTTCGAAAAATATAGGAATCCACCTATAACTTTTATTGAATCCTCAATAAAAACTGTTTATATCAAAATCGAAGTCTCAAGTCTGTTTTTACAATGAATGGAAAAACATATAAATAAGTAAAATAACCTAGCCGCTAATTGACTCAAAATATAATTCTAATTAGACTAAAATTCTAAAATAGGCAAACAAATAATTAAAAACAAAATTTAACCTAAAAATACGCAAAAACCCTAATTTCTGTCTGCATAATTGACTTGCTATTTTGAAGCCTCAAATGATGGAATTTAGCCATAAAATCAGTCAGCTCAAGGGCTTTAACCCATGAGTTTTGCTTAGTGGCCCATTTCTACTCGAAAAACACATTATGCATCTAATTCCGACATGGTTAACTGGATTGCACTTTTATTTGACTTGAATATTTAACTTTTTCCGTCAAGCCTGCTATGACTCCGATTGTCGAGGGTCCGGAACACATCATACCCTCCTTCTTTAGGATGATTCGTCCCGAATCATAGATTTGTTCCTGTTGTTTCACTTCACCTCCTGGATCAAACAGAAAATTATTGTTTCCATACCAGAGGGATGACCAATAGTATCCTGTAACTTGGGTTACATGAATGGATTGAAGTAGAAACTCCTGTGGGCATTGGTGGTGTTGCCCAAATTTCCAAGCACATTTAACCTGCAAGACAAAATTAAATAAAGCGGGGAGGGAAATGTTAGGTTCATGAGGTACAAGGTATGGATCCTTGTATCCATGATTAATCACCATCTTCAATTCTTCTTTAAGAACCACGAGGCCCTCCTCTTCACCTCGTTCTCCTTTTGCAACTTCTTGCTCATCCCCCTCTATCTCTTTTCTCTCAAGCTCGCTTACTTACTCTAACTCAAGATTTTCTAGCTCATCCACCTCTTCAAATTTTTTTCTTTCAAATTCAACCACATCTTCTACCTCCGCATTCATATCACCATGTTCGCACACTACCTCATCACTATCCAAATGTGGATCTACCAATTCAAAACCCAAATTTTGAACTTCTACCCCAACTTCCAATTCATTCCTCTCATCATCAACAATTTCATTCTTAATCATTTCCTCGCTACCCAACTCCACCTTCTCCTCATCAAATTTTGGAGTTTGTTTATTTGTTTTTAATTTCAACTCTCCCTCTTTCTTATCAATATCCTTATCTACATGATGCCTCCTATTACATCACTTTTCACTCTCCTTCCTTACCCTCCGTGAATCTTCTAGTGCTTCCTCTAATGTCAACCCATATAGTACGCATGTTTTCCCTTTCTTAAGGAATTGGTATATGTGCATACTCTTATCATAAACAGCCTCCCTCCTACGTCTCTAAGGTTTTCCCAATAAAATATGATAAGATTTCAATGGCACTACATCACACCATACATCCTCACTATAAATTCCCTGGGTGATAGGCACTAGAACTTGTTTGGTTACTTTGAAATTCCCAAACTCCCTCATCCACGTCATCCTATAAGGTTTATAGTGTGGTTCTAGGGATAATCCTAATTTTTCAATCACGATGCTACTAACGAAATTAGTAAAACATTTTCCATCAATCGCCAAACTGCACCCCTTATGATCCACATAACACCTAGTTTGGAATAAAGAGCCCGGATCATAATCCATTCCTTATGTGGCGTTTCAAAAATTCAAGAACCAAGATGATTTAGACATCAAATAGCAAGAACGACTTTTATTGACTTGGAAGGAAATGAATACCAAGAGTTTTAAAGAAACTCAAGAAAATGGTTCTTGAATTTTGGAATGACTTTTTTTTTTTTGAATAATGAATTTTCGGAATTAAATAATAATAAAAAAAATATTTTTTTTTTAAATAAATCCGAAAATTCGACACGAACACAACAAAACAAACGGAACAGGATTTAGATAAGAATCGAACAAAATAAACAATTTTGAATTTTTATATGGATCAAATTGAAAAAAAAAATTTACTGGCACAAAGAACACTCAAGAAAAAAAAGACTCAACAACAAGATATGGATAATTTTTATGACGGACTCGATGATAAACATAAGAATTAAACTGGATAGAAAACCATGAATTCAGAGTCTAGCTCCAATACCAGATGATGAGGTTCGAAGCTCGGAAGAAACGCCGGAAAGTTCCGAACTCAGGTTGTGGTTGGACAAATGAATCACGACCCGATATTCACGACGCGATGGCTCGACGATGCGGAATAAAGAACCACGACTTTCCAAACGCCACAAGAATTTGCCCAATCTCCTTGATAAGTCTCTGATTTTGAACGCCACAAATATTCTAGCAAATATTTGATAATTTCGATATTTTAACGCCACAAGAAATATTCTTGATAAGTTCAAAAAACATAGGAATCCACTTATAACTTTTATTGAATCCTCAATAAAAACTGTTTATATCAAAATCGAAGTCTCAAGTCTGTTTTTACAATGAATGGAAAAGCATATAAATAAGTAAAATAACCAAGCCGCTAATTGACTCAAAATAGAATTCTAATTAGACTAAAATTCTAAAATAGGCAAACAAATAATTAAAAACAAAATTTAACCTAAAAATACGCAAAAACCCTAATTTCCGTCTGCATAATTGACTTACTGTTTTGAAGCCTCAAATGATGGAATTTGGCCATAAAATCAGTCGGCTCAGCCCATGAGTTTTGCTTAGTGGCCCATTTCTACTCGAAAAATACATATTATGCATCTAATTCCGACATGGTTGACTGGATTGCACTTTTATTTGGCTTGAATATTTAACTTTTTCCGTCAAGCCTGCTATGACTCCGATTGTCGAGGGTCCGGAACACATCATATAGGATTTTTGCAAAAAGGTACACTCTGTTAAGATAATTTTTGTAAAAGTTAGAGATTGTAAATTTTCTTGGTGGGGATTCATTGTTAATTCTTACACCTTATATGTTATCACTAATGTTTATTTTGAATTCTTATAGGGGAAGTTCTAGTCTAGCAAATTCGGAAAAAAGAAGATTGTCTTGACATCCAATGAGCAAAAGTATCAATGGTCTTCACCGACTTCAAGCCATACCCCACGGGAGTAAATTCTACCTTCTTGTGTTTTTATTAGTTAAATAATTTTTTTTGACACATTGAGGACAATGTGATACTTAAGTTTGGGGGTGTGCGCAAAAATTCGAGTTAAAATTTTCGCTTTTATTATTTTTTTTAAAAAAAAATTGTTTTTGCATGTTTGTTCATTAAGTTTAATAGCATTGTTGTACTTCATGTTTGAAAATGCGTGATTAATGAATTGTGGATAGATGTACTATACTTGGAGTAATTTGATTCATGCTAGATCATTATTTGAGCACATAGTCAATTTGATTATTGCGCATATAGGTGGCACTTGAATAGTTGGTTGTAGGTTGTCAATATGAACTTAGGATACATTCCCACACGAAACATTTCATTTCATCACTTTGACTAATTAGTTAGACAGTTTGGGCTGTAAAAATTGATAATGGTTACTGTTTGGGGGTGTGTTGATTCCATGTGTGCAAAATTGATGTGTGGAGTGACCTTGGCTGACAGGAGAAAACTAGGTAATGACCAAATGCTGGTAATCTAATCCCTTGCATAAATTAGGAACATGCATGCATCTCTTACCTCTCTTTGTAGCCTTTTTGACTCGAGTAATTAAGTCCGTAGGGGTATTTCAAAACCTGGTGCCCTAAAGTCAACTGACTTGGGAGCCACCGGCCTAAAACTCGCTACAAGGGTCATCTAGAAAACTTAAAGAGAGAGGTAATTCATATAGATTTATTTTCTGTTACTAAAAAAAAAAAGGAAAAAAAGAAAAAAATAGGACATTGCATTCATTTGACACCTTTCTTCGGGGCGTAGTGACTCGAGTGATTAAGCCCGTAGGGGTATTTCAAAACCTGGTGCCCTGTGGTCAACTGACTTGGGAGCCACCGGCCTAAAATTCGCTACAGGGGTCATTATTAGCTTAATGGAGAAGGGTACTGCATGATAGTTAAATTTAGTTGATAGTTTTGCACATTTGGGATTAAGATAGCTAGTGGGTTTGAATTACCTAGTGGATGTTTAAAGGTTGGGCCACTCAATCGAAGGAGAATCATCGCAGTCCCAGGTAGTAGCAATTATTGTTTTACACACCTAAATTTGAGTGGGAGAAGAATTAGTGATTTAAGAAGCAACCTTACAATTTGTACCCCGGGGTAGAGAGAAAATCACAAGTTTGGGGGGAAAGTGCATCTCACAAGAGGGAAACTGAAATTTGACCACTAAGGTTTGGGAGATCACCTCTGCGCACTACGATGATTGAGTTGATGGAACACACACACACACACATTGAGCATAGATTAAATTAAGATGGGTATAGAATTGTTTGGGGATTACTGCAGTTTTAAATCCTGAAGCAAATTGGCAAGTTATTTAACATGTGTTAGTGTCACGAATTTTATTGTGCTACTATGTTTATGTGAGTGTATGCTTTATCTCATTCGAGGACGAACAAGAGTTTAAGTTTGGGGGATTTGATAAGTATGTTTTTCGTACTTATTTTCATCTCAAATTTACACAATTGTGAGTATTTTAGAGTTTGATATTGCTTAGTTGTTTATTTATTTTGATTTTTTTAGGAAAAACTCAAATTTGGAAGAGATTGAGGCAAAACAAGGAAGTCATTTGCGGAGTATATGAAGAAATCAGTGCACAACTTTCAGTAAAAATATCTCCATGGAGTTTACAATATATCATTGGAAAGATAATTGAATTTAGAGTCCAACGCAACAAACGGTGCACAAATCGGAGTTATACATCAAAAGTTATACGCGTTTGAAATTCGGCTGGCGGATCAGAATTTCAATCGGTCCAGTTTTTAAGCCCTATTTGCCACGGCCCGACCGCGGTTTGCAACCCGCGGTCCGACCGCAGCCCGCTGTAGGGTTTTTTGCGGATTTTTTGATTTTTTCCAATTGTTTTCAAGCCCAACAAGGATTAAAACCACTTTCTTGACTTCTAAAAAAAAAAAAAAATGGACATATTTTAACATAGAGAAGGAGAGCCCCAATTCATTATTTACCTACATTCTACAAGAAACCAAAGAAAAAATCAAGATCTTAAGTTGAAGATTGGATCTTGGTGCATAAACCTCTTCATCTTCTCAAACTTATTTCATGGATTTGGTGATGTTCTTCTTTATTAATCCTTCTTGTATTTCTTTAATTATGTGTTATTAATTTATTAGTTGGAGAAAACGATGTAATCTTTGTTTAATTATTCAATTTCAATTTCAATTCTCATGTTTTTATGCTTTTATTTGATGTATTGGATTTATTTTCAATCTTAATGTATGAATTAATTGGCCACTAATTCATCGATTTTGTGGGTTGTTTTCATAATCCGAGAGGTGAGTTAACATCCTAGACCAGGTGATAAATTTGAGCAATTTCACAAAAGGGTAGAGATACATGGTTGTGGTTGTTGTGATCTTTGTGAATTCTTGTGATTGAATGCGTTTAATTAGGGCTTATTCTGACATAACATAGAGATATGTGGTTGACCTAATTAAATAGAACTAATTTAAACTCGAGAGGGGAATTTTAGATATAGTCGTGAATTCGATCAAATACTACTTTAGAAAGAAAATATGAGATGAGAAACTGAATACGAAAACTAGGATGAAATCCTAAGTCCCAACACTTTTTATTCACAAAAACAAAAATCAAACATTTTCATTTGTTTTATTTTCATACTTCCTTTCGTTACTATTTTAATATTTCAATATTCCAAATCTTTGAATTTATTTGTAGTTTAGGAACTGGTTAAACAAAGCTAGTAATAAGTAAATTAGTCCTCGTGGGATCGACATTTCGGACTCAAAAAGTCCACTTTACTACTTGTTCGCGATATCGTGCATTTGCGATATTTCACACAACATCTCTCAAGTTCGATGGGTTCATTCATGGCTGTATTGGACTTGACATAGACAGGCCGACCTGAACCGGATGTGAGGTAATAGAGTTGTGATAATGGTTTTCCATGCAGTGTCGCAAAGTCGGATGCGTCTAGAACGCTCTCTCCTATGAATCCGAGGCAACTCAAGCGTGGGTTTTGTTGCAACATTCTAAAGTTCTAGGGTCTTTTATCCTTTGACTATACTTCTTATGTGTGACAGTTGGACCTTTGGACTTATTCCCCATTTAATTTAGCCATTACAAGCGCTAGCGTGTCTTCTTGGGGGGCGCATTTATGGCAAACAAATAATTGACTTTAATTTCCAAGAAATGCTTTAAGGGAACGCATCACACCGTGTGTGAGACACACTCCATCGGTGGGATGGTTACTTCCTTTCTGAATTTCAGACTATTGGCGCTTCACCTTACTCCCATTTTAAGACACGTATACCGTCTGAATTAGCTCTTCAGCTTCAAGATGAAAGGTTTAGATTGACAGGGCCTATCTATAAAGCTCTCCATGTCCCACAATTTCTTCTTTCTTGCATCTTCAAAAATCTTCTGAGAATCTACTCATGATAGCTGGCCTCCTAACTTCTTTTATAAAGAGTCTTATTGCGTTCTTCTAAAGCTTCTTCATCAATGAAACCCTTTTCAATCAAGGCTTATCCGACAAGCCGCTACTCTCTTTTGGATTCAGGGCCGCCGATTTTCACCATTTCTTGTTTCAGGTAATTTTTTCCTTCCTTGCATGCTTGTTATTTTTAGCTTTGAATTCGTGAGTGCTTGTTTGAGAATTTCCTTTTCTTTTTTGTATCCTCTTTTGGGTAAGTTTGGAATTTGGGAAAAATGGAAAGAGTCGAGTGAACGAGTTCTTTGGAGTTGGTGGTAATGGCGATAACTATCAGAGGTTTCTGCCCTTTATCTCATTCGATTTTCAGTTCTCGCTTTTTTAGGGAACGTGTAAGGAGGAGGAATAGGAAGTGTAGTAGTATAATATGTTTGGATAATTCTGACAGCGAAGAGAAAGGAGCAAGCCCTACATGGCCCACATGTCATCTGAGGAGGAAGCATCACTAAAATAACTTCGAAGCAAATGCTGTAGGGACTTCAGGGAAGAAGAGGTGGCAGGACCCTCTGCCAAGACACCAGAAATGGGTATGGGCACCAGGGCGCCCTTTAGGGCTCATAGGGAGGAGCTGGGGTTGTTAGAGGAGGAAGTCGCCCAAGTCGAAGGCTGGGTAGATTATATCAATAAGATATTGGGGTACCACATCGACCCTGAACCTAATTCGGAGTTGTGGGAGAGCAATGAGGTTGAATTCGAAATTCAGGGAATTGACTTGGCGGGTGCTCCCTCAAAGTTTAGGCTGCCAGAGGGGATTCGTTTTATACATCCCTCCCAATCCCATCGAACCTATTGTCCACCGCCCAATAAAGTCGCAGCTTTTTATGATGCCTTTGCGTGCGGGATGGGACTTCCTCTTCACCCATTTTTTAGGGCCTTTCTTCGAAGCTACAATATGTGTCCCTATCAGTTGGCCCCTAACTTTTGGACCCAATCAGTATGTACATGGTTGATGTGGCAAGAGGTCAGCCCAGATCGCCCCCTCTCTCTACATGTCTTCTACACTCTCTACATCCTAAAGAAATCAGTGAGAAGTGAAAAAGATGTGAGGTCCGATGTGAAACACTGATACTACTTGACACCCCGAAGCACTTTTTCTCCCTTCATTACTGGACATCCTTCTTCCATAAAGAACTAGAGGAACTAGTGGTTTTGGATTGCTGGAGAGTGGCAGAGTTCGCCCATTGACCCTGCTCCTGATATCACGGTTCCCGGGACCTTTTCCATGCCTCATGAGTTCCTATTTTGTTCTCGTTGACGATGTGTGATTGTGTTGTTTCTTCGGTCCTTTCTTCTCCACATGTTGGATCATCTTGCTTTTTCTCTTTGCAGGGCAGATCTCAGCTTACTTACTTCCGGAAGAGGATTTGTCCATAGTGAGGAAGCTCTTTGCTTTTAAAGGGACCTTTCTAGAGGTGATTCAATCAAACAAGTTGTTTGTCAAACACGGGCTTACCCGAACTGTAGGTAAGTTGCCCTTTTGTTCCGCCTCACTTTCTCGAATTTAGAATGACCTTCCTAATGGTTGTTCTCTTGTATTTAGGTTCAAAGGATTTTTAGAATATTTCCTTGAGGGGCCTCATGGCCATGAAAGGTCTCTGAAGCTTCCACTGCCCACCTTGAGGGTCCTCTTCCGATGCTTTTGCCCCCACCCGCCTTGTTTCCAACTGGGTCGGGCCTTTTAGAGGTAAAAAGGAGATCGACTCCAAGTAAATTTAGGCAAAGGGCAAGGGAAAGAAGTCGGACCAGGGTGATGAAAAGAAAAGGAAAGGAAAGGTTTGACCCATGGTTCACCTAAGGACGACTTCCAAGAAGACATTGTGCTGGTGGAGTCAGACATTGAACCTGCTCCCCTGAAAAGACTAAAGAGGGCTAGGGATGCTCCTTTGGTTCCTCCACCACCACCTTCTGGAAAAAGTTCCTCTTCAGCTCTTCCCCTAGCTTTCAATCAGCTAGAAGAGGAGGACATGCCCTCTATCACTCTTCCAGGGGTGAATTATGATGTTGCTACCGAATTCGACCAAATCAAATCTCTCCTTTTGCCCAGGGACGTCATTTTTAATTCGAGCCTCCTAGACTCTCTATCTTCTCCACCAGCCAGAGCCGCCTTGGTCATGGAACAATTTTAGACAGAAAGGTGGCAGGCTTACTCTTCGACCATCTCCCCAGCTCGCTGACTGCTCGCTGACTGCTCGCTGCTAAAGCAATGAATATTAGATCCATGGCTCTAATTAACGAGGTTGAGACTGCAATTTTGGAGATGGAGCGGGATAAGAAAAATGTTAAGACTGCACTCCGCCATTCAGATAAGATGTTGAGGGAGATTAACGGCCTCAAGGAACAACTTCCCTTAGTTCAAAAATTTTCCTTGGACAACAAAAACCTCGCTAAGCGCCTCCAGGAAGATAATGAGAAGCTGAGGTATAACCTTCGTACTGTTGAGACAGATGTGGCAGCCCTTTGTAAGAATTTGGACGATGCCAACAATGCCCAAGCCGTCACTTCTAAGGCTATACAGGAAGCCAACGCCTCAAAGGGAAAATTGATGGATGAGCTTACCGAGGTTACCAACGGACTAGGAAGGGAGGTTGAGTGTAGCGATCGAGAATTTTCGTGATTTTATTCAAATAAATATTTTTAAAAGCGTGTCGCTTCGAATTTGTCCATCATTTAGTTATTTATTTTTAAACATGTGCTCGTCTAGCCAGTTAAGTGGAAAATTTAACTTATTCAAAGTCTTCATCAAATTTCAATCTTTATCAAAAATATTTCAATATCACAGTTTATTTTCAAAAGTCCAAGTATTAATTATATTAAGTCCCAATTTTAAATATTTTAATCCAATCCAACTTATCGAGCCCAAATGTTTTTACCAATCATTCAAGCCCATTTAAAAACCCAATAAGTCATTTCTTGGCCCAACCAATTCAACAGCTTCTTCCTCCCCAAGTTTTTCCTTACACAATCGATACTCATTTCCAAAATTCTTACAAGTTTTCTATAAACCAAGATTTTAACCTAAGTTACTATGTTTAACACCTAAATCAACTATTAATTGGATCCCTATCCCTTGCATTCACGACACCCAGACCTCCAGCAGGTATAATTTTCTCTCAATTTTCTACCATAGCCAAAGCTTGGTATTTGCATCCATCACCAGTGCCAACCATTAGCCTGAAAACCACCAATTCAACACCACGAGCAGAACACAATTTCACAACCACCTTCAACCTCGAGACCAACCTCCACTGCCGGCTGGGTATCTCCACAACACCACCAAACCAGCCGCTATCTACTGCCATTCGTTCTCAAGAACAACCAAACCACTGCCATTTTTATAATCTGAACCTTCATCCGACCATCATCACCAACGGAACCACCACAACAGATCCCAACTGCCGTCTGCACCAACCAAGAAAAACACCACCCAACCACCTGTAGCACCACCTATATCATCATCACCATCACTGACCGCCACCTCCACCTCCATCGCCTAAAACCAAGAACCACCACCAGCCACCACACGAAATCACCCCCTGTCCAACTCCAAATCCCCATCAAATCCAAAATCAAACTCCAAACCAAGAAATAGAAGAAGCACAGAACCTTACCTCTACCGTCGACCCATTTCAACCGAATTCTCGCCAGAGAAACATCCAAAAATCCGAACCCTTCAGCCCCGAGTTTCTTTCGGTTCTTCGCACCCACACGCACCCCAATCCTACTGCACCCGTACACCGGCGCCACCGTCTCGTGGTGGTGCTATCGCCGGTTGCCAGGCGCTGGCGATTTGGATCGATAGGGGCGAAGCCCCATGGTCCCCTGCGTCTCTCTCTCTCTCTCTCTCTCTCTCTCTCTCTCTCTCTCGGTTAATCTGAGAAGGAGAGAGAGAGAAATTTGTTATTTTAAAATGTTTAGATTCGATTTTATAAATATTTCGTTTCAGTCCCCAGCCTTTATAAAGCCTTTTAATTCAGTCCTTATAATGTTTAAAATGTCTTGTTTCAGCCCCTATTCTTAAATTAAGTTATTTAGTTCTAAAATATTTATATTTAGTCCCAAATTTTCAATTGAGTCTATTTTTACCCAAAGTTTCTGCTGAAATCTAATTTGGTCCTAAACTTTTTTAGTTGGTCAATTCAGTTCCTAATTTCAATTAATTTCACAAATTAGTCCCCAAATCTTCAATTGAGTATAATATGACCCTGAGTTTTGACTAAAATATAATTTGGTCAGGAACTTTCCCGGTTTATCAATTTAGTCTCTTATTTCAATTATTTGCACAAAACCCCAAATCTTTACACTTTACCATTTTAGTCCGAGCTTTATACTTTTAAATTCTTTCAATTCAACCCTCGAATTTACTTTTATTTATAAAACTTTAATTTCAAGTTTCTAATAGGAAAATTATTTATTTTAGGGCTAGACGAGGCGCGGGATTTTCAAGAAAGCTAGAATCATTTTTTTAAGCAAGTTCAGAAATATCTTAAGGTATGTTCATTACTTCAAAAATCTTTTATGTTAAATGCGCAATATTAAGTAAACTCGTTTTGTAAATTTATGCATGTGATTACGTAATTTATGAGAACCAATTGCTTTCGGGCCTAGATCCACATGTCTTCGGGCATGGAACAGTTGCCTTTGGGCCCAGATCCACATGTCTTCGGGCATGAAAATTTATGAATTATGAGATCCACTTGCTTATTGCATGAGAATGAGAATTTATGACTTAAGTTGCATGATTATATGTGTTATTTACTGTACAGTTTATTTAATTTGCGTTGAACCTACTGAGTATTTCTATGAAATGCTCACCCCTATTTTTAAACTTACAAATTGCAGATTTCGGAGATGGTGGCGAATGAAAGGGCAGTGGTGGAAAATAATAATGAAGCTATATTTGTAAAGTCACGATTCATGAATAGTATCAATTTATTTATATGTCGTTATTTTAAATATGATATTTAAAGTCATGAACATCGTTAATTTAATTATTTGTCGTTACTTTCTTTGAAAGTTAAGATTTCAACGTTTTTACGCATTTATCAAATTTAATTTATTTACTGTTGAAATTTTTCACATAAATATGATGTTTAGAATTCAATTATTTTCCGCAATAAAATTAGATTTAAAGGAGAAGTGACGTCCCGAGCTTCACGAAATTTGGGACGTTACATTGAGGCTTGTAAGAAGGTTGAGGAAGACTATACTTCTCTGGAACTGCACTTGGAAACTATGGTCAATAATTTTATTTATATTGTACTATTTGTTTCAAAATGTCAAAATATTTTAATCTTTATAAAATAAGAAAAATAATATTTAAATAATAGTTTGGAGAGAAAAGTCAAACAAATAATGGTAAGTAAAAAATAATTAAAAAAAAGGAAGCAAAGCAATTTGAAAAGAAAATAAGAATGAAAAAACCTATCAGTTCCCATCCCACATCTGATGTGGGATGGGAACACCTATTACCCTTATAAAGTGACTGTTCAGTAGTAAGCTGAATTAAGTTTGTAGAGATTGCATATGTTTACATGCAGCCCCTGATTATTATTTTATTTATTTATTTATTTAAATAGCACTGACTCAATTGGTTTCTAACTGATTGGATTGAAAAAGTAAATGTTTATTATTGGTTCTTGACCATTAATCACCGATTTTTTCGATTTATGTTCAGTAAAAAGCATTATTCCTCGCATATGGGTAATGCAAGGCGTTTTCCTCAAGCATTACGCTAATGCACGCCTAGGCGGCGTTTATTCTCGTATTTTAGAACACTAGTTTCTGGATGCGAAATCGTGAAGAAAGTTGTAATCTCTTTCTAACTTTTCTATTTTCCTTTCGTTAAAAGCATGGATGTAGGTAGTTACTCCCTCCGTTTACCCATGCTTGGTTGAATTTCTTCACTTTTTGTCCATTGAATTGTTTGTACAGGAAGTGGAAATCAACACTCCAATTGCTGGACAACTCACAAATGTAAACGAAGAAGTTTTACAGGACTGGAGAGCTCTTTCATACCAAAGGGTTATTACAGGACTCAAATTTTTTGATGGAATCTCAAAAATCTAAGTAAAGTATTCTTCTAAGTTTATTTTAATTACGAGTAAAACAAGTACTTTAATCAATGTAATGGATACTAGAAAAATTTGCAAGTTTGAGCAAAATTTCTACTATCTGCCAAATGCTCCAAATAGCTACAAATGACACCTCTGTAAAGCACTCAAATCAAGTCTGGGGAAAAACCACCTTTGTCAATGGTGTAAAGTTGAAGGAATCCAACAACCGGAAAAAGATGCAGACAGCAGTACAACAGGTAGTGTCAACAGCATCCAATCAGAGTAAAAAGTTAAAAACTTTTTGACCAGAAGTTTTCCAGTGAAACGCGTGTCAAAAACCTTTTCAAAATGGCAGACAAAGATAAAGACACTTGGAATACAAAGTCAATAAAAGGACACCAAAACGTGGCCAACAAAGATAAATGGAGTGGCAAGAAAGTCAAAAAAGGAAAAGCAATCACATGCTGGTACAATAATCAAGGCGTACAACTGGAATCCAGATACTCAAGGACCCAACTCCAGGCTATAAAAAGGGATCAAAGAAAGAAGAGAGGAGGAGGAAAA
This sequence comes from Ligustrum vulgare, assembly GCA_963555705.1. NCBI lineage: Eukaryota > Viridiplantae > Streptophyta > Magnoliopsida > Lamiales > Oleaceae > Ligustrum > Ligustrum vulgare. The sequence continues at coordinate 84,063,061 of OY743168.1, forward strand.
AATTTTACTTCAAATTTCTTTTTGAATTTTCTCTATAAAATGTATCAAGGCTAAATACCTTCAAGACCGTGATCCATACTTGGATAAAAAATATGTAACTAAATAAGTTTAAGAGTTTTCTCTTAAACCTTCTTTATTTCAATAAAAGTCCAATGCTTTATTCACTTTTCTTACTTTGTTCAAATACATACGGATCTATAAAAATTCAGGCATCAGGAGTACCAGCAGGCAGGAGGCCATAGGGAAACACAGCCAAATGATTCAACATAGTGAGGCATATACACCCAAAGCTGAAACAGAAGCAACAACAAATACCAAATTACAGTAAGAAGGTTTAAATTTAAATTACTTAAATTATTTATTCTGCATATTTATCCAAGCATGAGATCACATGTGTTGATTACGTACATAAAATCCAAATACTTCACAAATACTCACACCCTTCCTCAAATTGGTATCAGAGCCATGAAAAAAGAATATAACAATTGTAATACATGTTACACATTGCACAAATTATTTACATTTCAATATGAAGCATCTTTATGGTATAAAGAAAGGTTTGAATCAAACAAGTTTTGTGGCACACCTTATTGTACTATTAATTTTGAACAAAAATATCTTGAAACAGTACACGACTACGAAAATAATGTAAGAGCTTTTATGTTACATTATTATAACTGTCACCATAGTTATGGAGAACACTGAAATTACGTGCAACACATGCAATAATTATATTCTTATAATCACATTTGAATTTATAAATCTTTAGATTTTATGAAGATGATTATAAATATCAAGTTTTTGCAGGAGTACACAGTAGATCCTTAAATCTACTAAAGAAAAAGAACAATAAACAATACACGCTTAAAATACATCTGTATTTGAGTTTATCTTACATTACATTTCACACCATCATAAATCATGAGCATTAACACTGTTAATGAGGGAACATCATATGAAAACGATGAGATCTGTGAACAGATTGAATCAAAAGGAAACTTTTCAAGAGAAATATTAATTTCTAATGAAAAGCTTGACAAGATATGCAAAACTACTTTATCCTTAGATCCGAAAGAGATTTTTTCTCAACCAGGATTTATTGATAAATTCATGAAAAAAAAGAAACATGTGTATTACGGAGTATCATACAATGAATTTGCGATAAACGCTCAACATACATATGGAAAAGTAGGAATTTCCCTACTAACCAAAACTGATATAAATCAAGCAAAACAAAAAATTGACCTAGAAGATAACAAGAATCTTTACTGGGTTACAATTGGAGCAATCAAAATCCAACTCAAAAGTACCTTATCAGAAAAGACAGATCAACCACCCCGAATGTGTTTGATTGATGAAAGAATCCTAAACCCTCAAGAGGGATGCCTAGGATCCATTGAAGGAAACCTAGCATGTGGAAAACTGTTGTTTACAGTTTATCCAAGACTTTCTGTAAGTCTACATGATCAAAACTTTGATGGAATCCTCTCATTTGTACACAAGTATGGAAGAGAAGATGTACCTTTCTCTATATCTTACCTTGTAAGTTATACAATTCATAATTCGCACAACATGGTTGTAATAAGGGAACCAAAAGGAATCAAGATTGATCCTTTATTCTCAAATTACATTGAAAACAAAGAGACAGAATTTGACTGGTTAACACGACCAGAAAGAGGATCTATAAAGATAGATCTTAACACGAAAAGACCTCTAATTAGGGAACAAAGACCACTTCTTACAAGAAGTATCTTTCTAAGCAAAATAAATCCACCAAAGCTAAAAGAAAAAGAAAACGATGAGTTGAGAAAAATAAAAATACAACTCAAACAACTAAGTGAAACAATGAACAAAATGGCTAAAACACTTTATGGAGAAACAGAAGAAGAATCTGATAATTGAAATGTCAATTCCACATATCTTAAAAGAAATCAAAACAATAAAAGAAGAGATAGAAGAAATTAAAAACAATTTTAATATCTTCAAAAACCAATTCGAAAACTTACTTGAAAAACACTCCGCTATTATCATAGCTGGAATTATAAATAATCAAAACGATAAGATAATTACAAAGATTAAACCAACACAAAATTTTGGAATTTTTGAAAAAAGGGGAGACCATTCTCCAAAAACAAAAGCAAGACAAGATAAAATTCCAAAAGGAAAATTTGACATTGATCATTTAAATTAGTGGAAAACCTCAAGAAAAACCTTGAAAACATTTATGAGACAAGCCAAGACTTGGGACTCTTAAATGTTTTACTTGTATTTGAAGACAATGAGTTGGACAAAATATTTTCAATTGTCAAAAACATTGACATTGGAAACAAAGAAACAATCATGACAACAATTTCAGATAATGAAAGTACAGAACAACAGAATCAAGATCAACTTGAATCTGATGGGGAAAACTCAGACAGTGATGAAGAAATCATCATTCATGAAAGATTTCACACTGGATGAGAAACAAAGTTTGACTTGGGACTTGGACCAACAATCAGAGAACCCAAACCAGAAACCATTGAAGAAAAGAAAGATGAAAATGCATCAACTAGTAATCCAAAAGGAGACGGGAAAAGACCCATTGGTGACCAAACACCAAGGCCTGACCCTAGAATACCAAATAGGAACTTTGATCAAAATCTTTTAGTTTCTGATTTTATTCCTAAAAGGCAGAACACAATCCAAAAAGTAACAATTTTGGATATAGATTGTACTCTAGATCCAGATGAAACAATTGATTCATGGTATAGCTACATCATGGTTGCTATGATCGTCAATAAAGAAATTATTAAAAATGAAACAAATTCATGGAACTATGTGCTCGCTAGCACAAGGGGAAATGCAAGAACTTTCTTTGAAAATTTTGATTACACTACAAAGAATCAGATTTAGAAGGATTCCATAGGAGTAATTCCAAAATTCATTGAAAGAATTGTAGACCAAATCTACAAACAATTCATTGGACAAACTTTTGAAGCATTCAAAAGCAAAAGATAAGTAATTGACGTTGCTGATGCACTAAACCATTTAGAGAAAATCTCTATATGTGATATGTGTTATTTTGAAAATTACGCTTGTGAATTCTCAAAATACTTCTACATATGTCCACCATCAAAGTGGATTGAACTAACAGAAAAATTTATATGAAAACTACCAGAACCTTTTAATCATGAATTCATGAGTGACTTTGATGAAACAATAAAAAAACAAAAGGTTGCAATTGACCCAAGATTAAACGCTTAGATTGACATGTCACTTGGACTGGTAATCACTACCACCAGAAATTTGATTGCAGAAAAATGCAAACAAAACATGTTATTAATAAGAGAAAGCTTTAAAACACAAATAAAAAATCCAAAATTCTGTTGTAACAATTATCTTGATCAAATACCCGGACAATATGGATGTCAATCAACAAAAATTCAAAAGAAAACAAGGAAAAAATCTTTTAGAAATAAAAGATATATTTTCAAAAAATACAAAAAACCTTATAAACAAAAATTCTTTAAAAAGAAAAAAAATTTCAAAAAGTTTCACAAGGGGAGAAATCCTCATAAAAATAACTTTGAAAAAACATATGACAAAAAGAAATTTTGTCCACAAAAGAAGAAAAATTGCAGATGTTGGCTCTGCAATGAATCTAGACATTATGCAAACGAATGCCTAGCAAAAATTGAAAATGAAGATAGGATTAAACTCCTAAATACATTCCAAAAACAAGGTTTCTACCCAGTAAAAGACCCAAGTGATATAGAATCTCTGTATTATCTAACAATAGAATCTGAATCAGAAACATCAGAGGATGAGTAAAAATATTACAAATCCTAATTCAATCTATATACCTATAAAACTCAGTTTTGAGGAATATAGAAAATTCACAATACATGCTTACATTGACACATGAGCATCATTATGCACTGCAAGTAAGTGGGTTGTTCCAAAACAATTTTGGGTAACTGCTGAAAGAACAGTGAACCTAAAAATAGCTGATAATTCTGAAATAAAAACTTCAAAAGTTGTAAAAGGATTAAACATTGAAATCTGTGGTTACCACAAATCACAATGGCAAATCTTTTACTTCAAAAGGCCTACAGTCTATCAACTTGAAACAGGAATCGATTTTATAATTGGAAACAACTTTTGCCAATTATACCATCCTTTCATACAAGAAATAGGATCCATAAGCTTTACTCTCAATGGGAAAAGACTTTGGATACCAAAACAGAGAAAAGCAATTGCTATGAGTTTTCTTCAAGAAAAATTCTTAGAAATAATAAAAATCGACAATAAAAGAAGAACTTTCACAAAATTTCAAGGAGAAAATATTACTCCAAAAAGAAATATTTTCATTACAACTGAAGAACAAAAAATCTTCAAAATAAATTCAAAAAGAGAAGAAATTTTTAAACTTCTTGATCAATGTTGCTCAGAAAATCCAAATAAAAATAAAGGTAATATGACAGTAACAATTGAATTACTTGAGGAACATAAAAACACAATCATAAGAGCAAAATCTATGGCTTATTGCCCAAAAGATAGAGAAGAATTCTCTATACAAATTAAAGAATTACTTGAATTACAAGTAATTGAACCAAGTAATTCACAATTCTCTTCACCAGCCTTTATGGTTAGGAAAGAAGCAGAAAAAAGAAGAGGAAAAGCTAGAATGGTTGTTAACTATTCTCAGCTCAACAAAATTACCAAGTCAGATGGATATTCAATTCCAAACATGCAAAGCCTTTTACAATTGATCAAAGGAAAGAAAATATTTTCTACTTTTGATTGCAAATCAGGATTTTGGCAAGTCATACTCGACCAAAACTCAAGATACCTTACGGCATTCAGTTGCCTACAAGGATATTACCAATGGAAAGTAGTATCATTTGGCTTAAAACAAGCACCTGTATTTTCCAGAGACACATGGATAATATATTCAAGATACACGAAAAATTTTGCTGTGTATATATTGATGATATTTTGGTTTTTCAGAAAAAGAAGAAGACCATGAAAATCATGTAATCACAATCCTTAAAACAGCATGCAACTTAGGTATTATACTTTCTCAAAAAGAAAGCAGAAATGTTTGAAGAAAAAATTGGATATCTTGGAATGGATGTTCTTAACCATATCCATGAATTTCCAAATGAAATACAAGATCAAAAACAATTGATGAGATTTCTTGGATGTCTCACATATGCATAATCTTTCCTTAAGGATTTAGCAAAAATGAGAGTACCACTTCAAAAGAAACTCAAAAAAGATGTCAAATGGAACCGGAACAAAGAAGACATTCTTTATGTACAAAAAATCAAATCAAAAATAAAAAATCTTCCATCATTATATCATCCAAAAATAAATGATAAAATGATAATTGAAACTGATACATCTCAAGAACATTGGGGAGCAGTTTTAAAAACAAAAAATGAAAATGAACAACTTTGTGGATATGCTTCAGGCACATTCACCAATGCAGGAAAAAAATTTTACTTCAAATTTCTTTTTGAATTTTCTCTATAAAATGTATCAAGGCTAACCGCCTTCAATACAGTGATCCATACTTGGATAAAAAATATGTAACTAAATAAGTTTAAGAGTTTTCTCTTAAACCTTCTTTATTTCAATAAAAGTCCAATGCTTTCTTCACTTTTCTTACTTTGTTCAAATACATACGGATCTATAAAAATCCAGGCATCAAGAGTACCAGCAGGCAGGAGGCCATAGGGAAACACAGTCAAAGGATTCAACATAGCGAGGCGTATACACCCAAAGCGGAAACAAAAGCAGCGACAAACACCAAATTGCAGTAAGAAGGTTTAAATTTAAATTACTTAAATTATTTATTCTGCATATTTATCAAAGCATGAGATCACATGTCTTGATTACGTACATAAAATCCAAATACTCACACCCTTCCGCACCCTTCCCCAAATTGGTATAAACCTTCTTACTGTAATTTGGTGTTTACTGCTGCTTCTGTTTCTGCTTTGGGTGTATACACCTCACTATGTTGAATCATTTGGCTGTGTTTCCCTATGGCTTCTTGCAAGCTGGTACTCCTGATCAAGATAATTGTTACAACAGATTTTTGGGTTTTTTATTTGTGTTTTAACGCTTTCTCTTAATAACATGTTTTGCTTGCATTTTTCTGCAATCAAATTTCTGGTGGTAGTGATTACCAGTCCAAGTGACATGTCAATCTGAGCGTTTAATCTTGGGTTAATTACATCCTTTTGTTTTTTTTATTCCTTCATCAAAGTCACTCATGACTTCATGATTAAAAGGTTCTGGTAGTTTTCTTATAAATTTTTCTATTAGTTCAATCCACTTTGATGGTGGACATATGTAGAAGTATTTTGAGAATTCACAAGCGTAATTTTCAAAATAACACATATCACATATAGAGATTTTCTCTAAATGGTTTAGTGCATCAGCAACATCAATTAATGATCTTTTGCTTTTGAATGCTTCAAAAGTTTGTCCAGTGAATTGTTTGTAGACCCAACCGTCTAGACGCATGGGCAATTGCGGGCACTACATTCTTACGTCTGTCTTATGCCTAGGTCGTGGGGACAAAATTGTGCTGCGTGGCAATCAATTGTCCTAGGCATAAGATGCACGTAGGAATGTAGTGCCCGCAATTGCCCATGCATCCAGATGGTTGGGATAAGAATTGGCTGACATTCATAGCTTGCGTCTTGTGTTGGATTGTGATCGGTTGTTGCTAGTTTGCATGATGGGTGGAGCAAAAGGTGGGCGAGCACTCTTATTTCTTCAAAGTAATAGCACCAGAGGCACGACCCGGCTAATTAAGATCAGGAACGCATCGCCGGCAGAAGGGACGAGACGACCGGTGCACACCATAGGCGGACCATCTGACCCAACCCAAAGTCCAACTACGAGCTTTTTAATTGTAAATGCCTTCATGAATTTCCATTATTACGTACTTTCCATCTGACGGACCAACACATCGTAACAAAGGCGCAGTGTAACTTTGCTTATAGAGTACCCTATAGATGAGGATGAAGTTTGTTGCGTACCTTTTTAATTTTCGAGCTGCCTCCAAATCATTTGCAAAGTTTGATATTTCAAGTAAGCAAGGATAGGAGTCACCCAAGAGTTTTCCTTCTCTATTGCATAGAACTCTGCCCCTGGCTCAATAGAAGAGACTGGTAGATGTTCAATAGGTATCATGTTCAGGTGCTCAGCGTCCTTGCTACTTGTGAATTTGGATAAGGCATTCGCATTCGAATTTTCAAATCTGGGAATCTGGATTAACTCAAACTTTTCAAATTGAGTTACTAGATCTTTTACCTTCTTCAAGTACGCGATCATTGCAAGTTCCTTGGTGGCGAACTGCCCGTTGACTTGGCTTACGACGAGCTGGGAGTCACTGTTCGCTATCAATGCTTTGATCTTTAAAGCTATTGCTAGTTTTAGTCCAGCCAGGAGTGTTCATATTCTGCTACATTATTCGAAGCCTTGAAATCGAAGCGGACTACACTGTGTAATTTGTGTCCTTCTAGACTGACTAGTATTACTCCTGTGCCGGACCTTCCTTCAGTAGAGGATCCATCAACGAATAGTCCCCACTCTTGAGTGTCTCCCATATTTTCAATAATCTCCACCTCGAGTGGGTGCGTAAATCCAGCTATGAAGTCTGTCAATGCTTGGCCCTTCACTACTGTCTGAGGGATATACTGTAGGTTGAATTGGGCAATTTCAACTGCCCACTTCATTAACCTTCCAGATGCATCTGGTTTTTGCAACACTTGTCTCATGGAAAAATTTGCAAGTACTTGAATTGGATGTGATTGAAAGTAGGGGCGGAGCTTACGGGCCGTCGTGATCAGGGCTAAAGCAAGCTTCTTCGTGTCAGGGTAGCGTGTTTTAGCGTCTAGCAAGGCTTTGCTCACATAATATACTGGAAGTTGATTCCCATCTTCCTCTCTGATCAAGACAGAGCTTACAGCTTCTTTGGAGATAGCTAACTAAAGGAACAAAAGGCTCTCTGGACTTTGGCTTTGATAATAGTGGGGCTTGTCCCAAAAACTCCTTTAACCCTGTGAAGGCTTGTTCGCATTCATGCGTCCATTGGAACCTCTTTCCCCCTTTCAAGACCTTAAAGAAGGGCAGACACTTATCAGTAGATTTGGAGACGAACTGGCTCAAGACAGCTCCCAGTCAAGCTTTGCATTTCCTAGGGACTCCAGGGCCTAGCACATATCAAGTAATGCATTGATTTTAACAGGGTTGGATTTGATTCCTCTTCTGTTCACCATAAAACCAAGAAACTTTCCAGATGCAACTTCAAATGCACACTTTACGGAGTTGAGCTTCATCATGTACTTCCTTAGTATATCAAAAGTCTCCGCCAAATGATGGATATGTTTTGAGGCAATCATGCTCTTTACCAACATGTCATCCACATATACCTCCATGGTACTTCCGAGCTGCTTCACAAACATATGATTTACCAACCTTTGGTAAGTAGCTCATGTGTTTTTTAATCCTAAAGGCATGGCCCTATAACAACAGAGTCCCCTTTCTATGATAAAGGAGGTGTGCTCTTCATCGGATTTGTACATGGGGATCTGATTGTATCCCAAATACGCATCCATGAAGCTTAGCATTTCGTGCCCTGCTTTGGAGTTAACCAATTGGTCAATTCTTAGCCAGGGAAAGCTATCCTTCGGACATGCTTGATTCAGGTATGAGAAGTCGATGCACACCCGTAGCTTCCCACTCCATTTGGGAACCAATACAGGGTTTGATACCCACTTTGAATATCGTGATTCCCTAATGAATTTATTTTTCAACAGTTTCGATGCCTCTTCTTTTAAGGCTTTATATTTCTCCGGACTCATAGGCCTCCTCTTCTGCCTATGTCCGGGGTGACTTGGATTGAGTTGGAGCTTATGACAGGCCACCTTGGGATCTATTCCCACCATGTCATTATGTTTCCATGCGAACACGTCGAGGTTTTGAAGGAGAAAGCCTTTCAGTTGCTTTTTGAATTCTCCCGTTGAGTCTTGTTCGATTTGCAACTCCTTCATTGGGGGGACAGAGAAGCATTCTAACTTTTTCAGCCGGGGAGGTGTAGCAACTTGCAGCCACCATCCTAGGATCTAGATTCGCCAGATCCTCTTCATCCGTCATTGCGACATTTGTGTCTGAGAGGTTCTGTACCTAGTTTCTCAGGGTCCGGGGACGCATCGCCCATCACTATGTCGCTGATCACGTTGACAGTCCAATCTTGGAACTTTCAGATCGCATTCGTGTAACATGACTTCGACTTAATTTGGCTACCTCTGACGGTAGTTATCCCATTCTCAATTGGGAACTTCATGCAGATGTACTTCGTATAGGTGATGGCGCCTAAATCAACAAGGAATTCCATTGGTATCCTGGAAAATTTTGGCGCTAGTCCTACTTCAGTCATATGGATTATAGATCCTCTTGGGATAATACAATCACCAATAAAGCTACAGATGGGGTCTAGAGCTGGAATGACTGGGGTATTAATTCCCATCTTATCATAAGTTACCCAGTAAATCATATTTATCAAGGCACCATCATCCACAAGCATCCGAGATAGTCCATTTCTGGCTACTACCTCCGAATTACCAAAGCATCGTTGTGTAGAAAATGCACCACAACCTCATCATCCAAGGTGACTGTGATGGGCTCCGTTCTTGAGGTCCCGAATGGGTGCGAATTGATGTGATAATTCACATTGGTGGGCTCTTTGACCTCTCTGATGTATCGCTTTTAGGAGTTGTTTGTACTCCCTCCAGACTATTATGATTCCCTCCCCTTGCAATATTCCTTTTATTGTCCCTCCAATCAGTTTGGTCGAACCTTTGATCATTTGACTGGTTTGGCCTCCCTCTGTTTGAGGTCATGTTGCATCCTTTATAGTCATTGGATTTTTGCTCAACCAACATTTGTACCTCTTTGCAGTTTTTCATGGCAGGCCTAGTCAGTGGTTATGTACCACTTCGACTTCCACCTACTCCTTCCAGAGTGATGGAGGGGGTCATTGCAGGCAATGTGGAGTGTAAGTTGGGGATGGCCTCCCTGATTTCAGCTACATAGCTAGATTCGAAGCCATGAAACAGGAGTGACCCACCTCCGCGGCGGTTTCCGGACTGGGTTTTTATTATCTCTAGTTCCTGGATTTGCGCTGAGCTAATATCCGATGTTATATCGCTCTTGAGGATGGCTATCTCTAGCCCTTGCCATTTCTTCCGAGATGATTTTCTCCTTCATTAGATCTACAAGGTCGTTGTAATCCCTTGGTTTCCAACTTGGGATCTCTCTCTAGAACATGCTTGTCATGTCTAAGCCTCCCTTCAGGGCGCAAAACATCTGTGCTTCTGTAATGTTTTCACAATTGTGCATTTTCTTTGTAATCTTGTTGGATAGCCCTTCAAAGATTCATTTCTCCCTTGCCTTAAATCTTGCAAGCGCTGTAGGGAAAGTTAACTCAGCCTAGAGGATACGAAGCCATTTTTTAAGGCTGTTTTCAGGTCTCTCCAATTGTGGATGCTGCCAGGAGGGAGTTTTTTGTACTATCGTATGGAAATCCCTTCAAGTGTTAAAGTAAAGGCCCTACACTTTAGCACATGAGTAGCCTTGGTTATCTCCATACTCGTGCGGTTGTTCAGTAGGTGATCATCATTTCCAGAGTACTTTATTAATCCTGGCATCTCAAAGTCAGTGGGTACTGGGTACCGTCGGATGCCCTCATATAAGGGGCTTACTTCCTCATCATCGTTGATTTCATAAGACAGAAGTTCGTTGTCGTTTTCATCATGGTCAGATTTCACTGCACCATGGTATTGGCCATATGGTTGCTTTGGCAGGTTCCACTTGCAAGGCGATAGACTGATAGAGCCTAGCCATAATTAGGCCATTGGTAGTTCGGCGGATCCTCTTTGGTTTGGGAGTGAGCCTCTGCAGCTCTTCGCTCCTGCCTATTTCAAGCTCGTAGGTCTGTGGGTACATTTCTTCTGCCCCCATTTCATACCTATTTTTAGGCATGTGACCCCGCGAAATGACCTCTTCAGCCCTTCGCTCGTGCCTATTTCTAGGCATTTGTGCTCGGTGTCGGGTTTCTTCAGCCCTATTTCCCCGTTTTCCTTGGAATAACCCCCTATCTGGCTAAAGATACTACTGGATCTTAAGGGGGCTGCTTCTCCGTGATATTCAGGAGGTAGGTTGTGTTCTTTCGGTATTTCATACAAAGGGTCCTCTTTGCGAAGGGGTATTGAATCCGCCTTGACATACATTGGTGTTACGTTAAAATAATGTGAGGTGGTGCTCGCATCGGAAGGTAAGTAATGTAGTTGTGAGTAATGTGATGGCGCCATCGATTCATTCACCACATATTCCCTTGTCATATAGGCATTCATGACAGTAGTTTGCTAAATTTGTTGCTTTTGCATCTCCAACATTTGAGCAGCCATGCGTATCATGTCTCGCAGCACGCGTCTGCTTCGGTGCCAACGAGGAGGATTAGGCTGTGGAACCTTCTCGTTGGCATTTCCATGCTAGCCTGTTGGATGCGTCTCCTCATTTCGGTACTGTTCCTCTCTACTCCTTTGAGGGTTGGTATCATTATCACTCTCACTCATTGCTGTAGTGACTAAGTTGTTACCCTTTTCAAGGCAAAGAAACTTGCTCTTCAATGTTGTAAGCCTTTTTCAAGGTTGGTAAACTTATGTTTCAAAGTTTTAAGCCTTTTTCAAGGTGAATGAACTTGTATTTTAAAGTTTTAAGCATTTTTCAAGGTGAATGAACTTGTATTTCAAAGTTTGAAGATTTTTTCAAAGTGATTGAAATTGTATTTCAAAATTTAAAGCCTTTTTCAAGGTTTTTCCAACTATCTCCACTACTTCTTCTTCAGAAGTCAATTTATCAGCATTATTCCCCTTTCTCAAGAGGTTTCCTACCCCTTTTTCAAGGTTTTATGGTTCTCCACTCTTTTTCAAGAGGCTCTCCACCATTTTTCAAGGTTATTGTGTTACCGCATGATTTTGTGGTTAAAAGTGTGGTTTTCCACAAACGGCGCCAAAATGTTGACCACAAAATCTGGTAGGACTTTGTATCAACACATCTCAGTACCTACGTCTTGAACACGTAGATTTCCTGCGCACTAAGACAAACGGTCACCGTGCAAAGGGGGTGGGGATGCTCCCGATTGCACTCCGACGCTCAAGTGAAAACCCATTTAGAGTGAATATATATTGGATGCGAGAAATATAAATGTGTAAAAGAGAGAAAAGGGAGTGAGAGTAGAATATTGAGTTAGAGTATTGAATTGCTAACCTCTTATTTAGTGACACCATTGACCTATTTATAGTAGAAGTTATTGTCTTAGAGGGTGACACAAGTTGTGATTTACACGTGGCCTGCCCCTCACAGTTCATGAGGTAAACCAATTGTTTGGTCATAATCATTACTACCTATTGTAGAGTTACGACTGTCATCACATTTCCAGTAAAGGTACCGTCCCATCAAGTTGCAACTTGTAGAAAGGTCAAATCCCACTGACACAATTGGCCAGCGTTGTCGCTGGCCCTAGGCATGTACCTTGGATAACACTACTTCAGAATGAGTAGTTCGATCATAAGGGGTTTGGCCCATATACCTCCTCGGTCATGTAATAACTCGCAAGTATTTGGGCCCATCTGGTAACCGGTGGGTCCCATGTGGGCTCCCATAAGTTACGTGTCAAGCTTAATTTTAGTCGTGGTCGTAACAAGTATCATGCACGAGAAATGGGAACTCTCACAAGTCATCCGTAAGGGGAATGATGACAGGTTGAAAAACTACGAAATTCAAAGGGCTCGAATGCAATCGGCCGAATATTGTTCTGACAATACCATTATAGTCAAAAAATTTAACTCCATTTCAAATCCGAAGCTAGGAGAATTTTTTCGAAATGAACAAAAAAGGATCATGCTGAAAAGAAATGAAGATGCAAACAAGGATCACTAAAGTTCATTAGCTCCATATGGTATTTTTTTACGATCTTGGAGGATCTGAATCCGATTTACCTGATTATTAGATCGTTATCTTCTAATTTTCTCGCATCATATCTTAATTTTCAATGTCGATATTACCGTACTAATTATGTTTCCAAGTTTCTATTATTGTTGAGTAATCTATTTTGTTGTAATTTAATTTTAATATTTTGAAGGTGATGTGATGTGTGAACTAACATGATTGTGCCATATCATTATTGTAAGTATTGTAAGCAAAAGTTGTATAAAAAAATTGTACATATATCATGGTTTCAATTTATATATCATATTTCATATTATTTTAAAATCAATACATACCCACATGATGTCACCTCACAGTTGCACAAATAGCATATTTCAAACAATTATGCTACACTTATAAACACAAAAAATGTACTAACACCTTTACTAACAACTGTAAAATGTCAATTTTGCCCTTAAAAGTCCCTTGAAATTACAAAAGCCAAATTACTTACCATAAAACTCAGAATTCACTTCCTATTTTCAGATCAACTCATTCCGCAAATATTCAGATCTTGGTAAATCCCCTGAAATCACAAAAGCCCGAGAGAGAAAGAGGCGATCAAAGCTTATTCTCCAACTATTCAGATCAACTTTCGTCTATTTTACTTCACCGATGACTGAGGTGGGTGAAAGGTGCCAGTAAGAACCCAGTTGGCGGCTTGCACTCGTAAGATGATGGAGGCGATTTTTGGTAAAATCTCCAGTGTAAATGTATCTCTTTATTGCGTATTACATACCTTGGAGTAGTGAAATACAACATTTTGAAGTTAGGTAGCTGGAATTTACATATGTTTATCAGTTCCTAGGTTTTACTGTACATTATGAATTGGAATGAATCTTAGGTGAAATTTGAAGTATGATATTATTGTGATTTTGAATGAATTTTGTAGTAAATGGGGTTCGTAGTGAATGAGATTTTGAATGTTGCTTGCAGTGGATTTGAGTTGTGGTTTGATTATTGAAGAGCATTCTGAGTTTTTCTTTTTTATTTATTATGGAGCATTTTGAATGTGATTTTAAATATCTGTTTGTGGTTTATTTAGTGTGCGATTTTGAACAATTCTGTTCACAACCACAATCTTGAACTAGAATTCCTGTGATTTCCCAGTATTTTAGCTCTCCTTAGCCTCTTGTTTGCAATATGCATTGGCATCCATGACCTTATAAAGTATTGTTATTGATGCAAAAGATAATGACCTGCATAAATAGAATTATATACATGGGAAATTGTGATCCAGAGATTGACATGGTTCTTTGGATGTCTTATAGGTTGCTGGTTCTTTGGATGTCTTATAGGTTGCCTTACCCATGAATAGCCATGTTTGTCACAGCTACAGGAAGCCGGGGCATTGGTTCAACGATTGTCCCCAACAAGCGTAGATGTCCAAAATGTGGGAAGTGGTTTCTGCAATGGTTCGAGGTGTATATGACACAATGTGGGGAAGCTATTTCACAATTGTAGTGCAGGTTGTAGCCATTTCGAGTTTGATGACGAGGCCACGAAGGTTCAATATGAGGAAGGTGAAAGTAGTGGGTCTTTGAGTACTAAGATTGGGGCAATTGACGAAACTATCAAGTTATCTCGTGATCTAAAAATGCTTGCTAACATAATCGAAGAAAATGATGTGAAGATAAAAGTTGAGATAACACTTAGCAAGGGAAAGGGGAAAACGATGTAAATGCCTCATGTTGTGCATATGTTTTAACTATGTAGTGTTGACGTCTCATTGTTATTTCTTTTATGGAGTTGTAATATATCTAGCTTCTTAGAACAATATTCTTTTAAACTAAGTAATGCCATTTTTGAAGTGTACTTTGTACTGAATTTTGTTGTCACAAATTAGCTAGAGTATTCAAATCAAGTGAATCTGTGAATTTTGTCGTTGCTTATTAACACAGGCAGACAAATGCATGTATAAGAACTTGAATAACACAACATATAATCTTGTCAAATTTTACATCTTCAAAATGCAAGAACTTAACTATAACTTGAAATAAATTACAATCCAAATTTATAACGGGTACATATATGAAATGGCATTGAATGCAACTACAAAAAGATCTCAGTCACAGTTTGATCTCGTAACATCGTTTTCATCCTTACCCTTTTGTTGTGCATAAATAGACATCAATTGTTGGTTTATTGGATAATGATGGCCCGATGTCAATAGATAAGGTTGAGTAGATAGTAGTAACTGTGCACTAAATCCTTCACATGTCACAGGAGCATAACGTGAGAAAGATTGTGACATCAGAGCTGGCAATTGTTGAGCACCATGCACTTCACCTTCTTCAACGGTCTTATCTTTCTTTTTTCTAAAACATGCCTGTGCATTGTATCAAAAGACAATTAGATATGTGAACGCATTATAAACAAAGTAATGAACGAATGAAATTATACCTTAGATTTTGTAGATGAACTCTCGAGTGGACTTTTCTTACGAACTTTCCTTGGGGCTCCCTTCATTTTCGAACATTTAGGATCCAATATTTTTGGGCCGACTCCTTCTTTGACCTACCGTACTGAGGAGCAACCAAACTAATATCTTGAGATGGTAGTGAATTTGATATATCATATCTCTCATTTGGATCTCCAACCACTCCAGAAGCTCTCGGGTTCGATCTTCATTTTCTGATGTAATGTCAGCTACATTTCCAAAGGTACGGCACAACTGCTCATATCGAACCTGCTAGGGGTATTTATCCAACCATTGTAATTGATCTTCGCCCTCATGTAATGTCTACGTACATCTCTTCTCCATCTTCTCACGATATACTTTTTAGGGAGTGACGTGACCCCGTTTTATCTTAGAATAGTGATTGCATGTCTACAAAGTATTCCACGAAACACAAACAAGTGACAACTGCATGCAATTTAGCGAAGTTGCTGATTGAAACTTGCAAGGAAGATGACATTTTTTCTCCTCCATAAAAAAGAAAAACTTCTTCTTCCACGCTGAATCTTGCTCCCATGTAATCGGTCTGAGAAGCAATAACTCGACAATACATAATCCCAGTAATCTCTGCCTAGAATTCCTTGAACTTCACAATCGTGTATACTGATTGAAATTGTTTCTCCATTTGGAACTTGGTTACACATGGCACCATCTGGGAGTACGACTGCAAATCAGCTTGAAATTCCTTTTCGACCTTTGATCGCAAAGCTAGCTCATATTGCTCCACAAATTGTTTTAGTGATGTTTTTGAATGTACATACCCGTCGAAAAAGACATTCATACTCCCACTGCGCTGCGTTGTCGACATCCCAGCCCAGAAGCTACTCTTCAAGTAACAGGGAACCCATCGAGCCCGCTCTCTGTGAAGATGTAACGACCCGGCTCCCTCGCTGGGGCCTTCTCCGAGTCGTACTCATGGTCTTTCCACTCCCCCCTTGGTTGTTCTGGTCCTCAAAGGCTGCCAGCCTCGTTTCCAAGAAGTGGATTTGACCAGGACGACCAAGGGGAGAGTGGAAAGACCATGAGTACGACTCGGAGAAAGCCCCAGCGAGGGAGCCGGGTTGTTACAAAAAAAAGCACCTTTTTTTTTTGTAGCGTACCCGGTCCTCAAGGGCTGCCGGCCGTCTACTCATGGTCTTTCCACTCCCCCCTGGTCGTCCTGCTCCTCAATGGATGGTAGCCTCATTTCCAAGAAGTGGATTTTTGCCTCCCCAGGGATTCGAACCTTGTACCTAGGGGTTAAGTACAAACTTCATGGAATCCATGGTACCATTATTCTAAGAATCATTGTACTAAACCCAAGGTACATGGTTCGAATCTTGCGGAAGGCAAAAATCCACTTCCTGGAAACGAAGCTGCCAGCCCTTGAGGAGCAGGACGACCAGGGGAGAGTGGAAAGACCATGAGTAGACAGCCAGCAGCCCTTGAGGACCAGGTACGCTGGCAGCTTCATTTCCAGGAAGTGGATTTTTTCCTTTCCCAGGATTCGAACCATGTACATAGGGGTTTAGTACAATGATTCTTAGAATCCTTCTACACTTGGTCTAATGGTAGCGGGATTCTAAGAATTATTGTACTAAGCCCCTAGGTACATGGTTCGAATCCTGCGGAAGGCAAAAATCCACTTCCTGGAAACGAGGCTGCCAGCCCTTGAGGAGCAGGACGACCAGGGGAGAGTGGAAAGACTATAAGTAGACGGTCGACAGCCCTTGAGGATCGGGTACGCTACAGAAGACATGCAAGTCAATCATTCCCATGCAATTCATAATTATCAATCATGGAGGTCCAATCCCCATTGAACTATTTTGAAGTTTGAGAATTGTAAACAACGTTATACACAGCCCTTAGTATAGCGCCCTTTTTACTGTGGTACCCAAACTTCTCTGGTAGTTTCTTTAATATATGCCACAAGCACCATCTATGCCTGGAGTTCGGGAATACAATTTGTATTACGTTTGCATAGCCCTATCTTGATCAGTAATAAACCCTATTGGTGCCTTACCCTTCATACATTGAAGCCATGTACGAAAGATCCACACAAATGTCTCGGTATCCTCATGTGATAGTACCACATCCAAGTAACATTGACTGACCATGATGGTTTACTCCAACAAACGAGGTGAATGATATGTCGTACTTATTAGTCAAGTATGTGGTATCGAATATTACGAAATCTCCGAATTCTTTATACTAGCCTACACCTATTATTGCACCAAAACACATTCCTCAACCTACACTCATCATCCTAATCTACATTAATGACAATTTGCTTGCATTTTAGAAAAATAGGTCCGAATAGCAGTCGCATCCCCTTCACCAACCTTAAGCGTCTAACTTTGTCGATGTAGTTTCTGCAATCCTTTTCGATATATGTCATTTGCTCGTAGCCACCAGCTTCAATCACAGTTGAGTTATAGCTTTTGTGTATAGGAATTCCAGCTATATCGTTCAATTCAAGGTGCATCTTCACTTGGGTAGCTCATTTCTCGATTACATCAATACAATCTGGATTTTGAAGGACTAGTTGCATAATTATGTTCCAAAATGACTTTTATCAAAATCGACATTCTCGATATTTCACACATAGCTGTCAACCTAGTTAGACAACCGGTGTACATTGATGGTTGCGGCTTCAAAGAATTGCTTGACGAACTACTTCTTCGGCCTTCTCTAGCACATGTGAAAGTAACATATCTTTGTTGACCTATGGTTAACTTAACCTTATTGTTTTGATCATAACAAACAAGAATATATTGTGTTATTAACAAGTGTGCTTCAAGTGTTTCATGTAATGATAAATATTCAAAGCACTCTATGTTCAAATCGTCTCTCAAAGATATAAATCAAAACTATGTGATCAAGCACATGAGATGCAAAGAAGATCATGAAAGAATTGAAGATATTCAAGATCAAAATTGAAGTTGAAAAGCATGACATGAAGATCAAGAATTCAAGCATACAAGATTAGAGTTCAAGTTCAAGAGTTGATTTAACCTATGTAAAGGTATAACACTCTTAATCTTTAGCGATGAAATTCAAAGAGCTCGAAAATGATTTTTATGCATCAAGAAACTTACTTGAAAATTCATCACTTGCATAAAATATTTTTATCTAAGTCAATATTGCTTTTCATATGTTATTTGATCTTAAATCATGATTATACCATGTTAAACTACTTTGAAAAACAAGTTAAAAATCTAAAAACCCTAAATTTTCATGTTTTTCAAAAGTCAATTTTCGGTCAACCGAAAGTCAACTTTCGGTCAATCGAAAGTTCAATGGTTGAAAATGTGTAACGGCTATATGCATGTTTCGGTCGACCGAAACTCCAGAAATTGTCAACCGAAAGTTGCTGAATTTGAATATCTTGATCTATAAATAGCCATCTCATTTACATTCATTTTCAACAACATAGAAAAGATTTTATAGAAACTTTCTCTTGAAAATTCATTGTTCTTACTTGGTTTATATTCATCTATTATTATTATAAAACTTTGATTGATCTAAACTTTGTTTTATCAAATCATCAAAAGTTTTTGGAAGAAAGTTTTGTGAAGATTCTTGGTTCTATATTGTTTAAACTTCTTCAACGTCTTCACACTATATTGGAATTGAAGTGTAAGTCTCTCTTTGTTCTAAACTTGTTTTAATCTTTTAAAAGAGAGAAATTCCAATTAAGGAACTTTGATTATTTGTGCTACATTTTTCATTATTATTTGATTCATCAAAGTTCCATTGCCTAAACACTTTGAGCTTAACTCATTGTTAATTATTCAAGTGTGGCATCTCTTGGTACTTAATTTGATTCAATATTTTAACAAGAGATTATTTGAAAAACTTTGTTTGATTGCATTGAACTTTTCATTATCATTTGCATCAAAGTTTTTCTCTAACACTCGAGCTTAATTCATTGCTATCTATTGAAGTGTTAGCCTAACTCTCTCGGTACTTAATTTGAGTATATCATTTGTCAAAAGAGTTATTTCAATTCTAAATTCAATTCATTATATCATGTGGTTTCGAGAGCCTTGTGAAAACTCGATTGTTGGTTAAGGGTAGGTGCTCCTTGTTGTAAGTCGCCTAAGGATTTGGTACTCCTTGTTGTAAGTTACCAATATAGTGGATTTGGCCTTGCTCGTGACGGAGAGCTCGGTAACGGGGGACGTAGATCACGTTGGTTGATTGAACCTCCATAAATCGCGTTTGCATTCTCTTATCCTTTTTACTTACTTACATTGCACTTACTTTATTCTATCAATTTATATTGTGCAACACTATATCTAAGTGCTATACTTGCTTTAGCAATTAAGTTTACACATTTATAGCACACTACATTGATAGTTAAGTTACTTACAACACTAAGTGCTCATACTTGTACACATTGATTTTTAAGTTAGAGATTATTTATCGAAAAAGTTTTAAAAACTAATTCACCCCCCTCTTGGTTATTTTACTCTTGGGCTAACAATCTTTTCACGCACTAAAAGCATGACGTTTGTAAAACTCGAACACTTCATTCTCATCATTGAACTTCATCCCAACTGTTGGTACAATCTCACCAATTTCTTGTCTCGTTTCCTCTTCAGTTGCACCAATGTACCCATCTCCTACGAGCTCAATATTTTCCAATATCTCATCATCCATAGTTATAGAATTCACATTCCTTTCCTCTTCATCAGAATCCATTCTTGAACCACCTTATGTAAAAAAAAAAAGTACAAATTGTAGGACAGATTATTGAACCACAGATTATGCCAACACGCGCGCGCGCGCTCGCGCGCACACACACACTCATTCTTGATCCACCTCATATGAAGGAATAATTATTTACCCAATTTCATCAATTCTTACTGAACACACGTACAAATTGAAATGCCTAATAGTGGTCATTTTACATTAATTTATTTTTCAAATTCACAAGGAATGAACAGAAAATCAATTGGACCAAAGTTGGAATATCATATATTTCAAATGCCCAGAAATGTGGACGTAAATAGAAATTTTAGAATGTGGCTCACCCTCGTCGATAAAGACGTAATGGAGCTTCAGTGTGATTTCTATATTTGCAGAATGCACGGCGTGATTTCTTTGCAATCTATCACATCTGAAATTTGGACGGAATGCAGTTTCGATATTGCTAAAATATGGACCAAATTTGCTGTCTTCGAAGGAGTTCAAATCTAGAAGGAATCTGTGGCTTCGATCTTCCTAAAATGTGGACGACATCAGCTGTCTCCGAAGGAGCTAAAATCTGGAAGGAATCTGCAACTTCGATCTTGCTAAAATCAAGACGAAATCTGCTGTAACACCCCAAGTTTAAGATCTAAAACCTAGGCGTGTTAACTTCCATTCACATTAAATGCGGAAATAATCGTTTAAAACATTTAAACTTTTCATTTACTATTATAAAAATTTTACAAAAATTTCGACAGAGTCTCCTCTGTAAATTGGACATAGCCAACCTGTAGAGGGACATCAAAACCATTTTTAAAATACACATCGCAACTCATTCAATCCAAAACATCATCCAAACCATTACAATAAGTCCCAAACTCCTCAACAATATAATTTCAAGTAAATAAACCTTAGAAAATAAAATAAGAGGTAATTTAACCTCAATAATACATGAATTAAAGAATAAATAATGAGAAATTGAAATAAATTCTAATTTAACTTTATTTTAAAAGGGTTGAAGCGGGGATAGCCTGAGTCAGCTGTCGAGTGCTCTCCTCGGATCACCTAACTTTCATCACCTGAAATGTTGGGGAGGGATTGGGGTGAGCTAAAGCTCAGTAAGTAAACTTTTTGCACGTGATGCATGCTCATGACATGAAATTCCTTAAACCATTCAAAGTAATTCCCCTCATTTACTTTACTTTTCAAGACATTCATACCTTCTAAACTTTCACTTAAACATTTCAAAAAAAACTTTAACTTCATTTCAAGACTTTCATTTCAAATCTTTCATTTCATTTCAAAACTTTCACTTCATTTCAAGACTTTCATTTCAAGACTTTCACTTCATTTCAAGACTTTCATTTCATTTCAAGACTTTCGTTTCAAGACTTTCACTTCATTTCTATCGTGAACTCAATTAGTGTATCTTCTAGCCAATTACAATGCAGTGGGCAATATCCCTTATTTAGGATCAGATTATCATTTTTCCACCGCATAGCGGTTTAATATTTGCCACCGTCAACCGGTTTAGCAATCGTCACCGCAAAGCGGTTTAATATTTGCCACCGCCAAGCGGTTTAGCAATCGTCACCGCAAAGCGGTTTAGTATTTGCCACCGTCAATCGGATTAGTAATCGTCACCGCAAAGCGGTTTAATATTTGCCACCGCCAAGCGGTTTAGCAATCGTCACCGCAAAGCGGTTTAATATTTGCCACCGTCAAGCGGTTTTGCAATCGTCACCGCAAAGCGGTTTAATATTTGCCACCGCCGAGCGGTTAAGCAATCGTCACCGCAAAGCGGTTTAATATTTGCCACCGTTAAGCGGTTAAGCAATCGTCACCGCAAAGCGGTTTAATATTCACCACCGCAACAGCGGTTTAATTCGGGTACGCCGGTCTACAGCGCCCCATTTCTTACTCACATCTTTCATGGCATAGAAGTACATTCATTTATTCTTAAAACTTGGGATACATACTCTTTGAGAACAATCTAACTTTCCACACTTTTCCTTTAAAATCATTTGACTTCCCCAGTACTCAATGACAAATGCATGCTTGATGATGCAATTAACATAAAATATATGAATGCTTGGGCAGTTTCCAATTTGAACAATATATTTTTATAAGAAGTAACGAAAGCATCGAAAACGAGCAATATGCAAAGTTGTCACTTGAGCACAGAAATTTCACATTAACTTTCAACTTTAATAAAAATCGGGGGAGTTTACTTACTTGTAGTCCTCAGTAGTTTGCTTAATATGCAGGTGGAAGTCTTGGTTGCCCGCGACGTCAATGTACCGTTTCTCCTAATTAATTTCCATCCATTAATAAAAGTATGGCTTTTAGTGAAAACTACCTTCAACAATCTTAACTGAGGTCGAGACTATCATGTAACTCATAATATAACAAACACATTTAACACCACATATAATATCCTATTCGAAGTAATACATTAAGTTCAAGGAATTTTGAAATCTCACTTATCAATTCCACAAATCAAAGCCAAGCATTACTTATCAAAAATGATCTTGAACTAAAATTTTATAACTTTGAACATAATTTCAACTTAAACTAACTTGTTCTTAAAAGGTTAAAGTTTACTCTCCTATACCATTATCCCAAAATTCCAAAATCACACATGTTTGTTTAAATAGTCATATACATATTCATGATCATATATACATACATTCACACCTCAAATTTGATATTATGGCACATAAATTAATCAAAAGTTCATGAGTCTCCAGTTTGAGAAATTCTATTCTATTTTCATCATAACAAAAGTCTGAATACATACCTATGCCCACATCCAAAATTTATATATTTACCCACATCTATACCTACATAATAATATACACATTCATATACATCAATACTCACACACATAAACATCCCAAATCCCTAATTGATGGTAAATTTCGAAAATCAACAAGAACTGAAATCTGAAAATTGTGAGGAATCACATATATACTTACTTAATTCCTATATACACCAATATATGCATAAAATTCAACATATAAAAATTGTGTATGTGTGTGTGAAAAAGAAACGTGTATGCGGTTTCGTGGGTGTGTAAAAAAATCGTGCAGCGGTTTCGCGTGGGAGAGGGGCGGAAAAGGGCTACCGTGAGTGGCGGTGGTGCGCCGACAGAACTGAGGGAGAGCGAGGCCGAGAGACAGGGAGCAAGGCGGAGACCGAGAGAGAGGCGTCGGGTGAGAGACCGTGTAGGGAGTGAGAGAGAGCGTGAGTGCGAGATATGAGAGTGTGAGGTTTTTAGGTTAGGTTTAAATGTTTAACTTTTGGAAAATTGCAATTCAGTCCCTCAACTCTCGTAAATTGGTAATTTAAATTCATAACTTTCAAATAAAATTCCAAAGTGTCACCAAACTTTTTCCAACTTCAATTTAATGCAATTTAGGCAACTAGTACTCAAATACAATAGAAATGGAAAGTAACAATTAAAATAAACAATTAGACATAGAATTGTACGTAAACAATTTATAAACATTTTAATTGGTACATTGATCGAGACGGCGTCCAAGTCCTTCCACTGCAAGATAATTCCAATTATAGACGTTAAAGATCATAAAATTATAATTTATAATAACATTCACAAGAATATTACGTGAAATTTAGAATTGCAAGTAAAAATGAAAAGCAATCTTACATCTGCTATTTTCGAAGGAGCTCTATTTTGGGAAAATCTGGATGAAAAATGCTATTGTGAGGTGTGAGTTGAAGGGAGAAAAGTTGTCAATCTGAAGGAGATCTGAGTTTTAATTTAATAAAATAAAATATCTTGGTCATTTATTTTTCTCATGTCACATGATATAAATTGAAAATGTTGCTGGATATCCTTTGTTAGTAGACCTGTTGGCACATAATATTTGTAAGTGTAGCATCATTTTATATTTCACGATCTGTTCGGTTGCTACTGTCGTTATTTTTTTTTGTTTATTTTGATATTTCTAGATAGATGCATGATTGAAAATTATAAAGAAAAAATATATGTTATTAAAAAGTAGTTTAAAAAATTGTGTTATTTATAAATTTATTTATAAATTTATTTATAAATTACAATCTTTTTACGTAAAACAACAGTCAAATGCTTATCCGTCCATCTTAGCATAGATTTCTGTAGCTTCCAAAACCCTAGTTCAAATCTGTCTCAACATCCGAAATCTGGAGGTTCTGCGAACCTGAGACAGCCGCTCATTGCCAATTTCCGAGTTCGCTGCTGGAGCATGGAATTCGACGAGTATGATTACTTAGAAAAGGAAGTGGAAGAAACTAACGGCCCACCGGAAACTCCCACGAAGGAAACTTCCGACAAGGAAAAAGATAGAGATAGGAGCGAAAAGGGATACAGACGAAGAGACAGGAGCGAAGATGATGACTTGGAAAAGGAAGAGAGGGATCGGAAGAGCAGTAGCAAAAAATCTCGAAAAGAGAGGGACATTGAACAGAATGGACGAGACAGAGACCGAGATAGAGAGAGGAGCTCGAGGCATAGGAGCACCGGCAGGGATTTGGAGCTAGAAAGAGAAAGAGGGAGGCGGATCTCGAGGGAAGGGGAACGGGATTGGGAGAAGAAAGACAAGGAGAGGGAAAGGGACAGTGAAAGGGATAGGGAGAGGAGGGAGAGGGTGAGGGAGAGGGAGAAGGAGCGAGAGAAGAGAGAGAGGGAAAAAGATGGGGAAAAGGAAAAGGAAAAGGAGAGGTCAAGGAGTAGAAGTAGATCGAGGCTGGAGCATGGAAGGGATATGGAGTTGACGAGAGGAAGGGAGCTTGAACTGCACGATAGCAGGTGATATCTCATGCCTTTTCTCTTATTAAAGCGTCTTTGCGTTTCATTTGTTCTGTCACCAGTCTTTCATTTGCTTTTAATCCAATTTGGGCTTGGAGATTTTTACTTGAAAGCTGTGATTTGTTCTTCATTTCCAAATTGTAGTGAACTCCTTATGCCATGATATCAACTCATCAGTCGGTTTATTTGATTGGTGAAATAGCGTCTTTCTGATGAAATACCTTTGATTTGGGTTGTTTTTGTTTGTGTTTCCTATCAGAATTTGTTCTGTTATTTACATAATAGGGAGGTGAGCTATTGAAATTTGAATCTTCTGTTGAGAATTTGACTTGAACAGTTGAACTCCAACTTAAAGATTTTCAGTGTTTGACGTCATTCTACGTGATTCTTTTTAATGATATCAGTTACACTTCGTTCTTGGAATTTGTTGAGTTTTTATTATAATTAAGAGTATCTCAATGGTTGCTGGTAATTGGATTTAGATTTTTGGTTAACTCTACTATCTCTCCAGAATTTGAAATCAGAATTTGAAATTTGAATATATCGCCCCCGTTCGACGGCTTTAAGCCGTAAATCTTTTTTGGTTTATTTGACTTTTTTATTTTTAAAGGTAAAATGTGTGGTTAAAATTGGAGAGAGAAAATATGTACGTTAAAAAGTGGTATGAGAAACTGCGTAACTTAAAAATTGTAATCATTACAAAATAAATAAATAAATAAATAAATTTCCTCTTACCGAAAGCTCCGTAAGTAATGTTCCATTTACTTTTTAAAGGAATGATACATATATCCCCTTATCCCTTGCGACTTGGGTTAAAGCATGAAGGAAATGTTAAAAAAAAGGTCATTGCAGGAAAAAAATGTAAATTTATATGATAAAGTAGATGGACTGTTTCACATCTTAATCTGCTTTCAATGTGGAAACACCTTGGAATGGCTTTCAATGCGGAAACACCTTGGAATGGCTTCACTGTAGAAATTGGCTTTCCCACACACTAAATTTGATAAAGTCTGCTGTTTCTTCCTGGGTTTTAGATTTGGCTTATGGCTCTGCCCTTCTATTGTTTTGCATATCTGGATTTGGGGGTGCTTTCTTACCTCTGTACTGAGATGTTGATCTACGTATTGAATTTTTAGGTTTGATATGCTTGTGTGAGCTGTATCAGTTTTTCAATTGTTTTCTTAACTTAAGAGATGAAATGCATCAAATGCTGAAGCTCTATATCTGTGCCCCCCTTGCTCTGAACAGGGGTTTTAAACAGCAAAGTTGCTGTTTTGAAATGGTCCAAGTCTAACTTGGAAATAGGTTTAGGCTGTGTTCGGCTAACCATTTAAATTGGTTTATAAACCAATTTATAAACTATACAATTTTTCAAACCGCTTTTTAACCATACACATTTTCTCTCCCACTTTCTTAACACAAATAAATCAATTTAAATTGGTTAGGTAGCCACCGAACACAGCCTTAGTATGTTATGTGAAATATTGAAACTCATAATACATTTGAATATAGATAGTGATCTATGAATTAATTAATGAGAAAAAATTAGTATACCTCCCTATGATTTTGTTTTTAGATATATAATGATGTATGCAAAAGAGTACATGAGAACAAACACGGGAATACAAATCTGAATTTGCACACAAATTAACGATTGAGATATGGGACAATATTTAACTACGTATTTCAAATATTAATGGTTAAGGAATTTTCTTAATGTGCACAGGACAAATTCAGATTTTGTATTTCTAGTGTTGAAATGTCTAAACAAATGGTTGTCTTTTCAACTACTTATTGATCAAAATATGCATCTGGAAGAGTATAACACTTAAAAGATTCAATATGTTCTTGCAGAAAATATCAAAGTTTTTGATCCTCATGGTTTCGTTTGATAAATTTTGTTCATCAAACTTTGTGACAATCATCAAATTTGTATCCAAAAGTTATATTGCTCATTTTTATTTAAATTTTTTTTTTTAATTTTTTTTTTTAATTTTTTTTTTGGGGATGCACCAATGTCATTTATTATTGCTTTTATGTTGCTTTACAGCATGTGAGTACTTCATGATTATTTTGGAAAATGGTTAGATTGTTTATTTTGCTGCATGTCTGGTGATATAGGCTCACTGTGACTTGGAAATGTTGTCCAGTAGGTTGTTTTTCTTTTCTATTTTCATTACTTGTTGTAAAAATGACTCTTCTGGTTAGCAGTTATCCATTTAATTTGGGACGAACACAGAGGAAGATGCTGGCTTGGAGTTTTTGGGGGTGAAAATTCATTAACCCCAGGGGAGTCTTAAAACAAGAGTTTTGAGATTATGTTCTTACAACAAAACTTTAGCAGGCTTGAGGCCACTGATATATTGATCTTGCCTATTTTCCTATTATTGGATTGGATGTATACTTATTGTACTTTTGAGTTGTTAATGTAGGAGATTCAAGGATAAGAAAGAAACAACAGAGCCTGAAGCTGATCCAGAAAGGGACCAGAGAACTGTTTTTGCCTACCAGGTTTGTTGTTTGACGGATTATGCATGCATCTCAAGAATCAAACTCTGAAATTTTGCAAAAGTCACATACTTCATTTATGTTTGGAATGAGCACGCGGCCATGGCTTAGTTAACAGTGATTTGATTTGATTTCCCAACATTCTCGTTTGCAGATGCCCCTGAAGGCAACGGAAAGAGATGTTTATGAGTTCTTTTCAAAAGCAGGGAAGGTGTGCAAATATTTTCTGAATGATAATATTGTTTGATCTTAGATTGTAAGCTTTTTGTTTTGGATACTACTCTTCTTATTTTAGGCTTGTTATTTTCTTTTATTTAAGATTTTTCTCATTTCCTACTCAAGGTCTGCTTGGAGGTTTTTATTCCCTCCAAACCGGTTTTGACCTTTTTAGGTGATACCGTTCATAAGAGTTTGAGAAAATAGGTTTTTTTTTTTTTTTTTGGGTGTTTATGTGATTTTAGTGTAATTTTGATAGTATTTAACTCTATGATGCCTGGACTCAATACGGGTATCCGATATGGGTACTCTATCTAAGTGTTATTTTTATTTTTTTTAACGGGGACACGATAAAAAGGATCCAAATTTAGGGGTTGCAGGTACAATTTTTCAAACTTTATTATTATTAATTTTTTAAATTTCACATGTAAAAATTAAAATTAAAATGAAATTACAAATTGTGCAAGGTATAAAATAACATGACAAAAAAATGAGATAATTTTATCAATTTTACAATTCTAGATGTAAATAGCCCAACAATAAAGAGGCCCAAATCTAAATTTTAAAGCACAAACCTGTAACTTATAACTTACCAAACCATAATAATTGATAACATCATAAACCTTTGAAGCTCGAACACTGCATTTTTGCTAGAGTACTCTTGTCAACACGGGTAACATATGAGATCCGGATTGGATCCTTTAGTTTCAAATCGGACACGAAAGAAGCCTGCATTTTGGAGAAGAAGCTTTGTCGTAGAAGAAACCGTGTCGACTTTGTATCAGTGTAGAAGAAGATAATGTCGGCCCTGAACTTTGTATCCCATCTGTCTGTATTCCGTGATGTATGTATATCAGGATTAGGGTTAGGGGGTACGGGATGAGGCGAGTTGTGTGAGTGATTGGGCTTGAACTATGGGCTTTGCATTTTTATTATTCAAAGTCTAAATTTTCAATATAAATGATGCATTGACAATTGTACTTCGAATACGTAATTCATTCTCCAATTTCAATTTTTTTAGCTCAAAATACGTAAATAGAAACAAAAGCTCAGTTATCTTTTAACATTAATGGATGTTTATTGGTTTTAATTTTTAAGTTATGTTTTTTTACATTAGAAAAAAGTTAATACTGTACCGAGGTGCCTGTGTCCAAAATTTGGACCTTTTTTGGCCGTCTCCCCGTACCTTATATTTTTCAAAAAAACATATCCGACGCTTGGATCCGTACTCGCACCCGATATTCACACCCGTGTCCTAGCAAAATAGCCATAAATCCTACTCTAGATACACAACAGTAGCAATCCTGTTCTCAGATTACTGTAGCATCCACATAGGTTTCTGCAGCCGCAGCCTCCCCATCACCAGGTGTTTGAACAACTTGCCCTTGAGATTTCTGTAGCAGCCCTACTCTACACAAAATTCTACAGCCGCAGCCTCTCCATCTCCGGTGGTGCCGCCTTAGTGAGTTGCTTCCACCGGAAAAAAGAAGGGTCGGACTCGGATCCTATACCTGTATCGTTGACACGGGTATGCTGGTCGGATTGCGAAGTCCGAGCATTACAAATTTAATTCTCCAAATTAGTGGATTTTGGCCGTTTCTCAAATTATCTTCCAATTTTAACCTCTATAAAATAATTAATTAATAACCAAAAAAATTACTTATAAAAAAATTCACTAGTAAAAAATTGCTTATGAACTAAAAATAATACGAACAGGACAAGAATGACTTATAATATATAAAAAAATGCTTATAGTTAAAAAATCACGTATATGTAATATAAATATTTAGAAGTACAAAATTAATTTATATCTGTAAAATTTACTATACAAGTATAACTTAAAGTTCTTACTATAAGTAAATAGTTCACTTTTTAAGTTAAAAATGAATTTGTATATAAAAATTACTTAAAGTTGGATATCATTTATAGATAAAATAATTTCAAGAAATTATAAATTGCATATTCACTTGGGGCATATATGTAATTTTATTCTTTTAGAAAAATTTCAGAACCACTCGATATTTAACTCCCAAGCATGTTAGACTATTTTAAAAATCGTTATTAAAAATCACCCATATTCGGATCCCTCATAAATGGCCAAATTCGGTACTTTAAAAACCCCCATAACCTGCCTTATAACTTCCAAGCATGTTCTAGAATCATATATCAGATTTGGAATTCCTTTCTTCTACATTTTTCTATATCTTCTTTCTTTCTTTCTTCTTTGAGGTCAAAGCGTAGGTCTAATTTTTATACTGACATCTCTTTTTATTTGTATATACTCTTTTATGCTATTTTAGCTATTTGAAATCTTAAGTTCTGTCTGTCAACATTTTCTAGTTTATCTTAAGGCTCTGTTCTTCAATTTTCTCAAGGAAAAGACCAAAATGTTTTCTTTTTGGTACTCTGGATATAATCATTAAGAGGCATTTAATTGTTGATTTCCTGTCTTAATGGAGGCTGGTTCTTATATCTAGTAAAAAATGCTAGTATGCTACTCTGCTTTCAGTTGCTGATAGTAGTGGGGCATAAAACTTCTTTTCTCCTTGAGCTACCCTTGTATTTAAATTTACATGTTTATATTTTTTATTTCGATCTCCAGGTAAGGGATGTACGGCTAATTATGGATCGGAATTCAAGGCGATCAAAAGGAGTTGGGTACGTTTATGCTTACGGTGGTCATATCATCTTTTCATTGTAGTTTGTGAATTGCAAACATGTTGATGTCTCTTTGCGCTATGATTCTTTTGGCACGGGAATTATATTTTAGGTTTGTTAAAAATTAAGCCTCTGTTTAGTAAACCGTTTATAAATGATTGTTAATAAATATTGTTTATAAACAGCGACGTGTCAACATTTTGTTGGTTCATTTTTTTGAAAAGTAAAAAATGTTGGGCGTCAATCTTTAACCAACCGAAATTGTTGACTGTTCAAAAAATTAAACCAATGAGATGTGCCACGTGGCCCTTTATAAACAAAGTTCATCAAACAAACGCTAAATTTGTCTCTTCTCACAGTTACCATTTCCGTTTCTGTTTCTCTAAACTAGAACCAATGCTCTTGATTTACTTTAGATCTTTGTCATGTTGACTTAAATATATAGAATAAGTGAATTTGTGGATGTTACATGTACACTTGGCTAGTGAGAGAATCAATAGAATCTGATTCAGTCCTATTATGGTTCCTGCTACTAAGTGTCTGCCATCAAATGAATCCTCACTAAGAATATTCTTCATCAATAATTTTGATGAATCTTATCAAGATATTACTTCTCCATATTCTATATCTCTATCTGTATATATGGGAAAGGATGAAAGAGGTTTGAATTGGATGATCCAAGTCTAAAATTTCATAATCTGGTGACAGATGTCTTGTATTTTTCAAGTTACAGTCAGCAGGTACTTAATGATCTGATTTGTTTGATACGTGTGGTTTATGGTGTAAGAGTATGTTAGTCTGATGTATTTTGATATTTAATGTATAAGCTCAAAAGGTTTTGAGCTCTATTCCCAATGTACTCTCACACTAATGCCGCTGTCTTTGAAACTGGATTATGGCTGTACTGAACCTGTATAGTTTCTGGTTCAGTGGTCAACCACTCCAATTAATTAGACAACTTTTGTCAAAATATTATGCCATCAACAATATTTTAAATTTTAAATGGAAAACTATGCACATAAATGGTAGTGTTAATAAATATAAAGAAGCGAGTGATGTATAAGGTGGTAGTTTTTGTGGGTCCCATAAATATATGGATTAAAAATGGTTCGAATTTTAGCAAGTTATAATAAACAATTGCCAAATGTAAGTCCTAAATTAATTTTAGGTAGCACATTAACTCAAAGTTATTATTAAATAATAAGTAGATACTCCTATTTGAAGTATTTCAACAAGAAAAATTAATAACAAGTATAAGTCTACATTTATAATATGTAAATGGAGAATTTCAAAGAATTTAATCAACGTGTCAATGACGTGCTATGTCAGTACTTTTTGAAGAATCGCATGTAGGCGTATCCGTGTTAGTGAATAGGGGTAGGTTAATTTGTCACCCTGGATTTACCTTGATGTTTTTGTGGGCCTCATGGCTTTCAGAAATGTTGTACGTAAATTTCAGAATCAGTTGGCTGCCAATACCTTCGAGGTGCGATCTGAACTTTGTGATTAACATGGAATAGATTCTGATTAAATGCTCAATATTACTAGATAAAGCATTACATTTTTAATATTCGCAAAGGTTCATATTCCATTACGGAATATATGGATCGTATCCGCAGGCTCATAGATGAATTATCTCCCTTGTATATGCTATTAAGGGGAGCTGGTATGTTTGTGAATTGTAAGGCATGGCATGTTATAAGCAGATGCTTGCTTCTCCTATAGTCCTATATGCTCACTTTTGCTCCACGTGATTTCATTTTGTTCCATAATTAGCTGTACAGATTCTTGTCCCCCTTTTAGTGATTGACTTGATAATTATAAAACCTGACAACAGATACATTGAATTTTACGATGTTATGTCTGTGCCGATGGCGATAGCTATGTCTGGTCACCTTCTCTTTGGACAACCAGTAATGGTCAAACCTTCAGAGGCTGAAAAGAATCTCGTTCAATCCAATACTACGGCTGGTGGTTCAGGTGTCGTTGGACCTTATGGTGCCGCAGATAGGAAGCTTTATGTGGGCAATTTACACTTCAACATGACAGAATTTCAGCTTAGGCAGGTAAATGACTTGGGACCACCATTTATTTAACACTTTTTTTTTGTTAGTTTTGCGCTGTTATTCCTGATTACTAATTTTTAGTTCTATATTTGCCGAGAAAGAAAGATCTGGAGGTTCCAAAAAATTTAGTGCCAGAATATGAACTGGATATACCCGGGGGGGGGGGGGGGGGAGCTCATTGTCGCAATATTTGCTGTCTCCATTTAGCTTTCTATTAAACCGAACTACCAATTGCTGGATTCAATAATGTTCAAACAAGTAGAAATATGAGTTGTATTTCACATCACATAAACTAAAAATCAGAATGAAGAATATTGTTTGAAGACATGATGTTCACGACCTTTCGATGTGTACTGTTTCTTGAAACTTGTTCTAAAATCGAGAAACTACGGAGTACTTCGGTTTTTTTATGTAAGCTGTCCGATTTTAGTTAAGAAATGGTACTTTTTTGGATCATGTTGAAGTGAATCTCAACTAATTAACTTATGAACTTTTTTGAGAATTATGTTTGAGAGGCAAGATAGAAACGAACTCTTTGGTATACATATTGCTACTCAGTGACAATGAGTTGATGATGTGTAGCTCATGTATTTTTCTTTAGATAGTATATTTTCATAAGTTTGTTACAAGTAACCTGCAATTTGATTTCTTATTTATTGAATGTTTATTTTTCGCTATTTTCCTCCAATCAGTGCCGATGTATCGTACCTTAAGTTATTTCGGCATTACTCTGCATTTTGTGAAAGTCATGTATCCTGCAGCATGCTATCTTTTTCTTTTTCGTGACTCTCAAGTATTTTACTATCTTCTACGTCATGTCTCCTTTAGGTCACATACCTGTCTTTGATTTTTGTGCTAATCTCTGTGTTGATTTTTTCTCCTAGATTTTCGAAGCTTTCGGGCCTGTTGAAGTTGTGCAACTGCCTACGGATCCAGAGACAGGACACTGTAAAGGTTTTGGATTTGTTCAAGTCAGTGTTTTGGAAAATTTTTTGCGTTGACAAGTTCCTTGTGTTCCTTTGATTTTCTATTTTATGACCATCTATTGTAACATGAAACCTTTGATCTGATATCTTGAAGTTTGCGCAACTCGAACATGCAAAGGCAGCAGAGAGTTTGAATGGTAAACTGGAGATTGCCGGTCGGACCATCAAGGTGCTTGGCTTATACCGTTTTAGCTTTATTTTCATATTGGTTCTATTTCTGAGACCTTGTCTCTTTATATTTTAATTCACAATACAGGTTTCATCAGTTACAGATCATGTTGGAATACCAGATTCAGGAGCAAAAACTGCGGATTTTGATGATGATGATGGGGGTGGTTTGGTGAGAAGTATATAAAATTGCATGTTTAATAATTAGTTAGGCATAAATTATTTTTGCTCATCGCCCAATGGTAACTCTAGCTTTTACTTAAATTTTAAGGTGCTTGCAATTTTGCTTTGAAGTTGTAATTTTCTTCTTGCATCTGATCAAACCTTTCTTTCTTGTGTTTTTTGTTTAAAAGAAGGATGGTAAAAAAAAATGTCTATTTTTGAGCTCGGAAACTTGCCTGATAAGTGCATTGCATTCCCCCCCCCCCCCCCCATGTTTGTAGTGTTTGATTTCTCTTTTGGAGGTGGTGATTAGATGCCATTACCTATGGACACTGCAAGTCAAATTTATGAGTAATGGAGTGCACTTAATTTATGTAAAATGCGGTTGTCCGGAAGATTAGCAGTCCAATTTGTTTCTGTTATACAACATATTCTTAGAATCATATTGTTATTGTTTGCACAACCCTTGCAGTCTCTAAATGCTCAGTCAAGAGCATCGCTCATGCAGAAGCTTGATCGAAGTGGTACTGCTTCAAGGTATATAGGATTTCATGAAATCCATAACTTTCTTTTGTATTTGTCAACATAAACTTGATTATCCTTTTCAGTTTCATGGGGGCCATTGCACTCAATGGATTGACTCCACAACAGTCTGTCAACTTGCCAATGAATCTATCAACAGCACTTCCTTCCCCATTTCTTCCAACACAACTTGTTTCTATAGCTCCAGAACCTATTGGGAACCCCAGTGAGTGTTTACTATTGAAGAATATGTTTGATCCAACTGCTGAGGTTAGTGGTATTCTTTTTCGTTGTTTACTAAAGTTTGTTATCACTTACCCTGCCTTTGCTCAACATATTTAAAACTCATCGTAGGTGGATCCGGAGTTCGATTTGGACATTAGAGATGATGTGCAAGAAGAATGTTCCAAGTATGGCGTGGTGAGGCATGCTTATGTGGACAAGTAAGTATATATTTGATATTTTTTTATCAATTTATGTTTGACGGTTACATGGAATATGAATAAGCATTTTGACAGACGGACTATTAAAGAGAAGGAACAAGAAAGAAACAAAGGCTTCAAAAATGAATTTAAAGGAGGAAATATAATAGTGTTCGAATCAAACGTGTTTGTAAATGAAAACCAATGCCCTGTGTGTATAAAAGGTCTTTCAATTTAAACGAACTTGTATTAGATACAAACAAACTCCTAAAATCTAGATCAACTCAAATTCTACTACTTTCTAGCTCGTGAAGCTTAACTTGCTTTAGCAGCGATGTGATGATTATTTTGCCTTGAGTAGACTTGTAACTGTTTCCTTGTTGCATCGATACGGTTAGTAAAGTTTTTCAGGAATTAACAATGACATTTGTTGAGGAAAATTCGGTAAAATTAATTTTCATGGTTTTCTTTTATTAATTAATTTTTAATGGTTTCACCAAAGTATCTTTGCAGTTAATTATTAATTTAGGCTTTCACTTGTAGAAATTGAAGATCTGTTTACTTGCTAGTTACCTCAGGAAAAGATAATCAATTTTGATCTCATTAAACACACTTGGTTAGCAGAACTGTGAAGCATAGATGATGGCTTATTATTATCTTTGTACTTTCCAGGAATAGTGCTGGTTATGTATACTTGAGGTTTGAAAGTGTCGATGCTGCATCACGTGCTCAACAAGCCATGCATAAAAGATGGTTTGCTCGTAGATTGATCTCAGCAATATTCTTGGTAATCACTCTTTAAAATTAGTCTTATTTACGTTTAACTTGAGGAAAATTGAATAATTGACTTCTCAAATTTGTCACAGGTTACAAAATACACATAGTGGCCATGTTTGTAGGTCTTTTTCTTCCTCACTACTAGTTCTATTCATCGTTCTTCCTGGAGAATACAACAGAGAACTTGGGGACATTTGGTTCTTCTTCTATTTTATTTTATTTAATTCTGGAAAGTTCTCGGTATTTTTTTTTTTTTTTTGATTGTGGTGAAACTTAGTTTACATCAATCTCCAGGTGGGCTCAAAATACAATTGAGTTATTTTGGATGATCCCACTCCTGGATTTCAAGCAGCTTTTAAAATCACTCGTAGAAGCAAACTTTATCGCAAAAATCCTACAATGATTCTCGTAGTTAATGTTTTGAAAATCGCTTCTATGCAGGCTTGTTTCTGATCTCTGATCACTTGCTATCAGATGCAGGGTACTGCCTTAGTGTGTAGCTTCTATCTAAGCTGTCAAATGCAATTAATAACTGTTGTAACATCTTACTATCTAGGCTGTCAAATGCAGATTCGGAGTGGACATCTAATAATGTAAACCCCAAAAAATCTCGAGGGCAAGATGTCCACGCACCTGGTTATTGGCTGATTTATTTCTACCTTATTCCTTCAGGCTGATCTTCATATTTTGCAGCAATTTTTTTTCCTCACTTGTAAATTGCTGCCATCACTAAAACATGGGAATTTGTCTTTACCTTTTGCAGCAACCATATGAATATGACGCGAAATTCAAGGGTGCAGCTTGAAATCGCTTTGATTGTGAAATGGTGTTTTGGAGGATGCCATTGATCTTATATTTACTTCACGGAACGTTGCTTTTTTGTTGGAAACGACTGAATTATGTAACTTAACCAATTCTTAGTGCTTTTTTACTTTCCATGCAAGTGTTACACTGCATAATCTATGTTACCAGTCATGCGTGTTTTCATGTACCCATATGCTTTTGGTATTATTTTCTTTTCTAAAAAGTATAAACCAAGAGCCTGCAATGTGTAGCTAAGCTGTAGGGCTGTCTAGTGCTATAAAGTTCTTAGGTGCAAGAAAACATGTACAAAGAAACAAGGTTTTTTGTATGGAATAAAGCCTTGTTTGGTCCAAATTATTTTTTCAACTTTTCTTTCAAATTCATTTTCAATCACAGGACACATCACTTTTAAACTACACATTCTAAAAATAAAAATCTAGTATTTTTTTAAAAAAATATATTACCTAAGGTCATACATCAAATAAACATTAAGGTTGCGTTCTCTTTGTTTTTCAGTTTCCTATTTTCATTTTCGAAAATGTTTTCTGTTTTTCATTTTCTGTGACTTTTTTCGAAATTACTGAAAAAGCGTTTGGTTTATTATTTTTGAAAATTGTCTTAAAAAATGAAAAGCTGAAAAATACGTTTTGTTTAAAATTTTGAAGAAAATTATTTCTGTATACTTGTAATTATATTGCTTGTGAATATAAATGAAATAAAGATGTCATATTTGAGTTGTACAACAAAAATAAATGAAATAATCCCTATCACGTAATTTGATTATACCAAAAAAGTTCAAAAATTCATGTTGTCTTTTTAAAGTAATCGTTCCACATTTGGGTAGTAATTTTCCCTTCTAAAGTAATCGTTGGAATACGTTATATATATGCATCATTCCAGTAAGCACTCGTAACGTTTAAAATTTAAGTTTCAATAAAATTTTCAAAAATCAAATTACGTTAATTAATGATGCCTTTACAAAATAAGTGTCTACAATACAAAAGTAAAAAAGAAATGTTTAATAATTAAGCATATGATACATCATTAAAAAGATGGTTGAATTTGAAGTTCGAAGCAAAAAATGGAGTGCAATTCGGAGTTGTACATCAAAAGTTATACATGTTTGAAAACAATGACCTATAAAGTAAATACGAGAAGGACTAAATTGAAAGAAAAGTAAAATTTGTGAACTAATGTGCAACAAAATCTGAAGTTGAGGGACCTAAGTTGTAAATAAATTAGGGTATTTTCGAAAGAAATTTCAAAATTCGAGGATTAAAATGACAAGTTTTGAAAATCAGGGACCAATAATGTAATTAAAAAGGACAAATTTCAAAATTTTATGATTATTTTAATTTTTTTTAAGTGGAAAGCGCGCGTTTTCCACTGAATATGTATAAATTTCGAAAAACGCGGAAAACGTGATTTTCACGTTTTCTATTTCCTTTACAAAATTTGAAAATATTTTCGAAATTTTTTCCCGAAAACGGCGCAAGAGAACGCGTTTTCCACGTTTTCGGAAATGAAAAACGAAAAACGGCTGGAAAACGTCAAAGAGAACGCAACCTAAATCTCGGACTTGACCATTTTGCTTGTATGACTAGGGATGACAATAATACCCACCAACCCGATACCCGATGGAGACCCGACATAAATGAGCGGGGATTACCTGATTAAATGGATTCGTGGATAGGGTATGGAGGTGAATTTTAAAACCCGACATGGGTATGGGTCGGGTGTAGGTTTTACTACAATACCCATACCCGACCCGCATACCCATTAATTTCTTTTAAAAATTATAGAATTTAAAACAAAAGTGATTGTTTAAAAAAAATAAATAAATAAAAAATAGAACTCAAATATCTATTGACATTATTATCATCTAAACCTTAATATGTTTAAATTATTGACTTTGTTAACGTCTAAAAAAATTGTTCAAATTCGCTTGTATAATTTCAACATATAACAAGTTTTTTTCAACTCAAATTCAAGTGAAGCCCAATATTTAACTGAATCAAGTTAATCCAGAGCACCTATAACCTATTTATAGCCTAAAAAAATAATAAAAAAATAAATAATTAGTAATGAGTTTTAAATGGGTATAGAAGCAAACCCGCCTCCGACCAGCACTCGACCCGCACCCGACCCGCAATTTTTAAATGGGTAGGGTATGGAGGTTGTAAATATTTAGTGGGTAGGGTACGGGTTTGACAAACCCGACCCATTGCCATCACTATGCATGACTGACCTCCTTGGACGCCAAGGAAAACTGAAAGAAGCATTGATCTTTATTAAAGACGTGCCTATCGAACCAGATGCCAGGATTTGGGGTGCTTTGCTTTTTGTTTGCAAGGTTCTATCAGAACCGAGAGCTTGGCTGGTACGTTGCATAATCTATTGACTTCAGCCAGGGGTTGCAGCTTGTGAGCCATGAAGCCTGAGACAAATTATAAATTAAGCGCTTTCTTGTCACTGAAATGGGAAATTTTTTCTTATAAAGCGGGGGCGGAGGTTAAATTTTCCCGTGGTCTAATGATCCTAGAACACTTATAAATTTTTTCATTTATTTCAAATGTGATTGAATAAATTCTCGCCAAGATATTAACTATATTAATCACTAATATATATAAAGTAAAAAAACATGCAAGACCAACAGAGTCACGATTAGGGGTGGACGTGGTTAGATTTGGTTCATATTCTGGTTCCAGAAGAACCAAACTGAAGAACCAAACCAAACCAAACCATAAACCGATGATTTTTTACTATTGGAACCAATTGGGTTTTTCAAAGATATGTAAACAAATCGAAACCAAACCGCTCGATTCTGGTTTGGTTTGGTCTCTGGTCTGATTTGATTTAGTTCTAGGATCATTACTTGAATTTTTAAATAATAAATGTAAATTAAAACCTACTTATATCCGCTTCTTTATTAGAATCTATCAACATCATTAGTAAATAGAAAATGAATTTTTTAGTTAATAAAACAAAAAATTAGAAAAAATAACATGTTGTTCTAAGTCGAAGAAGAAGAAACTCGTCTGAAGGAAGCTTGCCAAATCGTCGAAACTTAGAGAATCGAACATAAAGGAGGTTTAGACTTATAGTTACAGGTTACGATGAAGTTCTGACTCCAACTCTACCGTGACGTCGTATGAGTTAGGGATGAAATTTGCAATTTGAGTTTGGGTTAACTTTTGAGAATTGACGAATTGGGCTAAGGTTTATATATACATAAATTTTAAAAATATAAACATCAATGCCGTCGATGGTGACTAAGGAGTACAACGATTGCTGTGTTATAGGAGTACAAGTAAAGTAGTGTGAATGCGTGTCTATAATTGAAAAGAAGATAAATGAATTATAATTATAATTTAGATTTATAATTTATAATCTTTGTCTAATAGCAAATGAGATAAAATGTATTGTAAGTAACATTTTTTTTGCATTTCACATTTATAATTTCATATTTGAATTTTTTGGTAAGATGAATATCCACTATTTATATATAAATTGAGCTTAGTTCTTGGTTCTGATTCTGGAAAGAGAACCAGAACCGAAACCAAATGGTTCTTGATTCTAAGAACCAAACTATTATTTTTTTTATGTAGAACCGAACCAAACCACTTGGTTTGGTTATGATTTGGTCTGGTCTAGTTCGATTATTTTGTCCACCCCTAATCACATCATATAAGCCAACAAGGCTTTAGAAGCAAAGCAATTCATACTTTCAATGACTAACTTAAATACTATCCGTCTTGCATCATATAATTGTTCAATCATTTCTTTCTCAATTGACGAAATAGCTAATCCATTCAATCTCTCGTATGACATAGTTGACCGGAGGTGCGTCTTGATCAATTTTAATTTGGAGAAACTTCTTACTGTAGTTGCAACTGTGATTGGTAGGTTAACAAAATTTTGTAAGCAACATAAGCATTTGAGAAATAACCATCCATCATCTTCGAATATTGCAGCACTTCGATTGCTCTCATTGCTTCACTTGGTAAATATCATTTCAAGCATAATAATTTTGAACACAAATCATCTCCACTAATGTGTGAATGTCCATTGAATTCTAGATATTTCTCAAGCTTCATACAAGATTTTAAGAAAATACAAGAAGGCTCACACTTTAACCTTTCCCAATTCAATAAAAATCCTAAGATTTCTTTATATTGTTTGAATTGTTCAAATCTGATTTGAAGTGAAGACGGAGTTTGGTCAACTATATGCGGGAAGTAATCAACTCTAAAGGATTGTTCAGGTGATTACCTCGTCCTTTTACTTTCGTTTTCTTCTTTAAGTTTCAGACTCCTTCATTGTATTTTAACTGTCATATACATTGTAAATTTAATTACTAGCTTAAAAAAATTAACAAATTGACAAATAATAAGAATTAAAGAATTAAGCTAGTAATTACTAGCTTTTGAAATTTTGAGGACGATGGAC
This sequence comes from Ligustrum vulgare, assembly GCA_963555705.1. NCBI lineage: Eukaryota > Viridiplantae > Streptophyta > Magnoliopsida > Lamiales > Oleaceae > Ligustrum > Ligustrum vulgare. The sequence goes on from OY743168.1 coordinate 84,103,794, forward strand.
AAATCAAATCACTAATTCAGTCCACTAATCCACCATTTTCTTCGATTTGAACAAAAAAAAATTCTCCTCTCAATCCACTAATCAATTCACAAATTCACGGAAAGAATTAGTCGACTCAAAAAGAGGTAATTGATTATTAAGTCATAATTAATCAGTGTTCTAAAACGCGCGCACAGTGCGCGCCTCTCGCGTATCGCTTTGGCGAAAATCGCGAAAAAACGTTTTTTGAAAATCGCGTCCGAAGCGAGCTTTAGTGCTTCCGAAACGTGCTCAAGTTTTTTTTTACTTGTTAAAGTATGAGTAAAATTTAAATCAAATATGTAGGAATTGAAAAACACTTTTTAACGCTTACTCTCGCTTAAGCTTCAAAAGCTTGACTCTCAAACTTCACGCTTCGTCACGCTTCACGCTTTTTAAAACACTGCAATTAATCTATTTTAATTTGGTTTGGACGTTTAATTGGGACATTTGTTTTTTGGGTTAGCCAGTTAAGGGGGTATTAGGTCATTTCAAATTTCTTGACCTAATGTTAAATAATTTTTTTTTTTTTTTTTTTTTTTTTTTAATTTTTGCAATCTATTTAAGCTGTTAGTGCTTTTTTATATTAAAAAAAAATGAAATTCACCCCCTTCAATTTGGCGCCCGAGGCAGCTACCTTGTCTACCTCATGATAAGACCGGCTCTACTGCAGCTCCTTGTGTAGAAATGCAAATACGTACGCTTCAGCAGAATAGAGGAACGGGGTCCAGGGGCTGCAGCTCCTTGTGTAGAAATGTAAATATGTACGCGTCAGCAGAAGAGGAACGGGGTTGCTGCAATGCGGATGAAAATGAAATGCAAGCGACAAAATCCCCCAGGCCAAGTTTCTAGTTCCTTTATTGTAGATGGACACCATTCTCAAATATTTGAAACATTTGATAGCTGTCTCCGTTTGGTAACACTGTTTGATTTAAAAACTGATTTATTTATGATTTTGAGGCAAAAAGTAGTAATTAAAAATTGAAGAGAGAAAAATATATAATTATAAAGTGGTTTGAGAAATTGTGTAATTTATAAATTGATTTATAAATAAAAAAAAGTATGTCTACCAAACAAGGGAGTTTTACAGTTGAAAGGTGAAGTACATTTATTTTGTCCAACGGAACTTGGTGTCGTGTATTGTCCACGAGGCTTGGTTCTCATTGGAATGGTACTACAAGGATTTTAACTGTCTTGGGGGTTCTTTCAAGGTCTTGAACATGAAAAATTGAGTCTCATCCCTGTTAATGAGGGCAAAAACCACGTATAAGAAAGCTGGACTGGAGAAAATATTGAAACCAGATGAGAGCAAGATGGAGATAAATCGGAAAGGTAACACTCATCCTTTAAACAATTACAAATTTCAATATGCAAACCTATACTCCATCATTTCTTCAGAACTTCATTGTGTATAAACAGTTGACAGCACACAAGTTGCTGCTTCTGCTTCTGCTTCTCCTTCTCAGGTATACTTGGTTTAATTCTTGCATGTATCTAGGAATAAAAAATTCCCTCGAACCAGGCGAACAAAAATTCAGTTCAATATTCAAGCAGTTTTGAAGCTTTCTGACAAGTTTTTGTAGTACCGAATTTGCTGCAACCAAATCAATGAAACAAGTTTGAGAAATGAGTTGTTCTCCTTTAGTTATCTTACAAGAACAAAATCAAGCCTGATGATATTCATACCGCGTCTGAAACAGATGGAGATATTTTCTCTAGTGCACGCTTGAAGTGTATTTCTTTGATGGTCCATGGTGCACCATCAGAAATTTCACTACTCGAATTCAGTTTATCCTCGAGAGCTTTCATAGCAGCTTCATTCATCTGGCATAAATAAGGAGCAAATCTTGAGATAGATCATGATATGGTATTAACATTTACTTCAAGAGAAAAAAGGAAATAAAATGCTGCTCCCATTTTCTCAATCGAATCACATTCAAGTCTCACAAGCTTTCTTTAGGATGACTTATTTATACTACCCAGTAACAGTATTTTCTCGCCATCTTTGTCATGTGCACTTAACATACTAAATTACTCGCGTCTAACAATTATGAACCTCCAATCTACTTCCTACAGTTTATTTTGATTGAATATTAATAGTAATCAAAAGACCAGTTTTGCTAAAATATCACAACCATCTGAAGAAAACAATGAAGTACAGACCAGAGCAGACAGGTCGGCTCCACTGAAATTTTTACAAGCATCGTCGTTTCCAATTGCTATCAAGTCCACATTGGCATCTATACGCTTCTTCCTACCAAGAGCTGTCAAGATTAAACCACGCTCATCTGGACTCGGAAGAGGGACATAAAGAGGTTTCCCAAATCTTCCTGGTCGAAGGAGGGCATGGTCCATGACTTCAGGCCTGGCAATGTATTTTCAAGATCAGAGATGGTAAGGCACGATAGAAGAGTTTTAATCAGCAAATATTTATTCTTTTCTTGACCCACGGTAATTCCCCAACACAAATAACAATTTGTACCTATTCGTGGCACCCATTACGTAAACACCCTTTCGCTGATCTGCACCATCTAGCTCTATCAATAGCTGCACCGACATGGCTTTAATTTCAGTTCATATATAAAACGGAGGATATAATTCGGCAAAGCATTTAACAAGACATTTTACAAACCTGATTCAACAGCCGCTCAACAACCCATCCCCCTTCTTGACCGCGTCTAGTTGTCAAAGCATCCACCTGATAAGATGTTGAACAACATCAGCGAAATCCCAGTTTCCACCAAGTTCACTGAAGAATGTTAATAATCACCCATTTCTGTTAATTATACTTTTATAAGTATACCTATACTCTGTAGGCAGATTAGTTATGAGTTATCAAGGAACTATTAAAAGGAGAGGATAGAAGGACTCTTGGCTTATCCTTGACATATTTTGTTGTTCATGATTGCCTCCTAACACACTCATCAAAGAAATAAATAAAAACGAGTTTCAAAGCCAAAGTATTTTCTGCATTGTCAGGTTTTCTCAAATTTTGGTTTTTCAACATCAGCGATGAGTTTGATGTTCATATATTCTTTTGACACAGTCACAATCCAAAGAGTTTTATTATAGGAGACTAATTTACAAAAGCATAACTTGCCTAAATAAATCATATGAGATGAAAAGTTGTTACAGAAATAACACCAAAAACAGAACAGAAGCACCTCATCAAAAAAAATGATGCACGGTGAACACGTCCTAGCACGGCTGAATATTGTCCGAACAGCCAACTCACTTTCACCAACATATTTATTGAGAAGTTCAGGGCCCTTGATAAACAACAAAAAATGTAAGAGAGCAATGGCATTATTGGCAAACAAAAACCAGTGAAATAGCAAAAGGTCTCAACCTTAACATGAATGAAATTTGCTCCTGCTTCATTGGCAACCGCTTTGGCAATTAATGTTTTTCCACAACCTGGAGGACCATAAAGCAAAAACCCTGTCTCTAAATCCACTCCAAATTCCTGAAAGTTAACCAAATAATCTCAAAACCTAAAACTTGGGATATTCAACTAGCATAGGAAACGTGGATGAATTCTCAGCAACAATGTCTACATAGGAAAAAAATTTAAGGAATGGAAGAGAGGTAACTGCTCAAAAAGTGAAGTGACTAAGTTGAAGTACCAAGAATCCCATATTTATGCAGAGAAAAGCGAATTAACCTTGGAGGATTTCCAAGATTATGTCCATTCTTCCTTAGCAAAGAATTTTCTCGAGATATTTAATTTTATTGAGAGATGAAATTTTTTAGCAACCATTGCCCCTAAACTTAATGAAAACTCTTCTAGATTTTAATGTCCGCCACAAAAGTTTGATTAGAACATGCACTGTAGGTGAATATGAAAACTGTGGAAAAACATATATTTGAGTGGCCCCATTAAAAACAACCACGGAAGATCCTGTTCATTTCAAATGCCAAAAAAAAAAAAAAGAAGTCACATTGCATTAAAATGTGTAGTCCTTTTCTCAAAATCTAATAACAAGATTAAATGATCAATTACTAAATGAAATTTAAAGGTAACAATTACCTCATAATATTCGGGATACTTAATCCGCCTAACTATGTCACGATCAAACAATTCTCTCAGTAATTGAAGTCCACCAACATCCTCCCACTTTACACTTGGAATTGCAGAAAACCCTTCTCTTCTAGAAGATGGTTGAACCATTTTCGTTGCTTTCTACATACAAGTCAACAGCATCAGAGAGTTTAGCAACTAATTGAAATTATGAAAATGGGTTTGGGGCTATCACATAGAACACAATATCAGAAACGGAAAGGAAAGGAAGAAGGAACCGAAAACAATGAGAAAGTAAAGAAAAACAGACTGAACAACAATAGCTCTAGAGAACCGAAAACAATGAGAAAGTAAAGAAAAACAGACTGAACAACAATAGCTCTAGAGACATACATGCTTTCCCATGTTGAGTACATGGAATCAACATTACAAGTATAAGGTCCGTTTGATAGTGATGTTGGAATTTGGGTAGAAATAAAACGAATTCCAAGGAATTTATTTTGCTGAGAATTAGAAGTTTTAATGTGTTTGATTGATTTAATTTTCTAGATGAAAAAAATGGAAAATTTCTAGGTTTTGTTGTTTGATTGCAATTATTTTCCATGGAAATTTAATGAAATTGAGTTTTTTTAGTCGATTTTTTTTTCTTTCAAAATTCTTCCTATAAAAATCATGTCCCAATTAACAAAGACCAAAAACAAAAAATCTGAATTAAAAATAAAATAAAATTAAGTACCAAAACCATTTTCTCACAAGGTGGAAAACAAATTCCCATCTAATAGGTGAGAATTGATTTTCCATGAAAAGGTGTAAAATGGCATCATATGCCTACAAGTTGGAAAATATTTTCCATGCCAAATTTGATCAATCAAACACCACAAAAGATGAAAAATGGCATTAATAGTGAATTTTCCATGGAAAAGATTGACCTACCAAACAGGCCTACGGGTTTTGGCTAAAAGGTATATTAAAGAAAGTAGAAACAAGGAAGCTACAGATTCCTCGGTAAAAAGAATCCAAAATCTAGCCATCAAAAAAGAAAAATGTATATCAGGCACAATGGATACATGCAACATCTATGTCTCTCCATGACAACAACAACCGCCCCCCCCCCCCCCCCCAAAAAAAAAAAAAAAAAAAAGGGAATTACATTAGGAATTTGAATCACATACACAAGAAACAATACATATTAGGTTCTTTTTGGTAAAAATTTTTGTTCATAAATAAAGAATGTGATGTATTTGAGGTAAAATATGTGATTGACAAGTGATTTTGGGAAATATGTATGATTAAAAAGTGGTTTGGAAGAATGTGTTGATAAAACGGAGGCTTAATTATAGAACAACACAAAGTATATATTGTAACTAAAAAAAATCCAGTTTAATAACAAGGCAAGGAGAGCATGGGTAGGAAAGAAAAGAGAAGGCACAGAGCAACTATATACATTCACAATTTTCCATTTTAATTTAATATTGCTTGTCACGTTACCTCAAAATCAGTCATTGTGATGCGGAGCTTTTCAATTTCTTCTCGTGACCAAGGTTGTTTCCACCATTCTTCAACATGCTCCCCTTCTACGGATTCTGTAGAAACCTCAGCCCATCGTTGGCCTATTATCCGCTTCATGGCTAGATTGCCAGCCTTCTTAGTAAGTGCTGTCAAGTCAGCTCCAACAAATCCTGCAGTGGACTTGGCTATCTTTAGAAGATCAAAAGAACCTTCTACTTTAAGATTTTGAGTAAGGACCGACAAAATATCAACCCTTGCACTTTCGTCCGGAACACCTATACAAATCTCACGTTCAAACCGTCCAGACCTCCTCAATGCAGGATCAATAGCATCAGGCCTGTTTGTTGCTCCAATAACAAGTACATACCCAGGACTGCAATCCGAACTCTCTACACTCTCACTTCCATAAATGGGTTTGACAATTCTCGATGACTCATTCATGCATGACATCAATTGTGTTACAATTCGTTGCTCCATTGCCCTATTCGAAATTTCCCGTTTAGTAGCTATTGCATCGATCTCATCTATGAACACAATGGATGGGGCTGTCCTGTGAGCCTTTGTAAATAGTTCTCTAATATTTTCTTCCGATGTGCCTGAAAGATTCAGCAAATAAAGCATCTTAGCAAGTTTGAAAATTTTGTAAACAAAGCAGGAGCAAAACCAAATCTATAATTGAACCCCGCACATAATAGACAAAAATTGAAATTGGGCAAACTGCTGAACTAGAAGCATATGGGAGGATAAGATTACACAAAATAGTACACTCTATCATGCCATCGCTAGAAGTCACAAATAGACATCTAAAAACACATGATAGACTTTTGTCAACAACAAAACAAAGGTATACACATGATATGGAATTTAGTTAAAGAGCAGAAACCTGTAACAAGAAATAATTTTACCTGAAACTCCAGACACCAATTCAGTAGCACATATCTTATAAAATGGAACACCAGTCTCATTGGCAATGGCATTTGCTAACATGGTTTTCCCACACCCAGGTGGCCCGTGCAACAAGATACCTGACATTGGTTCAACTCCAAGGTTTCGTGGCAGATGGGGGTGATAAAATGGAACGATCACCTCCATTTTCAACTCCTCCAATATTTCAGTCATCCCGCCCAAATCCTTAAAAAATGGTCCATTAATGTTATTGTTCCGAGTGTCTTTACTTTTGTTATTGATAAAAGTCAAACCATTACCTCCTTCAATTTTCAACAACTCAGAATCATCTCCAATTTTACGCCTCTTGTTCATCGAATTTACCGCCTTGTCCTCGTTATTCACAACTTCCATTTCTACAACCTCCTTCTTTTCTCCCTCTTTCCCCATTTTCTTTGATTTTTCATTATAATTATCACGCAACATCGACTTCATCAAATCAAACTTGGGCTCAGATTTATCTTCATAAATAGCATCCTCATCCCAAATATCTTCCTTTGATGAGTTGTCCGATTCAAATTCCGAAGTGGTGCTAGCAGCTGATGCCATCGAGGATGACGAGCCAATAACATCCGCAAAATCATCATTAATTCTCCCAGGCATCTCTTTATTATGCTGCTTCTCTATGAGTCGCGTTTTCTCTTCATCTTCGTCAACTTTCTTTGGCCTGTTTCTTCTCGAAGGGGTCCTTTCATCATCGTATTCTTCATTAATGCGATCATCCATATGTTCAAGTACTTGTTGAACCCCTTTAGTAAAAGGGTGGAGCTTGTGGCGTTCATACTCTCGGTAGGTGGAGCGAAGATATTCCACCAATTGATCTGTAGAAGCACGTTTCATTCCGCTCAACTCTATGCGCCGACGGAGGAGCAGATCGAATCCTCTGCCCGCTGGTGGCCGAGGTCTTTTCCTTACAAAATTCATCTTTCGTTTCTGTTTCGGAGTCATTGCTTTGCTGAACAAAACAAAATACAGGCAAGTGCAAGCGTAAATATTCTGGTCTAGGGTTTAGCCGTTTAGAGCATGTTTAGCGTTGGGAAAAAACCCAAATTTGGGTTTCCTTAATTTTTCACTTTTACTACAAACTAGTAATCGCACTCGTGCGATGCACGGAATAAATAATATTTATTGAATAAATTGTAAAAATACAATGTCCGATAAAAATAATACAATAAAAAAATAATAATAATAACTTGCATACACAAATTGTGAATAATTTGTAATTTCATTTCTCCCTATAAGATTTCTTACTTTAATGCATAAATTGTATATTCAATATACAATCAAAATATCAAAATGAAAAAAAAAAGTTATGAATTGCATTTTTTTAACAGTTAATTGTTCATTATCTAGTTTCCTTAGTTTATTTATTCATATAGAATTGATTATTCAAAAATAATTTTTTTTTTATGTTCATTCACAAGGTTACATATTATTTAAAAACTAATTTTTCACAATTGCACATACTACTTTTTAACCACCCAATTAATTGATTTGACAATTATTTTATTTTTTATACTACCTTCTTTCACTTTCAATCACACATTTAAAACAATTTCTATAGTTTATATCAAACTTACTCCTATTCAATGATTTCAAATACAATGTGACATTTTATTTTTCACCAACTATTGAAAATGACCATGTTACACACACACACAAAAAACTATTTTTTGTGCATGTTAAATAAATGTATGGACTATATTTTATTTTTAAATAGAATAAGTTTGATAAAACCTTATATTTTTATTTTCTATAGAATTCAATGAATTAATTGTTAAAGTCTGTAGTATATATTTTACAAATTGATTTTATTTTAAATTTATAAAAATTAAAAAATAGATAAATGAACAAAATGAGTAAATTTATAAAATTAATTTCAAAATTACCAAAGAGTTTATCGAAACCTGAAGTTATAGAAATTAAAAAGATTTAATTGAATTTACTTAGAAAGATCGGATATCATTATTTCTTTTAATTTGATAAGAAAAAAGATTTGAAATTAATCATTTATGTCAAATTGAAGTTAGGTAAGAAATGATAAATATCATTTTATGACTTAGATGAGATAAATTAAAAAGATTGAATTTGAATATTGAAAAAAGTAAAAAGTATAAGTATAACTTTTACCTTTATTATTTGAGGCAATTTTAAGAATGATATATTTAGAGTTTGCTCTCATTTGTTAACTTGTATTGAACTTCTCGTTAAGATCATGAATTTGACACCTATATTGCATATTTTTTTGACTTCAAAATATTACAATAATTTTCAAAAGAATAAAAATAATATACAATTTGATCTTTTTATAAATTTTTTATTTTTTACAATCAATAGGTCATTTATTACATGTCACCTATAATTAATTTTGCATTAATTGAAGTTTCCTAATTCAATTAATAAAATAATTAATAAAATTACAAAGTTTCCTAAAATAGCAGAGAAAAATTGCGGAAAACTATGTGTGGGTTTTTTTGGCGGCTATACTATTATTATATATATTAAGATTAGCGTAGGGGGAATTGGGGAAATAAAGGGGGCTAAATTTGTGGAAATTACATGTACAAAGGTTTTTAAACTTCACATTTCAAAACTAAAATCTACAACTAATTCATTCAAAACTAGATTTTTTCATTATTAACAATTTGATTAAAAATTAAAATTCATTTACCCCCAGCCGTCCCCCCTCCCAAATCACCAATCCATCAACAAGGGACAAAGTCGGCTGATCTACATCAACTTGCAGATCTGAAATAAGATGCAAATTTGTATATGGTGGTGATGTGGTTTTGGCGATCGTGGTGGTGGTGTGGTTCTATGTGGTGGCGGTGGTAGTGTCGGCTTCGATATATTTCATGTCCAGTGGTGGTGGTGGTCGATTTATCTGATGTTCTGTTCTTCGATCTATTTCATGTGTTATTGCAAGGTAGTGTACAGTGTTGTGGCGGTACATTATGCAGGCAGTGTGGTGGTGTTGTATGATGGTGGTTTTGGTGGTTGTTTCACATTCGGAGGTGATGATTTGGTGGTTGTTCGTCGAAGTAGGGAAGTGGTTGCTGTAGCGATTGTGGCGGTGCGGTGGGCGGAGGTGGGGGTGGCATGACGGTGAGGTGAGGTGATGTGAGTGGCGAAAATGTCTAAGACGGCGGCGGCGGCTTAAGTTTAGGTTAGAGACGTTGAGTTTGGTTGGGGAAGGGTAGGTAGGGTATGATAGGTAGGGTGGGGGTGGGGTGGATGTGGTGTAAGGTTGGGGTGGGAGTGTTGTGGGGGCGACGTTGGGCGGGTAACTTATTTGTGATCAATTACAGGTGATTGTGACTGATTAATAGATGTTACCAATTAACTTGAAATTTGTGACCAAGATAAAATTGTGACCCACAAAATTTGAGATTTGTGACCTATAAATAAATTGTGACCGAAAATAAGTTGTGACCACTAATTGTAAAAATTGTGACTTATTAAATCGAGATTTGTAACCGAGAAAAGTTATGACTTACAAAATTGGAGATTTTGTGATTGATAAATAAGTTGTGACTTACGAGATTTGTAAATTGTGACCAAAAAGTAAGTTATGACCTAAATTTTCAGAATATGTGACCTATAAAATTTGTGACTTGTGACCGATAAGAGAGTCGTGACCGATTAATTTGATAATTTGTGACCGAAAAATAAGTCGTGACCTATAAAATTTATAATTTGTAACCATGAAATAAATCATGATTAAATAATTTGATAATTTGTGACTTGTGGCTTGTGACGTGATCATAAATTGTATAATTGTGACATTAATTATTTAATTATATATTTTTTTTAACAAAAACTTGATTTTTGAACTAAAAGAACAAGTTTTTTAAATATAAAATCTCATTTTTAAAATTCCTTATTTGTGTACTTTACCCGCTAAATTTTGCCCTTGATTTATAGATTGGAACCAAGCTTTTGTTGAATATTTTATTCATTAAATGACCATAATTGCCTATTGTGTTATGCATGTGTGCTATTGTGGACTTCAAAATATTTTTTTATTCATTCAAGCCAAATGAACTTAACGGTTGTGTATGGATTAATTTTCGCCCTTTTGCAACGGCTATGAAATAAAAAAAAAATTGTAGTAAAATTTTTCTATAAATATCCACATATTTCACTATAATTCTCCACTTCAAAATCTTTAATCTCTTATTTTATTTGCTTTTAAAATTCTTCTCTCTACAATCTTGTAAAACAAAAATGGTGAAAAATTCTAATTCAAAAAAATCGTCTGGAGGCCCAAATTAGAAAAGAAGAAGAAATTGAGGCATTGTGTAGGGCATGGAAATTGACCACGGAAGATGCAATTGTAGGTGAAGACCTAATGAAGGAGACATTTTTAACAAAAATGTACGCATTTTACAAGCAGGAGCTCGGCTCGAATTTCCGGTCTAGAACAATTGACGGTGTCGATTCGAATTGGAAAGAGTTCAATACTATGCTTACAAAATGGCATGAGTGTTTGTGGAGAGCATCAAGAAATGTGAAAAGTGGATGGAATGTTTTAAACGAGGTATATATTTAGTCCATAGGTTCATATTATTTTTTATTTTTATTTTTTATTTTTTGTCAGATCGAATTTTAATAAATTTTTGATGTTTGTGTAGAATTTGCAAACAAGACAATATTATGCGGAGGACTGTAACGAACAAGCTTTCAAGTATAACTACTTGTGGGAAATTGTAAAAGATACTTGGAAATTTCAAGACCCTCCAATATATTATGCGGAGGACTGTAACAGACAAGCTTTCAAGCATGACTACTTGTGGGAAATTGTAAAAGATGTACGAAAATTTTAAGACCCTCCAATAGGTTATGACAGTCACAATATTCAAACACTGCAGCAATATCCAATGCATCTCGATGAAGACGGAGACTTTTGAAAGTGTTGGTAACCCAATACAATAGGAAAAATCAATGGGAAGAAAGGCCACGAAGCAAGCCAAGAAGGATAAAAATGTTGAGTCTTCCAATTCTCAATCATGGATTGCAAATTCTATGGAGGCGATGGCAGCACAAGACTTGAATCGGAATGTCTCAAGATCCACTTTTTATTAAGATCATTCAAAGATGTAACGACTTAACTGGGAGTTAAATATTATGAACTAAGACATCTCCATGTTAAGTTTCAGAAGGGAAAAATATTTTCGGCTGAAGCAAGACAAAATCTTAGGTTGCGTTCTCTTTGTGTTTCAGTTTTCTGTTTTCATTTTCGAAAATATTTTCTATTTTCCATTTTTTATGAATTTTTTCGAAATTGTTGAAAACGCGTTTGGTTTGTTATTTTTGAAAATTGTCTTCGAAAATGAGAATTTGGAAAACACGTTCTTTTTAAAATTTTGCAGAAAACTATTTCTGTATACTTGTAATTATATTGCTTGTGAATATAAATAAAATAAAGATGTCATATTTGAGTTGCCCAAATAGTCTCAATCACTCAATTTGGTTATGTCAAAAAAATTCAAAAATTCATGTTGTCCTTCTAAAGTAATCGTTCCACATTTGGGTAGCAATTTTCCCTTCTAGAGTAATCATTCCATTTAATACTTCATTTATAAACATCCTTCCAGTAAGTGCTCATAACGTTTAAAATTTAAATTTCGATAAAATTTGTAGAAATCAATTTACGTTAATCAATGATGCCCTCACAAAATAAGTGTCTACAATACAAAAGTAAAAAATAAATTTTTAATAATTAAGCACATGATACATCATCAGAAAGATGGTTGAATTTGGAGTTCGATGCAAAAAACGAAGTGCAATTCGGAGTTGTACATTAAAAGTTATACATGTTTGAAGATAATGACCTATAAAGCATTTACGAGGACTAAATTGAAAGAAAAGTAAAATCTACGGACTAATGTGCAAGAAAATCTGAAGTTGAGGGACCTAAGTTGCAAATAAATGAGGGTATTTTCGAAAGAAATTTCAAAATTTGAGAATTAAAATGACAAGTTTTGAAAATCAGGGACCAATAATGTAATTAAAAATGACAAATTTTGACAAATTTAAAATTTTTTGATTATTTAAATTTTATTTTTTTTAAGTGAAAAAGCGCGTTTTTCGTGTTTTCACTTTATAGTTATAATATTCGGAAAATGTGAAATCACGTTTTCCATTTCCTTTACAAAATTTGGAAACATTTTCAAATTTTTTTTTCGAAAACGACGTAAGAGAACGCGTTTTCGAAAATAGAAAACGGAAAACGGCTGGAAAACGCCAAATATAACGCAGCCTTAGCTTCTTTGGAAGCTTTAGAAACCCCACAAGATAATTTAAACACTGATAATAGCAACCGAGATTACATGCAATCATACATTCCTAGTCCACCACATTCCCCATAGTAAATACCTTTTGTATCACTCTTATTTTTCCACCGTCACTCCCACTCATCCTTCTTTATGTATTTTTTCGAAAAGATTTATTGAAATATGTATCACTTTTATTTTAAGTATGTATTTGTGATGATAATTTAACTTAAATAATAGATATGAGAAAATGTTACATAACGACAACGAATAATAATCCCAATACAAGACAATGTGCTAAAATACTATAACATTTGTAAATAACATAGGACACACAACGAAACATAATGTAACACCTTACTAAGTAGAAACGGGTTACCTTAACAGCAACATGCTACAATCCCATAAAAAGAAAACTAGTGAGCGTCCCCTTCTAATGTCCATACGTGATCAACAAGATATGTTTGAAGAGCAGTGTGAATAACATTTGATCGAACCATACGATAACAAGCTAAATGTTGTGCTACGATATTGCCACCTTGTTCAAATTGTAAGTCGATATCAAGATTGACATCATACATTTGCACACGTACTCTTCTTGACGATCGCGAGTCTTCGTCTTCTTCGTCGAAAGACTCGACATCTATATCATCATCCCTTTCCTCTTCAACAATCATATTGTGTAGGATGTTGCATGCCATTATGATATCGGTAACATCTCTAATATCGTGTATTCGGGCAGGCCTCATGACTATTCCCTATCAAGCTTGAATAACCCTAAAAATTCATTCAACATCTTTGCAGTACGCCTCTTGCTTGGTAGCAAATAACTTTGCTTTTGCACTCCTAGGTCTCGATATTGTCTTCACTAGTGTCGACCACGACGGGTAAATATCATCGACAAGGTAGTACCCCATGGTATAACAATTACCATTTACAACAAATTCACAAGCAGGGGCTTGTCCTCGCTCAAGCTGGTAGAACAAAGTTGATGCCCCAAGAACATTGATGTCGTTGTGGGAGCCAGTCATTCCAAAGAAAGCATGCCAGATCCAAGTATCGTATAACGCCACAGCCTCTAGGATAATGGTTGACCTTCTCTTGCCCTTGGAGTGCTAACCTGCAAATGTTGATGGACAATTTTTCCATTCCCAATGCATGCAATCTAAGCTACCAAGCATGCCAGGGATACCTCGCTGATTTCCTTTGCAAAGAAGCCTATTGATATCCGCACTATTAGATGCTTGAAGGTACTGATAACTGTAGATATTCCTCACAACTTGGCAGAATTTCTTCAATGAAATCATGGCAGTGCTCTTGCTCATTCGAAGGTACTCGTCTCCCCTATCTGCAACTTCATCGTATGCAAGTTGTCGTAATTCCATAGTAATTTTTTGATACAGTGATAATCCTTCATGGCCAAATGCGTCACGTTCTTGATGAAAATATGGTTCTGAATTTACAACATCACGGGGTATTCGCTCAAACAAGGAACAACTCATTTGAAATCGAGTTTGAAATTCTGCTTCATTATAAATAGGGCGTGGATCAAAGTAGTCCTTCATGAGTTGACGATAACCTAATTTTTTACCATGATCTTTATATTAATGAGTACTCAAAATCCCTTCATCTATGTTTCCAACCAGTGAGCTAGATTGCCTATCACCATTCAAAACTCTAGATCGTCCTCTTCATCTTCATCTTCAATTACCGTTTGAGTAATCATCTCGTTGAAAGGATCTTCCTCCATGATGAATGATGAGGGTGAAAGAATGGTGAGAGCATAAGATATTTAAACTAGGAGATGTATGTTTTTTTTAGGTTGAAGATAAAATTTCAGATAAGATATGGTAGGAGATGAGGAGGAGGATAAGATTTTCGGATCAGGTGAGATAGAAAATGAGAAGGGGGGGATAAGATTTCTAGATAAAATGAGGCATTTGTGGTTTATATAAACTAGCATCTGGAAATAAGAATGAAGGAGGATAAATTTTGAATATAATATGTGATAGGGGATGTTGACATCTCTTTTTGTCAATAAATAAAAGTGGTATGAACTTTTGAATTGATAGATGGATTGTATGTCTTTGATTAATTTGTCTAAGTATGCAGCTCTTTAATTAAATGATCGTCGTTGTAATAAAGTTCGAGATATTATAAGAAATAGGAAAGGTAACAGATCGAAAGCGAACTGAGATCAAAGTTACACAAATTCACGTCCAGTTCGATACCGATCTGATAGCCAGGTCGAATCAACGAAATCAAATAGTAAGAGTTTGGAGAGGTTTTTTTTATATCACATGCCCCTTAATGAGCATTTACCCCCTCTATTTATAGTAGTTGGGGAAGTTAAACATAATCATTACAACATATCACGTCTGCAGCATGTGACTGACAATGACTACTGAAATTGCTGACAACATGTCACAGATGATTATACTGACATTTCACAAACAATCATAATTACTGACACATAAATACAACTGATTTGATGTTTCAGCAGCGCCTCCAGTCTCACCACGCTCGGAATTCACCTCGGTCAACATCACCTCGGCATCAAGTCACCTCGTTCATGGCAAATCACCTCTCTCTTTAAGTGGAGGTCGGGTGAAAATCACCTCGGCAACTTGTCACCTCGGTTTTGGGAAATCACCTCTCCCTCCGAGTTGAGGTCGGTCACAAACTCGCCTCGGCATCAAATCACCTCGTCATAAAATCACCTCGATCTTAATAAACCAGCTGTCATTTTAAGTTGAGGTCGACATATTTAATCCACGTCAGCACGATAAACAACAAATGTCCCCTCGAGATCGGTCCAAGAAAGATTTTGTGGGCGGATCTCAAAATCCCAGTTGTCTTACAGCCTTCTAATTGACGTTGCCTTTAATTTTTATTGATTCCCAATTGCCAGGTGTCATGGTGTGACTGGTGTGTCAGTTCTCGGATCAAGTGTCGCCGCCTCCATAATTTCAACGTGTCTTGTCATTATGACTAATTAATGATCTCTCTCTCTTCTTTCCTTATAAATAGGGGCATTCTTCTCGTAAGAAACCTATTGATCCTTCGAAATTCTCTCTATCAATATCAGATCGTCTATTTACACGACCTTGATTTCACCTCGTTATCATATCAGATCTGCTATTTCTTTCGTCAGGTGAGGGTGCTTTGACGTTTTTTCTCTGTTTCCTCTTGTTTTGAAATTTCTTCCCCCCCTTTTTTTCTAATTGTCCAGCTCGTTGTAATCACTCTATAAGGATGAGCGATAGTATTAGTTTTGAGGAAAGTGGGGTGAGGTCGGAAAATAGGGGTCATGAGGCCGAATTGTCTGTGTCCTGGGAGGAGAGTAAGGAAACCCAGTGCCTTTTTCAAGGCGAGGAGGGTGATGATGAAATCCCGCAGTCCATACCTTTAGCAATAGTGCCAGAATCCCGTTCTCTCCTGGCCAGTTCATTTCGATACCCTTCTACCGCCACATTCCAGCGACCTGACCCTTGTACTAGTTACAATTCGGATTTCGCTTGCAAGCATTTCCGATCTGAAGCCACTGAAAACGAACTACAAATTTGGAAAAACAAATATAGAATCCCAGGATACGTACATTTTTTCCTTCCTGAAAGTTACGAACGAGCTGACCAACCACCCAAAGGTTGTGTAGCTACTAATTACCAAATCCTGGAGGCAGGTCTCAGATTTTCGCTTCCGTTCATCATAACTGACTTTCTCCGATCTTGGGGTGTAGCCCCCACCCAAATTCACCCTAATGGTTGGAGGTACATCCTTGGGTTCATATCCCTTTACAACCGTTTGAGATACAACGATCCCTCTGTGGATGAATTCAATTATGCATATCAGTTTCGAGCTGATGGCAAAAAAACGGGGTGGTTTTATGCGATGCAGAGGTCAATTTTCGGGGGACGAAGATTGCTGATTGATTTTCCTGAATCAGTTCGCTCTTGGAAAGAGAAATGGTTCTTCGTTGAGGGAAATTGGATGAGCCCCTATCGAAGTGATGGAATCAGTTCAACCATTCCTGTTCTCTATAGGGATAAATTCAGTAAGTCTTTATATCTGGGATATTTTCGAGCTGAGTTGTTCTAATATTAATCATCTCATTTTTTGCAGAGGTGAGAGAGGCAGATTTGGACCCAAAAGTCATCGAGAGGATTATCCATCTGACCGACCAACCTGACCATTACAGATCGGTGAAAGAACTTCTGACTGAAGAACGCTTGTTTGAATAAACCCTTACCTTTGTCGATCCGTCTGATTACTACCCTCCACTTCCAAAGTGTAAGTGTCAGATCATTGCACAACAAATTTTCAACGCCTTTTATTATTATTATTATTATTATTATTATTTTTAACTTCCAAGAACACTTATTTCTGCATTTTTTTTCATATCAGCCCGTAAAAGTAAAAAGATGATGGAATCAATGAAGGCGAAGAAACTTGCAAACGCCAAAGCTGAGGCTCGCAAGAGAGCAGCCAATAAACAGTCCGCAAGAACCTCACCACCTCCTAAAGAGCATCCGATTGACCCACCCCTCCAAAAGAAATCCAGACGAGCTGAGGTTGTCAAGGAGAAATCTGACGTTCCAATCCCACTGCCTCAAATTTCGGGGGATCAAGCTGGCTCTTCCCAATCAGCTCTGCATGGGGGTTTGTATCTGGGAGTGCATCCCGTAAGAGCTGAGCTGGCTAACTCTTTAAAAGGGTCTCGCCCCAAAATTTATAGGGAGTTTGTGTCTGCGGCCAACCTAACACCTATGGGCTTAATGAAGGTCCCCCTGCTGACTAAGGTGGCCATGGATGTTCCGGCCAAGACATGGACACCTCGTCAAGAGAAGTTCAGTGAAGATATGCCTTTGGATGACCTTCTGGCGACCGGTACTGCACACGTCAGTCAAGCTCTGAATTATTTTTGCCGGCCACAGTCCAGATTAAGCGAGGCGGCCTCCGACACTAGAAAGTTCAAGAAGCTTGCCGAGGACGCCAGGAAAATGTTTGAGGCAGAGGTGAAGGCCAGACATGAGGCAGAGGCCAAATTGAAAGAGGCTCTAGAAGAGATGGCCAAGCTTAAAGAGACCAACCTTGAGCTATCCAAGTTTAAGGATGAAGTGCTCCCCCTACGGGAGGAGGTGGCCTCTCTGAAGGACAACGTGGCCCAAATGCAGGTCGCAAAAGAAAAACTCTTAAAGGAATTGGACGAGGCCAATAATATTGAGGCCAACTTGAAGAAGGAGAAAAATGAGCTTGAGGCTGCTGTCCAAGGTTCCTACAAGGAGGCCGTGAAAAAGTTTAAAGATTCTGTGGAATATGAACACGATGTGGACGAGACCTATTATCTCACGTTCAGAGAGATAGTAGAGGAGCTGGAAGAAAAACGACCTGAGGTGGACATAAGTTTCTTAAAAGAGAAACTCGAACTGGTCTACAAAAAGTATTTAGAGCTGATGCTTGACGAGGTTGACGAAGAATCCTTACGCCCTCCACTCACTGAGTCTCAAACCAACCTGCCAGAAAAAGTTGTCAATATTGAAGAATAGTTACACATTTTCAGATCAACGTCGTCTTGTAACTTTCAATCTTGTTCCTTTTGAATAGTACAAAGAAGAATTTCATTTTAGCATTGAGTGTTTCAAAGTCAAACAAAATGAATTATAGACGAAGTGAACACTTAGCAATTTTCAAACGTTAATTCACCCAATATAAAATGCAGAGGTGAATTTTAAACGAAGTGAACACTTAGCAATTTTCAAACGTTAGTTCACCTAATATAAAATGCAGAGGTGAATTATAAACGAGGTGAATACTTCAGCAATTTTCAAACGTCAATTCCCTCAATATGAAAAGCAGAGGTGAATTATAAACGAGGTGAACACTTAGCAATTTTCAAACATTAGTTCACTCCAAATAAAATGCAGAGGTGAATTATAAACGAGGTGAATACTTAAGCAATTTTCAAACGTTAGTTCACTCCAAATAAAATGCAGAGGTAAATTATAAACGAGGTGAATACTTAAGCAATTTTCAAACGTCAATTCCCTCAATATGAAATGCAGAGGTGAATTATAAACGAGGTGAACACTTATGCAATTTTCAAACTTTAATTCACTCCAAATAAAATGCAGAGGTGAATTATAAATGAGGTGAATACTTATGCAATTTTCAAACTTTAATTCACTCCAAATAAAATGCAGAGGTGAAATCGAAACGAAGTGAACACTTAAGCTCGGCACATTCTCACCAAAACACCTCGTCTGTAGAATGGAGATCGGTCATTTGTCACCTCGGTATTTTTCACCAAAACACCTCGTTTGTAGAATGGAGGTCGGTCATTTTTCACCTCGGTATTTTTCACCAAAACACCTCGTTTGTAGAATGGAGATCGGTCATTTTTCACCTCGGTATTTTTCGTGGGGACCTACTTCGTCTTCATAGATTGCCTTGTGATGTTGATGATGTCCTGCCTTATAGGTACTTACGGATCATCAATGAAGGTCTTCGTTTCGCCTCTCAAGGAGGTCTTTCTTGCCTTTGAGATGGATTGCCTTGTCATGTTGATGATATCCTGCCTTATAGGTACTTACGGATCATCGATGAAGGTCTTCGTTTCGCCTCTCAAGGAGGTCTTTCTTGCCTTTGAGATGGATTGCCTTGTCATGTTGATGATATCCTGCCTTATAGGTACTTACGGATCATCAACGAAGGTCTTTGTTTCGCCTCTCTATGAGGTTTTTCTCGCCTTTGAGACGGATTGCCTTGTAATGTTGATGATATCCTGCCTTATAGGTACTTACGGATCATCAACGAAGGTCTTTGTTTCGCCTCTCTAGGAGGTCTTTCTCACCTTTGAGACAGATTGCCTTGTAATGTTGATGATATCCTGCCTTATAGGTACTTACGGATCATCAACGAAGGTCTTTGTTTCGCCTCTCTAGGAGGTCTTTCTCGCCTTTGAGACAGATTGCCTTGTAATGTTGATGATATCCTGCCTTATAGGTACTTACGGATCATCAACGAAGGTCTTTGTTTCGCCTCTCTAGGAGGTCTTTCTCGCCTTTGAGATGGATTGCCTTGTAATATCGACGATATCCTGTCTTATAGGTACTTACGGATCATCAACGAAGGTCTTTGTTTCGCCTCTCTAGGAGGTCTTTCTCGCATTTGAGACGGATTGCCTTGTAATGTCGACGATATCCTGCCTTATAGGTACTTACGGATTATCAACGAAGGTCTTTGTTTCGCCTCTCTAGGAGGTCTTTCTCGCCTTTGAGACGGATTGCCTTGTAATGTCGACGATATCCTGCCTTATAGGTACTTACGGATCATCAACGAAGGTCTTTGTTTCGGAAATATCCATTCGGATTTGCACACTTTGAAACATTAAACTTTTCATTCATTTGATTATATATCTCGGTTGACATCAAAAAGTATTCACATTCGATTTCACAATGGGGCTCCCTTCTTTCGCCATTTGGACGTTGTTGGAAGCAAAGCCTAAATTGCACTCCCGCGCAGCTCTTTGATCCCCCCTTACGGTAGCCACTCCGTGTGGTGTAGGGAATTTCAGACAATAGTGATAAATTGAAGCTGCTGCCTTGAGCTCGTGGAGGATCGGCCTTCCCAGTATGACATTGTAGTTTCGTCATGACGTCCACTACCAAAAAATAGGAAATTACGCGTCTCTGACAAGACCCTGTCCCCAGTTCCACGAGTAACGATATTTCTCCTTTTGGGCAGATGTAGTCACCCGTGAAACCTTGAATCCTTGTCCTCCTAGGCCGTAAGCTACGCGGGTCAATTCCCATTTTTTCAAAGGTCTTCCAGTATAACACATTCACAGCACTGCCGTCATCCACCAGTGTCCTATGGATCTTTATTCCGTTCACCGGCATCGTGATCATCAAAGCATCTGAATGTGGTTGGAGCACCCCCCTGGCGTCTTCCTCAGAGAAACTGAAGGACTCTGAATCGTCTGGCGTGATTGCATGACTACATATCTGATAGCTATTTCGAGCCTCTCGGGCGAATTCTCGTCTCTTCCTCTTTGACCCGATCTGGACTTGATTTCCGCTCACAATTGTACGGATTTCATCAGGCCGGTCTTTGCCGCGGGGCTCCGTTCCATGGTGGATTGCGTACTTCTCCTGCTGTTTGAATTGCCTTCCTAAATCCCGTGGGGCAGCAGCATATTCTTGTAAGCTCCCCCTCTTTATTAACCTGTCAATTTCGAATTTCAAATTTCGACATTCGTCCGTGGTGTGTCCCACTGACCTGTGGTATTTGCAATACCGGGATGAGTCCAAGTTACTCGGGCTCTGCTTTATCGGCCTGGCCGGCGGAATAATCCCCTTGTCTTTCTCATTCATTAAAATGACCTCAGTTGACGCATTTAATGGGGTGAGCTCACCTATCTATTCAGGATTGTACGGACGGAACCTATCCTCTAGTTTGTAATCTCTCTTTTTCCCAAAAGTATTTCTTTTGAATTCTTTCTTATCATCCTTGCTTTCCTTCTTGTCTGACATCGCAGCTGTATTGTGATGACATTCTTTGGGACCTGACGCCTCCTTGGCGTTAATAAACTTCTCTGCCCTGTTAAGAAACTCCTGGTACGTGCGAGGTCCATCCTCATGTACTGACCACCAGAAACGAGTCTGCGTTTGTAGGCCTGACAGAACAGCCATGAGAAGCGCGTCATCCGATATTCTTTCCATTCCCATGATCTGTCTATTAAAGCGGCTCAAGTAATTCTTTAGCGATTCATCCTTCTCCTGTCTGATGGTCACCAATCTCTCCTTCGATGTGGTCGAAATTTTTGACCCCATGAATTGCTTCAAGAATTGGCCACTTAGCTGAGACCAACTTGATATGGAGTGCTGAGATATATTGCGGAACCACCGTTGGGCCCGGTCCCCAAGAGTTAAAGGAAAAGCCCTGCATATTATTGCGTCGCTTGCCCCTTGAAGCTCCATCCATGACATGTATTGATCCAGATGCGAAACCGGATCAGTCTCTCCATTGTACCCGGCGAGATGAGGCATCTTCATTTTTACAGGCAGATGTTGTGACAATATAATCTCCGTGAAAGGTGATGCCCTCTTGGTAGATGGTTCTGTTGATCCCAACCCTTCTCTTTTCGCCTCCAGGTCAGACAGTCTTTTCTTCAATTGTTCAACTTCAGTTTGATCTGGTTTGCTTGACGGAAGAGTCGGTGGCTGACCCAAGTGAAGAGTCGAGCTGCCAGCCGGCTGGTTTTCTGGGTTCACTTTCTTCATCGGAGATCTTTCCCCATGTCCCTTAGTCCGTCTAGCCTTACTCTCCTCTCCTTTTTCACCCCTTCTCGCTTGATTCGGTCCCATCCAACTTAGGGATTTTTGACTCCGTACATAAGGTGTGCTTTCGCCTACCGCACTCCTTGTGTTGTCAGAGCGTCCAGTTTGTTGTTCTTCGAAATGTGAGCGTCCATCGGATCTTTGTAGTTGTGATTGCACCTCATGCTCCTCTTGGTAACGACCTCGATCTTGATTTCTCCTCATCTCTTCCATTTCTCTTTGCATCCTATCAAGTCGATCTAGGACCATTCTCATGTTGTCCTCCTCTGGGGGTCGCGAAATGGCGGACCTCCCGGACATACGAGAATTCCCTTGCGAATCTTCACCACGATGTGCCCGGTGACTCCCTGAATTTTTCCTGTTACTCATTATGATGCAGGAGCAAGTATGTGATTGCTGAATACAAGGATATGGGCCCTCCTTCTAGCGCCAATTTGTTGACGTCTCTTTTTGTCAACAAATAAAAGTGGTATGAACTTTTGAATTGATAGATGGATTGTATGTCTTTGATTAATTTGTCTAAGTATGCAGCTCTTTAATTAAATGATCGTCGTTGTAATAAAGTTCGAGATATTATAAGAAATAGGAAAGGTAACAGATCGAAAGCGAACTGAGATCAAAGTTACACAAATTCACGTCCAGTTCGATACCGATCTGATAGCCAAGTCGAATCAACGAAATTAAATAGCAAGAGTTTGGAGAGGTTTTTTTTTTATATCACATGCCCATTAATGAGCATTTATCCCCTCTATTTATAGTAGTTGGGGAAGTTAAACATAATCATTACAACATATCATGTTTGCAGCATGTGACTGACAATGACTACTGAAATTGCTGACAACATGTCACAGATGATTAAACTGACATTTCACAAACAATCATAATTACTGACACATAAATACAACTGATTTGATGTTTCAGCAGCGCCGCCAGTCTCACCATGCTCGGAATTCACCTCGGTCAACATCACCTCGGCATCAAGTCACCTCGTTCATGGAAAATCACCTCTCTCTTTAAGTGGAGGTCGGGTGAAAATCACCTCGGCAACTTGTCACCTCGATTTTGGGAAATCACCTCTCCCTCCGAGTTGAGGTCGGTCACAAACTCGCCTTGGCATCAAATCACCTCGTCATAAAATCACCTCGATCTTAATAAACCAACTGTCATTTTAAGTTGAGGTCGACATATTTAATCCACGTCAGCACGAAAAACAACAGGGGACATGTGGTTTATATATACTAGCATAGATTAAAAATAAATTGAAACAATATAAACCGTCCAAAGTATTATATATATATATATATATATATATATATATATATATAATTCAGCACTTTATTTCAATTAATGTGTAGTCTAAAAAACCTAAAAACCTATATCCAAAATTCCCCCTGCACATTATTTGGGAATAGGTTTTTCCCCCTGGATTTCCCCCCTACATTTCCCCCAACACTAATATTGCTCTTATAACGTAGAAAATACTTTGATTTAAGTAAAAAATTTCACCACAGAAACTTGTGCCCTACTACTAAATAAACTCTAAAACGCTGCAGCGGGGGAGCCTGGGAACAGTTGCCCTAGCAAAAATCAGAATTTTTATTTTTATTTTATTTTATTTATTTATTTCAATTTTGAAATAACACGCAAGTCATTAAATATCTAATTATGTACCCAAAAATTCCTGATTCCTTGGATACTCGTTGATATAGAGACTCATATTTTGATCCAATCAACATGATTTGAATTTTGATACGTGCGATTTTGGGCACTTACAATAAAAATATGTCAAAAATTAGAGCTTCGTATTTTTAAATCGGAATAAAGTTATGACCTAGTTGTGAAACTGGTGCCATGAGATTATATAGTACAAGTGTTTGAATCACGATAGCAATTTATTTTTATTTTTTTGTTGAAAAATGTTGCATTTTTGGCTTTTTTTTCCCAATCTCAAAGGGGTTTTTATGGGTTGCTTTCCTAATAATAATCTTTGGTTCCACCACTGACAAGTAGCAACAATAAAAACAGCAATAAAATCAATACCGCCTTCGGGACATAGCTTAGGTTGAAATGTGAGAGTGAAAAATCTCAACTGAGCTGATAGTTGTAAGGTGAGGGTTCGAATCATACATTTGGTATGAATGAGCCTCCTTGCAAGCGTAGTTAAACAAAAAGCTCTAAACTCTACTCCATTGAAGTACATCCCACGATTTACATCATCTACAAATTCTCAAAACAAGGACTGTAGGGACTCCTAAGGTTGGAGTTCTACCTTTTTTTTAATAAAATGAATACCAATAAATCTCGTGTGAATTCGGTGTGGGTGGAAAAATCTAACGTTACTTGGAATCAATGAAGGAAATAAGCAAACTTTAGTTGATGTTCCGGTAAGGTTAGCCAAAACGATGATTTTTCTTAATTTAGACCCGTGTTAAAAAAAAATGACAATTCTCTCTCTACATTTTTTCCTTTATATAATAATTTCTTGTATTTTGATATGTAATGAAATTGATGCAAATTTGTGTAATAATTAAGGGAAAATTGCAGCCACGATCTCAAACATTTTTTTTTCAGACTTTACCCAAACATTCGCTTTGTGCCACTCACAATCCCAAACATTTAATTTAGTAGCGGGAGAAGGACATATGGATGGAAAACATCCAAAATTCTGTTAGTTGACTTAAAATTGGTTTTTGACAGGATCTAGGAAGGGCAATATAGTAACTTAATTTTTATTTTCATATAAACTATTTCAAATAATCAAATAAAAAGGAAAATAAAAAAAAATTATTCATCTTCTTCCCAATCCCAATCCCAACCAACCAACCGCCACCAACCACCATCGTCTTCCAAAATCGCCGCCATCACCAACCACTGCCACTAGCCGCAGCCACCAGCCCACCAACAGCCACAAGAACAATTCCATAAATAGTGCACCCAATCAAAATCAACCGTGAACTAAATAGTACCCACAATAGTAGCCGAACTCTGAGCTCGAAACGAACTATAGACAAGTGTAAATAAGAAGAACAAGTTAGAATCTTCGTGGAGTCAGGAGATTCCATCTTCTAAGGGCTAAAACCGACCTCCACCTCCTATTTGCAAGACTCCGCCCAACTTCAAAAATAGATGAACAGTAACCCACGACGTTGAAACCTTTGACTAAGTGCCCACATTGAAATCGGCCAGAAAATAGTACAAATCTGCGAGATAAGTGTTGGTTAAAGGTGAATTTAAATTATTTAGGAAACCCATTATACATTGATAATTGATAAACATTCAAAAGCATGAAGTAGGGTAAAATTTATACCAGACTGAAATCAGGAGGAAGAACCTCTAGCTGTAGATGGTTTTGTTTGGTGGTGGGCGCTGGTGGCTGCAGTAGGTGGCAGTGGTTGGTGGTGGCGATTTTGGCAGATGGTGGTGGTCGGTGGAGGTGGAGGTGGTAGTGGGGGTGGGGTTATGATTGGGAAGAAGATGAATACGTTTTTTTTTTTTTCTTTTCCTTTTTTATTTAATTATTTAAATTAGTTTATATGAAAATACAAAGTTACTATATTTCCCTTCCTAGATCTGGTCAAAATTAAATTTAAAGTCAACTAACAAAATTTTGGATGTTTTCCATTCATTTGTCCTTCTCCCGCCACTAAATTAAATGTTTGGGATTGTGGTTGGCGCAAAGTGAAAGTTTGAGTAAAGTTTACAAAAAAAGAAAATATTTGGGACTATGGCTGGGATTTTCCCTATAATTAATGAAAAAGGATAATTGAAGGAAATGTTATTGGCCTATAAAACAAATATATATATAACTCGCCTAACAGAGTCACCAAAGCAAATGAGGGAAAATATAAACCATTAATAAAATTGTTGTTTTTAGAGTGCGTTCGATACACGCTTGATAGATGTTGAATACTCTAAAAATGCTTTCCCGAATATTCCAAGAGAAAAATACTCTTACCAAGCGATCACCTGCTTAAAATCAAGTGATCGCTTGGGGTTTAGAAACTAGCCTTTACACTAGGTTTTAAATTTGATTTTTTGGTACGTTTTCAACTTTTTCATGGATGATTGACTTGATTTCGTGAATGGTTGGAAAATATATAAATATGTGATAAATTTTCATTTCCAAATATGATAATTCAATATATAATATCAAGTGAATTGAATTAAAACCAATTTCTCCTTACATATTCAAACTCCTTTCGAGTTTTGAAGAGTTTCAATTTGTACTTTTAAGTTATTCTTTTTTAAGGCTTTTTAAAATTCTACAAATTATTTTTCGTTGATTCTTTGGGCTTATGGGTCATGCGAGTGCATGGACCTCAATTATGCAATACAAGAGCAAAATGCTATTATCAAGCGATCCTTAAAGTCAGACCATCGCTTGCGTA
Source organism: Ligustrum vulgare (assembly GCA_963555705.1). Lineage (NCBI taxonomy): Eukaryota > Viridiplantae > Streptophyta > Magnoliopsida > Lamiales > Oleaceae > Ligustrum > Ligustrum vulgare. Next base: position 84,130,288 of record OY743168.1, read on the forward strand.
TAGAAACAAGCCTTTAGACTAGGTGTTAAATTTGATTTTTTTGGTACATTTTCATGAAAAGTTCCCGACTTTCTTGAATGATTGATTTGATTTCCTATTGTACGAGTGAAGATCTATAAATAGGAGATATATTTCCACTCGCAAATACAATAATTCAATCTATAATATCAAGTTTGGAAATTTAAAGTTGTCTAATTCTGTTATTAATTAAATGAAACTGACTGTCGCAAATTTGTCTGTGTTGGGAACCCGGGTTGCTCTAATCACAAAAATTGATTTCTTGTGATAGATCATCCCGTTACAGGATTTTCTGTTCTATGTATTTAACTTGGAATAAATAATTTTGCACACAAAAATGATTTTGAGAAGATTACCTTTGTAACGTGCTTTACAATAATCTTCATCAACTGCTTCTTGATTCCACCAAACTTCAAACCCTCAAGCTTTCCCCGGTGTTCTCCAATGGCAGTTGTGCAGGTGTGTGGTCACCTTTCTCAAGATCTAGGTTAAACTAGGTTTAAAGTTTCTTTGTAAAGAGGAAACACACGCTACACACTTTAGTGTGTGTTTCGCCACTTTTCCTATTAGGTTAAGAAAAATAGTCTTGAGAGACTATTTGTAACCTCTTTACACTCCAAAACCCTACCAGGCCTAGTACCATAACCCAGGCCCATTTCTGCACAACCCAATACAGGTAAAAAGCATGTATAAACCCATTATAGTGAAGCCACCGAGGGAACCTGATCGGACCCAATTAAACTAAGCTCCAATAAATTAATTATGACCCGATCAACTCTTGATCAGTCAAAATTAATTTATTAATCACGTTCTATTCCACTAAAAGAACGAGATTGCACTCTTAGTAAAATTGAAATTACTGAAACAATTAATCAATAATTATATCCTCTGACTTATCGTTCTTACATGTTACCCCCGTCGATCAACTCGAATATTCGGAGCAAGTTAAAATGACCAAAATGCCCTTCTTCGAATATTCATAAATTCTCAACTCTCATCTTCTGTAAGACAGTTCGATGTGATCCCATCACATCATAGAATTCAACAGTCACTGTCGAATTACTGAGTTCAGATTCAACTGTCCACTAGAAGAACTAGTGAGATTATGATCATACCTAAAAGGTGACGGATTCCATAATACGAATATATGTTCCTCGTTAGTTTACTTTAATTCCCAAAGTACCGAGATATTGATCAGCAATTTGATCTCACCCATTGATACCTCAAAGAACTTCAAGTTAGTAATCGAAGTCCATTATCCTATTAGGATTAAGGTCCCACGTACAATAATCAAGTGAAATTAAATTTGTACGGTCAATGTCACAAATTAATTTCACGTGGTCCCGTCCAATACGTTTCAAACGTACTCTCAATTTTATTACCAAAGTCAAAGATAGACTTTAATAAAATCGAGACAATCTTATCAAAATAAATTGTCCATATTTATTTACTGACCGTGAACGTTAATTTTAGATCGAATCACAAATTGAATCTTTCCGTGTTTAACAACTTAAACACTCAATTTGTAATATCAAATCGACCCGTGGACAAACACAACATCATATTAATACAATCAATTAATATTTTACTTTTAAATGTCGTGAATTATACTCTATGGGCATATATAATTCCAACAATCTCCCACTTGCCCTTAGAGTATACATGAAACATCGAATCATCCATCTTGTCAACATCATCATTACACTAATGATTATGTTCTCAACCAAGATAGTAACTCATTTCGATGTAAGTCACGGTTGTATAACAAACAATCCAAGATTGTGTTATTCCCAACCAATTAACCACATTATCTCCCAGTTATATTCCAATTTTGACGACTCTCGAGAATCCTAGTCAAATCAGATCTTAATTAGTTTTAATCCATCAGATCACCAACTGAATAGATAAGCAAATATTTACTCGTTTTCCAAAAACGCTTCAGTACGTGCTTTACCTCTATTCAATGATCTGATCCTGGATCAAACTAATAATCACCAACAATATCCCCAGTATAAGATATGACCTATCTAGTGCAAAGTAAGGCTTCCTATAGCCGGAGCATAAGGAACTTTCTCTATCTTACCATGAGTCTTAGGAGAATACTCATAAGATAGATAAAGTCCACAAAGAATATTATTCCTTTCAAGACTTCAATATTGCAAATGTAGATAGTATCTTATTATTACATGAAACTTGAGACTTTCTATTTCATTTTTCTCCCACTCCGAAAAGTACGGATGTCTAGAAAAAATAGACAGTCATCTACAAGTCCTTCAAGTCTAATTGCTGGTGCCAATTACTATTTAATGAGAGTATCATTCAAATAAATAGTCGCGAAAACTGACTCATCTTTCTGTATACTCAAGTATACTTAAGATATATCAAGATTTTGATCAAGAACATGTATGACAATCATTCGATCAAATTCTGTATTCCATATGTTGAACAAATACCCAAATCCAAAGTTGGAAACTTGTAAGTCATGAATTTTACTTTCATGGTTTTTAATATGAACTCATCAGATTACACTTTGTAAATGATTTCCTCAAGATGCATTCAAGAAACAACTTCTTGACATCCATATGTCGTACCTCTTTTTCACAATGAACGACAATGGATAAAAGATCCAGGTAAATATTCGCATGGCAATTGGCAAGAAGGGTTTCACAAACCCATAGCCATGAGCCTTGCGCTGAAGGCATCAACCTTCTCATCTACCATTCTCCTATCATCTTAAAAATCATCACACCCTATAGGTTTGACCCCATTAGGTGTGTCTACAAATATCCAAACCCTAGTGTAGTACAAGGAATCCAATTCCGAGTTCTTGTTCACCTTCCATGATTTCAATTCCATAACTTCTACCACTTCCCTAAATGAGGAGTCCTTCTCTTATTTCAGTAGAGACTGTCTAAAAAGACTCTCCGTAGAATAAGCGTCAAGAAGGTGGTCTTACAACCCTCCCACTCCAATTAGTCGCTGGAAGTGTATTTCCATTATGTCCAAACAGAGTCCCTTCCTCTCCTCCCACTACTTGGTTATATCCCTAATTGGGATCAACCTCTTCACTACCTCTTTATGAACATAAAGAAGAGGCAGAACAGTGAGAACAACTTCGACTACAACCTTTGATTTTTCCCTGTCCATTGGGTTCACCAGGCAAAAATAGTGGTTGAACCACTTGCCTTATTTCTCCCACTAGGATCAGAAACCATCGGTTCCGTAGGAAGTCCCAAATCATCAAGATTAATTCTATGCGGAAACCTGGAATCAAGTTGTTTGAACCACGTTCTAACATCTTATCCAATAGAATTTTACTTGTGGATTTGTATTCTTCTATATGCCTTATCCTCTAAGAAAGTTACATTTGTACTGAACAAATACTTTCTTGACCAGAGGACTATAGAAGAAATAATTTCTAGTTTTGCTGCATACCTTATAATCAAACCTTCATTGTTGCCTCCATCTCGTCAATCCTGGCTTTCAGCTTGTGTGCCAAAAGTCCCCAAATCCGAATGTGGTGTAAACTGAGCTTGCACCCATGCCACAACTCTAGGGGTATTTCAGGAAACGAATCAATAGTACTAGGCTATGAAGGAACCTGACTATCTCCGGTATACATTCCCAAATGAAACTAGTAACGAGGATAACTCATCATTGATTTGGTATTACATTGTTCTCATTTTTCGATAAATGGTTCCTAAACTCATATGAGAGATACACAAACCTCGATCAAATCGAAGTATTCCGATTCTCTTAATTACTTCTCAACTTCTATCCGAAATTCTAGAATTTCTTCAACATTTTGGATCAATGAGATATTAAGGATAGAATCGAAATCTAGAGTGGTCATCAATAACAGTGATGAATTACTCGTACTCTCTCGTATCTTGAGCACAAAAGAATCCATTCATATCGAAGTGTATTAATCCTCAAAACCTTAAGTCCATATAATGTATAAGGACTCTTGGTTATATAATCCTCTAAACAAGATTCAGAAAAACAGTATAGATTCCACCTCAGATCCTTTTGAGGTCCATCCCTTACTAGTATTAAAATCGAGTTTTGGATAAGTGTAACCAAGCCTAAGATCTTAATCATTTTACCCTCTAAATAAAATTCAAAAGCCCACATAGATTCCACCTCCAAAATACTTAGAGGCTACCTTTACTAGTCTTTCAATCTTATTTAGATAAATATGATTATCTTAAGATCTTATCAAAGAGTTCATTAATACAAGGAATCATCTATCCCTTATCATTTGTAGTAATATTACACTTAGAACCATTTACAAGGCTTTGAGATTGTTAACCATTTGTCTCGCAATAATAAGAGCATTATTTAACTTAATTCCAACTAATAACTGGAAATTAAGTGCTAAATAATTCCGCTCAAATAATAAAGAGACAAAATAACAATTATATTGTTTCGCAAACATAAAAGCCCAACGGCCCTTTCCATATTACCATACCCGTGCTTATCCTTATAGTATACTCTACATCATTGTGTCATTTGGTCACCTAGGACCATATTGCAACAACTTGCAATAGTGATTAGTTACTCTAGAATCTATAATCAAGATAGACTCAATTACTAACCATAACATAATGAATAGAGTCTTACTCCATTATAGAGTTTCCAAGAAAGACTACTTCCTCATTAATCCTATCTTTGCTCAAAAGCAAAAAGGTTAGAGGGCCTACCATACTATCCGTTGCTTTAAAATAATCTCTTCATTATGAATAGCTTACATTGAACCTTTCAGGGACACGTTCATCCTTGTGAATATAGTCCACACTGAACCGCAAGAGATCATCTTAAAAGATTTCTCAAGCATTATGTCACATGAATCAATGTTTGCAAATGGAACCTCCACCACGTTAAAGTGACCAATCATGTTTTACCAAATGGTCTCTTGAAAAAACGTGATCGGTTCATAAGTAGAGATATATTATAGCTTGATAGCATATTTTGTATAATTAAAATGTTCAAATTATCATAAATACCCTTCCATCGAGAAAATAAATATGGTATCCTATTTTGATGTTTTTATTGCGAAGTACTTGACATGAGAATCAAAACTATGCAATAAACCATCTCATCAAAATAAAACCATTTTCATTGGAAGATTCATAATTATTTTGAACAAGGATCTTCTAGCACGAACAAATGTCATAAGTGGAAAGAATTATAACGAGACATGTTACAATTTTAGCAAATTAGTTGGTGATGTCTAAATATATAACTAGTTGTGGAAATACGACATTCAAATAAAATAAATGTATTAAATACGAGTTGCATAAATGATGAATACTTTCATATATGATGCATGAATAAAAAAATTATGCACAAGTAGACCCAAAACTACTATAATATGACGACAACCTAAAATTCCAAAATCTTAAACACATTTCTCTATAGGAGAAATAAATGTGATTTATGGCTAGGTTGGGACCCTCCCACTAAATTAAATATATCTAGCATCTCATGCAATATTTAATTTATAATCGTTAAAATTTGGCCATCATTGACATCGTTTGGATATTCTATAGGAAGTCCCCACGATGTCATTGATTTAAGTGTCTAACCCCTATATTAATAATATTTCAAGTACCAAATTAATTATGTCACCTATAGGGTAATCATGATTAATTCACACTTAAAAAATCATCACCTAATTGGGTCCAATCTAGTAACCAAAACAGTGTAGCCCTCCTATAGGGAGACTAATTAGATTAGCACGAGGCATACACAAATTTTTTACTAATGGGCTAATAGGGGAGGCCGTGGGTTCAAAAATTGCACCCTCGCTCACTTAATATTTTGAACTCTTGGGTTTTAATTAATAATTACCCAATCAATTTTAACTCTTAAAATCAATTTAATTATTAATAAATATATTTATTTTCTGATCTAACATTTAGAAAAGAAAATATAATATAAAACAATGCATGACAGTATAGTACCTAGAGCGGTGTTTATGCGATCTACATGACATGTTATCTAATGACATTCATTCACAATTTAATTAAAGCATAAAATAAATGCGATAATAAAATAAATATGAACATAATTTATGGCCAAACCTAGACACAAAAATTACAAATTAATTAAAGATTACATTGAGCCACAACCCGGCCCAATTCTTCAATTTCCATTGCAAGTGTCCAGCCCATTACTCGAACTCTTCAAATAATAATAATCTGGCCCAAAATTAAACTGGTCCATTCTGCAATTTTTAATTCAGTCCATCCGGCCCAAGAAGAAGTCACAGCCAGCCCATTAAGAACTCACAGCCGGCCCAATTGAAATTATTGGCCCAACTGAATTCACCCATCACTGTAAGGTTGCTGTGTAACCTCCAAACCGAGAACTCAAAAATTTCAGCCGTGATTTCAGCCACGATTTCAGCCGCTGCCTTCCGAAATGCCATCGTCGAAAAATGCCTGGAATCATGTCACGACGGTGCCAACCTCCGGGTGCCACCGCCGCCGCCAACATGGTGTAATACACCAACAATGGCAGTAGCGGCAGCACCACGGTTGGTGCTGCCGATCTTCCGCAGCGCTGCACAGGCAGCAGCATCCACAGGTGCCGCTTCCCCCGCGAGATCACGATGCCAAGGACACCATGTTCAACCACCCGTCGCAACGGCATGACCCAGGTGCTGCGGATCGCTTGCAGCGACATATGTGGGTTCCACTACCGTCGCGATCGAGCCAAGATAGCAGCGCCAAAAGCGCCGTCATTGACTTCCGATCACAATGGTAGCACCCACGAGTCCCGCCGACTGCCTGCATGCCGTTCATGGTGGATTTTCAGAAATTGCAAGCCAAGTCCTTTATTTGTTGAGGAAGATGAAGTTGAGTCTACTTTTCGAAATTGCCTTGGAAGTCCTCCGATTTTTGCAAAAGAAGTCCTTCATTGAAACTGCATAATTGATCCCTCAATCCGAAACTGCAGATCTAGTCCTCGAATTTTATAATTACAATAGAAATAATACAAACCCTAATTCTATTGCAAAAATCAAAAAATCAAAAGGGAAAACATGGAATCGTAATCCACCCCTTTTGTTACAAGACTCGATAATACAAATACAAGATTTCACGACAAAAATCTAAGGCCATAAATTTGTTCAATAAAAAATATCATTCATCCAATAACAATCAAATCACATAAAACCTAACACCGCTCAACTAACACATGCATAGACAAAAATATTTATTCCTAAATACACAAAACAGTATCAAAAACCTGACGCTCTGATACCAATTGTTGGGAACCCGGGTTGCTCTAATCACAAAAATTGATTTCTTGTGATAGATCATCCCGTTACAGGATTTTCTGTTCTATGTATTTAACTTGGAATAAATAATTTTGCACACAAAAATGATTTTGAGAAGATTACCTTTGTAGCGTGCTTTACAATAATCTTCATCAACTGCTTCTTGATTCCACCAAGCTTCAAACCCTCAAGCTTTCCCCGGTGTTCTCCAATGGCAGTTGTGCAGGTGTGTGGTCACCTTTCTCAAGATCTAGGTTAAACTAGGTTTAAGGTTTCTTTGTAAAGAGGAAACACACACTACACACTTTAGTGTGTGTTTCGCCACTTTTCCTATTAGGTTAAGAAAAATAGTCTTGAGAGACTATTTGTAACCTCTTTACACTCCAAAACCCTACCAGGCCTAGTACCATAACCCAGGCCCATTTCTGCACAACCCAATACAGGTAAAAAGCATGTATAAACCCATTATAGTGAAGCCACCGAGGGAACCTGATCGAACCCAATTAAACTAAGCTCCAATAAATTAATTATGACCCGATCAACTCTTGATCAGTCAAAATTAATTTATTAATCACGTTCTATTCCACTAAAAGAACGAGATTGCACTCTTAGTAAAATTGAAATTACTGAAACAATTAATCAATAATTATATCCTCTGACTTATCGTTCTTACATGTTACCCCCGTCGATCAACTCGAATATTCGGAGCAAGTTAAAATGACCAAAATGCCCTTCTTCGAATATTCATAAATTCTCAACTCTCATCTTCTGTAAGACAGTTCGATGTGATCCCATCACATCATAGAATTCAACAGTCACTGTCGAATTACTGAGCTCAGATTCAACTGTCCACTAGAAGAACCAGTGAGATTATGATCATACCTAAAAGGTGACGGATTCCATAATACGAATATATGTTCCTCGTTAGTTTACTTTAATTCCCAAAGTACCGAGATATTGATCAGCAATTTGATCTCACCAATTGATACCTCAAAGAACTTCAAGTTAGTAATCGAAGTCCATTATCCTATTAGGATTAAGGTCCCACGTACAATAATCAAGTGAAATTAAATTTGTACGGTCAATGTCACAAATTAATTTCACGTGGTCCCGTCCAATACGTTCCAAACGTACTCTCAATTTTATTACCAAAGTCAAAGATAGACTTTAATAAAATCGAGACGATCTTATCAAAATAAATTGTCCATATTTATTTACTGACCGTGAACGTTAATTTTAGATCGAATCACAAATTGAATCTTTCCGTGTTTAACAACTTAAACACTCAATTTGTAATATCAAATCGACCCGTGGACAAACACAACATCATATTAATACAATCAATTAATATTTTACTTTTAAATGTCGTGAATTATACTCTATGGGCATATATAATTCCAACAGTCTGGACAGTAAAGTATAATAAAAAAAATATGTGAATGCAGTTTAGCACAGATCTAAATGAATCTAGTTATGACATATTTGTCTGGATAATTTATCGTGAACAGAATTGTGAAGCGATACAGAATTGTAAAGTAAAAGGAATATAATATTTGAACTTAACGTGGGAAAAATCCAAGTGCCTGCACCATACGGATAAAAATCAATCACTAACAAGAAAAGTTGTTACACAATTCAATAAAGTTACAGGATAAATTACGCATAAACTTATCAAATACCTATGGAATTAAACGAATCACTCCCTGATTCTTTGATGGCGTGTAATGTGAGCTGGAGTCCCACCACTCTTTAGTAGCTTCCCTTGACACTACAACAATACTTCAGTAACTTCGAACACCCGTTCATTCTTGATCCAAACCTCTCGTTTGATCTTTTGGTTAAAAGTTTTTTCTTCTTGTAGTGATTGAAAACTCCTCCCGGAGAACCAAGATTTATAGTATATGGATTGGTTTTTGGCATGAATGAATAAGCTCTATGTCTCTAAGATATTCATGCAATTGGAGAAGTCACAAATATGAAGAAGCGAGTATGTATTCTACACAACACCAAGTTTTCGGCTTCAATGACTTAGAGAAAAAGTCGCTGTCTTCTCTATTTATACACATCACATTTCTTGTTCACCAAGAATCCTAGTTGTACAAAATCTCTATTTCCTACAATAAATCAAAGATAATTACAAATTAATAGAGATAAAGTAAGATAATAAAAGATAATGATGGATTAGAAGAATTTTACCATAAGTGAATCACTTACCAACCAAGTGACACAAACAAATTTGGACTCCAAGAAATAAGACCTATAATTTTCAGCCAATAAGAATTTTAGCAAGGCTAAAACATTATCTCATACATAAATATTTATCATAAATAAAAAGAGATAATTCTAACGAGTTTATAATTTATCTCCAAGTAATAAAGTACAAGCATAAGAATATGAGATAAATATGAATTCAAGTCCAAGTAAATCATCTAGTAATTTAGTTAAACTTAATAAATTACTAAATATAAAATATTTATTAATTAAATTAGACACTAAATTACAAACCCATAAAAATAGAAAATGTCAACTTAAACAAGTTAACAAAGTTGACTGAATTAACACTAATTTCTTCTTACAAATTCAAACTCCCTATATTTCTTTCAAGTTCTTGAAAAATTCCACTTTGTGCTAAGTGATTCTTCTTGGACTCTTGTTAAAATGAAACAAACTATTTGATGGGGATTCCTTAGGATTATAAGCCATGCAGCTCATGACCATAAATTATGCAACCGAGAGCAAAATGCTCTCACCAAGCGATCGTCAGCTTAAAGACAAGCGATTGTTTGGGTGTAGAAACTGGCCTTTGGACTAGGTTCTAATTTGATTTCTTGGTACATTTTCATATAAAGTTCTTAACTTTTCATGAGTGATTGACTTAATTTCGTGCTGTATGATTGAAAATCTATAATAGAAGATATATTTTCATTTTCAAATACAATAATTCAATCTATAATATCAAGTTGATTGAATTAAAATCAATTTCTTCTTACATATTCAAACTCGGGATTTTGTTCTTTCAAGTTCTTGAAAAATTTCCGTTTGAGCTTTTAAGTGATACTTATTGAAGGCTTGTTAAAGTCCTACAAGTTATTTGTCGGTAATTCTTTTAAGCACTCTAAAATTGTACAAGGTGACAAATATCATTTGAGGATAACATTTAACGTGTTGATTCTATATCTTGTCCATCCATTGGCGGACCTAAGGTGGGTCCTAGTGGGTCATGTGACCCATTAACTTTTTTTTAAAATTTTTTTTGGTAAATAAAAAATCAGAGGTATCAAATGAAGTCGGAATGTAGTACCCTTGATATCATTTTGAAATTCTCACAGCATTGAAGCCATGGAAAACTGTCAATTATAACAAAAGTTAAGTAGACCGTACCGTTTCAATCTAGAGTTTTAGATGACGAGCTGACTTTAAAAATTCATCAATGATCGTACGCTAGTCGAATCCACGAGTTGGCTACGCCATCTCGAAGTTTGTTTCAAAAATACATCATAAATATTTTGAATGGTCCAAATGGACAGTGAAAATATAAAGGCATGTCTTGAAAATAGATGTTTAAATCTTATTTTCTTTTATGATTATATATATTTTTTCAATTAATTCCTTGACATTTATTATTTTCACGCAACAAATTTCTCAATATAATTTATAACATTTTATTGGAAAGATTTATATGAGGCGTGAGTCAAATTTATTTTTTTGGTGGTCGTTATGTGACTTAATTTTTTTTTCGAGTCGTTACATTAAATTTCACAAAATTTAAACTAGCTTAACAAGATTATCAAATAATTCGAAGCGCAAAGATTTTATATTTCTATATAGATCGTGCCCCTAACTCATATTGTCTGCGTGTGTGATCATCTACATCGTGTTTGTATTTCTTCCTTCTCCATTTTTCCAACAATTGGAGGTTAAATGAAAGCCATCGTCCAATTTTTCTCACCTCCCCGTTACATTCATGGATTAAATTAGGAAGAATTTATTGTTGGAGGAATTTTGTGAATAGTGACGCCAAAATAAGTATAATGATGGTTTGTAAATCCGTGTCGAAAATTGGACAGAGTAACTGATATGATCCGGGCCAGGCATCGAAGGAAAAAGTCGAGTCATCGGCAATATGACAATGATCTACGTGCAAAACGGAGCAAGTTTCATGTTGGGATCGAGCCGAGAAGAGGGACGGATCAAGCCGAGTCGAGAAAACGAAGTCATTTGGGCAGAAAATCCATCACGGCCGTAATGGATGACCTTCACGACCGTAACCCATGTATTCACGGCCGTAAATCTTACAATCACGGCCGTAATCAATTATCAAAGGAAAAAGGGAAAATTGCAGAAGAACAAGGCTTACGGCCGTAAGCCTGGAAGTTACGGCCGTAACATTCAAAAAGGGAAACTTCACGTCCGTAAGAAATTCGTCACGGTCGTAACTAATAACACAGTTTTGGATCAGAAAGGCCTTTACGGCCATAAGAGGGTCTGTCACGGCCGTAAAATAAGCAGTGCCAGATTTTTAGGGAATTTTCCAATTATTTTGTTTCCTTTTTTTTTATTTTAAGTTATTTGCATAATTTGAAATTTTAGCTTAGAATTCTATTTTGAGTAAATTAGAGGCGATGTTATTTTGCTTATTTATATTCCTTTCCATTCATTGTAAAAAACAAGTTTGAGTTTATGAATTAAATTGGGAGATGATTCTCTTGTTAAAGGTTGAGTTTTTTCCTTTTATTTCGAACTTATCAAAGATCCGTTCTTTGTGGCGTTCACCCAACGAACTTATCAAGGAATTGACAACCCTTGTGGCGTTTACCAATCTTGGTTCTTCAATCCGCATCGTCATTAATTGCGTCGTGATTGTCGGGTCAAGTTTTACCGTCGAATCTATCTTTTAATTTTCGTTTATTTATTCCTGTTCTTGTTATTTTTTTTGTGTCAGATCTGATTTAGATCTTTCATAGGGTTTAAATTTCGTTATTCCGCGTTTTTGACGAGATTCCTCGACTGGGATCTCATCAGTAACGGTAAGGAAAATACAAATAAGAAGAAAAAGAAAAGTAGGGACAAAGCCGAGGTAAGAGTTGGACTCTTTGTCCTTAAGTCGAATTTGCCCCGCAACGGTGCCTACGGATTCCGGCAATCGACTCCCAATATACAACGGCTACACTTGTGTTTGTAGCACTACAAAACACAAGTACAACGAACAAAATTTAGGCTTATGTAATCCAATGATGAAATGAAGGAAAATCAAAATAAATGAAATGATTTTGATTTTGGAGAAAAGAAAGGATGAGAGATGTTTTGCATATCAAAATTGTGAGGAATAGGACACCCAAAGGGTCCTATTTATAGATCATGAAAGGGTGTGGACGAAATGGTTGAGGCAAAACCATGCACAATTTCCAAATAATGCACATTTCTGAAAATGTGTTTATTCACCGAACAACCGTGCGGCCGCACGGTTTTACTCAAAAAATTGGAACTGAATTTGACGTGTGATCACTCGGTTTACCAACCATGCGGTCGCACGGTCAAATATTTTGACCCGATTTCGTCTTTTTTCGTAATTTCTCATTAATTTGATATTGATTTTCGAAATGCCAAATATACCCTTCAATACATGCAGAGAAATCAAAATTCTCTTTCGGGGGCATTGCCCCCGAGCCCCAACGGGGGGGCGCTGCCCCCTCGACCCCCGCGACTTGATCGGGAAGGTCAATCCCCGTTTGTACGCCCCGAAATGGCGAAGTGGCAAACAATTTTGCCTAAACGGATGAGTCGAGTTTTTGAGTATTTGGCTGAAATCGACACGAAGTCACTTTGATCGATTTAAATTCTCGATTTATTAACCAATATCCAACATTTATTTGATTAATCATATGCATGATAAATGAAAGCCATCGTCCAATTTTTCACCTCCCCGTTACATTCATGGAATAAAATTAGGAAGAATTTATTTGATTAATCATATGTTCATGATATGTAATTTTGAATTTTATAAACAATAATGTCTTTTGGAGTAATATTAATGTAACTCTTGAATCAAAATTTCAAGCTGTAGTCCGTCTACACGACATACAAGAAAAACCTAAAATTTCCAGAAATAATATGAAATTATCCATTGATTGACATAACTAGGAGAAAAAATCATAAATTTTCTCAGATGAAGAACAAAGAGAATACTGAATCTCCTTGCCACATGATTAATTACAAGCAGAACCGGCCGCAATGTCAAAATAAACTAATTAACAAAGATATAACTATTTGTTCCATCTCAAAACGTTTATTGGCTTGGTTTCCATGTACAGATTATCAATACTCTTGTACCTGCGTTTCTTTGGCCTGCAACTGATAACACAATCTTGCGCCACTTTTTCTGATGAAGTGATTTCAACACCATTATTTCCCCTCTCGTTCTTGAAGCTGGAATTTGTTATACTGCTCTTGTTATCATCTTCATCTCCAAATATCTGTACAAGCTGCTCCGCCACCCATGCCGCCTTATCTACCTCTGATAAGCTCCTTTTAACCCCAGATGACGCCATTAAAATTAAAATGCAGAAGAAATAAGAAACTCTCTCTCTCTGGGAGAGTTTGGCTTAACGAGTTTTTATTGCTTTTTGGATCAAGAGAACGTGTTACAGGTTTACGTGTTACGGGGGTTTTGAGAGAGAAACTGCAGGGTAGGTGAGAGGAAGCTGCGAAAAAAACTTTCGCTCTATATATATATCACGTATAAACAGGTAGACTATGGGGAATAAAAATTGATTTTGGTGGATTAATTAAAAGCTAATCAATCGTGTTTATACTGAACCAGTACTAGATGACTGACCGATCGACTTGCTTTGTAAATTCCTTGGCATTGGCTGTTAGTCACGAAAATGACAACTTTTGACCTAATGCTTTTGGAGCATAATTGTTGTCCCTTCATAATAATGTCTTAATAACCAAGTCCATTGCACCCTCTTATAAGTTATAATTATTAATTAATTAATTAATTAATGGACTACTTTATTTTTTTAACGAGTTATTGATTTAAGATTTGAGACCAAAACTTGTTTCCTTGTCTAGCTAAACATGCACAATCGAAATTTCTTTATGAATATATGTCAAGAATTAATAGAGATGAAAGTTTAGTATATTTAATTATATAGCCATTATTCAGGTTTTGATTTTAATTGCTTACGATAATACCAATTTACGTCGAAATAAAAAAATTACGAATTTCAATTTTATCAGTAAATAGTAAAAGAAAAAGATGTGAAAATAGAACTTCTTTGCAACCTAGTCCTAACCTCTCAACCATTCTCGCCCTCCCTCACGTCCCTCTATATATATATAGAGCGTCTTGCTTCCCTTCCTCCACCTCCACCTCCACCTCTTGATTACTCTATTCTTCTAATTTTTCATGTCATCTCTCAAAGAGACAAGAAGATACAAGAAAGAAAGAATTTTTTTTTTTTTTTTAATTTTTCATTAAAAATTAAATGTAATAATAATTACCTTTTTAACAAAGGGATAGTTATTTAACGTTCAAATAGACTGACGTAATTTTCTAGAGTTGTTGATGAGAAGATTAATTGATGTATTATTTTCAATTTTTCATATAAAATGTATGTCATTCATTATTAATCAACAACTGTCCCACATAATATTCTTTTGGTTTGTTACGAAAGACCAACGGGGATTTCATTCTCAATTCAGTATGAAAATTTACGGAGTGTTCGGCGATGGCTCCATGGTTTTTTTCCTACGTAAAATATGTAATTAAAAATTAGAGAAAAAATGTGTGTGGTTAAAAAGTGGTTTGAAAAATTGTGTAAAAAAATGTTCGACGGTCCATATAAAAGGAATTTGATTTATATTGTGTATTACAATATTTGAGTTTTCTAAGTAAAATGTGATTAAAATTTGGAGAGAGAAAATGTATGATTCAAAAGTGATTTGAAAAATTATGCCCAATATAATTTTGTATTATAAATCAACAAAAATTTTGTTGGCCCCTTGGTTGGACTTCTCTCGCATTAGCCTCAAATAATAAGAAGACAGTTTCCCAAACTTGAAAATAAAAAACAAAGAGAAAAGAAGTCAAAGAAATTTTGGTGTGGGGGGGGGGGGGGGGGGTGAAGTAGGGGTAAATTTCCAAAGTCGCCCCATGCAAATCACTAGGTCAAGAATAGAGACTAAAGTAAGAAGAATGTTTAAAGATATTAAAACATCATTGATTTTCTGAGTATTACTTTACCATGAAATTAGTAAAAATAATCCAATTGTTACTAACATTTGAGTGATATAAAATATTTGAGTTTCATTTTTATATATTAAATGCATGACTATAAATTATTAGCTTTCATTTGGTAACAGTGTAGTGCTTTTATAAACTATTTTATTTATGATTTTGAGGAAAAATATATGGTTGAAAATTGGAGAGAGAAAATGTGTACGATTAAAAAGTGATTTGAAAAATTGTATAGTTTATAAACCAGTTTATAAATTATATACAAAACAATTGCTTAATCATCTTTTTTCTGAGAGAGAAAAGAAGCAAATGCATTTGAATTTCACTAGTTGGAATCTTGATTTTTTGTGTGTGTGGTTATATTGGCCACACACACACACACAAACAAAAATAAAAAATAAAATAAAATTATTGAAGTGCAGGGATTTCAAAAGAAATGAGTGAAAATGAAATATTCAATTAATGGTATTGGGCACGTTTTTGTCTTCTCGAGAAATCAATCGTTTCTTTGCAAAATTATTTATAGTTGTGCATTCAAATAACATTGCTCATTTTTTAGTAACAAATCATGATAAAATTTGATTCTTAACTATACTTAGATATAGGATTAATTTTACTAATATCTTGATTTTCGCACGTAGAGCATCGTGGTAAAGGGCTTGTTAGTATAATATATTAGTTAAATTTTTGTCTCCATTAGATGTGTTTAGTTTATTTGCTAAAGAAATTTTTTTTGGGTATGCTACGTTTTAACAGCTGATGTGACTATTTGTATCTTCAATTTTTTTATTTAGTTTTAATTATTGTTATTACTATTTTTGGTTGCACATTCTTATTTCCAATAGGATGGCTACATAAAATTTTTGGGTAATATGAAATTTTTTGTGGTTTTGTGGTTTTTATTTTTTTTATTTTTTGTTGGATATGTAGTTTAACAAAGTTTTAAAAGTCAAAATTTGGGGCTTGACTAAGAATGAATGATTGTGATTGAGTTTGAAAAATTGGGGTGAAATTTTTCTCGTGATCAAACGGGTTCTAAATTTGGCATGTTCAATGTGATAGCCAAACAATAATTAAATTTAAATATATGTAGACACGTTACATAACATTCAATTTATTGTCTATATGGCAATGTTTACATCCATTGCGGATGCACATAGTGTCGTCTCAATGTGGACTTTAATTTGTTTCAGGCTGATCACTTCACTTTAGAAAACGTTTCATTCAAATCACAACTTTAGTTTGATGTTTATTTTAAAATTGAATATTTACGTGTTGGTGTGCCCAGTGGTAGGACATAACTGAAAATCCTAATCATCTGATAACTTCGCGCGCACATAAATAAATTTTCAGTTATAAAATGAACACTAAACTTAATCGATGGTTTTATTGAAGTATTTTGTGAAGTTCAGTTACAAGTTTGAAGCGAATTAAAGTTCAATAACCAAGGTAACAATAAGTGCAAAATTCAGTGCCCTAAGCAAAAGTAACCCTTTGATACATGAATAGGTAAAAACAATATTAGCCATGATTTCAATTAGCAGATGTTAAGTTCTTCTATTGTTATAATATATTATATATTATACATTTTGAGAAAAAAAAAAAATTCATTTTATTTCGTAATTTACACGGTTTCTTTCCAAATAATATTCCCCCCTAATTTTCTAGAATTTATTTTCCTTTCCTCAAAGAATCAAAACTTGACTAAGCATTTCTGTTGGAAATAATTAAGGACAGAAGAAGAAACATTGAATTTCAATCAAACTTATCTAACCATATGTTAATTATTTTATTATTGTTGTCAAAACAAAAAAAATCATAATTATTATTATTCAACGTACGGTCCATTACTTGGTCAAATGGTAGAAAATTGCAGACTCTCCAGTCTTCACAATTTTAGCATTTTTTTAATTAATTAGTTTCACACCCGTGCGATATACGAACATATTTTATTGAGGAAAAATAATGTATTGAATCAAAACAATAGGAAAAGAATCAACAAAAACTAACAATATTCTAATGAAATGAAACTAAAAAAAAAAATTAAGAGAATGGAAAATGATTTGTTTGGTTGTAGAAAAACTGTAAAGAAGAAAATATAAACGATTTCCATAGAATTTCATCTTTGGTCCGTTTGATTGTATTTTTGTTGGATCAAATTCATTTTCCTACTTGTCTCTATTTTCGTGATTTTCTTTGAAAATAAAGAAAATATTTTATTTTGATTTAGTTGAAAATTCATTTTCCACACTTATAATAAAACACATCCAAATCCATTCAATTTATTTTTCATGAAAAATAATTTCTTGATAATTCAATTATCTAAAATTTATTTTCTTTCCACACAAATTTCATACTTGCAATTAATTAAACAGACTCTTAAATTCTAAAATACCATTTTCCACACGAAACACCGCCTTACGGGACGTGTTAAAGGTAATTCATAAAGATTTAAACTACTCATTTTAATAGAATTAATCTTATAAGATAGAACTCCAAAACTCAAAATGTGTGTGTTCAGGTACAAATGTCAAATATATAGAAAAAAAAAAAAATGCAAAATTGAACAAAAACTTTAAAAATGGAACCTTACTACTTGCAAATTACATGAGCTTTTATCAAAGACCTAATGTTACTTCATCTAGTGATTCTATTTCTAAAGCCCAAAACATAAATTAAACTTAACATATTCTATTGCTCTATCCTTTTTACAAAAATTAATAGTTCAGAATAATTTTAACTTCTTCCTTTCAACAATGACTATTCTTCTCAAGGCATCATACTCATCCCTTCGTACCGTCCGGGATGGGGTATGTCATTCGCAACATCGAAATTATATCTGCACAACACCAACTAAGGCAAAATTAAGCTAAATTTTGACAAGCAATGTGACTTTTATAGTTAAATAAGCAAGCAAATATCGTACTTCTCCATGAAAAAGACGTTGCTGCGACTACTCAGCATGGGCAAAAAGTCATCTATCTCACGTGTTGTAGGAATGTTTCTAAGAATGGCATTACAGGACATTTGAATAGCTGCCTCGGGACTCATCCGTCTTGTGTGAGCTAGGAATACGACCAACATTTATCACAACCCAACAAATCTAAACCCACTTGCAATGTGAATTTTAGGCATTGCTAGGCAGAAAATAAGATTATAGCACGTAAGGGTAAAATTGCAGGATTCAAGATACTCACTCATGGACAAGTACAAAAACAAAGTTGTCACATATTTTTACAATAATAATTTACAGTGGCTGGCCCCATGAAGAAGATGAATTATAGCAGTCACAAGAGTAGCAAAACAAAAAGGTATTTGCTAATTTCCTGGGTAAAATTATTGACTCAAACTCCAAGTCCAATAATTACAATACACGACTACACGAGAGCAAATCATCTAGTAAACACATTTAAAACTCTATTGTGGTTTTCATCAGTAAGTACATTCCCAGGAATACAAAAATCAATCCACGTAGTTCCTAAATTTGGTGCCAATGTTCCTGTATTTCATTATTTTTACACAAAAAAATGTACATGCACCAACAAAATCAATGAAGCACCACTGGTGTACGTCGGAAGGGGTAATAAATCAAGAACTGCGCGCAATGGTAACAACAAAAAACTAACAAATTTGGAGTCGAGTTCGCGATCCTTTTTTCCAATCCATTACTATATCTACAAGAAGATTTGAGGTAATATTATTGTGGGTTCACATGATACTGCCAGCATGTGCTTTTGTGGGGCTGGCAGTGAAGCAGATTTTATATTTCATGAAATAGAACCATCCAGTCACAAACGCTGGTTACCTTTTAATAATTTGTAAAAGTAAATTTACATAGTTTCTACATAGTGATAATGCAATGAATAAAACTAACCCCAGTAGAGTTTTAAATGGAAAAAAGGCTTTTCCATCGAATACTTCATTGCTCAAAAAACACATAGATATGATTGCTTGAAAAATACTTGACCACTTTGTACACCTAAACATATAACCAAACATCCATGTTACATCGTAAAAGTAGAAAACTATTTTAAGAAAAAAAAGGTGTATCCCATACCCTGAGGGCCCGAACCGACTACACTCAAGGTCATTGGTTCAAGATAGTAAATCCAGATTATGCCTCCCAGGGACCAAGGTGGAGAGGACAAAACCCCCCCCCCCCCAAGAAAATTAATAAATTGCTAAACTAATGATACATTTTCATAGTATGTTTAGCATCAATGTGTCGTACTCAATTAAATTTAAGAAAAACTTTACTGTTCTTTTTTTTATTAGTCAAATACGATAAATTAGGAAGCACTATGCAAGCCAGAGCTTATTGTCAACAAACAACATAGCTAGCACAAGTGTTTTCTACTTCAAGGAAAACAATTCTAGTACTAAATACTAAATACTAAATAAATAAAACAAGTATTCCTCCCAGACCAAGAATATATCATTGAAGTATTCTAAAATCCATCAAATTACCCAAATAGATGTTTTGTTGAGAAGCCTTTTGTTTATTCTTAAACACGTCGAACCAAGTAAACGACATAGTATTGATGTGATCCGACATCTGGACTCGACTGTACAAAGGGCTTTAAAATAGCTTTACAGGATATCACGGTGTGCAGGCAACAAATCTCTGTACCTGATCGGAGCTCCTTAAGCCTCTCAAGATCACCCTCCAAATTTTGGGCTTCACGCTCCGAAAACCAGAATATACCTGGAAGAGACATTAAATAATTGATAGATTTGTAAAGTCTACTTGAAATGTTCCACATCAAAAATATCAAAAAACTCAATTCAAAATCATAAGTCAACACCCACATCTGAGTATGCAACTATATATATACATCTCAAGCAACTTTTATCTACCTCTTTAATTAGAGTATCAGTCTGAAGCAATTGAATGATGTCAGATCCCTTCTTTCCAATGCCATTCTATGATGGTGGAAAATCCTTCCTGGATTTTATCAACCCCCTACCTCTTCTCGCACCAGGAGCATTACCTCGCCCACTACGCCGACTCATCCCAAGGCCTGATCCACCATAACATCCACGACGAGAAATTTCGGGGTCTTCACCAAGGGTTACGTAGTTGTACGACATGCAACGAATAAATAATCTCTTGCAGAGTCACTGAGTGGGGTCAAATGAGCACAAGTTTTAAAAATGAAAACTCAAATGATCCCGACGTTTGACTTTCTTGCGAAAATAGTCCTCAACGTTTAGATTTTAACATTTATATCCTCATATTCACCAAACGCTACAAAAATGGTCTCTGCCGTTATATTTTGTTAATTCCAACTGTCAATTGCACTATTTGACCTCATTTTTCATATTTTCACAAGGGTATTTATGTCTTTATATAATTTTTCACTTATTTTACATCCAATTGAAAGGTTATATATATGCAGATAATATACCTGGAATGAAAAAGTTTTTAAGTATTAAGTCTCTAACATACAAACGTTTGGAGTATTACCTACAAACGTTTGACATCTTTAGTCCCTAATATACTAATTCACCGTTTGAGACCCGTTATTTCAAATAATACGATTTGTAATTTTAATTTTTTGAAGAAATAGTGGTTAAAATGCAAGATTTTTTTTTTTTATTTACGTCTAGATTATTTTGTTGATTGATGTTGTGAGAATATCGTAAGTGCACGATATCGCTAACAAGTAGTAAAAGTGGACTTTTGAGTCCGGATTGTCGATCCCACGAGAACTATTTATTTGTTATCGATTTACCTTGATTCAATAGAATTTCTAAACTAAAACAAAAACTAATTAAGAAAATAAATTGCAAACAATCCAAAAACGACAATGAAATTGAGAATAAATGAAATAAACAATTCAACAAAATAAAAATAGAAATTTAAAACTAAAACTAGCTAACAAAACAATAAATAAGTAAGAAGCAAAGTTGTAGGATTTCTAGCAATTAAATGAATATCGAGATTAACGATTTCGAAATAACGTTCTAGCTTAATTTCTCATCTCAAGTTGTTTTCTAAAATTGTATTTGGTCGAATTCACGCATATATCTAATTTACCTCTCTCGAGTTCAAATTAAACATATTTAACTAAGTCAACCATATATTTCTACAACGGGTCAAAGTTCTCCTTAGTTAAATGTATGAAATTTTTTAGGAATTCATAAGTAACCACAAGCAACCACAAATTCATATCTCTATCTTTTTGTTGAAATTGCCGGATTTTATTACGCGATCTAATTGTTAACTCACCTCTCGAATTATGAAAACAACCATTAATTCATAAATTGGTGATCAAGCAATTCAAACATTAAGCGCAATAATAAAATCAATACATAAATATCAAAGCACCAACTTGAGAATTAAAATCAAACAAGAAACATTAAATTTACATCGTTAATCCTGATTTAAAATTTAGTTATTCATGTTTGTGGAATAAAAATCAATAAATAATAAAACTTGGAGTTTAAATAATTGAAGAATTAACATCACCAGTCAGCACCAAGAATCACCAAAATCGGCTGACTTTTTATTCCAGCCTAGTTCCTCCCTCAACAGCAGCACTCTGCCTTCAATTGATTCAATCACAAACCAACCAATTAACTGATTCTTCCCAGTTTTGTTTCCAGCCGCACACTCCCAGCAACTCAATCCAATTTAGTGACACACAGCAGACCACCTAAAATATGACCTAAATTCTTGTCTCCTCAATTGAAAACAATTTTTGTGTATATTATATGTATATAACCAGCACACCTCTCAATTAATTCTCATGGATGACCTCCTTTTTTCTCCTTTTCTTCACGGCTGTTCTACTCTAGTCTCGGCTGCTTAGCCTCACGGCCCCTCTAATTTTCAGAAACGCGTAAGTATAAATATACACACAAATCAACCCTAAGGTCCAAATAAAATTTCAAGCCTCTCAATTCTTCCAAATTTGATAAGGAGGTCCTTAGTCTTGACTTTCTCCAATTTGCTCTACTTTTGAGTTTTTCCATCCAATTTTTGTATAATTTCTTCAATTCCTCATTTTTCTTCATTTTAGGATAAAAATTTGAAATAATGTAAATAAATACAAACTAAATAGAATTTATTCAAGAAAAATAAAATCATATCCTAATTTTGACAGATAAATAAGTGTATAAAATACACTTATCAATTGAAAACTTCATTTTTTCAAAACTCATTTTCAACCGCACATTCTATCAATAAAATAATCTATGAATTTTTGTTTTTTACCGATGTATTGAACTATTATTGTGGTGAATTTTTGTTAAATCTTTTGTTAACTTTAAAATAAAAAATAAACTTCAATTTTTTCAGTTCGATTTCAATTTGATCGGCTTTGTCCCCCTTTTTTGTCAGCCCCTAAATGTTTTTTATTAAATTCCTAATTTTTTTTTATTCAAATCAAATAGTGTGACATATTGTTGTTGAATTTTAATTAATCAATCTTTGTAAATTAATAAGCCACTATTTGTTAAACCATTTATAAATTTATGTATAGATAATTTTATTTACTGAATGTGAGATTTAAAACTTAAAAAAAAATTAAGTTTTTCAATCAATAAAATAATCTAGAAATAAATAAAAAAAAATGCTTACTTTTTAACCATAAATTCTCCAAAAAATTACAATTAAAAATCGCATTATTTGGAATATTTAAAATTACAATGTGCGGTTGAAAATGAGTTTTGAAAAAAAATGATGTTTTCAATCAATAAAATGATCTAGATGTAAATAAAAAAAAAAAATCTTTTTTTTTTACCACAAATTCTTCAAAAAATTACAATTATAAATCGCATTATTTGAAACAATGAGTATCAAACAGTGAATTAATATGTTAGGGACTAAAGATGCTAAACGTTTGTAGGTTAGGGACTAAATACGACAAACATTTATAGGTTAGGGATTTAATACACCAAAACCTTTTTATTCCAGGGATGTTTTATGCATGCAACATTTTCAATTGGATGTAAAATAGATAGAAAATTAGATAATGACATAAATGTCATTATGAAAATATGAAAAATAAGATCAAATAGTGCAATTAACGGTTGGAATCAACTGAATATAACGGCAGGGGACCATTTTCGCAACGTTTGGTAAATCTGAGGATATAAATGCTAAAATCTAAATGTTGGGAGACTATTTTCACAAGAAACACAAATGTTAGGAACCATTTGTTTTGTTTACCCGTTAATTAATTACTATTTATTTAGTTTTCGCCCCTTGCCTTCCCCGCACATATTATGGTAAATCACATGCCATATAACATAGAAAACATACACAAAAAAAAAAAAAAAAATTCATCTTCAAGGTACTTCCATTAGCTTTGCTTACATATTTCTTAGCTTCATCCGGGCCTGTCGTGGCTCGGATGCTTGGTTCAAAATAAACAATTACAGCAGTTTGAAATTATACGAAAATGAGGCTCATCAAATTATTGGGACTCTTTGTTCCAACTCCAATACTGCACTTCTGAAGTTGTGCTATTCTTTCTCAATGCAGAGCTATCAATATCTTATATTATTACTGTTATCAATGTCTAAAGCACTATCAACATGATCATTGAATAACATGACCTCCATCTCTGGTTCATTTAAAGATACTACAATCAAATCTACTTAAATACTGCAGTCAAATAATAAAAAAAAAATTACAATCTAATTTACTCAAATACGTCATCACTATCAACATTAATTTTTTAGTGAAGTTTCTAAATTTTTTCGTGTAAAGTTTCCTAGAAGTTTTCAAAAATTTCCAGTGAGTTTCTAAAATAATTAAAAGAATAGGAAACTTCTTCCAAGTTTCCGAAATGTGTCCGAAACGAAACGCTTGGTCAGTAGAGATTTCCGCACTTCCTAACTTCCTAGCTACTATTATTCAACTTTACAATGTCGTTTTTAGTTTTACTAATCAATATTGAGTAGTGACGGAGGAAGTTATCCGGAAAAGAGGCGGAGAGGACTCGAAGCTTTGAGAAAGTGAGGTAGCGATGGGGGATGACATGGTAGTGGAGGGTGCTGACATATGAGTTTGCGTCGGATGCCATGTCAAGAGTGAAGAGTTGGGGACCTTCAAGCATAAGAGAGTAAACAACGTAGTGTGGTTAGCATCATCGGTGGCAAGGTGGGTAGAAGTTTGTATTGGAGGTCGGTGGATGTAATTGTGTTGCTAAACAGAGTGAAAAACCAGAACACACAAGATTATTAATTATTCACGTCAAAACATAAGTCTAAACTACAAATCTTGCGATAACATAAAAAAATTGAACACAAAATACTTGTTTCGGTCGAAGCCCCAGAGTTCAAATTACAGTTACAGATATTCTCAAGATATACTACAAAATTCAATTATATGTAACGATCTTAGATCTGTGCAGAAGGATCATCAAATACTCAAAACCATAAACCCTGAATACAACAACTTAGAACACTTAGCCTTAACAATCTTAATGAAAAATATACAAATATGGAGGAAGAGTATACAAATCTACTTTTGAATAAAGCATTCAAGTAGGAGAAACTCAAAAGGCAACAAACCCTAACTTTTCTGTCAAGATTTCCTTGAAGCTAGAGGAAGATCAAAACCATCAGAATAATGAAGTAATGCCTAGTAAATTGACAGACAAAGAACCAAGCTAAGAAATATCTAGAAGACCCAAATCAAGGGTCCAAAATGTGTCACATGTCAGCCATCTGAGAAAACAACATAATACTTAAAAAGGTGTTAGAACATATAACACGAATTCACCGAATTTTGGGAGCTCACACATTCCACACGTGCACAATTATTGTCAACAATTTTTGTTGGGACACATGTGAAAAGAACAATCTGAATCTAGAATCTACTCTTGGTTTAATTTTTTTTTTTTTCAACATTAACAAGGACAACACCATCATCATGGTTAAAATTATTATACGCTAAAACTACATTACCTTCATCACGTTTCTTATCTTTGGACTCATTCTGCCTTTTATAACAATCCTTAATAAAGTGTCCAATTTTTCCATAATAATAGCATTTCTTCCATTTATATTTGTTTTGGAACCTACCCTTATCAAACCACTCCTTTTTATTTTCATATGAAAACTTGGAATGATAATTTGATTTGCCAAAACCCTTTCCTTTTGTTAAAAGACTCTCACCATTGTGATTAACTCTATTTTCAGAATTTCATTTCAAGGCCTTATTCCTTAAAACACTAACTATAATATCAGTAGTGATCATCTTTACTACATTCAAGTACATCCTTAAGGTCCTTATATCTGTCACTAATGGCATTAAACAATACTACATGCAACTGATCTTTTGAAAGTTTTTCATCACAGTTGACTAAGTCTAGGTGAGTCTGGTAAGTATATTGAAATTTTCTTCCAAATCAATAGAAGGGTACGTTTTAAAAGAGAAGAATAGTTTCAACAAGTAACACTTATTTGGGACAATCTTGGTCACATATTTAGCAGCCAATTTTTTCCACAATTCAAAAGCATTTTTATTATTCCCAATAGTTCAAATAACATTTTCAGTAATTAAGATACAAAAAAATGGTACTCCATGCAATTTCTTCTATCTTAGATTTTTTAGAAGGAATCATATCAGTAGGCCACGAATCATCTAAAGCTTTAGCACATTTTATTTGCATTGAAACAACTTTCATTTTCTAACTCCATGTTAAAATCCTCTCTCCCATCATATTGATTTAAGTCAAATTTGGCAGAGGCGCGGGAGAATAAAAGAATTTAACCCAGAAAGAAAAAAATTATCAATCTCAAAATCTTTAATTACTTAACAATAAGTCATCAAGCCAAAATTGTAAAGCAACATTCACCAATCACCAATAAGTGCAATCAATTTGTAAAAATTCGTTGAAAACTCAAAACAATAAAGGAGAATTAAGGTAGAGGAAATATTTCACTAACCTGTGAAAGCGGAGAAGTGAGGGTACTTTTAGGCTTCCAGTCTATTGCTACATCTGTGGGTTGGCCTGGTGGCGAAGCACAGTCGCAGACGCTATAGAGGTGGAGTGGGCACGGGCAGAGGAGGCAAATGGTAGTGAGGGAACCTAGAATAAATTGAATCAGTCGATCAGATTGGGTCTGCTTTAGATAGAGTGGGCACTACCAGAGGAGGCAAATGGCAGGACGCAAAGTTTAGTCTTTTGCAACATTCAATGTGCATTGCAATGTTCAATGCACATTGCAAAAGAGTCTTTTACAAAGTGTGACATGCGTTGCAAAAGACCCTCATTTGCAATGTTCAAATGAATGTTGCAAAAAATCTATCTTTTGCAATGCGCACTGAATGTTGCAAAAAGGAGTCTTTTGGAATAGTCAAATGTATGTTGTAAAAGATCCCATTTTGCAACATGCACAAAGTGTTGCAAAAGGGGTATTTTCACTATTTTGCAACATAAAATGGACATTGCAAAAGACCCCCTTCTGCAACTCAACGCGTGTTGCAAAAGACCCCCTTTTACAGCACTCAGCGGGTGTTGCAAAAGACTTATGCTAAAAAAAATACTCATTTAAGCCTTAACCATAGACTTACGACATTCCTCTCCAAACCCCCCCCCCCCCAAACAAAATACACTTTCTCCTCCAATCTCCCAAACAAATACCTTCGAGTTAGAGCAATTGCAGTTTTGCCTTAAGCCTCAACCGTGACCCCCCCCCCCCCCTCCCAAATCAACATTCTCCTCCAAACCCCCCTAAAGACTCTTTCTCATTACCTAAAGTTGGAGGACTTAATTTGCAAATTACAAAATTTAAACTTTACTAAAGCTAGGGCTAGTTTGAAAATTTATGTTGCATATATGGTTACCTACTCTTAGATTATTGTAAAATTGTATTCGGTAGACTGTCAGTAGGTGCACCTTTTTGACACGTGTGATTCAAAAAATAATTATGCAAAGGAATGAGTCAATTTATTTTTGTGTTCAATCCTTCATTTCAAGAAATGGAGACTACAATGATTGTGTTTTTGCATGTATTTTTCAGGAAAATGGTAACCAATTGATGGATATGTTGAAAATCAATTTCAAGAAAGTGTTTAAATCAAAAAAAATTAGGCTGTGTTCGGTAGAAATTTAAAATGTAAATTATAATGGGCACAATTTTCATACCACTTTTTAACCACACACATTTTCTCTCTTCAATTTTTAACCACACATCTTACCTAAAAATCCAAATAAATCACATTAAAATTCAAATTCTTTGATTTGACAGCCGCCAAATGGAGCCTTAGTTTTCTTTGAAAACAAGAACGCCCTGTAATTTAATTAATTACTAAATAAATTAAAACTATGTTGAAGGTGCGCAGTGAAGTTGCCTTCCTGTAGATAATATGAACTCCAATCTTTAGAATAATTGTTCCAACTTCAAACCCTTGAGTCTTCTCCAATATTCCTTCAAGAAAAAGATTGCGTTGATGCGTGAACATCAAAGAATCAAGAACACGAGAATACAATATTATCCAAGTGAAATCAAATTCTCACTCTAATATTTAATTAGGGAATAACCAAAAACAAGAATGCGGAATAATTCTTGGTTGTCCCCTCATAAGTATACATAGGGGATGAGTTTTAATTCTTCTCTTATTCCTTGTGGGATTAGAATTTCATACTTGTCCTACAAGTAACTCTTTTCCTTTTCCTTGTAGGATTATAGTTTCATACTTGTCCTACAAGTAACTCTATCCTTAATTCTTTTTTAATATTATATTTTTTAAAAACAATCGAAGGCCCTTCGTTACAGCTTACATAAAATAATGAATTGTAAATTTAAATAAACGTCAAATATTATATCAAATATAAATAATCATTTATTACATTTCAGTAAATTTCTAACGTTTTTGGGCACAAATCCCAACAGGATATGACTAGAAATGCTACTCACTGCCAAGGAAACAATGTTGGTGGTTATCAGATTAATTGTTTTCTCTTTTGGCATCTTTGATACGTTCAATTGGATAAAATAAATTAATCAAGATATACCTCTTTTCCTGAGTTTACACTGGACAAAAAATAAAGCTCAAGGCACAAGGTGCAGCTTATAGAGGTAAAGATGCAACCGATTGTCATGGAAACAAGGGAAAAACCTTGGTTTTGATAGGTGTTGTTTTAAATATTTTTTGGACATTGTGATTTTAGTTTTTTATAATAATTGTTAGTTGTCTTATGCTAGATTCGTAAATGTAAAATGGACAAGTAAATTCTTATTTTATTTAATTCATGAAGAGCTCTAAATTTCATTGAAGATTGAAGTAATTGATCGTTTATGTGTTTTTCAATTTTTGGATGAAAAACGCCTTTAATTTTTTTTGTGTAAATTGCGTTGTAAAAATAGAAAAATAATGTAAATAAAAAAATATAAATGACATACAACAACGTTCAATGAATGTTGCAAAAAGTAATTAAGGATACAAGGATAGATAATACACAATGAACGTTGCCAAAAAGGTCTACCGCAACGCACAATGAACGTTGCTAAAAGGTCTACCGCAACGTGTAATGAACATTTTCAGAAGGTCTATCGCAACGCGCAATGAACATTGTCAAAAGGTCTATTGCAACGTCCAGTCAATGTTTTCAAAGCGTCTATTGCAACGAGCAGTCAACGTAGCCAAAAGGTCTACCGCAACGCGCAATGAACGTTGCCAAATGTTTCAAATGCAACTCGCAAAGATCGTTGCTAAAAGGAAATTGCAATGCACGATGAGCATTGCTAAAACTCAATCGCAATGCACTTCTTCATTTTTTGCAACACACAATGAACGTTGCCACATCCCTTCCCTCTACGACAACACTGAGATTTGCAACTTTTTTGTGTTTTGAAAAATGATGTTTTTGTTGTAGTGACAGGACCTCGTCGGATGCTAGATCTGCCACTGTGTGAAACATTGAATGTAACAAGTTTTGGTGGTGGTGACTAAGGCTACTATGATGGTGTAATAAAAAAAGGTTACAAGTGGTAGATAAGTTGTAATGTTACATTGAATGTTATGATGATGTCAACAATGAAGGTGTAATGCTGAATGTTAAAAGTGATTAATGGTGTTAGGAAGATGGTGATGAAGTGAAAATAGGAAACAAAATGTGTAACACGTTGTGTGACACGTCATTGACCTGGTGAGCAACAATGGCACAATGAAAATATGATGGTAAAATGTATATAACGTAATCTACGTCTACATCAACATCTATCCACATCTACAATCTACAATATATTAAAAATGGGGATGAGTAAAAAAATTTTGATTTCTCATTTTACCATTAAATTGTTATGTTTTCAGTCAATATACATTTTGATTTATTTTCATTAAATACAATTATTATTATTATTATTATTATTATTATTATTATTATTATTATTATTATTATTATTAGTTATTGACATTAATCTACAATACATTTAAATATTTTCTCTTTTGTCAATAGCACCCTTAAATTGTTATGTTTTTGGTCCATATTACCATTACCTTTTAATTTATTTTCATTAAATACAATTATTATTAGTTATTAATATATTAATATTAATCTAAAATACATTCAAATATTCTTCTATTTTATCAATAACACCCTTAAATTCTTATTAAAATCATTAATTAATTCATACAATAAGAAATTATTTATTTTAATTATATTCTAATTAAGAATATAAAATAAATAATTTTAAAACTCTTTTGAAAAACAAAAACAAAACTATTTTTTTTAAGTTTACATAATATTAAACTTTTTTCATTATAAAAATATGCTCCTAAATTAATTTGATTTAACTATGCATGACTTTTTCATATTTTTCTTTGATTTATCATAAATATTTTATAAATCAAGTTTCTATTTGCTTAATATTTCATTATGTCAAATTACTTCTTAATATATGACACATGATTTCTTTATTAATCAACTATCTTAAACGATTTCTCTAATATATATTTTGAGAAATTCGATGAAGATTTTCAATAAAATATTAATTTACTAAAAGCTGGAGTCAATTTATGATTTTAACATTTTCTTTTAACAATATCAGCTGGTTTTGATCCCACACAGGATATCCCGTGTGTTACCCCCACGGGATATCCACGTGTGGGTTAGTTGTTGTTGTTGTTTTTTTTTTTTTTTTTTTCGTTGGACATACTTTTTTTTTCTTTAGACTTTTTTATTCTTGGGTTACTTTTTTTTTTACGTTGAACATTTTCTTCCCCCCGAATTCCATAATTTTTTTTTTGTTTTGTTTTAAATTTTTTTAATTAAACTTCCTTGTCGATTGAAATAAAATATTTTACGGAATTGCAAATACTGAATCACATGATTTAACAGACGAAATTTCACGTGAATTGAGACAGGCTTACATTACAACATTGCGAAAATAAAATAATACGACTAAATTTCAAGGATTCATTCCCATGATTCGTATACATCACAGTGTTCTAAAATGCGTAACGCGTTGCAATGCGTCTAGGTCAAGAATCAAGAATTACAAATTTAGGCGTGTCAATGCGAAGAGTAAACGTCATAATGCGTTTCATATTTTTAATATTATTATAATTATTTTTAAGATATAAAATATATTTTTATGTGAAAAATAATTTTTTTTACATAAAATCTAAATACACAAAAAAATATAAATATGTAATAACAAAATTATTTAATTTTAGAATTGCTAATTCAAAAAAAATATAGATTTATTATTGTTAATATTATTTATTATACTATAATTTATTTTAATCCATAAACAAAAAGATAAAAGTAATACTTAAATAATTTATTTGGAGAAGAAAAGTTTAACAAATAAATAAATAATTATAGAAAACAATTAAAAACAAATAAGCAAAAAAATATATATATTTATCTTAAAAATTACCCATCCCACATCGGTTGTGATGTGGGATGGGAACCTCAACAGCCCTTATAAAAAGGGTTGTTGAGGTTGCATTCTCATTTCAAGGAGGGTGGCTCCTTTACTGGAGCTGCCCTCATAGTTGAATATTTTTTATTTATTTATTTTCATTTTATTGGTTGATTTTTCTTTTATTATTTTTTTTTATTGGTTGATTGGTTGACAACAACCGGTTCAATTGATTGGACCGTATTTGGACCGGTTTAATACCGGATTTTTTGAATTTTTAGCCTTTTTTTATGCTTTTTTTTTGGTTTTGGACGCATTGTTCCCTGCATTGGAGCAATGCGACGCGTTTTCGCGCCGCCTCGCGCATTAGCGCTCCTAGGCGTCGCATTAAGACGCATTTTAGAACACTGATACATCATAGTCGAAGAAGTTGGGAGGTTGATAGGCATCCGTCTGACCGAGGTGATAGGGTTATGCCAGAAATGAGTTTTGTGAAAATAATTTTATTGCAAAAGTGTAGAGCATGGAAGTAATTTGATGTTCAAATTTTGTGGAAAATTTGAACATATATAGAGTGTAAAAAATAAAAAAATAGCTGTTGGAGGAAAAAAAAAAAAAAAAAAAAATTAAAGTGACCGTTGTGACCGTTTCAGTTTAATAAAAAAAAAAATGGTCAAATAGGAGCCCCCCACGTGTAACACCACGGGATATCCTGTGGGAGATCAATTCTGCAATATCAGCTACCTCAATTACTTTCTAATATAATATTAGCACTTCAAAAATTTTATTCTTATCATTCATCGTATACATAAGTTGTGAAAAGCACTTGCTTAGTATTGATTTTACAAAATGCAACACTATGTTACAAAATTTATTGTTAAAAATTAAAATAATAGTAAAATATTTTGATAATAAAGAAATGCTTAAAAAATATGAAATAAGATTTTTTTTTAAAGGATAACTTTTAATTTATTTTTTATTACACAAGGGGGAGCATATAGAGGAGGTGAGGGATTGTAAGGGGAGGGAAATGTGATTAATTCCTTGAACATGCATGGTAGTGGAAACTTGAACATCCTGACCACGGGTAAAATATATCAATGGTTACTGAACTTTGCTCCATGTTGCTACTAAATGATTGAACTTCAAAATGTTACTATTTCATTACTCATCTTTAAAACGGGTTACCCATCCATCACTGAGATGAAGTCCGTCTTCTTACCTTGATGGAAATGCTGAGCTGGCTAACAGATTTGCATATATGGCATCTAATAACCAGTTGAATGAGCCAAATGAGCCAAACATGCCTCTACACAATTAAATAACGCTTTTAACATTTCAAACATCACAAACCCATGCTCATATTCCAAACAACTTCAGAATGCAATATGAAGGGTATCTTCCCTAATTTTTTCCTAAATCCAACCAAACCCCAAGTTTCTTTCAAGTTTCTTGACATGGAGGACCCACTTGTTGCAGATTTGGAAGACATCCCAAGGAATGAAAATGGACATCTTGAGAGTGAGGGACTACAAGGAGGTATGTTTATTGTTATCTCTACAATAATAAATTCACGTGTTTGTCATTTTCTTTCCAAAAAATTGTATTTTAAAGTTTGGTATTTGAATCTGAAGTTTATTTTTAAATGGGTGAAAAAGAAAATCTGGTATTAACTATTAGACTGTGTTTGATAGCGATTGTGGAATTTGGGTGGAAAGAAAATGAATTTCAGGGAATTGAATTCTATGGAATTAAATTTATGGGAATTGAAAGTTTAATGTATTTGATTGGTTTAATTTTTTAGGTAGAAAAAGTGGAGAATTTTTCAACTTTTGTTGTTTGATTGACATTATTTTCCATGGAAAATAAAGTAAAATTTAGTTATTATAATATTTTTTTATTTTTTATTTTTCATTTTTTAACAAGTTTGTACTTAGTAATAATAATGTTAATTTTTGGGGAAAAAATAAATCAATTAACAACAACAAAAATGATCAAACGTAAAAAAAATGGTATAAGATTTTCCATGAAAAATAAAAACTCCTCCCCCCCCCCCCCCCTCCCCCGAAAAACGAATTCATCCAAAACAAGGAAAATATTGGATTTCGAGGCAAGTGGAAAAATGAATTCCATGGAAAATTTAGGCAACCAAACAGCGCAAAGTTGAAAAATCACGTGAAAAATCATATTTACCATGGAAAATATAGCGAATCAAACGCAGCCTTAAGAGAAAATGTTGTGAATGTTAAAAGTCTCATTGTTGCTAGAACATTATTTCGTTGCTGGAATGTTAAAAATCTCATTGTTGTGTTTTATTGGATAAGTTAAAATGTTAAACAAAACTTTATTTTTTGCACTCCAGATCATGTTTCTGATGAAGAAATGGCTTTACAAGACAGCGATTTTAATGATTATAATGATGAAGTGGATGACGATGACTTTCAGTTCGATAGTAAATCTGAACGCACCACTGTGGGGTATAATACTATTGCCGATGAAGAAGGA
Source organism: Ligustrum vulgare (assembly GCA_963555705.1). Taxonomy (NCBI): domain Eukaryota; kingdom Viridiplantae; phylum Streptophyta; class Magnoliopsida; order Lamiales; family Oleaceae; genus Ligustrum; species Ligustrum vulgare. The sequence continues at coordinate 84,164,169 of OY743168.1, forward strand.
TATGCGGACAATGAATCTGATTCTGATAAGGCATATTATCCATCTTTGGAAGAACTAGATACGGACTACGAGTCAGGTAAGGAAGAGAAATTCAAATTCCCTAGTTTCTGTGCTGATGAAGAAATGAGTAATTCTACATTCGAGATAGGAAACTTTTAAAGATATTGAAGAATTTAGGAAAGCATTTGGAAATTATGCAGTTATGAGTATACGTAAGGTAAAATTGAAGGTGAATGCTAATAAAGAGCTCAAGGTGTGTGTGGATGCCCATGGAAGATTTGGGTATCATGGAACACAAGATTAGGTTGCTTGCAGGTAAAGACCTACCATGATACTCATGCATGCACAAGTCAAGGTACCAGCAGATGCTGCACCTACAAATATCTTGTACATAAGTATTTTGATATCTTTAAGGTGGACCCGGGGTAGAAAACAAGCAATTTTATTATGACTGTGAAGAAAAACCTGAGGTTGGACATTAATAGGGTTACTGCATGGAGAACAAGGAGATTTTCTAAACTATTGATCTGATGATCATCAATTTAATTTACTACACTCATATGTTGCAAAGGTATTGAGAACAAATCCGGGATCAACTATTATAATTGGTGTGCATGATTTAAAGTTTAAGGGGATTTATGTATGCTTAGAAGCATGTAAAAGTGGATTTATTGGAGGTTGTAGGTAGTTGATAGGCTTGGATGGATGTTTCCTCAAAGGTAGCTTTGGGGGTCAATTGCTTTTGGTGGTAGGTGTTGACGCCAATGATAGTATATATCCTGTGGCATATGCAATTGTAGAGAAAGAGAACACAACATCTTGGACGTGGTTTATTAGGCACTTATCAGAAGATATATGCATTACTAATAGTAATGAATGCACCTTTATGACAGACAGAGGTTTACAAAATGTGATTGGAAGCATGTTCCCTCAAGCAGAACATAGATTTTGTGTTAGACACGTGTATACCAACTTTTTTAGAAAATATTTCAAGGGAAAGACTCTTAAGGATTTTCTATGGAGAGCGGCAAAATCCACAACTGTGGCTGATTTTTGGTTTTGGATGGAGGAGATGAAAAAAGTTAGTCTGGAAGCATATGGGTGGTTATTGAATAGACATCCATCAGAGTCTCATTTCTTGGTAAAGGTGAAGAGTGACATGCTTTTGAATAACCTATGTGAATGTTTCAATAAGGTCATTTTTTATGAAAGGGAGAAATCTATCTTGACAATGCTCATCAACATTCAAATCAACTTCATGAAAAGGATTCGATTGAGGAGAGATAAAATGAGAAAAGTCAATGGATTATTGTGTCCTAAAATAGTGAAGAAACTAGACAAAAGCATTGAACTGGAAAATGATTGTGTAGTGGAGCCTTCAGGTGGACCTCAGTTTTATGTGAGTTTCCCTTCTGGTGAATTCTTTGTTCATTTGAAATTGTGTACTTGTGCATGTAGGAGGTGGGAATTGAGTGGCATTCCATGCGCCCATGCAGTAGCTGCTATTTTCCACTACAAAGATGATCCAGTGAAGTATGTGCATGATTGCTACAAAATTACAACGTATTTGAATTGTTACGAAAATATATTAAATCCAATCAATGGAAAGAAATTGTGGCCTCCTGTCGATGCCCCCCCAATCCAACCACCGGGCTGGTATGTTCCTAAAAAAGGCAGAAAACAAACCAAAAGAAGGAAACAATTAGAAGAAGAGGTTATCTCACGCATTAGGTTTGTAGCAAAAATGAGGAAGAAGGGTCAAGTGAAAATAATTTGTAGTATTTGTGGATTAAATGGGTACAATAAGAGGTACCACGATCGATTAGATGCACCAGTTGAGGTAATTCTAAAGCATGCCTTTTCCATTAGTTATATTGTACATAATGTTTAATCTCGATATTTATTTTTTGTAGGATTGGTTTGAAGGTGCTATGGTTTCTCCAATCCCAGATAGGTCTAGCCAACTTGCTAACACAAGGGTAAACAAGTTTTTGAATTTATTTTGTAGTACAGTTTTAAAAAATTATGCTTTTTTTAAGCTTAAATGATGATGGGTGTTGTGGTTATTAGGCTAAGCTCAAACCTCAAAGAGCAAAAGCTCCAGGCACAAGGTAGGAACAATCTCCCAATTCAGAGTTCCAATTCATGCCTACACCTGGAGTAGGAATGACAACTTCAAATGTCTTGAAGAAGAATGGACCACGATGTGATACACTTGGAAGTTCAAATAGTAACAATGGAGAAGGAGTTTCAATTGGTGCAGAGGTAAATGGACTTGTAGAGTGCATCTCAGTGGACAGAATGGTGGAGGATCTACAAGAACTTGAAGATGCAGAAAATTTAAGGAAAAAAGCAGCAAGGGCCAAGTATAGAAGGACTGTCCAAGGCTCCATACCATTTCTGGAACCCAGACCAAGGAAGGATGCTTCAAGCTGCAATTTCTAGTTGTGTTTACTGCATTTTTTGGGAAGATTCAAAGTATTTGAAGCTGCAATTGTTAGATGTGTGGAACTATATTTTTTTGGCAAATTCCAATGCTTTGAAGATGCAATTGTTAGATTTGTTGGTTTTTGGTATTGATCTTAATGTATTTTACTGGTTTTAAACTGCTGTTTCTGGGATATTATCATTACTTGAAGCTTAGAGTTGTGAAGATATTAAATAAACCAAATAATCATCAATGAACCAAATAATTATCAAATTTCATTGACATATAAGATCAAACATATGAAATACACAGTCAAAAATGCATTGCCATTTGTATCAACTTGGAATTCAATTCATTTTCCACCCAAACATAAACACTGTCTATACACAACTCAAATACCACACTTCATCTTCAACCTAAACACAAACAATGGAATCTAAATATGTTGGTACAACTTCTTGTCTTAGGATTGGCTCCCAATTGTTGTTCTCCCACAACCATCGTCAGTGACACAAAATGAAATCTAAATATTTTGGTGCAGCTACTTGTCTTTCTCCATTCCATATTGATCTTGATGCAGACTCTTCTATAGCAAATTATTTTTCATCAGCAACATGAAGAAATTGACGATAGTGAAGTCCGCTCTGGATGAAGTTTGAAAATCGGAACCAGCTGAAACGAACTTTTTCAACCCCACCGCAGCAAAAATTTGGGGATTTTGGGTCGAAAGCTGAGTATTCTTGTGGTGGTGGTGGTGGTGGTGGTATAGGCGGCCTGATTTTTGCATTGGCGGCGAGGAAGATGACTGATTTGGGAGAGATTCAATTCGGGGCAGCTGAATTGACCGGAGATGACAGAGTGGAGTGAATTGGGCAAGATATTTGGGGCTGGATGAAGCAATAGCGTGGGTTTGAGGTGTTTGAAATGTACTAAGGCATGTTTGGCAGATTTGGCACATTTAACTGGTTATTAGATGCCACATATGCAAATCTGTTAGCCAACTCAGCATTTCCGTTAAGGCAAGAAGACATACTTGATCTCAGTTATGGATGGGTAACCCGTCTTAAAGATGAGTAATGAACGAGTAACGTTTTGAAGTTCAGTCATTTAGTAGTAACATGGAGCAAAGTTCAGTAACCATTGATATATTTTACCCTCCTAACCACTTAGGAGTTAGGACAACCCAGAATCCTAGATAGAACTTTTAATTTGATACACCATATATTCAATAATACATGACAATTTTACTGAATAAGAAAATTAAATAAAAGAAGGATTCATTATCAGTCACATTTCTTAAGAACCCTAATCCCCTTCCAACGAGATTCCATATAATAGGAACCATCATCCTGTGCATAAACTCCACACTTGAAATAATGAGAGGTTCCTCCACGGCCAGGAGCTTCATATCTATGGATGCCATTAATGTAAACGTTCACTTTACTGGCTTCAACATCATGAATTACATTCAATCTGAACCATTTATTATATACATTTGGGATAATGACAGGCTCCCTGTAGTATGAGAGTGAGCCATTGTAAACTCTGAGCATCAGGGTTGTGGCGTGAGGCGGGCTTGATCCGAAAACTTGCATGACGCAGACACCGGATGTTTCACATGGTATGTATCCAAATGCTTCGAATTGCCATACACCGGAGGAGTAGTCGTATCCCTGTAATGAAAGAAGAAAGTATTTGAACACAATTTTAACAACTGTATGTTTGATTGCGATTGTGAAATTTGGGTGGAAAGAAAACGAATTTTAGGTAATTGAATCAAGGGTATTGAATTCATAAGAATTGAAAATTTAATGTATTTGATTGATTTTCTAGGTGGAAAAATTTTCAAGTTTTATTATTTGATTGACATTATTTTTCATGACAAATAAAACAAGATTTAGCTATTTTAGTAAAAAATATATTTTTTTAATTTTTTTTTACATATTTATACTTGATAATAATAATGTTGATTTTTGAAAAAATAAATAAATCAATTAACAACAAAAATGATCAAATGAAACAAAAATTGTGTACCAAGTTTGCCTTGGAAACCAATTCTTTACTCCAACTAGGGCAAACCAATTCTAGGAAAAAGGGGCAAAGTCAGTCCCGTGATGGAAGTAGAGAAAATGTTTGCCTTAAAAAAAATAAGTTATCAATCAGAAAAATTGTGAAGAAATGGGAAAAGGTTTCCATGTTTCCCAACAAATAAAGGTAATCAAACATGGGCTATGTTTTTTGTTGCTCTTCAGGGTTTAAAGTTTTAGATAACGTAGCTATAAAATAAGTTCGTCTATTTATACCCTAAAATAATCTGGGAGGTAGGTTGAAATTATTTCTACATATATAATTTTGATACTCTTATTAGAGCATTTTCAATGCTACCTTCTACTTTATTTGCCCAGTTGACATTGACATGACGATGATGTGAAGATGACAAAACTTATATGACAGCATTTATTATAGAATGATGTCAATTTTTAAACATTCTTCTAAATACCTTCTACAATAAATGTCGAGATTTTGTCTATTTTTCCTATATTTTTATTCTTTTTTCTCCTTACATACTCTCTCTCTCTCTCTCTCTCTCTCTCTCTCTCTCTCTCTCTCTCTCTCTCTCTCTCTCATCACATCATATTTTTGACAGATGTTTAGCATCGGAGATGTTCTTAGAGTATCTCCAATGAGTTATCTATTTTGAATGTGAAGGTGATGTAGTTTTGAGATAAAATATATGATGCTATCTATTTTCAATGTGAAAATGATATGGTTTGGAGACAAAATGAGATAGCAATGAGAAAGAAGCAACAAAATCATGTGGAGAGGATTTTTTTACAATTCTTTTGAATTTGATTTATTTCTCTGTCCTTGATTTTCATTTTCTACTCTTCCTTTGAATTTCTCTTTCTTGACTTATTTTCTCTCTCTTGGCAAGTAAGTCAACAGTCATGATCTGTTGCTCGAAAAAAAACTCGTCTATTACATGAACTTACACGTGAGTTCTTCTAATACACAAATTTTTTATCTGACGAAAACAGATCAATTTCAACTAAGTCAATCTTTACCGTGTGAAGATTGGAAATGCTCTTATATTCAAGAGCTTTGGCTTATTATGTTTCTACTACAACTGCTAATTAACGCTACTGGTAAGAGGGTGATGATTGACCGACCGACTGACCTAGCTAGGAGATTTTTTGAAGCTGATGCAAAAATAACATATATCCTACACATGAATGTTAATGTATAAATTTATAATGTGCATATATGTACTTACTTTTATACGAATTTCTGTACGCGGGTTGGTTTTACTGACTGGAGTGTGGGGTTTATCTGTCCTGAAAACCCACAATTTATGAACTCCATGTCTGAAGATATACCTCTGATCTTGGAGTACATCGTAAGGCCATTGAATCATCAAATTTGATTCATTTAATGGGAGAGGAATGAACCCTTTTGTGGGATCAATTACAGGTCCCCAAGCCACAGCCCTGAACACTGTTAGTAGCAAAACTAGATACAAATATAAAGAAGTCAAAAGGATAGAAGAAGCCATGATTTCTTGGAGAACAATGTAACAACGGAGGAGATCTTATATAGAGTTATAATGAATGGATGAATCCGATTTAAATTTTTGAATCTTAAAAAATGGTTAATTCTTAAAAAAAAAAAAAAAAAAAAAAAAAAAAGACAAGACAGTGATGTTAATTGTTAGGTATTAGGTCATCTTGGACTAGACTGTGACTACCATGATAAAATTAAGAAAATAGTTTGTTCGAACATAAAAGAAACAAATGGAAACAGTTTAGTATTTTAATGGGGATTGGCCGCGTCAGCATATTCGAAGACGAGTAGATATGGTACAAATAAGAAAGACAAGAGCACAACTAGTATATATATAACTATTGAAATGAATAGGAATATTTTTTATTCGAATGGGAGTTTCTTGGATAGAGCTGTAATTTCACCACTGTATATTTGTAGCTAGGGATATTACACTGAGGGAAATTGCAAGAATCCCAAGTTCTTGATTGTGTTGCTGGATTAAAAATGTTTTAGTGTTTTCTTTTTGAAAATTGAAAATTGAAATTCTTGATGAAAATAATAAGAAAAAGAAATTATTTTTTTCATTTTTATGACCGTGAACAAATTTAGGCCTTGTTGAGCCAATTTTTGGTGTGAGAGCATTTCTAATCGATTTCATGGATTGCAATACAGTGTCACGTAAATTGAAAGACTAACATTGCTATGCTCTTTCAAGTCATGTGAAGATGTACTCATTAGTGAGCGTTTGGTATATGAAGAGATTTATACTTTTTTTCATATACGGAAATATGAGATTCAGACTCATGTGACAAGCCAAGGCCCTGAAAGGATCACTAACGAAATACCGCATTTAGAAGCCCATTTACTAGTTAGGTATGAATATGTTAGATACCTGTGACTCGATTGGTGAAATAGTATCTCTTCCAAATCATTCCCGCAGGAGATCCGGACCCGTTTTTTTCTGATCATTCGAGAAAAAGAACTTGTATTCTTTGCCCTTATTTGATTCACATTAAATTTTTTTTCCTTACAGTACTCAATATCTATCCTTCATTAAAAGTCAAATCCACAGTATTTAACTTTTCAATCAAATTTCAACCATTTATTTTCCTAAAAAAAATACTATTCATTTAAAAAACTCTTTTTAAACAATATCAAACACATTTTTTATTTGTCCGTCTCAAATTATAATCTACTTACCTTATTAAGAGTGTGTTTAATTTTTTTATTTCCGTGCTTTATTATTAATTCAAATAAACCTTGTACTTTTTCAAATGTTGTGGAAAATTACATAAATTTATTATGCATTAATTAAGTAGTGTGAGGTCATATTAAAAATTTGATGTGCAAATTAATTTTCGAAATTTTCCCATCTAGAAGCTTCATTCCTGTCTGGAAAATGCCTTGAGTAATAAATTGATATTATATTAGAAAAATGTGAGTTTTAATTAAGGGCATATTATAAAGAAAACATTAATTTCATTATTGCTTCAAACGAATTAAAGAATTAATTAACGTTTATCTTATTCCAATAATAATTTAACGTCTATATAGATTTAAGATTAATGAGTGGGTTTTGAATAAAGGTATATTAGGAAAAGTGAATGTAAAATTTACTTTTTCAATCACATTAATTGATATTTCTTAATTTGTGTGAAAATATGAGCAAATCTATCTTTACATGATAGACTGAATAATATGTTTGGTAACTTGTTTGTAAACAATATGTTTTCACAAACAAAATTTTAATTACATACATTTTCTAAACAATTTTTCAACAACATATTTTACCTAGAAAATAACAAATTCTTTGTTTATAAACAAAAAAAAAAAAACCTTTTACCAAACAGTGTTAATTTTTTTTTTTTTTTTTAATAAAAAAAAATCTAATAGTTTAAGCTTTTACTTTACTAAGAGGGGGGAAAATGTTTTACACTTGTAATTAACTCAAAGCAAGGCTTGGTGGGACTAATTCGAGATAAAGATTTGTATGTAGTGAACACCTATATATAGTTTATGGACTCCGTTGATGGAGTTGTACCCTTGTTCAATAGCAAATCATATGGATTTTTGGATGTGTTTAAAGGGATTATGTAACGTGATGAGCTGGATCACTTGATCATTCTGTCAAGGTAAATTCATTTTCAAATGTGACACGTGTGCACAATTTCATTAAATAAGGGACAACGAGTTTTGAACTATAATCTGTACTGTTTTAATACTATATTGAACCACGTCATCTAGAATTTATTAAAGATGACTGTATGTATATCATTTAAATATTGTTTCCAACCTAAGTAAATAACCGGAAAGCGCAAATTGATAAATTGTCCCCATCTAACTTGATAATAGGCAATAGAAGTGCTATTTAGGACAAAATGACATTTGAGATGTTTATGTTCGTATTCTTTAAAATAATCTTGGAGGGTGAAATGAGACCTGCATAATAATTTTTCTTATCGTATTATAATCAAGAAATTTGGCTTATTATGATTCTATAGCATCCATGCTAGTAACAGCACTGGACCAACCGAAGTAGGAGATTATTTCTGGCTGCAAGCAGCTTACAAAGTAGAACCTGTATCTTACACAAGCACAGATGCACACGGATAAATATATAAAAATTGCATGCATAACTCGCATACGAAGCAAAGCACAGCTAAAAAAAAAATTGATCATTTTTAAATCACACTAGTAAACTGATGTCTAGTCCAACAAAACAAAAGATGTTTCACCTTGCCAATTACCACTGCATATTTTAATCGAATTACATTTCACAATACGCATCATGAAGGATACGGCAGCAGCAAGATTTTACCTCTTACTTAATGCTGGCCAACGAGTTCACCACATCAATCACAAAACGGTATCTGATATCGGATTTGGCAAGGCGTTCAAAAGCTGTGTTGATATAGTCAATATGGATCAGTTCAATGTCTGCGCTTATATTGTGTTTCCCGCAGAAGTCTAGCATCTCTTGTGTCTCTTTCATGCCTCCAATGTCACTTCCACCAACAAGCTTCCGTCCTGTAAACTCGAAGGGATATACATCGAAAGTATGAAACTTTAAAGTAACAGCAAGAAGATCATTCAAATAAAAGCTGGAACTAGCACTTGATAAGACTGCAATGGCAAAATATTGATCATACTACTCCCTTCGTCCCAATTATATAGGCGGCATTTCCCTTTTCTCTTGTCCCAATTATATTGACTTATTTCTTTATTGCGAAGAATTTATTTTTATTTTGTTTCTTTACTAATCTACCTCTATTCATTACTCCCAATAATAATAGTTTTAATACTTAAATAAGGGTAAGTAGATAATTTTCTTTACAAAAATTACTTTTTCAATACCATTAAATATGTTTCTTAATTTGTGTGAAAAGTCAAATTAGCCTATATAATTGGGATGGAGGAAGTAATAGACAAGAAGTCACAGAATTTGACGATGAGCTTAATATTTAATGTTAACTTGGTGTATATAAGACTAAGAGTCTTAAATTAGCAATCTTTCTTACCCAACACTAGAGGGAAAATAGGTAGCTCTAAGGGCTTATCAGGCAGACCAACAGTCACCAGTTTTCCATTCATCTTCAAAAGTCCAAGCAACTGGGACAAGGGATGAACTGCAGCAATTGTATCAATGATGAAATCCATGGTCCCCATAGCAGCCTGCAATAAAGAAACAGAATATATATATATATATATATATATATATATATATATATATATATATATTAAATACTTTGATAGTTCCATTTTGTTCTTTTTGGATTACAATCCTGGTTTGTCCCAAAGTTTCTTGTTTCCTACAATTCAGAAGACAAAATACTTAGTCACGGTTCTCTTTGCTGTTTTCAGTCATTTTCTATTTAAAGTTTTCCAAAACACCAAAAACTTGTTCAGTTTCGTATTTTTGAAAACAGGTTTTCGAAAACAAGGAAAAAATTTGTAAAGAAAAATCAAAATAATGATTTTGTTGTTTTGTGTGTTTCCAGTGTTTTTAGTGTAAAAAACTTAAGACGCCGAAAATGTGGAAAACACATCTTATTTTTAAGTAAATTACCTTCAAATCCCCAAATCTTCCCCAATTTTTTTATAACTAATATGGTATGTCTCAAAATTTAAAAGTAAATGTGTTTTCGAGTTTTCTTTTTTGAGAAATAATTTTTTCAAATGACAAAGCAAACACATTTTCAAAAACTAAAAAATAGGAAATCAAAACACAAAACTGAATACGAATTTAAAACTAAAAAACTGAAACACAACGAGAACGGCCCTTTTGTTTCCTGTTAAATACACTTCGCGAAATTAAAGTTGGTGAAAGTGTTTCCAGTTAATATAAGCTAATTGTAAATTACCTTCAATTGAGCAGGATCAGTACTAACAAGGAAAGAATCAGCACCAAGCTTGTTGATAGCCTCAGATTCTTTCTTTGGAGAAGTGCTGATGACAGTAACTTTCAGCCCAAAGGCCTTCCCAAACTTCACAGCAACATGACCAAGTCCACCAAGACCAGCCACACCCAAATGTTTTCCAGGTTCAGCCATCCCATAGTATTTCATTGGACTGTAGACGGTGATCCCAGCACACAGTAAAGGTGCACACGAATCTGATGATAGGTTATCAGGAATGCGAAGCACAAAGCGCTGGTCAACAACAACTATATCAGAATAACCACCATATGTTTTTGTGCCATCTTGATCCTTAGAGTTGTAAGTAAATATCACTTTGGGGCAGTAATTCTCCAGGTCTTGTTGGCAGATATCACATGTCTTACAGGAGCCGACTATCACTCCAACTCCAACTCGGTCACCAACCTTAAATTTATGAACATCTCTTCCAGTTTTTGTCACAAGACCAACAATTTCATGTCTGCACAAGTGCGTTTTTCCAACATTGATCAGTGTAAGCTCGATCAAGATTGACTTTCAGTTATGCTGAATATCACAAATCAATGTCTAAATTGTCAAAGACATTAGGAACTAAATTATTACACTGCAATCCCTAAAATTCATTTGACAAGAATGAGAACTTTGTGAAATAACAAATTGAAAACTTTCTCAACTTAGAATTTACAGAAAAAAATAATAATAATAAAAATAAAAATAAAAAATTGATATCTACTTCCTAGTTTCTACATTAAACCTTTTGCTGTGTATCATACATTAGGGAGGTAATTTTCTTCACTAGGAATGTAACTATGACAGTGATTTTAGCATTGAGTCTTATGCCATCAGATGATGATACAGATAAATCATCCTAACTATAACTACACAAGTGAAAGTCAATTAGGCTAAAGTTCCATACTCACGGTAAAATGTAAGTTATTAAATTCATCCTAAGTAACTCACACTTAATCTGATCATATCATCATGCTGGTTTATATAACTAACTATAAGACTATAACCTTCACTAGCTGCATCACTTTCCAACATATTAAAAGAAACAGAAACAATTGTGTTGCGACTATTGAGAACAAATAGTTGGAATTGCTGACCTTCACATACTAAATCACCTAGTCGGTATTAAAGTTGATTTGAGATCGAAATCATACCCGGGAACAATGGGGTAATTTGTAAACCCCCAATCATTCTTTACACTGTGCAAGTCAGAGTGGCAAACTCCACAGTATAGTATTTTGATTGTCACATCATCAGTACCATTTTCCCTGCAAATGATGCAATATATAGTTGTTCAGGATCAATGTAACACCATTAACATCGCAGAGAACTGATCCAATGAGCGGGGTGCTCATTTTGGTAAAATGAGCACCAGTCAGGGGGTGGGCCATATGGGGGGGGGGGGTGGCAATACACTTTTGGGGGGTGGGTGGATTTTTTAGGCGTGGCTCTCACTGAGCGCCACGCTCATTTGAACAAATCTGTAACATCGCATAGACAGTAACTATTTTATCAAACTTCACACTACAACTAATTAGTAGTACTCTTTAAGTATTTTCAAGTAGTTTGAAGTTGCAAAATTGGTTGATGGTTATTTGATTTTGACCACCACTATGGGTTAATCAGCAAGAACTTGAAAAATGGTTAACACGTTGTCCGGGCCCACCAAAGTACTAACATCACTGCAGTTATTATAAGAGTGAAGAAACAAAAGGAGCTGCATTATTATTATTATTGTTAAAGTATTTTTTTTATTTTTTTTTATTTTTGAGCATTATTGTTTAAGTATTTACAAGTAGTTTGAAATTGCAAAATGGGTTGATGGGTATTTGATTCCAAACCACCCCCATTTGGGTAATCGCCAAGAACTTGAAAAATGGTTAACAAGTTGATCACGTCCACCAAATTATAAACATTACTGCAGAAATGGTAATAGCCAATAAGAGTGAAGAAAGAAAGGAAGACTTAGTATTAATTAATAGTAATACTACACCGATAACAATTACTTGAGGCCGCCAAAATGTAAGTGGAGACTTCATTTTTTCTCATAAAGTTAAAAGTAAAAAAATAATGGAGCTTTCAGAATCAGATTGGAGAAAAATAGACAAAAGTCAAGAAGTCTTCGATTGTTTTCCTAAATTTTCTCGTTGTATCCATCAACCAGATTTTAAAATTATTTCTTCATTTCATAAATCGAATAAAATAATCACTTGAAATTAGGATTTTCACAGCTGTCGGATAAAAATAAATAAATCAGTCGGTCGCATCGCAAAGCAACTCAAACATTCTAATCGTGATCCGACTTCTACAATGGAGATCTCTCTACAAGTATGTGTATAACTAGTACATAATCAAAATCAATGGGGACGTACGTACACGAAAGATTACTGAGAATCCAATATCCATATATGCACTAGAATAAAAAAAACGGCGCTCGTGCAGTTGTATGTATATATATGTCTGTGTGTATTATATACAGATGTTCTGAAAACAGTGCTGAATACCTGCGAGAGAAATGGAAGGGAGAGAGAATGCCAGAGATATCTGTTGCAGCCCAAGCAAATGATTTTTGTGTGTGTTCTGTTCCTGCCATTCTCTCTTTAGTCTCAGTTTTCACGCTACTCTCTCCAACCAACTGGAAACGATAGTAGGCTTATAACGTTTGTATATATATAAGAGACGCGGGGTGGGTGGGGTGGGTTGAGATTTGATGGTAATTAGGAAACTAAATAAATAACATAATCTAATTGAAAAGCAATAAAGTTATTTCATAATATATCATTAAGAATATAACAAAATAAAATCCAAAAAGAGTGGAAACTAAAAGTTACAAAAAACTAGACTTCTAATTGAACTAAAATGGAATAAAACTTAAAACTCGCAAAATTTCGTCTCGGTAGAACCAGCGGTTCAGTTACGGCCGTAAGTCCCATTCTCACGGTTGTAACCGTGAAATTTCAAGAAACATGAGGAAGTCAATTACACATTTACTTGGTATTTTGGTCATAACTTTCTGTCCTGATGTTCAATTGTAATGATCCAAAGTACATTGGAAATTTCACTCAAATGGCTAAAATTCTTCCAAAAATAGTGATTTTCAAATTCGAATGTACTCAATACGAAAATTGACTCTCAATCTCTGACTGGAAATCTGAATTATATTATTTGCGGGTTTTTGCTCCTTTGATTTCCAACTTGATTTTCGGACTCGAGCCCAACATGAAACTTGTCTCTTTAGTCGTCAAGAATGTGTTTTCATCCAATATTGCTTGAAGACTTGTATTCGAGCTCTGAATCACATCATTATGTCCAGAATCTGATTTCAGATTTGTAATTGTGAGTTGTGACGATCTAAGATTGAATAATTCTATTTTCAAAATTGTTAATTTAGTTCTATTTTCTATTTTATACTTCAATAAGCAACTTTATTTTCTACAAATTGTTATTTTCTATTTTCTAAATTGAAGAATTGTATGTATTTGTATTTCAATATGATTAAATCTCACCAAAGTTTGAAAGCACACGATTAAAATAGCAAATTCGGATTTTATTTAATGAAGAATAAGTTGTTGAAAGCAAATAACCTCACAATAATCTCATAGTTGTCTGAATAATACAAAGAACAATCCTATATATAGTCAAAGAAATAAACATATTCTAATTAGGAAACTAAATAAATAACATAATCAAATTGAAAAGCAATAAATTTATTTCCTAATATCCAATTAGGAATATAACAAGATAAAATCCCAAAAGAGTGAAAACTAAAAGTTACCAAAAACTAGACTTCTAATTGAACTAAAAAGGAATAACACTTAAAACTCACAAAATTTTGGCTCGATAGAACCAGCGATTTAGTTACGTCCATAAGTCCCATTGTCACGGTCGTAACCGTGAAATTTCAAGAAACACCAGGAAGTCAGTTACGCCTTTGCTTGGTATTTTGGTCATAACTTTCTTTTTTGATGTCCAATTGTAATGATTCAAAGTGAATTGGAAATTTAACTCAAATGGCTACAATTCTTCCAAAATAGTGATTTCCAAATTCGAATGTACTCAATATGAAAATTGAGTCTCAACCTCTGATTGGAAATCTAAATTATATTATTTGAGGGTTTTTACTCCTTTGATTTCCAACTTGATTTCCGGAATCGAGCCCAACATGAAACTTGTCTCTTTAGTCGTCAAGAATGTGTTTTCATCCAATATTGCTTGAAGACTTGTATTCGGGCTCTAGATTACGTCATTATGTCCAGATTCTAATTTCAGATTTGTAATTGTGAGTTGTGACGATCTAAGATTGAATAATTCTATTTTCTAAATTGTTAATTTAGTTCTATTTTCTATTTCATACTTCAATATGCAAACTTTATTTTCTACAAATTGTTATTTTCTATTTTCTAAATTGAAGAATTGTATGTATTTGTATTTCAATATGCAAATGAAGGGGTTTTTTATTTTCTAGATTGAAGAGATCTATTCTAAATTGGAGCATGATTGTGATCTATTTCCTAAATTTGTGCATATGTTTGTATACTGAAGTTGTTATGCATATTATGTATATTTGATGCATCTTCTTTGACACCTTTATTTAAGCACACTCGAAACGCTAATGACCGAACTGTCTATGATGTTAACACTTGGGAGACCATTCGTGAAAAGGTTCTATGCTTTATTAGAGATAAGGTAAAAGATTGTCTGGGCTGGTGTAAATAATGTATGTTTCTGGAAATGTATAAAGTCTTTTGTTATTGTAACACTACCATTGTCTTTTAATAAAAAACTAAGTCCTATGATAAAATCCGTTTCTTTTAAATTGAGGGATCTAACCCATGTTGAGTCTCTTGGTAATGTATATTCTGTACTAAGTCCGCAATTTGTTTCAAAGCTTATTTTACTGTTTGGTCTTAATAATTCTGTATATGTATATAATCCTCCATCCATTTGTTGTGCATTGATTGGATTTTTGGATTCTATAACATATTGATCTGGAATTAATTTTTTATTTATTATACAATTACTACTTCCTAAGTCTATTAATCCTAAGCATTTTATTATATAATTTCCTATTCTGATCTGACATTTTACTTTGATTGTTTTAAGTTTTTCTGGATTACAAACTACTTGGACGTAATTTATCTGTGAGTATTCTAAATCTGGTTCTTCTATCATGATTTGTTTATCTTTCCTATTTGATTCTAAAATTTCAATTCTTTTAATCATTATCTTCTGCATTTCTTCTAAACTTTCAATTCTTTTTCTAAGAATTCTGATTTCAGAAATTTCTAATTTATTTCTTTCTTCTTCAATATTTGTTTCTTCTTTTTCTAGAATCATATTTTCTTCTAAACATCTTATGCATGCTTCTTTATAACATTCTAAGCATTTTGCTCTAAGTTTTCTTGCTGGATACCATTTACAAATAAAACATGCTATATTATCCATTCCTATGTACTTTTGCCATTTATGTTTACATGAATCTATAGATGTCTCCATGAATTCAGTCTCTTGGTCTGATTCTGATTCTTCATCTATTTTGAATTTAGTAAATTCATCTAATATTTCATAATCAGATTGTTCTTCTTCTATATTAGTTTGATCTTCTATTGATATAATACTATAAATAGATTCTTTGTCTGAAATGTATTCATCTAATTGTATTAAATCTTCATTAGTACATTCTATGAGAGTACTTTTCTTATCATAATTGTTTATTCTTTTAGGACATGTTCTTGCTAAATGTTTATTGCTATTACAAACAAAGCAATTTAATTTATTTTTATAAGTTCTATCTGGCTTAAATTTTCTAACGTGTCTTTTTTCATCTAAGTAAGGTTTTCTCTTATTTGATTTCCTTAAGAAGTATCTTTTCTTAATTGAGTTTCTAAAATTCTTCTTATATTTTTTCTTATAAGGTTTAGATGTTGAAGCTCCATAGGTCTGAGGTGTAAAAATGTCTTTACAGAATTTATAATCTGTCTTTTTTAATTGCTTTTGGATTTGTAATTCTATGCATTTACCTTCTAGGCATCTTATTACATGTTGTATTCTTTGTCCTATACTCCAGTTTTTCTCTGGAAATTCTTTTACAAATGCTAGATTATTCCATGATTCTGTAATTTCTAATCCTAATGGTCCTGGTAATTTATGAAATAACTTATTTCCTATTTCTTGGTTAAATGTATTTCCTGAAATTGAGGTTTGATAATAATATTCATTTAAAAATCTTTTTACATACTTACCTTTAGTCCATTTATATAAATTAAGCTGTTCTAAATCTCTCATTGTTTTTCTTTGTTTACTCATATGTCCTGAATTAGGGTCTGCTCCAGTAATTAAAATTTGTACTTTGTTAACAAAATTATAAAGGTTACTTCCTAATTGTACTAATTGATCATATTCTTCTTTTCTTTTTATCTTATAGGCTTCCCACATTGCCTTTGTACTTTCTCCTAAAAATGTTTCTAAATATCTATACATATCTAAGGGTTCCATGTCTTGTATGTTTCTAATATAATGTCCTATTATAGTGTTCTTCCAAACATCTATAACATTTGTCCATGTCTGTGGATTATGTGCAATAATGTTTAGTATTTGTGCTTTAGAGGCTGTCTGAAATTCTATTTTTTGTTCTAAAGGTCTCTCACTTCCTCTTACTATGTATTTACTATTTTGCGGTGGTTCATTATATGTATTATAGGCTCCTCTAGGAGGAAAACCATCTCCATAAGTTAAAATCTCATGTTTAACAGTCTTATCAAAAGGGGTTTCATCAAATGTTCTGTATCTAGTTGTATCTTCCATGAGTTCTTTTGTATAACTATAATCTGTAACTTCTGTATTATTATCATTTTCTTCATTAATAATTCCTGCCCTAATATTTTGTTCTAAATCATAATACAAATATTCATTTTCTTTTATCTGTTTTGAAATATACATTTGATCTTCTAATTCTAAGAGTTCTTCTTTATTCAAAATAATTCCTAATTCTTTTGGATAAATAATTTTATCAATATCTTCTCCTATTAGTTCTATATGGACATTCTCTTGGTGTGGTGGTTCTTGTTGTTCTTCATCAGAAGTCTTTGGTACAAATTGATAATCAGTAAATCTTAGGCTTGTTCTACCGTGTGCGTCTTTATAGGTTAAAGATTCTCTAGGTGCTATTGATTTTTCTTCTTCTTCTAAAAACTTATCCATATCCCATTCTAATTCAGCTAATTGTTCTACTGAAAATTCTTTAGGCTTAACCATATTTATTCCTTTACTACTCATTAGTCCTACTACCTTATCCATATAAACTTTATATTTTGTCTGGGAGTTTATTGAGCATCTTCCTAAGAATCCTACATGTATCAAAAGATTGTCTCCACTATTAGTATCTTCATATCCTTTAGTCTGTATACCTATTTTAATTTTTTCTGAAAAATCTCTAATAGTCATTAAGAAATCTGGATTACAGTAAATAATACCATTATTACTATTCATATATACTTCCATGCTTGCTATCTGTCCTTTTTCTATATTATTGAATCTTTCATCATAAATGGTAATTAATGTCTTACATCCTAAGCTTTTTCTAGTTAATCCTTTTATTCCTATTACAATTAATCCTAAGTGAATAAATCTAAAATTTCTTCTTCTAAGTTCTTTCTTAGAATCTTCTGAAATTAAATTAAGTTTGACTACCTGGTTTCCAATACATTGTATTTCTACTTCTCTATGATGTCTAAAGAATTGGGTTCTTGATTCAAAAATTCCTCTGTTATATAAGATATCAGGATTAAGTACTCTTAATCCATGTGTCTGAAATCTAGCATAGTCTTGTTCTGGATCTATAATTTCTTCTAGATTCTGATTATGTTGTTCTACTCTTCTCAAAACTCTATCTAAGAAATTTCTATTTTCTCCTGATGTACTTGGTCTAGATGTTCCTTCACTGATTGTTCTTGATCTTCCTAAAAATGGAGTTTTTAAATTCATCTTGGAAATTTTAAGTCTCTTGATAACCTTCTTGTTATTTTTTCTTTGCCTGTTTCTTTAATGTTTAAATTTCCTAATTTATTTGTTATAGATCTTAAATCGCTTTCTATCTCAGGGTCTATTCTTTTATCAAAGGTTTCTAATTTTTTATGTAAACTTACTAAAAGGGTAATGATTATATTATTTTGTCTTATTAAAACTCCTTCGGAAATTTTTGGAGAATCTAGATTTGTAATTCCTTCTGGATCTTTATGGTAAATTCTACAATAATCAAAAACTTCTTTATAGTTTCTTTCGGATTCAAATTCTCCGTTCATTAACTAAGAATAAATCTTTTTAATTCTTCCGTCTTATTACTAATCTTTTTTGTTTCTTGCAGAATTTCTTTATTTGAATCCAAAATTTTTGTTATTTCTGAAAAATTACTTGTTAAAGTAATGGTTTCTTGTTTAGAAATTTTTTCTAGAATAACACAATTTTGATTCTTAATAAAGTCTAAATTTTCTTTAATATTTTTAAAATCTAAGTTTCTTGTTTTAAGAAGATCTGAAACTTCTTCTAAAGTTTTATTGATTCTTTTATTAGCTTGTTCTAAATTTTTTGCAAAATTTATAACTAAATCTATTAAAAGATTCTGACTTGGATCTTCTGAAAACAAACTATGTAATTTATGTGCTGATTCTAAATTACAATTTAAAATATTATTTTCTATTGTCTTGAACTTTTTACCTTGACTAGAAAGTTCTAAATCTAAATATTCTATGTATCTTTTATTAGCTATGGCTCTGATACCAAAAGAGGGGGGGTATATACTTAAAATAAACACAGCCACTGGCGTAGAAGGGTTTATTCTAAGGTTGGATGCAGAGATCGGCTTGTATGCGGAATTATTGGTCTAAAAGACTTTCACAGTCTTGTTTATAGTATCATGTCTCTATTCTATATTGTTCTAGATAAAAAGGGTAAAATTCACTGTCTGTTCTTAAAATTTTTGTTTCTAAAATTTCTTCTAATTCTTTGATTTTAAATTGTAAATCAAAACTTCTTTTACTATTTCTGTTAATATAATTCTTAAAAGGATAAAAATTACTACTATATCCTTGAATGTCTATAACTGTATCTAAAATTTTATAGTCTTCTTTTAAAGTTTGGTCTATGACAAAAACTTGGGTCTGGTGTACTGATAATAAATATTCAAAATCTGAAATGATTTTTGGAAATTCTTTTTCTATGTTTATCTCGTTCGAAGTGTGTGATGATGAAGGGTTCATAAATTTCTTTTGTTTTATCAAATCGTACTTTTATCCTACTAGGTACTTTCCTTAGTTTCCTGTATTTCTTTAATAATATTCTAACAATTGGAAGCCCTAAAGAAGAAAAGATTTGCCCCTGCAATAAAGAAAAAGAATGCCAACTTTTAGAAAACTTAGAAAAATTAGAAGAGAGTGATGAAGAATTAGAAGACATAGAAATAGATTATCAATTTATTGATAATGAAAAAATTTATGATATGTTGATTACAGAACAAGATATAGAAAATTTGATAAATAGATTAGAAAAAATGGAAATTTTAGGAGAAAATGTTTTAAAATACTGGGAAAAAGATAAGATTTTTTGTGAAATAAAAATTAAAAATTCAGAATATATCATAAGAACTAAGAACATAGAAGCAACTAATTTAGATTTAGAAGATTTTAAAATGCATATCGAAGAGCTAATAAAATTAGGAGTTATTAGAAGATCAGATAGCCCTCATAGATCAGCAGCCTTTATAGTAAGAAAACACCCAGAAATAGTTAGAGGAAAAAGCAGAATGATTATAAATTATAAAAGACTTAATGATAATACAATAGATGATGCATACAAAATTCCAGATAAGACAGTTTTAATCAATAAGATCCAAGAATGTAAAATTTTTAGTAAGTTTGATTTAAAGTCAGGATTTTGGCAAGTTAAAATGCACCCAGATAGTATTAGATGGACAACATTCACATGTCCAGAAGGACATTATGAATGGTTAGTCATGCCATTTGGATTAAAGAATGCACATAGTATTTTTCAGAGAAAGATGGAAGATATTTTTAATAGACATAGTGAGTTTATTATAGCATACATAGATGACATTCTTCTTTTTAGCAAAAACAGAAGAGAACATAGAGGACACCTACAAATTGTGTTTTTAGAATTTATTAAACATGGATTAATCATAAGTAAGAAAAAGATGATTTTGTTTAAAGAATATATAGATTTTTTAGGAGTCAATATAGGTCAGGGAGAGATAAAGTTACAACCTCATATAGCTCAGAAAGCGTTAGAATTTCCAGATAAGCTTGAAGATCTTAAACAAATTCCAAAAATTTTTAGGATTAGTAAATTATGCAAGACCATTTATAAAAGATTTAGGAAAAATTGCAGGACCATTATATTCCAAGACCTCTCCAACAGGACAAAGACACTTTAATCAAGAAGACACAAAACTTGTACAAGAAATCAAAGATAGAATAAAAAATTTACCAAAATTAGCAATGCCCCTAGATACAGATTTTCTGATCATAGAAACAGACGGAAGCATATTAGGATGGGGAGCCATTCTATTATGTAAACTAAATAGATATGCAGATAAAAACACAGAAAGAATTTGTAGATATAATAGTGGTAATTACAAAGAAAAAGGAAACATGAGTAGCATAGATGCAGAACTTTTAGCTGTTAATTATGCCTTAGATAGTTTTGAACTTTTTATTATTTCAAAGAAAGAAATCATAATTAGAACAGACTGTGTTGCTATTGTCTCTTTTTATAATAAATTAAAATTAGATTCTAAGAAAACTAGCAGAAGAAGATGGTTGAATTTTGTTGATAGAATTACTAATACAGGAATAAACATAGAGTTTGAACATATTAAAGGAGTAGATAATAAGGCAGCAGACATTCTTAGTAGAATGGTAGAAAATAAAGAAATTTTTGAGATAAACTCATCATGATCTTGTTTTCTACAGATGTCTAGACCGCCTCCAAGACCAGGAATTCCTCCGGGAAATTCCTATGCATCATTTCAGACTCCATCTACTCAGAACAGACCAAATTACTCAGAACGAATTAGATTTGGTAACCAAGAACTTACATGTTTTCCTAGTAGTAACATTTCTTTCAAAGCACTTGCACACGTTTCAATTTCAAAAGAAGAAAAATGTATTTTAGACAATTTATGGATTTCATACAACAAAAATCCAAAAGACCAGAAGTACTTTCTTGCATGCATGAATGCATTGTCAGAACACTTTAATCAGAACAGAACAAAGTTTAAGTTTTATGTAGTCATAAAAGGTCATAAGCTAGGAGTTTTTCATACATGGTTAGAAGTTTTAGAAAGCATCAGTAATTTTAAAGACCCTATTTACAAAGGATTTAAAAATTTAAAAGAAGCTTTAGACTCAGCAAGACAGCTCATAGGTATTAACTTTTTCATTTCCCCTTCTCTCAAAAATTACCAAGACCCGCCTCTTGATTTTTCCCCAAGCAGAGAAGAGAACATTTTTTGTAATCATTGTGAGTGTATGAAGAACAACTTCAGAGTCATCAATGAAGCTAACCAGAACCTTACTTCAGAAAGAACCCTCTTACAAAAGAAAATCACAGAAATGGAGAAAGAAATAATCAGCCTACAGATTAGTTTAGGAAAAGGTACTACTGAGCCCAAGAAGTCAGTAGCTAGTCCAGCTCAAACGGTAGTTGGTAAAGACTTTTCAAACCCGTTGATGGCTATGGACTTGCCAAAAGTCCAACAGATTCAGGGAACTGTTGATTTCCCTAGTAAACAAGCCCATTTATTTTTTGAAAAGACCCAGCAATTTCCCCTTCAGACCAAAGAAAATTGGGACACATTGGGCCAACCCAGTGGAAAATTTGACTATTTTGTCAAATACTCCCATGAATCCCAAGAACCATTTTCTAGCCCAGCCCAAAATTTCAGCCCAATACAGAATACCCAAGAAGAATCTTGTAGTCAGAATACCAAAGGGAAAGAAATTGTCCAAGAAGCCCAAGACCCAGAAGACGATATTATTTCAATTAATCATTTACTTTCTCAGATACAGAAACTTCAAAAGACTCCATCCAGCAAAGAAGAGACATCAAAAAGAAAGAAAAAAATTTTTAATTAAAAAGAAAAAAGAAAAAGATCTTGAAGAAAAAATGAGTGAGACAATTGAAAAATTTTTTGAAAAAATTTATTCTCAAAATAGAACAGAAAAAGAAAAAGAAATTTCAGAATATCCACAGATCATGCCAGAACCAGAAGACAATGAATCTAGTCAAGAAAATAGTCACGAAGGCCAAGAAGGAGAAGCATTCAATAATTCAGACAGTGGAATGTCTTTTTCATCAACAGCAGAACATAATTTAAATACATAAAGATGCTGCCGACGCTATAGAACAAAGAACTTTTGAGAAGATGCTGCAGACAAGAAATTTTTAGAAGATACTGCCAATAGACTTTTCAGAAAAAGATGCTGCAGACAAAAGCCTTTAGAAAAGAAGATGCTTTTGATAAAATTGTCCAACTACTTTTTCGACCAGAGTTGCTCGGAGAAACGCGTGTCAAAAAAGCATAAGACAACTTTAAAAAAGCAAGGACAGCTGTAAAAAGATAAGATTCGTTTAGGATAGAGTTTTCTTTTGCTCCCAAGAATTTCTCTATATAAGGAGTTGGTTTTCAGAAGAAGAAGCAAGAGTTTTCAGCCTGTGATCTCCTTGCTCTCTACCCAAATAAACCTTCCTTATCAGAAAAATTCTCAATCCAAAATAGGAACCCCTGTATAGAAAAACTGTGAATACCTCTAAGGTACTTGTTTCTTTCAAGTTTTATTTTATCTTTTAAGGGATTTTCCGAAAGAGAAACCCTTAGTTGTATTATCTTTATAATGTTTTAATGAATCTCCAAAAAATTTATCTTTTACATTTTGTATTCATGTTTTTAATTCCAGTAGTTCATATAATGTAAATTTTGTTGATGATTTAAATCATTTCATTCTATGCATATCATAAAAGCATAACTTGATCTTTAGAAGCCGTACTGTTTTTAAGTTAACCCTGAGTGACCCAGAGAGATAGGATTGTTGGCCGCAGTGAGCCTGTTGTGATCCTTAGATACCGGGGAAAGGGATAAGTTAACTTAGGAATCTTGTAAGGGAGTGCCAGTGGTAACCTTATAGGAAAATGTCAGGTTCAAGTTGATATGTCTTAGGTGGTGAAAAAAAAAAAGTATGAATTGATTGAGGACATTTTTTTTTTTGGCATGTATGAATTGATTGAGGACATTTTGCTGGTGTTTCCCCTTAAAAGAGAGCTACTGAACCACAGGAAGAAATGGAAAGGCATTTTACTAATTTAATTAAGCAGGTCTACGAGTATATCATGTTTTTAATATGCAGAATAATCATAGTTCTGTTATGAAATCATTACCTAATTTCATTACATCACATCCAATATTACCTAATATTTACTATATTTAATGTATTAATGACTTATATTTAACTCCTATATTTTCCTATAAATAGGTTTAAATTCATTGTAATGAATGGTACCAATTCTTGATCAAGAAAGAATTCTCCTCCTTCTCTCTAGTTCTCAATCTCTCTCTAATTCTTGTGTTTAGAATTTTGATAGTTTCACAACACGTTATCAGCACGAATCTCTACCCTATTGAGTAATATGACGGGAGTATGCTCTACAGTTGCATCTAAATGATGAACCTCTGTATCAGAAACCAGATTATTATTAATCATCATTTATACATCATAGATTAGAAGATCAATTCCAAATACATAGAAAAATTGAAGAAATTGTATAATCCAAAAACTTCCAAACCAAATTCACGCCAAACCGTATATCCAAATGATGATCGGAGACCGGATCCATGACCACGGTGACCGGAAGATTCTTCCGAACCGGCGCGTGTAGACGGCACCGGAACCGGTGCGGCGGCGCGTGAAGCCCACGCGCAGACGTCGAGGCGGCGCGTGACGGCGCGTGCGGCGGAATCAGGCGATGACGTCAACAGGAAGTTTGTTCATATCGACGTTCTTGATTTTTCTATGATCTTATTTTTCTGTTTTGTGCAGTTTTGAAATTTTCCGGCGATCGAACGTGGCGGTTTTCTTAAAAACCGTTTTTGAAGCACTTCCGACGGGATTTTAAACTTCGGACCAAAAGTAAGTTTGTTCTAAATTAAATTTCAAACCTATTGAAGGTTTTGATTTATCCATATGAGCAACATATTAAAATATGGACAATTTTACCCTTGGTAATACATAAAAGTAAACTAATCGAAAATTAAAGATTAATATGTGATCAACAAGATAAATTAAAGATTTTAAACAAGGTATAAGTAAAATAATCATTGTCATACCGTGACGGATTGAGTTATTATGGACTGAATTTATACCGCAACGGATTGGACTATTATGAGTACCTTGACTGGATTTGACGATATGACTCGATCACTATACCTTGACTGGATTTGACGATATGACTTGATCACTGTTATGAATACCTTGATTGGAGGATATGACTCGCTCACTCATGAAAGGTAATTATTTCATTATGTTGACACCGCCTATATGGTCGGTTTACGGAATACTTTACATATATTCAAGTTTTATATTATTTCAGAAACACCTCAGTTGTTGGTTAATTCTAACATATTAGAGGTTGTTGTCAACATATATACGTGGTGGTATAACACCAGTATTATTATTGATATTATTGTTATTAAATATTTCATTAAATGATACCAGAAGTTATCAATACTAAAGTTAGAAAATATTTTATCAAATGATACCAGAAGTTATCATTACCAAAAGTTGGTAAATATTGATAAGAAGTTGATAGATGTTAATAAAAATATTTTATCAAACGGTACCAGAAGTTACCATTATTTGTCTTTTAAAAAGATAGATAAAAATGGATTATCCAACAAGAGAATGTTGATGTATGATAAGATAATATCACATGATAGCATGGACATAGCTAATGTGAAAATAATCTCATCAGTATTATGAGATGAATATTAGATGATAAGTATCTGAAAAAGTTCTTGCACGAGCAATTATGTATTCCAGAAGAAGTACATATTTATACCAGAAGAAGTAAAAATTATCATCTAAACATGCTGAAATGATATTATTATTGCTCCTGAAGAAGCATAAAACAAGTCATACATAAAGGAGAAAACATTTATGATCCTCAAAGTGAGAGATGTGTTTCGGGAGTAGCCGTATCCTACCACCTCTGAACTTTTGAGGACATAAAGAAACACTCAAAGAGGTGTGTTTCAAGAGTAAGAATACTTTGTACTCTACCACCTATCTTTGAGGTACACAAGATTAAACATTGATAAAATCCTAGAAATTTAAGGTGTGTTTCAAGAGTAAGAATACTCCGTACTCTACCACCATCTATTCTAGGGTTCACAAAGTTAAATTTACATTAACCGGACTCCATTTTCGCTTGATTCCCCTTCCTTGCGACCAATCTATCTTAACTCCTGCTGGATCTTGTATGGGGACATATGATTGCAACTTATCCAGCAGTTCCTCGATAGTAGGAGCAGAAATAAGGATTCTCCTAGAAAATGGAGAGATGAATCCCTATTCCACAGCATAATCAAGAAATGTTAGCAAACCATCAAAGAAATTGTTAACATTTAAAAGCCCAATAGGCTTGGTATGGAGATCTAAATGAGCCCAGGAGGTAATATTAAAGATTTCCTCTAAAGTACCAAAACCTCCAGGCATGGCAATGAAGGCATCAGAACCATATAACATGCAAGTTATGCGTTCATGGATAGATAAGGTTTGTACTTCATGCCCTCGTGTTTTGCCTGCGATATCAGCTAAAGGAGTAGGTATAACACCTATCACTCTTGATTTTTCTGCTTGAGCAGATTGGGAAACACAACCCATCAATCCACTGCTACCTCCTCCATATACTAGATTGATACCTTTCTCTCCCAACTTCTTTCCTAAATCCACGGCTGCTTCTAGATACCCAAAACCTTTTCCTACTTTTGATCCACAAAATACACAGATAGTTTTGATCTTTCGAAGTTTTGGTCCTTCCATCTTTGAGAGAATAAGGAAGAAAAAAACTTATGAGAAAATGATATTTTGGGATGCATAAAACTGTGAAAATCATTGGCTTTTTAAACTTGAAAAACTTCACTATTTACTGCTCATCTTTTGAAAAAGTGAAAACCTAATTCTGACTAAGTTACACTACTTTTGATAAAGCTTACCTTTCGGTGATTTTTCAAAACACTTTATCAATACTCGAGAAATGAAACATGAAAATATTTTATGTGCAAAAATATAAACACATAATAAACTGATTTACCTTGTATCAATGCTGAATAGCCAAAACATTATTGTTTATAACAGCCTGGCAAACAGGATCTTTTGCTACTATATTTTCGAGACTATAACGATTTTTATCCTCGTTAAATTGAGCATATAAGGAAAGGAGTTCACGTTGCACATACCCACTTGGGTGCGTCTCAAGAGTTAATCGGATATCATCCAATGACTCCTTACTCAGTCCACCCTTAATGAAATCGATTTTATCATCCCGATTTCTAGAAGAATATCCTACTGATTTGCAACGAGTATCACATGTCCAACGAGCACATTTGTAACAACCGTTAAGCCTTTTTTCTCTTCGTTTCTTTGCAAAAGTACTCTTACCTAAACCAGGCATGTGTTTAGAAAATGAATCTGGTAATTCACCAGCTAATCGAACTTTTGCTTCGATCAACCAACGAACATCTTCTGAAAAGCCTTGATCCATCAGCAGCCTCAATCTTTCAAGTCGAACTCGGTAAATCTTTTTCAAAACATTTACCGGAAGATTAGAATAATATTTGTGAATATTTGATAATATAACATCCATTTTTTATGGATCTAATCTTTTCCCAAATGATATATTAAAACGCGTAAAGGAGCGCTCCGTGTGTCAACAATATCGATTCCATCAAGAAATAATGGAATAAATTATTGAAAA
Source organism: Ligustrum vulgare (assembly GCA_963555705.1). NCBI lineage: Eukaryota > Viridiplantae > Streptophyta > Magnoliopsida > Lamiales > Oleaceae > Ligustrum > Ligustrum vulgare. Next base: position 84,191,583 of record OY743168.1, read on the forward strand.
GGTGGGAACAATGAGATAATGCGTCATTACATTTTTCGAAATAAGGGAAGATTTGGCGACAAGATTGAGATCATGAGATATTTTCTTGGATATTGTACCTGATTTTTTTTTCGGTACTGATTTGAACTATACAGAAATACGTACTGATTAAATGAATACTGTATTGAACCAGAAGTTCATACATATGTATAAATGAAATATCTTGCTAAACCAGAAGTTCTATAATGATTGGTTAGATTCCAATTCAATAATGCGATTTATTGAGAATGCAAAATGGCATTCATTAAAGAACCAGAAGATTGTTCAGGTTAACAAGTTATCATTGCTGCTTGTTCTGAAAAGCAAATTAATTATCTCACTAAGAAAATGAATGACTGATTATTTGCTCAAGTAATGATATTACGAGCAAAGTAATAAATGCTAGTTTGAATATATCTTAAAGTCATTAATGATTTTACGAATTAGTTGAGATAATAGAATAATATATTGCTAATGATTTAGCAGATTAATAGCCTCAAGTTATTTGCTATGAGAACAACTTGAATATAAATATTCCTTATGCAGCAATATTCTACATACAAACATGTCAATATGATGAAATAAAGATTTGTTTGTAAAGCTTTATGATTTCTAAAAAGTGCGATATCTATATACACTCCAACAAAATGCACTTAGATATAATATTATGATTATATCCATAATTATGAATGACATGTGTTGCGGCATTATTAGCCGATTGATATAATACAAGATTCTTGAATATTATGGGGAAATTAAACAATAACACGCATGAAGCGTGATCAAGCTTAAAGCGTAATTATGCCTGAAGCATAATGACAATCGATTCCAAAAACAAATATCTCTTGAATAATTGAGATGATCCCTTTGAGGCTAAATACTCATAGTGAGTAAAAGGGACATAATTAAATGTAAGAGATTCAGGCCTGATGATAAAAATACAAAGAGATCTCTCTATGTTATGTTTATATTGACATAAAATGGAATCGATAAATAAGTCGACTGCATACATACAACCCTCTTATGAAAATGAGGTTGATAAAATTATAATACTTTGGCCAAGTATAAAATCCCAATGTAGGGATTATTGTTATAAGACCTGAAGTCAAAACACTTAAATGTGTAAAGCCAGTAATTATATGTACAAATGAAAAATATTTCACAGTCGTGAAAGACGACTCGTTGCGCGCAAAATTTTTCATAAAACTGGCATGAAATATGGTGGATAGACTATAGTCTAAATTCACTAGTTTGAGCTCTTTGATATACCAATGAGTGAGATCAAAAAGTGTGATTCTCATCTCGGTACTTTGGGAGTTTTCTTTGATGTACCAGTTGATCGCGGTACGTTGGGATTTCAAGCGAAATGATTATAGATTATATGTCGAAATTGATATATATTTCAATGATTGATTATGCTCCTGCAAATTAGAAATTGCAGTTTATAAAGTGTAAGAACGTACATGTATAAATCATTGAAAGATTCAATTTGCCTAAAATAATAACATTATAGAATGAAATATGATTCTTAAAATAAAATCACATGAATAATGATACATATGACCCCATAATATATGATGAAAATGAAATTGGAGTGTACTATTATTATATTTTAATATTTGGGCATGCAATTGATTTTCAATATGCAAAATTATATTATCCACCGGAAAATGAATTTGGAAAATGAATATTCACCAGAAGTGAATTTAAAATGAATATTTAATTATTCATCAGAAGTGAATTCTAGATTTTGATAGAAGTGAATCAATTCTAGATTTGAGTAATGCAATCAGTCAACTAACTAAACATTGCTTGGTATAGCATGTTCAGTACATCATAAATGAGCTATGACTTCATAAATGAGTTATAAACTATTTATAAAAGCTCATCACAAAATATATGATGAAATAATTTGAGATTGCATTAAAATACTTGTGATATTCCTATAAAGGGAACAAATACTCTCTGCACTCTTTTTCCCTTAGCTGAGGTTTTGTCCCACAGAGTTTTCCTAGCAAGATTTTTAATGAGCCAGCGATTATGGAGCAATTATGGTGTATCAATGAGAATAATGTACTCTTTTTCCCTTCGCTAAGGTTTTGTCCCACAGGGTTTTCCTAGCAAGGTTTTTGAGACATTGTCACAGCTATCTGCAAGTAATAATTCAACAACAAGCTCTCTCTTTAAATTGTGGTAGAATGATATCAACAAATGAAGAAAATCATAGACATCTTATAAAGAATGTTATGATATCGACTACACATAAGAAGATTTTCATATATACATATTCCAGACGAAAGATGATATCATTATTCAAAAGGTTCATGAATACTTGATTGCACACTTCAGGGGGAGAATCATGCTGTACTCTTTTTCCTTCGTCCAGGTTTTGTCCCACAGGGTTTTCCTGATAAGGTTTTAACGAGGCAGCGCCTGTACTCTTTTTCCTTCGTTCAGATTTTGTCCCATTGGGTTTTACCGACAAGGTTTTAACGAGGCAGGCCTAAAGCACTAAAGTACTAAAGAACTAAAGCAATACAACAATGAAGCAATGAAACACTTCAGCACTTCATAATTCGAAATTTCCAGTACATGATTTGTACTACTTATCATTGATGTCATTTGGATATTAGACTCAATGATTAATGATGACCAACATCAGGGGGAGCAGCTGTACTCTTTTTCCTTCGCTCAAGTTTTATCCCACTGGATTTTCTTAACAAGGTTTTAACGATGCAGACAATTGAGCAATTGAGCAATAAGTCATTAAAGGGGGAGTGTTATGAAATCATTACCTAATTTCATTACATCACATCCAATATTACCTAATATTTACTATATCTAATGTATTAATGACTTATATTTAACTTCTATATTTTCCTATAAATAGGCCTATATTCATTGTAATGAATGGTACCAATTCTTGATCAAGAAAGAATTCTCCTCCTTCTCTCTAGTTCTCAATCTCTCTCTAATTCTTAGTGTTTAGAATTTTGATAGTTTCACAACAAGTTCAAGTTATTTTTCTCTAGCTCATTCATTTTGCTTAGTTGACTACCACTTCTCTTTATATATACATTTTTACTTAATTTTCTTCCGCCCCATTGAACCATATTCTTGGGTCCGCTCCTGCGTAAACCCCTTAATTATCTCTACTTTTTAACTTTTTAATGATACATTCTCAAAAAAAATCATTTTTCATAAATATATTCTCAAAAAAATTGTGCCAAACAGGTTGTTGAACAAAACATTTAGCCTTGAAATTAGGAGTTGAAAGGGAGGGACCTAAATGAAATAACAAAATCTTATTAAAATTTATGTTTAATTGTTGCCTTGCTGGACAATAATGTAACTGGGGTTCGACCAGATGCTTCCCTGTTATATCCCTTCATCAGAAACAAAGAGCAAATTGTGAGCATTTATATGGACCAAAAAATGGCAGATCATCGGTGATGCCTCCCCTGAAAGCCGCCGCCACCTTTATTCCTGGCAATGAAGCCATTCCTTGGTTTGGGAATCTCATGAATATCCATCACCTGAATTGTCCTTTGCTTTTTGGCTGCACAAAGCAAAAATACACAGGCAAAGACAAAAGTCAATCAGCTTAAAGAAAACCTCTGTAAAAGCTAAAACTACTACTTTTAATACTGCTACTACTACAGATTCCATGACAGCATAAATTCATAAGTTGAAATCAAACCATTCTGAGCTTCTTGGTAGTTTTCTTGAAGTCGCCTTCTAGCAGAATTCAGCCTTTCATCATCTATGGCAGCTTCCCGTTGATGTTTCTGCAAAAAATCAATTAAAGTAATTTAATCAATAAAACTTATTTCAGTTGCATTGCATACAAATCTTTGATCCCATTTTCATGGAAAAATCGCCCAAATGATCTTGCCTTCTTCGTAAAAAAGAAAAAAGAAAAAAAATAAAAAACTAAGATCTTTGCCCTATCTAACTAAAGAAACCATTGCAAACCAATGAACCATGTAACGACTCAACAAATGACACACTCGTAAGATCAATGCGACTAGTTCCACCAGTGTTCCTCTACAGTCAACGTCAAAATTGCTAGAGCTATAACCACTATGATCTGTTTGCTAAGCTATAAAAAAAAGTAAAAAATACTTTTTTAGAAAGAAAGTAAAGACTTGCTTTAGAAAAACATCGGAAAAGTCCAAAAATAAAGTAACTCTAAAAAAGCTAATTTGAAGTTACTTTTATGCTTAGCCAAGCAAACAAGTTTTCACTGGCACAAGCATTCATTTACACACAAAATTATTGATATGTGATGTGCATTTGCATGTATAAAATTTTTTAGTTCAGAAGTCAGTACACTAGGCGGAGCAGAAGCAGATTTAGGAACTGATTGCGGTGGTCTCGATGGAGTTTCTCTACGAGGAACAGATTGAGGTGGTTTAGGCTTCGGTTCATATTCTGAACTGTTCCTTTCTGCACTAGACTTCCCATCTAACAGACAAAACATGAGAATAATGTCATCCAAAAACACAACACAAAGAAGTCAATAAAAAACTGACAAAAATGTAAATTTTAGAATCTGATTCATACATTCGCTCCGTGGATTTGGAGAGTACCCAAAATCCGGTACCTGTAAAAACAGAACTTTAGAATTTCGAAACTGTATGCAAACTAACCTTGCTTCTTGCTTTAGTTGTTTTCACTCTTTCTTTTGTAACAGGAAAACAAACTGATTGGAACAACATTTTGTTTTCACCTGATGATGGCCATTTTGTTGATGTTTGGACATGTTCTGCTGAGGTGAGTCCACATCAGCTGTCACCACCACCACCACCACAGTTATCAATATACAAACCTCTTCTATACTCACAATTCATTACTCTCATTCAATTCAACTATTTTATTGTGTGTAGTATATGCCAGACAGAGTGAAAATGAAGAGCAATAACAGAAACTGGACTATATACCGATGAGGTTTGAAGATGCTTCAGGTTGGTTCACCTTAACCCACTCATCTACAGTTTCCTTCCATTTCCTAAACATAAAAAAATGAAATCATAAGTAAATGAAAAAGAATTCAGAGCTATGTCATATTAACCAAACACATAAAAGTAATAACCTGACAAGCTGCTTCACCAATCTGCGCACTTCATTTGACGGATGCTTCCGCAATCCATTTACATGCCTTCCTATATCAGTTTCCTGCTCCATATAATCAACACCGAAAATGTAAGCAAAAAGCAATAAGAATAGGTCGAAAGATTAGATAAATTAGCTGGAAAACTTATCATTTCCACCTTCAGCGCTTGGAAAGTAATATCCATATCTGCCAGATTTTGCAGTGATTCCACCACTGATTCTTCACTCTAAAATCCAAAAAAAAAAAAAAATGAAATCAGATAACAAACTAAGCAGACCACAATTAGGGAAAAGGAAAAAAAAAAAAAAAAGAACTGAAATTCAAACCTGGTTAGGGTCTTCAAGCTGCTCTTTGAATCTAAGAATTTCGGTCTGCTCATCATCAAAGAGCCCCCCGTATGGATCCAAATCTTCTTCTTTTTCTTGTTCCTCTTCTTCACTAGAATTCCGATTATTTGACTCAGGAGTCAACGGGCTCTTACTAAATTCCTCATTCATATTATCATTATTAACAATTCTACTTCTGTTTTTATCGTTAGTATTATCGTTGTTATTCTCGCTACTATTGTTGTTATTATGAGAATAATAGTGATCTTGAACGACGTCGTTGATGCTGCTATTGCAGTTTTGGCATAGCTGATTACAGGAGGGGGAAGAATAAAGAGACTCAACGATATTATCTCGGTGATGCTTCAAATCCCCGGCGTAGTCGGAAACGGCCAGTTTAATTGCCGTGTCAATTAGCTCCCAAATCCCCACACGCGATTTCGATAAAATCGCCCGGAGCTCATCGGAATCCATTCCGAATCTTCTCCTCTTCTAAGCCAAAGATAAATGAAAAATGAATAGAAAGCTGAATCAGAGTAAGTTCGTTGAAAACATCATTGGATCTGATAATTTATGAATTAGCACGTGGAAACAACGCCGTACTCGAGGTTTTATCTTCTGTTTACAATGGATTGTTTAAGCCGATGAAAAATTCAGATCTGATTTTGTCCTGACCCGAACACAACACAGAGGATGAAGAAGGAGGAGAGCCTTGTGTTTTTCTTTTCTCACTTTCAGTTTACAGAAGAAGGGCATAGAAATATGAGATATTTACCATTTTGACATGGAAGAGTTTTTTGCGGGCATCTTTTGGAATTAAACTTCGACAATTCTCTATACTGTGAATAAATCAGAATTTTAGTGACGATTTTTTTCTTTTTTAGCTCTTTTTTGTCTTTCTTTAAAACAAAAATTCTTTAATTCTTATATTAATTGAACCACACGTGACACATTCACACAATAAAATATGTTAAAGTTAAATTTAAAATAAAATTCAAAATTTTAACACAAATTCTTCAAAAAAATCACAATTCACAATATATCATTTTTCAGCCAATTTCTCTTTTTTTGAAAATTGGGGAGTGTGAGCTGTGAAGCAATATTAGTTTGGCTGGCTGCTTTATATTATTCTCTTGTTATATATATATAAATATAATTAATTGGCGTGCATTTGGTTAGAGAGAGGAAAGGGGTTGTTAATGCTTTTATAAGGCTTTAATGCAAAGGCACGAGTTCTATAATATCCTGCTTGGACTATGTGCTCATTTAATTATCATGCACGCCAACACTTACATTTAGCTGTTGTTGGGCTGCTTGAAAATTGTTTATATGCCCTGTTTGATTCACTCCATTTGCCTTTCAAGTTGGAAAATTGCATGTTTGACAGGCAACAAATTACATGACAAATGTTTTCCAACTTTGGTCACAACTCACATGCTGTACTTTGCCATGATTTTCAAGAATTCACTTGTCATTAGTTTAGTAGATAAATGGTTTTCATGTTAGTTGACAAATATTTTTGCGTCACGTTTAATCATTTTTATTATTGTTAATTGACTTTTTTTTTTCTTCAGAAATTAACATTATTAATAGGAAAAATTGCAGTCATGGTCCCAAATCTCTCATTTTTTTTGTAGAAAAGCCCAAACATTTTGTGCCACCTACAATCCCAAACCTTTCAAAAATATGCAACAAGGGTCCAAATGGATGAAAACCGTCCGATTTAACTATTAATTGATCAATAAGATTGATCTATGACCAATTTTGACTAATTTAAAAGGGTAAAAAGATAATTTTGCTATTTAACAATTTTTAAAATAAAAATAAAAATAAAAAAAGTTTTCGTTCTTCCCCTCCCCAAATTAGCATTCCCTCAGCAATGAGCCACCACCGAGCCTTAGCCACCAGCCACCCCCGACCTACACCATCGAAGGGTAACGGTAGACACGTCGAAGAAATAAACTCAGAAGGATAAAGATTCCAGCTTAGGATGAAAAGCCTAGACTTCAAGACCAACCTAACTTATTTTTCACCCCACTGCACATTACCCCAGCCCTCACAAAAGCCAACAACCTCGCTACGTCGAGGACAATTACCCAAGCTCACCGGCGCCAACGACGACGGTTCAAAGAGAGCATTAATCCACTCAGGCATTTTGAACATAGATTGGAAGCTCAACACATTTTCTTCCTTATTTATTTCGTCAACCCGATTCTTTATTCTTGATGTTTGATAAATCTTCTGGAAATTTGTCTTTGGCTTTTATGATTTTCTAGGAATTCTTTGGGATTAAGTGCAATTTTTGTGCTATTTGGTTTATGGGTAGGCGGTGGTGGCAGAGATTGGTTTGACTGAAGGTAGCAGGTGGTTGTGGAACTTTTTTTGGTTTTGTAGGTGCAGTGATATGGGTTGTGGTAGCGTTTGAGCCGGTAGCGATTGCGATGCGATGGTGGTGGTCGTCGGCGTGGTAAGTTGGGGTGTGTGGTGGAGTAGTGGTGGGACTTTGGTCTGGTTTACGTGAGGAGTAGAGCGGGAAGGGGAGGGAAGCAGATGAACATTTCCAAATTATTTTACTGTTTATTTTTAATTATTTAATGAAAAAAAAAGCTAAAGTTACCATTTTACCCTTTCAAAATTATCAAAGTTTGGTCAGATCTTTGACTGTTGGTCAACTAACAGATGAATTAACAGTTTCCGTATAGTTGTCCTTGTGGTACAACTTTTTGAAAGGTTTGGAACTTTGAGTGATACAAAATGAAGGTTTTGGTAAAGTCTGATAAAAATGAAATGTTTGGGACCGTGGCTGCAATTTTTCCTTATTAATATCAAGTATAAATGTTTGGAATTTTTTATTTTTTTTTAAAATATCTAAATTTATTTTATTTTTAATGAAAAATAATGTCAATCAAACAATAAAATTTGAAAAATATCACACTTTTTACACATAGAAAACTAAATCAATCAAACATATTAAACTTTCAATTCTCAGGACAATATATTTCAAGGAACTCAATTCCCTGAAATCCATTTTCTTTCTACTCAAATTCCACTCTGACAATCAAACGGACCCTAAATAGAATCTTTATTCTTTTCGAGACAAAATATGTGATTGAAAATAATGAAATGTAATTTCGAAAAAAGTGTGTATAATTAAAAAGTGGTATTGAGAATTGTAACGTTAACTAACATTACCAAAACAGAGGCTTAATTAATGATAGTTTATGTCAATTTAAATATTAAATATAACTTAAAAAACTTCATGAAATCTTAAAAAAAAATCATGTGAGATTTCATACCCTTTTTGACTATATGCTTTAAGCGGCGATCTTAAACTCAGTTCGATAAATCAACAACTCGGGCTGAGCAGTATCATCTTATTCGAATCCAAATGACTGTGATTTTAATGCCAAAATACATTCATCAACAAGAGCACAAAACACAACAATATGCCTAGAAGATGCAGCCAGTGTCAACACAAATTCATCCCTAATAACTATGCGAACTTCAAAGGAATTTGAACCAACTGTAACAACGGCGTTGCCATTCATTTTAAAGCATTTGGGGAGGGGGTTTCTCCATAAAAGACACGTAGGAGTTGTAGAGTCATGAGTAGTTTTTTCAGCGAGCAATTTGAAATTCTATAAGAAAAGTAGCAGCATGTTGGAGAGTGATATCTACAGTGTTATTTATTCCTTCAAAAATCATGAGGTTACAATCTTCTCAACATTTTCAAACAATCAACAAAAAAGTTTCAACTCCTCCCTTTAAGTTTCTTATATTCTTGAATGAAAAAAATCACCTGCATCACTATTTTGCAACCTAGAAATCAAATCAGCAAAAATACTACAGTTCCAGACAGCAAAAGCAAAGGGGCAATAGAATAAAGCATGAGAGGTGCTCTCAACTACGTCTACACATTCAGAATCAAAGAAAATATGCTTACATACCAAATTAAGACGAGAATGAATGATCCCCTTGAAAGCCTTCCAAATTATTTCAACTTTGGAGACAGACGTCGCAAGATGAATACCTGATTTAACTGTGTACTCTCTCATCTTGTCAAAGTGCCAATGGGCATATCAAGAACTCCAACATTGTCTTTTGCTAAAGTGCTTTTCAGTTCTCTGTCTGGAGGTAGAAGTTTGTTTCCCAATTCCAACTGCAATTCTAAAGCAAAAGACCAGACACGGTCAATAAATAATCACCTAACGATGGATAAATGTGAAGGAATGAGAATGGACAGGGAAAAGCCATGGGCAGGTGAACAATGTGATTTTCCTACCATCCCCAACCCTCCATCCCAGGCCACATCTTATCAATTCCAGACCAAATAAAACGCTTTTCCATAAATATGAACAATCTACTTTAACTTTAGCTTGCATAAAAGGGCACTTAGGAAAATACTTTTTGATATGATTCGGACCAGGAATCAAAGGACGAAGTCGAGCCATCGGCAATATGACAGTGATCTACGTGCAAAACAGAGCAAGTTTCATGTTGGAGTCGAGTCAAGAGGGCGAATGGATCGAGTCGAACCAAAGGAGCAAAGTTTGATTACCAGAAGCTTCATTACGGCCGTAAAGAATAATCCTCATGGCCGTAACTCCGCCTCGGGTTTAAACGAAGAATTACAGAATTTCATAGTTACGGCCGTAAGAAATATGGTCACGGCCGTAATCCTTAAACAGAAAGTCATTTACGGCCGTAAATGAGTTCATCACGGCCGTAAATCTGGTTTTTCCGGATTTTCGCGCATTTTGATTATTTTTCCGTATTTAATTATTTACTTTCCTATTTTAGTCTAATTAGGATTCTGTTTTGAGCCCAATTAGTGGCTAGGTTATTTTTTTATTTATAGTCCTTCCATGATTGTAAAAGACAGTTTAGTTTGAGTTTATGAATTAAATTGAGAGAGGATTCTCCAAAATTGAAAGTTTGAGTTATTCTCTTTTTCCTGAACTTATCAAAGATCCGATCTTTTTGGCGTTACCCAACGAACTTATCAAGGAATTGACAACCTTTGTGGCGTTCACCAATCTTGGTTCTTCAATCTGCATCGTCATTAATTGCGTCGTGATTGTCGGGTTAAGGTTTTATCGTCGATCTATCTTTAATTCCATTGTTTATTTCCCCGTGTTCTTGTTTATTTTTGTATTTAAATCTAATCTAGATCTTTCCTTGGTTTTAATTTCGCTATTCCGCGTTGTTCGACGAGATTACCCGATTAAGATCTCATCATCTGGTATCAGAGCTTGGATCTAGATTCAGTTCTTGGTATTCTTGATATTTTCTTGTTTTTCTTGATATTTTTGTTCTTCATATTCTTCGTGCCAATTATAAATTTTTTTCAATTTGATCCATAAGAGTCAGTCCAAAAAATTCAAAAGTGTTTTTCTTGTTCATTTTTCGTCCAAATCCAGTTCCGTTTTTTCTGTCATACTCGTAGTCCAATTCTCTGACAGATTAAAAAAAAATTCGAAAATTTCATTTTTTTTTTTTTCCATATTCCAAATTTCCTCAATTCTTCAATTTGTTCTTATTCGTGTCTTGTTTATCTACCCTTGATAAAGAGTTCTTGGATTGATTCTCGGAGTTCTTGAGAAGGAAAAATAGTGATACACGAGTGATAAAGATTTGTGAGGAATTTTATTTCTTCTTCTTGTTATAAATTATATCTCTCAGGGAGAGATCTTCATCAATGGGTGACAACAAACGGTGTAGCGATCAAGAATTTTCCACGCGATTTAATAATTATTTCAAAGTTTCGAAAATCGTGCCGCTGCAATCTCACCCATTTTTAAGTTAACGTCGCGACGCGTTCGTTTAGCCAAGTCGAGAAATATCGAGTTAATTCAATTTTAAAGTAAATTCCGAATTTCCAAAAAATTATTATTTTAATTATTTATTTAAATTATTATTTTCAAAATTATATTAAATCTCAAGTTTCATCAACCTCATTTTTATCAATTCAATTCTTCCGACCCAGTTGAATTCGCGTGCGAATTTTTCTCGATTTACGTGCAAGACTTGTCTAGGTTTCCACACCACCAACCCCCATCCATCACATCAATCTTATTCTACACCATACCTATCAAACCCTCTTATACACTACACTACACTACACAATCCAACCCATTTTCAGCATCACCTCACCTCAGACCAGTCGTTTCCCCCAGCTCCATTTTCAGCCTCCAGTCCAGCAAGGTAATGCTCCCTTCCCCTTCATCAACATCACCACCGTTCATCATCACCACCTCCATCTCCAGCCACGTCCAACCACCCCCACTGCCATAGCCAAAACCAAATCATCACCATCACCACACAAACCGCCCCATCACACTCATCACGCCACCAACCTCCACAGTCACGGCCAACTGCAGCCAACCAAACCACAACACACCTGCAGCACAACCTCCATCACCACCGGCACCATCATCTCCATCACCACACAAACCGCCACCAACTCATCACCATCACCACCATTTTCGAACCAACCACCCCCACTGCCCTCTCCAATCTTCCCAAACCAAACCCAAAACAAAACCCAGTAATAGAAGCCCAAATACTTACCTCGACCGTCGCCACCTACTTGCCGGAAAATCGCAATTCAAGCCCCGATTTTGCACCCATTTTCGCACCTAAACCCCACAAGAACCCAGCCTACCCCACCTTCGACGTTGGCCGCACCCTGCGCCGGCGTTGCGCCGACGAACCGCCGGTTGGAAGGCGATATACCTCAGCCGCTCCTTCCTCCCCCTCTTGCCCGTCTCCCTCTCTGTCTCTGATTTTTTGGGAACGAAGGAGGAAATATATGTTTTAATTGAAAGTTTTCTTAAATTGCAATTTAGTCCCTAAGTTCCAAAATGAATTAAATCAGTCCCTATATTTTAAAACCTAAAATTTCAGCCCCTAAGTTCCAAATGATTTTAATAAGCCCTCCATTTTTAAAATCACTTATTTCAAGCCCTATAATTTAATATTCATTTTGAGCTTCGACCCAACTTTTGAAAAGTATTCATTTTAGTCCCTCAACTTTCAAAGTATTCGTTTTAGTCCCCGAACTTTCAAAATCAGCAATTTCAATCCCTCAATTTTAAGTAATCATTTTTAAACTATAAATTTCAAGAGACTAATTCGACTTAATCTTCTAATTGGATAGACGAGGCGTACGGAGATTTGAAAGATCGAAGTCATTCCCGCTCAACCACACTCGTCAAGTTTAAGATAGATTCGTCCCTATTAATTGATTTAAATTATGATTGCACGTGAATGTTATGTGACTTGTGAAAAGTCATTTTTATGAAAATGAGCCTGTATTCCTTCATCGGGAATAATGATGATATGAGTATGCGGGCAAGATTGGGAAAAGGCCCCTTGAGGGAGCCCAATCCGCTACAAGATAAATGATGATGTTATGCATAACATACGTGCCTTAAGTGCACGAGACGAGACTACCCACACCCTATAATTTTAAAGAGCCTATGATTTTCCTTGCATTTATGTTGACCACACCAAAAGAATGATGCAAGCTTTCTAATAACCTCACAAAGGCCTATTGGAAAGCGAAATATGTTCATCGAGTAGGTCGGAATTGCCTAAGCTACTTCTTTGATAAGAATTTCTTTTCCCCGAGCTGGAAAAAAATTACTTCTCCAAAATTGAAGTTTTTTCTATATACGCTCTATGACACCTTCGAAAATCTACTCTTTGCTTCATTTAATGATATAACGAAGATCAAGATATATGCTATAGCTCTGAATAAGCTCCAAACCAAAGAACTACAGGATATTTTGTTGCGCCTCTTCCTATGTACTAGGGTAGAATGTTGGTGCCAATTTTTGCAAATTAACTTTCTAACTCAATGCCTTCTCGTAAATATCAAGTACATTCTTAATTTCTTGGCATTCATCTAGTGAGGCTCTACAAAAGATAATACTATCATCGGCAAAAAAACAAGTGAGAAATGCGAAGTCCATATCTTGAACAAAAGAAACCACGAATTTTCCAATTATATTAAGCTTTCTGGATTAGTCTAGAAATTTTTTCGACACAAAATAAAAATAGATAAGGTAACAATGGACATCCATGTCTCAATCCCGTGGACACTGTAAGTTTGGCACAAGGCGAGTCATTGATGATAAAAGACATAGATGTAGTTGAAATACACTTCTTAATGATTTGAATCCACTTGTGTAAGAAACCAGGCAATTTGTTCCATAATTTCCAAGACGAATCCCCACTCCACTCTATTGTAAGCTTTACTCATGTCAAGTTTCAAGGCCAAGAAAGTTTGTTTTTTTCCTAATATTCTAAGATTCAATGAGTGCACCAATTTGAAGACGATATAATATTATCAGCGATCAGCCGACCCGGAACGAAAGTACATTGAAAAGGAGAAATAATCTCATTTAGCACTCATTTCATCTTGTTAGCCACAGTTTATGCTACCACTTTATAGATGGTATTACAAAGACTAATATTGGGCGAAACCATGTCAAGCTTCTAGGCCTTTTTAACTTTTGGGATGAGAACAATAAAGGTATCATTGATTAATTTGACTAATACTTCTCCATTAAGAACATCCAGAAAAGATTTGATAACCAAATCTCCAACAAGGTTACAATTCCTTTGAAAGAAAATAGCATGAAAACCATTCGGCCCATGGGCTTTAAATCATCCCATACTGAACTTCCTCTTTAGTAAATGGTTCATCAAGGACTGCCTTACATTCATTAGAAAGTTGTGCCCCCATTCACCAATGTACTATACGTTGGATATTGGTTAAGTATTGAAAACTGACTAAAGTGACTTCGTGTTGACTTTGGCCAAATACTCAAACCTGACTCAATCCGTTTAGGCAAATTTGTTTGCTACTTTGTCGCTTTGGGGCGCACATTAAATGGTATATTTGGCATTTCGAAACCAATATCGGATGAATGAGAAATTATGGAAAAGGACAAAAATATGGTCAAAATTTTGTCCATGCGATCACACGATTTTAATACTGTGCGATCACACATCAAAAGAATTAAATTTCTGTTTGGTGTAAAGTCGTGCGGTCGCATGGCTTAGAAGCGTGCGGTCGCACGGTTGTCCGGAAAAATATGTCTTTTTGAAGAGTTGCATGATTTGGAAGGCTTGCATGACTTGACTCCCACCACTTCGTCCACAACCCTTCATGTTCTATAAAAAGGACCATTGGGATGTCCCAAAAACACACCAATGATATGCAATATCACTCTCACTCTCTATCTTCCTAAATCAAATTCTTGCATTATTGTTGCATTATTTTGATTTTTGTTGATCATTTCATTTTGGAGTACATAAGTCGAAATTCTGGTTCGTTGTACTTGTGTTTTGGAGTGCTACAAACACAAGTTGAAATCGTTGTATCTTGGGAGTCGATTGCCATAATCCGTTGGCACATTTGCGGGGCAAATTCGACTTAAGGACAAAGTGTTCAACACTTGCCTCGACTTTGTCCATATCTTCTTTCTTCTTATTTTTCGTGTCGTTATTCCGTCCATTTGTTGACACGAATTTCATATATTTTTTTGACGTCACTATATACAAAATATTCCAACACTATAAAAAAGTTTCCATATGTGGTTTGTAAGTAGCAAAAAGGGATCAAAAGTACTGAGACACCACCTTATCAACTTCTTTAGCGCATTTTCGCTCTAAATGTCGTAATCATTAATGAGACCCACAATTTCATTTTTTGATTTTTGGATGGGTGCTTTTCTTTGAAACGTTAAGTATTTTTATGGGCTAATTAGGCTCACTCATGTGTTCAAATTTAAAATCTTTAAAATCAGATGATTTGATAATATTTAGATAAATCAGAAGTTTTCTCCCTCTAGAACTGTAAGTCTAAACCCAAAGTATTCCCTTGTTGGACCATCTTCTCTCTTCTCTCTCTCTCTCTCAAAATCCAGATCCTCCCAGCGCAAGTGCATCTGTTCACATGTCTCCTCCGTCGCGTACAGGAGGAGCAAAGAAGGTAGCTTGGCGGCGCGTGTATGAACCCCATTCGATACGAGACTTGGACTGTCAAAAATAAAGCGGCCATAGGTGAATCCTCAAAGGATCAAGAATAAGAAGATAGTGAATATCAGCTGCTGTGGATGAAGTTATTGAGGAGGTGCACAGATTGGAGGTGTACATGAGTTACAGCAAGGATTTTCTTCTCAATTGTGATGGTGTTCGTGAGAATTTTGGTTATGCTTTGCAGATTGAAAACATTGAGAATTCTAATGATTTATTATTTTTTGAAAACTTATTTTGCTGTTGATTTCTATAGATCTCAATACTTGGTTTTAGTTTTTCTATTTTGCTTGTTTTTACACATTTACTGATGTGATTTTTTTTTTAATGAATGAGTTTATGCATTTCAATTTGTGGTGTTGATCCTTGGCGGAGGTGGTGGTGGTGAAGGTTTTAGGTGGCGATCGGTGATCGGTGATGGTGATAATTAGTTACAAATTTAAATAAAGTTATAATTACAATTAATTAATAGGTGGTGGTTGGTGGTTGGTGGTGATGGTTTTATGTTTTTATTGGTGGCCGTTGGTGGTGGCGGTGGTGATGACGATGATGATGATGATGATTATGATGATGATGATTTTAAGTGGTGATAGATGGTGAAAATTAGTTAGAATTGTAATTAAAATTATAATTGTAACTAATTACAAATTGAAATAAAGTTACAATTGTATTTTCGACGGTGGTTGTGACGGTGGAAGATTACAAATGTGGTGGTGGTGATTAATTTCAATTATAGTTAAATTTACAATTGTAACTAATTACAAATTGAAATAAAGTCACAATTGTAATGAATTACAAAATTGAAATAAAGTTATAATTGTATTTTCGACGGTAGTTATGACGGTGAGTGATTACAAATTAGGTGGTGATCGGTGGTGGTGGTGGTGATGATGTTAATTAATTGCAATTGTAGTTAAATTTACAATTATAACTAATTAAAAATTGAAATAATTTTACAATTGTAATTAGTTACTGAACCTAATTCTGATTTTAAAAAAAATACATGATTTTGAAAATTATTTTGATACCTGTGTAATTAGTTACAAAATATCTGATTATAAAAAATTTCAAGCCTAAAAGTGTGTAATTGTGTACTTAACCCTATTTTTATCCCCCAAAGATAGCTAATCAAGTCTAGCCCTTTGGGTCCAATAAACCTCATCCAATTCAAAAAGTTTACACAATTTTTTTCCAGCTAGATGGATTTCTCATGTTCTGTTAGGTCCATTCAGCCTGAATAAATGTAATCGGGTTCTTTACGACATTTTCTAATTTGTCTAGGTATGAGGCCACCTTTCTCTTGCTTCCATTGACTCAAAGAATTTGGACAACATTCTAGCATTTACCTCAAATTCAAATCTGCAGTTGAAGCCCATGCATTTTTAACAATGTCCAAACAATCTTCTTCACGAAGCCAACCTAGTTCAAAGCGAATTATTGTCTTATGTCCATTTCCCTTTAATCGAATCTTTGAGGGAGAGATTTGAAGATGGATGGCTCGATGGTCAAAATCAAAGATATCACTATCAAATATTCTAGCCCTTGAAAAAAACTCTCTCCACAAAGAATAAGCTAATCATCGATCTAATCATTCTGCAATAAATTTAACTCCGGAAACCCCATTTGTCCATGTGAGTTTTGGTCCCCCAAAGCCCTAGGTCGCCAAGTTCACAACCTCGAATAACTTGTCAAAAGCCTCTCGTGGAAGGACAGACACAAGAACTACCTCCTTTTTTTCATTCAAAGAGAAGATTTCGTTGGAACCAATAAGTGTGAAATGAATTTTCCAAAGCACTTATGCACAAACAATTTTGCAAATTAAGCTTTTACCCGACATCCTGAATTAATGAACGTTGCAGTTTAGTACAAATGAATCCATTAAAAAATCAACGAAAAAAGAATTTGCAATGACATAAATTAATCATCTTTCCTAATGAGTAACCGTGACTCGGTAAAACAATACCTTATATTTATGAATTAGTCAAAAAATGGAAAATGAGTCCCAAAAAAAAAAAAAAGTTCATGCACTTAACTGGAGGATTTGATATTAAATTAGGGTATTTTACCCCTTTTGATACTCAACTGAATTGGATTTAACAGAACTGGAATAACTTAAGGCATAAACACAAAATAAAAATTGAAATTTGTAAGAATGTGAAAAGCTAGACCTGCAAATGAAGCTTTCAAGACAATAAAATGAAGAATCAAGTAATATAAAATCATATTCACATGTGAAATTGAGAGAGAATTTCGTAAATGATCCAGTGTAAGAGGTATGAACCATGAACTTGCTTTTGATATGTAAGTTCTCTTGTTATCTCGAGTACTTGGGGCTTTCATTTTGTAGATTTTGGTTGAAAGGTTTTGAACGTATTAATTATGGAATTAAGAATTTTAATTAGTTTTGAGGTTTCAAGATTATTATTCTACTTTTTTTATTTTTCAAGGTAGTCGGACTAATTTCCTCAATTAATTACCAATATATAATAGATTAAATTTTGTTCCCAAGTCTGGGCTAAATAAACAAGTTGTATAAGTAATAATAATGAGGGCTTTATTAGTGGGCTGGACTACATGTAGAGATGGATTGAATTTTTTTTAGATGGAAAATTATATAAATACTATTTTTCAGGACCCTTCTAATATTGGGCCTGAGGAGGGGGCCTCACTCGCCTCTGCCCAAAATCGAGCCTGACTTTAGGTCGTGTGCCAATGGTTATTGTGGACCGTCCAATTCAGGATATATCCTTGACAGATGTTTCGAGATGGTCATATTTAGGTTTGTTGGTGGCGACACACGATAATGCTAAGCGGCTGGTGGTGGAGCTGCGTTTGACAATGGTTTGATGGAAGATTTTAGATAGCCTTGATGTGCTTTGAAATTGTTGATTTGTTTGAAGTGGTATTAGTGGTGGTGATAGGGATCTTGATGGCGTAAGTGTGAAATAGGCTAGGGTAGGGATGACGAAAAATCAGGTCATGTACCGCCTCTAGACCTGATTAGTCGTTGGGTGGGGCTTTTACCCGTCGAGCCTGGCTCATACCCGCCGTTGGCCCCATTTTTATTTTTTATTTTCTGGAAAATAAAAAAGCTGTGCCGAAGTTTTAGGTTGAGAAAGAGATAAATGGTTATGGGGTTTGAGGTTTTAGTTTTCATAGTATTAATTCAAATATTGTATTATATTTTATTTTAGAATACAAAAAAAAAAAATCAATAGTAGGCATGTGGTATAGTGGTGGGGGTTCATGTAACAAACTCCCTACTCAAGTTTGAGTCTCATTTTCTCTCATTCTTTCACATATTTAATTCATATTTAAAATTATCAACAAAAAATAATTAGTTTCGAGGGGTTTCATATAACAAATACCCTACCCGAGTTGGAGTCTCATTTTCTCTCTTTTACATCTTTAAAATTCATATTTGAAATTTTCAACAAAAAATAACTAGTTTCAGGGGGGCTTGAAGTACAACCCGCCCCTAGAACCCCATTAATCGGGATGGAGACTAGAGTATCAGGTCCGTCAAGTCAAATTGTCATCCCTAAGGTCGGGTAAAAAGTGATTGTAGACAATTGATTATGTTTTGTAACTCCTTGATTGTGTGATTTGCTACTTAATACGAATTTACGATCCATAAATAGTATGGTAAACGATTGTGACCATGTGTGATTTTGTGACTAATATGTAATTATGTAGAGATAGTAAAAAAAATTGATCTATCCAGAATTCGACTGGCCCTCGACCCTAATTGGGAGAAAAAAAACTTGCCCCACCAACCCGCGGGTCACAGGACGAGTTTTGGCCATCTCAACCTGCCCTAGTAATTATTTGGACAAAATATAGGAAAATGAAGAAAAGAAATTAAACGGGCGGCAGCGTGTACCGCCTAGCCTCGAAATTTGCAGGTCGCGTGGCGAGTTTGAATTTTGCTAGTTTTCGCGAATGGAGCCCGAAAACCTGCCATGTTGCCATCCATATAATCACGACCATAAATTATTTGTCTATTTATGTCATCTAAACAAATAATATCTCAACTCATAGTAGTTCACAAATCATTAAATTAGTAATCATGGGATTTAAAGTCATAAAGAAAAGAAGTAAGAATAATAAGCAAACATCAATTGAAGATCAAAATATAATATTAGCATTAAAGTTCAAAACTAGGTTACATTCATTCGTTGAAACTATTCATTCGTTGAAACTAATCATTTACTCAGAGTTTAGTAAACTTGTTTATAAATAACAAATTCCCCCAAACCACTTTTAACAATTCGCATTTTCTCAAACCACTTTCAACAACACACTTTTTTCAAACCAGTTTTAATCATACTTTTTACCTTGAAAACAACATTTTTTTTTGTTTATAAACGAAGAGAAGTTGCCAAACAAATGTTGGGAAAAGAAAAATATGAGAAGGATTTGGAGTACAACACTAGTTTAAAGGGAAAAATGGAAAAATATGAAAATTTTGTACTAGAATCCGTCTTCTTTTAAACCCTAGATTTCTACATAATCTCCTAAGCCCCTGTTTGTTGATTATTAAAATCAGATTTTTTGTAGATATTGATAAAATTGGATGAAATATGTGGTTGAAAAGTTGTGAACACGTGTAACAAGAGATCACTTTATTTTCTTTCATTTTGGTCCCCAACTTTCTGATTGGCCTGATTTTATACTTTTTTCTTTTTTCAATTTGAGTAGAGAATCTAGAGATGACAACGAGTAGGGTATGAGTCATGTTTGGAAAACACATACCCTATTCACTAGAGATTTATAATATTCATACACTACCCATATACTTACTTAAGAGTGACGGGTTCAATGCTGGTAATGTGCGAGTATAATTTTATACTCATTTAAAACTCATTACGTATTTTAATTTTAATAAAAAAAAATTGGCATTGGGGTGTGTGTGTAATACTTGATCAACAATAATATAAGTATTTAATTGTAATTTTTTCATGAACTTCACATTCAATATACTAATTAACAATCCTTACTCAACATAAAAATATCAAAATGAAGTAAAAGTATAATAACATCCATTGTCCAAAAATAAGTAGACTCCAAATGTAAAAAATAAGCAAATATCAAAGAGTCTACTTGTCCAAAACTATATATTGTTAAAATTTAAATACAATAATTTAAAAAAAAAAAAAAATTAATGGGTATATGGGTCGGGTATGAATTTTCTACAATACACATACCAATGTGGAGTTTCTAATCTACACCTATACCCTACCACAACCCCATTGGGTCAGAAAATTTCCACTCATTTGTGTCAGGTATTCAATGAGTTTTGAGTTTGTAGGTATTATTGTCATCTCCAAATTTGAGCATTAAACTTTCAATTGGGTCTAATTAGTCCTTAGTCAAACTCAATCTTCATTCTTTGATTCGATTCAACTTTTGAATAGTTACAATTTAGCCCTTCATCTATTTTCATATTATTTATTCGTTAAATAATTTATTATTAAATGATATTTTTCACCATCAAATTACATAAAAGATATTATCAATTAAACACCAAAATATGGAATTCATTTTTCCTTTCACACAAATTTCACAATTACAATCAAACACCTTAACTTCCAATTTCTAGAAGCATAAATTTCTATGAATTCAATTATCTGAAATTCATTTTCTTTTCACCCAAAACTCACTATGGCAATCAAATGAACCCTAAGTAACTTAAATGCACATGAAAATCTTTGTAAAATCCAATCAAGTAAAGCAGTGAACAAAAAAAGTCAACTGCCAAATTGAATCAAAATTGCGATTTTGAGATCTTTTGTTTTAATTCATGTGATTTACATTTCAACCATAAATTGTTTGATTTAGGTTTCAATGGTTAAAAACAGCTTGAAACTAAACGAAATTCTTTCGTTGCCAGACGTGGGCAACATTCCTCCAGTGAGGGTGCGCCAAGTGTCTCTGGACATTGGTGCACCCTCACTGGAGGTTGGACAACATAACATTGTCCACGTCTGGCAACGGAGCGGCCTTGTGAAACTAAAACAAGTCATTAACTCTTTTCTTTTATTTTTTTAAGAAAATAAAATAAAAATAGTTATTGTTTGTTTGAATATGCCGGATAGGCGCCGAGACATTGCGGCACTAGTCCTCAAAAAAAAAAAAAAAAAAAAAATCAACTTTTTCAAATATACATTTGGTCCTCCAACTTTGATAATGTCCAAATTATTTGACATCTAGCACTTAGGTCATTCAAGTTTCGAAAGTATTTTAGTTGGTCCCCAAGATTCTAATTTCATCAATTATGGTTCGGTAAACTTTCAGGTATAAAATTTGGTCACCAAAACTAATTGAATTGCCGAATTGAACTTCCAAACCTTCCAATCAAGTCCTTGAACTCCTTGAAAATTATCCAAATTAAGTTACAAACTCTTCTCCAAAAAAAAAAAAAAGAGTTTCAATGTAACGCCCCGAGTTCCGAGAAGCGCGGGAACGTCACTTTTCTAAATTCTTGAATCAACTTTGTTGCTGAAAATGACTAAATATTAAATATCGCATTTATTGAATAAAAGTTTAGCGATAATTCAATAATTCAGATGGAATAAGTAAATTCGTACAAATTTATAAGAATTGAAAATTTTTGATAAAATGAAATAATTATCTCAAAGTTCACGACTTTTAAAAAAATATCAATTTGTAATTTTTCGTCATTGCCCATCACTCGCCACCGTCTCCAAAATCTGCAAAATTGTTTAAACGGGTTGAGCATTTCAAAATTAAATACTCAGTAGACTCATCGCCAATAATTAATCTACAAGATAATTGGAGAAGAAATTATGCAAATAATGTAGTGATATTCTTTTCTTATTCATAGGCATCACATAGTGAACGCAAATGAACACATTCTTTTCTTTTCTTGACTAGCAGATAAGTTATGCTCAGCATAACATAAATTCTTTATCTCAAAAGAGAGATTCTTTTCTCATGCAATTAAGCATAAAATCACACAAATCCACATAACACATGCAATTATAATATAAATCAATTAGTGGGGGCGAGTCTACCTTAAATCCGACGAGTGCAAAGTTGAGCGAGAAATGATTTCAATCTTTCAAATCTCCGTACGCTTCGTCTAACCCATATGTTAAATTAGTCATTAGAAATTTATAGTTTAAAAATGATAATTTACAATTTGAGGACTGAAATTGATTATTTGAAAGTTGATGGACTAAAATGAGTACTTTTGAAAGTTGAGGGACTGAAATGAATATTTTCAAAAGTTGAGTTGAAACTCAAAACGAATATTAAACAATAGGGCTGAAATAATAGATTTTAAAAATGAAGGGCTGATTAAACTCATTTTAAATTTAAGGGCTGAAATTTAAAAGGTTTAAAGCCTAAAGGACCGAATTAAATAAATTTTAGAACTTTAGGGACCCAGTTGCAAATTCTGAAAAAAAAAATCAAACTTTTAAAAATCAGATTTTTTTCCTTTTCTCTCTCTCCATTCTCTTTTCAAAAAAAAAAAAAAAGGTGTAGCCCACACCCTGAGGGCCCGAACCGACCACGCCCAAGGCCATTGGTTCGGGAAGGTAAATCCAGGTTATGCCTCCAAGGAGCCAGGGTGGAAGGACTTATGGTAAGCATGAGAAACGCTCAATAACTCCCGCTTGCCACAAGGCCAATTCCACCTTGCGGGGAATCGAACCAAGCACATAGCTGTGCTGAGCACTTACCACCCATCCCCTTTGCCACTTGGAGATGTGCCCTGGGGGCATTCTCTTTTCAAAAAAAAAAAAAATAGAGAGAGAAAATCGCGATCGGTGACTTCGTGTAAGCTGGTGTCTCGCCGGCGAAATCACCGGCGATGGGTGTGGTGAGTGGTGGTCAAGCTGGGTTCAGGTCATGTGGGTCTTTTGCTGCCTTGTGGTGTGGGATTGGCGAAAAACCGAGGTTAGACCGGGGCTGGAAATTATATTTTCTGATGGTGAATCGACGGCAGAGGTAGGTACTGATCTATTTCTTTGATCTTCGTGGGTTTTTGGGTTTTGATTTGGGTTGGGGTTGGCCGCGATTTGGTGAATGGCAGTGGTTGGTTTGGAGTTGGTGGTTTGCGATGTGGATTTAAATTTGGGTTTTGGTTGTCATTGATGGATGTACATGGTGGTTGGTGATGAACTGATGATGGTGCAGGCGGCACTATGGTGGTGGAGGCAGAGTGGTGTTGCTGCAGTGATGATAGCGATGGCTATTTAACAGATTGGTGGTTTTGATTCTGAAATGGTTCTATGGTGGTGGTTATGGCAGTGATTCGTTGGTGGTGATGAGTAGAAATTGTGGTTTAGGTGGTGAATTGATGTATATTGGTTTGTGGTATTGCAGTGATTGTGGTGTTGGGGAGCAGTGAACTGGTGTTCGACGATTGTGGTGGTGGTGTGGTCTGCGTGTGGGGGTGGCTGTGACGGTTAAGTGGTTGGGCACTGGTGACTGAGGTGGTGATTGGCTTGCGGTGGTTGCAGGCTAT
This sequence comes from Ligustrum vulgare, assembly GCA_963555705.1. Classification (NCBI taxonomy): domain Eukaryota; kingdom Viridiplantae; phylum Streptophyta; class Magnoliopsida; order Lamiales; family Oleaceae; genus Ligustrum; species Ligustrum vulgare. Next base: position 84,215,587 of record OY743168.1, read on the forward strand.
CAGAATTGTTTGTGTATTGTGGTGACTTCGGCTGATTGAAATGGATTGATTAAATCTGAAATGGAGGTGGCTGCGGAGCCATGACAGTGGAATTGTGGTTTAGAGTTCAAATTTGAGCAGAGGCAGTTTGGGGGAAGCTGAAATGGATGTAATTGGGATTTTGCAGTTAGCTTTTGATAATGGCCGTGATTGAGGCTGAATTTATATTTGAAATAGAGGTGATTACTGATGAAATGATGGAGGAGAAGGAAAAAGGGAAATTGATCAGTGGACAACATCATAATTTGGAGGAATCTTTGATGGATTAATTTAGTGGAAATTATCATAATTTGGTTGATATGGGATGGTGGTTGCTTAGTGTAAAGATAGGATGATTGATTAGATTATTGTGGGAAATGGAAAGAAAATCTGATGAGGGAATTTGCCGAGAGATTTATGGTTGATTGAGGAGTGATCATGGTTGTGTCCATATAGGGAAATGGTAAGAGATGGTAGGTTGGAGCTGATCTTGATGATTGAGGAAGGAATTATGGAAATTTAGAATCAACCAAATTGAAGGGAAAACGTTTGAAGAAGAAATAGAAAGAAATGGTGTTAAATTGAATTGGTTATTTGAAATGGAATAAGGGAGGATTTATGTATTGAAATTAAAATGGGGCGAGATAATAGAGTTGGAAACTTTGAACTAGAAAACGATAAATTGGATCCAAAATAAATAGAAATTGTGCTTGTATGATTGACAATAATATTTGGGCTAAAATAGTTTGGATTTAAAATAAATTTAAAATTTGGACTTGAAATAATTTGAATTTAATTTATTGAAAATTGGACTTTCAAAAATAAAATAATGGACTTGGGACATCATTTAGTAAAATTTGGAATTTGACTAATATTTAATTCAAAATAAATTTAATTTCACTTAAAATAGCTAGACGAAAATGTGTTTCAAAATAAATAGACAAAGTCGTAGCGACACATTTTAAATAATATTTAAATAAGTCACGAACAAATTCTCGGTCGCTACATTCAAACTCTTCATTTTAATTGATTCAACTATAAATTGGAATTTTTACCTAAATAAAACGAAATATACACTCATATGAGTAAATACGTCCAAATAATTACTGTTAATTATATTTTAAAATAGATAAACGTATAAAACACTTTTATCACTTTTCAACCTTGAAAGGGAAGGATAGATAGAGGAAAATTGATTTTTTCTCCCTTTAATCCTTTCCTGTTACAATTTTTAGTTCCAGCAAACACACATTGGAAAAGGAAGTCATTTTCCCTGAAAATAATAAAATTGATTATCCGTAAACTTATTTATAAACAACAAATTTTTTCAAACAATTTTTTAACCTCACATATTTCCCTAAACTACTTTTTAACTACATAATTTATCACAAAAGTCGCAAGAATCACATTATTTGTTTATAAATAAAATACTTTTACCAAACAGAGGCTAAGAATTTCTTGTAGAATTAATGAATTTTACCCAACATAATGGCCTCCTGTTTGGTTTATAAATTTATAATTTTGAGATAAAAAGTAATAGTTGAAAATTGAAGAGAAAAAATACGTTTGATTAAAAAGTGATTTAAAAAATTATGTAATTTACAAACATGTTTATAAACCGTTTATTCTTAGTAATACAAAATTCTTTCTATTTCTTTGTTTGACTTTGGAGTCATGCTACTTGTACATATAAGTTAATAAATGACCGGTCTTTATTAAGACAAGCAAAGCCAGCAAACAAAACTACTTGCGCAAAGGAGTGTGTGCATCGTGCAGCATAAATAGGAACTAATGGTACTATGTTACATCATAGACCAAACACTAATCCGTGTCACTATTTTCTCAAAATACAATTGACTAAATATACACTAGAAAGACACTGCTCCATGCTCCATCATATGCACTCATGTATAGTGTATATATATAGCGCATGTTTGGTATGGCTAAAGTATCCTCAGCGCCAGAGTCTGACTTGCTTCTCCTCTCCCCTAGTATATTGCCAGAGGGGGGGGGGGGGGGGGGGGGGGGTTGGGGATAAAGATACTTGACCTTATGAAAAATCTGCTTCTCATCATCTTAACCCATGGTTGACAATAAAAAGGGAATATTAGCAACAATCTGATAATCATCGTCATCATCATCGTCTTCTTCATCCACATCATTGTCTTGTTGATTTTGATTTTCACTCTCACCGTCTTTTGTCCCCAACTGATGTTGTTGCTGTGATGGCGGTGGTGGAGGATGCTGATGTTGTTGTTGGCCCATCATTTCAAATAAAATGCGCATATTGTAACTAGAATTTTCTGAAGTGTGTTCACTTTTAGACTTCTTTGCATAGATTGACTCGGGCAAGTTGAAATACGGACAAGTTTTCGAATCCTGAGGCCGCCTCTTGTTGCTATCTTTCACTCTCTTGTAATACTTGTTTATATTCTCCCATTTCTCTTTACACCTCTTTGCACTTCTATCGTAACCAAGCTTCTTCATGGCAGAAGAAATTTCCTCCCACAACGGCCCTTTCAGCCCATTATCATTATATTTCAAATCAAGATCAGTTCTAAGCATAATCAAAGCTTCAACTTCTGTTTTTGGCCACCGTGAAGAACTAGTCAGCATAGTATTCTCACCGACGCTGTTCTCTTGTTTATCTGTATGATTTGAAATCTTCCCAACACCATTTTCTTGTTTGTCAATGCGCTTCTCAAATTCATTGTCACGTGCGTCCGAATCTTTTTCAAATATTGGAAAAAGGATATCCGGAATTTGCAGAGTCGTTGAATACTGCGAGATCGTTTGCAAAAATGCAAGCACGGCTGCGTCCTTTGCAGCAGAAACCGCTCGTTCTTGGGCTAACAAATCTTGTTCTCTCTTAATTCTAGCCATTTCTTGAACCTTCCATGCTTCTTCTCTTACTATCCTATCCTTCTCATATTTCTCTATCGATTCTAAGAACTTGTTCTGTAACTCCTCTTGCTTCTTCAAAACATCCTTCATTAATCTCTCAAAATATGCTGCAAACTTCCTCTTTCCCTCAACACTTCCTTCAGATCTCTCATCCGAGGAGGATGTAGAGGTGGACATGAATTCAGCATCAGGATCTTGATTCGAACAAGGTATCCTAAAATCTTGAGAAGCATTTACGGGATTTACCCTCAATGGTGCAACTGCTGTTGTTTCAGTCAGGTACGTTTGGACTTGGTTCAAGGGAGTCGACGGAACTGAGAGTTGATTATCAAAAACCTCTAGTAACTCGAAGAATCTATAGTTTTTCCCATTTTGCCGACTGGACCTGTCTTCTTTCGTTCTCTTGTGGTACTTATAGATGTTCTCGAATTTCTCTTTGCATTTCTTGGCACTTCTATTGTATCCTAGCTCACCTAATTTCCTGAATATAAAGCACATAATAAAATCCCCTGTCTGTCCTATTCCGGCTTTTGATTTAAGAATTTCATATAAGAACAGAACAATGTCATTCAGGACAAAGCATAGCAAACACATTAAAACAAAAACATCAACTTCAATCCACAAGGAATGAATTGGTGTAAATTACAATAATCAAAGTTATTAGGATAAAACTAAAAGAATTGCATGAATCTGTTTTTATGAAAACAAAAGAAATAACAGAATTTAATAAATTGTTACAGCAAGTGAAGTTAACCAAAATTAACACATTTTATACTGATCTGGATGATAAAGAATCAACTATCAAATATACTCCGAAAAGTAGAACAGTGGGGAGGGAGTAAAATGGAAAGGATACCTAGAAACTTCATCCCAGAGAGGAGCTTTAAGAATGGAATCACGAAATGCTCGGTCCACATCGGATCTTATCTTTAACAAAGCCAAACTCTCCTCACGAGGCCACCGATTGCCAGGTGAATTCCGGTCGAAATCTTCACCACCGTTGCCACTGCCACCCTCATTTCTATGTTCCACAGCCACCCCATGTGTGGCTGTTCCACTGCTTGTACCACTACCGTCAGCACAGTCAACACCAGAATTTTCCAAGAAAACTGAACAATCCAGCATGACTTCACTTCACCTGGTAAACTCAAAATCTTCTGAGGAAAACAAGGTAAAATAAAATAGTCTTCCCCCCTAAATTTTTAGACCACAATGAAGGCTTAACAGTTATGGTAAAAATAAAAAATCCTGGCATATATTCTTCTTCAGGGTTGGTTTGAATTCCTAGGTTTCATTTTTTCACTGACGAAATCACCTTTTTTCTGGAATTTTGCTTCTCTTTCCCAAAATGGGTTAAAGAAGAAAAGAAAAAGGAACGGTGAATTGTAGGGTTTCTTTTAGGTGAGGATAAAGAAAATTGTGGACAAAGTTCAATTGTAAATTTGTAATACGATAAATATTAGCCCTCGTTTGAGTTGAGCATATATGAAGAAAATTGTTAACTGTAAAAACAAAATTTACAAACAAATGTTCAAATAATGACATGACTATTAATGTATTTCATGATGGATGATTCATGTAATATATTAGCATGTGTTCAGGTCAATGCCAAAAATTTGTTTATAAACATATTTATAAACAACACAATTTCTCAAATCACTTTTTAACCACATATTTTTCTCTCTATAATTTTCAACCATTACGTTTTACCTCAAAATCATAAATAAACAAGTTTATAAACCAACCAGCGTTACCAAACGGAGCAAAGTCAACGAATTTGTCATCTACTCTGTTTATAAGCATGTTTGTACGCTAGTTTATACATGTAGCAAAACTAACATTGATTTTAGAAAAATGCTTGGTTAAAACTTAAAAATGAGAAATTCTTTGAATTTATATGTAAGATATTTTATTAATAAAATGTATGGTTAAAAATGAGGTGATAAATAATTAGCTCAAACTCAAACATAGGCTTAGTGACATCCAACAAATTATTGGCCAAGAAAATGTAAAATTTGAAATTCTCTATTCTTTCACATATCTTGTGGTCTTGAGTTGGGGTGGACATGATTCAGTTTGATTTTCATTCGGAGTGGCTCTCGTTTGCACTTCAACACTTTAGTCATGACTCATTGTGGGTAAAATATATTGGATGCGAGAAATATGTGTGTAAAAGAGAGAAATGAGAGTGAGATTATGAGTATGTTGTGTAATGTATTGAATTACTAACATCTTTCATTGTGGTATTTGTAATATATTTAGGCTTTGTTCGGCAACTAGAGTAGATTATAAATTTGGTTTATTTGTGTTTTTCTAATAAAATGTGTGGTTGAAAAGTGGAGAGAAACAATTTGTGTGGTTAAAAAGTTGTTTGAAAAATTATGTAGTTTATAAATTGGTTTATAAATCAAGTTAAACCACTCGCCGAACATAGGCTTGTAGAAGGCTTGTTTTCTAAGTTTGTGACACGTGTTACTCTTAACACGTAGTAGAACTCCAACTCTTCATGAGATAAACCATTTTTTTTTAATAATAAGCATTACCTTTCATTAAAGGATTGCAGTTGTCGCCATAGAGTAGCTCTCCCCATTAAAGGCGTTATCACATCAAGCTGTCTCTTGTAGATGAGTTACATCTCCCTGACACCTGAGTCGTCTTGTCATCTTGCCGGAGTATGGACTCTGGTTGATGTCAGTCCAATATGATGAGTCCGACTTATAAGAGTAGGCAGTTTGACACTTACATGTGTTCAAGGTCCTGACATATATCTGAAATGATGACTCCTATATATATGAGTCTGCTAAGTGGAGTTCAGATTTGCGGCTTCGGATTGATGATTGGATGCTTGCAGGGTCCTATAGTATGACGTATCATGTCCTTTTAGACATAACCATGACAATATTCATAACATTTACATATTATAACGCTTATCTCAAACAATTTTGTTGCGTTCTTATTTACAAGTTAACATAAATTGTTACCGATTATGGTTTATCTACAAGAAAATTTATAAGATAGAGCAAAAAGACTTATTTTTCCATTATATTTTATTTTAAAATAAGCAAAGCAAATAATAATGAGAAAATACGATTAAATATTTGTCCCTCATTATAGAGCACATTAACAATATTTTTGAACGAAAATCATGAATGAAGATTTTCTGATCAATGAAATGTTAAGAATAAAATTGTGTTAGAGAAAAATTTAAAGATATAAGTGCGATAAAGAATAAAGGTCAATGATATTTAATGTAATTAGAATGTGGCATATAATAACTAAGGTCAAGTTTTCTTTACTGTTTTGACATCGTTTTCTGTTTTTATTTTCGAAAACACTAAAAGTACGTTCTCTTTACCATTTTCGAAAATGCATTTTTGAAAAAAAAAAAAAAAAAAAAACAATTGTACACAAAATGCAAAATATCCAAAACCTCGTTTTGAAGGTTTTAAGTGTATTTCAAAAAAAAAAATGTTCAAAACGCGAAAAAAAGCATTTTGGGATTTTTTTTTTTTTTTTAAAAAAAAATTATCCTATCTTGGAACTAAGCCTTAAATAAAGTTTTTTTTTTTTTTTTTTTAGAATTATCATAGCTTGGAACTAATCATAAATAAAGTTTTTTTTTTTTTTTTTTTTTTTTGAGAATTATCCAAACTTAAAATTAAGCCTAAAATAAAGATTTATTGAATTCAATATCAACATTACAAAAAAATTTAAGTGGAAATTCTTGTTGTTATATTTCAAAAAATACCTTGATAAATGGACTCTGGTGGTTTTAAAAGAACTTGCATTTTCTGAATTTTAATAGAACCAGAGCTTCCTCAAATCTTAAACCTGACTAAGCTGTGTTAATTAGACTTTTAGTGCTCACATTAGTGTGTTGCAGGTAACCAAGGTTTAAGTGTATTATGAAAGGAAATTTGAGTTTGAGTCAATAGTATTCTGCAAGCAAATTAATAAAAATAATTTAAGTAGTATTCTGCAAAATTTCAAACAGAACGTGTTTTCCAGCTTTTCATTTTCAAAAATAATTTTCAGAAATGACAAACCAAACGCGTTTTCAGTAAATTTGAAAAAAAAAAAAAAAAACAGGAAATATAAAACATTTTTAAAAATGAAAATACAAAATAAAATACAAACAGAACGCCACATAAGCCTTTTAGTTTTACTCAAATAACGGTAACATTTTTATAGTGTATCAAATATCAAAATGGGGATTCAAGGTGATCAAAATGGCTATAATCGAGTGCCCCATTGGCATCAGGGGCGGAGCACATTAAGGCCCAGCGTGGTCTATGGACCGCGCTGAACTTTGGCCGTCCAACCCAAGCCCAATATATATATATATATATATATATATATATATATATATATATATATATATATATATATATTTTTTTTTTTTTTTGGCCCAAACTCACTCTTTCAGTCTTTCTTGCAGGCTTGCAGCTACAGCTCACCACCCAACCACTCCCGTCACTCCCCGTCATTTCACTTCAGCAAGAAGACAGCAACTCAGTTATTCTGCAGGCTACAGAGACTACACTCCATTTTCACGCCCTATATCCATTCGTCCAGAAGAAAGAACCAGACGGCGCGGCGATTGGCGATTGAAGAAGACGAAGGGAGAGGGAGTCCCCTGCTGGGCGACTGAAGAAGACGAAGGCCGAAGGGAGTCCCCTGCTATGCCGCTGCTGGGCGACTGAAGGAGACGAAGGGAGTCCCCTGCTGGCTGCTGCTAGGCGACTGAAGAAGACGAAGTGTGAAGAAGTCCTCCACAGGCTGCAACTCCGCCTCCGCTGGAGCCTGGACGCCTCATGCCTCACGCCTGGATGTTACCTCTGTCGACGGGGAGTGACGACGACTGCTTTGCAAGCTTCAGCCTTCAGAGCTCGAGGTTGAAGCCTGAAGGTTAGCTCTTGTGTTGTACCTCCGCCCCAGCTCAGTGACCCTGTGGCTGTGTCCCTATCTGAAAATCTGAATGTGAAATGCTCATTTGACGTTAAAATGAATGATATTATGTTATGTCATATGTGAATGAATAAAGTATGTGATTAATAACTTAATTGATTTTTGAATGACTTATTTAATTAATAACAATTTGCAACACTTTTTTTTTTTTTTTTTTTTTTTGAACAACTTTTTTAATTTTTGAATTGTGACACAATATCTTGGACTAATGGACTTGTTTGGATTTTTATCTTGAAATTAGATTTCAAAATATTGATTATTGGATGGTATTTTGGGGGTATTGAAAATAATATTGATTTGACATTTGGGGGTATTTTTAATATATTTGATTAACTTTGTTTAAATTTTCGTAATTTAAGATTTGTGGTTTGTAAATTGTAATTGTTATTTGTTGAGTTTGTTTAATTTGAAAGTTGTGATTTGTAGGAAAAAATCACGTCTACTTTAGATAGATTTTTTAAAAGAAAGTTTCCAGTTGTTGAAAATGTTGATGAGGGGACTTCAAATAGAGTGGATGTTGATGTTACACAACTTCCCACCGGTCATGGAAATAGAGTGGATATTGATCTTGCACAACTTCCAACTGATCCTGGATTAAGAATTCCAATTTCAAATTATAATATTAATATTCGTGATCAAGTTCGAAGAGCGTATTTGCAAAAGGGTGCTTGTCAACGTTCGGATCATGTATTCCCAAAATGAAAGTTCGGAACATCCCAATTTAGACGATTCCAATCTTCCTGGTTCAAAGAATTTGGTAATTGGTTGGAGTACAGTATAGCAAAAGATGCCGCTTATTGTTTGTACTGTTATCTTTTCAAATCAAGTCATGGTAATCAAGGAGGAGGTGAATCTTTTGTCAGTGAAGGGTTCACGTATTGAAAAAATAAAGAAAGATTTCGACTTCATACGGGTAAACATGATAGCGAACATAATAAAGCTCGAATGAGTTGTGAAGCATTGATGAATCAAGATCAACACATTCATTTGGTTTTGCATAAGTAGTCAACACAAGCACGTAGTGATTATCGTATTCGTCTTGAGGCATCAATTGATTGTATTAGATTTTTGTTGCCTCAAGGGTTATCATTTTGGGGTCATGATGAATCTGAAGGTTTTCTCAATCCAGGTAACTTCCTAGTTCAATTGCAATTTCTTGCTGATCATAATGATGATATTAAAGCTGTGGTATTGGGAAATGCTCCTAAAAATTGTAAATTAACATCTCTTGATATTCAGAAGGATATAGTGAGTGCTTGTGCTGTTCAAACGATTAATGTTATTATCAAAGATGTTGGAGATTCATTGTTCTCTATTCTTGTTGATGAATCTCGTGATGTATCAGTAAAGGAGCAAATGTCAGTAGTCCTACGTTATGTGGACAGTAGTGGACATGTGAATGAGCGTTTGATAGGGGTTGAGCATGTTAGTAGTACTACAGCTATATCACTTAAAACTGCAATTGATATGCTATTTTCTAGACATAATTTGAGCATAACTAGGTTGAGAGGACAGGGTTATGATTGGTCAAGTAATATGCAAGGTAAGTTCAATGGTCTGAAAGCACTCATTTTGAAGGAGAACTCATATGCTTTTTACATACATTGTTTTGCTCATCAACTTCAGCTAGCTCTTGTAGTTGTAGCAAAGAAGAATATTCCAATTTCTAATTTCTTTCGAGTGGTTGGTGATGTTGTAAATGTGATTGGAGCATCTTGCAAACGTTCTGATCTGCTTAGAGAGAAACATTAAGACTTTATCGTTGAAGCATTGGAGAGAGGCGGTGTTTTAAGTGGACGGGGACTTAATCAAGAAACTACTCTTCAGCGTTCTGGTGATACACGTTGGGGTCACATTATAATTCTTTGATCAGTTTGCTTTCAATGTTCTCTGCTGTTGGTGATGTACTTGAATTTATTTCAAAAGACGAATCTTGTTCTGGTGATCAAAAAAGTGAGGCATTTAATTTATTGGAGTCGATACATTTGTTTAATTTTGCATTTAATCTACACTTGATGAAAAAAGTCTTAGGAGTTTCGAATGAGTTGTCAAAGGCATTACAATTGAAAGATCAAGATATTGTGAATGCAATGGGATTGGTGAAAATATGCAAACAACGACTCCAATTGATGAGAGACAACGGGTGGGATTTGTTTTTGGAAGAAGTTCATTCTTTTTGTCAGCGATATCACCTTGATGTTCCCAATATGGATGATGTGTTTATACGCAGTGCACCTCGTGGTCGTCCTCAACGTAATCCACCACCAGAAGTGACAAATTTACATCATTACTGTGTAGATTTATTCTACGCTATCATTGATTTGCAACTTCAGGAGTTGAATGATCGTTTCTCAGAGGTAATACAGAGTTACTCCTTTGTGTAGCTTGTTTATGTCCACAAAATTCATTCTATGATTTCGATAAGAAAAGATTGATTCAACTTGCGGAGTTTTACAAAGAAGATTTTTCAAGATTTGATCTTCTCACACTTGATGATCAACTTGAAACTTATATTTTTGATATGCGCTCTAACATCGCATTTCAAGAATTGAAAAGCCTTGGTGATCTTGCAGAGAAGTTAGTAATGACAAATAAAAATAAGGTATATTCATTGGTTTATAAGCTTTTGACTTTGGCTCTTATTTTACCGGTTGCTACAGCTACTGTTGAAAGAGTATTTTCTACAATGAGCATTGTGAAGAATAGATTGCGCAATCGAATGGGTGGTGAGTGGATGAATGATAGCCTTGTTGTTTATGTAAAGAAAGATATATCTTTGAAGATTGATAATGAAGCTATTGTACAACGATTTCAAAGTATGAAAACACGCAAGGAACGAATTTAAGGTACTACATTTGAGTTGAGATTTATTTATTTGTTATTTGTGAAATTAAGTTTTCTTTATTTCATATAATTTTTCTAGAAAAAAAATTTTCGGGGGCAGCGACCCCCGTCCCCCCCCCCTCTCAACCTCATTTAATTTTCGCCCTCGCTGACTTCAAATCCTGGCTCCGCCCTTGATTGGCATTGTCCATTCGTGTCCCCACCTCCCTCCCCTCCTTTCCCTTCGCTCCCCTATAATCCCCCTTGTACTATAAATAATAATAATAATTTATATCTATATTTACTACATATATAGGAAGGATAGTTGGCAAGTGTGAATGTAAAATATATAAAATTGGTTTACAAGTGTGAATGCAAATAAGGATAGATGAAAAATGTGAATGCAGATGGGCCTACTCGCGAACCGGCCCATTTCGGCTCATGATAACGAGCCAAAGCTCGTGAGAGGCTCGTTCTCACGAGCCGGACGGCCCGTTTGGCCTTAAATTTTTTTTTTTTTATATATATATACCTATAAATATACCCAAACCAATCCCAATTCTCTCAAGTCTCAAGTCTCAAATCTCAATTGCAAATCTTCTACTTCTAGTTATATTCTAATTTGTAGTGCTATAATTTTTCTTTTTCATATACAATATTATATCAAATTCCATATTTCATCTTCATCTCCAATTCCAAATTTCCAAATCCGTTATTTCTAATGGGATACTCACAATTTCATGATTATTCTTCTAGCCAATTTGTTGATGATTTTTTCGGCCTCAACGATATTCCAATTCCCGACAATTTAGCAGATTTGGAAAATGAGATCGAAGATATAGATACTAGAACTCCTCTTAATTTGGATAACATTGTTGATGAAGATGTTGCTATTACATATGGATCCGGCTCCGCTAGTACGACGGCAGGCTCCAGCAGAAATCCAAAAAGGACGAAAAAATCGAACTGCTGGAATTTTTTTGATTTGATTCAAACAACGATCAAAGACGCTAATGAGAATACAGTTTAAAGCACAATATAAAACTTACGGAGGACTTTCTCTTGGAAGAAGGGTGGGGGCATAACATACCTCAACCGACATTGTAAAGCATGTCGAAAGCCAAGCTCGATTGAAGCAAACCAATCAACTCTACAGTTTGATCAATCGAGTCTAACCAATTGGGTCTTCAACCAAGAACTAGCGCGTCGAGAAAGGATGGTCATGTTCGTATCGAGTGGTAAGTTCCCGCTTTCAATTGTAGAAAGTTCACAATTCACAAAATTCATTCAAAAGTATCTCCAACCCAATTACAAACCTGTTTCTAGAAATACTTTACGAGTTGATTGCATTAATAAATATTTCGAGAGAAAACTAAATTTTATAGATGCTTTAAATAAATATAATGGTAACGTATCATTTAATTCGGACTTGTGGATTGGTAATAATCATAGAGGTTACGTAGCTGTTACTTGTCATTACATTGATGATACTTAGTTAATGAACAAAAGAATTATGACATTTAAAGTTATTGATTACCCACATAATGCAACAAATATTTTCAATGTACTACTTGCAATTCTTAGAGAAATTAACTGTGATAGTAAAGTTCGTAGTTTTACACTAGACAATGCTCATGTTAATAAAGTGGTGATAGATAGATTAGCTAACCACATGAATCCTGAATTTGATGGAGTCTTGTTTCATGTTCGTTATGTGTATCACATTTTTAATTTAATAGTTCAAGATGGTCTTAAGCATATAGAAAATCAATTGAAAAAAAAGTAGGTGTGCTTGCAATTTCATTATGATAACACCTTCTAAAAAATAAGCTTTTGATGCACATTGTGCAGAAAATGGTATGTCAGCCCGATCATTTATTACAGATGTAGGATATAGATGGAACTCAACTTATTTAATGATTAAACATTGTCAAGGTTACGAGAATTTAATATGTAAATATTATAACGGTCGGCACTCACATGGCCCAAGTTTTTATTTGGGGGCTGATGATTGGGAACTTATTTTTCATGTTAAAACTTTTTTGAAACCATTTTACGATGCTACAAATGAATTATCTGGTGTTTATTATCCCAATAGTCCTTTAGTGTTGAAACATTTTTATTGCATTACTAATAATTTTAACAAGTACAAAACATTTCCTATTTTTAAGCAAATAATTTCAGCAATGGAGACTAAGTTTAGAAAATATGGGGAATATGTACCCATTTTATTTCCATTAGCAATGATTATGAACCCTAGAATAAATTTAGATGAAACTAAACACACCATAAATGTAATATCAAAAAAATTAAAGTTTGGGACCCCCTTGATGTGTACAGATTTAGAAAAATGTTTATGTCAAATGTACGAGCACAATGCCTAAAAGTCAGGCAAAAATGTTAGAAGAACTGCTCATACCAGTAATGTGATACAAAATGAAGACAGTGATTTACTTTCCTACCTTACGACTATGAAGGGAACTTCTAGTACACATGCCAGTGGTTCTAGTTCTTCTAGTACATATAATAGTTCAGATGAAATTCCAAGCAAGTTAACTAGGTATTTTTCACATGACCTTCTTAGCATGTTAGACGAGGACTAGAGAAATAATTTTGACATTCTTAAGTGGTGGAGACTAAACGAGCGTCAATACCCAGTTATTTCTATTATTGCACGAGATCTACCAGCACATCCGGTATCAATTGTAGCATCAGAGGCTGCTTTTAGTGCAGGTGGAAGAGTGTTATCTGAATATAAGTCAAGGCTTAAAGAAGACATACTGGATGCCTTAATGTGCTTAAATGATTGGTTGCGGAGAAAATGTTACAAAACAGGATAAGTGAAATTCTGGCAGAGGAATTCGGAGAATAATCGTATTGGTGAGTAAATTATTTTGTATTATTAATTATTATCCTTACAATTATGCTATAAATAATATATACTTTTTTCTTTTTCTATATTTTTAATTCTTTCTTTCAAATAAAAAAATTGTACACGTAACATTTTGTTCGTGTACAATTTTAACTCCGCCTACAAGAAATTAATTGTAGTCGGTCCCAAGCACGAATTAAAGGAGGAGAGTTTATTTAAGTTTTTATATTTTCAGTTATTCCAGTTGTTACCCATTTGGAAAAAAAAACCCGAGCCGACCCGTCCGGACTCGTCCAACTCGTTCCCACACGAGCCGGCCCTTTTTCGGCCCGGCTCGTGGGCTAGGATGAGCAATGGTCAACACAGGCCGAGCCGGCCCGACTCAGCCCGTTTGACATCACTAATGGAAACGTTATTAAATTTCTTCACCAATGGTAACAACCAATAAAAATGTAGATTAGATCCAAGGGTTGAATCTGTTAATAAACATTAGGATTAATGGAAATGGTATTAGTTGACCACATTTAGATAATGCAAATGGTATTAGTTTATTTATCCATTTTATATAATCATGGCTAATTAATATGTAGTTAACATTACTTTTTATTGCGAAATTATAATGAATCTCACGATTCTGTTGTTTTTTTTATTTTATCTTATTTTAGGTCATGGAAGGTGATGATAATATATTTGTTCCTCAAGTGAATGTTGCTGCAATTCCTAAAATTGGACAACAATTTCAAACATTAGATGATGCGTTCAAGTTTTGCAATGACTATGCAAAATTAGGGGGTTTTAGTACTCGAATGGCCAACAGTAGGAAGAATAAGGATAAAGATGAGGTGATTTGGAAAATGCATGTTTTCCTGAAGGAAGGTGCTACAGATAAAACATGGAAAATGAAGCTAAAAAATGTTGTGTCGCGAGCAGGGGAAAGAAAGCGGTGACATACAAGATGTGGGTATGGTGCCAGACTGACCGTTGTGAAACACCAAATAGAAAAGTTTTGGGTTATTAGTCATTTTGTGGAGGAGCATAATCACACACTAGCTACACTAGCAATACGCATTTATTACGATCACATCGAACTGTGTCAGCAACAAAAAAAGCCCTAACTGAGCAATTTTCACAAGCTAATATACCAACATGTCAACAAATTTGCATTATGAAAATTGATTCAGGTAGACCATCATCGGTTGGCTATCTTGAACGAGATATCAGGAATCATCAAAGGGATATTCGACATGAGTCCATAGGGCATGATACCGAGTCGTTGGTTCTGCATTTTGCACTAGAGAAGCAGAGGAACCAAAACCTCTATTACGTATATGAGACGGACGACGATGGGGTTTTCACTCGTTGTTTTTGGGCAGATTCCTAGTCGCGGAGTTCTTATGTACATTTTGGAGATGTTGTAGTGTTCGACATGACATACAACAAAAACAAGTACTCATTGATTTTTGCACCATTTGTCGGAGTTAATCATCATCGACAATGTACTTTAACACTAGCAAGGGCCCTGAAATTCCTCATATTAAACTGATGACAAATTTTTATGACTCCCCTTTAAGTCCTTTTTAGTTTGTTTCATGATTAATTTTCGGAAAAATAATCTATAGAAGGCATAAGATTAAGAAAACAAAAACGAATTTCTAGCAGATGAACACGCTAAAGGAAACCTAAGCGGTTGAAAAATAACATCTCTAAGGATACTTAAGTGTCAAATTGATGCCATCAAAATCATTAGAAGGCAGAAAATAAATATGCATTGTGAAGTTTACATCCATAATCTCGATTGAAAGTAAATATGTATTGTGAAGTTTACATCCATAATCTCGATTGAAAGTAAATATGTATTTTGAAGTTTACATCCATAATCTCGATTGAAACTTTCATTGGTTTCATTCTTTTCCAAATACAGACATGGAGAACAACATAAATAATTACCAAAAATGAAGTTTTACTAGAATAACAAATGGGATTCAAGAAGTGCATTCTCAGACCGTATCGAAAACTAATAAACAGGCATGAGAGCATTGTTGATGAGAATCCAGGGAGTCATTCGAGTCAATGTCAAACAGGTCAACCATTTATCAGAATACCGGTGGGGCCCATGACAAGATCCAAGGCTAAAGAGGTCCAAGAGTTAATGGCGGGACTCATTTTCAAGATCAAAAATCAAGTCCACATGGGAGAGAGCAAGATCGAGGTCAATTGCCTAAGTTTTGAAGTTCAGGACATTTCGGTCGACCGAAATGTCCTCCGGTCGACCGAAACTCTGCAAGATTTTGAGGCATAGCTTCAGGCAGGATCGGCCGACCTTTGTACAACCGAAACTGCCAATTCGGTCGACCGAAAGTCCCCAGAATAGAATAGCGGGGTTTTTTGTGCAATTTTGCGAACTTTCTTTTCTTTCAATTTGTATATCTTCTTGTAAAGCCTCAAACCCTAGTTAGTTTTTGGAACATTGAAGAGCACTCCTTGAGAGTTTGAGAGGTAAAAATCATTTCTTTATCTTGTAACATTTTCTTGGAATTTATTTCAACTTATATATTGAGGGTTTGTTCTTGTGTATTTGTTGATATTTATTCCACAAGTCTTGGTATTTGTCTTAATCTCTCCATTGGGCTAGGGTTAACTTTCCTTAGAATTTTGGTTAGGTTAAACTTGGGTCAAGATTTCTCATTTATTACCTATTTTAGCTTTCTTGGGTTGATACATTATTGTTGTGGGAATTTTTGGTTTAATCACCAAAGGGGTTCGCATCATTTGGTATCAGAGCTTGGCTCTAAAATTGGTAATCCTATCTTTACATTTATTGTTGTTGTTCTTGATAGTCAAAAAAAAAAAAAAAAAAACGAAAATTACAAAAAAAAATTGGGGGAAATTAGTTGCCCATGAATATTTCATGATTCCTACATAGTGGGCATTGTTGTTATCATCAATTTGAAAGTTTCTTGGGGATACATTTGAACAAACACTTGAAAATTCCAAACTATTCAAGTTGCATCCTAAGTGTTTGAAAAAATGTTTCAAAGAGTGTTTCCATATTGAATCCTACATTTCAATTACCAAACACATTCCTATTTGAATTCCTTGTGTCTTACATCGAGTTATTGTGTCTATACCCTTGAAAATCATTGATCAATTTCAAATCCTTACTTCCTTGTATAATGGCAAGCAACTAAATTCTACTTGCTATTGTGTCAATCCTTCCCTTTGCTTCCTTTGTTATTTGTGGAAATTGTGCTACACAAGAGTTGAATTCTCAATTTAGTTGAATTACGTTCCTTGGAAAGTTTGGGTAAGAAAGTGAGGAGTGGTAAAAGGCAAGAGTGGTGAGCTCATTAGAGGGAAAAAGCCTAATTGAGTGAAACACGAGTGAAAAATATTTTGTGAGGACACTTGCACACTTACACTCCATGGCTAATGCACATACTTCCAGTGGACAAGATTCTAATGCACAAACTCAAGAGTTGAGGGATATGATACAAGCTCTCACGGTTACTATGGCGGACATGGGGGGAACGTTGGAGGGTAGATTAGCAAGGTTGGAGACTAGGAGGGAAGTTCCACCTCCAAGGGATGATAATGTTAGGAGGGGTGATAGGAGAAGGCCTAGAGATGAGTATGAGGATGATGATGTTGATGATGATGAATTGGAGAGTGAAGTGGGTAGTGACCAAAATTGGAACATGGGTAGGAATAGAGGAGGTAGGAATGTGAGGGGAGTAGGTCGAGGACATGGAAGGAACCCTAGGGGTAGGGATGGAGTGGATGGTAATCTTGGTAGTATTAAGATGAAAATTCCTTCTTTCCATGGGAAGAGTGATCCGGATGCCTATTTAGAATGGGAGAGGAAGATGGAATTGATTTTTGAATGTCATAGGTACTCCGAGGATAAAAAGGTTAAGTTAGCGGTAGTAGAGTTTACCGACTATGCCTTAGCTTCGTGGGATAATTTATTACTCACTAGGAGAAGGAATTTCGAGGGTAGTGTGGATACTTGGGATGAGTTGAAGAGCCTTATGAGAAAAAGATTTGTACCAAGTCAGTTCTATAGGGGGCTCTATCAAAGAGTACAAACCCTTACTCAAGGAACAAAGGGTGTTGAAGATTATTATAAGGAGTTGGAGAAAGCTTTGATGAGGGCCGACATAGAGGAGGATAGAGAAGCCACTATGGCTCGTTTTATGAGTGAGTTGAATAGGGAGATAGACAATGTGGTTGAATTACACCATTATGTGGAGATGGAGGAGTTGGTCCACATGGCTATTAAAGTGGAGGCTCAATTGAAGAAGAAGGAGCAATTTAAAAGAAAGGGACAAGAAAAATTCTTGGGAGGTCCTAGTTCCAATTGGAAGTCTAAGTGGGGGAGTGAAAGGGTTGATAAGGCACCACTTAAGGACAATATTGAAACCTCCAAGGGAAAGGAAGTTGGCTTCGTCAGGGATAAACCAAAGGTTGTTCCTACCACTTCTAGGAGTCAAGATATAGAATGCTTCAAGTGTAGAGGGCGGGGGCATTATGCTCAAGAGTGCCCTAACAATAGGGTGATGATTATCAAAAATGGGGAGTGGTACTCGGAAGATGAAGAGGACGAAGAGGGGGTGCCATGTAGAGGAGATAGTGATGACGAGGAAGAAGAGGTGGAGGGAATTGTTAGTCCACCCAAGTCTTTAGTCACCATTAGGTCTCTCAACACCCAAGCTAAGGTTGATGATGCGGCTAAGCAAAGGGAGAATATCTTCCATACTAGGTGTCTTGTGAAGGACAAAGCGTGTAGTCTCATCATTGATGGGGGAAGCTGCACCAATGTAGTTAGCACTAGTATGGTCGAGAGGTTGGGATTACCTTTAATGCCACATCCTAATCCTTATAAGTTGTAATGGTTGAGTGATTATGGTGAGTTGAAAGTAAGCAAGCAAGTACTACTTATTTTCAACATAGGGACCTATGAGGATCAAGTACTATGTGATGTGGTGCTCATGCAAGCTACACATATATTATTGGGGAGACCATGGCAATATGATAGGAGGGTATTGCATGATGGTAGGAAAAATCGGTATAGTTTCCAAATGAATGGAAAACCCGTGACACTCCTACCTTTGAGTCCGGAAGAAGTTTACAAGGACCAATTGAAACTCAAGAAGGAGGAGGAGGAGGAAAAATAAAAAAGAAAAAAAAAGATGGAGTTGAGTGAGGGACAAAAGGAAAGTGAAAAAAAAAGAGGGGAAAAAAATAGTGAGAAAAAAAATGAGGGGATGCAAGAAAAAAGAAAGAGAGCAAAAGAGATTGAGAAAAGAATGAATTTTTATGCGAGTAAAGGTGATGTGGAGAGAGCTTTAAAAGAAAAGCATTCTATTCTTTTGATGGTGTATAAGGAGTCCCTCCTTACACTTGACGACCCTCACACTTCCCTCCCCACTCTAGCTACTTCTTTGTTGCAGGAGTTCGATGATGTCTTCCCGGAGGAGATGCCTAGTGGGCTTCCACCCATTAGAGGCATCGAGCATAAAATTGATTTCATCCCCGGAGCCGTCATTCCAAATAGACCGGCATACCGAAGCAACCCGGAGGAGACCAAGAAACTCTAAAAACAAGTTGAGGAGTTGATGAGTAAAAGATATGTTCGTGAGAGCATGAGTCCTTGTACCGTTCCCGTGCTACTTGTGCCCAAGAAGGATGGAACCTTTAGAATGTGCGTCGATTTCCGAGCCATTAACAACATAACGGTAAAGTATCGACACCCCATTCCTAGGTTAGATGATATGCTAGATGAGTTGCATGGTTCTTGCATTTTTAGTAAAATCGATTTGAGAAGTGGATACCACCAAATTAGGATGAGAGAAGGAGACGAATGGAAAACCGCTTTTAAAACTAAATATGGTTTATATGAGTGGTTGGTTATGCCCTTCGGTCTCACTAATGCACCGAGCACTTTCGTGAGATTAATGAACCATGTTTTGCGTGCATTCATTGGGAAATTTGTGTTAGTTTACTTCGATGATATTTTGATTTATAGCAAAAATTTGAATGAGCACATTGAACACTTGAGAAGTGTACTTGTGGTTTTGAAACAAGAACAATTGTATGCTAACCTCAATAAGTGTAATTTTTGCATAGAGAGTGTGGTCTTTCTTGGATTTGTAGTTAGTACTAAGGGAATAGAGGTCGATGAGGAGAAGATCAAAGCCATTAAGGAATGGCCCACTCCCACAAGTGTCACCGAGGTAAGAAGCTTCCACGGGTTTGCTAGATTTTACCGTCGTTTTGTCAAGGATTTTAGCACACTAGCTTCACCGCTTACCGAGGTTGTCAAAAAGCATGTTGGGTTTAAATGGGGGGAGGCGCAAGAAAAGGCTTTTAATGAAATAAAGAACAAATTGTGCACCGCCCCTGTTTTATCCTTGCCAAATTTTGATAAAACTTTTGAGATTGAATGTGATGCTTCAGGCGCAGGTATTGGAGCAGTTTTGATGCAGGAGAAAAGGCTGATTGCCTACTTTAGCGAGAAGCTCAGTGGAGCCGCCCTGAACTACCCCACCTATGACAAGGAGCTCTATGCGTTGGTGAGATCGTTAGAGACATGGCACCACTACTTGTGGCCTAGAGTGTTCGTCATCCACACCGACCATGAGTCATTGAAGCACTTGAAGGGGAAAGGGAAGTTGAGCAAGAGGCATGCCAAATGGGTGGAGTACGTGGAAACTTTTTCCTATGTCATCAAATACAAACAATGTAAGGAGAATGTAGTAGCCGACGCCCTTTCTCGAACGTATGCTCTTATTACTACCTTGAGTGCTAAATTGTTGGGTTTTGAGAGCATTAAGGACTTGTATGCGCATGATGCGGAATTTGCTAGTATATTTATATCATGTGAGAGGGTTGGATTTGGTAAGTATTATAGGCATGAGGGGTTTTTGTTTCGAGAAGGTAAACTTTGTGTGCCAAATTGCTCATTGAGGGAGTTGATGGTAAGGGAGGCCCATGGCGGGGGATTAATGGGTCACTTTGGGGTAAGGAGAACCTTGGAAATCTTACAAGAACATTTCTTTTGACCTAAAATGAGTAGAGATGTTGGGAGAATTTGTTCGAGGTACATAACTTGTAGGAAGGCCAAGTCCAAGGTAGAACCGCATGGATTATATACACCCCTACCTGTCCCTAGTGAACCTTGGACGGAAATTTCTATGGACTTCATTTTAGGATTTCCTAGGTCAAAGAAAGGTAGTGATTCCATCTTCGTGGTTGTAGATAGATTTAGTAAAATGGCGCATTTCCTTGCTTGTCATAAAACCGATGATGCCATTCATATAGCCGACCTATTCTTTAGGGAGATAGTGCGACTCCATGGGGTTCCTAGGAGCATTGTGTCGGATAGGGACGTTAAATTCCTTAGCCACTTTTGGAAGGTCTTGTGGGGGAAATTGGGAACTAAACTTTTGTTTTCAACAACTTGTCATCCCCAAACCGATGGTCAAACTGAGGTGGTTAATAGAACTTTAACACAACTTCTTCGCACCGTCCTTAAGGGCAACCTAAAGAATTGGGAAGGATGTTTACCTTTTGTTGAATTTGCATATAATCGAAGTGTTCATTCTACTACTTCTTTTTCTCCATTCGAGATTGTTTATGGTTTTAACCCTCTAACTCCTTTGGATTTGATTCCGTTACCTATTGATGAACGAGGTAGTTTAGATGGGAAAAGAAAGGCGGAGTTGGTAAAATCTCTCCACGAGAAAGTCAAGCTCCAAATCGAGAAGAAGAATGAACAATATGCCTCCAGTGCCAACAAAGGTAGAAAACGAATGACATTTGAGGTCGGTGATTGGGTATGGTTGCATTTGAGGAAGGAGCGGTTCCCGAATCAAAGAAAATCAAAACTACAATCACGTTGTGATGGCCCCTTCCAAATCCTAAAAATCAATGACAATGCCTACAAGCTTGACCTTCCTGGTGAGTACAATGTATCGGCTTCTTTTAACGTCTCTAACTTATCCCCTTTTGATGCAGGTGAAGATTCGAGGTCGAATCATTTTCAAGAGGGAGGGGATGATGAGAATCCAGGGAGTCATTCGAGTCAAAGTCAAACAGGTCAACCATTTATCAGAATACCGGTGGGGCCCATGACAAGATCCAAGGCTAAAGAGGTCCAAGAGTCGATGGCGGGACTCATTTTCAAGATCCGAAATCAAGTCCACATGGAAGAGAGCAAGATCGAGGTCAATTGCCTAAGTTTTGAAGTTCAGGACATTTCGGTCGACCGAAATGTCCTCCGGTCGACCGAAACTCTGCAAGATTTTGAGGCATAGCTTCAGGCAGGATCGGCCGACCTTTGTACAACCAAAACTGCCAATTCGGTCGACCAGGTGTTCGATCGAAATAGTTTCGGTCGACCAGGTGTTCGACCGAAATAGTTTCGGTCGACCAGTTCGATCGACCGAAAGTCCCCAGAATAGAATAGCGGGGTTTTTTGTGCAATTTTGCGAACTTTCTTTTCTTTCAATTTGTATATCTTCTTGTAAAGCCTCAAACCCTAGTTAGTTTTTGGAACATTGAAGAGCACTCCTTGAGAGTTTGAGAGGTAAAAATCATTTCTTTATCTTGTAACATTTTCTTGGAATTTATTTCAACTTATATATTGAGGGTTTGTTCTTGTGTATTTGTTGATATTTATTCCATAAGTCTTGGTATTTGTCTTAATCTCTCCATTGGGCTAGGGTTAACTTTCCTTAGAATTTTGGTTAGGTTAAACTTGGGTCAAGATTTCTCATTTATTACCTATTTTAGCTTTCTTGGGTTGATACATTATTGTTGTGGGAATTTTTGGTTTAATCACCAAAGGAGTTCGCATCAATTGTTCTTCACGAATTTCAAGGCCCTTATCAGTTCAAATAGGATAAAATAAATCAATAATTTCCCTGAAAAAATCCACAAATACATTGTAATAATTTCAAACATTGCAAAAAAAATTGCTAATTTTCGGAAAAAGAAAAAAAATCGACAGCTAGACTGGAATAATTTCAAATCTAACATCAGCAAGTCGAAATCTGATATTCTCAAAGTAGTTGGAAAATATTGGAGCTCCTTCCCCTAAACCCAGGTGGCTGCGTTCGTTTTAAAAGGGAGAGCTGGGGGGCGTGTTTTTCCGGACATATTTGTTCACCTGAGCTGGGGACTTTTTTCTTAAAGGGGAGAGAGAACATTTTTCATAAGGGAAGAGAGAGAAAGGATTAATTGTAGTAAGAATTTCACATGGCCTTTTCTTCTTTTTTGGTTGTCAAAATTGAAAATTAATCCATAAGGTGGGCCCACCGCCATGTCATCCACGCTCATATTAAGGGAAGAGCGTCGCACCCAGGTGAACAATTCTGATATATATATAATATTATGAATATATAAATTTTTTCACATCCCTTTAATATATAAAGAAAAACACTCCGGAAGAAACTATGTGTACATTCTTGACAATTTTTTAAGTTACAATTTTGATTCCAACTTAAAATTAACAAAGATTTTAGCTAAAAATCTATTAACTAATATTAATTTAATTTATATGATTTATTATTTTATTGGAAAAACATATTAATTAGCATATAATAAATAGGAATTTATATTTGTCTTTATAACTTTGAAAAAGTCAAATGATGTTTTTTTTTCTACATTTTCTAATACGTTCTTAACTTATTAAATTAAAATGCATGTTGAAAGATTTTAAGAAAATAACATAATATATTTTGAAAATCTCATACAAAATAGTTAATTACATTACTGTTATGGATGATGTGTTGACTGCATTTGATGACGCGTTTAGTGCAATGAAAAATGAAATTGAAATTATTAAGGATGATTAATTTTAATACTTAACAATTGTCCGTTTAACTAAATTTTGAATTTCGTGAAAAAAATGAATGATAATTAATTATTGAAAGTAAGGTCAATGTAGGTTAACTCGAGACACCCTTACCATATAAAACACTTGAGTTTGAGTCTATAGGTGGGTTGTGTTGAGATTTGAATCTTTTTGTATATATGTTCAAAAAATAATAATAATAATAAATAATTAAAAGTAATAATAATTAAGTAATTTTCAGTGATATCATGAATGACGTGTTTTGCATCCAAAATTTCTATTAAAAGGTGTTTACATTTATTTTTGTTAATTAATAATCGTTTAATATCAATTATTTTTTTAAAATGAAACAACTCCAAACCGTGTGCAAATATTTGCTATTTTCGATAAAAAATAATATCAATTTTTTTATGAATAACTTCATTTTATTGTGAAAAAATTAATAATCATTTCTTATTTAAATAGATAAATTGACTTTTATTATTCAAAAAATATATTATAATTTGAAGTAGTTTTATTGTTTGTAAAATTTTAATAATTATTTTAATATAATATTATTTCTTATGCATTTTGTATACAGGAAAAAATTATGTATAAACTTTAAAACTTTATAGATACTTATCGAAATCGATATTGTTGAATAGTAAATTTCGTGCATTGCACGAGAGAAATATTGGTAATAATAATAACAATAATAATGAAGTTCGTGTTTTTTTCTTTTTCTTTTTTAATAACTGAAAATAATTTTGAGCTCTTTCAATAACGACAAAACAAGTTGCTTGTCAAACTACAAGTATGGAGTACAAGTGGGAACAAATTGAGTGACTACTTTAACAATATTGAAAAAGTATGAAGTTAAAAGGAGAGAGTTAGGCCCCGTTCTCTTTACTGTTTTGAGCCCGTTTTGAATTTTCGATTTTTGGAAATATCGAAAACGTGTTCACTTCGCCCATTTTCAAAAACGCGTTTTCCAAAACACAAAAAAAAAAAAAAAATACAAAGGAAACTCAAAACGATTTTATTGCGTTTTGGATATTTTGTGTTAAAAAGTCCAAAACAACCAAAACGCGTTTTGGATTTTTTTTTTTATTATTATTATTATTATTATTATTTTTTTGTAAATGTGAGATACTTCCTTCACTTGAAGTTCTTATATTATTTTGTCATTATATATAGATCCATGTTAAGATTTTTTTTTTTGTATTTTATTTATTTATTTATTTATTATTATTATTATTATTATTATTATTATTATTATTATTATTATTATTATTATTATTATTATTTTAAATGTGAGACACTTCTTTCACTTGAAATTCTTATATTATTTTGTTATTATATATAAATCCATGTTAAGTTTTTTTTTTTTTTTTTTTTTTTTTTTTTTTTTTTTGTAAATTATTTTTTTTTTTACTTTTTGTAAAAGTGAAACACTTCCTTCACTTGAAGTTTTTATATTATTTTGTCATTATATATATAGATCAATGTTAAATTTTTTTCTTGTAAATTTTTTTTTTTTTTTTGTAAAAGTAATACACTTCCTTCATTTGAAGTTCTTATATTATTTTGATATTATATAGATCCATGTTAAGATTTTTTTTTTTTTTTTGTAATTTTTTATTTATTATTATTATTATTATTTTTTTATTTATTTTTTAAATGTAAGACACTTCCTTCACTTGAAGTTCTTATATTATTTTGCCATTATATATAGATCCATGTTAAGATTTTATTGGTATGAGGTTAAATTTTTGTTTAGTTGAAACAATATTAATGATGAATTTATTGACATAGAGAACTAACTGATTTATTAACATTAAAATTAATGTAATTCAACAAATCAACCATTTTTTACATATAAAATATCACAAAATAAATATATCAAAAAATTACAAAGTAAACGCATTTTTCAGTTTTTTATTTTTGAAAACAGTTTTCCAAAATTACAAAGAGAACATGTTTTCAGCAATCACAAAACAAACAACCAAAATTCAAAATTCAAAACAAAATTCAAAACTCAAAATCCAAAATCGAAATACAAAGAGAACGGCCCCTTAACTTTTGAAGATAAAAAAAATCCAACCCTTGGTGTCAAAGACGAGATATGGATGAGTGCTCATAAATATTGTTTATAAATTGTAACGTGAAAAATTTCTTTGATCTATTTTTTTTTAAACTCAAAAATAATTGACGTGAATTTTTTATCATTCAAAATTGTTGACATTTTTAAAAAGCTCCAATAAGAGCTTAACACAGGACCGCTAATTTTTTTTTTTAAAAAAAATTATAAACAAACTTTTGTTAAGAAGTGGGGATTTTATGGGGGATAAATGAGAATTCTAACAAGTTGGGCATCCGAGGCATAGTTCAGTGGTTGAAAGGTAGGATTGAGAAATCTCAGCTACGCTGTTGCAGGGTGGAAATGTGGAAGTTCGAATCTTACCTTTGGTATTGATGAAGCTCATTATAAGCGCAGTTAAGTAGCAAGCTCTCAACCCTGGTCCACTGAGACGCATCATGTGATTTACATCCTCTACAAATCCACAGTGCAGGTGCCATAGGGGCTCCTAACGTTTCAACATTTTATTATTATTATTATTATTATTATTATTTTGAGAATTCTAACAAGTTGGAATTTGTATGGATGTTGTGTTTGAAAACTATATTTATCCCTTAGGCTAGATTGTGTGTCCCACATAGCCCACAATTTGCTTTTAAGAAAACTAGTTGTCTACCCGTGCGAAACACGAAATATATAATTTTTAAATCATAATTTTAAAAACATTTTGATTCAATCATATCAAATAAAAAACATAATTTAAATGAAATTTCAATACAAAATGTTATTGAATTTGAAACTTTAAAAAAGATAAAACTATTCAAAATAAAAAAATGTTACATGTACATTTAGTATACCGCGCCACTCAAAATTTGACATTCATTTAAATTTTTTATATAATTTTTTTTAAAACTTTTATTTACATTTTTCTCTGAAAATTTGCCCACTTCATCATCTATTTCCCTTTTAATAAGTTATAATTTATTATTAACTATATTTTTTAATGTGTTACTTAGATATATTTTATTTGAAATTCAATATATTAATTAATATATTTTATTTTTCCTTATTTTTTAAACATGTCAATTTTTATCAAAATAATAAAATAATTAGGCCTCCATTTGGTAATAATTTTTGTGATGTGCTTATTGAAGAACCTACTCATTTATTGACATATTAGGAAGTAAAATTTTAATGATTTTATTTATTTATTTTCAAAATATATTGATTCAAAATCTTCATTTTTAACTTAACAAATTTATATTGCATGGATTTTTTATTTTCAAATATATTAATCCGAAATTTTCAATTTCAATTTAACATATTTACATAGATATGACATTTATTTATGTTCAAATATATTAATACAATTTTTTGATTTCATAAATAAAATAACATATTTACATAGATATTATATTTATTTATGTTAAAATATATTAACTCAATTTTTTCATTTCCTACATAACACATTTACATAAATATCACATTAATTATGTTCAAATATATTAATCTAGTTGTCTACCCGTGCGATGCACGGAATATATAATTTTTATATCACAATTTTGAA
Source organism: Ligustrum vulgare (assembly GCA_963555705.1). Taxonomy (NCBI): domain Eukaryota; kingdom Viridiplantae; phylum Streptophyta; class Magnoliopsida; order Lamiales; family Oleaceae; genus Ligustrum; species Ligustrum vulgare. Next base: position 84,242,654 of record OY743168.1, read on the forward strand.
AATATCTTGATTATATAATCATATCAAATAAAAAAGAAACATAAATCAAATAAAATTTCAATACAAAATATTGTTGAATTTGAAACTTTAAAAAAGACAAAACTAATCAAAATAAAAAAATGTTACATGTATACTAAGTATACCGCACTACTCAAAATTCGGCACTTATAAATTTTTTATATAAAATTCTTTTGATTTTTAATTACAATTTTCTCTTAAATTTTTTCCACCTCATCACCTATTTCCTTTTTAATATGTTATAATTTTTTATTAACTATATTTTTTAATGTGTTACTCACATATATTTTATTTGAAATCCAATATATTGATTAATATATTTTATTTTTCTTTATTTTTTAAACATGTCAATTTTTGTCAAAATGATGTAAAGATTAAGCCTCCGTTTGGTAATATTGTTTGATTTATAAACCTGTATAAATGATTTTGAGGTAAAAAATAATGGCTGAAAATTGGAGAGAAAAATATGTGTGGTTAAAAAGTTGATAGAAAATAATTAATTATTTTTGTAACATGCGTATTGAAGATCCTACTCATTTACTGACATATTAGGAAGTAAAATTTCAATGATTTTATTTATTTATTTTCAAAATATATTAATTCAATTTTTAAATTTCTAACTTAACAAATTTATATAGCACATATTTATTTATTTTAAAATACATACATCCAATTTTTTCATTTCCTCCATAACACATGTCATTGAGTTTAAAATTAAAAAAAAAAAACAAAAACAAAACTAATCAAAATAAAAAATGGTGCACACACAGTGTACTGCACCATTCAAAGTTTGACATTTAATTAAATTTTTTATATTAAATTTCTTTTGACTTTTATTTACGTTTTTCTCTGAAAATTTGCCCACCTTATCACCTATTTTTCTTTTAATATGTTATAATTTTTAATTAACTTTATTTTTTAATATGTTGCTTACATATATTTTATTTTTCCTTATTTTTTAAACATACCAATTTTTGTCAAAATGATGAAATGATTAAATTTTCGACCAACTTATCATTGACTGTAAAAGGTTGATAGCAAATAATTAATTATTTTTGTAATATACTTATTGAAGAACCTACTCATTTATTGACATATTAGGAAGTAAAATTTCAATGATTTTATTTATTTATTTTCAAAATATATTAATTCAAAATTTCATTTTTAACTTAACAAATTTATATAGCACGTATTTATTTATTTATTTATTTTCAAATATATTAATCCAAAATTTTCATTTTCAATATAACACATTTACATAGATATGACATTTATTTATATTCAAATATATTAATACAATTTTCTCATTTTCTATATAACACATTTAAATAGATATCACATTTATTTATGTTCATTTCCTACATAACACATTTACATAGATATCACATTATTTATATTTAAATATATTAATCTAATTTTTTTCATTTCCAATGTAACACATTTACAAATATTACATTTACTACAACTCTTACTAAATATGTAATAAATAATAAATTTTCCTACAAAATCTTTATCTTTTCTATATTTATTTTATTCATTTATTTTCAAAATATATTAATTCAAAATTTTAATTTCTATGTTAGCAAATTTATATAGCATGTATTTATTTATTTTCAAATATATTAATCCAAAATTTTCATTTTCAATATAACACATTTATATAGATATGACATTTATTTATGTTCAAATATATTAATACAATTTTTTCATTTCCTACATAACACAATTAAATAGATATCACATTTATTTATGTTCAAATATATTAATCTAATTTTTTCATTTCCAATGTAATACATTTATACATAATATATTTATTATAACTCTTATTAAATATGTAATAAATAATAAATTTTCCTACAAAAGTCTTTATCTTTTATTTATTTTTATATATATATATATATATATATATATATATATATATATATATATATATATATATATATATATATATATATAAATAAGTAGAATTGAGGAGAGAGAATCATTAAATGCAAATTTCCCTCCAAAATGACTATCTCTCCTCACTTCTACTTTTATATATATAAAGATAAAGATAAAGATAAAGATAAAGATAAAGATTTATATATATATATATAAGTAGAATTGAGGAGAGAGAATCATTAAATGCAAATTTCCCTCCAAAATAACTCTCTCTCCTCACTTCTACTTTTATATATATATAAAGATAAAGATAAAGATATGTGTTTTCATTCATGTGATGTATCTTCATCAATGTTTTGAAAATCGATAGGATTAATAGTTTCAAAATATATAGTCTTTTTATGGTGCCCTCAACCTCCAAATCCCGAAGCGATCGTGGTAAAGTTTTTCTTTTTATTTCATTGTGGATGAAAGAAAAGGTGGGGGGCATCAAAGTCGTACCTGTAGTTTGGCGGGCCAAAGGCGAGTTTCAGAATTTGCGCTCCTAAATTGTAACAATCAATAATTTTTATTTTTTCATTTGTAAGAGGTTTACGAAACTAAATTTGTTAACTTAAATTCAACAACAAATAAACTGAAAATACTTATATTCAAAAAACAAAATGTTCCAAACATTCATAGGTAATGATTAATGGAAGTAATTAAAGATTTGGGCTTGGACCTGAAACCATCGCTGGAATTGTAAGGCAGAGAAGAGAAATGTTGACAAAGGTAATGACTAATGGAAGTAATTAAAGGTTTGAGCTTTGTTTTGTTTTTCATGTGAGTAATTGAGTATAGCAATTAAAGATTGTGGGCCTTAAAGGAGAGGGGTTATTAAAAAAAAAAAAAAAAAAAAAGCCTAGAAAATAGGCTCCCTTAATTATGGGGCCAAAGGCAGAGGCCTAAGAGGCCTTTGCTCAAGTACGGCCTTGGGGGGGCATTGAAGCATCTTCGTTTTTGTGGATAGATTAGGATTTTAGAAAGTAAAGATGCTACATTCATCCCTGCTCTAGCAACTTGTTCAGCAGAGGAGCGAATGCCACTCGATTGGTTGGGGAGGATATCCGATAATCCGACTCTGCTCTTTCTCAAATCTCCCCCGTTGCACAGGGCATCATAAAAATGCTTACTTGCCACTTGGCGGATGGGCATTCCAATAAAGAGGGACACGTGCCCTACACACACACACATAGTCAAGTGTTAAAGAGTCGAATACGGATTGAAAATGGGATCCATCCATTGATTTAGAATAAGAAATACGAAATAAATGAATTTACAAAAACAAATAATGTGCATCAAACAAGTGCAATAAGAAGAAGAAGAGTTTATGGATTGATTTGGGGCGATTTTCATAAACTTGAATCGGTGAAACTGAAAATAGATCAACATTTTCATAAATCGAGGGGGATGAGGGGTGCAGCTAATTTTTGGACCCTTTTTTGTTTTTTTTTTTTTTTTAAAGAGCTCAAAGAAAACTTTTTATTAAGACAAGAATGCTCTTACAATGCATGAAGGCTATATTACTCTCTACATGGTCTTTACGACCCTAAACCCCTATTTATACGCTAAGCCTCCACAAATGGATGACTTTAATCTACTTGATCCTAAGACCTACATTTACATTATAGAGAATTCTAACACATGCTAGTTGTTCACTTTATTTTGCGATGCAAAATATACCAGCAAGTGTACGGATCGTGAAAAGTAATAAAGTTGACAAAAGAGTCCGGGTAATCGTTCCCACGAGGAATGCTATTAAGTACTGAAATTATTAGCTCCTAACTCTATTTGAACAGAAATTTTTTTTAATGTTTTATACTAAAATAAGAAAATTACTAAAGAAATAAATTGCAAAATTGTTTTATTTTTAAAAACGATTGTAAAGTAATTGAGATTCACAATTTTACCTAACCAACTAAATTTAATTCAATTCCAGTTTTATTTCTAACTATGTGTTCGGTTCAACCATGGATCTCTACAGAGAGTCTGAATATTCCTTATCTAGATGCGTAACACACAAGAATTAACACAGGACTGTGATAATAATAAAAGTATATCTATATCTCTTGTCTAATTACCAGATTTATTACCTTGATCTAAGTTATTAACTCACCTCTCGGATTATGAAAATAACTAATGAATAATGAACTAGTGATCAATTAATTCATGCATTACAATTAATAATAAATCAATACATTCAACGAATCATTAAAACAAATTAATATGGAATTAAAATAATCACCTAGGCTACATCATTCAACTCAACATAGAAAATTAGTTATACATCATATAAAAAGGAAAAAATAAATAAATAAAAGCGTTCATTGAAAATAATAATAGAGAATGGAAAGTTTACCTCAAGTATCAATTCTCCACGTAATCTTCAACTCTCGCCCATTTGCTATTTGTTGATCACCCAAGAATTCAATGTCAAAATCTCAATTGTGGCTCGTTCTTAGGTGAAGCAAAGGTCTCTAATTCGTGCCTCACATGTTCCTTACTCTTGCAAAGGCTGCATGGTGGTTTGAAGATTTGAAAGACCGTGATAGTTGGTATCAGAGCCTAGGTTTGGCTTGAGGAATAGTTTGACACGATGTTAAGTGAGGATGTAACACCCCAAAAAAAAAAATTCGTGTTACAAATTTTAAATAAGTTAGAAAATTTGATTTAATTTTAGAAGTAGTCAATATTATATTTTCGGTAATGGGAGAGAAAAGAAATTTGAGAAAAGGGAAATAAATTACCTTAACCATGAATTTGGGGGACAAATTGACATAAAATAAAGTTATGGATATTATTTGGACTCAATTAGACTTAATTTTATAGGAGGAGATTAAGTTGAAAATTTGGAAAAATTAGGCTCAATTTACAGAATTTGCCCTTGTTAAGAGCTCGACTTTGAGACCTTCATAAATAACTTGTATTTACCCATTTCCAATGCATGTTAAACCATCTTGTAGAACACCATGAGGTGAACATATTGATATCAAACTTGAGTGCATATGAAATCGGGAGTTACCTTAATATATTGAGCCAAACCTGCTGCTTACATAGAATGCTGAAAACCTTAAAAATTTGACTTTGTTTGGAACCTTGTCGAGCAGCCAACATTAGATGAGTGATACAAACTATGTAGTGATCAATTTTCTTTGCATGTGTGATCGTTAAAATCTTGTAATGTGAACTTTTCAACGGTATAAAGAGTGACGAAAATGGACATCATTTCGACCTCCAAATATTGGTCCAAATGTGGTCACTCGGGTAGGGGTGTCAAATGGGCCGAGCCGGGCCGGCTTGGCCCGTTTGACCTCGGTCCATTACCGGTCCATGGGCCGGAAACTGGCCGGCCCGTGGGGAGCCGGCTCGTCCCCCCACGGAGCCGGCCCAAGTCCGGCCCGTTGGCCCGTCTGACCACGGGCCGGCTCGTGGGCCTTTTTTTTTTTGTAACGGTTACTACGGATAAATAATTGAACATTAAAAAACCCTCCTCCTTTAATCCGGGCTTGGGACCAGCTACATTTAAATTATTGTAGGCGGAATTAAAATTGTACAAGAACAAAATATTACGTGTACAATTTTTTTATTTGAAAGAAACAAATGAAACAATTGAAAATACAGAAAAAAGAAAAAGAAAAAATTTACTAACCAATACGATTGTTCTCCGAATTCCTCGGCAAGAATTTCACATATCCTATCTTGTTTCCTTTTCTCCGCAAACTGCCAATCCTTTAAACACATTAAGGCCTCCAGTATGTCTTCTTTAAGCCTTGACCTATATTCAGATAACACTCTACCACCTGCAATAAAAGCAGCCTCCGATGCCACAGTTGATACCGGAGGTGCTAGTAGATCTCGTGTAATCATAGAAACAACCGGGTATTGACGCTCGTTTTGTCTCCACCACTTAAGAATGTCGAAATTATTTCTTTCGTCCTCGTCTAACATACTAAGAAGGTCATGTGAGAAATATCTAGTTAACTCTCCTGGAATTTCATCTGAACTATATGTATTAGAAGAACTAGAACCACTAGGAAGTGTACTAGAACTAGAAGTTCCCTTCATAGTCATAAGGTAGGATTTAGGAAAGTAAATCACTTTCTTGATTTTGTATCACATTAGGGGTGAGAGCAGTTCTTCTAACATTTTTACCTGACCTTTAGGCATTGATCTCGTACATTTCACATAAACATTTTTCTAAATCTGTGCATTTTAAAGGGGTTTTAAAAGTTAATTTAGTTGATATTGCCTTTATGGTGTGTTTAGTTCCCTCTAAATTTATTCTAGGGTCCATAACCGTTGCTAATGGAAACAAAGCTGGTAAATCTTCCCAATACTTTCTAAACTTAGTCTCCATTGCTTTAACGATATAGAAAAAATAGGAAATGTCTTGTACTTGTTAAAGTTATTAGCAATACAATAAAAATGCTTCAAGACTAAAGGACTAGTAGGATAATAAACACCGGACAATTCGTTTGTAGCATCGTAAAATGGTTTCAAAAATTTTTTAACATGAATTGCAAGTTCCCAATCATTAGTCCCCAAATCAAAAGTTGAGCCGTTTGAGTGCCGACCATTGTAATAATCACATATTAAATTCTCGTAACTTTCACAATGTTCAATCATTAAATGAGTTGAGTTCCATCTATGTCCTACATCAGTAATAAATGATCGTGTCTCAATCACATCGAAAAAATTCCAGCACTCAGATTTTTTCGTCCTCTTTGGATTTCTGCTGGAGATTGCCGTCGTGCTAGCGGAGCCAGATCCATATGTAGCAATGACATCTTCATCAATTATGTCATTCAAATCAATAGGAATTCTTGTATCTATATCTTCGATCTCATTTTTAAAATCCACCAAATTGTCGGGAATTGGAATATCATTGAGAGGTGCAAATTCATCAACAAATTGGCTAGAAGAATAACAGTGAGATTGTGAGTGTGCCATTAGAAATAATAGAATTGAAAAATTGGAGATGAAAATGAAATATGGAATGGAATTTGAGACAATATTGTATATTTGTATGTGAAATATTATAGCACTAATCACTAGAATTTGAGACTTGAGGGAATGAGACTTGAAATTTGAGAGAGTTGAGTTGAGATTGTGAAAAAAATAAAATAAAAACGAGTATTTATAGAAGAAAAAAAATAAAAAAAAATAAAATGTAAAAAACGGTCAAACGGTCACAAGACCGTTTGAGTGGCTCACGGGCCGGAACAGACTGGCCCGCTAGCCGGCCCTTTCCGGCCCGTGAGCACGGGCCCAAACGGGCCGACCACGGGCCGGCCCGTGGTCGGTCCGTTTTCGGTCCTTTTTTATTGTCCGTTGGACTAGTCCGCGAACAGGTCCACGAACTTCACGAGCCGAACCCGAACCGTCCAACACTCAAACTTTTAGTCCGGTCCAAGTCCAAGTCCGTTTTTTTAACGGGCCGAGCCGAGCCGAACTCACGAACTGTCCAGTCCGTTTGACACCCCCCTACACTCGGGATAGAAAATCTGGGAAATTTATTAATATTATAATTCATATGTGGGACACTTGTCCCAGAACAATGATACACATTAGAACCTGTTTGAACGAGCTTGTTAATTCCTGAATACAAGTGCGATATATATGCGTATAGATAATCGCTGAAATAATACGAAAACAACACAAATAATTAAATAAGCTGGAAATTAACAAGTAACCCACACCCAAACATATCCTAACACTTCAATTCTATATAAATACTCCCACTCTGATCAGATTAAACCCAGAACTCATTCACACTGCTATTATGTAAAATTCTTTTCCAAAAAACTTAGAACTTTAAGAAATCAGTTCATTTCTTCTTGCTTTCCTTTTAATCTATGAATGTACAAGTAATGAATATTCATATAGGTAATAATTTCATCACTTGTATGTTCTTATCATACCAGAAATTGAAGAAATCAATTGTTAAAATTAGAATTTTAATCAACAGACTATGGACGCTACTAGTACCCTCCGAATCTGTCAACACAGATTTTGGGATTTCCTGCCAAAAAGGGGAATGTTCTGGAATAACTTTTCGTATTTAAGTAAAAACCAGATTATAGAGCCTAATACCCAAAATTTCTAATTTGTTTATATTTGTAAATTGTAATTTCAGGACACATTACTAAGGAGAAAACTTCTACATCTAGTGAGTAAAGTGAACTTGAATTTATTTGCTGTGTTTCATAATTATTTTTGATGTGCTTCATAAGTTACTCTTACATCTAGTTAAAGTATTCATGGATTGTTATGAGAATTTCCTTAATGCTTGTGAATTCTACCCTAAATGATAGATATGATCAAAAGAGAAAGAATCCTTAGAAATCTTATAATCTGCCTTAGTTTTGAAAGAATCCCAGAATATGGTTGTGTTTAATTTCACTAAAATCTTACCATTATACCTCAGGGGGAAGATGTTTAAATGAGTTTTAACTTGAACCAGATTTATGGGTTTGGTACTTCAAGCTTAGCATAAAAATATGTCACGCATGTTTCCAATAATTCAATTAATAGTTGGTATTAAATTTAGAAAGAACTTGCACATAATTATCCTAGAGATGAAGGGGATAATGGATGATATTATGGATAGTGTTGTTCTTTATTTTTATCTTTGGTATAGGAAATAAAATGTTGACAGTAGATGATGAAAATCCCAGCAGAGTTAAATCCATCTAGAAATCTGGAAATTTAGGATTAAAAAGGGCCTAGAATATGTTTTCTTAGGTTGAACATATTTAACTTCAACCATGTTTGCTTAGGCTAAGGTATCTTTCCCAAATCTATGAATTATAGAACAAATTTGGTGTATTATATCAAGATCAGAAATCTGGGAAGAATAATTTGTAACTTTGTATGTGCCTAATATTTCATGTTTCAATACAAAATGAATGAAATTATATGGTTTAACCTTTCTATATGATTAAATAAGGAAAGAATGAATAAACGAGAATGAAATGTGATGCTGAGTATGAAAAACTAACATGTCCTCATTCTTAATAAGTTTTCTATCATATTTTGAGAAGTGTAGTCTCTACCAAATAGATTTTGATGAAACTCATGAATATTTGAGGCGGTTTTAAATGATAAAAATCTAGGGGCATAAAAGTATAACAGCCAAGTCTTTTGTACTTGGGGCATAAAAGAACCCCAATTTGTAACCCTGTGTCGTAGGTATAGTTATAATGCGTGCGATGTACGACCCTAATAGGGAAGGGCCCAAAGAAAAAGATAAAATAAGAAGAAAGAAAGAATGATATAAGACAAACAAGCATTATGATCATCATGCATAGCATCTCATACATTGTACTTATGTTTTTCATATTTGTGGATGATGAAGTGAATATGCTGTTTATGCTTGATGTACAAGTTTTTAAATTCATGTGAAGAAAATGAAAGATAAAAGTTAGGAGAGATTAACAATAATTCTTGTTATATTGTACATCCAGGGTAAGATTACTAACTTGATATTGATGATGATGACTTTATATGTTGTGTTTATGAGTATGTAGTTATAGCTACCTTAATTATGTGATTTCAAGGAATTAACAAAGCTCAGAGGTAAAGTTAAGTTAAGCACATGAATTATACTTTCTTGTCATCACTTTGCTCACTAAGCTTCATAGCTTATAAGTCTTTTCACGACTAATGGAGGAAATGGAACACGAGCTCTTTGAGATTGTAAAGACTTGGGGAAGGACTTCTCATGATGACACTGAGTATCACATCATTACATGCCATGAACTGTGGGCTCATTTTCTTTTTTGGTCGGGGATATACTTTAAGGAAAGGGTATATAAGACCGTTCACGTGTATGGGGCCTCTACCTATGAACCAAAGGGTGTCTTAGTTTTTATTTCTTAAAGAGTAAGTAAGATGTAAAACTTTTGTTTAAAAAGAGTCCCTTGGAGTCTAGGTATGTAAGTAAGGAAGAACCCCAATTGCTTTGGGTGTAGCATGTAAATCATTCCATTCTTTTGCTCGTAGAGTGATAAAAATGGGGGTAGTGCTATGAGAAGTATATTTTGTAATACCCAAGTAAGAAAACTCTATTCTGAAAAGGGTAAGTATATTTGTTAATGTATGGGAACTCTAATATGATATGATAAGTATATGAAAATCTTAAGTAATATTATGTTCCTATGAATTTCTTTAAGTTGCTAATGATCCTTTAAATAAGTGATTAATTTTAAGAAATTTTCATGTGTTAAATGATTACAAGAAAGTTGATTTCTTTTCGTTGCGAGATACGAGTAACCTTTCAAAGTAAAATTTTAGTTACATCTTAAGCTACCAGTAGCCTGAAAAAATAATTACTGGAGATTCCGTGGACGTGATAAGATGGTATCAGAGCGCCCAAGGTTATATGATTCTGTAGATGGTAATGATATGATACCTCCGTTCTGAAATGTTCTTCCTCGGGTAAGTTATGAACTATTTCTTTGAATTGAATTGAAACTCATTACATGCAGAGAATTTCCATTGAGTATTGTGATGAATATAGGAAATAGAATACTCTTGCTGAAGATCATAATTCCCTGTAAACAAGTTTGAAATCTAGCCTCTACAAAATATACCGCATCACATCTCCCAACTCAACAACAAGCAAGACAAAGAACAAAATCTAACTTGTCTTAAAAAAAAGGGAATAATAGAAGCAATGAAGTCAATTGATAACATTAGAAACTTCATTTGATTACTACAAAAGTTTGTACATGAGGGTTAGAGAATTTTACAAACTGACTACTTGAGAGTCATTACAAAAGATATTGTAGAACTACAACTAGAAGAGTGACTAATCATCCTCTTCTTCTTCCTCCGAATCATCATCTTCCTCTTCTTGCGAGCTCTCCTCATCAGATTTTTCTAGAGCTTGGATAGACTCTTTTAGAGCACGAAGTTCCTCCCGAACTTTAGTTTGAAAACACCACATGTCGACCATAAAGTCATCCCAATGCTTTGCTTTAGTAGGCATACTACCAGTAAAGATTGGAGGTACCCTGCCTTAACCCAGACACCATTCTCCAACACAAAATCTGCTCTTAGCAGTGAAGTCCTTCCTATTTCATTCACTGGCGGATCCAGCTATGGGGGAGCCGGTTCGGCCGCTCATGCTGGATCCGACCAAATTTTCAGATTAATTAATTAATTAATTAAATTAATTAATTAATTATTATTATTATTAAAAAAATGTAACAGTCTAGTAATGTGTTTGATTGAGTGTTTAATGTATTTGATTGGTTTAATTTTCTAGGTGAAAAAAGTGGAGAATTTTCAACTTTTATAGTTTAATTGTCATTGTTTTCCATGAAAAATAAAGCAAAATATAGCTATTTTAATATATATATATATTTTTAATTTTTTCATACATTTGTACTTGATAATAATAATGTTTATTTTTTTGAAAAGAAATAAGTCAATTAACAACAAAAAAAAGGATCAAACGTGACGAAAATGGTAAAAGATTTTTCATAGAAAATAAAATTTCCTCCCCCTTAGAAAATGAATCTCTCCAAATTAAGAAAAATATCAAATTTCGAGACAAGTTGGAAAACGAATTCTATGAAAAATTTAGATAAACAAACAACGTAAAAGTTGAAAAATCACTTGAAAAACGTAAGACTATCAAACACAGTCTTATATTCATTACCCATGCCATCCGTTCAATCCATTTGATGTTTTGAGAGACGATTTGTTGAATGATCGTTTGTTGATTTATGTAGAGTGCAAAAATTTTAAACTCATTGAGAATGAGGCAATTTTGCAATGCTTTCAAAGTATGAGACCTTAGAGAATGCAGTTGTCTAAGTTTATAACTACGAAGTATGGTTATATCATGTATTTTCCTACTATTTTTGTTTGTGTTGGACTATATTTCCATATTAAATGAAATTACGTTTTAAAGCATTTATATATTAGTAGAATTTTTAATATTTTTTTAATTAAATAATATTTCGCAATTGAGGGTCATCGGTCAAAGTGTCACAGTTCGCTCTAGCTCAACCAGAATCCTGGATTCGCCGCTGATTTCATTAGCTTGAGGTAAGGGAGACATCTTTGCACCCGGGAAGCTTACCTTTAACTTACGCATCAAATTGGTAATTAAGCAACCAAATACCATTATCCTAGAATTAGGATGAAGAATAAACTCTATTATACCGAACATAATCAAGTCACACATATTCAGTCGGTGCCTGTTACCACTCTCCACGGCATCCATATATCTTCCTTAGACAAACGTGATAGTCGCCCCGACCTAGGCCTGAAGAAGTGAACCAAAATCATGTGAAGCAATCTCATGTCTCTACTTAAACCAAACACATTAGACTTGGGGGACGTTAATTCTGAATCTTCATACACAACCTTAGAAGCTTGGACTAAATCAAAATTTCCCCCATAAGCTTCCCCAGGCAACGACACTCCATACATTCGGGACAACAAGTCGGGATCAATCACAACTGATTTACCCTTCACATAAGTAGAGACACGGTCCTGCACATCATCCCCAGTCTCCAACAATTCAGCATTACTATAGAAACACCTCACAATTTTATCACAATAACGACCCTCCACTCCCAATATACTCAACTAATTGAATTCTCTAAAATGCACCAAGTATGAGAACTGTATAGATTCGAGAAAAGCCATGTCAATGTACCTTCTAGGTGCAAGCTTACAGTTCTTGAACTCCTCAAAACGAGCCTTTGCAGCTAAATTCTTAAACCAGAGATTTGGGTACTCAACTGGTGCGGGCTGTAGAGCTGCCGAATGCGATGATGCGCCGCGGGTTCGAACGGCCTCTCTACTCTTCTTCTTCTCGTTCTCTTGGTTTTGGCAGGGATAGAGGATACCTTCTCTTTCCCTTTTGAGGATCGGTGAGGAGCCATGTGGATTGGGAGGGAGGAGTGAAGATTGGGAATTAGGGATTTGAGAAATTGGGGAAGAGAGTGAGTGAGGGGAAATCAGTCTTTTTGGAAGAAAGTGGATTTGGGCTAGGTCAAGCAAATATCTATGGGCCAAGAGGAGTGAATAGGAATATGGGTATGTTGATGGCATAATTAGTGGGCTTTAAAACAATTGAATTATAATTTGGGATAATTGTATAGATTACTTATTTTAGATAATAAAATTGATTTTTACTACCCAAATAAAAAATTTTGAAAAATACTTCATTTTTACTAAAAAAAATTGAAAAGTATCATATGTATCATACTGTGATTCTAACATATTTGAGAAGTATCAAAAGTATCAGATTGTGATACTTCACGTGATTATGAAGTATTTTTCAGTTTTTATGATTTTATTATAAGTAATTTTCAATTTTTATAAAATTCAAGTAAATTTCAATTTGATCCCTAAAAGTAGTGTAATTATGTGAATAGCCCTTATAATTTAGTGAATTAACCCATTTTTTTAATGCTTATGGTTAGAAATATTTTTGGGAAAAGTACATAACAATAAATTAAAACTTTCACTTTTTAAACATAACAGACTTAAATTTTTTTTGTAAAAATCAGGTCTTAATATGTTAATTAATTAATACAATATTATAATAATTATAATGAGTTGACAAAGAAAGGTATAATATTAAATAATAAAATAAAAACAATATCTAATCCACAACCACTCCATCCCAATCTAACCCTCCACCCACCCCCGACACCCACCCCACCCCGACCCACCCCACCCCATAAAATAACTTTTTTCCTTATACTTTTCCACACTCACCCCCACCCCCAACACCACCTTACCCACCCCACCCAACACTCCTGCCCAACCCCACCCTCCCACGCACCCAACCACCCTGCCACCCCTCACTCACCCACCAACCCCACCCCACCACATCACAAGAATGATGTTACTTCTATTTTTTTCTCCCCCCACCCACCCACTAGTCCCATCCCATCACACCCACCCACCCACCACTCCATCCCAACCCAATCCAACTCAACCCCGCACTCACCTCACCCCACCCCACCCCGGCAACCCACCCACCCCTATCCCACGACCCCACCCACCCCACCTCAACTCAATAAATGAATTTTTTCCTTCTACTTTTTCCCACTCACCCCCACCCCCGACACCAACTTATCCACCCCACCCCATCGCACCCCTCCCCAACCCCACCCCACCCACCTCCACTCACACACCCCACCTCAAATCAATAAATGAATTTTTTCCTTCTACTTTTTCACACTCACCCCCACCCCGACACCAACTTATCCACCCCGCCCAACCCAACCCCACCCCACCCAACCCCTCCCCAATCCCAACCCAACCCAACCCACCCCACCCCCCTCACCCACCCACCCACCCCCACCAAACCACACCACAAAAATAATTTTACTTCTATTTTTTTCTCATCTCAGACAAACACAAACCTACCCACCCGTCCCATCCCACCCCACCCCACTGCTCCCCAAACCCACCCCACCCACCCCATCCCACCCCCACCTCACTCAAAATTATTTTTTTCTACTACTTTTCCACAACTCGTTTAGACCCTACCATATCCTACCCCGCCACCTACCCCCACCCCACCCACCCCACCCACCCCACCCAAAATTAAATTTTTTGCAATAATTTTTGACTCCCCCATCAGCCTTGCCCCAGACCCTACCCCAACCCACTTCACCCAAAATGATTTTTTTTACTACTTTTCCACGACTCACCCAGACCCTACCCCGTCACTCATCCCCAACCCCACCCCACCCCACCCAAAATTAATTTTTTCTCCTAATTTTTCACTCCCCTACCCACCCCCACCCCCGACCCTACCTCGCCACCCACCTACCCACCCCATCCCACCCCATCCTACCCCACCAAAATATGATTTTTCTTCTATATTTTCACACCCCACCCTAACAACCCCACCAGACCCCACTCTAGCAACCCCACCACAACCCACCCCACCCAAAAATGATTTTTCTTCTATTTTTTCACACTTCACCTCAACCGCCCCATCCTATCCCACCATACCCCCATCCAAAAATGATTTTTCTTCTATTTTTTACACCCCTCCAACCACCTCCACTCCATCCAAAAATAATTTTTCTTCTATTTTTTTACACTTCCCCCCAACCACCACACCCCACCCCATCACACCGCACTGCACCCCGCCACCCACCATACCTCATCAAAAAATTGTTTTTCTTCTATTTTTTCACACTTCACCCCAACCACCTCATCTCATCCCACCCCACCCCACCAACGCACCCACCCAAAAAATAATTTTTTTCTTCTACTTTTTCCAACCCCCAACCCACCCTAGACCCCCACCCACCCACCCCACTCCAAAAAAATGTTTTTTTCTTCTACTTTTCCCCACCCTGACCCACCCTACCCTACCCCCACCCACAAAAAAAATGATTTTTTTCTTCTACTTTTTCAACCTCGATCCCCCCCACCAACCCACCCACTTCGACCCTACCTCACCACAAAAAAATGATTTCTTCTACTTTTTCTAGCATCACCTGACCTCTACCCAACCATCCCCACCCCCAAAATCACAGTCAATCACGTAAGTTGACACGAGATCGCAGTTAAGTCACACAGAGTCACAATTACAAATTTAGTTGTAAAATCTCACCCCTCCAAAGTCACAGTTGGTCACACAAGGTCAAAGTTCGATCACACAAAGTCGCAGTTTGGTCAAACGTGGTCACAGTTAGGTCACAGGAGGTCACAATTAGGTCAAACGAGGTCACGATTAGATCACACGTGGTCACAGGTCGATCACATAAAGTCACACTTCGTTCTTACAAAGTCACACTTCGGTCACACATAGTCATATTTGACACAATTGTAGGTCACATCACGTCCTCGTTCAATGGTCACACCAAGTCACAGTTGGTCACAAAAAGTCACAGCTGATCACACAAGGTCACAGTTCCATCACACAAAGTCACAGTTAGGTCACAATTGGTCACACAAGGTCACAGTTTGGTCACACAAGGTCGCAGTCCAGTCACACAAGGTCGCAGTCCAGTCACACGTCACAATTCGCTTACATAAAGTCACAATTCGATCACATAAGGTCACAGTTCGATCACGCGAGGTCACAGTTGGGTCACATAAAGTCACAGTTCGATTGCATAAGGCCACAGTTCGATCATACGAGATTACAATTCGATCACACAAGGTCACAGTTAGATCATATAAAGTCAAATTTCGATCGCGGGAGGTTACAATTCGCTCACAAAAAGTCACAGTTCGATCACACAAAGTCATATTTAACACAACTGTAGGTCACATCACATCATCATCAAATGGTCACACAAAGTCACAATTGATCGCAATTAATCAATATTTTAGTCACATTTACCTAATAATTGGTCACATCCCTTACTCGTCACAAGTCGCACAAAGTCACAATTACCTAAAAAATGTCACAATCACCTATAATCGATCACAATATATCACCCCACCACCACCACCACCCCCCCCCCCCACAAACCCCCATAAAGTCACATTTTGATCGCACAAAAGTCACATTTTGATCACACAATGTCGCAGTTTGGTTACACAGGGTCACAGTTCGGTCACATAAGGTTACAAACCAGTCCCATAAAGTCACGTTCGATCACATGACTAGCATTTCAATTCAATATGAAGATAATACCAGAAAAGTTTCTAAGCATGAAGTTCTAAAAAAGAGTAACTGTGAAATAAACATTAACTTCAATGCAGAGTCATTTCTCAAATATGAAAAACCAAAAGCCCTCTTTTTCTACTTTTCCACACCATGTCCCGTCCGACCCTACACCCATCACCCACCAATCCCACCCCTGCCGGCCCCACCCAAAAATGATTTTTCTTCTTTAAATTTTCCACACTCCGCCCCTACTCCGCCACCCACCCAACAAACTGACCCACCAAAAAATATTTTTTTCTTCTATTTTTCCATACCCCACCCAGACCCTACCCCCACCCCCACCCCACCGCACCAAAATATAGTTTTTGTCTTCTAGTTTTCCACACCCCACCTACCCTGTCCCGCCCCTACAAGCTACCCACCTAACCAATCGACCCCACCCACCCCAGCTAAAAATGATTTTTTTTTCTCACGATATTTTCCACCCGACCACCCCGCCTCATCCCCAAAGTCATAATTGGTCACACAAGTCATGTTTCAGTCACAAAATCACAATTACAAATTTAATTGCAAATTTCACCGCAACCCCACACCACCTAACATAACTCCATTCCACATGAAAAGTCAAAATTTGGTCAAAATAAAAAATTTAGTTGCAAAACTGACTCCACCCACCCCTCATGTCAAGTCACATCTGACCACACAAAATCACATTACAAATTAAGTTGCAAAACCCACACCCCACCCCACTTCCAAAGTTACAGTTGGTCACACAGTAACAATTGGTCACAGTGGTATATGAAGTCAGGGGAAGAAGCGCGCACAAAGTGTGAAGTATTTTTCAAAAATAAAATAAAATTTGGGTAGTAAAATCAGTTTTGTCATCTAAAGTGAGTAATCTGTACAATTGACATCAGGTCTTCTATCTTCCATTGGGCTGGATTTTTGGGCTTCAAGCTCAGGTGTTGGGCCAATTATCATCTAAAATCTCCGCCTTAATTAGATCAACAGCATACCCTGTACAATTTGAAGAACACACAATATCAAATTCAACGAAATTTTAAGAAGTTAAGGCAACTTTAACCTTTGATATTGAGATAATTTTAGTTCTAGAATCAACTGGGTTAAACTATGTAGGTATTTATCAGTTTTATTTTTCATCGATCAAGCACATCTCTAATAAAATGAAATTAAACATCTATATTAGGAAATACATGATTTCTGCTTAGGTATAGAGCACTTTGACTATATGTGCAGATTTCAATACCATTGTTATCAAGATATCCCAAATTACTTAACAATGCCATCATCTAGATGCACTCTTTCACATCATTAGTGGTAGATATATACTCAACTTCTGGAAGACAGAGCTACTAATTTCTATAATTGAGACTTCCAACTAATGCAGGTATCATTTAACTAATAGATTTTCTGTTATCTATGTTTCCAGCGAAGTCAGAATCAACGAATTCTCTAGTTTTAAACCCTCCTAATGTTTTAAAAACACCAAACTTACACATTTCTTGGTCACATTTAATCAATATTTTTTGTTACAATTACCTAATAATTAGTCACAATCATCCATAATTAGTCAATATTATTTATTTATTGGTTACAACTTACTCGTTTTCTTGGTCACATCTCGCACTTATCACAAGTCTCCCAAAATCACAATTGGCCAATATTTTGGTCACATTTACCAAACAATTGGTCACATTCGTACTCACCACAAGTCTCGCAAAGTCACAATTAATCAATATTTTGGTCACAATTACCTAATAATTGGTCACATCCTGTACTCCTATCAAGTTACAAAAGTCACAATTAGTCAATATTTTAGTCACATTTACATAATAATTGGTCACAATATATACTCATCACAAGTCGCATAAAGTTACAATTAATCAATATTTTGATCACATTTATCTAATAATTGGTCATAAATGAAAATTCAACTTGATGGCCTCGTGATTCATCAAACCATAAGAAAGTAAATTCGACACTGCACGACTCAACTCTTATTCTTCTTCTACAAAATATAAACCCCCAAAACACCAGTCAATGTAGAGAAGCATGCTTTTAGACAATTGAAAGTGCCTTCTCCACAGTTACCGACGACTAGCAACACCGGACCACCACCCATCACCCACTGCATTTCCCGACCACAAACACAACTGTGAGCTCAACACCACCATCATATAACCATCGCACCACAACCACCACCGAAAAAGTCAGCACTCCATATCTCCAGCAACCACGACCATCGCCACCAAAACCACCTCCATCGAACCACCACTTCACCTACAACCACATCACCCAAAAATTGCCAACACCACCTCACTACAACCACCACCAGCAAAATAATCCCAAAATCTGAACGAAAACAGAATAATGACTGAGGCGCATAACACTGCTGAAGAGCGACGCTCACAATCGCTGAAGAGAGTGGCATCGTCGCTGCAGCGACTAAGAGCGACGACACTCCCAGCAGCTGAAGAGAGATTTGAGCACCATGGTAGCTACAACATCGTCGGGGGGTTTTGATTAAATCGGGGGAGAATGTAGATAGAAAACCTAGTTACAATACATTTGATTTTCTTAAGACACTTTATTAACGGGTGTGGCGGTGATTAGCTGGTAATCATCAACAGATCTCGGGGGAGATGGTAGAGAGAAGTGGGAGGAGAAATTTCATTCTGGGGGAGACAACAAAGAGAATATTCGATTTCTGCATAAATTGTTTTCAAGTTTTGGGATTAAATTAATTAATTTCTAATTACCACCTGAAAATTAGAAAAAAATTGTACCACACCAGAATTTTGAATTGTATCTTTGAAATGTAGGTGTCAATGTAATTTTCCCAATATTTTTCTTACCTAATCATGTGATTATTTAGTAACGTGACAGAAACTTTCAGACAAGTACATAAATTATGTTTTGGAGTTATATCCAATTTAAGTTTCTAAAGTGAGATTTTATTATCCACTCCAGGAAATTATGGAGAGAGAAAGCCAAACCATCGATCGATTAACTCAACTCCTCGTGCAACAAGCGCGACAAATCGAGCAACTGGTTAATCGCCCCATAAATGATCTCGGTAGAGAACGAAACCTAAGTAGTGAACAATTTTGACGTTTGAACCCACCTACTTTCACCGAAGCAAAGGACCTAGTTGAGGCTGAAAACTGGATAAGGACAATGGAAAGAATGTTTGAATATGCACATGAGGAGTATGCTGAAAAAGTAATATGTGCTTCATTCATGCTACGGGGAAGATCAGGCCATTGGTGGGACACTTTGATAAGTATGGGCGAGACAAAAAATCTGACATGGGAAAGATTCTGCGAAATCTTTAAAACTAAATACTTCTCTACATCAATAAGAAACCAAAAGTTGAATGAATTTATTCAACTACACCAGGGGTCTCTGACCATCGCAGAATATATTAAGAAATTTGAAGAACTATCTTGTTTTGGACACATATGGTTGGCACTAATGGGCATAAAGTCGATAGATTTCTCGAAGGACTTAGACCCGAACTGAATAGAGATGTATTAATGTCGAGAATTCAAAACATGACCTTTCCCGAAATCGCTGATAAAGCATTGTTGGCAGAGCAAGCAGAGATGAAAATATATAAAGCTCGAGAGGCTAAATATCAAAATAAGAGTTCAAACCTCAATAAGAAAGAGCACCGAAATAATCAACCATGGAGACACAATCAAAACAATAGGAATAAACGAAAGTGGTCTGGAAAGCCGCAAGGGGAAGGATCACACCACAAAAAGGTAAATCAGAAAGAGAAAGCAGAGAAAATGAATGGTAACAAAATATCCCCCAGTTGCAGGAAATGAGGCAAGGTACATTCGGGAGAATGCCTAGTGGGAACAAATGTGTGCTATTTCTGCCAGAAATAAGGACATTACTCCTATAATTGCCCCAATAAATCTGCGAAAAGTGGTACGAATAAACAAGGAAATGCAAGAACTTTTGCAATGGTCAGACTAGAGGTGGGAACGAGTAATGATGTTATTGCAGGTACTACTTACACTAAATCTAAACTTGTATATACTCTGTTCGATTCTGGAGCTTGTCATTCATTTATTGCCACAAACATGTTGGAATCGCTTGACTTAACTGCTGAATTGCTTTCCCTAGAAATGGAAGTCAGTATTCCCTCCAGAACCAATTGTTATGTTAACTGTTATGTTCCAAATGCCCCAATTGAAATTGAGGGAAGGATTCATCCTATAGATTTAGTGGTGCTAGATTTGAAGGATTTTGATCTAATACTAGGTATGAGTTGGTTGTCTCGATACCAAGTGACTACTGATTGTAGAGAGAAAACTTTGAATGTGTCGGAATTAGGAACTATAGCTTTTCCTAAGCCTGAGAAAACTTCCAAATTGATCATTTCTGCACTGGAAGCAAAGAAGCTACTAGGAAAGGGTAGCAGAGGGTTTTTGGATAGTCTACATCAAATTCGGGCGCAAGAAAAACCTGAGCCTTCACTCACCACTATTCCTGTAGTACAAGAATATCCAGATGTTTTTCCTGAGGATTTTCCAGGGCTACCTCATGAGAGTGAAATTGAATTTGGGATAGAAATCCTACCAGGAACTTCACCTATTTTGAAGTCACCTTACAGGATGGCACCCACAGAACTCAAAGAGCTTAAGTGCCAGTTGGATGAGTTGATTCTTAAAGGTTTCATAAGACCTAGTGTATCCCCATGGGGAGCTCCAATGCTATTCGTAAAGAAAAAGGATGGCAAAATGAGAATGTGCATTGACTATCGTGAATTAAATAAGGCGACCATCAAGAATAAATACCCGTTACCTAGGGTAGACGTTCTATTTGACCAACTCCAAGGCTTAGCGGTATTCGCTAAATAGATTTGAGATCCGGATATCATCAATTACGGATAAAACATGAAGATATACCAAAAATGGCTTTCAGTACCAGTTATGGCCATTACGAGTTTCTAGTGATGCCTTTTGGACCGACTGCAGCAGCATTCACGGATCTAATGAATAGAGTATTCAAGGAATATCTGGACAAATTTGTGATAGTCTTTATTGATGATATTCTAATTTACTCTAAAACAAAAGAAGAGCATGAGACACACCTAAGGATTGTCCTACAAATCTTAAGGGAAAAACAGTTGTATGCCAAATTTAAGAAATGTGAATTTTGGCTGGAGAAAGTGGCATTTTTGGGGCATATAGTGTCGAAAGAGGGCATAGAAGTTGACCCTTGTAAGGTAGAGGTAGTGTTAGACTGGCCACGACCATCATCACAGACGGAAGTGAGTTTCTTGGGTTTAGCAGGATATTATAGACTTTTTTTCCAAGATTTCTCTAAAATTGCCACTCCATTAACTCAGTTAAATCACAAGAATATATAATTCAAATGGAATGAAGATTGTGAACGAAGCTTTCAGAAGTTAAAGAAGAGACTTACATCAACTCCTGTTTTGGCAATTCTGTCTGGCGAAAGTGGATACACCATTTATAGTGATGCCTCTAAACAAGGATTGGGGAGTGTGCTCATGCAGCAAGGAAAGGTGATTGCCTATGCCTCTAGACAATCTTTACTTAAAAAGAGTTGAACATGCGACAACACCGATGGTTAGAGCTAATCAAAGATTATGATTGTACCATCAACTGTCACCCAGGAAAAGCAAACATAGTAGCAGATGCGTTAAGTTGGAAGATACCAAAGAAATCTAGAGATTTGGGTAAAGAAATAGAGAACCTAGGATTGGAAATCCTTTCAACAAAAGGTGCAAAGTTATCTGCTATGACAATTCAGTCAACTCTACAAGAAAGGATTAAAGAAGCAAAAAAGACAGATTCTTTCGTTGAGAAAATAAGGAGAAGAATAGTGTGTGAGAAGCCCTCTGATTATCAAATATCCACTCATGCAGTTCTCTAATACTAAGATAGGATTTATGTGCCTAATGATGAGGGAATTAGAAAAGAAATTTTTCAAGAGGCTCATAATGCCCCATATTCGGCACATCCAGGATCAACAAAAATGTACCAAGAAATTAAGGTGCCGTATTAGTGGCCAGATATGAAAAGAGAAATTGCAGATATATCGATGGACTTGTGGTAGGGTTTCCGAAGACAATCAAGGGATACAATGCTATTTGGGTTATAGTAGATTGATTAACAAAGTCAACACATTTTCTACCCATCAAGACAACATACACAAGATGGATCAATAAGCAAATATCTATATCCAAGAAATTGTACGATTACATGAAGTACCAAAAACCATTGTGTCAAATCGAGATCCTAGATTCTTGTCCAGCTTTTTGAAGATTCTGTACGAATCTCTAGGAACCAAATTACATTTTAGTAATTCTTTTCATCCTCAAACAGATGGACAAACAGAAAGGACAATTCAAACCCTAGTAGATATGCTAAGAGCTGATGTTTTGCAATTCGAAGGGAGTTGGGACAAGTATTTATCTTTAATTGAATTTGCATACAATAATAGCTATCAAGAATCCATAGGGATGCCACCGTATGAAGCATTACATGATAGAAAGTGCAGATCACCCTTATATTGGGATGAAGTGGGTGAATGGAAGAGTCTAGGACTTGATTTGGTTTAGGAGATGACTGGAATTGTTCAGAAAGTCCGGAAAAACATTTGCAGCCTAGGATCTCCAGCGAAACTATGCAAATAAATGTCGCCGACCCTTAGAATTTGAAGTTGGAGATAAAGTGTTTATTAGGGTCTCTCCAGTCAAGAGGATGTTCAGATTTGGAAAGAAGGGAAAACTCACCCCAAGATATATTGGGCCATTTGAAATCAAGGAGAGAATTGGGACCTTGGCATACAAATTGGATTTACCTGCTCAATTGGCAAAAGTACACGACGTATTCACGTTCAAGCAGATTTATCGTGGGAAGAAAGACCTGTGAAAATCCTCATGCGAGAGGTAAAACATCTTCGAAACAAGGAAGTGACTATAGTAAGAGTCTTATGGAGAAGCAACACCATTGAAGAGGAGACATGGGAACGTGAAGACGAGATGAGGGAGAAGTTTTAAGAACTCTTCTAGGTAAATTTCGATGAAGAAGTTCTTTATGGGGGAAAGAAAAAATTGGTGTTATAAATTTTAAATAAGTTAGAAAATTTGATTTAATTTCATCACTTGTATATTCTTATCATACCAGAAATTGAAGAAATCAACTGTTAAACTCAGAATCTTAATCAACAGACTTGGACGCTACTAGTACCGCCGAATCTGTCAACACGGATTTTGGGATTTCCGGCCAAAAAGGGAAATGTTCTGGAATAACTTTTCGTATTTAAGTAAAAACTAGATTATAGAGCCTAATACCCCAAATTTCTAACTTGTTTATATTTGTAAATTGTAATTTCAGGACACGTTACTAAGGAGAAAACTTCTACATCTAGTGAGTAAAGTGAACCTGAAATTATTTGTTGTGTTTCATAATTAGGTTTGATGTGTTTCATAAGTTACTCTTACATCTAGTTAAAGTATTCATGGATTGTAATGAGAATTTCCTTATAGATTGTGAATTCTACTTTAAATGATAGATATGATCAAAAGAGAAAGAATCCTTAGAAATCTTATAATCTGCCTTAGTTTTGAAAGAATCCCAGAATATGGTTGTGTTTGATTTCACTAAAATCTTACCATTATACCTCAGGGGGAAGATGTTTAAATGAGTTTTAACTTGAACCAGATTTATGGGTTTGGTACTTCAAGCTTAGCATAAAAATATGTCATGCATGTATCCAAGAATTCAATTAATAGTTGGTGTTAAATTTAGAAAGAATTTGCACATAATTAGCCTAGAGATGAGGGGATAATGGATGATATTATGGATAGTACTGTTCTTTATTTTTATCTTTGGTATAGGAAATAAAATGTTGACAGTAGATGATGAAAATCCCAGCAGAGTTAAATCAATCTAGAAATCTAGAAATTTAGGATTAAAAAGGGCATAGAATATGTTTTCTTAGTTTGAACATATTTAACTTCAACCATGTTTGCTTAGGCTAAGGTATCTTTCCCAAATCTATGAATTATAGAACAAATTTGGTTTATTATATCAAGATCAGAAATCTGGGCAGAATAATTAGTAAATTTGTATGTGCCTAATGTTTCATATTTCAATACAAAATGAATGAAATTATATGGTTTAACCTTTCTATATGATTAAATAAGGAAAGAATGAATAAACGAGAATGAAATGTGATGCTGAGTATGAAAAACTAACATGTCCTTGTTCTTGATAAGTTTTCTATCATATTTTGAGAAGTGTAGTCTCTACCAAATAGATTTTGATGAAACTCGTGAATATTTGAGGCGGTTTTAAATGATAAAAATCTAGGAAGAGGTTGGTTAAAATTGTAATGAATTGAATCCAGGTCATTTAGATGAGTTATGCAGTGTGGTTAAGAAATAAGTGTGATTTATGATAAGTTTACAAACGATGATTGAGAAAAATGGTCATATCTTACATCATATACATTCATGATCATGAAACTTTAAAAAGTATTCTACACTTAAGAATATTGGTCATGAATAAGTAAAAACGCCCCTATTTAGGTTGTAGCATTTAGGGAAAAATGCTCCCTAACTGGTCACAGGCTGTGAGATACCTCTAAAGGGTAAGTATCTTTCGAGACACCCTAAAAGGGGGATAAGTTCCTCGTTTATGCTAGCAACCCCAAAAAGTATAACAGCCAAGTCTTTTGTACTTGGTGCATAAAAGGACGCCAATTTGTAACCCTGTGTCGTAGGTATAGTTATAATGCGCGCGATGTACGACCCTAATAGGGAGAGGCCCAAAGAAAAAGATAAAAGAAGAAAGAAAGAAAGAATGGTATAAGGCAAACAAGCATTATGATTAGCATGCATAGCATCTCATATACTTATGATTTTCATATTTGTGGATGATGAAGTGAATATGATGTTTATGCTTGATGTACAAGTTTTTAAACTCATGTGAAGAAAATGAATGATAAAATTTAGGAGAGATTAACAATAACTCTTGTCATATTGTACATCCATGGTAAGATTACTAACTTGATATTGATGATGATGACTTTATATGTTGTGTTTATGAGTTTGTAGTTATAGCTACCTTAATTATGTGATTTCAAGGAATTAATAAAGTTCAGAGGTAAAGTTAAGTTAAGCACATGAATTATACTTTCTTGTTATCACTTTGCTCACTAAGCTTCATAGCTTATAAGTCTTTTCAAGACTAATGTAAGAAATGGAATGCGAGCTCTTTGATATTGTAAAGACTTGGGGAAGGACTTCTCATGAAGGCACCGAGTATCATATCATTACACGCCATGAAGCGTGGGCTCATTTTCCTTCTGGTTGGGGATGTACTTTAAGGAAAGGGTGTATAAGACCGTTCACGTGTATGACACCTCTACCTATGAACCAAAGGGTGTCTTAGTTTTTATTTCTTAAAGAGTAAGTAAGATGTAAAACCTTTTTTTTAAAAAGAGTCCCTTGGAGTCTAGGTTATGTAAGAAAGGAAGAACCCCAATTGCTTTTGGTGTAGCATGTAAATCCTTCCATTCTTTTGCTCAAGGAGTGATAAAAATGGGGGTAGTGCTATGGGGAGTATATTTTGTAATACCCAAGTAAGAAAACTCTATTATGAAAAGGGTAAGTATATTTGGTAATGTATGGGAACTCTAATATGATATGATAAGTATATGAAAATTTTAAGTAATATTATGTTCCTATGAATTTCTTTAAGTTGCTAATGATCCTTTAAACTAGTGATTAATTTTAAGAATTTTTCATATGTTAAAGGATTACAAGAAAGTTGATTTCTTTCCGCTGCGAGATACGAGTAACCTTTCAAAGTAAAATTTTAGTTACGTCTTAAGCTACCAGTAGCTGAAAAAAAATTACTGGAAATTCTTGGGACGTGACAGAGGAAGTTTTTGACACTACCAAGATGGAGTGTGGTCTAGAGTTTGAAGTGATAGCGAAAGGAAAGAGACCGATAATGATGCACACTTATAGTAAGAGTTGGCTGTGGGTTGCCCCAACGGAGATTTGTGAGGATGTTTTCCTCAATATGGGAGAACACATCGAGACGGTTGAGGAGCCACTCTACATGTTAGAGGTTCATGCCTTTGAGCAAATTGAAGCCATCAAGGAGGGAAAATACACTTTAAGAAATGAGATCACTGTAGTGGAGCAAGGATGTTGGATGCCATCATGGCTATCCAAAACTAAGTGAACAAACTGATTGAAGAGGTACATAGGGACATTGCCGCGTACAAGCAAGCATCCATCTAGCTCGATGGTGATGAGTCCAAGGATTGAATATCTTTAGACAAAAGAGTTTTATTGAGAACGCGAAGCCAAAGTGGTTGAGATTTCCTTATGGAAAATGGAGCTCTACTTTGAGGGTACTAACATCACCACTAAAGCTACGAAGGTAAAGGCTGTTACCTTTTATCTTATTGATGTTGCTGCATTGTGGTGGTGGCGTAAGCATGCATATATAGAATGTGGAAGATGCAACACCAATACTTGGGCCAATTTTAAACGGGAATTGAAGTGACAATTCTATCCCGAGAATGTAATATATGAGGCGCATAAGAATATGCGGGAACTTAAGCAAAGATCTACAATTTGGGATTATGTACAAGAATTTACAACATTCATGCTTCAAATCCCAACTATAGAGGAAGAAGACTTGCTTTTCCACTTCACCGATGGCCTTCAACATTGGGCATGTATGGAGTTGCTAAGGTGTGGAGTTAGCAACATCGATGAGGCTATTATGGTTGCGGAATCCTTGACAAACTGTCACATAGGAGATGTCTAAAGAAGGAAGGAGACACGGGATAGCAATGGAAAAGAAGTTATCCACCCAAAGGTAACAGAAACTACAACTCTCTGTTATCTAGGAAGGATTTTGGAGAAAGGAATAAATCTACTTTTAGAGGATGCTTGGTGTGCAAAGGGCTACACACGATGATGAATTGCCCTATGTTAGGGATCATTATCATCTATGGTGGAGGATTCGAAGGACGAGGATGTAGCGATCGAGAAATTTTCAAACTTAAAAAAAACTTGTTTTACCAAACTTGTCGCTACGACCCTCCAACCTTAACGGTTATTATTCAAAGCTAGCGCTCTCGTCTAATCATATTAATTGTTTTAAGATTTTAAGAAAGAAGAAATTTTGAAGTACCCAAGTATTTTAGATCAAGAAAATTTAAATTTCGAGGACGAAATTATTTTAAGGAGGTAGGGTTGTAGCGAACGAGAATTTTCGTGATTGATTTTGAATAAATATTATTTATCTTTAAAAACGTGTTGCTACGACTTTGCCCATTTATTTTTAAAACTCGTGTGTCTAGCCATTTTAAGTGAAATTAAAATCATTTAAAAATGTTAGTCCAATTCCGATTTCAATTTAAAAATGTCCCAATGTCATTATCTATTTTATGTTCAAACTTCCAATTCTAGCTAAATCTCAAATTTTAAATTATTTTAAAAATCTCAAATTATTATTTCCTAGTTCAAAATTTTCAAATTCTAATATCTTGTCCAATTTAAACATAATTAATTTCTATTTAATCCCAATTTAGAAACGACAATTCACCTAGTCATCTATTCCCCACATTTCTTTTTCCACTTTACAACAAATTCTTATTTTCCAAAATTTTACCTCCCCACACGTTCATACCAGTTCTACAATCATTAACTTTCTCCCTCAACTCCCTCAATCAAATTCCATTCTTGCACGTTTCCTATAATTTTTCCCAATTTTATAATTTCTCAATTTAAGTCAATCAAATTCAATATTTCTCTCCTACTCAAATTGTGTTCCCCCTTGCATGATTAATTTGCAAAACTCATTCAAATTGACAACTCCATTCAGTCAAATTTCTTAACAAGCTCTATATTTCCCATGATCACTCCTTAAGCCCAAT
The DNA here is from genome assembly GCA_963555705.1 of Ligustrum vulgare. Classification (NCBI taxonomy): domain Eukaryota; kingdom Viridiplantae; phylum Streptophyta; class Magnoliopsida; order Lamiales; family Oleaceae; genus Ligustrum; species Ligustrum vulgare. The sequence goes on from OY743168.1 coordinate 84,271,176, forward strand.
TATTACTAGAATCTTCCACTTCACATTTTCTTTTCTTTCTATAAATTTTCCTCTTCCAAGTATCAAGCTCTACACATTCATGGATGATTGTTAATTCCCCAAAAATTCCTCCCCAACTTCCATTTTCATATTAAGTACATTTTTCTTCCCCATCACCTTCCCTCAATCCATGTCATCTCCCCTTGTATAATTAAATCAATTGTTCAAATTTTCCCTTGAATCCCTCCCAATTATTGGTGGTTTAATTAGCTTACCAAAAAAACTGAATCAAAACCAGCCTATAACTCACAAATTCCACCACAGTCTCCTCTATTCACAACTCATCACCATCTATACAATCACCATCGAAACACCTATTTCCATCACCACCATCTACAACACCTAAACGCCACCACCTCCATTGCCAAACCCAGATTCAATTATAGAACCCAAAGCCAAGACCAACCGAACTGAATCACCATAACAAACAGAACCAACCACTACTACCATAAGTCGATTTCCACTGTTAAAACCCAGAATAAACCAAGCTCAATAACTTACCTTGGTCGCCGCCCCAGTTGACTGGATTTGTGTCGGGGAATCACAGCCTGAAACTTCATTCTTTTCTCACACCCACACTCACCTATACACTTCCGCCACTCGACGGCGGTACCAGCGTCGTGGATCGGCGATGGAGCCCGTGCCGTCGCCAGCTCTCTCTCTTTCCCTCCATGCTGAAAGTGGAAATGGAGGAGAGAGAAAGGAGCGTTGATATTTTATAAAATTCTGATAATTTTCACTTTAGTCCCTCAAGTTTTAAAATAGTTTAAAACAGTCCCTTCAGTTTTTAAAATTTATTATTTCAGCCACTATATTTTTAAATTAAGTTATTCGAGTCCTCTTTAATTTAAATATTAAAATTTCAATCCCAATAGTTTTAGCCTTTACCAAATCAGTCCCAAGGTTTCAGTTATTCATAATTGAGTCCCCTGTAGATTTGAAATATTTCTAATCAGTCCTAAATTTTCAAAAGCTTTTATTTAAGCCCCCATATTTTAAAGTCTTTTTAATTTTGTCCATGTTGATTTAAAAATGATATCTATATATTTATAAATCTCAACTATGTTTGATTTTTAATTTAATCCCTAAACTTTTATTTTCTTATTTTAAAACCCTTTTGTTTCAAAAATATTTGATTTCCAAATACCACTTTAAGCTTTATTTATTATTGGCTAGACAAGGCGCTTGGACATTTAGAAGAACAACGTAAACTTTCTTGCTCAACTTTCAAACTCGTGATTAAGGTAGACTCTAATCTACAAATTTACGTTTTTCTAAAGTACGCATCAATAATTATTTGGATTATAAGTTTAGCATGTATGATTGTGTTCATGAGAATTACTTGCTTTCTAAGCATGAGACTATGTTACGAGAATTTACTTGCTTAAATGCACGAGACTTGAACTTGTATGTTCATGAGAATACTGGTGATCGTTAGATACCTGAGACTTGAATATCATGATTATGTGTTTTAATTTATAATGTTAAATGATTATTGTGCGCGAGTCTACTGAGTATTTCTATGAAATACTCACGTTTTCCAAAACAAATTTTGCAGATGACGGAGTTGGCGGTGAGGCGTGCGATGGTGGCCATTATTGAGATTTTAGAAATGTTTTATTTGAAGTTGAAACTTATTTATTTCATGTTTATTCCAAGTTTATTTTCAAATTATTTCAATATTCGAATTTTTGACCTTTTGGGTCAAACTTTATAACATTATGTTAAATGAAATTTCAATTGTTGTTTTATTTTCCGCTAAATCATTATTTTCAAGGTTAATTTGAGACGATGAAGTGGCGTTTCGGGTGTTCAAAATTCGGGACGTTACAGAGGAGGTCCAACAAGTAGGTGCACTTCAACTATGGAACACTTTGGAAGCGGGATCCAATGGATCATTTAGAGAGATGCTTGAAGGTAAGAGCTTATTATTCACGGAGGGCCCTGAAAATGGGCAGAATGATCGGGCGTTGGTAAACACTGGGGCTACCCATAACTTTATCACTGAAGGTGAGGCCAAGTGGCTTGGCATCCAAATCTCAAAGGGAGATGGATGGATGAAAACCGTAAATCATGAGGCAAAGCTGATTGGGGGTGTAGCACGAGGAGTAGGGCTACGCATTGACACATGGGAGGCTTGTGTGGATTTAGTCGTGGCACCAATGGATGAACACAAGATTGTGTTGGGATGAAGTTTCTAAAGAAGAATAACGCCACCTTTGTTCCAAGCATGAATGCTCTATGTATATTTGGAGGAAAGAGCCTATCATGATCCCAATGGTAGAAGGGTCACGTAAGACGAAAATCTTCGGGATGCAACATGTCAAAGAGAGAAGTGCGTGCAATGTATATTACTTGGGGACGATTAAACTCGTCAAGGGACAAGGGTTAAAAATGGAGTCTCATATCTCATGGCAATGAGGGCTTCTCCATAGTAGACGAGGGAGATTGTACGCTCCGTACATCACATGACCGAAACTTCACACACAAAGGCATGCAGAGTAGACATGTACAAGGCCGTAGGTCAAGGACGCATGCAAGATGCGGTGCCTAAGTCTCGAAATGACCATGGACAGAATGGTAAAGGGAGGTACTTGAAGGTGATGGAAGATTCTGGGAGACTCAGGACTTAATTAATCTAGCGCGTTTCAGAATGATCTGTGGTCGAACCTTGAAGTCGCCAGCTCTCTCTCTTTCCCTCCATGCTGAAAGTGGAAATGGAGGAGAGAGAAAGGAGCGTTGATATTTTATAAAATTCTGATAATTTTCACTTTAGTCCCTCAAGTTTTAAAATAGTTTAAAACAGTCCCTTCAGTTTTTAAAATTTATTATTTCAGCCACTATATTTTTAAATTAAGTTATTCGAGTCCTCTTTAATTTAAATATTAAAATTTCAATCCCAATAGTTTTAGCCTTTACCAAATCAGTCCCAAGGTTTCAGTTATTCATAATTGAGTCCCCTGTAGATTTGAAATATTTCTAATCAGTCCTAAATTTTCAAAAGCTTTTATTTAAGCCCCCATATTTTAAAGTCTTTTTAATTTTGTCCATGTTGATTTAAAAATGATATCTATATATTTATAAATCTCAACTATGTTTGATTTTTAATTTAATCCCTAAACTTTTATTTTCTTATTTTAAAACCCTTTTGTTTCAAAAATATTTGATTTCCAAATACCACTTTAAGCTTTATTTATTATTGGCTAGACAAGGCGCTTGGACATTTAGAAGAACAACGTAAACTTTCTTGCTCAACTTTCAAACTCGTGATTAAGGTAGACTCTAATCTACAAATTTACGTTTTTCTAAAGTACGCATCAATAATTATTTGGATTATAAGTTTAGCATGTATGATTGTGTTCATGAGAATTACTTGCTTTCTAAGCATGAGACTATGTTACGAGAATTTACTTGCTTAAATGCACGAGACTTGAACTTGTATGTTCATGAGAATACTGGTGATCGTTAGATACCTGAGACTTGAATATCATGATTATGTGTTTTAATTTATAATGTTAAATGATTATTGTGCGCGAGTCTACTGAGTATTTCTATGAAATACTCACGTTTTCCAAAACAAATTTTGCAGATGACGGAGTTGGCGGTGAGGCGTGCGATGGTGGCCATTATTGAGATTTTAGAAATGTTTTATTTGAAGTTGAAACTTATTTATTTCATGTTTATTCCAAGTTTATTTTCAAATTATTTCAATATTCGAATTTTTGACCTTTTGGGTCAAACTTTATAACATTATGTTAAATGAAATTTCAATTGTTGTTTTATTTTCCGCTAAATCATTATTTTCAAGGTTAATTTGAGACGATGAAGTGGCGTTTCGGGTGTTCAAAATTCGGGACGTTACAGAGGAGGTCCAACAAGTAGGTGCACTTCAACTATGGAACACTTTGGAAGCGGGATCCAATGGATCATTTAGAGAGATGCTTGAAGGTAAGAGCTTATTATTCACGGAGGGCCCTGAAAATGGGCAGAATGATCGGGCGTTGGTAAACACTGGGGCTACCCATAACTTTATCACTGAAGGTGAGGCCAAGTGGCTTGGCATCCAAATCTCAAAGGGAGATGGATGGATGAAAACCGTAAATCATGAGGCAAAGCTGATTGGGGGTGTAGCACGAGGAGTAGGGCTACGCATTGACACATGGGAGGCTTGTGTGGATTTAGTCGTGGCACCAATGGATGAACACAAGATTGTGTTGGGATGAAGTTTCTAAAGAAGAATAACGCCACCTTTGTTCCAAGCATGAATGCTCTATGTATATTTGGAGGAAAGAGCCTATCATGATCCCAATGGTAGAAGGGTCACGTAAGACGAAAATCTTCGGGATGCAACATGTCAAAGAGAGAAGTGCGTGCAATGTATATTACTTGGGGACGATTAAACTCGTCAAGGGACAAGGGTTAAAAATGGAGTCTCATATCTCATGGCAATGAGGGCTTCTCCATAGTAGACGAGGGAGATTGTACGCTCCGTACATCACATGACCGAAACTTCACACACAAAGGCATGCAGAGTAGACATGTACAAGGCCGTAGGTCAAGGACGCATGCAAGATGCGGTGCCTAAGTCTCGAAATGACCATGGACAGAATGGTAAAGGGAGGTACTTGAAGGTGATGGAAGATTCTGGGAGACTCAGGACTTAATTAATCTAGCGCGTTTCAGAATGATCTGTGGTCGAACCTTGAAGAATGCCTCTCACGTATTGAAGAAAGCTGCGAGAAATGTAGGTGTGCCAGAACGTTCTAGAAATGTTTGAATTGTTCTAGAAAGTTTTGGAACATTCTAGAAAGGGGCAGAACATTCCAGAAAGAGACGGGATATTCTAGAAAGGAGCGGAACATCCTAGACAAGGACTGAAGGTTCTAAAGAAGTCTAGACACAACCATCTCTGGAAGGTCCTAGAAGATGCTAGATGATTCTTGTAAGTAGTTTGTAGAATATTCTAAAAGATAGATGTGTTAAATGCGATATAGAATTCTCTAGAAGGTAAATGTAGGCCATAGGTGTAAAGACATGGGTCCCACTTAACGGGTTGTCCTAGCCATTAGATGATGGCATACTGTCCTCACTGTATTAACACGAGTCTTTTCAGCATACTTTGTCCTTAATCGCACGCGCCCTGAGAAAACTTCCTAGGAGGTCACCCATCCTAGAAGTTCTCCAATACAAGCACGCTTAACTGTGGAGTTTCTAATGACAGACTTTCAGAAAAGAAGGTGCACCTTGTTGATATGAGTAGTACTTATCAAATCTTTTCAGCTTTCTTGGTTGAGGTATTACAATCACCCCCAGTTGATTAGCGACGTCCTCGTCGCATTTAAACCATCTGAGGATCCATTTCCAGGTGTTGAGATTCTAGAGGTGGCTCTCGCCCTATGGTGTAGCACTTTGTCCCATATAGCACTTAATTCCCAATTTTCGACTGGCGGCCGTCTCTGATACCATTTGTAACGACACGGGTCCCAATTAACGGGTTGTTTCGGTCGTTAGATGACGGTGTACTGTCCCCACTGTACTAACAAAAGTCTTTTCAGTATGCTTTGTGCTCACTCGCATGCTCCCCGAGAAAACTTCTCATGAGGTCACTCATCCTAGAATTTCTCCAAGCCAAGCACGCTTAACTGTGGAGTTTCTAATAATGGACTTCCAGAAAAGAATGTACACATTGTTAGTATGAGTAGTACTAATCAAATCTTTTCAGATTTCTTGGTCGGAGTATTATAGTAGGATCAAGTAAATCATAGCCGTCCATTGGTTTAGACTTAACTTATAAATAGGGGGTCAGGGTCGTAAAGACTGTAGAGAGTTATATAACCTTCAAGCATTGTAAGAGCATTCTTGTCTTAATAAAAATTTCTCTTTAAGCTCTTTTGTTCTTTGTTTTCCTACTCTTTCCTAAATTCAATCCTAGTGCAAGGAGGAAACATAAAGCTGACTTAGTCCTTTGAACTACTCGCAGTCGCAGTTTTCCCAACTTTGGCGGCACTTTGTAAATATTATTTCAATTTGTTGTAATTTCCTTTCAGTCGTATTAGTTCATTTTAGTTGTAATTGTACTTTTCCAGATGCTACTCTTGTCACTTAGTTTTCCTTAAGCTATTATAGGAGGTAATATGCATTCAAAACTTTTCAAGCTTACTAGTGTCCGCCCCCCTGCACCAGCATTTGTAATTTACTACTTTCATCAATCAACATAATTTACTGATATCTTCAATCAATGAACAATCAAATTTCAATGCATTAAAATTCTCTATTGTAAATTTTTCTTCAAATTGTATTCAAATCTTCTTTCATCCCGAAGCGATCGAGAATAGGCGGAAGGTAGTCTAGCAGAGAAGATTACTACCGCACGGTACCCCTTTTGATGCTTAGAAGAAAGGCACCCTGTGAAAGTCGGTATTAGAGCACAACTTACGTCCCTCGATTAGAAAGAAATGGATCCGAATGCATCACAAACTCTGTATTAGCTTTATCGAATGTGATGAAATTGTTTGAAGTTTAGATGGATGCTTCAAATTTTCTCTTGGTGGAGTGCTTGTAATGCCCCGAGTTATGAATACCCGAAACATCACTTCATCGTCTCAAACTAACATTCAAAATGATAATTGAGTGGAAAATAAATGAAATTTCAATTCACATAATTTTATAAAATTGACTCAAACGGTAAAAAAGTTTAACATGGAATAAACTTTTTTTTTAAAAAAAGTTTGTAATTTAAATAAAACATTTCTAAAGTCTCATTAATAACCACCATCGTAAGTCTCGCTGCCAACTACATCATTTGCAAAATTATATTTGGAAAATATGAGTATTTCATAGAAATACTTGGTAGACTGTGCACAATAATAATTTGATATTATAAATTAAAATACATAATCATGATATTCAAGTCTTAGGTATCTAACGATCACCAGTAGTCTTATGAACAAGTAATAAATACAAGTTCAAGTCTCATCCATTTAAGTAAGTAAATTCTCGTAAAATAGTCTCATACTTGAAAAACAAGTAATTCTCATGAACACAATCTTACATGCTAAACTTATAATCCAAATAATCATTGATGTGCATTTTTGAAAATATGAGTTTGTAAATAAGAGTTTACCTTATTTCTTGAGTTTTGAGCAAATGGGATAAAATTTCTAATTCTTTCGCAGCTTGTCTAGTCCTATAAAATAAATTTAAATAATTAAAACTAGACTCTTGAACAATCGAGTCTTAAATGATGAATTTGTGTAACAATAGAGTTTTTGAAAGTTTTAAGGACTAAATAATGAAATTGGAAGAATGAGGGACTGATTCGTGCAAATAGCTGGAATTAAGGACTATTTTGACAAACTCAGAAAGTTCCTAGCCAAATTATATTTCAGCATAAACTCCTAGGTTGAAATAAACTAGTTTTGAAAGTTTAAGGCTTAATTAAACCAATTGAAAACGAAAGGGGCTGAAATAAATGGGTTTTGAAACTTGAGACTTAATATTTGAAACATCATTAAACTGAAGGACTCAAATTTATAAATTGGGAGTTGGGGACTAAATAACAATTTTGCAAAATCAAAAACTTTGAAAAACATAATTCTCTCATTTCTCTCTCTAAGAAGAACGACAGAGAGAGGGAGAGATGGCGGGCAACGAAGGCGTCGCCTTCTGGTCGCCGCTGCCCGGCGATAGCATCGCCATTACGGGGCGGCGACGATGAAGTCGGTGCGGTGTGTGGTGATTTTTGTTGCGAGAATCGAAATAAATCGAGGCTTGGGTTCAATATTGGCAATCACAATTTTTCGATTGAGAATCCAGTCGAATGAATTGAGGTTCGAGATAAGTATTTGGGCTTCGTTTGTTTCTTAATTTTCTGGTCATTTTGTGTGTTGGATGATGAGAGAAATTGAGGATGGCAATGGTGGTTCGAAGATGGTGTTTCGGGCGTGGTTCCAGTGTTTTTGATGTCTGTGAAGTCTGAAAAATTTGTAGATTGTAAAAATTGTGGTTCGAGGCTTGTTTTGTAGTGACGGTGAAATGGGAAAATTGTTGATCGATTTTTGGCAATTAGCAGTGCGATCGTGGCTGCCATTTTGGGTTGTGGAGGTGGTAGTTTGGTTTGAAGGAATTGAGTTTTGATTGGGAAATTGATTTAGGCAGTGAATTGGCTTGTTGGGCTTTTTGGTTTTCCGGCAGTGCACAGGTGGTGCGATTTTGGTGATGCCTGAATGTGTGGGGTTGGGTCTGTAGTTCTTTCAGTTGGAGACATGGATGCTCGATGAAAACGGCAGTGATTGCCAACTATGAAATTGCTGGTTAATAGAAGAAGAAGCCTGATTCTTACCCAAAATGTAGTGGCTACGTGAAAGAAAAAATGTGGGGAAGAGGGAAAATAGTTATAGGCTGGTTTTGGAATATGAAAGAAGGGCAACTCCAAAATTGATTGCAAGAATATTGAGTTTGAAATTGATTGTAGGGAGTTTTGGGGGTTAAGAAAATTTAGAATTAAAGATTTTTAATGATTTATGGATTTAATAAAAGATAAAATGAGATTTGAAATAAAGGAATTTTGAGATAAAATTTGAAAGTAAATTTGATTAAAAAATAATTAAATTTGGACTTAATATGTATTGGATAAAGTTTTTGGCTCAAAAATGAAATAATAATTTTGGACAACTTTAAAATCACAAAATGGACTAAAGTTTTAAATGAACTAAATTTTTTTCCCTTATAATCTTAAAATAATAAGAGAGCTAAACAAGAGCGCTAACTTTGAAAATAATGACCGTTAAGATTGGAAAGTCATAGCGACAAGTTCGGTAAAACTGATTTTTAAACTTGAAAATTTCTCGGTTGCTACAGTCCTCATGCAGGAAGAACATTCGGTCGCTTTTGAAAGTTGAAAGTTCAATAGTACAGAACATCGTTATTCAGCACATGAAAAAGAGTTGTTGCCGGTTGTTCATTGCCTTTGAGTATGTCATCACTATCTACTTAGGTCTCCATTAATTGTGAAAATCGATAATATTGTGGTTAGCCACTTAATGTCCCAACCGAAACTTTCGAGCAAACCAGTTTGTTGGCAAGAACTTCTTTCAGAGTTCAACTTCATGTTAGAGTATTCTCCCGGATTCGGCAATCATGTCTCGGATGCTCTCAGCCATCGAGCTGACTTATTGTTCAATGGATGCTCTTTCAGGGGGAAAACTTACCTATGATACAAGAGATCGAATACGGGCACTTCTGGAGAAGGACCCAACCACATAATATTTGGTCGACCTCATCAACTAGGACAAGACTTGTCAGTTCTAGTAGGATGATGGTCTAGTGAAGAGAAAAGGAGACCGCATGTATGTTCTAAAGGGCGGAGATTTAAGAAAATTCCAGATAACGAAATGCCACGACACGCTATGGGTGGGACCACCTGGAGAAGAATGCACTTTTTCCATCTTACAACGTGCTTTCTATTGGCCGCAAATGTGGGACAACATTGCAACTCATGTGAAAAGTTGTCTTGTTTGTCAGCAGGATAAGACAAATCATCAGAAGAAGGTAGACTTGCTTGAACCTATTTCCATCACATCCAGGCTATTTGAGAGTGTATCGATGGATTATATACTTGGATTGTCAAAAAGTCGTAAATTCTAGCACTATTATCGTGGTTGTTGACCGTTCATTAAAATATATCCAACTTTCATCGCAACGCCTAAGTATGTATCCGTTGAAGAGATATCTCATCTCTTCTTCAAGCATATTGTTAAATATTGGGGGGCGTCTAATGACATTGTTAGTGATTGTGATCCTTGATTTATTGGCTTATTGGTGTCCACCCCTACATCAACATTTGTAATTTACTGTTTTCATCATTCCATGTAATTTACTTCTTTGTTCAATTAATGAACAATCAAATTTAGGTTAATAGCACAAAACGTTTCTACCTTTGACATGTATTGTGCAAAATATCCCAACGTTTTGATTTTTGACGCTGGACGTCCTAACCTTTACATTTTCTTATTGGAGACGTCCTTCCGTTATATTTAACCCTATTTCAACGTTAAATGAGGGGTATTTTTGTCCAATTCCATTTTAAATTCATTTCTTAAGGGTAATTGGTACAAAACGTCCCTACGTTTGACACTCATTGTGGAAAAAGTCCCTACGTTCATTTTTTTTGGCGAATAACGTCCCTACATTTAGATTTTCTTGCAGATTAGTCCCCAAAATTTACTTTTCTTTCAATTTAGTCATTTCGTATTTGATTTAAAGGTCATTGTCTTTAAACGTGTATAATTTTTGATCTACAACTTCGAATTGTACTCCATTTTTAGCGTTGAACTCCAAATTCAACCATCTTTCTTATGATGTATCATGTGCTCATTTATTAAATACTTCGTTTTGATTTTTGTATTGTAGATATTTTTTTGTTAGGGCATCATTGATTAACGTAAATTGATTTCTGTAAATTTTATTGAAACGATGAAATTTTAATTTTAGTGTGTGTTCGACGGCCAATGAAATTTGTAAATTGAATTTATTTGACTTTTTTATTTTTATTTTTTTAGGGTAAAATGTCTGGTTAAAATTGGCATATTTAGCCCCTATTTGAGCCATATTATAGTCTCAAATCACTTTTTAAACAATACAAAATTTCTTTCTCCAATTTTCAAAAAGTGATTTGAGACTATAATATGGCTCAAATAGGGGGCTAAACATACCAATTTTTAATCAAATATTTTACCTTAAAAAATAAAAAAAGTCAAATAAATCCAATTTATAAATTCTGCTGGCCGTCGAACACACACTAAAATTAAAATTTCACTGTTTCAATAAAATTTACAGAAATCAATTTACGTTAATCAATGATGTCTTAACAAAATAAGTATCTACAATACAAAAGTCAAAATGAAATATTTAATAAATGAGCACATGATACATCATAAGAAAGGTGGTTGAATTTGGAGTTCAATGCAAAAAACGGAGTGCAATTCGGAATTGTAGATCAAAAGTTATACACATTTAAAGATAATGACCTTTAAATCAAATACAGAATGACTAAATTGAAAGAAAAGTAAAATTTGGGGACTAATCTGCAAGAAAATCTAAAGGTAGGGACGTTATTCTCCAAAAAAATGAACGTATGAACTTTTTCCACAATGAGTGTCAAACAAAGGGACGTTTTGTGCCAATTACCCTTAAGAAATGAATTAAAAATAGAATTGGACAAAAATGCCCCTCATTTAACGTTGAAATAGGGTTAAATATAACGAAAATGACGTCTCCAACAAGAAAATGTAAAGGTTGGGCGTTCAGCGTAAAAAATCAAAACGTTGGAATGTTTTGCACAATACATGTCAAAGGTAGGAACGTTTTATGCTATTAACCCATCAAATTTTAATGTATTCAAATTTTCTGTTGTACATCTTTCTTCCAATATTTAGAATTTTTAGGATTTTTTTGGCAAAAAATTGAGTCAGCTTAGCTTATAAGATTTTATGTGCTGGCGAATATTTATAGGGAGGAGATAAACCTAATAGACTTGTATATAATGCTTCTCAGATATTCGACGTAAACGCCCATGGATGGTGATGCATTTAAACTCATTACTCATTTAATATATGAAGTTATAATATTTTATTAGTGCTGAGGAACATATATAACTTGAATTCGAGCAATTTGGTGGTGGAAACTATACCTCACCATCGAGATTATCATGCTTTATGCCAAAAAGAAAGATCATTTTCCAAAAAAGCAAGTACAACATGGTAATAATCTCGCGTATTTGTTTTGTGGTCTGTTCATTTTTGGTTGACACCAGGCATTTTTGCTTTATCTCCTGGATTGCAGAAATTGTTTGTAGTGCTAGATGAGCTAGAGACCTTGAAGCCACTAGTTCGTCAATTAGATCAACTGGATAGTTCTTACACCACATCTCAAATGCATTAGATTAATGGCCAAAAACGGATTCCTGATGCATCTACAGGTTCTTTATTGCCTGCATTGAATAACAAACCTTTCTTAAGCTACGAAAATAAATGGGTATTGAGTACGACTATATTTGCTTCTGCATGAGTACTCAACTTAGTGCAAATTGTTATGACGAACTCTAATAAACTAGAATATGAACAGGCACAACATATTGTTAGTTTCCTTCCTTAGAACACATTTCTGCAGAAGTTAAGTGTTATTTCTTTCTATAAAGATACATCAAAATCATATGGTTTTTTCTTTCTTTTAAGTGTTGGTATTCTAGCCATTCTCCTTTTCTTGGGAATCTCTTGTAAAGATAATATGAAAATTGTACATTCTATTTTCAACTGTGTGCAGTTTTGATTGCACATGTTGTTATAAATACTCTACCTATACCGTAATGATCATTTTGATGTACTCTGTAGTAAGACCAGTCCAGTCATAAATTGAATATTGTGCACCAGGCATGAAATGTGTAGGTTGGTGTTAGGAAGATGTTGGTTTTGTTCCTGAGAGGTGAAGTTGATCTTGCAACTTCTGATTTTAAGTGTGATAAGCGCGATCATTTTATCGAGGATACAAGTTTGTGAAAAAAAACTTAAGTGCTTATTCTATGGAATGGTAATGAATTTTGGATTCTCTAGCAAAGAAAATGAAGAAAATCAACATGTTTAGGATGAGAATCAACTTTTTGTGTTGATAGTAAATTCTAGCAGATGTGACAACAAAATTTCTTTTAGTTATTGTAGTTCACATAATTTTGATTTTGGAGTAACATATTCAAGTAGAATAACCTTTAACAACTCCATTATGGTCACCCTGTTTATAGAATATAGATGGGCTTTTTGGTAGACATTTTCATTAGAAGCCGTCTCTCAGCCTTGACTCAAGTTTTTCTGTCCTCTGGTCTGTCCGTTTGACTTGTCTACTTATTCATATGGATATGAATGATCTAATGAGTATCAATGGTCATCTTATGTTAAGGTCCAATGACATGTCGTATAAATTCATTGGTGGAATTTAAACTTAATTTAAATGTTGGGGTCCACCATAAGTTCATCCACCAACGGATTAATATGACATGTCACCTGTGTTTAGTAGGAGATGATCCCTGTGCTCATTAGATCATTCACGTTCATATAGATTTCACTTATAGTTCAATCTTCCCATACCACATGCACACAAAAATCCTCGAAAGTGGAGAAAAATGTAATGTTAAGCTAGTCAAATGCGTTAATTTGTCAATGTCTACTCTTTTCATCCTTCCTCTTACCTTTGTTCGTTCTATGCAGTTGTCGCCAGTTACAACACCTTCATCTACATTGAAGCAGAATAATGAGTTTACTCGAGTTTCATCATCATATTCCATAGACAATCAGTTTCAGAAGCTATAAGTATGCGTAATAAAGACATTCTTGTTTTAGATGTTGAAATTTAGCCACTGTTTTTTTTAAAGAGTTTCTTTGGAAATAATAGTTTTTTGAATAGGATTTTCAGGAGAATGTGTAGTTAAAAAGTATGTAGAATATTTTATTATGTGAATGTATGGTTAAAAATGTGTATGAGAAAAAAAAAAAGAATTTTATGAAAATGAGCACCAAATAGGGGCTTAATAAAGTTGAACGTGTCAGTTTATTGCCACTGTAAATTTGTGGAGGGTTTATACAACTACTTTTCCTCAAGTCAATTTACAACTATTGCTGCAAATGAGAAGATAGTTTCCTATCTTTGAAAATGTAGTTCGTAGATGTCCACTGGTATTTAAAGTATTAACACAACAATATGGTATTAAAGTACTAATTTTGTGTTATTTATTATGTTATTAGTGCAACCTTTAGCTGATTTTAACCTTTTCTCAGATTTCTACATATCTATACTGTTTACCCAAAAGTTTGCTCAACAACTATCAATCTGCATATTGTGTACTGTTTGTGTTAAGAGCTGGAAGGTCCTGTGTCTCTTCCATATTTGCAAGAAGATTTTCCTTAACTCATTATTTAAGTTCTGTATGAACCATGATTCAAATTTCAAAATTTTAATCTATCCACATTCTATATAAAGTTTTTAACTTTCTCCTACTAATTTATTTTCTCTTAAATGCCTCTTGATGAAACAAGTTAAATTGGTGATGTTTTATTTCTTTTTAACAAATATGTAATGACTTGGTGAATAGAGTAATCTAACTTTGGACTATGGCAACTTTAGTTATTACATCTTTCGAAGAAATGGAGAAACAGACAAATAGGCAAACTTGGTCAGGACATCATGCCATTACGTTATGAATTTTTGCATCCACTGCAGTTTCTTGATTGTATCTTTTGGTAGATTCAACATTCAACTATTTGCTGGTGCTTTGTTTTATCCATGTTTATGCCTGGATGACAAAGCATGATAAGAGGAGCGCAACTCCTTCTTCCTGCATGTTCTTTGCTTAATGTTTGAATATAGCATTTTTAATTGTAGATTTCAAATTTTATGATGAATAGAAAAAAATTACTATAATTTAATTAGGAAAGTAATGCTCATGCAGTGTTGATGGATTATAATGACTTTGCTAAAGGAATCTCAAGATTCAATCGTTATTCTTTTTGATAATAATCAATAAAATCGACAATAAGATTCCCAGGGGGCTTAAGATTACCCCTAGCGTTGAAGGTAGTCTGATGAATAAAATCTTAGAACATGAGTACTATTTTCCTATCGACATCAGTGACATAAGTTTTTTCTTATATCTCACAGGCTCTTATCATCTTGCTAATAGTTCCTCACTATTTATGTGGGCTTAACTTCAAGAAGTTATTGTATAAGTATGTCCGGAAGCTTCATAATAATTTTTTGTAGAGGAGTTTACATTTACAACATGCTTGTGCTCTTTCTGTTGCTGTTATCTGCTTTAGTTCATTATACTATACTTGCTTTATGTATTTGCCTATAGTTCCATGTAAGTCTTACTGTCATGCTTTAATTTGAAAAATAACTTGTAAATCAGAATATTATTAAAATCTTCAGCTAATTCAGTTACAGTAAGAGAATTGCGCATACTAATATATTATGGAAATTTTGCAGATCTCTTGTTTTACCTCTTCCAAAACAGGAAATGGTGTCCTGTCATTCATTTTTACGCCCAAATGGTCTTCGTGGTCAGTGGCAGGGACCTAGTACTGGGAAAAAGGTGGACATACCGGACTTTCTTTTCTAAATTGGATCCTAAAAACTTAAGCTGTCTAAATTTGATGTTTAAATGAATTGACTGTCACAGATTTTTCTGGACAGTAGAGTGTTAACTAGAAAACGAAGTTTTGTTTAGCACAAATCCAAATGAATCTTGTTACCATAGATTCGTCTGGATTACAAAACGTAAACAGACTAAGTATACGATGTAGAACTGTAAAGTAAATGAACACGATATTTGAGCTTAACCTGAAAAAAACCCTAACAGGAAAAATCCATGTGCGTGCATCCTGCGGACAAATCAATCACTAATTAATAAAAATCGTTACACAGTTCCATCTAAAGTTACAAGATAAATTTTCGCATAAACTTATCAAACACCCATGAAATAAATCACTCCCTGATTCTTCTATGGTGTGTACTATGAGCTGGCATTTCACCACTCTTCAGTAGCTTTCTTTAACACTGCAACGATCTTCGGCAAACTCGAACTCCCATTCAATCTCGATCCAATCCTCCCGTTTGATCTTCTGATTGAAAGACTTTTCTTCTTGTAGTTATTGAAAAACTCCTCTCGGAGAAACAAAGTCAAATTGTTGAAGAAGCCGTGTATGAACTTTGTACCACACGAATATATTAGTTTCTGTGACTTCTAAGAAACAGCGTCTCAGTCTTCTCTATATATAGGGACAATCGGATTGCTTGTTCATCAAAACTCCTAGTTGTGCAAAATATTTTTTACCTGTAATAAATAAAAAATAATTACAAGTTAATAAAGATAAAGTAAGATAATCAAAGATAATTATAAAATAAAAGAATGTTACCATAAGTGGATCACTTACTAACCAAGTGATATACACAAACTTGGACATTAAGAAATAATGGTCATAATTTTCGGCTAATAGAATATTAAGGCTAAAATATTATCACAATACTTATCAATAATAAGTGATAAGATAGAGGTTTAGCCCAAGTAAAACATTATCACAATCAAAGATAAGCGACACAATTTGTCACCAAATATTATTAATTACACGAGATAATTATTCTACAAAATTTGGAAGATAAATATAATCAACAGTCAAAGAAAATATCAAGTAATTTAATTAAAATTAATCGATTACTAAATACATGTATTTAGTAATTAAATTAAATCCAGTTAAATTATGAACATGTAGAAAAATAGAAAATACCAACAAATCCACTCTTTCCCTTTCCACCACACTTTATCTAATGTTGATCTCTATTTCACTTGTTTAATATTATTTTCTTGTAGGTTAACTATCCGACCAATATCATCCATGACTTTGAGTGAAATTTCAAGGTGAGAATCTTATCTTGCTTAAATGATTTCTATCATTTTTTCCCTTGTGGTTGGGTATTTTATTCCTTTTTTGGGGGGTTTAAGTAATAGTGATATGTCTGTTTAGAATTATGATGACAGCATAATGTCTTATTTGAAGAGTGATTGCTTTTTAAAATGGCACATCATAATAAATGAAAGTTCGAAAACTTGGATGGATCGTCTCCGTGTATGCATATGTGTCTCTGTATCTGTATAACAGTATTATTGTATGTATGTTGTATATGCATGTGTTTACTTGTTTATTGAATGTTAATTACTTTTAACACTTCAATATTGTCACCATGTTGTAGCCTGAATCAGGTTGGACAATAAGAACCCAGGGCAACAAAAGATAACAATTTAGAAGTGGGAAAGTCTACTATGGAGTCTGTTCTATCTTTAGATGACGGTAGATGCACTACAACAAAAAAAGGCCTTTTGCAACATGTAAACAGCAACATTCGTTAATTGTATGTTGCTAAAAGGGGACTGTAGCAACATTCACTTGTTGCATGTTGTCTTTGATTCATTTATTTGAGTTTTAGCAACATTCAACCAATAAGTGTTGCTAATAATAAAATTTTGCAACGTTCATAAAAATGTTGCAATAAGTTTAGCCTTTTGCAACGCGTTGCAAAAGCTTAGCCTTTGGAAACGCGCAATGCGCGTTGCAAAAGGACCCTTTTGTCAACTTTCATTTATTGTACTACTTTATAAAGAACCGAGTCGTTTGTTTCAAACACCTAATCAAAGATTCAAAAGAGATGTTTGAAGTCACGCTTCTGCTTGGATAAGCCACATTTCGAGAGTTGGTCGAACAACTAATGACCACCAAAGAAGCATTTTGCGCTATTCCTTTTCTTCTTTTTCTAATCAAACAAGTGAAGTGATCAATTGATATGCTTGTGGGTCTAGTCTATAATCATCGGCGTTATAAAATTAGCTTCGCAAAACCTCCTCATCTCGAGTTTATATACTCTTCCTTACCAATTAAGAAGAGATTATGTATTGCTTCTGGAATCTTATATAGTACTTTTTATTGAGAAAAATTTCTCAAAGACGCACACGATTCTCGTCCCGATTTTTATAAGACATAGTCCGATTGCCAAATTTTCACCACAAAACAAATAATAGCTATGCCTATTTGATTTAAACACCTAAACATAATAAGTTGCCTTAATACTGACTCTTATATACCAATAATCGAATATATATTATATAGAATAAAAAGGCTGAATGAAGAAAATAATTTTCAAAAATTATTCAGTCCATCGACAAGAAAGGGAAAATCAAGGGACAAACACGTCGTCTACTGAGGTCGAGAAACCATTGCATCCTCACTCACCCTCCCAATCATTGGATTCAAGTTTTCTTTGAGAACCTGGCCCTGGTTTTCTCTGGCTTTCTATAGATTCAAAATACTACAACCATTAAACTGCAAAATATATTGAAAAAACTCACAGTACTAATTGAATTTTAAGATTATTTTTTGTACAAATAAGTTGTAAAATTATATTTGTGTACAAATACATCAAAGGTTCAATGTGGGTGATTGTCATAAAAAAATGACATTTCAATGTATGGGAAAGTATTGGAGGATGTACAAATGTAGACTTAGAAAACAAATTCAAGGTCAGGTCAAATCTTCTTTGAAAAGGACACGTACTATTAACATTCTTAGACCAAAGAATGTACTCTCTCAAGAAGAATGGGGAAAATTTGTTGAAGATACTCTTTCCAATAACTTTAATGTAAGTAATATTTGCATACTAATGTTCATTTTTATTTAATTATTGTTGTTTATAACTTTTTATTTTGTGAATAGGAAATAAGTTCCAAGTTGAACGGAATGCGAAATAATCAAAAGCTTCTCCACACTATGGGACGAAAGGGTTATCCACGTGTGGCTCATGAAATGGTACAATTACAAACATATCTTTAATTTTTACTTGAATTGTCACATGCTAATACGTATAATTGTTGGATTTTTATTGCAGAGGAAAAACAACCCAGCTATAAAAGGGATAAGAACCAAAGTATGGACTCAAGGACATCTAAGAAAGGATGAAACTCCAATAAATGAAGCAGTTGCCGAAACTCTGATATGTTAGAAATCTATGTACATTCTTTTAATAATAAATTTACATTATTTTATGTATCACTTTTTAGCATTAAAAATGAGGTTCATAAGTACAGAAAAAGATAGAAGATTGTGCACAATCTATTTTTGATACACCGGCAGAAGATTCCATCCGAGATGATGTTGTTGCTCGAGTTTTAGGTCCTAAAAATTGTGGAAGAGTTAGGGGACTTGGATTTGGAGTTGCACCATTAAAATTTGATATACAATTTCAAAGTACTGGAAGAGTGAAAGAACTTGAGAATCAATTGCAAACTCAGTCACAAAAACTACAGACTCAGTCAAAAGAACTACAGACTCAGTCAGAAGAATTACAAACTTAGTTAGAAAAAATGGAATCACTAGAAGAAAATGTTGAAGTATTAATCAGGCTATGTCAACAGGTATAACAATTTACATTATATTAATATGATAACATGTTTAATGTGAACAACTTTTTTAATATTTGTGTCATTTTACAGAATGTCGAAGATAGGGTTTCCCATGCGTATACGCCTCAGGTTTTTGTATTTTAAAATTTTAATTGTTTATATTTAATATAAATTATTATTGCAGCATCTTAACTTCAAAAGGAATTTCTTCATTTAACTGCAAATTTCTAGTCACATCAAGGAAGTGGTGTTCAAGGAAGTACATATATGGAGAATGTAAGGTGTCAACTGTTGCATTGGTACAAGTATGATGAGGAAGAAATTTTTGTCGAAGGGAAGATTGCAACAACAGACCCCAAGTGCAAAGGTGCTTCACATGCCACTTGGACGAGATTGTTGGAAGGCTTGGGTCGAGGAAGTGTACATGAGTCATTTGGCCTTATACAGACCTACAGATGAATTTCGATTGCTCAGTGAAGACATGGGAAGTACTGTTTCTTGGCCTAAAAGCTGTATTAGACTTATTTGATGAAGGTAAAACTTATTTACAAATGAATTTCATTTTCTATTGTTGCGGATTAAGTTTTGAAATGATTTGGTTGTGATGAGTATTGATTCTAGATTATTGTTGGCATGGAGTTGGGGATGGATTTTGGATTGATTTGATTGTAGTTTGATGATGAATGAGTTTTTAGTTTGAAGTTTTAAAGAGTCATTCATCAAGATTAAAGAATTGGTTTTCAAATCCAATATCTAATCTTTTAGGTGATACATAGAACTTCTTTTGGCTTGTTTTCTTTAGACTACTTATTCAACTTAACTCCCGCTATATTCAATTTGATTTTGAATTTTAAATAAGGCTTAAATTCAAAGAAAATGAAAGAAAATCATATGTGAATAATCTGAGTTACACTAGTAAGGTTTAAAGATAGCTACAAGCATGGACGGATCTAGCCCTCGACGAGGGCGCGTTCGAGCTGGATCCGTCAAAAAATCTTTTTTTTTTTACCTTGTAGTGTTAGTGTCAATTTTTTTTCCCTCTTATCTTGTAATGTTCGCTCGTGCTGGATTGACTTCTTGAATTCGTCACTGGCTACGAGAGTCTTATGTTGGTTAAAGGATGGAGATATTTCTATTGCAAATGATGCAATCGAGTCATACGTTCTTAAATGCTTAATTTATTATGACTTCACGACTCTTGAGGACTTTAGAATTAATATGCATAAATTTAGAAATTCATAAGTGTAAGTAATTTATAATATATAGATTATTTTAGTTTTGGAATGTTTTATTAATTTTCACAATGAAAATTACCTCGACTTGCTTGATACAATTGAGTTTGTCAATTATTTCTTTTGTTAAAAATCAAAACAAACTTTGACATTACTGTCATATATTTAATTTCTTGCTCTCATCTCACGTATTATTTCTTTATGATAATGCTTCAACAAAAATGGAAAAATAAAAAATTGCAAGTGACATAATCAATCGGTCAACCAGAAATTAGTGCGTAAGTTAATAATGATTGAGTTATGATTAGAGATATGGTTTAAGAATTAATTAACGTTAATAAGGTGTCATTTTCACGTAATTGCCAAAGAGTAAAGCATTCAACGAAGATACGTAACATGCACCATCCTTCAATTCAATGCTGACCCAACTATCAGGCTGTGGGACCCAATATTTTTCCACCATGGTTTTATAATTTAAAAAAAAAAAAAGTAAGTGATAAGATCATTATTTATACGACGAAATAAATATACAGTCAAAAGTTGAATATAATAAACTTCTGACAACACAGACAGTTTAAAACTATTCTAGATCTAATCCAAAACAAATTATTAAGCTTCGCTAAATTACTTTTTAACCATATACATTTTTTTCAAATAATTTTTCAATCATATATTTTACATCGAAAATATCACATTCTTTATTTATAAAAAAAAAAAAAAAAAACCTTTTTACCAATTAGAGGATTATATGGTATTCGATAATCTTATCCAAATACCTAGAATAAATTAAGTAGAAATACTTTTCGATCTCAACTATGTATGTCTCAGTGGTATCTGAGATTACTCAACACATATGTTATGTTGAGAGTTGGAATATGTGGGGATGCGCCCAATCAACATGAACTGAAACAAAAACCCTTCACACGAACAATTCGTATTGCGGGATGCCGTAAGCCCCTGAAGGGCAACTTATTTTCAAAAAAAAAAAAAAAAAAAAAATTGTACGAATTATGTGCTAACAATTAAAAAAGAATTAGACAATATATAAGAGACAAATCTCTTACAATAAAATCTCAAAAATTAGTTTTCTATTAGAAAGATTTAATTTACAATTTGCCTTTAAATGGCACAAGTATACAAAGTTTAATTAGAGAAAATTATTAAAGTCTACTAGTAAAGTGGTAAGGTAGGGCGCTATTCGATGAATAAACCCGACTTTAGGAACTAAAGGACATTTTCTTGTTATCCTAACTCATCAACTCTCACTCCAATTAAGGAGCTAGTCCTCCATGTTATGGCTATGGAGGTGGGTTCTGTAGCCGCCTGATAGAGGCAGAAGCAAGGGCCATCGGAGCTTTTATCGCGGAATTAGACCTGCTATTAACGTCGACTTATCTGTCAGTCGCATCGGGTCTTCCCCTAGATTGAAAGTAGAGATCTTCTGTAACGAATCACAATTTTCCAACAAACTCTAGAGAGTTGTATCGATATCTGTTCATAATGTATCGATTCATGGTATCGATACATGTAGACGTACCAGTTAGGGTTACACGCGTCCGAGGCACAATTCACAAAATTTACCACCAATCAGGAGCTGCCACTTGCTAAAAATGGGAAGGAACGCTTCATGCAGCTAAACACCTCCCGCTTGTAGCAATGCTGAGTACAAAACCTAGGAGTAGGGCAATCATGACCTAAGGGAGGACAAAACTAAAATCTAGAAATTTAACTTAGTCCCTGGGATTAAGTATAAATAGAGGGTTACTGGTTCTGCATAGACTATGTGTGTATTTCATTCTCCAAATCCCTAAAAACATGTCAAAGCGCTAGTTAAGCTAGGTTTCCAAAAGCTAGAAATGAGAGTTCAATTTCTGAATTATGCTAGGATGTAATTAAACTATGTTATAGCCCTAACATAATTCTAGAATCTCCTGCAATGATCCAGAAGTGTTCAAACATACAAATGTAGAAATTATTGAAAGAACCAGGATCAGTTGCAGAAGCAGATTTCGTAGTATCGATACATTGTTTTGTTTTCTGAATACGGGAAAGTAATTCTAGTTTCTTTGCTATCGTTTTTCAGGTTCGGTTGAAGGTAAGTAACCCTGCATTTTAAAATGATCTTAAATGCTACTTCATGCTTAGAATTTGATTATTCGATTTATTGCATTTAAAGTTTTTTTTTTTTTTTTTTTGCATTATTACAATCATGAGTTATCTCGTTTATATTACCTCCAAAAAAAGGTAATCGTGACGTATCGTGTCGTGGAAATATTTTATTATTGTGTGAAATATTTGAATTAGGGTTACAATACCCTTTTTGAGCTAAGCACGCTTGGTATAATATCTGTTGATATTAACGTTCAGTTATCACACAATACTTTACCACATTATTTTTGAATTACAAAACTGTCAAACGTGGCAAAAGTTATAGTCGTTCAAATGGTCCCTTCACGATGCATTTTTCATTTTTATGTGATTCGGTTTTTATTTCATTTTTCTATACAAAATTAAGTTTTTAATGTACCATTTCGAAAAGCTCATAAAAACTACAAACTTACCTTTTCAAAACTCATTTTCATTTGTCGTCGCCTTTTTTTTTTTTTTTTTTTGCTTTCTTTGTTTGGTCATTTTTAGGGTTCAAATAAAGTTGTAATAAAAAAATCTTGATAATAATGTAAAAGTTATAATTGTTTAAAATTGTCCATTAATAATGCATTTTTCATTTTTTTTACAAGTCTACTTTCGTCTCATTTTCAACATATGCACTCTAGACAAAACTAAAATTTTAATGTACGACTTAGAAAAGCTCATAAAAAACTACAAACTTGTCTTTTCAAAATATATAACGACGGTCAGAATAAGGCCAATGAGGATAAAAAATTAACGTTGATTAATTTTTTCAATCTGTGTCGTTACCGGTCTTTAAAAATCTATTTTTTCAATTTTTTCTTTTGCATATTAACTTTCATCCAATTTTCAAAACCATGCATATTTTATATAAAACCAAGTTTTTAATATACTACTCAACGAGCTTGCAAAATATACAAATTCTTCTTCGAAACTATGTAACATCCGAGGAATCATAATTTGACAAAATGTTATTTTTGATTGTTTATATGCAATAATACTAATACATATATAATTACAAATACTATTCGTGCATCACACAGGACTAGTTATGATGACAAATGGAGGGTAATGTGGTTAATACTGTCAAGTTCAGCGCCAAAGGTTTGAATCTGTTGAACGGACAATTAACAATTGAGGCCCCTTGAAATCGATCAAAATTAGTAAATGTTATGTGCCATTTATTTTTTGAGTATCAAACTACTTTCATTGGTTTAATTTAATTTAATTTTAGTCTTCTTCTCAAATGCTGCATAGAGAATTAATATCAGTTACATTAAGTCAGTAATCACGTCAGAGTAGGTAATTAAACGGTCCCGTAGTGTGTGTTCATCCTAAAAGCGCAATTTTTTCTGAAAAGTTCGGACATAGCCAAATATATCCATGAAACTCTAAATTTTGTGTCCTCTGTTATATGTGACCATGGTAACAGTTGATGATTCTGTTTTGAAAAAACTACTGTCTTCTCCTGGGCATTTTCAATCCAGAGGGCTGGCTCGATATCATGTATCCTTTCCATCTTCGTACAAAAATTCCTTTCTATAAGTGCTATTGTCAAATGTGGAGTAACTTGTTTCTTCCTTGATTTGATCATTTCAGATATATATTTTTTGAGAATAGGGAGGGACAACAAAGGAAATATCTTCACCTGAGAGAGAGTCGAAGATAATATATCGCAAACTTCCCTTCATTGATTTGATTTTTGGAATCTTTGGAATCCAAGAGTACAAATTCAATAAGTTAGAGATATTTGAAAAGGTTCTGCGAGCTGAGGTGGAAAATAAATTCATCGGTTAAAGAGTCAATGGTCAATACATCTTCTAATCAGTGAGGTGATTTGTAATATTATAAGTTGACCTGGATATCAATTAACCTTAAAGTAGATGTGACAGACCAAAGCTGTAGCCAAGCTATAGTAGGGATGGAGTATCATGCCAAGGTGATTCATGTGAATGAGGTGATTTAACGTGCGCGAGGTGAGATAGTCAGATCCGACCTGAAGGGATCAAATCGAGGTGAAAATGAAGGCTCTACAAGATGGTCAAATCAGCCGTATAATGTGTCGTATTCATCATTAACTGTAATGTGTCAGTATAATCATTTAACACGAGTCTGTCAATAATGTCGATCATCATTATCAATCACATTCTAAAAACGTGATGTATGGTAATAATTATGTCCCATCTCCGATGTTGCTATAAATAGGAGGCATAAATACTCATTTATGGGAAATTAATACAAGAAACTCTATCAATTTTCATCATTTGAATATTGCATTTCAACCTGACTATCAGATCAGATCAACACCTGTTGGCCTATGGTTAACTTAACCTTATTGTTTTGATCATAACAAACAAGAATATATTGTGTTATTAACAAGTGTGCTTCAAGTGTTTCATGTAATGATAAATATTCAAAGCACTCTATGTTCAAATCGTCTCTCAAAGATATAAATCAAAACTATGTGATCAAGCACATGAGACGCAAAGAAGATCGTGAAAGAATTGAAGATATTCAAAGATCAAAATTGAAGTTGAAAAGCATGACATGAAGATCAAGAATTCAAGCATACAAGATTAGAGTTCAAGTTCAAGAGTTGATTTAACCTATGTAAAGGTATAACACTCTCAATCTTTAGCGATGACATTCAACGAGCTCGAAAATGATTTTTATGCATCAAGAAACTTTGAAAATTCATCACTTGCATAAAATATTTTTATCTAAGTCAATATTGCTTTTCATATGTTATTTGATCTTAAATCATGATTATACTATGTTAAACTATTTTGAAAAACAAGTTAGAAACCTAAAAATCCTAAATTTTCATGTTTTTCAAAAGTCAATTTTCGGTCAACCGAAAGTCAACTTTCGGTCAACCGAAATTGGTCAACCGAAAGTTCAACGGTTGAAAATGTGTAACGGCTATATGCATGTTTCGGTCGACCGAAACTCCAGAAATGGTCAACCGAAAGTTGCTGAATTTGAATATCTTGATCTATAAATAGCCATCTCTTTTACATTCAATTTGAATAAAATAAAAAAGATTTTATAGAAACTTTCTTGTGAAAATTCATTATTCTTACTTGGTTTATATTCATCTATTATTATTATAAAACTTTGATTGATCTAAACTTTGTTTTATCAAATCATCAAAGTTTTTGGAAGAAAGTTTTGTGAAGATTCTTGATTTTATATTGTTTAAACTTATTCAACATCTTCACACTATATTGGAATTGAAGTGTAAGTCTCTCTTTGTTCTAAACTTGTTTTAATCTTTTAAAAGGGAGAAATTCCAATTAAGGAACTTTTATTATTTGTGCTACATTTTTCATTATCATTTGATTCATCAAAGTTCCATTGCCTAAACACTTTGAGCTTAACTCATTGTTAATTATTCAAGTGTGGCATCTCTTGGTACTTAATTTGATTCAATATTTTAACAAGAGATTATTTGAAAAACTTTGTTTGATTGCATTGAACTTTTCATTATCATTTGCATCAAAGTTTTTCTCTAACACTCGAGCTTAATTCATTGCTATCTATTGAAGTGTTAGTCTAACTCTCTCGGTACTTAATTTGAGTATATCATTTGTCAAGAGAGTTATTTCAATTGTAAATTCAATTCATTATATCTTGTGGTTTCGAGAGCCTTGTGAAAACTCGATTGTTGGTTAAGGGTAGGTGCTCCTTGTTGTAAGTCACCTAAGGATAAGTGCTCCTTGTTGTAAGTCACTTAAGGATTTGGTACTCCTTGTTGTAAGTTACCAATATAGTGGATTTGGACTTGCTCGTGACAGAGAGCTCAGTAACGGGGGACGTAGATCACGTTGGTTGATTGAACCTCCATAAATCAAGTTTACATTCTCTTATCCCTTTTACTTACTTACATTGCACTTACTCTATTCTATCAATTTATATTGTGCAACACTATATCTAAGTGTTATACTTGCTTTATCAATTAAGTTTACACATTTATAGCACACTACATTGATAGTTAAGTTACTTACAACACTAAATGCTCATACTTGTACACATTGATTTTTAAGTTTGAGATTATTTATCGAAAAAGTTTTATAAATCAATTCACCCCCCTCTTGGTTAGTTTACTCTTGGGCTAACAGCACCGAACTGAACACAAGATTAGGGGTGGAAAAAAAAAGGGAACCGAGCAAACCTAACTGAAATCGAATAAAAAACCCTGAACCAGTCGGTTCTTGATAAAAAAAAAACAGAGAGAATTGGAACCGAAAAATAGAGAACCGAAAATTAATCGGTTCTTATTCAAAAACTGAAAATCGAATAAAAAACCAAATAATCTTGATTTAAAAATTAAATCTACACCTTTCCCTTAAACAGTATATACTTGAGCATGTTCACACTCAAATCGAAAATGGTTGAAAACTAAAAAAAAGTAAACGTATTTTTTTCTTATCTTTTCAGGATATAAAAAAGAGTTCAATTTCGCTTCTTTGTATGCAGAATGCGATTGATAATGAACAAACTAAATTGAATTCAAAGATAACTTCACTGTTATGTCATGAAAAGGAAGGACTACTCAATGTTAGTTCATCTATACAATTGTGCAGCAACTTAATTTGACTCTTACTATTAATTTACATTAAGAAACAATGTAGCAGCGAGAAATAGCCCAGAAGATTGCAAAAGGGAACTAACCAGAAGGGAATTTTAGTAAATTATAAATAAGGGAGCATCCCTACCTTTCTTTGAAGCCAGTCTGGAGCAGGAGAAACTTCTACAGCGAATTCAGACTAAACTCGATCACTTGGTAGGGGGATTTAGGAGGTCTTTTTGAGCTCATTTTGTCATATCGATAAATCGGCTTTCGTCTTATTTTCTGAAAATCCAATCATATTATTCCACTTTAGCTAATGATGAAAGAGAACCTGGATTTTTCTGCAGATGATGCTAATGTCCACTCTTAGATCGATGCACTTAACGAAAAGGAACTCTCTAGATTAAGATTTAGGAAAAATTTCCTTCCTTGAAGTTCTTCTTGCAGCATATCGAATACAATACTCAAATCAAAGGTCATTATCATGTATCGTTTAGACATTTAACAAAGTCAATTCTTTTGTTAAGAACCGATAAGACCTGAAAAAATAACCGAACATAAAAAGAAACCGTTCGGTTCTTGAGATTGAAGAACCGAAACAATAAATGCCCATCCCCACACAAGATTACTCCATTACAAATTCAGTTCGCTCTTGATCTGATTACCTGTTTAAATATAAATTATTTATCCATTACTGCCTGATTCCGACATAAAAGAACGACCTCTATACTTAATCCAAAAACCCTAAATTCAAGTTATCTCAACGTGAAAAGTCAAAGTCATATTCGATATATTTATTGACTAGCTTGGTGTCAAAAAGTAACGTGAACAGGTTCAATGCAACTTTATATAGTAGAAACAACACATACCATGAAATATTATCTTGCATGTCATATTACAGATCTATCTTCTTTCATAAACTGAACTAATAAAAATCAGAATAGAAGGGCAGTATAGTCACCAACAATTTTAACTTGAAACTCAACTCAACTCAAACATAGGTGTCAATCAATGATTTTCTCATATCATCAGCAAGAGCAGCACCGCTGTCGTCGCCGTCGCCGTCGCCGTCCCCGCCGGGTGGAGCTTGTCTCAACTTAAAGACATTCTCAATAACAGATAATTCTGTTGCTGTTGTGTCTGATCCACAAAATGCTGTCCAGTCATTGACTGTCAAACCAGAAGCTATCACTTCACTACCACGATTCACAGTCCCGGCTACCAAAGGAACCTGAAGAAGGGTCGACAGTTCATCCAAGTCCTCAATGGATGTATGAGGATGGACCTGTTCAAAATCAGAATTTTATGAGAACCAGGCCAGAACCAATCGTAGTTGTCAATGCACATGAATGGACAAACACTCTATATTCACTAAAAGGACATTTAATTAACAAAGGATACAATGCTTAACAAGCCACCTCTGTTAGAAAATGAACAATAACTGCCCACAAGTATATTACCAGCAACTGTCTGTCTGAAAACTTCTACTCCAAGAACATCTGCAATCAACTCCTCAGTTTCCTGATAATGTAAAAATGCAGATTCACTTCTCTGCTTCTATTTAAAAAAAAAAAAAAATAGTGGCAGATACAACTGCATTCATGAATTTCAATTCCCAACATCAAGAAAATAACATCACCAAATAATGACACACTAATTCGACCAAAAAGTATAGACACATTAGTGGAGAAGCCAGAGCTCGAGATCTTGTTGAAAAAGAGGATGCAAAAGAATAAGTTGCACATTATTTACATTAAGATGTCTGTCTAACAGTAACTCCCTATAAAACAGTGCTAACGATACCATGTGATACAGAAACTGTAGGTGCCACCTTGTTGTGAATAGATCCATCTTCTAGCCCGACATTTACAGTTAAAATTTCTTGGAAAATTGAACGCATTCTTGGCGAAGAGTCAAAATAAATAAAGAAAGAAGTTGGTAAAGTGACTGAATTTGAATTAACCACCATTATATGCCGTACATGAGCATGTAGTCTTCTTTTCTTCAATGTTAGTGATAAGTGCTGATTATTGTAGTTTCAAGAGAAAATATGTCGGAAATTTCACAGTCCAATTCATTAGTTGGAAGGCATGTCACCACCAACAATTAGAACAAGTCAACTAGTATGCAAGAGGATATCTAGACTGTACTCACACCTTCGATGTAAACTAAGATGTCTATAGGGTGGACTCAAGGATGGAAGAGAAGTCTTGAAAAGTGGATGCTATGCAAATGAAACAACCAATATAAAAGGCAAATCATGAAATACCTAACAGTTAAGAAAAAAAATCTTCAACAAATGAATAGATAAGATAACAAACCATATATGATATATCCCAATGGTGGTCAGTGAGAAAGTATTTTGACTCAAAGGAAGAATCAATATTTGTCCATCCCTGTGGGTAAGCACCACTTTATTAGCCTGCTAATAACAGGCTACTCCATAACATCAGGTGAATATACATGTGTAAGAGCAGCTGACCACATCATGTTCATTCAAGTCTTGCTCGATAAAAGAAGTTATGCACAAATTAGCCATAACACACAGTGCATCATATGAACAAAAACTGGAGAATGCAAATGAATAGTAACACTTGCTAAAAGACAAATGAAACAAAAGCTTGGAAGAAGTCAGAAGATAGAACTTGAGAAAGACAAGATACAAAAAGTATGGGATTATCTTAGCAATGTAATGATGTCCTTTTCCACTGGAAGAAGCGAGGTAATATTAAATACAGTAAAATGTTGCATCAACTAGAGATCCCTTTACCACTTAAAAACTGCTCTTAAAGTAGAGGAGTCAAAGCTCAATTATACTATCAGACAAAACGAAAAAAGAAAAGATTTGATAAATATTGATGACTCTCGGATAGATAAGCTGACCCTGCTGGCTTGGGTCCAACGAGGTGAAGGAACTGAAAGGGTCATTACCAAGAAAGGGAAAAAAAGAACATTATATCGTGAGAAAAGAAGCAAAGGCTAGATAAATAACTGAAGTTTGCAGGAATATAGCAGATTAACTAACTCTTTCTGAAATCTAAAATAGAATCAACTGTCTATTTTGGAGATTTCTATAATACGGTACGGTATTCGATTTAAACCCTTCCATAGCTCAGAAGAAAGTGCAAAATGATAAGCACTTGATTAGAAAACTTGTAAAGGTCAATGTGGATGGGAGGAGGAAGACAGTGGGGTTCTGATCCAGTGGCATCCAACAGCAATGACATACACAAACTAACTGTAAATTGAGATTCCATTACAGAAAGAGAACACAAGAAATTTAATATAACTAATGAGATTACCTTGTCAAGATCAGGGTGTGTAAGAGCAACGTGATCATTGCATGAAATGCAGTTCCCCAGAGCAGACAATCTCTCCTCAATGCGCTGAACAACAACTGAATCTGGTAGACTGTTCCTCAAGTGTTGGAGTTCTACATTACAGGAAATAGCAACATCAGGCCCACAAATCCTGGATGATGGAATTTATTGGTCTACAAGAACAATATCACAGTGTCACGGGCAATAGATAACAAACCCGTCTATTACAAGAATCAACATGTGGGTTCTCATCTTTCTTGAGAACCCACATGTGGATTCTTTTAATACACGGATTTTTGATCTGTTACCCGTGACGGTCATGGGCAACAGATCAAAATTTAACAATATCATATGACATAATAATTGGTTCGTACGAAAATAAATAATTAGAGGCAAAATCTCAATTAACATATACAAAACTGATAATTAAGAAAAAAAAATAAACTAGCATATATCCACTAAAATTCCAGAATTTAAAGTAACTCCGAAAGAATCAAACCCTAAATAGATTATTTATACTGTAAGAAATAGTAGATAACTGAACCAGCTCATTATCAATTCTTTTTAACGCAATTTCACACAATTTTATTATCATCAGTCATATGCTGGATGAGAAAGAGGGCCAGGAGCAAATGAATGAACAAGGTAGAAGAAATAAAATTGGCAACATATACAAAACATAGACCTCCAATCACGTACACACTGTTGGGAAATTGGACCACAAACGGAATTGTCAACACAAGTAGCAAACGCCAAATATTTCCCCTCAAACTCCGTGTGATTAAAATAGGAAATCAACAACTCAATCAAGCCAATCCAAACAATAGAATATCGAAATTATAAATACCAAAGCGATAACATCAATAATTATTTAACGTCGTAAAACCCTCCAATGAGAAGGGAAAATCGACGGGGCAAACCGACAATTCCACTATTACCAAATAATAGGAATACAATATTTCTTCCCTAGATTTTTGCCCTAAATCTAGAGACAACCAATTACACACCTTCAAGAATCACTCTTGGCAATCACAATATACATCATCTAATACAATAGATGGAACCCCAACAACAACAACAATAATGGAGATTAAATAGCACCTAAACCATTCTAAGATAATACTTAGAGAACCCAATATTGGAGAAGAATAATACATCAATAACAACACTTTTCTTCTCCAAAATATAACAAGAAAATAGCACCTTTTATTCCATTGTTATTGTGTAAATATGTGTAGAGAAAATGGCCAAAAATTCCTTCTTCCTCCCAACCGCTGCGCATATTCAGCCTCTGTCTGTGTAAAATTGTTATTGAAGACACAGCAACAAAAAAGTAAAAAGTTTAACCTATTTTGAATAGGTTAGACAATTTTTAATATAAATTGCGCAAAGGTCCTCCAAGTCTTATTTCCAATTTAAAATGGACTGGAACTTATATTTTAAGCAAAGATGGACCTAAATCATTTTTAAGCCCAACACACACAACATTCTTTTGATCAATTAAAATGAGCACTTGGACAACTTCATTATAACGTTTGGTCAAGATAAATGATGAAGGAAAAATGGAAAACAGTAAATGAGCCAACAAATTACCTTGATCGGTAGTAGCGTGAGGCAAGAGTCGACCGTTCTTATTTCCTGAAAATGGTATTTTTTACGAGAGAGAAAGTTTATTAGCTTGCACTCATCCAAGTCAGCAGCGTGAAAATTGACATAACATATCTATCAGAAATTTCTCACCAGCACATAAGCGTCCAATGACTCTAGTGCCACCAACTGAGGTTTTGACAACCGGAATAACATCTGCTAAGGGGCGGAGCAGCCCACTTTTTTTGGGCTGGGCCAAATTTCTTTCTTCATCAAATCACCATTGCCTTCCCGTTTGATTTTATATACCCATTTATTTCTCAATGCTTTCCTGCCCTTAGGAAGATTCACCAAGTCATAAGTATCATTCTTCCTCAAATAATTCATCTCTTCTGCCATTGCTTTCATCCAGTGAACTTTATCTCTGTTAGCCTGTGCCTCAGAAAAACTTTCTGGCTCCCCATCAGTAGTAAGCAAAATATAGTCAGAAGTGGGATACCTAGTAGATGGCCTGTGATCTCTGGTAGATCTTCTGACATGTGCTTCTTCATCTTCTTCTGTCTCAGGTATTTGCTTCCCCTCATTAGCATTCTCATCAGCTATATCATCATGAGCAATGTCATCAACATTCTCATCAATAGGAGCTAAGTTCTCTTCAACAATAGGCTGTGATGTTGAAGTGCTAGTAGATGCGAGATCAGGAACAACTGCAGTCACTATAGGCTGCTCCAATTTATCCAAATCTTCAATGGTTTGGTCTTCATGAAAGACCACATCTCTGCTTCTCACAATCTTCTTTTTCTCTGGATCCCAAAATTTGTACCCAAACAGTTCATCACCATAGCTGAGAAATATACAAGGAGTAGCTCTATCATCAAGCTTCGATCTCTGTTCCTTAGGTACGTGCACAAAAGCTTTGCACCCAAACACCTTCAGATGAGAGTAAGAAACATCTTTTCCTGTCCAAAATCTTTCTGGAATATCAAAGTCCAAAGGAACAGATGGAGATCTATTGATCAAATAGCAAGCAGTCTGAGCTGCTTCACCCCAAAACATTTTTGGTAGCTTGGCTGTCTTCAACATGCATTTGACTCTGTCAAGAATGGTACGGTTAATTCTTTCTGCCACACCATTATGTTGAGGAGTACCTGCTTCTGTAAACTCATGTCGAATCCCAAATTTTGTGCAATAATCCCTGAACTCATGTGAAGTGTATTCCCCACCATTATCTGTTCTGAGACATTTCAAGGGCTTACCTGTTTCTCGTTCTACCATGGCATGAAACTGTTGAAAACTCTTAAATACCTGATCTTTAGATTTCAACATATAAACCCAAAGCTTCCTAGAAGCATCATCAACAAATGTGAGGAAATACTTATTTCCACCCAAATAAGCTACATCGCTAGGAGAGCACACATCAGAATGCACAAGTTCTAAAATATCATGTTTTCTTTTAAATGAACCACTAAAAGAAACTCTGTGTTGTTTACCATATAAACAATGATCACATTGGTTTAGCGACATACCTTTGGCTAAGGGAATAGATGTCTTCTTAGCCAGAACCTGCAAACCTTTTTCACTCATGTGACCAAGCCTCTTGTGCCATAAATCAGGAGAAGTATCTTCAACAACATTCACCTCGTTTTTACAAGATTTTGCATAAGTCTTGTAAAGCGTGCAACAAGCTTTTCCTTTGGCAACAATCAAAGTGCCCTTTGACAATTTCCAATTCAAATCACCGAATCTGCTATAATAACCCTGTCTGTCAAGAGCCATAACTGAAATTAGATTGAGGCGCATATCAGCAATATGCCTCACATCATTCAGTATCAAGGAGTAGCCAAGTTCTGTTTGCAAGTAAATATCACCAATCCCAATAATCTTAGATTGACTAGTATTTCCCATCTTTGAAATACCAAAATCACCTGCTGTGTAATTTGCAAACAAGTCCATGTTCGAACAAACATGGTAAGAAGCACCACTATCAACAATCCACTCAGTACTAGGATCACCCACGTGTAGACAATGATCATCTACACAAGAAAGTACTTCATCACTGGTAGAAACAATAGCTGTAGTGTTCTTTTCATCTTCCTTCTTCTGATTGCTACCTTCCCTTTGTTCTCTCAACCAAATCCGGAAATTTCTTTTAATGTGGCCCACATTACCACAATGATAGCAAGCTGACTTTTTATCTTTTGATTTCGACCGACCTCTTGACTTGCTGCGACCTTTCTGCCATCTATTTCTATTTCTCCCCCTGTCCTCTATAACAAGAGCATGTGCATGATTTGACCCTGCATGTACACCTGAGGACTTTCTTCTTGATTCCTCATTCTGCATACTGTCTTTAACAGACTCCATAGTCAAAACACCATTGGGAGCAGAATTACTGATAGTCACAACAAATGTCTCCCAACTGTCTGGCAAAGAACTCAAAAGTAACAAAGCCTGCAATTCATCTTCTAATTTCATACCCATAGTAGTCAACTGATTTACAATATTATGAAAATTGTTCAAGTGTTCTATCACACCCATGCCATCTTTGTATTTCATGTTGACCAAGTCTCTAATCAGAAAAGACTTCCTAGATGCAGTCTTTTTCTCAAACATAGACTCCAATTTCGACCACAATTTATGTGCGTCAGTCTCCTGTGCAACATGATGAAACACACTGTTATCCACCCACTGTCTTATAGTTCCGATAGTCTTTCTATTCTGTTTGGTCCAATCACTGTCTGACATATCATTCGGTTTAGCCGTGTCACCCTCAACGGGGTCATGCAAATCCTTGCAATAAAGGATATCCTCCATCCTAGGCTTCCAAGTTACCCAATTATGATTAGTGAGTCTAATCATAGCACAACCAACCGGATCATCCATTTTAATCCACACAATCTAACACAAGCTCTGATACCACTGTTGGGAAATTGGACCACAAACGGAATTGCCAACACAAGTAGCAAACGCCAAATATTTCCCCTCAAACTCCGTGTGATTAAAATAGGAAATCAACAACTCAATCAAGCCAATCCAAACAATAGAATATCGAAATTATAAATACCAAAGCGATAACATCAATAATTATTTAACGTCGTAAAACCCTCCAATGAGAAGGGAAAATCGACGGGGCAAACCGACAATTCCACTATTACCAAATAATAGGAATACAATATTTCTTCCCTAGATTTTTGCCCTAAATCTAGAGGCAACCAATTACACACCTTCAAGAATCACTCTTGGCAATCACAATATACATCATCTAATACAATAGATGGAACCCCAACAACAACAACAATAATGGAGATTAAATAGCACCTAAACCATTCTAAGATAATACTTAGAGAACCCAATATTGGAGAAGAATAATACATCAATAACAACACTTTTCTTCTCCAAAATATAACAAGAAAATAGCACCTTTTATTCCATTGTTATTGTGTAAATATGTGTAGAGAAAATGGCCAAAAATTCCTTCTTCCTCCCAGCCGCTGCGCATATTCAGCCTCTGTCTGTGTAAAATTGTTATTGAAGACACAGCAACAAAAAAGTAAAAATTTTAACCTATTTTGAATAGGTTAGACAATTTTTAATATAAATTGCGCAAAGGTCCTCCAAGTCTTATTTCCAATTTAAAATGGGCTGGAACTTATATTTTAAGCAAAGATGGACCTAAATCATTTTTAAGCCCAACACACACAACATTCTTTTGATCAATTAAAATGAGCACTTGGACAACTTCATTATAACGTTTGGTCAAGATAAATGATGAAGGAAAAATGGAAAACAGTAAATGAGCCAACAAATTACCTTGATCGGTAGTAGCGTGAGGCAAGAGTCGACCGTTCTTATTTCCTGAAAATGGTATTTTTTACGAGAGAGAAAGTTTATTAGCTTGCACTCATCCAAGTCAGCAGCGTGAAAATTGACATAACATATCTATCAGAAATTTCTCACCAGCACATAAGCGTCCAATGACTCTAGTGCCACCAACTGAGGTTTTGACAACCGGAATAACATCTGCTAAGGGGCGGAGCAGCCCACTTTTTTTGGGCTGGGCCAAATTTCTTTCTTCATCAAATCACCATTGCCTTCCCGTTTGATTTTATATACCCATTTATTTCTCAATGCTTTCCTGCCCTTAGGAAGATTCACCAAGTCATAAGTATCATTCTTCCTCAAAGAATTCATCTCTTCTGCCATTGCTTTCATCCAGTGAACTTTATCTCTGTTAGCCTGTGCCTCAGAAAAACTTTCTGGCTCCCCATCAGTAGTAAGCAAAATATAGTCAGAAGTGGGATACCTAGTAGATGGCCTGTGATCTCTGGTAGATCTTCTGACATGTGCTTCTTCATCTTCTTCTGTCTCAGGTATTTGCTTCCCCTCATTAGCATTCTCATCAGCTATATCATCATGAGCAATGTCATCAACATTCTCATCAATAGGAGCTAAGTTCTCTTCAACAATAGGCTGTGATGTTGAAGTGCTAGTAGATGCGAGATCAGGAACAACTGCAGTCACTATAGGCTGCTCCAATTTATCCAAATCTTCAATGGTTTGGTCTTCATGAAAGACCACATCTCTGCTTCTCACAATCTTCTTTTTCTCTGGATCCCAAAATTTGTACCCAAACAGTTCATCACCATAGCTGAGAAATATACAAGGAGTAGCTCTATCATCAAGCTTCGATCTCTGTTCCTTAGGTACGTGCACAAAAGCTTTGCACCCAAACACCTTCAGATGAGAGTAAGAAACATCTTTTCCTGTCCAAAATCTTTCTGGAATATCAAAGTCCAAAGGAACAGATGGAGATCTATTGATCAAATAGCAAGCAGTCTGAGCTGCTTCACCCCAAAACATTTTTGGTAGCTTGGCTGTCTTCAACATGCATTTGACTCTGTCAAGAATGGTACGGTTAATTCTTTCTGCCACACCATTATGTTGAGGAGTACCTGCTTCTGTAAACTCATGTCGAATCCCAAATTTTGTGCAATAATCCCTGAACTCATGTGAAGTGTATTCCCCACCATTATCTGTTCTGAGACATTTCAAGGGCTTACCTGTTTCTCGTTCTACCATGGCATGAAACTGTTGAAAACTCTTAAATACCTGATCTTTAGATTTCAACATATAAACCCAAAGCTTCCTAGAAGCATCATCAACAAATGTGAGGAAATACTTATTTCCACCCAAATAAGCTACATCGCTAGGAGAGCACACATCAGAATGCACAAGTTCTAAAATATCATGTTTTCTTTTAAATGAACCACTAAAAGAAACTCTGTGTTGTTTACCATATAAACAATGATCACATTGGTTTAGCGACATACCTTTGGCTAAGGGAATAGATGTCTTCTTAGCCAGAACCTGCAAACCTTTTTCACTCATGTGACCAAGCCTCTTGTGCCATAAATCAGGAGAAGTATCTTCAACAACATTCACCTCGTTTTTACAAGATTTTGCATAAGTCTTGTAAAGCGTGCAACAAGCTTTTCCTTTGGCAACAATCAAAGTGCCCTTTGACAATTTCCAATTCAAATCACCGAATCTGCTATAATAACCCTGTCTGTCAAGAGCCATAACTGAAATTAGATTGAGGCGCATATCAGCAATATGCCTCACATCATTCAGTATCAAGGAGTAGCCAAGTTCTGTTTGCAAGTAAATATCACCAATCCCAATAATCTTAGATTGACTAGTATTTCCCATCTTTGAAATACCAAAATCACCTGCTGTGTAATTTGCAAACAAGTCCATGTTCGAACAAACATGGTAAGAAGCACCACTATCAACAATCCACTCAGTACTAGGATCACCCACGTGTAGACAATGATCATCTACACAAGAAAGTACTTCATCACTGGTAGAAACAATAGCTGTAGTGTTCTTTTCATCTTCCTTCTTCTGATTGCTACCTTCCCTTTGTTCTCTCAACCAAATCCGGAAATTTCTTTTAATGTGGCCCACATTACCACAATGATAGCAAGCTGACTTTTTATCTTTTGATTTCGACCGACCTCTTGACTTGCTGCGACCTTTCTGCCATCTATTTCTATTTCTCCCCCTGTCCTCTATAACAAGAGCATGTGCATGATTTGACCCTGCATGTACACCTGAGGACTTTCTTCTTGATTCCTCATTCTGCATACTGTCTTTAACAGACTCCATAGTCAAAACACCATTGGGAGCAGAATTACTGATAGTCACAACAAATGTCTCCCAACTGTCTGGCAAAGAACTCAAAAGTAACAAAGCCTGCAATTCATCTTCTAATTTCATACCCATAGTAGTCAACTGATTTACAATATTATGAAAATTGTTCAAGTGTTCTATCACACCCATGCCATCTTTGTATTTCATGTTGACCAAGTCTCTAATCAGAAAAGACTTCCTAGATGCAGTCTTTTTCTCAAACATAGACTCCAATTTCGACCACAATTTATGTGCGTCAGTCTCCTGTGCAACATGATGAAACACACTGTTATCCACCCACTGTCTTATAGTTCCGATAGTCTTTCTATTCTGTTTGGTCCAATCACTGTCTGACATATCATTCGGTTTAGCCGTGTCACCCTCAACGGGGTCATGCAAATCCTTGCAATAAAGGATATCCTCCATCCTAGGCTTCCAAGTTACCCAATTATGATTAGTGAGTCTAATCATAGCACAACCAACCGGATCATCCATTTTAATCCACACAATCTAACACAAGCTCTGATACCACTGTTGGGAAATTGGACCACAAACGGAATTGCCAACACAAGTAGCAAACGCCAAATATTTCCCCTCAAACTCCGTGTGATTAAAATAGGAAATCAACAACTCAATCAAGCCAATCCAAACAATAGAATATCGAAATTATAAATACCAAAGCGATAACATCAATAATTATTTAACGTCGTAAAACCCTCCAATGAGAAGGGAAAATCGACGGGGCAAACCGACAATTCCACTATTACCAAATAATAGGAATACAATATTTCTTCCCTAGATTTTTGCCCTAAATCTAGAGGCAACCAATTACACACCTTCAAGAATCACTCTTGGCAATCACAATATACATCATCTAATACAATAGATGGAACCCCAACAACAACAACAATAATGGAGATTAAATAGCACCTAAACCATTCTAAGATAATACTTAGAGAACCCAATATTGGAGAAGAATAATACATCAATAACAACACTTTTCTTCTCCAAAATATAACAAGAAAATAGCACCTTTTATTCCATTGTTATTGTGTAAATATGTGTAGAGAAAATGGCCAAAAATTCCTTCTTCCTCCCAGCCGCTGCGCATATTCAGCCTCTGTCTGTGTAAAATTGTTATTGAAGACACAGCAACAAAAAAGTAAAAATTTTAACCTATTTTGAATAGGTTAGACAATTTTTAATATAAATTGCGCAAAGGTCCTCCAAGTCTTATTTCCAATTTAAAATGGGCTGGAACTTATATTTTAAGCAAAGATGGACCTAAATCATTTTTAAGCCCAACACACACAACATTCTTTTGATCAATTAAAATGAGCACTTGGACAACTTCATTATAACGTTTGGTCAAGATAAATGATGAAGGAAAAATGGAAAACAGTAAATGAGCCAACAAATTACCTTGATCGGTAGTAGCGTGAGGCAAGAGTCGACCGTTCTTATTTCCTGAAAATGGTATTTTTTACGAGAGAGAAAGTTTATTAGCTTGCACTCATCCAAGTCAGCAGCGTGAAAATTGACATAACATATCTATCAGAAATTTCTCACCAGCACATAAGCGTCCAATGACTCTAGTGCCACCAACTGAGGTTTTGACAACCGGAATAACATCTGCTAAGGGGCGGAGCAGCCCACTTTTTTTGGGCTGGGCCAAATTTCTTTCTTCATCAAATCACCATTGCCTTCCCGTTTGATTTTATATACCCATTTATTTCTCAATGCTTTCCTGCCC
Source organism: Ligustrum vulgare (assembly GCA_963555705.1). NCBI lineage: Eukaryota > Viridiplantae > Streptophyta > Magnoliopsida > Lamiales > Oleaceae > Ligustrum > Ligustrum vulgare. Next base: position 84,310,993 of record OY743168.1, read on the forward strand.
TTAGGAAGATTCACCAAGTCATAAGTATCATTCTTCCTCAAAGAATTCATCTCTTCTGCCATTGCTTTCATCCAGTGAACTTTATCTCTGTTAGCCTGTGCCTCAGAAAAACTTTCTGGCTCCCCATCAGTAGTAAGCAAAATATAGTCAGAAGTGGGATACCTAGTAGATGGCCTGTGATCTCTGGTAGATCTTCTGACATGTGCTTCTTCATCTTCTTCTGTCTCAGGTATTTGCTTCCCCTCATTAGCATTCTCATCAGCTATATCATCATGAGCAATGTCATCAACATTCTCATCAATAGGAGCTAAGTTCTCTTCAACAATAGGCTGTGATGTTGAAGTGCTAGTAGATGCGAGATCAGGAACAACTGCAGTCACTATAGGCTGCTCCAATTTATCCAAATCTTCAATGGTTTGGTCTTCATGAAAGACCACATCTCTGCTTCTCACAATCTTCTTTTTCTCTGGATCCCAAAATTTGTACCCAAACAGTTCATCACCATAGCTGAGAAATATACAAGGAGTAGCTCTATCATCAAGCTTCGATCTCTGTTCCTTAGGTACGTGCACAAAAGCTTTGCACCCAAACACCTTCAGATGAGAGTAAGAAACATCTTTTCCTGTCCAAAATCTTTCTGGAATATCAAAGTCCAAAGGAACAGATGGAGATCTATTGATCAAATAGCAAGCAGTCTGAGCTGCTTCACCCCAAAACATTTTTGGTAGCTTGGCTGTCTTCAACATGCATTTGACTCTGTCAAGAATGGTACGGTTAATTCTTTCTGCCACACCATTATGTTGAGGAGTACCTGCTTCTGTAAACTCATGTCGAATCCCAAATTTTGTGCAATAATCCCTGAACTCATGTGAAGTGTATTCCCCACCATTATCTGTTCTGAGACATTTCAAGGGCTTACCTGTTTCTCGTTCTACCATGGCATGAAACTGTTGAAAACTCTTAAATACCTGATCTTTAGATTTCAACATATAAACCCAAAGCTTCCTAGAAGCATCATCAACAAATGTGAGGAAATACTTATTTCCACCCAAATAAGCTACATCGCTAGGAGAGCACACATCAGAATGCACAAGTTCTAAAATATCATGTTTTCTTTTAAATGAACCACTAAAAGAAACTCTGTGTTGTTTACCATATAAACAATGATCACATTGGTTTAGCGACATACCTTTGGCTAAGGGAATAGATGTCTTCTTAGCCAGAACCTGCAAACCTTTTTCACTCATGTGACCAAGCCTCTTGTGCCATAAATCAGGAGAAGTATCTTCAACAACATTCACCTCGTTTTTACAAGATTTTGCATAAGTCTTGTAAAGCGTGCAACAAGCTTTTCCTTTGGCAACAATCAAAGTGCCCTTTGACAATTTCCAATTCAAATCACCGAATCTGCTATAATAACCCTGTCTGTCAAGAGCCATAACTGAAATTAGATTGAGGCGCATATCAGCAATATGCCTCACATCATTCAGTATCAAGGAGTAGCCAAGTTCTGTTTGCAAGTAAATATCACCAATCCCAATAATCTTAGATTGACTAGTATTTCCCATCTTTGAAATACCAAAATCACCTGCTGTGTAATTTGCAAACAAGTCCATGTTCGAACAAACATGGTAAGAAGCACCACTATCAACAATCCACTCAGTACTAGGATCACCCACGTGTAGACAATGATCATCTACACAAGAAAGTACTTCATCACTGGTAGAAACAATAGCTGTAGTGTTCTTTTCATCTTCCTTCTTCTGATTGCTACCTTCCCTTTGTTCTCTCAACCAAATCCGGAAATTTCTTTTAATGTGGCCCACATTACCACAATGATAGCAAGCTGACTTTTTATCTTTTGATTTCGACCGACCTCTTGACTTGCTGCGACCTTTCTGCCATCTATTTCTATTTCTCCCCCTGTCCTCTATAACAAGAGCATGTGCATGATTTGACCCTGCATGTACACCTGAGGACTTTCTTCTTGATTCCTCATTCTGCATACTGTCTTTAACAGACTCCATAGTCAAAACACCATTGGGAGCAGAATTACTGATAGTCACAACAAATGTCTCCCAACTGTCTGGCAAAGAACTCAAAAGTAACAAAGCCTGCAATTCATCTTCTAATTTCATACCCATAGTAGTCAACTGATTTACAATATTATGAAAATTGTTCAAGTGTTCTATCACACCCATGCCATCTTTGTATTTCATGTTGACCAAGTCTCTAATCAGAAAAGACTTCCTAGATGCAGTCTTTTTCTCAAACATAGACTCCAATTTCGACCACAATTTATGTGCGTCAGTCTCCTGTGCAACATGATGAAACACACTGTTATCCACCCACTGTCTTATAGTTCCGATAGTCTTTCTATTCTGTTTGGTCCAATCACTGTCTGACATATCATTCGGTTTAGCCGTGTCACCCTCAACGGGGTCATGCAAATCCTTGCAATAAAGGATATCCTCCATCCTAGGCTTCCAAGTTACCCAATTATGATTAGTGAGTCTAATCATAGCACAACCAACCGGATCATCCATTTTAATCCACACAATCTAACACAAGCTCTGATACCACTGTTGGGAAATTGGACCACAAACGGAATTGCCAACACAAGTAGCAAACGCCAAATATTTCCCCTCAAACTCCGTGTGATTAAAATAGGAAATCAACAACTCAATCAAGCCAATCCAAACAATAGAATATCGAAATTATAAATACCAAAGCGATAACATCAATAATTATTTAACGTCGTAAAACCCTCCAATGAGAAGGGAAAATCGACGGGGCAAACCGACAATTCCACTATTACCAAATAATAGGAATACAATATTTCTTCCCTAGATTTTTGCCCTAAATCTAGAGGCAACCAATTACACACCTTCAAGAATCACTCTTGGCAATCACAATATACATCATCTAATACAATAGATGGAACCCCAACAACAACAACAATAATGGAGATTAAATAGCACCTAAACCATTCTAAGATAATACTTAGAGAACCCAATATTGGAGAAGAATAATACATCAATAACAACACTTTTCTTCTCCAAAATATAACAAGAAAATAGCACCTTTTATTCCATTGTTATTGTGTAAATATGTGTAGAGAAAATGGCCAAAAATTCCTTCTTCCTCCCAGCCGCTGCGCATATTCAGCCTCTGTCTGTGTAAAATTGTTATTGAAGACACAGCAACAAAAAAGTAAAAATTTTAACCTATTTTGAATAGGTTAGACAATTTTTAATATAAATTGCGCAAAGGTCCTCCAAGTCTTATTTCCAATTTAAAATGGGCTGGAACTTATATTTTAAGCAAAGATGGACCTAAATCATTTTTAAGCCCAACACACACAACATTCTTTTGATCAATTAAAATGAGCACTTGGACAACTTCATTATAACGTTTGGTCAAGATAAATGATGAAGGAAAAATGGAAAACAGTAAATGAGCCAACAAATTACCTTGATCGGTAGTAGCGTGAGGCAAGAGTCGACCGTTCTTATTTCCTGAAAATGGTATTTTTTACGAGAGAGAAAGTTTATTAGCTTGCACTCATCCAAGTCAGTAGCGTGAAAATTGACATAACATATCTATCAGAAATTTCTCACCAGCACATAAGCGTCCAATGACTCTAGTGCCACCAACTGAGGTTTTGACAACCGGAATAACATCTGCTAAGGGGCGGAGCAGCCCACTTTTTTTGGGCTGGGCCAAATTTCTTTCTTCATCAAATCACCATTGCCTTCCCGTTTGATTTTATATACCCATTTATTTCTCAATGCTTTCCTGCCCTTAGGAAGATTCACCAAGTCATAAGTATCATTCTTCCTCAAATAATTCATCTCTTCTGCCATTGCTTTCATCCAGTGAACTTTATCTCTGTTAGCCTGTGCCTCAGAAAAACTTTCTGGCTCCCCATCAGTAGTAAGCAAAATATAGTCAGAAGTGGGATACCTAGTAGATGGCCTGTGATCTCTGGTAGATCTTCTGACATGTGCTTCTTCATCTTCTTCTGTCTCAGGTATTTGCTTCCCCTCATTAGCATTCTCATCAGCTATATCATCATGAGCAATGTCATCAACATTCTCATCAATAGGAGCTAAGTTCTCTTCAACAATAGGCTGTGATGTTGAAGTGCTAGTAGATGCGAGATCAGGAACAACTGCAGTCACTATAGGCTGCTCCAATTTATCCAAATCTTCAATGGTTTGGTCTTCATGAAAGACCACATCTCTGCTTCTCACAATCTTCTTTTTCTCTGGATCCCAAAATTTGTACCCAAACAGTTCATCACCATAGCTGAGAAATATACAAGGAGTAGCTCTATCATCAAGCTTCGATCTCTGTTCCTTAGGTACGTGCACAAAAGCTTTGCACCCAAACACCTTCAGATGAGAGTAAGAAACATCTTTTCCTGTCCAAAATCTTTCTGGAATATCAAAGTCCAAAGGAACAGATGGAGATCTATTGATCAAATAGCAAGCAGTCTGAGCTGCTTCACCCCAAAACATTTTTGGTAGCTTGGCTGTCTTCAACATGCATTTGACTCTGTCAAGAATGGTACGGTTAATTCTTTCTGCCACACCATTATGTTGAGGAGTACCTGCTTCTGTAAACTCATGTCGAATCCCAAATTTTGTGCAATAATCCCTGAACTCATGTGAAGTGTATTCCCCACCATTATCTGTTCTGAGACATTTCAAGGGCTTACCTGTTTCTCGTTCTACCATGGCATGAAACTGTTGAAAACTCTTAAATACCTGATCTTTAGATTTCAACATATAAACCCAAAGCTTCCTAGAAGCATCATCAACAAATGTGAGGAAATACTTATTTCCACCCAAATAAGCTACATCGCTAGGAGAGCACACATCAGAATGCACAAGTTCTAAAATATCATGTTTTCTTTTAAATGAACCACTAAAAGAAACTCTGTGTTGTTTACCATATAAACAATGATCACATTGGTTTGGCGACATACCTTTGGCTAAGGGAATAGATGTCTTCTTAGCCAGAACCTGCAAACCTTTTTCACTCATGTGACCAAGCCTCTTGTGCCATAAATCAGGAGAAGTATCTTCAACAACATTCACCTCGTTTTTACAAGATTTTGCATAAGTCTTGTAAAGCGTGCAACAAGCTTTTCCTTTGGCAACAATCAAAGTGCCCTTTGACAATTTCCAATTCAAATCACCGAATCTGCTATAATAACCCTGTCTGTCAAGAGCCATAACTGAAATTAGATTGAGGCGCATATCAGCAATATGCCTCACATCATTCAGTATCAAGGAGTAGACAAGTTCTGTTTGCAAGTAAATATCACCAATCCCAATAATCTTAGATTGACTAGTATTTCCCATCTTTGAAATACCAAAATCACCTGCTGTGTAATTTGCAAACAAGTCCATGTTCGAACAAACATGGTAAGAAGCACCACTATCAACAATTCACTCAGTACTAGGATCACCCACGTGTAGACAATGATCATCTACACAAGAAAGTACTTCATCACTGGTAGAAACAATAGCTGTAGTGTTCTTTTCATCTTCCTTCTTCTGATTGCTACCTTCCCTTTGTTCTCTCAACCAAATCCGGAAATTTCTTTTAATGTGGCCCACATTACCACAATGATAGCAAGCTGACTTTTTATCTTTTGATTTCGACCGACCTCTTGACTTGCTGCGACCTTTCTGCCATCTATTTCTATTTCTCCCCCTGTCCTCTATAACAAGAGCATGTGCATGATTTGACCCTGCATGTACACCTGAGGACTTTCTTCTTGATTCCTCATTCTGCATACTGTCTTTAACAGACTCCATAGTCAAAACACCATTGGGAGCAGAATTACTGATAGTCACAACAAATGTCTCCCAACTGTCTGGCAAAGAACTCAAAAGTAACAAAGCCTGCAATTCATCTTCTAATTTCATACCCATAGTAGTCAACTGATTTACAATATTATGAAAATTGTTCAAGTGTTCTATCACACCCATGCCATCTTTGTATTTCATGTTGACCAAGTCTCTAATCAGAAAAGACTTCCTAGATGCAGTCTTTTTCTCAAACATAGACTCCAATTTCGACCACAATTTATGTGCGTCAGTCTCCTGTGCAACATGATGAAACACACTGTTATCCACCCACTGTCTTATAGTTCCGATAGTCTTTCTATTCTGTTTGGTCCAATCACTGTCTGACATATCATTCGGTTTAGCCGTGTCACCCTCAACGGGGTCATGCAAATCCTTGCAATAAAGGATATCCTCCATCCTAGGCTTCCAAGTTACCCAATTATGATTAGTGAGTCTAATCATAGCACAACCAACCGGATCATCCATTTTAATCCACACAATCTAACACAAGCTCTGATACCACTGTTGGGAAATTGGACCACAAACGGAATTGCCAACACAAGTAGCAAACGCCAAATATTTCCCCTCAAACTCCGTGTGATTAAAATAGGAAATCAACAACTCAATCAAGCCAATCCAAACAATAGAATATCGAAATTATAAATACCAAAGCGATAACATCAATAATTATTTAACGTCGTAAAACCCTCCAATGAGAAGGGAAAATCGACGGGGCAAACCGACAATTCCACTATTACCAAATAATAGGAATACAATATTTCTTCCCTAGATTTTTGCCCTAAATCTAGAGGCAACCAATTACACACCTTCAAGAATCACTCTTGGCAATCACAATATACATCATCTAATACAATAGATGGAACCCCAACAACAACAACAATAATGGAGATTAAATAGCACCTAAACCATTCTAAGATAATACTTAGAGAACCCAATATTGGAGAAGAATAATACATCAATAACAACACTTTTCTTCTCCAAAATATAACAAGAAAATAGCACCTTTTATTCCATTGTTATTGTGTAAATATGTGTAGAGAAAATGGCCAAAAATTCCTTCTTCCTCCCAGCCGCTGCGCATATTCAGCCTCTGTCTGTGTAAAATTGTTATTGAAGACACAGCAACAAAAAAGTAAAAAGTTTAACCTATTTTGAATAGGTTAGACAATTTTTAATATAAATTGCGCAAAGGTCCTCCAAGTCTTATTTCCAATTTAAAATGGGCTGGAACTTATATTTTAAGCAAAGATGGACCTAAATCATTTTTAAGCCCAACACACACAACATTCTTTTGATCAATTAAAATGAGCACTTGGACAACTTCATTATAACGTTTGGTCAAGATAAATGATGAAGGAAAAATGGAAAACAGTAAATGAGCCAACAAATTACCTTGATCGGTAGTAGCGTGAGGCAAGAGTCGACCGTTCTTATTTCCTGAAAATGGTATTTTTTACGAGAGAGAAAGTTTATTAGCTTGCACTCATCCAAGTCAGCAGCGTGAAAATTGACATAACATATCTATCAGAAATTTCTCACCAGAACATAAGCGTCCAATGACTCTAGTGCCACCAACTGAGGTTTTGACAACCGGAATAACATCTGCTAAGGGGCGGAGCAGCCCACTTTTTTGGGCTGGGCCAAATTTCTTTCTGGTTGGACTTTTTTTAAGAATTTTTTTTTTCTTTAAAATCCTATAAAGGATTATTTGTAATAGGGGTGGGCCAGGGCCCAGTTGGCCCACCCCCTGGCTCCGGCCTCCGGCAGCTAACTCAGCCTCAAAGGTGCTGTCACCAAAAAGAAAAAAATTCAATATTTTGTATCTTTGATTCTTCCTCTTTCGCATCATTTGGGTCACGGTCTAATTTATAATTTATAATAATAATTGTTGGAATTTTTTGGTCCCAATCAAACCTCGAGGGAAATGATAATAAACAGTGTTGGATTTTAAGCTTCGTAGGCCCTCGACCCATGATCGAAGTATTGCCCAATCTCCAGTTTTGGCAGCCCACGTGCTAAGAGATTTACTGCCCACGTCGAGATTTTAATTGGGTCTCAACCCTGTTGCTCGATGGGTAGGCTTCGGAGACGACCCATTTTAATTAGGGCTTCCCTAATTAAACCCTAAACCTATATCTACCCGACCCTCCCCATTTGGCTTGATAGATCACTCTCTCGACAATTCCCTCTTCACTCCCTCGGTGCGGCTCTCTTCTCTCTTCGTGAGAATCCGATATCATCTTCCACTCTCTTGGTGAAATGTCTGCCCTCTCTCTTTCTTGACTGGTTCTTCTCATTCCTTCGTGGGTTGAGACCGTGAGCCGTCTTCCCTCTGTTCGGTTCTTGCTTTGGTGGCCAAAGTGTTGTGTGCTTGGTTCTTGCTTGTGCGCCTCCTGCACTGTCCGATTCTTGTTGTGACCGTGTGCTTCTTCTTGCTGTGAGCCTGCGTTTTGGCTCTTGCTGTGATCACTTCCTTGCTGGTTTTCGGTTCCTTTGTGCTTTGGTCCTTGTTGTGGCCGAGTGTTGTGTGTTTGGCTACTGCTGTGTTTGGTTCCTTTGTGGTTCGTTTCTGCAGTCCCTTTGTTCGGCCCTGTTGTAGTTCCTCGTTGTGCACCCGGTTCGTAGTTATCGTGGGTTGGGTGTGTTGGCAGTGGGTCTTGACCGGTTTGGGGGATTGTCTTGGAGTGTTCTCTAGCCGTGTGGTGGTGTTACCATTGTGGGGATTGGGCTGAATTTGAGCCCTCGTTTCTCACCCTGTGCAGTCGGCTAATTTGGTGCAAAAGGGATTATTTACTTACTTTTGCTTATATTGTTTATGTGTTGATTCAATTAAGTTGCTAATTATATTATTTTCTTCCGTTGCATTATTGACTAATCTCGATTACTTTGTCTCTTGCGATGTTGGATTATTCAACAATTGGTATCAGAGCTTTGGTGGCTTGATTGACTGAATTGAATCAATACAGGAATTCATTGATTGAGTTTTCTAGTTCCCTGATTTAATTTTCATTAAACTGAAAATTAGTTTTGTTTTTGTCGTTCGAATTTATTTGATTTCAATTATATTTTCAAATTCTTTGTGATTGAAAATTATCATTTAATTGGTGTTTTACCGTTTTTGTTGGTTAGGCACTATTTTAGAGTTTCTCGAGCTTGGTGCTGACTTACGCTCGAAAGATCGCTAATTGCAAAACGTAAAACGATAAATAATTTCGCATCTCTCCATATTACGGACTCAGATTGGTCCGCTCTGGTAAATTGGCTGAAACTTTTTAAATTCCAGTAATAGCAGGTCATCGTGTGGAGTGACCATTAGGCTTGCGGTTGCCTGTTGCTAGTTATAGGAATTATTTGACATTACCTGTATTTTTTCATAGCTATTTGTCTTGTGATATCTTTTGTAATTATTTTGCTTGTTGCACTGTTATTAGAACTGTCACCTAGACTCCCGTGTCGAAAATTCCCTTGACCTGAGATCCTTGAGTCTCACGGAATCCTGGGAATTTAGAACGGCGTATATTGCGACCTTTAGGATCTTCTGTGTGATTTTTCGTGTGGTGCTTATATTGCGTTGTGTGCTTCTTATTTGTTAAGATGTCTGCACATCGTTTTGAATTGAACATCTTCGATGGTAAATGTGATTTTTCTATATGGAAACAGAAAATGAAAGGTATTTTGGTACAACAAAAGATTTCAAAAGCTATTGACAATTCTTTCCCAAATTCTGTGACTGCTGATGAGAAAAAGGATTTTGATGAACTCGCATATACTTCTATCATTTTGCATCTATCTGACTCTGTTTTGCGTAAAGTTGGAAAACATGATACCACTAAAGAACTTTGGGACAAATTGGAAGAGTTTTATGTGTCAAAGTCTACTCCTAATAAGCTTTACCTGCTTGAAAGTTTTTTCAGTTTCAAAATTGATCCCTCTAAGGACTTAGATGACAACTTGGATGTCTTTAACAAACTTGTGCAAGACATCACTAACTGTGGTGAAAAAGTACCTGAAGAATATAAAGTTGTTATATTGTTAAATGCTATTCCTGACACTTATAAAGAGGTTAAGAATGCTATAAAATATGGGAGGGATGCTCTTACACCTGAAATTGTCATTGATTCCTTGAAAAGTAGGCAGAGAAAGGTGAAAGCTGAAAGAGATGTAAGGGGTGGTAGTGGTGAGATCCACATGATGCGAGTTGGGCATGGTAAAAACAGAGGTGACTCAAACAATGAGGGTAATAGATGGAATGGTGGAAGTAGTTTTTAAGTCACAGGGTAAGGCGAAGGGAAGGAAGTGCTATGGTTGTGGTAGGTCTGGCCATTATAAAAGAGACTGCCCTGGAGAGAAAAACAAAATAGGAGATGGGGATAGAAATGGGGTCAATATAGTTACTTACTCGGAAGGTGATCTGAATGGAGTTTATTGATGCTTTTATCTCACTTGTAGTTTCTACTGAATTGTTGTGTGCATCTGATTGATGTTTTACCCTTTTGCATGTGTGGTCACTTGATTCGGTTGCTTTTCTTATGTTGCATTTCATTTGTATTGATTTGAACATTTGCATGAATTTGAGTGTGATATGTTATGTTGTGTATAACATGGTTACATGCATGGTGGTTGAGTTTTGGTGTGAGGTTTTGATACTATGTGTGTTCTCACAATAGGTGTCAGATGTCGTTCCCTTGGTGGGATGGGTATTCAGTAGTTATGTTAGAAGTGAGGGTTAGCTGGTAATGTTGGACTAGATGCCTAAGAGTGTATTTGGTGACATGCTAGGGGATGTGTGTTTTTGACATGTAGATCATGCGAGGTGAGGTTGTCAAATGTCTTGTTTAACTCTATCTGTGAGAATCTCGATTAGGTGGAGGACGCTCCTATTATCTCTAGGTGAGGTGGAGAGTCGAGGTTTAACTTCTAGTGGTGAGGTTGTGATAGAGGTACATCCATTGTCTTAGGATCTTAGTAGTTTACCAGTTAGGTATGATTATTGAGTAGTCTAGTGAGCATAGATGGCGATGAGAGGAGAGCTACATCGGTTTTGGAATGAGGTAATTGTGGCTATATCTTTTCTTGGGGGTCATTTGCATCTGTTGCTTGTATTGACCATGTTTTATTAACTTGGTGTTATGTTCTTTATGTGAACTTGGTGAAAAGATTTGTGGTTTACCTTTGATGTGCTCTTATCGCATTTGTGGAGTCACCTATAACTTTGTATTATTAAATGCTCTTGATTGACTCATGTGGAAATGTAATTTATTTACATTTGTCTTTAGAAAGCATGTGTTGTTTGTCTAAAGTTGTATTACTTGCTAATGTGATATAAATGCATAGTTTGGCTCGCTATGATTTAGTGTATTATTGGGTTTTACCTTAGCCCTTTGGTGAGTACTGTTAGCAGGTATGAGATATGTTTCTAACGTGAAACATTGGAAAAGGTATGTTGAGTTCTAATTCGTTTGGAACTGTTTTGTGCAACTAATGAACTAGATGTTTTGGTGTTGCAGGTTCGATTGGAACTAAGGTGGAGGTTTGTTGGGATTTTTTGGTCCCAATCAAACCTCGGGGGCAATGATAATAAACAGTGTTGGATTTTAAGCTTCGTAGGCCCTCGGTCCATGATCGAAGTATTGCCCAATCTCCACAATTAGGCAGCCCACGTGCTAAGAGATTTACTGCCCACGTTGAGGTTTTAATTGGGTCTCGACCCTGTTGCTCGATGGGTAGGCTTCGGAGACGACCCATTTTAATTAGGGCTTCCCTAATTAAACCCTAAACCTATATCTACCCGACCCTCCCCATTTGGCTTGATAGATCACTCTCTCGACAATTCCCTCTTCACTCCCTCGGTGCGGCTCTCTTCTCTCTTCGTGAGAATCCGATATCATCTTCCACTCTCTTGGTAAAACGGCTGCCCTCTCTCTTTCTTGACTGGTTCTTCTCATTCCTTCGTGGGTTGAGACCGTGAGCCGTCTTCCCTCTGTTCGGTTCTTGCTTTGGTGGCCGAAGTGTTGTGTGCTTGGTTCTTGCTTGTGCGCCTCCTGCACTGTCCGATTCTTGTTGTGACCGTGTGCTTCTTCTTGCTGTGAGCCTGCGTTTTGGCTCTTGCTGTGATCACTTCCTTGCTGGTTTTCGGTTCCTTTGTGCTTTGGTCCTTGTTGTGGCCGAGTGTTGTGTGTTCGGCTACTGTTGTGTTTGGTTCCTTTGTGGTTCGTTTCTGCAGTCCCTTTGTTCGGCCCTGTTGTAGTTCCTCGTTGTGCACCCGGTTCATAGTTATCGTGGGTTGGGTGTGTTGGCAGTGGGTCTTGACCGGTTTGGGGGTTGTCTTGGAGTGTTCTCTAGCCGTGTAGTGGTGTTACCATTGTGGGGATTGGGCTGAATTTGAGTCCTCGTTTCTCACCCTGTGCAGTCAGCTAATTTGGTGCAAAAGGGATTATTTACTTGCTTTTGCTTATATTGTTTATGTGTTGATTCAATTAAGTTGCTAATTATATTATTTTCTTCCGCTGCATTATTGACTAATCTCGATTACTTTGTGTCTTGCGAGGTTGGATTATTCAACAATAATAATACTTAATAATAATAGTTATTATTTATAATAATAAATAAAAAGATAACACAGGTACAATAAAGCTACCACCTGTGAAAGCTCTCAGAACCCCGATTGCAACCAAACAATATGCATGGGTCAACTTGGAAAAAACTCCAACTTCACAATTGTTCTCAAACTGCAACCCTATCCAAAACCAAAACCATATATTGAGTCTTATAAATTTTTATAATGATTAACACGAACACATATACATATACATATAATATAAACTTATAATTATTGAACGGACTTAGAGGTAAACTTACTAGTTGCCATCGAGATTGATAACCAAAGAAGGAACAAAGGTCTGGGATGCAAAATAGATTATGGAAATGAACTAATTTGTATGAATCAGTTAAATTGCATGGGAGGTAATGAGTCAAAGACACAAAACTATTTACGGTTTCTGGGAATGAGTTTGTAGGGGTGGAAGGGCAGCGGCTCGTAAGTGTTTGCAATGCAAAGGATTCCTGCAGGTATTGCGTAAAAGATATTAGGGTTGGATTCCCTTGATTTGTTTGTTTGGCTCACTTCAGCCTTTGTTCCGTAATCTAATCATTACATCAATGAATTATACACAATTTTTGAAATAACTTCTAATTACATATTTTCGAATAAAAACTTCATTATATTTTATTGACTTTTTATGTATTTTTATGAACTCTCATAAATTTTTGTAGACTCTCATTTAAAAAACTTTTATAAACTTTATTTTTTCAATTGAAAAAATTGAACATTATTAAATTAATTTTCTCACGACGTAAATATTAATAGTTGATACTAATTATGTGTCAAATGAATTAAAAATGTATTTCCCCAATCTTATTCCCCACCAAATCTACATGACTTCCCCAACCGCAAGACATAAATCATTTGACATGCAAACAAAAGTAAGAAAAAACATCATTTGTCATCCCAATCTCAATCCCAAACCTTAATCCCCATTTGTCATCTTGCTTGTTTCGCTCTATCTATGTGACCCAATAGCAAATCGATGACCGCGTGGGAAGGATCTTCGTGTGACCGTGCGCAGGCGACGAAGTCTGAACCTCGATGGGTGGTGGAGATTGAGCTCAAAGGAAACTTTCAATTGAGGGGATGTATGTGGTGGTTCTGATGAAGTTTTGTGGTTGTGAAACTAATTAAAGTGCGGTGGCGAAGGCGAAGTTGAAGTCGAAGAGCCGTCGAGGGACTTTTTCATTGTGCATTGGCTATGTTCGTATATCAGCAGTGTGTGTGGTGGTTGTTGTGTTCTAGTTTTGTGGTGGTTGTTGTGTATGGAGCTTGTGGTGGTTGTTGGCAGCTAGGTGTGTGAAGTGGTGGTGCATGTGTCAAGTTTTACGGTGTTTGCTGCCTGCGGGTTTGTGATGTGTGTGGTGGTTTCCGATGCTGTGTAGCATGTTTTGTTTGCGATGTGTGAGACGGTGTATGGTGGCGACAATGCCTGTCGTAACAGGTGGTGATGATGTTTGTGGGTGTGATGTGATGGTGTGGTGTGGTGTGGTGCTGTTGATTTTGGTGCTAGCGATCAATGGTGGTGGTGAGGTTGGCTGGCGGTTAGTGGTAGTGGTGTTGGCTGACGGTCGAAGGCGACGGTGGAGGTAGTATGGGGGTTGGGTAGGATTAGATGGACTATAACTCATACATTCATAATTTGTGACTAATAAATAATATATGATCTAAAAAACGGAGATTGCGACTAAATTTGTAATTTTGACTCATAATTTTTTACGTTGTGACCATTTAATTCAAAATTTGTGATTGTGAAATGAGTTGTGACATATAAATTTTGTGAATAAAATTCGATATTTGTGATCAAGAAATAAGTTGAAATTTGTAAATTGTGATCGAAAGTAAACTATAACCTATAAAATTTGTGATTTGTGATAAAAATAAGGCGTGACCAAATAATTTTATAATTTGTAATCGAAAGATAATTCGTGATCCATTAATTTGATAATTCGTGACTGAGAAATAAGTTATGAGTCTTATGACCAATAAATAAATTGTGACCTATAATTTTTTAATTTGTGATCGGAAAAAAAAAAACTACGACCAATTAATTACTTAACTTGTGACTTATAAACTTTGTGATTTTTAATCGTGACGTAATCTATTAAATTACTTATTTATTTAAAAATATATATTTAATTACGTATTGTTTTAATTAAAAGCTGATTTTTGTAATAAAATATCATTTTCTTAAATTTTAAATACCATCTTTAAAAATCTTTACGTGTGTATTTTTCCCATTTAAATATTTAACTCGCTTGAGTCTGTTACAATTTAAAACCTAAAGTTTATTAAGCCTATATTTATAAGAGGCCCATTTAAGATGTGCATCACCTTTTTCCAACGAGGAAATTACTCACACACCTACATTTAAACTTTTTAATTCATAAATCAAATTTAGTATTGTTTAGTTTATAAATCAGGTGCTATTGATTTTTTAAAGATAATATTATTAAGTAATAAAACTTATTTCATTTTATATCTTCTTTCACTCTCAACAGACATTCTCTCTCTAACTATTCCCAAGCCCGCACCTAATACCAGTACACCATCGGTGCGCTACCTCCGATGTGCTACCTCCGGCAACACTCTCATCAGGAAAAAATTATCTCCAGTCATTTATAGATCCACTTTTGAAGAAACCCAGTGCCTCTAGTAATTCATATAGATATTCGCAATGGCAGTGCATGGCTATGACTGGCAGGAGAGGTGGCATCTGATTTTAGTATCCTAGGCTCCTAGCAGTAGACATCGCAGTGGAAGAGGGGTAGATTGCAGAGGCCGGAGACAAATATTTCCAGTTAGGTTAGATCGAGAAGTGGTGTTACATACGCCAGTCGAGATCGCAGATGCGGTAGCGATCGAGAAATTTCTGAATTTATAATAAATAAATATTTAATTTGTTAAAAATCGTGTCTCTATAATTTAACTCATTATTTAAAGTTCACGTACTTCGTTTAGCCAAGTTATAAAATTTTGAGACGAAAATCATAGATTTTCAGTCCAACTTGATTTTACGTCCAAAAATTCAAAATCTATTTTTAAAACCCAATTTCATTTTTATTCAAATTAAAACTTCCAGATAATCTTATTTCAAAAATTTGAGTCTATCATTCTAATTACACTTCAAGTTTTAAATTCGCCATTTTATCTTGACAATCATGATCATCATCATATCAAATATTCACTTAACCAAGTCAATCTATCTACAGTTACAATTCAAATTCAAAACCAAAGAATTATCTATCCAACTATTTTATACTCTTCTTCACGATTAGAATTATTCACGTCGCCACATCTGAATTCAGGTATCCTCATCGATAAAATTTATGTTTCATCATCATCACAACCATGGCCAACCTCCACCGAGGCAACCCAACACCGCCTGCAACTTTCATTCACCAATTCACTGCCATTCTCAATCACGACCCGCAACACTCACCTCCGTTACCCAGCTTCTCAACCTGCGGCACTACCAATCACGAACCCCTAGAATCCAAAGCCAATCTGCAAACCATAGAACCGACCAAAATTGCAACCCAAATCAAAACCAAGCATCAATTTCCCAAACCGCGAGCCACCCCTCACCGTGACCACCTCGACTGCCACTACAGCCATCTCCCAAAGCTCCCCAAAACTCAAATCAAAAGCCCAAACATATAAACTGACAATCCCAGAAGCCTATTACGTACCTTAATCACCAGTTTTCGCTGGAGAAACCCACGAGCTCCGCCTCGGTTAACCTCGGAACCGCACCCAAACTCAGCCCAAAACTCCTTCCTTCTTGCTTACCCAGGTTCCCCCACTACCGCTACTCCACGTCGGTGGTATTATCGCCGGCATTGCCGCCGACGATCGGTCATAGAGGAGGGCGTCCGCCCTCCCATCACTCTCCTTCTCTCTCTCTGTCGTAATACATAGAGAGAGAAAGGAGAATGTATGTATATATATTTTATATCTAATCTTGTTTTTTCGAAATTTACTCTTAGATCCTCAGGTTCTTCTTTTTAATTGTTTCAGTCCCTAAACATGTTTTAAATGTATATAGTTCAGCCTTAAGTTCCAAATTCTTTATTTCAGTCCCTAATTATTTTAAGTAGCGTTTTTCATGAGCCCTTTAATTTTCAAAAACTTCATTCAGTCCCTAGATTTTAAAATTATTCATTTTAAATCCAAACTTTAGATTTATTTCAAAACTTTAAATTTCAAAGAGACTAATTCAAATTTTATTTTATTTTGGTTAGACGAGACGTACGAAGATCTAGAGAACTGATAAATATATTTTCCCACTCAACCACACTCGTAGAGAATTGAGATCGACTTACCACCATTAATTTGTTTACATTTTAATTGCACGTTATATGCTTCATGTGACTTATGTGCATTATTTGCATAAGATGAGACGAGAATTTATATTTCTTATAAAATATTTGTGTTATGAGCATGCCATAACTTATATGCATTTTAAATGCATGAGACGAGACGAGACGAGATGAGATTATGATTTTGTTATACTTTGACATAACGTATGTGCATTTATTGCATGAGACGAGACTACCCACATCCTATGTTACGAAAGCCTATTATTATGATGAAGTTGTCACTATATGATTGCATGTTTATGTGTTCAATTTTTATGTAAATTTATTAATCGACGATGAGTCTACTGAGTATTTCAATGAAATACTCATCCCTTTTTAACAACAATTGCAGATATCGGAGATGGAAGCGAATGATAGGCAGGCTGTGGCATTAATATTTGAATAATTAGATTTCACTATTGTTTCAATTGAATAATCACATTTTGAGAAATGTTGAGATTTTGAACAATTATCTTTCATTTGAAATGTGTTAGCAAATATTATTTCATCAAATTGGAGAATATTTGAAATTTATCAGTTTTTGAATTTATTTAAATAAATCTTGCCAACTAGAAATGTTATTTTATTTAGCTTAATATTATTTCGAACATTAGACGAGACGATGACGTGATGAGTCGGGTGATTAGTGTAGCGACCAAGAAATTTCAAGTTTTTTTTTAAAAAAAAAAAAAATTATTTTATAAAATTTGTCGTTACAACTCTCCAATTTTAAAAGATCATTATTTAAGAACTATCGCACTCGTCTAGCCATTTACAAGTAAAATTAAATTTATTTTAATCCGAGTCCAATTCGAAATTTATTAAAAATATCTCCATTTTTCCTTATTAAATTATTTTAAGTCGATATACGAAATTCAATTTTATCTCAAAATTTATTTATTCTCAAAATTTATTTTCAATCCAAAATATATCAAATTTTAAATACATTACCTAATCAAAGTTAGTCTAATTTTTAGTTAATTATCCTAAACTAATCCTACCAACTAATCCTAATCTATATCCACATTTTTTCTTTTCTTTCTTTATTCTTCTTTTCCATCAAATTCATCATCATTATGTATCAAAAACATCATGATTCATTACACCATTTTTTCACTCCATTCCAACCTAATTTTCTCCACTAATCCATTTCTTTTTTTTTTCTTTTCCCGTCACTTTATCATTTTAAATTCTCTCCACCCACAAATTGTCCCCCCAATTCTTGCTATAAATAGAACATGATTTGGAGAGGAAAAATGCACCAAGACAAGAGAGAAAATATAGAGAGAGAAAAAAAAATAGTAGAGAGAAATTTGTGAATAGAGAGAAATATTTGTTTTCTTGTGAGTATTTTTAAAATCTATTATTTCATCCCTATAGTTAATATTCGTTTTGAGTTTCAACTCAACTTGTCAAAATTATTCATTTTAGTCCATCAACTTTCAGAAATATTCATTTTAGTCCCTCAACTTTCAAAAGTATTCATTTTAGTCCCTCAACTTTCAAATTATTCATTTTAGTCCCTCACCTTTCAAAAGTATTCATTTTAGTCTCTCAACTTTCAAAGTATTCATTTTAATCCCTCAACTTTCAAATCATCAATTTCAGCCCCCAAATTTTAAATTATCATTTTAAACTATAAATTTTCTAAGACCAATGTAACTTATTGGCTAGACGAGTAAGGAGATTTGAAAGATTGAAGTCATTCCCGCTCAGCCGCACTCGTTAAGTTTAAGGTAGACTCGCCCCCACTAATTTGTTTATATTATAATTGCATGTGTTATGTGGATTTACGTGATTTATATGCTTAATTGCATAAGACTAGAGTATCTCTTATGAGATAAGACAAGAGGATCTCTTATGAGATCAAAAGAGAAATTTATGTTATGCATGTCATAACTTACATGCGTTAGCGCATAAGAGAGAGTATGTTCATTTGCATTCACTATGTGATGCCTATGATTAAGAAGAGAACGTCATTGTATTATTTGCATAATTACGTGTTCAATTATCTTATAAATTAATAATTGGCGATGAGTCTACTGAGTATTTCTTTTGAAATGCTCACTCCGTTTTTAACAACATTTGTAGAGATCGGAAGCAGTGGCGAATGATGGGCAATGATGGCAAACATTTATTTAAAATTATTTTGAAAGTTGAGATTTTTGGAACTTGTTTATTTATTTGAGCTTTGGAATTTTATGGAATGTTTCTCAACAGAATTTATTTAAATGTGAGTTCCGTTGAAATTTTTCAAATGAATGTGATATTTGAATTTTCTTAAAATTCATTTATTTTCGCAATATTTGTTAAATATATATTTTAAAGAGAGACGAAGTAGCGTTTCGGGTTTCAAGGAATTCGGGGCGTTACAATTAGAACCCGGGGCGTCACAGATGCCGTCTCCGGTAAGGGACACTACTACTCTCACGCCGCCTCTCCTCTCCTTTGTTGTTGTTTTTTTCTCTTCAATAATGGTGGTAGGCAGATCGCCTCTCCTCTGCTGTTGTTCTTTCGATCTGGGTGTTTGGAGATGTAATATTTGTAGTGGTTGGGGCTGGGGTTGAGTTGATGTGGTTGTCATTGGTGGCGGTGGTGTTGAAGTGGAACGAGGTGGTGGTACAGGTGTTGGTGGGGATCGATGGTGCAGGTTTGCTAGTGGCAGTCTATGTTGGTGTTGGTGTTGAAGGCTGGTGGCGGTCAATGTAGTGTAGGTTTGCTAGCGGCAGTGTGTTGGTGTTGTGGTGTTGGTTGGTGGTTCAGGTTTTCTAGTAGCGGTCGATGGTAGTGGTGGTGATGGTTGTGGTGTTGTTGAAGGCGGGTAGCGGTTGGTGTGGTGTAGGTTTGCTGGTGACAGCATGTTGGTGTTGGTGGTGGTAGTGGGATTAAAATTAAAATTAAGATTGACTGTGAGTCCGTGACCAATAAATTAGATATTTGTGAACTACAAATAATACGTGACCTAAAAATAATTTGAAATTGCAATTAAATTTGTAATTGTAACTCACAATTTTTTAAGTTGTGACCAATCAATTTAAAATTCATGATCTTGAATTAATATGTGACATATAAATTTTGTGAATTGTGATCAGAAAATAAGTTGTAACTTGTTTGTGACCAATTACAATAGATCATGAATGATTAAGCCTGTGTTCGGATATTTTGGTTTTTTAGGTTTATAAACCAAATTGTAAACTACACAATTTCCCAAATAAATCTCTAACCATTCACATTTTCTATCTCCATTTTTTAACCATCCATCTACCACAAAAATCGTGAAATAAACTGGTTTTTAATCCAAAGTAGCCTCCGAACAGTGGCTAAATGGATAAGTTGTGACCTAAAAAAAAATTAAGATTTGCGACAAAATTTGTAATCGTGACTTACAATTTGTTAAGTTGCGACCAATTAACTTTAAATTATGATCGTGAAATAATTTGTCTCAAAAAAATCGAGATTTGTGATCGAAAAAAAGTTGTGACCTATAAAATTGAGATTTGTGACCGATAATAAGTTGTGACTCACAAGATTTGTAAATTGTGACCGAAAAATAAGTTGTGACCTATAAAATTTGTGATTTGGAGAGTCCTAACCGATTAATTTGATAATTTGTGACCGAAAAATATGTTGTGACTTATAAAATTTGTAATTTGTGATTGAGAAAAAAATCGTGACTAATTAATTAATTAATAATTTGTGACATTTAAAATTTGAGACCCGTGACATGTTACCATAAATTGTATAATTGTGACTATAATTATTTAATTATCAATTTAATTGTATTTTTTTTTACCAAAAACTTGATTTTTGAAATAAAAGAACAAGTTTCTTACATATTAAATCTTATTTTTAATATTCATTACTTGTGTATTTTGGCCTTTTCAAAATTCATAATTAGTTTAATTAATTTTTTAAAGATACTTAAATAGTTATTAGAAGTGGTTAGAAACTTGGTTATAAATAGGATCGTTGGTCCATAAAAAATAGAAGTTAAAAACATTGCAGTGAAGAATGGAAGAATTCTCTCAATCTTTAAGCCAAATTCAAGAAAAAGAAAATCAAGGTCTTAAAATCAAGTAAGTCCAAATCAAGTCTAAGAAAATCAAAATTTTCTTCAAATCAAAACATATTCAAATCCAAATCCTGAAGTTCAAATCCAAGTTCCAGAGTCCAAAAATCAAACAATTCAACTCAGCAAATCAAGTCTTCAATAAATTTGAAGTTTGAGAATCAAGTCACGTGGCCCTCATCTATATATCTATATTCTTTATATAATATACAAAGCCAACTGAGATTCTGGAATCTTTAATTGTCATAGAATCTCAGTTGGAATATTATATTTTCAGAAACAGAAAATTGAAGAATTGTCATGACCAATTACTTTTGATAGTGGGAAAATGTAGCAATTATTATTGGTTTGCAAGAAAACTGTACTATATAATGGTTTATGAAAAAAAGATTTTGCTAGGCGTACAGATGCATACTTACAGATACAAAATGAAAGGACTATTTTACCCTTGCTCTTACTAACATTTTCTAATCCTTGTCCATACATTCCCTACACCACAGAAATCATCCAACCCGACAAAGATCGGTTAGAAGCCAACCCAAAATCAACCAATTCCTCTCCACCGCGGCGTCCTTCCCCGACAAATTGTGGTTTTTCGACGTCACGCTGGACTTCTTCGTAGTGAGATCAAGATTTTTAGGCCAGTGATTTCATCATTTTTCGATGAACACAGAAGTATGATTTCCAGACATTCCCAAACAGAGATGGAATAGGACTTCACTTCTGTTGCAGATAGCGGTCGGAGACGAGGTCCGTTATTTTTTCGAAGGTAACATACAAATTACTAAATCTGGTATCAGCTTTTTTTCATGGTGTACTACGGGTTTTTCAATCTGATTTGGAACTTTTTTGTTATTGAACGATTTGTTGTACTCAGATGCTCAATTCTGATTTCACAATGGGGATTTTAATTGAAATGTGAGATTATTGATTTTCTGAATTGGATGGAATTATTAGATTTGGTGGGAATTTTTTCCTGTTACATGAATCTGGGATGAGTTATTTGAATTCATGAACATATTGTGATGAAATTTGATGAGTTATTTACTTGTTTGAGAAATGTGAGATTTGTGACCTAATGTTTACATTTTCTTTCAAGGAGATAAAATTGTGTTGCTGCATTCGTTTTACAAACTCAATGGCTAGGTGAAATGTTGGGGTTTGTTGGGGATGCAGATTCAATGGCTGGACATTAATTGTGGGATTGCTCGAATAGAAGAGATGCCTTGTTTGTGGAATCGGCGTAGTGAAGCAACTGGAGGTGGTGAAGAACATTTCAAGTAAAGGGAAGCAGTTCCTATCGTGTACTAATGAATGTGGCTATTTCGATTAGATTGACAAGAATTGGAATGAAGGCGAAAACAGTGGCTCAACGAACGACGACAACTCGAACATCTAGTGAAGTGTAAGATTTATCTCGCATGTTTGAGAATCTTGCCTGGATCACAAACGAGAGAGATGTGGAGATTGCTCTTAATCTAGCCATTCGTAAGGGTAAAAAAAAACATAGCGATAAAGGCAATGGAAATCCACAACAATAAGTAGTAATATGTTTACTTCATAAGGTAGTAGTTTGTTTTGTATTTGACATGTAATGGAAATGATTGACAATGTAATGGTTTATCTTTAAGATGTGGAATGAAAATAAAAAATTTCTAGCTTGTGTTGTTGAATCAAATGAGAATGGAAATGTCCAATACAGGTTTTTGCCTTGTAATTCTTCACCTTTGAAAGGTTCAATCTCATACTTGTTTACTTACATAACTATAATGATAGGTACTTATAACACAATGACAGTAAAAACTAATATTATTAACAAAGACAGCCACAGAAGTTGACCAAGTAACACAAAAATAACTAAAAAATTCCTTGAACACTGGTAATGACTGATTTACAAAAGTCAACAAAATAACACCAAAAATCACCAAAAAATTCCTTAGTCACTGGTAATAAATAAATCAGTTCAGGACAAGGTATACTTCAATGTAGATATTGATTCATCCATTATTAGAATCATCAAAGTTGAGGTCATTTGCATTGCATGAAGAAAAAGACTGGAAATCCTTAAAAGCAATATGATTCTTAAGATCCATGTTGTGGATTGGGCAACGAAATGTGCAATTCATATTGAAAATCAAAATTACCATATTTTGCAGCGAATATGAGAATGTGTCTACAGAAAGATACAAGTCGGGCTGGGAAGGAAGTGCTTCGTCTCCTTTTTCATGTTGGACAGACATAGCCATGGAATCACGGCTCTTCGGTTTCACCACAGCCTTTGCATCATAAGTAGTATAGAAATAAAACATACAAGTTGAAGATTAAATAAAACCAAAGGAAAAAAATTTTGCAATCGAGATTGTATAAATAGAAATGGTACCTTAGATTTCTTCGATGTTCGTTCGAGAGCACTCTTAATTAGAAGCTTCCTTGGGGGCCCCTTATGCTGCGCACATTTTGGGTCAAAAATGTTCTCACAACTAACCTTTTCAACTGCTCCAATAATGGAATCCACCTGATCAATTTCTTGTGAAGAAAAGTTAATTGCACATCTATTCCCTAATTTCGATGAAGAAAAATCAATGACTTGACATTCAATCCATTCCAAAATTGCACGAGCCCTTCTTTTATCATCTGTAGCCAAATCTACAACCTTGTTGAATGCATTGCACATGTCTTCGTACAATCTCTGTGACGTAGAACTCACCAATCCATCGTAATTCACTAAAACCCTCAAGTGGGCTCTCCGGACATCTTTCCTCCATCTCCTTAGAATGTAGGCGGCAGGTATTTCCCTCAAACCTTTGCGGAGTAGAACAGATATAGCATACTTGCAAACAATTCCTCTGAACTCAAACAAGTTTCAGCTACAAACAAATTCAGTGTTATCTCGATTCAAGAAGACGGTAAAAACTTTCTCCTTCTGCCCTTCGTTGAAAATCACGTCTTCACGTACTTCATACTTCGTTCCAAAACAGTCCTCTTCACTTGAGATAACCTCACAATACATTTTACCAAGAAACTATGCTTGAAATTCTCCGAATTTATTTAATGTGTATACTGACTGAATTGCTTCTCCATTTCATACTTTGTCACACAAGGGGTCATTGCCGAGAATGACTTGAAATCCGATTGGAACTCCTTTTCCATCTTACTCCTCATAGCTCGTTCATACTGTTCGATGAACTGCTTCAACGAGGTTTTAGAATGAATATAACAGTCAAAAAATGCATTCATGCTCTCACTCCTCTGAGTAGTTGACATCCCGGCCCAAAAACTTATTTTCAAATAGCACGGAACCTATCGAGCCCTGTTGTCACAAATACCTAACAACCAATCATTCGGATGCAAATCATAATTGTCAATCATTTTGAACCAACCTTTTTCAAACTCGAGTGGATTTTGTGAATCATAAACAATACCAGTAATAGCAGACATAGTTTTGGCTTTGTCAACGTGATAGCCAAATTTCTCTGGAAGCTTCTTCAATGTTCCATAAGCACTACCTATGCTTCGTATTTGGGAAGACTGCTTTGATCACATTCTGCATGGCCCGATCTTTATCGGTAATGATCCCTTTAGGAACCTCATTATTCATACACATGAGTCATGATTGGAAGATTCAAATAAATGTCTTTGTGTCCTCGTTTGATACCAACCCACATCCAAGCAATGTAGACTCACCATGGTGATTCACTCCAACAAATGGTGCAAAAGGCATATCATATTTATTGGTCAAATATGTTGTGTCGAAAGTGACAACATCACCAAACTCCTTGTATGCCTTCCTAGATCTATTATCTGCCCGGAATACATTCTTTAACCGAGATTCTTCATCTAAATCAATGCTAAAGAAAAAAATTGGGAGACTTCGATTGCATATTTGAAAAAGTGAGCTTAGATGGTTGCGGCATCCCTTCCCCTAGTCTTAGTCGTCTAAATTTTTCAATATTATTTCTACAATCCTTTTCAACGAACGTTAGCTTTTCATAACCACCAGCCTCAACAACTGCCGAATTAAAACTTTTGTGCAATGGAATTCCAACAACATCATTCACTTCCAGCACTCGTTTCACATTAGAACTAATTTGTCTATTACATCTATAGAAATAGGACTTCGTTGGTTGAGGTTTCAAACTTGTGCTCGTTGTAGTACATCTACTCTACTCCCTTCTCGACTACAAGTGAATGTCACGTATCTAAGATTACCATCGCTATCCTTCTTTGAGTTGCGCTTTCTAACTGGAAAACCCACACTATAAGCATATCGTTTGTATAATTGGAGCACCGTTGCTACATCGTCAAACATCATCCTAACCTTCGGCGTCTCATCATCACTTTGACCCACCACACAGTCATCATCTACTCCAACATTACCAAATTCCATTTCATCATCTAGAAAAAAATAACAAGACAATGAATAAATAATGTATTCCAAATAAAAAAAATGTACTCCAGCAATGAAATGAAATCATAATTAGTCAATATTGATTTTTTTTGCCCAATTCCATTTCATTCAATGCATTCCAACAATCAAAATCAAACCTTAGAATTTAATTCTAAATTACATTTGTTACTACGACTATTTGAAATTTTTGAGAAAATAAATTAATCGAAAAAAAACATTCAACACCACAACCTTGTTCAGACACGGTCACTGACTAAAACGGTATGTTGATGCCGAAACGTAGAAGACGGAGGTCCTGAATAGGCAACTACCTAAAATGATATGTCCTTATTTGTCTATTTACTTGAAAAAAAGTTAATGGCGGTGGATGGAGGCCCTTATCCAGCAAAGAAAGATGATTCGAGGTCTAATCTTGTCAAAAAAAAAAAAAAAAGATAGGTCCTTAATAGCCAGCGACCTAAAACGATAGGTCCTTATTTGGCTATTTACTCATTTTGCAATTGAAAAAAGTTAAACTAAATAAGTTTAGAAGTTTAAAGTTTATATATTTTGTTTATAATATTAGATTAAATAAAAGGCCCAAGTTTTAAAAAAATATGAAGCAGTGAGGCGTACATCTCAATGGACGAGGCGCCCACCTCACAAAAAATGCACTTTTTTAGCGCGTCAAGGTGCCAAATGCGCGTCTCAGTTCCGCCTTTTTATTCCATAATTTCCATGAAAAGAATTTGAGATCAAGATCATTTAGAATTGTAATTGCATCAATATCTGATTCGGGCTTATCAGTCAATTGGCCAACAGTGCATCTTTTCAATCATATCGTTTGTGGATCATGTAATTGGAACGGAAGAGGCCCCCCATGATAATGAAACGAACCTAAATCTCTTCCTATGACTACGGTGTGAAACCAGAAATAATATATTAAATTAAAAAAATTATCCATGTTACAGTGTGTTCGGAAATTTTTTATTATAATTAACACAATTTTCAACATCACTTTTAAACCACATATCTTTTCTCTCTCCAATTTTTAATCACATATCTTGCTTAGAAAATAAAAATAACACTAATCATTACCTGTTATAACAGTTACCGAACATAAGCTTAATTAAACCGTGATTTTAGTTATGGTAATAGTTGCAAATGAAATTAAACTCTTTCAATTTTAGAGCCTGTTTGGTAATGGAAATTTTTTTGAGTTCTGTAGATTTTTTAAATTTTTTGATAGATGTGTGATTTAAAATTGTTTGAAAAGTCAACAATGTTGGCTTGACTAAGAATGGAGGGTTGAGATTGAGTTTGAAAAATTGTGGTAAAAAAATCACCTTTACCAAACAAGCTCTTACATTGCAAAACTCACGGTTTTCCCTTTATCCAGAACTCAGTTACAAATGTAAACAAATTCATTTTGCTTACGATATCATCAATGGTAGTCTGAACAAGACACAGTGTCTCAAGCCTTACAAAAGCAACCCACAAATTTAGAGCATTGCAGATGGATTTATCAAAGGTACCATATATACAGATTCAAGACCAGTAATCAATGTCAAGATTCACTGAAACCGTAGTTGAATTTTTTGCAATTATATATGCCCATAGAGTATAATTCACGACATTTAAAATAAAATATTAATTGATTGTATTAATATGAAGTTGCGTTTGTCCACGGGTAGATTTGATATTACAAATTGAGTGTTTAAGTTGTTAAACACAGAAAGATTCAATTTGTGATTCGATCTAAAATTAACGTTCACGATCGATAAATAAATATGGACAATTTATTTTGATAAGATCGTCTCGATTTTATTAAAGTCTATCTTTGACTTTGGTAATAAAATTGAGAGTACGTTTGGAACGTATTGGACGGGACCACGTGAAATTAATTTGTGACATTGACCATACAAGTTTAATTTCACTTGACTATTGTACGTGGGACCTTAATAGTTAATCCTAATCGGATAATGGACTTCGATTACTAACTTGAAGTTCTTTGAGGTATCAATGGGTGAGATCAATTGCTGATCAATATCTCGGTACTTTGGGAATTAAAGTGAACTAACGAGGAACATATATTCGTATTATGCAATCCGTCACCTTTTATGTATGATCATAATCTCATTGGTTCTTCTAGTGGACAGTTGAATTTGAGCTCAGTAATTCGATAGTGACTGTTGAATTCTATGATGCGATGTGATCACATCGAACTGTCAGATAGAAGATGAGAGTTGAGAATTTATGAATATTCAGAGAAGGGCATTTTGGTCATTGTAACTTGCTCCGAATATTCGAGTTGATCGACGGGGGTAACATGTAAGAACGATAAGTCAGAGGATATAATTATTGATTAATTGTTTCAGTAATTTCAATTTTACTAAGAGTACAATCTCTTTCTTTTAGTGGAATAGAACGTGATTAATAAATTAATTTTGACTGATCAAGAGTTGATCGGGTCATAATTAATTTATTGGAGCTTAGTTTAATTGGATCCGATCAGGTTCCCTCGGTGGCTTCACTATAATGGGTTTATACAGGCTTACTACCTGTATTGCGCTGTGCAGAAATGGGCCTGGGTTATGGTACTAGGCC
Source organism: Ligustrum vulgare (assembly GCA_963555705.1). Taxonomy (NCBI): domain Eukaryota; kingdom Viridiplantae; phylum Streptophyta; class Magnoliopsida; order Lamiales; family Oleaceae; genus Ligustrum; species Ligustrum vulgare. The sequence goes on from OY743168.1 coordinate 84,338,906, forward strand.
TGGTAGGGTTTTGGAATGTAAAGAGGTTACAAATAGTCTCATAAAACTATTTTTCTTAACCTAATTGGCAAAGTGGCGAGACACACACTAAAGTGTGTAGTGTGTGTTTTCTCTTTACAAATAAAATCCTAATCCTAGTTTAACCAAGGTCTTGGGAAAGGTGACCACACACTAGCATAGCTGCCATTGGAGAACACCGAGGAAAGTTTGAGGGTTTGAAGCTTTGGTGAAATCAAGAAGCAGCGAAAAGAGATTATTGTAAAGCACGCTACAAGGGTAATATCTTTTTTCTTTTTGTGTGCACAAAATTATTTATTCCAAGTTGAATACATAGAACAGAAAATCCTGTAACGGGATGATCTATCACAAGAAATCAATTTTTGTGAGTAGAACAACCCGTGTTCCCAACAATTGGTATCAGAGCGTCAGGTTTTTGATATTGTTTCATGTATTTAGGATTAAATAATTTTGTAATGCATGTGTTAGATGAGCGGTGTTAGGTTTTATGTGATTTGATTGTTATTGGATGAATGATATTCTTGTTTGAACATATTTATGGCCATAGAATTTTTGTTGTAAATTCTTGTATTTGTATTATCGAGTCTTGTAACAAAAGGGGTGTATTACGACTCCATGTTTTCCCTTTTGATTTTTTATTTTTGCAATAGAATTAGGGTTTGTACAATTCTTATTGTAAGTATAAAATCAAAGGACCACATCTGCAATTTTTAATTTAAGGGACTGATGACGCAATTTCGAAACAAGGACCACTCTTCATCTTCTTCAAAAGCGCAAGGGTTGGCAATGCAATTTTGCTGAAAATTTGAAAAATCAGAGGGACTCATTGGTGATGCCACTGCTGTCGACGACAGTCGGCGCTGATTTCCACTCTCGACTGCAGTGGTGGCGGCACCGCATGTGAAGCAGCAAAGGAGGAGCGTGACGTACTACAGTGCAGCTGCTGCCATGTGCGTGGTGCAACGGTGCTTAAAGCACTGTCATCGCGCGATCGTGGTGGCGTCGAGTCCAGAAGATGCCACTGATTCTCTCTTTCTCCGTTTTCGGCAGATTGGTGCAGAAGGAATATGGCGACACAGTTGTTTAGCAGCCTTCATTCCGAGCTATGCGGAGGTGTTTTCGCCACTGGCGTCGCACAGTATTGATGGAAACGATGGTACCCAGTTGCCGGATTCCGGTTTCTCCGGTGAATAATTATGAAGGCTCCATTTCCGGTGATGGCAAGGTGGAAATAATAGCGGCTGCATTTCCTTCATCTTGATGGAAGTCTGAATACAAGCAGGGTTTTCAGACTTGGGCTCATACTTCAATTGGGCCAGATTTTGCTTTTGGGCCAGAATTAAAGATTGGGCACTTGGACTGGTTTTATATCAGTTGGATCAGATTTTGGTAAAATTAAATATGGCCCAGAATTGTAAAATTAGTCTATTTTGATTAATTTGTAATGTGAGCTAAATTGTTTAGCTGGGCCATTGCAATACGGGCTGGATTTTACAATGGGTTGGAATATTTAATTGAATTACTGCATATTGGAATTTGACATTTGGGCTGAAGACTGAAGCTTTACAGATTTGGACTGGACGCTTGCAAATGGGAATTGAAGAATTGGGTTGGCTTGTGTCTCAATAGACTCTTTAATTTATTTGTAATTTTTGTGTCTGGGTTTGGTCATAAATTATGTTCTTGTTTATTTTCTTATCGCATTTATTTATTGCTTTAATTAAATTATGAATGAATGTCATTAAATAACATGTTATGTAAATCGCATAAACACCGCTCTAGGTACTATACTGTCATGCATTGTTTTATATTTTATTTTATTTTCTAAATGTTAGATTAGAAAATAAATACATTTATTAATAATTAAATTTATTTTAAGAGTTAAAATTGATTGGGTAATTATTAATTAAAATCCAAGAGTTCAAAATATTAAGTGAGCGAGGGTGCAATTTTTGAACCCACGGCCTCCCCTATTAGCCCATTAGTAAAAAATTTGTGTATGCCTCATAATAATCTAATTAGTCTCCCTATAGGAGGGCTGCACTATTTCGGTTACTGGATTGGGACCAATTAAGTGATGATTTTTTAAGTGTTAATTAATCATGATTACCCTATAGGTGACGTAATTAATTTGGTACTTAAAATATTATCAATATAGGGGTTATACACTTAAATCAAGGACATCGCGAGGACTTCCTATAGAATATCCAAACAATGTCAATGATGGCCAAATTTTAACGACTATAAATTAAATATTGCATGAGATGCTAGATATATTTAATTTAGTGGGAGGGTCCCAGCCTAACCATAAATCACATTTATTTCTCCTATAGAGAAATGTGTTTAAGATTTTTGAGTTTTAGGTTGTCGTCATATTATAGTAGTTTTGGATCTACTTGTGCATAATTTTTCTTCATGCATCATATATGAAAATATTCATCATTTATGCAACTCGTGTTTAATACATTTATTTTATTTGAATGTCGTATTTCCACAACTAGTTATATCTTTAGACATCACCAACTAATTTGTGAAAACTGTAACATGTCTCGCTATAATTCTTTCCACTTATGACATTTGTTCGTGCTAGAAAATCTTTGTTCAAAAATAATTATAAATCTTCCAATGAAAATGGTTTTATTTTGATGAGATGGTTTATTGCATAGTTTTGATTCTCATGTCAAGTACTTCGCAATAAAGACATCAAAATAGGATACCATATTTATTTTCTCGATGGAAGGGTATTTATGATAATTTGAACATTTTAATTATGGAGTTATACAAAATATGCTATCAAGCTATAATATATCTCTACTTATGAACCGATCACGATTTTTACAAGAGACCATTTGGTAAAACATGATTGGTCACTTTAACGTGGTGGAGGTTCCACTTGCAAACATTGATTCATGTGACATAATGCTTGAGAAATCTTTTAAGATGATCTCTTGCGGTTCAGTGTGGACTATATTCACCAGGATGAACGTGTCCCTGAAAGGTTCAATGTAAGCTATTCATAGAGAAGAGATTATTTTAAAGCAACAGATAGTATGGTAGGCCTCTAACCTTTTTGCTTTTGAGCAAATATAGGATTAATGAGGAGTTATCCTTCCCTAGAAACTCTATAATGGAGTAAGACTCTATTTATTGTGTTATGGTTAGTAATTGAGTCTATCTTGATTATAGATTCTAGAATAACTAATCACTATTGCAAGTTGTTGCAATATGGTCCTAGGTGACCAAATGACACAACGAGATAGAGTATACTATAAGGATAAGTACGGGTACGGTAATATGGAAAGAGTCGTTGGGCTTTTATGTTTTCGAAACAATTTGATTGTTATTTTGTCTCTTTATTATTTGAGCGGAATTATTTAGCACTTAATCCCCAGTTATTAGTTGGAATTAAGTTAAATAATGCTCTTATTATTGCGAGACAAATGGTTAACAATCTCAAAGCCTTGTAAATGGTTCTAAGTGTAATATTACTACAAGTGATAAGGGATAGATGACTCCTTGTATTAATGAACTCTTTGATAAGATCTTAAGATAATCATATTTATCTAAATAAGATTGAAAGACTAGTAAAGATAGCCTCTAAGTATTTTGGAGGTGGAATCTATGTGGGTTTTTGAATTTTATTTAGAGGGTAAAATGATTAAGATCTTAGGCTTGGTCACACTTATCCAAAACTTGATTCTAATACTAGTAAGGGATGGACCTCAAAAGGATTTGAGGTGGAATCTATATTGTTTTCTGAATCTTGTTTAGAGGATTAGATAACCAAGAGTCCTTATACATTAAATGGACTTAAGAGTTTGGGTATTAATACACTTCGATATGTGTGGATTCTTTGGTGCTCAAGATACAAGAGAGTACAAGTAATTCATCACTTTTATTGATGATCACTCCAGATCTCGATTCTATACTTAATATCTCATTGATCTGAAATGTTGAAGAATTTCTAGAATTTTGGACAGAAGTTGAGAAGTAATTAAGAGAATCGAAATACTTCGATTTGATCGAGGTTTGTGTATCTCTCATATGAGTTTAGGAACCATTTATTGGAAAAGGAGAACAAGGTAATACCAAATCAATGATGAGTTATCCTCGTTACTAGTTTCATTTGGGAATGTACACCGGAGATAGTCAGGTTCCTTCTTAGCCTAGTACCATTGATTCGTTTCCTGAAATACCCCTAGAGTTGTGGCATGGGTGCAAGCTCAGTTTACACCACATTCAGATTTGGGGACTTTTGGCACACAATCCGAAAGCAAGGATTGACGAGATTGAGGCAACAATGAAGGTTTGATTATAAGGTATGCAGCGAAACTAGAAATTATTTCTTCTATAGTCCTCTGGTCAAGAAAGTATTTATTGAGTACAAATGTAGCTTTCTTAGAGGATAAGGCATATAGAAGAATACAAATCAACAAGTAAAATTCTATTGGATGAGATGTTAGAACGTGGTTCAAACAACTTGATTCCAAATTTCCGCATATAATTAATCTTGATGATTTGGAACTTCATACGGAACCGATGGTTGCTGATCCTAGTGGGAGAATTGGGCAAGTGGTTCAACCACTATTCTTGTCTGGTGATCCCAATGGACAGGAAAAAACTAAAGGTTGAAGTTGTTCTCACTGTTCTGCCTCTTCTTTATGTTCATAAAGAGGTAGTGGAGAGGTTGATCCCAATTAGGGATATAACCAAGTAGTGGGAGGAGAGGAAGTAACTCTGTTTGGACATAATGGAAATACACTTCCAGTGACTAATTGGATTGGGAGGGTTGTAAGACCACTTTCTTAACATTTATTCTATAGAGAGTCTTTTTAGACGATCTCTACTGAAATAAGAGAAGGACTCCTCATTTAGGGAAGTGGTGGAAGTTATGGAATTGAAATCATGGAAGGTGAACGTGAACTCGAAATTGGATTCCTTGTACTACACCAGAGTTTGGATATTTGTAGACACACCTAATGGTGTCAAACCTATAGGGTGTGATGATTTTTTAGATGATAAAAGACGGGTAGATGGGAAGGTTGATGCCTTTAGTGCAAGGCTTATGGCTATGGGTTTGTGAAACCCGTCTTGCCAATTGACATGCGAATGTTTACCTGAATCTTTTATCCATTGTCGTTCATTGTAAAAATGAGGTACGACATATGGATTTCAAGAAGTTGTTTCTTGAATGCATCTTGATTAAATCATTTACAAAGTGTAACCTGATGGGTTCATACTTAAGACCATGAAAGTAAAATTCATGACTTACAAGTTTCTAACTTTGGATTTGGGTATTTGTTCAAGATATGGAACATAGAATTTGATCGAACGATTGTGATACATGTTCTTGATCAAAATCTTGATATATCTTAAGTATACTCGTGTATACAGAAAGATGAGACAGTTTTCGCGACTATTTATTTGAATGACACTCTACTAATATGTGAAAGTATTTTCATTAAATAGTAGTTGGCACCAGCAATTAGACTTGAAGGACTTGTAGATGACTGTCTATTTTTTCTAGACATCCGTACTTTTCAGAGTGGGAGAAAAATGAAATAGAATAGTCTCAAGTTTCATGTAATAATAAGATACTATCTACATTTTCAATATTGAAGTCTTGAAAGGAATAATGTTCTTTGTGGACTTAATCTATCTTATGAGTATTCTCCTAAGACTCATGGTAAGATAGAGAAGGTTCCTTATGCTCCGGCTATAGGAAGCCTTACTTTGCACTAGATAGGTTATATCTTCTGCTGGAGATATTGTTGGTGATTATTAGTTTGATCCAGGATCAGATCATTGAATAGAGGTAAAGCATATACTGAATCGTTTTCGAAAAATGAGTAAATATTTGCTTATCTATTCAGTTTGTGATCTGATGGATTAAAACTAATTAAGATCTGATTTGACTAGGACTCTCGAGAGTCGTCAAAATTGGAATATAACTGGGAGATAATGTGGTTAATTGGTTGGGTATAACACAATCTTGGATTGTTTGTTATACAACCGTGACTCACATCGAAATGAGTTATCATCTTGGTTGAGAACATAATAATAATGTAATGATGATGTTGACAAGATGGATGATTCGATTTTCATGTATACTCTAAGGGCAAGTAGGAGATTGTTGGAATTATATATGCCCATAGAGTATAATTCACGACATTTAAAATAAAATATTAATTGATTGTATTAATATGAAGTTGCGTTTGTCCACGGGTCGATTTGATATTACAAATTGAGTGTTTAAGTTGTTAAACACATAAAGATTCAATTTGTGATTCGATCTAAAATTAACGTTCACGATCGGTAAATAAATATGGACAATTTATTTTGATAAGATCGTCTCGATTTTATTAAAGTCTATCTTTGACTTTGGTAATAAAATTGAGAGTACGTTTGGAACGTATTGGACGGGACCACGTGAAATTAATTTTTGACATTGACCATACAAGTTTAATTTCACTTGACTATTGTACGTGGGACCTTAATAGTTAATCCTAATCGGATAATGGACTTCGATTACTAACTTGAAGTTCTTTGAGGTATCAATGGGTGAGATCAATTGCTGATCAATATCTCGGTACTTTGGGAATTAAAGTGAACTAACGAGGAACATATATTCGTATTATGCAATCCGTCACCTTTTATGTATGATCATAATCTCACTGGTTCTTCTAGTGGACAGTTGAATCTGAGCTTAGTAATTCGACAGTGACTGTTGAATTCTATGATGTGATGTGATCACATCGAACTGTCAGATAGAAGATGAGAGTTGAGAATTTATGAATATTCAGAGAATGGCATTTTGGTCATTGTAACTTGCTCCGAATATTCGAGTTGATCGACGGGGGTAACATGTAAGAACGATAAGTTAGAGGATATAATTATTGATTAATTGTTTCAGTAATTTCAATTTTACTAAGAGTGCAATCTCGTTATTTTAGTGGAATAGAACGTGATTAATAAATTAATTTTGACTGATCAAGAGTTGATCGGGTCATAATTAATTTATTGGAGCTTAGTTTAATTGGGTCCGATCAGGTTCTCTCGGTGGCTTCACTATAATGGGTTTATACAGGGGCTCTTCACAAAAATACCCTACTTTTAGGGTTCAAACTGAAATTTACTTCAATTTTATAAAATTTGAAAATTGCTTATAATAAAATTATAAAAATTGAAAAATACTTATGATACTTTTCAATCATGTTAGTATCACATTATGATACTTATGATACTTTTTCAATTTTTAAAGTATTTTAATATGATACTTATGATATTTTTCAATATTTTCAAGTATCACGATGTGATACTTATGATACTTTTTCAATTTTTTTTTAGTATCACAATGTGATATTTACGATACTTTTCAATACTTTACAAATTTTTATAATACTTTGTCTTTGACATAAAATCAAACAATTTTAATACACTTTTTTTAGTATCGTAACTTGATACTTATACAAAATTTTATGATACTTTGCTTCAAACATAAAATCAAACATTTTTTATACAATTTTTACCACCACCACCCCCCCCCCCCAAAAAAAAGAAACTCTCTCCTGCCAACAAGAACAACAAATAGAGACGGAATTTACTGGATCTGCTCAATCAAAATCCCAGCAACTTGTGTGTGCGTCGTGCGTAATAGGCACTGGATGTCTGGATCTCCTCAAGTCATGGAGTTGACAGAGAGAAAATGAAAAATGTGACAAAGAGAAAATTACAAAAGAAAACGCAGAGTTGGTCCAGTGCAGATCCGTCGTTTGTTGAGCTATTTGTGGCTAAAAACTCAGCAAATTGAATCTCAAATCAATGATAATTCCGCCACCGTCAACGATTGCAACAGTGCAGATCCGGCGTTTGTTGAGGTTTGTTGTTGGTGGATGAGAATCTAATAAAAAGGTTGGAATACGCGGTGGCGCGGCTGAGGCGATGTCCTCTATTGGTGGTGTGGCGGAGATCGGAGGAGATAATGCTGTGGCGATCGGCACTGATGTAAATCCAGCCTCTAATTAGAGTAGATATGTTCTTGTTTAGCCTTCACCTTCAGAGAATGGAGATCTACAGAATAACTATGTATATGACCGGCATTCACATATTTTCCTTGTTAGAGAAAGTAAAGAATACACACTGTACTTGCGTGAAACTGTGAGTAATTTGGTGATGGTGGTGGTTGATGCCGAAGGCGACGAAGATGGAGTGCACTTGAGTCTGGTCACTGGTGCAGAGGCGCAGCTTCATCCCCCGTATTTTTCAGACTTTTCTTTTTGATAAGTAAAAATCAGTTTGGTTAGGATAAGTTAGTATTTTGTGCAATTATCTCTTTATTATACAGGCTTACTACCTGTATTGGGCAGTGCAGAAATGGGCCTGGGTTATGGTACTAGGCCTGGTAGGGTTTTGGAATGTAAAGAGGTTACAAATAGTCTTCTAAGACTATTTTTCTTAACCTAATTGACAAAGTGGCGAGACACACACTAAAGTGTGTAGTGTGTGTTTTCTCTTTACAAATAAAACTCTAATCCTAGTTTAACCAAGGTCTTGAGAAATGTGACCACACACCTGCATAACTGTTATTGGAGAACACCGAGGAAAGCTTGAGGGTTTGAAGCTTTGGTGAAATCAAGAAACAGCGAAAAGAGATTATTGTAAAGCACGCTACAAGGGTAATATCTTTTTCTTTTTGTGTGCACAAAATTATTTATTCTAAGTTGAATACATATAACAGAAAATTCTGTAACGGGATGATCTATCACAAGAAATTAATTTTTATGAGTAGAAAAACCCGTGTTCCCAACAGAATTTCCAATGCTTATGAAGATAGGTATAACCAAATAAAAAATGATATTTATGTTAGGTTAACAAGGTGGTTTCATGAATTTATTCCTGTAGACAGCATTTAAAGAACAAAAGAAAGGTAGAAGTTTTTTCATTTTTTATACTGGATCATCTAACACATTCAATGATGAATAAATCTTTTCACAGTGCATTGGCATTTGTGTTATCATTCATGCTTTGATTAAAATAAACCTCATGAGGTGGTTATCTGATTAGAAAATAGAAGGTGTTATAATTGCTGTATATGATCAGCACCTGCATTTGGGACAAGCAAATGTCATTATCAGATAGTGCGTTCATTTTGTTAATTTTTTTTTTTTCCTGTTTATTTGTTGATTAGGAATCAGCAACAATGGAGATGGTGACAGTGTTCGTGAACTATGGTGGAGAGTGGGATGACATCAATAGATTTAACAGTTATTCAGGGTTTGGATTGATGGTACCTCTATCATGTCTGTAAACTGAGTTGCAAGAGATTTTTGCAAAGGAGTCTAATCTTGATTTGACAAAACACAGAGTCTCTTTTGTGCAATGATCTTAACTCGAAGTATACACATCCCAATAGTGGACGATTTGGATGAGTTTCAGTCCACAAAAATCTCATCACGTAATACGTAACGGATTGGAGAATTTGGGTAATCGAGAAATTGGAAAGGAGATAATGTATAACGTTAATGTTTAACAAGTGATCCTTACATTAGTGTGTAATCGTTAGAAACTTACAATAACTATCAATGTAAGATACTTTAATGATCATTTTGAAATTTACTTCAAACTATCGACGTCCCTAGACGTAATTGACCATGTTGACTGGTGTAATATATAATGCCTTTTGTGTCCATGTTAGAATTTAATTTTATCGTCTTCGATTTAGTGTTAATATGTTTAATCAAGTGATTATTGTGTAACTATCAGAAATTTCATATTGTTATGAAAATTACCATAATGACTATTTTGTAATTTACTTTTAACTTCAGTGACCATGACGTAATCAACCCCGTTGGTATGTTTGATATCTCCAATTTTTCACGGAAATTGTCAATTCGAGGAAAATATTTTTTAACTTTTGTGTTTATTTCAAAAATGTTTAATGAAAAATGTTTTCGTATACAAACTTTCAAAAACATTTTAGGGCTTTGTGGTAGGCCATTATTACCCATGATAAATTGAATTTTCCATCTAAGGCTCACTTTTAGTTTTAACTTGTTTGAGTGACAATATTACATTACAGCGAGACATCTATGAAAACAGATATATCTGTACTCACAGCACCACACTATTTTTCATGTAATTTGTTTTTCTTGATTGGGTCACATCAATGGATTTTCCTTGTTTTCAAGGAATTCAATTATTGCCAAAGTGTTGGGGAATAAATTTTCTTGACAAAATGGAACTCACTTTATATTATTGCATTTTAGTCTTCAACTTTCTGATTGACTTGATTTTATATTTTTTCTTCTTCCAATTTGATCCTTCAATTTTCAATTGGGTCTAATTGATCATCGGTCAAGTAAAATCTTCATTCTTTGATTCGATTCACCAATTGTTCATAAGTATCTAATACTTCATAATGATAAACATATCCACCAACGAGCAGCTTTGAGTGATCCAACAAGTTGATATTAACGAGAGACTCTGATTTTTCATTATAACAATGGAAAGTATATTGTTTTTGATGTTGTTTAAAAAAAGTTTTTGTGATTTTGAATAGTGATTTTTAGGAGAATGTGTGGTTACAAGGTAGAGAATCTTTTTTGAGTTTTTGTGTAATATGTTTTTATTAATAAATGTGTGTTGAAAAGAAAAGATAGAAAGCCTTGATTTTGAAATAATGAAAATCGAACAGGGCCTTACAAAATTTTTAAATGAAGGGTTTGGTCTCATCATTCCTATGAATATTAACTAACATAAACCATGCAACTAATCATACATGTAATAATACTGTGAATGATTATGGACAATATTTATCTTGTTTTCTAGAGTCATAAAGAAGACTAGTTGGTCGATTATTAGGGGACATTGTATTCGATCATTGAATGCTAAATACAATAATATCCATCTTAAGCTGCAACATGTATCCTAGACTAATTGTCTCCTTGCAGCCCAGATGCAACTTGTATCTTATACTAGTTGGCACATAAGCTCTAATCTAGACTCTGAAATATCATTAGGGTCAAATTTGTAGCTTGTATAATACAAGATCAAGTGTTTATTTTGGTCAATAATTCAATTTTGTCAAAATTCACATTTTTGGTCAAAATAATTAAATTAAATTTAAAATTATGATCAAACTCAAATTTATCCATAAATTTCCACTTGAGTGATAAACTTTTTGTTTTTAATTTTGTCATTAAATTTTTATATTTTCGTTGATATTTATTACTCTTACATTTAATTTAATTTTTCTACATCTACATCTACAATCTAATAAAAGTAAGGATGAGCGCGAAACTTTTGATTTTCAGTCAATATTATCGTAAACAATTAATTTAAATTAATTTCATTAAATATAGTTAATATTAATATTAATATTAATTTACAATGCATTTAAATATTTTCTCTTTTATCATTAATAAATTCATATAAGAAAGTTAATTTTTTCAATATATATTAATTAAGAATATGTATAATAAATAATTTTAATTCTTTTAGAAAAACAAAAATCAAAAGTGGATTTTCGTTTAAACTTATTTAATATATTTTTTTTCTAATTATAAAATATGTTCCTAAGTTAGTTAGATTTGCCTCTAAGTATTTTCATATTTTTCTGCGACTAATCATAAATATTTTATAAATCAATGATATGTCTAATATTGTATGATGTCATATTACTTCTTGATATATGACACCTAATTTCTTTTAAACAATTGTCTAATATATATTTTGAGAAATTTGGTGAAAATTTTCAATAAGATATTAATTTAGGTTAATTAACTGATTGATAATTAAACTTTGTAGAATGTTTACAAGGAGTCACCAAATTTCAAAAGTTCTTACGTTAGTTACTCACCTTGAAAAATGTAATCTAATCCATCACTCAGTGATTAATGTATTTTTTTTTTTTTTAAAAGTTTTGTGATTTATGGAAAAACATTTGAAGTGCGATGATTAATGGGAAAACCTTTGAAGAAGTTCAATGGTTAATGAATTTTTTTTTAAAGTTCAGTTACCCCCTTAAAACTTCACGCAAGGTTTAGCGATCAATCATGTAATTAACTCTCATATTTATCAATCTTAATATTTTTTAGTTTTTCCTTTCTTTTTCAATACTAGTACTAATGATTTTATTCTCTCAGAAATGGCCAAACTAAGAAAGGAACGTCTTCTATCTAGGTGTATAAATAAAATGTGTTGACCTCTCTGAGATCAAATAGAAAAACAAGTGAATTCAACATAAACAACATTGCTTCAATCTTTGCTTTAATATAGGGGCTCGTACAAATGTAATTAAATTTGATTTTGAGTCTAAGATTTTGATATAACCTCATTTTTTTTATTAATTCTACTAGGTGTGTGACAGTTCCATATGGGTTGCTTCAGCTTCGATCACCTTTGATCTTAAGGAGGTCAGTAGATAACCTTGTTGGTTACTTCAATATTAAAAGTTATTTATTTTCTAAGCTTGATGATGTTAGAGATAATAGATTATGGTGTAGTAGTACAAAAAAGAAAGAAAAACTAAAAAATGTAAAGATTGATAAAGTTAAGGTTAATTACTAGATTAGTAGCCATTGTACTTTGCGTGAAGTTTTCAGGAGGTCATTGGACTTTATGTAAGGTTTTTTTAGGTAGTTACTAAACTTCAGAAGTTTTCTAATTAGTCAATGAACTCTAATTACTTGATTGATTATTGAACTTTGCAAAATTTTCAACGTATCGCTGAACTTAAAAAAATTCCTAATTAGTAACTAAACTTTTTACTAATTAGGTAATTAACCCTATGAATTTATTAAAAATTGCAAACAACTTTCAGTTTTAATTTTATTTTTAACAACATCAATTACCTTGACTAGTACTTAAAAAATTATGTGTATAATTCATTCCATACATAAGATGTGTAAAATACGCACTTATTATTAGTCTCAAGAATAAGGTAATTGTTATTTTAGTGGCATACAAGATATGTGGCGGATGCTTTAGCATCTGTTTAATAAAAAAAAATTGTTTATAAATAAAAAAATGTAATATGATATTTTCGAGGTAAACTATATGATTGAAAAATAATTTAGGGAAATATGTGCGATTAAAAAGTGGTTCAGAAAGATGTATCGTTTATAAACTTGTTTATAAATAATTTATCAATTTGAGGCTTAATTTGGTGGGATGTGTTAGAAGAAGACCATTTTGTCTATTGAGTATTGTTTAATTTTTTTTTTTTTTTTTTTTTTGCATGTATTATATTTTGTTTTATCTCTTTCTGTTTATTTAAGTTAGTAAATTCTTTTCTCTTTACATGACACTAAAATTAAAAAATGGAGAGTTAATTTCATAAATAATCACTGAATTTAAACAAAAATTTCAAAACAATTACTAGAGTTATACTCTTACAACGCTGGTCACTAAAGTTGCAAATTGTTTCGATAATGATCACTCGGGACTAACTTTCATCCAAAATTAAAATGGGGATTTGAAGTATAAATTTGGTCATATTTTGTAAATTGCAAACAAACCCACAACCACCTGCAAACATACCCATCTCTAAGCCATCATTGCCACCCCATCTTCGACCACCATCACTTTTGTCTCAAGCCACCACCATCGGTGTGATTTCATACCGTAAAGGAAGAAGAAAACCTTCCACCAAGGTGCGATTTTGTACCGGTATGGATGGGGGAGGGGGAGGGGGGGGGGAACTTAACCCTACTTGTGCGATTTGCACAAGGGGAGGTTCTCATTCCTTTTGCGGTGCGAAGTCGCACATCTGGGGAGGGAGAACTCCTTCCCACCCACTGTGTAATATGATGGTAGTCGGAGACGGGTTGGCAGTGATGACCGAGTTGTGTGGGTTTTTTTTTGCAATTTTACAAAATAGGGCCAAAATTATAATTTTGGATGAAAGTTTGTACACAGTGACCTTTGTCGAAACGATTTGTAACTTCGGCAACTAGTGCCATAAGAATGGACTTTAGTGTCCATTTTGAAATTCTCGCTTAACTTCGGTGACCATTTGTGAAATTATTCCAAAAAATGGATGAAAATTATCGATAGTGTACAATGTATGCAAATAAGAGGTTGGGACGAGAGGAGGAATAAAAACAAAATTTGGGAACAAAATTGCCATAAATGAAAAGGTTGAGGTCTCGAATGGAAATTTGGGAACAAAATTGCCAAAATTGATAAAAGGAAGATAAATTTGGCTTGCCCCAAAAAAATAAAAAATTAAATTAAATGTTCCAATTTTCTTAGCCTTTTATAAACAACCATATAATAACATCTCAACAATTTCGGTTATTCAAAGATTTTCGCCTTTTTTAGTAACTTTTTAAGAAAATGAATAAGCGAAATGTTGTCACGTTGTTTTGTATAAATAATATTTATAAACAACCGTTTATAAATAATTTGCTACGAAGATAAATTAAGGGGTATTTCCGCTACTTTCTTAAAAGTTTGTGACAAATGAGCAAATATTCTCTTCTATTTAAACTCAAAATATATCAAAAAGTAGGGATGTCAACGAGTCGAGCTGAGCCGGCTCGCGAGCCGAAGATCAAGACTCTAGCTTGGCTCGAGCTTTTTTTGGCTCAGAGCCGAGCCGAGTTAAAGCTCGTCCTAAAAAATAAGGCTCGACCCGAGCTTTAGCTCGAGCTTTTTCCGAGTCGAGCCGAGCCGAGCCAAGTCCCGAACTTTTAATTTAATTTAATTTTTATAGCAAAAATTCATAAAATTTTTATTAAAAATGTATATATATAGCAAGTTGAGCCGAACTCGTAATCGAAATTCATTGATCAACCTTCCATCAAGCTTTTTTTGGCTCGAGCAGAGTCTAGCCAAAGCCTGTCTCTCAAAAAAAAGTTCGGTTCGAGCCGCGAATCGAGCTTAGCCCGAGCTTTTTTCGAATCAAGTTCGAGCTGCTCGAACCGATGAGCCGTTTTGCCATCCCTATCAAAAAGCGTGAAGTGTTCACTTTCATTCTGCAGGAAACGAACAAGAAAAAATGTGCGCGTTCTAGGAGTGGCAGCTCACTTCCCGTCCTGTTCTAAACCACAAATCATAAATTCACCACTAGCCAGGATTTTAACAATCAAGTGCCACTCTATTTCTCTCCCCCAAAAATTCTTCCACGGGTAATGTTTCTGTAGTCCAGTTCGATTTGATATTTTTGGTAATTATGTATACGTGACTAGTGTGTGCCGTTTTAATGTAGCAAATACTTGGAACCGATACCGAGAATAAAGTATCTGTCTTGGAATTTGATAGTAATTATTTATTGTTAATGGGCAATAGTTTTGGCCGAAAGGCCATGGAAGGTGGCAGATGCTAGGCTGGTGCTAGAGGATGGCTCGATTTGGAGGGCGAAGTCGTTTGGTGCTTCTGGAACCCAAGTTGGTGAAGTGGTTTTCAACACATCATTAACTGGGTAAGTTTATTATTATTATTATTATTATTATTATTATTTATTTATTTATTTTTTCTCTCCTTCAAATTGCTGTGAGTAGACTACCCAATGGGGGCTAGTTGCTGGGGTTTTTTTTTTTTAATTAAAAAAACTATGATTTTCTGCATAATAATCTCAGTCATTGATAAAAGTCTTGGTTACTTAAGTTTTCTTTGAGAGGCAGTGTTAATTGACAATTAAGAATTAACTTTGAATTTATCTCCATTGTGAATGTTGATTGCTAAAGAAATGTTATTTTTTCCCTCTGCTCGCTATTGTGACCCTGTTAGCAGAGGTGGGGGCAGTAGGTTTTTAGGGGGTGAAACTTCCTATTGTGGGTTGTCAAAGGCTTCAATAAGCATTTAGAAGGCTGCATTTATTTTATAAACCGCTTATTATTTTCCTTTTATGAAATTGGTTCATTTAGGTAGGTAAAAAGAGTTTAGAAATGTATGGAGACCATTTCAGTTGCAACAGATTTGATCATCATTTCTTTTTAAATTTGAAATTGGGAAGAAAGGTGGGATCAGGTTTATGGTCTCAAGGTGATTGCTAGAAGTCCTGAGTGACTTCTTGCATTTGTTTCTTCCATTTTTTATGTAATGGTCTGGATCTTGAGTGTATAATGTAATCTGAAAATTATCACTTGGTGCAGAAGGGCTGTAGTGGATGTAGGTGTCTTAACTATACAAAGACACAATATTTTTTTTCTTTGATTTTGATTCCTCGGTCTGCTTTTATTCATCTTATTTCAGAAGCAAACTTTGTGTTTGTGGAAGCCATTATATTTTTGCTTCTGTTGGCATCTATTTACTATTGGCTATTGCAATGGAGTTGGTTAGTGCAACCTGCAAAAGTCTTTTTGGCTGTGAATAGTGAAGACGCTTCACCAATAGAAAATGATTTTTTTTTTAAATCAAAAGTGTATCATCAGGTGTGTACGGGCAACACGAAGGTTTCCTTCAAGTGGATTAAAATTTAAACAATCTTCTAAAGATCACAGTAAAATATTCCATGTAGTGCCTACTCAGAGGATGGAAGGACTGGGAAAATGATGACTTCAATTTAAGATTCCTCCAACTTTTAGATCCAGCTATTGAACTCGTTTATAATCTGCTTCAAGAAGAGTGAGTTGCAGGAAGCAACTTTCACCAAACAGCTTCAGATGTACTCATTCTTTCTTTATTTTCTGATTGCTTAAGTTTTTTCAAATTACTTGAGACAGTATTTAACATTCTAGCTTGCAAGCAGACTCATATTGACACTTGTAATTTATTGAAATAATGTATTACTTGAAATAACGTTTCCAAAAATTTTGTTTCTAATAAAATAATTACCCACTGACTAAGATTTTTGGCTTTTCCCCCTGACTGTTAGGAACACTCCAATGGGCTGAGGGCTTCTATAAAGTTATATTAGTATTGTATTTCTCTTACAATTTGTCAGATAAATTATGAAACAGAAAAAAAATGTAACACTAGGTAACAAACATTCATGTTGGAACATCATTTCCTGCAACAAAGCACTTTTGAATCCAAAAGTGTGATGTATGCTCATACCAAGGTCACCATCTTAAATAACAAATTTAGGGTGGAAACAGAAAATTCATACTAATGGCTGTCACGGGAATGAGTAGAACAGGTGTTAGGTTCTGGGGTGCCTTTTTCCTTCATCTTATAACTTTTTTACAAGACACGGGTTAAGGAGTTGAGGGAACAGATTTGAAGGTTGACATATATTTTATGGTTATATAAAAATTTCTTGATATCCTGATGTTGCAGGTACCAAGAGATCCTTACTGACCCTAGTTACGCAGGCCAGTTTGTCTTAATGACAAATCCGCATATTGGCAACACTGGTGTCAATTTTGGTGCGTCCAATGCTTGTTGATGTCTCAAGAAACAATGTTTTGAAATAATATTTAATATTTTGAATTGGCACTCATTTGTTGGCAGATGATGAAGAATCAAGAAAATGTTTTTTAGCGGGGCTAGTAATCAGAAGTTTGAGTATCAGGTTGCTGTCTTTCACTGTGTTCTTCAAACCATTTATAAACCAATTTATAAATCACACAATTCCCCAAATCACTTTTTAACTACATATTTTTCAAAATCACTTTTCAACCAAATATTTTACCTCAAAACAATGAGATTCCATTTATAAATCAAACAGTGGATGCCGAACAGGCCTTTATATAACCATTATTTCTAACCAATAATGTTTCTATTTTCCTTCTAACCTTACCATTTTTATCCGTTGCGTGCTTAACATTTTTCAGTACCTCAAAGTGGAGATGCACGCAGACGCTTGGGGATTATTTGGCAGTAAGGAACTTTATGGGAATATGTAGGTCATTTTTGTGCTTGATAATTATGTGCCTTGAGCTACACTCATCCTCTCTCTGATTTTCATATTTTTCTGTTGTGTAACAGATGATGTCGACACCCGTGCGATTACCCGTAGATTGAGACAAGATGGTAGCCTTATTGGTGTATTGAGCATTGATGAATCAAAAACAGATGAAGAACTCATAAAAAACATCTCGAACTTGGAATATTGTTGGTAATTTTCATTCTACTTTCTGCATTGGTTTAAATGATATTTTTATGGTTTGTGATTACTATCGATTGCATTTGGGTTTACGACTTTGATTTTACAGGCGTGGATTTAATAATTGGGGTCTCGTGTGAGGCTCCTTATGAATGGGTTGATAGAACAAATTCAGGTTGGGATTTTAACTTCAATGGAAGAAACAAAAAAGACTTTTCGTGTATTTATCTCGCATATTCACTTTGTATAATATAAGATGCATTTTATTTTGTGTAGATTGACTCCTTGTTTTTCTTGAATGAATGTTGTTGCATATGATTTTGGTATCAAGCAAAATATATTGAGGCGCCTAGCATCCTACGGCTGTAAAATCACAGTCGTTCCGTCTACATGGCCTGCCTCTGAAACTCTAAAGATGAAACCTGAGGAGTTCTATTCAGCAATGGTCCTGGAGACCCATCAGCAGTTCCTTACGCTGTTGAAACTGTCAAGGAAATAATTGGAAAAGTTTCTGTTTTTGGTATTTGCATGGGACATCAGCTGCTTGGCCAAGCATTGGGGGGGGGGGGGGGGGGGGGGGGGTAAGACCTTCAAGATAAAGTTTGGTCACCATGGAGGAAACCATCCTGTCCGAAATCTTCGAAATGGCCGTGTTGAGATCAGTGCCCAGGTCCGTTCATTTTCAGATGATTTTAATCAATTTATTATGGCATTCCATACATATGAAGAATAATACCGAATCCTTCCTAGTTCATCGTGTGTGTTTTCTTTTATCGGATGTCTTTGTAATGATCCTTTAGTTCCATTCTATTTTTCAAATTCTGATATATAACTTGAAAGGTAAGAAGTTAAATCTGGTTTTAGGTGAGAGCTTAAATTTATTGAAAAAATGGCGGGGGCGAATTGAGTTGTATAAATAGTGTAGATATGTAATATTGGATGTACTGTTTTCCCCCTTCTTAATGAAGAATTTTGTTTCTGTTGGAAATCACTCAAACCAATCTGATGCAGAATCACAACTATGCTGTTGACCCTGAATCACTTCCAGAAGGTGCAGCAGTGACTCATGTTAATCTCAACGATGGAAGCTGTGCCGGGCTTGCCTTCTCTCAATTAAAGCTCATGTCACTACAGTACCATCTTGAAGCATCCCCGGGACCTCAATCCTCATGATTCAGATCCTGGTTTGTAATACCTTTTATTATTATTATTATTATTATTTATTGAACTTTTGATGTATTTTTGCTGCTAATAATCGTTTCCGCAAGCAATTATTTGAAACTTTATTTCTAATAAAATTATTCCGGGGCAGTATTTGGGGAATTCACGCAACTCATGAAGCAAGAACAACAGAAAGCCTGAACGAAATTCTCCACAAATTTTATTACTGTGCTGAAATTTGAAAGCCTGAACAAAATTCACGCAACGATGACTCATTGATTGGGTTGATGATCAAGAAAAAGTTGAAAACTTAATGCTGAAAGTCAGGCAGCAGTCGAGAATGTTATAGTTGTGAGTTTCTTCATCTTACTGTGCTCGTCGTGTTGATCTGCTAGATCTGGCCTGCTTATACAAATGCTGCGGAAACTGTTTGTTGAAATTGTGATCAGTCCCATGTATTATAAATGGATATTCTTTCTACCATACTAGGATTTATTTATATGATATGCACAAATGGCATTCTGCTTTTACAATGTGATGCAGTCGAGGATAGAACATTGGCTTATTTGGACGCGCGGGATCATTCGGTTTCGAAGTTTTCAAAGAATTGGTCATAACTGGGTCATACGACGTCCGTTTTGGGCCCATAAGTACTTTTCGGAAAGGTCTCGACGAGGCGGACAAGACTCACGGCTTCGCTGTGACGTATGATGGATTTTAGCCTTTCGAGATCGTTTAGATAGTCAAAACGGACATTCTTTAAATTGTTTTAATGTTTTTTTGGGGCATTTAAGTCATTTTCATTATTACGCATTTAGGGTTAGGATTTTATCTTTAAATAGACGTCTCACGTTTTGGGGAGGATTTTTGACAGAATAAACATTATGTTCTTGGAGTTTTCTTCAGTTTGCAGTCAATTCAATTCGGTATTCATTCGAATCAACATGTTGAATTTGTGTTGTTTCATTTAACTACGTTTTTGCCTGCGTCAGTTGGTATCAGAGACAGGTTCCGGTCCGAGAAGATGCCTCCACGAGCACGACCAGCCGCACATGATGCCCTAGCAGACGATCAACAACGTAGGGATGAAGCGAACCAGATCCGCCAGCAGATCGACTTGTTGGTAGGGGAGATGGCCGAGATGAGGACTCATCAGAATGACCTTCTGGAACAGAACAGGGAGTTGATGGGGATTCTGACTGGACAACTTCGTGGTCATGGTGCGCGTGCACCAGGCCGTTGACGTGGCGCCGGTGTTCCGGTGCGAGCAGATGCGGCAGGCGACGGTGTTGCTCAATGGGGTAGACGAGGAGGCAGTCCGCCTTCAACGGATTCCTCTTCTGATGATGATACAACATCGGTGCATAATCCGTTTGCACCTTTAGACGCGGAGGGGCGTGGTCGTCGGGATGATGGTGGTGATAGGCGTTGGGATGGGGCATTTAAGGTTGATATTCCGGAGTTCCATGGCAGTTTGGAGGCTGATGAATTCCTGGATTGGCTGTGTGTGGTGGAGGTCCTGGATTTTAAGGAAGTGCCTGATGATAGGCGTGTCCCTCTTGTTGCCACTCGGTTTCGTGGTAGGGCGATGGCATGGTGGCAGCAACTGAAGGCTACCCGTGCTCGGCAGGGGCGTTGTAGCGATCGAGAAATTTTCAAACATAAAAGACATGTTTTACCAAACTTGTCGCTACGACTCTCCAACCTTAACGGTCATTATTTTCAAAAACCAGCACTCTTGTCTAGTCATATTAATTTTTTAAATTTTTAAGAAAGAATAAATTTTGAAGTATCCAATTATTTTAAATCAAGAAAATTTTTAAATTTCGAGGACGAAATTATTTTAAGGTGGTAGGGTTGTAGCGACCGAGAATTTTTCGTGACTTATCTAAATATTATTTAAAAAAATATGTTGCTACAACTTTGACCCAATTATTTTAAAAAAAATTTCGTCTAACCATTTTAAGTGAAAATAAATTAGTTTGAAATAAATATTAGTCAAATTACAATTTTTATTAAATAATATCCCAAGTCTATTTTATATTTTTAAAGTCCAATTTTTAATCTATGTGGATTCAATCTATTATTATTATTATAATCTCCAATTCACGTTCATTCAAATTTAAACCCTAAATTCCCTCCCCAACTTCCATTTTCATATTCAACACATTTTTTCCCGTCCCCTCAATTTACGACCCATTGTTTCCTTTCCAAATTTGAATCCAAATTCAATCGTAAGGTATATTCCCTCACCCTTCAATACACATTTATGCCTTGAGAAAGTTTAGCTTCTTCCCCAATATTCTCAAGAAAAATTACAGCTTCCTTTTTCTTCCCCCATGATCACTCTTCAATTCCTTCCCCAGCTCCCTCAATTCTTCCCCTGTTTGGCCCCTCAACCTTGCACCCAAATTATCAGCATTTCCTACAATTCTTCTCTATCCCTTTCAATCAGCCGATCAACTTAAATTAATCCCAAATCCCTCCCAAGTTTCAGTCCCTTGCTGACTTACCAAAGTTTAGTTCATACACCTGCCTTTAACTCCTCTCCTCTCACCAACCTCATCACTCACACGCCATAACTGCACTCCTAATCTCTCCCTCAATCCCCCATTCAACCATAATTTTAGTCCTCATGCAAATTTAATTCTCTGCAAATCCCTTAAACTTGTCCTAAATCAAATGCTGTCCAAAATCTGCCAAAAATTAATACACAATCAAAATGATATATTTCCCCTTCATTTGCATCATTCAACCATTAATTTAAACCCCTCACCCCACCATCCAAACCACGAAATCGACACCTCCAGCAAAGGTAAAATTCCTTCCACCATAGCCAAGCTTGTTATCTGCATTCATCACCTCGACCACCACTGCACGAGATCAGCCACCAACTCAAACCAAATTTCGCCACAACCTTCGTCCATACAAAAATCGAATGCAACACCCCAAATCCACCATCGAACCACCACACGAAACTCGCCATCACCTACTGCCAACGACGAAGTTCCCTCAGTCAAGACACCATCGAATCAACACCAACCAAAGGCAATAACACCACCACAATTCATCATCATCACCACAATTCCAATCCAGTCAAACCATCCCCCTGCCCACTCAAATCGTAAATAGCACCGCCACCACCAAATCGAAACCGTCACTGCCCATTCACCACCATCAAATTGAACCCCCAAACCGCAGCCCACACTCGCCCCTGCTCGCTGCCAACTTCAATCCCTTAGCCCAACTCCACCGCAGCACCATGTGAAGCCACCGGCCGCAACCTCTCAACCGGCCATTTCCATTCCACAAACGAAGCACCACTGCTGCCCAACTCCCACAATCAAAACCCAGAACCAAGAATCAAATTAAGCCCAAACACTTACCTCGACCACCGGCGTACTCGACCCCACCTTCGCCGGAAATCGCATTCCCAATTTTTGAACCCAAGCCACTGACTACCTCATTTCCCGCACTTGAAACCGCCCAGAACTTAACCTTCTGCAGCCCCCTCCACCCACTTCCGTCGCGCCCTTCGATGGCGGCTTCGCCGCCTACGATCGCCAGCGAGAGGCGTCGTCCGCCTCTCTCTCGCCTCTGCACTCTCACTCTCTGTATCGAAAATAAGAGAGAGAGAGAGTGTGTGATATTTTTAAAGGAATTTTTATTATGTTGTACAAATTACCTTTTAATCCCTTTAGTTTTAAAATGATCATTTCAGTCCCCAAGTTTTAAAATAATCTAAAACAGTCCCTGCAGTTTAAATATTTTAAATCTTAAGTTTCAAAAGTTATTATTTTATGCCACAAGATTTATGAACCGTTTATTTCAATCTCTGGGGATTTAATTCATTTAATTATAAATCCCAAGTTTCAAAGTATTCATTTTAGTCCTCCAAGTTTTAAAATAATCATTTCAGTCCCTAAAGTTTTAAGTCATTTAAATCAGTTTTAAAAGTATTAAATTAGACTTATTATTTTAAGTTATTCTGGACGAGGCGCTTGAACACTTAGAAGAACAACGTGAATTTTCTTGCTCAACTTTCAGACTCGTGATTTGAGGTAGACTCGCCCCCACTAATTAGTTTAAATTATAATTGCATGTCTTATGTGAAATTACGTGATTTACGTGCTTTGATGCATGAGACGAGAAAGAATATCTCTTATGAGATAGATGAGAAATGATGATGTTATGCATAACTTATGTGCCTTAAGTGCACGAGACGAGACTACCCACACCCTATGATTTTACGAGCCTTGATTTTGAAAGTAAAGTAGCCCAAGAATATGAGAATGATGTCATTGTATGATTGCATAATTACGTGTTCAATTATTCTGTAAATTAATTATTGGCGATGAGTCTACTGAGTATTTCTTTCGAAATGCTCATTCCATTTTTAACAGTTTTTGCAGATCTCGGAGAAGGCGGCGAATGAAAGGGCAGCTGTGGCAAATTTAATAAATGATGAAGATTTTTAGTCAATTTTACGAATGTTACTCGTTAAATTATTTATCGTTAATTTCTTTTAAATAATTGAGATACAAGTTTTATGAATTGTTTTATATTTTAAATTAATCAAATTTCCGCTGAAGGTTTCAAATAATGAATGTGACGTTTTGAATTAAATTTATTTTTCGCAATAAAATCAGATTTGAAGGACGAAGGGGCGTCCCTGGCTCCGGTGGTTGAGGTAAGTAACTGGGCTTCGATTCTTCTCAGTTTTTTAGTTTTGATTTCGGGTTTGGGTGAGGATTTGAGCTGGGTTGGCCGTCTATGGTTGTGGTGCTTGGGTGCAGGCGGTGGGTGTGGTGATGGGGAAGATGATTCAATTGGTGTTTGAGTTTGATTTGAATAGGGCAGTGGCGGTGAGAGGTGGTCTGAACTGGTTGTGCGGTGATGGTGTAATGGTTGGCTGCGGTCGAGGTGATGATGAATTTGGGGCTGATTGTTGAAGATTTGGAGTTGGCAATGGAGGCGGTGAAGGGGGCTGGTTGGGGTGATGACTGCGTGGCTGTAGTTGATGGTGGCTGCTGTTTGGTGATGATGGTGATGATGATGATGCTGGGTGTTTGATTTGGAGATCAACAACGGGTAGAAACGAAATGGGCAGTGAGGTTGATGAGCAGTCTTGGCTATGGTGAGGTGCAGATTGGTTTCAGATTTATGTAGATGATTAGCATTGAGTTGGGAAAATGGATTGAAGGGTGGTCGTTGTGGTGACTGCTTGGCTGTAGTTGGGAACTGTGGATACTGTTTTGGTGGTGGTGACCAATCCTGGAAGGAGGCAGAGTGGTTCGGTGAAGGGGCTGCAAAACGGTGGATGTGGCAGTGATGTTGGTCGTGAGTGTGGTTGTTTTGGTTGAAGTCAGGATTGTGCACGGCTGTGTTGGGTGATTGTTGGCAGCGGGCTGGTTGAATTAGATGAGGCTCGGTGGTTTGAAGTTTAGGCAGATGGTAAGAAAGGAACCACCGTGGAGGTGATTGGCTGTGGGGGTTTCGATGGTGAAGGGTGGTGGAGGTTTGATTGAGTCAGCTGGCAGGTTGTGTGAAAATGGGGAAATCAATACCTTGCGCTGAAGGTCTGTGTGTCGTGGGCAATGAAGTTGGGGAAGGTGACTTAAATTGAAGAAGTGATGGGAAAAGAAAAGGGAAAGTGATAAATGGGAGACATCATAATTTGGGGAAATCATTGAGTGGATTAATTGAGTGGATAGAAAATTGATGATGTTTAGTGGAGAATCTTATGAAATATAGGAGAGAATTAGGTTGGAATGGAGTTGATAGTGGTGTAAAATATGGTGATTGATTTGGGATAAAATGATGATAAATTGGGTGGAAACGAAAAAGAAAGAATGAGCTAACATGGGGGAAATTAGGTAGAAATTTATTCCTCTATTTTGAGAGAAATTTATTATGTAGTTTGGTCTTGTGATTTAATTTTGGGAATATGATTTGTGGCATATATTTATAAGTATGAGTGGTCTTTTGAGCCAATTAATGTATTGAAGGAAGTGAGATATTGATATTGGAAACTATGATTTGAAATTGTTATGCTGAGGAATTATTTTTTTGGAATATTTTTGGTGATATTGAAGGTTGCTGAAAATGTTGTCAATATATAAATCGTGGTGGTCAAAAGTAGAGTTATTTGAATTGTTGGTTATGAAGTATGCCTACGGGTTGGATAAGTCCAAATTACAAGGGATAATGACTATTGAGACATTTTTGGATTATTCGTAATAAAATTATTTTGTGATGAATATAGTTATATTGAAACGCTCTTCTTGTTTCACAATTTCAAAGACAAGATGATGTATACAACTACTTGGATATCAAGGTATACGTGAAGTTATGTGATGACTTGATGCATACATTGGGAAATGATAAGTTATATTTTGAAAGATGAGTGAAGACAAGTATTATGGCGTTATTGGGGAGAATCTTAATTATTTTGGGAACGAATTGATCACTAGTAAGGAATGATCCATGGTATTGGAGAATATTATAAATTATGAGGATATGAGATAATACTATTGATTTAGTTTGAAATTTGATCGAGAAGATATTTTAAAGATAAGCTGATGATATTATGTTGATTTGTGTATAATATGTTATTGGGTATACTACATAGAGAGAATATTCAGGTAATTTCTATCGTTTTAATTATTTTGGTGATATTTGATGATAAGAAGTTTTAGAGATAACAAATTATTAGGGTTTGATATTTTTATGAAATAGTAAAGATTTATTGAAATTTTGGAGAAAATTTTTCATGGGTTTACAAAGATTAGTGAAGAGACGTGATGTTATTTGGGTTAGTGAATAATGACTTAAGTAGTCAGCAAATATTTTCTTTATACAGAATTTAGAGGCTATGTTGAGAGCTTGCATTTTAGACGTCGGTGATAGTTAGGAAAACCATTTACCGTTTGTTGAATTTAAATGTAATATGATCATTGGGAATAGTCAGTTATCATGAATAGGAGATATTGAAAATATTTTATGGTGAGATGCCTTAAAGGAGTAACCATTTATTCAAAGTGAGAAATTAGGGACACGTGATTGAATGTTTGGGATTATGATTGTCATAAGGTCATTTGTATATAAAAGGTACAATAGATGATTGTAAGGAATAATGTGATGATGAGAACTGAAGGTAATGATGTGTAGAGATTATGGAATAAGTTCATGAATAAGTTATTGCTATATTTGGTTCTAAGTAGAATTCGAAGAAAGAGGAGTTTCAGTCATGGAAATGAATCAGGATTTCCTCGTAATGTGAATGATTCACTGATGTACATTAAGTTTTAAACATTGATGAAATAAATTTTATCAGAGGAAGACTTATGATTGATCATATCTTGAAATTTTGGAGATTTTTATCGATGGTATCTTGTTTAGAAAATAAGAAATGAATTTTTTATGCAATTGTCTTTGTGGATAAGAATTGTGAGGAAAATATAAGGATAAAATTTCACAATGATGACTTATTACGGAATAGCGTGCAGAAAGAGTGATATATGACAGAATCCAAGATTTATTAGTCTGAGAGATTGATATATAATCTTAGTGAGCAGATTGACGTATAAGGTTCACGTGATAGGTATGATGATCATTATATTAAAATCTTAGAGAGATTGATATGAATATTTGAGGTTATATGAGACGATGATAAGTGACATGTTACATGATTACTACAGATATGATGACTAGACGGTTAATGGATGTTATGGTTACCCCGTGAAGAATCGTGTGGATATTTAGTTAATTGATCTTATTTTGATGGATTATTGAATTATGGTGAAATATTACCTACGATTGATAATTTTCATTTTTGAGTCATAATATAGGGATTTATTTAAGTTTTGGTGATGCAGTTTCGATTAATTATTATCGGTTGCACTTTTGATGTGAGTAAAGTATTTTGCTACGAAAATAAGAAACCGGAGAAGATTATTTATGTGACTTTTACTTATAATGGGATTGTATCTTTAGGTTAAGCAAACTTGATGAGAAATTCTATATGATTCACAGAAGTCCTATTCAATGGTGATAGAATTAATCAGAGTATTGTTCATAAGTGTGACATGAATTGAAGTTTTGGGAGAACAGGAAAATTGAATCTTGAACTTCAGATTTGGGAAATTAGTGAAGTTTCTTAGGTTTGAGAACAACATACCGGATACCGAGTACTTGATACATGATTTAAAGTATGGATTAAAGGATTTAAGTTTGAATTCTCCAATTTTGAAAAGGAAATTTCAGTCGAGTTTAGAAATGATTGCATTAGTAAATCTTTTCAGAAAGATTTGACCTATGAAGAAGTACATATGTGCATAGTAGAGAGAGAAAAGTCCATGTTTTAAGAAACAAAGAGATGCCTTTAGTCAAAGTCCAGTGGGTTAGACATGATAGCGATGAGGCTATCCGAGAGAAAGAAGAAGAGATTCTGGTTAAATATCCAGATATCATAAGATCAAGTAAGTTTAAATTTCGAGGACGAAATTATTTTAAGGGGGTAAGGTTGTAGCGACCAAGAATTTTTACTCATTTAATAATTATTTTAATATTTAGAAAATCGTGTCGCTGCTATCTCACCCATTATTTTGAAGTTAACGCCGCGACGGATTCGTCTAGCAAAAGTCGAGAAATATTATATCCATTCGATGTTAAATTAAATTTCCGAATTTCTAAAATTATATTGTTTTAATTATTTATTCAAAGTATTATTTTCAAAATCATTTTAAATTCCAAAATTATTAAAAATATCTCAATTTTCCTTATTAAATTATTTTTAAGTCCAAGTACGTAATTCAATTTTATCTCAAAATTATTTATTCTCAAATTTATTTTTTCAGTCCAAAATATATCTGTTTTAAATATGTTTCCTAATTGAAGTTAGTCAATTTTTTTAGTTAATTATCTTAAATTAATCCTATTTAACTAAACCTAATTGCACCCCTCCCACGTTTTTCATCTTTACACAAAGCACCATCATTTGTCTTTCCACCTCATTCCAACTCACCTCCACTACTTTCTCCTATAATTCCACCTCTTTCCTTCTATTTTCTCCATCATCTGCAAATTCCCAACCACAACCAGACAATTTGTTCAAAAGTGCAACCAACACTAATTAAGCCATTAGCCATACTCAGCACCTCTATCGCCGAAAGCTATAGCTATAGCCCCCACCCACTCCATTAATCATCTTCTTTTCTTTCTCTTCCTCTTTAAAGATACCTTCATCCCACCTTCATGTTTGCTATCATCAGATTTTCCTACAATACACAAATTTCACCACCGAACCACCATCAAGCAACCATCATCATCATCCCCACCAACCAATCTGCTAAGCCATTCACCAACCACCGGAATCCATCACTGCTTCCACCACCTAACCGCCAGCCTGTAACCAAGCACCACAACCATAGACGGCCAAACCACTGCATCGAACTCCACCGCCACCTCCACTGCCAAACCGGAATCCCCATCTACCAGCTTCAAATCCAGATCAAAACCCAAAAACCCAAGAAATAGAGTACCCAAATACCAACCTTCCTCGATAGCTGAAACTATCGCCGGAAAACCACAATTTCCAGCCTCGATTTACTTTCGGTCTCGCACCCAATCAACCCCAAATCGCCCAAAAATCTCTCCCTTTCGCACACGCACAACACCTCACTCCCAGTCGCCACGTAACGGCGGTGTCTCTCCGGTAGTTGGCGCCGGAAAGGACCCCACAGACTCCATCTGCTCGCAATCGTCTCTCGGCTCTCTCGCACTCATTGTTCGGATTCAAACGAAGAGAGAGAGAGAGAGAGAGAGAGAGAGAGAGAGAGAGAGAGAGAGAGAGAGAGAGAGAGAGAGAGAGAGAGAGAGAGAGAGAGAGAGAGAGAGAGAGAGAAAATGTTTATATTAATTATGATTTTTAGAAAATTTCACCTAAGTCCCCAAACTTTTAAAGTTATTTCAAATCAGTCCCCAAGTTTTAAAATAATCATTTCAGTCCCTAAAGCTCAAAGTCATTTAAATCATTTTTAAAGTATTAAATTAAACTTATTATTTTAAGTTATGCTGGACGAGGCGCGAGAGAATTTGAAGTATTTTCCAGTTTGCTCAATACTCGAGAAATTAAGGTAGACTCTAAATTTCAAATCTTTCTATTTTCAAAAGTGCGCATTAATAATTGTTTGGATTATAAGTTTAGCATGTATGATTGTGTTCATGAGAATTACTTGCTTTTCTAAGCATGAGACTAGGTTACGAGAATTTACTTGCTTAAATGCATGAGACTTGAACTTTTATGTTCATGAGAATTACTTGCTCTGGGAGCATGAGAACTTGAACTTTTATGTTCATGAGAATTTCTTGCTCTGGGAGCATGAGAACTTGAATATCAGGAATATGTGTTTTAATTTATAATGTTAAATGATTATTATGCGCGAGTCTACTGAGTATTTCTTTTGAAATGCTCAACCCGTTTTTTTTAAAAAATCTTTTGCAGATTTCGGAGACGGTGGCGAATGATGGACAATGACGGCAAATTACAAATTGATATTTTATTAAAAGTCGTGACCTTTGAAATAGTTATTTCATTTTATCAAGAATTATCATTTTTATAAATTTGTACGAATTTACTTATTCCATTTGAATTATCGCTAAACTTTTATTTAATAAATGCGATATTTAATAGTTAATCATTTTTCCGCAACAAAAGTTTTATTCAATAATTTAGAAAAGTGACGTTTCCGGCTCACGCTGAAACGCCCCGGTTTCCGCGCGGAGCCAGGGACGCCCCTTCGTCCTTCAAATCTGATTTTATTGCGGAAAATAAATTTAATTCAAAACGTCACATTCATTATTTGAAACCTTCAGCGGAAATTTGATTAATTTAAAATATAAAACAATTCATAAAACTTGTATCTCAATTATTTAAAGAAATTAACGATAAATAATTTAACGAGTAACATTCGTAAAATTGACTAAAAATCTTCATCATTTATTAAATTTGCCACAGCTGCCCTTTCATTCGCCGCCTTCTCCGAGATCTACAAAAACTGTTAAAAATGGAATGAGCATTTCGAAAGAAATACTCAGTAGACTCATCGCCAATAATTAATTTACAGAATAATTGAACACGTAATTATGCAATCATACAATGACATCATTCTCATATTCTTGGGCTACTTTACTTTCAAAATCAAGGCTCGTAAAATCATAGGGTGTGGGTAGTCTCGTCTCGTGCACTTAAGGCACATAAGTTATGCATAACATCATCATTTCTCATCTATCTCATAAGAGATATTCTTTCTCGTCTCATGCATCAAAGCACGTAAATCACGTAATTTCACATAAGACATGCAATTATAATTTAAACTAATTAGTGGGGGTGAGTCTACCTCAAATCACGAGTCTGAAATTTGAGCAAGAAAATTCACGTTGTTCTTCTAAGTGTTCAAGCGCCTCGTCCAGAATAACTTAAAATAATAAGTCTAATTTAATACTTTTAAAACTGATTTAAATGACTTAAAACTTTAGGGACTGAAATGATTATTTTAAAACTTGGAGGACTAAAATGAATACTTTGAAACTTGGGATTTATAATTAAATGAATTAAATCCCCAGAGATTGAAATAAACGGTTCATAAATCTTGTGGCATAAAATAATAACTTTTGAAACGTAAGATTTAAAATATTTAAACTGCAGGGACTGTTTTAGATTATTTTAAAACTTGGGGACTGAAATGATCATTTTAAAACTAAAGGGATTAAAAGGCAATTTGTACAACATAATAAAAATTCCTTTAAAAATATCACACACTCTCTCTCTCTTATTTTCGATATAGAGAGTGAGAGTGCAGAGGCGAGAGAGAGGCGGATGACGCCTCTCGCTGGCGATCGTAGGCGGCGAAGCCGCCATCGAAGGGCGCGACGGAAGTGGGTGGAGGGGGCTGCAGAAGGTGAAGTTCTGGGCGGTTTCAAGTGCGAGAAATGAGGTAGTCAGTGGCTTGGGTTCGAAAATTGGGAATGCGATTTCCGGCGAAGGTGGGGTCGAGTACGCCGGCGGTCGAGGTAAGTGTTTGGGCTTAATTTGATTCTTGGTTCTGGGTTTTGATTGTGGGAGTTGGGCAGCAGTGGTACTTCGTTTGTAGAATGGAAATGGCCGGTTGAGAGGTTGCGGCCGGTGGCTTCACATGGTGCTGCGGTGGAGTTGGGCTAAGGGATTGAAGTTGGCAGCGAGCAGGGGCGAGTGTGGGCTGCGGTTTGGGGGTTCAATTTGATGGTGGTGAATGGGCAGTGACGGTTTCGATTTGGTGGTGGCGGTGCTATTTACGATTTGAGTGGGCAGGGGGATGGTTTGACTGGATTGGAATTGTGGTGATGATGATGAATTGTGGTGGTGTTATTGCCTTTGGTTGGTGTTGATTCGATGGTGTCTTGACTGAGGGAACTTCGTCGTTGGCAGTAGGTGATGGCGAGTTTCGTGTGGTGGTTCGATGGTGGATTTGGGGTGTTGCATTCGATTTTTGTATGGACGAAGGTTGTGGCGAAATTTGGTTTGAGTTGGTGGCTGATCTCGTGCAGTGGTGGTCGAGGTGATGAATGCAGATAACAAGCTTGGCTATGGTGGAAGGAATTTTACCTTTGCTGGAGGTGTCGGTTTCGTGGTTTGGATGGTGGGGTGAGGGGTTTAAATTAATGGTTGAATGATGCAAATGAAGGGGAAATATATCATTTTGATTATGTATTAATTTTTGGCAGATTTTGGACAGCATTTGATTTAGGACAAGTTTAAGGGATTTGCAGAGAATTAAATTTGCATGAGGACTGAAATTATGGTTGAATGGGGGATTGAGGGAGAGATTAGGGGTGCAGTTATGGCGTGTGAGTGATGAGGTTGGTGAGAGGAGAGGAGTTAAAGGCAGGTGTATGAACTAAACTTTGGTAAGTCAGCAAGGGACTGAAACTTGGGAGGGATTTGGGATTAATTTAAGTTGATCGGCTGATTGAAAGGGATAGAGAAGAATTGTAGGAAATGCTGATAATTTGGGTGCAAGGTTGAGGGGCCAAACAGGGGAAGAATGGAGGGAGCTGGGGAAGGAATTGAAGAGTGATCATGGGGGAAGAAAAAGGAAGTTGTAATTTTTCTTGAGAATATTGGGGAAGAAGCTAAAATTTCTCAAGGCATAAATGTGTATTGAAGGGTGAGGGAATATACCTTACGATTGAATTTGGATTCAAATTTGGAAAGGAAACAATGGGTCGTAAATTGAGGGGACGGGAAAAAATGTGCTGAATATGAAAATGGAAGTTGGGGAGGGAATTTAGGGTTTAAATTTGAATGAACGTGAATTGGGGATTATAATAATAATAATAATAGATTGAATCCACATAGATTAAAAATTGGACTTTAAAAATATAAAATAGACTTGGGATATTATTTAATAAAAATTGTAATTTGACTAATATTTATTTCAAACTAATTTATTTTCACTTAAAATGGTTAGGCGAAATTTTTTTTAAAATAATTGGGTCAAAGTTGTAGCAACATATTTTTTTAAATAATATTTAGATAAGTCACGAAAAATTCTCGGTCGCTACAGGCGGTCCAAAATTTCGTCCTGGCGAAAATTGAGGAAGTGCTTGAGGGAGTACTTCCTGCCTTTTAATTACTCCCGTCTTCTATACCAGAAATTGTAGAACTTGCGCCAAGGGGCGCGCACTGTTGATGAATATTTTGCAGAATTTTTTCAATTGGTTGCTAGGAATGAGTTGACGGAAACAGATGAACAACTTGTGTCTCGTTTTGTCGGGGGTTTACGGGTCGGCCTACAGGATGTACTGAACTTGTTTGCACCTGCTTCAATATTTGAGGCGCACTAGCGAGCTATTTTACTGGGGAAACAGGCATCCTTCGTGGTTTTGGCCTCGCTCCCGCAACTGCGTCCAGTAGCGGTCCACGGCAGGGGCTGCCTCCATCTATCACACAAGGTGGTGCAGGCGCGCGTGGGAATCCTCCCTCTGGTACACCTTCCCCCGGGGGTTATTTTGTCCCTGCGGGTGGTCGAGGTCAGGGGACTCAGTGTTTCTCTTGTGGTGAATGGGGACACCGTCAATCTGCCTGCCCCCAGCTTGGGTCTCGGAAAGGGCTCTTTGTGGATGATTTGGGAGACGGTGGGTATGATGCCCCCCCCGGTCTTTGATATCGCAGATGACGAAGAATTTCCGGAGGAGCAGGTGGATGGTGATATTGGTCCAGCGTTGGTTCTGCGGCGCACTTGTCTTGCTCCCCGCGGTGACGACACTGTTGTTCAGCGAAACAGGTTGTTTGAATCGACTTGCACGGTTAATGGTAAGGTCTGTCGTTTTATTATTGATGGGGGATCTTGCGAGAACGTTATTTCCAAGGAGGCTGTAACAAAGCTTGCATTACCAACGGAATCACACCCTCAACCTTATCAGATTTCGTGGCTGCAGAAGAATCTCGCTTTTACTGTTGATCGTCGTGCTTCTGTTCCCTTCTTTGTTGGTAGTAAGTATAAGGAGATTATTTCTTGTGATATTGCTCCCATGGATGCGTGTCATATCTTGTTAGGACGTCCGTGGCAGTTTGATAGAGCAGTTCTACATGATGGTCGTAAGAATACTTACAGCTTTGTGTTCGATGGAGTTCGGGTTGTCTTGTTGCCATCCCTTCCTCGAGCCGTGACTCCTCGCGAGACAGGCCCTTCACCGTTCTTGTCTCGTGCTCAGTTTGAGAGGGAATTGCTGGCCGAGACTAGGGTGTTCTTGTTGGTTGGGAAGCTAGTTTCCGAAGGAGTGTCCGTTCCACCTGAGGTTTCTGCACTATTGGAGGAGTTTTGCGACATTTTTCCGTCTGATTTACCATTGGGTTTGCCCCCCCTTCGTGATATTCAGCATCAGATCGATTTGGTTCCGGGTGTTTCTCTCCCTATTCGTCCGCATTACCGTATGAGTCCAGCGGAGCATGAGGAATTACGGAGACAGGTTGAGGAGTTGTTGCGGAAAGGGCATGTTCGTGAGAGTTTGAGCCCTTGTGCAGTCCCGACCTTTCTAATCCCTAAGAAGGACGGTACTTGGCGCATGTGTGTAGATAGCCGCGCAATTAATAAAATCACTGTTTGTTATCGCTTTCCTATCCCTCGGCTTGATGATCTTTTGGACCAATTGAGTGGTGCAGCAATTTTTAGCAAGCTGGACTTGAAAAGTGGGTACCACCAGATTCGGATTCGCCCCGGTGATGAGTGGAAGACTGCATTTAAGACACGTGAAGGGTTGTTTGAGTGGCTTGTTATGCCTTTCGGTCTGTCGAACTCTCCTAGCACATTCATGTGGGTTATGAATCAGGCGCTTCGGTCGTTGATTGGTACTTGCGTTGTGGTTTATTTTGACGACATTCTTGTCTATAGCCGCACTATCCCGGAGCACTTGCAACACCTGCGGTCAGTTTTCCTTATTCTTCGTGAGAAGTTTTATGCTGCCCCCAGTAAGTGTCTTTTTCTTGTTGAACAAGTTTTGTTTTTAGGGTATCAGATTTCGGGAAATGGTATTGCAGTAGATGATGCTAAGGTGGCTGCCATTCGGGAGTGGCCAACTCCTCGTACCCTGACTGATGTCCACAGCTTTCACGGGTTGGCATCCTTTTATCACCGTTTCATTTCACATTTCAGTACCATCATGACCCCTGTTACTGAATTTATGAAACAGAAGTCATTTACTTGGTCAGATGACGCCGACAAAGCCTTTCACATTATCAAGCAGAAGTTGACTTCGGCACCAGTCCTCATTTTACCTGATTTTTGCATTCCTTTTGAGCTGCACTGTGATGCTTCCAAGGTGGGTATCGGGGCGGTTTTAAGCCAGGGTGGACGTCCGATTGCCTATTTCAGCGAGAAACTCTCGGGTGCGCGGAGTCGTTATAGCATTTATGATGTTGAATTCTATGCAGTGGTTCAGGCCGTTCGTCATTGGCGGCATTACCTGGTCCAGCGAGAGTTTGTTTTGTTTACTGACCATGAGGCGTTGAAGCATTTGGCCAGCCAGGATAATGTGTCAGCTCGCCATGCGTCTTGGACAGCTTATTTGCAAATGTTTACCTTTGTTATTAAGCACAAATCTGGTGCTTCGAACAAAGTTGCTGATGCCTTGAATCGACGTCACCTGTTGTTAACAGATTTGAGGGTGGCTGTGCCGGGTTTTGACACATTTCGCGATCTTTATGCTGTTGATCCGTTCTTTAGCCGTGTTTTGAGTGATCTTCATTCGGGACAGACTTCTAAGTATGTGCTTTCTGACGGTTTTCTCTTCTGGGGTTTGCAGCTGTGTATTTCGGATTGCAGTTTGCGTGCAAAAATTATAGCAGAACTTCATGGTACTGGGCATGTTGGTCGTGATAGAACGGTGGAGTTGGTGGGACGTACATTTTTCTGGCCATCTTTGCGGCGGGATGTTTCAAGGCATGTGGAGCGTTGTCGCACATGCCATGTGGCCAAGGGATCGGCAACTAACGCTGGTTTATACCGTCCGCTCCCTATTCCGACTCAGCCATGGACTGATATTAGCATGGATTTTGTGCTGGGCTTGCCTCGTACTCAGTGGGGATTTGATTCGATTTTTGTTGTGGTTGATCGTTTTTCCAAAATGGTGCATTTCATTCCGTGTAAGCATACTGTAGATGCGGTTCATGTGGCTCAACTGTTCTTTTGTGAGATTTACCGTCTACATGGCCTGCCAGCTTCGATTGTGTCGGATCGTGACACACGGTTTCTCAGCCATTTCTGGCGCAGTTTGTGGCGCATGGCCAACACGTCGTTGAATTTCAGTAGTGCCTACCATCCTCAAACCGACGGTCGGATAGAGGTCGTGAACCGTTCCCTAGGTAACCTGTTGCGTTGTTTGGTTGGTGATAACGTTAAGTCTTGGGATCAACAGCTTTGTCAAGCCGAGTTCGCTCATAATGTGGCAGTTAATCGCAGCACTGGTTATTGCCCCTTTCAGATTGTATATTCCATGATTCCTCGTGGGCCCTTGGATTTGTTATCTTTGCCGACTGCTACCCGCATTCATGGACGTGCAGCTGATTTTATTGAGGGGCTGCAGCGTGTACACTCCGCAGCTCACGACAACTTAGTCGCAGCTACTGCCAAGTATAAGCGCGTTGCTGATACCCGTCGTCGTCATGTTGAATTTGAGGTAGGTGATTTTGTTTGGGCAGTCCTCACTAAAGATCGTTTCCCTGCCCATGAGTACAACAAGTTGTCATCCCGTAATATTGGTCCCGTTGAGATTGTGGAGAAAATTAATCCCAATGCCTACCGTTTGAAGTTGCCTAGCCACATTCGTACTGCTGATGTGTTCAATGTTAAGCACCTAGTCCCTTTCCTTGGTGACAGTTCTTCGGACGATGATGGAGCTAGCGATTCGAGGTCGAATCTTCTCGACCCCTGGGAGAATGATGGAGTCGAGGATAGAGCATTGGCTTATTTGGAGGCGCGGGATCGTTCGGTTTCGAAGTTTTCAAAGAATTGGTCATAACTGGGTCATACGACGTCCGTTTTGGGCCCATAAGTACTTTTCGGAAAGGTCTCGACGAGCCGGACAAGACTCACGGCTTTTCCGTGATGTATGATGGATTTTAGCCTTTCGAGATCGTTTAGACAGTCAAAACAGATATTCTTTAAATTGTTTTAATGTTTTTTTGTGGCATTTAAGTCATTTTCATTATTACGCATTTAGGGTTAGGGTTTTATCTTTAAATAGACGTCTCTCACGTTTTGGGGAGGAGTTTTGACAGAATAAACATTGTGTTCTTGGAGTTTTCTTCAGTTTGCAGTCAATTCAATTCGGTATCCATTCGAATCAACGTGTTGAATTTGTGTTATTTCATTTAACTACGTTTCTGCCTGCGTCACAATGTTAGTTATTTTATCATTTATTTATAAGCAGGCATTAATTCTGCTTTATTTTTCTCGAAATTGAACGTCCAGAGTGGTGGTTCTCACTTGGACATTCTCTCGAGGTTCTGATGAGCGAAGCCAGATTTTAGAATTCTGTGGAACAGAGGACACCCAAGTCGTTTGCAATACCTGGAATGGAATGAAATGGAGTTTGGTTCTAGTTGCTTTATTAGGGATGTAAAACCAGACTGAAACAGTTGCTAGAGAGAGTGATAGAAAAAATGGGTACAAATTTTGTATCACGTGTGAAAATTATAATTTCAAAATTTTTAACTATACATTTTACCTAGAAAATTCAAATAAATCACATTATAATTCAAATTCCTTGATTTGACAATTGCCGAACGACCCTTTGGATTTCTTAACTGTTTCAGACGCTTGAGGAGGCTAAACAGTGTTTTTCATGTTTAAGTACATGGATCTGAATAAATTTGTTCCGTTTTAAATCATTTCACACCATTATGGTTCTTTCTGAAATTACATTTGATGGATTATTTGTTGAAATGTGATAAGCACACTTTAAAAAAATAAAAAAAAATAAAATAAAGAATTAATCATCAAGAGGATCTTAGAGTAGTTTTTATGCCTCCTTTTTTATTCCCTCGGGGGGATTTGGACGTCACTACCATTTTAATAGATTCAAGAAAGAAATACAAGAGAGGGGAACATAAAGTCAAAACCTCTCATAGAAGATTACAATCAACCTATGCAAACAAAATAAGAGAATAAGCAATAAAAGCAAAAATTTACCAGAAAGCCGTAAATAAGGAGTACTTACTCCATTTACACATCAATAAGAAAAATTAAATTCCCTTGTATATTCTAATATTCGGTAATACACATTTTTCAAGCAGAAGAAGTTATTTTGTTCTTTATCTATCTCAGTTGGCATTAAAATTCTTTGGATGTGGGAAGAGTGACCCAAATTGGCAAGATGATCATCCACGTGGTTTCCTTCTCTGTAAATATGACAAAACTGAAGATTCATCCGAGCTGCAAGTTGCTGTATTTTCCTTAATGTTTATTGGCTACTCCATGGACATTGACATCTGCTTAAACAAATGTTAATAGTTGAGGATGAATCTGATTCCACAATGACGCAGAAATATTCCTTTTGTAAGCACAATCTTAATCTTGAGGCAATGGCAGAGAGTTCAGCATCTAATATGTACCTTCTTGGAATTTTTCATGAAAGAGCCATTGCATGATACTATTGCTATCTCTTAAAATTCCTCCTCCAGCAGGATGGGATTCTTTTATACAGGAGTCATCAGTGTTCAGTTTAAACCAAGGATCAGGAGGTTTGATCCATTTAATCGGAATGTAGCTATGGGGGTGTTGGTTCTTTCTCGTGCACCAGTTTAGACAAATTCTTTTGAATTTGTCAAGATGAAATTGGATTTTCTTTTTGATTCTGTGGGAGCTCATTGTTTTATTTTGATGTTCTGCATTGTTTCTTTCCAGCCATAGGTACCAGAAGATCATCATTGGAACCATAGAGATGATATTGTGTCTGATATTTTCTTCTTCGAAGCAATACAGACATTTTGAGGGGAGAGAAATACGAAGTTTAGCTCCTATGATATCATCAGATGAAACCCAGTTATTCCATAATTTCATCATAAAGAAATTTATGAGGGACAGAAGAGTGCCAGATGTATCTTAGACTGACCATATGGGTTTTGCTTAATATGATCTATTCATATCCAGCTTTGGGTGGAGAACTGGCCATAAGAATTAAGATTCCATAATACAATATCTTCAGTTTGGTTAATTGGCATGCTTTCAATATTATTTACAATATGCTGAGGAAGAAATTTCCAGAGTTTTTCAGAATCCCATCCACATTCCAACATACAAGATGAAACTTGATATCAAGGGAAGAGTTTTGGGAAAGTTCTTTGAGGTGTAGATTAGGCAGCCATTGATCAAGAAATAAATTGCATTCTCCTTTCCCAATGATCCACTGGGTTATGTGATAAGTGTGATTTTGCACTTATTTTTATACTTAAATTTGTACTATTGTGAGTATTTCGAAATATGGTATTTCTAAATTGTGTATTTATTTTAATTGTTTCAGGAATAACTCGAATTGGGATGTATTGGGGCACAAAACAAGGAAAAAGAACTAAATCATGCAAAATATGGAGTTTGAGGACCAATCCGTAAATGGTATAAAGATGGAGGACCTGAGTTGCGATTATGGGCGGACTCAATTGGTAATAAAAATCCAAGTATGAGGACTAAATTGAAGATGTCAGAAACATGGAGGACTTGGCTTGCAAATAAAACATGGACTGAATCACAAAGTCTGGAAGATACACCGCGGTCGGACCATAGTTTGCAAACCCCGGCCACATCGCGGTTTTAGAAATTACCTGTTTGCCACGGTCAGACCGCAGCTTGCAGACCGTGGTCCGGCTGAAAGTTAGGTTTTCGCGATTTTTTTTTATATTTTTCTTATTTCTTTCTTACTTTTTATGGGCCTAACTTGGAAAATTCGAGAAAAACCTAGTCTACCCTATATAAAGACCAAAATAAATCATTATGAGGGGGCTGAAATTGACGAGAAGAGAGGTACGAGTCAAAGAAGAAATTAAGATTGAGTTGAAGATTGGATCTTGGTGTAAGAATTCCTTCCTCTTCTCAACTTATTTATAGAATTTGGTGATGTTCTTCTTTTTACATTCTTCTTGTATTTATTTAATTATGTGTAAACTATTATTGGGGCGAACGATGTAATCTTAATTTAATTATTCATTTTCAATTCTCATAGGTTTATACTTCAATTTGATGTATTGAATTTATTTCGAATCTTAATGCATGAATTAATTGTCCACTAATTCATTGATTTTGTGGGTTGTTTTCATAATTCGAGATGTGAGTTAAAGTCCTAGACAACGTGATAAATTTCGGCAATTTTACAAAAGGGTAGAGATACATTGTTGTGGTTGTTGTGATCTTTGTGAATTCTTGTGATTGAATGTATTTAATTAGGACTTATTCTGACCTAAAATAGAAATATGTGGTTGATCAAATTAAATAGAACTAATTTATACTCGAGAAGGGAAATTTAGATACAACCGTGAATTCAATTAAATACTACTTTAGAAAGAAAACATGAGATGAGAAATTGAATATGAAAACTAGAATGAAATTGTGAGTCCCAACACTTTTAATTCACACAAACAAAAATCAAATCTTTTCATTTGTTTTATTTTCATACTTCCTTTCGTTCACTATTTTAATATTTCAATAATCCAAATCTTTGAATTTATTTGTAGTTTAGGAACTGATTAATCCAAGCTAGTAACAAGTAAGTTAGTCCTCGGGGGATCGACATTTTGGACTCAAAAAGTCCACTTTTATAACTTGTTCGCGATATCATGCATTTGCAATATTTTTCACAAAAGTTTTTGCTGACTTTCTGACTTGACAGAGTCTTTTCCAAATGGATGAAGCCGATGTTTTCAAAGGAGAAATGCTAGGATGAGACCTGTGGTAGTACTTTGCTTTGATAACCTAACTCCAAAAGGATTTCTGCTTTCTGAATTTCCACCACATTTTGAATGCAAAACATTTGCATATTTTATGTAGCTTTCTACAATTAATGCGTCCTTCACATAAGGCACACATAAGTTTTCCCAAGAACACCAGTGGATTGTTTTTTGTTGATCCGAATCTCCCCAGAAGAAGCTGTTAAAAACTTTAGAAATGGTGTTCAAAATAGCTTTAGGAGGAAACAATGCTTGTAATAAATGCACGAGGATCGAGTTTAAGACATGTTTGATCAAGATTAACCTACCACCTACAGGTAGAAGCTTGTTTTCCAAACTAAGAACTCTCTTAGTTTCTGGATCAGATCAGCAAAGAGAGATTTTTTTCCTACCTTTGTATAGTGACACACCCAAATATTGCATAGGAAGTTGAGCAAACAAAAATCCTGTAATAGCTTGAATAGCATGAAGTTTAGAAGTATTGAGCCTGCTCTTTGATATATTGATTTGCTGTCCAGAATTTTTGGCATATGAATTCAGAAAATGCATTATTTTTATGATGTTTGTCACTTGACCTTTGTATAGTGGCACACACTTGTATTATGTGTTTAGAGCAGTGTTCTAAAATATGCCAAATACGTCGCCGAAGTGTGCCTAGGGTCGATGCGGTTGCAAAACCCCTCGCACAAGGCCATGTGTGCAATAATGCACTAGACTGGTCAAAATCGGGAAAAATCGATTTTGAACCAGAAAAAATCGAAAAAAATCGTTACTGAAATGGTAAACTCCGTTACATTAAATGGTCCAATCGATTATAGATCAAATCGATTTTATTTATTATTAATTAATTAAAAAAAAGTACTAAAGGGCTGCATCTTCAAAGATACCATCCTTTTTGAATTAGTTCATGTTGCTATTCCCATCCAACATCAACTTTTCGATGTGGGATGGGAATAATATTTCTTTTTCCTCTTTTCTATCGTTTTAAATTGTTTTGTTTTATTTTTTTATATTGTTTTTATTTGTCATTTATTTATTATGTTTGTTAAGCTATCCTCTTCAACCACACATTCTCCCCAAAACCCAAGGCCCTGTTCTCTTTGCTGTTTTGGGGTCATTTTCAATTTTTAGTTTTCCAAAAAATTGAAAATGCGTTCACTTCCTTATTTCCGAAAATGGGTTTTCCAAAACAGATGAAAAAATTACAAAGGAAATCCAAAACGTTAAAAAAACGTTTTGGACGTTTTGTGTTGAAAATTTTACAAAACACGGCAAACATCCCAAAACGCGGTCATTGACACTGTAGCCAAGGCAGATGAAGGTTCGATTCCTCTCTCTGTCCCATCTCCTTCTTCTTTCTTCTCAATTCCTCTCCCTGTCATCTCTTTCTTCTCTTCTCGACACTTTCCAAATGGAAATTATTGCGATTTATTACACTTCGGAATTAAGGGTTTCGAGTTCAAATCGGTTGAGATTTGGGGCTGAATTCATCTGTGTGATATAGATTTAGGGTTGAATCCATCTGGGCAATGGAGAGTTTGGACTGAATTCAGAGATCGCTCTCTTCTTCACCGTCGATTGGACTCACCGCTCACGGTTGCCCTTCCACGATTTCGCCCTTCGCCTTCCGTTTTGTCCCACCGCTCAAGGCCATGACCGTGGTCTGTGAACACGCCTGAAGGCTGTTGGCGCCGCTGAAACTTCAAGGACTTAACGGTTTGTTTCACGTTCTCACCCTTATTTCTCATTTTTGCTATTTATTTTCAGTCTTCAAGTTAAATATTTGTGTTGGGCTTGTGATATTGTGCAGCTTGTGCCTGCCTTGTCCTTGCGTTGTCACGGATTTATAGAATGCAGTTCTTGAAAGGGCTTGAAAATTGATTCTGTAATTTTGAAAGTTTAATTTATAATCTTCAAAGCCTCAAATAAAATTTGTTAATTGTTTATGTAAGCTTTAGTAAACAATTTGTTAATTGTTTATGTGGCTGGGCGCGAGAGTAGTGATGTGGGATTGAAGAACTTGGTTAGTAGGAATAAGGCCTTGATTTACTTGGTGGGGAAGGACTATGTATCGGCAGTGAGGGAGTATGAGGAGTGTATTGAGCGGGATGGATAAGATGTTGTGGCTATTAATAACAAAGCTCTTTGTTTGATGTACTTATCGGATTCGATTAAAGTATTGGAGAGTGCATTGGAGAGAATTCCGACAAT
The DNA here is from genome assembly GCA_963555705.1 of Ligustrum vulgare. Taxonomy (NCBI): domain Eukaryota; kingdom Viridiplantae; phylum Streptophyta; class Magnoliopsida; order Lamiales; family Oleaceae; genus Ligustrum; species Ligustrum vulgare. The sequence goes on from OY743168.1 coordinate 84,381,763, forward strand.
GGCACTGAATGAGACACTTGTGGTGAATTTGTGTAGTATGTATGAGTTGGCTTATGTGAATCACTCAGACATAAAGAAGACCTTTAGTAACTGGATTACGAGAGTGGCTCCAGATGATTTTGATACTTCATGTACCCGGATATGAGGTATAGTGTTTTCAAATGTTATGGCTTTTGAGATTAGATTTTGTCACATATTCTTCTCTGTTTGTAAAATGAAGAATCCTGTTTTTGTGGAATTTGACCACCTTTATATTTCTTTGACAATGATAATGACAAATGGTATCTTATTTCTTTTTTCAATGTTCTTGAGTTCTTCCATTGTTCGGTACCAGGATCGAGTTGTGCATTTTTTTACACACGAGTTTGCGAAATATATAGGAGTTTATACATTAATCAGCAGTCTTGTGGACCTAATGGGGATGGAGGAATTTTCGTAAATAGGCTTATATATGTTTACTAACGCACACAAGTTAGTTCTAATAGTTTAACATAAACCACCTAAGAAACAAATAGCTGAATATATGAGTGGCATAATTTGGTGGAGCAAGTTAATGCAATGGTTTTATACATATTGTTTCTTGGAATTCAATTATTGGTGGTTTTTCATATAGAGGTTTTAATACTGATGCTTTGCATAGTTTTAAACTAATGATTAATGAGCATGTGAAATTGAATTCTATAACTATTGTCACTATGCTACCAATTATCTATTATTCATCATTAAATTGAATTCTATAACTATTGTCACTATGCTACCAATTGAATTCTATAACTATTGTCTATTATTCCTTTTGTCTTGTGTATTTTAATCATCACAGTGGTATAATGAATTTAGTAAAATGCTTTTGTTCCTTTCATCTTGTGTATTTTGATGTGTTGGATTAACAATTGATTTTTCGATCAATCTTTTTATGGTTACCTATTGTCTGTATAAGCGTTGTTCTATTATAGGAATGGATTCACGACGTTGGCACTCTAAAGGTCCAGGCACTAAGAACACTATAATTAAGGTAAATTAGTTGTTTAGTATTGCAAACAGGTGACATAAGACGCAAGCTATTCGAAAAAGTTAGAAGAAGGTTTGAACTTTGATGTGTCGTTCAAACTAATATTATGAATTATCCGAGGACAAAGAATGAGAAGCAAATACTATATTTGATTTATAATTTAATGAATGATGAATAATAGATAATTGGTTGACTTAAAAGTTCCCCTGCGATATACTGATGCTTTGGATAGTTTTAAGCTAATGATTAATAAGCATGTGAAATTGAATTCTATAACTATTGTCACTATGCTACCGGAAGTGGTAGAAGTAAGATTTTTCAGTTTTGCAGACCATTTCAAAGACTGGGAAGGAAATGTTTATCATGCTATTGAGGAAGGAAATGTTTTATGCTTGAAGTTATCCATGCTGCTGAGGAAGGAAATGTTTATCATGACTTAGTAAAGTATCTTCTGATGATTAGGCATAAAGCAAAGGAGCTTAAGGTGGACAGTGAGCTCATTTATGCATATGCTAAGATTGATAGACTGGATGATATTAAAGAGTTTATTCTCATGCCAGATGTTGTCAATCTCCCTAATGTTGGTGATCGCTTGTATGATGAATGCAATCATGAGTTCACCTTGAATTTCATTTGGAAAATGTTTCTGTCATGGACAAGAATTATTTGCAATTACTATTTCTTGTTGTAACTTTTTGTATAGAGCAATATATAGATCAAGGTTGTAACTCTCATGTATTTAGCATTGTTAATATTTTATCTTTCCCTTTTTAGCTTATGAAAACTTGTGAAAATGTGAAAAATATAATGTAAAACATGTATTGAGGAAAGGAAAGAAATGAAGCAGAAGTTTTAATTTAATCCTTGTCATTAATGTGTGTTTATTTCTATAACAAATGAATAAATTTGCTGGCGAATGCAACTTTTATGTCTTGGTGCCAAGTCTTAGTTGAAACACATGAACTAATATGTATTAAATAGTTTACATTACTTTTTTTTTCTTTTATCTTTTTTTTTTTAAAGGTAGGAGATGAAATATTGTTAGAGTAATAAAATATTAGTTGAATATACAATTGATTTATTGAAATTAAAAATTATTAAAATTCAACAAATCAATCATTTTTTTACATATAAAATATCACAAAATAATGATTCTCAAGATTTCAAAGTAAAAGCATTTTCCTGTTTTATGTTTTGAAAAACAGTTTTCCAAAATTACAAAGAGAACATGTTTTCAGCAATCCCAAAACAAACACCCAAAACAGGAAATTCAAAACAAAATCGAAAACTCAAAATCCAAAATCGAAACACAAATAGAACGACCCCTAAATTTCCTCAAATTTCTCCAAAAACTGCCTACACCTAACAGGCTATTATGTCTTAATAATAATTAAAATAGCATTAAAAATATGAAACACATTATGAAGTTTATTTTTCATATTGACACGTATAAGTTTGTGATTCTTGATTTTCGACATCGACTCATCGCAACGCATTACACATTTTAAAACATTATTAGTTTAGAGAGATAAGTGTTTAATCTTTAAGAAGTTTACTATGTTTTGATACTTGTTATTATGTGCACACAAGAGATGTCAGACAAGATGTAGCTCACGTGTGTTATAAAGTAATATCTAATACTGCAAATGCGATAACTTTTTTGCCTATTCCCCTTATTTTTTCAGCATTGTCTTTATGTGTTTACTCATATTTTGTTCTATTTAGATGTAATACTCTCGAAAAGGAAAAGTTTTTATACTAAATTTTGAAGTAATGATGTGGGAGAAGTTTATTTCTCTAAATTGCTGTAAATTAGTAAAAACTGTAGTCCTTCGCTGAAGTGTAAGTTGGAGAAAATAAAAGTTACGGATCATATACGAATGAGGAATCACTTAGGAATTATCTTTAGCCAAATTCATCCATTGCATAACTAAAATTAAATGAAGAGTTGTCCAATAAAACTAGCTTTGGCAAGGATGTCAACTCTTCAGATTTTAAGGTATTTCATTTTTTTGTAATATTTTATTATCACGTTATTTATAATTTTGCATTGATTGAATTTTGCCCCTTCCTTGAACCCGTCCAATCATCTCATAAAGGCGAACACCGAGTACACGAATTCAAATATCTTGTTTGACTTTTTGGAGAATTCAATTCCAGGGCAGAGTCAGGATGAAAATATTGTGAGGACAAACTAGTAGATGATCAATACAGTGAAGGCAAAACAATAAAAAATGAGAGGTTGTAATGCAAAAAATTAAAAAAAAATTGGATTAAAACGTAAAAGAATCCAAAGTTGAGTGGAGGCAAGTGGCCCCACTGCCCCATAGTAGATCCGCCACTGTTCAAATCAATATCTAAATCCATTATAAGTGTAGTCGCGTAGTGCGTGAATCTGCCTTGGACTTACACGTAGTGTGCTGTGTGAAGAAAAGGTGAACGGATTTTCAATTGTGTGATTTGTAAGCATCTTTGGTTGTGCGATATGTGCAAAGACAAGGTGTTTCGATGTATTTCTGGTTGTTGTCTATGTGTACTTGTGATGTAGGATGGTGACAATTGGTTGGAGGTGGAGGTAATGGTGGTGGTTGGTGTAGTTGGTGGTGCTAGTGGTAGAGTGGGTGGGATGAAGAACATTTGTGATCAATTAATTTGGTAATTGTAATCGGTAAAACGGATAATTTGTGAACAATAAATAATATGAAAAAAATACGTGATTTGCAATTAAATATTATCGTGACTCACTTTTTTTATTTTTATGATTGTGACCTTGTGTAGGTTGTAATTATTACGTGATCGTGACCATAAATTATGTTATTGTATTTTGACAAGTTTAATTAATTAATAAATTACAAAATTATTATAGGGGATCACATATCACATGATTTTAGAAACTTTTTATCCCCATATCATTTTCTTTTTCTCAATAATACCCTTAGTTCATTTATTGAAACTTATTTTACGTTTATTTTAATTCTTATTTCAAAAACATTAATTTATTCACGTTGACTAAATCGAAATTTATTATTCAATTAGTATTAATTTAGCGTCGTTGCTTTTTAATTTACTTTTAGAATACTATCCTGTCAAATTTCATTTTCCGTGATAACACCACTAAAAAATTCAAATAGTACGTTTATACATAAGACGTGCATAGCTCGTACTTAATACTAATTTTTTAAAGTGTATCTTGAAAGCTTTGTGGTTATATATTTTTAAATTATTATTTCTACATGTAAAAATATACTCTATGGAAATTTTTATTCTAATATTATGCCCTTTTCGGCGGCCACTATTTGATTTGTAAATAGAATCTTGCTTTTTTGGAGATAAAATATATGGTTGAAATATAATTTTGATAAATATGTATGGTTAAAAAGTAATTTAAAAAATTATTTTTTTATAAATTAAATTATAAATGGTTTAGCATTCATTCGGTAAATCAAATAAATTGGTTTATAAACACTTTCTAAATACACACACTTTCTCTTTTCAATTTTCCTCGACCACTTTTTAACTCAAAAATATAAATAAATTAGTTTATAAACCACACAGTTACGACTTAGATCAATGACCGACTCTTGATTGTCAAGTATTTATAGTCCTGTGAAGAATCACTAGTACAAAATTACACAAAAAAATAACATATTAGCGTCGTTTTTCTCAAAAAACGACGCCTCAAAAAACGCGGTGGCAAAATTGTAAATAAAAATTTATAAAAAGCGTCGGTTCTTTAATAAGAACAGACGCTGGTGGAGCCGCCCAAGTAAGGGCGTCGGTTCTTACTAAAGAACCGACGCCTATAATACAATTATAGGTGTCGGTTCTTAAAAAAGACCGACGCCTTTTAATTAAAGGCGGCGGTTCTTTCAAGAACCGCCGCCTTTAAGTTAAGTATTTTAGGTCTTTATCAGCTCGCTCCACACCCCTGCGCCCCTCAAAGCTCAGCCTCCCCACCATATCGTTCATCACACCTCTCCCCCGCCTTCGCCACCATCACCACCGACCGACAATGCAGCTCCGGCGCCATCCCAGCTCTCCCCCACCGCGGGTACCTACTCTTTCTCTTCCTCATCGCGAGCCATCTCTTTTCTTCTCCGCCACGCACCACCCCCACCAGTGGCGGATCCACCGTGCGGCACCCTAGCTGGCCGTCGGTTGTGCCCCAAAAATTAATAACACCCAAACCCATTTCAGGCATACCCCAGTCAGATCCCCAAGTTCCCAACGAGTTAAAACTTCAAACCCTCGACAGTTCCCTCCGACCTCCCTGGCGCAGCTCCGCTCCTTGAGATACCATTCGACAACCGCTCCAGCTCCGACCTCCAGTCGCGCTCTAGCAACAGCAGCAACATTGCGCGTCCTCTCTTGATTGAACCGCTTCTGCCCTCCTCGCAGCAACTCTCCCCTATCGCCTCTAGGTAATTTGTAATTATTTGGTTTTGTAATTTGTATATTTAGTAATTTCTAAGTTATAATCAATAATACTAATTCTTGATTTCTCAATTTCTAACTTCTAAGGACACTACCCACTTAGAGCCAGTGCCGCTTCCAGTGCTACGGTAAAATTCTTGATCTTTTCTCAATTTCTCATTTTAATTCTCAAGTACTGAGGCTAACCCTTATTCATTATGATTGAAGTTTTATTTGGAAATCATGCATAAATGTTAATTTTTTGTTTTTGCAATGTGGGTCACTTGTGAACCCTATATTCATCTTGCGTGAATTTGAATTTTGATTATTTTGATTTGGTGAATATTGGATATTTGGATTTGTGAATTGTGATTGATGAAATTTTGTGAATATTAGATTTTTAAATTTGTGTTGTGTTGTGTTGTGTTGTGTTTTGGCTTCCCCAAACTATTGCCAAGAGAAAAGATATAGAACAAAAAATGAAAAAAAAAACCACTTCTATGATCTATCCGGATAGAAGTTGATTCAATGGTGATAGAATCATGATAGAATGTGATAGAATATGATTGAATGTGATAGAATCATGATATAATACTGATAGAATTCGGATAGAAACACTATACATAGAAAAGCTTAATACAAACAAAGAAAAAGGAGGATTAACAGCAATTCTAATTTGTTTGGCGTGGTGAATTTTTGCAATTGGGTTTCGTAATTACATTTTTGCTATCAATATTTTATTCTGATCGATTATATATTTGTTGAAGATAATTTTTTGATGTGTATGTGATTGTTATAGTTTATATAGGTATAATGGAAATATAAATAAATAAAAAAATAAAAAAAATAATATTAAAAGGCGTCGGTTGTTGTTGAAAACCGACGCCTTAAGTAACGACGTCTATAAGTTACTTAAGGCGTCGGTTGTTATTCAAAAACCGACGCCTTAAGTAAATTAAAGGCGTCGGTTTTAAACAACAACCGACGCCTTTTCTTAACTAAAGGCGTCGGTTGTTACTTAACAACCGACGCCTTTAGTTAAGATAAGGTGTCGGTTTACAACCGACGCCTTAAGTATGCACTTTTAGCGTCGCTACTAAAGACGTCTCCTGTACGCCTTTTCCGCTTTAAAACCGACGCCTTTGACTCTTAATGTACTAGTGAATCAACGAATATTTGATTGTTTTTCGGCATTGACATAACAAGTATTCGCTCTTGTAACATAAGCTATGTCTTGTTCCATAACTTTTTTTTAAAATTTATTTATTTAAAATAAATACTCATTTATATTTTATATTTTTCACTGTCTCTTAAAATTCTCACAAAATGTTCTTTTTTTAAAAAAAAAAAAAAAAAAAAACTAAGACTTAAATTGCATTAAACAGGATAAAAAGAAGAGGTAATTACATGTGCCACCTCATATTTTATAATTATTCAAACAATTATTATAAACCCAAATATACTGACTTCTTTGCAGTATTTAAAAAAACAAAACAAAACACCACTCATGGTCAATGATCTACGTTGAACACTGGAATTACTCCTCCAAACGTACCTTTCCTAAAAGAGCACATTATCTGTACAATACCCCCAAATTGACTACACTTTCCAAAACAAAAACCCCCATTTCAGTATATCGTATTCCAACCAAATCAAATCCCCAAATCTTTTAAACAAGAAATCGTAGATCAGCACACTGATCGGCAATGTCATAAACCATTATCCAGGAATCCGCCTACTATATCTCTATCAATGATTTCTAAGATCAATCATTTTGATAACACGATCTTTTTTCGACAAATTAAATAACCCATTTCCACAAAATTCCACAAAGCAAGATAGGTTCTGAAATTTGGAGGTTTAAGTTACGTAAACTAGGTTTTCAGTTGGATTATGGTGTCACCAACTCTAACTTCGTTCACCCGTCACGATTACAGCAGTATGTCAGTCGAAGATTCACCAATATTGGGCATTACAAACCGATCATTACCATTGGGTTCAATTTACATTTCGCAACCGGAGTTTGAGAAATCAGTGGAGATTCTGGAGCCAGAAATTAAATGTGAACGTACTCCTAACCGTAGAATCACACGCTCAATAACCATATTGTCAGATTTGAAGGAAAGAGACACTCGAGCTGATAAGGAAGCGGTGAAGAGGACGGCTCAAAAGAATATTAGTGGGAAGAGGATGATTGACAAACTAGATGGCGATTCATCACCAAAGAAGAAGAAACTAGAGTTTTGTGATGGCCCCTGGCCAACAATTTCGCCATGCCAGACACAAACATCACAAAATAAGGTATTTTATCCAACATCCTAAGTTACATTACAGATTCCTTAGATTACATATCATATAGTCTTAGCTACATTACAACTAGGGCATGAAAATTATGTGATTTTTTGTCTCAATACACGCATTACATATAGTGGAAATTATAAATGGATGGGATTTTGGGGCTCACAACTATGGTTTAGTCTTACCTATATTACAGGATTATGGTACAGTCTTACATAGCATGTATGTGTAACCTGCCCACAGTTATTGGGTTTTGAAATGAACTTTAGGTGAAATGATTATTACAGATTCCTTTGATTACATATCACATTACTGGCATGAAGCATCCCATTGGATAATTACATAATTGAGACGTAACAAAATCCACACCCCATGTAGTATGACACATTGCTAGGATATATATATATATATATATTATATGTTAATTAGTCCACCAGTGTGACTATTATAGGATTTTTGTTGAGACTATACCATAGTTAAGAAAATTCTGTGATTTGATGTATCAATACACGCATTACATATAATGGAAATTATAAATAGAAGGGATTTTGGGACTTACAATCAATATTAATTTAACTTAGTTCATAATAAATCACGTTTGAGGTCATACATAGTTTTAAAAGTCCACCGTTCAATTTATTGGAATGATTACCATCCCTGATTACTGGCTTCCTATTTTTTTTTCCCGATCATTGAACAGGCATATGAATTTATCATCCCCCAGAGGACAGATTTGGTGGAACCATTAATGTTTTCTTAAAAAATGAAGTAATAGCAAACTTGAATGCAAAGCTCTCTGAAACTTAGAAGGAGTTGTTCTGAAGTACGTGCTTCGGTCATTTCCTAGGGCTGAGCGACATCCGATTACAAAATCAAGTTATACACAAACTACTCCTTCTGGAAGTCAGGCAGCCAGCAATCGATGAGATGTGGTTTGTATTCGATGGGAATCTTCTAAAATTTTCAATTCATGAGTTTTGTCTTGCTACTGGACTTAAATGTGATGGTGACGACAACACCAACATGTTCAAGATGGGGGGGGTGAAAATCGGATTAGAGACAAGTACTTCAAGGAATTGAAAAGTGTTTTTAGGAAAGATGTTAAGCATACATTTAAGAAACTCCCAGCAGATACACTAGATGAGGATGTTGTGAAGATAGGTATTCTGTACTTGATTTCAACATTCTTGTTCACATCCACGCAACGCAAGGTTGTTAACGATGCAATGATGCGATTGGTCGACTCTCCACATATGAACTCATTTCCGTGGGGTAAGGAACTCTTCCAGATAACCTTCAAATACCTTAAGAATGCTCTAAGCAAAGCCCAGCCTAGCGGAGGCGATGTGAAGGGAATCCTAACCTATCGGCTGCATGGATTTCCACTTGCGTTTCAAACCTGGATATACGAGTCAATCCCATCATTATCCAGAAATTTTTTTAGAAGAGTGAGATACGGCTCACCACATTGTGAACTGGACAAATGACGACAAAAGGGTATCAGTAGCATCTTTGGAGAAATTCCTATTCGAGCTTGAGGAGGTATATCCTGTCTCTGTTTAATTTCTTGAGCTATATCTTTAAGTCCAGATTGATTTATAATTTTCTGTCCTCAAAAAATAATTTTCACATCTCATAGCACAATCATTACATAGCAACGAATACATAAATTTTTGTCTTTCCAGATTGAGGTTGTTCAAGTCAAGGCTATAGAACAGGAGAAACTTGTGCCCTACTACATTGGATTATGTGGAAATGAGACAGCTAGTCCGAATCATCACAATGTATCAGGGATGCGTATTTTGAAAAGTCTCCCAATAAAATCAAAGCAAAGAGAGCAACCAACGACCTCTAAACCCGCGTTGTTTCCATCACATTACAATCTGACACCGGATGCTACATATTTGAGTGAGGTCAGCATAAGCTCGGTTATATGACTGACAAGATTATGGCACACATTTATAAAGAAGTAACCACATTGCTTTATTTCCACGTGCACAACTCTCTCAGATTATTAAGGAAGTGAAGTCCGAAATAGCTAAACTAAGGGATAACCAAGTTCAGATAATAGAATCCCAGCACAAGATCAAATCAGATATCTCACGAATTGAAGCTAACATCAACTACAACTTCCAAAGGGTCATGGAGGAACTGAGCAAGAAAAACTATGCGAGTCAGGACAATGAAATAGAATTAAGATCCCCGGACCATCAAATAGACCTGTATCACTGAATAAGAAGGTATTATCTTCCTGGCATCTATTTCTTATTATGGAAATATTATTTTGTGCCTAACTTTCTGCACAAAAGTTTCAGACATTAACCAATAGTACGATGCCATGATCAGGTGCTCGCGAGCATTGAAAAATCCAATCTCGAGAGAAGAGATGCAAGTTTATCTAAATCCAAATCTGCACCTGAAGTTGCACAGGAAAGGGAGGGATTGATGGAGAAAATTTTTGCAAGTGAGGATTCTGGCAAGAAATCGAGTGAACCTTCTTCCGAACCATTCAGCCTTGACGAAATTCAATACACAGAAGAAGATCTGATCCTGGTTGACCAAATAGTGAAAAGCGCTTGATCAATGAAGGGAAAATGCTTAGATCAGGTTCGGAACATTTAATCTGAGCATGTGTCAGTAAATTTAATCATGTAATGTCATGTCACACTAAATGGACATCACAATGAAATTAAATAACATTGTCACGAAATAAGTATTTATATGTGATGATCATTTTCCATACCCCATTTTGTAACATATACCCTATCTTGAGCAGGGTGATGGTCCCAGATTTCATTCACCTACACTGCAAAATAACTTGAGTTTTACAAGTCAAGTCGTCGTACAAGCACTTTTTGCCCAGGTGAGCTATGCGATGAAAATATGCTATCACATCACTTGTTTATGTGACAACTACATGTCCACACCTGAGCTATTGGATGCCCTTTGTGTGTAATCCTCTGCATGGGTCAAGAATACTTATTTATTATCAATTTTCTCACTTCTTGTTCAATGTCACTCACGCGGGCATGGATGCTGAATTTTTTTTTTCCTTCCCTTTTAACAAAACAAATACTAGGAAGATTGGGAAATAAACTCAGAGTAGGTTTACATGTCTCAGTTAGATGACCTACCTTCATGGGAATGGAGAGCTAATCCACAGTCATATTGTTTCTTACAAATATAAATTTTACTATTATGATCATTTTCAAAAAATGAAACAACACAGACACAAAACACTCCATTGGTTCATATATATTTACACGTAATATGTATCTTGCAGGCTCCTGAACACTCGCAAATAGAACAGGTCACACTCCCTCATACTCAAACCTCGATAAATGATAAGATGGGATCCACCAACAGGATATAATATCTCACAACTGATTTCTTTTGCATGATTAGTATTACAAAATTACCTTCCTTATTTTCATCAATACTAATCGACGTCTCTAACATTTCTACTATATGATTATACTAGGTGACAGATATAAATGGCGCAGGTGATATTCTAACATATTACTTAGAAATGTTATTTTCTGTATATTACATCGTCATTTCAATGAATTATGTTGTATCTTCATCAAACTTACAAGTGTTCAAATAATACAATTTTTCCTATGCCATTAACAGGACAGGAGAGTTATACAAGATACGACATGTTCCCATTCAAGGTAGATTTCTCCCAGCCAGACGAAGATGATGTTGCTGCATTTGACAGTTGGTTTAGCGAAGGGTACAAGCCTGGACTCATGTAAGTAGCTACATATTTTATCAATTTTGATACATGTTCATGTTAATATGTCTAAATCAGAATATCAACTATAATTTGTGTCTGTGATATAATTCAACTTTTAGAAAATTCAAGTTCCTACCAGCTAAGGACGCAATAACACCTCTGCCATGCTCGTTGATCCGCGCATCCATCCACTTGATGTGAAGATCATGATGGACATCCCTCAGGACAAACACGGGTAACTATTGATTCACTCTATGTAGATCGAAATGATGTAACTAAGTCCTATCAATGTGTTAGCCTTAAGAATTGCAGTAGAATGCGTAGTAATTAACACAACATTGCATAAATTTGTAGCCATGATTGCGGAGTATATGTCCTCAAGTATGCAGAATCTATAATGCGTCAGGATAAAAGTCTCATGGCACAGAAATTCAATCCTGGCAATTATAGGTTGCAATTAGCTGTTCAGCTATACAAGCACGCGTGTGAGAAGATAATCGAGGGATACGAAACGGACTATGATAATGTGCCGCGAAGCGTCAGGAGACAGAGGAAGCTTAGTGCATCAAAGAATGTTTAAGTTGCAATACCAATCATGGATATAGGATGATATTATGGTGCCCTTTTGTCATCTGTCGATGCTAATTTATTATTTTGATGCAACAAACAACTTCCAGTTAGATATTAGTTTTTGTTTGGTTTAAGTGGTATCCCACTCCTTTTGAATATTAAATAAAGCATCGCTTTCCAAGTCATAGATTACAGTTTATACTGTCATTGGGAATGGGTAGTGTGAAATTGACATGAAGTCAATGTACACAACCCGATGTAGTTTCACGTGTTTTCATTTGGTTTGTGAAAATATAATCGAAAAATAGGTAAAGGCATCGATAGTTATCATGCCCGCACAAAAAACAAAAGCGCAAATATAAATACTCAAAAGTATCATGCGTGAAACACTCCCATATGAATAATTATCTCGGGAGAATCCTTTCTTAAGTTGATGTCATAAGATGCATGATGTCAATCAATATTTACAAAAGGTTCTGCCAGATTACGCATACGAAATGTTGATCAAGTCATTTAGAAGTTCTGTGTATAACTAAAAAAATATCTAAGTATTTATACCAACTGTGCTATAAAATTTATTCCTAATGATAAATTAGTTCTCACAATTATTCTATTACTTCCAATTTCCACCAAAAAAAATCTTGATAGTACATTCAAAAAATTTAGTAAATCTTAACTACACAAGAGAGACTTGGGATCAACACATCACATCGTTGGGACATGAATAAATCAAGATAACACTTGATGGCTAATCAATTATCAGATGTCCATCCTCGTCTTCGCTTCCCCAGTAGACAATTTGGTAATGGTTGATTACATGTGCTCTTGTTGTGTCCTTGACCACCGCACCTTCCACATAATGTTGCTTGTGACCCCTCGACCAAGCCCTTCTTCTTGTCTTCTTTGGCCTACCTGGTAGCCTCTTAGATTTAGGTGGAATTATTTCACCCCCATTCTGACATTTTTTCATCGTCCACTGCGAAGGATTACCAAGTGGAGTGATGTATCCAAAGTAGGATGCCAGATAACACTCCTTTGTGTGGTAACGTGAGATATACTTTGTGGCTGATCGCGTCTATCCCCAATGACGGCCATGGCATGTTCGTACGGTACACCATCTATTTGGAACTTATTGCACGTGCAAGTCAACTCTTTCAAATCAATGACATGCTGCCTTCTCTCGTCGGACACTTGGTACAGATTCTCGTTCGAAGCTGAAACCTGATAGAGACATACATGATTTTATTAGACTTGAAATAGAATCAGAAAGGAATGTAATCTGTGCAAAAAAACTAGATTGAAAATTTCTAAAGTTCACTTGATGTTAATGTTCCTGACACACAGTTATTCTTCTAGTCCTAATGATTGAATATTTATATAACTAAATGGAAACTACGTTCAATTTCAGCGAAGCCTTGGCATTTGATCTCAATAAGATCTCTGATTTCGACGTCAGATGTGTGAAGATACCCTGTGCAGTAGATCTATTCTTAGAAAACCAAGTTTGTATTATGTGCCTCAACGATTCAAACAAGTAGTCAATCGGGTAGTGCTTGACAGATTTTGTGACTGCATTAACCGACTCGACGATGTTTGACGTCATAGCAGAATACCTATTAACAGAGGAATACGATCTCGCCCATTTGTGAAATCCAATGTCCTTCTGCAGCATAGATAAAGCATATAAATGCATCCACTTTTAAATTGTTCGGACATATTATGATGGGAGAAAATTAGTTATAGGGTTAGAGTCATACCAGGTCTCTCCTTATTCTTGTACTAATCTTATCAAGTTGTTTCATATTGTAATCAAAATCATGCTTCGTGTATACTCTCGCAGCTGCGTTGAACGACTTAGCAATATCCTTAGCATATCTACTGTAACTAACTCTCAGATTTTGTAGAATATGGCGAGCACAAAAACCGTGATGCACACCTGCATACACCTCGCGAACGGCGTGCTCGATGCTCCCATGACAGTCTAAAACGAAACACATTTCACCCCTCACCCCATAAGCTTCCTTGAATCGACTAAGGAACCAACCCCACGATTCATTATTCTCAGAGTCTCCAATCCCAAAAGCTAATATATAGATCGAATTACTAGCATCTTGTGTACAAGCAGTTAATAGGCTACCATCGAATCTTCCGGTCAAGAAAGTCGTGTCTATCACAACTACACCCTTCAATGGACGCACCTAGTACCATGAAAGCATACTTGAAATGTCCTTCTGCGTCTATCTCAATACTAGTCTTTGAACCAGGATTCTTCAACTCTAACTCACTAAAATACAATGGCAATTTACCATAAGCATTTTTTGGATCACCCATCACCTCCTCTAATGCGTACTCCCCCTGCTCTCCAAGCCTTGCCGTATTTCAATGTCAACCCATATGTTGATGCCATGTCATTCATGATATCAATTGGTGTGTATATTGTTCTGGTTGAGGTATATTTGTGCTTTATGAATTCCCCAACTAAAGTACTTTTTGCTTGCAAGTGATCTCTAATTACACAGTCCATCGCGCATGTATGACCATTACGAATGTAACGAATTTTGAACATATCGGTCTGACAAATCCTCGATCCCCTCAACCTCCAATTGCATCCTTCGCCTTTACACACTAGCACGTACTCACGAATGTCGGACTTGTAAACTATAAACTCAAAGTTGTTTTTAATAGCATACAATGCAAGGGTGTCATTCAGCAACTTCTTATCCCGAAAAATTTGGTTCTTAGCTACAAGATCAACACTTAAACCCGTGATAACGTCATAGTCAACTTCGGTTTCATCTTCAAGTCGTTCCAGCTCAGATATATCAACAGTGGCTGCATATTCATCCATTGTAGGAATGGATTCAGAGCACTTATTTAGATCCATCCTATTTGCTGATGCAACCTTCTCCTTATGTCCTGATGATAATACCAACCCCATGCACCTGCTTTCATCACACATAGGTTCCGTATGGATAAGGTCGACAACAACTCGTAGTGCATATGCCGTCAAACTTGGTTCCTTTCTTTTCAACTCCATGTAGAACAGTAAGGAATTGTCATTGGTAATCCTCACAGGGGCCATATCTCCACCAACATCATAATCTATCCTCAAACACGAATTTCTGCTATCAATATTAATCTCATTGCATATCATCACGACTAGATCCACGTACTTGCAACCAGTAGGGAGGAGGAGTCCAAATGTATCATTGTTTGATTTCACAAATACATTCACGGAGTCCATCTCCTGCAACAATTATATTGTAATTATCATTTAGAATTATCAAAGCTATATCCTATAAAAAGATCCTTATGACATGCTCAAACTTATGGAATCTGGTAAATAATTTTCCAGTTTTATGTATATCACCATTATTGTGCAAACATACTAAATCATAGACACCCATTCAACTACTGTAAGTGTGATGATTAGTAAACTAATATAGAGAGCACAAACTGTTTCTTGTGTTATCCCACGGCAACACACAAGTTTTCGTAGGACTATATATGAAATGAAATATCCACATTGACGTGAATTCCCATTACAAATTTTAAATCATATATGTTTGGTACATTAAAGGGGATGAAGTAAAAACTAGCTTAAAATAATTAATGGTGTGATAACGCATAAATTTAAATAATCAAAAAGAAGGAATCTTGTAATTAGCGATTTTTTCAATTTCATGAACATGGACATCACATAAAGGAGTCAGATGTAGTATATAATGGTGATCCAAAACTATAATCATTATAATATTATATATAATATATAATTTCTATCTAAATAATTTACTAAACAGTGTAACAATTCCCAACCCACTCCCCATAATATCACTGGCAAAACAATCAAAATGAGGGACATACCTGAGAGGATTTCTTCTTACACCACTGGAAGATGAAGCTTAATTGGGGTCACGTAGAAATTCCAATGGAGGACTCGCAGTGTGTAATGGTGTAATCACACGGATGCCCATCTGATTTACATTTCGACATTACCATTTTGGGTTCAGAGAAATTAATGTGCTGCTTGATATTTGGCATTAAAAACAAATTTCAGTTACAATTGTTTATTCAGGGTAAGTTATGCAGACATTAGAGTTGGAATTCTTTTATTGAGAAATTAGTATTATATGTAATTACACATTATTATAGTATTTCTTGAAATATTATAGATTACACGTGTAATTGCCGTTTTTTCCCAAAAAAGAAAGATAATAGTGAGTTGGATTGAGTTTGGAAAAAAAGAAAGATAATAGTGAGTTGGATCGAGTTTGGTTAGACGGGCTAGTTTAGTTCCACTACCCATTTTGGTATCCCTACAAATCCATAAACATTAGTAATTTATTAACCGTTTAAATTGAGATTTCATGATATTATATCTTGTGCTAAAAAAAAAAAATTAAGATTAGACTATATAAACTTTCCTTTCCGGTTTTCAAACTCTTTGGAATATATTTAGTTATTCTTATGAATCTTTAATTAACTTATTATTATAATTATTATTATTATTATTATTATTATTATTATTATTATTATTATTATTATTATTGCCTTAGAAGGGAGAAGAACATAATTTCTCTCACCTTGAATGAAAAGCAAAGTCGTAGTTCTCTATCTCCAATCTTTAAGCAAACTTCCAATATAACTTTTTGAATACTTCACAAATTCTAACCTTCTTTCGGTGAAGAAATGAAAGCTTTGTAGACCCCACACCGTCAAATCGAATTAGGTCCTGAAATTAATAAAATTTTACTTTTCTATTTTTCTTACTATTACAATAATTATTTACAAGAATTTGTATTATAAATTGTAAACGTCACATTCATTGTGCACTTCAAGCAGCCGCATTGAAAGAAAAAAAATTAACAAATGATGTTTTCGTGATTCGCTCTAAATTTCTCCATCGAATCTTTAATTTTCTTTCCTTTCATTTTACATTTCTAATACTTTAATCAAACGAAAACATCGAAAGTAGTAAATGACACAATCAACCCTAAATCGTAGAAAAAAATTCAATTTTTTCTTTGTACAATATTATCAATCTAAAAGATTAGACAAGCAAGATTCTCAATATACTGAAAAATCAAAATATTGAATTTACAATACACAGTTTATAGTAACATCTATTGTTTTCGTAAAGGGAGCTCGTGAATGAACATTTCTACATTTATAATTTGTAACACCAAAATTTCATAAATAGGCAATGCTCCAAAAGGCATCTTCACATGTTGCATCGTACGTCAAAGATGTTCATCATAAATCAAAATATGTACGAAAGAGACCCCTCATGAAGGATTGGCCAAGTTGGTAGATTAAATGAGCGCGAAGGCCTTTGATTATGAGTTCGATTTCTCCTACCAATACTTTTTCGATTGAGCAAGCCGCACCGGGCTTGCCTAGTGCTGTTTATCTAGTTAGCGTGGTTTAGGAGTTATTGCATCAGCACAAGGGTTTACCCAGTGATCAATCAGTGAATAGTGACTGCGGGTTCTCTCGTAAATAAAAGTGACAATACCATTTTTCGAAGGTATGTTGCTTTATTAATTTTATTAATTTTCTAGAAATGTTTAGCTCATCGAACTTGAATCGGACATAATTGAATAAGGAAGAGACTTGACGATTTTTTTTTTTTTTTTAATCATATTTAATCTTACAATCAATTATCTACAATGACTTTCAATATGCAAAAGTGTGTCTTGGTTGGTATAATAGCATTAATTAATCAAGCCTAACTGTTTGGACCAAAACAATTAAGATTGGCATCACATTTTCCTCTTTAATTACTTTGCTTAAGGGTTTAATGATACAACCAAACCATTCATCCTAAAATTTGCAATCACTCTTAGGCTTTAGCGAGGGTGAAATTTGGGTGGAAAGAAAATGAATTTCAGGGAATTGAATTCCTGAAAATTGAAAGTTTAATGTATTTGATTGGTTTAATTTTCTAGGTGGAAAAAGTAGGGAATTTTTCAACTTTTATTGTTTGATTGACATTATTTTCCATGGAAAATAAAGTAAAATTGATCTATTTTAATAATAATTTTTTTTTTATTTTTTCAAACATTTGTACTTAATAATAATAATGTTAATTTTTAGAAAAAAATAAATTAATTAACAACAACAAAAATGATCAAACGTAACAAAAACGGTATAAGATTTTCCATGAAAAATAAAACCTCCTTCCCCGGAAAATGAATTCATTCAAAACAAGGAAAATACCGAATTTGGAGGCAAGTGGAAAAATGAATCACATGAAAAACTTAAGCAACCAAACAGCGCAAAATTGAAAAATCACATGGAAAATATGGAACTTGACGCGTATCAAACGCTCCCTTAGAGTTGATATACAATTGTAAAGATTTTTTTCCATCAAAATAAAATTTGTATTTGTCTATCATAGAATATGATTTTTTTTAATTTCCTACTTATAAGGTTAGAAATCTAATGCGAAAATTATTATTGAATAATAGTGTTGTGAATAACTCAATACAATCAATCCATTATATAGGAGAATAGTCTTAATTTAAAAAATAATATATATATATATATATATAGTATCCAGATCTATAATATCGATTTGAATATTAATAGGTTTAATGTAGGAAACTAAATAATGTAGAAATATATTTATTTTCATTCCATATTTAACATTCCCACTCAAGTTGGAGCGTGGATGTCAAGAACTTCAAACTTGTGAATAAGTTTGTAGAAACCATGTAGAGTTGACACTCAAGTTGCTCTTTCTATCTTCTTGTTTTAATAGTCTTCTTGAATTGATGTTATAATGAAGGACTAATTGGACATATAAATCCACAATCCGCAATCAGCAGAATCCTTAACACCAAAATATATAGCCAACTTAAAGAGACAAAAATTCAGTAGATGTGAGAATCGTCAGATCATCAAGGTTGATTTGATAGGGAAACTGAATTTACGAATAGAAGGTTAAAAAATACTACAAGAAGTTGATACAACTGAAGATTTATGGGCCGAAATATGTGGTCAAATTAGGGCTAAAATATGTGGGTAATATTGATAGGTTTTGGGGTTTCTAAAATTGGAGGTAACGAAATTTTAGGGTTTGCAAAATTTGTAATATTAAAACTTTGGAGAATGTGATTAAATATTATGATTTTTCTTTTTCTAGTTTATGTATAGTTTATTTTATTGATAGAACGTATAGTTGAAAATGAGTATTGAAAAAATAAGGCTTTAAATAATAAGTACCAAACAGTGCTATATCATTCAAATATCCAACCTCATCTCAACCCTTCAACAAACTGCAAATGCTTGTTATACTGGCTCAGGGCACATCTCCCAGCGATAAAGGGATTGGCTGATAACGTGCCCAGCGTAGTTGTGTGTAGGGTTCGAATCCTGACGGCTGAATAATGGATTCATTCCCTATGGTAAGCAGGGATTACATTGCTTCGCGAAGCGTTACTGAGTGTCATCCACCCTGGCTCTGGGAGGCATAACCTGCGATTTACCTTTCGAACCAATGGTTCAAGGTATGGTCGGTTCGGGCCCCCAACGTGTGGGTTACACCTTTTTTTTTCTTTTATGCAAATGCTTTTTATACTGCATACTTGATAAATATGGCTAAGGTGGAGAGGACAAAGCTGACGTTGTCAAAAACATCATATAAACCATGAAGGTATCGGATACACTTGATTGAAAACAAAACTTGGACAAAGATTCCACACAAGTGAAACGGAGGGACAAATAATGGGTAAATAGTACAGAAGGTCCATAACGTCTGTACTTCTTGTTAAAATCGTTCTCGACGTTTCAATTTTGACATTTACACCCTCAAAATCACATTTCTTTGTGAAAACAGTCTTTCCATCAAGCACCATTAAATTCAACAGTTAGAAAAGATGGGGGTAATTTGCTCATTTCTTAACCTAATGTTTAGAAGTTTTGTGAAATACAAACCTATCCTTTCGTTTTTTTGTCCAAAACATCCCTAAATCATTCAATTATTAATAAATACATTATTTTTATTATTTTTCATATAAAAATGACAAATTTACCCCCCCCCCCCTCTTTAAATAAAAAAACAAGAAATATAAAAATTAATTGCACTCATAACATCAAATTTTCAAAATGTTTAAAGGGGTCATAATTGAACAATTACAAAAATAATAAATAATAGTAAATAATAAATAAATAAATATAGCGTTAAGGTATTTACGTATTTTAATTTAAGATCATATAAATGTATTAACATAATCATTAATTTAATAAATCATTTAATTCATTATTTAATGTAACTTTGAAATTCAAGGGGCTTTCTAATGGACATTTTTTCTTATTGAACTTGACATTATGATAATTTTCGCATACAATTTGAATTTATCTGTTATTGGTCGAATAGATCAAATCGTGATTAACATGTAAATTGTTATTAATCAAATAATTAATTTTGGATCCATGACCATTGAATTCAAAATTGGTAGGATCGTATGATAAATTTAAATTATATGTGGAAAGTATCACAATGAGAATAAAGGCCGTTATAAAGTGTTTTTGAATTTCAAAATTATATTAAATAATGAAGTAAATAATTTTATTAAATTAACAATCGTTCTAATCTTAAATTAAAATATGTAAATATCTTATTGCTACTTTATTTGTTTAATATTTTTATTTTTTGAAATTGTTAATTCTGACTTATTTGTAATTTTTGAAAAATTTGACATGTAATTAATTTTTTTATTTAAAAGAGAGTAAATTTGTCATTTTATATGAAAAAAATAAAAATAATGTATTTAGCAATAATTATGTGATTTAGAAATATTTTGCACGAAAAATAAAAGAATGAGGATATATTCCACAAAGCTTCTTAAAAGTTAGGGACGAAATGCGCAAATTGCCCATTTTTTCTAACGGTTGAATTTATCGGTGCTTGACAGAAAGACTAGTTTCGTAAAGAAATGTGATTCTGAGGGTGTAAATGATAAAATCGAAACGTTGTGGACGATTTTCACAAAAAGTGCAAACATTAGGAACATTTTGTACTTTTTACCCGACAAATAAATATGTAAAGAAAATAAATACATCTGCAAGAAAGAATGAAATTTAAAACCAGTATTTGATGTAGGCAAAGCGAACTCTCGTAAAACAAATATTAACAATACTGTTCAGTACTGCGAAAATATGAAATCCACGGGAAAGGAAAGGAAAAGATTAAGCAGAAAAAATTAAAATCACTCTCGAACTACAAATATGACCTATTAATGCGATGCGACACATCTAAAGCACAAGGCACCAATAAATAAAAAGGTCGTTGCATTCTTGTCAATCATAAATTAACAAGAACATGAGCCAATGAGTTGAAACATGAACATATATGTATGAATCAAATTATACAATCTTTCGGCAACCCAACTTCAAAACTTGTAAACTTCAACTCGACCAGATTCGCTTGAAATATAACACGAAAATCCAATTAAAGAGGTAAAAAGGTAATTCTTCCTTGGAGGCAGACAGATAGCAGCATCTTAAAAGCACTTTCTGTGGACAATAGATGGACCAGACTCATCATATTCACCCTTTGAAATCCACATCTATATCATCACAAAGAAAGCATGTCAATTATAACTCATATTATTTCTTGAGTGATTTTTTAAATATTCATGTAAACTATAGTTGATTTAACAGGATTGATGATAAATACAACAGAAACATGATTTTACCTGTTGGAAAGTGCTGAGAGATGCGAGAATTGACCCTCCAATCCAGACACTGTATTTTCTCTCTGGTGGGGCAACGACCTTGATCTTCATGCTGCTGGGAGCCAAAGCAGTAATTTCCTTGCTCATACGGTCAGCAATGCCAGGAAACATAGTTGAACCACCACTGAGTACAATATTACCATAGAGATCCTTCCTGATATCAACATCACACTTCATTATTGAGTTGTAGGTAGTCTCATGGATTCCTGCAGATTCCATACCAATCAAAGAAGGCTGGAAGAGGACTTCTGGGCAACGGAATCTCTCGGCCCCAATTGTAATAACCTGTCCATCAGGCAATTCATAGTTCTTCTCGACAGATGAGCTGCTATTGGCAGTCTCCAGATCCTGCTCATAGTCAAGAGCGACATAAGCAAGCTTCTCCTTCACATCGCGGACAATTTCCCGTTCAGCTGAGGTGGTAAACATGTAACCTCTTTCGGTGAGGATCTTCATGAGATAGTCTGTAAGATCCCGACCAGCAAGGTCCAGGCGAAGGATGGCATGGGGAAGAGCATACCCCTCATAAATGGGCACAGTGTGGCTCACACCATCACCCGAATCCAGCACAATACCTATCCAACAATACAAAATGATAGACATCATATAAAACTAAATAAACATATTCGAGGAGGAACAAAAATCAGACTGTACGAATTGATACGCACCAGTTGTACGCCCACTAGCGTAGAGAGAAAGAACAGCCTGAATAGCAACATACATTGCAGGAACATTGAAGGTCTCAAACATGATTTGGGTCATCTTCTCTCTGTTGGCCTTGGGGTTGAGTGGTGCCTCGGTAAGAAGCACAGGGTGCTCCTCTGGAGCAACACGCAGCTCGTTGTAGAAAGTGTGATGCCAAATTTTCTCCATGTCATCCCAGTTGCTGACTATACCGTGTTCAATGGGATATTTCAAGGTCAAGATACCTCTCTTAGACTGAGCTTCATCACCCACATAAGCATCTTTCTGTCCCATCCCAACCATCACCCCAGTGTGCCGGGGCCTACCCACAATACTTGGGAAAACTGCCCTAGGAGCATCATCACCAGCAAATCCTGCCTGTATATAAATAAAATCACTTTTACATAACCAATAATAATAAAGAGAGAGAAGGCTTAAAAAGAATTTGACAACGTCAACTAACCTTGACCATTCCAGTTCCATTGTCACAAACGAGTGGCTGAATATCCTCTGCATCGGCCATTTTCTATGAACTGGAAAATCCAATATCACATTAGTACATCGGACCTTAATTAAAGAAAATCTCACAAATCTGTATCTAAGTAACAAATGAGAAATATTGCCATACATCACTTGTTCAGCTTCAGTGGAAAGAAGTTTCCACTTCCCATGGGGGGAAAAAACAAATAACAATAGCTTGAGAAATGTGATTGAACTGCTTACTATCCTTATAAAATTGCATTTGATTGTTGCAAAGTAGCCGCACAAACATGTATACATGATTCAACGAACATGTCAGAACAATCTCAGAGTCTTTTAATCATTAAAAAAAATCACCATAAAATGCCATGTTTATATAAACATTTTTTTCAAGTTTGAAACCTCTACCACTTTTTAAAGTCAATCATTATCTACATTATTTTTTCACTTGACAAAACAGGATTGACAACTGGGGAAAAAGTATTAATATAAGATACTGTCGTTAAAAAAAACATCGAGCATTTAATTCAGACCAAATCAATACAAATTATCGTCCAAGAAGAAAGGAATAGAATTTCCGCGCAAACAACATATACTCGTAGTAGCGAATCAATTGTCATCGCTGTGACCTTATATATGCAAAAATACTTACAGACAAGCTATATTCAATCAATCGATAAGCGACAGCAAGAAATAACAGATCTGTAAAAACGCTGCATAGATCGAGCAAACACATACTACAAAGGAATGATAAGACTAAAAAGAATCAGTTACATCAGGAGTTACCAAATCTAAACCTTCCATTAATCTATAACCAAAAAAAGGTAAAAGAGTGGATCTATAACGACGCGAATTTCAGATCTCAGTCTCGAATAAATCAAAATAACCACAAACTCTTTCCACAACCAAAATAATAATAATAATAATAATAATAAACGCAGAAACAGAAAAGCTTAATAATTAATTACACTTTACATTGAACTGGAGAGAAAGCTTATCAAGTGAGCAAAAATTCGCTGCGAAATGCAAATCCAACCTCCAAATGACTTGATTGATACCTTCTTTTGATCTCTCTCTCTCTCTCTCTCTTCTGTGAGAGACCGCCTCGTTTGAAATGCTAAAGGTAGAAATGGAGAAATTAATGATTTGTTTATTTATAGACAGTGATGAGGATCATGTCATGAGGTTTGAATTTTTTTTATTTTTGTTTAGTGAACAGAAATTACCGGTGCTGGATTTTGAATTTAAAAATAGGACGTGGCCTGCGTGTGTGTGTGACTGTTGGTAGTCGAACGAGGCCAGCAAGAAATCTAGCTGTTATTATCTCATTATGAAATAACGTTTATAACCTTCCTTATTTTTCATAATAATATAACTCTCTCTCACTCTATTTATTTATTTTTGCTAGACAAAGGACAGTTAATTCGGCAGGAGCCTAAAAAAGAGGGCATAAATAGCCCAAAACGTCTATATCATTTGTTTTCATTGTAAAAATCATCCTATCATTTCAAGTTTGGCATTTACACCCTCATTTCAACATTTTCTTGCGGAATTCGTTCTTGTCGTCACATTCCGTCAAGTTTTTTCTTCAGATATGTTTAATTTGTGCAAAACGTCCATATCGTTTACCTTTATGGCACAAATAGTGCACATCGTTTCAATATTAGTATTTGGACTTTCAATGACATTTCTTTACGGAAAATGTACTTATATTTTATTTTTTCATTAAAATATGTAATTTATCATTTTAATAAAATAAAATAAATGAGTAATAGTACTAGTAGTAGTAAAAGTAATAATAATAATAATAATAATAATAATAATAATAGTCAAGGGCGCAAAACGTCTCTGGCACCTGCTTCTCAAATATTTTTCGCAAAACATCTATGCCTATATTTAAATATATGCAGTCATATATTTAAATGAATGTAACGAATTAAACAATATTGACGATGCGCGAAAGTGAAAGTGAAAATCAACCTCAAAATTTGCGATGCAAGAAAGTGAAATTCAACAAAAAAAAACCTTTTCATAATTATTTTTTTAATTTTTAAATGTGATGCATTTAATTGAATATAATTAAATACATATTTAATTATATGTTAATAAAATAAAAAAAAATATTTAAATGTGACAATTTTGCACTATTCAAAAAAATTTAAAACTATGACTATCATTATTATTATTACTTCTTTTTTTATTCGATTTGATTAAAATGATAAATTATTTATTTTACAATGTTTTAATGAAAGCATAAAATGTAAGGACCTTTAACGTAAAGAAATGTCATTTGAGTCCAAATGTCAATATTGAAACGTTAGGGACTATTTGTGCGATGAAGGTAAACGATAGGGAAGTTTTGCACAAATTAAACATATATGACGGAAAAATTTAACGGAATGTGATGGCAATGACGAATTCCGCAAGAAAATGTTGAAATGATGACGTAAATGCCAAATTTGAAATGATATGGATGATTTCCACAATGAGGGCAAACGATAGGGACGTTTTGCGCTATTTACTCAAAAAAAGAGTCATGCTACTTATACATGGAGGTTAATATGATACATACATGACACAATCATTAATCATATCATTATATCCACCACATCAACTCCTAAATCAACACACATAATCTCATCACCTCATTTTTTGGTCACATTCCTTGTCAACCTACAAGTACAAGTAACATTAATAATAAAAAAAGATTTATAAATCAAATTATAAATAACACAATTTCTCAAATTACTTTTTAACCACACACATTTCTCTTTTCAATTATCAACCACACATTTTACCTAAAAAAAAAAAAAGAAGCAGCCAAACACCTTCTATTTATTCTCTTTTTACCAAGTTTTTTACTTATACTTATTTCCAATCACACATTTACACAATAAAACATTTTATACATAAGCCTCCATTTGAGAAACTTGTTTATAAACAATATATTTTTCCAAATCACTTTTTAGACATACACATTTTCCCAAATCACACTATTTAAAATATCACATTCTTTATTTATAAAAAAAAAAAAAAAAAAAAAAAATCATAGAACAAATGTTAAAACTTTTCCCTACTTTACGACTACACATTTTCCAAAAATTTCATTTTCTTTAAAATGGATATAAAATAAACAGAGATTTAGACCATGTTTGGTGTAAGAGAATTTGAAGAAATTTTTGAACGTGTGGTTAAAAAGTGTGTAAAATGATGGATCTCATAAAAATGTATTGATGAAAATGTATTCGAGGAAAAATTTGTTGAATTTCTTCTGTACCAAACAACACCTTAATTTGAAACTCTTGCAAAGTCATAATCTTTTCTTCCACTAAAATTTATTAGTTAGATAGTTTTCCAATAACTAGTAGTAATTACGTGATTTGCACGTCTTAAGTATATGATAAATGTTAAAGTAATGTTTTTAAATGCTAACACTATTTTTGAAAGTAGTTGACATAATTGATATTGTTAGAGAAAAATCATAAATGGTAAATTGACTTCAATTATTAATATATTAATATTTTATTGAAAATCTTCGTCCAATTCTTTAAAATATATGTTGACAATTATTTAAAATATGGCTTAATACATAAATCACGTGTGATATATTAAGAAGTCATCCGATATCATAAAATATTATGTAAATCAATAATTGTTTTATAAAATATTTATGATAAGTCACAAAAAATAGAAAAAATTTTCAACCACATATATATTTTTTTTTTTTTTATCAAAATCTATTAAAAAAATAATTTTAATTATCTTCACATATTAACTATATAAATTTAAGCTAAATTTTCAATTTTGATTTTTTTTTTCTTTTCGAAAAAATTTTGAAAAGGTAAATGTGAATTAAATTTTTTGAAATATTTTTTTTATATAACATATGAAATAAAAGTCACGGATTAATGGAATGATAGCATTTTGAATTGAAATTTATTTATGTGATTATTATATTCATAATATAGTACATATACAATATAAAATGTGATATTTGAGTAGACGAAGTTTTTAAAATTTTTGATGTAATATTTTAAATATTATATTAATATATTACATTCTAATAATATTTATTAAAGGACGAAGTAGCTTTTCTTCTTTTTTTAATACTAAATAAATAAAAAAGTGTAATAATGTGAGAATAATATGAAATTTTATTACAACATTGTAAATTAATGTTGATAGTAAGTTAATTTAATACTAAACTAGTTTTACGCCCGTGCGATGCACAGACATATTTTAGTATTAAAAAATGAGTCAAAGTTGATGAACAAATGGTGTCCGAAGATTGCTCAAAATTTGGGTGGCTCAAACTAAATTCATCTATACAACTTTTCAAATTTTCTTACTATTATAATTTTGCAACTTAATATCCATTTCCTTCATTGACATTGAAAAATTCACCTTAAATACAAAAGCAATAATCAACCTATAAAGTTTTAAATTTTAAATAAAAATAATAAAACGGATATTTGCTCCTGAAATTGGAAAAACATTTCAATTGAATGGTCCTAAATGTTTGTATGTGATAATACCGTCTACTAAAACCACAATGTACGTGATAGTAAACTCACATAACATTCACTCTCTCATTTTCTTCTCTGTAGAAAAAATAGCAATCGGCAGTCTATAGAATTCTATACATACAAAAAATATCCATATATTTTAAATAAAAAGATAACCATAATTAGAAATATAATTACAATGCAATTTTATGTTCATATTCTTGGCTTCATCTGGATGATAAAATATCAACCATCTCTCACAGCTAAATGAAACATCCACAACTCCTTTGGGAATGAATGGAACTGAATCCTTGTTGTCACCTCCTATATTAGACTATAGCATTCCTCCACTTTGTCCTGTTTCATTGAACATTCTAATAAATAATCAGGCTCTTCTTCATTTATTCTCAAATCCAACAGAGAGTTTTTGATTCTTCAAGGTGTCCGAGCTTTCCATGTTCATCAGGTATGTCTATGTTATCACAAATGGAGAAAAGTAATTTATGTGTTCGATCTTAAATTTAATGAAAATAAGGGTACTGGAGATAATTCAATTGAACTTGTTTCAATTTGTGGGAGGCTTTGATGCATAAAGCATGAAGGCTTTTGAAGAAATAAGAAGGCGAGCTCAAGCGAAAACAGGAGAAGAGAATAAACTGGACGAATGAGGATTTTTTTCGTCTCAACGCTCGTTTTTACTGATATCTAGTTTCTACTTGTAAATTAATGTATACTGGAACTGGTAGGATCGACAGTTCTTTTAAGGAAAAATGCATAATTATACAGAGATCAGAATAATTAAGAGAAGCTGTAATTCAAGCTTGTTACCAAAATGCTTTAATCAAGAAGTTTGAGTCAATACCGGTTAGGTGTAAAAACCTGTTCACCATCCTTCCTAGTAAAAACCTATTTCATCTTTCATTCATTAGCGTTGTATTTCATCTTTCATTAATTTTTTTAGTCATTAATTTTAGTCATTTAAAATGAATAATATTTAATTGCAATTGGATGAATAATAGTGCATCCAATTGTTGCACGCATATAGTGTTTAATTTGATGAATAATGCCTAAATTGGATGAATAATGTTTAATTATAATTAGATGAATATTGCCATAAATAGTGCTTAAATTGGATGAATAGTATTTTATTTTAATTTGATGAATGATGTTTAATTGCAATTGAATGAATAATACTAATTTGAAAAATACGCGTCAACATCTGAAGTTGACACAATTTCAATATCTGCTCAAGGATGGAATATTGTTATTCCATCGTCTACAATGCCAAGCCAATTTTAAGCAATATAAAAATGGTAGCTTACCCACAAACATGGCACATTTATTTTATTACACAAGTTGATTATGCTAATTCCCTTAATTGGAAGTATTTGAGCTGAATCTATGCAAATTTTGCCACAAAAAATACCAAAAAAATAATGAAGTAATATTTTCTACCATTTTCAATACGATAATCATTCTAAAAACATAAGTATTAAGACCGAGTTAAATGTCTTCACTGCCACAAACTATTACAAATGTTCTTCAAATGCCATTGAACTTTGAATTATCTCTGATGTGCCATTAAACTTCAAAGTTAAAACTCTCATTACCACTGTACTATTTTAAAGGTTTCTCAAATGCCATTAAACTTTAAATGACATTTGGTATGCCATTGAACTATTAAAAGAGTGCCCCACTTGCCATTATCTTCAAAAACGTTTAAATTGTTTTATTAATTATTTTTTTGTTTGTTTGATTCTTGTAAATGGATTTATTCATATTTTTTTCTTTATTCAAGAAATAATTTTTTCTTCATTATGAGAATATTAATGATGGATAAAAATATGTTTATGTGGATTTTTTAACGATTTTTAATAGAAATATGGTTGTCCAAATTAATCTAGCATTTCTTTTTGAAAAATATTTTCTTCTATCCTTAATTTTTTATGAAAAAGAAAATTATTTACAATAAAAACAATTAGATTTAATCTTTTGGACATTATTGTAAATGAATTTATTGAATTTCTTCTTTTAGAAAAGTAATTCAATTCAAATATAATTCTAAACATCATTGTAAATTGATTTATTGTCTGAAACAATGCTCGATTAATCTGAACATTACAAGTTTTCTATAAAAATAATCATTGAAAGCATCTACACATATATATTTTTATATGTCATGAATATTCTTAGAATGAAAAGAAATTTATTTCTTAAATCAACAAAAGAAAAATTATGAATAAATCCATTGCGTTAATGAATTTATATAATTTTTATACATAAACTTTTCTATATATAAAAAAAAGAACTCATTATATTGTTTCAATTTCATTATTGTAAATGAATTTAAATTTTTTTCTCGATTAATATGGACCTCGATTAATATGGACAACACGTTTCTATTAAAAAAAAAAAAAAAATTCATTGAAAGGCTCCATATAAATATATTTTTATATCTTTCATTAATATACTCATAATGAAGAGAAAATTCCTTTTTGAATAAAAAAAAAGAATAAATCCATTTACATGAAACAAACAAAAAAATAATAATTAATAAAACAATTTGAAGAGAATGGCAAATGGGGCACCTTTTCAATAGTTCGGTGACACACCAAATGATATTTAAAGTTTAATGGCATTTAGGGAGCCTTTAAATAAAATAGTATAATGACAATGAAAGTTTCAACTTTGAAGTTCAATGACATACCACGTACAATTTAAGGTTCAATAACATTTGGAGACATTTGTAATAGTATAGTAGCATTGGAGGCATTTAACTCTATTAAGACCTCTCGTAAGAACATGTTTGATGCATAGTATATGACATGATTCAACATCAATGAATTTTACTTTCCTTTCCAACATAATACTAATGTGTAACACTCTTCAATCAAACTTCTGAATATATATAAAACACAATAATTCTAGAGGAACATTCATTTTTAATATTTTAAAGTGACATTGTGATGTGTCAATTTCTCATGGGTGATGAAGATGTGCATTAAATAATGAAGTTATTACTAAATGAATCATCACACAATAAAAAAGCGACACATCACAATATCACTTTAAAATGTTCAAAATTAATGTCCCTCTAAAATTACTCATAAAAAAAATGAAAGAATGATAATGTTGTTGTTATTATTATTATTATTATTATTATTATTATTATTATATGTATCGAATATCTTTTCTTGAATATGTTGAGATGTCACAATATGAGATCCCCTGAAATGTACGTAACATTAACGAATGCGGAGAAAGTTAAAAACTGCAAAAGGACCCCAAAGTAATATTATGAGATATTATAATATATGCAATAACACTTTTTATGAGTTCAAAACATCAGTCAGTCGCCCTCAGGGCACATCTGCTAGCGGTGAAATAGATGGTGGTTTAAAGATCAGCATCGCTTGGTCAGGGGTTCGAATCCGACACTTGTCAAGTTAAAAGGTAAGCCCTCACCCTACACTATGGGAGACATAACTTGCGATTTACATACTTTATCAAGGTTCATGACAAGGCAGGTAGGGCCCCTAAGGTTAGGGATCAACCCTTTTTTTTTTAGAACATCAGTCATTCTTAGTCATAATATTCAATCACTGATAATAAATTTTTCATATAATACGATCAATTTATAAAATTGCCCCCATAAAAGGGACCAGGTGAAACCGAGCATACAAAATTCGAAAAGTAGTCATGCTTCGAATAACACATTTTAAATGGAGCATTGAGAAATTAATGTAGAAAGACTGAACACAAAAATCACACTATTGGATGAGGAAATTTGCAACTACGTGTGATATATATGATGGGATTCTGTCCTTCGTAATAAATCAAATTCGAAAAAAAAGAAAAGAAAAAGGAAAAAAAAAGAGATATACGTCGTGTGATGCACTAGCCAATTAGCCATCTGAAGAACAACCTCATAAACTGAATCTGGTAAGTCACAAGATGCAAAGCAAAGCCCCACTGTTGAGTTGCCTTTACGGCATAATAATCTAAATGTTGCTCTACTGATCTTGTCATTGACCAAGACTTCTCATGCAGTGATACACGAATCTAAGAATAAACTAGCTAAAAGGTTCATATCGGGTCATGCAACAGATAGAGATGTAAATAAAAACAGTAATCAAATTGTAATTTTCCCTGTGCAATTACATGTTGTGTCGTTTTTAAAAAAATGGGCATCATAAATCGTATATGTTACCTTAGCTTACTCCAATTCCAGTTGATTTCTCCGAAGATAGCAACCCCGACAACGAGTTATCAGGGACAAAAGTTCTTATGATTAGTCAAGAGTAGGGGACGACATTTCATGACAAGGTAGTGCACAATTTTTTGTATTCGATATGTGCCAGGACCCACCATCGAAGGTAGACGTTGTGAACTTCAGTCTCTATGTAGACTTCCTTAAGCACAACCACGGGTATTCATAGACCATTAAAAAATTATCTAGCTTCGATTGACATTTTTATCTCTAAAATTTTTATATGTTGATTGGGTGATACATTATAAGCGTGTTTTACACGCTTACTTATGTATCTAAATAAGAATGATTTATCGTTATTCTTGAATAATTGCTACATAATTTTGTGTTATTTGTTTACATTAAAAGAATATTTTCAAAATCATAAGAATGAAGCAATGAAGTGGAATAATGCACATGTGGAAGATATATAGATCTTAAATGGACAAAATTGGATGTTGTCCAAGAGGAGCTAAGTAGAAGATATCAGAACTCAAGGGCTTTATTGAAGAAGAATTGAAGTGTTTTGAAAGTTCAAGGACTAAATTCTTGCAATTAGAAGATGAATGACTCACGTACAAATAAAGTCCAGGAACCTACTTAAATGTATCGAAAAAGATGAAATTGCACTGAAAGATTTGAATTGCGTGGTCACGACCTTTTCACTTGGTGGCTGCACAACCATACGCCATTTTAACAGAATCCATTTTTGGTCTACTGTGCGGCCACCAACATTTGTACTGCGCGACCAAGCAGTTGTCCAACCCATCAGGAAAAAGGTCCATGCACGTTTTCAAGTTGTGTTTTACCTAGATTTGGTGGAAAACCTATATAGGAAACTTTTCATTCATGAGATGAGGACGTTTGCATATATATTCAAGAGGCATAATTCAAACTTATCTCATCAAGATCTCGGAGGCGTAATTGGAGGCAAAGGTGTGAGAATAGAAGATTAGCAACGGGGAATAACTTCTTGGTGCAAGAGTTCTCTTCTTTGGTAATTTGATTTACTCATGATGTTTAGTTTTGATTATTACAACGTTTTTATTATTTTCATATGAACAACTAAACTATTTGTTAGGATTGACGATATAGCGTAGTTTTCCACTTTTAATTACATTGTTCAAGTTTTACATATTAATTGCATGTGATAGTTTTATTTTGTGATTAATGCATGAATTAACTGGCTACTAATTTATTGATTTAATAAATTATTTTCATAATCTGAGAAATGAGCTAACGACCTAGATCTAGAAATAAAACTCAATAATTAAACGAGTGATAGAGTTATACGTTTGTTTTTATTGCGATCTTGAATTGAGTTCTTGTAGTTCATGCACCTAATCAATACAACCTACTGTCTAGAAATATGTCTGACTAATTTAGTAGAGTTGATTTAAACCAGATAGGGAAATTTCATATGCATAAGTGAACTCGATCGATCACATTAGTAGATTAAATCTTAAATGGTGGAATTAAAAGTATTGACTACGTTAAATCCCAACTTTTCATTCATTGAATAAAAAAACAAATTGATTTATTGTTTATTTGCTTCTAGTTTAATCATTTAGTTCAACAAAATCTCATTTTATAATTATTCAAATAAGGCGAGAATTAGAAAACCTTCGATAGTTAATCATAATCCCTGTGGGACGATAATCCGGACTTTTGGTCCACTTTATTACTTGGATGCAATATCGTAAACTTGCGATTAGCACACATCAAGTTTTGGCGCCGTTGTCGGGAATTATTGATTAATATCGATATCTTTTAATTTTTTCTTTAATTTGAATTTTACTTTTCGTACTTTTATTTATTTATTTTTATTTTTATTACTTTAGTTAATATTAAGGAGATCTAAAAGTTGTGATTTGATATTTTGCTTCCTTTTGATTCAGATATCTAGCGTACTTTGAAACAAATGCACAAACAACAGTTGGAAGCAACTCTGCAACTAAATTTCAAAATGGCAGCAGACGAGATTCCAAATAATCCCATGATTCCTAACAATCAACCGAATGAGGTACTTGAGTAGCAGCCTCAAATTCTAGGGGCACGACCATTAAGGGAGTGCCTGTGGGGAAAATCATGACTTGCGTGTTACCACCATCGATACCAGCCAACAATTATGAGATCAAAAATTCATTGATTTCATTGATCCAACAATCAGCAGTATTCCATGAACTACCTTCTGAAGATCCGCACATGCATTGAAGAGCTTTTCAAGAAATCTATGACATGCAACGCGTGAATGGAGTTCTAGAAGAAGCAGTCAAGATGAAGTTATTCTTATTCTCTCTGAAAGACAAGGTTAAGGCTTGGTATTACTCTTTGCCAGCTAACTCAATCATGTCATGTACTATATTGAGTAAAAAATTTGTGGATAAGTTCTTTCCACCGGACCAAATGTCAAAGCTAAGGAGGGAAATATTGAATTTTAGTCAACAGCAGGGATAATCGATATCTGAAGCTTAGGAGAGGTTCAATGAATTGCTGAGGCAATGCCCTACACATGACATATCTGATTGAATATTGGTTTAGCAATTCTACAATGATTTGACTTATGAGAATAAGAGGCATGCATATTCAGCTGCAGGTGGATCATTGATGGATTTAACTTATGAGAAAGCATCAACAATTTTCGAAAAAAATAGCAGCCTATAGTAACCAGTGATACTCAGATCGAGCAATGCAAAAGACTGGGGGAATTCTTGAAGTAGATGGAATCACTAAACTGAATGCAAAAGTTGATACTTTGATAAAGAGATTGGACGGTTTGGGGAAGCAAAGCAACTAGTTCATGTTGTTCAAGCAAATCAGGTTTGTGATATTTGTTTTGAAAATCTTGGTGTTAATGAGTGTACTGCTGCAATTCAAGATCAGACGGTTGTAGAGCAAGCAAACTACATGGGGAATAATCAAATGCAAAAATGACCATACTCTCAGACTTACAACTTTGAGTGGAGGAAACATCCAAACTTTTCATGATCAAACAATCAGCATGTTCTAAATCTACCACGTTTTCAACAACAAAAGTAACAACAAGTTCAGGTGACACTAAAGGAGAATATGGATATGATAGTGCATTTGTAAAAAGTCAACAAGATATGCTACAAACTCAACATGCAGAAATTAAAGAACTGACTCATTAAGTAGGTCAGCTGGCAGTAAAAAGGACAGAAAGACAGTCTGGACAGTTGTCTTGCAATATTGAGACCAACCTAAGGGAGATTGTTTGTGCAATTATGACTCGAAGGGGGTTCGGTTGGAAGAAATTCAAATGGAGAAGTCAGATCAAGTTGCTGAGAAAAAGAAAGAGGAGAGGCCAAAGGAGAAAAATCAATTTGAAGAAGGGAAGAGAACCACAGTTGAGGAGAAGGCAATAAATAGCAAGTGAAAGCTTATTATTGGTGTGAATAATCGCAAGTACACGATATCGTTAACAAGTAATAGAGTGGACTTTTGAGTTCGGGTTGTCGATTCCACAAGGACTATTTATTCGTTATAAATTTACTTCGATTCTAAAATTCCTAGACAAAAGCCAAAACTAACTAAGAAAATAAAATTGCCAAATAATCCTAAAACGACAAATTATTGAAAATAAATAAAATAAAAAATTCAATAAAAATAAAAATAGAAATTTAAATATCAACTAACAAAAGTAATAAGTAAAGTGGTAGGTTTTCTAACAATTAAATAAATATCGGGACTAACGATTTCTAAGTAATATTTTAGCTTAATTTCGCATCTTATGTTATTTTCTAAAATTATATTTAGTCGAATTCACGCTTGTATCTAATTTATCTTTCTCGAGTTCAAATTATGCCTATTTAATTAAGTCAACCATATATCTCTACAGCGGGTCAGAGTTCTTCTTAGTTAAATGCATTAAATCTCTTGTGAATTCATAAGTGGTACAAGCAACCACAAATTCATATCTCTATCCTTTTATTAAAATTTTCAGATTTTATTACGTTATCTAATTATTAACTCATCTCTCGAATTATGAAAACAATCATTAAATCTTGGTAATCAAGCAACTCTAACATTAAAAGAAATAATAAAATCAATATATGAACATCAAAACACGAACTTGAGAATTAAAATTACACTAAAAATATTAAATCTATATCGTCAATCCCGATTAATAATTTAGCTATTCATGTTCTTGAAAGAAAAAAAAATAAATACTGAAAGTAAAATCCGGAATTTGAAGAATTGAAGTCCAATCGCCTCGTTCTTGCAACATCAAAATCAGCCGACCGCTTCTTCATTGCCTATTCTCTACCACTCAAGCACAAACCTGCCTCCTCTAATAATTAACTCCACCGACTTTAATCCAAAGAATGTGTCACAGCCGACTTTTTCTTCCTCACCAATAAATCTGCCAACTAATGGATATCTCCAGCCGCACCACTTAATTCCCCAAAATTGCTGGTGTGTATATATATATTCTGTCTCTTTCTACCTCTCACAGCCGTTTCTCTCTTTTTCCACCAGCAGAGTGCTTCTTTCCTCCCCACGCAGCCGAGTGCTTATCCTCCCAAGACCACCACACTTCAACCATCCACCTCCACCACAAAGCTGCCGAGTATATATAATATATACTTCCTTCGTCCCACAAAGATAGACTTGTTTTCCTTTTTTGTTTGTCCCACAAAGATAGATCACTTTCCTTTTTATTACAGTATATTAATGTCTTCATTTTCTAATATGCCATTATTTAATATGCATTGTTATCAATAAATATGAACAACTTATTATTTAATGTAAGAATATATTAGATAGAATGTAGGTAAATTTTTAGTTCCAACATATATCAATTATATTTTCTTAATATGTGACAATAGAAGTAAGTTTATCTTTGTGGGACGGAGGAGCATGTCTTCATTCGGGTTGCAAAAAATTGGGTTTATAAACCACTGTGCTCAAAATACATTGTAGGAAAATCAATTACTTGCAACGCCTGCGCAATGAAAGACAGGGGCTGTCATATTTTATTGTTACATGCGTACTTTTCTTCAGACTTTTGTTGAATTATCGTGTACAATATGAAGTAAATCACTGTGGAAATATTATTTTTTATTATGGGTACTGCAGATGATTAGGCAGGAAAAGAGAAGCTTGGTGCAGGTTGTTTGAAAATTGTAGGTATTCTCGTGGGGTTGTGTGCAATAGGCAAAACCTTTTTTTTTACTGAACACAATGTATATCTCAGCCGAGTCACCCTGTTCTTGTTGCCAAATGAGTCTTTATTGAATTGATTTTTAAAGGCCCAATTAAACTTGAATATGTTTTATTTTTGAGCCTCAATCAAATTGGACAAAGATGAGTAAGACACTTTCATTGACATTACAAAATATCGAGGTATGATTGAATCCGTTCTTTACTTAACCGCAAGTAGATCCGATATTATATTTAGTGTGTGCTTATGTGCTAGATTTCAATCCAATCATAAAGAATCTCATCTAAGTGTCTTAAAACGTATTTTTAGATATTTATGCGGAACTAGAACTTTGAGACTTTGGTATCCAAAAGGCACTCATATTGATCTTATAAATTATTTGGATGCCGATTGGGCGGGATGCACAATTGATAGAAAAAGTACAAGTGGAACTTGTCACTTTCTAAGCTTTGCACTTGTGTCATGATTTAGTAAGAAACAAAATTTCGTTGCCCCTATCTACCGCCGAGGTCGAATATATCTCGGCCGTTAGTTGTTGTACTCAAGTTTTATGGATGAAACAAACTCTTAGTGATTATCACTTGAACTTTTAAAATGCTCCTATTATGTGTGATAACACTAATGCTATAAATTTGTCAAAAAATTCCATCTTGCACTCTCGCACTAAGCATA
Source organism: Ligustrum vulgare (assembly GCA_963555705.1). Taxonomy (NCBI): domain Eukaryota; kingdom Viridiplantae; phylum Streptophyta; class Magnoliopsida; order Lamiales; family Oleaceae; genus Ligustrum; species Ligustrum vulgare. The sequence continues at coordinate 84,419,307 of OY743168.1, forward strand.
TTGAAATTCGACATCATTTTCTTAGAGATCATGAGCAAAAATGTGACATCTACTTGGAATTTGTTTGTACTGAAAAACAATTGGCCGATATTTTTACTAAACCTCTAGCTCATGATAGATTTTCATATATACGAAGAGGATTGTGTATTATTGATGAAAATGATATTTGTGGTTAAATTTACAAAATATATGTGTTTTAATTGTAATATTTGCAAAAATATTATTTTTGAGCATTTCAACCAACCGAAAAATTTCGGTCGTCCGAAAGGTGACTTTCGGTTGAACAAATTGTTCAACCGAAACATGTTTCGATCGACCTACTGTACGACCGAAAGTAACGTTTCGGTCGACCATTACACGACTGAACCCTCCTGCAGCTACCTGGTTTGAAACCTGCAGAGTTTCGGCCGACCGACAAAAACTTTCGATCGACCGAAAGTTGCGCGGATTCAAGGTTTTAAAACATAAAATTCATCCTCAAATTTCATTCCTAAACCCTAATTCTCATCTCTCTCTCCATATTCTCTCCCAAATTCATTTTTTTTTTCATCAATTCACTTCCAAACATCCAAAAATTCGTGTTTCCCCATCATAATCCTTATCAAATCTTTGATTTTTTTCAAAATTCATCCAACAATCCTCAAAACCTTAAAATTTGGGGTAAATTACGAAAATTTCAAGTTTTCTCCTTTTGAATCGATTTCATTCCATCCAAATCCCCATTCTATCCCTACACTCTTGATTTCTACTCATTTTTATTTATTTCCACTCGTTTTTACTAAGTTTTTCCAAAAATTATATTGTTTCCTTCAAGTAACTCGAAAATCCACAATGCCTCCAAAGAAGAGATCAAAGAAAGGCGAAGCAAGCTCATCGAACGTTGAGGAACGCACACCCTTGCCCGACCACTTCTCTGATCATCTGATTCTCATAGGTAAGTCCATCGATTTCTTCGATTTTTACCTTCAAGCCCCCTAGTTTCGAATTGAACGTTATTTTGAAGAAATAAGATGGAAAAATGTTATGTCTATTTCTGAAAACTCCTACTCGAAATTAATTCGGGAATTTTTTTGAAACGCCACTTTTTATCCGGATGAAATCACAAGTTTGGTTAGGGGTACACGGGTCGCTATCCAACGATCCCTCATTAGAAACCTCCTAGGATTGCAGCGTTGTGAGAATTATGCATATATCACTCATTATCCTGTTAGGTTCGAGGGATACAATGAACTTGAGGCTTGTAGTCGTGTCACTGACCGACCCCTCACTACCACTATGACCTTGAACCTCAACCATTTGACTATCCCATGCAAGGTCCTTCATCGTGGAATTGCTCACACAATTGTACCCCGTAGTGGTCATTTTTATGAAGTAAATCATCTCGACCTATTCATTCTTGATTCTCTCCTTGTCGGTCGTAAACTTGATTTTCCATACATCTTCATCACGTTCATACCTCTCCTCGAGTTCTAGGCCTACCCTACGGCATGATATTCAGAAAAATTTTCAATCACTTCAATGTGCCTCTAGACAATGAGCCTATTCTTAAACCTAAACACACCGATATTATCAACATCAACACTCTCAAACGGATGAAAATTGTCAAAGGTGACGGGCAATGGGTGTACAATACTCAAGGTTTCGATGATGCATTGGGGCCTACAACTTGGTCATTTACCGAAGAGGAAGCTGAAGAAGAATTGAAGATTGGTGAAGGGGCGGCTGCGGGTGAGGGAAGGGAGTGCCGGTGAAGGTGATGAATAAGGTGGTGGGGATGAACAACCTCGACCAAGGCCACAGACTCGAGCACCGCAAGCTGCAGCACCTCCCCATCGATCCATCTCTGAAGATTAATTCAACATCCTAAATGGGCGTATCGATTCTCTCACCACTGTGGTTGAAGGCATCCAACAACCAGTGGCGGAGCCAGCCGAGAAATCCAGGTAGAGCGTTGACCGTTGACCTCGTCGGCCGTTGACCGTTGACCTACTAACGTGAACGATGGCAGTAGCTTATTTGTGACTCCAATCTCTAAACCCGGTCTTAGTGAATGTATACCCACCCCCTTGACTTCCCCTATCAGGTTTGAACAAATAACAATACAAACAATATGCAGCATCCTTTTCTACACTGTACTCCAACCAATAAAATTCATTAAACCATTCTTTCCTAAAACATCTATTATCTTTTCCCATCAGTCTTCTTGGAAAGTCATGTCCATGTGGTTGACAAGGACCTTTCTCTAAGTATGTCATCCTAACATCATCTCTAATGTTAGGATCATATGACTCAATTGGGGGCCGTATTCCTGGATCTGACACAAGTTCATCCATATTGAATTCAGTGCGAAATTTCTTTGTGTTATCAAAATCTACTAACTCATTTGCTCTACTAGTAGCAGTTGCAGGACTACTAGAACTAGAACCACTAAGTTCAGATTTTCGTTTAGGGGGGAAAAAACGTTCCATAATCTGTAAATCAATGATCACAAATCAAATCAAATATTCACCAAATCTCAATTCACAACCTATAAATCAATAATAATAATTCACAAATCAAATCATATTTTATCACAATAGTCACAATTTACAAATCTAAACCACTCTGCAAAAATTTAAATGTAACATTTATGTATAATTCTCAAATCAATTATAACTAATTAATGTTTAGCCTTAGTGAGAAATCACAAATTGATAAAAAAATTGAGGAATGACAACAATTGACAGTCTAACCTAACCAAAAAAATTAATAAATCAAATATCAATAATATATATTAAAATGTTTTAAAACTTATACATTAACAATAACATAATAAGTAATAATAACATTATAAAATCTGAAAATTAGTACACAAGTCACAACCAAAACAAATAAAATAATTTAATAATCATAAATAAGTTCATAACATATATTATATATATAAATAATATTATATAATATACATATACAGTCTAGAGTCTACAGAGTAACAGATAATAGATATAATATATAATATATTAATATATTATACTTTACCATTTATTACCAATTAACAAAGGTCAAAGGATTCAAAAATCAAAACATTAAACACAGAACACTGAACACTTACCGTCGGAAGCACAGCACAGAGGAAAGGAAGGAAGGCGCACACGAACACGACGCTGAGATTCTGAGGCCGGCGGCGGCACCAGTGGCAGATCCGTGCGCGATGCGTGGGACTGGACTGGGCGAAGGCTGCGCCTGCGTTAACAGAGAGAATCGGGAAGGGAATCAGGGATGAAAAGAAAAAGGTTAGGATTTTGATTTTTGTTAAAAATTTGCTTGTTGGACCAAATAGAGATAGATTTGTATGTTGTATTTTTGGTTTGGGCTTGGGCTTGGGAGTTGGGTACTGACTTGGGCCAAAAAAAAAAAATTTAAATCCGGTGTCCAGGCACTGCGCCACCTGCGCAGCGCCACTGGCGAGTCTGGCGGACCACCGGTGGTGAGGTAGCGTGGCCGCGCTACCTCGCCTATAGGTGGCTCCGCCACTGCCAACAACAACTTCAACATATGCACACATCTCAAAAGACTTTCTTCGCTCATTTCTACTCAATCTACCCGCCTAATCCACCTCCACCACCGGCGGCCGATTGAAGATCCTTTATTTATATTTATACCTTTCGTAGTGACTTTTTCACAAACATTTTGTTTTCAACTATGTAATCATGTTTTAAAACTATGACATCTTCGTTATGTTAATACTCTTATTTGCATACTTGTTCTGCATATTATGATTCACATGCTATATTTTGCTATGATTCTTGCTTTGAGTTGTGATGATGTTGAAGTATAAGTGATTTCTATATGATAACATTCTATTCTTATCGGTTTGTACAAAATACGGGAATTCTATGTCAATTTTTTTTTGGAACATGCAAACTATGTGTTAATGTTTCCATAAAGTTATGATTCCGCATTCCTATTCATTACATGAACTTCTATTAAAGGGAAAATTGATTATAGGTATTCCATGACTATTCACGTATGTATTAAGGCTACTTGACACTTTTTGCTTATGCCAAAAGGGGGAAAAGATATTTGCTAAGATTTGATTTGTTTTGTCTTGCTATATTATGATAGAAAGGGGGAATACATTGCAAAAGAAAGGGGGAATATGTACTCACATATATATTTCATCATTTTTTTATGAATTAAAAATCACATTGTTTGTCATAATCAAAAAGGGGAAAATTGTTGACCTATGACTATTCACGTATATATTGTTTTGATTATAACGAACAAGATCTCCTGTATTACTAATGGTTTCAATTCTTGAGTTTTATCATATATGTGTCATTTGGATACTCCGAGATCAAAATCGTCATCCATTGAAGTACAAAGCAATCATAAAAGAGATTTGAAGTGAACAAGATCGTCGAAGACCGAAGATTAAAGTTTTAGAAGATTTATGTTGAAAAATTTCAACTCATTTGTAAAGGTATCGACTCATCAATTTTTTGCAAGTCTATAAAGCTCAAAATTATTTCTAGAAATCATTAATTGCATAAAAATGATTTTTCAAATCATAACATGAAATAGTTTTTGGAAAAATAAACTTTTTGATATAAAAATAAAAATTCCAAAATTTCCTTTTTCGATCGACCGAAACACACTTGATCGACCGAAAATGTTTGCTCAACCGAAAGTCTAACGGCTCAAATAGTATAACGGCTAGTTTTGAACTTTCGGTAGACCGAAAGTGTAGAAACGATCGACCGAAACTTCCTGCAACTCAATTTCTTGATTTATAAATAGTCACTTCTCTTGCATTCATTTCTACCAACTTACAAGAGCATTTAAGAGAGAAAATCATTGAGCTTACTTTGTTTTACAATCTATATCATTTATTGCAAAGAATCTCTTGATTGATCAAAACTATTTCATATCTTTATCAAGAATTCTATTTTGTAGAAAACTCAATACTCTTACTTCATTATTGATCATTGATTGAGTTCATCATCACCAAACACTTATTGAAGTGAAAATCTCTCTCATTGGTTGAAAAACTTTGATTCAAGCAAAACTATCTCATATCATTTTTCAAAGTTTTCATAAACACTTGAGCTTTAAATAGTTGCTATCTATTTAAGTGTTATCCTAAAACTCTCAAGATACTTGACTTGATCATATCATTTGTTAAGAGAGTTTATTCAATTGTAAAATTCTCATTTGTATTTCGCTTATGGTTTCGAGATCCTTGTGAAAACTCGATTGTAAAGGATATGTGCTCCTTGTTGTAAAGTCACCTAAGGATTCGATACTCCTTGTTGTAAGTTATCGATATAGTGGATTTGACCTTGCTCGTGATGGAGAACTCGGTAACGGAAGACGTAGATCACGTTGGTTGATTGAACATTCCTAAATCGCGTTTGCAATCTCTTATCCCTTTTACTTACTTGCATTGCACTTACTCTATTCTATCAATTTATATTGTGCAACACTATATCTAAGTGCTATACTTGCTTTATCAATTAAGTTCATACATTTATAGCACACTACATTGATAGTTAAGTTACTTGCAATACTAAGTGCTCATACTTATACCCATTGGTTTTTAAGTTTAAGATTATTTATCGAAAAAGTTTTATTAACCAATTCACCCCCCCTCTTGGTTAGTTTATCTTGGGCTAACAATTGGTATCAGAGCCTAGGAACTCTTTCATTTAGATTTTACTATCTAGAGTTATGGCTAACCAAAATATTGAAGGTCATTCTACTAATCGTCCTCCATTGTTTGATGGTACTAATTATAATTATTGGAAAACTAGAATGATGATTTTTATTCAATCCATTGATTATAATATTTGGGATGTCATTGAATCCGGTCCTCATGAGCTTACTAAGGTTATTAAAGTTGATGAAAAACCGGATACAATTATTTCAAAACCTAAGGAAGAATATGATGAGGATGATAAAAGAAAATTGTCTTTAAATGCTAGAGCCAAAAATCTTCTCTATTGTGCACTTAGTATTAATGAATTTAATCGTATTAGCACATGTGATTCCGTACACGACATTTAGCTTGCTTTAGAAGTCACACACATGAGCACAAATAAAGTTAAAGAAACAAAAATAAATCTTTTGTATAAAAATTTTAAAAATTTCTTCATGAAACAAGATGAACCCATTGTTAGCATAATTACTAGGTTTACCGATATTGTTAATGGTCTTAAGGGCTTTGATTGAAAATTTTCTAATGGTGAACTTTTTAGCAAAATGCTTAGGTCACTCTCGGAAGATTGGAGCTCATTGAGAATGTTGATAGAAAACACCCAAGATGTCAACACATATCCCTTGGAAGAGCTTTATGGAACATTGATGACATATGAGCTAAATCATGCCGAGACAAAAGAAAAGTCTAGAAAAGCAAAAGAGGAAGAAATGAAGGATCCTCCTAGGAGACAAATTACTTTAAAGTCATCAAATGTTGAAGAAGCCTCAAACTCTAACAAGAGTGATGAGGAACTCGATGATCTTGTTCTCCTTGTCAAGAAGTGGAAACTTTCGCAACAACCGTAGATTTCAAAAGAAAGAAGACAAAGGTGAAGAGAAAAAGATTATTTTCTATGATTGTGACAAACCCGGTCACAAAAGAACCGAATGTCCCAACAAGAGAAAATTCCTCAAAAAAAAAGCTTTACAAGCTACTTGGGATGATAGTGATGATGAGCAAGATGAGAGTGAAAGTCAAGATGAAGTTGCAAACATGTGCTTCATGGCCATTGAAGATGAGGTAAATACTAATGACATCCCCTCTTATGATGAATTATCTACCTCATATGAAAAAATGATTGAAGTTTTTGAAAAACTTGTTCTTAAACATTCCACTCTTAAAAAGCAATACATTTTGTGAAAAATGAAGTTGAAAAGAATTTTGAAATACAAAAGGATATTGAAAAGAAGTATCTTGATCAAAATGCTTTGAAAGTAGAAAACCTCTCCCTAAAAGAAAGAATTTTAGATTTAACACTCATTATTCACAAATTCACTCAAGGGAGGAAAAATTTTGAACTAATGCTTGGTAAACAACAATGTGTTTTTGATAAAGGAGGAATTGGATACAAACCATTTTTGAAACAAAAATCTACCAAAAATACTTTTGTTAAAGCTTCTACTTCTTATTCCTTTCATCAAAACACTTTTGTCAAAACATCAACTACTTGTAGCTTTTGTAATAGAAGTGGGCATGTAGCTTTTAATTGTTTAGTGAAAAAGATACTTCACTTTGAAGAAAGACATAAGAGGGTTCAAGGAACTAACTATCAAGGACCCAAAATTATGTCGGTACCAAGAAATCAAAAATTGAGTCATGTTTTGTAGGTATCAATAAAAGTAAAAAGCAATTGGTTCTTGGATAGTGGTTGCTCAAAGCACATGACCGGAGATAAATTACTCTTATCAAGATTCAAAAGAAAGGATGGAGGTCATGTCACTTTTGGAGATAATGCCAAAGGAAAAATCATTGGCATTGGAAATATTGGTAATCATCCTTCTCCCTCTATTGAAAGGTTTTATTAGTAGATAACCTCAAATATAATTTGCTAAGTATTAGTCAATTATGTGATAAAGGTTATCACATTAAATTTGATTCTTCTAGATGTCTTATCAAAGATGCTACATCGAAAGATGTACTGTTCATAGGAAGCCGAAGTAAATATGTTTATATCATCAATATTGAATTTGAGAAAGAATTAAAATGTTTGTCAAGTTTTAAAGACGACACTTGGTTATGGCATAGAAGATTAGGTCATGTTAGTATGGACCTTATTTCAAAAATATCCAAAAATTGCTTTGTCAAAGGCCTACCAAGTTTGAAATTTGAAAAGGATAAAATTTGTGATGCTTGTCAATTTGGAAAACAAACCAAAAGTTCTTTCAAAAATAAAAAAATTTCTTCCACCATAAAACCATTACAACTTCTTCACATGGATCTCTTTGGACCATCTAAAATCGCAAGCTTAGGTGGTAAACACTATGCTTTTGTCATTGTTGATGATTTCTCAAGATTTACTTGGGTTTTATTTTTACCATTTCATGCTTCGTGTGCATTCTATTATTTGGGATATAAAAAAAATATAGAAAAACTTGAAAATTTTGATGACATGTTTATTTCCTAGGATATAATGTAGATCAATTTGTGCTTTAGCTTAATTATTGGACAACATCAAAACATGAATTTTATTGACTAGTTATATCTTGCCTGATTTTATTTTCATGTACACATAGCCATTGTTGAATTACTACTTATGTAGGGATGTGTTTAATACTTGTCGGGTACGTTTATGCAACTTGAACATGAGAATGACTGAATAGTCCCTAAATATAGATATTTAGAAATCCCATCCCTAAAAATAGAACCAAATAGCTCAAGAAGCAGTTTGTGGGTGGAATGGTTATAATGTGCAATATTGATGGGTTGAAGGGTTGAAGGTTTGAGGTTCTTGATTTTACACTTTAACTAAAGCCGTTTGGTCTACGGGTATAAACCAAAACTAGCATAAAAAAGAAAAATGTTAAAGTCTTATTCTACTCTTCGTGGCCATTTTTACTCGAGCAAGTAAGCTTGTAAGGGTGTTAAAACCTAGTACCCTAAATTCGACTAAATTGGGAGTTATCAGCCCAAAGCTTGTTACATGGATCAATTAGAAAGCCTAAATGAGAGTGGTGATAAGTATATTTTATACACTTATTTATATCCTAAAAATAGAATTTTATGTATTTGTTTGAGAATATGTGCTATTCATTTTGTTATTGTTTGTTTATATTTCAGAAATAGTCACAAAGTCAAGAAAATAAAGGAATTTGAGCAAAATCAAGTCAATTGGATGACAAAAGAACAAATTTGTGAAAATAAAGAGTTGATGTAGTAAATCAAAGGACTAATTGGAAGAAAAATCAAAGAAAAATCAAATTTGGAAGAAATAAGAAATTCAATGACTAAATTGTAGCAATCGGAAGTTGAGAGATTCGTTGTGCAATAAAACCATAGGGATCAACTTCTTGCACGCTGAAAGATGAAAATTGCACAAAAAGTTTCAATTGTGCAATCACATGACACTTATACTGCGCAATCACATGATTGACTTCCGAATGAGCAAAATGATTTTTTTATGTTTGTGCGATCGCATGGGCAATTCCTGGGCCGATTGCTGGGCTTTTTGCACGATTTTCAGCGGGTTTCTCATATCTTTTGAGCTAACTTTGAGCACACCTATAAATACTAGACATGAGGCACGTTTTGAGGGGTTCTGAACTTGTTGATTACAAGCTAAAATGTTGTCCAATTGGTTAGGAATCAATGCAAAGTCAAATGCACAATTGAAAACCAAGGATCAGGAACATGAATAGGGTGATATCTATCCATTCTTGTGAATTATTTTCAATTATGTATCTAGGCTAGGTTTTTAGTGTTAGAATTGTGATGAAGTTTTAATTATTTGATTCCATGTTTTGACTTATTATTTAATTTACATAGTTTATGAGTTTGATGTAATTAAATACTGCTTTTATTATTATGCAATTGTTTGGCCAGCTTTTGTATGATTATATTGATGTTTTTCTATGTTCGAAAGAGTAAGAATTCATTAGATGTTATTTAATTTCCACAAATTTCGCGGTGGCAAATGGGTCGAGCTGCTCGTCTGCTCGCTCATCATTTTGGCGAGCCAGTGGGCCAGACGATCGCCTACTTTGAACCATGAGTTGAGCATGGGCATGAGGCTCGTGGCTCATTTCCCACGAGCGACGAGCAACTCGGCTCGACGGCTCGTAAAAATAAAAATAAAAAAAAGCCAACGTTCCAATGACCATTGGCTTTGGCGTTGTTGCCAACAATTGGACTATGCTGTCCAGTTTTTTTATTTTTATTTTTTTATTTTTCATCCTATAAATACCACTTTCATTTCATTTCATTTTCACTCCACACCAAAATCTCTCAATTATTCTACTCTCTAATTCTTAGTCCAAAGCTCTATGTATCTTACAATTATACAATTACTTACATAGTTACATACTTCAATCTCCCCAATTTTCATTTTAATTTCCAATTTTTCATTACGTCTCTCAATTCTAACAATTTATTAATTATATAATTATACACACACAGTTTTAGTATTCTTATCACCTACTACACTAAAATTACACACATTTCATTTTCTATTTCAAATTTTCCACATACAAAAGAATGGATCCTAGCTGCCGAAGATTTGTTAATGAATTATTCGATGGTCCACCTGGATTTGGGGGGCATGATGACTCAACACCCCAATCTCACTCTCAGTCTCAGTTCAACGATGAATTTTCCCGTCTCAAGGACATACCAATTCCCGACAATATTGAAGAAGATGCATTAAATCAACGAATCAATTTAGACGACGTTAAAGAAGATACGGATATTCAAATCTTAGAAAATAATCTCAATATTCTCGACGCAAGAGGGAAACGAAAAGATGGAAAGGGTAAGAAGCAAACTGCAAAGTGTTGGGATCATTTTAAATTGTTCTCAATGGGAAAAACAATTGACGGAACTCAAGAGTTCAAAGCTTTGTGCAAATATTTTGCATAACAATTGGCATGGTAAAAGGGCATTGGTTCTACACACCTCAATCGTCACTTTCGTAAGTGTCAGACCAAGCACGGGTTCGCTGAATCAAATCAAAGTTAACTACAATTTGGTTCATCCGCTAGTGTTTCTGCAGCTGGATCACTTTCAAATTGGATGTATTCCAAAGAAGAGAATCGAACTAGCATGGTTCAATTCGTTACGGGGACGCCACTAAGCATAGTGGACAACGAACACTTTGTTACCTACATCAAAAGCTATCTTCAATCTAGGTACGTTGGTATTAGTCGAAACACTATGCGTTCTGATACAATAAAATATTTTCTAAGAACTAGGAAGTAATTAATAGTTAATTTAAATAAATATGGTGGTGTTATTTCTTTTATTTTTAATTTTTGGGAAGGTATTAACAAAAGATGTTATATTGTTGCAACTGTATACTACATTGATCCACTTTGAGTTATGCATAAAAAAATTATCGTTTTTAAAATTATAGAATTTCCTCATGATGCTGTCAACATATTTAATGTCATACTGCAAATTGTTAGAGAATATGGTTTCGAAAGTAAAATTCGATCATTTACTTTCGATAATACTGGTGTAAATAAGCCTGTAGTAGATAAGTTATGTAGAATTCTTAATCCAGAATTTGTGATTTTTAATCCATGTTAGATGTGTTTGTCATATTTTGAATTTAATTGTTCAAGATGGAATGAAACCTAATAAAGATCAAATGGATAAAATCAGAGATGCATTAGTGCACATAACTATATCACAGAGTAGAAAACAATACTTTGAAAAGATGTGTTCACAATACGGTTTAGATCCTAAGAAATTTATCACCGACTAGGCCATATGTGGAACTCTACATATTTGTTACTTAAATCATGTGAATGTTATGAACACATAATAACTGAGTATTATAAGAGTAGAACACTTAGGAATGAAAATGATCCTCTATTAATAGAATCCGATTGAGAAGCTGCTTTTAAATTCAAAAAAATTTTGACAAGTTTTTATGATTCAACCAACATATTATCTGAGGTATATTACCCAAGTAGTTCAAGAGTTCTTAAACGTTTTTATGTTATTGCAAGAACTTTTTATAGATATAGAACTGGCTCATTTTTTGTTGATAATAATTACCGTGGAAATGAAATTTAGAAAATATTGGGAAGATTAACCTATGTTACTTTCCTTAGCATGCGTAATGGACTCGCGTTACAATTTAAAGGGTATGAAACTTCTTGTTTCAAAAATAAATAGCTCGTTGATTTTGGAAACCCCTATTACTTATAATAATTTAGAAAGCACGTTAGTAAATATGTATACCATATATGCTTCACGGTTAGAAACTAATGTTAGTCATACACAATCTGCACCATCACGTACCACTACATTTAGAGATGACAAAGTAGAATTATACAATCTAATGGAAGAAATTAGTCAAACACAAGGAATTTCTTCTTACAGTATGTCTCCTAGTTGTAACGAATCAGGTCCACTTGTAATACCTGAAGAACTGAAAATGTATTTTCAACAAGATTTACTTAGAAATGTGGAGCGTGCTAATTCTTTAGAATTTTATTTGCTTGAATATTGGCGAACGTACAAATGAAAATATCCGATTGTTTCCGCCATAGGGAAAGATCTACTAACACTTCCAGTTAGCACGGTAGCTTCGAAGTCTGTTTCTAGTGCAGGTAAAAGGGTTTTGGTAGAAGTTAGGAGCCGACTCAAAGAAGATATTTTGGAAGCTTTAATGTGTGTCAAAGATTGGCAAGACGCTCATTTTCGCATACAAAATAAGTACGTCGAAATTACATGCAGTCAGATAAATGATATTTAACTCTAAAATTATAATTTCTTTATATAAAATAAAATTTTGATTTAAAAACAAAAATTGTACACGTAACAAGTTGTTCATGTATAATTTTAACTCTGCCTGCTAGAAAATTCAATTATTCAATTTAGTAGCCAGTCTCAAGCCCAGGAAAAAGGAGGAGGGTTTTAATTTTTAAACTTTTAAATTTTAATTTATTTACTCAATTTTAGTTTTTGTCTTTTCAAATTATAATTGGAGATTTGAACAAGTTTTTACGTTACAATTCATCATTTCGACTTTCATTCACTAAAAATCTAACGTTACTTATTAATTTATTTATTACATAATTAATTATAAACTTATATATAATATATCATTATAGTTAAGTCATAAGAGGAGGAATTTTATTTTTTTGAAAGAGTCGGCGAGCCAAAGCTTGGCTAGTCCCACGAGCTGCGAACTCGTAGGCCAACCAAGCTTAGCACAGGTCAAATGGGCCAGTCTGGGCTTGGCTAGTTTGACATGAGCTCGTGGCTCGGTTCGTTATTTTGACGAGCTAGCACACCGAGCCAAGGACCGAGCCGGCTCGGCTAGATTCTGCCCATTGCCACTGTTGCGACCATGCTTAGAATGGGCCCAATAAGTCACTGGTAGGGGCCCATGTGAGATCCAATGGACGTCAGTTATGAATAGAGCTTAGGGTGTTACATGTTACCTAATCGTCGAGGTGAAATATTGTCTAAAACCTCCTTGGAGGAACTGGTTTTGCTGATGCGGTATGTTCCGATGTAGCGCCTCAGATCAGTAACAGGACTAGAGGAAGTGTCAGAGAGACGTGACAACCCCCACAGACTGTGGCTTGATAAGATAGGATCTTTATGGATGATACGATGGGCGCCCCTCCCCTACCGTAAGTAGCAATGATTATATTTAAGCAATTGGATAACCTCTCCCATGGCTAGGGGGAAGACACGTGTAAATCCAGACACGTATCACCATTTAAGACAATAATTCATTCTATAAATAGAATACACTTGTCTCCAAAGAAAAGGTTAGAAACTCAATATAAAAAATCTCACTCCCTTTTCTCTCTTTTACACTTATATTTCCCGCACCCAATATATATTTACTTGAAATGAGTATTGATTTAGGTATCGGAGTGCAAACGAGAGCCATCTCGGCCCCCTTTGCAAGTTGATTGTTTGTCCTAGTGCGCAGGGGATCCATGTGTTCAAGAGGGAGGAGTTGGGACGTGTTGACCCAAGGTCCTACCAGATTTTGTGGTCAACATGGTGCCATCTGTGGGAAACCACACATCTAACAACGAAATCGTGTGGTAAAAAGTCACCAGAAACCTTGAAAAAGGCTAAAAGCTTTGAAATATAAGTTTACAAACCTTGAAAAAGGCTTAAAGCTTTGAAATATAAGTTCATCTATCCTTGAAGAAAGGACAGTGCAAAAATCACTATAGCCATGAATGAGAGTGATGATGATGTTAACCCTCAGAGGAGTAGGGAAGGACAACACGGTGGTAAGAATGCCCCCCAGGGACCTCATGAGGACGCTGATGAGGGGGTTCTCCAACCTAACCCTCCGTGCTAGCACCGGAATCGTCGCATGCTGCGAGATATGACATGCAAGGCTGCCCGGATGTTGGAAATGCAGAAACAACAAATAGAACAAACCGCTGCGATGAACGCCTACATGGCTAGAGGGTATGCTGTAAACGAACCAATGATTCCCCCAAAGTACTCGCAGCCACATTACTCACCATCTGACGCGGCCACTGCATCTTATTATTACCAAGAACCGCAGGGGTATGCTGAGGTGATCTCTGTTCCTTACGGCGAAGAAGACCCGGTACATGCAGCAACGGGAGAACAAGGTCAGCCACCTAACTATCATGGAGAGACCTCACCCTCAAAGTTGGGCAGCGTTTTTAGCCGGATAGGGGGACTATTCAGGGGCAAGCGAGGAGACCGACCTGAACAAGCTCGGCATTAGACGGAAGTGCCTAGAAATAGGCGGGAATGAAGGGCTGAAGAAGTCCTTTTGCAGAGCCGCATGCCTAAAGACATGTATGAAGCAAGAGCGGCAGAATTGCGCCCCACCCATGAGCCTAGAAATAGGCGGGAGAGAAGAGCAGAAGAGGATCTCTCCCGAACCCAAGGGGACCCGTGGCCATGTTTTATCACCACGGAGGCGGAGTCATATTCACCCACCCCATGACCGATATCATCGTGTTGTGGATTCCGACCACTACTAGAACAGTGAATTACCGTCTTACGAGTTGGATGACTACGAGTAGAAATGGGCCACTAAGCAAAAACTCATGGGCTAAAGCCCTTGAGCCGACTGATTTTATGGCCAAATTTCATCATTTGGGGCTTCAAAAAGGCAAGTCAATTATGCAGACGAAAATTAGGGTTTTTGCGTATTTTTAGGTTAAATTTTGTTTTTAATTATTTGTTTGCCTATTTTAGAATTTTAGTCTAATTAGAATTCTATTTTGAGTCAATTAGCGGCTAGGTTATTTTACTTATTTATATTCCTTTCCATTCATTGTAATTCAGACTTGAGACTTTGATTATTGAATAAAAGAGATTGAATGTTTTTCAATTGTTTAATGTGTGGATTCACATTACAAACTCGAACTTATCAAGATTGATTATCCTGTGGCGTTCATCCAGAACTTATCAAATATTCGCGAGAATATTTGTGGCGTTCAAAATCAGAAACTTATCAAGGAGATTGGGCAAATCCTTGTGGCGTTTCGAAAGTCTTGGTTCTTTATTCCACATCGTCGAGCCATCGCGTCGTGAATATCGGGTCAAGATTCCACCGTCCATCCACAACCTGGGTTCGGAACTTCCGGCGTTTCTTCCGCGCTTCGAACCTCATCATCTGATATCAGAGCTGGACTCTGAATTCAGGTTTTTTTATCCAGTTTGATTTTTATGTTTATCATCGAGTCCCATAAAAATCATTCATATCTTGTTGAGTGTTTTGTTTTCAGTTTTTTGTGTTCTTCTTGTTATTGAGTTTGTTCAGTCTTTAATCCAGAAAATCGTTCCAAAAAAACTTCAAAGGTGTTTGTTTTGCTTAATTCTTATCCGAATTAAGTTCCGTTTGTTTTGTCGTGTTCGTTGTCGAATTTTCGGATTTATAAAAAAAATAATAATAATTTATTTTATTTTATTTTTTCCGAAAATTCATCCAAAATTAAAAAAAAAAAAAGAGTCCATTCAAGAACCACTTTCTTGAATTTCTTGATCCTTTGTTTTCATTATTCTTTTCTGTGTCCTTCCCCATAAATTTCACAATGTCCAATTCTCATGAAAACGCCAAAGATCGTATGTGGAGATTTTTGAATGATGCTTTGATGATGTTGGATAAACTAGATGAAAGGGAGGGGAAATTGAAAAAAAGGCGATCTCAAGTAAACTGTAGTGATGAGAGTCATTATACGCGTGATCCTAAACCTAGGGATGAAATCGGGGTTAAGAGAGGAGTCGAGATTGATCCTAAGGCAATTTTGAAAATTCAAAAAGAAATTTATGAAGAAAGATTGAGGTGTGAACGGGAGGCAGAAAGAAAATATTTGGCCAAATTGCAAAAGAAGGAGGAGAAACGAAAGGCGGTGATTAAATGGATAGAGGAGAGTGAAATACATGTTATAGTTGAGCCTCGGGATATGAATGTTGAAAAGAAGGAGGGAGGCTTGAAACATGAATAAGAAGTAGTTGAAGAGACCCCGAATTTTGTGGTAGGTGATGAAAAGGTGGAGTTAGGTGATCAAACTCCAAAATTTGATGAGGAATTAGAAGTTGGGGTAGAAGTTCAAAATTTGGGTTTTGAATTGGTAGATCCACATTTGGATAGTGATGAGGTTGTGTGCAAACATGGTGATACAAATGTGGAGGTAGGAGATGTGGTTGAGTTTGAAGATAAAAAAAATTGAACAAGAAATTGCAAAAGAGAAAAGAGGCGAAGAGAAGAGCCTCGTGGTTCAAGAAGTGGAGTTGGTGGTGGTTTATCATGAATACAAGGATCCATACCTTGTTCCTCATGAAGCTAACATGTCCCTCCCCATTTTGTTTAAATCTTTTTTGCAGGTTAATTATGATTGGAAGCTTTAACCACACTACGTATGGAAAAGGGAGTTCAAGCTCCATCTCTTCCATGTTTTCCAATCAAATGAGCATAATTTATTGAACTCATGGCATGGAAGCAATAATTTTCCGTTTGATTCAGGAGGTGAAGTGAAACAACAGGAACAAAGCTATGATTCGGGACGAATCATCCTAAAGAAGGAGGGTATGATGTGTTCCGGACCCTCGACAATCGGAGTCATAGCAGGCTTGACGGAAAAAGTTAAATATTCAAGCCAAATAAAAGTACAATCCAGTCAACCATGTCGGAATTAGATGTATAATATGTGTTTTTCGAGTAGAAATGGGTCACTAAGCAAAACTCATGGGCTAAAGCCCTTGAGCCGACTGATTTTATGGCCAAATTTCATCATTTGGGGCTTCAAAACAGCAAGTCAATTATGCAGACGAAAATTAGGGTTTTTGCGTATTTTTAGGTTAAATTTTGTTTTTAATTATTTGTTTGCCTATTTTAGAATTTTAGTCTAATTAGAATTCTATTTTGAGTCAATTAGCGGTTAGGTTATTTTACTTATTTATATTCCTTTCCATTCATTGTAATTCAGACTTGAGACTTTGATTATTGAATAAAAGAGATTGAATGTTTTTCAATTGTTTAATTTGTGGATTCACATTACAAACCCGAACTTATCAAGATTGATTATCTTGTGGCGTTCATCCAGAACTTATCAAATATTCGCGAGAATATTTGTGGCGTTCAAAACCAGAAACTTATCAAGGAGATTGGGCAAATCCTTGTGGCATTTCGAAAGTCTTGGTTCTTTATTCCACATCATCGAGCCATCGCGTCGTGAATATCGGGTCAAGATTCCACCGTCCATCCACAACCTGGGTTCGAAACTTTCCGGCGTTTCTTCCGCGCTTCGAATCTCATCACTAGATGATGCAGCTGGGGTACATTTTTCACATAACGATGCATTAGTAATCCGAGTGGTGGTAGCCTGGAATGGTCTATCCCGGATGCTGGTGGATGACTGTGCCTAGGTGAATGTGATTTACGGGGTAACTTTTGATAAAATAGGAATTAGTACCCCGCTCATTCCAGTCTCGATCCCATATATGGCTTCACCGAGAATAGCATCACTCCCAGAGGATCCATAATCCTTTTGACCGAAGTAGGACAGGCTCCGACTCTTTCTAGGATGCCAATGGAGTTCTTAATTGTGGATAAAATCTTCTCATATCATGGCTCAATTGGGAGGCCGGGCCTAATTGACCTAGGGGCTGTAACTCACAAGACATACATCTGCATGAAATTCCCAATGGAATGTGGCATAGCGACTGTTAGGGGAAGTCAAACAGAATTGCGGTCTTGTTACACAAACGCTATCTGAAAGTTCCAAGATCGAACCGTCAATATGATTAGCAATGTGGCAATGGCCGAGGCGGTTCCAGACCCTGAAAAATTAGGTAAAGGGCTCCCCTAAGGTGAAGACATCACAATGGCACAAGAAGAAGATCTGGCGGATCTAGATCCTAGGATGGTAGGGTATAGTTGTTACTCTACCCCAGCTGAAAAGATGGAATGATTTTGTGTCGATCCGAACGACCCAATGAAGGAGTTACAGATTGGGCAGGACTTATCGGTCGAATACAAAGGACAGTTAAAAAGTTTTTTGCTCCAAAACTTTGATGTGTTCACATGGAAACACGATAACATGATTGAAATTGATCCTAAGGTAGCCTGTCACAGGCTCCAACTTGACCCGAGGCTTCCTGGGCATAGACAAAAGAGGAGGCCAATGAGTCCGGAGAAATATGAGGTCTTGAAAGAGGAGGTGATGAAGCTATTGAAAAATGGTTTCATCAGATAATCCTGTTATCTGAAATGGGTGTCGAACCCTGTTTTGGTCCCCAAGCAAAGTGGAAAGCTACGGATATGCATAGATTTTTCAAATCTAAACCAAGCATGCCCAAAAGATAGTTTTCCACTACCTCGGATTAATCAATTGGTTGACTCCACGACGGTGCATGAGATGCTAAACTTCATGGATGCGTACTCCGGATACAATCAAATCCCCATGCATGAATCAGACGAGGAGCACACATCATTTATTACAGATAGGGTACTCTATTGTTATAGGGCCATGCCATTCGGGCTGAAGAATGCAGGGGCTACCTACCAAAGGTTAGTGAATAAAATGTTCTCAAAGCAATTCGGAAATACCATGGAAGTGTATGTGGATGACATGCTAGTCAAAAGTATGATCGCCCCAGAACATATTCACCATCTATCTGAGACTTTCGATATATTAAGAAATTACAAGATGAAGCTTAATCCTGTAAAGTGTGTCTTTGGGGTGGCATCTGAAAAGTTTCTTGGTTTCATGGTGAACAGGAGGGGGATTGAAGCCAATACAAATAAGATCAAAGCTTTGCTTGGCATGTGTTCGCCTCGAAACCCTAAAGAAGTGCAAAGCTTAACCGGAATGGTCGCCGCCTTAAGTCAATTCGTCTCCAAATCTATTGGCAAGTGCTTACCAATTTTTAAGATCTTAAAAGGAGGAAAACGGTTCCAGTGTACACAGGAGTGTGAGCGAGCTTTTTCTGAACTGAAAGCATTCTTGGGGTGGGCTCCCCTATTGTCCAAATCGAAGGTCGGCAAACTGCTCTTCCTTTATTTGCGCTTTTCCAAGGAGGTTGTTAGCTCTGTGTTGATTAGGGAAGAGAATGGGAGTCAACTTCCGGTATATTATGTGAGCAAAGTCATGCTGGATGCCAAAATACACTACCCAAACATGGAAAAAATCGCTTTAGCATTAAGCACCGCGGCTCACAAACTCCGCCCCTACTTTCAGTTGCACTCAATCCAAGTACTCACAAATTTTCCTATGAGACAATTCTTATAGAAACCGGATGTGTTCAGAAGGTTGATAAATTGGGCAATAGAAATCAGTTAGTACGACCTCCATTATGTGCCTCGGACAGTTTTAAAGGGCCAAGCGTTAGCAGATTTCACAGTTGAGTTCACGCATCCACCCGAGGTCGATATGATCGAGAACACGGGTTACAACCTTGAATGGAGGTTGTTCGTTGATGGATCCTCTGCTGAAGGAAGATCTGGGGCAAGAGTAATATTGATAAGCCTGGAGGGGCATAAGTTACACAGCACGGTTCGCTTTAGCTTTAAAGCTTCGAACAATGTAGCAGAATACAAAGCACTCCTGGCTGGACTAAGGCTTACAATGGCTCTGAAAATTAAATCATTAGCGGTGAACAGTGACTCGTAACTTGTTGTAAGTCAAGTTAACGGGCAATTTTCCTCCAAAGAGCCGGCTATGATTACATACTTGAGGAAAGTGAAAGATTTAGCGGCCCATTTCGAAAAGATCGAATTGCTTCATATTTCCAGAACTAAGAATTCTAACGCGGATGTCTTCTCTAAGCTGGCAAGCAGCAAGGACACCGTACTCCTCAATATGGTACCAATTGAACATCTGACGTTCTCCTCCATCGAACTGGGGGCAGAGGTTTTGGTGATAGGGGAAGAGGGTTCTTGGATGACTCCCATTTTGGCCTACTTTAAATATCAAACTTTACCAGAAGAGATAGAAGAAGCTCAAAAATTACAAAGGTATGCCGCTAATTTTGTCCTTCTGGATGGTTTACTTTATAAGCAGAGCTACACCTCTCCTTTGCTGTAATCTGTTGGACTGGAGGATGGACAGTATCTAATGAGGGAAATTCATGAGGGCATTTGTGGCAACCATGCTGGAGTGTTTTTGTTGGCTCGAAAAGCCTTGAAACAAGGGTATTTTTGGCCAACTATGTGGAAGGATTCTCATAGCTTCGTTCGAAGATGCGATAAATGTAAGAGGCATGCTACCATACTGCACCGGCCTCATCACGAGTTGACAGTGGTAACCATCCCTTGGCCCTTTGCGAAATGGGGAATAGATATTATCGGTCCTATGCCCCGAGGCACTGGTAACAATTGTTTCGCAATAGTTGCGATAGACTACTTCACCAAATGGGTTGAGGCGGAACCTCAGATGAGGATCACTGAAACCAATACATCCAAGTTCATCTGGAAGAACATTATATGTAAGTTCGGGGTTCCGCACTCTTTTGTGAGTGACAATGCAAAGCAATTCAAAAATTGAAGGATTGACGAGTTGTGCGATGATTTGGGAATTTGCAAGTTATTTTCATCTCCACACCACCCACAGGAAAATGGGCAGGTTGAGGTTGTGAATAAAACCATAAAAAACACTCTG
This sequence comes from Ligustrum vulgare, assembly GCA_963555705.1. Taxonomy (NCBI): domain Eukaryota; kingdom Viridiplantae; phylum Streptophyta; class Magnoliopsida; order Lamiales; family Oleaceae; genus Ligustrum; species Ligustrum vulgare. Next base: position 84,440,103 of record OY743168.1, read on the forward strand.
AAAAGGAAGCTGAAATCAAAGAAGGGTGCGTGGGCAGATGAACTCACACAAGTCTTATGGGCTCTTCGGACTATCCCTCACACTGCAACCGGGGAAACCCCCTTCTCCATGGCGTATGGATCCGAGGCAATATGCCCAGTGGAAATTGGAGTGCCTTCCCTTCGTCAAATTCATTATGATGAGGTGATAAATGAAGAAGCTCAAAAGGCAAACTTGGATTTCCTCCTAGAAAAAAGGAGAGACTCACAGGTCGTGTTGGCTAGTTACAAAGAAAAGATGGCCCGCTACTACAACAACAAAGTAAAGAAATAGTTCTTCAGGATTGGGGACTTAGTTCTCAAAAAGGTCCTCCCTTTGACCTAGGAACCAGGAGTAGAGACTTTGAGTCCTAATTGGGAAGGGCCATACAGAGTTGTCACCGAGGTAGTACCTGGGACTTACCAAATAGAAGACCTATCTGGGTTACATCTGCCCAATCCTTGGAATACGGATCACCTTCGTCGCTATTTTCAATAAAGGGAATTCCTCTTAGTATGTAATAACCTCGATAAACTACATGGTGATTATGAAACAATGCATTAAGGCCATTATCCCTGTCTTTTCTAAAGTTCCCCTCTTCTTATGCCAATTAAAAAACCACTAAAATTATTGAATCAACTGGGGAATCACCTCGGTTAATGTCTTAGTATAATTATTTTGAATGAGGCAAACCACTCACATAGTGATTTTCACAATCAGGCATGTTGGTTAAGAGATATACGCTAAGGAGTATTGTGACTAAATTCAAACACGTGTCAGTCAGACCTAACCAGCTAACATGAATGTCTTAAAACTGCCTAGGTCTGAGGGAATGTCAAATAAGGCGAGGCATGCGATGGTGAGCCATGCAAAGGCACGTAAATAATGAACGCAAACGATAAAAATGCTTAAAAGTGGATTCGAAGTGAAAGCAAAAATTTGTCTTCTCATATAAAGCAAAGTCGTTGCAAAAAAGAAAAAAATAAACAAAATCGTTACAAAAGAATGGCCAAGGAATTAAATGACAAGAGGAGGATCTCCGACGGAGACCTCGCCCGGTTTGCTCTCCTCAGTATCCTGGGGCTCCGGGTACAGGGCTTCTATGTTGGACAGGTCAAGGGCAGGGAAAGATTCATTTACATCCACCAAGGCCATTCTGGCGCCGATGTTTTCAAAAACTCTTTGCATGACCTCATATTCCGGAGTCTCTGCAAAGGTGTCTTTGAAACGCTGGACTGCCTCGAATACCCTAGTTCCCACAACCTCTTCCAATTTAGCCGAGATAGTCCGCTCCAGGGCCTCCTTAACCCTAGACTTAATATGCTGTTCCAACGAAGCATAATCCTCCTCTGCCCTCTTCTGAGCCACCACCTCTCCTTCTAGTTTAGCAGTAATTTCTACTACCTCATCAGCTAGCTTACCCTTTGCAGAGTTGGCCTCTGCTAGAGCTTCAGCAGTGATAGATTGTGCACGGTTGGAATCATCAAGCTTCTTGCATAAGGTCGCCATGTAAGCCTCGGAAGCATGAAGATCATGCCTTAACTTCTCGTTGTCCTCCTGAAGGCGCTTTGCAAGGGGCCTATCATCCGAGGAGGATTTACGGGCTATGGACAATTGATCCTTAAGATCATTGATCTCCTTCAGCATATTGTCAGCAAGACGGAGTGCGGTCTAGCATTCATGTCCTTGGCAGCAAGCAGTTTCTGGGTAGGAGGGGGGTTAGAGGGAAAGGCAGACCAGCCCTCGGTCCAGAATTGCTCCATAGCCAAAGCAGCCCTGGAAGGTGGAGAGTTGGGAGAGTCATACATGTTAGGATCAAAAGTGACATCCCCGAAAAGGACACTGGCCTTAATTTACTTAAGCTCTTCAGCCGCTGTAGGGGTCACGTCGTAACCTACTTCAGGAATTGACAAGAAGAGCTCATCCTCCGGTTCCTGCACTTCTGATGGTGGGGGAGCAAAACTGCTATCCTTACCCCTCCTCAGTCTTTTTAAGGGAGCATGCTTGTCCTCGGACACTAGCTCGAAAATGTCCTCGGAGGGGGAATCCTTGAGTAATTCCTTTTTTTACTCCTTCTCCCTTCTGACCCCACCTCGGTTAGATCTTTTTTTCCTTTTCCAATAGTACGGGCCTTCGTACGGTCAACCCCTTCCCTAAGGTTTGGCTGCTGTGGACCAATTGGTAGCAAAGTGGGAGGTGGCAAAAGTATCGGAAGAGGACCTTCAAGTCGAGTAGTGGATGCCTCGGATACCTCTTCAGCGGCCTCCACTTGAAGGTTAGAGAGCACTGCCTTCTGTTTTCTTTCCACTTAGCTCCCCTGGCGAAGGACAGGGGAATCTTCTTTGACATCAGCCCCTTTAAGGAAATCTTGGGGAAGTCTTTGGAGTCTAACAACAGAGGAAGGAAAATTAGCCCTGGAATGCAAAAGTAGAAGTAACAAAGAAGATGAAGGATTCAACTTACTCATAGTTCTCATAAGACCGTGTTTAACGAAAAGCTTGTTTTGCTGGATGATTTTTTGGAAAGAGCCTCGGAAGGCAAACAAACGTTTGCCGCTAATAAATCTGCATCAGAAAGAAGGCAGGAAAAAGTAGACCCTAGGAACAGAGCAAGAAAACACGTTAGAGGTAATGAGCAGAAAACGTGAAATGTAAAGTACGCACCCACATATGAAAAGGTGAAACAAAGTAAGACTCACGTGGAGAGGAAAGAGTTCGGGGAACGGTGATCTCTGGAATAGGGTCTACAAGTGAGCTTTGCCACTCCCCCGCAACCCAAAACCACTAGTTCCTTCAATTTTTTATACAGGTAGGATGTCCAGTGATGATGGGGGGTAAGAGCCCCTGGGAGATAAATAGTACCAGTCCTTCACATCAGACATCACGTCCTTATCCCTCTTGACGGATTTTTTCAGAGTATATAATGTGTGTATTATGTGCAAGGAGATCGGGTAGTCTGGGCTGACCTCTTGCCACACCAACCAAGTGCCAACTGCTTGTGTCCAGAAGTTCGGGGGTAGTTGATAAGGACATAAGTTGTAGCTCCTAAGTAGTGCCCTAAAGAAAGGATGCAGAGGAAGCCTCATCCCACACAACAAAGCATCATAGCAGATCGCTACATGGCCCTGCGGAGGATTGCAAGGTTGGAAAGAAGGTGTGGGGTGCACCAGTCGAACCCCTACCAGCATCCTGAACTTTGAAGGGGCACCTACCAAATCAATCCCCCGTCGGATCTCCGATGCTATTTCACTGCTTTCCCATGACTCCAGGTTCGGATCAGGGTCCACATGGTACCCCGACACTTTATTTACATGGTCAACCTAACGTTCAACTTAGGCGATTTCCTCCTCAGATAACCCTAACTCCTCTTTATGCTCCCTAAATGGGGCCTCTGTACCCAAGCCAAGATCTTGCGGACCAGATGAAGAGGCTTCCGTCCCTTCTCCCCTTAGGTCTCTATCGTGCTTACTTTGGAGTTCTCGCAGTGAAGCTTCCTTGTCAAAAGATAAGTGAGCCATGTAGGTTTGGTTGTCTTCTCCTTCAATGTCAGAATCATCCAAATAAATTACACTGTCGCATTTTCTATTCCTCCGCCTAATCTGCTCCCTAAAAAAGCAAGAACTAAAAATCGACAAGGACAAAGGGCAGAAACCTCTGATAGGAATCGTCATTGCCAATAACTCCTGTAAATCAATTCCCCCTACTCTTTCCATTTTTTCTCAAAAATCCAAACTTACCCAGAGAAGAACCAAAATGCAAAAAAAGGAATTTTCAAACAAGCACTCAAAAGTTGAGAAATCAAAAATTTTTGTGCACACAAGGGAAAGGGAATTTACCTAAAAAGAACAAAAGATTCGAAGTCCGCTTAAATGGGAGATATGCCAATTGAAGATTCTGGTTGACTGGGATGACTTGTAAGGTTGAAGCTCTCAAGGGCCACGAAAAGGCTCGTATGAAGAAAGTGAAGAAATAACTTTCACAGTGACAAATTCTTAGGAAAACTTCAGATACACAGGAAAGAGAAGGTCCTGGGGTGAAGAGAGCTTTGTAGGAAACCCAGTCGACTCAAGCCCTCGATTTTTGAACCGTGAGGTTGATTTGGACAATCCACATGCCTTGGTAGAAGGATAAGTTAAAGTGCCAACTGTTTGGGAATTTGAAAAGGGAGAAACCATTCAACTGATAATAAAGTGTACTCTACGCGTAGTAAAGCGCCCCTCCCCTCAGCATTTCTTGGAAACAAGCACTAATCATTTCTTTGTCATAAATCTGCTGCCTACTAAACACGCTGGCGTCTCCCAAACTTTTGTCTTAAATGGGGAATAAGCATAAAAGTCGCTACTCCCACGAGTTTGCCCACCGCAGAAAATCACGGAGTACCCCGTAGTTTGGGAGCATTGGGAAGTGGTCCCTACGCAACCAACCTCGAATTAGTTAGGAAGCGCGGAATTAATAAAAAATGGTAATGAAGGTAAAATTAATGATTTCATGGTAATCCACAATCAGGTGATTGTTTATTCAATGCGAAATTCCTGGAACAAAATCATAGCACTCGGTCTATGAAAAAATGGATTCGCCCATAAATGAACGCATCGGATTTGAGGGAGTAGTGTTGCGAACGTGCTTAGAATGGGCCCAATAAGTCACTGGTAGGGGTCTACGTGAGATCCAAAGGACATCAGCTATGAATAGAGCTTAGGGTGTTACAAGTTACCTAATCACCGAGGTGAAATATCGTCTGAAACCTCCTTGGCCGAACTGGTTTTGCTGAGGTGGTATGTTCTGATGTAGCACCTCAAATCAGTGATGGGACTAGAGGAAGTGTCAGAGAGACGTGAAATCCCCACAAACTGTGGCTTGATAAGATAGGGCCTTTATGGATGATACGATGGGCACCCCTCCCCTACCGCAAGTAGCAATGATTACATTTAAGCAATTGGATAACCTCTCCCACGGCTAGGGGGAAGACACGTGTAAAGCCCGACAAGTGTCACCATCTAAGACAATAATTCATTCTATAAATAGAATACACTCGTCTCCAAAGAAAAGGTTAGAAACTCAATATAAAAAATCTCACTCCCTTTTCTCTTTTTTACACAATTATATTTCCCACACCCAATTTATATTTACTTGAAATGAGTAATGACTTAGGCATCAGAGTGCAAACGGGAGCCACCTCGGCCCCCTTTGCAAGTTGATTGTTTGTTCTAGTGTGCAGGAGATCCACGTATTCAAGAGGGAGGAACTGAGACGTGTTAATCCAAAGTCCTACCAGATTTTATGGTCAACAGCCACCTCTAGAAATATACCCCTATGCTTTGTGTTATCCTTGAAGGTGTTCACGGATCCTTTAATGCTTTTCTATTTTTTTTTAATTGTCATAGAAATACTTAATTTGTATTTAGGAAAAGGTTTTTATGCATCTCTTGAAAGTGGACTTAAATAATTTTAGGAGCACAGATATTCAAAACCCATGAGTTGTATTTAAATGATTTGGTCAAAATATGAATAATTTGGTTAAAATGAATTCATAATTCTAACGTGCTTGTTTTTCAGAGTTTTAAATCCAAATTTTCATTGCTTCTTAGTTTAATCTTTAGTTTTATTTTTCAAACAAAAATCCTTAAATCAAAGCTTTTCCTAGTTTCGATTAAGGTTTTTAATCTGAAATATAATCTACACAATCCTTGTGGGAACGATATTCAGACTCATATCCACTTTATTACTTGTGCGATCTATACACTTGAGGTCAGCGAACAAGTGGACTTACACATAAGACAATCAAACATCTTTAAACTTTTTCTTTGTCGCATTTGTGACTCGGGTTATTAAGTTTGAGAGGTTTTCTGAACCTAGTGCCCTAAAGTAATCTCCCCAAAACTTGCTAAAAGGTCACATAGAAAGTAAATGAGAAAAGTATTGTACAAAGATAATAAAAGATAGGGACAATAACAAGAAAAAGTCGTCCATAAAATAAAACTGCATGGTATAAGTCTAGTTAACTGAAATTTTGATTATTAAGGGTGTAAATTTTGGGATTGCTTACAATTGATCTGTTGTGCATGTATGTTTCTAATTTTGACTATTTTGTGTGGAAAAATACAATGAAAAATGTTTAGAAACCACTATAGATGAAAATCAGGGAGGCGAGAGAAGAGTAGTAAGTTGTGATCATCCATGAGCGATGAAAGGAAAATTATTAGATTCTAATGGTTGACCACATGGGATTTGGGCTTAAATTCTGCATAATGAGCTACACAGTGTTGAGTGTACCTTTGCATGAGTAGATGTTTGACATTGGCTATTCAGACACACACTTGAAAATCTAACATGAGATAACTAGAATTATTTTACTTTGTTGTTCAAAACTCTATGCTAAGGTATGAATTGATTTGGATTATGGAGGCATATAGTAAACATGTTTACATTACAAAAATAATTGTTACTTTGCTATTTTGTTTCATTAGTTTAATTCTAAATTATTCGAAGACGAACAATGATTTTAGTTTGAGGTATTTGATAAGCGTGTAAAACACGCTTACTTATATATCTAAATTGGAACGATTTATCCTCATTCTTGAATAATTGATACATAATTTTGTATTATTTGCTTGCATTGTAGGAAAATTCCCAGAATCATAAAAATGAAGCAATACAGTGGAATAATGCACAATTGGAAGACATTTAGAGCTGAAATTAACAAAATTGGATGTTGATGATATCAACCGGGAAGTACAAGAGTAGCTAAGTAGATGAAATTAGAATTCAAGAGCTTAATTGAAGAAGAATCAAAGTTTGGAAGAAAATTGAAGTGTTTTGAAAGTTCAAGTTCTAAATTGTTGCAATTAGAAGATGAAGGACTCACGTGCAAATAAAGTTAGGGACCTGCTTAAACATATCATAAAATATGAAATTTCACTGGAAGATTTGAACTCCGTGGCCACGACCTTTTCACTTGTGGCCAGGCGATCATACGCCATTTTAACAGAACCCATTTTTGGTCTACTTGTTCGGCCCAATAGGAAAAAGGCCCATGAGCATTTTCAAGTTGTGTTTTGCTTAGGTTTGGTGGAAAACCTATATAGGTGACTTTTCATGCACGAGATGAGGATTAACATTGTAGCTTAGTTATTGCTTTTAATTACATTGTTCAAGTTTTATATGTATTGATTGTATGTGATGGTTTTATTTTGTGATTAATGCATGAATTAACTGACCACTAATTTATTGATTTAATGGGTTATTGCTATAATCCAAGAGGTGGGCTAACGATCTAGATCTATTAATAAAACCCAGTAATTGAACTTTTAATCCAATCTAACCCAATTCCAACCTTAGTCCAACCCAAATCAGAATCATTATTTCTCTGTTTGGTAATTTTTTTATTTATAAATAAAAAATGTGATATTTTCGAAGTAAAATATGTGATTAAAAAAAGGGTTTTGAAAAAATGTGTGGATAAAAAATAGTTTGGAAAAATGTAAGACCCCTTCCTCTTTGTTGTTTTCAGGTTATTTTCAGTTTTCGATTTTCAAAAATATCAAAAACATGTTTACTTTACCTATTTTCAAAAATGCATTTCGAAAAATGGAAAAAAAAAAAAAATACAAAGGAAATTGAAAACGTTGAAATATTGTTTTGGTTGTTTTCAATGGAATCAAGCAATTACTTCAAAAACACGGAAAATGACCTATTTTGCAAACAATAGTCTAGCTCGATTGGTAATGCAACACACTCCCCACAAGGTTAGGCAATCAAATCCAGGGTTTTTTCTTGAGTTTTCCTTTTTTTTATGTATCACTATAAACCTGAATGAAATGCAAGAAAATTTTCATTCAATTCTTTAAGAGTTGAAATTCGAACCCAAATGACATCATGAAATATCAAACCCTCAACCATTATGACAACTCCTGAAGTGTTAGTGATATTTTGGCCATTGAGCAAATTATATATATACTAATAGGAAAACATGTACGAGACGTTTTTTATTTGTGTGAATTCGCATGGAATTGAAAGTTGAGTAATTGTTATATGGACATAAAAAAAAATTGTTAAGATTTATAAATATTTTATGAAAGTTAAATTAAATATTTATAGAATAGTGGAGTATTTATTAGAACTGCTTTGATTTGGTTTAATTGTATGTGAATGGGAAGTAAAATATTACCTAAAGATTGGTAACATGAAGTAACATAAAAACAATTGTGGCAGCTAGGTAGCCTGTTAATTATTCTTAATTAACGTCAAGAAAAACTGAAAGAATTGATACAAGTAGAAAAAAATTGACAACATGGCTTCATGATTTATCCTGTGAAATGAAAGCTAATGTAATACTTATATGGATGATGCTATTATGGGTGACTGAATACATGTTGATGAATTTAACTATATTGTTTCATCCAGAAGACTGAAAATTGCAAAGTTCAAAAGTGAAGAACGAACTAAAACCCATGTTGTAAACCAATCACTCTTCAAAGCTCATGTGAAAACAAACAAAACATTAACATAAAGAAATTACAATATGAAAATGTTCAACTAAAACCACAAAAAATTGAAAAAATAAACTGAAGTTTCCTATAACCACAATTTACCTATTGTTCATACTGTTGTTGTTCGAATGCTTGATAACAATTCTAAGGATTTATTTGCATCAATTTCCCCAGTGTCTAGGCATTGTTCAAGAGGAAGGTTTTGACCACTGAATTTTAATTGTTTTGCTATCTATGATATTAAAACTTCCCCTTAATTTTCCTTAATAATTGGGCTCTTTAAACCTGATATTTTCTCCAAAATTCAGTTGTTAAACAATTTGGAAAACCACCTGGTATAGACCTTCAATCATCATCAATTTCCCACTATATAAAAAATTATTACATCTTAGAAAATTGGAAACATCCAAAACTGTAGTTCTTGATCAATATAAGTACATGAGATCTCAAACTTCTACTAATCACGTCATGCATTTGAATTAAAGTTACAAATTAACAAAAAAAATCATTTTATCCAACCAAAAGAAAAAACTCTAAAAACCACTGATAAAATGCATATGAGTTTAATTTTATTTACACACACATATGTTATATTAGATATAGATTCTATGAAATAAATTTAAGTAATAACATCAAAAGAAAGTTTAAGAAGCAGATAGATTCTCATTTAACAAAAGCTATATTTACAATAGAGGTGATTCCAATATATTTCTTGCATTGTAGCAAGAAATTTAACAAAATCACACAAGTTTTTTCAAGTTAAAATATTTGTGAAGGTATTCCCTAAAGCACATTACCAATGACAGTTCAACTGAACTCATATATCTAGAGTTTTCATAATACAAAATATGAGAGTTTGAAGATTGATCAAAATATGCATCGATTAGAAGAAATTCTAATCAAGCTTATCGTTCAGCTTCTTCTTTGTTGGAGACAAAGTGCCATCAGCTGGGAATAAAATGCGCTTGGCTGGAGGTGGTGAAACATAATGACCAACTGCAGTGCGGGAATTGTTTGATTCAGAGACCATAGGAAGTTGTTCCTCATGGATTGTGCTGTGAGGTTGCTTGAACTTTTTTGGGGCATACTCCTCAAGAGAAATAACCTCAAATTTATGAGTAGAGGTCTGTGAAAATGTAGCTTGTGCTTTCCCACGATCATTTGGGCTTTGAGTCATTGGAATTGCTTTGATGTAGAAAATGTATTGGTCATCTATGTCGAGTCTTATGTTTCCCTCATCACTAAGCCTCTGCGGAAAATTTTTTATGTTTTGAATGTCAGTTACAATAGTGAAACAGAAATGTTACTGTATATATGGAAGTAAATGGAGGTACTAACCCCTTTAGAAATTCCCATAAGTTTAAAGGCTGAGCACTGCAAATAATCTTCTGCAATTTTTCCCATCAGTGAGGCTACTAACTTCCTAGTTTCATCTTCTATATGGATGTCAGCTCTTGCCCTATATAATAAAGGTAATGTTATTGGATTGTCATTTAGTATTAAATTTAAATGAATGATATGTATATTTTATATTTTTGAAAGCTGCCTAATCTGTTTTGATTTTACAGGTTGATAGTTGTATCAACAATGTTTTAGTTTTTAATTAGTTTATATAAAGGAACAATATAGAGCAACTTACATTACAATATAATGTTAGTAAGCAGTACAATATTGAATAATGTGAAAATTGAAGCGTATTTTAGTTAAAGTTAAATATAGTATCATTTCAAAGAGATAATTAGCAAGAGATTGAATTATGTGAAAATTAAAGATTATTCTAATTGTGAAGTTAAATATAGTATTATTTGAACGAGAAATGCATTAGTAATCTGTGTGTATAAAATTTAAAATGTAAACTAAAACTAAATGAACATAAAATTCTAATTTTAAGCTAAATAATCTAGAGAGTTCTTAAGATGCAAAAAAATGTTCAATCAGCCACTAATAATATGTGGAATGACCTACTAAGAAATTGTTACATTTATTTATGTATAACTAATATGGTAAAAATTATCATTTATTTATGTTTAAGTACATAAAGGGTTGTTTGTTGAAACTAACCTAGGTAGCGCCGTAACATTTCGTGTATTGCAGTAGCGACAATCATAACTCTCCCCCGCTATCGATGCACATGATGATCTATAACATAGAGAACAACCCATATACTAGAATGGAGCACTGGTCATCTTTATCTTTGCGGTATCTTTAATCCAGAAATGGCTTTGTTGAAGCTGTATATATTAATGAAATAGAACTGTTATATATTTTAAATATATATATATATATATATATATATATATATATATATATATATATATATATATATATATAATTGTATAATTATCAAGAATTTTTTTTTGAGAAGAATATTAGATTTTATGTATACCTTTTTTGCTAAGTGAAGCACATCTTGAACTGATGTGAAGTGCGTGTCTTCCAAAGGTGATATCTTTTTGGGTGTAAAATATGGCTTGAACGAAGTCAGTTCCACTATTCTCTCAGAGTTGTCACATATCCTGTAATTTGAATAATGGCCACTGTTAGAAAATTGCTATATGTTATAGATTTGTGTAAAATATGTGAAGATTTTTATATAAGTTACCATTTTTGATACTCTATTACTTCATCGAATGGAAAATTCACATAGAAAAAAGAATCAGACGTTGTAGACAAAGAGAGACCTAATAGGAACAATTTAGTTAGTATTGTCAAGTATAAAATATTTGTTAAAGGTAAAAGTTTAAATGTTTGAGCAGTGTATCTAGATTGAAAGAATTTACCATTGAATGACGTGACCAGAAGCGGTGTTGCAACGACAACGGGTGTTTTTGGCAATAACTGAACTATTTCTTGTGCTTCATTATCAATGAAGGAAGACCGCATTGTTAAAGTAATTGTATTGAATCTGTAAAATGTAAGGAATTGTTGTTTAATTTGATCGAGACAGATTACACACACACACACACACACACACACACAAGTTTCAGTATCAGTATTATAAGTGAAGTGTAGCGACCAAGAATTTTCCATGACTTATTAAAATGAATATTATTTAAAACGTGTCGCTACGACTTTACCTATTTATTTTAAACGCATTTTCGTCTAGCCATTTAAGTTAAAATTTAAATTATTTAAATTTATCGTAGTTAAATTTCAATTTCAATTTTTATAAAAGTATCTTATTTTCATTATTTATTTATTTATGTATTTTAATCCAAATTTAAATTATTTAAATCCAAAATATTTTATCTTCAATTTAAATTCATTCTCAGATTTTTATTTATTTTAAAATCCCCAATTCACATTCATTTTAATCCCAAAATTTCCTCCCCAACTTCCATTTTCATATTCAGCACATTTTTTTCCTTTCCCATGATCATTCTTCAATCCATCTTAATCAACTTCAATCCCATAATTACATTCACACAATTTTTCCTTTCCCATCATCTCACCCCACGTTTTTCTTCTTTTCCACCCATTTCATCATCATCAATCACCAATCAAGCTTTTGCCAAAATTTTGAATTCAACTCAATGTGTATCTTCCATTTTCAATCCTAAAATCCTTCCCCTTTAATCAGCCATTACCCCTTGTAACTCCCTTCAATCTCACCATCCTTCCATAATCTTGATCAGAAGCAAACCAATACATATACATTCCTATTCTCCCTTCCTCACAATATTCACAGCAACCAATCTGCAAGATCGAATTCCACGCACTCAGTGCCTCTAATCCTAATTAATGGGACTATGGGATATTGAGAGTGTCGCCTCGATTTAATTAATGAATCGAAGGAGACAAAAGAGAATTCAATAGAAAACAATGTCATCACCACCAGCCACCACTGCTCGAAACCACCAAGCCGCTGCCTCTCTCTCAAACCTCCAATCAAGACCCTGCAACCATCACAGTCGAACCGAACAACATCACCCACACTTCACGGTCCACCGGAATCACCACCACCTCAATCGACCACCATGACTCTTCCACGACCAGCAAAATCAAGTCTGCAGAACCTCCACCTTCATCCCCAATCACCACTGATCAACCACAATACGGCCAACCACCATCAACCATTGTTTCATCACTACCCAAACCACCTGTAATCCACACAATCACAGTCCAAGAACCACCACTCTGCCACCTCCAAAACACTGATTGCATCACCCACAATAACCCAAACCGGAATGAAGCCAATTGAACCATGACCAACCACCACAGTTTGCAATAACCAATGTAAACCACAATTTTCATCACAATGGCAGACTTTGAACCACCACATACGTCCACCAATGATAACCAAATTCAGATCAAATCATCAGGAATCGTCTCACCAAAACCGCAACCACCGGCCCTCAATTTTAAACCACAGCCACCACCTTCACAGCCACCCTCACGTCACTAAAATGCCACCAACTCCACAATTCCAAGCCATCTCCCGGCCACTGTCGAACCCCACACACACATCAAAACTGAACCTCCAATTATGAATCCATCAACCACACCCGAAGCAACACCCCTGCCAAACCCGTACCGCCGCCAACCACGTTGGAATCACCACCTCCATCCGCCACTGCCCACTTCTCAATCACCCTCAAATATACCCCAAATCAAAACACAAAACCACGAATAAGCTTAACCCATAACTTACCTCAACAATGGCCGGAGTTTCTTCGCCGGAAAACCCATGAATCCGATCCTTCAAGCCCGGACTCCTCATGTCAAAAACCGCACCCAGAACCACCCAAATTTGTCATCTCCCTCACTCGTCACCGCCACCGCGCAGCGGTGCACCATCTTCGGCCCCGCCGGCGATCGGATTTGGAAGGGGCGAACCCATCACCCCATAGTCTTCCGTCGCCCTCCCTCTCCTGCCTCTTCTCTGAAAAACGAAAGTGAAGAGAGAGAGAATGAATTGTTATAATTATTTTGATTTTATTAAAATTGCTTTTAAGCCCCTTAGTTTTAAATGCTTTAGTTCAGCCCCCTTATTTTAAATCCGTGATTTCAGCCCCCAAGTTTGAAAAGTTATTCAATTCAGTCCCTTTTGGTTTCAAATCATCAATTTCAGCCCTTAAGTTTTAAATGAGTTTTAATCAGCCCTTTCATTTTGAAAATCTATTATTTTAACCCTATAGTTTGATATTCGTTTTGAGTTTCAACTCAACTTTTGAAAATTATTCATTTTAGTCCCTCAACTTTCATGGTATTCACGTTAGATCCCAAGTTTTAAAATAATCATTTCAGTCCCTAAAGTCCAAAGTCATTTAAATCAGTTTTAAAGTATTAAATTGGACTTATTATTTTAAGTTATGCTGGACGAGGCGTTTGGACATTTAGAAGAACAATGTGAACTTTCTTGCTCAACTTTCAAACTCGTGATTTGAGGTAGACTCTAAATTTCAAATCTTTCTATTTTCAAAGGTGCGCATTAATAATTGTTTGGATTGTAAGTTTAGCATGTATGATTGTGTTCATGAGAATTACTTGCTTTCCAAGCATGAGACTATGTTATGAGAATTTACTTGCTTAAATGCATGAGAACTTGAACTTGTATGTTCATGAGAATTACTTGCTTAAATGCATGAGAACTTGAACTTTTATGTTCATGAGAATACTGGTGACCGTTAGGCACCTGAGAACTTGAATATCATGATTATGTGTTTTAATTTATAATGTTAAATGATTATTATGCGCGAGTCTACTGAGTATTTCTATGAAATACTCACGTTTTCCAAAAACAAATTTTGCAGATGACGGAGTCGGCGGCGAGGCGTGCGATGGTGGCAATTATTGAGATTTTAGAAATGTTTTATTTGAAAGTGAAACTTATTTATTCATGTTTTGTTCCAAGAATAATTTTTCAAATCATTTCAATATTTGAATTGTTTCATAAATGTCGTCAATTTAATTATTTATCGTTACTCTACTTTAAAACTTAAGATTTAACTTTTATGAATTGTTTTAATTAAATTGTTTAAAATTTAGTTTCCGCTTTAACTTTTAAACAATGGATGTGATGTTTTATAAATTCATTTATTCCGCAAAAATGTTGTTTCAAAGGTTTCAAATAATAAATATGATGTTTGAGATTTTTAATTATTTCCGCAATGAAATCAGATTTAAAGGACGAAGTGGCGTCCCGGGCTCCGCGGAATTTGGGGCGTTACATGAAGTTTGTATGTACTTACTCTCTGTTCATTATAACAATATCTTGTACAGTAACTTGATTCCCCATTTTAGTGTAAAATGGCCTATTTGGTTTCACATCAAGCACAATTGCAATAATACCTAAAGTGAGTAAGATAGAAATGTCAGTAGTTGTAGGTGTCCAAAGTTAACACTAGTATAATTTTATGATATAGATGGACTATATTTCTGTAAATGTGCATTCATCTAAAAATTGATGAAGTAACTCAGAAAAGTATTGGTGCATTTAAACTGTGTGAAAAGAGGAAAAAGAAATAAAAAAAATTGAAATGAAATTACAATTTGTTATAATGGAACTGTTAATGAGTGAAAGATAGAGAAAAATACCAATTGTTTGGTTTTGTTGTCCATGTAATTCCTTAAATTATCAAAAGGAGATATCTCTAATTCCTTGAAGATTATATCATGATGTATTTCATCAAGTTTCTCCACTTATGTTGTTCCAAATAGGGTCCATTGAAGTTCTCCATCAAATTTTTTATATTTATCTGGTGTTAACCTCACTAATGCATTAGAAATCAGATAAGTATTTTCAAGGATCAGAACACTTTCGAATGCAGGGATGTGATGATCTCATATCATCCCTTTGACAGTATTACCCTAAGAGAGGAGAAATAAATAAGTTTCTTATGTACTAAAACTTATTCATGAATACGGAACAATAGATAAGTAGTGAAAACTATTTTTTGATAAACGTTAAAATAGTTTAAAATATCAAAAGAAAGGTATAGGTAAAGAAGATAAAGACAGAAGAACCTATTATATAAGAAATTACATAAACATCAAAATTTGGAAAAAAAGAAGTAATAACAATATAAAAGTAATTCAGGACTTTATTTTTGCTTAGAAATGCAAAACGTTTTTAATGACCAGATAGTTTATTTGATATAATAGCATTACTGTGAATATAAAATAGAAAAATAAAAAGTAATAAAAAAAAGAGTTAAATCATTAATTTCACTGAAATGTTTTTGCAGCAAATGTTTGATAATGCGAAGTAGAAGAATTAAAATTAAAATTGTGCAGTTATAGTTAAAAAATAATAATAAATAAAATAAATAAAAAGTACCTTAATGTCCATAAAAAGTAAAGTCTGATACTTTTTTGAACCATATAATGCTGTCTTTGGGTATGATTTCTCAGTTATAATAACCTTTGATATCAATTTTTGATGCACGGGAGTAATTTCTGGTATAAGAAGTTCCATCCCAGACATTTTCAGTTTCTTTTTAGCAGTAAAATATTGTAATTAAAGTTAGATAATATTTTTTAAGTACAATAAAATGTAAGAACAAATATGAGACTTACCAATGAAGCTTTTCAAAGTGAACAGGCACGAGATGAAGCCTTCTTTTTTTTTTTTCCCCCAGCCTTACTCACTGATCTTCTCTTGAAGTAGAGTTTTATAGCTGTGCGTGCGTGCGTTCGTGTGTGATCATATCACTATATATAATAGTGAGGTGTGCATGTATGTGCATTGAGATGACATGATTTGAATAGATTTATGAAAGAAAGCTGAAAATTTCTAATGTAGTAGATATGAAGTATGGCTATAAAGATATCTTTTGTCTATACATTATTTTATATTGATGAGAAATTGTATTTTAGATTCTACAGGAATGAATATATTCTTAACCGTTAGAAATTGTACAGTAAAAACAAACTAAAATAATCGGAACTTTGAACAGTACCTCACTGGAAAAGAAACTGAGTGTTAAATAGTAATGGAAAATGAACAGTGAGTAAATTGTTTTTAAATGTATCGGTGTTAGGTGTGGAGTACGATGGTTAAGGTTGTATATAATGGAGTGGGAAAAAGCTTTGAAATGATGTTTACTTTTCAAATAGTACACAGGGTAATGTCAAATTCAAAAATCTGTACTTTTGAAGCATTGTTTACTGTGCAATACTGCTATAAAGTGCTGTGCAATGTTCTTTTCAAGAAAAAGATACTTACTTTAGATGGATTTTTGTCACATAGTATTATTATATATAATAGTTAACAGGGAGAAAATTTTGTTTTCTATTCTATAAGAAAACAAAAATGAATAAAAAAATAAAAAAACCATATATTATTATTGTATCAGAAGATTGTATACATATAAGATAGTAAAAAGTAACAATAAAATTAGTAAAAAATTGTAAATATATGAGAAATAATAGGTAATTTGAATAAAAAAAACTTAATAGAAACAACAACAACAACAACAACAACAAGAATAATAATAATAATAATAATAATAATAATAATAATAATAATAATAATAATAATAATAATAATAATAATAATAATAATAGTAGTAGTTTAAAACTATATTTTTGTATTTAATGTAAATTACAACTAAAATACTTATACCTCTAATAAGAAAACATTTGATTTGATTATATAAATTTCTATAATATGATGCGATGTATGTATAGGCTAAGTAAAGTCAAGTGAAAGTAAATTGATAAGTAGGAAAAGTGAAATCTAATTGTATGTTAATTGAAAATAAATTATTAGATTTTTATGCATATATATATATATATATATATATATATATATATATATATATATATATATAATTTTTCAATCTGGAAATCTGTGACTAAAATAAGCGTAATAATAAAAATAAGAGAAAATACAAAAAATAATGTCAATATTTACAATAATATAAAAAAAGTGATCCTAAAAATATTTATATATAGATGGGAATTCATGAAATCTTATCAATACTATAAGATTTTTGTATGGGTCATTGTGTTCAAGCCAAGCTACTTAGTGGTTATATACAAAGAGTATCTCTAAGAATCTTAATCCTTTTTTTGGTTCCTAAAATTGATATGATATCGAAGAAAAAAGAACAAGAAGATGATACTACTAACATCAGCTTGGTAAGAAAATTGAGGACAAGGACTCATGGTATCATCTACATTAAAAAGATGCAGTAAACTTACATGGTTCCACCAAGTACAACACCGAATAGGTTCTCATCTACAGCCAAACCAATAGTTGCATGCTGGAAAAGTAGTTTGTGAATTGTTAGATTAGAAAGAAACAACAATAAATGCTGACATGAAATGAAATAATAAGCATTTGACCATATTGTTGTATGATTACTTGGCTCTTAGAATCTCATTTCTTAAAGTAAGTAATTGAAAATGCCTTCAAAAATAGAATAAAGTTTAGCTTAGAGGTTTGTCACATATTTTCTGAACATGGTTACATGGCCAGTTTAAAATAACCCTATTAATCATTGATAGACTACATGTATCATATGATTCAATATTTGGAAAAACCAAATCAATGAGATCGTTTAATGATTTCATTTCTTCCAAATTTAATAGTGATATTATTTGGGAGTTCAGTCATACCACAAGAATGAACTTCAATGTCATTATTTCCAATAGAAAGCAAATAATTAGAAAAACAAATGTTAAGATGAGTACGCATATTTTGGGTTAGTGATATTCGTTCAAATGATGGTCATAAGTAAGAGAAGACAAGACTGGCTTTAAGAATATCAGTTTTGGATCCGTTTTGAACTACTGCTAAAATTTGTCTAAAATCACCACCGAAAACAATAAATTTTCGACCGAATGGCACATCAAGTTCTGTTGTATCTCTTAGTAATTTATCTAAAGCTTCAATAGCTGAATGATAAACCATATGAGCTTCATCCCATATAATTAATTTAGTCATTCTTAGTAGTGTTCCTAATGCTGATTGTTTTTTGATAGAGCGTGTAATATTATGAGACAAATCAAGTGGAATTTTAAACATAGAATGTGTGGTTCGACCCCAGGTAATAAGGATGCAGCAACACCTGATGAAGCTGTTGCAATAGCAATCATTTTTTTTGGCTCTAACTGACCTTAAAAGTGTTTTGTATAAAAAAGTTTTACATGTGCCACCTGGTTTATCAGTGAAAAATAAACCAGTATCATTGTTTAGTATTTTATTGAATATTCGATCAAACGCATTTCTTTGCTCTATATTTAAGTTTTCAATCATTGACGATAAGGTTACATTATTGTTATATTCTCTTGTCTCATCAGAAATCATGTTAGATAATTTATCATGTAGTATGAGACCAAATTATAATCATTTATATTTTTACCTGAAAGTTCCAATATCTTGTTTATACATTCTAAAGTTACACGTTCAACTGTAAATTTGGAGAATCCTTTCATTATATAATCTTCCATCAAAAATTCTTTGTAACTAAACCATAATGATTTTGGATTATTAGGTGTCCAAACTATTAAAATTGTTGAAAATAAACGACGCAACGAACATGGCATTTGATATAATATTGCTTCAGAGATACAAGAATCTGAGTTATTATCTTCATTTAATAGTCCATATAAAGAAGCTACCTCATGAAACGTTTTGACTTGAACGTTATTTACTTTTTTCAAATTTTCAAAGGAAGTTGCACTTTTAATATGGTTTAATAAGACACGTAGATAGTATCTTTCTCCTTCATTCAGATTAGCTGAAACAATTCTTCCTATAACATTTTTTTGTTTCCTGGGATTCCAAAAACGACCTTATGTGTTCCAAACAAAATGAATGGGGAAATCTCTACATAATAAAGTTCTACTAGATTTTTCATTTGTAATATTCATTTGGAAATATTCTGTAAGCATTGTGAGCTTAAAAAAATCGTTTCTTAAAATGTTCGTTAAATTAGCATTATCATTGAAGGTAATATTCTGGCGATCCTCTAAATGTAATTGAAGGGAAATAATAGATGGAGAATTCTCACTTAAATTAAAACCGTAAATTCTCCATATTGCTTCAGGTGCTGATATCCATCGAGCACTTTGAAATTTATTGATTTCATCTATTTCGATTTCAGGTTCGTCACTATTTATTGAGAAGTTTATTTGATCGCGTCCTTTATAAAAAGTTTATTTGATCGTGTCCTTTATAAACATATTTGTACAAGTATTTCACAGCTTTTATTGTAGAACAAATTTCAACATTAATATGACAGTCAAATTTAGCAACCAGATATGGATTATAAGGCACAACCCATCTATTATCTAAGTAATGACCTCTAACTTTTAATTTTTTGCCATTGTCAGAACGTCGATATAGTGGGTACAAATTGTTTCCTAAAACAGTATGTGTAATGAAATCTTTGGGATATTTATTTTTACATGTTCGATTGTATTCCATACATACATTAGATGGATTTAATTGTCCACATGGTCCATGCATCATATGTTTTATTACTCTGGAACGTAAATAGGGATTCTCAGATTCACTTGGAATTTCACATGATACTATTTCGTCAATTAGATTCGTTGATGTAACTTTAAAACCATGTTTCAGAATGAGTAGAAAATGACCATGAGGTAATCCACGTTTTTTTAAATTCAATAACATAAATGTAGGCTGCAACTGGACCGAATTTTTTTTTTGTTAAATAAATCATCTTTTAGTTCTTCTAATTTAGCTTTGAAAATCCATGAAATTAAGTCTGGACGATTGTGTGTTTGATCATTGTATGATAACTCATTTCTAATTTCAGCCCAATTTTGATTGCAAGTAATAGTAAGGAAATTATCAGGTTTGCCAAATCGTTGAACTAAAGCCATTGCATCCATGTATTTTTTTGTGTTATCTCTAGGTCCTCCAATAAATGACGATGGTAAAATGATTCTTTTGCCAATCTTATATCCTCTAGATTCACCTAAAGAAACACTGTCAACAATGCATTGATAAAGATCAGCTCTTATTTGACGTTGATTCTTTCTAAAGTAGTCTAATCTAGACGTTTCAATTTTAACATACATATCAACTATATATTGTTGAAGTAATCGACCAGTATGGAGAAGAATAATGTTACCTGGATCTCTAATCTGCAGTTTGTAACAATAATATTCCTTCAAAGAGACTTGAGTTCGCTTTGGATGTTTTGTCAGTGCTGTAATTAGAAAAAGATATGCATTAGCTAATCCATAAATAAATAAATAACTTATAAAGATGTCAAAGTCAACTATCAATATATAGAATTATTTTAATATTTTATGTTATGTACACATTTAGGATATCTATTAAATTACCCGTTTCCTCTCTTTCAAATAACTCTTCAGGGTTTGTAATACAATTAAAGTCAATAAAAGGTGTTGATTGTTGAATAATAGATGAGTGAGTTATATAGTGTTTCTGTATTCCTTGATGCCAACCCAGGTCACCATATGAAAAAATGAAAAAAGTAAAGGATATTGAAGTGATCATAACAACCATAATAATAATTGACACGATGTGGAGTTCCAACTTGACTAAAAACACAAATGTCAAGTATACTATATCTGGTGAAGAATTATCGTCAACCCAAATTGCAGCAACTTGAGAAGCAGAAGGTCTATTATAAGTTATTTGGTCAAGATTAGGATCAGATTTTAAGATAATATTCAATGATTCAGATGATTCGAGATTACTTAAAGAACGAAAAAATTGAGAATATGGATTAACACATAAAATTTCTATTATTTTTTTGATTGTGGGTTCAACCAACTTGTTTGATAGACAGAGTCTATTTTGTATTTCATGTTCGGTATTATAAAAATAAAGTTGTAAGTATGATGGCTTACTGTTTGAAGGTGACAAATCATTCACATAATGATATACTTGACCTTGAACTCTAAAAGTATAAATTCCTTTGTTATTCTTACACAATTCTTTGTCATACTTAACACCGAAAGATGTAAAAGCGAAATGATTGTTATATGTTCTTGAAACATTTCGAAACTCAAATGTATCATCGGAATTGGACAAATAAAGTTCACGTAACTCTATAGGCATATAATTTAAACACAATTTTACTTGACCGTTAGAGCAATAAAATCCTTTAACTTCTTTATGAAATTTCTTTGCATCACAATAAGAATAAAATGTTGGATCAGGCAAAACATAATGCTCAAAAGGAATATTATGGATATTTAAAGTATGAGTATTTTGGTTGTCAATATTTTGAGAAGAAAAAAAGTCATCATTATTTTCGTTCATTCTAAATGTTTTATCTTTATTAACCAACAATACATCGGTTGTTCCTGTATTATACGATGTCATTACACCCAAAGAAAAATATATCATGCCAAAATAAAATAAGAGAGATTTTTAAAAAGAAAAAAATGATGATAATAATAATAATAATAATAATAATAATAATAATAATAATAATAATAATAATAATAATAATAATAATAATATGGAAAAAAAGAGAGAGATTTTAAACATTTGCTTGTACTCTGTATTTCAATTTCTTTCTCGTTAACATTGAGCATACTTGATGGCCCTTGCTCTAGAGATACAATAAGAAACACTTACGAACTAATGAAATATAAGAACAATTAAACTTTAAATATCATAAGCTCACCAGTGGTAGCAATAGAACGACGAGAATGCCACACAAGCATGTCACTACATGCTTCATTTCTCCTCTTCTTTTGAGCATACAATTCTCTTTGTCGTCGATTCCGTGCTTCCCTTCTCTCAACGTCTAAGACATTACTCATTCTATAACCTTCATTATAAATTCAGTAGTTATAAAATAAAATCAAAAAAATTACAATCAACAAATCATTGCAAAACAATAGACATAGACTTTAATTTTTCTTTTTCTTTCTTTTTTTTTTTTTTTTTGGCAAAAGTCTATGTAATAGTAAAATTTAAAAGTTTTAATCATTTCTCCCAAACTTTGATATTAGTTATTCATAGTTTTACTTTTTTTTATTCTAGTATTTCTTCAACAAGTGTATAATTCTTTAATCTTTGTCATAAACATTTCATATTCAGCAAAACTACAAGATTCTTTATCATATTTGGAGAAAAAAAGGTGACAAGCAGACAAAAAATAGTTAAATACAAAATAAGAGAACATTGATGGTACTAAAAAGTAGCGATAAAATATATAAACATTCAAGACTATAATATAGTCTTATCAAAACTTCAAGCACCAGAAGGTAGAAAAAAAATCTCTAAAAAATGATTTATCTCTAATAAATTGTCCAAACATTAAACGATATAAAAATTGAAATAAAGTACTCTAAATATTTTGGATCTCTAAAGTAAAATAATATATATAATGCTAATTATGATAGACCACTGGTACAAGCAAGGGTGAACTAGGACAGTAAAAGTTAACAGTAAGAATCTAATAAACAAGATAGCTATGCATACATATGAATCAAAATATTACATACAAATCCATTCAAATATGAGACAAATATATGCATTCTTTTCGTACATCCCAAGAATTCCATGTAGACTAACCACAATAAAAATTCCAAAATAAATTTTTTATCAGTAACATCAAAAAGAAAGAGTAATTAAAATGGAAGCAGGTCGAATAAAACTTAGGTACTAGCAAGAACTATAGGACCTGATCATCTATGCTTGTAAGAGTAAGAAGAAGTTAATGTCACTTTGGAATGTCATAATTTTTTATTTTATTTTTTTTGATAAGACACTTTGGAATGTCATAATAATATTTAATCATTTTAAGCTATTAGATAACACAATTAATTGATGAAGTGATGCCAACCTTTGAAACTTCAATAGATCTAATTGAGTAGTAAGCCAATGGATTTTTGGAATCAATCCAATCTACTGCAATATGCACAAATTTAATAATTATAGAATACTGAAAGGACAACAAGTGAAGACATTTGTACGACATGATACAATTATAAACTACATTATTTCAAAGCTTAAGATAGATATCGAAAGGATTATATTTTGGATAAGACAATTTTAGCTAGGAAAAAAACTAATTTCTCACTTGTTTTAAGGTACAAATTATATACTTTAGACACAAAACACAGAAACCAAGCACACTGAATCTCAAAATGAACAACTAACTCTACATTCTCCCCTACACCCAACACCTCAGTAATGATATACAAGAAGAAGAAAAAAAATAAAAAAATCACTCAAGCAGTCACAAGTGCAATTCGAGCTTTCTGTTA
The DNA here is from genome assembly GCA_963555705.1 of Ligustrum vulgare. NCBI lineage: Eukaryota > Viridiplantae > Streptophyta > Magnoliopsida > Lamiales > Oleaceae > Ligustrum > Ligustrum vulgare. Next base: position 84,463,783 of record OY743168.1, read on the forward strand.
CTGCTTCAATCCTAATTCATGAACCCATCTAAACTTAATTTAACAAAACCTAAATGAATTCTTCTTATACCCATCTTTTATAACTTTTGTAAAAAGGGAAAAAAATTACCAATGACACAAAAACTGGCTACAGCTGAAGAAGCAAAAACCTGTAAAGATAAATAACTAAATCGATTAAAGGAAAAAAAAACAAAACAAAACAGAAAAGGAAAAAGTAAAAAAAAAAAAAAAAAAAGAAGAACAAAAAGAAACTAAAAAATAACGAGAAGAAGGGGGAAAACTTAAGAACACAAAAGGAAGAGCATACCAAACACGCTGATTCACCAAAACCCCTGTCCATATGTAAACAAAACAACAGTAACCATCAGAAAAAAACGAAAAGCACAAAAGACTCAATGAAATCGGACAAGAGATTAATACCTTTCTGTCGATCTCCGTCACTAGTTCGTCGACGACCATACAGTAGAAGATGTGCAAACCCTAGGAATTGAACTTTCTGGAACACAGACGCACTCAAAAGTCGAAGCAAGGAACATAGTGAAAGAAATCGTATGTAAAATTGCCCACCGTAAAAGACGCATTTCTATAGTGAACTAAAAGCGTGTTTCTGCCTTATGAATAGTGATGAAATGAAGTGCAATTTATATATATATATATATATATATATATATATATATATATATATATATATATATATAATTTTCCAAAATTTGACCAATATTAAAACAAAATAACAAATTCGAAATATTTTAGCTATTGAATTGTAAATTTTAATATTTCCTATTTCACAGTTAAATTAATTTAGATTGAATCCAATCCTATATTTATCAAATGATTTGAACTTTTTGGTAATGAGAAAAAATATTGTTTTATTTATGAACTTCAAAATGTATACGATAAATTTGGCTACAAATAAAAAACTTAGTGTACCCTAAATTTGTCAATAATTTACATATAAAATCACAAAATAGTGATTCTTGAAATTTTAAAGTAAATGTATTTTTCAGTTTTCTCACATTTTCAGAAATTTCAAACAAATATCGAAAACTGAAAACTTAAAATAAAATAAAAAACTGAAAATTGAAACCAAAAAAAAAAACTGTCCTAATTTTATCACATCTATCAAAATAAATAAGTAAGAAAATATTTTCAAGGTAAATAGTTAAAGTGTGCTTCAATTGGTTGTATTTGATTTTTAAAGTGGAAAATGTTTTCTCACCAAATAAGTAAGAAACTAAGGTAATCGAACATATCATTAAATTTAATATTTGATGTGATTTAAGAGGCGTTGTGTTTACAGTTGTCTCTCAAGTTAGTATAAATGTTTTTGTTGAGATCTTCGATTTGACACTCATAATGCATATTTTTCAATTTCCAAAATAATAGTATAATTATAAAAAAATATGAATAAAACTATAGACATTAAAAAAAACATGTATTCACTATATTTTGCAATATTTATTTATCCAGTTCAAATATGATTTTAAATTTTCTAAATTGTAATTTTTTTAATATTTAAATTCTTATATAATCAGGGTAAATATATTACCACTACAAAAATTAATTACTACACCACATTATAGATACACTACACTAAATGTACAAATATATATATATATATATATATATATATATATATATATATATATATATATATATGATTTTGATAAATACACTACACTAAATGTACAAATATATCTCTCATTAAAATTAAAAAGAACAAAATCAAATGTTCACCACATTTCCATTGTCATTTCTCCATTCTCACCACTACCACCACTAGCAGTCTATCACCACAAGCACTCGGACCGAAAATTGCACCCTATTTTAGTCATTTCTGAATCCAAAACCTCGATTGAAGTTTGCTCTATATGTCCTACTTTAAGAGGAAGAGATTATGGGTAGGCAATTGCATCCGATATTCCAACATAATATTTTCAAATGCAGATTTAGAAGATTGATGACATTTGGATGAGAATGTCTTTGGCTGAGGCAGAGGTGTGAGTAGAAATAATTGCCTACCACGATCAATATTGCAATCAATCCGCCGAGACACGAGGGGTGAAGGAGAGTTGAGTGACTTTCGGGCTTTCAATCTTCTTTCACAATAGAAATCTCATTTCTTGCCAATATTTGTTCGGACTTATCCCCAGCCCCAGGCCCTCTCAATTCACTTGAGAGTACCTTTTTTAATCTCGGAACCCATGGTTGTAGATTTGCAGAAGCTCTAATTGTCTAAATCAGAAAAATCAAATGTGCACCAACCTTCAATGAAGTGTGCATTTCAGACAAGACATCTGCAAATGATTCCAAATTCTTTCTTTCCTTCAATTGGAGAGCTTGGAAGTCTAGTAAAATATAAAGGTAGAGGTGTCAAGACCGACGAACCGACCAGACTCGTAAAAACCTGCTCGGATTGACCCGAGATCGCGGGCCGACCCATGACCATTGCTGGCGGTTCACGGGTCAATAAGTTGTGAACAGCGGGTTTTGCGGGTCAAACCTTCGCGGGCCGCGGTTACCCCGCTGGCCCGTAAAAAAAAAAAAAAAAAAAAACTGTTTTTATTAAATATGTTAACATTGAAAATTTCTCTTCTTTTATAAACTCTAATACAACTTTTAAAGTAAAATCTTATTTTTTTCTCTCTAATAGCTAAAAATAATGTTTTTTGACAATAATAATTAGAAATACATTTATTATTTAATTGTTATTTGTTTATATTTTATTTAAATTTGCAAATTTAGAAATAATTCATATAACATAAACTATAATTTTAAATTCTATGTAAATATTTTATGGTATAAATATGAATTTATCATTTTAATCATTTTGTATTTAGAAACTTGACAAAGAATTTGCTATAAATATGAAAAAATCTATGTTTTATTCATACGGGTCAAATCAGAACAAACCGCGACCCACATGGGCTCGACTCGCATGGGCCAGTGGGCGGGCCTGGGTTGTAGTTTAAAATTTGCGGGCTGACCCGTAACCGACCCACAACCCGCAGCGGGCGGACTTTTTTTTAAGCGATTCGTAACCGGGATTTTTATTGGCGGATCGACCCGGCCCGGACTACCTGGATTGACACCTCTATATAAAGGAGAAGCAAATTATTTGTGAATTCGTGGTGTACATAAAAATTAAAATTAAAAGGTTAATTATGTAATTTTAATTATGTCTTTTTGTAAGTAATCAAAATATTTAAAATTGTGTTGTAGAAATAAAAATTTGTGATGGCAATATAGTCACCATATAATTTTGATTTTAAGTTTATTTATTAAAATTTTATAATTATAACATAATTATAAAATTTTAATTTTAATGTAATAATTTAAAAATTGATACAATTAATTTGAACTAATTTATATATATATACACACATACATTAATTAGCGGTCGAAATTAATGACCCACATTTATATTTTCATTTAGTATCAACTTTTATTTAATACCAACCTTTATTAATTACATTTAATTTTTTTTTTGTTTTTTTTTTTTGTTTTTTTTTTGTTTTTGTTTTGGGTTAAAAATTTCCTTATTTGGAAAGTAAATTGGGTGAGAAATTGTGAACAAAATGGTGACGGTAGATATAGAATATACCAAGCAATTGGCAAATTATTGAAATGAAATAACCGGGCACACCTCAATCTGATTGCGTCGCCCCTGCGATATCCAAGCTCCAACCGGTTACTGAACGGTAATTGCAACAGTCACCGAAATATTTTGTGGATTGGATATGTATCTTTGTTCACACACATTCAGTTAGTCTCTTCTCTCACTTTTGCTGATTTTCATTTTAAAGATTTCCATGTTTCTCAAATTGGTTTTTGGCTATTTGGAAATGGGAAATCTGGTGTGTTGAGTCTGAAATAATTCGTGGATGACCAAATTTTGGGCTGCAATTGTATTTAAGTTTACCAATTTTTTTCTCAAAATGCATTATTCAAAGCGGGAACATTCTGACAGTGAAAAATGCGATATACTGCTAGTAATGATTTTTCTTCCCTGCATCTGCGTATAATAATTTATGGACTTGTTGTTTTGGTAGCACCAAAATAATTCTCTCTCTTTCTGCTAAAAAATAAATGCTCTTATGATTTGCAAGTTAAAATGATGGTCACCCAGTCTGCAATATTCCCATTTGGCAGCATTTTTGGCTTCAGAATTCTCTACTTTGTTTTATGGAGTTAATGGGATTTTGTAATAAGAGATAGAACTAAGACCCGGATCCAAGATTCATACTTTTCAGATATCAATGATGGAGAGGCAGTATAGAATTACAGAGAAAGCCCCCATTTGATAATTTCTTTTTTAATAGGGGCAACTTGTAATTTGATTACTGTAATTGAATTAATTTTTCTTTAGGTGATTATTTTTATATCTAATAGGGGTACTATAACTGGATTATTTTCTTTATAACCTGATTTCTAAACTTAGATGAAGGCAAGTCACTAATTATATGGAAGTGGCATTTATCACTTGTGTTGATATTTCGGTTAATGGAGGAACTATTAAAGATGATGATAGTTAATGCAATTATGTGTGTTCAGGTCAGGGAGTAGAGGAATCTGGTTAGTTTCTTCCAATGATTGCACCTGGAACTAGAAACATAGGGCTACCACTGATGAATCTTGTAAGACTAAAAGGAGTACCCATTTTAAAGCAATTACACCTTGAGGAGAGACTGCTTCGAACCTCATCAGATAACTGGTGCATCATCAATGACGGAACAGATGACCCAGCTATTGTCATGGGTATATCAGGGTGCGAATTTATGCTTGAAATTGAAATTCCTTTTTGTTCTTATACTCTTGCTTCTTTTGCCATTGAGAAATAGTACTTGATCCAATTGTCGCTTGAAGATAGAAACCTCGTAAAAATTGAGATAGGAAATTCAGTTAGCCGGTGGTTAATAGAAAGGTTTTAATGCTTCAAGGTTCCTTAATCTATGAATGCTATTACTAAGAATTTCATCCTATGAACAGGAGTAAATATCTGAAAGGTAGAAACTACTTGTATAATTATCTAAATACTGTTTCAAATGCAATGTGTTCCAATATTGGCCATTTCCATCACGATAGGAGTTGATTTATTCACTATGCTCCTTCATGGCCCTTGCTTCCTGACAGACCAAGCTCAGCTTTCAGTAGCCGAGACATGGTCTGCTGAATTTAGATTTGTATATTATACAGTCCATGTAATCTGCTGTCAGTATTGGTTCATGCAATTATATTAGTACGATATTGTTTGAGCTGTTTATTGACACTGATAAGGATTATAATTATTGAGCTTGATATATCTTTATGACTTGTATATTGTTACTTGTTTGAGGTTTTATCAGTTTGATTGTGTACTTAAATATCTTGTTTCTAAGATAATCAATTCTGCCTTTTGGACTTAGCAGAGGCCTGGGGATCTGGTTTTGCTAAATCTTGTCATGATTATACCCTCATGACACTGCTCATTTTCAAGTTATGGATCCATCAATGATACCAACGGGAAGAAATTGATGCATGTTACATGTTTCTTAATAGGAAACCTGTGGAACTTCTTGAAATTGACTCAGTTTTACGAGATGAAATTCCGGTTATCCGAAGGTTTACTGGAGGAGGTACTGTTATTGTTGATCAGGGGACAATATTTGTCACATATATATGCAATAAGGATGCAGTTCCAGGTTTACAATCATATCCTGGACCCATCATGTCATGGAGCAGCCTAGTGTATAAAAACGTATTTCAAGGAATTGGGGATTTTAGCCTTCGCGAGAATGGTGTGTGTAGCAATATGTAGCCTCTAATGGTTTTTCTAATATTTTAGTTTTTGATGGTGCTTTAAAAAGGCACTGCATTAAATGTTGAGACTATTGCAAGATTAGAAGCACTTCTTTTCATTTTTATCCCAGAAATGGAAACTTCTACCTGTCTTCCAAGTTCCAAATATATTTCTTCGTTGTTTTTTTATGGGGGTAATCGATTTTTTTTTTTTTTTTAATTTAAATCATTATCAAATGACATGTGTACTGATTTACATTATTTCTTTAGATTCCTTCTTTCTTTTGTTTTTTATTTTTTATTTTTTTTTATTTTTAATTCTCAGCATTGCTATCCAGTATTCATTGCATCTAGCAAATATTTAAGGCACATCCTCCTCCTCCTTTTAAATATTATTCTTTATTATTCTTAGATTGAAAATTAGGAAAGGCCTTTTCATATTTATATTCCACTCTGACTCTCTACCAAATTTACTGGTAATATATATGTTCATTAATTTCTGTTGATAATGATTTTTCTCACCCTGTATATCTGTTAAACTGATTAGTGGATTGGACAGATTCATTTTTTATGCAATTAAGTTATTAGTCAGTGGCTAGTCCTTATTACTTCGAGGATGTTTTCTGAATCTTTAATATCAAATAACGTGCTACTCTATGGCCTATTGTCATTTTTGCTTTTATATTAAGGCTGTGTTTGATACAGGTATATTTGTCAGGAAAATGTCAAATCATGGAAAATATTTTCCACCTTTTGCATTTGTTGGGTATTTGATTGAAAAAATTTGTCTTGAAAAATATTTTTTTAGGTACAACCATTTTAAAGCACAACTACCTCATTTGCCTTGAAAATATTTTCTTATCTATTTGCTGAGAAAATATTTTCCAGCTAAGGTGGAAATTTTTTTAAGTCACGTTTGATCATTTTTATTATTGTTAATTGATTTATTTATTTTTCCAGAAATTAACATTATTATTATCAAGTACAAATGAGTGAAAAATTAAATTTTTTTTTTTATTAAAATAGTTAAATTTTGATTATTTGCCACGGAAAATAATATCAATCAAACAATAAAATTAGGAAAATCTCTCACTTTTTCACCTGGAAAATTAATCTAATCAAACACTTTGAATTAACATTTTCCAAGAAATAATTTCCAGCCAAATCAATTCCTAAAAAATATTTTCCTACCATCTATTTTCCATCTTTTCTATCAAAAACAGCCTAATTCTTCTCTATTCTATTTTATAGCCTTACAGTTTATTTCCTACCATCTTTTTCAGATTATGTGCTTGGCAACTACAAGTTTGGTGGGAATGCTCAATCCATTATTAAAAATAGGTGGGTCCACCATACATCTTTTTTATGGGATTATGAGATCAGTAACATGGGTTATCTCAAACTTCCGAAACGCGCTCCTGAGTATCGACAGGTGTGCTTGTAATTTCGTTGAATATTTGTCATTTGTCCTCTCTTCTGTTATCCTATATATATGTTTGCAAGTTCAGTAGTTTAAGAGCCCGTTTGGTGTAGGAGATTTAAGACGAAATTTAAACTTTTGGGAGAATGGTTGAAAAGTTTGTGAAATTGGTGGGTCCAATAAAATGTATAAATGAGTTTTGAGAAAAGTTTTTCAAAAGCTCCTGGACCAAACAGGGCCTAAACAAAACTCTTAGTCAACTTTTATGATTTATTAGCTCTTGATTTCCTTAGATATATTGTCTGACATTGTTACATTTTTCTTCTCACATTGTAGCGACCAAGAATTTTTACGCGATTAATAATTATTTTAATAGAAAATCGTGTCGCTACTATTTCACCCATTTTTATTAAGTTAACGCCACTACGTATTCGTATAGCCAAGTCAAGAAATAATCGAGATCGTTCGATTTTAAATTAAATTCCGAATTTCTAAAAATATCTCCATTCTCTTGATTTAAAGTATATTAAGTCTAAGTACTTAATTCAATGTTATCCCAATATTTATTTATACAAAAATTACTTTTATTATTTAAATTAAGAAAATATATGCAAGCATGAGAGGTTCCATTATATATAATAATTATGAGAATCTTAATTTAATAAATATGGAAAAGTATATAAATGGTTGATAGATTCCATTATATGTAATCATGAAGAGCATAATATTTGTATAAATATGGAAAAGTATATGAATGAATTATATACTCCATTATATATAATCATGAAGAGCATAATATTTGTATAAATATGGAAAAGTATATGAATGATTGATAAGACTCCATTATATGTAATCATGAAGAGCATAATATTTGTATAAAAAATGGAAAAGTATATGAATGATTTATATATTCCATTATATATAATCATGAAGAGCATAATATTTGTATAAATATGGAAAAGTATATGAATGATTTATATACTCCATTATATATAATCATGAAGAGCATAATATTTGTATAAATATGGAAAAGTATATGAATGATTTATATACTCCATTATATATAATCATGAAGAGCATAATATTTGTATAAATATGGAAAAGTATATGAATGATTGATAAGACTCCATTATATGTAATCATGAAGAGCATAATATTTGTATAAAAAATGGAAAAGTATATGAATGATTTATATACTCCATTATATATAATCATGAAGAGCATAATATTTGTATAAATATGGAAAAATATATGAATGATTGATAGACTCCATTATATATAATCATGAAGAGCATATTATTTGTATAAATATGGAAAAGTATATGAATGGTGCTTTACTTTAAGAAAAGGATGTGTTAAAATTAATAGAATTGAATGATTATGTTTACAATATGCCAACTTTATACATCTATTTAAACACATCTCTTTTACACACAACTCTACACATATACACTTATTTCTAACCTCTTGACAAAATCCACAAGTAAGAGAAATTCAAGGTGGTCAAGAAAGTTTTGGTCCATTTACTACTACACTTCATTTTAATCTTTTAAAAGGTAAGTATATCTTATGTTTTTATGAAAATTAAGTATGTTGTTATGAAATGTAAGTATATCTTATGTTTTTATGAAAATTAAGTATGTTGTTATGAAATGTAAGTATATCTTATGTTTTTATGAAAATTAAGTATGTTGTTATGAAATGTAAGTATATCTTATGTTTTTATGAAAATTAAGTATGTTGTTATGAAATGTAAGTATATCTTATGTTTTTATGAAAATTAAGTATGTTGTTATGAAATGTAAGTATATCTTATGTTTTTATGAAAATTAAGTATGTTGTTATGAAATGTAAGTATATCTTATGTTTTTATGAAAATTAAGTATGTTGTTATGAAATGTAAGTATATCTTATGTTTTTATGAAAATTAAGTATGTTGTTATGAAATGTAAGTATATCTTATGTTTTTATGAAAATTAAGTATGTTGTTATGAAATGTAAGTATATCTTATGTTTTTATGAAAAGTAAGTATGTTTTTATGAAAGGTAAATACACCTTATGTTTTTATGAAAAGTAAGTATGTTTTTATGACAAGTAAGTATATCTTATGTTTTTATGAAAAGTAAGTATGTTTTTATGAAAGGTAAATACACCTTATGTTTTTATGAAAAGTAAGTATGTTTTTATGACAAGTAAGTATATCTTATGTTTTTATGAAAAGTAAGTATGTTTTTATGAAAGGTAAATACACCTTATGTTTTTATGAAAAGTAAGTATGTTTTTATGACAAGTAAGTATATCTTATGTTTTTATGAAAAGTAAATATGTTTTTATGAAAGGTAAATACACCTTATGTTTTTATGAAAAGTAAGTATGTTTTTATGACAAGTAAGTATATCTTATATTTTTATGAAAAGTAAGTATGTTTTTATGAAAGGTAAATACACCTTATGTTTTTATGAAAAGTAAGTATGTTTTTATTACAAGTAAGTATATCTTATGTTTTTATGAAAATGTTTGGATCATTGCTATGAAATCAATCTCACAAGATTGTTATGGGTTCCATATGATATGTTTATGATTATGCTAAGGGGACCGGAGTTTAGTAGCGCTACACATAAGAATTCTTGCCATTTAAGTTCGGTAAAATTCTTGTGTCTCCCTATGTTTATGAGTATTTCGATCCTATCCTATGTTATGATGAAAATGATCCATATGCTTTCAAAAGAAAATTTATGCTTGGTATACTTACTGGGATTTTATAAATCTCACTCCACGATATTTACCATTTTCAGATAATTGAAGGTTCGAGGCGGTCAACATGGAAGTGGCAAAAGTGGTTAAGATTGATGAGATAATTATGTTGAACTTTATGTAAGAAAATTATGTTCTATTTTTATTCACAGATAAAATTATGGGATTCTAATTATTCTTTTGAATAATTTTACATTACTATTTAAGTCTCGATAATATGATATGAGTCACTTTTAGTGGCACTCGAATGGTCGAGAATTCGGGTCGTCACAGTTGGTATCAGAGACAAGAGTTTTAAAAACGATTCTGTAGATTTTTGAAATTTTATTTCTTAAAAAAAAAAAAAAAAAAACACTATTCACGTGAACAGTAAAACGACGTGCTATTCATGATGAACAGTGAACGAAATCACTATTCATTTAAAAAAAAAAATTTGAATTTTCACATGTCAAGTATGGTTATGATTTTGAAAAGTATGATGAAATTTGATGTACGAATTTCAAGGACAAAATTCATTTTAATCAAGGGAGTTTGTAATGTCCTGAAAATTTTATGGAATATAATTAGTTAGTGATATGATGTTTATATTGATGTCTTTGATAAATTTCTAGAAGTTCGGGGACTAAAGGAAAATAAGATTTGACGATAAATTTTTATTTGGGTTAATTAGGCCCAATCTTATGTAAAGATGCGAAATGATTAATAATAATTTTTTTAAAAAATATTTTAACTCATCACTCTACTATGTCACTCTCCACGTATTGACTCCTCGAACCAGGTATGTTATATGCTTTGCAAGTCATTTACGATTTTATTAAGACATGTTAAGTATGAAATATTCATATGTTATGAATCTTTAAGTGAAATATACATGTTGAGTATGATATGAATTGATAGAAGCCTAAATTTTAATTTATTCATTTTAATGTAGAATCATGAGACATAGAGGATATTGATATGAATTTTGGTTCATATTAAGCTTAGTAAGATTGATTCAATTAGAAATTAAGTTGGGTTGTAACTTTGGCCCAAAATATATGGAATAATATATTAAACAAACAAAATTGATAATGAATTGTACAATAATTTATCCCTTTATCACTACCTTTGTGTAAAAACAAGGGAAAAACTGTGGATGGTTATTAGTACTTCCTCTTCAAGTTTCAATTTTCGTTTCAATAATTTATCCCTTTATCACTACCTTTGCTTAAAAGCAAGGAAAAACTGTGGATGATTATTGGTACCACTCTTCAAGTTTCAATTCTGGAAAAAAAAAATTCGGAAAGAAAGAAAGAGAACGGGTGTTGAGCATAATGGGAATAATATGACTTAAGAATGATTTTCAAAATAATCGTTGTCCTTGAGTTTAGAAATGATGAGCCCTAAATGGACTTTGCATAATTGATTTTAGACATGGCACTAAGTATGAGAAGTCAACAGAAAGGACTAGATAATATTTTCGAATTATTCATCGTTTAGATTAAACGAGAAATAGAAAGTCAGTTTTATGAAGTTATGATGAGATGTTGAGATTATAAGTGATATGATTTTATTGAGATTTTTATGAGAAGAATTATGAAGTTGGAGATTTAAAGTTTAGGCTCTTAATTATTGAGAAATAAGGACTTGATATGGTGATATTAGAAATTATGATTTGAAATTTCTATGTTGAGGAATTATGAATTGATTTTCTGGAATATTTATGATGATATTGAAGTTTGATGAAATTGTGATCAAATGTACAATTAGTTATTATTGTGAGTTATGAAGTATGCTTACGATTTGGATAAGTCCAAATTTCAAAGGAAAACTCTGCCTAGAATTTTATCGTTTGAAGTTAAGAGCATAGTATGGTATGCAATCACTAAGAGAATTGAAGTTAGACATACAAGTTCATTTACATCACAAACGAGATTTAGTAGATGATAACAGAGATATTATTATTTTCTCATAAGGAGAACACACAAGAGTCACCATAGAAAGGAAATACATGAAAACACGCAAAAGCAAAAGAAAGCAACATGGGAAATTCCTCAAATTGAGAGATGTGTTTCCGGAGTAGCCGTATCCTACCACCTCTGACCTTTTGAGGAAATAAAGAAACCTTCAAAAAGGTATGTTTCGAGAGTAAGAATACTCCGTAATCTACCACCTGGAACCTTTGAGGTACACACAAGATTTAAACATTAAGGAAAATCCTAGGAAATTAGAGGGGTGTCTCGAGAGTAAGAATACTCCGTACTCTACCCCCACCTACTCTAAGATTCATAAAGTTAAGTTTACATTAACCGGACTCCATTTTCGCTTGATTCCCCTTCCTTGCGACCAATCTATCTTAACCCCTGCTGGATCTTGTATTGAGATATATGACTGCAGCTTATCCAGTAGTTCATCAATAGTAGGAGCAGAAATAAGAAGCCTTCTGGAAAATGGAGAGATGAATCCCTGTTCCACAGCATAATCAAGAAAGGTTAACAAACCATCAAAGAAATTGTTAACATTCAGAAGCCCAATAGGCTTAGTATGGAGACCTAGTTGAGCCCACGAGGTAATGTTAAAGATTTCTTCTAAGGTACCAAAACCTCCGGGTAGGTCTATAAAGCCATCAGCAACCTCAATCTTTCGAGTCTTATTCGATAAATTTTCCTCAGATCATTCATTGGAAGACTGGAATAATACTTGCGAATGTTTGTAAGAATGATATCCATGTTTTTGATGGATCTAACCTCTTCCCAGCATGAACTATTTAAAAGCATTAAGGATCGGAGGGAATCCGCGTGATATTGATTCCAGCAAGAAAGCGCGGAATAGAATAATGGAAAAGAGGGAACAAGGGTTTATGCGCCGTTTACTTTCTTGATAAAAGGAAGATTTGATGATGACGGGATTTGAGATATGGAATATTTTCTTGGATTTTTGGGTACTGATATTTTGATATAATAATCAAGGTATAGAAATAATACGGGGATACGTGAAAGTGAAATAAGGACTGTATTGAATCAGGATTAATAAGTTTGTGCAAGTGAAAGGAATACCTTACGGGAAATGTTATGATATTTGAGTTAAGAATTTTAATTATTTGGGAGATATTTGTTTATTGAATTTTGCAGAAATTTTGGGTTACAAATATTGGAAAGATAAACTGATGATTATGTTGATATGTGAATAACATGTTTGGGTATATTACATAGAGAATATTCAGGTAATCGTTTTATTTACTTTGGGATATTTGGTGATAAGAAGAAATGACAAATTATTATGGTATGATATGTTAGTAAAGATTTATTGAAATTTTAGAGATATTAATACGAATATTTGAGGTCACATGATACGATGATAAATGACAAGTTACATGAATACTACAAGATATGATGAAATATCACATACGATTGGGAATTTTCATTTTGATTCAGAAGAATTTATGAGTAGACATATGTCTATTATTGATAGAAAAGTCCATGTCTTAAGAAAACAAATTGATGCATTTAGTCAAAGTCCAGTGGGTTAAATATGGTTGGGTTAAATATGGTAGCAATGATGCTACATAAGAAGAAGAAGAAGAGATTCTGATTAAGTGTTCAGAAATCATAAGATCAAGTAAGATTAATTTCGAGGACGAAATTATTTTAAGGGGGTAAGTTTGTAGCGACCAAGAATTTTTACGCGATTAATAATTATTTTAATAGAAAATCGTGTCGCTACTATTTCACCCATTTTTATTAAGTTAACGCCACGACGTATTCGTATAGCCAAGTCAAGAAATAATCGAGATCGTTCGATTTTAAATTAAATTCCGAATTTCTAAAAATATCTCCATTCTCTTGATTTAAAGTATATTAAGTCTAAGTACTTAATTCAATGTTATCCCAATATTTATTTATACAAAAATTACTTTTATTATTTAAATTAAGAAAATATATGCAAGCATGAGAGGTTCCATTATATATAATAATTATGAGAATCTTAATTTAATAAATATGGAAAAGTATATAAATGGTTGATAGATTCCATTATATGTAATCATGAAGAGCATAATATTTGTATAAATATGGAAAAGTATATGAATGAATTATATACTCCATTATATATAATCATGAAGAGCATAATATTTGTATAAATATGGAAAAGTATATGAATGATTGATAAGACTCCATTATATGTAATCATGAAGAGCATAATATTTGTATAAAAAATGGAAAAGTATATGAATGATTTATATATTCCATTATATATAATCATGAAGAGCATAATATTTGTATAAATATGGAAAAGTATATGAATGATTTATATACTCCATTATATATAATCATGAAAAGCATAATATTTGTATAAATATGGAAAAGTATATGAATGATTTATATACTCCATTATATATAATCATGAAGAGCATAATATTTGTATAAATATGGAAAAGTATATGAATGATTGATAAGACTCCATTATATGTAATCATGAAGAGCATAATATTTGTATAAAAAATGGAAAAGTATATGAATGATTTATATACTCCATTATATATAATCATGAAGAGCATAATATTTGTATAAATATGGAAAAATATATGAATGATTGATAGACTCCATTATATATAATCATGAAGAGCATATTATTTGTATAAATATGGAAAAGTATATGAATGGTGCTTTACTTTAAGAAAAGGATGTGTTAAAATTAATAGAATTGAATGATTATGTTTACAATATGCCAACTTTATACATCTATTTAAACCCATCTCTTTTACACACAACTCTACACATATACACTTATTTCCAACCTCTTGACAAAATCCACAAGTAAGAGAAATTCAAGGTGGTCAAGAAAGTTTTGGTCCATTTACTACTACACTTCATTTTAATCTTTTAAAAGGTAAGTATATCTTATGTTTTTATGAAAATTAAGTATGTTGTTATGAAATGTAAGTATATCTTATGTTTTTATGAAAATTAAGTATGTTGTTATGAAATGTAAGTATATCTTATGTTTTTATGAAAATTAAGTATGTTGTTATGAAATGTAAGTATATCTTATGTTTTTATGAAAATTAAGTATGTTGTTATGAAATGTAAGTATATCTTATGTTTTTATGAAAATTAAGTATGTTGTTATGAAATGTAAGTATATCTTATGTTTTTATGAAAATTAAGTATGTTGTTATGAAATGTAAGTATATCTTATGTTTTTATGAAAATTAAGTATGTTGTTATGAAATGTAAGTATATCTTATGTTTTTATGAAAATTAAGTATGTTGTTATGAAATGTAAGTATATCTTATGTTTTTATGAAAATTAAGTATGTTGTTATGAAATGTAAGTATATCTTATGTTTTTATGAAAAGTAAGTATGTTTTTATGAAAGGTAAATACACCTTATGTTTTTATGAAAAGTAAGTATGTTTTTATGACAAGTAAGTATATCTTATGTTTTTATGAAAAGTAAGTATGTTTTTATGAAAGGTAAATACACCTTATGTTTTTATGAAAAGTAAGTATGTTTTTATGACAAGTAAGTATATCTTATGTTTTTATGAAAAGTAAGTATGTTTTTATGAAAGGTAAATACACCTTATGTTTTTATGAAAAGTAAGTATATCTTATGTTTTTATGAAAAGTAAATATGTTTTTATGAAAGGTAAATACACCTTATGTTTTTATGAAAAGTAAGTATGTTTTTATGACAAGTAAGTATATCTTATATTTTTATGAAAAGTAAGTATGTTTTTATGAAAGGTAAATACACCTTATGTTTTTATGAAAAGTAAGTATGTTTTTATTACAAGTAAGTATATCTTATGTTTTTATGAAAATGTTTGGATCATTGCTATGAAATCAATCTCACAAGATTGTTATGGGTTCCATATGATATGTTTATGATTATGCTAAGGGGACCGGAGTTTAGTAGCGCTACACATAAGAATTCTTGCCATTTAAGTTCGGTAAAATTCTTGTGTCTCCCTATGTTTATGAGTATTTCGATCCTATCCTATGTTATGATGAAAATGATCCATATGCTTTCAAAAGAAAATTTATGCTTGGTATACTTACTGGGATTTTATAAATCTCACTCCACGATATTTACCATTTTCAGATAATTGAAGGTTCGAGGCGGTCAACATGGAAGTGGCAAAAGTGGTTAAGATTGATGAGATAATTATGTTGAACTTTATGTAAGAAAATTATGTTCTATTTTTATTCACAGATAAAATTATGGGATTCTAATTATTCTTTTGAATAATTTTACATTACTATTTAAGTCTCGATAATATGATATGAGTCACTTTTAGTGGCACTCGAATGGTCGAGAATTCGGGTCGTCACACACATTATGTTTCCTGAAGGGTCTAATTTAATTTAAATGACACCTAGTGTCTATCAGGGTCATGAGATTAAGAGTTCCGCATTTTTCTTGCATATTTAAGTGGCATCTGTTAGATTGACAAAGGGAAATTTCACTTCTTTTAAACTTAACTTGAAATTTACACTCAGTATGTACATGCTGCTTGAGTACTGTAATACAAACTTTACCTTGTGGGGGTTGTTTAGATTGGCTAGAACCCATTACATAGCATCTCATATTGAATAACATTGGACATACAATGTCAGATGTTGATTTAATGCTGTCCAACTGGTTTTGGCCTATATTCATACGCAATCTTGACTGCTGTAGATGCTTAAATGTTCATCTATGTATAGTGCCCTCTGTTTGAGAAAGTTTTTGACCTTGCCTTTTCATTTTGTCTAGGCAAGGGACCACTTGGAATTCATATGCCGAATGAAGGATTACATACCAAGGTCAGATTTTATCGACAGGACAATTGATGCAGTTGGCAGCCATTTTCTAGTGAGATCAATGGAGCTAGAAGCGATTAAGTTTCCCTCGAGTACAAAATTCCAACCCTCTAGTAGATTGCTGATCAAGCAAGAATTGGAGGAGGCTGAGTTTGATTCTCAGACAGGTATTGCACTTTCGCAGTACTTACCATTGTGAATCGCTAATTTATTGAAAATTGTCTGTCTTTCCATCCTAAGCTTTATTTTACAAGCCAGTTTCTACCGTTTTCTGTTCAGTTTTTGAGATTGAATTTCAAGAAGATAAATTTTCTGTGACTTCTGGAAACATCTGAAGATGTATCAAATAATTTAGATTACAATAAATATCTAATCATATATTTCTTTTCAAGATTCTGGTTCCAAATGAAAGCTGAATGCTTAATGTTTCGTTTTACTGTAATTGACTAATTGAGTTTCATTAAATCCATTATAATATGAAAGGTTGATGGAGGTATTCTTTCATTATTTGTACATGTGTACTACAAGCATATATTGTACGCAATAATTGTTGTGTTGGGGGCTAATGTAACTTGACTTTTTTTTGTTCATAACTTTATAAGTTATTAATCAACTGTTTATCATAATTATAATTAGCCTAGAAAGTGTATAAACTGGCTGCAACATTAACTGCCATATGCTACAACGTCAAAAAAAAAAAAAAAAAAATTGAAGTATAAAATGGACCATCAGTGGCTTCATGTGTCATTACATTAGCTAGTTGATCAGTATTCTTAATATATGAAATCTCTATATTTTTGTAGTTGAGATTGTCTTTGATGTAATTTCTATCAAACTCAACATGCTTCGATTGATTATGCTGTCTTGGGTCGTTAGCTATCTTAATAGCTGCTCCGTTGTCACAAAAGAGTAACATGCGGTTGTTTTGGATTAAAGTCAAGTTCACTAACAAGAATTTTCAGCAATGAAAGCTCTATAGTTGCATAATGCAAAATATTATATTCTGCCTTTGCACTAGACAATGATACCACATTTTGTTTTTTACTTCTCAAAGTTACAATTTTTTTCCAACAAATAATGCATATTATGGCCTCTAGGGCATAACTTAGTTGGCAAATGTCGAAGTGACATTAAAATTTACGTTGCTGGCAGCCACAAGATGGGGGGTTCAAATCCTGGCAAATGCTTTGGATTTGACTTTCTTGTGGTGGAAACTAGTTGGCAAGCTTTAGACCCCGACTAACTAAGGCACATTCCTCAATTTACCTCCTCCACAATGCTCTACAAAGAAATAGTCAAAATGAAGGTAAACATTTATGACTTTTTTTTTGAAGTCATTTTATTTTCAAGAAACAATTTTATGTATGGCGATGTTTGATGAGATGACAATCGAGGAGGTGGAGGTGGTGATGATGGTAGTTGTGGTGGTGGAGGCAGAATGTTGTGTTGTAGGTAGAAATTAGGGATAAAATTTTATATTAAGAAAATAGTGAGATAAAACTAAAAGGTTGTTTATGTCATTTTATTAATGTCTATTTTTGTACATAATGGATATATTTTGAAATGTGGTGTAAAAAATAAATT
Organism: Ligustrum vulgare; assembly: GCA_963555705.1. Taxonomy (NCBI): domain Eukaryota; kingdom Viridiplantae; phylum Streptophyta; class Magnoliopsida; order Lamiales; family Oleaceae; genus Ligustrum; species Ligustrum vulgare. Next base: position 84,482,106 of record OY743168.1, read on the forward strand.
TTATGGGGATAATATAGTTTGCCTTTATGGTTTGTGTGGCAAGGGTTTCGTTTAAAAATATTTTTATTTAAATAACTAATATATTCGCACATGTTTTGCAACCCATAAGTACTACTCATCACCTCTTACTTTATCTATATTTATAATTAAATCGATTATAAACAATTCATAAATCGGCGTAGATTTTGCTTGTTTTTGACTTTGTATGTATGTTTGCGCGCTCCATGCCATAGTTTCAATTAAAACAAAGTCCACCTTTTTGCTCTATGCATATCTTTGTATTTGCATGATGAAGCCTCTGTTTTGTACATTATTTATAAACAAATTTATATATAACGTATATCAACAAATTATTTTTTAATCACATAAATTCTTCCTAATCACTTTTAGTTCATACATTTTACCTCGAAAATATCACATTTTTTTTTTTAATAAACAAAACATTTTTACCAAACAGAGATTATAAGTGATAATGGAAAGGTGCCCTCCTTCTCAGCTTCCATTCAACATGGTCCATTGATTGAACATCTCCTTCATTTTCTATCCAATATAAGATTCTGAATGGAACTGAAATATAAAGTGAATGCATTTATACTATTTTCTTGAATTATCACTTTCTGCATTCTTTTTCCTGTGGTGGGGGGGGGGGGGGGGGGGTAGGGTGGCGGTTTATAACTGTTTTCTTGACCTTTTATGTATTAATAAAGTCAACCCATTTAAGAATAAATCTATAGGTTCGTGCCATGGTTGTGCACACACTGACACACACATAGTGGTACCATGAAAGATAATAATAAAATTATAAAGAAACGCTTTATTAATTAAGTACCAACAAGATTGCGGATTATAAAATGTTGAAATAAGACAAATATCTTTAGCCGTTTGCTTCTACACAACTTCAGTTGCTCCAAAACACTGGCTAAAGCATTAATGGAATGCCCATTTATATTTTTATTCTTTTAAATAAGGGATATCAAACTTTGCAGGTGAATGTCGACTCAGACTCTTTGTCCAAGTAATCTTGCTAGTCTCAAGGTGCTGACAAGAAAATTTAATGCAAATTTTCTTTTAACTTCTTAAAATGGTTTTACTTCTTATTTTTGGACCATTATCCGAGTAAAAGCTGACCATGAAATGACATGTTTAGTACATTGAATATCACGTTGATAGTGAATAAAGAAAGAATCACAATTTTATTGATTGCACTTTGTTTAATACTAATATAGAAGGTGTCTTCAAGTGTATGATGTGTCTTTGGTGCTGTGGCTCAATAATTCATGTTTTATTCTTGGTATAGTAATCAATGAACATTTAAATAGAAAAGAAAAGAAAATCTTATATACAATCATATATACAATTTGCAACACTAATTTCTAACTATACTTACCCTACTTGTTAATTTGCTTAAAAAAAAAAGATATGTAATCTGATAGAATCAGCTAAATAAATACTTAAGTTTGATGATTTCGTACCAAACCTTCTTGTTGTAAAGGTGCAATCCTTATAAGAACTTCTTGTGGTGGTGGGATTATAACCAGTGCTGATGTACTAGTCTGGTTGCATCCCACTATTTTCTGGCAGGTTTCTATCAAACAGTGCCTGCAATTAGGGCAAGAAGAGTGTGAATTCAGCCATTTATCGATGCACCGGGCATGGAACCCGTGGTTACACTTGGGTAGGACTCGAATGCGTTCTCCTGTAGCGAAATCCGAGAGGCATATTGCACACTCAGTGTCCAAACCCGGAAGGTTAACATCACTGGTATAACTTACTGTAGGGAATGTTTTGAGAGCCTTTTTCTTTATTCCTGTGTTGGCTAGTCGCGCAGCCGACGTGTCGTCAGAGGATACAAAACTGGAGCACCTTAGAGCACACCTTATGATGGAATTCAATCCAAGTGAGCAGATTAAGGCACACAAGAGGACTGATAGGACCATTACAATATTTGTGTCGAACGTGTTATTCCTAAATTCTGTACTGGACGGGGAAACAGTTGATACTGGAGGTGAACTATGAAGAGGAGTGTCGAGTAACAATCTTCTTGAGGGGAAATCTTTCAAGAATTCTTGAATGATGATAGATGAATGAGAGGAAATAGAAGGGGCAGCAGCCATTTTCTTGTTTTGTAGTGTGTTCTGATTTTTTTATGATGGAAATTTTCGATGGAGGAATATATAGAGGGAAAATTTAATGGGGTGGTTCAATTTTTGGATATTAAATGACCCAAAAACTGTTTTTTTTTCAAAAGAATCTTGATAACATGAGAATATTCTGAGGACTGACTTTGAAGTTCAGGTTTTCTAAATTTTTTACTCCACTAAGCCGTCTAAGCGTTCCAATTAAACATGGATCCGACCCACTTTCTATTCAATCACGAAAGTTCAGTTTAATCGTATTAATTAATTAACATACAAAAACAAAAAACTAATAGGAATCCAATTCATGCTCTAAACTCATAAAGTTGGCCACAACAGACTTAAGGCATTCATGCAGTGGCGGCCATGAGTTGGCGAGGTAGGCAATTGCTCAAGGCTCCGCTTTTACGAGGGCGCTCAAAAATATTTTTTACATAATAGTTCATAAAAATTACAAACAAAATAAAGTTCAAATACAATCAATTAAATCAATTCAGTTGTCCAATTAGCTAGCATACTAATCTTTAATTAAAATGTATTATGTTAGTTCCATCTTTATTTGTAAAAGTATTTAAAGTTTAATTATATAGATATCTTAGATTATGTTTGGTAATCCATTTATAAACGGTTATTTTTAAATATTATTTATTAGCGACAACGTGATAATATTTGTTGGTTTTTTTTTTTTTTTTTTTTTGAAAATAAAAAATAGTGGATGAGAATCATATCGGGTCGAAATTATTGACTTTTAAAAAAAATTATCAAATGAAATATTGTAATGTGGCCGTTTATAAATAAAACTTATAAGCAAAAAGTGGTCCGTTGTCAAACAACCTCCCAACTAAAGTAGAGGAGTCTCTTTATTTTCTTTTTTTTAATATTCCTTGTTGATATTATTTTTAAAATATTTGAACTTGATATTGGTGATTAAGAGGTCATGATTATGATAATGGTTTTTGATAAGTGTATTTTGTACGCTTATTTACAAGTTAATGGGGGTTTATTCAATATAAATTTGAAAAGACTTAAAGATTTTAAAGGATTTGAAAAGTTTTGGTGTATTCAATTTAGATTTTAGATACTCCTTAGAAATATTGAGATATTTAATATAGGTTTTAATGGACTTTTTAAAGGTCCATAAAAGTCATGATGTATTAGATAGAGACTTTTAAAAGTCATGTATTATTTAAAATGTCAATGACTTTTAAAGATTCATACGTAATCATGTATGTACTAACTTCTAAACAGAAAGTACAACCACGAAATATTTTTATTTGCCTCTCATTAATCTCTAAGGTTTTGAAAGGCTTTAATAATAAAAAATAAAAAAAAATTAAAAAAAATTCTTTCTCATTATAATTTTGTTTCTTCTATATTTTTCTTCTTTTTTCAAATTATTTTTAGAAACCTTAAACCTACAACTAAATAAATCAAAGTTTTTATTCCCTTCAAATTGTTAATTTTTTTTTTCTTTTTAATATTTTTTCTTTATATTTTGGTTCTCTTCTTTTTATCATTTTCTTCAATTTTTCTATGAAAATAGATCCAATTAAAATTTTATAAGATCATATAGAAAAATAATAGTTAAATTGTATCAAAACAAATAATAATTAAACAAAGTAATTCTAAAATTTTCTCCAAAAAGATTTGTATATTCAAAAATATTAATTCAAAGTCAATTGAAATCTATAAAAAATTGTATATTAAAAATATTTTTAAAAATTTATGAACATAGTACAATTTTTATGTCGATATCAAACGTGATGTTATTTTTCTCTCATTTTATCATAGATGTTTCTCTATATTAAAATTATTTATCTCTCAAACCGCATTTTTTGATTCACTTGAGATATGATTATTATTAAGAATTAGCATTCACGTCATAGGAAAATTAATATATTAATATTCAAAATTTTCAACTGAAAAAGCAAAAGTCTGTAAAAGTTTTTGAAAGTCTATGAAAGTCATTTAAATAAAAGTTTGCAAAATCTTTGAAAGTCTATACAAATCCATAAAAGTTAATAAAATCCAATTAAATCTATTGAAAAAAGTCATTAAATGTCTTTCAAAATCTACATTGAATAAACCCCCCCTAAAATTAGGATATTATATTGTCGTTTTAGGAAAAATACTATTGATGTAGTTGCTATTTGTTGTTATTCCAGATTTTATCCTGAATTCGAGAAAATGAAAGATTTGAAGTAATTAAAGATCAATTGGATGGTAAAAAGGACTAAAATGTGCAAAGTGGAAGTTGATGAAGCTAATCGATGTTCAAAGTGGAGTTAAAGTGAAGGAAGAAGGAATTAAAGGTTAAATTGGAAGAATTCAGAAGTTCAGAGACTCAATTGAAAGAATTAGAAGATGGAGGACTTATCATGCAAATAAAGAAAGGGGACCAACTTGCAAGGAAACAAAGTGTGAAAATTGCATAAAGATGGGGAACCACGAGATCACGCCTCAAAAAAGAATGCGGTCTCACTTAAACCATGCAGTACCATTTTCATCATACTGAAGCGGTCACGTGGTTGTTTGACTGGGCCGCAATTGGGCTTTAATAACGAATTTTTGTCAGATTTCTTCTAATTAACCTAGATTTTGTCCTTAAATCGGCGCAAAGATTCAAAACCTAATGATTCTAGTGATTTTCCTCTCATCGCTCGTGGATGATCACAACTTACTGTTTTTCTTTCACATCCCTTATTTTTATCTATGATGGTTTCTCAAATATTTTCATTGTTTTCCTACTCAAGATAGTCAGAATTAGAAACATGCATGCACAATAAGTCAAATGTAAGCAATCCTCAATTCTAAACCCTTTATCTCCATAGTTATTGTTGACCACAAAATCCGGCTAGACCTTGGACCAACACGTCTCAGCTCCTCCCTCTTGAACACGTGGATCTCCTGCGCACTAGGACAAACAATCAGCTTACAAAGGGGGCCGAGGTGGCTCCCGTTTACACTCCGATGCTTAAGTCAGTACTCATTTCAAGTAAATATAAATTATGTGCAGGAAACATAAGTGTGTAAAAGAGAGAAAAGGGAGAGAGAGTAAAATGTTGAGTTAGATTATTGGATTACCAACCCTTTCCTTGGAGGCAACCGTGCTCTATTTATAGAAGGTGTAATTATCTTAGATTGTTACACGTGTCATGCTTTACATATGGTAAGATCCTAACCTTTCATGAGGTAAACCATTTCTTTGGTTATAATCATTACTACATGTCATAGGGTTAAAACAACTATCAAATCCCTTTAAAGATGTTGTCACATCAAGTTGTCTTGTCACCTTTTCAGGGTACTCCCCTCGGCTTAGGAGTACCTCGGCACAGCATCACCCCGGCATAGGTTACCTCGGCATAACATCACCTCGGCATAGGGTCACCTCAGCATATAAGAATCCAGCAAATTTGGTATCCACAGTTTTGGCCTGTAGGTCATGATTAGGTGACTGAATGTTTTGTGGCTCCCCTGGTGGGCCCATATAGATGACGTGTCATGTACAATTAGTCATGGTCGTAACACTAGTCCCTCAAGTCTGGTTGGTTCATTTATGTGCGAACTGGACTTGAAAATATAAGGGATCGAAGATGATGGAGTGTGTGTATACTCTAAGAAATAACCAAAATACAAAATATCTAAAAAATCCTTCTTGCAAGACATAACCAGAATGGAAAAAATAGAATATATTTTACATGGTAAAGCGTCGCCGATGAGGAATAATATAGGCACTTGGGTCCACGCTTTAATATAGTTTGGACACTTGGGTCCTTATTTGAACACTTGACAACCCTTTCAAGTGGGCTTTTCTTGGTTATATTAAGAGAGTATTAGGCTGTGTTATTCAAATTTTGAAAGTGCATCTTTTATCCCAACAAAAAGAATATTCGAGTGTGCTTCGAACTTACGAAGACATACAAGCTCATAGTAATATCCCAAGCATGCCTCAAGTAGGAGGGGAATTATAAGGTTGTCTTCAATAACATTGAAGATCTTACTCCTAGATGTGTGAGGGCTAATAGCCCGTCTGGATTACAGAGAGAATACGCTTAATTCAAGCGACTGGAGGGCTTACAAGCCTGTCTCGTTTTGATATGTGTATCTTTGGAGAATATGAAACAAAGTATATATACATTGTGTCTCGTATTGACATGCATGTATATGCTCTCTACTCCCTTAAATTTGGATGTCCCAGGCATTCATGGATGGGGTTCGAGTTTATAGCTTTCAGATGTTTTTCTTGGAGTGAAATCGACCAATGAAAGAGTCATTTGTAAAAGGAGTTCGTTGAAGAAGTACTTCCCTTGGAAGGATTCCTTAGGAAGAGGGGTTCCTCATTTGGAGGGAGTCAATTAACGTAGTTCTTCTCTTGGAAGAAGTCCCTTGTAGGAGCCCTTCACTTGGAAGGGGTCCCTCACTTGGAGGAAGTTAATCGACGTAGTTCTTCTCTTGGAAGAAGTTCCTTGTAGGAGTCCTTCTCTTTGAAGGGGTCCCTCACTTAGAGGGAGTTAATGGAAGAGGTATTTCGGAAGGAGTTCATGGAAGACGTCCTTCAAGAGAGGTACTTCAGAAGAAGTCCATGGAAGACAACCCTATGAGAGGTACTTCGGAAGGAGTCCATGGAAGAGGTCCTTCAAAAGAGGTGCTTCGGAAGAAGTCCATGGAAGACATCCTTCGGAAGAGGTGCTTCGGGAAGGAGTCCATGGAAGAGGTCCTTCGGAAGAGGTGCTTCGGAAGGAGTCCATGGAAGAGGTGCTTCGGAAGGAGTCCATGGAAGAGGTGCTTCGGAAGGAGTCCATGGAAGACGTCCTTCGAGATAGGTACTTTGGAAGAAGTCCATGGAAGACGTCCTTCGGAAGAGGTACTTCGGAAGGAGTCCATAGAAGAGGTCCTTCGAGAGAGGTACTTCGGAAGAAGTCCATGGAAAACGTCATTCGGAAGAGGTGCTTCGGAAAGGAGTCCATGGAAGAGGTCCTTCGGAAGAGGTGCTTCGGAAGGAGTCCATGGAAGAGGTCCTTCGGAAGAAGTCCATGGAAGACGTCCTTCGGAAGGAGTCCATGGAAGAGGTCCTTCGAGAGAGGTACATTGGAAGAAGTCCATGGAAGACGTCCTTCGGAAGAGGTGCTTCGGAAAGGAGTCCATGGAAGAGGTCCTTTGGAAAGAGTCCATGGAAGAGGTCCTTTGAGAGAGGTACTTCGGAAGAAGTCCATGGAAGACGTCCTTCGAAAGAGGTGCTTCGGAAAGGAGTCATTGGAAGAGGTCCTTCGGAAGAGGTGCTTCAGAAGGAGTCCATGGAAGAGGTGCTTTGGGAAGGATTCCATGGAAGATGTCCTTTGGAAGAGGTGCTTCGAAAGGAGTCCATGGAAGAGGTCCTTCGGAAGAGGTGCTTCGGAAGGAGTCCATGGAAGACGTCCTTCGAGAGAGGTCCTTCGGAAGAGGTGCTTCGGGAGGATTCCATGGAAGAGGTCCTTCGGAAGAGGTGCTTCGGGAAGGATTCCATGGAAGAGGTCCTTCGGAAGAGGTGCTTCGGAAGGAGTCCATGGAAGATGTCCTTCGAGAGAGGTCCTTCGGAAGAAGTCCTTCGAAAGAGGTGCTTCGGAAGGAGTCCATGGAAGAGGTCCTTCGGAAGAGGTGCTTTGAGAAGGATTCCATGGAAGAGGTCCTTCGGAAGAGGTACTTCGAAAGGAGTCCATGGAAGAGGTCCTTCGAGAGAGGTGCTTCAGAAGAAGTCCATGGAAGACGTCATTCGAAAGAGGTGCTTCGGAAGGAGTCCATGGAAGAAGTCCTTTGGAAGGAGTCCACTTAGGCAATAAGAGGGAAGCCACTTCGGCCATGCCACTTAGGCAATAAAAGGGGAGCCACTTCGGCCATGCCACTTAGGCAATATGAGGGGAGCCACTTCGGCTACGCCACTTAGGCAATAAGAGGGAAGCTACTTCAGCCATGCCACTTAGGCAATATGAGGGAAGCACTTCGGCCATGCCACTTAGGCAATATGAGGGGAGCCACTTCGGCCATGCCACTTAGACAATATGAGAGAAGCACTTCGGCCATGCCACTTAGGAAATATGAGGGAAGCCAGTTCGGCCATGCCACTTAGGCAATATGAAGGGAGCTACTTCGGCCATGCCACTTAGGCAATAAGAGGGAAGCTACTTTGGCCATGCCACTTAGGCAATATGAGGGAAGCACTTCGGCCATGCCACTTAGGCAATATGAGGGAAGCCACTTCGGCCATGCCACTTAGGCAATATAAGGGGCTTCTTGAGCCATGCCACTTGGGGGCTGTAAGAAGGAGAGTCCCTCTTTCGGGGAGGTCTTTCTTCAAAGCATTTGTTACAAATCTTTTTCAAAAGGTTTCATTCCTTTTTCAATGTTTTTTTTTTTTTTTTTTTGTAGTATCTCTCATCTCTTTTTCAAGAGGTTCTTCACATTTTTTAAGGTTTTTGTGGTTCTTCACTCTTTTCCAAGAGGTTATCAGCCCTTTTTCAAGGTTTTATGTAGTATTTCTCCTCTCTTTTTCAAGAGGTTCTTCACCTTTTTTTCAAGGTTTTTGTGGTTCTTCACTCTTTTTCAAGAGGTTATCAACTCTTTTTCAAGATTTTATGTAGTATTTCTCCTCTCTTTTTCAAGAGGTTCTTCACCTTTTTTTCAAGGTTTTTGTGGTTATTCACTCTTTTTCAAGAGGTTATCAGCCTTTTTTCAAGGTTTTATGTAGTATTTTTCCTTTCTTTTTCAAGAGGTTCTTTACCTTTTTTTCAAGGTTTTTGTGGTTATTCACTCTTTTTCAAAAGGTTATCAGCCATTTTTCAAGGTTTTATGTAGCTTTTTACCACGTGATTTCGTGGTTAGAACTGTGGTTTCCCACAGACGACGCCAAAATGTTGACCGCAAAATCCGGCTAGACCTTGGACCAACACGTCTCAGCTCCTCCCTCTTGAACACGTGGATCTCCTGCGCACTAGGACAAACAATCAGCTTGCAAAGGGGGCCGAGGTGTCTCCCGTTTGTACTCTGATGCCTAAGTCAGTACTCATTTCAAGTAAATATAAATTATGTGCGGGAAACATAAGTGTGTAAAAGAGAGAAAAGGGAGAGAGAGTAAAATATTGAGTTAGAGTATTGGATTACCAACCATTTCCTTGGAGGCAACCGTGCTCTATTTATAGAATGTGCAATTATCTTAGATTGTTACACGTGTCATGCTTTACATATGGTAAGATCCTAACCCTTCATGAGGTAAACCATTTCTTTGGTTATAATCATTACTACATGTCATAGGGTTAAAGTAACCATCAAATCCCTTTAAAGATGTTGTCACATCAAGTTGTCTTGTCACCTTTTCAGGGTACTCCCCTCGGCTTAGGAGTACCTCGGCATAAGGGTACCTCGGCACAGCATCACCCCGACATAGGTTACCTCGGCACAGCATCACCTCGGCATAGGTTATCTCGGCATAGCATCACCTCGGCATAGGGTCACCTCAGCATATAAGAATCCAGCAAATTTGGTATCCACAGTTTTGGCCTGTAGGTCATAATTAGGTGACCGGATGTTTTGTGGCTCCCCTGGTGGGCCCATATAGATGACGTGTCATGTCCAATTAGTCATGCTCGTAACAGTTATAGTTAACAAAGCTTATACCAAACGGATTTTTTTCCTTTTTATGGACGACATTTTCTTTTCTTTTTCTCGCATGTCCTTGTCTCTTACCATTTTTGTGCAAGACTTTTCTCATTTGCTTTCTATGCGACCTTGTAGCGAGCTTTAGGTACGTGACTCCTAAGCTAGACAAATTTAGGACACCAAGTTCAGAGAACCCCTAAGACTTAATTACCCGAGTCATAAAAGCGATAAAGAAAAGTTAAAGATATTTGATTGTTTTATGTGTAAGTTCACTCTCCTTACTTGCTTTCTAATTGACCACTGTAACGAGTTTTGAGCTGATAACTCCCAACTTATTTGAGTTTAGGATATCAGGTTTTAACACCCTTACAAGCTTACTTGCTCAAATAAAAAAGGCTTTTGAAAAGTAAAATAAGTCCTTTAGCATTTTATAGTTTTTATATGCTAGTTATGGTTTATACCTGTTGACCAACTGTTTTAACTAAAGTGCAAAACCAAGGACAACAGACCTCCAACCTATCAAACTGCACTTTCTAACCATTCTACCCCCAAACTTGCTTTTTGAGCAGTGTTTGGTTCTAATTTAAGGAAGAGATGTTTAAAGATCTAAGTTTAGGGTTATCAAGTAAGATCTAAGTTCAAGTTGCGTACACAGACCCCACATGTATTAAACATATTCTTACACAAGTAGTAATTCAACAATGACTATGTGCGCATGAATATGAAAATCTAGCACGGATAAGTAGTCAATAAAAATCAAGCTTTCATGTTTTCATTATTCTAATTAGAGTATAAAATTGATCAAAATTATATCCTAGGCAATAAACAAAGTAACAAAAATTTTCAATTTTTCAATTTTTTTATAATTTTTTTACAATTGTCTTCCATTTTTTATTTTATATATATATATATATATATATATATATATATATATATATATATATATATATTTTTTTTTTTGTATCCCAAAGAATCGAAAGAGTGCAAAAATATGAGATTCTCACTCTCAAACTAGAAATATACATTGCCCTCAATGTTTGTCAAATAGATGTAAACATATATATATATATATATATATATAGAGAGAGAGAGAGAGAGAGAGTACTAGTACTTCTCAAGTGTAGAGGATGTGTTTCTTTACTTTGAAGCTTCCATTTTATTGCACTTGGATGAATTTGACATTTTCTTTGCACTTCCCAACTTTGTTTGAGGTGTATTGATTGGTGTATTCCTTGCAAACAAAAGATGAGTAACATTAGAAAATACAAACATCAATAAGAAACAATAAAAGTTCTAATTTTGCGTGCGCGCTTGGAATGACGATGAACTATGTAACTACCTAAAATGCATAAAATTCAAAACATACCTTAACATGCAAAATAATGTAAATATGTTATGTAATTTCTACACATGCATATCAAAATGCAGTGTTGCAAGTTAGACCTAACAAGTACACAAAATGCATGCATCTAATGTAAAAAATATGAAATAAATAAATTATGAAAGCATAATAAATAAAATGGTAGAAATTGGGTTTCCTCCCAATGAGCGTTCCATTTATAGTTTAAAGCTCGAGTTTTTACTGTGATTGTTCAAGAAACTCTAAATAAGGCTTTTAATGACCTTCTTTTTTGTGTCGGTTGAACTTGCTCCAATTTGTATTTAGATTCCAAAATCTCAAATTTTCCATGTCATGTATGTTGACATCTCCACTAAATTCAAAATTCAATATATACACTTCAATTAACTCAGTACCAATGATGAAATCAATTATGTAGTTCGAGGATTGCATTGTAAAGTCAGTACCCTTAAGTGTCTCTTAGTTTGTCTACTCTTCTGTGATCAACTCTTCTTTCTCCAGTTGATCTTCATTTTTTATTGAAGTTTCCTCAAGTTCGATGTCTGGAATTTGAATTGTTGATATCTGGACAATGACTTCTTCATGACAGCTATTTTCTTCTAGCTTATCTACTATTTCAGGTTCCTCTTCTTTTTCTTCAACTGTTTCAACCAATTTTTCTAACTTTTCTAATCTTTTCACTTGAATTTCTGACAACTATTCTGGTGGACACCCCTACTATACAATATAATAATTCCCCAAATAATCAATCTTCCATATAGCATCCTTAGGTGCAATAGGGAAATAAAATACAACATGATTTCCCCAACAGAAATCACACATCAGATAAGTTTGAACTGTTTGTTCTGACTCTTCTGATCTTTTCACTTGAATTTCTGGAAACTATTCTGGTGGACACCCCTACTCTACCATATAATAATTCCCCAAACAATCAATATTCCATATAGCATCCTTAGGTGCAATAGGGAAATCAAATATAACATGATTTCCCCAACAGAAATCACACATCAAATAAGTTTGAAATGTGTTCTAACTCTTCTGATCTTTTCACTTGAATTTCTGACAACTGTTCTGGTGGACACCCCTGCTCTACCATATAATAATTAACCAAACAATCAATCTTTCATATAGCATCCTTAGGTGCAATAGGGAAATAAAATACAACATGATTTCCCCAATAGAAATCACACATCAGATAAGTTTGAACTGTTGTTTCATCAGAGAGCCATTGATAACCTTTTGCTACCATCTTGCTGTGTTGCCTCCAACTATTCGAAAATTGGTTCAATACCTGAATAAAGAGGAAACAATTTACGGTTTTTAAAAAAATATATTTCTAAAACAAAAACTAAGAAATAAAAATAAAAACTAAGCAAATAAATGTCCAAAGTAAAGTAACTAATTGGTATCGACATTAATATTAAACAGTCCCCGATAACGGCGCTAAAAAGTTAACTCACTAATATTTCGCGATGCGAAATATTTTCGCAAGTGTATGAGTCGTGAGAAGTAAAAAAGTGGAAGAGTTCGAATTTATCGTCCCACGAGGATTGCTATTAATTACCAAAATATGTTAGTTCTAAACCCTATTTGAACGGAGGAAATAGTTTGAGATTTTAAATTAAACTAAGAACTAAAGAATTAAACTAAAGTAATAAAATTGTAAAATTATTTTATTTTTAAAAATGATTATAAAGTAGATGGGGATCCCGATTTTACCTAACCAATTAAATTAACTCCAATTCAAATTTTATTTCCTAATAATGTATTCAGTCAAATTCACTTATGCATATGAAGTTCCTCTCTTGAGTTTAAATCAACTCTATCTAATTAAGTCAATCATGTATCTCTAAAGTGAGTCTGAATTATTCCTTAATTTAGTGCATGACATACCAAAATTCTCATAATGATTACAGTAATTACAAAACTATATCTCTATCTCTTGTCCAATTACCGAATTTATTACCTTGATCCAAGTTATTAACTCGTCTCTCAGATTATGAAAATAACTCATTATATCATGAAATGGTGATAAAGCAACTCAAGCATTGAAAGCAATAATAAATCAATACATACAACGAATCATTATAACTATGGAATATGGAATTAAGATAATAAAGTTAGGCTACATTGTTAATCCCAACATTGAAATTAGTTACACATCATGATTTAACAACAAAACAATAAATAACAGCGTTCATTGAAAATAATATAAGAGAATGAAAAGCTTGCAAGTTGCACCAAGTATCAATTCTCGAAGTGATATTCAACTCTCGTCCCATTTGCTATACTTGAATTTCCAAAGAATTGAATGATAAAATTTGAGTTTTTGCTTGTTCTTAGTTGAGTAAAATGTTCTAATTTTCCTATCAAGAAGTTGTATTTATAGTTAGAGAAGAGACCTAGTCGAGAAAGGAAAGAAATTGGTCAAACTCGCGTGCTAGTCTTTTCTTGTATCTGCACAGCATTTAGTATTTCGATCATATCTTTCTATTCCTTTATCCGATTGAGGTGATTCAAAGTTCTTTAAAAAGATAACTTAAAGGGATACAATTCTTTCTGAAATAGTATTTACCCAATTAGAACGTTTATTGCCCCAAAATTAGGTCTCAAAGTTCGACTAAAAATTTGTCCAGAATCTTGTGCGGTTGGAATCAATTTTATGGTAATATCCTTATATTATTTCATTCCTTTTTTACTTCTACATGTATTCAATTGACTCCTAAAAATTCCTGAAGTATCTTTTTGTGATCCAAATCAATCATTGGATATTTACAAGTTGATCCATCGTGCTTAATTTGCTCTTCAGTCCTTCAACTTATAATTGCAACAATATAACCTCATACTTTCAACTCTTCTCGATTTACTCATTTCAATTCTCAAGTCCTTTAATTGGGTCATCTAACTCTTAATTTCTTTATTTTGGCACCTTGCATGATTCTCGATTGATATCTTAAACTCCTCAATTGCTCAATTAAGCTTTAATTAGCATTCAATTGTGCATTTTTTCCCATCAATTACTTCATTCTCATGTTTTTGGGATATTTTCTATAATGTAAACAGATAACTACAAATTAAATAGCATTTATTCTAAAATGACAATAATTTATTCTAATTTTGACGTATAAATAAGTGTATAAAATACACTTATTATGGTACGACATAAATCACACAATATTTTTTGTATTTGTTTGATTCTATTAAAAAATAAAAAATGGAAGACGGGTGATAATTCTTTGAAGTGTTAGTGTGATAAAGTTTGAAATATTTTTGGAGGATGAGACAAATTTTGATATAATGAGCTAGAGTTATTTTTTGAGCTAGAAATCTGAGAAAGTGTTTGTCACAAGGGACGAAAAAGACAATTGAAGTGTAAAACTATATTAAAAACGATGGACTATCATTTTCCAAATGTGTGAATTGCTTACAAAATATTATTGACTATATCAGTGACAATTGCATTGTCGAGAATAGCTTCTCAAAGTGAACTTGATAAAAAAAATCTACATTTATTTAACAATGTGACAATAGAAGCTGAATGAATTGGTCATGATGTCTATTGAATAAAGTTCTAAAACAAATTAATTGTAATAGTATAGTTGTTGATTTTCTATAAGAAAATATATAGAAGAATAAATTAATTTAAACATTTGAAGGTTTTAGGTTATTAGTTTTGATATTCTTCTTTAATAAAAATTATTATTATTTATTATAGTATATATGCTTAAATATTTATAAGGATTCATATGCGAAGTTGATTTAAGGTCCCTAAAATTTCAGGGCTGACTCTGAATTCATGCTCTAGCAGCCTACTAGCATTAATGCAAAAGTGTGTCGTGCATTTAAGAGGAAGCAATTGAAAGCACTTCATCACTTTGCAAAACTTAAACTAGTGAACTTTTTTCTTAAAATAAAAGTACTTTATAGCCATTCATTTTAGGTAACTAAAAATACAATCCACTAATTGAAATTATGTTGACTTTCTACACAACTACAATATCTAACTCGCTTATTTGAGTCAACACTACAACAAAGTTAGCTTTTTACGGCGTGCATTGCATGCCGTAAAATCATTTTTACGGCGTGCAGCCGCACGCCGTAAAAAGTCACGCCGTAAAAATTCACGGCGTGCATTTTTGCACGCCGTAATTAGATTTCACGGCGTGCATTTTTGCACGCCGTGAAATCTAATTACGGCGTGCAAAAATGCACGCCGTGAATTTTTACGGCGTGCAAAAATGCACGTCGTGAAAGTTTACGGCGTGCAAAAATGCACGCCGTGAAATCTAATTACGGCGTGCAAAAATGCACGCTGTGAAATCTAATTACGGCGTTCAAAATGCACGCTGTAAACTAGGATTTTATTTTTTTAAAAAAAAATTCTATAAATTATATTTCCAAAAATCCTATAATAATAAAACAGAAACACATTAATGCATATATAATCAATAAACGTGATTTCGATAAACAAACAATATCATAGTAAGATTCAACACAATATACAAAAGTCTATAGACAACTACTTCAAAATAAACTTAAAATGTCGTAAAAAATAAAAGTATCCATATCGAAACTTCTTCTTTGACCAATAGTGCCCAATAGTGCCATGTCAAAAATAATCAACTTCCTGCAAATCACAAAGTAATAAATTTATAATTAATAAATTTATAATTATAATATCAAAAGTATATCAAAAAGTGAAACATACCTTTGTTGTGAGTTCAACTAATTCACTTCAATGTACCTAATTGGCCATGCAATTGTACTTCCTAATGCATCTTCAAGAAGAAAAAGCTCACGTGTAGGACGATATAAACTGACATTATCAATCACTTCAATAACCCAGACTTTCCAACATTCATTACCAAGGGGTACATGATGCACTAAATCATTTGGATTTGTGGATGCGATTTCACCTTTTGCAACAACATCACCTTTCCCAAACCAAGATAACAATTTGCATTTCTTAGTTTGAAGGCTATCTAAACCATTCAAATCTTTGTCTCTAGGCTGTAAAATTAACATCAAATTGTACGATTGGTTATTTTGAATATAAAAAGTCTATGTAATATAAGATAACATTCACTAATTATAGTTTTCCACTTACATTATCTTCTTGTACTGCACTTTTGCTCTTCATTTGAAATAAAGCTTTTAATTCTTTAATTTCCTCTCTCAAATCTTGGAGTTGAGATTGCACATTATGATTATGCACCAAAGCATTCAACTTTGAAGGAGTCGCACCAAAACCAAGACCTCTTACACGTCCCCTACGTTCTGGACCAAGTACTTTTGCAACGCCATCATCTTTTAGAGAGTGTTTGCTTGGAGAGTTCACCGTTTCTGAACATGCTATTATTTTTTGCTGATATTACGAAACAAATTAATTCATTAAACTTAAATAAATATAAACTTTGAATATATCTTAAAAAAATAACATAGTCAAAATTTACCAGTGTTTCTCCAACTAATTCATTAATTGGTTCACCATTTCTCCGTGTGTGTCCTCGAATGTACACATCATCTCTAGTAATGGAATCAGGGTCTTCACTTTCAACACGCTGCAATTTTTTTACACATTTTATATATGCGATATTTGTAGACATAATTTTTCAAACAAATTTAGCACTTTTTTACCAATTCAGCTTCTAAGCGAGCAAAGCCCTTTCTACTCGTTGTATGTATTATGGTTTGACTAGCCCTCATCTTTTTGAATATTTCACTTTTTTCCTGAAAAATCAATAACAAGTTATGACCATTCACAAAGAACATTTTAACTCAAATGCATGCATTAAAAAAAGAAGTGTAGACACATTAAGTACACTTCTCTAGTTTCTTATGGCAAAAAGGACCTACTGAATATTAAAATTGTTATTTTTCTATTATAAATTTTACAAAAATTTCGGCAGAATCTCCCCTACAAATTGGACTTAGCAAACCTGTAGAGGGACATCACAATACTATAAACAATCAACACTTAACCACAATGATTCAAAACACCAACCATAGCTCAATCAAACTCCAACGTCATCAACTACTCCAAAAACAATCTCCAACTCCTCAACGTAACAAATCAAATCCGGACAATAGAATTTAAATAAGTCATATTCAACATATTAAAGAACTTGTTGTTTTCGAGTGAAGCAATGGACGCATACCTTGTATGGTTGAGAATTGCGTTCTTTGACAAATGCTTGCCATTCTTCCATTGAATTAACATTATCGGGCTTGAGGAGAGCAGCAGCTCTTGTTATGCCATCTGTCATTCCTAAGTTATTGATTGCTTTAAGAACATTAGATCTATGATCTCGCCAATGCTTTCCAAGTTTTTGCATGATGTACTTTCTATGACAATTATCAACGTCAAACTTTTGCTGCATCAAAATACACATCATTAATAGTAATTTCACTTAAATTATATATGTGAAATATGTGAATTGAAGTTATTGTCACCTGCACATGCTCCCATATGTCATCAAGAAAACTTCCGTTGATATCTTTCCAACTTTTCCATGTAATTGGTATAAGTTCTCTTGCAGTTGTTCCAAGAAATGACGATAGCTTATTTGAACCTTTACAAATTGGCTGACCTCTTTCATTAAACTCTATAGTTAACTTTGCACCCTTCCCCCTATTGAGACAATTCACTTTCGCTCGACCTCTTCCCTTATTTCCCTTTTCAGTATTGCTAGGTTGGAGTTCAACATCATGTTGCAAATAATTTTCTTGCATTTCTGGAACAGAATTAGAACCTCCTTCTGATATTCTTATACTTTCATTTCCTTCTCTTGTTGCAGCAGCAATTGAAGCCTTTCTAGCTCGTTTCAATTTTTTACTTCCTTGATTAGATGACTGTATTAAACAAATAAGATAACACATTTACTCAAAAACAAAAAGAACCATATATATATATATATAAGTTGAGAACTTACTTCACCAGGATATGTCATCTTATGGCCACTTATATGAACATCAGCATCCACAAAACTCAACTTTCATCATTTATGTCTACAAATAAAGGAAGACAAACTGGAATTAGATATATTAGCATCTACGTAATGTCACATAAATTTAAAATTAAACTAATTAATAAAGAATCTTGAAGATATACAATTACCATTTTCAATATCAATGCCCTCACAATCATGTCTTACATAACCTTCATCTTCAACAATAATATCAAGTTGTAATACATCTAATGTGGTTGGAGTATAAGCTTCTTCATCAAAATTTTCTAATTCATGAAATCCTCTAGGAGGTGCCTTTAGTACAATATACCAATTAGATGTATCGCTTTCTCTAGAATAAAAAACTTGTTTTGCTTGTGATGCTAAAATAAATGGATCTCTTTCAAATTGATGTTGTCCTCTATGAAGATTTACCAACGTAAATCCTTCTTCAATCTTGACTCCACTATCTATATTTGCCCAATCACAATGAAACACAGGAACTTTAAAATTATGATAGTCTAGTAAAATTATGTCTCTTATCACCCCATAATAAGAAATTTTACCAACTACATGACTTGTGTCCTTCACACTAGATCGACAAATAGTTTGTGCTTCAATAGAAACACCACTATTTTGTGTACTTCTACTAACATCGATTGTATGAAATCGATGCCCATTGATAATATAACCAGAATATGACATCACATCACATCTAGGTCGACGTGAAAGCCACTTCAATGTACTTGACATGTTACAGCTGTCTTGTTTGCCTTTTTCAGCAAACCAAGATGTAAAAGTCTCTATATGTCTCATTTGCAATAAAGTTTCATTCCTGGCAATACGACAATCTGAATTCTTAATCTCCTCCTTATGCATCCTAAATGAAAAAAAAAAATAGATAAGTTTATGGGTAAATATTAATCATTATTAAATAAATTAACTAACTCTATTACGTTATATATGGTTCAACTGCATCGCTGTTAAACAACACATATCGATGAGCGACCTCAAGCATTTCTTGACTCAACGTTTTTGACTTTCCTTTCGAAATTGTACGTCCATCAATAATTGTTTCATTCTCGAAATCCTCATTTCGCGTATGTCGAACACCAACTTCAGCAGCTTGTTTCATATAACCAGTACAAAAATGCGTACATTCATCAGCTAAATAACGCTCTGCTATACAACCCTCGGGTCTTGAACGATTTCTAACATATCCCTTAAGTGTCTTCATAAACCTAAATTCAAAACATAATATGTATGATATACACAAACAATTAGGAGAAGAAATGTTGAATAAATACATACAAAAGTGTAAAATTAAGTTACCTCTCAAATGGGTACATCCAACGATATTGTACAGGTCCACCAATACGGACTTCACGCCCAAGGTGGATGGTTAAATGAATCATTATGTCAAAAAAAGATGGGGGAAAATACCTTTCTAGCATACACAAAGTCACCGCAACATCCTCCTCAAGCTTTTCTAATTTATTTTTATCGACGACTCTTTGACATATTTCATTGAAAAATGCACATAGTCGAAAAATTGCATTTCTTGGTCCTGGAGGTAGAAGTCCTCTTAATGCAACTGATAACAACTGTTGTATGAGTACATGACAATCATGAGACTTCAAATTTAAAATCTTATTATCTACTAATGAGATGCACTTTGAAATGTTGGAGCTATAGCCATCAGGTAATCTTAAATCAAACAGCCTCTTACAAAATAACTCTTTCTC
This sequence comes from Ligustrum vulgare, assembly GCA_963555705.1. Classification (NCBI taxonomy): domain Eukaryota; kingdom Viridiplantae; phylum Streptophyta; class Magnoliopsida; order Lamiales; family Oleaceae; genus Ligustrum; species Ligustrum vulgare. The sequence goes on from OY743168.1 coordinate 84,501,922, forward strand.
CTTTTTGGATAGCATGTAAGATGCTGCGGGTAGGTAATATCTATTTCCTTTCAATTCTGGATGAAGATCCTTTCTAATACCCATATTGAGCAAATCGTTACGAGAATTAAGCCCATCTTTTGATTTTCCCTTCACATTCAAAATAGTGCCAAGAATGCTCTCGCAAACATTCTTCTCAACGTGCATTACATCCAAATTATGACGCAAAAGTAGTGTCTGTAAAATAATACTATAAAATTAGAAAAAAATAGATAATGTAAAATAGCTTGAAATAGATAATGTAAAATAGCTTGAAATGGCTGGCTAACCTCCCAATATGGTAGCTCAAAGAATATTGATTTTTTTTTCCATGGCCAATCAGAATCTGATTTTTTCTTCTTTCTTTTTTTACCTATTTTCCCCCAATTATTGTCAACATTTTTGATTGTCTGCATCACTTCTCGACCAGTTAATATTTTAGGACTAGGCATATATTCCTTATTCCCATCAAACCAAGCTTCTTTTGATCGATAAGGATGATTATATGCAAGAAATCTTCTATGACCCATGTACGCAAACTTTCGACTAAATTTCAACCATTTTGCACATGTGGATAAACCACATACTGGACAAGCTGCTTCGCCTTTTGTAGGATATCCTGATAAGTTTCCATAAGCCGGAAAATCATTAATTGTCCACATCAATACAACCTTCAAATTGAATTTAGACTTTGTAAATCCATCATATACTTCAACACCAATATTCCACATCACCTTTAAGTCTTCAATGAGTGGTTGTAAGTACACATCTATATCATTCCCTGGTTGTTTTGGACCTGGGATTAACAAAGTTAACAACAAATTTTCCTTGGACATGCATATCCAAGGAGGGAGATTATATATAACTAGTATCACCGGCCAACAACTATACCTAGAACTTAGGTCACCAAATGGATTAAATCCGTCAGATGAAAGTCCAAGCCTAAGATTGCGTGGTTCTGATGCAAAACAAGGCCACTTTTGATCAATTCTCTCCCAAGCTAGTGAATCAACTGGATGACGCATTTTTCCATCTTGACTTTTGTGATTTAAGTGCCATATTAGTTGTTTTGCCTTATCAAGTGACCTAAACATTCTTCTAAATCGTGGTATAATCGGAAAATATCTCAAAACCTTTGCAGGTATCCCCTTTTGAATATTTTTGGTTCGTTCATTAAATTTCCATCGTGAAGATGCACATTTTGGACATGTCTCCAAATTTTCTAGATCATTCCTAAACAAACAACAATCATTAACGCATGCATGTATCTTCTCGTACCCAAGATCAAAAGTGTTCAATAACTTTTTCGTTGAATTACAATAATCTGGAAGGGTGTTCCCATCTGGTAGAATATCTCTAATAATATCAAGAAGTTCATTGAAACCGTTGTCAGATATACCATGTGTAGCCTTAAGCTTGTATAAGACGACGATGGCAGAAATCCTTGTGTACTTTGTGCAACCAGGGTATAGAGGAATTTCAACACCCTCATATAAATTAGAAAAGTCCCTCTCTCTGTTTTCATCCTCGGGTTCCCCAATATTTTCATCCTCAAAAAATGCATCCCTATACATCTTATAAGTCTCTAGATTTTCTCTATCTTGATGAGGTAATGAAGCTGCATTCAATTTTTCCCCATGAAACACCCATGTAGTATAAGTAGGATCCATCCCATTAATGATCAAATGCCCATACATTGTATCGAAATGTTGGTGGAATAAGTTTTTACAACATTTACAGGGGCACAAGACCTTTTCTGGATTTCCCGCATTGGCTTGCACCATATTTGCAAACTTTCTTGCACCATATTGATATGCTTGTGAAACTCTAAAAAAATACAAAATATAAATCCTCTAAATGCATTTATTGGCTCATTTTAAAAAATTCTAAAACTAAGGAGATAAAATAACCTTGGTAGATGAACCCAATCTTTATCCATGATAATACACCAACAAGATATAACCTGTTATAAATATAGTAAAAAGAGTAAGGAAAAAATGATTATATTTAAACAACAATGAAATCTAAGTTTACAAAGCACATGTAATATGGATTAATCTCTAATCATGTATTGCCAATAGCAGTATAATAACAACAGAAAAAATTGAAATCAAGAGTTATGTACACTTGCAGCAACAGAAAAAATTGAAATCAAGAGTTATTGTCGTCTTTTGCGATTATGGTTGTGGCGGCGAATATGGAACCTTGTATAAATAACTTGTTGTCGCTTTCCTCGATATGGCTTTTACACATTATATGAATATGATATACTATCCCAGTCCCCAGAATAATCATGCCCTGTGGTCCATCACCTTAATTATTTCATTCTTAATTAAAATGACTAAATACTTTCACTATGTATCCTTACCCCTGCTTTGATCCTCTTCTTTATAGTCTTATTTTATCGAGTCTTGTTTTATTGTAGTAAGATTTTTTTTTTTAAAGAACGCGAGTCTTCAAAATTCCATACGATACGAACGAGTTAAAATCTGTTCGGTAGAATGTAAATCTCAAAAACTTGATTTTCATATGCTTAGTAACTGACCCTCCAAATTCATTTCGCACTTAAATATAGCTTTAAAAGGAAAAATCTTTCCCGTTTCCCTCCTAAATTGAAGGATGAATTATAAACATGTAAACCTTCTATTTCAAGAAATACAAAGATGAAGGATGTTACATTGATAGGCAAAGGAGATTATTTTTTCAAATACTTACATGAATAAACTTGTAAGATTATAATTATTTTGTAGCGTATTTAGGAGGAAAAGTTCATGTTCAAGCTCAAGCTCTTGCAGCTATTTGCCAAGAATATGAATGGCCTGAGGTAGTGGTTTTGTATGAAGACACAGATGATGGCTATCAATTTCGAGAAGTTGAAAAAAAATGGTCATAACTGGGTCATACGACGTCCGTTTTGGGCCGATAAGTACTTTTCGGAAAGGTCTCGACGAGCCGGACATGACTCACCGCTTCGCCGTGACGTATGATGGATTTTGCCCTTTCGAGATCGTTTAGACAGTCAAAACGGACATTCTTTAAAACTTACATTTAATTTATGCACTACTTAAAAGACATAATTGTTCTTGTCTTTGCAAAAAACTAGTTCTTACCATATAATGTAGGTAATAAGGATAAGCTTTACTTAAATATTGTCTCTGTGGATTGAATACAGAGAGCAGTTATCTCAGTTCTGGAGAATGTTGGCAATGGAAATTCAGTAACACCATTGGAAAAATCATGGTTTTTACTGTTGCTGTCATTTCTATTCAAATGGTTGATTGACACTGGGGAAACAATAAAGAGAGAGGGAAGCCGTGAAGTTAATTGGAACAGATGCAGAGGGAATTTATATATGCAATCAGAATAAATTTTCGATAACTCATCAAAATTCAAAGCTATCAAAATACCCCAATCAGAATTCAAAATTCGATAACTCATCAAAATATCCCAATCAGAATAAATTTTCGTTCAGTAATTCAAAGCTACCACATTCAAAATTTTCGTTCATCTGAATAAAACAGGGAGAAGGGAAGGATGATGACTGACCTTAGACCAAAATTTCAGCAACTGCCCTAAAATTTCAGCAACTGCCCTAAAATTTCAGCAACTGTCCTAAAATTTCAGCAACTACCCTCGAGAATGGAAGCTATTGATGCCTTGAAAACTCTCCTCCAGCAAAAACTCGAGGTTCCTATTATCCTCTCAGCCCAAAAACAACGAATGGAAATTCTTGATTGGGTCACCACCGTGCAATAGCTCCAGCTTCCTGAAGAAGATCTGCTTTGAAGAAGAAATAGATTGGCAGCTTTGGCTTGGGAGCGTTTTTAGGTTTTAGGTTTTTAGGTTTTGGTTTTGGTTTCTCTGAAGAAGAAAAGAAGAAAAGAAGAAAGCGGGAAGGAAAAAAAAATAGCGCCCTATTTTTTCATTTTTAGGCATTTTTCACGGCGTGCGAATATGTACGCCGTGTTTTTTTTTTTTTTTTTTTTTTTTTTTTTTTTTTTTTTTTTTACGGCGTGCGAATATGTACGCCGTGTTTTTTTTTTTTTTTAAAAAAATTTTACGGCGTGCGAATATGTACGCCGTGTTTTTTTTTTTTTTTTAAAAAAAATTTTTACGGCGTGCGAAAATGTACGCCGTGTTTTTTTTTTTTTTTTTTAAAAAAATTTTTACGGCGTGCGAATATGTACGCCGTGTTTTTTTTTTTTTTTTTTTAAAATTTTTACGGCGTGCGAATATGTACGCCGTTTAAAGGTGATAATAAATGAAATTTTACGGCGTGCGAATATGCACGCCGTGTTTTTTTTTTTTTTTTTTAAATTTTTACGGCGTGCGAATATGTACGCCGTTAAAGGTGATAATAAATGAAATTTTACGGCGTGCGAATATGCGCGTCGTAAAAGATATTCCTTTACGGCATTCATTTTATGCACGCCGTAAATAATTAAGATTTACGGCGTGCCCTATATGCACGCCGTAAATTCATGTCGTAAAAGGTCACTTTTGTTGTAGTGCAAATTACTACGACGGAATAAACGAATCAACGACTACTATTACAAATTTTCAACGATTTTTTAAGTTTACAATAAAATAATATTGAAACAAAACTTGAACTGAACATCGATGTCATTAAAATTGTTTATTTTTTTGGGTACATTTTAGTAGGGAGTAAACAAATAAACTGCCAATCGCAAAATCGAACAAAACCACAACAAAGAGTTTGGTTTGATTCGGTTTCAAATATGAAAATGTTTGGTTTGGTTTGAAAATTTGAAAAGGTTTGGTTTGGTTTGAAAAATTTTCAAACTGCCTTAAACGGTTTGATTTAAGTTTCAATTGTCAAAACCACAGTTTTAAACCGCCAACCCGCTAAATTTTGAAAAATTAAAAAAAATAGTAAAAATAAAGGCAAGTGTTGAATTTTAAAAACACGCAGCACACTTTTATTTTCAACAAACAAAAATTAAGGAGCCAAATATTAATTTTTTTCAAATTCATAGCCATTTCAAAAGAATTCTTGTTCCTACATTTCATAATCATCATCTAGACATTTTTTTAAAATAAAACTTTTAAGATAAGAACTAATTAAAGTTTATTCAAGAAGATTTTAAATGTTTACTTCTATATAATTAGTTTGTTTATCAACATGAATTGATTTACTATGTAACTTGTAAATGTTGCAGTAATTATTATTTGATCTATATTTGGTATTAGATCTACATGTAATTGTCATTTATTGCAAACTGTTTTTCATATTTGCATGATAGAAAGTAAGTATACGATCATTTTGACAACTATTTACTCTACATAAAAACATTCTTTTGTGTGGTGTTACGGTGGTTTGTGGCTACACGAGAGTCTGGTGTGTTTATTCTTTCGTTTAAGATGTTATTTGTTATGCTAACAAATCCTTATTAATTGAATCTCAGAAGATATTTTTCAAGGATCAATCATGATATGATCGATGCATTGAATTTGTGGAATAATTATGCATTGATAACAGCATGCGATTAGATTCGTGTCTTGTTTTGTGATAAAATGCCTATGTTTTGAGTTTAAATGTCTGGAATGATGTAAGAGATCATACAATATTCATATCAACGCACTCAATAAGAGTTGGATATTATTATTGAGCTAATTTTAACTCAAAATCTCAACTTAAAATTTTAGTCGAATATGTGTATTTGAACTCGTTTGAAATCTACTAATCATTTTGCTGGAAAATCATGATTTCAAATCGCACAAAATCGTAAAAACTTGTTTGATTTGATTTGGTTTGATTTAGAAAATGATTGTTTGATTTGGTTTGAAAAAAAATTCAAACTGTTTTAAATGATTTTATTTAAAATCTTGCTACAAACCGCCCAAAACAAATCATGTTCACCCCATCAAATCTCTATGTGAAAATGGTACCCTAAGATCTTGCTTGTTTTGCAAGAAAACCCATTATGAAGACCTGAGTAACAAGTTGTGAGATTATAGTGTCTAACAAAATCCATTAGGCTAACATGTGGTTTATTATAGCTTAAGATCAAGGACAGATTCAGAAATTTTGTTCAGTTAAGAAGGTCACTCAAAAAATTTGTTTAGCCAGAACGGATATCGATTAAATAATTGTATTTTTCGAGTTTCAGTCCATAAAATATCAAAACATCTAACAATTTTTTTTCTCGACGAATCCAACATAAATGAGCGCGTCAGGTCGCCATGCTTAAGATACATTTTTAGCTATATAGTTAAATATTCTGAAAAAATATCCGATACCATAAAATATCTACAAATAGTTATTTCTATCTGCTAATGGGTGTTGTGCGTCCGTCTTAATCTCTTATTTTATCACTTTTTATCACATTAAATCATTAATTGTTTGACCAACGATATATTGTCCTTTAACTACGCGACGTGCTATAAATATTAAGCATGTCGTTTGAGAAAAAGACAAGTGCCCATATATTTTATTATATCGTAGCTGAGATTTGAATGATGTTTTAAATTTTTATTTTTTTATTTTTTTTTCCCAAAGTGTATAAATCTCGGATTCACGAGAATTAGTATATAAATTAGGGCGGTAAATTGAAACTGTCAAACCTCTAAATCTAATTGAAATCGTAATTTATAATCGTTGATTTGGATTCACGTGGACCAGTCAACATTTTGGTTTTAACCCAAATCGAACTGCTTTTAAATTATTTTGTTTAGGTTTCACTTTTCAAAGCTCATTTCATACCGTCACCCGCAAACCCATGTTTGTCACTTTGATTCTACTATGATTTGTCATTTTGTTTGAAAAAATTTTAGTACCTCCCGTCGTGCTATATTGCTGTGAGCAATGAACATTCAAAATATTTTAATTTTGCCTTCATTTTGAATTAAGGAGTATGAATGTGATTTAAGTTGATAGTATTTTATTCTTTTCATTATTTTCAATAGTAAAAAGAATAAATCCAATTTTAGATTTGACAATATTTTTGCTAAATTTTTACAGTAATCTTCTTGATGTTTCGTTCCTATTTTGCTTCATATTTTAATTTATTTATAAAAATAATAAAGACTAACATGGAGCTGGACCCGGTGTCCTTGTGGGTTGGATTACACTAGTTAACATTGACACATTGTTGCTAGCTACATAGAACCCACACAAGAAGATAAACATTGAAACACTACACTAATTAGTGTTTAAACTTTAAAGATTATCGAGGCATGAGTTTAGCTCAAGAAGAGCATAGAATTTCACGAATACTCGTATTTTTTTCACACGTATTTAAATTTCAAAATTCGTAGAAAAATATTAAATTAATTCAATTAAGAGCAAGATAGCAAACAAAGCCAGTTTGAGCTCCATTTTTTTGAAAATAACTATTACAAACACTAAATTTCAACCATCAATTTTAAGTCAAGTACACAATATTTGATTTTTTAAACAATTTTAAACCATACATTTTTCAAAAAACCACAAAACTTTACACCAAACAGGGGCAAATTCTTATTACTTTTAAGCATAGGAATTCTAATAAAAATAAATAAATATTGATGGTTAGGGGCGGGAGCAGAAGCTGGACGGGGAGCGGTGGGGTGAGGTGGGGTGGTGTGTGATGTGGTGTTCATAATTAGTACATTTAATGTCATGTAATGTAATTGTCACCTAAAATGATACTTAACACTAGTAATAATAAATAACATTATCCTACCAAAAAACCACATGGCCTAAGCCTTAAAGTTGCAACAACCCTTCAACTTTTTATATATGAGGATCCTTTCATTCATACATATTTTTGATGATCACATTCATAAGAAATATATTATTTTACCATCAAAAATTTGTCACACTGGGTGCTACATTCTCACATGACTATGTGTGGGATCGTCCTTATAATGAGCAGTCTCACCTCCTATGTGAGGAGGGTGACATCCTGTGTGGTAGAATAGCATTACTCGATTCATAATTATTTTATTTATAAAAAAATAAAAGTAAGGTCCAATATGGTAATTTGCATGTCATTTGCACTCAACTTTCTCAGCATTGGAGAGTGGCTTATCTCCCTATTTTATTTTGGTGGGTGGTGGGACTGCAAATATATATATTGCCAATTTCTCTCGATATTGTCTTATCACACCAGCACAATCTTGAGAGTGGATATTCCACAGTTCGTTTCTTTTTGCCATTAGAGAGGAGAATTGGCATTGGTTGAACTTGAGAGGTCACGTTCTTTTTAAAATGAGCTCATATAGCATTGCCACATTCTAGAGAATAATTAAAGTCGCAAACAATAATATACGCACGCGCACAGTGTTGCTGTAAAAATTTCCTAATCGTCTAATGAAAATGTCGAAGTTTTGAAACAAGTAATTCTCCATTTCAATTTGCTTAAAATCGAGTCTTCTCTAAAGTTGAATATATTATTCCTTAACAATTTTACTTTTTGCGTATTCTTCAAATCAATCATTACAATTTATAAATTCATTTATAAACAACGCAATTTTTCAAATTACGTTTTAATCACACACAATTTCTTTGGAAATTAAACGTTGATTCTCCCTTCTTTAACCCGAATAATCTTTTGATGTTTGTTGACGCCCAAAAATACCCAATTCAGATGCCCAACACAAAAGGCCCAAAACCTTATAGCCTATCATGGATGAAAGGCAATGAAAGGGAGGCTAGGTGATTGGGCGATTACTAAGACACTAAGGTGATAGGACGAATGCAAAGGCAGCTGGGCGACCAAGCCAGACATGGTTGAAGAAGCGGTTTTTGATACTTATCTCATGATTTGTTCAATCAATTATCAGCGATACCCACATGGTAGACCTAACCGTTGAAGTTATTTGGAGCAATATAGTGGGCGACGGTTATGCAACGGGATGAAAGCCAGTTAGTCTAAGCAAGTTACAAGTCTAGGCAGCAAGCCAAGAATTTGAATATTGGAAGTGGTTGTAGACAATTTTTATATATAGTAGAAATCTAAGCATTTAGAAAGACCAATCAATCAACTCTCAAATCGAGATTATGTAATTTTCTTTATCTTTACTTTTCCTTGTCAAAATCCTAATTTAGTTTGTGTGCTTGCGCCCCTTAGAGACATTTTATCTTCTTTGTAATCTTCATAAATAAAGTACCACTCGTTGGGACTTTATCCGAGAGGTTGTTGTTCCTTACAAATTCGTCTGATTCCATTTTAATTGTTAGCGAGAACTTGCACGAAACAATTTAGCACGCCTAATGGGACAAATTTGGTGTGTTTTTGAATATACAAAGTAAAACATCATGTCTCACAAGAATTCCGATAAGGAACCAGAAAGTCATCATCTCCTGTCTGTAATCGAAAGATATGAGGAGGAACAAAGTACTCCAGGAACAGAGGGAGAAAGTCGAATCCGTTATGAACCCATGAGGATTCCAATCCTCAAACCATGCGTGCGTTGTTTGGCGAACTCACTCAAGACGTGGTGGAACAAGTAAATTTACAATATGTCCATAGCGTGAAAAAGTTTATTCAGAAAGAAAGAGAACACTATGACAATATGACCAAACAACTAAGAACTTTGCATGATAATATAACAAGCCAAGTTTGTCAGTCAACTTTTCCAAACATAGGACACCATTTTCAGGCCAGAACAATTGTGGGGCATAATTCCCCAGCCGCAAGTCCAAATCAGGGAATAGAACCACTTTTTGGACCATCCACTTCAAACTTGGGGGGTGGAGGAATGGCTAATTTGGGTAATAATAATAGCATATCTAACTTTGGAGTAAACCCAAATGTGTCAAACTCGGGAGGTAACCCAATTACAAGAGACAATGTCCAAATAATAGACAGAATACCTCATAAATAAGTGATGGAGGAAATGCTCAGGCCAATAATAATAATAGTCCAAATAATGGCATATTTGCTACAAACCCATTGCCAAAAGTTAGGCCTCAAGCGATATCATTAGGAAACCACCCATAGATGTTCCTTATGATCACAATGTCTTGTTGAGAGATCAAATCGTTGAGATAGTGCAAGACCAAATGGTCGTTGGAATACGTCCTTGTATCAGGCCAACTTTCACAAAGCCCTACCCTAATTGGGTGGATCAAACATATCCATGGCATTATTCACCGATGTATGAGAAGTTTCTACCTTAGAACATATAGGGCGATTTACATTGCAATGTGGCGAAGTAACTGATTATCATAAGATAAGACTATTCCCTAGTTCATTAACAGGAATAGCTTTCTCATGGTTCATTAACTTGCCAACAAATTATGTCCGGACATAGCAACAATTAGAACAATTGTTACATGCCCAATTTTATAAAACTGAATCTGAAGTGACTCTAGCTGATCTGGCTAATTTATGACAAATCCTCGATGAATGGGCAGAAGGTTTTCTTCAAAGGTTCAAGACAGTCAAGAGTAAATGTTTTGTACCTTTGCCCGAAAAAGAATTTTTGTCAAAATTGCTCAAAGTTGCTTTAGTTTTGATTTAAAAAGGAAATTTCTAGATAGGGAATTCCCTGACCTTTTTCAGTTGAGCGCCAATGTGATTAGATATGAATGTCTAATAAGAGAAGAAGAACAAATGAAAAACTCTAGCAAAGGGACTTACTATAGAGACCCAAACTTCAATGTTCATATGGTTGGTGATGAGTACTACAACTAGACCGAGTATGTTTGGCCGAACTAGTTAAAGGGGATCTATATGCTTGCCCTCTAGCGGCCAAATCAAACACAACGGTGAAAGATGAGCCTGTAAGGGATAAAAACAAAAAGCCTAAGATATTTTCGTTCGATGTGACTAAAACTAACCTTATATTTGATAAATTATATAAGGATAAGCAAATAAAGTTGAGCTCTAAACATAAGTTGTCGAGCCCTAAACAAATTAAGGGTAAAAAATATTGTAAATGGTACAATGTGTGGGTCTCATATGACTAACAATTGCTTGGTTTTCCGTCATGTGCTACAGGATGCCATTGAGTCAGGGCAAATCACCTTTGAAGCCAAAAGGAATATGGCAGTGGATGAAAATCTTTTTCCTCAACCACTTGGAGTTAGCATGATGAAAACTGGCTTCAAGAATAAATTGCCAAAGTTTAGGTTGGTGATAGATGATGAGGAAGAGAATCCTGCGCCACATCCCAGTGTATTTGAACGTCTAAAGGGGAAAGAAACTAGAAAGAATGAAAGTATTCTATGCGCTAGATGCAGTAGAGAAGTGGATGAGAGTCTAGAAAAGTCAGGAACATGGGGGCATCACCATTGTTCAAATATTGTTCTAAACTTTCAGCCCGATAGAGGACAGAATGTGTTGTTCTATAAGAAACCAGCTTTTGAGAGACAATTTAGGTTGATAAACTATAGAAGGTCATTCAGGTCGGAACATCGTCAACCAAACGTATGACATTCATTCCAACAGAATGCAAAAACGGTTGTACCCTTCAATGAGATAACTAGAACCCAACAAAGGCGTTTTCAGCGGAATTATGGGCGAATGATAAGGCAACAGCAAGGAACATTACGCCCTAAAACGCCTAATTTGCTCAAGGTAGCTAACATCACTATTCTTGAAGGCGTCAGTAAATCTAGCATAGGAGAGTCAAAAGGCGAACTACTCGAGAGTTCCTCTGGGAAGTCAAAATTCGAACGAGGAAAAAAGGAAGAAGATGAGGAAGATCCAGAGCGATCTACTTTTATTCAGTTTGGAAAACTACCTCCAGTTATGACTAATAACTACTTATTGGCCAATGAATTTGAAAATAAGGAGAATAAAGGAAGAAAATGAGGAGGAAGCATGCATGCTGGTTTGCGAAGAAGAAGGTCAAACGTCCTAGGAGGTATATTTCTTTTACAGTCAAAGATTTCTAGGCTTCTTTTTTTTTTTTTTTTTGTGGTAATGGGAAGATTTGTCCTATATGTGCAAATCCAAATCAAGCGAATCTTTACCCGGAGTAGAGCATAAACCTAAAAAGATGAAAGAGACCCATTCAGGAACAAGAAAAATAGATCATCTTGTAGACGTCTTTGTTAAGGATTTTCAGACCAATCTATGCTTGTTCAAGGATCCTTTCATGCATTATGTTAGGTATCAAGGAAAATCTCTGGAGAGGAGGACGATGGCATGACAAACATTGAAGAAGAGATTGATTTAGAAGCAGAAAGAAAGAAGCGAGGGGTATCGCACAATAAATTGTTGAAGCAATTATATCAAGGAGTCCGTGAAGTAGATCTATTGGGTGGGTCGTTTGGATGTGCATTTGACTTCTATGTGTATGGAACACCTAAAAGGAAAGTAAGAGTACCACGGTCTGAAAAGTATGGTTCACCTCCTAGAATACTTCCTCCTCCTACCGGATGGCTTACAGATGAAGAACTCCGGGAGAAAAGTGACAGAAAAAACCAAGATGTAGAAAGTTTAAATGAAGTCCTGCAGACCGACGTGACAGGGGAAGTCAATTTGGTGGGAAATAAGCAAGAAGTAAATATAGACGCAGCGGAAAAGGTTATCTTTAGGAAGCCTTCTGTAAAGTTAACAAAACATCCGAGGTCGTATATGTGAATGCCCAAATCAATGGTAAACTGGCGTCGAAAGAACTCATTAACAATGTGATGTGTTCCGAACCCTCGACAATCGGAGTCATAGCAGGCTTGACATAAAGTTAAATATTTAAGCCAAATAAAAGTGCAGTCCAGTCAACCATGTCGGAATTGGATGGATAATATATGTTTTTCGAGTAGAAACAGGTCACCGAGCAAGACTCATGGGCTAAAGGCCTTGATCCCATTGATTTTAGGGCCAAATTCCATCGTTTGGGGCTTCAAATTGACAAATCAATGACGCAGACGGAAATTTACTATATTTCCTTAATTATAGGATTATATTTACTTTGTCTTTATTATTGTTTCCAATTAAATTAGGACTCCATTATAAGAGATTTTATCTATTCCCTAATTAGAATAGATTTTATTTAGTTTTCTAAGTAGACTAGGATTTTTATTCTAGTAGCCTATATAAAGGCGTCTTCATTGTAATATTAAAAACAGACTTTGATTATTGAATAAACATTTTGAGTGTTTTACTCGTTAAAAGGTGGATTCCTTTTATTCTCCAAGAACTTATCAAGATTTCAATTCTTGTGGCGTTCAAAACCCGAACTTATCAAAGATTATCTTTGTGGCGTTCAAAACCAGAAACTCATCAGGGAGATTGGGCAAATCCTTGTAGCGTTTCGAAAGTCGTGGTTCTTTATTCCGCATCGTCGAGTCATCGCGTCGTGAATATCGGGTCATGATTCATTTGTCCAACCACAACCTGAGTTCGGAACTTTCCGGCGTTTCTTCCGCGCTTCGAATCTCATCACAATGGAGCAGCCATAAATACTATCCCATCCAGAATGATAAGAAAGTTGGCAAAAACAGAAAATGACATGATCCCAACAGAGGTTATCCTTACAAGTTTCAATGGAGGAGTGACTTCGGCCAAGGGAGTGATGCCGTTGGAGGTAATTGTGAGAACAACTACTAGGATCATAGTTTTCTTTGCGATATATGGTCCTACTAGTTGCAACGTGTTTTGTTGGGGAGAGATTGAATCCATGGAAGTCGATGCATACCTTCATTGCTCCATCAGTGTTTGGTGTTTTGGAATGATAAAGGAGAGGCAAAAATTGTACAAGCAGATCACAGACCTTTTGTCGCGGAAGCAAACTCTGTGGAAATATTCATTTATGAAGGGAACTATGGACCCATCAAAGTCGTCCAAGATGGGAAAGAAACTCAAATCGTTTCACAAAGCAAAGAACCATATTCAGTAGATGCAGTTACTGAGATTTTTAGTCAAATGAGGTCAAATATAATAACCCTTGAAAAGCCAGTAATTGGAAAAAAGATAATTGAAGAGACCTAATGGACAATAAGTAACAAAAGAGTCTGGCCGATATGTAGGCCTTTAAAGCCAAACTGATGGCTTTGGATAAAGAGTGTAAGGCAAGGATTAGGAAAGAAGTGGCTTTAAAAGCATTGAAGAGAAAGTTAGCGGTGCTTGAGTTAGAGCAGAACATTGACCGAGAAATCAACAAGGTATATTGCTTAGAAGAGGAAATGTCTACTAGAGACCTAGACGATGAAGTAATGGAGATCAAAAAACTTGGGCATATTGAAGCGCAAGACCTTTTATTAAAAGTAAATATTGGTGACGAAGGGGAAGGTTACCCGACATTTATTAGCCAAATGCTTAGCCAAGAGGTACGTAACAAATTAATCACTTTATTGAAAGAGTATATATTTCTTTGCTTGGGAATATGAGCATATGCCTGGTATAGATAAAAATCTGGTAGAACATAGATTACCAACCAAATCAAATTTTAAGCCTCATAAACAACCTCCTAGGCATTTCGCTCCTAATATATTACCTGAAGTAAAGAAAGAAATAGACCTATTGTTAAAGGTAGGATTTATTAGAACAGCCAGATACGTTGAATGGTTATCTAATATTGTTTCCGTTTTGAAAAAAGAATGGTAGTATTTCTTTAGGAATGTAATCAACTTTGCTTGAGTATTATTATTCTTGTATTGTTGTTTATTTTCCGCCACCTTAGAATTTGTTTGGTTGGTTCGCATCAGTAAGTTTGAGTGAGGCTAAAACCATCATGGCTGAAGTTCACGAACGAATATGTGGAGCTCATCAAACTGGCCAAAGAATGAGATGGTTAATCATCAGAAGTGGGTACTTTTGGCCCAAAATGGGAGAATCATATATTCAATATGCGAAAGGTTGCTTCGCATGTCAAAAAACATGATCCAATCCAAAGAGTGCCAGCAAGAGAAATGATACATATCATCAAGCCATGACCGTTTAAAGGTTGAGCAATTGATCTGATAGGGAAGATTCATCATCCATCGTCCAAGTAGCATACATTCGTAATAGTGGCAACAGATTTTTTCACTAAATGGGTGGAAGCTATACTCCTAAATGAAATCTCCCAAAAGCATATAATAGAGTTCATTCGTGATCATATTATTTATAAGTTCGGTATACCACAGACTTTAATGATGGATCACGAAACTTCTTTAAATGGAGATCAAGTGAAGGAATTTCTGAGCGAATTTGGAGTCAAATTGGTAAACTCTACACCTTATTACGCACAATCCAATGGGCAGGAAGAATCTTCTAATAAGATTCTAAAAAATATTATACGAAAAATAATAGGCGAGAATGCCAGAAATTGGCACGAATGCATAAATAAGGCTTTGTGGGCTTATAAAACATCCCCACGTTCAAGCACGAAAGTAACTCCCTTTCAACCCACTTATGGAAAAGAGGTAGTGTTGCCTATGGAGATTAATGTGTAGTCAATTAGAGTGGGCTTGCAAAATAATCTAGGTGATGATGATTACGTAGAATCAATGGCCCAAAATTTACTAGGATTGGACGAATTGAAGTTAGAGTCCTACATAGGCTACAAATCCAAAAACGAAAAATGGCTAGGCATTATAACAAGAAAATTATAGACAAATCTTTCAATTTGGATTATTTAGTTTGAGAAGCAGTACTCCCTCTGAATATCAAAGACCCAGAGTATGGTAAGTGGTGGCCAAATTGGGAAGGACCATACAGGGTAAACAACATGTTTCCTAATATGGCTTACCATTTACAGGATCTAGATGGTACGAGACATATAAGATCTATTAATGGCAGGTATTTGAAGAAGTATGTTCCTACCGTATGAGAGAATGAACAGATATGAAGAAATACTACGCCTAAACAAAATAAGGAAGCCAAGCATGCACCATGATGATTGGGACAAACGTGGATAATCATGTTAAAAGCAAGAACATAATACGTTCATATAAAATCTTTTATTATTATCAAAATGTCCTTACAACTCAGAGGGTACAAATAAGAAAATCCTACTAGCCACAACTAGAAGCAGGCTACTGTTCGCTAGAAACACACTGCAAGTGCACGTATCGCATACAAGTGATAGTGGACTAAATGAGTCCGGTTTATCAATCCCACAAGAATTGTCTATTTCAATTACACTCTAATTTAATCAATTTTAACAAGAAACACACACAATAATGTTTGGATTGGAAAAGTCCTAGTACTAGAATTTAAATCACAATTATAAATAAACACTAGAAAAATGGTGATGACTTGATGATGAAGAAGTGTTGGGATTCTTGATTCCACTTGACCATTACCTAATTGAATTCTCAACAAGCAAAAATACATGCAATTTATTAATCATGTTAGACCCGATTTTTCAAGCTTAGTCAATTACCTCTCTGGAGTGAAATCAACCCTAATTAGTGGAATTAGTCTACTATATCTATATGTCGATTAAAAACACACCAATTGCATTAAACATTTGTAAAAATAACTCAATGGATCATCTAGGGTTTTAGGTATATCTCTATCCTAAACAAGAAACCTAGAACAAATATTGTATTGATCTAGAATACACAACAATTTCTCAATAATTGCACATCTCATGAAATCCAAGCATAAATGTGGACACAATAAATGCAAGTCAATAAATACAACAATAAATGTACAAGATAACAAATAACCTAAATTCTTAATACAAGCATTAAAATCAATTAAGCTAGGTTAAGCTTCATCAATCATCCCAATACAAAATAGTTTAGCCCATGGTGAAATAACAATAAAACTCAAGAATTAAATACATCATTTCAACAATAGATTAAAATAGATGAAGAAATATGAAGATTAACAAGAAAACTTCCCTTCAACAATGGTTAGTACTTCAAAACATCAATGTTTCTCCACAATGTTGTAGGTATTTCTCCCCTAAATCAACATTCATCAACCAACCTAACTAATTACAATGGAAAATTACAAGAAATTAGCAAGAAAATGAAGAACAAAATGAGAGAAAATGAGTTTTGGGGTGAAAAATGGAGTAAAAGTTATGAACCATAGCAAAAAAAGTGCCCTAAAAACACTCATTTTCGCTTAGATCCGCGTTCTCAGCGTTTGGGCCGAACCAGGTAGCACCGGGTCGGTCCAAAATATTTTTCAAAATATGACCACGTGATCGCGTGGTTGGGCTGAAAACTCTCTGGATGGATTTTTGGCCTGATTCGCAAACGCGACCTGGTCGAGACATGCGATCCTGTGGTTCACCTTGCAGCTCTGTCCTTCAATGATTTGTAATTGGGTCCTCCAACTTTCAATGTAGATCAACTTAGTCCCCAAAGTTTCCGATTTCTTTCAATTGAGACATCCAAAAGTGCATTTGAGTCCGTCAACTTTGGAAACTTGCAATTTAGTCCTTTGATCAATTGTACATGCGATCCACAAATTTTCGGAAGTGACAATTTGGTCCCCCAAACTTTGACTCTTTGAAGGATTTGACTCTTTTCTCCTCAATTTCTTCAATTATTCATCCATTTAGCTCATTTCTTGTGCTTTCTCCATGTATTTGAATGTTGAACCTATTTAACCACAAAATATGCACAGTCCAGTAGGTATTTGTCCAAATTACTCCCAAAAATATATGAAATATGCATGTAAAATGCAGTCAACGGCTACTATTGTTCTCCTATCAACTATTACAAAGGGAGCAAGCCAGTCTTCATCACTTCCCTTAAAAATCGTTGGGCCATCACATTCCTAAATGCATCGATGCAAAGGCAAGTTTTGGAAGCAATCTCAATAGGAAAATGGCCGGAGAAGCACTCTTTGCAACCCATTATTCTACACTAATGACCCCTAATGGGGACCACAAGGGGAAGAGTCGCTGGAAGGACTTCCATCAGCCAAAAGACATTTCCTATATCTCCCATACCGAAGGCAGAATTAAGACAGACAGCAAAATGGGAAGAAGATTAAACAATGCATTTTTGTGGAGAAGGGAAACAATTGATCTTCTGGGTATATAAGGGCACTCAAGCGCATTTCGAATGACAATGACATATAAGGGTGATGAAGAATAGGAGATGAGATATACAAGTATGCAATAGAATTTGTGATTTTTTTATAGGAAAACATAAGGCAAAAGGGCGGAATACAAATGGCCAGGTACAGGCGTGATAGACTTGAAGGTCTATTTCTTAGAAAATGGAGAAATCAGAATACCAAAAGTCTTGTAAAGAATGGATATATGTTGGAATATAGCATCAAATTAATAAATTGGTATTAATTTTGGCATATTGGAGGTAATTGTTGACACCCAAAAATACCCAATACAAAGGCCCAACACAACAGACCCAAGCCTCATAGCTCATTATGAATGAAATGGCGATGTAAGGGAGGCTAGGCGATTATTAAGACACTAGGGTGATAGGACGAATGCAAGGGCAGCTGGGCGACCAAGTTAGACAAGGTTGAAGAAGCGGTTTTTTATACTTGTCCCATGACTCGTTCGGTCAATTATTAGCGATATCTACATAGTGGAGAGTTCAGGGAAACCGTGGAAGTTATTTGGAGCAATGTAGTGGGCGACGGTTATACAACGTGATGGGTGGTAGTTAGTTCAAGCAAGTTACAAGTCAAGGTGGCAAGCCAAGAATTTGACTATTAGAAGCGATTGTAGACAATTTGTATATATAGTAGAAATTTAAGCATTTAGAAAGACCAATCAATCAACTCTCAAACATAGATTATTTAATTTTCTTTATCTTTACTTTTCCTTATCAAAATCATAGTTTTCGTTTGTGTGCTTGCGCCCATTGGAAGCGTTTTGTCTTCGTTGTAATCTTCATAAATAAAACATCCCTCATTAGGACTTTGTCTCGAGAGGTTGTTGTTCATTACACATTCGCCTGATTCCATTTTAATTGTTAGCGAGAACCCGCGTGAAACAATGTTCAAAGTAAAATAAGCAAATAAGAAAATGAATAATGCAAAAATCTCAGATCGCCAAAACTTTTCACTATATAATAAATTATTACAATTATATAGAATTTCCTCACTCACCAACCCAATACCAATCATACAAACCACAGAAAATCCTATAAAGAACTACTATATAACCACAAGTTTCTACCCCTTGAATTATACAACAAAGAGTTATAAGAAATTATAAAGACAAAGTTCACAATTTTCTCTCTATTTGATCACAATATGACACTCTCAGATGTATAATTAATTGGCTCCTCAATACACATATTTATAGGTAAAAACATTCCTAAAAATATGTAGAGTTTGTATCCAAGAATATTTCTTTGTTGAAATAGACTAATCGGAATAAGGAAAGAAAACCACATCCAAAGTTCTTAAAAAATCGTCTTTTATTTTATTTTATATTCATTTCACTTTCAACTTGGTCTCCAAGTTAATTACTTTAACAAAGAAACTAATTGTTCAAGATATTTTTGGGACAAAACTTAACAATCTTTTTCCTCCACTTTTTAACCACACCTCAAAAATATAATAAAATAATTAATTTATAATTGCTATAATGTTGCGGGAACGGAGCCTAGATTCATTTCACATTCATATGAATTAAAGCCATCACGTTAACTCTAAGTTTATAACATCAAATTCATTTTTTATTCACGTATTTTGAGGGATACGTAAGAACTTCCCCCACTTTTTTTTTTTCTTTCTTTCTTTAAAAAAAAAAATGCTCCAAAACATGCTTTTAGGACTAATGGCACAAAATATATTGTGTGACTAGTGAAATGTTGCACGGCAACATGATTAATTAAATTGAGTGTACGGTACATGTTTGAACAAAGTTTTTATTTTTATTATTTTACTTAAGCGGGGTTATAAGGTCCACAATGAAAATATGTTATGGTATTCATCGTTGACATGATGTTGATAAGTTTTCTATAAAAAAAAATGTAAGAACACACGTCAGCATCATGTCCACGGTGAACACCATAACACATGTTCATGATCAGCATAATATCCTTTTAGGTAGGATAAACAACACAAATGATCCCTAATCTTTGAATTTCTTGCAATAATAGTCCCTAACGTTTGGATTTTGACAGTTACACCCTCAGAATCATCATACATTGCGAAAGTAATCCCTATCGTCGAATTTTATTCTCACCGTTAAAATGGGTAAATTGCACAAATAGTTCATAACCTTCGAGTTTCTTGTGATGATAGTAAATTACATATTAAGTTCATATTTGACGTATTTAGTTTGTAACCTACAAACGTTTAGTGTATTTAGTCTCTAGCATATTAAGCCCCAGTTTGAGACCAGTTATTTCAAATAATGTAATTTGTAATTATAAATTTTTAAAGAATTTGTACTTAAAATATAAGAATTTCTTTTTAAATTTATGTGTAAATTATTTTATTTATAGAATGTGGGGTTGAAAACGAGTTTTAAAAAAATAAAATTTATTCTGAATTTCTAAAGTGCACAATAAAAGATTTAACAAAAATTTACCACATTAATAATTTAACCTATTAATAAAAAATAAAATTTCATGGAACATAAACAAATATACACATTGGACATCATTTTAGGAATTGTATGAAAAGTATATTTTTATCAAATCTACTTTCGGTTACGATTTTCGATTTTCAGAACCAATCCAAACCTCCTCTCAAAATTTTTAATTGATCTGGATCTACCCCGTGACCCGCGGATCGAGATTATTTTGGCTCGGATTGGATCGGTTGGTCGGATTGAATTTTTTAAAACTCTTTTCAACCACGCATTTTATCAATAAAATAATCTACACATAAATCCAAAAAAATCTTACTTTTAACCACAAATGCTTCAAAAAATTAAAATTACAAACTACATTATTTGAAATAATTGGTCTCAAACATGAGTTTAATATGTTAAGGATTAAATACGCAAAACGTTTGTAGGTTACAAACTAAATACGCCAAACATGAACTTAATATGTAAGAGAATATTATCACAAGAAATTCAAAGGTTAAGGATCATTTGTGAAATTTATTCATTTTTAACGGTAAAAATTAACGGAATCTGATGGTATGGACTAATTTCTTAATGAATGGTGATTTGAGGGTGTAATATTAAAATCTAAACATTATGAACTATAATCATAAGAAACTCAAATATTAGATATTATTTATGCTATTTACCCTTACGGTTATATATGTATTCAACATTAGTGTGGCTCCATTTTGAAACGTGATTGAAAAAAAAAAAAAAAAAAAATTGATACTCTAGGATTTTGTCATATAGGATGTACTTGTTCGTACGCGCATTTGGCAAAGCACGTGGACCTCAATCCTCTAAACATAGAAAATTTTACCTAGAACCAACATATAAAAGTGGGAAGATTTGGACCACTTCGCAAGCCTTGAAAGTTGAAATCATTGAAGTCACAATAGGTTGACGGTGCTAAATATTTCGTTATATAATTCAATATATCTCTTTTGGTAGAAATTACAATCAAATTTTTAGCAGAATGTGATAAAAATGACAAGTTATGTCATGCATTGGAAAAGGTGTCGACTTAAAAAATATATGATTGAAATTAATTATTGATTTTTGCTCACATTAAAATCTAAATTTTAATTTGTATCAAACATGAATATAATCGCCTTGTTCGGCGGCTATAAAGTTGATTATAAACATTTTTTGATTCAAATCTCGAGGTAAATAAATGATTAAAAATTGAAGAGAAAAAAAGATACGTCGTTAAAAAATTGTAATGAAAATTAGAATGATTATAAATAAAAAATAATCAAATTACCCTAACACATTGTAACTTATCAAATGCATCGGTAATATATCTATGGTTTTGAAAATATTATTACATATACTTTCTACGGGGTAGTGCTATGAATCAAAATGAATTGATCTGACACTTTCTCGAGAAAGAGCAATGTTGTCATTATTTGGTTCTTTATCACTTTAATCACACTCAGATATTTTGAATTTTGCCCGATAATATCTTCTCTTCTGTAGTAAAGCACTTTTGCTTTACGATTAAAAAAAATAATAAAAAATGGCAAAGCACTTTTGCACAATAAGATAAGAAAATCATTTTCTTGTTGACAAGATATCAAAAAACCGATCAGAATCCTCGTTTGCATCCCACTTGTATTTTAGCTTTCTGTCTTTTCAAAAATAATTTTTTTTCCCCTTACAATAATAGAGTCTTTAAAAAAAAAAAAAAAAAATTACAATAAAAAGTAATTCTTCATTGACAACGTACGTGGATAGTATATATGCAGACAAATTAGAATGAATTTTAGATCGTACCCGAAAACAAGTAAAAGAAAGCGAAAGATGAACCAAACTAGTATAATCATAGTCGAACATTGGAAAAAATCTACATATATATAATTAATTTCGTGCAGTCTTTGAATCTGTTAATATTAGCTTCAAGATCTTGTATAGATTCAAATGTTAGGAATTTCCGACACGTCGATTCCCACTTTAATTTTCTCACAGGGTCTTTCGATGTTTAAAATAAAATAAGCAAACAAGAAAATAAATACGAACACAGAAATTTACGTGGTTCAGCAAAATGCCTACGTCCACGGACCCTCGCCAAAGCTTTTCACTATATATTAAATTGTTACAAATATATAGACTTTCACTCACCAACCCAATCCCACAGATCACAGAGAAAATACAACAAACGAGCTTTACCACATATAATTTCTACCCTTTGACTTACACTACAAAGAGTTACAAGAAACTTCACAATATGCTAGGCTCACAATTTTCTCTCTTTGATCACAATATGGCACTAATTAGCACTCTCTAATATGTTTGTGGTGGTGTATTTCTTCCTTGAATTCCTTCTCTATTTATAGAGAGAATTCTACATGAAATTCTCTTAACACCAAAACATCATGATTAGTCAAAACTAATCATGATTCCAAGACATCATAATTAGTCAAGACTAATTATCATTCAAAGACATCATAATTAGTCAAGACTAATTATCATTCAAATACCATAATTAGCTCCACCATCCTTTGTTTCAACTAGGCACTCATTATGTTTCACTAGGCACTTGATTAATTTGGGTCAAATACCCAACAATCTCCACCTTGACACAAATTCGTCCAAGCCAAAACCAAATTCAAATATTGGGTAACAGGCAAGCATTTTTCCACTTTGACAGTCCCATACTCCACCATATGAGTATAATCACTCAGAATTATCAACGAACTCCGAGAATTTCATCGGCCCATGTCGAAACAAAATTGCTGAAATTTATGGTGCAACTCCCATGTTTGGTTCTCCTTGAAAGTTCATCAGCCATCGACATAAAAAAAACCACATACCTTGCATCTAAACCAAACCAATGCTGTATGCGAACACAGTACCCGCGCCAGTAAGAACACATCCTCTATCATGGCAACTGGCATCATGCCATGAGGATGTCACATCTTACTCAGAGTACATCATCACCACCCTCCACTAGGAGAGTCGCATTGTCCTTCGAGCAGTTCGCCGAGTCCGCTCCACTTTTTGGACAATTTCTTCTCACGTGCCCGGATTGACCACAGTTCCAACATGTCACCTTCTTCTTCATGGAGTTCCCTCTCTTCCACTTTTCAGTAACAAGCAAATTATTATTAGATGAATTATCGTCTCCACCTAATCGTCGCTCTTCAGAGATCAACTTACTTGTAACTTCTGCAAAGTCCACCGTTTCCTTCCCGTACATCAAAATCGGTTTGATGTGCTCAAACGTGGATGGAAGAGACCAGATGAGCCTCAACGCTTTATCCTCATCTTCAACTTTGACTCCAATAGATTCCAGTTCAGAAACAATCCCGTTAAGAACACTAAGATGGTCAGAGATTTTTGTACCTGCGCTCATTCTCAACGAATGAAACTGTTCCTTCAGATACAAGCGATTTGACAAGTTCTTCGTTTGATACAACTCTTCCAGTTTCTCCCAAAGTTCCTTAGCAGCAGATATCCCATGAATATTTGCAAGAACATTCTTGGCCAAACAAAGTCGTATTGTACTAGCAGCTTTCAAATCCAAATCTTCCCAATCTTCATCAGTCTTGTTGGATTCAATTTCTTTTTCTTTGTCAGAACTCTCAGTTGGTTTTCCCTTCAAAGCTTTGTGCAGACCCGCCTGATTCAAGACATCCTTGACTTGTACTTGCCACAAGCCAAAATTGATTCTCCCGTCAAATTTCTCCACATCGTACTTGACAGACATATTTTCTTTTGCTTCAAAATATTTGAACCACCTGTATCTCTGATACCACTTGTTGGGAATTTCCGACACGTCGATTCCCACTTTAATTTTCTCACAGGGTCTTTCGATGTTTAAAATAAAATAAGCAAACAAGAAAATAAATACGAACACAGAAATTTACGTGGTTCAGCAAAATGCCTACGTCCACGGACCCTCGCCAAAGCTTTTCACTATATATTAAATTGTTACAAATATATAGACTTTCACTCACCAACCCAATCCCACAGATCACAGAGAAAATACAACAAACGAGCTTTACCACATATAATTTCTACCCTTTGACTTACACTACAAAGAGTTACAAGAAACTTCACAATATGCTAGGCTCACAATTTTCTCTCTTTGATCACAATATGGCACTAATTAGCACTCTCTAATATGTTTGTGGTGGTGTATTTCTTCCTTGAATTCCTTCTCTATTTATAGAGAGAATTCTACATGAAATTCTCTTAACACCAAAACATCATGATTAGTCAAAACTAATCATGATTCCAAGACATCATAATTAGTCAAGACTAATTATCATTCAAAGACATCATAATTAGTCAAGACTAATTATCATTCAAAGACATCATAATTAGTCAAGACTAATTATCATTCAAATACCATAATTAGCTCCACCATCCTTTGTTTCAACTAGGCACTCATTATGTTTCACTAGGCACTTGATTAATTTGGGTCAAATACCCAATAAATTTGATTACAAAAAAATTGTTCTAGGAGAAAGGACTTATTAGGGTCATTATTGTAAGATATAAGTCTTCAAGTTTCTTCCATAGTTTAGGTGTAGTAGTAATTTCTCCTATTTTTCTAACTAAATTATCAGATAAGTGAAGAAAGATTGTACTCCAGGTTTGTTCATTTACTTCTTGCCTTCTATAGATACTAAATCCAGGGGATCACAATTCATCTATTCTGATGCATGAGTAACGCTTTGATTTTTCATTGTCAGAGACTAAAGTCATCTTTGTCAATCTAAATTTCAGTGTCAAATTTTTCAGCAGACAGTGAGATAAAGAATTAAAATGAATAGTGCCAAAAAAAATTGCTTTTATGTAATCTTGTAAAAGCAATAATATCACACAAATATGCAAATAAGAAAAATATCACACTTAATATTTTCACAAAGATGAAATTATTAGGAGAATTAAGGCTTTTGCAGAGAATGCAGAGAGTCAAGAATCAAAAGTGATAAATTACTCCCTTAGAATCAATATCCTTGCAAGAGATCTTTTATATCACTATAGGATCTTGTAGAACTTACAAAACTTAAATCAACTAAAACGATAAAGAATACATGAGATTTTCAGATTAAAGCCCAGAGATTAAACGACTGAAATGATTGCCTTATCACCCGTTAAACAATCCTCGAAGGATTGTCGCTCGAATCCACTAGACACAAAGAATGATTATAGGCAGTGAAATCCACAAAAATCTCAACAAATCAAACTAACCTCTAATCTAACCATCTAAGAACCAGTACCAAAGCTGCTATTCATGAAAACACGAAGAAACTATATCAGATTACATCAAAGTAACCAGAAAATCCCTCACAAAGAAGAGAAGAGATGGAAGAAGAAGAAGAGAAAGGTAGAGAGAACACCAAGGGAAATCCTAACCAAAATATCTAGAATCGTCTAATGCAAATGAAGAGTCACCAGTAGTAAATGCAAAACACAACCGATCAGATGGCTTCAACAAACCCACTTGTTAGCCATCCAATCTTTGAGCTCCAAACCCAAAAGCGTGTTTCTCAAAACACAACATTGCAAGTTAAATTCAAATTTGCAGCACACGAATTTCACATAAACTTCAGACAACGCCTTAGTAAACATCTTATGGTGGAATTTAGAACTTTTTTGGTAATAGTATTTTTCTATTTTCCATTCAAATTCATTTTTCAATCACATAATTTGTGGATCCATCACTTTTCACATTTTTTGACCACGTATTCTGTAAAAAACCCAAACTTCCTCCAAAATCACCATACCAAACATATTCTTAATCCTAGAATTTGCCTCAAATGTATTGTTCCTAACTTCTCTACTGGACACAGAAAGTTCAGCTACCGGAGGTAATCTATAGAGAAGCATGTACTAACAATCTACTCGAGTGGAAAATTTTGAAGAATTCTTGGCTGATGATAGATGAATGAGAGTTAATAGAAGGGGTACCCATTTTTTCTTAATGGAGTGTTTTGAATTTTATGGATGGAGATTTTTTTAATTTTTTTTTTAATTTTTTTGGAGATGGACGTTGTATATGGGAGAATATATAGTGGGAAAGTTCAAAAGGGTAGATCGATTGAAAAGTGGAAAGATAAAATGTGAGTGGTTAAAAAATAATTTGAGCAATTGTATTGTTGTGTTTTTTAAAAATATATTTTTAAACAATTTGCCAAACAGTAAATGACACAAATTAAAACTAATCTTTTGGACCTCAAACACATGAAGGCGCTTTGATCAGGTGACAACTCCACAAGCTCTAGACTTGGAAATAGGGATGGCAATAGGTCGTGTTTGGAAAATTCATACCCTATCCACTGGAGTTTTATAACCTTCATACCCTACTCATATACCTATTTAAGAATGGTAGATCGGGTGCGGGTGGGAAACAGATATGCTTCTATACTCATTTGAAACACATCACTTTTTTTTTTTTTTGGAACACGTGCATTAGGTAAGTTAAAAGAATTTTTTCCTTTTAAATACTATAATTTTTTTCAAAAGAAATTAAAGGATATATGAGTCCGATACGAGTTTTGTAGAAAAACTTACACGCGATTCATACTCATGTCAGGTTTTTTAAATTTACCTCCATACCCTACCCACGAACACATTTAATCGGGTAATCTCCGCTCATTTGTGTCTGGTATCCAATGAGTTTCAGGTCATTGGGTATTATTGTCATCCCTACTTACGAAAGGGTACGATGCCATGTAGTTAGCAACGAAAGAATGGTGAAATTGATCATAATAGTTCACTATGTGTGATTGCATAAGAGCATCTACAATAAGCTCTTTAAACACAAAATGTTCTTTAAACACAAAATTCTCTTTATTTTAAATAGTCAATACTTAAAATGTCAATTCAATAGACTCTCTAATTTAACATTTTAATTTAGAGAGTGAGTTTAACTCTTCAAATTTGAAGAATTAAATTCACTCTCTATTATTAGCGTGTTGGAGCTTGTAAAAAATTTTGCACTTTAATTATAAAGATAATCTTTATTACGTAGAATATACTCTTTAAATATAAAAAGCTTATTGGGATGCGCTCTAAGACTACAATTCTATCTCCTCTATAAAACATCTTCTCGCATTAATACTTTCCATAAATAAATTACTCAACTTAGTGAAATCTATTAGATTTCAACCCAACTTCTACACTAATTATCTTGATTTTTGGAATCTGTCATTTAGAATTAAAATGTGTACTATGTTTGGAAATGGTCCCCTAAGAATCCAGAATCTTGTTTGTTCGTCAATAAAACTGCAATATGAATATCTTATTTACAAGTCGTCTTATTGCAGTATCCAACAGAGTTCGTCCGTGGATTAACTTGTCCCTCTACAGATGCAATAACATATTTAGCAATCTAATCAGCTAATTAATCTGTTTATGTTACACATATTCAATTTCATTTTATATAATTTGACACGATTAATAAACAATATCTAAAATTTTCCAACCAAGCCAAATTTATTTATACTATAATATCCTTTGACATTTGTCCCATATTCTCGATGAGATTCATAATTATTTCATGTATCTTAAACAAATAATAGTAAGGTCAAATATATTAATTGATTTGTAATCTGCACTTTACTTTCCAAGCATTGGAGAGTGGTGGGACTGCAAATATATATACTACCATTCTATACAGCAGCATAATAGAATGAATATTCCACAGTTGCTATTAGAAAGAGGAGTACTGGCATTGGTTGAACTAGTGCCTTCGTTTGGTAAACTTGTTCATAAATAAGTTTATCAACAATATATTTTGTTAGATCAATTTTTCAGTCAACACATTTTTCGAACTTACTTTTCAATTAGATATTTTACCTTTAAAATGATCGATGATGAAGAATCAACAGATGAGTTGTGGTTGAGGGTGAAATGCCACTAGAACCTAGAGCTAGCTAGTTCTCCTTAGAATGTGTAGCACAGCAGTTGACTAGACATATAGGCAGGGACGAATCCAGGACCACATTTCAGCTAGAGCAGTCGATCGTTGACTATTGACCGATGACCATCAACGACCATGATAGCAAGATTGTTTATTCTCTGTTCGGATAAAGCATACAAATCAATTATAAACCAATTTATAATCTACACAATTTCTCAAACCACTTTTTAACCCCATATCATTTCTTTCTCCAAATTTTAATCCTACATCTTTCCTCGAAATTTGGGAAAATCTGGTTTGTAAACTATTAGTCTGGTCCAAACAGAGGCTTATCATTATTTAATTAAATAATATAAAAAAATTAGTAAATCAATATAAAAATACAAAGAAATATTCAATAAACCACAATTCAAAAATCTGATGTTCACAATTCACAAGTCCGAATATCCAATATTCACCAAATCACAAATACAATAATCAAAATTTAAATTCACACAAGGGAAATACAGGGCTCACAAGTGACAATTGCAAAAGCTAAAAACACACTGAAAACTTAAAAAGTAACACATTTATGCAAAATTTCTCAATAACACTTCAAAATAATATCGAGGGTGAGGGTCAGTGTGTCACCTTGATGCTGAAATGCTGTGGTTGGTAATTGGTAAAGGCTGAAGGCTCAATATGTCGACTACTACAATTGCAAACTTCAAGAGGAAGAAGAGAATCAAGATTAGAAACATAGAAACTTAGGTGGCGTTTTGTTTGTATTTTCATTTTCGAAAATGTTTTGTGTTTTGTGTTTCCATTTTTGTTTTCAAATGTGCTGAAAACGCGTTTGGTTTGTCATTTCTGAAAACTGTTTTTGAAAATTAAAAGTTGGAAAACACGTTCTGTTTGAAATTTTGCAGAACACTATTTAAACTATTTTTAATTAATTTGCTTGCAGAATACTACTAACTCCAACTCAAATTTCCTTTCACAATACACTAAAAATATGGTTACATGCAACACACTAATGTGAGCATTAAGAGTCTATATTAACACAGTTTGGTCAAGTTCGGGACTTGAGAAAGCTCTACTTATATTAAAATCCAGAAAATGCAAGTTCTTTCAAAACCACCAGAGTCCATTTATCATTGCATTTTTTGAAATATAACAACAAGAATTCTCATTTAATTTTTTTTTTGTAATGTTGATATTGAATTCAATAAAACTTTATTTAAACTAAGTTCCAAGTTAGGATAATTCTCAAAAATAAAATAAAATAAAATAAAATTCTTTATTTAGGTTTAGTTCCAAGTTAAGATAATTCTAAAAAAAAATAAAAAAAAATAAAAACTTTATATTAAGCTTAGTTCTAAGTTAAAATAATTCTAAAAAAAAAAAAAAAATTCCCAAAACGCGTTTTCCGCGTTTTGGACATTTTTTGTTGAAATATACACAAAACGCCCAAAACGATGTTTCGGGCATTTTCCGTTTTGTGTACAAATTTTTTTTTTTTTCCAAAATGCGTTTTCGAAAATGGTAAAGAGAACGTGTTTTTAGTGTTTTCGAAAATAAAAACAGAAAATGACCTCAAAATAGCAAAGAGAACAAGGGCTTATTATTTACAAAAATTACAAAATATAAAAATTACAAATTGTTCACTAATGGAACGACTCGGAATGAATGTAGATTGAGAGTCTTACACTGTTTATGTAGTCAGAGTAAAGTATCCATTATGCAAGTATAATTAAAGGGTGGCGATCAATGTGCCTTTTTTATAAAAGTTTGAGAACAATTTGCTACTGAGGCACCCAAATGCAATATTTTATTCAGTTATTAATCAGATCCTTATATAACTGATTATTTTGATACAAAAGCAGGATATGTTTCTATAAGTTATAAATTGATGTAATGACAGAAGTATAGATCAAATGTACATTTATTTCAGGCTGGATGAATTCCTATTCATAATAATTATCGAAATCTACTCCTTTTACAACTAAGTGCTTCTTTATTTTTACCATAAGCAAGCATTCCATATGCATCAAAATACAAAGGCAATCTCTACTTTTTAATTACTGAACCCAATCAGAGTCCCTCAGATGATATAATAAGAAAGGCATCGAAGAAATTCTCCAATCTATATATCAAGAAGAAGATATGAGAAACTCAAACAGTTAAGACTTCTTTTACCATCAGCGTCCAAATTAAGCAAAAGAGAGAAAATAAGAAACATAAAAATAAAGAGAGACACTATAAACATAACATTTGAAGAACTTAACCAATTAAATAAATCTACATTACGTACCTCATAAGAGTGAAGATCTGATGAAATAGAGTGATCCAGCAAGAAAGAAATACAGTTGAAAGGTTAGCATAGAGTTCGGAGACTTAAATTTGGCAACACCTAAGGACGAATATCCTATGCCAAAAGTAGACCCTTTAGTTGATTTTATTGCTAGCAATGAACTTAACTGTTATGGTTTTATTGCTGAATTTATTGGAGTATATGTGGATGATATAGTGGCCAAATTACTTAAAGAAGAAGAACGTTTTTACCAACTAAAATGCTCATTTGAGCAAATGAGACAATACAAATTGAAATTGGACCCTTTAAAATGTGCATTTGGTGTAAATGTATGAAGATTTCTAGGTTTCTTTGTACATGAAAGGGGAATTAACTTGATAGAAACAAAACAAAGGCTATATTAGAGGCCAAATCGCCTACCAATAAAAAAGAATTGTAAATTTTTTTGGGACAAGTGAATTTCTTAAGACGTTTTATTCCCAATTATGCTGGGTAGGAAAAAAAACCTTATTTTCCCATCATAGGACAAGACGAATTCATCTGAAATGAAGAACATCAAATTACTTTCGACAGCCTAAAGACTTACTTGTCAAATCCATCTGTGTTGTTCTCACTTATTCAAGGACGGCCTGTGAATGCATATATATCAGGAGACCAAACCAAGAATCTAGAGCTGGCATGGTCGCTCAAGCAGACCAATTAGGCGAGGAAAGAAAATTTATTACCTTATTATACAATTGACTAAGTGTGAATGTAATTATACAGCTATTGGAAAAGTTGTATTTATCTCTTTACTTTACATGTACGAAATTAAAGGCATGTCTTCGGCCTTTTATTGTATATTTCGTATCTAAAATAAATTTAATCAAGTACATATTTTCTCTCCCTATTTTGCATCCACGAATTGGTCTTGGAATGCTCTAAGGTCATAAGTGAGATCCGAGTAGCAAATCAAAATGTCCTTGAAGTCAAGGATAAGGAAAATGCAGAGGAATCAATAGAAAAGCCATCAATAGGAAAAGGTGTTGGGAAATCAAAGTTTGAACACATATGATAGGATGAAGTTAGGGATAATTCTAGACAATTAACTACAATCAAATTTGATACCTTGCCCCTAGTCCTAACCAATAATTACATATTGGTCAATAAGTTTAAGAACAAAAAAGGTAATGAAGTGACATTGGTAAAGAGAAGAAGCAACATGCACATTAGACTATGGAAGTAGCAATTCCAATGAAAATCAAGTCATTCCAGGCTTGAGGAAAGTGAGAGAGTTGCACATGCAGAAAAAAGAGTATGAGATAGAATATGATGGAATGACTAACATAGAGGAAGAAATTGACATGTACGCGGAATACAGAAGGAGAAGGGTATCACACGACAAACTTATCAAACAATTGTATCAAGAAGGTAATCCAACAGTGGATTTAATGGCTAACTATCTATGCGATCATTAGATTATTACGTCATGTATGGAACGCTAAAGAGAAAGAGAAGGGTGCCTCGTGTTGAAATGTATGGATCACCCCCAAAGATAATGCCTCCACTCACAAGTCGGGGAGAATCGTCAAATCAACAAACGAAAATTCCACCTACTGGTTGGGGAGAATATCTAGAGGTGGCAATGAGCCGAGCCGAGCCGGCTCGGCCCATGGCTCGGATTGCTCAGCTCGTCAAACGGACGAGCTAAGCTTAGGCTTGGCTCATTTGACCGAGGTCGAGCTTGGCTTGGCCCACAAGCCACGAGCTCTTGGGCTGAGCTGAGCTCGGCTCGTTGAGCTCGATTTTTTTTTCTTTCCTTAAGGGTGTTGTTTGTGTCTTTAAATTGTTGTTGTTGTTGTTTTTTTTTTTTTTTTTTTTTTTTTTTTTTTTTTTTTAAAGAAACGTAACAAACGTTTCAATTTTTTTTTATTTTCTTTCTTTTTCAACGAGCCGCTCGGCTCGTTGAGCTCGTGCGTGGCTCCTGCCAACGAGCCGCTCATGGTTCAACGACGTTGCTTGGCTCGCCCACGAGCTCGTTCATTTGACAACCCGAGCCGCCCTTGGCTCGTGTTTTCGCGAGCCAAAGAGCGGCTCAACCCGTTTGCCACCTCTAAGAATATCCAAAAAACTCATGCAATTGGAAGGAGATAAGAAGGTCCAAAGTGAGGCGATATTGCACTTGAATGTTTCAGACATTGATGGATTGGAAAGGGGTAAACAGAAGGTTGAGATAGACGCAGCAGAAAATGTAATACTCAAGAAAACTCACTTGAAATTGACCAAACATTTAAAGTCCTTATACGTGAAGGCCTTAATTAATTGTATCCCTCTAGCCAAAGTGTTAATTAATAATGGAGCTACCATAAAAACAATCTCTTTTAGAATGATTAAAAGGTTCATGAATGTCTGAGAGTGATATAATGCCAACTGAAATGGTTTTGGCCAGCTTTAATGGGGAGCAACTTCGGCCAAAGGATTGCTACTTTTAGATATAACTAGTATTTAACATGTGCGATGTACGAAAGTTATTATCCACAATGTCGATTTCAATAAGTATTCGTAAAATTTTAATACTTGTACATAATCAACACATATATAAGTGCATAAAAAAAGAATTCTCTATTACAATAATTATTAGAATTTAAAAAATAACATAAGTAATTCAAATTATTAAAAAATTCTTTGAATAGTAAACATCAATTTATATATTTAAATAATAAATTACTATTGATTTCAATATTTTTTTATGAATGACTAATAACTTCATTGAAAATGTAAACTTAGTATTTTTTTAATGGTATATCATATTTGATATAATATTATGTTCACGAATATTGATGCGTGTGTAAGGTATTAGCATATTTCTCATAATTTCTACATTTGACTCTTGTATTTAATGTAATTTTTAATTTTCATTCAAAAACATCAATCACAATAATTAAAAAAGAAATAGTCAAAATATTTGAATTTAATCAATAAAACTTTATTTAAAAAAATAAGTAGTCAAAATAATAATTTCGAAAATCTCGCGATTATCATGATACGACAACCGAGTAAAGTTGAAGATTAAGAAATTATACCAAAAATTATACCTTATAATCTTTAAAAATTTATTAAAATTAAGAATGATTAAAAAATATTAATCATTCTATTAATATTATTAAATACAAAAAATCAAAGTATTAACTTTTCAATATCAATCTTCTTCAATAACTTTTTCTATAAATTATTTATAAGCGGCATATTTTTTCAATCCACTTTTTAACCAATTTTTTTTTTTTCAAATCTATTTTTCAATCACATATTTTACCTCGAAATAGTTGCTGAACAGAGGCTTAATTTATTAAAATATTTAATAATAATATATATTTAGAAAATATGATTTGTAATATTGAGGATAACAAATAATTTGACCATTAATAATTAAAACACAATTTAATTATTGAGGGCTACACATAAGATTTATAATATTAAGAACAAATAAATCAATAAATCAATAATTGAATAATAATTTTAATGCCGATAACTAAAAATATTGATTTAACTCATTCAATATTAATGTTAATAATAAAAATAATAATAATTATAACCAAAATATACAAATAATAATAATATCATATTAATTATTTACGATAATACTAAACATAAAGAATTTAAGAATGAAATTCTGACAAATTATCCTACTTTTATATGTAGTATAGATATAGATTTCCACTGGTGCGATAAACTGAAATTACTATCCGTTATATTGATAAGTATTCATAAAATTTAATGATTATACATAATCAACACAAATACAAAAGATACAAAAATAATTTTTTATTAAACAATTATTAAAATTTAAAAACAACATAAATAATCCAAATTATCGAATACTTCATTTAATGATAAATGCAAATTCTGTAGTTTTTTTAATTGTATATCATGTTAGATGAAATATTACGAGTACAAATATTGATGCTTGTTCAAGATATAAATATATTTATTATAATTTCTGTATTTGCCTCACATATTTAACTTTTTCTCAATTTTTATTCAAAAATCACAATAAACTATAAATATGTATTTAATTTTAACTCATCAAATATACGATAATCGAACAATATTGAAGATCGGGAAATTACTATTATATCATATAATTTGCACAATTATTGAAATTAAAAATTATTAAAAAATTATTAACCATTGTTTTATATATATATATATATGAAAGACAATAAATGCATTCACATCTATCCAAATGTTGCATTCACACTAATCCACTTTGCATTCACAATAATCCACTATTCTCCCTTTATATATAGTAAGTATAGATAGATAGCGAGAAGTAGGACCACAATGTTTTTCATAATAGATGATCTCACAAGTTATAATGTATTGTTATGAAGGGATTAGATACATGGAAGTCAATGCATTCCTTCATCCCTCCATCAATCCTTGATTTTTTGGAATGATAAAGGGGAAACTGAAGTTGTGCAAGCAAATCAAATGCCTTTTTATTGTAGAGGCCAATTCGATTGAGCAATTTATGTATGAAGGAAACTATGAACTAGTTATGCTGATTCAAGAAGGGGAAGAAGCGCAATTAATAGCACATTGTAAGGATCCATACTCAGTGAATATTCTCACTAAATTGTTCACTCAAATGAGGCCAAATATAGTGGTCTTTGAAGAGCCAGTAATTGGCAAGAAGATGATCAAGGAGATATATGATGTTACGGCCCTGAAAGTCAAATTAATTGCTTACAGTGAAGAGTTTGAGGAGAAACAAAAGTAGAAAAAGAAATTACATTACCAAAAGAACAAAATGGCCTTGTTCAACCTGGAACAAGATTTACAAAGTGAAATTAACAAAATGGATTGCTTGGAAGAACAAGATCCTATAAAAAACTTGGGGGATAATTTGATGAGGATTACAAAATCAGGTAATGCTCAAGCACAAGACCATTTGGTTGGGGTGAACATTGATGATGAAGGAGATGACCATCCAACTTTTATCAACCAGATGCTCTACGAAGAGGTAAGTAATGAATTAACTTCTTTGTTGAAGGAGTATAAAGATTATTTTGCTTGGAAGTATAAACAAAGCCTGGTTTAAAATTTTAGTAGAACATAGATTATCAACCAAGCAAGAATTTAAGCCTTATAAACAACAACCTAGACACTTTGCACATAACATGTTGCTAGAAATAAAGAACTAAATTGAGTGATTACTAAAGAAGGTTTTATTAAAACAGACACATGTGTTGAATGACTGTCTAATATTTTGTCTGTAT
Source organism: Ligustrum vulgare (assembly GCA_963555705.1). NCBI lineage: Eukaryota > Viridiplantae > Streptophyta > Magnoliopsida > Lamiales > Oleaceae > Ligustrum > Ligustrum vulgare. Next base: position 84,537,749 of record OY743168.1, read on the forward strand.
TATAAAAGAATGGTAAAATGAAGGTATGCATAGAGTTCAGAGACTTAAATTTGGCAACACCTAAGGATGAATATCCTATGCCAAAATTAGACTCTTTAGTTGATTTTATTGTTTCCCATACAGTGTATTCTTTTATGGATAAGTATTTTGGTGTAAATACATGAAGCTTTCTAGGTTTCTTTGTACATGAAAGGGGAATTTAACTTGTTAGAAACAAAACAAAGGCTATATTAGTGGCCAAACCGCCAAACAATAAAAAAGAATTGCAAAGATTTTTGGACAAGTGAGTTTCTTAAGGCGTTCTATTCCCAATTGTTCTGGGTAGAAAAAAAAAACATTTTTTACCCCTTTTAAAGGACATGACGAATTCATCTGGAATGAAGAACATCAAAAGATTTTCAATAGCCTAAAGACTTACTTGTCAAATCCATCAGCGTTGTTCTCGCTTATTCAAGGACGGCCTGTGAATGCATATATATCAGCAGACTAAAAGTCTATAGCTAGCATGGTCGCTCAAGAAGACCAATTGGGCAAGAAAAGAATAATTTATTACCTTATTAGACAATTGACTAAGTGTGAATGTGATTATTCAGCTATTGGAAAAGTTGTATTTATCTCTTTACTTTACATGTACAAAATTAAGGGCATGTCTTCTGCCTTTTATTTTATATTTCGTATCTAAAATAAATTTAATCAAGTACATATTTCTCTCCCTATTTTGCATCCAAGAATTGGTCTTTGAACTTCAAATTTAATAGAATTTGAAATATGATATGTGCCAAAAAAAAGTCATTAAGAAATTAAGTCAAAAAAGTACATATTTTCTCTCCCTATTTTGCATCCATGTGTTAATGTTCCTAAGGAAATTAAATGAGAAATTGACTTGTATGAAATGAAACATTGGACATTGTACTTTGATGGTTCGAAGACCACTAAAGGTGCAGGAGTTGGTATAGTTTTAATAGACACAATCAGAGTAAATCATCAAATTTTCTTCACTTTAATAAATGATATATTCACAAATATCAAGCCGAATATGAAGCACACATTGTAGGTCTAGAATTATTATTAGAAATAGAAGTCAGGAATATAATTGTTAAAGCGAATTCTCAATTAGCGATTAACCAATTGGCTGGTATATTTACATATCAAAGCGACTCTATTATAAGTTTGTACAACATTTCCCAAGAATTATTGGAAGAGTTTGATCAAGTGCAGCTTCAATATATAAATAGAATATATAATGATTAGGAAAATAAATTAACCCAAATGGCCTCAAGATATTCTAAGGTTCTAGGCCTAGATTGTGTATATAAATATGGAATAAGAATGCATGTTGTACAACGAAGGGTGAAAATGAAAGTGAAGAAGAAGATGGTTTGGTATGGCATGGTAGTCTTCATTTTATATGTATTTTTTGTCTAGATTTCTTTATCGGTTTTGGTACAATTTTTTTTTTAATTATTTGAGAAGCTCTAGATTCTCACATCATTCTTGAGCTCTTTAAATCCTCAAGTCTCAACCATTCGTATAAATAGTTCAAGAAATTTGATGAAGAACATTCTCATGAGACAGTATCGCATTTTACTTTCATGCATGCTCATTTCTCCAACTAAATTCAGTGTAGATGGAGTCAAGGTGATTAAACTTTCATAATATGGCTTTGCAAGTAAACGTGAATTTGGTAGCCTTCTCACAAGATGGCTCTATCATGGACACAATTGAAACTAGACTTGAAAAAGCTATGAAAGTACTCATATTCTATGATTCATGTTAATAGTTGGTGATAGTAATTCCTTATTTGTATAGTTGTTGGTCTGCAGGGATACTATTACACTTTAAAGGAAGGATAAATGTCAGGATTTATATGTGCAATCAAATAGGTGAAAAATTTGTTGCGGATTTGATTTAGAAATGGCAACGGAACGGGGATGCCTTTCCCAGTTCCCGCCCCGTTAAAGATTTACCATCCACATCCCGGTCCCGTCCCCATTTAATCGAGGATGAGACGGGTCGGGGATGTGTAAATCCCTGTTTACATATCCATTTGTTATTATTTTTTTATTTTTTTAAATTCTAAAATAATTTTGCACAAACAATATAAGGAAAATGTAGGAATAATCCTAACATTTTTTTAATTCAAATAATTTTTACACATCCTTTGAACATTAATATATATATATATATATATATATATATATATATATATATATATGTATGTATGTATATTCATCTTTGTTTGTATCTTTAAATTTTAATGAAAATTGTTAATTGGGGATCGGAATCGGGGACGGGGGGGATGGGGATAAGATGGTCATCCCCGTCCCTGCCCCATCCCTGGTTCAGGAATACTATTTCATCCACATCCTTGTCTTTACCGAGGATTCCCCGCCCCATTTGGGGCGGGTCTCCATCGATTTCGAGTATTCTTCGCTCCATTGCCATCCCTAATTTTGTTTCAATTTTGGACAATAAAATACTTTATTTTTTTTATATTGAAATATATGTGGTCTAATTTGCTTTAAAAGACTTGGACTTTATTTTGATTAGTTGGTATATTTAAAGTGCATGTGTTTCCTCCTATTTTACATATTATGTATATATTTGAGAAATTGATTGATTATCGGGTAGAATTATCCATATTACATGGAAAATCTTATCAATCTTTTTAAAATTTATCACAATCAAAAAATGGTTGAATGATTTGGGAAAAGTTGAAAAACTAGAAAAATTTAAAAATTAAAATTAGAAAAGGTAAAATATCAACTACAACACGTATTGAAAGTTGCCAAAACGTATGCCACAATGCGTATTGAACGTTGCCAAAAGGTCTACTGTAACACTCGGTGAACGTTGCCAAAAGGTCTATCGCACCGTGCATTGAATGTTGCAAAAAGGTCTATTGCAAAGCGCAGTGAACGTTGCCAAAAGTATCAACCGCAATGCGCAAAGAATGTTGCTAAAAGACAACCGCAACGCATGTTTTCATCTTTTTGCAACATACAATGAACATTGTCGTGTCCTTTCCCTCTATGACAATATTGAGATTTGCAACATGTATATGAACGCTACAAAAGGTTTTTGAAACATTTTTGTGCTTTGCAAATGCTTTTTTGTTGTCATTAATGCTACTTATTTTGCGATATTGTACACTTACAATTATTCCCACAAATCATATGAGTGAAGATGATTGGTATACAACAATCATAGAAAAAGATAGGAGTGGACATTATTTCTCGGAACCGGTTGGAATCGGTCGATCCGGATCGGGTTCGACCAAAGAATAAATCAATTTTGGGATTTGTTGGTAGGAATCGAACCGTTCTGGTCCGATTCTCGGTTCTTTTTTAGAACCGAAATTTAATTCGGTTTTCAAGTTGGTTGTTTAATTTTTTTTTTTTTTTGGTAAAATATTAAAAGATCACGATTTACATCTTCTGTCTTCCTCCAATTTAGGGTCTTGTTTCCTTCTTTATCTCCAACATATTCCTTCTTCTTCTTTATTTCTTTAATTATTTTTTAGTTTTTTTATAATCAAATCAATTAACATATTACCTATCAATTCTCAAACCAAGTCCGTCAGCACTACCTAATTATTTCTTTAATTACCAAATACAAATTCCTTAATTTCTTTAATTAACAAATACCAAATGTCAATTCCTTAATTTCTTTAATTATTTCTTAGTCTATACATGCATGTTCTTCTGTTTTACTTTTAATCTTTGTAGTTTGTAAAGTGTGTGCAATATGGAGTGTCATATTTTTTGATATTATGTCATTGCGTGTTACATTAAAAGTGTAAGCAGATTCCATTCTCAGTCAAGGCAACTTCTAATTTTTAGTTCTAAAGATATTTTATTTTTGTATGAAAAAAAGAGACATTTTATTTTAACATTTTCAATGTAAAGAACCGGACCAAACCAAACCAAACCAAATCGAAATCAATTGATTCGGTTCCGGTTCAGTTCCACAATCAAATTTGGAACCAATTGTTCCATTATTAAGATTCTCATTGGTATTTGATTCGGTTCGATTCCTTTAGGAACCTGACCGCCCCCACACCTAGAAAAAGAGACGTTTTTTTATTTCATTTTTGGAAAAGGTGCAACGCGAGAACTTCTTATTGAATTACGGATCACAGTACTCTCTCATCAAGGACATTTCACTTTGTAGTTTTTAAGGGATCCAATACATAGTGTTGGTATGAATGCAACCTAAGAAGAACATGGGAGATTTGAATTATTTATGCTAAGATAGCTTGTGTTTAGTTTACAGTTCTTGTTAAATTTTAAATTTATCATAAAATATTATGAGTTTATATCAAATTGTTGCAAGTTGCAACCAATAAACTACTTGCATAAAATAAATTAATAGTTGCAGTCATTTTCAAACTTCCCAATATTCAAATAAAATGCTGCTACTTTACAATGATTATTTAATTTCCTCCCAACTGCATGAAGATCAAAAATTAAAGTACAATCACTTATTATAAAGAAATTGATCCTTTTTTATTGATTTTCAATAGATTTGGGAACCCAAATGGAAGCTGTGATCAAAGGCCTTGATTTCCAGCACAAAGCCAATCTGCACTGCTCATTTTGCACCCAATAACTCCCACTAAATAAACTCATTAAGAACTTGGCTTGAGTCACATTCCAAGAACTCAATGGAATTGGCCTAAATCCCTCCAAGGAAGGATATTCATTAATCCATATTTCTCTTTCCCTTTGCTCACAAGGAAACTGCTTCATGCTATCTAAAATCCTCGTCCTAAGGAATTCGCGTTCTATGATTTTAACGGCCAATTTGAAACCTCCACAGAAACCGGACTGAAGCGAATCAGAAATTGCCGCGTAATGGTGGAGGGCCTCACGGAAAAACTCCACGTAAGACACTGATGGAACCTTGTATAAGTTGAAAAGTTCTTCTTCTACTAAAATGACAATTTTAGGACATAGCTTTCTTATACCTTTTAAGAATGTCTTGACCAGTGCACTGTCCCTATGTGGCATGTGGAGCTGATGCAACATACAATTGCCTATTACAGTACTATTTTCCACCTCAATTCCTTCAAAATCATCCTCCTTCGTCATGAGAAAATGATCAAAATAGAATGGAAGATTAATTGAATTTGCGAAATCCTGCAATCGGGATCTCGTCTGTTGAATATTACCTATATTTCTACGGTCAGTAACTATTGCTGTGATTCTAAGAGAAGCATCTTCTGTACCAGCTGCAAGATCAACCATCAAAGAAGGCCACTGAATTCCCTCCATGACATCAAAGTCTATAACATGAACTTGCTTATGATGGCACTGTGTCGCCTCCAGTATAGCCTGATTCGCTGTAAAATGCGCAAATTTCACATAAGGAGAGAGTTCTTGAAGCATTTGGAACGCAGAAAACGCGTTATGATTAGATTTTCCACCAAATGCATCCTCCAGCAACTCAGGAAAATTAAGACTCTTGTAAATAAGGCCTTCAGTGAAATATAAAGCCAATCTTCCAATAGGGTTATCTCCATTTTCTTGATCAGAAAGTAGATTATTCAGTTTTGTCACCACTGATGAAGCAAGAATCCAGTTTTCTGCTTCAATAGCTTCTGCTCCCAGAAGCAGTAAATCAGTTAAGCTGCAGCCCTCCAAACCATCTTCTTGAGTTTCTACGTTGTGGAGGATTTCTTCACCGGAAGCAGCAACCATTAATGTAGTTTCTTGAACATCCTCATCAAGCCCAAAAATGGCATCTTCGCCAATGAAATCGAGGTCCATAAAATCTGTATCTAGTTGGAGAAATCTTTCAATGTCATTGGAGAATTTATCTTGTATGGAATGAGGGTTTGTTTGATCAATGTAGCTTGGCTCCAAATCATAATGGATCATTTCGTACTCCATTACTTTTAATACGAAGTGCTCTCTCTATCTCTCTTTATATACACTCAAAATGAAGTCTCAAATGTGAGTCTGGTTACATCACGTTTAACCTCAAGTTGCAAAAAACTTAAACAATTAGCATAATTTGTCCTGGTAAAACTTTGAATTTCATCAACATTAATAAATATATATGAAGAAAGATGCCAGCTTCGAAAGAAACCAGATGGGAAAGAATCTTTGCCTAATCTCGATGTGATTTATTATTTTATCATTGACCACAAGAATAAAAAACTTTATTGGAAATTGAGGCTTTCATAGTGTAATCACTTTCTTCATGAACTATATATTTTCCGGCAGCGTTATAACCTCGTATATATATATATTATATATTGTGCACTTGTGTTCCAAAATAAGAACAAGTCGGCCACGTGTTGTTGTAAGCATTAGGTCTACTAATTTCTCGATTTCTTCTTTCCCTTTCAAATATTTTACAGTTAAGGATAATGAACGAATAAAAGTTAAGTTGTAAGGTTTTTCATTGATGATTCCAACTTAGGTAATTGAGGAGAGGAATGAAATCATTTTATCTCCCTTTATATTAAAACTAGTGTGATGTGATCCAAATCTCAAATACAAGTTATCAAGCAACAATTGATGAAAACACATTCTTGGCGACTAAAGAGGCAAGTTTCATGTTGGGCTCAAGTACGAAAATCAAGTTGGAGACCAAGAATAACGAAAATGTTGTAGTCAGGTCATTACGGCCGTAAAAACAATCCTCACGGTCGTAAATTATATTCTGCTTAAAGTTACGGCCGTAACCAACATCCATCACGACCGTAACCGTCTCTCTGTCGAAAATAAGATTTTCAGGAAAATTAGACTTACGGTCGTAACCTATCTCACACGGCCGTAAATATGAAAAGGATAGAATTTTGCTGATTTTATTTCCTTTTTCCAGTTTTAGTTATTTTAACTATTTTACTTTAATTAGAATTCTATTTTGAGCATAATTAGCGGTTACGTTTATTTTGCTTATTTATACGTTTTTTCTATTCATTGTAAAACAGACTTTACACAACTTTGATATTATTATTGAGAGGCTATTTTGCTTTCAACAACTTTATTCTTCATTGAATAAAATCCGAACTTACGAGTTATTCTTATTTATTCAAATCTCGGTGAGAATTATTATTACTTGTGATCAAGAGGTAAATATATCCCAATGATTATATTAGTTGATTTGTTCAATTAATTTTAATTGGATCCATAAATCGTGGTTTCTTGGCGTTCTTGGGTCGATTTCAATATTTTGTGGGTTGCGTAGCTACAATTGCTACGTGGTTTGCATCATTTGGTATCAGAGCTTAGGCTCCAAAAATCAAGGTTATATACATCTTTATTTTGTTTTCTTGAGTTTTCTATCCAGTTTGATTTTTATGTTTATCATCGAGTCCCATAAAAATCATCTATATCATGTTGAGTGTTTTGTTGTTCAGTTTTTTTTTTTTTTTCGTTCTTCTTGTTCTTGAGTTTGTTGAGTCTTTAATCCAGAAAATCGTTCCAAAAAATTTCAAAACTGTTTGTTTTGTCGTGTTCGTTGTCGAATTTTCGGATTTATAAAAAAAAAAAGATTATTTATTTTATTTATTTTATTTATTCCGAAAATTCACCCAAAATTCAAAAAAAAAAATTATTTCCATTCAAGAACCACTTTCTTGAATTTCCTTAAATTCTTGATAAATCTTTGTCTTCCAAATCAAATTAAAATTCTTGATATTCTTTTCTTTCTAGTCAAAATTCAAGAATCACTTTCTTGAATTTCTACAATATTCTTGATATTCTTTCCTTTCGAGTCAAATTCAAGAACCACTTTCTCTTTAAAATTCTTGATATTGTTTCTCCTTTTCGAGTCAACGTTAAATTCCTTCTTGATATTCTGGACCCTCTTATTTTGAGTCTCTCAAATTTTTGAAAGCTACATAAAGGGATGAATTATGAGTTCGATCCTACTTTCATGACTAGATGTCGTGTGGGTGATAAGCTGTGTAGTTTGGCTATTGATAGGGAGTACATCTATAATTTGGCTAGTATCAACATGGTTGAAAATTTGGGTTGCATTTACTACAACATCCTAGACCTTATAGGATGACATGGTTGAAAGAGTGTGGGGAGTTCAAAGTGACCAAGAAAGTCTTAGTGAATTTCACCATTGGGAGGTATAGTGATGAAGTATTATGTGATGTGGTGCCTCTAGAGTCTTGTCATATGTTGTGGGGTAGGCTATGGAGGCATGAGAGGAAAGCATTTTATGATAAGAATAGAAACATGTACAAATTTGTGAAGGATGGAGAATCAATCACCCTAACTAGTTTAACACTAGAGCAAATACTTGAAGATCAAAAGGAGGTGAAGGAAAAGATTAATCCATTATCCAGATTGAATTATCAATTAAAACTTCTAGAAGATGACATGATTGCACGGAGGGGTAAAAATGTAGTTAAGTTGCAAGAAGAGTCTCAGGATATGAATGTTGGGAAGAAGGAGGGAGAGTTGAAAGTAGAAATAGTTAAAAAAAATCCAACATTTAAGGTAGGAGACGTGGAATTGGGTAATAAAGAGGTGGATGAACAAGAAGTTAAAATTATTGATGAGGATATGCATGAATTGAAAGTTGACGGGGTAGAGAATGAAAACATGGAGGAGTTGGTTGAGGCCAAAAATTTAAAAGAGGTAGTTGAGCTTGAAAAGGTAGAGTTAGGTGATCAAACTCTAAAATTTGATAAAGAAAAATTGGAAGTTGGGGTAGAAGTTCAAATTTTGAGCTTTGAATTGGAAGATCCACATTTTGGTAGTGATGAGGTAGTACATGAACATGGTGATTCAAATGTGGAGGTCGGAGATGTGGTTGAGTTTGAAGATAAAAAAATTGAACAAGAAATTACAATGGAGGAAAGAGACGAAGAGAAGAGTCCCGTGGTTCAAGAAGTGGAGTTGGTGGTGGTTTATCATGAATACAATAATCCATACCTTGTACCTCATGAAGCTAACATGTCGCTCCCCATTTTGTTTAAATCTTTTTTGCAGGTTAATTATGTTTGGAAGCTTCAACCACACTACGTATGGAAAAGGGAGTTCAAGCTCCATCTCTTCCATGTTTTCCAATCAAAGGAGCATAATTTATTGAACTCAGGGCATGGAAGCAGAAATTTTCCTTTTGATCCAGGCGGTGCACTGAAACACCATGAACCAAGCTATGATTCGGGACGAATCATCCTGAAGAAGGAGGGAATGATGTGATCTAAATCCCGAATACAAGTCTTCAAGCAACAATTGATGAAAACACATTCTTGGCGACTAAAGAGGCAAGTTTCATGTTGGGCTCAAGTACGAAAATCAAGTTGAAGACCAAGAATAACGAAAATGTTGCAGTCAGGCCATTACGACAGTAAAAACAATCCTCACGGTCGTAAATTATATTCTGCTCAAAGTTACGGCCGTAACCAACATCCATCACGACCGTAATTGTCTCTATGTCGAAAATAAGATTTCCAGGAAAATTAGACTTATGGCCGTAACCAATCTCACGCGGCCGTAAATATGAAGCGGATAGAATTTTGCTGATTTGATTTCCTTTTTCCAGTTTTAGTTATTTCAACTATTTTACTTTAATTAGAATTCTATTTTGAGCATAATTAGAGCTAGGTTTATTTTGCTTATATATACGTTTTTTCTATTCATTGTAAAACAGACTTTACACAACTTTGATATTATTATTGAGAGGCTATTTTGCTTTCAACAACCTTATTCTTCATTGAATAAAATCCGAATTTGCGAGTTATTCTTGTTTGTTTAAATCTCGGTGAGAATTATTATTACTTGTGATCAAGAGGTCAATATATCTCAGTGATTGTATTGGTTGCTTGGTTCAATTAATTTTAATTGGATCCATAAATTGTGGTTTCTTGGTGTTCTTGGGTCGATTTCAATATTTTGTGGGTTGCGTAGCTACAATTGCTACGTAGTTTGCATCATAGTGTTGGCCGTGCGATGTGATAAGAATTGTGTATTAAATAACGTCGATATTTGAGATTTACTTATGCTGCCACTATTGATATTTTTAATTTGCAAAATCGAAAGATAATATATTTAATTAATCGAGATTTTAAAGCTTAATGAAAAGCACAACGATATCACAGCAGATAACAATGGGTTAATTAAATTGTTAATGGGTAAAAATCTTTGAAACATGAAATACATTGTTAACGGATCATTTTTAAAGGCTATAATTCTTGTTAGGGAAAAATACATATATCCGTCATTTACAAATTAACAATTCATAGGCAAGAAACAAGTTTAATTAACTCACTAGTCAGGTGGTAATATATATATATATATATATATATATATATATATATATATATATATATATAACAGGAATATCAAAACTATAATCCTATAATCACGCTAACCATTACTCTAACCTTCCATATCACAATGTAAATTACAGTATTCAGAATTTTTGAATGTTGAAATGATTTTTATATTATTTTTCAGTACGTGTGACCTTAATTTATATACTTGTCTCTCATTGATATGAGACGCTATATGTGTAGTACACAAACGAAAGGTTTGAATGGATGCAGGAACATTTGACACAACAAAATGTGACCTAATTTGTGACCTTTCATAATGTTTATCATTGACCTAATCATCATGTCACAATGTAAATTACAGTATTTTGAATTTTTGAACGTTGAAGTGATTTTTATGTTATTGGTCATTACACCTAAACTTAATTTATAATGTGTCCTCTCGCTAACATGAGATTCTATATGTGCAAGACGGAGATGAAAGGTTTGAATGCCAGTAGGAACATGTGACATGAGTCACAATATGTGACCTGAGTAAACAATAATATTAAAAACTCTCTCTTCTGTTCAATCACCGTTTACAACATGTGACTTGGACCTGTGGTGAGATATGACAACATTCTAACTTGGAATATTGAACATGTGACCTAGACCGAACATCAGTAAATCTAGCGTGACATTGATAAAAATGTTGTCTAGTTACGACTACGATGATGTGCGACCTAAAGCAGAGACGTATATATGAGACCATGAATCATTAAATAATGTTATATCCATTAACCTATGACCTGGATGATTGAACATGTTACCTAAACAAAAAAATTAGTAAATCTTGCATTACTCTGAAAATATATTGTCTTGTTGGTATAACATGTGACCTAAATCGAAGATATCAATTTGAGATGATAAATCATTAAACTATGTTACATCTGTTAACACATAACTTGGATGATTGTACACGTGACGTGACCTGAACTAAACATCAGCAAAACTTGCATTACTATGATTAACATGTTGATTGGTTACAATAAATGTGACCGGCACCAATTATATGTGTATTTGAGTTTTAAGAAAAATGTTATAATTAATTTAATGAGATGGAAGTTAGAAATCTTCTTTTTGAACTGATTTCCCTACTTCCATTATCACTTTTCACTACTAAAAAAAAAAAAAAATCAGCAACAACTACTATATACTCATTTTAAATAAATAAATTAGTGATGGATGGCTAAATTCCACATTCTTTCCAAAACTAGTTAGAAATCTTCTTTTCAGCTAATTTCCCCACTTCAACTTCCACTTCCAATTTTCACTACTAAAAAACCCAACAACAACTACTATATACTTATTTTAAATAAAAAAAAAAAAAAAAAAAAATCAATGATGAATAGCTAATAATGTTTAAATCCCTCCCCCTAAACGGGTTAGTAGTTGATTCTACAATATCATGTCATGTAACCTAAATTGCTTATATGTGACCTGAATTATTTACCTTGAATGAAGAAATAAGTTTTAGTTTATTTTGAATAAATTATCCCACTTCCTTAACAAGCGGTAATTATCCACAATTACCTGAAGAATTATGAATCGTGGATGAAAAAAAGTTTTAGTTTATTTTGCATAAATTATCTCTCTTCCTTAACAAGCGATAATTATCCATAATTAAAAGTTATATTATTATATTAAATTATTCTATTACAAATTGAATAATAGCTTTATTTATGAATAAATAAGTTTTTTCCCTGATTAATGAAATTGGAATTTAAAAAACATGTTTGGGCGTAATTTCTTCTTCTTGTTATGGTTTAGTAATTTGATAATGATGTAATAATTATTGTGTGAAATCTTCATATTAAGATATTCCTATTATGACTTTATTTGAGCTCTCAAATTTATAGAAACGAAGGAAAGAGCCAAAAAGAAAAAAAAAATGTTTAGGAACATTTTAAAAGACTATAATTCTTGCTACATTTGACAACACGTAATTAAAAAATAATATGATAAAATATTATATGAGAGCTTCATATTGATATAAAGATCTTGCTATTACAACTTTATTTGAACCAAAAAGTCAATCAAACGAAAAAAAAGATTTATAAAATACATTATTAATGGATCATCTTAAACGATTATAATTTTTGCTGCAATTTAATGATTCAAAAATAATGTAGTAAAATATTGTGCAAAAGATTCATATCGATATTAGGATATTGGTGTTATGACCTTATTAGAGGCCTCAAATTAATCAAAAAAGGAAAGGAAGCCCAAAAAAAAATGTTAAGGATCATTTTAAACAATTATAATTTGTACTACAGTTGACGATTTTGTATTTCAAAAATAATGTAATAGAGTACTAAATGATAGCTTCATATTAATATAAAGATCTTGTTATTACGACTTCATTTGAGTCCAAAAAGCCAACCAGACGAAAGAAAAATCACTGAAATATGAAATACGTTGTTAATTGATCATCTTAAACTGGTATAATTTTTATTACGATTTAGTAATTCGAAAATAATATATTAAAGTATTGAGTGAAAACTTCACATCGATATTAAGATAAGATATTGCTATTGCAACTTTATTTGAACCCTCAAAATTAATCCCCAAAAAACGACAAAATGGGGAGATTTAGGGAAATGTGTGGTTTGTTTATTTATAAACAAGTTTACCAAACGGAGGCCTAATATAAGTAATTATAGATATAAGTCTTTAGATAAAAAAAAAAAAGAAAAAAAAAAAAAAAAAAAAAATTATAATAAAACTGAAACTAAATCCGTTTGGTAAAATTTGTTTATAAACGGCTAGGTGGGAACATTTCATTAAACATTTCTTTTTCGAAACGTCAATAATCTCAACTGGTCAAAGTTTTTGCCCGTTATTTTTTACTTTTCGAACAAATGGACTAACGAAATGTAGTCACGTAACTGTTTGTAGTTGAAAATTGATTTTGAAAAAAAAAATATCTGATTAAAAAATGATTTGAAAAAAAAAAAAAAAATTATATATACACTTGTTTTTAAACAAGTTTATTACCAAACGGAGTGTAAATTCTAAACCAATTTTGAGCTCTGAACGTGTATGCATGTGTCAAGCTCTTCTTTGCAGCACATTGGGTAAATGCATAATAAAAACGAGCTATATATACAATATAATACAATACAATACAAAACAAACATACGGACAAGTGAACAACCCCTGCAATACTTGTGGAAAGGATTCATAGGAAACTTCATTGAATTGGAGTTTAATATTAAAAAAGTGTAAAAGAAGTTGAAATAATATTTATTAGTTATTAATAAGGATAATTGCTCAATTTATAACAGGTGGTACCAATTAATCTTAGGCGCATTAAGAAAGACTTTGCTTGTATTGACTACTTAGAAATTATACTAAAAAGTGTTGTTTGTGCACTTACACCATCGATGAGTCTAAATAAATGTTAACTTACAATTGAACTTAAACAGAGTAACAGTACAATTCGAGTCCATCGACTTCATGATATTTCTTTAAGATGAATTTGCTCCATTCCAAGGTGTTTAAAGGGCGTACAACAATCATCTCCTAGGATAAAGCGAATTTCATTTCCTACGAAAGCAACAAAACAATCTGCAAGAGTTCCAGGGAACACATTCAGTGTTTTTGCACTCAAAATTGATATCAGAATTTTAGAGGGAGGATGAGATTCAAAGCAAGGAATATTTGCAATGAAAATGGTGTAATTTTTCTTGCTGCAGTGAGGCTATTTATAGAATAATTTGTGGTCATTCGAATCCTCTTTAAGCTTTTACAGAACCGTGGTGATTATTCAGAGTTTTAGACACTCTCAAAACGAACAGGCATACTTCTTGATGAAACGTTGCTTCAAGTTCTATTATGTGAACGGACACTTCCAAAAAATGAAATTACCCGCACACGAACCAAACCCATGTCGAGTAGGCCGAACGACGGCAACGACACGCACGCGTGTGGGGTTAGGACCGAAACCCAATAAGATGTACGTCTCCCCACTTCTAAAGACTATTAGTACCCCTTGAGGTCAAAACCCAATTGCCGAACTTCCACAATATAAACTACACAAAAGTTTCATAGCTTTCCTATGTGTGATAAGAGTTTAACAATAAGTTAAATCAAATTCTTCACTTATTTAAAGTTTCAAGTGGGTAACTTTACAATCTATTATTTCATTCAGTTCTAAATGGTTTTTATATAAATAATATATCACGTTGATCATGCGGAGTAGAACGTGAATATGCTTGGTCACGTTAAAATCGGAGTACGAGTTCCACTGAAATTGAAGCTCAAAGTTGACCCATTTCACTTATAAACCATTTTTTCAACAAAAAGTACAACATCAAGACTTCTACATGTTGATTCGGCCATTTAAAATACCATATTCCAATTCGAATAGTTACATGCTGAAATGAGTATGACTTTCTAAACCAACTTGTAAAGAGTTGAGGACAGGTTATTCACATTTCATTTGATATTTGGAGGCTAATTGATATCTTCTCTGTATGGCAAAGAAAAGTTCTCTTTCGCTCAATTTGGAAGTATTCAAGAGGGAAAAAATCAACTAAGGCAGTGACGAAACTCGAAAATAACAATTAAATTCATGATACTCGAATTGGAAAGTTAGTAATAGCCTCTAATTTGCATTGCAACTGGAATTATTCCTTGTTTGCAGGCCGTGCCAGGTCAATAACAGTAGCCATTTCTCATAATCTCACACCATACACAAACCCGCTGGAGCTCTCATCACCTAAGATAAAAGGTCAACTTTTGAATGTCATTGCCACGATAAATTGTTTTCTAATTAAGCTTATTATTTAAATAAACTTATTTTATTAAAATTAATGTGATTGCATGCGGGCTTTAAAAAAAAAATTACATTTTTTTAGCATTTATTTAAGAACAAGAAATTATTCTTTTACGATGCATGAGTCATAATTGCTTTTCACTCAATTATTATATAACTAAGGTAGGTCTGGGCGTCGGGCAGATAGGTCCGAGTATTTCAATACCCAAAATCACCCATTATACTTCGAGTATTTCAAAATTGAAATCATTCGGGTTCTTATAATTATTCGAACCAAACCCAAACTCAAATCTGAACCTTCGGTTCCGATTCGGGTTTGGTTATACCCATAATATTTTCTTTATATACACATTAAATAAATATTTTCATATAAGCATTTTCGATATGTATACCGGACAAACACTTTACTACTTGACAATATTTGTGCAAGGGAAAAAA
The DNA here is from genome assembly GCA_963555705.1 of Ligustrum vulgare. Classification (NCBI taxonomy): domain Eukaryota; kingdom Viridiplantae; phylum Streptophyta; class Magnoliopsida; order Lamiales; family Oleaceae; genus Ligustrum; species Ligustrum vulgare. The sequence goes on from OY743168.1 coordinate 84,553,252, forward strand.
ATTCAGCTAAGAAACTCAATTACTTGATTCAATAGTGAAGACTAATTATATTTTAAATAGAGAACAATGAGCTCGAGATAAAAAAAAAAAAAAAAATGTACACTATAATCCAAACTATGAATATATCAAATTTAATTGTAACGCATTATAAAAAAAATTAAAAAATCACTTAAGTTTGTAAACTATTCATGAAAACTTAAATTACAATTTACAACTCAATCTTGAAATTTTGATTCATAGAAAGATCAAATTGCAAAGATTATTAAACAACCCATGAAATGCAACAATCTAATGTGAGACTAGAAGTAAAAGAGTAGGAGCAAGTTTTTATTTTTTAGTGTATAGTCTAGACTTTTAAAAAAATTACTACCTAAATTATATTTTTTAAGTTATGCGTTTTTTTTTTTAGCGTATAAATTGTAAAAACCAAAAAACTAAACAAAAATCAGTTACATTCTGGTACACATGGTTCTGTTTCAAGAACCAATAACTTACTCGGACCCATTTGGTTTTCGGTTCCAGTTCCTAGTATATATTTTTTGGAATCGGACCAGAACCTCCGATTTCGAATCTGTTTCGATTCGAGAGGTTCAGTTCCTGTTAAAATGGCCAGCCCTAAACTAAGGTATTAGATTAGAATATAGACATGATCTATATTACTAAATATGGTCCAACATAAAATAACAAAGAAATTCTTGTGAACCAATCTAATCAAATTAAGCACGTATTACACTATTATTAGGGCATATTTAGCCAATATCCTAAACTCTTGAAAGAATATACCAAGCATATATGACGATGGGATTTGGGAATAAAATGGGATTGAGTTTGTATTAATTCCATAATTTAAGCAGACCAGAAGTTGTCGGACGATTTTTTAAGAATAGCATCTGATAATTATAATAGAGATATAGCACATAAGAACAAGGTTCAATCCGTAACAACCCCTCTAATTGATATATATATTACGCACGGTCCGTTATTTTGATTAATTTAAATTTGAGTTTGACACATTTTGATGAAATGATCCTTTTTTTCATGGAACACTGGTACCAATTCGTGGGTGATACTTGGATGTCTATAAATAGGAGTTAATACTTCATTACCATTCCAAATCACTTGAAAAGCAATTTTGATCAAAAATTGACATCCAAAATATACATTTCTTCATTCCTTATATAGTATTCTTGTTTTGTTTCAACTTCTTACTTTTTGCTTGGTTTGAACTTGTAAAAAAGGCTTAATCAATCCTATAAACTTATTCGCTATAATCTTCAAAAGCAAACTTGAATCCCGATTGAGCAAATATAGTTTGAGGATAACGTTCTACATGTTTGAGCCTTATAATTATCATTATCTTTCTTGTTGTTTTTGTTGTTTTCTTCATTTTCCTAAACCACATTTTCAATGTTCTCTAACTATACTTTGCCATGGAGAATGAAACTACTCTCGCGACTATCAAATTGATGAACCAAGATCTTGTGAGGCTCTATAGATTTGATAGCACAAACTTCACGCGTTGGCAAGACAAATTAAAATTCCTACTCACTGCATTGAAGATTTTCTACATTTTGGATCCGGATTTGGAACCTTTAGCGGAACCCGCAGAGACGGATACAAAAGCAATAAGGGACAAAAGGAAGAAAAGATAAGATGATGAATTAATATGTTGTGGGCATATTTTAAATGCTTTTTCGGACCGGTTGTATGATCTCTAAATCAACACTTCTTCGATAAGAGATATTTGGAACGAATTGAAAAACAAATATAAAGCGAAAGAAGAAGGTACCAAGAAATTTTTAATTATAAAATATCTTGATTTTAAATTTTTGGACAATATTCATATTCTTCCTCAAGTAGATGAATTGCAAGTACTTGTCAACAAATTAAAAGCGGTCGAAATAGAACTCCCGGAATCTTTTTCAAGTGGGGGCGATTATTACCAAACTTCTAAGTGTTTGGAAAGGATACCGGAAGAAGATTCTTCATAACTCCGAAAATTTTACTTTGGAACGACTACAAAAACATCTACACATTGAAGAAGAATAAAAAACGAGGGACAGGAATGAAAATTCTTATGAAGCCAAATCAAAGGTAAATGCTATTGAGAAGACCGAACATTTCAACAAAGAAAATTTTAATCCTCTTGATCAAAAAAAAGTACAAAGGGAAGTTTAAACCAAAACCAAAAGGGTCATGCTATGTTTGTGGAAAACTCGATCATTGGGTCAAGGTGTGCAGTCATAAGAAGAAATCCAATGGAGAACAGAAAATAAACTCCATTGAAGATGACAACATCGTGGCTACAATATGTGAAGTCAACACTATAAAAGGAAAAGTTCAATGATTAAGAAAGTTATTGAATTTTGAGGTCAATGTGATAATTGAGTCATGATAAGTAGAGTTCTTTGAGGAATTCACTATCTCCGGATAATAATTCTATAATGGAATCAAATAAAGAGATTCCAAATTCTACAAAGTTACTTGGAGAAACATTCTTTAAAGATGTTGATGATCCTAATGAACTTCGTAGAAGCAAAAGAACTAAAAAAGAAAAAGTATTAGGACCGGATGAAATAGACTCTCAACTTATTTCTCTTGTCTTATTGAAGGAAATATAAAGAGTGTCATAAGAACAATACCATATGTTCTTTAAACCGAAATGGATCCTAAAACTTATAAGGAGGCTATGTAATCTAGAGATAGTATCTTTTGGAAAGATGCTATAATAGTATCTTTTGGGAAGATGCTATAAAAGATTAAATGAATTCAATAATGTCAAATAATACTTGGGAACTTGTAGATTTACAACATGGCTCAAACCTATAGGTTGCAAATGGGTATTTAGAAAGAAGTACAATGCGGATGGTACTCTTAATACCTTTAAAGTCCAACTAGTAGTCAAGGGATATCGACAAAAAGAAGGAATAGATTGTTTTGACACATATGCACTCGTGACACGTATTACATCTATAAGATTAATGTTTACCTTAGCTTCCATTCATAATTTGCATATACATCAAATGGATGTTAAAACAGTTTTCTTAAATGGGGACCTTAATGAGGAGGTTTATATGGAACAATTGGAAGATTTTGTTCTCCCCGGAAACGAAAAGAAAGTATGAGAATTAGTTAAATCATTATATGGTTTGAAACAAACACAAAAAAAAAGGCATGAGAAATTCGATTTGGCAATTATGTCATTTGGATTCAAACACAATAGTGTTGACAAATGTTTATATTCAAATGAACATGAAAAACATGTTGTGATCATATGCCTTTATGTAGATGATATGTTGATAATAAGCAATCATATGGAAGGCATAAATGAAAAAAATAGAATTCTATCTTCCACATTTAAAATGAAAGATCTTGGGCAAATGGATACCATATTAGGTATTCAGGTCATAAGAAATAATGAGAGTTTTATGCTTGATCAAACACATTATATTGAGAATGTGTTTGATAAGTTCAAACATTTGAACATTAAAGAAGCAAATACCCCCACTTGATGCAAGTATCAAACTTGTAAAAAATGATGGAAGAGCAATAGCGCAACTTGAATATACAAGTGCTATTAGATCTCTAATGTACGCAGTGCAATGCACTAGACCGGATATGGTATTTGCAGTTAGTAAACTTAGTAGGTTTATTAGTAACCCAAATAAAAAAATTGGAAGACGATTGGAAGGGTTCTTGAATATTTGAAGAAAACCAAAGATCTGGGCCTTCAATTTCCTATGTTTTCGACAATTTTAGAAAGATTTGCCGATGCAAGTTTGATATCTAGTACGGGTGAGAACAAATCCACCTCAGGTTGGGGTTTACTCTTGGAGGAGTAACAGTCTCATGGAGATCCAAGAAACGAACATGTATAACACACTCAGTAATGGAATCCGAATTTGTAGCATTGACAGAGATCGAAAAAGAAGCTGAGTGACTAGGGATCTCTTGTATGAGATTCTAATAGGAGATAAGAATATAAATTCTATTTCTATACTATGCGATAGGCAAGTCACTTTAGCTAGAACATACAATGAAGTGTACAATGGAAATTCTAGACATATAAGTCCAAGACACGACTATGTAAGGAAATTGATCAAAGATGAAACAATTACAATCACTTATGTAAAATCAAGTGATAATTTAGCAAATCCCTAACAAAACCACTCACTAAGGAACTAGTGAGGACCACATCGAGTGGGATGGGAATAAAAGTTCTTACTTAAAGATCCACCAATTATGGCAACCCTACCTAACCTTGCTAAAAAGTACATTTTAGGTTCAAAGGGTAAAAACAAATCATTCGATAAGTGGATAGTATTCAACACTTACAAAGATAAGTGTTTGTTGTCGTAGAATGGAGGGCTAAGTTTTAACTTTTAATAAAGTTCGGATCAATAGGATCAAGTATCTATAAATATAACAAAGATAATGGAAGAACTTTACCTATATGAACTTAGAGATGGTGTCGTCTCGATAGAAAGTTGTTGAAGTTTCTCTCTTAAAAGTTCATGAATAAGACGAGTACAAGGCCATAAAAGTGCTAAGTGAGTTGTGATAAACATAGAACACAATGATACTTGTGTGTGATATCATCGGTTTCATTACAAAAGAATAATAGGTTCAAAGCTTTCACGTCACCTAGGATTTCAATGATACCTTGTGATTGATTACACTATGGATAGATTCAACTCGAAAGATATATAATCTTTATGCATAAGTATTGAGAATTGTATCAAATTACATTTTGAACCGTGGGGGATTATTTTATATATATATATCTGTGTGTGTGTGTGTGTGTTCAATATGATTGATGATAAAAAAGAATGAATAAATTTGAAAATAAAGGTGGCAGCTACCGGAAACCGCGAGGTTGCATGGTACAAAAATTGTGCGACCACACGTCAATTTTTAATGTGTATTAAATGTTATAACCGCACGACAGAGTGATGATTGAACTGTGCTGTCGCACAGTACTATTTTTTTATCATAATTTTGGTTGATTTAAATTTGAGTTTGGCACCTTTTGATGAAATAATTCGTCTTCTCATTAAATATTGGAACCAATTCGTGGGTGATGCTTGAATGTCTATAAATAGGAATTAATACTCAATTTCAAATCACTTGAAAAACAATTTTGACCAAAGATTAACATCCAAAATATACATTTCTTCATTCCTTATATAGTGTTCTTGTTTTGCATCAAGTTCTTACTTTTTGTTTGATTTGAACTTGTAAAAAAGGCTTGATTAATCCTACAAACTTATTTGTTATAATCCTCAAAAGCAAACTTGATCCCAGTGGAGTAAATATAGTTTGAGGACAACGTTCTACATGTTTGAACCTTATAATTTTCATCATTTTTCTTGTTATTTTTGTTATTTTCTTCATTTTCCTACACCACATTTTCAACACTAATTTGCAGTATATTATTTTCCCCCATAATTTAAATGTTTTTAATCAGAGATGAGAAAAGTTATCTATTTCCTTTATTGTTTTGAGGTGCCCCAACTTTTTACCTTTATTAGATTATTTTTATTTTTATTTTCATTTTTTGTGGAATTTCTATTGGGATTATTGATGTCCAATAGTATTAGGACATAACTCTTGCATTGACATTTTGTTTTTGAGATTAAATAAATATTTGTTATTTATTTATGCTTTATTTAAATAGTTTGTTGCGTTTATTTAATGAGCATCGATGAAGTGTACGTCTTTGATTACTCAGTAATAATATAAGTTATATTTTTGCTTAGAGAAGCACGCGGGATATATATAACTAGTTGAGAATTGATTTGTCCTTACTAATAAGGCTTTAGGATTAGAGTTTCTACGAGTACGTGATTTATCTTGATCATGATAAATGTTTCGATATAAGTATTTACAGTACTACACTGCTCATATCTTGGACTATATTGACTTCACCCTTGTTTAGATTAATTTATGTAGCATGATCGTGCTTAAAAATTAATATATAAATGTCTTATATATTAGTGTAAGAGCATCTACAATATGCTCTTTAAACTTAAGATTCTCTTTATTTTAAAAAGTCGGTATTTAAATATTAATTTAGAGAGTTATGAGTTTGACTCTCCAAATTTGGAGAGTCAAATTCACTATCTATTATTAAATATTTTCAAAAAGTTTCAATTTTTAATATTGTTCCTATATTAACTTTTTTTATTACATATTTAATATCATTGATCATTTATTTTTAAAAAAATAAATATTTACTAAAAATAAAGAAAGATAATAAATATTTTTATGACAAAGAAAAATAAAAATTTTGTTGAAATTTGTTAAAAAATTTGATCTTTAAATTTAATGATACTCTTTATGACGTAGAATATGGTTTTTAAATAGAAATAGCATGTTTGCTCTAGTAAAAATGTGCACAGGTTGTTATACAACAAGTGGGACCCAAGACATTAAATGCCAATAAAAAATTGGAAAAAGACGGAATGGCAATTCTATCCCTCTTTTCAAAATTGGCATCTTATTCTTAATCTTAATATTATCTTATTTTATCTTAATTTTATCTATATCTTAATCTTAATTTTATTTTAATCTTAATTCTTAATCTATATATAATAATATATAAAAAGTAGCTGAGTCAACCCCAGTCAACTTCACTGTTTCCCTCCAAAACTCTTGTGCTATGTGCAGATTTTATTTATTTATTTTTTCGATTTTTTGGGACTTCAATATTTATCATGTTCACACTACTCATATCTCCCATTCAATAATTAACTTCAAAACCCACTTCAAAAATAGTTGGGCCTTCAATATTTATTTATTATTTTCAAAATCACTGACGTCTACTTACATTTTTTAATATTTATTGTGTTTATATGGCTTCTATTTCCCGCCGCCTAATTATACTGGAAAGTCAGTTATTTTCTTTTTTTTTTTTTTTCCTTTTTCGCTTTTTCAGAATTTGTTTCATTTTTTTCCCGTTTTTCAAAATCTGTTTATTCATTTTTGTTTTCTATATCCTTTTTTTTCAATTTCCCGATATACAACATCTTTCATTTCTATTATATATAATTATTATGAAGATATACACAATAATAAAAGATTCAATTAAAGGGTTATTTCTTTGAAAAAATGTGTACTGTTTAACATGACCCCTCCACTCCACCTTCTATTTATCACGTTTTGTGATTCAAAATTTCTTGTGCGGTGGTAATGGTTATTAGTTATTAATATTACAAACCAATTAAAAATAAAAAATCGTAAATTATTTTTTGAAAAAGTAAAAATGATTGGCACAACTCTTTTCTTCAAGACCTGTGATATTTTGAGTTGTTGAACATAGATTTGGATTTCTGACAAAAAATAAAAAATATTAAAACAATAATATTGTAGAGAAAGCTTCGAAAACAATATAGAATGCAAAATTATTTTGGACTAATAAGAGAATTTGTTAATAGTCTATTTATATTATGTTCTAGATTTCTCTGTTGGGGTTGCAATGTGTTAATTAATATTGGGTTATTTAGAATAGTTTTGGGTTGGATAGATATGTTAATGGTTTCGGTCGTTGAGTAAGGAAAAAACATATTATTCATGGGTCAATATATATATTTGATGAAATTGTATATCACATTGTATAAAAAATAATAATAATAAGAAACTAGAATTTTTTTTTTTTTTAAATTTGCTTTTATCGAGAAGTTGTTTTTTTTTTTTTTTTTTATGATATAAGAACGATAATTTGTTTGGTTTTACTTATTTATATTTGACTTTTTGTGTCAAAATATCTCATTTCATAAAAAAAAAATGTGTTCTTCTAACGTTTTCAATCTTACAAATAAATATTTGTGTTCAGTTATACAAATCCAAAGTAAAATTTTTAGTTAAAAATTATGTCGAGATTTTATTACTAGATAATATTCTCTCCGTCCTACAAAGATAGTCCACTATTTCTTTTTGTCCGTCTAAAAAAGATAGTCTACTTTATTTTTTAAGAGTGAAATTAATATTTTATATTCCTTTTTGTTCTTAATCTGTTTGAAAATGAGTAGATGACTATCTTTATGAGACGTAGGGAGTACTAAAATATAAATCACATCCTACGTATAGTTTTTTTTTATAAATAATCTTATTTTTAACTATTTAGTACATCTAAAAATTGAAGCTCTTTTTTATAGCGTATTATTAAATTATTAAATATTTTTATAGATAATTACATTTAATACGTAATTAAATTCTTATAATAATTGTGATATTTTATTGGTCTTAATTTTATGGATAAATATTTGGTTCAGTCATAAAGATCCAATGTCAAATTATCAATTAAAATTATATTTAAAATTTATACAAATTCGTATTTTTATAAATAACGTTGTATTGAAATTTTTATAACTAAATTTTATTTTTAAGTTATTTATTACATATACATATTAAAGTTCTTTCCTATTTTGCATTATTTATCAAAATTATTTCAATGACAATTACATTTAATTCTTAATTAATTTTTTATTCCAAAAAGTCTCATATCACATTTTTTAACATTAACGATTAACAGATTTATCTATATTGTTTGAAATGATATAGTTATTAATGATTTTTGTCCTAACTGTTAATTTTAAAATTTCAAAAAATAATTAACCATACCAAGATATTCTTTACTATATTTTAATTCAAATTTTATGATATTTTTTCGCAATAATATATAAATTGACTCTCAATTTACTTAACTAAAAATTGAGATGATCAATACTAAATTATAATTTCAATCAGAAAATAATTACGTTGTATAAATATTGAAAATCTAAAATATCATAAATTTGATGCAATATCTTTGTCAACCTCGCAATTTTTTTATTTTGTTTTATTATTATTATTATTATTATTATTATTATTATTATTATTATTATTATTATTATTATTATTATACATGTTGTTTTTCATTGTCAATGGTCAAAATATTGAATTTTATCTTTTATATGCATGATCTCTATTATTAACTTTTTCATCTATTGTTTGAATGTTCAGAGTACATGAATACTGGAGATCCTACATTTAAGTGTTCATTTTGCAAGGCGAATTTTTGGCTCGAGAAGATAGTGAATAATCGTTACAAAACTTGACAATCATATTCTATAAGGTCAAATTCTATCTGACAGTAATGCAGGACACAAGTTCTTTATTTCAAGGATATCGTTAAACCATTCGAATTTTAGGATACTTATTAGATTTCAAAAAAAATAATTTTCATTGAAAGTGTCATATGTCATGATTATCAATAAGAATCAGGCACAATCATTTTCGCATGTATGATTTCTCCCTAAAAGGTTGATATTTATACATGAACTAATAAATGATGAACTTATCTGTTATTTGTGAATGTTACTTATTTTGTTTAAAGATTCATTTAATTTCGAATAGGATTATTTTTATTTAAACGTTTCTTCCCGTGTATCGCACGGGATGATTAACTAGTATATATAAAAATAGAATAGTCGTCATCAAAATACACACAAAGTTTCCCGCCATTTTGCTAAAAAATAATATATTAAATATTTTAACAATTATTATTTTACATGTGTCATTTAATTGCATTAGTATCCGTGCTATACTATTAATAACATCAAAATGTTATTTTTTTCTATTTTATTATTATTCTTTTAATAATTATTGTATTATTTTGAAATCGAAAAATATGTAATATGAATGTCAAATTAAAGATCACAGTGAAAAGTTTAATGCAAACTAACAAGTAAGAATAAATTGTAAATATATTGTCCATAAAATCATAAAAAAAAAAATTAAAGGTAAAGTTTTATTTTATATTTAATATTTTTCCTCAATATCTAATTCATTTTAAATTATATCATTTAAGTCCAATAATATTATCTACAATTAGTTAACTAAATTCATTTTAGTCATAGATGATTAATTTCTGTTCTAATTTTTGATCATCAAATTAAAATAAATAATAACTATACGAATTTTTAAGGCAAATCCAATTAAGTTGGGTTAATTTTACAAACTTAAGATTTCTTCAATTCATTCATCATTTTCACATTATTTTTATTTATTTACTAATTTTGTTCATTTTTCTATTTTTCTTTATAAATTTAAATAACTAAAATATGCAAAAATATATTACAAATTTTAACAATTAGTTCATATAATTTCTATTAAACAATTGATCAATCGGTAATTTTTATTAAAATAATAATATAACAATATGAATAAAGAAATTGTCGGTATGAAAAAAGGAGAATCAATTAATGTAACAATATTTATTAAAATTAATGATTATTTTTTTAGAAAAATACTTGAAATTAATAATTAATGCTTAAAAATCAAATTTTATCCAAAAAGTCTATCATACGCCTCTTTTTGGGAAGAATATAATGAAAAACTATATATGAAACGAAAAACGTCGATCTTAAGGAGAATATATAAGTTGAGTTTTGCATATATTATTGTATAAGCCTAATTTTGTAGTTCAAAAGTTTTTTTAAAAAAAGAATTTTTCATTTATTGAACGTTAATTTCAGAAATGAAGTTAATATGTTCACAGTACAATCTCTAAAACACTTAATTCATGGTCTGTTTTCCCGTAAAGATGATAAAAAAATTCAACGGTTTACATTTTTATTAAAATATTAAAAAATAATTATATGCTGTAAAAAATGATGAAACTTTATTTCTTAATTTTATTAACATATATAGACAAAAAGACTCACTATATATATTTTATTTATATTTTCATTAATAATTTTTTATTGACATATAATTAAATATGCATTTAATTATGTTCAATGGAATGCATCGCATTTAAAAATTAAAAATTAATCATGAGAAGGATCTCATGAGTTGAATTTCACGTTCGTGCACCAGAAATCTTGAGGTTTTTTTTTCACTTTTGTGCATCGTCAATCTTGCTTAATTTGTTACATTTATTTATATATAGGACCACATATATTTAATTTGCTACAATTACTTTATTTTATGTAAATTATAATATTTTGAGGGTTATTATTTCTATTCACGTTAATAAAAAATATTTAGACAAAATTTTTTATTTATTTTATACAACATATATTTGAAAATTTGCATTATTTAATTTAAATTTGAGTAATTGTTTAAATATGTTTTGTCTATAGCAATTTTCGTGTATCACTAGGGTGTGAGCAATTACAAACTGTACAAACAATTTATTATTTAAACAAGTTTTCTGAAACTGATAAGAATTATAATTTATTTCTATTTTGAACATTCGTTGACAGTCTGTATCATTAATCAAAGCAAATTATGTGTTCAATTTTCTTTTTCCTATTTTGTAATGATATTTACAGTAAAATCAATTTATATTGTTCTTCTGTGCAACACACATGTATGATACTAGTATGTAATAATGTAGTGTTATATTTTCAAAAAGCAAGGGTATATGGATATTGATGGACTGTTTAGTTGTTTATTTTATTGCAGTTTCTTTAAGTTAGAATATTATATTTTGATGGGGTCCACTGGGATGAAAAAATCACACGAGACTTATATTTTTTTCCGGTACCTAACAGGTTCAAAGAATCCATTGGAAATGCTCTAATCCGCTATGGAGTTGTGACTGCTATTTTTGAGCTTGATGTTGTTTGATATATCAGTAAGTGAGATCATATTACACAATCAAATACTTCAATATATTGGAAGCGAACATGAATCGAAGTAGTAAGCATGTATTTGTATCTGGAATCCATCGCCCTATTCGATGAGGAAATGCTTTTCTTTTTTTAAAAAAAAATTTGCAAGAGAGAGGGAAGTTTTAAAATCTAAGCTCAATATTCGAGGACAACTAAATCTCCTCGATTGTATCATCGAAAACTATTACTCCCTCCACCCCACAAAGATAGTCCCTTTCTTTTTTGAAATCGAAATTAATATTTTATATCCCATTTTGTCCTTATTTAATATTTTTTTGTTAGTTTAAATAAATTTATACTCTTTACATTTTATAGGAAACTATATAAATTTATTAGGAAAATGATTGTAAAATTTATTTTTTCAACAACGTTAATTGACATTTCTTAATATGTGTAAAAATTAGTATGGGACTATCTTTGTGGGACAGAGGGAGTAAGATAAAGCAAGCTTAAATGGGAATAATTAGAAATATGAGGTTTCAAGTAATTGTAGGGAATTGAAATAATTTTGCTTGTTATTATAAATTAGAGAGAAGAATAGGAACGTCAGTAAACTTTTTTTTTTTTTTTTTTTGGTTATAAACTAGAGTCACATATATATAGGGAAAAATAGAGATACATAAGATAATAACATCTAGGACTATAAGGGTACAAGCGTCATTCACTATATGATATAAATATTTGCAACACTCCCCTTAAATGACATATTATAAAATAATATTTGTCTCATTAAAATCTTGTTTGATAAAAATTCATTAAGACAAAAATATCTAGCGAATGAAAAAGAATACAGTTATTCTTGGAGTATTAAGATAAATGTTGCATCATTAAAATCTCGCCAGGAAAATCTAATGGGACAAAACCTTGAATAAGGAAAAATATTACAGTTACTCCTCTAATATTGATCACTGTAAAACATCGAGTCAACACATCCCAATCATGTGAACCATTTCTTAAATGACGGCGCTTTTGTGGATAAATCAACTACATTATCACTTGAGTGAATTTGTTGAAAATTTTGAAGTATTTTGATACTGCCTCGTTAAAACCTTGGCAGGAAACCCAACAGGACAAAACTTCAGCGAATGAAAATGAGTACAGCTACTCCCTTTGATTCAATCAATATTGAATCACCCATATCTTGATCTCTTCATAAGTGTCGTGTAGGAGAGTATATATTAATAGATATATGGGGATATATGACGTATACATTTTGATGATCATAATAATCATAAAAGCACTCTCCGTGTGATGTCACTATACAAAGAATATGCCTCATTATTTACTTGAGATTTGTATATCATGTTTATCAATTTCTGAAGTTTCTTTGAGATATTTTCAAAAGATCCAACCATATTTAAATTATCAACGATGATAATTTAAATATTCAGTATATATTGACTTATGATGATCATACTGTATATATCTAGATTGTAAAATATATGTGTATTTTGATTAAATAAGTTTCTTAAAAACCTGAATTATACGTTTCAAACATATTTAATCTTTTAATAATTATATTGTATGCTTCAGGCATCGTATATGTTTCAAACTACTACCACAAAATTTAGTCGTGAAACTTTAGATAGGTAAGGTTCCTATATTTCAAATAGATATTCTCTAGTCATTTCACCACAATTCCAAAGTATCGAGGTATTGATTACCTTTTTTAATCTCACTTATTAATACTTCAAAGAATACTCCCAACGTAGCGAATTGTTAATCACACATTTTGATCTTACTCATTAGTACATCAAAGAACGCAAGCTAGTTATTAGAGTTGATTATCTTTGGCACTTATGATACATAGTCAGTCATATAAAATATTACGAGTATGTTTGGTAAGCCAAATAAGCTAGCTTATAGCTTATTTGGAGAGCTTATAAGTTTCATCAACTAAAATAAGCCTCGTTTGGTTGATGAGCTTATCTGAAAAGCTAGAGCTTATCTCAAAAGTTTCTTTTACTAACTTTTCATTTTTTATTCCATTTTTAGCCTCTTTATTTTTTTAAAATTACACCCCTGTACCTTTAGGGTATTTAAAATATATTTACCTTTTATATCGTTTTTATTTTTTGAGCTAGCTCTTCAACTAATTTTACCAAATACTTCTATTTCAATCAACAACTTATCAGTTATCCGCTATCAGCTCCCAATTCATTTTTCAGCTATCAGCTAGCATATCATATCAGCTTGATCTAGCAAACATAGCAGTACATCTACTGCATATCATTTCATATGCAATGTCAGATCTTTGAAAATTAGTTGCGCAATAAATCATGTATTACGACTATATAATTTTGTTTTCTATTTGTAAATACCTATCAATATTTTACTAGCTTTACACTTTTAAGTGTTTAGACTACAGGTCCCAAAATTTCAGGTTTTGTAGTAAGTTCGATCTAGCATGAACGCATTATTTGTCCAAATATTTTTATGTCGATTTTCTTTGACTTATCTTCTTTTAATATCCTCGCTATCATTTATATTAAGAAGCACTTTCTTATAAAATTTTACATGCTTGAAGATTTCAAGCATCATGCAGCCAGCATCATAGTTTGCTTTTTCATAAGTACTTTATAATATGTCAACATAATTTTCATTTCAATTCGATTTATTACCTCTACAATGACATAAATATAGAGATCTCGATTTTCAATATTTCAAGTACTTGAACCACTTCTAGTGATTTACAATTATTTATACCAATATATATTCTCTCACAAATATATGCCTCCTTAATAAGATCATTATAATAATTTGCTCCCTTTTATTTATGTGGGAGTATTTGTTTGAATCAGATATCGCTGCATTTCAGGTGTACCTTACATCAATAAGAGATGGAGCATTTGTAGCGAGTATGTGAGATTTCATTAATTTTCTTATAGATATTGCATCTTGTAATTATATTATCTTTTGAACTTTTTCGTTCGTGTTTTCAATTTAACTTCTAGTTCGTATCAATCGAGATAATATAGATATATGATATGATGCATTTATATAATTTTCAGCTACTAATCGTCCCCTTAATACTGAGAAAATTATCCAATCAAATTGACAATCATTTTTTCAGCGTTATAAAATATCACTCATTTGGGATATAAGTTCAAACTATGTGTTTTTCTCAACATTCTTTATTTTTCATCTCAATGCATCGTGGTGGATCAATTTTATATATACTGTACTATAAAAAAATTAGATGGAAAAATTAGGTTCTAACTATAAGTCAATTATAAGAGAGAGAACTTGGCCTTGACATGATACGTAATAGAATTCACTAAACAAAATGGGAAGTACTTTGTTCTCAATTAAATTAACTGGAGGTGTTTAAAAATAAATAATGTTCAACCATTTATCGACATTCCAACTAACATTTATTAAAATATTGAAATTTATGTCCACTATCATTAACAAGACATACTCTTGATTACATAATCTGAAAATTATGCTCGTAATTTAAAATTTGAGCAATAATTTTGTAAATTTCAGGTTGCGAATACTATGCAATTATCTAGTGTGTGTGTGTGTGTGTGTGTGTGTGTGTGTGTGTGTGTGTGTTAGATACAAATAATATTTAGATAATCAAAGTGGAGAATGATGGGACCCCATTTATCATCCTAATTGATTTTCAGAAATATAGGAAATTTAATCTCTATTTTAGCTAGGTTAATGAAGAATATTCATGAACGAGAACAAACATCATATAAGATTAAATTGAATAATCTTTTGGTTCTTCATTAAGTATCCATTTGAATTTTTTTAATTTTGCATCACAATTGATCCAGTGATGGTCCAACTATTGTCAAATAATAAAATTAAATTGAACTTCTGATTTAATATAAGATATAATTCAATTATTTAATTTCGAAAAATATGATTAAACATTATATAGTCATATATCATTTAAATAATCAAACTAATCAATGTCCTTATGACATTAGTTATATATTTTCCTTTGGGATAAACATGAATTCAAAATGACATATTCTTCGAAACATGTGCTACTTCGAAAGCACGTTAAATTTTATTATTGCTCAATCAAAATCAATGTCAATATTCTTCTAGAATATTGAAAATTGTAATTCAAGATATTTAGGAGCAATCAAATATTACTCACTTCATCCCACAAAGATAGGCATGTATTCATTTTTCGTTCGTCCCAAATTATATGACATTTTCCTTTTTATGAGAAAATTATTTTCTTAGTTTTATAATAAACCCCTATTTAATGTACCTTGTTATTAACAAATATGAACTATCATTATATTAATATCGGGATATATTAGATAAAACAAACTAAAATTTACAATTCCAACAATATTAATTACATTTTTTTTATCTGTCTGAAAATGCAAGCAAGCCTATCTTTGTGTGATGGAGGAAGTATTATTATATAAGAATTTACTCTTTAGGAGTAAAAATATAATTTATGTTATATTCTATGTAATTATGCTTTTCGAGAACAAGTAAAATCTAACTAGAATATTAATGAAAATTACATATTTTGATATCTCATTATATTTTACTATTGCCTCTTCAAGGCCAGTAGATCAATATTCTTGTGAAATATGGAATGTTTTAATGACATGCTCTTCAGGATCAATAACATATTATTATGCACTTCGAGAGCAATAAAATCTAACAAAATATCAATATTTAAATACGTACGTAGAAGAATGGACACGTCAATAAATAGAGTAATTTAATTCGTGATTTTATATAGAACCATCAATATTCTTTTGTAATATTGAAATTATAATATAATGTTCTGTTGGAGCATTAATATTCATTTTTAAAATATTAATAACTTTGTGTTTTTTTAGGAACACAACGAGATATATAATCTTCAAGGGTATAAACACAATATTTTTTTAGATTATTGACATTACCTTTTGAGCTAACAATATAATATTGAAATTTATATTCTATCTGAGTACCAATGAAATATTCATTCTAGAATATTTATATAACGTGGGTTGTGTTTCTTCGAGAACGTCAACACCATATTTGTTTAAAATAAATATAATTTAAATTATGCTTCTTCTAGAATATTGAGTCTATTCTTCTGAAACGTTGAAATTGTAATATCATGCTCTTAATGAGCAAATAATATTCTTCTACAATATTAATAATGTCGTACTACTTTCTGAGTAACAACATAATACATTATCAATTTAAAATTTATGAAAAACATTTATAAATATTAATTAGGTTAAAGAATATTAATTACCATATAAATAGGATATGGATTTAAATATAAAAATTAATTATCAAACATCTACTATCTATCTTCTTCTATATATATTATTATATATTATTATTATTATATATAAAAGTAGAAGTGAGGAGAGAAACATTAAATGTCATTTTTCTTCCAAAATGTATTTAGAATTTTTGAGGAAAAAAACTAAAATAAAAAAAGAATAAAATAAAAATCCATATTAATAATATTTATTATCCTTTAAATAATAAATCATATTTTCTAAAATATATATTAGTATTAACTATTAATAAATTAAAACATCCGTTCAAATGCTTTGTTTTGTTTATAAATAAAAATATTGTTATTTTTTTATAAAATGCGTGGTTGAAAAATGGTTTCAAAAAATGTGTATAGTTAAAATGTGGTTGAAAAATGTGTTGTCTGTAAATAAATTTATAGACAAAGCTATCGAATGGATGCTAATATTTTCCATGTTTGATAAATCTAATACTTTTGACTAAAATTCAACTCAAATATAACAATTAATTTTAACCACACATTTTGTAGGTCCTACAACTTTCAATCACACATTTCATTAACTTTTATCAAAATCTACTAAAAATCTGATTTTATTCTCAACCAAACATGAGCTTTGTTTTTAAAGTTTAATAATTATTGTAATAGAATATTATTATTTTATGTATTTTATATTTGTTTCGATTATGTAAAAGTATTAACATTTTACGAATACTTATCAAAATAGATATTGCGAAAAACCACTTCCTTACATAACCCACGGGGTAAATACTAGTACATTAGAAAAAAGAATTGCCAATTTACCATGTATAGAAGTTAACAAAAAACTAAATATTTTACCAGTGTGGAAAAGATATTAAGCATGCACATGAATTCCAATAAACTAATTATGAACTTGTGTTTTATTATGAGCAAAGAGAAAAGAGTGGAGACCCCAATAAATTTGTCTTTTATTATGAATCAGAACTTCATATGTATGGGAGAGAATATGGATATATAATGTAATAATATATAGGGCTACAAGCGTACAAACGTCATTCACTATATAATATAAATATTTCCAACACTTGTGTAATTGTATACTCCCTTCATCCTAATTATACAGGTTATTTTTCTTTTTTTCTTGTCCCAATAATATAGACTAATTTTTTTATTAGAAAGTATAATTTATTTTTTTACTAATGTAGCCCTATTTAGAGGTGGACAAAAAAAAAAAAGGAATCGAGAGAACTGAATCGAAATCGGACAAAAAAATGGAAATCGGTCAGTTCTTTAGGAAAAAAATGAGAATCGAAACCGGACTGAAATCGAAAAATAGAGAACCGAAAATCGATCAGTTCCTATTTGAAAACTGAACCGAGAACCGAACATTCTTAATTTAAAAATTAAGATCACATCACTTTTGATACTATCTATGTTGTTTTACATGACAGAGTGTACAAATCCATCTTACTTAAATGTATTATGATAATTGTTGAATTGTTCATATCGATTGTATCTTACATAAAATTCTGTGCACTAATTTTAGAAGATTAGTTATGTGAGATCTAGACTTCTAAAAGTGGGCAATGATGGAGTATGCATCGATGAGATAGAGTTGGAGAAGATAGAAACATGTGATTAAATTTATAATTTCTACATATTACATGTAATAAATTGTTTTGATCAACGCTTGTTTTAATTGCGATATTTTATTCACCTTTATAGAGATTGCAAATGCTATGTCTAATGCGGTGGAGGTGGATGATTAAATGCACAACCAAATGGTATGTATCTTAACATTCATTTCACTAATACTTCAGACAACGTTTACTACCATTCACACTTGATTTTTTTCTTGTAGGAGAAGTTGGTAACGTGAAGAACTCGTGAAATTTGATATTTAAAAAGCTTTATTGATGTATTTTGAAAATATATTTTGCTTTAAATTTTGTCATTCGATATGGTTGTATCATATATTTATATTAGGATTATTTGATTGTTTTTTCCTTCAATTTGGAGCTTAAGTTTAAAAAGTCTTATTGATATGTTTTGGATGCTCTATTTGGCTCTATTTAGCTTTGTCGTTTGCAAATAATTAGATATTTTTCGTATTTGCATCAAATTTTAAATTTTTAATAGGAACCGAACAAGAACCCAAAAATAACCGATAATCGAATCGAAATCGAAATTGTTCGGTTCTTGTTATTAAAGGAACCGAAACCGAACTGACAAACGTCCACCCCCGGCCCTATTCATTACTTCCAATGATAATAGTTGTGATACTTAAATAAGGGTAAGTTGAAAAAAAAATTTACAAAAATTACTTTTTCAATAACATTGAATATGTTTTCTTATACTGTGTGTAAAGTCAAACCAGTATATATAATTCGGACGGGGAGTATGAATTAAGAGTTCAATTTTTCAGTGGAATGAATGTAAACTAATTTTGCACAATTACGGGGATAATCTCGATATCCTTTTATATGATATAATTTGAATTAATTAATATGTGAATCTAATTAATTAAAAATCCTAGAATAATTATTTTGATACAAAAGACTAAATATTTTACCAACGTGGAAAAGATATTACGCATGCACATGAATTCCAATAAACTAATTATGAATTTGTGTTTTATTATGAGAAAAGGGGAAAGAGTGGAGAGACCAATAAATTTGTGTTTTATTATGAACCAGAACTCCAGATGTATGAGAGAGAATATGGATATAAACAAAATAATATTTAAGGCTACAAGGGTACAAACGCCATTCACTATATAATATAAATATTTACAACAATTGTGTA
Organism: Ligustrum vulgare; assembly: GCA_963555705.1. NCBI lineage: Eukaryota > Viridiplantae > Streptophyta > Magnoliopsida > Lamiales > Oleaceae > Ligustrum > Ligustrum vulgare. The sequence continues at coordinate 84,572,938 of OY743168.1, forward strand.
ATTTTGTACTCCCTTCGTCCTAATTATATAGGTTGTCTTTCTTTTTTCTTTTGTCCCAATAATGTAGACTTTTTTTAATTAGAAAGTATTTATTTTGTTTGTTTACTAATGTAATCATATTTAGGTGTGGACAAAAAAAGAACTCAGAATCGAGAACCGAACATTCTTAATTTAAAAATTAAGATCATATGACATGTTTGACACTTTCAGTGTTATTTTACATGACAGAGTCTACAAATCCAGTTTACTTAAATGTATTATGATAATTGTTGAATTGTTCATATCAGTTGTATGTTACATAAAATCCTGTGCAGTAATTTTAGAAGATTGGTTGTGTGAGATCTAGACTTCTAAAAGTAGGCAATAATGGAGTATGCATCGATGAGATAGAGTTGGAGAAGATTGAACCTGGTGATTAATCTATAATTTCTACATAATACATGTAATAAATTGCTATGATCAACACTTGTTTTAATTGTGATATTTTATTTACTATTATAGCGATTGCAAATGCTACGTCTAATGTGGTGGAGTTTGATGATTAAATGCACAATCGAATGTTATGTATCTTAACATTTCATTTCACTAATACTTTAAATAACTTTTACTATCAATCAGACTTGATTTTTTTCTTATAGGAGGAGTTGGTAACTTGAAGAAGTCATGAAATTTGATGTTTAAAAAATTTATTGATGTATTTTGAAGATAAATTTTGCTTTAAATTTTGTCATTAGATATGGTTGTATCATATACTTATATTAGGATTATTTGGTTGTTTTGGATACTCTATTTAGCGTTGTCGTTTGCAAATAATTAGATATTTTTCGTATTTGCATCATATTTTAATTTTTTAATAGGAACAGAAAAATAACCAATAAGCGAATCGAAACCGAAATTGTTCGATTCTTGTTACTAAAGGAACCAAACCGAAACAACAAACGTCCACCCCTAATCCTAATCATTACTTTCAATAATAATAATTTTAATACTTAAATAAAGGTAAGTTAAAATTTTTTTTTATAAAAATTACTTTTTTAATAACATTTAATATATTTTATTAATCTGTATGTAAAGTCCAACCATAAATAATTGGGACGAGGAGTATGAATTAAGAGTTTAATTTTTCAGTGGAATGAATGAAAACTTATTGTGCACAATTACGAGGATAATCTCGATATCCTTTTATATGACATGATTTGAATTAATTAATATATGAATCTAATTAATTAAAAATCCTTGAATAATTACTTTGATACTTGAACTTACTTTTCAACCATTTTAACTACGCTTTGCAAATTAAGTCTCTGTTTGATAGATTTTAAAATTAGATTTTTAATAAATTTTAATAAAAGTTATGAAATATGTGTTTGAAAATTTGTAAATCTCATAAAATATGTGGTAGGAATTAGTTGTGGACTTTGCCTTAAATTGAAATCCTTACAAACAGGGGCTAAGCATTATTTAAAGATAAAAATAATGCTAATTATATTGGACGAGATAGTAATTTTATATTTGTGAAGAACAAAAATGTTAGTTGTACAAAGAGTTACACAAATAGTTTGACACATAGATGATGTGACGAAATTGTGAATATATATAGATGTTAAAGTTGATATGATGGAGTGAAATAAAGAGATTGTACGACATATACTATAAGTGAGCAGAGCTATCTTGCCCGTGACGGATAGGACCATTATGCCCGTTACAGATGGGAGTGTAAACGGATCGAATATGGATATGGATCGGATCTGCCTTTATCTGATCTGATCCGATCCGATAAGAATAAAAGTAAATTACGCTAATTCATATGTTTACTTTTTTATTTATACAAATCAGGTATTTTAAAAGTAATTATACCCAATCCCACCACTTACACCGACATCCCCACACATTATCAGAATTTCAACTAGAGGATGTTTTATCATTTTTTCCCTAGCAAGAATCATCGAAATCTGGATGCGATCATCATGTCTGGAATCCTAATACAAAGGGGAGTACGAAATTTTGGCATGATACAATTAGTTCCATTATGCATTTTTATCTTTTTTCCCAGCTAGAATCATCGGAATCTAGAGGCCCTGATTGAATGCTTGGCTGAATAGAAGTCGTGTCTGGAATTCTGATACAAATGGAAACCAAGAAAGAACAACAATGGGCATGGATATAAGGAGCCCCATTATGCATTTGTATGCCTTTGACAAATCAATCACCGAATCCCAAATTTTAACCTTCTTCAGACAAAAATTAACCTATGGAATTGTTTGTGTGAGATTTGTGTTATTAGTAGGATTATTTGTGAATTTTATTTATTTTTTACTGTGTTTGGAATGAATTCCTTACTGATTCCTTAGTAATTATCTTGATTCCATCTCCTTTTGTTTGATTTATTTCTTTTGGTTGATGTAGTTGTGTTGAGACTGTGATATTGCTGTAGAGACGATGGTGGAGGTGGTGGTTGTGGAGGTGGTGGTTGTGATGTTGATATTGAGAAAGTAATTAAAATTACAATTATAATTAGTTACAACTGTATTTTAGACAGTGGTTCGACGATGATAATTATGGCGGTGGTTGATTACAAATTACACTATTGTAATTAATTATAAATTACGAATTAAACTAATGTTTTACTAATTCATGAGTTACAATTGTAATTAATTACAAAATTGAAATAAAGATACAATTGTAATTAATTACAAAACTGAAATAGGTTACTAATGTATTTTCAATGGTGGTCCGACGACGACGATTGTGGCGGTGGCTGATTACAAATTGTACTAACGTAATTAATTACAAATTATGAATTACACTAATGTTTTACTAATTTATAAGTTACAATTGTAATTAATTACAAAATTGAAATAAAGTTACAATTGTAATTAATTATAAACTAATAACAAAATGTAATTAAGTTATAATTGCAGTTGTAATTAATGTGAATGTAACTAATTAAATTTTTTAAATAATTCAAGTAATTTCAACAAAATGATCTGTCGTGTTTTACAATTTTATTAGTTACAACAGTAATTAATTGAAACATTGAAAGAAAATTACGATTGTAATTAATTACAAAATCTGATTAATTGCAGTTGTAGTTAAAATTACAATTGTAACTAATTACAAATTTGAAATAAAGTTACAATTGTATTTTCGACGGTAGTTATTGATGGTGATTGTTTTAAGTGGTGGTGGTGGTTACAATTGTATTTAATTGAAAAATTGAAATAAAATTATAATTGTAATTAATTCTAAATTGTAACTAAGTTGTAATTAAGGTGGATGTAACTAATTCAATTATTTTTAACATGAAAATATGTCATGTTTTATGAATTGCAACTTAATTGTAATTAATTAGTTAGTTACACTTGTAATTGATCACAAAATTGAAATTAAGTTACAATTGTAATTAATTACAAACAGTCAATATAATTTGCTTGATTACCTGATTTTGGTAATATGTTTTACATTCTTAAAATAACTTTTAAAGTGTCTGATATTAAAAAATAAGCCCCTTCAAGTTTTATATTTGTGTACTTAACCCTAAGAATAATTCGTAGATCTGATTCGATCTGATCCGATAATTCGACGGATATTTGACAGTTAAATCCATATCCGATTTGCTATCTCATCATATATTCGATCCGATTATCCTATCTGAAATTATTTTTAACATAATTTTTTTAAATGTTTACATATTAATGAGTAAAAATTTAATCATATAATTAATTATAATTTCATATCATTCATAAAAAATAAAATCATAATATCTCAAAAAATTATAGCAATATTTACATATTACAAGTTTTAAAATGAATATTATAATATATAATAAAATTATACTTTATAAAATACATTACAAAATTTAAAAAAAAAATTATATGGAATAAAATTATATAATAATATATAAAATATATTATATTTGTTATAAATATTATACTATTTAGTGAATGACATTCATACTCCTGTAACCCTAGGGATAATTACTTTGTATATCCCTTTCTTCCCCTATATATATGGGGTTCTAATTCTTAATGAAACACAAGTTTATTTGTCTCTTTATTTTCTTCTCTCTTTCTCTCTATTTTATAACACGTTATCAGCACGAGTCTATACCAAATTGAGTTATAAGGTAATATTTTTTATATAATCATCTGTCATGTGTACCAAAATTAATTTGGTTACACGTGAATTTTTTTTATATGTGTGTATCAAAACGATGCCGAATCTTGTTCAAGTTACACGTATGAATTTCGTATGAACTCCATCCTCAATTCAATTTCGAATTTGCACACGCAAACCAAGGATTATCATTTTAATCATTTCCAAACCTTGAATTTGTCTCCAATTTGGAATCTGTCGGTTTCAAATTGAATTTAATTTGGAAGTTGAGATTTCAAATCACTACATAATCTGAAACTTGGGTCTTCACTTCGGTCATTGGCAATGGAGATCGAATTCGATTTTTTTACTCAAAGTTTATTGTGTGGGGGTAATAAGCACAAATGGTCCCCAACCTTTAGGTTTCTTGCGAAAATGGTCCCCCAACGTTTAGATTTTTGCATTTATACCCTCAGAATCACCAAACGTTGCGAAAATGGTCCCTACCGTTAGATTCCGTTAGTTTTTTCCGTTAAAAACGTGTAAATTGCACAGATGGTCCCTAACCTTAGAGTTTTTTACGATAATAGTCCCTAACATATTAAGGTCACGTTTGACATTTTTAATTTGTAACCTCCGAACGTTTGACGTATTTAGTCCCTAACATATTAAGTCCTATACGTTTGGCATATTCAGTCTCTAACATATTAAGTCCCTATTTGAAACCAATTATTTCAAATAATATGATTTGTAATTATAATTTTTTGAAGAATTTGTTGTTCAAAAAATTAAATTTATTTGTAAATTATTTTATTGATAGAATGTGTGGTTAAAAACTAGTTTAAAAAAATAAAATTTATTCCGAATTTCTAAAATGCACAATAAAATATTTAACAAAAATTCACCGCATCAACCTATTGGAAAAAAAATAATGAATCCATGGACATAAACAAACAAATACATTGGACATTATTTTAGAAATTGAATAAAAAATATGTTTTTATCAATTCTATTTTCGATTTTGAGAACTGATCAATATCGATTTTCGAAATTTCATTTTTTTTAAAAACTCATTTTCTTCCACACGTTCTATTAATATTTTTTTTAATTTATAATTAAATTAAAAAAATTATGTTTTAACCAAAATTCTTCAAACTTACTTTTCAAATCGATCGATTCTCAAAATCGAAAATCAAAATCGAAAGTAGAAATGATAAAAACATACTTGTTATTCAATTTCTAAAATAATGTCCAATGTATTTGTTTGTTTATATTCCATAAATTTATTATTTTTTCTTATCAATAAGTTGAAATATTAATGCGGTGAATTTTTGTTAAATATTTTCCTGTGCACTTTAAAAATCTAGAATGGACTTTATTTTTAAAATTCGTTTTCAACACACATTCTATCAATAAAATAATTTATAAATAAATTCAATTTTTTTCTTTTACTTTTTAACCACAAATTCTTTAAAAATTAAAATTACAAACCACATTATTTAAAACGTAATTTTTTTTTAATTTATGCATAAATTAAAAAAAAAATATTAATAGAACGTGTGGAAGAAAATGAGTTTTGAAAAAAAAAAATGAAATTTCGAAAATCGATATTGATCAGTTCTCAAAATTGAAAATAGAATTGATAAAAACATATTTTTTATTCAATTTCTAAAATAATGTCCAATGTATTTGTTTGTTTATGTTCCATGGATTCATTATTTTTTTTCCAATAGGTTGAAGTGGTGAGTTTTTGTTATATATTTTATTGTGCATTTTAGAAATTCAAAATAAATTTTATTTTTTAAAACTCATTTTTAACCACACATTCTATCAATAAAATAATTTACAAATAAATTCAATTTTTTTAACAACAAATTCTTCAAAAAATTACAATTACAAATCATATTATTTGAAATAATTGGTTTCAAATAGGGGCTTAATATGTTAGGGACTGAATATGCCAAACGTATAAGACTTAATATGTTAGGGACTAAATACGTTAAACGTTCGGAAGTTACAAACTAAAAATGCCAAACGTGACCTTATTATGTTAGGGACTATTATCGTAAAAAACTCAAAGGTTGGGGACCATTTGTGCTATTTACACACTTTTAACAGAAAAAACTAACGAAATCTAACGGTAGGGACCATTTTCGCAACGTTTGGTGATTCTAATGGTATAAATGCAAAAATCTAAACGTTGGGGACCATTTTCGCAAGAAACCTAAAGGTTGGGGACCATTTGTGCTTATTACCCTATTGTGTGCAATTATCATTGGTTTCCACGCTAAATTATAACCCTAGTGCCATTAATAGTTCCGAGTCTGAATTGAGGCTGGATGCGATAATTTCTCTAATTTCTTTTTGTTTTCAATAATAATTGATTTATTCATGTTCTAAATCATGTAGATTGTGTACCCATGTTATTATGTTTAATTCATGCATTATTCACATACATATTTATATGTGTTTAATTTATATATATTATGGTTATTGTTGTAATTTAAAGTTCATGCTGTAATTTTAAGGTTCTTGTTTATGTGTGTTTAATTTATATATTATAATTGTTGTTGCCTTTTTTTATCATTTAAATTAGTAGTTCATTACGTTGTTACTCCTGAAGTATCGCAACTGTATAATTAATATTCCAGAAGAATATTAATATGACTATCATGAATAATTTGTTGTTGCTCCTGAAGTAGCGCAACTGTATAATTAATATTCCAGAAGAATATTAATATGACTATCATGAATAATTTGTTATTGCTCCTGAAGTAGCGCAACTGTATAATTAATATTCCAGAAGAATATTAATATGACTATTATGAATAATTTGTTGTTGCTCCTGAAGTAGCGCAACTGTATAATTAATATTCCAGAAGAATATTAATATGACTATCATGAATAATTTGTTGTTGCTCCTGAAGTAGCACAACTGTATATAATTAATATTTCAGAAGAATATTAATATGACTATCATGAATAGTTTGCTATTGCTCCTGAAGTAGCACAACTTTATAATATTCAAGAAAGATTATCATTTGCTCCAGAAGAGTATAAATTATAATTGTCAATATTCCAGAAGAATATTTGACCTATTATTGAAGAAATAATAGAAAAATACAACATGCTCCCGAAGTAGCATATATATCGAAGAATATGTCATAATGTTTATCCCTGAAGGAAAACATACAACTTTTGTGATGTTGATGATTTGATTTATTATTATGTGGTTTAATCACATTCTTCGAAATTAATTGTATTTTTTTATTTATTGTGTAGTTATACAAATGGCCAACATCACTAAACTCGAGTTTGTTGCACTCGACATATCTGGCAAAAATTATTTATCATGGGTCTTAGATGCTGATATTCACCTTGTCTCGAAAGGTTTGGGAGAGACAATAAAAGAAGGAAACAAAGAATCCCTGCAGGATCGTGCAAAAGCACTCATATTCCTTCGTCACCATCTTCATGATGGATTGAAAGTTGAATATCTCACTGTGAAAGATCCACAAATTCTCTGGAAAAACTTGACTGAAAGGTTTGACCATCAGAGGACTGTAGTAACTGCCTATCTATATGGTTCACTTGATAGTGACATATACATGAAAGTCCCTGAAGGACTCAAAATTCCAGAAGCAAATAATACATTCCCGAGAACTAAGTTCTCTATTAAATTGCAAAGATCATTATATGGATTGAAACAATCCGGACGCATGTGGTATACTCGCCTTAGCGAATATTTGTTGAAGGGGGATTATAAAAATGATGACATTTGTCCCTGTGTTTTCATAAAGAAAACAAATAGTGGATTTGCAATTATTGCAGTATATGTGGATGATTTAAATCTGATTGGAACTCCTGAAGAGCTCAATAAAACTGCAGATTATTTAAAGAATGAATTTGAGATGAAAGATTTGGGAAAAACTAAGTTTTGTCTTGGGTTGCAAATTGAACATTTCCCAGAAGGATTATTTGTTCATCAACCTTCTTATACAGAAAAAGTTTTAAATCGTTTTTATATGGACAAAGCACATCCATTGGCATCCCCTATGGTTGTTCGATCACTTGATGTGAAAATAGATCCATTTCGTCCACCTGAAGATGGAGAAAAAATCCTTGGTCCTGAAGTACCATATCTTAGTGCAATTGGAGCGCTAACATATCTTGCAAATTGTACTCGACCTGACATAGCTTTTTCTGTAAATCTCCTTACAAGATATAGCTCTACACCAACTCAAAGACATTGGAATGGTGTTAAACACATTTTTCGATACCTAAAGGGTACTATTGATATGGGATTATTTTATTCTCAAAAATTGGGATCTTCTTTAGTGGGATATGCAGATGCAGGTTATCTCTCTGATCCACATAAAGCTAAATCGCAAACAGGATATGTGTTTACACGTGGAGGAACAACTATATCATGGAGATCCGTGAAGCAAACCTTGACAGCAACATCTTCAAATCATTCAGAAATTATTGCAATCCACGAAGCAAGTCGAGAATGTGTATGGTTGAGGAACATGACCCATCATATCCAAGCATCATGCGGATTAACTTCAACTAGAGACAGCCCAACAATTTTGTATGAAGACAATGCAGCTTGTATTGCACAACTCAAATGAGGCTTCATCAAAGGAGACAGAACAAAGCATATCTCTCCAAAATTCTTCTACACGCATGAGCTTCAGAAAACTGGAGATATTGATGTTCAAAAAATTCGCTTGAGTAACAATGTAGCTGATTTATTTACAAAGGCATTGCCAACATCCACATTCAAGAAAATGGTTCATGAAATTGGAATGCGTCGACTCAAAGATTTACAGTGATCAGTATCAGGGGGAGTAGCTGTACTCTTTTTCCTTCGCCCAAGTTTTGTCCCACTGGGTTTTCTTGGCAAGGTTTTGACGAGGCAGCATATATTGTAATACTCCAAAATAACTGTACTCTTTTTCCTTCGTTTGATTTTTTTTCCATTGAGTTTTTATCAAACAAGGTTTTAACGAGGCAGATATTTTGTAATATGTCATTCAAGGGGGAGTGTTATAAATATTATACTATTTAGTAAATGACATTCATACCCCTGTAAACCTAGGGATAATTACTTTGTATATCCCTTTCTTCTCCTATATATATGGGGCTCTAATTCTTAATGAAATACAAGTTTATTTGTCTCTTTATTTTCTTCTCTCTTTCTCTCTATTTTATAACAATATTATTTTAAAAAATTTGGATCGGATTGACTTATGTTCATATTTATTCTATTTAGTTAACGGATTATTGGATTCGGATCCTTATCGGGTTATCGGATTGAGACCTTAAATCCATCTCCCGTTAATTTCTTCGGATTTCGGTTCGGGTTCAGATTAAAATTCGATCCATTGACAGTCCTAAGTTACGACAAGGTGGTGGTCTGGCAGGATTGCTCCTGTCCCTCACGCAGGTAGGAGAACCAATTTTTTCTATATATCAAACTTTTTTGTCAAATTCTTTGTACATGTAACATATGTAGCATTTTTGTTGCTAAGAAACGTCCAAAATTGAAATGTACTTGTGGTTTAGTAAATGAGAGTCAATGATCCGAACACGCAATCACATCAAATTATGTAATGAACATGTAGTTGGCCTACTAAAACAAAATGTAACATGTTATCGGCACCTGTCATTCTCCTTCAACTATTAATTATTTAAATTAAAGGGTTGCAAAGTTACACTGCAACTTTTCATTCTCGATATTAAACATTTTTGTGGCTAAACATTATTTCTTGCCCTATTTAAATGCGATGATTGAATCAATTTAAAAAAGAAGGCATCTTACTTGCAGTGGAGAGGAAGATGCCAATTAAAGCTATCGAGGATTCGAGAGTGATGCTCTTCGAGTTATCTAAAGATTGATCTCACATAATCGTTGTGGATTGATCTCACATAATCGTTGTGATCCCAATGTCAACGTTCTGGGTGATGTTCGTGATCTTTTGATTAGTAGTAGTTGTGGCTCTTATTACTTTGTCCCTCGTGAGAGGAACTTAGTAGCCCACAAGCTTGCGCAATTTGCTATTTTTACTACATGTAATCATATTTGGGATGATTATATTTCTAGGTTCATTTCGTCTAGTCTTCCTGCTAGGGAATGAACATCTTTCTTCTTTGAATGCAATAGTCATTTTCAAATAAAAAATAAAAGTTACTACGACGTCATTAAATAGCAGAGTTTGAATTGATGATAGTGAACGTACTTGGCCTTTCTTAATCTATTATATTTGTGAAATACATCTTCAATAAACATTACTTCGCATCAGTAATCTATTCATTGTTCATTCATTGTATTTGAACATCTTTTTCTTGGACACGAAGCACACTCTATAAATAAAATATATAAGTATAAAGGAAACCATTTAAAAATAATAATAATTGCAGAAAGAAAGCTGTCATACCAACCAAAATGCACTCTTGCGAAAATATAGTATACTTGATTGAACAATAGGAAAAGTGGAATCGTGACCACACTAATTAAAGTCAGACCTTCTCCGCATATAGAACAAAAAGTATATCGTAATCCACTTAATTACATTAATTTATTATTTGCTGCAAATTATTAATAGTGGAAATTTTGTTTCTTGTAGGCTCCTTCTTTACATATTGCAGTAGGAGCTATGCTACAGTGCTCAACTGGTTTACAAATTGAATTACTAACAGTATATGTGACAAATATTAAACACTTTATCCATCATATCATTCTCAATCGATAAACCAATCGATAATCCAATTTGGTTAAGTAGATTAATTCATTGCAATAGACCTATTTATTGACCCCGCAATAATTTCTTTTGGAGGATCAAGTTTTTTTTTTTTTTTTATCGAAGATCAGGTATAATTTTAAATAAATATATAGCTTAGACTAATCAAGGATTAGTAGAAAATTTCATGTGTGAAGAAAACTAGTACATTAGTAACTTCGAATTTTTTTTTCTTTTTTTTTTAACAATGATTTTTAGCCCGCACCCATAATAATAGTTTATATACACTGATGTGCTGAGCTATGATTGAATCAAAACTTCTTGAAAAAAATTCTTCTCTTTTTGACACATCATTTGTATATCATTATATAACTCCTTGGGTGTACAAATAGAATTATTTAACAAATAAATGGGGTCATTAAGAAATACTTGCACATCCACATCAATCTCTAAAGTACTTGCAAATCCATATTCATAGGCTCTGTGAACTTTTAACACAAAACTTCAAAAATCACATATCATAAAATGCTCATCCAGTCCCAATAATAATCTATATACATATTTAAGTATACAAATTTGTACACCACTTCCGAGCAATACACAGCCATTAACCAACTTTCGATTTTTGAAGTTCTATACAAATAAAAACCATAGTGAATTTGATTTATACATCAAGTTTTGTAGACGTGCTCCATCAGATTTACATACTAGATAGGCCTCGTGTCGAAATCATAATGCATTGGCTCAAAAATATATACAGAACGAAATTGGTCCACATAACCCATTTCTCAAGCAATATGGAATGAAACATCGACCCCTGAGAATATTTCCTCGCATATTTTCAAGATATAGCAAGAGAAACTCCAAATCCTAAATTATCTTCGCAGGAAAATCCTTTACCGGAAGAGCAGAAGTGGCATATGCCTGAGAACTTTTACCTTGCTTTAGTAGCAGCGAGTTTTTCATTTCTCCATATTCACGAAGTTCATCTAGTGCATCAGCCGATGTCTTGGATGAAATGAGTCCAGAAGAAGCAAAATTCACAGAAGTAGACTGCCGCTCCTGTGTTATCAAAGAAGGTTCATCAGGATCCTGATTGCTGTTTTTCAGCATCTCAAGATTTGAGCCTTGCAACAGATTCGATGTAACAGAGATGTCTTGATGAAGAGATGGTGCCTTCTTCAGCATTTGAACTAGAGCACCAGCTGCTGCATGTTGAGATGTTCTAACTGGAAGAACGCTGCCTCTCTCACTTGGTCCAGATGGGTGCCCAGGCTGATCAAATGATCCAGGTCTGATGACACAACAAGAGAGTGTCAGTTTGCTTCACGAGCAGGATATGTTTGGCATATAGAGTATTGGACAAGACTAGACCGAACAATTGGATAGAGTAATGGTCATGTTTTAATTATTTTCTTATTTAATACTATCAAGCTATGAAGCACCGACACCGACATGTTTATTAAATTCTTCATTTATATAGTATAAATTTAATTTGTACTTGTTATTAATTTTTCTTATTGAAATCTTTTAAAGATGAGTACATATTTTTTATTTAAAGATATAAGCTTACTCCTATTTTCACATGGATTAAGAAAAGTCAATTAATGTGATTGAAAAATTAAATTTTACAATCGATTTTCCTAATATACCCCTATTCTATACTTATTCATTAATAATAAAGCCCATTAAATAACGACATATTAAAAAATGAGAAAATTAAACACACTCAACAAGGTAGACTATAATTTGGGTCAGACAAATAAAAAATACAAGTCTATCTTCAAGAGAAGAAAGGAGTAATAATTTTGAATTAAAAATATATGATATTTCTAATTAAAAAGAAAAATGACTATAGTAAAGTGTCCAATGTTGGTATCTAATGCATGTCCGTGCATGTCCGACAACTGTTCGACAAGGACACGCTATCCTAGTTGAAGTGTCTGTGCAATAGAGCTATCAAGTCACGTCCAATCCGTCCTGCAAAACATGCTAGCATAGGTTTAAGAACTGATAGTTATGTAAATGAAGGACCGAAATCAATTTGATGATGTGGCAAGCCCTTTGCTAACAAAGAGACAGGTGGACTGTATGGAATCTATGGATGAAATCATGAAAACTCTCGTGCATTTAATTGGATGCTAAATTGTATCATTTGTGCACTAAAGCCACCACTACCACTTTCTCCCTCTAATCTTGCAAGGGCAAGCTTGAAAAGCCACTTAATTCAAAGACATGCTTCGGGTTGTAACATGCAGCAAGAATTTGTTTTATGCTACATTCCCATTCCCATGCCCCCTCCCTGCTAAAACTACCACATTGAACCTTTGTGGAATAACCACAGCGAGGATGGCATTACCGTCCCCACCATCCCCGTCTGGATCGGGCCTAAGACACAACTGGGATACCCCTAGTCTCTTTTAGTGTTTTTTTTCCCATCAATTTTCTTTTTTTGAAAAAAAAAAAATAGAAATGGGGCAAGCTTGCATGATATTGTGGAGATTTTTTCTTAAAAATTTAAATGGAGCTGGGACCATGGTAGAGACGGCAATTTTCCCGCGATACCCGATCCCCCTCGGGGACCCGCCCCGAATGGGGCCGGGATGGTAATGATTTTATCCCCGTTATGGAGACGGGGATGGGATTGGGGTCCCCGCCCCGTTTATAATTTAAAAAATTAAAAACTAGTAAAAATTTAAAAATTCAATACATTTTGAAAAATTATATATTCTTTTAAATCAAGTTGGATGATTCCAACCTAGATTACTAACTTAAAGACATGGGATAATAAGTTTTAATTTTAATTTTTTTTTAAAAAAAGGTTGATCCAAAAATAAATAAATAATAATAATAATAACGAAGATTTAAACGGGAAATTTTTAATCCCCACCCCGTATGTAACGGGGATGGGGATGGGATCCCCGACCCATACCCGTACCATTGCCATCACTAGACCATGGTCTCATCCCCGCCCCGCATACCCAATTAAGCAGGGAATCCCCGACCCATTTAGTGTTGGGTCCCACGGGTATTTTCATCCCTAAGCCATAAAGAAATGACTAACAGATAACTAATGTAAATAAACTGCTACAATTAGTGCCCCTATTCCCTCCCAAAATTACAAGACCTGGAGGTTTTTTTAAGGGATAAATACATTCAAGGCCCAAATCTTTCAAAACATCGCAGGATTTACCCTAAACTTTCATTTATTGCACGTGGCCCCAAACCAAAACCTTTCAAATATATGTGGCAGGAGGACAAATGGATGGTTTACATCCTTTTTGACTATTAGTTGACCAAGAAACTAATTTTGACCACATCATTAATTAATTTAATAAGGGTAAAATGGTAAGTTTATATATTATCATATAAAACAAATAAAAGAAAACTTAAAACCATCTTCTTCGTCCCCCACCCCGCATCCCACCCAAAATCAAACCAAACTAGAACAACCTACCCATTGCCGGCCGACCACCGCCACCGACTCACGCAATCGTCAACCACAAACACGTCACCTAACTGCCACAATACATTCGGACATCTACCATCGACAGCCACTTCATCTCCTCGCTTTCAATACCTCTTTTTAAAAATAAAAAAAAAAATGAAAACAACCATCTGTTCGCCAACACTATCGTTTCCACCGATGCCAGTCACCTAGCTGCTTTCTATTCCCAGCGCCATCCGCAACTGTCACAATCACCGTAACAACCACCAATCAACATACCAAATTTGGCTACTGTTCTAATTTAGACCCAATTCTGGCCTACAATGCCGAGAGCAGAAATGCATCATCTGTACTTGCCATATATTTCACAAACCAATAACATTTCGATTGGCTATTAGAACATGTTGCTGTCTTTTAAGAAAGAATGTATCCGAATTCTTGATAAGGATAGTTGCTTTTTAACTTTTACGCACATTAGGGTCCCAGTGAGAAGGAAAAATAAATAAATAAATAATTGACTTCTTATTGAGAGGGGTTAATTTTGAAACCTCCATAGCTCTAACATGGATATTAGATAACCAACCACCGCTGCACTGGTTGGGCGGCGACGGCAAGTGTGGATTTGGGGTTGACAAATAGAATGGGAAGATGAGAAAGTCTAGAAAAATTGGAAGAAAATGGAAAGTGTTAATATGGGAAAGTTGAGAAGAGACGTTGCCACCCTGGAGGCAACGGTTGTTCCAGCGTTTGGGTGGCTGTGGTTTTGGTTTTAGTTGGGCTGGATGTGGGGGTAGGGAAGAAAGAGATGGATGGGTAATTTTTATTTTTTTTCAATTATTATTATTGTTGTTGTTGTATTTTTTGTCAAAATCGTAAATTACCATTTTATCCTTTTAAGAACTAATACATACAATTGAAGGATTTTCTAAGGACCTGTTAAGTTACCCCAAAATTGGCAGGAAATAACATTGTAAGGAAAGCCGTCAGAATTGAAAAGCTTCAAAAGAACAGACTCATACACAAAATACACTTTGTTCTAGATTTTTTTTTCGATCCGCTCATGTGACTGGCTTTACAGGTATCCAGAAATGTTAAGCCAGGAAATCAGCAGTTTAAAGAATCCACCCAATCACTTCCACAAGGGGGTGCATAAATGAATTTTTTTCTAGGAGGCAATTAAGGATTCCAGGAAAAAAAACATTTATTCCAATTTTTTTGTTTCATTGCAGGTAGCTCCATGACCAACCACTAGACTGTTATTAATTTATGTTTGTTCTCTCAATCACAATATGAATTCTAGATAATACAAAGCAAATAGAAGAACTTAATTATCAAACAAAAACACAGCAAGTAGACGTAAAATTAGCAAGAACTATTAATGTAGGACAACTACACGTTAACTTTATTGCCAGCATTATGCAATGAAAATGAGAATTTCAACGAACTGAATCAAAATTATTGAGGCTGAAAAGATCAGAAAAAACAGGACTTTTAGGCTGCGTTCTCTTTGGCGTTTTTCAGCCGTTTTCTGTTTTCCATTTCTGAAAACGAGGAAAACGCTTTCTCTTGCGCCGTTTTCGGGAAAAAATTTCGAAAATGTTTTCAAAATTTGTAAAGGAAATGGAAAACGTGAAAATCACGTTTTTCGCGTTTTCCGAAATTTAGCCTATTAAGTGGAAAACGCGCGTTTTCCACCTTAAAAAAAAATTTAATTAAAATAATCAAAAAAATTTGAAATTTGTCATTTTTAATTACACTAGTATTCGCACCCGTGCGTTGCACGGAACAAAAAAAATTATAATTATTAATTAATGAATAACTAACTAAATATATTCAATAATTAATGAAAATGTGAGAAATATATAACAAAAACAATTAAATTAAAAAAACTTCTTTAAAAATAATAATAATCATGGTTCATAATTTCTAAACAATTACGATTCATGGTCATTGCATACAATATAATTAAAAAGAAATGTGGTATAGAAATGTATATTATAGGAGAATATATGGTTAAAAAGTAGAGATTTTTTTTATATCATGTATAGAATAGAATACTTCATTAATAAAATATATTTAAAAACGAATTTTAAAAGATGAGATATGAATTAATGAATGTCAAACATAATTCAAAGAATGATCACAGGAAAAAAATGTTTTCCCAAAGAATGAATAGAAATAATTTCTTTATTGGACTTTATTATATCAATCCTTAAAATTTAGGATATTAAAACTTTCCAATTAGGTCGTGCAAAACATCAATCAATACATGAAAAGGAATTGCACGTGTATTAAATTTATTTATGAAAAATAACAATATTTTTTATTTCTTGCGTTAATATTACTCAACGTTACAAATAATATTTTTGTAGATATTTTTAGTAATGTAAAAATATAACAATGATAAAAAAAAAAAATTCTAAAGAGAGATTGTTTTTTTTTTTTTTTACATTCTTGAATGTTACATAATTTGTTCTTGAAATCCATATAAAAATGATCCAACTAATGAATCAATGTATTATACAATTGATTAAACAATTTGTTAATACCAATGCACGCCACGAATGAGTGTCAATGCAATGGTGCTGATATAATTGATTCAAACAAATAAACGTCATATTTTGACCAGAAAAAAAAAAAAAAAGATGTCAGAAATTTTGGCGGGAAAACTTGGGCCAACTATCTTGTTATTATATATATTAAGATTAAGATTATTGGTCCCTAATTTTCAAAACTTGTCATTTTAATCCTCAAATTTTGAAATTTCTTTCGAAAATACCCTAATTTATTTGAAACTTAGCACTTAGGTCCCTCAGTTTCAGATTTTGTTGCACATTAGTTCACAAATTTTACTTTTCTTTCAATTTAGTCCTTCTCGTATTTGCTTTATAGGTCATTGTCTTCAAACATGTATAACTTTTGATGTACAACTCCGAATTGCACTCCGTTTTTTGCGTCGAACTCCAAATTCAACCATCTTTCTAATGATGTATCATGTGCTTAATTATTAAACATTTCTTTTTTACTTTTGTATTGTAGACACTTATTTTGTAAAGGCATCATTAATTAACGTAAATTGATTAGAAGGGCAACATGAATTTTTGAACTTTTTTGGTATAACCAAATTGTGTGATATGGATTATTTCATTTATTTTTGTTGTGCAACTCAAATATGACATCTTTATTTCATTTATATTCACAAGCAATATAATTACAAGTATACAGAAATAATTTTCTTCAAAATTTTAAACAGAACGTGTTTTCCAGCTTTTCATTTTCGAAGACGGTTTTCAGAAATAACAAACCAAACGCGTTTTCAGCAATTTCGAAAAAAATCACAGAAAATGAAAAACAGAAAACATTTTCGAAAATAAAAACAGGAAACTGAAACACAAAGAGAACGCAGCCTTAATGGTTTTTGATTTTTGATAGGACAAGGACTGGTGGAACTTAAATCATCTAAAGAGGAGGTAATTTTGATGCCAGACAAAAGGCTGGTGAATACTTTAAGGAAAGTGAATTTGAGAAATTGGACATCGTTTTGGCTTAATATGTTGATTCTCATTGGGAAAGCATTGGTAGCATTAAATAATGATTGTGAGAGAGAAACAAGGATCTGGAGTGCTGGAATCGTAGAAAAGAACCTTCACAAAGGAGAGTAAGATATCCCCTTTAGTCAAGATTATCCATATATCTTCATTGGAATATACACATCCCCACCCCTAGAGAAATAGTGGCAGATCACATGTTCAAGAGTGCCAAACTATTAAAATTACGGTGGCAGATAGAACTCTAAAAACCAAAAGGCCTGTCTCGAGACAGAAAATCAATGAAATTTTATTGATGTTCAGAGATATATACTCGAGGAAAAAAGGTGTGGAAGAATGTAGACACTGAAACATCCACAGCCATATTGACTCGAAGGTTCCTAGTCCCACGGATCGGAGTTCATTCTTCAGAAAAGAATCGTTCAGTGGAGGTGATGCAACAAGGATAGTTACAAGTCTACTCAAGACAAAAGTCTAGAAAGAAGTTGAATTTGAGTTCATCTAGATTTTAGCAGTTTTATTTGATTGAAGTTTGACATTAACAATGTTATCTTTTATGACAAGTTCAATTAGATCAAAAGTTTAATTAGATTTAAAGTCGTTTCTACTTATGGCAAGGTTAATAGAGACTTTCGAATATATGAATAAAATATTTCTCACTCCCTAGTTTTTTCTCTGTTATCCCCGTTCTCTTTCATCTTCTTATTCGTTGTCAAATTGGTACATTTGTGTCTTTGAACAGATTATAGGGTAACATCTATCATCTCATCAGGAGTTCCAAGGAACTTTCTTTAATTTAGGAAATGTTTAAATTGTATAAATTATAGAATCGTGAAGGAAATTTTAGAGGAAAGCAAGTTATTCACTACAAGTGTCTTAGATCAATTTACGGTGCATTGATTTCCCATTAGGTAGATCATCTAGGTATTATGATTGCAAAAAGAAGGTAAAGAATAAGAATAAATTTGCTGCTAAGATATTAAATATGTAATTACAATTATCATATCATAAGTATTCGGGTTAATAGATCTCATAAGAGTTATCTCTACTGTCAAATATCCAAGCTGACAGCATCCATAAGTACAATAAAAAGAAGCAAAAACATCATGTTCACAAATAATCTGCCCAAATGCTCTAGTATGGAAAATGTCAATATTCAGCCCCCAAATTCTATCAATATTATTTGCAAAAACATCAAAATATCAACACACACACACACACACAGCATTCAAAATATACATAAATGTTGTGACAATTGATATTGAATCTTGGCTGGATATTTAACTCCAGATTTAGCAGTGCTAAAACTTCTTCAGTCATATTATTACATCTGACAGGGTCTTAATCATTTTGACAATATATATCGATAATCAATATCCAGAGTAAAACAAATGCTGTAAAAATCTAGAGGCATAAGGCTGAAGGCATCATGCTATTGCTACCAGTGTTGTATGGACAACAGAAGTACCTTACTAGTCATGCAGAGGGAAGCAGACGCCCCCTTGCCACATCTCCTAATTGGTCTGTCCATGCAACACCACAATTTTGCACCACATATACCCACCATAGTTTGAACTAGTTTGTTTCAGCAAAATAACTAAACACAAGCCCCCATAATTGGTTAGATAGTCCAGTCCAGGGTTCCATATGCAATACTCCTTCAGATGACTATATAAAAACCTTACTTTTATGAGATGACAAGTTCAGGATACATATATCTAAACACCATGATGAACAGCTTTCTCAGCACCCTTTTCATGCACAATTTCAAGACCAAGGTGCACACAGTTATTGATAGTATGGTAAATAGACCAGCTAACTATCAAGGATGGCTTGCTTCTATTATGCTATAATTCTATGCATAACAGTTAAATGAATAGTATTTTCATCTTTATCCACTTATATCTCTTATCGTATAATATTTATTTTGTTTTCAGCTCAGTGGAAACACAATATTTCAAGTTCATAAATTTTTTAGCTCTCTCCAAGCATGAACCTTTTAATTACGTCTCATATATAACCAGTGTGCTAGATTTCTGATTCGAACATCAACAACAATAGCAAGACGACAAACTTATGAATTATCCATATAACAATTGAGCAACATATGCCTAGCTCCAAAAATTACCAAATTTCTACCAAGAATTTCGCATGATTACCTGGTACCTAGATCTGTCATGTCATCATCATCCACAACAAAAGGTCCAGAAAACTCAGAATCATCATAATCGTCCTGATAAGAGAACCTACTGGAGCTTCTAGAGAATGATTTAGGTGGCGATATATTTGATGAAGATTCCACCCTGGACATTCTTCCAGCATCATCTTTTTCAAAAGTGAACAACTATGACAAACAAAAAGTAAGTATTGATTGAAGTACTTGGGGAGAAGGGAAAGGAATTTTACACATAATAATCAGAATGCTGAATACCTTGTCAGCTGTTGAGCTGGTCTTGTACAGGCCAGATCGTGCATCTGTATTAAGCACACTGGATCGTGTAGCTTTCATGGGAGGTGAGGGAGGCAACCTTTGATTGTTAGGCAATGAAGCGATGGTGGTCCTACTAGATGTCGGTATACTAACAGGGGCACTTTCAGACCGTAAAAGAACTTTTGAGACGTGACTGCCAGGAATGTAGATGGGTGGTGATGCAGACGGAGATGGCGTAAATGTAGGAGAAGACCAATACTCTTCAAAACTTGGATTTTCCCCATGAATTGCAGGTGTTTTCTCAGATAATTGACGAGGTAAACTTGCTGGAGGAAGACGATGGGAACGCTGTTTTGATACTGAAGCATGAGATTCAGAATATGTGGGTGAGGGTGATGGGTTTAGTGAAGGTGATGACGCTCTATACAAATCATAGCCCCAGCTATGGCGCCTCCCAAATGGAGATGAAGCCGGAGAAGTTTGAGATATGAGACCGGATGATAACCTTCTGACTGGCTCTGCCAATGGACTCCCAACATATTCTGGTATAAATTGTGGGGATATTGGGGTTGTTGGCTCAGAATTCACATCCAACACAGACGAATGATACAAGACCTCTAGACAAAGCCTACCACAAGAAGTGTCAACGGGAGTAAACACAAACCGCTGTATATCTGCCTCTTCTGTTCGAGTGAATGGCTCAAAAAAAGAAGAAACTCGATGACCAAGACTATACCTTCGAATTTGAGCCGATGAAATAAGATCACGAAACAACTTATAAGCAGGCAAAAGCCTAACTGTAGCATACAAGGATCTCAATAACAATATCGATTTCTTATACAATGCATGAGAACTAGTACAAGTCGACCTTTTACTACCTGATGAAGAACCACCACTTTTCTTACTCTCATACTGTAAAACCCACCTCTCGATAATCTTCTCTCTCTTTGTGTCACTGCCGAATTCCTCATTGTCAGAACCATAATAGACCCTCTCTTTCCCAGAGAAATTCCTCACATGCCCACTTTTTGGGGAAAAGCTATTAGGGTCATTGTTGACTGGCCTCTGAACCAAAATCACATCAATTATCATCGGTTCTAGATTGCTCTGCCGCCAAAAGTCAATGTTTTCTAACGCGGCAGGGCAGTCCCTAAGAGACAGATTAAACCACTTATCCCTCGGCCAAAAACTTGAGGAGGAAGACGAGGACGAGGAGGGGGATGGGGACGATAAAACCTGTTCACAGCCATAATTACGGGAAGAAACATAGGGACACCGCGATTCAAGTATTATGTGAAGGCTTTTTGCGAAGAATTCGGTAATTATCTGTTCCATTTTTGCGGGCTCTGAATGAGTAGCCTCCTGATATGACGCCATGGATTCTGACAACAAAATAAGCACTAAACTAAATTTCGCAAAAACTTCAGAAAAAAAAAAAACCTAAACCCGCTCTTGATTAAAAACGTAAGACGAATCGACAAATGCAGGGAACAGAGGTGTATAAAAATCAATAATGCACAGTCAAAAAATTGAACTTTTAACATAGGCACAGTAGTCAACACGCAGACAAACACAAACATATTTATTAACCAAGAAGAGTAAACTGACTGTTTCCAAGTGCTTGGGATGCAAGGGTTCAAAAGGGTATTCTTGTCTATATGTATCCGTATCGATATATATCACTCCATGTATGTATATCATACCGACTCTAACTATACTTACTCCAATATCGAGTTTCCAACGTAGAGAAGACGATGAAAGAGGAGAATTGAGTAACCTTAGAAAGAGAGAGGATTTTTTAGAGTTTTAGTGAGAGAAACTGAGGTGCAGTGTAAAAGAGTTGGGAGTTCGTCAGGTTAGCAACTGTGCGACCCTTTTCTGAATTTTTTCTATATCTTCAGCCCTTAGATTTTGACAATAGAGACAGTGTCCTATTAAAACAAAACTTCTCACGTGGGTCATGGGGATTGCAACTTGTTGGGAGAGAATAATTGAGAATTTGTACATATTTGGTATTGATTAACCATCTATTTGGTAACTCATTATAATTATTCTTTATAATTTATATAATTTTTCAAATAACTTTTTAATCATAAATATTTTCTCTCTTTAATTTTTAATCACAAAATTTATCTCGAAATTCGAAATAAATGGCGACGACTCATTATAATGAGCCGCCGAATAGAGCTTATATAAATCTTAAATTGAGTTAAAATTAATAATTAATTTCAATCATACATTTAATAAATATAAATATATGTTTATGAAAATTGTATTTTCTATATTATTAAAAATTTATCAATGGAAGAATTAGAACAGCGTAGGCGACAAGAAGTCATGAATGCTTGTGGATGCGGGAACAAACATGGATGGGATTTCAAAATTAGAAGTAAATGATAAGGTCGTACATGCTACATACGTATATTTGTATCGAAGGACCATATGTCCAATTGAGATTCCTAAGGTCCTGTTTTCTAATACAAAAAATAAAAAATGATAATAATAATAATAAAAATAAAAAATACGTAGGTGCTCAATTTCGTTTTATTTTTATGTCCCCTAAAATTTCTGTTAATCTCAAAGGCATTCACATCTTTTAAGTGAAACATAAGTGGCATTGGAAATACCTAAAATGCCCTTATGGACAGTAATTTTTATTTTTGGGACCTTGTAATGTAATACCTAGAATTATATTCTTTTAAATGAGCTACAAGATGGAAGAAGATAGAATTGTATTTTAGATGCAAGCGAAGTCAAAAGGCAAGTCTCCCACCCTACACCCTTGAAAGCATATAAGCATATCATGCAATTTACGTCATTCACACAAGGCTCAGGGTATGACAGATGGAGGTCCCTAAGGTGTGAGCTATACCTTTTTTTTTTTCTTTTAGATTGTATTTTAGATGGTCCTTTATTGTTAAGCAAGCTATAAGATAGAAGAGAGTCTACAAGGGTACTTCAAGCATTAGGTTTCTATTTATACTAATTTTTGAAATAGAAACTGTTGACCAGAAAATTCGGCTGGACCTTGAACCAACACGTCTCAACTCCTCCCTCTTGAACACGTGGATCTCCTGCACACTGTGACAAACAATCAGTTTGCAAAGGGGGCCGAGGTGACTCCCATTTGCACTCCGATGCCTAAGTCAGTACTCATTTTTAGGTAAATATATGTTGGGTGCGGGAGATATAAAATGTGTAGAAGAGATAAAAGGGAGTGAGAGAGATATATTGTTAAGGGTGAGAAAAATGCTAACCCCTAACTTGGAGACAATCGTGCTTT
Source organism: Ligustrum vulgare (assembly GCA_963555705.1). Lineage (NCBI taxonomy): Eukaryota > Viridiplantae > Streptophyta > Magnoliopsida > Lamiales > Oleaceae > Ligustrum > Ligustrum vulgare. Next base: position 84,596,486 of record OY743168.1, read on the forward strand.
ATTTATAGAGGAACTTGTTATCTCAGATCACAATACGTGGCATACTTTACATTTGTCATCACCCTAGCTCATGGAGGTGACAACCTTGTTTTTTGACCGTAATCATTGCTACATTTCGTAGGGGATGGGCGCCTGTCACGTCTTGGTAAAGGCAGTGTCCCATCACTGACTCCATCTCTCTTCTGGTCAACGCCATAAAGCGCCCCGGCTGAGTATAAAGCACATCGGCTAGGCGTTAACCAGGTCGGCTAAAGAGGTTTGCTTGACGTACCACCTCGGCATTCGTCCCAGGTGATACTTTAGGCCTTTATCCGTGGTTCAAGGTCCATTGGGCCCTTGCTGGTGGATTACTGTACCTTTCTTTGGGCCTGGATTCAACACTAGTCCCACAAATCCGAAGCAATCATTCATGGACATGTAGGATTTGTTGTTCGCCCGAGGCACTAGCTTTGTTATGGTGGCTTTTGTATGATGTAAAATGCACTTGATTTGTAGGATAAGACGTGCGCTCTAAATGTCTTGATTTGTAAAATGCACTTGATTTGAAGCACCTCGGACAGACACAACCTAGTTCGGCCGGAGGGGCTCCTGTGCTTTTCCTCTTCGGCCATTAGTCCAAGGCGATATCTAAAACTTTGGTCATGGGTGGAAGTCCAATGGACCCTCATTTGCCATATTTTGGGCGTGCTAGTCCCTCAAATCCGATGTGGTCATTCATGAGCGGATCGAATTTGTCATCACTTCGCAGCAATAATTCTATTCAAGTTTAATCATTTGATATACCCCCAGATCCGACACAGTCAATGTACCTATGTTTGCTAATTAGATCTGATCTTGACCGACCTTCGAGCGATTTTACCTTAAAACTCTGTAACACCTACATTTACAACTTTGTATGAACTTCTGTTAATGTCGCAGTGTAAATTCACCGGAGTCCTTCGTTCTTAACAAAGTTCATGCCTGGCGAAGGCGTGTGGTTTTTGCGACCAAAATAACATAAGAATTTTTTTTACGTTTGTCTTTTACGCTCATTCACATAGCACTTAGTATACACATGTCTTGCAAACGCTTTGTCCGAATGTATGTATAAAAGTATCAACAATTTTGTGGAAACGTTTAACACTTCGCACAAGAGAGCGCTCCGTATGTATGAACTCACTTAACGCACCAAGAATTTTGGTTTATACAACAATATTTGGTTAAATTTGAATGATTCCAAACGTATTGCACGGTGAGTGACGGATTTGAGTACACAGTCCCTCAGATATGAGTGGTCCGAAGCATTTATGTATACCAGTGAGATCTGATTGTGACGTACATTTGAACGCGTCTAAGTTGTTCTTTATAAGATCTGTATACACAATTTTTGTATGAACTCCCTTTGATCATACCAAAACTCCCAATCCTTACGTGGTGATCGTAGTTTTGCCTTATAAGAGTTCCTTGTTCTTAATAAACTTCATGCATGGCGTATATGTATCGTGTTATAACCAGAATAATCTCAGAATTTTTTGTTCATCCATTATGTTTATCTAATTAATAATTGGTGTAATTCTCAACGTAACTCACTTGTGATTTCATAAAATCATATGATAGTGCCGCAATCATTGAAGAGGAATATGATTTATTGAAAATAACGGCGAAGGTGGTGCGTGTTCCAAGGATTGCATAGAGGTACTCCAAACAGGTCCTCAATCATGTATGTTCCGGGTACCACCTCGGCAAGGACCTTGTAAGGGCCTTCCCAGTTAGGACCTAGAGTCCCTACTCCTAGCTCCTGTGTTGAAGGAAGAACCTTTTTAAGGACCAAGTCCCCAATATTAAAGCGTCGATTCTTCACTCTTTTGTTGTAATAGCGAGCCATCTTTTTCTGGTATTTGGCCATTACCACTTGGGAATCACTCCACTTTTCCATGAGGAAATCTAAACCGGCCCTTTGCGCTTCCTCGTTCCTAACTTCGTCATAATGGATTTGACGAAGCGAAGGGATTCCGATTTCAACGGGGCATACTGCCTCGACTCCGTATGCCAGTGAGAAAGGTGTTTCACCAGTAGCGGTATGCGAGGTGGTTCGAAGCACCCATAACACTTGTGGGAGTTCATCTACCCATGCACCCTTTCTGAATTCCAACTTCCTTTTCCAGGTGTTTTTTATAGTCTTGTTCACAGCTTCGACCGGTCCGTTGGCCTGCGGGTGATGTGGGAATGAGAACAGTTTCTTAATTCCCAAATCGTCGCATAACTCATCGACGCTTCGGTTTTTGAAATGTTTCGTATTATCGCTAACCAGCGAATATGGTATTCCGAACCAGCATATGATATTTTTCCAAATGAACTTGGTGGTGTTGGCCTCGGTGATCTTCATCAAAGGTTCCGCTTCGACCCACTTGGTGAAGTAGTCAATTGCTACTATCGCAAAACAATTGTTACCAACACCTCTAGGCATAGGACCAATAATGTCAACCCCCCATTTTGCGAAAGGCCAAGGGCTATCACCACAGTTAGCTCGTGATGCGGCTGATGTGGTATGGTCGCGTGTCTTTGGCATTTATCGCATTTACGCACGAAGTCATGGGAATCTTTTCTCACAGTAGGCCAAAAATATCCCTATTTGAGGGCTTTCCTAGCTAGCGATAAAGCCCCGGCATGGTTGCCACAGATGCCCTCATGGATTTCTCTCATCACATACTGCCCTTCCTCTGGCCCCACACATCTCAGCAAAGGAGAGGTGTAACTCCGCTTATAAAGTTGGTCTTCCAAGAGTACAAAATTTGCAGAGTATTTCTGCAATTTCCGAGCTGCTTCTGGCTCGTTTGGCACTGTCTGGTGCTTCAAATAGGCGATCAGGGGGTTCATCCAGGATCCCTCTTCTTCAATCGCCAAAATCTCCAGTTCTGGCTCAATAAAGGAAGTCAACATGCGCTCAACTGGGATTAGATTGTGTAACTCTGAATCGCTGCTACTTGCTAATTTGGACAAAGCATCGGCGTTGGGATTTTCTGCTCTGGGGATATGTTGCAACTCCATTTTCCCGAAATGTGCAGCCAAATCTCTTACTTTCTTCAAGTAAGCGACCATAGAAGGTTCTTTGGCAGAAAATTGCCCATTGAATTGGCTCACAACAAGTTGCGAATCGCTGTTAGCCACTACGGACTTAACTTTCAAGGCTTTCGCGAGTCTTAGCCCAGCTAATAATGCCTCGTATTCAGCAACATTGTTCGAGGCTTTGAATTCAAAGCGGATTGCACTGTGTAATTTAAACCCCTCTGGGCTTACTATCAATATTCCTGAGCCGGATCGTCCATCAGCCGAGGACCCGTCAACGAACAATTTCCACTCTTGGCTGTCATATTGGTTGTCATCCGTGTTATCTACCGTTTCGACCTCAGGGGGATGTGTGAATTCACCTAAGAAGTCCGCCAATGCTTGACCCTTTACAGCGGTCCGAGGCGTATAATGTAGGTCGAACTGGCTGATTTCTATTGCCCATTTCAGCAATCTCCCGGAAACGTCCGGTTTTTGAAACACTTGTCTCATGGGAAATTTGGTGAGCACGTGTATGGAGTGTGACTGAAAGTAGGGACGAAGTTTACGAGAGGCTGTGATTAACGAGAGAGCAAGTTTCTCCATATCTGGGTAACGCGTCTCGGCGTCCAGCATAGCTTTGCTTACATAATATACTGGAAACTGACTCTCATCCTCCTCTCTGACTAATACTGAGCTAACAGCCTCTTTTGATACAGCCAAATATAAGTAAAGAGGCTCGCCAGCCTTCGGCTTTGATAGCAAAGGGGGATGTCCCAAAGAAGCTTTCAGGTCGGCAAACGCCTGCTCGCATTCTGGTGTCTATTGGAATCGCTTTTCCCCCTTTAGGACCATGAAAAATGGCAAGCATTTGTCAGTGGATTTTGAGACGAATCGGTTCAAGGCCGCAATTCTTCCCGTTAAGTTTTGCACTTCTTTTGGATTTCGAGGCGATTGCATGTTTAGCAAAGCATTGATTTTGTCCGGATTGGCTTCGATTCCCCTCTTATTCACCATGAATCCGAGGAATTTCCCAGATGCTACCCCAAAAGCACACTTTGTTGGGTTGAGTTTCATCTGATATTTCCTCAAAACATCGAATGCTTCTGACAAATGGAGGATATGATCCGCGGCGACCATGCTTTTGACTAGCATGTCATCAACATACACATCCATAGTGTTTCCCAATTGTTTCGAGAACATGCGGTTTACCAGCCTCTGATAGGTAGCTCCGTCATTTTTCAAGCCAAATGGCATAGCTCTGTAGCAATAGAGTCCTCTATCTGTGATAAACGAAGTATGCTCTTCATCTGATTCAAACATGGGAATTTGATTGTAACCGGAGTATGCATCCATGAAGCTTAGCAGTTCGTGTCCTGCCGTGAGTCGACCAGCTGATCGATCCGGGGCAGTGGAAAGCTATCTTTGGGACATGCCTGGTTCAAGTTGGAGAAATCAATGCACACCCTCAGTTTCCCATTGTGTTTTGGTACCAAAACAGGATTTGATACCCACTTCGGATATCGGGACTCTCTGATGAAGCCATTTTCAATAGCTTTGCGACCTCATCTTTCAAGGCCTCATACTCTTCCGAACTCATGGGCCTTCTCTTTTGCCTATTCTCAGGGCTCCGGGGATCCAGCTGGAGCCTGTGGCAGGCCTCTTTAGGATCGATTCCAATCATGTCACCATGCTTCCACGCGAATACATCGAGGTTTTGAAGTAAGAAGTTCTTCAATTGACTCTTGTATTCGGTCGGCGAATCCAGTCCGATCTGTAATTCTTTGATTGGATCAAGTGGGTCTACGCCGAAGCATTCCAACCTTTCGGCTGGGGTGGGACAATTGTCACCCGCCATTCTGGGGTCTAGATCTGCCAAATCCTCCTCCAGTCTCATCGTAGCATCCTTATCACCAGAAGGCCCTTCACCCAATCTTTCAGGGTCTGGAGCAGCCTCGGCCATGGATACATCGCTGATCACGTTCAAGCTTCGATCTTGAAATTTTCGAATTGCATTTGTGTAGCAGGCCCGTGATTCGGTTTGGCTTCCCCTGACAGTTGCAACGCCGTGCTCCGTGGGGAACTTCATGCAAATGTATTTCGTATGCGCCACAGCTCCCAAGTCGATGAGACATGGCCTCCCAATTGAACCATGGTAGGAGGAGATTTTATCCACCACCAAAAATTCCATGGGGATTCTGGAAAGAGTCGGTGCTTGCCCTACTTCGGTCATAAGGGTTATAGACCCCCTAGGGGTTATGCTGTCCCCGGTGAACCCATATATTGGGTCCGGGACTGGGATGAGTGGAGTGTTTATCCCCATTTTGTCAAAATTTACCCCGTAAATTACATTTACCGAGGCGCCGTCATCCACCATCATCCGCGATAACCCGTTCCGGGCCACCACTACCCTTATAACCAATGCATCATTGTGTGGGAAGTGCACTCCAATAGCATCGTCTTGAGTAAATGTGATAGGTTCTATCCGGGGGATCCCTACAGGATGTGAATGAATATGGTAATTCACATTGGCGGGCTACTTGGCCTCTCTAATATACCTATTTTGGGAGTTGTTTGTGCTCCCACCTGGGTGGGGCCCCCCAGTATCGTATCGATTTCGCGGATAGGGAGGTCGGCAACAGGCACTGGTGGCTCACGTGTGTCTTTATCATGAGCTGAGGTGGTATCCTGGCCCTTATTTCTGTTTCTTGGGCGATTATCAATCCTTTCCTTAGTCGAATTTTTCCATGGAACTCTTCTATCAGCTCGATTGAATTTCGGGCCACCGATTTTTCGGATTCTCCCTGTGTCGGGGGAGAAGTCACCCCCCCTTCTCCCCTGCGCCTTTTGGTCAGCTAACATGTGGATTTCCCTGAAATCCTCTGTTGCGTGACCGTAATATCTGTGGTAGGCGCAGTAAGCCCCAATCATGGGTTGTTTCCCACTTCAGCCACTTTCCATCCTTCCTTGAGCAGTGGGGGGATTCTGGGGAGGAGTATCAGAATGCAGGTGAGGGATAGCATCCGTGATTTCTGCTGCGAAGCTGGATCCTGTTCCTGGAAACGGGCACGGTACACCGCCTCGGCTACCGCTAACCCTATCCTTGTTTCCCCCTTTCCTGAGGTTTGCCTCATTGGAATATCCAAGGTTGTATCTCCCTTGGGGGTGGTTATCTCTGGCCCTAGCCATTTCTTCCGATACAATCTCCTCCTTCATCAGGTCTACTAGAGCATTGTAATCCCTTGGTTTCCTACTCCGGACGTCCCTCTAGAACATGCTGGTCATATCAAGTCCTCCTTTCAAAGCGGAAAACATCTCCATTCTGTTATATTTTTGCAGATGTGCATCTCTTCAGTAAACCTAGCTAGGTAACTTTTCAGAGATTCATCCCTCCCTTGCCTCAGATCCTGAAGGCGTTGGAGTGGGAGCTGACCAGACCTGGAGGAAACAAAGTCATTCTTAAAAGCAGTTTTCATATCCCTCCAACTGTGGATGCTGCCAGGAGGGAGTTTTTTATACCATCGTATGGCACTTCCCTCAAGGGTTAAAGCAAAAGCTTTACATTTCAGTGCCGGGGTGGCCCCGGCTATTTCCATGCTGGCGCGGTAATTTAACAGGTGATCGTCAGGGTCACCTCGACCAGAATATTTTGCAATTTCTGGCATTTCGAAGTCATGAGGTACAGGGCATTTACGGAGGCCCTCTGTGAATGGACTTATTTCCTCTTCGTCATCCAACTCGTAAGAGGGCAGTTCATTGTTCTCGTCGTGACCGGAATACATCGGATCATGGTGTTGGTCGTAGAGCGGCGGAGCGTACTCTTGCCTTTGTGGTGGTAAAACATGGCCTTGGTTTAGCCTTCCGTGGGTTGGTAACTCGTTGCGAGACCTTGTCCGAACTGCTTCGGCTCTTCTTTCCTGCCTATTCCTAGGATCATGTGCTGATGTCAACCTTTCTACTCTCGTACCATGTTGGTCCTTATACATTTGACCATGCGACAAGGTTTTTTCAGCGCATCGCTCCCGCCTATTTCTAGGCTCTGCGGCATTGTGCCGACCTGGGTCCGTTTGCCCTCGTCGTTGGCCCCTGAATAACCCTCCTATTCGGCTGAAGACACTGCCGAATTTTGAGGGAGAAGCCTCCCTGTGTCTAGGTGGGAGTGGGTTTTGTTCTTCATGTGCTTCATGCTCCGGGTCTCGCTCGTAGGAGGGCTCGTATTCCACCTCGGCATATGCCTGTGGATCTTGATAATAATACGAGGCAGTGGCCGCCTCGGATGGTGAATAATGTGGTTGTGGGTATTGCTGAGGCATCACGGGTTCGTTCATAACATACCCTCTGGCCATAAAGGCATTCATTGCAGCAGTCTGTTCTATCTGCTGCTTCTGCATCTCCAGCATTTGAGCTGCCATGCGTGTCATGTCACGCATCATGCGGCGATTTCGGTGCCGACGAGGTGGGTTAGGTTGTGCCACTTCCTCATTGGCGTTTGCATGGAGTCCTTGAGGAACCTCGCCCTCGCTGTGTTGGCCACTTCTTCCCCTACGGGGGTTAACATCACCATCACTTTCGTGCATGTTTAGGGAAATTCCTTAATCTTATCTTGTCTTTCAAAGATGAGTGGACTTTCGTTTCGAAAATCCTAGCCTTTTCCAAGGTTACTAAACTTATATCTCAAAGTTATACGCCTTTTCCAAGGTTGTTTAAACTTATATTTCGAAGTGTTATGCCTTTTTCAAGGTGAATACACTTGTGTTTCAAAGTTTTAAGCCTTTTTCAGGGTCCACGAACTTGTGTTTCAAAGCTCCTTACCTTTTTCAAGGTTCACAAACTTATGTTTCAAAACTCTACACCTTTTTCAAGGTTAACCAGCTTATCTTTCAAAGCTCTTACCTTTTTCAAGGCCAACCGGCTTATCTTTCAAAGCTCTTGCCTTTTTCAAGGCCAATCGGCTTATCTTTCAAAGCCCTTGCCTTTTTCAAGGCCAACCGGCTTATCTCTCAAAGCTCTTTGCAGTTATCCATTCTTTCGTAAGAGGTTCTTCGTCCTTTTTCAGGACTACCTTTCTATGTGTGGCTTTTTACCATGTGTTTTCGTGGTTAGCAGTATGGTTTCCCACAGACAGCGCAAAAATGTTGACCACAAAATTCGGCTGGACCTTGGACCAACACGTCTCAGCTCCTCCCTCTTGAACACGTGGATCTCCTGCACACTGTGACAAACAATCAGTTTGCAAAGGGGGCTGAGGGGACTCCCATTTGAACTCCGATGCCTAAGTCAGTACTCATTTTTAGGTAAATATATGTTGGGTGCGAGAGATATAAAATGTGTAGAAGAGAGAAAAGGGAGTGAGAGAGATATATTGTTAAGGGTGAGAAAAATGCTAACCCCTAACTTGGAGACAATCGTGCTTTATTTATAGAGGAACTTGTTATCTCAGATCACGATACGTGGCATACTTTACACTTGTCATCACCCTAGCTCATGGAGGTGACAACCTTGTTTTTTGACCGTAATCATTGCTACATTTCGTAGGGGATGGGCGCCTGTCACGCCTTGGTAAAGGCAGTGTCCCATCACTGACTCCATCTCTCTTCTGGTCAACGCCATAAAGCGCCCCGGCTGAGTATAAAGCACATCGGCTAGGCGTTAACCAGGTCGGCTAAAGAGGTTTGCTTGACGTACCACCTCGGCATTCGTCCCAGGTGATACTTTAGGCCTTTATTCGTGGTTCAAGGTCCATTGGGCCCTTTCTGGTGGATTACTGTACCTTTCTTTGGGCCTGGATTCAACAGAAACGATCAAGAAAGGTACCGTTTATTCATAACATTGAAATAAACGAGGCTTATGTTATTTTTGAAATGAAAGAATGTCTTTGAAATCCTCATCAAATGATTTTTTATTTCAAATGATGCATTGCAAATTTTCTAACTATACATATACAAGAGTGAGTCTTTTTCAACTATTCATTTATGGTCGTCCAATGACATATTCGATATTTCATAATTTGTTTTCCCTTTTTCTCTATGGCCATTCTTCCCATCCTTTCTTGTGTAGAGTGAGGGCTCCTTTCATTGATCTCTCAAGTCGTTGCCGATTATTCTATTCTTTCTCTGTTTTCCATTCATTGAATCTTCTTTTCTTTGTACAGTCATTGCCAATCGTTCTCTTTTTACTCCGGTGGAGTTGCTACTTTGAGCCTTTATCAATCTCTATTATGTTCGAAGGATTAGTTGGTTGTGTTCTATTCATGGAAGGAGAGAACTCATGTTTGAATGAACTTGGATTGAACACAACAATTGGCCATTGCCCGTTTCTTGGGTCACTTTTTTTTATCTCCAAAACAGTCTCATAGGCTTTATTGCAACACCTCCGTTAATACTCTCACGGGGTCATCGTCTTCTCTGGATTATGTGCTATAAGTTCTGACGTGTGTTTTGGAAAGGTCGGGTGGGGAGTGCGGAAAGAGGTTTGTACGCTGCAGATTGATTTTGATCTTCTCAAACTCAAATGTGGGCTTGATTCAGATGAAGTCAAGACAAATATTGGAGTGATGAGGGAGAGACATTATTTTATTTTGCTTAGGTGGATCATGTTTGGTTTAAGGTTTATTCTTTCTAGAAGAACTTAGTGTTACACTCATGCAATGCACTGTCATTTGTTACTCACATATTGGGGTGGGCATGGGTTGGGTTGAGTTTGGTTGATTTTTTACCTAATCTGAACTCAACCCAAGCATGAGTTCAAACACAACTCCATCAAGTTTCGATCAAGTTTGGTGGTTTGGGCTTTGGTCCAATTAATAAAAAATAGTGGAAAGGGTAAATTACACAAAATCATACATTTAAATTGAGAATTTTTAAAAACGGATAATTTTAAACTATTTTATAAAATCAGGTATTAGTTATTAGACCCAACCCCAACCCTAATTAATCATCTTCTCTCTTTCTCTAGAAAAAATATACCGATTCCTCGTTTATCTCTCTCCCTACTCAGCAAATCACCCACATCAGCAAATCGATGGGTGTCAATTGATGATTTTGATGATTTTAGATCAATTTCGCCCGAGAAAATCTTCTTTTTCCTGGTATTTGGGTGTCAATTTACTTCGAAAATCAGTTGTTGTATTCCCAATTTTGATGCCCTCGCTCGTATTTGACAGTATCTTGGAGATGATACTTCATGGTGGAACTTCTCGAGACTTGGAGAAAAACAAAGAAATGGATCCAATTGTTGATGTCCGTGATTTTCAATTGTTCATGGTGGAATTATAGAGACTTGGAGCTCTATCATGATACTTCATGCTTTGATGTTCGATATATTTTTTGCTGATGTGCGTGATTTTTGATTTGTGGTGGATCTGTGGTGGTGGTGGTGTTATGATGTTCGATTTTGTGGTTATGGTGGCGTTGGATATGTGGTGGTGGTGGTGTTATGATAGTGGACTTGTGGTGGTGGCGGTGATGGCGCTTGTAATTAATTACAAATGTGGTGGTGATGTTGATCCGAGGGTGGTGGTGGTGAAATTACAATTGTAACTAATTATAAATTGAAACAAAGTTACAATTGTAACTAATTATAAATTGAAACAAAGTTACAATTGTAACTAATTATAAATTGAAATAAAGTTACAATTGTAATTAATTACAAAATTGAAAAAAGTTACAATTGTATTTTCGATGGTGGTTGTGGCAGTGGTTGATTACAAATTAGGTGGTGGTAGTGGTGGTAATTAATTGCAATTGTAGTTAAATTTACAATTGTAACTAATTACAAATTGAAATAAAGTTCTAATTCATAAGTTACAATTGTATTTTCGACGATGGTTGTGGCGGTGGCTAATCACAAATTAGGCGGTGATCAGTGGTGGTGGTGGTAGTTAATTGCAATTATAGTTAAATTTACAATTGTAACTAATTACAAATTGAAATAAAGTTCTAATTCATAAATTGCAGTTGTAATTATTTACAAAATTGAAATAAGTTACAATTGTATTTTCAACGGTGGTTGTGGCGGTGGCTAATTACAAGTTAGGCGGTGGAGGTAATGGTGATGGTAATAAATTGTAATTGTAATTAAATTTACAATTGTAACTAATTACAAACTGAAATAAAGTTACAATTATAATTAATTACAAAACCTAATTCTGAATTAAAAAAAAAATATCTGATTTTGAAAATTATTTTGATACTCGTGTAATTAGTTAAAAAAAGACTGATTTTAAAAATTCTCAAATCTAAATGTTTGTAATTATGTACTTAACCTTAGTGGAAATTAGCCATTAAACCACCCTCAACTCACTATATATGAATAATGACACCCATTACACATCAATTTGAAAATAATCACCCACGCCTAAACTAATCAGGAAATTATCATTCATAATATATATAACAAACGTTTGAAATCTTAACAGCAACAAGATAATCACGCTTGTAACGGTTCCTAAATCTTCTCATGAGAATCAATGCTGATCGATTACATCTCGACAACCAATCAATCAACATTAATTAAAAATATGATTTTCCAAGTTGAGAAATCAAGACCCGGATGCGCGCCCATAATATATATATATACATATATATATATATAGATAATTTCCAAGCTGCTCGATTAGCATCAAGTTTGAAGCGGAAGTAATAACAGGTTGTATAAACGGCCCCATTCCGATTGCCTGCAATTGGTTTTGCGTTCAAACATCTGATTTTTTCTGCCAGTTGCCAAACCCACATATGAAAAGATAACTTCAGTGATCAAGTGTTGCGCAGTTGAGTGGATCACTTCTTATCTGTTTATATGGTATAGAATGAGTAAATGTATGATGCGAACGCTAAAAATTAGCTATCATATCAATCAGGTTGTAAAATGACAAATTCAGAAGCAGCGAAAGTTTGTTGTAGCGTCAATTAATTCCTCATATTCTAATTTGCATAATTTTTTCCATCAAACATAGTGTCTCATGAGATGTTCTGCGGTTGAATTATATTCATGAAATCTATTATTATGATCTATAATTAGGAATTCGAAATATAAATGGATTATCATTGTTCATTCTGATATGCTTGAGGTAAATGTTAGGTAAATAGAGCCTTGCTCCTGCTACGGCTTGCATATGTTATCGTCATTGTACAAATTGCATTGCTTTATTTTCATTTACAGATCAAGCAAATGTCGGAAGATACTGTGTGATATCAACTCTAAATATAAGAAACTTGATACTGGGAAGATCGTATAAATTATATTTATGCTTTCATGGTAAGAAGTAATTCTATTTGTTACCACATTTAAATTCCAATAGACTTTCTGATATATTAAATGGAGAAAAAAAACTATCCTTTGGTTTATATGATTTTGTTTCTGTGCATCCCTAAATGTTAAACTGGGACTGATTATTCCAAAGGATGGAAAAAATATTGAAAAAATCCCACCCACCAGCCTCGTTCACCTTTTCCTTTCCTTTGTTAACTCAACTATGGGATTTCACGGCCTAAACGGGAAAATAATTCAATGGACAACAAGGCTAACTTGATGCACGATACTGACATTAATGTAAACAATACATCCCAAGTCTTGTATGTTATTAAAGCATAACATTATTTGAATAAATTATTTCATTTACAAATGAATGATAAAAAATAGTACATATCATAAAGTCAATTCACAAGTGTGAATAGGTCATAATTATAAAAGACAAAGACGCCATTACAGGTTAAAAATAGAACGTCCGGATGGGTTCTCGTTCGTCGGAATAATAAATTTCAGCAAGGCACAAAGAGGAATATGCGAAGGTAGGAGCAGCACCTTGAACCAATAGCTTCTCGCCGGAAATACAGGCTACAATATTCAAACTCTGGTTTACCAATTTTGTGAAGTTTATCACTTCTCAACTTTCCAATAATATTTCCTATAATCAAGGATGATATCTTTCATGTAATTTTTTTTTTTTTTTTTTTTTCAAAAGCCGGTAGACTATTCTGTATTTTTTTTAAAAAAAAATTGTAACAAGCTGATATTTAAACAATATATTTATTTGAGAATGTCATTTTTAAGTATCAAGAAATCTAGATGATATTAGTCCAATTATTATGGGTATCAAGGATGAGTATCAGTCCAATTGCCCCTACAAAATATTAAAAATTAAAAAATCTACCCAAATCGATGGGGTTGGATTGGACGATTCTAGATGTTTGGATGAGTTAATGCCCACCTCTACTCACATATATAAAATTTGTACTTTAACATATGAAATAAATATTTAATATTTAATTAAAAATGAGAAATTAAGGAAAACAATTAATTACAAAAAAGGTACAATTACACATACATTATTATTATTTTTTTACGATTCGCATGTTTACCGTTCTAGAAAAAAATTTAAATAGTATAATTTAAATTGATTTAAAGCTTAAAATTGACAAACAAAATTACATTTACACAGAATTTGTAATAAGTAAAAAATAGATATTTCTATGATATACACTCAGAGTTTTATTAAAACGAAAAATTTTGGGACAATGAATTGTTAAAAAGTAGGTTTTTTTGAATTTATAAGTAAATTATTTTATTAGTAGAATGACTTACTATTAAAAATAAAATAAAATAAAATTAAATTAAAAAAATTTCGATGACCATAACTCATTTGTACATATTTTAATGATTATTAATGTAATCGATCTTTTCAAAATATAATTTCTAGATTATAACAAATAAGTTATCACTACTCGAACAGTACTATTAGAATTGTTTCTAACTATTTTAATACAATATTTGATATTTAAATATATTGAACATATATATCATTTCATATTTACTTTAACATTATAAATTAAATCCATAAGGTCTTATATTTACACGAATGTAACAAATTAAACAATATGAAATGTTAGTATTAATTAAATTTTAACTAATGTATAATACATTAATTTTATATGCTAATAAATCATTAATGCATCTCAATTTATAAAAGCGGCGAGATTGTTTAACCCACAACACGTAACAAAATTACTATTCAAAAAATCAATTCTCAAAACATTAAAATCAAACAATAAAGTTCCATATAAATCGATCTAGAACGTGAAACCACGACTAATGACAAGAATGTAAAAAAAATTAAAAAATCATAGATACAAACTCTCTAAATATCAAAACTTATTCAATAATTTTCAATACATCATGACTTTTTATTTTTCACCTAGTAGTCAAAGGGATACGTTATCAAAAAAATAATAAATAAATAAATATATATATATATATATATATATATATATATATATATATCACATCCTTTTTTTGAAATAGAATGAGTTTGCTAACATGCATTTATTTTTATTTTGGTAAAAAATAGTTAAACTACTGGTTAAAATCTATAATATTTATTTTGATTATTTAATTCTATATATTAAAAAAAATTAAATGAACGGAATGAGTAAATAAAAAAATTAATTTTAAAATGACGAATGAATTGATCGAAATATGAAGTTGCAAAAATTATTCAGATATTTATTATTTCTTTAATTTGATATGAAAAGCAACTCGAACTGAAATGAATCATTTAGGACAAATTAGATTTAATTAATAAATTATAAATCATTGTAGGATTTAAATAAAATAATTTTGAAATAGCAGGACATTGAAAAAAATAAAAGATATAAAATAAAACTTTTACTTTTAATTTTTGATGTGATTTTAGGGATGACATGTTTAAAGTTGGTTCTCACTTGTAAGTTTGTATTAGAGTTCTCGTTGAAATCTTCGATTTGATACTCATATTGCATATTTTTCGATTTCAAAATAATATTGTAATTTTCGAAAGTATTCCGATTCATTGAAATACTTTCATTTTAGGAAATGTAGTTTATGCGGAAAAAGTTCAAAAATATTTTTTTGAGAAGTGCTCATTTTTTATATATAGTATATGATATGATATGCATCCGACTATAGTCGTGCCATGTTTATTAAACCTTGTTATTACTTGAAATGACAAGTAACTTGTAATCACAGAGCAATCTAAATGGACAGCTGATTTTTGTTTATAAGAAAGAATTGGAGTATTTTATAGGCATTTATAGACAAGGGTCTTATCTATTTGATTATTTTGTTCACGAGCAATTGAAACCTAAAGTAGATGAGAGAGGCAGAATGTGCCTACTTGAAGGACCACAATCTAACACTTGTTAACTAAGAGCTTGTTTGGTAATGTGATTTTTTTTTTATGATTTTTTTATTTTTTTTATGGATGTGTAGTTTAAAAATGTTTGAAAAGTCAAATATTGTAGGCTTGACTATGAATGAATGGTTGAGATTGAGTTTGAAAAGTTGAGAAAATTTTTCTCGTTACCAAACGGAGAGATCATTTTTATTTGGAATAATTGCATCTTATGCCCTCAATCTTTCAAACATTTGTAAGTTTTATCATAATCTTTGTTTTGATGTGAACATCAGCACAAGCCTTTCTAATTGTTACAGTGAAGACTTAAATGGACGGAATCCATTAATAATTATGTTAGTTGGCCCATAAACTAATTTTGACAACATTTTAATAATTTTTCAAATGGCAAAAAGGAAATTTTATATTTCTTTTACTTGCAATAATTAAACTAATGTCTAACTTGAGTCCCAAGTCCCAATCTTCTCTTCCGCCGCAGCTGCCGCCATACGAACTGAAATTCCATTAAGACCCAAATTATAAAACGTGTCCAGGCCCAATAAAACGACAACTCCAATGAATAAACCCGCATTATCATGGCCCAAAAATAAGGCTCCGAAAACCACCGAGCCGTTGAAATCCCTTTTACCCCTAGAAAGATTACCAACAGCGATGACATAAACTTTCTTTAGGAAGTCCAAAATATTTTTTTTGGAATTTCAGCATGATTCAAATTCACATCCCCAGATTATGTAAAGAAAGGGACTTGCTTTCAGAAGTTTGAAATCTTTCTTTTGGGATTTCAGCATAAACTTCTTGGACACGAGTGTAGAAGCCAACCCATCTCTAGTATGAGGTGAAATTGAGAATGTGAAGTTAGTGGAAAATATTATCGGTCTTATGGGACTTGAAATTGAGTTGAAAAAATTGATGGATTTTTTTCTAAAACACAAACAGAGCTTGAAAAAGATTTTTTCATATCAGTAAGCTGAAGAATTAATTGTTTCACTGACCACCGAACTTTATATACTATCATGGTTTAACCACTCAATTTCAATATGCTTCCAAGTGGCCATTAAACTTTGAATTGTCTCACCTTGTTGGCCACCGAACTTTATATTATTTCACGATTTAGCCACTCAACTTCAATAAGCTTACAAGTGGCCACCAAACTTTGTATACTATCACGGATTACCCACCCAACGTTAATATGCTTCCAACCGGCCACTGAAGTTTCAAAATTCTAGTTTTGGAAAGACATGTTCAAGTTTAATTTCGAGGTACTAAACGAGATTGAAATATTAAGTTCTTGATACCATTTCGAAGTACTCACAACACACTTTTGCATACAATTTACAACACAAGAAATGGTTAATCGAGGAGAAAGTTATGACTTGACAAAGTAAGCCACTTTACCGAAAGGTTCAAAAAAGTAGTTTTAAGTTGCTTATTTTGACAAGCCATAACTTTCTTCTCGGTTAACCTTTATTGTGTGGTAAATTGTACACAAAAGTATGTTGTGAGTACTTCGAAATGGTACCAAGAACTTGATGTTTCGACCTCGTTTGGTACCTCGAAATTAAACCTAAACATGCCTCTCCGAAACTAGAATTTGAAACTTAGGTGGCCGGTTGAAAGCATATTAAAGTTGAGTGGGTAATTCGTGAAAACATAAAAAGTTTGTTGGCCACGTGAAAGTATATTGAAGTTGTGTGGCTAAACCGTGATTGCATGTAAAGTTCGGTGGGCACTTGAAAATATATTGAAGTTGGGTAGCTAAACCATGACAACATATAAAGTTCGGTGGCCACTGAAACAATTAACTCGTATGCTGAATAGTAAAGCTATTATTTGTAGGCATTCTGAAAGAGGGAAGAAGATAGGGATTGAAATTAGATAGTGGTTTGATTATTTTAAGTAAAAGAAATATGAAGTTATCATTTTGCCCTTTTAAAAAAATTGTCAAAATGTGATCAAACTAACAGAATTATTTATAGATTCCATCTATTTGGACATCCACTTCAACATTTAGAAATGTATGGGATGACGATTGCAACAAAACAAAAGTTGAGGTAAAATCTCCATATGTTTGAAAGATTTGAGGCCTCAGATGCAATTATCCTTTTTATTTTTATAATGAAAATCTTACGAGGCCTAAAACTCTCAAATAAAAATTAAAAATTAGGTAAAACAAATTGAGTAATGCTACTTTAACAATCTTCTCCTCACAACCCTTCTCACAACCCACCCTGATATTACCCTTAATTTACTCACTTTTACTCTCACACGGCCACACCCAATCACCGAACCTCTCCAAAGCCGTTTCAACCAAATCTCCAAACCTCTCAAGCCCTTGTCTCCCCACGACCGTAGAGCAGATGGAAACCAACTGATTCCGACCACCAATCTCTTTGGTGATTTCTAATTTAACTATAAGGTACATCCCGCGAGTAGAGAGCAGTGCCCTGTGTTGTTGCTTCCAATTGGTAACCAGGAAATTTAACGACCATAGAGAAGAGATGAGCCAAACCGATTTCGACCACCATCTAGCCGGTTAATCCAAATTCCAGTGTAAAGCTACTATATCCTGCAAGGCTCCAAAACGTAAATTATATTTTGTGTTTGGTCTGCTGAGTACCGAATAATTTCCATACCTATTTTCTGCGTTTTAAGTTGCACTTTTTTGTCATTTCATTTACTACAGTTGCTTTGGAAGGAGAGGAAGAAGAAGAAGAGATTATTGATTGTATAATTGGACTGGAGCGAGAAGGATTTTGGAATGCTTGCTGTCAACATGGAAAAATATTGTAGAACGTGCAATATCTACAACTCTTGCTGTAGATGAAGGACTTCTTTCATTGATATGTCATTATTAAAACGTAATGAAACATTGTGATTGTATAAGAAACGTGAAAGGATAGAAAATAACTCTCTTCTTATTATAAAATGATAATACATGAAAGCTTCATATTGCTACATAGCACAGTTGGAAGTACAATTCTAAGCATAGAAATACATGGCACATTTGTGAATACAATATTACCGACATAAGATAAAGATGAAATTGCAATAATTTGTAGCTTGTTCAAGAATTACTTGTATCCTCCATTTCAATTGTCACTCTTGCTTGGCTTGTCAGATGCAAAATTCAAATGCAATCAAGAACACGAGTGTTGTGCTTGAAATCGCAAGTGTACGATATCGCAATCAAGTAATAAAGTGGACCTTAGAGTCCGGATTATCGTTCCCACGAGGACTGCTATTAATTACCGAAATATTTCAGTTCTAAACTTTATTTGAACAGACAAATGAATTTGATGTTTTAAATTAAAACTAAGAAGATGAATTAAAAATAATTGTTAAATTGTTTTGTTTTAAAAGATGATTGTAAAGTAGTTGGGATTCACGATTTCACCTAACTAATTAAATCAATTCCAATTCCATTTTGTATTTCCTAAATATGCATTCGGTCGAATTCACTAATATAAATTGAAATTCCTCTCTCGAGCTTAAATCAATCCTATCTAAATAAGTCAACCTTGTATCTCTACAGCGGGTCCGAATATTCCTTATTTAGATGCATTACATACAAGAATTCACACACGACCGCAATAATCAGTAGAGTATATCTCTATCTCTCGTTCAATTACCGGATTTATTACCCAGATCTATGTTATTAACTCACCTCTCGGATTATGAAAATAACACATTAAATCATGAATAAGTGGCCAGTTCATTCACGCATCGAACGCAATAATAAATCAACACATGCAACCAAAGCGTTAAAACAAGGAATATGGAATTAAAATAATTAACTAGGCTACATCGTTCATCCCAACGTTAAAATTAGTTACACATCATTATGAAATAACAAAAACAGTAAAAATAAACGTTCATTGAAAAACAATATAAAGAATGGAAAGATTGCACCAATTATCAATTCTTCAATTGTTTTCAATTCACGCCCCTCTGCGATGTTGGAATCTTCAAGGATTTGATGTTGAATTCTGTGTTGTAGCTCGTTCTTTGGAGAGGCAAAGGTCTCCATTTCGTGCCTCTTATGTTGTATATATAGGTTTTGGAGAAAACCTAGGTCAAAAAGCCCAAAGCCTGTCAAAAATCGCGAGAAAAATCTGATCTGCGGCCCAGTCGGACAAGCGCGCGCGATCGCATGGAAGACCCAAAAAGTCTCGGGTTATAATTTACAACCATCTCGCGATCGATTGGTGTGTAACCAGCGATCACGACTTCATCTTCCTTACGGCTGTGCAAGTTGGTCCCTGACTTTTAATTGCACCTTCAGTCCTCAACTTCCAATTGTTGCAATTTAGTCCCCAAACTTTATCTTCTTCTCGATTTGCTCATTTAAGCTCTTAATTCATTCAATTAGGTCCTCCAACCTCTGATTCGTTCATTTTGGCACATTGCCTCTTTCCGGTTGACGTCACAAACTCCTTACTTGTCCAATTAGCAATCCAATTAAGCGTTTTTTCCATTGATTTCATCATTCTTCATCTTTTGGGATATTTTCTGAAAAGTAAACGATAAACACAAATTAAATAGCAAATATTCCAAAACGATAATAATTAATCCTAATTTAGACATACAAATAAGTGTATAAAATACACTTATCAAATACCCTCAAACTAGAACTATTGTTCGTCCTCGAACAATTTAAACTAAACTACAAAAATCAAAGAAATATGAGAGCAAATATTTTTGTTGTGTCAACATGTTTACCATATGCCTCCAAAGTCCAAACCAATTTAAGCTTTAAGCAATCGTCTTGAACAACAATTCAAAATAATTTCTAGTTATATCTGCCAGATTTTTAAGTGTGTGTGTGTGAATAGCCAATGTCAAACGCATAATCATGCAAAAGATATACTCAGCACTGTGTGGCCCATTATGCATAATCCAGCCCGAATCCCATGTGGTCAATCTATGATTTCTAATGAAATTCCTTTCAGCGCTCATGGATGATCACCACTTTCTGTTTTTCTCTCACATCCCGGATTTTCATCTATGTGGGTTCTAAAAATATTCTATGCTTTTTCCACACAAGGTAATCAGAATCAGAAATAAGTGTGCACAACAAATCAAAAGAAAGCAGTCCCCAATTCTACAACCTCAACCACCACAGCTCAGTCGACAAAGCTTATACCATGTAATAATTTATTTATTTTATTGGATGACTTTTTCTTTTAATGTCCCTGTCTTTTACCATCTTTGTGCAGAACTTTTCATACTGGCTTTCTATATGACCCCTGTAGCGGGCTTTCAGATCGGCAACTCCCAAACCAGTTGACTTTAGGGTACCAGGTTCAAAGAACCCCTCAGACGTACTTGCCCGAGTCATAAAGGCTTAAACAGAAAAGTTAAAGATGTTATAATGTCTTATGTGTAAGTCCACTCTCCGTACTTGCTTTATAATTGACCCATGTAGCGAGCTTTAGGTCGATGACTCCCAAGCCAGTTGGCTTTAGGGCACCAGGTTTGAAAGACCCCTCGGACTTACTTACTCGAGTCAAAAAGGCATTTGAAGAGCGGAATAAGACCTTCAGCATTTTTCTGTTTTTATGGTGGAAATGGTTTATACCCGTTGACCAAACTGTAATGACTAAAGTGAAAAACCAAGAACCACAGACATCCAACCTGTCAATACAAACATATTCCAACCATTTTACCCCCAAACTTTTCTTTTAGCATGATTGGTTCTAATTTAGGGGTGGGATGTCTACGATCTAAGTTCAGAGATTTTTGAGTCATTCCTAAGTTCAAATTGCACAAACTTTGCCCCCACATGAATTAAACAAAATCCCTTACACGAGCACTTATCTAACGCTGGCTATGTGCGCAATGAATATGAATCTAGCAACACATAACTAGTTCAAAATAAGTTCATACTTTCATGTTGTCCAGTTTTCAAGCATAAGTACAAATTGATTCATACTATATCCTTGGCAATAAACATGTCAACAAAGTTTTCAATTTTTCAAATTTAATTTTTTTTTAATCCCAATAAAATCGAATGAATATAAAATGAATGAAGAATAAAATGAATTTTCACCCCCAAACTTGAAATGAACATTGTCCTCAATGTTTGTCAAAAAGATTCAATAACGTAAAACAAGACAAAGAAAAGAGAGCGAGAACTTCCCAAGTGTAGAGGATGTATTTCTTTGAAGCTCTCTGCTGCACTGCATTGGATGAATCGACCCTTTGTTTGTATTGTTGAAATTTGGTTGGGGTGTTTTGATTGGTGTTTTCCTAGAAAATAAGAGATAAGTAACATTAGAAGTCATAAACACCAATAAGAAATAATGGAAATTCAGGACCACACCCCCAAACTAAAGTTAAAGCACATTTTTGAATTTTCAAAATTGGTCGACCACACTTATTCAAGCCTTTACTTCGCCTAGAAAAACATCAATTTTCCCGAGCCATCTTTTGATATATTAAAGTTCACCGCATGATTGACAGTATATTAAAAAGTCAGCTCATTTGAAGATCAATAGGGTCATGAAACAATGTGGAGAAGTAGGTGACGTGAGACAGTTTCTGGGTGCAATGGCATGCAGTGGCTTTGCAATGGGCCTGCCTTGATGCAATGTTGGTTTTCATGATTTTCATGCAATGTAGTGAACTAATTCTAGAACTAAATACACACAATCAATGATGAACATGTCATGAAGATAAATGCCGGAATGAATTTCTAAAATTAGCACAAGAACATCTTTGTAGCATTTCATCAAACACTTAATGGGCATTACAAAAATCAATGGATATGTACAGGGTTGGAGGCATGAATGAACCAAAAAAATTTCTCTACTACACCACAAATCACAGTATCCAACCACTAACCTACGCCTATTCTTCCAAATTCTCAATTTCTATTATTCAAAATCTAAAAGAAAATTTCATAAATTTGAGTAAAGTATGTTTCAAGTGAAAAATTACATACCTTTGATTGATTTGGATGCGGGAAATAGCAATGATATTAATGCAACTAGGTGTTGATGACATGCACACAAAATGTAAGATCAAATATGAGGTGATTAGGGGAGAGAAAACGAGTTTATAATGTTTGAGATTGAAAACATGAGGCACAACACTTAAACTGCCGATTTTGGTCCCAGTACAGCCACGCAATCGCATGGCTGGAGTGCCAGCGTCGCATGGTTCAATGTTTAAGAATCTGTTGATTTTTAAATGCAAACTCGCGATCGCTAGAGCCTATAGGCCCGCGATCGCTTAGTTCACGGCAATAATGAAATTTTTTCCTATTTTTGATTTTCAAAATCATTTTTCTCCCCCTAATCACTTCATAATCTATGCAATGATTTTTCAACATTAACTTCATGATCCAAACTAGTGTGTGTGTGAGTTTGGAATGACGATAAAAACCTAGCCTAATGTAAACATGCAAAATCAAAAACATACTTAAATATGTAATAATAGACTATTATGCACAAGTGCTCTTAACATGAAACATGTAAAACACTCAAACATATTTCCTACCATGCATATATCTAAAATTTTAATACTAAAATAAATAATAAAAGCGTAATAAGTAAAAGGCAAGAAAGGTTGGGTTGCCTCCCAACAAGCGCTCCATTTTAAGTCTATAGCCCGACTTTTTACCTGATTTTTCAAGGAACTTTAAAGAGAGCTTTTGATGACCGTCTTTGTTTGTGACGGTCAAATTTGCTCCACAGTACATTTAAGCTCAAAAATTGTACCTTGCCCATGTCATAAGTTTTAACATCTACACTCGATTCAACTTTCAAAATGTAGACTTCAATTATTTCTTCATCACAAATGATGAAATCAATTATTGCCCAATCATTGAATTTGGAGGATTGTATTGGAACTTCGGCACCCTTAAGTGTCTGCTTTTCTGTGATCAACTCCTCTTTCTTCACTTGTTCTTCCTCTTTGATTGAAGTCTCCTCGAGCTCGATGTCCTGATTCTGCATTGTTGACAATTGGACAAAGATATGTTCATGGCAGCTATTTTCTTCTGGTTGATCCACTCTTTCAAATTTTTCTTTTTTTTCTTCAACTGTTTCAACTAATTTGTCTGGCTCATCTGATCTCTGCACCTGAATTTCTGGTAATGGCAATGGTTGACTCTCTGTCATGCTTACTATCGGCTGTTCCATCAACTTTTTAATTTCAGCTTGTTGTTTTTACAATTCTTGATTTATCAAATCTTCATTGTCAAAATATTCAGTTTCAGCTTGAACTGCATGTATTGGTGGACACTCCTCTGGTGGTCTTTCTATTATACTAACTGCCAACTGCTCCATCTGATCTCTCATTTCATTCAATTCAGCCCGTTGATCTTGGAGTAGCTGTAGTAGCAAATCTTCGTTGGATATACATTCTTTGACTTGTTGTTTCCCAACTTGCTGATAGTGAAAATCTGTCTGTAGTTCTTGAAATTTTTCTTGTTGATCTTCTAGCAACTGTAATAATAAATCTCTTTTGCAATCACTTTGTTGTTGTTGTTGCTGTTGGGAAATTTGCAGGCTATGGATACTCTGATTATTTGACCCTGAGAAATTTGGTTGCTCGTTCCAGTAAGGATTATAAGCTTGAAAATATGAACTCCTCTGCTGCATGTGACTATTTCCCCAATAATTATCCTGATCAATCTCTGGCTGAGCCTGATGTGCAAAAGGACAATCTTGGATGCCATGATTTTCACAGCAGAAGTCACAAATCTGATAAGTTTGAACTGCAACTTGATCATGGAGCCATTGATAAAGGTTCGCTCATCGCTGACATCTTGCTGTGTTGCCTCCAACTATCTGAATATTCATTCAATACCTAAGAAGGAGACAATTCACAACTTTTAAAAAACTCAAAATAATAATAATAATAATAATAAAATACAAATTCAAATTCAAACTAAAGCAAGAACTAATTAATATCGATATTAATATAAAAACAGTCCCCGGCAACGGCGCCAAAAACTTGTTGTGCTTGAAATCGCAAGTGTACGATATCGCAATCAAGTAATAAAGTGGACCTTAGAGTCCGGATTATCGTTCCCACGAGGACTGCTATTAATTACCGAAATATTTCAGTTCTAAACTTTATTTGAACAGACAAATGAATTTGATGTTTTAAATTAAAACTAAGAAGATGAATTAAAAATAATTGTTAAATTGTTTTGTTTTAAAAGATGATTGTAAAGTAGTTGGGATTCACGATTTCACCTAACTAATTAAATCAATTCCAATTCCATTTTGTATTTCCTAAATATGCATTCGGTCGAATTCACTAATATAAATTGAAATTCCTCTCTCGAGCTTAAATCAATCCTACCTAAATAAGTCAACCTTGTATCTCTACAGCGGGTCCGAATATTCCTTATTTAGATGCATTACATACAAGAATTCACACACGACCGCAATAATCAGTAGAGTATATCTCTATCTCTCGTTCAATTACCGGATTTATTACCCAGATCTATGTTATTAACTCACCTCTCGGATTATGAAAATAACACATTAAATCATGAATAAGTGGCCAGTTCATTCACGCATCGAACGCAATAATAAATCAACACATGCAACCAAAGCGTTAAAACAAGGAATATGGAATTAAAATAATTAACTAGGCTACATCGTTCATCCCAACGTTAAAATTAGTTACACATCATTATGAAATAACAAAAACAGTAAAAATAAACGTTCATTGAAAAACAATATAAAGAATGGAAAGATTGCACCAATTATCAATTCTTCAATTGTTTTCAATTCACGCCCCTCTGCGATGTTGGAATCTCCAAGGATTTGATGTTGAATTCTGTGTTGTAGCTCGTTCTTTGGAGAGGCAAAGGTCTCCATTTCGTGCCTCTTATGTTGTATATATAGGTTTTGGAGAAAACCTAGGTCAAAAAGCCCAAAGCCTGTCAAAAATTGCGAGAAAAATCTGATCTGCGGCCCAGTCAGACAAGTGCGCGATCGTGCAGGCGTAATGCCGGCGATCGCGTGGAAGACCCAAAAAGTCTCGGGTTATAATTTACAACCATCTCGCGATCGCTTGGTGTGTAACCAGCGATCGTGACTTCATCTTCCTTACGGCTGTGCAAGTTGGTCCCTGACTTTTAATTGCACCTTCAGTCCTCAACTTCCAATTGTTTCAATTTAGTCCCCAAACTTTATCTTCTTCTCGATTTGCTCATTTAAGCTCTTAATTCATTCAATTAGGTCCTCCAACCTCTGATTCGTTCATTTTGGCATATTGCCTCTTTCCGGTTGACGTCACAAACTCCTTACTTGTCCAATTAGCAATCCAATTAAGCGTTTTTTCCATTGATTTCATCATTCTTCATCTTTTGGGATATTTTCTGAAAAGTAAACGATAAACACAAATTAAATAGCAAATATTCCAAAACGGCAATAATTAATCCTAATTTATACATACAAGTAAGTGTATAAAATACACTTATCAACGAGAAATCAATTTAGAGGAGATGTTTGGTGTAGTGTTCGACTAGATAGTATTAGGCAAATTAATATTGTCGGTACTATCCAAATTTCATGAAATGCCTTCCTTGGACATGGTTGGAAAGGGTGAATGCCGTCCTTGTTAATTCAGTGGATGATAGGAAAATTGATGGGTTTGTAGGGGGAAAAATTGGGGAAATCACTAACCCATTTTCGACATTGTTCCTCTTTCGTTTGTCGAGCTAACTAAAGAGTTATTTCTGGACAGAGTTATTTTTAGGGGAAAAGGTCACTGGCGGGATTGGGGGAGATCACTGGTGAGTGGTTGGGACTGGGGAGGGAGGGAGGAAAAGAAATGGTACGAGGGTCACGGCGGGAGAAGTTATTTGCTTTTTGAGATTTCAATTTTTTTTACAAAATATCGTGATAAATTGCAGATGAAATATCGCGATATATCAAGGTTGTAGGAGAAGGGTTGTGAAAGTAGCATTATTCAAACAAATTATCCAAATGAGGGGGCAAAATTCTGCGTTCTCTTTGTGTTTCAGTTTCCTGTTTTCATTTTCGAAAATATTTTCTGTTTTCCATTTTCTGTGACTTTTTTCGAAATTGCTGAAAACGCGTTTGGTTTGTTATTTCTGAAAACTGTTTTCGAAAATGAAAAGCTGAAAAACGCGTTCTGTTTAAAATTTTGAAGAAAATTATTTCATATTATTTGTGAATATAAATGAAATAAAGATATCATATTTTGAGTTACACAACAAAAATAAATGAAATAACCTCTATCACACAATTTGGTTATACAAAAAAAGTTCAAAAATTCATGTTACCCTTCTAAAGTAATCTTTCCACATTTGAGTAGTAATTTTCTCTTCTAAAGTAATCGTTCCATTTAATACTTTATATAGATACATCCTTCTAGTAAGCACTCATAACGTTTAAAATTTAAGTTTCAATAAAATTTGCAAAAATCAATTTACGTTAATTAATTATGCCCTTACAAAATATGTGTCTACAATATAAAAGTAAAAAATAAAGGTTTAATAATTAAGCACATGATACATCATCAGAAAGATGGTTGAATTTGGAGTTCTACGCAAAAAACAGAGTGCAATTTGGAGTTGTACATCAAAAGTTATACATGTTTGAAGACAATGACCTATAAAGCAAATACGAAAAGGACTAAATTAAAAGAAAAGTAAAATTTGTGAACTAATGTACAACAAAATCTGAAGTTGAGGGACCTAAGTTGCAAATAAATTAGGATATTTTCGAAAGAAATTTCAAAATTTGAGGATTAAAATGACAAGTTTTGAAAATCAGGGACCAATAATGTAATTAAAAATGATAAATTTTGACAAATTTCAAATTTTTTTGATTATTTTAATTTATTTTTTATTTATTTTTTTTTTTAAAGTGGAAAACGCGCGTTTTCCGCGTTTTCCACTTACAAGGCAAAAATTTTGGAAAACGTGATTTTCACGTTTTCCATTTCCTTTATAAATTTCGAAAACGTTTTCCGAAAACGGCTCAAGAAAACGCGTTTTCCGCGTTTTTGAAAATGAAAAACGGAAAACGATTGGAAAACGTCAAAGAGAACGCTCCCTTAGTGTTTCTTCCTAATTCCCTATTGCTATTTCCTGTTATTGATTGAAGTATTTTTTTAAACAAAGAAAAAAAAATGCTTCATAACATTCTTTTAGCTTTATTTTTCCAAGATGAATAAAAAAAAGTTATCGAAATAGCTGCAAAAGAAGTTCCACAAAATTAGTGGGTAGTTGAGCAAATGAAAGAAATAATGAATTGCGCAAAAAATGGGCAGAATGTAAAGCTATATGCAATGAACGTAGGAAAAAATCTTTTTATATATATATATATATTATAACAATAAAGTTATCAAATATAACACTACACAGTTTCTCACCTTTTTTGCACTTGCCTAAAATGGAAATTCATGGTTTATAGAGATTAAAAAAAAAATTGTGATTATCTATATAAATTTTAAAATTGCTGTTATCTAGAGAATATAAACGGTCACTTTGAAAATGATTTTACCTCATTATTATTACGAAAATTTGAAATTTGACATGCAAAAGAAAAATTCAAAATTTGTTCAACACAAAACTCAAGATTAACCATGAACTATCCAAACATATTTTAAGCATCTTGCACCATCATCTATTTCTTATCAACTAACGAAAGAAAAGTAAAAAGAACGAATGAATACTATATATTGAAAATGAAAAAGAATAAAAAATATAGTGTCTATTCCAATACAAAGAACGTGACCTAAAATAAATATTGTTAAGCATTTATTCCTATAAATTGAATAATCAATATTTTATTTTATTTCAAATTTCGAATTCAGGTAAAATAATGAATGTTTATTTTAATAAAGTTTCATAAGTAATAAAAAAATGAATTCTAAATTTGAAATAAAATAATGAGCCTATGAATTATTGTCATCATTTGGTAAATTGTTTTATTGATAAAATGGGTAGTTAAAAATGATTAATTTACAATAATAATAATAATAATAATAATAATAATAAT
Source organism: Ligustrum vulgare (assembly GCA_963555705.1). Classification (NCBI taxonomy): domain Eukaryota; kingdom Viridiplantae; phylum Streptophyta; class Magnoliopsida; order Lamiales; family Oleaceae; genus Ligustrum; species Ligustrum vulgare. Next base: position 84,624,671 of record OY743168.1, read on the forward strand.
AATAATAATAATAATAAGTTAAAAATAAAGTTGATCAAGAAAAAGTCGACTATATCTACCAAATATTCGCTCAATGTTTCGAGTCAATGAAGAAAACTACAATAAAATTATATTGCTAATTCAGATTAAATCGATAAATGGCTAGGATAATATTATCAATTATTTTAAATTGAAATATCACTACATACTATTAACGAAAATTATTTTAACATTTCTTCAAATAACTTTTTAACCACGTGTACTTTTTGTAACACATTTTATTCTCATTGTTCATTTTTCCATAAAAAATCTTTTATAACCACACATATCTTGATAAACGTTTATTTGATAATTCGTTTTAAAAATTTGTTTATAAATAGCGACGTGACAGTATTCCATTACTCTATTTTGAAATATACCGAAATAGGTGAACAAAGAATTGCTTCCGTCAAAAATTAGACATTTTATTTTATTTTTAAATTGTCAAAAAATGTGTACCACGTGGATGGGTATAAACGAAGCCCATAAAAAACACAATAAAAATTATAATCTATGTCATATTTAACATTTGTAATTTTAATTGACGACACATTTTACAATCACACCACTTTTAAATCACACATTTCATTAATTTTTATAAAATATGTGTCAAATAGTGCTGAAATTCTAAATTTTGTTCCGTGCATCGCACGAATACAAATACTAGTTAATGTTAAAGCAAAAAGTTGATCTTGGGCAGATCAAATAGATAAGAGAAAAATAATTTTTCTCGTAATGAGTGATGCCATAATGAATAATGTTGCAGGAGGTATATAAGTTCACGGATAAATCTAGACTTACTAACAAATAGCTACTAACAACTTACTAACATAAATTATACCCATTTTACTCTTTTAGCTAAAAATATAACTAATATCTTATTTCACATATTATCTTATTAAATTTAACACATAATAAATTCTAAAAATTTAATTACTTTAAAATTTTTATTACTTATTTCATAATTAAAAAATATTATGCCTGTTTATGATCCTCATATACTTCACGAAAAAAGAAAAAATTTAATTAGAAGCTTACATAGAGAATATTTAGAATTAGAAAGATTAGGAAGAAACTTAAATACTGATCCTATTGCTATAGAAAAATATAAAGAAATTAAAAGGCTAGTTTTACAACATAATGAATATTTAAGATTAAAAGAAGAAAACTTGATAAGACAAGAAGATAATAGATATATGGATGAATTTGAAGAAAGATTTTTAAGAAGAGTAAGACAAAGATTATAATTCCGCAAAATAAAAATTTCACTTTCACGATCCAACTAAAAGTGGTATCAGAGCCAGTAGTTATACTTAAAAATATATTTAGAAAAATGTCTAAAAAACTACCAATAATCGAACCTAGAGTATATAATTATAAATCTAAAGATTTACCAAATAATAGTCATTGGCCATTAATAACTGAAACATATGGAAAATTTATACCATTTATATTATTAGGAGAAGGAGGATTTGGAGAACATAAACAATTAAACTGGACAAATTTATTTTTACTAAATAAATTAGGAATAAGTTTAGATAAAACTACAGAACAAAATTTAGAACAAGCAAAAAACCCAGAACAAGTTCAAGAAATTATCAATAATTTACCATTAGAAATAAGACAAATGATAGAAATAACTAATGATTATAAGGATATAAACAAAAATATACCAACACAAATATTAGAAGTAAAGCAATATGTAAATAACCTATCAAAACAATTAATAACCTTAGAAAACCAAATTAAGCAAATAACTGATAAAATAAATAAAATAGGAAATATGGTAGGAGTATATGAAAACCCAATAGAAATTATAGAGCAAAAAACTATTATAAAACAAATAAATATGATAAGAACAATTAAAGAAGAAGAAAAAGGGAAAAATGATTTACATAAAAGAATAGATAATATACAACAAAATATTGGAATCATAAACCAAAATATAACAAAAATATATGATGAAATGGAAAAAAGAAAACCTAAAAGAATAATAACTGACAAAGAATTTAAAGCTATCAATAGATTAGGAATAAATATGATTACTGAACAAATAGAAAAATTTATGGAAAATCCTAAAAAAGAAGGTGAAGAAGATTACATAACAGAAGAAGATTATATAGAAAAATTTAAAAATCTTAAAATAGAAGAAATTAATATGAATGAACAACAAAGAGCTTTAATACCAGCAGGACAAAATCCATCAGAATATATACAACAACCAGGAACTAACCAAGTTAAAAAAGAAAATACAAGTAATACTAATCCACAAAATACACCAGAAATCTATATGAATCAAAGACAAAACACAAATTTCAAAACAAATAATTTTATACCACAACAAAAATATTACACCAAGCCAAGTAAAAATTATCCTATAGAATATACACCATGGAGAAGTATGGAAACACAAATTAGTTCAGAAGGAAGATGGATAGATTTAGGATGTGTGCAAGATGTAGATCATGAATTAGAATTATGGATGAAATCTATGGCTATGATGGCCTATACCAAAGAATTAACAGGAAAGCAATTACAATTAATGTTAGAAAATACATTTATAGGAACCACTGCAAGATGGTGGGGAAATTTAACAGAAACTTATATAGGACAAGTTAGAGGAAATGACCAAGATGAAATAGGAACTATTTTAAGCAGATATGAAGATGCATTAAAAAGAGAATACACATTAGTAATAGACAGAGATACCAAAATTAGTTCAAAACTAAGACATAGATATTTGTTAGAAAATCTATCAATATGTGATATGTGTTACTTTAAACAATTTGCATGTGAATTTAGAGAATATTTTGAAAAAGCAGAATATAATCAAGAAACATATGGTATGGAAATTATGAACCAAATATTCTTTAAATTACCAAACCCATGGAATTTAGAATTATTTAAGGACTGGGAAAAATTAGAAATACCATTAAGTAATAATAGTTTAGGAGCAAGAATACAATTTATAGAAATGAGACAACAAGAAAAATGTATGGAAGCAAATAATATGATAAAATTCCATAAAGCAAGTAAAAAATCATTATGCTGTGATAAATTACAATATAAACCAACACAATGGGGATGTCATCTAGAAAGAAAATATAAGAAAAAGAAATACTATAGAAAAGATAAATTTAGAAATAAATTTAATAAATTTAATAAATATAAAAAACCATATAATAAAACATTTAAAAGGTATAGAGTACCATACAAGAGATATTTAAGGCAAAAACAAAACAAAACTAAAACATACCCTAAAAATCCTAGAAAATGTAAATGCTATTCATGTGGAGAAATAGGACATATATCTCCAGAATGTCCTAAGAAAGATAAAAAGAAAAATATGATGTATATCTCATTAATAGAAAAAGAAAATTATAATTTATTACCTATTGAACAAGAAGAAGAATGGGAAGAAATTCCTGAAGATGAAGAAATTTATGAATTAGAAGAACATGAAGTAATAAATACAATAATGGAATTAGAATCTTCAGAAGAAAGTGAATCTAATGAATCTAGTGAAGAAGAATATTTATATATAAATATGATTAGACAAATTAGTGAAGAAGGTACATCTAAAGAATATGAATATCAATTAGAAGAAAATGAAGAACAACTAAATGAAAGATTAATATTTAATCCTAAAATGTATGAGAAGATCTTAAAATCAAAATTAGATGTAGAACCAAAAGAAATATTTAATTTACCATTTTGGCAGAAAAACAAAGAAATAGCATATGTAGCAAGAAACCATAGTCACCCTATAGACATAAGAGATACTACAGGAAATACATTAATACCAATAATAAATGAAGAAATTATAAGACAAGAAATAAACCTATTGAATCCTGAACTAAAAGGAAAAATAAAGAACATATATTTAGGAGCTGTACAAATTATAGCAAAAGCCTATTTTAGAGAAGGAATAGATACACCTATAGAATTCTATATTATGGATGATAGAATTGTAAGTTCAGTACAAGATGGTCTAATAGGAATTGTAACAGGAAACTTAATGTACCAAAAAGTAAAATTTACAATAAGACCAAATTTCAGCATAAGTATGGGAGAACAAAATAAAAATAAAGCCTTAACATTATATTACAGGTTAAGAGGGATAGATATGGAACCAGGAAGTAAAACTATAAGTTTAACTATTAGAACAATATATGCTTTTACTAGTAAACATGAAGTAAAAATTAAGAATGCTACAAGAACACATATAATAGAACCCATATTTCAGAATTTATTGGAATACAAACCAGCTAAAGAAAATCCAAGAATGACAATACCAGAAGATATAGAAATAGATTTCAATCAAGCTAAAAGATTAGTAAATATGGATAAACCACAAATAGAATTTGGAAGAAGATCAATTAGCCTAAGAAGAAATACTAGTACAAAATCATTACCTGAAATAGAAAATAGGAATGATTCAGAAAAACAAATAATGACAAAAATACATAGAAAAATACCAAGAATGAATCTATCTAAAAGAAATGAGACAAAACAATTTGAAGTTATGATAGAAATTAGAATAAATGGAGAATGGAAAGAGCAGAAAGTATTAATAGATACTGGAGCAACTGTATCTCATATAAAAGAAAACATAATAGGAGACTTAGAACTTAAAGTAACGAATAATTCAATTCAAATACAAGATTATTTTGGAAATATTCATCCCATGGATACTTATGTAGAATTACCAATAAGAATAAATAAAAGAAATGAAATAATCATAAACATGTACGTAGAACATACAGGAAAGGTAAATACGGAATTACTATTAGGAACAGACTTCTTAGAGCAAGTAAAACCATATTACATAAAAGATGATAGAATGCTATTAACAATACAAAATGAAAATTTAGTTATACCAAGGTTATTATGAATAAAATACAAGGAGGAAGAGAACATATTTATATACTAACCAAAATGAATTACAATGGATATCTTAGTAGAAATTATCATGCATTGTTTGATACAGGAGCATCATCCTGTTTATTTAAAGAAAATGTATTACCCCCAGAAATGTGGAGTAATAAAAAAGATAATGAAGAAAGAGTAATACTTGCAGGATTTGATGGAAGCACAAACCTAATAACTAAAGTAGCAAGGAATGTTAAAATACAAATAGGAAAATATGAATTACAAATACCTTATGTATATCAATTTGATGATATGCCAGGGGATATATTATTAGGAAATAACTTCATAAAACAATATTATCCAATAACTATTGATGAAAAAGTTATACTTTTATCTACGCCTTGCCACCATATAGCAATTGCAATAAGAATTAATGATCCTTACTGTAGAGAAAAAATGCCTCATATAGCAGCTCAGCGTGGTGAGGATAGACAAAAATTAACACAAACAACACAATTTATGCCTAACAAAAATAGAATAAATCTAGTACAAGAACATTTTGATCAAATTGTATTAAAAAATATTACAGAAAAATTATTAAAATTATCAGGAGATAATCCTTTGGAAAAATGGCACATAAATAAGCCTATGGCAGAAATTATACTAGAAGATGATACTAAGATTATTAGTGTAAAACCAATTAAACATACATCAAAAGAATTACCTGAATTTGAAATGCACATAAAAGAAATGCTAGAAAAGAAATTTATTAGAGAATCTAATAGTAAACATAGTAGTCCAGCCTTCATTGTAATAAAACATTCAGAACAAAAAAGAGGAAAATCTAGAATGGTAGTTAATTATAAAAGGTTAAACACTTATACAAAAGAATTAAAATATCCAATACCAAACCAACAGGTATTATTTAATCAAATTAGAGGAAAGAAATATTTCTCTAAATTTGATCTCAAATCAGGATTTTATCATATTATGTTAACTGAAGAATCTAGACATTTAACAGCTTTTACGGTACCACAAGGATTTTATGAATGGAATGTATTACCTTTTGGATTTAAAAATAGTCCAGGAGAATTCCAAAGGTATATGGATAAAATATTTAAAGATTATTATCATTTTATTACAGTATATATTGATGATGTTCTTATTTACTCTGAAACCAGACAAGACCACTTAAAACATCTAAATATTTTTATAGATATTGTAAGGAATAATGGAATTATATTATCAGCTACAAAAATGGAGATAGCTAAAGAAAAGGTAGAATTTTTGGGATCTATAATAAGCCAAGAAGGAATAAAACTCCAAAAACATATTGGTACAAAAATACAAGAATTTGACAATCATATAAAAGATAAAACACAATTACAAAGCTTTTTAGGAATTGTAAATCAGACTAGGAAATATGTACCTAACTTAGCAAAACATTTAATCCCATTACAAAAAAGATTAAAAGGAAAAACTAGATGGACACCATGGTCTAAAGATGAAGAAGAAGAAGTACAAAAAATTAAAGACCTTTGTAAAGATTTACCAGAATTAGAATTACCCAAAAAAGAATGTGATTGGATTATAGAAACCGATGCATGTGAAACAGCATGGGGAGCAGTACTTAAATATATTTATCCAAATGAGGATGAGGAAAGGATTGCACAGTATACTAGTGGCAGTTTTACTCAAACTCAAACTAATTATCATATAAATGAAAAAGAATTATTAGCTGTAAAGTTTGCTATTAAAAAATTTGAATTATTTATTGTTACTACAAAATTCAAAATTAGAACAGATAATACACAAGTTAAATATTGGTTAACTAAAGAAATTGATCCAACTATTGCAAATAAAAGGTTAATTAGATGGCAAGTAGAACTTAGTCATTATGATTTTGAAATTATTCATATTAAGGGTACTGACAATGTTATTGCAGATTATTTATCAAGACATGGAAGACATACTTAAGAAAGTAGAAGAAATTAACTTGGCCATGGGTCAAATGAATATCAACTATTCAAATCTATTCAACCATGTGAATACTTGCATGGCGCAGATTGTACAAATTAACAGTGAACTAGCCTTTTACAAGTCAAGGGTTAATTCTCTTGAGAAAATGTACAAAGGAGGATCACAATCCTCTCCAGTGAAGAATTTATCTGTAGAACTTCCTATTGAGGAAGAAGTATCTAATGTATCAATTATTGGAAGTTCATCTTCCAAAGCCATTAGCAAAACTATTGAACCATCTAAAGAAACTTTTTTAGAAGCTGCGAAGAAACCAGCAGTCGTAACAAAGGAACTATCAGAAAAGGAGAAAGTTATGAAGAAACTAGAGACATTCTTGAAGTATGTGGAGTATCTAAACAAGAGGACAAAAGAAGGAGAATGGCTAAGGACAATTAGCCATCAAAAAATCAATAAAGCAATTATTTTTCCAGGAGCAGAACCAAGAACAGTCAGGGGACTGTTTGACCAAGGACTTATTCAGTGCATCTACCCTAGCAAGGATATGAAGGAAATATCATTATTACCTAATTCTATCAAGGCAGCAGTGAAAACATATTTTGGAATTACCAAAGCTGAAAAGATCTATGTCAGGATTTACTCAGCCATTCCAGAATTTATTGATGAAGAATTTCTAAGGGCAGAACATATTGTAAAACTCGGAGTAACTAGCAAAGCTATTCTTTCAGAACCAGAAATAAAACCATTTAACAAAGAGGAACAGATAAAAGCTATTCCAGAAAAAAGGGCATTGGGATTTAGAGTAATGTACACTGAATTAAGGGATACCCTTACACAAACTAATGTTTGGGTATATGAATCTAATGATGACAAATTATTGATCTACAGCATTGCAAGAATTAATCAAGTTAATTGTCAATTATGGAAATTAAGAGAATATGCTGAGAATATACTTGTCAGCAATTTGGATCTTAGCAAAGAAGCCTATGAATATTTACATCACTTAATGGAGGTAGAAACTGGTCACAAATGTAATAATTGTGGGGACCTACTCAACTATAATGAAGATGAAGCATACCTTGTCTGAACACGAATTATTCAAGGCATGGGGGTTCAGACCCATGTGAAGCTTTAGAAAAGCAGCAAAAATTATTGTAACTTTAGCTTTACTTTATCTACTTTAAATCTTAGCCAAGTATGTAAAAGATAGGGAATATTATCTTGTTTCCCAAACTTTGCTTTTTCCAACTATAAAAGGAGGAGTCTCTCCTCATTGTAAGCATCCGAAAATCATATGAGTTTTCAGCAATAAAAATCTATATTCTCTATCTATTGTCTTTCTTTTCATTCCTAGTTCAAAATTTTCTTTCATCAAACCAATTCAGAAACAGTTAGCAGAAGGTATGAGTAACTAAACTTCACATAGATATATATGAAGCTATAAATAGTTAGTAATACTCTATTTATTTATGAGTCCATAAGTTTATTCTTTATAAAACTTTTGTTGAAAGAGTACATCCAGAGGTAGGAAACGAAACTGGATTGTGCTGAACCTTTTTGAAGTGTTTGTTTAAGTGTTAAACAGAAAATGTTGGAGTAAGTCTTTCGAGCATCCTTCAATGCATAAGTCTTTCGAGCAGCAACGATCTTCTATGAAGATGTGTTTAATACTTAGATAAATAACTGAAGAGTATTTGGTCAAAAATCTTTTAAAATCAGATTTACAAAGAAGCGTGATGGACCCATAGATAGAAAGAAGTATTATTGATTATTTATAGTGGATTATATATCGTCTTTTTTATTGATATTATACAATTACTGTTATTAAAGTCTTAAATTTATCATTTTGCTTATGATATCTCTTGCATGTTTTTATATATGTTGAAAATTTGTTTTTATTATTCCTAGAATTAACTATTGGAAAAGGATTTGAATTAATAGCTTAAATTTAAATAGTTTTATAATTTATGAATTCAGAACATTTAATAGAACTAAATCCTTCAGAAGTAAACGACTTTAAGTATTTAAGAGAAGAAACAATTAAACAATTAGAAGTTGTAAGAGAAGATTTAGGGAGATTTTATGATTTATTAGACTACGCAATAAAAGAACCCACATTCACAGATTTTTCACAATTTACTAGAATTATAGTAAATAGAGGAAGAATAATTAGTGATCTAGAGAAAAAAATTGAAGAATTAAATATAATTATTGAAGAAAAGAGTTTAACATATAATAGTATATATTACGCATTTTATGTAAACAATAAATTTAGAGATATAGACATAACATCAGAAAGTTAAAAGAATTATAACTAGAAGGATAACATAGTAATTAAACATTCAAAATTTTTGTCTTTTAGTCGTTAGTACAACTGTTAGTACAGTTTTGTTAGTAAGTGTAGCAAGGTCCATAAGTTCACAATCAACAATTCAATATTTATTTCAAATCTTTGGAAATTAGTTTTCTATAAATATAAAGGAAATTTCATATCTGTTTTCTAATTTGGATACACATTATTGGCATATTTAATAACTTTGGAAACAACGTTGTTCATAAGACTTTACAGTAAAAATTAGAATGCACATTCATTGATTCGCTTATGTCTAATCATTTACATTTTCCTTCTTAATTATGTTGAATAAATTATAGTTGGATCTTTTTTAATAGTCGAAATCTCTTAATTATATATACAATATATCCGATTTAGTAGTTCAACTTTGTCTAGGTAATGAACAATTCACAAGTGATTTGCGATTAAATTTGTAATTGTCTTATAATTTGTGAATTGTGACTTGTATGACAATTGTGACAGTGCAACTTGTAACGAGTACATGATGTGACCAGTTTATTAGGTAATTATGATCAAAATATTGACTAACGGTGACTTTGTGCGACTTGTGACGAGTACGGAATGTGACTGTTTGATTGACGCCATCTGTGACTTTTTATAACCCTTCTAGTCACATATGTGACCAAATTTTTAATTAATTGTGGTCAAGGTATTGACTAATTGTGACTTTGTACGACTTGTGATGAGTACGGAATGTGACTGTTTGATTTGCGACAACTATGACTTTGCGTGACCATTCTAGTCACAAATGTGACCAATTATATGGTGATTGTGATCGTACAATGACTTTGTGAATGGGATGGTGTGGTGTGGGATGAATTTTGCGATTTAAATTTGTAATTGTGACCAAACTGTGACTTTGCGAGTGTAGTGGGGTATGTAAGGTGGGGGTGAGGTGAATTTTGTGACTAAATTTGTAATTATAATTGAACCATGACTTTGTGTGACTAACAATAACTTTGTGGGTTGGGTGAGGTGAATTTTGCGACTAAATCTATAATTATGATTGAAATATAACTTTATGTAACCGACTGTGACTTCGAGGGTGGGTGGGTGGGTGGGTGGGTGGGGTTGATCGGTAGACGAGCGGGAGTGGGTGAGACAGATAGATTGTGTTAGTATGTGTTGTTGGGGGTTTATATTTAAAATTAATTTTAATTTAATATATAAGTAATAATTATTTTTATATTATATATATTTATTACTATTAAGCACCTGAAATTAAAAAAATTAAAATCAAAATAGTTTGTTAGTTTTAAAAAGTGATAGTTAAAGTGTTGTAATTGTGTACTTTCCCTTTTTGATTTTCAAACCCGTTTAAAATCGCTAACCCGAAAATAAAAAATGTAAGAGCATCCCAAAGTGAACTGTGGTTTTATCTTTCTTAATGAAAAAAATAACCTCTACTTTTCAAACACAGCTTGATATTGCTTTAGTTTCCAATCGAAGATCAATTTTCTCGATTGTTATGTGTGACCTTCTTATCCTCAATGTTTGAGAGGAAGACCTAACAATTTTTCGACATCACTGAGATACATTTTGTCCAACGCAAAACTTAAAGAAGCTATACTAGTGAATATTAACATAAATTGTTCAATAATTATAGGTCGAAAAGTAACTTTCAGTAGCCATATATATTATATCTATTTTGGAATCTGGCCGTTGGCATATTTATGGCGAATTGTGGAGGGCGCTAATGGATTTTTCCTATTTTGTTATATTAAATTCATGAGAAGTCCTCTTCTGATATTGTCCCAAATCAAGGGAAAGTTCATTTTGATGATGAATTACTGATCAGGTACTATAGCTGAATAGTTAGGAATTGTGATATTTTTACAATTATTTTGTACAATTTTACTTACAATTTGTGATGTGGAGAATTGTGATTTATGGATTTTGAAGATGATGTAATGTGTGAATTAACAAGATGCTGTCACATAAGTGTTGTAACTAAAAATTGTAAAAATAAGTTGTACATGTATCATTGTCCAATAGTTAGTGGCATGATTTGGTGATGAATTGGCGATCTTCATTCTCTATTAGTGATATAATACGTTGTTTTGGTTTGTATTAATGCTTTAAATTAAAATTCTAGACAAATATAATGCTCAAATTTACTTTGAACATGTCAAATTGTTTCGTTAGTAAACCACAGTTTGTAACTACACCAAATTGCATAAAAAAAAAAAAAAAAATTTGAAATGTTTTGCTTTGGTTTCTGTTGAAAAAATTTAAATGGTTTGGTTTGAAATTTTGTCAAAAACTTCCCAAACGAAACTGTGTTAACCCCTAAAATTTGTTTATAATTTTTTTTTATAAATGGTCACGTGACAACATTTCATCGGACAATTTTTTTTTTAAAAAAAGTCAATAATTTATGTTGATACAAAATTTTCGCTCACCATTTTTTACTTTAAAAAAAATGAATTGACAAAATGTTGTCACATCATTATTTATAAACAGTTTAGCAAAACAAATGCATAATTTAAGCACTTCCTAACAAGCACTAATTGATAGGTCAATTCATGAAGTTTTTACCCTATTCCAAACTCGTAATGATTCCCATTATGCCTATTCTAGGAAAAGTACGATCCTGTTGGAAATTACACGTTGATTCCTCTTTTTTAAATTACAGGATCTTTTGATGTTCAAGAATTGACTGAGCAACAAGAAAATAAATAACAAAAATGCAAAATTTTTCGGATCGTCAAAACTTTTCACTATATAACAAATTGTTACAATTATATAGAATTTGCACTCACCAACCCAATCTCATAAACTACAGAGAAAATACTAATAATGACTTCTATCTAACCCAAGTTTCTACCATTTGAACTATCCCACAAAGAGTTAACAAGAAACTACAAAGATAAAGCTCTCCAATTTTCTCTAATTAGTCTCACATAAGATTCACAATATTATGGCTCTCTGACACACATATTTATAGGTAAAAACAATCACTAGAATATGTCGAAATTGTGTCCAAGTAAGTTTTCTTATTGAAGTAGAATACCAAAATAAAGTCTTTTATTTTCTTTCCTTTTCACATTTAATCGGGAAATCAATTGTTCAAAATATTCTCATTCTTAATTTGGGTCAAATATCCCAACAATCTCCACTTTGATACAAAATTATCCGAGCCAAAATATTCAAAAAATAATAATTGGGTAAAAGCAAGTTTTTTCCACTTTGATGATCCCATACTCCACCATATGAGTATAACCACTCAAAATTATCAACGAATTCCGAGTTTTTTACCTGCTCATATTGAAAACAAAATTGCTGAAAATTATGGTGCAACTCCTATTGTTTGATTTTCCATATGAGCTCATCGGCCATCAATATTAATTCAACCACACACCTTGCATCCAAGTCAAACTAATGCTGTGTGCAAACACATGCACCCGCCAGTAAGACCACATCCTCTATCATGGCAATTTGCGTCATTCCATAAGAATGTCACATCTTACTCAAAGTACATCATCATTACCCTCCACCAGGAGAGTCGCATTGTCCACCTTCGAGCAGTCAGCAGAGTCTGGTCCACCATTTGGATAGATTCTTCTTACATGATCGGATTGTCCACAGTTCCAACATACAACATTCTTCTTCATGGAGTTACCCATCTTCCACTTTTCAATAACAAGCAAATTATTTCTAAATGAATTATCACCTCCACCTAATCTTCGTTCTTCAGAAATCAACTTACTTGTAACTTCTGCAAAGTCCACCGTTTCTTTCCTATACATCAAAATCGTCTTGATGTGCTCAAACGTAGATGGAAGAGACCAGATGAGCCTCAACACTTTATCCTCATCTTCAACTTGGACCCCAGTAGATTCCAGTTCAGAAACAATCCCATTAAGAACACTAAGATGGTCGAATATTTTTGTACATGCGCTCATTCTCAATTAATGAAATTGTTCATTCAGATACAAGAGATTTGACAAGTTCTTCGTCTGATACAACTCTTCCCAGTTTTTCCCAAAGTTCCTTAGCAGCAGATATCTCATGAATATTTGTAAGAATATTCTTGGCCAAACAAAGTCGTATTGTACTAGAAGCTCTCAAATCCAAATCTTCTCAATCTTCACCAGTTTTGCTGGATTCAGTTTCTTTTTCTTTTCCTTTGTCAGAACTCTCGGTTGGTATTCCTTTCAAAGCTTTGTGAAGACCCGCCCGAATTAAAATATCATTGACTTGTACTTGCCACAAGCCAAAATTAATTCTCCTATCAAATGTCTCCATGTCGTACTTTACAGACATATTTTCTTTCGAACCATTTGACGCTCTGATACCACTTGTTTGGAATTACACGTTGATTCTCCTTCTTTAACCTACATGATCTTTTGATGTTCAAGAATTGATTGAGCAACAAAAAAATAAATAATAATAACGCAAAATTTTTCGGATCACCAAAGCTTTTCACTATATAATAAATTGTTACAATTATATAGAATTTGCACTCACCAACCCAATCCCATAGACTACAGAGAAAATACTAATAACGAACTTCTATCTAACCCAAATTTCTACCATTTAAATTACCCCACAAAGAGTTCACGAGAAACTACAAAGATAAAACTCTCCAATTCTCTCTAATTAGTCTCACATAAGATTCAAAATATTATGGCTCCCTAACACATACTTATAGGTAAAAAAAAACCGTAGAATATGTAGAATTTGTGTCCAATTAAGTTTCCTTATTAAAGTAGAATACCAAAATAAAGTCTTTTATTTTCTTTCCTTTTCACCTTTAACTTGGAGACCAAGTTAAAGAGTAATTGAATAGGTTTTTAACTTGGTCTCCAGGTTAACAACTTTAATAGGGAAATCAATTGTCCAAGATATTCTCATTCTTAATTTGGATCAAGTATCCCAAAGTTCCAATTGACCAAACAACAATAATGTAATTCCACCATGCACCTTCTTTGAAGAGTAATTGAATAGGTTTTTAAAGACTAGCCTCTGTTTGCCAAATATATTTTTCAACATATTTTTTACTGTACAATTCCTCAAATCATTTTTTAATCACACATATTTTCTCTCTACACTTTTTAACCACATATTTTACCTATAAAATATATAAAACATATTTTTAAACAAAAATGTTTTAACGAACATAGCCTAAGGAACTCAAAACATATAGATCTTGCTTTCATATTACATCTTATTGGCACGTGCTATCTGTATTTCACACATTCCTTTTAACATTCAGAAAAAATAGGTGTCGCACGGGTTACACCTTATCAAATAAAAAATGATCAGACGATGTGTAAGGGACAAACCCCTTGAAACAAAACATCAACAAAGATTGTTCTATTAGAAAGATTTGATTTATAATATGTCTTCAAGGGACGCAAGCATACAAAGTTAAACAAAAAATCTATTAAAACCTAAGATAAGAAAATTACATAGTTTTTGTTTGAGAGTTGACTTCTGTGGTCATATCTTCATGTCGCTTCATGTCTCTTATACTTGTATGATTATTGTTTCATAACTACTTGTAATCTTCCATTACTTTATATCAATAACTCATCTCAATAACTTTTCATAATGTCACTTTTAACTGTCCATATTTTTAGAAATTGCCAATAATAGCTCCTTTGCCGTTATTTTAGATCGTGAGTTAAGTGGAAAAAATGCATCTTTAAGTATGTATCGTCCACCACTCCATTTACTAATATTGAGCTGCTTGCCCAATCGCCTGGACATTGCCTTGCTCTCCCAATCGCTCGACTCCTTGAAGTTTGCCCTATTATTCATACTTGAATTTCTTATTTATGGGCTTTGATATTGAGACTTTAAATTGAATATTTTGTATGTTAACAAAATATATTGATAAATCTAACAAGTGAAATTTATAAATTTAATAGAGCGAACCTGAACATGCAGTTAATTAGTTGACTTTGTAAATCATGAAATACTGAAATACAAACTTGCTCCGTTAACGAAGAGTAAAGGGAGATAAATTTATAATCACTAATCGTAAGTGAGGTTTTCACTCCTATAGTCACAAAAAAGACTTTGTTTGTCCATATGTCACTACATCTATCTTCACCTTCCAAGATAGTTTAAATGCTATATCAATGTTCTCCTTCTTCTCTCGTTTCTCTCTCTCCATCTCTCCCGTTTCTCTCTTCACCATCATAACCACACACAGACTGCAACGGAGTTTGTACCTTGCAGAGTTGAGGGATTTCGCTAATTTTCAGGTTTTAGATGAATTATCTCTTCAAACCGTTATTTTGGGTAAGGGTTTAAGAATTTCATTTTCATTTTCATCATATGCTTATTTTTTTGTTGTTAATGGATATTTTGAAATTATTATTTTCTTTATTTGGATTTTATATATGTAGTAATCAGCGAAATTGATGGAGGAAATTGCAATAAGTTCTTACGGTCAGATTCAATGCAGGAAATTGGTACATACCTCCTATTTGGTACCGATTAAAATCCAAATTTTAATATAAGTCAAAGTCAACACTTAAATTTAAGCACACATTTCATAAGATCTACAAATTTTCAACCACACATTTCATCAACTTCTATCAAAATCTATTAAAAACTTAATTTTTTAATATCCACCAAACATGAGCACAATTTTGTATAGTTATGGGGCAAATACCCCTATAGTAATGACCTTTTTCTATGCTCCGTTTGGTAATACTGTAGCAACTTTAAATTGTTTAATTTATATTTTTGAGGTGAAATGTATGGTTAAAAAGTGGAGAGAAAAAAATGTGTATAATTAAAAAGTGATTTGAAGAATTGTGTTAAATCTATCTATATACTATTAAAGTCAGCTAATTTTGACTGGATTCTTAATTTTTCAACGGATTCCGAATTTCTACAGAATCTCTGATTTAAACAATGTGCATTACGCATTGATTTTTGTTTTACATTACACTCCCTCACGACTTACGTTCACAACATTAGTGGGATATAGGTTGTGGGCAGTTCCACATAAATGGTTGTACATCATAACTGCTATTTAGAAGTTAATACATAGAGGATTTCGTAGGAGTCTTTAAAAGTCATTGATAATTTGAATAACATGAGACTTTTAAAAACTTTTAAAAGTCTTTATACAATACACCATGACTTTTATGGACTTTTAGAAAGTCCTTTAAAATCTATATTAAATACATTAAAATTTTTATGGAGATTCTAAAGCCTAAATTGAATACACCTAAACTTTTAAAATCCTTTAAAAGTCATTCAAAATTTACATTGAATAAACCCCCCTTAATTTATCAATATACTTCCATTTCTTTATATTTTCTAGCTCCATTTGTTTAAATGAATATCTTATTGTTATCTTTGGATTATTTTCCCCAAAATTAGTGTTTGGAAATTATTTAGTGTTAAAGATATTTTGACTATGCTTCAAATTAAATTTCACCATATGTTAATATCTTTGTTATTGGATACGCTACTTTGATTGACAATCTGATGATACGTCTAATTTTGTTTTTATTCCCCAACGATAAACTTACGTTTAACTTCTATTTCTTCTTTGTGTTGACACATTATGTCTTAATGCTATGTTTGACTGAAATGAATGACTTTTAAAACTTGGGGTTAAAGAATAATTTTTGAAAATTTATATATATATATATATACAATCTGTATAGAGAAAGAGAGAGAACAGAGCGGAGAAGGGGAGAAGGCTCCGCCCCCTTCTCCGTTTCCAGACCACCGGCGAAGGACGGCATCAGCGCCACCGTCGCGTGGCTTTGGGCGAAAATGGGTGCGGAATAAACGAAGGAAACCGAGGGTGGAGGTCACAATTTTGGGATTTCCCCGGCGTGAATTCAGCCATAAATTAAGTCAAAGTCGAGGTAAGGTTCTGGGCTTCTTCTATTTCTTGGGATTTAAGTTTGATTTTGGGCTGATTGATGGGGATTTGGAGTTGGGCAGTGGTCGTTTCGTGTGGTGACTGGTGGCGACTGGTGGTCCAAGCGACGGCGAATGGAGGTGGTGGTGGCTGCTTTGGTGGTTTGTTGGTTCGGCCGTTTTTTTTTTCTGTGAAGGGCTGGAGTTTGGTGTTTCAAAAATGGATGGTTGTTGATGGCTAGAAATCGAGGTTCTAGCATGAACATGAATTCCAAATGCTGGTTGTGAGATTGTGGTTTGATGGAGGGGCGATGGTGGTGTTGGTGTTGGTCGTGAGGTGCTGCTGGTGAATGTAGGTGTAATCTGAAAGTGCAAGCAAGTGGGAGAAAGTGTTACCCAGAGTTGCTAGATTGGACTCGATTTGAAATAGGTTTAATTTTATTTTACGATGGCTAGACGAACATGCTTTCACTTTAAAAACAAAATTGGAGTTAAAACTTAGCGACACGTTTTTCGAGAAAAATGATTTTATTTTATTTAAAAATTCTCGATCGCTACAATTGGCACCATGATTAAGTTCCGAATTCTTGCAGTATCAAACGACCCTTCTACACTTTACTTTTTGGGTTCTTGGTTCACAATGATCTTAATTTCATCTTATATGTTATGACTATCTATACTTTCACTAATGTTATTTATATGTTTTGCAGTCCAATACTACTTTGACATATTCAATTTGTGCTCATCTTTTAGCCATAGTATGGGTACTTATTTCAATATTTGTGAGCTTGAGCTCTACAAAACATGCTCAAAGTATTTTGTTTATATATGAGATTAAACTAATGTGGTCATTGAGAATGCTTTAGAAATTAAACACGTGAGGTTAAGAATCATGGGTGTATTGAAATTCTGGTCTTCTTATCTCTCAGTTATGGTCTCTTTACTTTTGAACTTGGTTGGATGGATGGATTTTCATATATATGATATATACTGATAAAATGTTTTTCATGGAACTTAGTACAATTGCATTTGTACATAAATGACGAAAAACAAAAATATCTTACCTGTTATTGAAAAGTTGTAAAGAAACCTTGTACGGTTTTCAAAAATAGAAATAGACTAAAGAAATTGCTCCCTACTTTTAAATATCGTGTCATTTCTAGGTCCTTGGTGTTAACATGTTGGGAAGGAATATCGCAATAAATTTCATATAGCGAGATCTCCGTCGTCTAAAAATAAATCTAATATTCTTCTATATTGCGTGGCCTTGAGTCCAATTTTTAGTAGAATATTTTGTTCCCAAGATTGATGTTGGAATGGTGTTGGCTTTATGTGTTATGTGCGAGGAATGACAGTTTTGTGAAATTGGTGCGATGTTTTGTTAGTGCAGGCCTAGACATTCTTGATTCCCGATGTTGGCACATGTGGTCATTATATGATTGTTTATAAGTGATTGTAGCATATACTTGGGCCTGTGAACATGGGTGATTGTTTCCACTGGAACTTGAGGTACTATGATTGTTTGATATTTGTGGTGCAAAGACAGTAATTTGAAATTTCAATAAAACATTAAATGCGTGATTGGTACACAATATTGACCAAGCTACACACTTTCTTTTTCTTCTTTAATATTATTCATTGTTGTACAATCCTCCCTAGCAAATATACGGTACCACAATGAAATTAGTATGCACTAACAGGAAAACCAGCGAGAAAGGCATCTCGTGGTAGTTAAGTTAATTATTATATCAACATTCATGTTGACCTATTTGTTACTATCAGAATGAGAATGTTTAGAAATTGTTGTATGAAAATGTATAGAATCAAAATTATATATTAACACTACAGTATGTTCAAAATCGAGTTTCAAAAGTGAGGTATGCCCAATGCATATATCTTGCTGTTCCTGACGCAAGATGTCATGTATCCAACCATGGAACATATTAACAATATATTTTCTGCTGAAATTCCTGATGAGTTGGTCGACCCTCGATACTATGTGGCTGTTAAATACCTTATGATTAATGGTCCACGATAGAATGAGATGTAACTCTTCGTGCATATCTAATAGTCGATGCACTAAGTATTACCCAAAATTTACCATATCTACAGTTGTTGATGATACTGAATATCCGGTTTACAGACGTCGTGACAAAGAACTGTGAACAAGAACGGTATAGAGCTTGACTGATATGTTGTTCCTAATAATCGGTATCTGCTGATGAAGTATGCTGCTCATATCAACGTTATATGGGTGCAACTAGACTCAATCCATTAATTACATTTTCAAATATATGAACAAAGGGCATGAATGAGTGACTGCAACTTTTTCTTAAAGGGTTGCAAATGATGGAAGTAAATAAATGGTCGATGAAAATGGGAACTCAACAAATGTGACTAAGTATAAAGAAGTTTTCCAAAATTTATAATACTTTTGATAACATAATTATTATTATTACTATTTAAATTGGAATTAGCTGCTGTTACTTTTTATTGATTTTTTCCCCAGTGTTTTGTGTTAGTGTATTATACTTTGTCAATGGAATATGTCCGTATATCGCACAGGTGTAGTATTAGGCTCCGTTGTGGCTAGGAGCCGCTGATTATTTTGGTTTTTTTTTTTTTTTTTTTCCTAGGTAAAATACATGATAAAAAATCGGAGAGAGAAAATACGTGTGATTAAAAAGTTGTTTGAGAAAATGTGTAAAATATAATTTGGATTATTTTTCATTACCGAACAAACTTTTAGGGAGTGTTCGGTGGCCAGTTTATTTGACTTTTTTGATTTTTTAAGGTAAAATGTGTAGTTAAAAATTGAAGAGATAAAATATTTGTAATTAAAAAGTGGTTGAGAAATTGTATGATTTATAAATTGTAATTATTACCAAAAAAAAAAAAATGTGCAAGTTAAGCCTCTGTTTGGTAACATTGTTTTGTTTATAGACTGGTTTAGTTATGATTTTGAGGTACAAAGTAGTTGTTGAAAATTGGAGAGAGAAAATATTTGTGGTTAAATTGCAAAATTGTATAGTTCATAAACAATTTTTTTGTGTTTACCGAACACATGTTAATTTATAAATTATAATGATTGCATTGAAGCACGATTGCGTTAAAGCACATAGACAGTTTATTTATGGGGAATTTTAAAAAATGTCCAATTTCATGCTAATCACAAAATTTGTGTCTAAAGTTAATAATTTTTGGAAAAATGTCTAAATTTTAGTGTAATTTGACTATCTCACCCTTAATCAATTGAACTAATTTTTAAGATTATCAAAGTATTGTTGTAAATATTATGATAATTGTGTTGTGTTATTCTCAAATCATGTCACTTTTTTTTATCATTTATGTTAGTAATATGAGGTTGTTGTGTATTCAATATGTCATTAATTGTGGAAATAAAATGATTCTAAAAAATGGTAGTTGAAGAAGATGAGATATACAAGTGTTGAGGGAATCTCGATATGTCATTCTTGACATTTATAATATCAAGAATGACATTTAAAATATTGTTCTAGACAATCTTAAAATGTCGAGATTATGGGTAATAAACTCACAAATGTTAATGATTTGAAACGCCTTTTTGTAGATAGCCTTTTTGTGTTCGCTCATCTCGTGTTAGCTCATCATAATATTGTTTTTGGTATCTAGGTATGACATATATAATAAGGTTCTTTGTCTTTCATTGTGGAACTTTTCGCAACATGGATGACGATTGGAAGTGGCTTGGAAACTGGACAACATCCATTGTTATTCGAAGTGACGTTAGATATGAGAAACATCTCAATTTAGTTTTCAAGAAGCTCAATATTGACAGACTCAAATTTCTAATCTAGTTAAAATTCAAAGCTCGAAACGTGAATATACCACCAACTGATGTGTTAGACGATGAGGATTTGCAATAGTACATTTCTGTACACACACAAGTCGCCTTGTGTGTAATTGTTGACGAATATGATCCATGTAGCTCAGCTGTAATGTGAACATAGCAAATGAGCAGTCACCACCATTAGAAGGTGCAATGTCTACGCATGAAGAAATGGTTGTTTGCCACTTACAGGATTCGGGAACAATTCTTGATATAGAGCTATCATATGACGAACAAAATCAACGAGTTGAAGAAAATCATCAAGATGAACAAAATCAATCTCTACTCGAAAACACATTTACATTGGATGCACAAGGAGTAATAGTGGAGCATCAAATATACTTTAGCAAGAAACAACTGCACACGAGGCTAGCATTGAAGGATGTGACAAAGAAGTTTCATTTCAAAGTTAAAAAGTCGAACCCCAGAACTCTTACAGTTTGGTGCATTGATAGCACCTGTCGATAGTTAGTGCAAGCATCGAAGATCAAAACTTCAAACATATTTATGATTCGTCGGTACATACCTGAGCACACGTGTTCTTTGGATGTACGACTGAATGCAAACAAATATGCAACAAGTACTTTTATTGGACAGCACATCATGAGGCGATTGGACGATGCAAACAAACCCTATGTTCCCGCGGGTATTATTGGGGACATGGAATGTGATTTCGGAGTTCATATTAACTACAATAAAGCATGGAGAGATAAAGAAAAATGTATAGTTCACCTTCGTGGTTCACCTTAAGAGAGTTTTCGGAACTTATCGTCTTACTGTCATGTACTCACTGCTAAAAACCAAGAACAATCACACACGCTAAGTTGAACAACAACAACAGGTTTCTGTATTTATTCGTAGCGTTCGAACCTAGTATAAGAGGTTTTCAAGAATACACGAGACATGTCATTTGTGTAGCTGATAGTCATTTGAAGGGTAAATACAAGGGAATACTTTTAGTAGTTGCAGGATAAGATGCAAACATGCAAATATATCCAGTTGTGTGAGGTATTGTTGATGCGGAGACTAATGCATCGTAGTACTGATTCTTCTCGAATTTGAAAGATGTGGTAGATGATTCTAAGCGTCTTGTGTTCATTTCGAATAGGAAAATACCATCAAAAGGGAAATTACCATATAGCATCCATAATCCCACCACGGTGCATGCATGTAGCATATTGAAAATCTTATTAGTCGGTATAGAAATGCAATCATATTATTCAAATGCACAACATTGGCCTGGCAAGTATCAGAGTTCGAGTGGGTGATGGATCAAATAAAAATCATCTGCCCTGCTATGGATTCGTACTTGACCTGTGCTTTTATTTTGCCATGGTCTAGGGCGAATTTTGGAGGAAATCGATACAACATCATGACGAACAATATTCCTGAATCCTTGAATTAGATTCTCAGGTGAGAACGGAGCTATCCTATTATTGCATTAGTCAAACGTATTAGAGCAATGACACAGAAGTGGTTCTTCGAGAGGAGAAGTGCTTCATCACTGTGCACTACAAATTTAAGGTTGATCAGCTTCTTCTTTAGTTGGCCTTAGGTGACGCCCATGTACACTGGTGTATCTTGGAGTCTTAGGTCGAGTTTGGTCGTCTTTGGTGCATATTATTTCATCATTTGGGGGAAGTCTTGTATTTCCACTAATTCTGCCGCAATAATGTCGAGCTCACGGTCTTCCTCGTCATGTAGAGGAACTAAAGCTTCAAGTATGATTGAGCAACTTCTTCTTCAGTTGGCCTTAGAGTCGCTCAGATATGTAGCTGTAATGAGAATGCTGGATAAAACACAATATTAGACATGTTAATGCAATAATAACAGGTTATTAATGAGGTAGTACACTCACTTGAGTTTTCTCAAAAAAATCTGAGTATGTGCTCGATTGTGGTTGTCTTGTACCTGTCCAACGCACAATCCTAGGAATGTCTTCACAAATTTTGTTACAAAAATGACTCCCTATCTCTGGAATTGCTTCGTAAACCTACAACTACATTACAATGAATTTATATTGTGAGCAACTACAACATATGTTTCAGTATGTAAGAGGGAACTAAAATGTTTAAATGTTTCAGACTGTACCTGAATCGCAAGAGGGAACCTATAAATCGTGTACGTCATCCTATCGGAATTGTTGACCTTCACCATGTCTACCTTTCTTTCCCAACCGCAATGAATTAATTTCATTAACAAGTTGAAAGAAACAGTCCCCCAAGGATATGAGTAAAAGTATCCAAGGTCATCAATGATGGACAAGGTGCCTAGATTAACTCCTACATTCCAGTCTCGTGCATTAAAAATGCCCTCCACCATCAATTCCAATCCTAATTTGCTACGATCATTTCTATTCTGGCATTTCAAGAAAATCCTTTCTAGTTTTGTATAGGTTACACGATCTCGGTTCCTAAATAATTTCTCATGTATACGCTTCTTCCCCAATACCTTACTGCCTCCGCACCATTAGGCAATTCTCCACGCTTTAACCCCGTCACTAATGCGTACTTAGGTAACCCGAATCTACGATATCTTTTCTTAACTTGAACCATGCTTCACGGCGCTTACGGGATCGTACTTTTTTGTAAATCATTTGATGAATTATTTGTGTAGATAGCTTGAGCTCTAGTTTGCTAAGAAATCGAAGCAGCTGGCCTCTAATTGTTGCTTTTGTTGGTCCTCAAACAGATCCGACACAACTTTTATGTATCGGAAGTTGCTCACTTGAGAAATTTGGGCTGATACTCACTCTTCTTCTGCCACTTCGTATCTATGTGAGCTCGCCATCTATGGAAAAAAATATGTAAAAACACATAAATGGTAATCCACAAGTTGATTATTAGCAGCTAAATGAAAAAAGTTAAGGTACATCCCTTATTCGATTGTCTGCATTTCATAATATCTTGAACTCTTGAAATATATATCTTGACATATAAAACGCTGTTCTTAACATTTCGAACATATTTCTTGACACTTGAAGTAAATCAGAACTCAATAACCAAAGTGAAAAACCATACGTATATAAACAAGAACAAAATACTTAAGAGCCTTATGTAATTCTAAAAGTTTTCACTCATTATCCCCCCTCGCAATATATATGGGCATGGATAAATATCAAACAACCTAATGCGATTAAGGAACATAGATAAGTTACAAGTTAAGCACTCCCTAAAACAAAACAAGGGTTCCAACAAGTGGGGGAGGTCACATAATATCTTTAACACAATAGCAACCATTTTTTTTTCAATATCCGTAAAAGTGTGGTCTACAAACTCAGTTAAGTATCATCTTCAAGGAAATATGTGTGTATTCCATGTAGAAATTGGATGTTTGGGAACTTAATTCTTTATCATTGTTGAAAACAAATTCCCATTTTTTTTTGTGTCTGTACAATTTAGGAACGTCGTTCTTAAGATTTCCAACATATTTCTTGACATCTTAACTAAATCATGATCCGAACCCAATAACCAAAGTGAAAAATCATATGCATATAAACATGAACAAAATACTTAGAAACTTAATTAATACTCACAGTTTATGTCTACATTTGGTGTGGAACACAGATTTAATGTTTTAATACAAGTGCTATCATGAAATGAACACGTAATTCTAGTTGGTAAATTTTCAAGTAACTCAATACATATTCGTGCTATGTCCCACAATCTTTCGTGCTTTGCGATGACTTTTTTGGTACTTGTATATAGAGTCCATCACAAGAGACATATAACTATAAAGCATAAACCCACAAATCAAACAAATGAAATAAATAATATACCCACAATGAAATTTTACCCGACCGCACCCAAATCTTAATATAAAGCTTATTGTCAAACATAAGGGTGCAACTTAAATTAATTTGAAAGTGAACAGATGTTTAGTAATGCATATTAGCATTCTATCTTAATAGGACCTCCACCATGGATCAATTTTAGGTAAATGATGATTAACAAGTATTTGGAAGTAGTTTCCACTTACAAAAATGCGGTCTTCATAATTTTACCACAACTGTCAATGTGTGCTCAATATTCAACAAATCTGTATATTTAAATTTATATTATTTCTCTCACAAAATATTCATCTAGGCATTGTGCAATACAAAACTTTAGGAAGATGTATTTATGTCAATAAAAGTAGACAAACAAGGAAATACACAACTGACGTGGAAGACAGAAAAGCTCTAGTGAAGATAATCGTGAATTAAACGAATTTTGACTTTTAGATCTCAGTATAAGACTTCAAATTGTTCACTCCTTTTATTGGTATTCACCAATCATGTAAAACACTAGAGATACACAATAAGGAAAAAAACATTATCATTTTCCAACAAATCATACACAATAACTCCCTTAATTGAACAATAACATAAAGAATATAAAAAATGAAAGTGCTAAACCTCTGTTTGATGTTGTTTAAAAAGAGTTTATTTGAAATGAATAGTAATTTTTAGGAGAATATATAGTTAAAAAATAGGGAATCTTTTTTGAGTTTATGTGCAAAACCAGAACCGAGGTTGCTAACGGAGGCGACGACAATTTTAGGTTGATTTTTCGGGTCGAGTTAGGGTTGATAAGAAAATGTTTTTGCACAAACAACTTTCAGAGAGAATTAATGTTCTTTCTTCTCACTTTTTGTTATCACTTCGATGGGTGTGGGGCTACCAGCGGAGAGTGAGAGACGAGCGAATTGGAGGCGACGAATGGCAAGGATGGGATCGAGAGATAGAGCGGTAGAGGAATTCTAATGATAGGTTGTGAGGAGAGTAGAGGTTGTGAGAGGGTAGAGTGAATTGAAATTTGGACTTCAACATTTACGGAGTGTTCAACTGCCACTTTCACGATTTTTTTTGTGTGTTTTTTAAGTAAAATGTGTGGTTAAAAATTGGAAAAACAAAATTTATGTGATTAAAAAGTGATTTGAAAATTTTTGTAAAAAAATGATTTTTAAACCACAAAGAAACAAGTTTGCCGAACACACTATTAATGTTTGATTGACATTTGACCGTGTAGAGTGTATAGGAAGATTGTGTGTGTTCAGGTTTTAATTGATTAACACCATAAAAAATTGCAGTCAAAAGATTTGTGGAATTTCAAATTTTTAGCAAAGACATTTAGGTCCAAAATTCAAGGAAATGGATATTACAAAAAATTGAGACATTTTTACAAACAATAATTATAGGAAGACATTAATAAGAGACATTATGATGTGACTCACATTCATTGCGTGATGAAAAAGTAGTTACCCAATGAATTTATGCCATATTACAATGTCAATTAAAAATATTCCTTATTAAGGCTCTGTTCTTTTAGATTTAAATGAGAAATAAATGGAATGTAAAGTGTCAAATCAAGGAATTGAAATTATTTGTTGATTTATTTGTATTTTCTAGGTAAAATGTGTGGTTAAAAATTGAAGAGAAAAAATGTGAATAATTAAAAAATGGTATTGAAAATTGTGTAAATTAAATTTGGGTAATGATTACAAATTAATTTTTGGCCGAACGGGCCTAATGTATTCCTAAAATTACTTTGACAAATGACAATGTAATATTTCTTCATTATTTATTATTTATTACTATTTTAGCGGGATTTGCATTTGCCACTTTTGAACATTTCGTTCCGAAATCCCGCCATCATATTCATCTCTGGATTACCTGCAAAAACCCTCAGAAAACGCATAGTCGGATTGAATCCTTCATTTATTCCTTATATTGAATCTAAAATGCGACAGAAAGATGATGCAAGCCACCAGTTGAGCGCCGCGAAGAGGGCGTATAAAAGCGCGGCCGAGGTGGGGAACCGACAGGAGGAGGCGCGGTGGGCGAACGTGATTGGGGACATATTGAAGAACTGCGGTGAGTATGTGGAGGCACTTCGATGGCTTCGAGTCGATTACGATGTCTCTGTCAAGTACTTGCCGGAAAAGCAGCTGCTTCCAACGTGTCAGTCACTCGGGGAAATCTATCTCCGCCTTCAGAACTACAGGGACGCCCTTATTTATCAGGTATGGACTTTTATTGTGGAATATTATTTCCCGTATTATATTTCAGTTCTGGTTGTTTGGAGTTTAGAGACAATGAATAGCACCCTGTTCAATTCTATATTAGATGGGCGAGGTATTATTACAAGTGGAAATTTTTGGGTATTTTTCTTGAAAAATGACTAACTAAATTGGATATAATTGCAGGGCATTTCTAGTTGGGTATCCATAGATTATTAATTAGGGGTTTCTCCAATTTCCTTCACTCTTTCGGGTACATGCTTTTGATCGGCCAAATTTAAATTTTGAAATATATCATTTGTGATTAATACGATATTCTGCCCCAATTCAGTTTATTTAAATTTATGTTGATTTATGAATGTCTGCCATTAACACACATTTCTTAACATGGCCTAAAAAGGATAAATTGATGAAGCGTGTATTGGTTGACAACTTTTCTCATTCTCTACTCAACCAACTTTAGTTGCTTTCTTTCTGTAATGTAAATTCGGATATTTCATTTCCTTTCTTTATGCTTTTGTCTCAACCTAATTCCAGGTCTATGTAAAGTTATACTACTGCAAAGAAGTCTCTCAATGTTCTTTAACTGTTCAGTTTCTGTACTTCAATTTTACCCTGTTGCATTTCCATTGTTTATATGTTGAATTTCCATTGTTTATACCTGGCAGAAAAAGCATTTAGAGCTCTCTAAGGATGCAGATGACCTCATTGAGCAACAAAGAGCCAGCACTCAGCTTGGTCGAACTTACCATGATATGTTTTTGTCTGATGGAGACCACAACTCAATTAGGAATGCAAAAAAGTATTTCAAATTTTCCATGAAACTTGCTCAATTTCTCAAGGAGAATCCGCCATTGGACAAATGTTCTTTCATAAAGGAATACATTGATGCCCATAATAACCTGGGAATGCTTGAGATGGATCTTGATAACTACAAAGAAGCAGAGAAATTTCTTACAAGAGGACTACAGATATGCGATGAAGAAGAAGTCATAGAGAATGATGATGCACGTAGTAGGCTTCATCATAACCTGGGAAATCTTTACACACAGCTCAGGAGATGGGGTGAAGCTCAGGAGCACATTTCAAAGGATATCATAATTTGTAAGCAAATTGGGCATCGACAAGGGGAGGCAAAAGGTTATATTAATCTTGGCGAGTTGCATTACAGAAATCAAAAGTATAATGAAGCCATATTATCTTATCAAAACGCCCTTGATCTGGCAAAGTCCTTGGAAGACGAGGATGTGTTAGCTGATCAAATTGATACAAATATTGGAACTGTAAGAGAAGCAATGAAGGTGATGGATGAACTCAAGAAAGAGGAGCAGAATCTTAAAAAACTAGAAAGGAACACAGAAATGGCTAGAGGCATGGCAGGTGAAAGGAGGTGTCTCTTGAAACAGAATGCATCCCTTGATTGTCTTGTAGAGAAATCAAGGATGATATTTTTATGGATAAAGGTAAGCATTGACCGTTTATATTCTATACCCCACATTCTTTCTTTTATTTACTCTTCTGCTCCTAGTTTTTTCTAGCCAAAAAAATTCACTCCGTGATCACTGAAGGTAAAATATTTTAAGATTTCCTTTTGATGTTCCAGGAACCTTGAGAACATCTCGACAAGAGTATATTTTCTTTTTATCTATTATTCTCTCATTATTGAGTAATTAATATATTCAAACTATAAACTTCATATTTTATTTTGTGCTTAGCTTCGTGAATATGGCAAGAAGAAGAAGAGGATAGCAAGTGAGCTATGTGACAAAGAGAAACTAAGTGATTCATTTTTAGTCATTGGAGAGTCATACCAGAAGCTTCGAAAATTCAACAAAGCCATTAAATGGTTCAGAAAAAGCTGGGAAACCTATGAGTCAATTGGCAACTTGGAGGTGACCTAAATTGTTATTTTATTTTATGCTCTATATCACAGTCATCTGTAGCTGGTGGACTTTTCTAAAAGTTAGTGTTTCAGGGGCAAGCACTGGCAAAGATAAACATTGGAGATGTTTTGGATTCTGTTGGTGATTGGAGGGGTGCTCTAAATGCTTTCGAAGAGGGGTACAGGCAAGTAGCTTCTCTAGTTACTTTTTCTATTTCTCTAAACCGAATTCCTTTCAATTTAGGGCATATTATGAGCTCAATAACTGTACACTACTTGGTTATTATGCAGTGAACTACGTAGTTCATAAGCTTGCAGTATTTAGTTCTCACAAACATTAGTTCATTAATTATTCAGTGCTAGGCTCATGTTCAATTAACTATTACTGCAATAAATGTTTGGCACTTTGTACTCGGTACTTATCACAAATCTAGTCATAAATTAGTTTTGTGTTTTCCCTATAGTTTTTGATACCCATCTTCATGAAAATCTTTCTCATGTCTACTCTTTCTTCCCTCTCCATAATAAGACCAAAAGACATGGAAAATACACAAGTGATACCCCTAAATATATATTATCAACAATATGCTTGAGTTGTGAGTTTGACTGTATTTCTGCTTGCATGCAGCAAACCCATACGGATGAGGCCTAATTGAACTAGGTGTGAATGATGATCACAAACTGTTTCATGTTTTTCTTGTTAATATCTCACAGGAAACATTTTGGAGCACTTCATGTTGCTATGCTTCTTCGGCCGATACAAGATTTGCAAGTATGATAACTTTAGAAATTCTATTTGATCTGTGCTCACGGTGTTATTCTTTGTTGCAGGATAGCTGTTCATGCAAAGATTTCTTCTGTTCAGCTGTCTGCTCTAGAAAATATACACTATAGCCACATGATCCGCTTTGATAACATTGAAGAGGCCAGGCAAGTTTTGCATTTTTTTCATTCAAAAACATCTTTGCACTCTTGTTATGGAAAAGAAAATGAAATCTCTGAAAAGATGGTTTACAAAGGAATTTATCTTAGGCGCCAAGCTTTCATTTTTTGTATTTGAATTCTCATAATTGCAAATGCTTACTTCAGTGCACTTCTTTTGTTTAAAAAAAATCATAGAAGTTATAATTGCACATTGAAGTTATCTTTGGCTGCTGTATAGGAAGTCACAATTGCTAATAGACAAACTAAAGCAGTCAGAAAATAGAGATCTTGAGGCTGAAGATATAGCAGCTTATTGCTGTTCTGAAACTGAAACAGAGTTGGATGACCTATCTCCAGATGAGAGATCCCACGGTAGCATTTCACCAAAGAAAAGTAAATTGAATTTTACGAAATCAAAATATAATGACACCCCAGATGAGTTGGATGAAGATACTCCTTTGATATCCCTTCGTCAACCTAAAAGAAATTTAGCAAAGCTGAGAACTGCTCGCGCGGCTTCTAGCAAGCCACCTGAATCATCAACCCAAAGCACATCCAGATCTTCTGGAAGCCTGACTATTGGTCGTAAACGTGTTCGTGTTGTCCTCTCTGATGATGAAGATGATGAGGTTCATTGTTCCAGTAGAACTGTTCATAAGTTCCCTGCAGAAGATGTTCCCACTTCAGATGAATGTAAGCAAATTAATTGGTTTTTTCTGCTATACTCTATTTATTAAAAAAATAGATATCGTCCTTAGTCTTTGTCCACGTCTCAGATAAAACCAGAAAATACTCGAGCAGTCCAGTTCATGAGTTCCAGGTGATAGCATCTTTCAACGAAATCCATCATGTTGTGTTTTGTCCATTGGGAATTAACATGTTTGATCTTTGGTTTGGTAGGATGTTTTACTGGCTGGTGAAAGATGTTCTGTCAGTGCATGTACTCCTGTAAATCTTGAAGAGAGCACGTGTTCCTACAAATCCAGGATTTCTAGATTAGGTGTACAGGATGGCAAAGATTTTATATCTACAAATACATATGCAGTGGTTGACGAATCCAGCTCCGGTGCAAATGCAGACAATTGCACCGATGGTCATGGCAATCTATTTGAAAATCAGAATTCTGCTGTCAAGTTGCATTCTTGTGGCGATGAACCATGCGTGAGTATAGTTGAGAATACACTTAATTTTCGATTATCATCTTATTAATCCTCACTACCGGTATCAATATTTAATGTTTAATTATATAGCTCTCCCTTTTCGATTAAGAGAAGAGTGGATTTGATACAGCTTTATTTCATGCACTTGCTTATATTTCTCTAGTAATCCAACATTCCATACACATTTGAATTAAAAAATTACATCGCGCACCTGTTCTTAGCTGATGATAATCATCATTTGATAAAAAAGTTGATACAAAAACTCATCAATGGCATGAGTGATTTTGCATGACAGTTGAATAAAATATGCATTGTTTATGCATGCTTGGCTCATATATAATCACCTCGGTAGTTACAACTACTGCTATGTAATCTTGTAAACATCTGTTTTTGACAAAATTTGTTACTCGATGTTTTTTCTGCAGCGACATATTACATGCAAAATTGATGAAGATTTGGTACATATGAAACTAGATTCATGTAGAATTGGTGGTAAGCTTAACTTAGAAGAGATGAAGGTTGAAGTGGCATGCTTGTACTGTTTAAAACTCTCCATGGAGAAGAGATCCAGAGGTATCCTACGGTACCTATTTTACTTATGGTTTTAATGATAGTCACAATATGGGAGTTTGAGTTTTGAACTATAACCATTTTTTGAGTGGATAAGATGAAGCAATGTTGATTACCATAGTCTAGGGCATATAGACTTTTTAAGAATAATTTGAGAGTGTTTGTTTGTTTGGTGTGACTATCTAATATTATGATCTGGAAAAGGTTCGACTTGTTCTAAAAACAAGGTTGTTTTGTTTCACATATACATGAGCTGCTATTTTTTTAATATTTATTTATTATTATTATTATTATTATTATTATTATTATTATTATTATTTTCACACTTGGACATTTAACAATTATGAACCCCATTTCTTTGCAATTTGTAAAGGACCATTTGGCAATGTTATTTGCAAAAGTTCCAAAAACAATTATATTGGCCAACGAAAGAGCTCTGCCTGAAGATGGAAGTCATAAACGTGAATATGATTCCATATAATGTTTATTAGTATTGCTAATGCAGGTAAGTCAAGAAGCTTAGATAACATTGTTCGACACCCCATGCATAGTGGTTTTGGATTATACAGGGACATGACAGTTTCATTATTCCTTATCCCTATGTTAACTATGACAAGATTAAATTAGTGGTAAGAAGTTAATACAATGGGAATGCAAAGAAGAAGCTCACTTCACAACTGTGTATTGAGATCTTAGCCCAGCAGTTGGGAGACCCTTGAGCTTGCCAATTCTCCTTGACTCTTTACTTTATTGGTTATTACGTTTACATTTTAATATATACCGAGGTTCTCAATTGCTTTCCAATTCTTTCTAATATATTGTTGTACTGATGGTAGACATTTCACTTGATTCCACTTCACAGCTTTATCAGATAAGGAAATGATCACGGTCTATCAAATCTGCATCACTAGTTTATGAAAAGGAAAAAGTCTAGGATAAGTAGCAAAAGGAGGAAAGGATTGATATATTCATCCGCTGGATTTTTCTAAATTTATTTCATTCATCCTTTCCGCTAGAGCAAAAACATGTCTGGATGCTATTTTATTCTTTCACAGTGCTCTGTTGTCCCCAAACCTAATGTAGTGTTGAAGTACATATATTAGTGGACGTTAAAATACATTGCATCATGTTAACAGGATTGGTGCCAGTCATTCAGCATATAAAGTACGGTGGAAGAATCCTCGAATCTTTGGAAACACTCGACGCTTTAGAGAATCATTCTGGAGAAGGCTGGATTGAGGTTTCTGTTGCTGGTATGTTTTCATAAGTATAAAAAGCCTTTACTATATAATTATGCCAATCCTTTTGAGTTCACCTGTCTGTTCCTGGAATGCTTCACACTAATGCTAGTTTAATATCTTGTTTGGAAATCCTCAACTTATAATTTAAGTTGGTCAAACTTTAATTTTAACCAAGTACTAGTACCAACTTATTCACCACCTATTTCTATCAATTTATAATTTAAGCAATTGTAAACAATCCCAAACAAGTACAAAGATTTTGTAATGAAAGCATGGTTTGAAAAGGCGAAAACGGGTACTAAGTTGTTCTTCTTTCATGAGGCGAAGTGTAAGTCTCAAGGCATTTTGAGGCACGAGCCTCATCATGAACCAAAAAAATTAGTAAAAATATAGAAATATAAACATGCAATAACATAAATGAAATGTAAAAGTCTTCAAAACAGTAAATTACTTAAAGTATCAATAAAGAGAAGTAGCAATTCAAATTGGACAAAATATCTATAAATTTTTATATTTTTTATATTTTTTGTTTTATGATTAATTTGAATTGTTTACTTTTATTTACAGCAAATCAAATAATAAATTTAGGTTTTAATAACTTAAAGATCTGATTAGATTAGTCATGTAGATTATGTATATTTTTGGATTTTAAAAGTGTAGGGTCAAGCATTTGTGAGGCATATGTCTCTTAATTAATGACACGTATGTCTTGAGGCGTAAACCTCACCCAACCCTTAAAAATTATGGGTATTGAGAGATTTTTCCAATGTCTCAGTCTAAGGCGGACCTCAAGGCACCGAGTCAGAACTTTTTTAAAAATGTGAATGGAAGTATTCAACATTGCTCTCTTGGGCCGACTAAATTGTCATTCTTGGTTTCCTTTCAGCAAATTATTTGAGAAAGACATGGGATGATAATATAAGGCTGCTGAAGAAATGATGACAAGTTCAACTACAACAATACACGAAATAACTATGTTCTTGCACGTTGGATTCATGCTAGTAAATGAAGCACTTCACATAAACCTATTAATAGATTCTATGAATTATATAGAGCAAATAAACCAGTTCAATGAAGCCAATGTTGCAAAATACCATCTGGAGTTTCAAAAAATGTCTATTCATATCAACTAAACATGGTTTCATCCTAAATACTGGCATGAACCTAAAGATGGAGTTTAGCATTATTATGGGTTCCATGTGGTGAGTTGTTATAGGAACTCCATATTATACTACAGGAAGTGTCTGCAGTGAAAAAAAGGTGGAAAGGTGTTTCACTTACGGAATAATCATTTTGTGCTTATTCTATACAACATAATAATGTACAATTCTAATCTGTAAGATAATTCTGTGATATTCCATTGTCAACTATGAGATTTAATTCTTGAGCAGTGATGGTGCCAAAGAATGTGATGAAACTGTACATTGACTGCTGTGAAGAACTATCTGAGCCACCCAATTTGAAAGTGCTCAAAAAATTGTACAATCTTGAGGTCAGATTTAGATGTAATGTTCTTGGTTTTTATGAACTTCCAGTCATAGCGAGAATTCCATTTTAACAGTACAACATTTTCCAGGTGTCAGAGGATGAAGTTATTGTGTCTGATTGTGGATTGCAAGATATATCAATAGCACCACTACTAAATGCCCTGCAAGCACACAAAACAGTTGCTGTCTTGGACCTTTCCCACAATTTATTAGGTATAATGATTTTTCTTGGCTCTATTCATTTGGACATTGGTAGTTGACAGAAAATGCATATGGGATTTGTGTCTGCCTGTTTCTGAAGTGTCATCCATGCTACGCATTTCACTTCCTAACGTTATACAGTCTTCATCACATGAATTCTACGTGTCTTAGTAGCTCTTACTAATTTTATTGATTGTGTTACAGGAAATGGATCAACGAAGCAACTTAAACAAGTGTTTACATCATCAGGACAGAGTTACGGTGGTTTGGTTCTGGATTTGCACAGTAATCGACTTGGTCCAACGGCTTTATTCCATGTTTGTTTAATATTCTCTTTCATTTTCTTCTTTTAATTGGTTAGTTCAAATAAGTTTGGAGCATTTTTCACCTTTATATATACACATGCTATCTCAATCAACTAGACATGGTGTGGATGCATGGACCTTGCAAATTGATATATACTATTCCCTTCATCCACACTGCAGTATCTTTGGTTGAAAGAACTGTTGAACTAATAAGGACTTGCAAAAATATGTATTTCCATTACATCCTTCCATCCACGACCTTACTTAGTGCAAAAGTGTAGGTGTGCCTTCAAATATTGTAATTGTCAATGAAATGTCGAACTATAGCTTTGTAATACTTGTACTACATCGTGATATTTTAGGAGTTGGGCAGTAATATCAAATAATATGCAAGATACACTGTCAATGCATATGGAAATGTTCGAATTGTTCAGCGTATTCTTTATAGAACGTTATAATTTTATTCAGTGATTGATTATGTATGTCGTGCCTTTTAAAAGATGTTTTTATATCTTGTAGATTTATTCATGCTCATCTTTTTTGTAATGCATGGACATGAATTAGATTTTTTTTTTTTTTTTTTTTTTTTTTGTCCTTCAAATGTTTGTTGTTTACTGATATGACACCTAGGTGAATAAGTGGCTTGTTGAGAAGCACTTGGATGTTTGAATGGGCCATAATTTATGAACAATGCTATTTATCCACACTGGTGACTGGATCCAGGAAAAACCATTCGATTTTGTGAAAAACTACTATGCCTTCCATCACCCTTGTAAGCCAGTCTGCTCACATTCGATTTGACGTAATTTGCCCCTATTGTAACAGCTAGCTTTATTGAATCCACCAGAGCTGCGTAGTGTGTTGGTAGATGGAGACTATTAGGTGGAAGATTAGTTGGTGAAAATAATTAGGTGAATGTTGGTAGGTTTTGGTAGTAGGTAAGGATGGTGAAATTTGTTATTCCCAATTCATCCTAATTCTTCCTATAAATAGAGCTCAAGTGTTGAAGAGAAACACCACCACAACAAAGAGTGTTTGTAGAGAGCAACACAAGAGAGGCATTTCACAAAATAGTGAGAAAAGTGAGTTGGAGAGAATAGCCTTTGCATAGGCAGATAAAAATACAGTGTTGTATTTTGTACTCCTCATTTTCGAGTTAGTGAAATATATTGGTGTGGGTTCGTGGACGTAGGCAAATTGCTGAACCACGTAAATCTTTGTGTTTCGTATTTGCATTTTATTTTTGCGTATTTATATTTTCTCAGTCCAATTTATTTGTGTCACATCGATCCTGGACGGGATTAGTTGCGTCCTAATTCCCAACAATTGGTATCAGAGCCTTGGCTCATTAAAGTCTTTTGAAATTCTTAGTATGCTCTGTGGTTGCAGCTTTGACTGATCTTCCACATCAGAAAAGATTTCTTTAGACTGTTTTGTGATCGAGTGGGAGCAATGTCGACAGATGAGAAAATATCCAAAATTGATAAATTTGATGGTTCAAATTTTGGATTTTGGAAAATGCAAATGGAGGACTATTTGTACCAGAAGGATCTATACAAGCCACTAAAAGAAAAGCCAGAAGATATAAGCCAGGGGGATTGGGAGTTGCTTGATCGAAAAGCACTCGGCACAATCAGGCTGACGTTGTCAAAGTCAGTGGCCTTCAACATAAAAAATGAGAAGACGACAGAGTCTCTCATGGCAGCCCTCTCTAGCATGTACGAACAGCCATCTGCAGCAAATAAAGTCCACTTAATTAAAAAGTTGTTCAATATGAAGATGGCCGAAGGCGGAAGATTTGGGGAGCACCTAAATGAATTCAATGAAGTGACGGACCAGCTAAACACAGTCGAAATCACTTTTAGTGATGAAGTTCGAGCTCTGTTGATTCTTGGGCAGTTGCCAGACAGCTGGAATGGTACAGTCACAGCAATTAGTGGCTCTGCCGGAAAGTCAAAATTGAAGTTCGATGATGTCGTAAGCATGATCTTAACGGAGGAGATCAGACGACAGTCAGAAGGTGTCTCAACTTCAGGATCGGCGTTGAACGTGGAAAGCAGAGGCAGGAGTTCTAACAGAGGAAATGGGCGGGGCAACGGCAAATTCAGAAGTGGTAGATCGAGGTCCAGAAATCCAAACAATCCTAACAAGACAAAGGTTGTGGAATGTTGGAAGTGTGGCAAGACCGGTCATTACAAAAACCAGTGTCCAACACCTCCAAAAGAAAAGGAGAACAGGACGGAGGTTAATGTTGTGGAAGAGGAAGCGGACGATGCTTTGATATGCTCTTTGGAGAGAAAAACGGAATACTGGGTGATTGATTCCGGAGCATCTTTTCATGCTACCTCAAACAAGGAGTTTTTTGTAAACTATACGCGGGGTGATTTTGGCAGAGTATATCTCGGTAATGATCAACCGTGTGGCGTGGTCGGAAAAGGTGATGTACAGATCAAGATCAATGGATCTGTGTGGAAGCTGAAGGACGTGAGACATATTCCAGAATTGAGGAAGAACTTGATCTCCGTCAAGCAATTGTCGGGAGAAGGACATGTCACCACCTTCTCTGGTGATAACTGGAAGATCACCAAGGGCGCCATGATTATCGCTCGAGGCAAGGATACTGGCACCCTTTACACAACGACGGATGCTTGTGTGACAATTGCAGTTGCTGAAAGCAAGGAGGGCCCAAACTTGTGGCACCAGAGACTTGGGCATATGAGTCAGAAGGGACTCAAGTATATGCATGCAAAGGGGAAACTACCAGAGCTTCAGTCTACTGATATAGACTTATGCGAGAGTTGCATCTTTGGGAAGCAGACCAGGGTGAGTTTCAACACTAGTGGCA
Source organism: Ligustrum vulgare (assembly GCA_963555705.1). Lineage (NCBI taxonomy): Eukaryota > Viridiplantae > Streptophyta > Magnoliopsida > Lamiales > Oleaceae > Ligustrum > Ligustrum vulgare. Next base: position 84,662,213 of record OY743168.1, read on the forward strand.
GAACTCGGAAGCAAGAGAAACTTGAGTTAGTCCATACAGACGTCTGGGGACCAACCGCAGTTTCATCTATTGGCGGAAAGTCATACTTTGTGACTTTCATTGATGACCACTCGAGAAAAGTGTGGGTTTATTTCTTGAGACACAAGTCCGAAGTATTCGATGTGTTCAAGAAGTGGAAAGCCATGGTGGAAAATGAAACAGGATTGCGAGTAAAGAAGCTGAGGTCCGACAACGGAGGAGAATATACGGATATGGCATTCAAAAAGTTCTGTTACCAGAATGGCATCAAAATGGAGAGGACGTTGCCAGGGACTCCACAGCAAAATGGAGTTGCAGAACGTATGAACCGGACATTAACGGAGAGAGCCAGAAGCATGAGGTTACATGCAGGCTTGCCCAAACAGTTTTGGGCAGAAGCAGTCAACACAGCGGTGTACTTGATCAATCGAGGACCCTCGGTACCGTTGGAGTACAGGATACCGGAGGAAGTATGGAGCGGAAAAGAAATAAAACTTTCCCACGTGAAAGTTTTTGGATGTGTCGCATATGCACATATAAGTGATCAGGCAAGGGGCAAGCTAGACCCCAAATCACTAAAGTGCACATTCATTGGATATGGCGGAGATGAGTTCGGCTACCGCTTATGGGATGACCAGAACAGAAAGGTCATCAGAAGCAGGGATGTCATATTCAACGAGAAGGTTATGTACAAGGACAGAAATGCAGTGCAGTCCGATGACACAGTACATGATGATCCAACATATGTTGAGTTGGATGATGCTCCAGAAAGTAGTACGTCGCAGCAGACAGAGGAGGATCTGCAGTTACAGGAGCCTGTTCTAGAGACTGATGCATCACAGTCTCCAGTCCCTGTTCTTAGAAGGTCAACCAGACCTCATGTTCCAAATAGAAAGTACATGAGTTACATGTTACTTACTGATGCAGGTGAACCTGAATGCTATCATGAGGCATGTCAAGTCGGTGATTCTGGCAAGTGGGAGCTTGCAATGAAAGATGAGATAAAGTCTCTCATCTCTAACCAGACGTGGGAACTAGCCGAGTTACCTACAGGAAAGAGAGCTCTACACAATAAGTGGGTGTACAGAATCAAGGAGGAACATGATGGATCAAAGAGATACAAGGCGAGGTTGGTGGTCAAAGGTTTCCAGCAGAAAGAAGGAATTGACTACACGGAAATATTTTCGCCAGTTGTGAAGCTGACAACAATCAGATCAGTCTTGAGTATTGTTGCAGCAAAGGGTTTGCACTTGGAGCAGTTAGATGTAAAAACTGCTTTCCTCCATGGTGACCTTGAGGAGGAAATATATATGCAGCAGCCAGAAGGCTTCTCAGTCAAAGGAAAGGAGAAGCTCGTTTGCAAATTGAAGAAGAGCCTGTATGGCTTAAAGCAAGCCCCGAGACAGTGGTACAAGAAGTTCGACGGATTTATGCAGAAAAATGGCTACTTCAAATGTAATGCTGACCATTGTTGCTACTTCAGGAGATTCGAGTCCAGTTATATAATTTTGCTACTTTATGTCGATGATATGTTAGTAGCAGGCTCAGATATGGACGAAATCAAGAAGTTAAAGATGCAGCTGTCAGCAGAATTCGAAATGAAGGACTTGGGTACAGCGAAGCAGATTCTCGGAATGAGGATTTTCAGAGATAAGCAGAAGGGTATCTTGCAGTTATCTCAGGCCAAGTACATTAGTCAAGTTCTGCAGAGATTTAACATGTGCAGTGCGAAGGCTGTCAGCACGCCACTAGCTAATCACTTCCGTCTATCTAGTGATCAGAGTCCTAAGACAGAGGACGAGATAAACTTCATGGCTAAAATACCATATGCCTCAGCCATTGGAAGTTTAATGTATGCCATGGTTTGTACCAGACCAGATATTGCTCATGCAGTGGGAGTTGTGAGTAGGTTTATGGCAAATCCAGGAAAGCAGCATTGGGAAGCAGTAAAGTGGATATTAAGATATCTACGGGGAACTACTGATAGATGCTTATGCTTTGGACGAGGCGAGGTGACTCTACAAGGCTTTGTAGATGCAGATTTTGCTGGCGAGGTAGATCGCAGACGAAGTACTACTGGTTATGTTTTCACAGTAGGTACTACTGCAGTTAGCTGGATTTCGCAGATACAGAAGATTGTTGCTCTATCCACTACAGAAGCAGAGTACGTGGCAGTAACCGAGGCTAGCAAAGAAATGATCTGGTTACAGGGTTTGTTGGCAGAATTGGGATTCAGTCAGGAGAAGAATGTTTTGCACAGTGATAGTCAGAGTGCGATACATCTGGCAAAGAATTCAGCATTTCATTCTAGAACCAAGCACATTGGACTCCGTTATCACTTCATCAGGTCTCTTCTAGAGGATGAAGTATTAACACTAGAGAAGATCCAGGGTAGCAAGAACCCAGCCGACATGATGACTAAGACGGTAACTAAAGAAAAATTGGAGCTGTGCTCAGCTTCAATTGGTTTTCTAAGGTGAAGACAGCAGATGATTCACACCATATTTCAAAAGGAGTTGCAAGGAGGAAATGTCTCAAGGGAAGCCACATTAGTCTCCAAGTGGGAGATTGTTGGTAGATGGAGACTATTAGGTGGAAGATTAGTTGGTGAAAAATAATTAGGTGAATGTTGGTAGGTTTTGGTAGTAGGTAAGGATGGTGAAATTTGTTATTCCCAATTCATCCTAATTCTTCCTATAAATAGAGCTCAAGTGTTGAAGAGAAACACCACCACAACAAAGAGTGTTTGTAGAGAGCAACACAAGAGAGGCATTTCACAAAATAGTGAGAAAAGTGAGTTGGAGAGAATAGCCTTTGCATAGGCAGATAAAAATACAGTGTTGTATTTTGTACTCCTCATTTTCGAGTTAGTGAAATATATTGGTGTGGGTCCGTGGACGTAGGCAAATTGCTGAACCACGTAAATCTTTGTGTTTCGTATTTGCATTTTATTTTTGCGTATTTATATTTTCTCAGTCCAATTTATTTGTGTCACATCGATCCTGGACGGGATTAGTTGCGTCCTAATTCCCAACATAGTGACGTGCTGATTTCGTACCCTATCGCTCGGACCCCTTCTGCACTTGTTGAGTTAGGAGGGATATACATAGAGGGTTTCACAAGAAAAAGATATTAACCAAGATATGTTTCGCTTCACGCCAAAACCCTCTTGATTGACCCTATCTTTCATAGCATGCATTTTTCTTCATTTTGCAACTGATTAGTAAGCTGCATTTCAAATGCACGGAGAACTTCCTTCAGTTTCCAAAACACTGACTAATTGCTACCATCTCTGGCATTTGTCCTGCAAACAAGCCCTTCTAGCTGCAGCTCCCGCCAAAGCAGGTCCAGCTTACACTAGCGCACTGATTCCAGTTAAAGCATAGAACACAAGGAAATAGGCAAGCTCAACAAATAATCAAGTCAACCAGGTCGCCTTCCCTTTTTGCCTTCTTATGATGTAGTTGTTGAGGAAGCAGCCACTACACTAGATATTTGGGGATCATCTCCAGTGGGGATAAATAGCATAACTCATAATTTATACATTATTATGTATTGTTCTCTACTTGACATAATATTTCATGATGTCATCTTTTTTGAAACTTCAATCCATATTTTTGCCATGTTTAAATTTTGCAAATATATCATAATATGGAGAAAATATGTAAGAATATTCATAAAATGTCGTTTTTTCCTAATTGACAGATCTGTGAATGCCCAGTGCTATATGCTCGATTGGAAGTTCTTAACATATCTGGAAACCGTTTGACTGATGCATGTGCATCTTCCCTTTCAACTATCCTGCAAACCTGCAAAGGTGAAGTGTTCCCCTCACTTCTCAATTCAGTTGTCCTTGTACCAATATACGGTCACTCGGTACCACAATATTAATGCACCAATAAAGTTAGAATGCCACTGAGTATAGCTTTATTGGAACTTTACATGAGAGGATTCAAAATCTTTGTCTAATATGTTTTAGTCATAATCATATTGTTTCTTCATAGAAAATCTCTATGTTTTGCAGCACTTTATAGCTTGAACATAGAGAACTGTTCGATCACATCAAGAACAATTCAAAAGGTTGCTGATTCACTGGATTCTGAATCTGTTCTTACAAATATCTGTTTAGGTACCTCCATATTAACAACTCAAGAGGTTCCCTCTTCATGGTCTTCCGCTATTTTGACAAATCTCAGTGACAAGATTTTCACTGTTTTTTGCATTTATTTTAAACAGGATACAACTACCCTGTATCTGGAAACGCTATGGTTAATCTTTTCCTCAGACTTGCCACTTTAAAGAGGTTTATTATGTTGATTAATATTGGTTTTTCTTTCCATCACATTTCAATGTGTTTGGGATAGTATGTGTAATGTGGTGGTTTTTATCCCCTTGTAATAGATTTCAAGAACTCAATTTAACTGGTATAAAGCTAAGCAAGGCCGTGGTAGATAGCCTTTGCCAACTTGCTAAGGACTGTTGCTTAACAGGACTGATGCTTGGAAATTCTAATATGGGAAACGTGAGTGGTTCACTTACTTCGCTGTATCATAGATTCTCTTGAACACACTACTCTTGGCATTTGGCAGAATTTATTTAAACTATCAATCAGTGTTTCTTCCATTTGTAGCTAAATTAATCGCTAGTTACCTAAAATTGTCAGTGACTTAGTTGTACATGATGTGAGAGACATATTTAAATATGCAGTCTTCAGGCTCTCAGTGGTCCAACCACATACATCCTGGTGTGAACCCTATAACTGTCCTCGTGTTTGATCAATTTTGATTAATTTAAAGTCAATCATGGTATTGCAGCAGGATGATTTTGACCTTGGTCAACCTGCATTTGTATGTACTCCATACTCAGTTGAAGCTTTCTTGTCGCTATATATCTATTCAGTTCTTGATGAATTACTAACTTCATGGCATTCTTGGGCAGCCAAGTGGTTGACCACAAATTCTTTTCTTTTCCACTTTTTTCTCATTCCTTCTCATTTACTTCTCTTTTGATGTCGACTCCTTAATTTGATGACTGAGGATGCCTTTTCAGGATGGCGCAATACAGCTATTTAAGTCATTGTACAAGGAGACCCAAGAACTAGTCAAGCTTGATCTATCATCGTGTAGATTGACATGTGACTACATTGTTAGACTCAGCGATGAAGTTTCTTTGATTACTGGTATTCTAGAATTGAATCTTGGCGGGAATCCCATCATGCGTGAGGTTTGTAATCTTTCATCATATGAATGCCTAAGCATCAAGTCTTTGATTGTTTGTAATTAAATGCATCTCTTCCTGATTCCTGGCTACTTCGAGGCAAAATTGAGATTTAGAGCCCGTTTGGTCCCAATCTTTTTTTCAAGTTTTTGAGGAATTTTGGGTTTTGGGGAAAATGTGTAATTGAAAAGTGATTGAAAATTATGAAAATTTGTGGGTTCCATAGAGATATGTGGTTGGAAATGAATTTGAGAGAATCTTTGAAAAAAAATGAATGTGACCAAACAGGCCCTTAGTTGCCAAGTGAGAAAGTTAAAGTCCATTAACATTTCTGAGTTTCATAAATCATGCTTTCTAGTTTCTGCTCTGATGATGTGATTTTCTTTCTCAGCGTAAATGGAATAAGGGTTTGCAGAAATGTTGTTCATATTTCTACTACATCTTTAAATCTAGTTTTGTGCAGTGCACGTTCCGTTTATACAATGTAGAATACACTTTGCTGATTATTCTTATGAATATAACTTAAAGCCTAATTACAGGGTGGTAATGCATTGGCTTCTTTGCTTGCTAATCCTCAATGTTGTTTGAAAGTTTTGGTTGTCTGCAAATGCCAACTCGGTCTTGTTGGTGTCAGTCAAATACTCAAAGCACTATCCGAGAATTGCTCTCTAGAAGAGCTCAACCTGGCTGAAAATATATCTCCAGATGAAATTCATTCTTTACCGCACGTCTTTAGATCCGTGAATCAGAACTTGAACTCTTTACAGAAAGATCTCAACCCGCCTGAATCTTTATTTGAGGCTCAAACTGTTGAGCCAGAGTCATCTGCTGTAAATATGAATGAGAACCAGCTCGAAGTTGCTGACAGTGAAGATGATCTAGTTGGGGTAGAAGCTACGTCGTCTGGTTTGGAAGATAATCATATAAACTCATCCCTAAAGAAAACTATACTTTCAGAATGCCAGTCAATGCAAGAACTTGTTGCTGCTATTAAAATGGCTGGACAATTAGAACTATTGGATCTTAGTCAGAATGGGTTCTCTCAGGAAGTTGCAGAAATGTTATATATTGCCTGGTCATCTGGTGCAAGAGCCGGTGCGGCTCAACAACACATTGAAGGAAACACAATTCATTTTTCAGTTAATGGAAAAAAGTGCTGCAGTATTAAGGCCTGCTGTAGAAGGATTTAAATCAATCAAAATTTTCATGTGAAAACTATAGGGTCAGCCTATAGGTTTCACATGAAGTTGGTACACAATTTTGGAAACTGAAAGAAGAGTTGAAACAGATGGGAGACTAATGTAATTTACACTATTTTCTGTTAGGTGGTTACTTTGCAAATCCTAGCACACCTGATAGAAAGTTGGACACTTATTTATTAACGCTTTTCATTTTTCTATAGCTGTTACTGTTTGTAGAAATTGATTGGCATTTACATCATCTTTAAAAAAAAATGTTTGATATTCAACAATACTTGCACTGTAATTCTAATAAGTCTGGATATTGTATAGGGATATAACTTAACCCGAAGGACCACTGATTAATTGGGTTCTAGGGAGGGATGGGTTCGAAGTTGGTCATCTGCCCCTAGAGGGGTTTAGGTCTTTCCACGTCCCGAAACCTACCAAAACAATTAGAAAATGAAAGAATAATAAAAAAAATATACCGGGCAATTTTGTTTGTATACTAATCTTGCAAGCACAAATGACTTTTTCCATGTTATATGTCCAATCACTAAGGCTGCGTTTGACAGCGAGGGTAGAATTTAGGTGGAAAGAAAATGAATTTCAGAAAATTGAATTTTAGGGAATTAAATTTCAGAGAATTGAAAGTTTAATGTGTTTGATTAATTTAATTCAAACGCAGCCTAAGTCCACTTGTTCCAATAGAACAGGTAATAAAAGTTTGGCCCATAGAGTTTGCATACGGGCTCAGATTTGGCCCGTAATATATTTTCAGATAATGGATTTTGGACTTTTTAAATCATTGGAATTCTTAAAGTTGTTATGTCTATTTTCATCTTTTTATTTTTTATTTTTATATATTTTTTTCTAGTTTTTAGAGTTAGTGTTTACTATTTATACTTCTTTGTATTGTGTTGTGAGACAGTTGTTTTCATATAAAACTTATTATTCTTGGAGTTTCTTCAATTTTATGCATTTCAATCCACCATTCTTTGAATCAAGGATTTGAGTTTGTATTATTTCATTCGTTCCGGTGTGTCTCTATCACATCCTAACTCATATATCATTTTAAAAGTTCATAAACGGGAAAAGAGATTTATTTTTTATAAAAGTTAATTAATGAAAAAAGACGTCATTATGAAATTTAATTGATTGGTTAGAGCAATGATTCATCATTCATAGTTTCAATGTAAATGATTCAAATCATGAAACGGTGCAAAACAAAGAATCGTGGTTCTAACAGTGATAAATAATTAAATATATGAATTATTATTTTACTTTTTGAAAATCATTGCAAAAACAAAAAGGGATTAATGAGAAGAATGGCCATCACATCATTACGCGTGGTTTAAACTGGCTTTTGGGCTCATAATGGCCCACAGAAGCTCCCTTATGTCACATACATCAATCTGGACCCGGCCCAAGTGGGCCTTCTTAATTCTGTTTTTAGGTACTATAATATAACTATAATATGTAATTGGATTAGTCAAAGATTATTATTATTATTTTAATTTTAAAGTTTAGATTCAGACTTTTTATGCAGCAAGGGCTAGATTTCATTTGTTTTGTAAGCATCATGTGTCGGAATATTAGTGAAGTATCGAATTTCTAACGTTATTGTCCTCTCGATATTATGAACCCAAATTGTCCGAAAAAATTGTAAAATAAATAGGAAAGAGAATTTTGCTAATTGTACAAATATTTTGACAAGGAGGTTGACAATTATGTGATGTGGAACTATAGTGCTTGTTGATTTAAAAGATGATGCGATGTGTGAAATAATAAAATTATGTTACGTAAGTTAATTATCAACCTTATTGTACATATAGCTAAGTGAGATACATAGGTAAAATAATTAAAGGATACCTTCTTAAATCTAAGCAACTTGTGATTTTCATTAAAAAATGAGGCATAATTAGCTAATTAATAAAAATAAGTAATTAAATATCTTTTGTTAATTGAATAGGTAATTAAATGATTTAAGGTCAAAAATTTTAAAAATTATGGTCACAGTTACAAATCAAATTTTATAGGTTACAAATTATCAAATTAATTAATCATAACTTATTTCTCGATCATAAATTATAAAATTAATTGATCACGACTTATTTTTCAATCACAATGTATAAATTATCGGTCACACAAATTAACCAAATTTATTGGTCACAATTTATTACTCGATAACAAATATTATATGTTAAAACTTATTTTCAATCAGAGATAAAATTTTATATATCACGACTTATATATTCGGTCACAAATCATAAATTTTAGTCACGATTTATTTCTCAGTTACAATCACATTTTTTAGAGGTCACAAATCACATATTTAATAGGTCATGATTTATTTTTCCCCATATTTCTCATTTTGATTTTTCATCTTCCATTTTTCAAGGTACGGGGTTTTATGCATGTTTTGGCCATTTCTATGAAAAATGTTTTCTTAGGGTTGTTAACTTATTTTCCAACTTACATAGAATTCATCTTCTTTTCCACCATCCCCAGTCAAGTCGTAATAATGTGCTTTACTCGTTTTATATATAAGATAAATGATACGAGTAATCGGGTAATATATTTACATTACTAAGGGGGTTTATTTAGTTCAGATTTTAAAAAATTATTATGAAATTTAAAAGTTTAAGTGTATTCAATGTAGACTTTTATAATTTTATTTATAAAAGTTTTGAGATATTCAGTCTGGCTTTAAAGGTTTTTTAAAAAGTCATGCATTATATAATTTAGACTTTTTAAAATCCTATAAAATTGAGAAGTATACAATTTATTAATAATTTTAATAGAATTTATACATAATAAATTTTGATGGACTTTTGGGGTGGAAGATATATTTAGAAAAATTCTTTATTTCTCTTTTATTTACTTTACAAACTTCAAAAGATTTTTCAATGACTTTCTCGATTCTCCATTGCCCCCCGAAATATTTAGAGAGAATAATCAGACCCCAAGTTCATGCCACATCCAATCCCATCCATCCTTCGGCCTCTGGCATGCAGCACAAATGATTTCTTTCTCCTAAATTATTTATCTCTTATACAACTATTTTTTTGCTTTTTAGTAAAAATAATTTCTCTCTTCTAAAACTATTTTCCACTCCCTCCAAATCTGACCACTAATTTTTCGAACCATGTACAATTTATATTCAAATTTACATTGTGTTCGAATTTTGAATTTTTCGTCTGTATTAAAAATTGATGTTTTTTCTTACTTTTATTTAATTGTCAGGAGATTTATGTCTTGTGGTTGGGGGTGGCAGGGAGATGGTTGGGGAATGAGATTGGAGAAATATATTTGTGATTTACTTGACACATAATTATTATTATCTATTAATATTCACGTCGTGGGAAATTAATCTATTCATATTCAATTTTTTTTTTTTTTTTTCCAATTGAAAATATATGTGTATTAGGTTGTGTTTGATACAACTTTCTTTCCATGGAAAATCAAAATTCAACCCTTTCTTTTCCCTTCTTTGCATGTTTGATATGTCTAATTTGAAATGGAAAATGATTTCCATCTTCTCATATCACGTGCCTGAGTTCCAGCAATTCAAGGAATTCGTTTTCCAACCCAACCAGAGAATTTATTTCCTAGGTAAAATATTTAACCATTTTTGATACATTTGATAATTTTTATTGTTGTTAATTAATTTATTTTTTTTCAAAAATTAATATTATTATTATCAAGTACGAATGTATGAAAAAATAAAAATAAAATATATATTTTTTATTAAAATAGATAAATTTACTTTATTTGCCATGGAAAATAATGTTAATCAAACAATAAAAGTTAAAAAATTTCTCACTTTTTCCACTTAGAAAATTGAACAATCAAATACATTAAATTTTCAATTCCCATGAATTCAATTCCCTGAAACTCATTTTCTTTCCATCCAAATTCCACCATAACTATTAAACGCAGCCTAAAATTTTTTTAAAGTACATGAAAGTCTACAAAAGTTTATGAAAATCTATAAAAATAAAAAAAAGCCAATAAAATCTAATGAAGTACATTAAAAAATGTCTTTAAATATTTTAAATTTTGAATTAAATAACCTCTTAATATTTTTCTTGAAAGTAGTTGAAGTAATTGACACCGTGAAAGGAAAAAATAAATTATAAACAGATAATAATTTTTAATAATTTAATATTTTATTGGAAAATTTCACTGAGCTCCTCGAAATATATATTAGACAATTAATTAAAATGATAGCTCAATAGATAAATCACGTGTCTTATATCAAGAAGTAATTTGAAATATAAAATATTAGACAAATCAAATATTGATTTAAGAAATATTTATGATAAGTCAGAGAAGAATATGAAAAAGTTGTGCAAAGGCAAATCGAATTAATTTAGGGGCATATTCTTATAATTAAAAACTAATATTATTTAATTTAAACAAAAATTTCTTTATTGATTTTTTATTAAACAAAGAGTTTTGAAATAATTTATCTAAATTCTTAATTAGAATATAATTATAAAATTTAACCATTTTTTATATGAATTAATTAATGATTTTAATAATAATTTAAGGTGTTATTAGGAAAATCGAAAATTAATTTATAATATTATAATAAGTCACAGATGAAATAGGAAGAAGTTTTTCATAGACAAATCACGTTAATTTTTAAATATATTTTTATAATGAAAAAAATTTATATGCTGCAAGTTTAAACCAAAGTTTCAGTTTTGCTTTTTATTTTTTAAAAAGAGATTTAAAATTATTTATTTTACATTCTTAATTAGGATATAATTAAAAAAAATTAATTTACTTTTATATGAATTAATTAATGGTTTTAATAAGAATAATAGTGTTAATGACGCAAGAGAAAAATGTTTAAATTTATTGTAGATTAAATGATTATTATTATTATTATTATTATTATTATTATTATTATTATTAGTTTTATTAATGAAAATAAATTAATGTCAAGTTTATTAAGACAAAAACATAACATATATTAAGAGATAAAATGAGAATCAATTTTTTTTCACTCATTACCACTTTTAATAATATGTTGTAGAGTATATAGGTGTAGATGTAAATTGACGCAAATAAGAATTTAAGAAAAATTAAATCTAGCATGCGAGAATTTTAAAACTATAATAAATAAATTTCTTTCTAATCATTTACACTCTTGGATAGAGTGATTAAGCCTCTGTTCGGATATTGCAAATAAACCAATTTATGATTTATATAATTTCTCAAACTACTTTTTAACCATATATCTTTTCTTTCTCCAATTTTTAACATTACATCCTACCTCGAAAAATGGAAAAATCTGGTTTATAAACCAACATAATGATCCAAACAGAGTGTAAATTAATGTGAGCAAAGGTCCGATGATCAAATTCTGTTATCACTAAGGGTCCGTTTGATAGCGAATGTGGAATTTAGGTGGAAAGAAAACGAATTCCAGAGAATTGAGTTCCTAGCAATTTGTTTTCCTGGGAATTTGAATTTAAATGTGTTTGATTGGTAAAATTTTCCACTTAGAAAATGTTGAGATTTTCTTACTTTTTGTGTTTGATTGGCTTTATTTTTTATGGAAATTGTACTTTTTTCTAGTTATTGGTGTTTGATAGTTATTATTTTCTATGGAATTTCTCCTTTTTCCATGTAAAATTTATTGGGAAAATTATAGATCAAAATCATGTATTTGTTCCATCCATATGTGTCACAACTTTTCAACCATATATTTCAAAAATATTTATCCGACATATTCTTTATTGTAGTCCATAAATATTTATCCACAAATCAACATATTTTCAAATTTTTTTTTTGTCAAATATCCATAAAATAATCGTTACTTTCTACAACTTTCATAAAACAGCAAACTAATGACTCCCCATCAATTCCTAAAAGACATGTTTCATATTTCAATTGTGACCCACTTGAGCACCAATTTTGAAAGCTAGATATATAACTCATGAATCATGTGTATACTATATCATAAACGTACCAAATGCCTAACAAAATATCAAAGATTATAATATAAAGCTATTAGTACGTCATTTATATCATCAATGTACCAAATGCCTAACAAAATTTTAGAGATCATAATAAAAATTTACAATTCTTCCACGAAAAGTTTATGTAGTGGGATAGATCATACAAAAGTCCTAATTCTTAACAACACTAGGTTGTACACACGTTCACGATAGTTACCATACAACGCAAAAAATGCTACACAAAATACATATTCTCCCTTGCCAGGTAATCATGTGCACTACAAAAAATATATAACCATGCGTTGTACCAAAAAAGCTCATACTGCTATGCTAGTGGAGGTGGATCTCGTCCAAGCTGCTCAAACACTAAAGCGTGCATGTATTTTGAACTGGTTAAGTTCATAAATACCTTAGCCAAACCATCGTCGGATCGAAAGGCTTTCATTACCTGAATGATGTCAGGCATGTCTAGGTTCATGGCCTCTAACTTATCTACAATCATCTGCCAATTGACATGGTTAAGTGAATCGAGCGCTGTTTGAACTTCCATGGCATTAGCAATTTTTTAAGATGACTCAGCAATCCTCGCTAGGGCAATAGTACCCTCATCTACAGGTTGTGTACGTCGACGCTTGACTCTCTTGGTCTCTCCTTCGGCGGTACGCTTTCGAGCATGAACTGGGCTAGGATCCGTCTCCTCATTTTCCAAATCTAGCTCATTTACACTTTCACCAGTTACTAGATAAAATAGATAAAAGACTGTTAGAAATTGACACATCAAAATACTAAAATGAAGTACAATATTTTTATACCATTCATCGACGAGAAATGGTCGAAGCCAGATATAGCACGATCTCCAGTAGCAGCGTCATTGCCAAACATAATCTCCATGTCATCAAACCGTAGACACAGTTTGCTTCTCCACTTTCCAAAATCCGACTTTCCCTATAAAATTTGGGTGTCATCATAATAGAGCTGTCATAAAACATCTATATTTTCAATATTTATTTGTAGCAAAATTTAAAATTGTGATACAAGTAATTCATACCTTAATAAACTCGTCCCAAGCAACGACATCAGCTACAATGCGTCCAGTTTCAGGATCCAACCCAAACCCGCTCATGTTTAGCAATTGGCGGACTTCAATGTACTCTCTTTTAAGAGTCTTCAACCTAGCCCTCACATTCTTTTCTGAAACTATGACCCCACATCCATTTAGCACACTCTCCATTGCCTTTGACACTTGAAATGAAGTGAAGCCATTGTCACTCCGTTTGTGCCCAGCCAAAACTTGTTGAACAAGTGAAGTGATCAGAAAACTATCCATTTCATCACTCCAACGTACGTGACGAGTCCTAGCATTAGGATCCACATGAGTCCTACCAGGATCAACTCGAATAGGTCCCATAGAGCATTTCCGATTTTGTGCCATCAATGCTGTCACAAGACATGTCATCCACAAACACTATTATAACAAGAAGGAGCATCAATATTACATGTCATTAGCAAACAATGGAAGATATTTCATCAGTAATTTAATTTGGAAGTATATCATAGGTGCAAATGTACATAGCATTGGAAATAACATAACATTACAACATAAGAAGGTTTTTCAGACAATGTTATACAAGTCACCAATAAATCTTAGTACGACAGAAGAAGTTTACCAATTAAAAAACCAAACATTACAAGCCAAAACACAAACAATGAAATACAACATAGTAGATTCAATCGAAATCAATTCCCGTAGCATGAGTTGGATTGAAAGCAACCCACATGTCATTAGCCATTGTATCCCTATTATTGGACCATGTAGCTTCTGCTGTGAAAGATATGGTAGCATTTTGTGTGTCATCTTCGGGTACATCAACATGTGCAGGATTAACCTCATCATCGCTACTATAACAGTCCTCCTCACAAAGATCATCTACGTCATAAATTCTTAAGAAATTGTGAATAGCACAACATGCAAGGACAATCTTTGCTTGTGTCTCAATGTCGTGGTATGGTTGATGTCGTAAATATGCGAATCTCTTTTTAAGCAGACCAATAATCCTCTCTACAACATTTCGTAGAGAGGAATGTCGGAAATTGAACAACTCTTTCGTGTTTTGAGGCCGCTGACCCTCAATGTCTCTACGATGGTACCGAGTTCGACGGTAAGGTGATAGAAATCCTGGAACCAATGGAAATCCAGCATCGGCAAGATAATATTTACCTATTTAAAAAAAGTTAAATAATTTTACGTTCTTCATTAGGGAAATCGTCAAAGATTAGTTATTGAACCGTAGGTGCGTCTTACCAATAGGAATTGTTAGTTTATGACCTTGTCGGGAAGTTGCACTCCTTAACAACCTACCATCGTGGGCAGATCCCTCCCAACCGGCTAGCACGTAAGTGAACTTCATATCAAATGTGTAAGCTACCAAAACATTTTGAGTTATCATTTGCTTCCTATTACGATACTTCGCTTGTTCCTCAACGGGAACAAACGCAGGAATATGAGTACCATAAATTGCCCCCACCGCGTCCTAATAGTGCAACGAAAAATGCTTGGTTACAAAAGGAATATTCACAGTGAAGAAAAAAAAGCAGACATAAATATTAATATCTAACCTGAAAATATTGGAACCACTGCTTCACATTATCCTTCTCATATGGCGAGTTATGAATAGTCGCATTCTTGACAACATCTCTAAATAGCCCAAGACAAGACCGTAACACTCCATGGAAGTAATAACTCACCGTTTGACCGGATCTAAAGAAGGTAAAACTTCCTATTCTATTACGGTGATCATGCCCAACGGTGTTGAGGAATATAGCCACTTGTTCATCAACTTTTACAGATCTACTGTCAACCAAGCCATATGTTCGTAAAGTAGCACATAATCTTTGAAAAGTAGCTATATTCATCCTAAGTAGATCATGACAGATTCTATCATTCGTACCAAACATCCTAGTCAGTGTCATTTCTCTTTCAGAATCCCAATTTCGACGTGGGGCTCTAGGGAGTCGGCGATTACGATGTAGGATGGTATTATATATCACTACTGCTTGCATTACCATCATCCAATAAATATCTCGTTGTTGTCGTTGGCGACGACGTAGGTTCCTTATGGTTGCCATTGCACTTATACCACGTTTAAAATAGTGTTGGTATGATGTAAATTGTGGAGAATAACAAAAAATTAACACCCACCATCCATTTATAAACTCAACAGTGTTAGTATTATACATCCATTTTCCTATTTTACTTGTACCCCAGATAAGAAAAGCAGTTTTAAACTCAATGAAATCTTTAAAAAATAAACAAAATAGTTCAAAATATATTTATTAGACATGGGAAATCTCAAAAAAAAAAAAATTGCTTTTAATGCACATATATACCCATTTATTCTAGTCTGCATAGGTTACCAAATAAAATATTCCACTGTAAAATCATAAAATAAATTCTACCTGCTACAACAGCATATGAACAATCATAAAATACCACAATCGAACTTTCAAATGCACATACAAATGAAACAATCAAAAAAACTAAAAAGGAACTCTCTATTAAAAGTTGAAACAATAATCTCTTAAAGACGAAGACGAGTATCATTAAAAGAATGCGCTTTTGTGAGTTTTTACCTTAATCTGCAGAAATAGCTGACAATGTCAAAACCAAAAGTAACAAGAGCAATGCCATGTATGAGTTCTTAAAAAACCACTCAAGAAAATGCTAAACAAGCAAGAAACTTGAGAGGAAAAAATGTGAATATAATGAAGAAAAGAACCTCAATAATTCCAATGGTAGTAGTCAATATTTTTACATCTCAAGAAGAATCATTACCTCCCTTAACAGCAAAAACTGGCCGCTGGTATAATGAATCCCCTCAAATTGATCTTCTGTCTTCAGTTAATTTAGGATTTTGTTTTTTTTTTTTTTTTTGGTCATTGTTTGCTGAATAAGTTTAGGAGCACATTTGAATTGGTCTTCGGTTTATTTAGGAGCTGCCAAGTCGTTTCCTTTGTTTGATGAATAAGTTATGGAGTAGTAGTTCATTTTCTGTTGAGCTTTCTTAGGATAAAAATAGTATATATAGTGTCTAGTTCTAGAGTAAAAATTCATCACTGAGATTTGTAATTTTTCAGTCCTCCAAGTAATGAAATCAGTTTGCTCCACATATTGTTTTGCTCATGTTTTCTTTTACAGCTTTGTTTCTCGTTTGTCACAAAATATTTAAAGATAGTAGACATCACTTGCATTATTCCAAAAAAAATTGTAAACTACTGGAAATGCAGATTAGAAGTTTTCAAGATTAGGAGTCACAATGATAGGTGACAATAAATAACTTCAGTAAATGATAAAGTTTTGGAGGTGTATAGCTCAGTCAAGCTAAAAATATTCATTACCTTGGAGTTGTCAACCTTTCCTCGACTAAAGGTCTAGTGGAGGAAAATAAAGATGCTAGCTAACTGGATATTGTACATGTGATTGCTCAAACTACTCACTGTAATGGACAGGGTAAAGTTGGTAGTGGTTTTGTAGGAAGAAATATTTGTTTAAGCTGAATAAGTTTGGTTAAATTCTAGTCAAACTGTTTCCTCTTGCCTAGTTTTCAAAACAGGGGATATGATTTGTAGTGCAGATATCTATCTTTTTTCCATGGTAGTGCCACCATGGCGGTTTAATGTTTCCAATGGAGGTCTCAAAGTCTACATGCTCTCGGTTTGAGAATGTATCATAACAATTGGAATATTATTTGATGAGATGTTTGAAGGAATTTGAGGAGCCTTATCAGAATGGAGAAGAAAAGTGCTTGCATTCTTTAAACAAATGAAATTGATAAGTTCACAGGGGTAAAAAAAGCTTCAAAACCTCAATTATCATATCACTGACAGTAAATTATATACCAAACTGAAACAGGTGCCTACTAAATCAAAAATTATGAATAAGGAAATCAAAATCCTAAACTAGAAGTATTCCAAATTTATGTCCATCAAAGTCTACACCATTTTCAGTTTCAGTTCCCATTTTATATTCTTCATTGTCAGTTCCCATTTTATGTCCATCAAAGTCTACACCAACCAAGTTTGAGCATTTACATATTAAATGTGAGAAAAGCAAAAATGGCAAATCTGTGCTGCAATATCTGTTCCAAATTGCAATTCAGCTAGTATAGAAAAAGAAAGTGAAAAGGAAAAGGAAAAAGATAAAAAAAATCAACATTGCTGAAACAGAATGTAATGGACCGTAACTCAAATGTTTGAGACTGAAATATATTTCCTCAACAATACAAACAAATAAAAAAAAAAAAAAACTTCACAAATCCTAACCTACTGATTGATTACAAACACACGAGATTCAAATTTCTTCACAAAAAATAGTCATGGAATTACCTCTTAGTGGATGGAATTGAAAAATATGAAGCAAGATCCGAAACTTCTTTGGTTGTTTAGCAAGATTACTGAACCAAAAGAAAAAATCTTCAACTATGAGATGAATTTTCAGGCATTCGGTTTGAAAAATGACAAATAAATTAGGAATCGATACCTTCCACTACACACACGAAACTGGTCGATTCGCGACTTCAATAGAACGCGATGAAGTAGAGAAATGAAGTGGACAAGTTACCTATAGTCGAAGCCAGATTCCAGCCGCTGATGTTGAAGTTCCCGGTGGTCGGCGAAGAGTAGGAAGAAATTGGTGGAGCTAGGGCATGGCGTGAGAGTAAATGGGGGAGAAAATATGTTTTGGGTGGAAAAGATTTTTTCTGCTGAGAGTAAAGAAAACGGTTTCCAGCCTATGAAGGAAAATCTGATCACGTGCTGATAAGTTGGAAAAAATTTTGCCCGGAAATTATTTCCTTTCAAACAGACCAAAAGCTAGAAAATGTGTACAAATTTTCCATTTTCTATGGAAAATAGTTGATATCAAATAGAGCCTAATTTGAAAAGATTGTCAGCTTGTTAGGTGTTTTATGGAAAAATAAATCTAGCCTAAGAGAAATTTTAAATAAAATTTTAAATAAACGAACTAAAATGTCTACTTCGAGCGTTTAATTTAAACTTGTTATAAATGTAGTTGAACATCAACAAGTACGTTCCAAAGGATTAACCTGCAAAACATGTAGATCACAATTTTAAAGGAAAGTTCCTAAACTATGTGAAAGTAAAACGTTGCTTGAGTTGAAAGTGTATGTCTGGACATTGAGTATTTCTGTATGTATATTATCTAGAATTACTCATTACACTTAGTGTTCGTAAATGAAACAATTCGGGTAAAATTAGTTATTAAAACCAAACCAAACCAAACCGGAATCCTAATCGTTGATTTTCTTTTGCGTTCAATTCTTTACCACAATGTTTTAGTAGAAGAATATTGAGCCAATAATATAAATTATCGTCTAAATATCTTGCAGAAATAGAATATATATATATGTCAACACTTCCTCAATTCACTGTAATATGAAATATATCATCTCCGATCAAAAAAATAAATAAAATATATCATCAAATAGCATTCAATATATAGCTGAGCACAAATATGAAGTTAGAGAACAAACTAAAAATTGAAAACCAAAAATAAGGAAGCACTAGAGTCTACAAATCTATATCTATATCTATCTATACTACTTCTAAAATGCCCTTAAATGGAGAAACTTTTTTGAACTATATTAACCTTACAAATCTCTTAATTTCCTTATTCATCCTTAATGTTCATTAATATCCATTTTCTTTAAAATTTTATTTATCAAATTTTAATCAATTAGTTTACCTAAATAAATAATTTAACACATTTTAAACTATTCATATTCTCATTCCATTATTTTCACTCCATGCATAGGGACGCCGATATATTCTTAGGAAATCTCTTCATGTAGGTATGTAATTCAATACTTTCCTTATTTTCCATTTGCATATTTCGTTATTTCTTATTTTGTTTGATCGCTTTAGTGTGTGAGAAAAGTAATACTAAAAGCAGATGAAGATGAGAATCGAAATGTTTAAATCTTGACGTGCTTTAAATCTCCCTCTATAGAAAGATGTGCGTAAGTGGTGGAAACCTTTATGACTCGATGTCAAGGACCGTAGCAAGGTTCCCCCATGAAACTCGGAGTCGGTTGGATTTTTTTTGTTTCTATTGAAAATGATAAATTCCTGATTGGATTTGTCACATTGAAGTCTACACATTACAATCATGCAGAAGTGAAGTTGAACAAGTACAAAACCTTTTGAAAACTTCTATGTATATACGTTGGACAATACAACTCTTTGCAAGCTTAAATAATTGATTTTGCTTTTATGAATATTTTTATTGTTACCTCTTCAGTTTTACATGTTTATGTTTGGATGTGAAGTTGAAAGATCTACAGATTCATAACTTTGAATTTTATGAGCTGACTCATTCGGATATTTCTATTATAATTATTTTAAGAATTCAATTGATTCTATATTGTAGAATGTATTACCGCAAAAAATGTGATACAATTGAAATTGCAAACTAATTTCGAAACAGAATGACAATAAATCCACTTTCAATTCATAAAAAAATACTAATAATGTGCTTATATTTTCTGAATTTATTCTTATAAATGCTCTATATTTCTTATAATAAATTTTGAGTTTTTTATAGACTTTTTATTGAACTATCAACTGAGATTTGAAGAGAAATGTTTAGAATTGAATTAATGGCAGTACATATGATAGGGTGATCGTTAAGTTTCAAGGAGTAGAAGCAAAAATAAGCTTTTGCTTGGGTGATTACAGAAAAAACTTATAATAGGTATTATTTGAGAGATTTATGATTGGACTGCTTTAATACTATTTACTGTTATCGAAGATTTGCTAGAGTCTTCATTTATTTCATCCGATCTTGTAGAATGATTTTTCATTTTCTTTAATAGTTTATACTTTTATTTTCTATTTGTATATTTTGAGGTTTTTAAAGACGTGAGAAAGAAAAAAATTACTTTTTTTTTTTTTTTTAGAGAAAACATAATATTTTGTGCATTTCAGATGAGCAATCTAAAGGTGGAAAAATTTGTTATTAGAATTTGACGAAAAAGTACAGATATTCCAATTTAAAGTTCCAAGTATAGAAATATACAAATGTGTTAAATGGAAAGCCAAAATACTCAAGTTCTAGGGGCAAACATATTCTGTATTGTTTGTTGACTAAACAATTGATGAAATTGATATAAGAAGTTTAAAGCTAGGGCATATATGGATATGTTCTCATCCACAACCTTATTTGATTGATGAACTTAAAGAGATTGATGTTGTCTCTTTTGAGAAGAAACTTGAGCCAAAAACACGAATTTCTATGATATTAATAAAATTCTTTTAGAATAGCCAAAGAGTTTATTAAGTTTTGAATTTTAGATGTACTTAGTGTAAAATTGGCACTATCCACGGAGCTATACCTTGAATCTCACGAACTCTCTAGGTAATCACAATAAAATTAACATTTATTAATTTTATATTTTGTAAATACAGCCTTAAAAATTCTTATTAATATCTCATCAAACCCATAAAATTTTGTGTCACGAGTTAGTTAATAAAATGTCATTCGTTAGAAGGTACTCACAAGATTCAAAGTTACTTTTAGTATTATCATATTTCAAAATCTTCGCTAATTGTATTTGTATTTCTATGTATATAAATAAATTGTCAATTTCTTCATTGTATTATCTGATAATATAATATAGCATGTTATAATATTTATTATAATTATTACTTTAAATTTTTAATTTTTAATAATTAATAAACAAAAATTTTTAAAATATAGAAAATTCAAAATATTATTGAACGATCAAATGCGTTGCACGAGTGAAGCACTAGTATTAAAAACAATACAAATTCATTCACAACATTGTCAACTTTCTTTTGCATCTAATAGTCATTGGTCGGTATTAATAATTGTAAAAAATAAAAAAACCTTAAAACAGATCAATTCGATTCCAGAGTCAAGTATCCATGATTTTGGTTCAAGAACCAAGAATCGTTAAGGATCTAATCATTCTCGATTCCAATAAAGCAGAAAAAGGAACTTTTAATTCTCGTTAAATTGTTCATCAATCCAATAAGAGTGACTTGAATCCAATACTTCAAAAGTTTATCTGGAACGAAATATTACATAGATAATGAAAGTCCGATTACACTATGAAAATACTTAAAAATTTTTTTAGCAGATTTTAATAAAAATTGATGAAATATTTAATTAAAAAAATTAATAAAAATTACAAATCCTATAAAATGTGATTAAAAATAAGTTGAAAAATGTGTTTTTAAAAATGTGGTCGAATATAAATAATATTTGGCCCAAATTGTAAAGAAAATGTCAAATCATGTTCTCTTTTAAGGGTTTATGGTTATGTTAGAACCACGAAAACATTCCCTTTCATCTTTCTCTAGAAGGGACCCCTTTTTTTTTCCAGAAACCTTTTACTTTCCATATCACATGATTTCAATTCCTTTCTTTGGAAATGACTAGCAGTATTACTAGATAGAGTCAAATTATTCTAATTTTTAATAAAATATTATTTTTAAGAATATGTATGTATTATTGAGATTAGTATTTCATCCATGCGATACACAATTTTTTATTTTTTGTAATAATAATATTAATATTTTTTTAAGTAGGACTATATTTAGGAGTGAACAAAAAAATCGGAACCAAGAGAACCGAACCGTAACCAAATAACAAAAATCGAAACCGATCTGTTATTTAGGATAAAAACGAAAACCGAAACCGAACTGAAATAAAAAAATGGGGAACCGAAAATCGATCGGTTCCTACTTGAAAATCGAACCGAGAACCGAATAATCTTAATTTAAATTAAGTTCACATGACACTTTTGACACTTTTTGCAATGCTTTGCATGATAATTATTGAATTTTTCATATCACATTGCATCTTAAATGAAATTTTGATGTTTAGAAAGCTTTATTGATGTATTTTGAAGATATATTTCGCTTTAAATTTTGTCATTCAATATGGTTGTATCATTATCATATATGTATATTAGGGTTATTTGGTTGTTTCTTCTCCTTCAATTTGGGGCTTAAGTTTAACAAGTCTCATTGATATGTTTTGAATGTTCTATTTGACTTTATTTAGTTTTGATTTTTGCAAATAATTAGATATTTTTCGTATTTGTATCAAATTTAATTTTTTAATAGGAATAGAATAAGAATCGAAAAATAACCGATAATCGAACCGAAACCGAAATTGTTCGATTCTTGTTATTAAAAGAATCGAACTGAAACTGAACCGAGAGTTTCGGTTCCGTTTCGGTTCCTTCAATAATCGAACCGAACCAACAAACGTCCACCCCTAACTATATTTATGTTTATATTGGATGAAAAATATGTAGATGTTTAAAAAGACTTCACGGAGAAACTGAGTTTTATTTTTTAGAAATTTTAAAAAAATGAAATGAAAAACAGATACGTGATTACAAATTATGGAATAATTCCTTAAATATAACGTTTGTCATTGAATTACTTTAATTGTCATCCTTTTTGCGGATCAAAATTTTTAAACCCTTATGATTTATAACTCTTGAACCAACAGCGTATAGTTAATCGTGCTTGAAAACTGGTTTCTTAAAAAAAAAATTGAAATTAGTAAGCGATTGACCTTGACTTTTATTGATTTTCATTACATATGATAAAATTAGATAAAATTATCTTCGATTAAATTTGAAAGACATGCTTGAATCAGACGGTGTTAGTGACATTTATTACCAATTACTTTTCATACTTATAAGTAAAAATATATTTAGGTATAAGCACGTAATGATCAAATAGTCAAAATATTTAGCATTTTAATTTGTAAAATAGTTATATATGCTATCTATCGTCGTGAATTTTTAAAGTCCCTAATGCTTTCTATTTAACCAAAATAATTAACAATTAAATTAAATATAAGCACGTAAAGATCAAATAGTCAAAATATTTAGCATTTTAATTTGTAAAATAGTTATATATGCTATCTATCGTCGTGACTTTTTAAAGTCCCTAATGCTTTCTTTGAACTGGATTTAACCAAAATAATTAACAATTAAATTAAATATAATCTCAATTCATTAAAATTTATATATAAAAAAAAGTATTTACAAAATTACAACAATATATAAAAAGTAATAAACATATCTCAAAAACTTTTGGGAAGATACATGTATATATCTATAAGTATAAGCGTGCCATATAATGGTTTGACAGCTATAGATTCCAAATCACCATATGGATAAATATAGATTTCAATTTATTTATTTTTTCAATTTTATCACATCTATCAAAAAAAAAAAAAAATAATTTTAAGATGTGTTTGATTTCTAAGGTGGAAAATGCTTTCTCACCAAGTAAGAAAGAAAATATTTTCAAGTCAAATGGCTATAGTATGCTTCAATTGATTGTACCATAGAAAAATATTTTCTATGTCAAATTTTCTAATCAAACATCAAACAAACACAAAATGATGAAAATATTTTTCATGATGTGAGATTTTTTAGGCAAAACTAAGATAATCAAATATATCCTTACATTTAATATTTGATGTGATTTTAGAGACATCGTTTACAGTTGACTATCACTTATGAGTTAGTATAAAAGCTTTTGTTGAAATCTTCGATTTGACACCTATAATGCATATTTTTCAATTTTCAAAATAATAGTATAAATATAAAAAAAAAAATGAATAAAATTATAAGCATTAAAAAAAAAAAACATATATTCATTATATTTTGCAATATTTATTTATTTAGTTCAAATACGAATTTAAAATTTTAAAATTGTAATTTTATAAATATTTAAATTCTTATATAATTATGATTTTAAGTTTATTAATTAGAATTTTATAATTATAACATAATTATACATTTTAACCTTAAGGTAATAATTTAAAAATTGAAACAATTAGTTTGAACTATATATCCAGTCTCTTTATGTTGACCACAGTGGACAATATAACAACTATCCACATTCAATGAAAATCTATCAAGTGTCGAATTTTAAATATTAGAGACACTTGATTGTTTTACATTGGGGTTGAACAATTGTTATGTTGCTCACGGTGGGTAACAGAGCATTTTCGTATATCTGTATAATGATCTACATTTATTACTAACTTTCATTTAATATCAACTTTTATTAATTACATTTAATACTTTTTTTTTCTTTTTTTTTTTGGCAAAAGTTTCCTGATTTAGCACATATCTCTGTTGGTTGAAAGACGAAAATGAAAAATCTCAACTGAACTGACAGTTGCAGGATGGGAGTTCAAATCCTACTTTTGGTATGGATCAGGCTTCTTGAAAGCGCAATTAAATAACAAACTCTCAACCCTTCTCCACTGAAGGGTATCACACGATTTATCTTCTCTGCAAATCCTCAGGATTCCTAAGGTTGAGTTCAACCTTTTTTTTGTTTAAAATATTTTTTTAATAAACGGTCAAGTATCAATATTTCGTGGATTATTTTTTTTTTATTTAAAAATCAACAATCTCGACTGGTTAAATAATATTTTCAAAAAAAAAAAAAAAAAAAGAATCAACAAGATGTTATCACGTCGTCGTTTATAAATAATTTTTTACCAAACAGAGCTATACATCTATCCCTTGAATGAACTTGATAACTAGTCCCTAAGGATACATCTCAACTGATAAAGGTAGATTCACAAAATTTGACAATACAGAGATCGTAGGTTTGAATCATCACATGCTTGAGTTTGCTAGACACTTTGCTAGTGCAGTGAATGGTACCCACACCGAGACGAGCTTGAGATATAACCTGCGATGCATCCTCCACCAATATCTAGAACAAGAATGATAGTGGCGCCTAAAGTTGCCGTTCAACTTTTTTAGCTTGATAACTCGGTTCGATCCAATATCCATGTAGTTCATATGATTCTCAGAAAAAAAATACCCATTAACTTTAAAATTTATTTACTGAGTGATCATAGATTCATAACTCGAATGTAACTTTTTTAAAGTTCCAGGTAAATTAATAATGCAATCCACTTCTCAGTAAAAGCACCGATTTTCATCATCACCGCCTCTATATATGCTTTAAAGTAATAAAGTTTTTATCCTTATGGTATGATTATGTAGGGGAAAAAAATTATTAACCATGATTCACAATTCCATTTTCAATTTAATTGTTAATTATTGCTCAAATTTTATTTAAGGGAGCAATTTTCATGGCTTTATCTAACTGCTTTTAATGAATTGCCACGTGAATAGCTCTCAATAAGTAAATTATTGTATTTTGAGTAGTGAAATAGTTTAACTAATCATAATTATTTATCTATAAAAAAAATCATAATTATTTATAAACTACTAATTAATTAAGATTATTATGAAATTAATATGCTACAGAACAGTGCAAGATTTTTTTTTTAAAAAATCTGGTTAATATTGTTGGAGTTTTATACGAAAGTTATATAGATTTTTTCGAGGATATTTGATCGACCAAATTAAGGGCGTATTAAATGTATATTTTTTTGTGAAATGTGTGATTAAAAATAAGATTTATTTTGAATTTAAGTACAAAATTATTTTATTCAGAAAAGTTTTTTAAAAAAAGTATTGAAAATGGCCGGGGCTCGAAGGGCTAAATGAGTAATATGTACACATCAAAATAATTGGGGAATACGTGCAAGAAAGTAATAAATACAAATACACAGTTACGTGATTGAAATTGTACAAATACAAGAACGAATGATCATCCATGCACAGTGCAAATTTCATCATCTTCCCACGAAAATATTCGACAAAAAAGTAAAAAAAATTATGAAAATTGGCAATAATTAATAAGTGTATAAGCAAAATATAGCACTTTTCTGCAAGTGAATTCCTGCATGTATTTTTCCTTTTATACTGAGTATACATACGGATATATACACAAGTTTTTCTCCATGATCTCCATCCAAAACAATGAAAAAGAAAATTAGAAAATCTAGTAATTAATAAAGATAATCTCACTCATTCAACTCCACGAGTACATGGAGAAGAAACAACAGAACCCTATTCTTGAAATCACAGTCCAAAAACAAACCTTTTTGCCAAAGCCAAAAATAATGGATCTTAGGCAAAATCATATACAATATCCACCATCTCTTTCTCCATGGCTTCAAAATCAGTAAAAACAACCATTTGTAATGTTAATGTTTCGTTATTGAAGCCCGATTTCAATCTTCAAGGGAGCCTCCAACTCTGTAGGCCGATATCATTGTGTTTTCTCGACGGACCTGAAGCTGGAATATGCCTTTTGGGCAGGAAGTTCAAGAAATGGCCAGAATTCTGAGGACTTGGCTTGATTTTGTACGTATTCATGGCTCTGGAGCCACTGGAATGGCCTATGAAGAAGATGAATAGTACCAGCAACCAAACAAGTAGTAGTTGGAGTAGTCTGTTGCAACTAATATTCATTTTGCAGACTTACAGAAGATGATCGCACTGAAAGTGAGATCAATGGAGAGTCTCTGCAACTGGTTATTTTTTCAGGGTTTTGATGACAGGAATAGCAAAATAAATGGAAAATTGTAATGCAGAATAGTGGGTAAATATGAGATTCAGAATCAGCTGTTGTCTTGTTGACAATACACTCTGTGATCAGTGTTGTGTTGGAGTTCTTGAATGAATGGGCCTGAATTGATTGGTTAAAATCCAATAGAATAAAGATGAATGTGAATTATAAAAGAAAGGTGACACTTGACAGTGAGATAAAGATTTGTTTCTCTTCCTCAAATGCCAAGAAAAGAAATAAAGATGAAAAGATTAGAGAGAGAAAGTAAGTAAGTATAAGGTTAGGTGTGCCAGCTCTCATTAATGCTTCGTAGACCCACACAACTGGATAAATGATAATCTCTCTCCGAATTATTCTTGTTTCACAAGGTGACAATTCACTCACATTGGAGTGGGACCCTCAAAGAATTTTGAGGGCCCCACTCCAATGTGAGTGAATTGTCACCCACATTGTGAGTGGGATTGTGATTGTAGCAAGATTGATCTCTCTCCCATACACTGTACACTCCTGTTTTGTGCCCATTGATTTCATGCTATCCCTCTCTTCCACTCTATGATTTGAAAAGGAAAACACTAGAGTAACACTTATCAATTATTTAGAGCCCCGTTTGGTTCATAGAAAAATTTTGATTTTTTGAATTTTTTTATATTTTTTTTATAAAATGTGTCATGTGTGGTTTAGATTAATTTAAAAAATAAAAAAATTGTGAACTTGACTAAGGATAGATGATTGAGATTAAGTTTGAAAAATTTTGATAAAAATTTTAGATGGAGCAAACAAGATCTAAATTGATTTATTTATATTTTTGGGGTAAAATATGTGATTAAAAAATATAAAAAATGTGAGTGAATAAAAAATAATTTAAAAAATTATGTTGTTTATAAATTAATTTTAAATTATAATAATTACTTTAAAGAACATAGGCATTAATGGGAAATTTACCCCTTATGGTAGGCCCTTTTTTGGGTCCTTTATTGCAAAAGGTTATCGAGACTCGATATTTTGATGAACGAGAAACTGGTCCTAGCAATAAGCTATTTTTTGGGTTCCCTATTGTAAGGGACAGTTTCCTATTGACACGAAGGAGTACTAGAAATGGTTTGGGAGGGTGGCGGTGAAGAAAATAGTACATTCTGAATAGACGGAGGGAAAAGGACAGAGATATTGTTTACTGTTTGTTTGTACATATATGTAGAAGATTGGTATTTTCCTTTAATTAAGGAATGGGCTGTAAGAAGAGAGGGTTTGAGGGGTCCCGGTTGAGTGCGTGTGCGTGTTTGCTGCTGATATATAGTGTGTCATTGGTATTATTTAAACGAAATTGCTCCATTGCTCAACGTGAACAACATTATGTTGCTTACCTTCTAATGATGGTGTGCCAAGTGTTCGTTGTTGTCCACTGACACACCCTTATTGGAAGATGAGCAACATAATATTTCATACTTCGGGCAACGGTCCTGATTATTTAAAAAAGGTTTTTTTAAATGAATAGTGATTTTTTGAAGAATGAATAATTGAAATTTGTTTGAAATGTCAAATATTGTGGGTTTAGCTTTTAATGGATGGTTGAAATTGATTACGAAAAAAGAAACAATGGTCTGTTCGGTAGACCAAATCAGAAAATTAAATTTTGTGTTGGCTTTATTTGTATTTTCTAGGTAAAATATGAGATTAAAAATTGGAGAGAGAAAATATGAATGATTAAAAAGTGATATGAAAAATTGTTTAAATTAAAGTTGTTGTCTCTTTTGTCTTTTAGTCAATTAATCTATCCAATATTTTACCGAACAGGACCTAGAGAGTACCAAACAAAGACATATATTTTAGGTGTACGTACATTAGAAAAATATTGGCCCATCTTCCACTAATTGCTCAAAAGAAAAGATTGCATTTTGCGAGTGATGTGAGGCCGACTGAGCGAATTTCATCCGGGGATTCTGGACTGTGCCTATTTTAATAGAAACCACCTTTGTAGCAATTAAATATTTAAACATGACATTTTTATTAGTTAAATATTAACAATTTATGTTTTCATAGGGAAGCCAGATTCTCCACAAATTGAGATTTGGAAGTAGAATGATTGAGTTGTATTTGAAGAACAAGAAGAGTTTGACCCTAACTTAGAAGGAACAACAACTATAAGGTTACGTTCAATAGCGAGAGTGGAATTTGGGTGGAAAAAAAATGAATTCTATGAAATTGAAAGCTAATGTGTTTGATTGGTTTAATTTTCTAGGTGAAAAAAGTGAATTTTTTTTCAATTTTTATTGTTTGATTGACATTATTTTCCATGAAAAATAAAACAAAATTTAGCTATTTTAATCAAAACAAATTTTTTTTTTTAATTTCTTTACACATTTGTATTTGATAATAATAATGTTAATTTTTGGAGGGAAAAAATAAATCAATTTACAATAATAAAAATGATTAAATATGACGAAAAATAGTTGAAAGTTTTACCTGAAAAATAAATTCTACTAGTTAGATGGGAAAAGCAATTCATCAATTAGAAGGAAATGGAGTTGCCAAGAAAATTTTGTATTTCAAACATTAAAAGATGGAAAAAGGGAGGAAATTTTTTCAATTCCATGAAAAAAATGGGCTTTCAAACGTACCCTAAGTTTAACATATGTATAAGTTGAACATTGTTTTCTAAGAGCTGGGCTGAAGGAAGAGCAAATCCTAACTAAATGTAGCTTGTCTCGTCTAGGAGGTGACAAGAGTTGAGAACAAAGTGGCGAATGAGTGCGTCATGCGTGAGAAACTGTCGAATAGTTTGGGCTAAAATCAAACATGATACAAGATTCAACAACGTTGAGCATAGTGCTTGCAGAGTGGGGGCTTTTCCGCCCGATGCTAGGACATAGGAGAATTTGAAAATCTCTGGTTCCATAAAAAATTTAATGGATTTCTCTGAACTTCGATCGGAGAATGATGAAAACCAAGGAAGTCAATCCTCGTTTCACGTGTTGGTGGGCTCCATTACGAGATCAAAAGTCAAGGAAGCCTAAGAGTTGATGGCGGGACTCATTCACAAAGTATGGAACCAAGCTCAGATGAAAGACATGTCGAGAAACGAGCCAAGAATCAGGTTGGAGATAAAAAACTTAAAGAGTTGCTAGAAATTTAATCGTGCGGCCGCATGGTTGAAACAGGGCGCAGTTGTGAGCCTTTAAACTTTTGAAATGGACAAAATGTTCAGTCTGGGTCGATGCGGCCACACGACTTTTCACCGCGCGGTATTCCGGGGAGTCCAAAATCTGGGATTTTTATAACATTTTCTAATTTTCTTTATTCTCCTAATTACTTGTACTATAAATAGAACAACTCTCTCAAACCATAGCTAACTTTGAAGAATTATTGTGAAGACATTTAAGAAGGTAACCCTTCCTTTTAATCTTGTTATCTTTTGGAATTTCTTCAACTTCACTTGGGGATTATTTTACTTGTGTTGTTGTTGAATCCACAATCTTGGAATTTACTCATTTTATCCATTGGGTTAGGGTTTGCTCCTTAGTTCTTGGTTTCAATTGAGTTTGGATCAAGATTCATATATTATCAATTTTAGTTTTATTGGGTAGATTTTCATTTGTTTTTGAAATTTTTGGTCAAACACCAAAAGGGTGAACATCACTTGGTATTAGAGCTTGGCTCTAAAATTGGTACATCCATCCGTTAAATTCTTGTTCTTGTTGATGTTCTTCATATCATTAAAAAAAAATTACAAAATATATTTATTGTGCATTTATTGCTTCAACTTGGGGTATTATGCATTTATTGTCATCTTGAGTTTGTTGAGAAATTTTCAATTACCCATACTATATTCAGTCAAGACTATTTAAGTTTGTTAACAAGGTGTTTGATAAATTGTCTCGAAGAAAACTACACTATTAGTGCCTTATTGTTCATCATCCATGTCTTGTTAATTTCTTGTGATTGTTCAAATTCTTTATCAGTTTTGCGCTTTTAAGCAAAGAAATTTCACTTATTATTGTGTCCACTTACTCCTAAATTTCTCTTGTTTGATTGTGGTTTAACTTCACAAGAAATATTTTTCTCGGTCTAATTGATTACCTTCCTTGCAGAGCTTGAGAAAGCAAAATTTGAGTGAAAAAACACAAGAGTTGTGAGCTCATTATCGGGTAAAAGTCTAAAATGAGTGAAATACGAGAGAAAATATTTTTGTTAGGACACTTTTACACTTGCCCAACATGTCCAACGCAAATATTTCAAGTGAGCAAGATTCAAATACCCAACTCAAGAATTGTGAAAGATATTGCAAACTCCTTCCGTCACAATGACTGGAGACGATAGAGAGAATGTTAGCTAGGTTGGAAACAAGAAGAAAGATCACACCATCGAGGGTTTTCTCAACATGTTTGATAGATGGCCCAAAGTATTAAGAAGGGTGTTATTTGTATATTCAGGGTTGACATCATGTTATAAAACTTGCTCACTAAAGTTGGAGAGGAAATGACCTCGCACCAAATAAAGAACCACGAACCCAACATTTGAATATAAAGATCAAAATCATGTCATAAAATCTGAAAATGAATTGAAAGAACACCGAAAATGGAGACAAAGTAAATGTTCACACAATATTTAAGATCGATGTCTTAAAAATACATTTTCCCATCTTGATCGTGATGCTTAGGGTCTGATGTAAATGACTTTAGCGAAATAATCAAGCTAAAAAATCGAGCACATATACTCGGAAGATGAACAAGAAATAATGGAAAAACTGAGTTTTTATGCAGTGAATAGATCTCTCAAATTAGTAGATTTTTAGTATTTTCTCCCCATGCTTTTGATCAACTTCATAATCATTAAATAGTGGTTGAAACAATATGTACGAAAGGACACAATTGAAGGACAAAAGGCACCCCAAAAACCACTTGGTTGCAACCGGACACATGTTCGCCTGAACCATGCAATTGCACGACTTACATCCTTGCAATCGTTTGGTATAAACCAAAACCTCTCGGGTTCCAAATGTGGTTGTCTTGCAATCGCAAGGCTCTATGCCCATGCGATCGCATAGGTGGTTTCACAACCTTATATTCTTATTTTTGTCCTTTGCAACACCTCTTTGTGTTACGTGTCTTCTGTTCCTCATTCAATAACTCCATGATCACAAGTGCCCCCACAACCTCTGGTTTGGGGCTACGTGGGGAAAATAAATCGTGGAATGTACAATGTAGAGCTAGGAATTGAACACGTAACCTTACAGGGCACCATCTTCACAAGATTCGCTCTGTGTCGCGGTGCCATGTGCCTCAAGGGCTAGACCCTATATTTTTATAAAAGCGTGAAAAAGGTAGACTAAACTTATTTTTAAGCGTCCGTTTGGTCAATTATTTATAAACGACACATTTTTTAAATCACTTTTTAACTACAACACATTTTTTTAAATTACATTTTAATTGCATTTGTTACCTAGAAAATATCACATTCTTTGATTTTTTTTTATTTTTTATTTTAAAAAAAAAAAACCATCTACAACTTTTGAACACATTTTTTCAGGTTCCATAAAGAGCCTTTTGAGCAACTTTATTTGAGCGGTGCATGAGGTTCGCGTGTGCCTCAATGAAGATTTTTGAATTTCGAAGACTCGTGAGATCTCAAAGTCTCCAAGGGGGCTCTCTTGACCACCCTCGTCCTTGGCATTTTTGTTTTACTTGTCTCGATTTCCACAACGTGGATCAATGGTTCAACAAATTACCTCCCTCTCTTCCAGTCCACTCCCCTCCAAAACACAATGTCACTTTCAAAGTCACTTATTAATTCTAACTTCTATGAACTATTAAATTATGTCCTTATTTGATGGATATTAAAATTAGAATTTTAATAAATTTTGATAAAAGTTAATTTGGTACAATTGAAATTTTAGATTTTAATTTGAGTCAAAATCAATGTTTAATTTTAATCACACATTTTATGGACCTATAACTTTTCAATCACACATCTCATCTACTTTTATCAAAATTTACTAAAATCTGATTTTTATCTATACCAAACAATGACTAGACATCTAATCCCCAAAAACTCATGATTAATGCTACATGTACTAGAAGGTTAACAAGAAGCTTGACCAAAAATGAGGTGGCCCAATTGTGATGGTTGATTTGTGGGTTGATGGTATGTGTGGATTATTAACACACTATTCTTTTATCCAATAATTACAATTTATAAAAAATACAATTTTCAAATCATTTTTTAACCACAGACATTTTCTCTCTCCAATTTTCAACCATACATCTACCTAGAAAACATCAAAAAAAAAAAAAAAAAAATTCAACCACAGCCTCCGAACACTTCGTAAGATTGTGTCATCTTGCATTATGTCAAGTTTCTTGTTAACTTCCAAATACATGTAGCATCTCTCAAAATTCATTTATCTGAAAATCGTTTTCTTTCTATTAAAATTTCACCATCGTTATCATATCCGTACTGTTACTAACATTATGCTATTATTATGGGACTCTCAAATTCTCCATAAATATTTGGCAAAAAGCAGTATTACTATCGCCCCTGATCTAATACCCGCTGGAGGGTAGGTTATCCTACCCTCCAGCGTGAAAATCAAGAGGCTGCAGCCTCTTGTACTAATTTATTATTATTATTATTATTATTATTATTATTATTATTATTATTATTATATTGTTCATTTGGCTGCAGCAAAACGCTGCAGCCTTTGACTACTTTTTAATTTATTTATTTATTTATTTTATAAATTGTAACGTTATAATCTTTTTTACATTAGTAACGTTAATAAACGGTAAAAAACAACGGTCATAAAACGTTCAAAAAAAAATTATTATATATACACCAATAAAATCAACACTATTTTCTCAATATCATTCAAAATTCCACATAAAAATTCTTAGAAATAAAATAGAGTAAAGTGTGCATACGAGCATGCACTTTCGACAAGTGCCAATTATATAATTTTTTGAAGATTACTATATATTTGAGTTGGGTAGGTTATTTAATCTTTTTCGTTTTATTTAAATTTAATTTGTCAAATATTTTTATTTCAAATATGATTTTTTTGCTAATTTGTGTTCATATATTAACACAGTGATTTCGACAATTTCGGCAAGCGTCAATTACATAATTTTCTGAAGATTACTACATATTTGAGTTGGGTAAGTTGTTTAATTTTTTTTATATTTCTTAAAATTTAATTTTGTCAAATATTTTTATTTCAAATATGATTTTTTCTAATTTATTTTCATATATAAATACAGTGATGGAAATGAATGATAATATATTTGTGCCTCAAGTATCCGAGATTTTTATTCCCATTGTTTGCCAAGAATTCGAATCAGCAGAAGATGCTAAAAAATTTTACAACGCTTATGCGAAGGAGGCGGGTTTCAGCATTCGTATTCATAATTCAAAGCGAAGAAAAGACGCTAATGAACTTTACTGGAAGGTTTTCACATGTTCGAAGGAGGGAAAAACAGATGAAAAGTACCAGAACGAAATAAAGTACTCCAAACAGAGGTCCGGAGAACGCAGTCGAGACCACACACGGTGTGGGTGTGAGGCTAAGATGTCAGTCGTAAATCGTTTGGGTGATACTTGGCAAGTTAGTCATTTCGTTCAACATCACAATCATCCTCTCACTACACTGAGCAAAGTTCACTTGCTAAGCTCCTATCGTAGTGTCTCTTCTTCAAAAAAATCATTGTCCGAACAGTTTACTCAAGCAAATATTCCGACTTGGCAGCAGATGCGTTTATTTGAGATCGAGTCAGGTGGTCCATCATCTATGGGTCACACCGACAGAGATTTAAGAAATCATCAAAGAGATCAGCGCATGGAACTTATTGGACGTGATGCGGAGTCTTTCGTACAACATATGGCGCATGAAAAAAGAAGGGATGATAATTTTTATTTTTCGCATGAGCTTGAAAATGGTGTTTTCACACGTTGTTTTTGGGCAGATTCTATTTAGAGAAACAACTACGCATTTTTCGGTGATGCTATTGTGTTTGATACTACCTACAACACAAACAAGTACTCAATGATTTTTGCTCCTTTTGTTGGAGTCAATCACCACC
The DNA here is from genome assembly GCA_963555705.1 of Ligustrum vulgare. NCBI lineage: Eukaryota > Viridiplantae > Streptophyta > Magnoliopsida > Lamiales > Oleaceae > Ligustrum > Ligustrum vulgare. Next base: position 84,697,184 of record OY743168.1, read on the forward strand.
GTCAAACAATATTATTTGGATGCGGGTTTCTAAGCGACGACAGGATTGAGTCGTTCGAGTGGTTATTTTCAGAGTTCATGAAGGCGATGCCAACACATGTAGCCCCTAGAGTAATTATTACTGATCAGGATCAAGCTATTGGTCGAGCGGTCAGAAATATCTTCCCAACGTCATTCCATTGACTCTGTTTGTGGCACATCACGTACAATTTTCCGGAAAAGTTAGGACCGGTTATTTACAATGCGCATGGTGGGGACTTGAAGCACATCATTTGGAATTCCGAGACGGCACAGGAGTTCGAGAAACGTTGGGAAGTTCTTATGCATAACACCAGTTTGGGTTCCAATGAGTGGTTACCAACTATTTATGAAATTAGACATAAATGGGTGCCGGCTTATGTGAAACACATATTTGCAGCGGGAATGTACAGTAGTCAACGTATCGAGAGTAACCACGCTTTCTTTAAGCGTTATGTGGATAGGCGAAATGGGTTGATGGATTTTATTTCTAGATTTGCGGGAGCGGTTGATCACCAAAGGCATGAGGAACTAATGGCAACTCATACAGATTTGTATCAACGGCCACGAATGATTACATGGGTCGATATGGAAGTGCAAATGTCCCAGGTCTATACGAAAGCAGTTTTCCGACTCTTCCAGGAAGAACTCATTGAAAGTACGCACTACGCTACAATGAGGAGATCAAGCAACGAACACATGAAGGTTTATGCAGAGCAACGTAAAACGTCAGGTGGGGATTACGATCGTCAAGGAGACGTTGTTTACCATCCTCAAATGGAATTCATGACCTATAGTTGCATGCTGTTCGAGTTTGCGGGCTACCCGTGTCGTCACATTCTTCGCCTATTGAGCAAAAAAGATATAATGCTTCTGCCTCAAATGTATGTTATGCCCAGGTGGACCAAGAATGCAAAAGCGAATCCAGTGTTTGATCCCGTAGAGACATTCACTGAGGAAGTCTCAGTTGCTTCACGACTTCGTACTTTGAGACATGAGTCTAATGAACTAATCGAGGAGGCGTCATTAACGCAAATTTCAAGCAATTACGTACTTAAAGGAATGAGAGAAATGAAAATGACGGTCAGGGAGAAAAACGAGGCTGAGGAGAGCATCCCACCATGCTTTGAGGCTAGGGGGAGGTCTCAAGACACCACTGGTACAATAATGGATCCACAACCCATAAGGGCTAAAGGATGTGGAAAACGCTTGAAATCTGCCAAGGAGAAGGGTATGACCCAATCACAACGACAGTGTGGTCACTGCTCCAGAACAGACCATGATAGAAGAACATGTCCACAATTTATTTCAAGGCATCCTTTCTTTCCAATTAAATACGTATTTTTTCTTCACTCGTTAATATTCATATAACGATATTGACACATGTTTATTGCACAACAGCAATACGATGAACGTCGAACAAAACACATACTACCCGCAACTCTACTCTAGTTACACTGAGGCACCTGGAATGAACGTCGAAGAAAATACGTATTACCCGCAATTTCACCACAGTCACACAGAAATGACAGAATTTCAAAATTATGAGTTCGCGGGTAACGACGAGGACGGTGAAGACAACTACGATTTAAGTGACAATTAATTTAATGTTATTCAATGGTAGTGTTTTAATTATTGTCAAATTGATGATGTATTTTATGTTATAACGTGATGATGTTTTTTTTTTTTTTTTAAATAAGTTGAACTGATATTATAATACAAGTTTTCTATCTTTATATTAGATTTGATTTTTGAAATTAGGTTCTTTTTTTTTTCAAGAAAAAAATTGTGAAGACGACGTAACAAATTCGAAAAGACAAAAAAATTTACTAACAAGTAACGTTAAAAAAATTAGAAATAAAAAAAAAAAAATCCGGCAAGTAACGTAAAAAAAAATAAAAAAATAAAAAAATAAAAGACACTAACGATAACGACGAATAAACAAGGGAAAAATTTAAAAAAAAAAAATATTACAAAAGGCTGCAGCAAGTGCTGCAGCCAAATGAATTTTAAAAAAATAATAATAATAAACAAATGAAGCAAAGCAACAACTCACGTCACAACAAAAAAAATTTATTGACTTTCACGCTGGAAGGTAGGATAACCTACCCATTTATCTGAAAATCGTTTTCTTTCTATTAAAATTTCACCATCGTTATCATATCCGTACTGTTACTAACATTATGCTATTATTATGGAACTCTCAAATTCTCCATAAATATTTGGCAAAAAGCAGTATTACTATTGCACCACAATTTCTTGCCTAGCTGAGCAATAGACCGCAGCTATGGATTTGAAAATCGTGCTTTACGTAGTACATGCAGACCAACCAAATTGGACCTTTGGTCGAACAAATAGTTAAAAAACAATTTTTTGTAAGTTTTATTTGAATTGGCGAAATATATGATTAAAAATAAATAAATTTTTTGAATCAAATGCAATATGTAACTAAAAGCTTGTTTAGTCTTGCAATTTTTGAAGGGGTTTTGAATTATTTTGATGACAGTATGGTTAAAAATTTATTGAAAAATGTGAAAATGATTAATCGTCTCATATAAAATGTGCTGTAGGAATTGAATTGGAGGTAAAATTAGAAAAAATGGCTAGGACCTAATTAATAATTAACTTTAACTAATGTTTTTATACATTTGTTTTTTTTAAACTACACAAATTTACAATTTAAATAATATTAGGATTGAAGTCGCCTATTTCAGTAAATAACATTTAAGATTGAACAAGATAATGAATAATATATTAACTTTGTCTTAATATTTAATTTCCCCCTATATTAAAAGAGTCTTTTCAAAGAATTTATTTTCCTTTTTATCTGATTTGATAACAGTAAAAAAAAAAAAAGAATTTTTATTTTATTTTATTATACTCATATGATTTTACTTAGTCACGAGATAGAAATATTTTAGCAAACAAGGGGGAAAAAAAGACAATTTTTTTTTTTATTATTATTCTCATATGATTTTGTTTAGTCACGAGATATAAATATTTCAACAAATGGGTACTTTAAGTTGGGATTAACATATATTTCACACTTTGAATTAACTTATATTTGACGCTAATAAAATCGACTAAAAATTAAATCTCGTGCGATGCACGACCCAACACTAGTGTGTGCGTGCGCGCGCGCCCCCTAACTTATATAAAAGAGGGAAAAATATTTTACTATTTATTTACTATTCATAAGGCTGACATCATCTTTTTGTTTAATGACATCATTTTTAATTTTTTTTAATTCTCCTATAATATAGACGTCATTTTTTAGTTTTTTTTTTTTTTTTAAAGATAACTTCGTAATAACTTAACTTAACTTATATATATATATTTTTTTTAGTTTTTTTTCTTTAAATTCTCCTATAATATAACTTCACAATAACTTAACTTAACTAATATGACTTAATAATAACCTAACTTTAAGTTTAACTAACTTATATAAAAGAGGCAAAGCCTCATTAACTAAACTTCATTTTTTTTTAAAGATTCTCCTATAATAAAGTTTCATAATAACTTAACTTAACTTATACATTTTCTTTTAAAATTCTCCTATAATATAACTTCATATTAACTTGACTTAACTAATATAACTTAAATTTAACAGACTTACATAAAAGAGGCAGAGTCTATTTACTGTTCATTTACTAATGACATCATTTTAAATTTTTTTTTTTTATAAATTCTCCTATAATATAAATAATAACTTAACTTATATAAAAGATGCTTTTTTTAAATTTTTTTTTCCTATAATACAACTTCATAATAACTTAAGTTAACTTTTATATATATATATATATATATATATATATATATATAATTTTTTTTCAACTTCTCTTATTATTATTATTATTTTTAAATCCTCCTATAATATAACTTCATAATAACTTTACTTAAATCATATAACTTAATAATAATTTAACTTCAACTGACTTATATAAGAGAGACAAAGCCTCTTTACTGTTCATTTACTAATGACGTCATTTTTTTTAAAAAATTATCATATAATATAACTTAATAATAACTTAACTTAACTTATATAAAAGAGACTTTTTATTATTATTTTTTAAATTCTACTATAATATAACTTAATAATAACTTAACTTTATAATTGTAACTTATAATATAATAATAATTAATATAACTTAACTTATAGAAAAGAGGCAAGGCCTCTTTACTGTTCATTTACTATTCATAAGGCTGACATCATTTTTAAAAAATAATAATTCAGTTAATCAATAGATACGCTGTCGATCTACTTTTAGTTTGCTATGGTTGTTTGTAACATATTTATTTGCATTTTCCCTCTTAGAAGGGTGAACAAAGATCTATTGCAAATTACATATGGTCATTTCGGAATAATATTTTTTTCTGACAGTTTTTATAGTCAATTATTTTGGAATGACATTTTTTTTCCTGACACTTTCTACAGCCAATTATTAAAAAGACGAATTATATGTCAATAACTAAACCTCTCTTTTGACTGTTGAGTCAAGATACGATACAATAAAATTTATACACTATTATATACACAACTCTTACCACATCCGTGCAACGCACGAGCACCACTAGTATATATAAAAGAGTGAGTAGAGGCAATACTATTCATTTTTTGTAGTCTTTTTTGTCCTACAATGATTGCCTTTTTTTTTTGTTAATTTTTAGTGTTCAAATAAATACGTAATCGCAATATCTTAATATTGATATGAAGCTTTGGCACAATATTTTACTATAATATTATTTTCGATATAAGAGTGAGTAGAGGCATGCTATTCATTTTTTGTAGTCTTTTTTGTCCTACAATTATTGCCTTTTTTTGTTAATTTTTAGTGTTCAAATAAATACGCAATCACAATATCTTAATATTGATATGAAGCTTTCGTACAATATTTTACTACATTGTTATTTTTGAACTATTAAACTACAACAAAAATTATAGATTTTTAAAATGATCCATTAATAATGTATTTTATCTTTCAGTGAATTTTTTTCTTTTGTTTGGTTGGATTTTTCGGCCTAAGTGAAATCGTAATAACAAGATCTTTATACCATTTTGAAGCTTTCACATAGTACTTTATCACATTATTTCAATTACAAAAACCGTCAAATGTAGCAAAACTATAGCTGTTTAAAATGGCCATTTAAGATTCTGTTATTTTTTTACTTCATTTCTTTCGTTGGTAAATTTTGAGAGCTCAAATAAAATCATAATAAAAATATCTTAATATTGATGTGAAGCATTCGCACAATACTTTACTACATTATTTCCGAATTACTAAACAATAGTAAAAATTATACCCGTTTAAAATAATCAGTCAACAATGTATTTCATCTTTCAGTAATTTTTTTCTTTTGCTTGGTTGGCTTTATGACCTCAAATGAAGTCGTAATTGCAAAATCTTTAGATCAACATGAATCTCTCAATTAATTGAATTTGTTATCCAACGATTTTGCAAATTAAAATTAGCAATAGTGGTGGTATGGGTAAATCTCAAACATAGACGCTATTTTATAAACAATTCTTATCACCTCTCGTGAATCACATAGGCCACACTAGTTATTCAATACCATGTATTCTACCTACTAAACAAGTCATTGGAGATTACATGTCTTTTTCTTTTAACATATAGTTACAAGTGTTGGTATCAATTCAGGTAGTTCGGAACGGGTCATCCCAGAAATTTTGAACGCAAGCCCATGTCATAGCTAACCCATCAGGGTCGAGCTCATGTGTGTTGCGGCCATGCACAAATAAAGCTTGACACGTCATTAGTAAGGGCCCATGTAGGATCCACCAGCTGCTAGTGAGGTCCCATGATAAACAAGTTACTGGTTGCCGAGGTGCCATATTATCCGAAGCATCATGTAGCTGCCCATATTGTCAAACTACAACTATCTGGGGCATGTACCCCGGACTGGTGTTAAGATCAGTCATTGCACTGGTCAGACGTTGTGTCGAAGGATGTAACATTTCTGAGAACTGCGACTTGATGAGACAAACTCTTTAAAGGGATGTGATGTTTGCTTTAGTCCCGTGACACATGGTAATGTTTACAATTAAATAAATGGTCTACCTTTATGATGAATTATGGGCCTGCCACGTGAAGAAGGTAACACGTGTCATAATCTTAGGAAAACTACTCTCACTATAAATAGAATTAATTTGCCTCCAAGAAAAGGGTTAGCAATTCTATACTTTAAATCAATATACTACTCTCACTCCCTTTTCTTTTTTTACACACTCATATTTCTCGTATTCAACATATATTTACTCGAAATGGGTCTTGACTTGAGTGTCAGAGTGCAAATGGGAACCACCCCTGGCCCCCTTTGCACGCTGAATGTTTGTCTTAGTGTGCAGGAAGTCCATGTGTTCAAAAGGGAGGAGAGAAGTGTTGATTCAAGGTCATACCAGATTTTGTGGTCAACATTTTGGTGCCGTTTGTGGGAATCCACACTTCTAACCACGAAATCACTTGGTAAAAAGCCTTGAAAAAGTGTGGATAACCTCTTGAAAAAGAGGAAGAACCATTAAAAACTTTGAAACATTAGTTTACTCACCTTGAAAAAGGCTTAAAACTTTGATATAGAAGTTTATTCACCTTAAAAAAAAAGGTATGAAGCTTTGAAATACAAGCTTAAGGACCCCTTGAAAAAGGGAAACCCCTGGACAAGGTTCGCCGAAGAAGGAGAACTCTCTGAAAAGGGAACCCTTGAACAATGGACTCCTAAAGGACTCCCCTCAGAAAGGGGTCGAATCTCCTAGAGAATGGAACCTTTATAAGAGATACTTTCAAGAAAACTCTGTTTAACTCGGCTTAAGCGTTGAAACAACGCACGATCTAAAAGACCTTAATTTCTAAGCCTCAGCTTAAGTATCGAAATGACACATGATCTAAAAGACCTTAATTTATAAGCCTCTGCTTAAGTGTTGAAATAACACATGGTCTAAAAGATCAACATTTGTAAGCCTCGGCTTAAGAGTTGAAACAACACACGGTCTAGAAGACCTTAATTTCTAAGTCTCGACTTAAGTGTCGAAATGACACATGGTCTAAAAGAGCTTAATTTATAAGCCTTGGCTTAAGTGTCGAAACGACACGCGGTCTAAAAGACCAACATATTTAATCCTCGGCTTAAGTGTCGAAATGACAAGTGGTCTAAAAGACCGACATTTGTGAGCCTCATTTTAAGTATCGAAATGACACAAGGTCTAAAAGATCATAGTTTATAAGTCTCTGCTTAAGTGTCGGAATGACACACGGTCTAAAAGACCTTAATTTATAAGCCTCGACTTAAGTATCAAAATGACATGTGGTCTAAAAGACCAACATTTGTAAGCCTCGGCTTAAGTGTTGAAATGACACATGGTCTAAAAGACCTTAATTTATAAGCCACATCTTAAATGTCGGAATAACACACGGTCTAAAAGACCTTAATTTATAAGTCTCGGCTTAAGTGTCAAAATGACTCGTGGTCTAAAAGACCAACATTTGTAAGCCTAGGCTTAAGCGTTGAAACAACGCACGGTGTAAAGGACCTTAAATTATAAGTCTCGACTTAAGAGTTTAAACAATGCACGGTCTAAACGACCTTAATTTATTAGCCTCGGCTGAAGTGTCAAAATGACATATGGTCTAAAAGAACCATATGTTATTGAGTCTCGGCTCACATGTCTAAAAGACACCTGGTCTTACAGACTCACGCATCATCGAGCTTCAGCTCAAATGTTAAAACAGCGAAAATGCGCGACTTCAACTCATTAAGCTCTCACTAGGGACTACCCAATAGATCAAAACTTGAGAGTAGACCAAAAACTTGTTTGCCTCTTACCAGGCCAATTCAGAGGACTAAAACTATATATGGCGTACATTTAAAAAAAAAATTCAGATGAGTTTGTCTGAACTAGTTACCTGGCTCACCTTTCACATAAAGCCTTAGAACCTAAAAAGGTTCATTCAAGGAGCTTCGATAAAGGGCGGGGAATGCCTCGACAATTGTTTCCTTGGAATCATGTTGTTAAAAACCTCTGAACAAAATTAACACCTTAATCAGGCGGACCCCCCTCATCCTAGCAGACCAGTCCATGTTGCAACGGTCGATTTACAGTCCAAAAATCTTGGATGCATAAAAGACCTGTTTATATTTGATCAGAATAATCGAGATAGAGCTGCCACTTTCGCAAGGGACTCAACATCTTAAACGTTAAATACCACGACGAAGTGGAACATTTTGAAATATATTGATTAGTTCTAAAAATAAAACTTGCAATCCAGTTGAATCAACCCCTATTGCCTAAGGTACCTTACTCAATAATGAGCTTTATCAAATATGAACCCGACCGACTCAGGTACTTCAAACGAAAGTGAGAAGTAACCCTCAGTCAACCAGATCTAACAAATGGACATAAATGTCTTACAACTTAGATATGAGGGACTATCATTCTATTCTTGATGTATAGCAACACTTCTCCGTGGAATAATGTCATTACGAGACAGAAGGGGCGAACCTATCCTATATCAAATTATTTCGAATTATTTGAGGTAGATTATTCCGAACTGGTTAAAATAGGTTGAGTTAAATGAAATAGCGATTGCAAGAAATGAAAAGTGCAGGAAATCCATTCGCTCGGGTCTTTCGAAAATTTACAAAAAATAAGAACCAGGAGCATCTTGGGCAGAGGTGTCAACTGGCTTGATGGAGTCATCTTCGACAGCATCCTCCAGTTCTGGATAAAGAGCCTCTATTCTGGAAAGATCCAGATGTGGAAAATCATCCTTTACATCCTTCAAGGCCATTCGAGCGCCAATGTTGCGAAAGACCATCTTCATCGCGTCGTACTCTTCCGTGTTCTCGAAGGTGTCTTTGGAATTCTGAACACCCTCTGTCACCTTGGCCTCGACACTCTGCTCCAAAATGATGTACCTCTCTTCCGCCTGAGCTGAGGCCTCCTCATCTCCTTACCTGGCCATCTTCTCTTCTTCCAGCTCTCTGGTGAGTTCGGAAAACTTGTTAGTAAGCTTGCCCTTCACAGTGTTGGCTTTGGTAAGAGCATTGGAAGTAGCTGCTTGAGCTTGGCAAGCATTGTCATACTTCTTAGAGAGGTTAGCCAAGGCTCTGTAGAGTTGAGGTCCTTCTTCAGCTTTTCACTTTCCTCCCTAAGGGCCCTCAGAGCGTTTCGCTCATCTTGAAATGACCTCAAGCTTATGAGGATTTAATACGTCATTATTAAAACGGTCGGCATTCACACGACCCAAATTTTGATTTGCTAGACACTGATTGGGAACTTTTATTTCATGCTAAAACGTTTTTGAAACCCTTATATGATGTTACAAACGAATTATCCAGTATTTATTATCGCACTAGTCCTTTAGTGTTGAAGCATTTTTATTACAATGCTAATAATTTTAACAAGTACAAATCATTACCTATTTCTCTCAAATAATTGTAGCCATGAAGACTAAGTTTAGAAAATATTGAGAAGATTTACCCACGTTGTTTCCATTAGCAACGATCATGGACCCTAGAATATATTTAGAGGGAACTAAACACCATAAAGGCAATATCAAATAAATTAACTTTGAAGACCCCGATAACATGCACAAATTTAGAAAAATGTTTATATCAAATGTAAGAGATCAATGTCGAAAAGTCAGGTAAAAATGTTAGAAGAACTACTACTACCCCTAATGTGATACCAAATGAAGACAATAATTTACTTTCCTACCTTATGACTATGAAGGAAACTTCTAGTAAATTTCATGGTGGTTCTAGTTCTAGTTCTTCTAGTGCATTGTATAATAGTTCATATGAAATCCTTTGCGAGTTAACTAGGTATTTCTTACATGACATTCTTAGCATGTTGGACGATGAAGAGAGAAATAATTTTGACATTCTTAAGTGGTGGAGACTAAACGAGAGTAAATACCCAGTTGTTTCTATGATAGCACGAGATCTACTAGCATCTCTGGTATCAACTAGCATCAGAAGCTGCTTTTAGTGTAAGTGGTAGAGTTCTATCTGAATATAGGCCATGAATTAAAGAAGACATACTAGAGTAATTTGCAGAGAAACGATCACAAAAATAGAATAAACGAAATTATGGTCGAAGAATTCGGAGAACAATCTTATTGGTAAGTAGTTATTTAATATTATCCTTACTGATTACTTAATAATAAGTGTATTTTTCTTTTTTTCTACTTTAAGTTATTTCTTTCAAATAAAAATTTGTACACGTAACATTATTTCATATACAATTTTAAATCTGCCTACAAAGAATTAAATGTAACCGGTCCCAAACCTGAATATTAAAGGAGGAGGGTTTAATTTAGCCTATGTTTAGCAAACATGTTTTTTACAACATAATTCTCTAAATAAATTTTTAACCATACACACATTTTCTCTATCCACCTTTCAACCACACATTTTACCTAGAAAACATAAAAAAACATGTTTTAAAACAAAAATTTTAACAAACAAATTCATAAGTTTGAAATTCTTTAATAAAAAACACGACCCGGCCCGTTCGACTCGTGATCCCTACCCAAATCTCAAATCCAAAAGAGTAGTTCTTATTTATGAGATGGGAAAAAATCCAAGCTCTCCACTATCATATCTCAGCCATTGTCTGGTTTCAAACTATTTTTCAACTTTTTCCTTAAATTTATCTTCGAGCACACATTTTTATGAGATCCACCACTTTTCACAATTTTTAATTACTTTTCAAATACTCATTCTTCCAAAATTCTCCAAAACTCTTAAAAACTATCTACAACAAACAGACACTTAGACGACTGTAAATGATAAGTTGAATGATCTGGTTCCATATAGCATCCCAAAGCCGCATACCTCAAATTCCTCTCTCTCACACTCTAGATCATTAATTCTACCGATCTCTCCACTCACTAATTCATCCTCATCATCCCCTTTCCATCTTCATTCTTTTCTTCTCGATTTTCCATAAACACGTCTCTCCTCAAATTGAATTGTTTGTCAATCTTTTCAGGGTTTTTCTCAAAATGTTTACCTTGGCGGGGAGGGAGGGGGCAGAGTAGGGGTAGGGGCTGGGATTGTAAGTCAATTGTTAAGAGATCGAGGCTCAGAATCAACCACGAAGAGATACAAGTACAATTTCACAAATAAAACTTCAAAATTTTTTATTAAAAACACAAAATCGCAAAGTATTAAACAAAATATACAGATTCCTACAGATTGCACAAAACTCAGTATAAACTCAAAATCTCGTATAAAAACCACTAAGATATTACAGTATCAAACTGTAAACAACCACAAAGAACCTAACTCTGATTATGCACTAAGAATCAGAGATTTAACCACAAAGAATTGCGAGAAAATGGCAAGAGTTTATCTCCTTTTCAGAGAAGACGAAGAAGGAGAGAGAGTCAGAGAAAATGAATCTGGATCAAGTGATAAACGAAGCGTCCGTCTTAAGTTTTTATCCCAGGTGGACGGCCAGGATGAAGAAAAGTGATCCAACGGTGCAAGAGAGGTGGTGGTGATAACTTGGGCCTCAAGTCCGGGTTATGTGATATGGGCTTCAGCTTCAGTGTCTGGGCTTCCATATAATTGGTCCAAAACAGAAAAAATGCGGTCTTCAATTTTTGGGCTTCTACTGGGCTGGTCCAAAATGCATCCACAATCTCCACCTCAATTTGGATCAGCACACCTGCAACCATAAGAAAACAAAGCAGTATCAAAATTCTTACAATTTAAGGGAAATCAAAGCATCTTTGAATTTATTTATAGGTATTATTTTAGTTCCTGCATCTGCATGATTCAACTGAGTTGAAATTTTAACAAGTTTAATAACACCCTTTTCAGTTATATCCCTAATGAAGTGAAATTTAACATCAATGTGTTTTGACCTGTTATGAAAGACAGGATTTTTACACAAGTGTAAAGCACTTAAACTATCAGTACAAAGTTCAATAGCAGAATTATCAATACAAGAGATTTCTGATAGCAAACCTTTCAGCCAAATACATTCTTTTACAGCATCTGTGGCAGCAATGTATTCTGCCTCAGTTGAGGACAATGCCACAAGTTTCTGTAATTGTGATTTCCAGCTAATGCATGAACTATTTAATGTAAAGAAATATGCAGAAGTAGACTTTCTATTATCTATGTTTCCTACAAAGTCTGAGTCTACAAAACCCTTCAACTTAAAATCATTTTTTGTTTTAGAAAACACTAAACTCAAATTTGCAGAACCTTTAAGATACTTTAAAAGTGATTTCACAGCTTCCAAGTGTAATTCACCAGGATTACTCATAAACCTACTAAGGACACTGACAGCAAAAGCAATATCAGGTCTAGTGCACATCATATGATACATAGCAGATCCAATAGCATTGGAATATGGTACATTTTTCATTTTAAGTTCCTCTTCTGCAGTTTTAGGACAATGATCAGATGACAATTTAAAGTGTGCAGGCAAAGGCAGAGACACGGGTTTGGAATCAATCAAATTAAATCTGGTTAAAACTTTTCCAATATAATGCTTTTGGTTTAAAAATAGATTTCCAGATTGTTTATCCCTAAAAATGTCCATACCTAAAATCCTTTTAGCATGCCCTAAGTCTTTCATCTCAAATTCAGAATGCAGTTTATTTTTTAGCAGATTAATCTCATGCATTTTAGGACCAACAATCAACATATCATCAACATATAATAACAAATACATAAAATCAGAATTATCAAACTTGAAATAAAAACAAGAATCATATTGACTCTTTTGAAAATTGAGGCTTTGGATATAAGAGTCAAACCTCTTATACCACTATCTTGGGGCTTGTTTCAAGCCATATAGATATTTTTTCAATAAACAAACTAAATCAGATTTTTCACCTTTTTCAAGACTTTTAGGCTGATTCATATAAATTGTTTCATTTAAAGAACCATAAAGAAAAGCAGTTTTGACTTCCATTTGTTCAAGTTCCAAATCAAATTGTGTAACTAAAGCAAAGAATATTCTGATTGAAGTATACTTAAACACAGGAGAAAAAATTTCATTATAATCAATCCCTTCCTTTTGAGAAAAGCCTTTAGCCACAAGCGTAGCCTTGTACCTAGGTTTAATATCTTTTGACTCACTTTCTTTTATTTTGAAAATCCATTTGCAGTCAATGATCCTTTTATTATAAGGTCTATTAACTAAAGTCCATGTGCCATTTTTCAGAAGAGAATCCACCTCTTCTTGCATGACTGCAAGCCATAGATTGGATTCTTTTGAAGAAACAACTTCTTCAAAAGAATGAAGTTCAATTACTAAAGGATCAGAATAGGTAAATGCAGACACAAAATTTGGGTCTTCAAATCTAGGAGGAGGTCTAATCTCTCTTCTAGGTCTATCCCTAACTAACTGATAGTTTCCTAAATCAGTTTCAGCTAATGGAACAGTATCTGGTAGTTCAGGTTCAAAATTTATATTTGGAGATTGTGGGGGATGCTCCACCTGAAACTGAGTATTGGGCAGACCATTTTCATCACTTAAATGGTCTGCACTTAGCTCAGAAGTAAGTTAGTCTTTATCACTAGCATGATCATCTAATTTTTCATCCTTACAAGGGAAAACAGTTTTATTAAAAATGATAGACCTACTTAAAATAACCTGTAACCTCCCTGCTTCTTGACCCAAAGTTTATAGCCCTTGACCCCTTCTCCATAACCCAGAAACACACATTTCAGAGATCTGAAGTTAAGTTTAGTTTCAGTTTGGTGTGAGTAGGCAGTACACCCAAAAATTTTCAGTTTTGAAAAATCTGGAAGAAAATTATTCCAAATTTGATCAGGTATTTTGAAATCAATAGCACTGCAGGAAGAAATGTTGATCAAATAAGAAGCAGTTTTAACTGCTTCTCCCAAAATTTTTTTTGGCAAGTTGAATCAAGTAAATGACACATAGTTCTTTCTAAGAGTGTCCTATTCATCCTTTCAGCAACCCCATTTTGCTGTGGACTCTATGAATTCCTAGGCCGCTACAGAAAGAATCAAAATCTAGGTTGCAGAACTCAAGTCCATTGTCTGTCCTAATAATTTTGACCCTATTTTCTTTCAAATTTTGGACTAAGGTAATCCAGTTTTTAAAAATGGACACAGTGGCATCCTTAGTTTTTAACAAATGAACCCAGATTTTTCTAGAGAAGTCATCTATAATAAGAAGGAAATACCTAAAACCTGAAACAGAACTAACAGGAGCAGGACCCCATAAATCAGCATGCAAGTACTCAAGAACATCATTTGATTTATGCATACCTTTACCAAAAGAATTTCTTTTCTGTTTACCTAACACACATTTCTCACAGAAATCAAGTTTATGCAGCAAATCATTACCAAAAACACCTTTGTTTTCAAGTAACTTAAGACCTTTTTCCCCTAAGTGTCCTAATCTTTTATGCCAGAAATTTTTTTTATTTATATCAGACACAGCATTGAAAGATCTAGCATAAACAGGTAAGGTATTTAACACATAAATCCCATTAATTTTAGGAGTGGAAGAAATCAAGAAGTTACTTTTGAAAATACTTAAGTAACCATTATGCATTCTAATCTCATAGGATTCAGAATCAAACACACCAAGAGAAATTAAGTTTCTATTCAAATCTGGAACATATCTTGTTTGATTTAAGACAAGAGTTTTGTTATTTTCAAGTTTTAACAAAACTTTTCCAGTTCCTTTCACATCGCAAGTAACATTGTTACCAAGTTTCACAGAACCAAGACAATCAGAACAGAAGTCAGAAAACAAATTTCTTTCAGGACACATATGGAAAGTGCAACCAAAATCAAGTATTCATTCATGTTTATTGTCAGATTCAGTAGTAACATAAACCACACCATTATTATCTTGGACTGCAGCCTCTGTTTGATTACTGGTTCCTATTTCATTTTTCCTTTTGAAACAATTTTTAATGTGATGTCCAGGTTGGCTACAATAGAAACAAAGTCTGGGTCTATTTATGTTATCCAATCCCCCAGTATTGTCTTGTCCCCTGACATTATTCTGATTTCTAAGGTTGTCTTGATTTCTAGAGTAATCATAACCTCTAAAATTGGTCTGATTCCTAGAATTATTCAGTCCTGTATAGGTGTTGTCATTAGACCTATTGAAATTGACTTTATTTTGAAAGTTTCCTCTTACAGGCTTACTGTTTATATTATTCCAAGTTCTATTATTGTTTGAAGTATTCCAATTTTTATTGAAATTACTCACGGGATTATTGTTCCTAAAGGAATTCCTCTTCTTAGAAGATCCTATAACACTATAGGCCTCTTTATGATTGATTTTAAACTCAAGTTCCTTATTTTTAAGAGAAGTGTGAACAATTTCTGTAGTCAATTTTTTCCCACCATATTCAAAAGCATTCCTAAGGTCTTTGAACTTATCATACATAGCATTCAGTAAATACACAACCTTTTGTTCATCAGTAAGTTTTTCATCACAATTTAAAAGACTCTGTGTGATCTTAGTAAACCTACTCATATTATCATCCACCTCCTTAGATGGATCAAACTTGAAAGAAAAACATTGTTTTCACAAGAAGCACTTATCAGGCAAAGAGACATTATCATAAACGTCATCTAATTTTTCCCATAATGCCATAGCAGTTTTAGTCTTACCTATTTGTCTAATCACATTATCAGACAAATGAAGAAAAATTGTACTCCATGCAGTTTCATCCATTTCAATTTGTCTATCTTGAGGCAAATTTAAAGGTCATGATTGATCAAAGGCTTTGGCACATTTCGTTTGCAGTAACAAAGCCTTCATTTTCTGGCTCCAGAGATTAAAATCTCCCTTGCCATTCCATACTTCAACATCTACTTTTATAGTAGCCATTGAAGTAATGACTAACAGATTTTGAAAGAAAAAATTATCAAGGGTTAAGACTTTATTACTTCAAATCAAAATGGACAGACAGATTGAAATGCAGGATATAATCACAGAAGTCAAGAATTATCAGAAATATTCCACAAAGATCAGAATTTAACAACACAGTCTCAAACAATTATCAAACAGTAAGGCAGTCAAGGGGATCACAATTCAAATAATAATCAGGCTGATCAAGAAAACCACTAATGACTAATATACTGAAAAATAGTTCTAACAGTATATCCCTCAACCTATTATGGGTCAGCCCAAGCTCCCTTAGATTCCCGGAATCTCAAGAAATCCTGGACAAAGGTAAGGATTGGGGTCCAAAAATAGGCTTCAACGGAGAGATTTTGGAAAGCACCAAGTATTGAAAAAACAAATAACAGTATATCGTGCAATAATTAAAAGGTATCACTTGATGCAAATTTTATACTACTGCAGCTAAAGATGGCAAAAAAATCCGATCCGATCCGACCCGAAAAAATCCTGATCCGTGGATCAATGGATCGGATTTGGATCAGGGGTGATCCGATCCGACCCGATCCGCGATCCGAATTTTTTTTAAAAATTAAAAAAATATGTAAAAAAAATTAATTATTAAATATAAAATATATAATCTTTTATTGAATTTGATACAAAATCATTAATTCTTTATATATATAATATTTTGTTGTATGAATTAGATATTATATTAGTTATTTTATGAATTATGTATTGATTTATTTGTCGTTAACGAAAATATATAACGAAAATTTCTTAATGTTTGTTTCGATCCGATCCCGAGACGATCCGAGATTTTTACTGTTTGATCCGATCCGATCCGAAATTTCGTGGAGCGGATTTGGATCGGCACTGATCCGCCCCGATCTGCTCCATTGCCATCACCTGCAGCCCACAAAGATTCAGAACCACAAGTTCAGTACCACCAAGCCTTTTAGAAATGCCACGAAGATCAGCCAACATAAGAATGTGGGATCCACTTTAGATGTTTCAGTATATTTATAAAGAAAAATATACTGAATCAAAACAAAACAAAAGATCCCAAAATATATGATCCAAAATAAAAGATCCAAAAAAATTAAAAAATATCTGAGTAAACCTAATTTTTAAAATAGGTTTTAAACAGTAATGCCACTAAGCAATTTTGTACCACGAAGAAAATATATGAAAATTTTTCAAAGAAATTTTCCAAGAAATCTGAAAAAGAAAATTTTCGGAAACATAATCACGTTTTAAAAGAAACTTTCAAGAAACTTTAAAAAAATGAATTTTCTCAAAGATCATCACAAAGATTTGAAAACCCTAAAACGCAAATTTCAGAAACCACAAAGAATTTCAGAAAATCACAGATCCACAAAGGAGACGTCTGGATCTAACAAGATCTGAGTCTAAACAGTGTTTATTACGCGAACCCTAAGGCTTTGATACCACTGTTATGAGATCGAGGCTCAGAATCAATCACGAAGAGATATAAGTATGATTTCACAAATAAAACTTCAAAATTTTTTATTAAAAACACAAAATCGCAAAGTATTAAACAAAATATACAGATTTCTACAGATCGCATAAAACTCAGTATAAACTCAAAATCTCACATAAAAACCACTAAGATATTACAGTATCAAACTGTAAACAACCACAAAGAACCTAACTCTGATTATGCACTAAGAATCAGAGATTTAACCACAAAGAATGGGAGAAAATTGCAAGAGTTTATTTCCTTTTCAGAGAAGACGAAGAAGGAGAGAGAGAGTCAGAGAAAATGAATCTGGATCGAGTGATAAACGAAGCGTCCGTCTTAAGCCTTTATCCCCAGGTGGACGGCCAGGATGAAGAAAAGTGATCCAACGGCGCAAGAGAGGCGGTGGTGATAACTTGGGCCTCAAGTCCAGGTTATTTGATATGGGCTTCAGCTTCAGTGTCTGGGCTTCCATATAATTGGTCCAAAACAGAAAAATGCAGGCTTCAATTTTTGGGCTTCTATTGGGCTGGTCCAAAATGCATCCACATCAATTTGCTACCAAATCCGCTCGACGTCAAACTCTTCCATTTCCCTTTCTCTCAGTTGCTTTTGAAGTCTCTTCATGGCCCGCAACTGATTTCTCTTTGACTACATTAGGGTACTACCAATGTGATTTTTTTCTGTCCAGAAAACTTTTTTTTATTTTTTTCACAATTTGTATGTTAAATAGTTGTAAGGGGTAAATACAGTGAAAACAAATTGTTTATATTAAGAATAAAAAAATTAAAAAAGAAATCTGACCTTCAATAAAAGAGTCATGAGCAATTTTCATTAATCATAGTTACTATTCACACATTGGTATTGGTTACTATTCATAATTTATTTTCATTAAAGTCCTCCATCTCGCTCTCTAGACTTGATCATTTTTTTATTTATTTTTGGGTAAATCTCTAGACTAGATCATTAATTTCACGACTTTCTTCACTCACTAAGTCATCTTCATCACCCCTTTCCCGTCAAATTGAATTATTTGTCAATCTCTTTAGCATTTTTCTCAAAACATCTTACGTGGCAACGAAGGGAGGGGAGCAGGGGATGGAATTGCAAGTCAATGAACTTCCAAATCTACTTGACATCAAACTCTTCATTTTCCCTCACTCCCAGCAGCTTTCCTAGTCTCGTCGTGATTGTAGCTGATTTCTCTTTGGCTCCATTAGGGTACTACAAATGTTATTTTTTTTTCCCGTGATTTGTATGTTAAATAGTTGTAAGGAGCAAATACATTGAACACAAAATGTTCATATCAAGAATCAAAAATTTAAATAGAAAAGTGATGAAAAGTGAATCGATTGGAAGAAACTTAAACCATGTTAAAATGCACTTAATTGTACCATCTTACTTACTCTAAAAAAATAAATATCAATAACATAACTACAATGCTACGTTCAGTATTTCATCCACAATGTGGATGACAATTCACTCATATTGAGGGTGGAGGCCACAAGTTTGAATTTTTTGACTCCCACCTTCAATATGAGCGTATTATCATCCACATTGTGAATGAAATTGTAAAAATATAATTATTCACAATATTATTAGAGTATTGCTAAAATCGCATGCACCACACGCACATATTTACGCCAGTGTAAGTAGAAGGCTGTAAAATAAAGTTACTGCTGACTTTGGATCTTTCACATCATTCTTGCAGTAGATCCGTATCTACTTTTGTTCTAATTCTTGAGTACTTGAAAAAAGAAGAATTAAAACAAATAATTAACAACATATTTTTCACTCTGTAAATTATTTATAAATTAATTTATAAATAACATAATTTTTCAAATCACTTTTTAATCATTCATATTTTCAAACTACTTTTATACAATATATTTTACTTTTTTTCCGAAAACAATAATATTCTAGTATTCTAGTTATACATCAACATCCAACAGCCGAACAACCTAGTTTTATATCTGGTTTTTTTTTTTTTTTTTTTTAACAATGATATTTACATTAATTTACAATGAGTGAATATTGCCCTTTTTTCAGCCTCATTTTAACTTTTTTAATACATTGCTCTCTTATTTAATTACACATTTTTTAATAAAATAATATTAAACATAAATTAAAAGTATTTCTTTATTCTTTAACAATACATTCTTCTAAAAATTAATATTTTAAATTACATTTTTTTTTCCAAAAAAGCCTCATTATAATAAGACTCAAACAACGATAATTGATAATTGTGAGAGGCACATCACATCACTTAGGAACATCCATAATTATCCACTAGTAAATCCATCAATATTCATAATGACTATGCAACATGTTCGATAATTTTACTATTTTTTTAGCAAGTGCTACATAATCATAAAAATAGCCTCGTTTGATAAACCATAAAAAATATATATATTTTTAAACAATACAATTTTTTTTTTTAACAAGTTCTACATAATCATAAAAAAATTCATAATGACTATGCAACATGTTCGATAATTTTACTATTTTTTTAAAATTAAGAGATTAAATAATCTCCATTAGTGTTCTACCCTTTAAGTGATGTGAATATAAATTTGTTTATAAATAAATTTATAAATATTGCATTTTTCAAATTACTTTTTAATGATGTACATTTTTTAAATAACCTTTTAATAATATATTTTATCTTAAAAAATCAAATCGGTCGTTTATAATAAACAAAATCAACCGTTAAATTCCTTCTTTAACCCAAAAAGTCAAAAGGAGAAAAAAAGAAGGTCTTCGAGTTTTTTGGATGTCCCCAAAATTTCATGATGTCATGGGCCGACTAACAGAACCAATATTGGGGCCCCACATTTTACTCCACTGGTAAAGTGGGTCCATTTGTCCACGTTCTTTTCCTCATCACACGCATCGTTTCAAACAGAATCCAATCCTACCTCCGTGTACAATCGCCTAAAATCATGGTCGCTGCGCCAAATGTGGGCCCATAACGGTTGACCAATAGTTGTTAAGAAAATTACTTTTCATTTTCCTTTTTTTTTGATCAAATTTCATTTTCCGATTTTATTATAAAAATAAAATCCTTCAACTAGGCATTTTGGATCTTGATACAAAAACTAATCCTATATTGCATTACCCTTAAAAATTTGTTGCAAATATTGTAGTATATATTTAAATGACGTTTATATCTCTTTAATTTTAGGCATTATTACCTAATGTATCTCTATTCTTCCTTTTATATATATATATATATATATATATATATATATATATAGTCCTGGTTGTAATAAAATATAAGTTTATTGACGTATATTCTTCTCTCATTTTTCTCGCTAGTTTATAACAAAATTCAATATATTAGAAATTTAAAATTCCAAATCTAAGTCCCTATTATAATAAAATTCGCTCTATAGAAGTTTACCCATTGAGTGTTGCTGAATATTATTGATTCCTCCATATTAATCTAACAATTATATTTATGATATTTAGCCTATGTTGGGTAAATTTTGTTTAGAAACGGACATGTGACAACATTTTATTGGTTCAGTTTTTGAAAAATTCAACAATTTTGGTGGTCAAAGATTCTCATCTATCATTTTTTACTTTTAAAAAAATGGACAAACAAAATGTTGGTCAGTCGCTATTTATAAACAAACTTTTATAAACGATTGACAGAGTAGAGGCTTAATGAATCATTTGCTTGAGTAGAAACGAATAGAACGAGTAGGTTTTGATTCAAATACAGTCATGTTCAATATAGGATGACAAAATGAACTGTAAAAATCGAGACAAGTGGAGTCCCGTCCCATTAGGGGCAGAATCGCCCTGCATAAATGGGGCAATTGGGCGCGGATGCGGAGTAGGAAATCTTTGCCCCGGTTGGGGCGGGATAGGGACGATTTTTCCCTACCCCGCACAACACTCATTTTAAATAAAAAAATTAAAAATGTTGTTCTATATTTTTCATAAACAAACTCAATATTGGTCAAATCCATAAGTTACGACACCAAGTATAACCCTAAAAAATCATCAAGCTAAAATCCATCAGTAAGGTCTCCAATAGTCCACCTCTCCATTTCTACTCAGAAACAGAATCCTCTCCTCTTCGCCAGGTTTGTTTTTTCATCTTTTTTCTTCTGTACCATATTCATACTTTGTTCACAAGCCTTCAAGCTTTTTGATGTTTATTACGTTGTAACTCTTCTCAGCTTTCTTCTCAACATTGTGATATCAGTAATTATGAATTTGAATTTGTCATCCAAAAGTAGGTTAAGCTTGAGTTAAATTACCTTTTAGATAGAGGTTAATTAGAAAAGGAAATCAGATGACACCGACACAACTTATTTGTGTTTGCAATTCCAAATATCAATTATACGTCTAGATTCCGTAAGCATTTTAATGTATTTCGTTTATCTTTATTCAATTTTTTATTTTTTTTTTATTTTTCATTGATTAATTTGTGGAAGAATTCATTTGTTTGTTGTATAATTTTCCTCTTCTTTAACATTTTTATGGAATATTTTTTATATTAAATAACTTTGTTATTTTATTATTTTTGACAGATTTGTGATTTTTTTTTAAAAATATAAATGGTTTATTAAATGTGGCGATTTATTCTCTGCAATAACTCCCGCCCCGCTTTTAAGTGGGGGGCGGGGGCGAATAAGAGGCAAAAAGTCGTAGGAGGGCCGGGGCGCGGGCTGCAGGGTGTGTTGACCCTATCCCGTTCCATCCCGTTGTCATTTCTAGTCCAATGGTTCTGATAATTTTTATTCATCCCCAATTTTGGTACCGACTAATCCATCAAATACTATTGTATGACGCAGGGAAAGATATTCCAAAAGTGAAATAATATGGGAAGAAAATATTGAGTTCCAATATCCAGCTTGCAACAAATTGTGGAGAATACTTGATAATTTTATAAAATTATTAATATTCTTTCATATCTATTATTTTATTATACAAGAAGCCCCCAAGGAAAAAATATTGAACAAAAATAGAAATATGAAAAAATTGATGGTTAGTTGAGTAGGGTGGTGTGGGGTCAAATTTTATTGTATGGGTGGGATTAAAGGACACACGACACCAAAGTGAGTTGCTCATTTGAACCAGAACACAACGCACATTGACCATTGACCAAACTTCCCTCTAAAGAATCCATGACCTAAAAACCCAAACCAAATCCCTGCTTACGTCATTTCTTCTTCTTCATAATACACTTCCATTCACCGCACACTCCCCCAACCTCTCTACTTTTTACCTTCATCGCTCTCTCTAGAGCCCGTTCTTTCCTTTCTCTCTCTAGAAATCGACCGCTGAATTTGATTGAGGATGGTGAGGAACGATTTGTTCATAACAGTGCCTAGTTATTTTAGGTGCCCGATTTCTCTTGATGTGATGAAATCCCCTGTGAGTCTGTGCACTGGTGTGACGTACGACCGCACCAGCATCCAGCGCTGGTTGGACAGTGGTAACAACACCTGCCCCGCCACCATGCAGGTGCTTCAGACCAAGGAACTTGTCCCCAACCATACTCTGCAACGTCTTATCAAGACCTGGTCTGAGTCTGACTCGGTCCAAACTCGGCCTGTAAACGTACAGCCATCACAACAACCCAGCTCGCTCACTCAAGACCAGGTTCGTGAACTCATCAATCATCTGGAAAATGAGCTTCAGAAGATTGATAAGGATTCTGGTTTCCGAATCCATACAATCCCATCCAGAATTTCGAGGCTGATTTTATTCGCAAAGGAAGGGGAAGAAAACGGCAAGTTCTTAGCCTCAGACGGCGCTAGGCTTTTACCATTGCTTATTGCAGCTCTGGGCAATAAACAATTGGTGAAAGATCTTAGGGTTTTGGAGAAATTTGTTCAGTTCAGTAATATAATCTTACAACAGCCAGTAAAAGCCGATTCAGTAGAAGTACGATCAAATTCCTCTTTGATTTTGAGAAATCGTATTGGTAAAGATTTCAAATCTTCAATGATTATGGGGCTTTCGCAAGGGAGAATAGAGTTAAGAATCGCAATTGCCAAACTTCTCGAAATCACATCCAATTCGTATTCAGAATTTAAAAACTTGATATCGGAAGATGATGAAATGTACTCAGAATTACTAAGATTAATATCCAGTTTGGATTGTAATCCAGATGCCATGGATTCCTCATTATCTTGTTTAATCTGTCTAGCATTGGCAAAGAGAAACCGGGCTAAAATCGTGCGCAATGGCGGTGTAAAGTTGTTGGCAAAAGCTCTATCAGAACCAGAATTGAGCGTTTCATTGACGGAAAAAGTGCTTAAACTTGTTGAAATGGTGTCGACTTGTAAAGAAGGGAGAGCGGAGATTTGCAGGAATGAAATTTGTGTAGAGGCAATTGTGAAGAAGGTTTTGAAAGTATCGAATGTGGCAACTGAGCACGCAGTGACAATATTGTGGAGTTTGTGTTGTTTGTTTGGTGATAAAAAGGCACAAGAATATGTAACGAAGAACAATGGAATGGCCAAGATTTTGGTGCTTATGCAGAGCAATTGTTCGTCTGCAGTTAGGCAAATGTCGAGTGATTTGCTTAAGGTTTTTCGATACAAATCCAAATCTTGTTTTCTTTCTTGTTACGATACTAAGACGACGCATATCATGCCATTTTGACGGCGCCGGTGAAGGTGGCTCTGGTGGTGGTCGAAGGGATACATTTTGTAAATGAAAAAAAAAACACCAATTTAGTTGACTGAAAGAAAGATACGAATGTAATGGAATGGAATTAACTTGATTTTTGTATATGATGATTTGCAAGGCCTTTTGATTTGATGTCTCTTCAAATTTATTCCATACCATCAAATGTATTTTTTGTTTTGTTATGGGAATAAATTGACATTACTCAATCCCAGTTGTAAATTTCAAAGAAAGTGGCCACAAATCTGGATAGGATTGAATGGGACACTTTGTAATTGGGCACGAGTCGGAGTCATGGGTGGATTATATATCGAACGTGTTGATGTCAAAAATTGACGCACATTAGTCATGCTTAGTTCGGTAATACTTAGCAATTATAAATCAATTTGTCAATTTATTCATTTTAAGGGTAAAATGTTTGTATTGCCTCAGTTTGTTAAAATATTTTTGCTTATAAACAAAGAATGTGATGTTTTCAAAGTAAGTATTGTTGAAAACAATCTGTAATAATTATACGAAATGAAGTGAAATGAAACTTTCAACAAGATGAATATAATAAATTACTGACTTGAATGCAGATTGAGACTAGCGTTTTGCTATGTCCTATAGCAGAATTTCACCCCTACTCGTGTGCTTGCAGTTCAATCAGCCTGCTACCAGGATTCAACAATCTGTAACCAAGAATCTAGCACCCAATTCTTGGTCCTGGCGAATTTATTGGGTGAATTTTTCTCTCAAAATTTGAAGTATAGAATGCAAAACTTAATTAAACTTAATTCCTGTTTCTGTATTTATAGACCTCCAAAAATATAGTTACGTGGTCTATATCTTCATTTCTATCTTATGTGGGACAAATTTCATCCAAAACTCTTTATATTTTTATACAAACTTCAACAAATATATGATTGAAAGGAGATAATTTAAAATGTGTTGTTAATTATTTTCTTTCACACGAATGCCATAAGCTAATGCTATCATCAGATCCAAAAAATTAAAAAAGGAAAATAATAATAATAATAATAATACTTTTCCCTGAAAACAAGTACCCTTGTTGCCTGGAATAGTCACAAGAGAGATGGTTTTTGGACTAGGATAAATCTCAATGTTCGTAATCCGAAAAAGGTTTATCACACACCTTTCTTTTATGTAATAATTATAATTTATAAATAAATTTATAAACACATGTTTTCATAACTCTTTTTAAGTATACATATTTTTCTCTTCAATTTTTAACCACATATCTTACTTAAAAAATACCAAAAAACAAAACAAAAAAAATCTGACAACGTAGACGCCGAAATTCAGAGCCAGAATAAAGAAGGTCCATTGTCAACTTAAAACCATTAATTACTATTTCTTAAAGAAGATAGTGACAAGGTGCCGCAATTGCTGGCACGGTGCATTCAAATTGGATGGTGACTATTAGTTTAAGTACGGTTGTTGCTAAAAAATAATTTTTTATCATCTTTCAATAAAAAAATTATATATACATTGTTCAATAGTTGATTAAAATTGTAAGTTTCATTGAAAACGAGTTTAAGAAAAAATAAATAAATAAATTTTAAAAAATTTGGGCAAATGTGGTTTAGTATTTTAGTGCTAGCTTTCGTCCTTGGTGGTGACTGTCCAACGTGAGTTGTATGATTATTTTGTTAAGGACATTATAGAACCATCATCTAATGAACCATGCACGAACTTGAAGGTCAAGACTTGCAACCAATCACAACCAACTGGTGAAATCACGTGACTTGAAGTCCAAGAATTTCCATGATTTTGCGCCTATATATTTTATGCAACATTCCTTATAATAATATTGTAATATTCTTACCTTTTTTATAGTGATTCTCTTCTCTTATTGTATGGATTCATCCTGTATATATATACTGAACAATATCAATAATAAATTAAGAGTTCTTCCAATAATTGTTTTTATCAGTCTCTTCATATTTGTGGATTCTTAATTATCTAGACTTTAAAATTATTAAAAAATATGTTATAAAAGGCTACTAATAAAGAAATATGTGTTTGACCATCCCAATAACATAAACACATTTAGAGAATACCACCAAAAAAATTGATGGTCGTGACTGTCCAACATGAGTTGTATGATTATTTGTGGATTCTTAATTATCTAGACTTTAAGATTATTAAAAAATATGTTATAAAAGGCTACTAATAAAGAAATATGTGTTTGACCATCCCAATAACCTAACACATTTAGAGAATACCACCAAAAAATTTTAGTTGTAAATTATTAAATTGATATTAAAAATTCTTGGGATCTAGAAAAAGAGGAAGTCACTAAGAAAAGAAAAAAGTTATACGTATAGTCGGGGTTTACTCATGAAGTGGACTCCACCCCAGGGGTAGACCTAAGGTGGGTCATAGTGGGCCACGTGTCCCCACTAAAAATTTGATTTTTTTTCCTTTTTTTTTTTTTTTTTTTTGAAAGAAACTAGAATTTGAGATTTTAGTTTGTTAAAAACTTGTGTTTAAAAATATTTTTTTATATTTTTAATGTAAAATATGTGGTTGAAAAGTAGACGGAGAAAATTAGTAATGTTAAAAAGTGTTTTGAAAAATTGTATTGTTTAAAAACATATTATTTTTTTTTTATATTTTGTCAAACAGATGTTAAATTATATACTTTTGTTTGGAGTTTATACTTTCAAATTAATATTTTGTACTATTGATCTCTTTTGAAATTTACATTTGGGATTGAATATATTTATACAATTGTTTATTTCTTTGTTTGTATCAGTAATTGATAAATAAAATTGTAATAACATTTCAAGCGTCTCTTCATTTTTCGCAATATTTATACAACTTTGATCGTGGTGATTGGTATTCGTTGAATATCTGTTTACAATTGTTTATTTGATCGTTTGTATTAGTTATGGATAGATATTTGAAGCATAAATCTGCATTTTCTAAAGGCTCTTTCTAAAAAAAAAAAAAAAAAAAATTCGGGGGGCAGCCCCGTAAACTCCGCCGCGAATAAAAAAAATTCATTTTTGGGACCCACTAAGATGAAACGTCTACGTTCGCCACTGCTCCACCCCCTTTTGTGAGGGGGTTGTATAGTCGGCCGATTGTATGTTATCGCCTCTCTTAAGAAAATTAGGTTGGATACAAGAAAAGTGCTGAGTTTAATGGTTCAGAGTTGGTTACTTTGCCTTGTTTGATACACATTTTAATTCTAGTACTAGTACATTTTTTTCTTATTTTCAATTACACATTCTCAAATAAAATAAAATAATATTACATGTAAATAAAAAAAACTCTCACTTTTTAACCAAACGTTCTTAAAAAACTCAATATTACGGTGGATTGAGAATAGTTGGCAATTCAAAAAGGTTGAAGAGATGGTTCTCTTGGCACTAGAAATCCAAGGTTGGTTCGACCTTGCACCTCTTCACATTTGTTTTTCCCTATTAAATATCATACTATTTTGGTTTTTTTTTTCTTGAAATATATTTTGGGTTTACATTAAATTTATTGGATCTTATGTGACCTATTATTAATGGACTAGTAAATATTTTGGGATTGATTATTTTGTAGAATAAATTATAAATTGTTTAGTGTAGTATGTGTACTCAGTCTCTTTATCGAGAAAAAGTAATTGTGTTCACTTCAAACTCGTTAATATATGGTAAGATTTCATAGTTATATTAAATCGTTGACGATTAGTTTCATATTTATAATTTTATATTAAATTATTATAAACAAACTCCAACGAAATTCTGGTTAAATTAAATAAACAAACATTACTAATATAAAAGATTATGAATAATCTAATGAGTACTGATTAGTTTCATATTTATAATTTTATATTAAATTATTATAAACAGACTCCAACGAAATTCTGGTTAAATTAAATAAACAAACATTACTAATATAAAAGATTATGAATAATCTAATGAGTACTGATGTTCATCTTATATTAAGCACTAATATTGTGTCATACAAATCTATTAGTTAAGTTTAAAGTAAATCTGAATACAAACTATTATCACACTTGTGTGATGCACGAAAGAATAATATAAAATGATTTTACTGTAAATATCACTGCAAAATAGGAAAAAAAACTGAACACATAATTTATTTTGATTAACAATACAGACTGTCAACAAATGCTCAAAATAGAAATATATTATAATTCTCATCAATTTTGTAAAACCTCTTTAGAAATAAATTACAATTCTCATCAATTTTGAAAAACCTCTTTAAATAATACATTGTTTGTAGAGTTTGTAATTGCTCAATACTCACACCTGTGTGATACACGAAAGTTACTATGTATTAAACATATTTAAAAAATTGCTCAAATTTAAATTAAATAATGCAATTTTTCAAATATATGTTGCATAGAATAAATAAAAAATTCAATCTAAATATTTTTGACTAACGTGAATAGAAATAATAAACCTCAAAATATTATAATTTACATAAAATAAAGTAGTTGTAACAAATTAAATATACGTGGTCCTATATATATAAAAAATGTAACCAATTAAGCAATATTGACGATGCACAATAGTGAAAATCAATTTCAAGATTTGTGGTACACGAATGTGGAATTCAACTCAAGAGATCCTTCGCATGATTAATAATTTTTAATTTTTAAATGCGATGAATTTAATTGAACATAATTAAATGCATATTTAATTATATGTCAATAAAAAAATTATTAATAAAAATATAAATAAAATATATAGTGAGTCTTTTTCTGTAAATCGTTGAATTGTTTTATCATCTTTACGGGAAAACAGACCATGAATTAAGTGTTTTAGAGATTGTAATGCGAACATATCAACTTCATTTCTGGAATTAACGTTCAATAAATGAAATTTTATTTTTTTAAAATTTTTTTGAACTACATGTGCAAAACTCAACTTACATATTTCCTTTAAGATTGACGCTTTTCTTTTCATATATTGTTCTTCATCATATTCTTCTCAAAAAGAGGTGAAAAGAGGTGTATGATAGATTTTCTCGGTATAATTTGATTTTTTAAGTATTAGTTTTTCGTTTTAAAAAAAATAATCATTAATTTTAATAAATATTGTTACATTAATTAATTATTCCTTCTTCACACTAACAATATGAATAACATTTGCAATTTCTTTATTCATATTGTTACTGTTACATCATTATTTTAATAAAAATTACTGATCGATCAATTTTTTAATAGAAATTATTTGAACTAATTGTTAAAATCTGTAATATATTTTTGCATATTTTAGTTATTTAAATTTATAATAGAAAATAGAAAAATTAACAGAATCAATAAATAAATAAAAATAATGTGAAAATTATGAATGAATTGAAAAAATCTTAAGTTTGTAAAATATATCCAACTTAATTGAAATAACCTTAAAAATTCACATAATTATGATTTATTTTAATATGATGAGAAAAAATCAGAACATAAATTAATCATCTATGATTAAAATGAATTTAGTTAACTAATTATTGATAATATCATAGGACTTAAACGATATAATTTAAAATGAATTAGATATTGAGGAAAAATATAAAAATGTAAAATAAAACTTTACTTTTAATTTTTGATATGATTTTACGGACAATATATTTACAATTTGTCTCACTTATTAGCTTGTAATAAACTTCTCACACTGATCTTTAATTTGACACTCATATTACATATTTTTCGATTTCAAAATAATACAATAATTATTAAAAGAATAATAATAAAATAGAAAAAATAACATTTCGATATTATTAATAATATAGCACGGATGCCAATGTAATTAATGACAGATGTAAAATAATTGCTAAAATATTTAATACACTATTTTTTAGAAAAAAATTTACAAATTTAGAAAGTTCTTTTGTTGGAAAACTATGTATGTATTTTGGTGACGGCTATTCTACTTTCATATATACTAGTATTTCATCCTTGTGATGCACAAAAGTCATTATCCACAATATCGATTTCAATAAGTATTCGTAAAATTTTAGTACTTATACATAGTCAACACATATATAAATGCATAAAAAAGAATTATTTATTACAATAATTAATAGAATTTAAAAAATAAATATGTAATTCAAATTATTAAAAAATTATTTGAATAGTAAACGTCAATTTATATATTTAAATAATAAATTATTATTGATTTCAATAATTTTTATGAATTATTAATAACTTTATTGAAAATATAAATTTAGTACTATTTTAATGGTATATCATATTTGATGTAATATTATATGCACGAATATTGATGCATGTGAAAGGAATTAGCATATTTCTCATAACTTCTACATTTGCCTCTTGTTTTTAACATACTTTTTAATTTTCATTCAAAAACATCAATCACAATAATTAAAAAATAAATAGTAAAATTTCTTGAATTTAATCAATAAAGCTTATTTACAAAAATAAGTAGTCAAATAATAATTTTGAAAATATCGCGATTATCAAGATACGACAACCGTGTAAAGTTGGAAATTACCAAATTATACCGAAAATTATACCCTATAATCTTTAAAAATTTATTAACATTAAGAATGATTAAAAAATATTAATCATTCTATTAATATTATTAACTAAAAAAAATCAAAACATTAACTCTTCAATATTAACCTTCGTTCAATAACTTTTTCTTATTTATAAGCAACACATTTTTTCAACTTATTTTTTAACCACATATTTTTTCAAAATTATTTTTCAACTACACATTTTACCTCGAAATTGTTGCTGAACAGAGGCTTAATTTATTAAAATGTTTAAAAATAATATATATAATATATATTTAGAAAATATGATTTGTAATATTAAAGATAACAAATGATCTGACCATTAATAATTAAAACACAATTTAATTATTGATGATTACACATAGGATTTATAATATTAAGAATAATAAATAAACAAATAAATCAATAATTAAATAATAATTTTAACACTGATAACTAAAAATATTGATTGAATTCATTCAATATTAATGTTAATAATAAAAATAATAACAATTATAACCAAAATATACAAATAACAATAACATCATATTAATTATTTACTATAATACTACAACATAAAGAATTTTAGAATTAAATTTTACCAAACTATCCTGCTTTTAAATGCAGTATAGATTTCAACCAATGCGATGAACTGAAATTAATATGCGCAATATAGATAAGTATTCATAAAATTTAATGATTATACATATATAATCAACACAAATACAAAATATACAATAATAATTTTTTATTACAACAATTATAAAAATTTAAAAACAACATAAATAATCCAAATTATTGAAAACTTCATTGAGTGATAAAAACAAATTCTGTTAATCTTTGCACAATTATTAAAATTAAAAATTGTTAAAAAAAATATTAACCATTGTTTAGTTCATATATATATATATATATATATATATATATATATATATATATATATATATATATATAGGCAATAAATGCATTTACATCTATCCAGATTTTACATTCACAATAACCCACTGTTCTCCCTTTATATATAGTATAGTTTAAGATTAAGATTAAGATGCTGAGATACACCATATCTTTATCCACTTATGCGTGTTGAATCCAACAAATAATAATATCCTCCTCTAAAAATATAAATTGTAATAGCATTGAGCAAGTTCGAATCCACGCGAATTTGTTAGATATAATTCTTCAGAGAAATTATAATAATTAACTAAAAGAAATGGGTTTTGATTAGAATGTGTGTTAAATCAATTTGAAATAAAATAATTGTAGGGAATTAAATTATTGATAAATCAAATTAGACAAGTATCCACTCCAAGGTATGAATTGAACATGCTTCTTATCGTGCTGTTAGGAATAGACCAATCTTTAATGTTAGACCCTCCGTAAGCAAAATGGATTAAAATTACGACACCAAAATTTAGGCCCTATCCCAATATTGCATTCTGGACCAACCTCACAAGTTTTTTTTTTTTTTTTACATCATCAATTCCATCATGGAGTGGCTCCTTTTCCTTTTCTGTTATAAACTGTTGTTGAAAAAAGAATATATATATATATATATATATATATATATGAAAAATGCAAAAATCGGATTGAAATGATGAGAACCGGTCCAAAACATGCAAAAACTAGATGATATAGACCAATTGGACCGAACTGCGATGGACCAGATGGTCCGAACCGGACTAACAGTCCGACCAGTAATAGAACCATGCGGCCACATGGCCTTTTAAGCGCGCTGTCGCACAGTTATAACATTTGACCGTTGGACAGAATACATCAGTTTTTTGTATACACCTTTTCATAAACATTTTGCATTCTTTCATGAAGAGTTGTGTGAACCACGAATTGAGGTGATGGAATTATATAAATAGGTATAGAATTCATGTTTTACAATATAAGATTATCACTTTGTAATTGAGATTATCATCCTCTAATTCTTGTTCCTCATACTTAGAATATTTTTTCATTGCTCTTCTTGTTCCTTGTTTCCAAGTTTTCAATTGTGTTATTTGATACTTGGTTTGAGACTTGAAATCCGCTAAAACAATTTGCTTGGAGGCCCTTTAGCATTCTCTTTACAAGAGGGCGCAAATTTAGCTTTTATGATAGCATTCTTTACGATTCAAGTCTTTTATCTCTTCTTCTTATTCTCTATTATCTTCTTGATTCTTTGATTTCATTTTTGTGTCTACAACAACAAAGCGGATATTTCTTTTCGATAAAGTAATTTTCTCAACATTTTAAAAGCTAAATTTGTGATATGGTAACCGAAGGAGACACAACTATGGCTACAATCGAGTTGATGAATCAAGACTTGGTAAGGTTGGATCGCTTTGATGGTTCAAACTTCACAAGGTGACAAGACAAAATAAATTTCCTATTAACGGCACTAAAAATCTTCCCATTCCTTGTTTTCAAGTTTTCAATTGTGCTATTTGATACTTGATTTGAGACTTGAAATCCGCTAAAGCATTTGCTTGGAGGCCCTTTAGCATTCTCTTTATGAGAGAGCGCAAAATTAGCTTTTAGGATAACATTCTTTGCGATTCAAGTCTTTTATCTCTTCTTCTTATTTTCTATTATCTTCTTGATTCTTTGATTTCATTTTTGTGTCTACAACAACAAAGCGGATATTTCACTTCGAGAAAGGAATTTTCTCAACATTTTCCAATTTTGAAGCTCCATTTAATTGAAGAATTCTATCGTTACTCTTACACTTGACTGGAATATATTCGTCCCATACTCCATTAAACACCTCGCCTCTTCCTGCCATGTTGCTTTGACCTGCTAATATGAAATATGCTCATTTTCTCAACCTTTCTGAAATTGATTTTTTCTTGAGAAATCATCTTAAAGCAGAAGTAGCCGAAGAGAAGAAACATGATCGAGAAGAATAACAAAATTTTGTTGGACAAACTTTTCAGGGTTGTGTAAAAGAATCCTTGAGAAGCAATATATTCTGTCATTTTCGAATTGAAAAATCTCGTACTAGAGGTAATATCTATAGTGAAAATTACACCCTCAACCGTGTTGGCATGGCCTCATAAATCTTCTAAGGACAAATGGTGAAAAATCACAAATCACTCGTTTTTATGAACTTTTATTTGTATTAGTTAAGCACCGACACTCTTCTAGGATTAATTTGTTACGATGTGACATTTGTCGCCATGTTTTCAAAGTAAAAAAGCACGTTTTGAATGTAAATGTGATAATATTAGAAAATTGGCACGTGCTATAAAAAAATGACAATTTTTTTAGCCACTTCTTCATTTATAAGAAAATCCAACGAAGTCAAACTTGAAAGTAAATCTTGTACACGACATCTACATCTATACCATATAAGTTATCTTTAATGACATTCAATATTTAAAGATTTAAATATGGTTGAGAACAAAATCAGTTTGGAGGGCTACAGGGATATGGACAGAGATTAAGCGACGTGCGACTAGGACATGTGCGGTAGTAATGGCAATGGGTCGGGTTCGGGCTGGTCGGGGCCGCCTCGAACCCGAAAATGCTGTACCCCGCCCCGCGGGGCCGGGCGACTACCCGCCCGCCAGTGACCCGAAATTAAAAAACGACTGCCCCGACCTTGAAAATGCTGTACCCCACTACCCGCCTGCCAATGACCCGAAATTAATTTTTTTTCCTTCGAAATTGGTAATGAAATTTTAGGTGAAAAACTTAGGCTTCGATATATTTGAAGGAAAAAAAATCAATAAACAACATAATAGTATAGTGGTTGTATATTCTCATATCCTTAAATGCCACCAAGGTTCAATTCTTCTAGACTTCATTAAATTTATTTTTAATTTCTCATTCCAATTTAAAAAAAAAAAAAAATTGGATCCACCCGAACCTGCCCGGCGGAACCGACAGGACGGGTAATTTTTGGGGCGGATTGTTTCGGGTCCTTCGGGCTTTTTTGTCATCCCTAATGTGTGAACACACTTCTTAGCCTCGCTTTCAGTGAATTTTGAAATTATTGGAGCTCTTTTATGGGTTATCTAGTGGGAAAGGAATTGTGAGGTGTTTGGGGGACGTAGTAGAGATGCAAGACTTCTGGTTGAGCTGGCATCATCTTTCATATCAGTTATGGAGAAGGCCGCTGATGCTAAGCATCAATGGTCAGTGGTTCGAAAAAGTTGGCAGAGTCCTTCCCAGGGCCTTTTTAAGCTTAATACTGATTCTGCGATGAGGGATGAGATGATAGGGGTTGGTGTTGTAATTCGTGATCACCAGGGGGTCGTGGTTGCTGCTATGAGTACACCGATAGCTGGAAGATTTGACTCGGGGGTGACAGAAGCTTTAGCACTGAGAGAGGGACTTATGATGGCACAACATATCGGAATCCAGGTTGATGTAGCTGAATGTGATGCTCCGCAATTAGTTCGGGACGTTCATGACTTTTCACCATTAGCTCCTATTGCTATGATTTTACTTGATATTCGTGCGCTTATGGACGAAGTTCATTGTGGCTCTTGCTGCTATATTCCACATGATGAGAATAGTGTAGCCCATAAATTAGCTTCTAATGCTATTCTTTTAGTTAATTCGATCATTTGGACTGATTGTATTCCATATTGTATTGAGCCCCAAGTTTTGGGCGATCTTATTTGAATGAGAATACACCTTTTACATTCAAAAAAAAAAAAAAAAAGTGAAAATGGTTGAGAAAATGAAAATAATTTTGAAAGTTCGTATTTCTATATTTAATTTTCTTATTAATGTTGATGTTGAATTTCACCAACTATTGAAAGATTGCCTTTTTAAGCAATGGACCGTTCTTATAAAGAAAACGAGGGTATTCTCTTGAGTTACTTTGATGTTTGAGAAATATTTATTTATATATATAGCTGTTATGAGTCCCTCACCGACGGAATTGTAGATGTCGTGGAAAATTCCCAGTGGAATTCCATGGCCATCGATAATTTCTGACGTCATTTTTATCAGGGGTGGAGGCAGCCAGGCCCAACGTTGGCCATGGACCGCACTGGACTTCCTGGGCCAGTCCAAATAAAAAAAAAATTGAACAATTTCGAAACTGAATAAGAAGCATTGTCCGAAAGCTGAAAGGCAAGAAACCCTTCAACAGAAAGCTTGAAACCTGAAGGGATGAAACCACCACAACTTCGCCCTTCGCTGCTGACGACTCCGAGCTCCGACCGGAGACAGTCACAATTCGACTCTGCCCACAGTTCCTCACCTTCCGCAGCCCACAAGTAAGTTTTTGCTCCCTGCCGCTAGGCCCGCTACAGACGCCTACCAGTCATTTTTTGTTTTGTTTTTTTTTTTGGTGTCAAATGGTAATGGTAATGGAAATGGATAATCTCAGTGGTTTGGGTGTCGGCTTCCTTTTTGGATTCAATGGTCAATGGTCAGACTTGATTTGGAACTTGGAATCAATGTAAGTTGGCATTTTGCAAATGTTATTATGTGTTAATGTAGTAATGTTACAGTAATTACTTATGTGAATAATATTGATTTGGCATTTGGAGGTATTTTTAATATATTTGATGAATTTTGTTTGAATTTTCGTAATTTGAGATTTGTGGTTTGTAACTGTTATCTGTTGACTTTGTTTAATTTGAATGAATGATAGTCTTGTTGTTTATGTAGAGAAAGATATATCTTTGAAAATTGAAAATGAAGCTATTATGCAACGATATGAAAATTCGTAAGGAATGATTTTAAGGTATTTCATTTGAGTTGGAATTTGTTTACTTTTCATTTGTAAAATTAAGTTTTCTCTATTTATTTTAATTTTTCTTAAAAAAAAAATAAAAAATCGGAGGCACTGCCCACGTACCTTCCAACCTCATTTAATTTCTGCCCTCGTTGTCTAGAAATCCTGGTTCCGCCCCTTATTTTTATGGCCATTGGATAATTTCGACCAAAATTCAACTCTATAAAAAAAAATTTGAAAGATTTTTTTATGTGCAAGTATTATTTTTTAATTATAAGTGAATTTTTAAGTATAAATAGTATTTTTTACACAGATATTTGTTCATTTAACATCTATATAATATATAAAATTAGCTGAGTCAACCCCAGTTAACTTTACTGTTTCCCTCCAAAACTCTTGTGCTATGTGCAGATTTTATTTATTTATTTTTCCAATTTTTGGGGAATTCAATATTTATCATGTTCACACTACTCATATCTCTCATCCAATAATCAACTTCAAAACCCACTTCAAAAATAGTTGGGCCTTCAATATTTATTTATTATTTTCAAAATCGCTGACATCTATTTACATTGTTCAATATTTATTGTGTTTATATGGCTTCTATTTTCGCCCCCTAATTACACTAGAAAGCCAGTTTTTTTTTCCTTTTTCGTTTTTTCAGAATTTGTTTCATTTTTTCCCGTTTTTAAAAATCTGTTCATTCATTTTTGTTTTCTATATCTTTTTTTTTTCACTTTCCCGATATACAACCTCTTTCATTTCTGTTATATATAATTGTTATGAAGATATACACAATAATAAAAGATTCAATTAAATGGTTATTTCTTTGAAAAAATGTGTACTGTTTAACATGATCCCTCCACTCCACCTTCTATTTATCACGTTTTATGATTCAAAATTTCTGGTGCGGTGGTAATGCTTATTAGTTATTAATATTACAAACCAGTTGAAAATAAAAAATCGTAAATTATTTTTTGAAAAAGTAAAAATGATTGACATTACTCTTTTCTTCAAGACCTGTGATATTTTGAGTCGTTGAACATAGATTTGAGTTTCTGACAAAAAAGAAAAAAATATTAAAATAATAATATTGTAGAGAAAGCTTCGAAAACAATATAGAATGCAAAATTAATTTAGACTAATAAGAGGATTTGTTAATAGTCTATTTATATTGTGTTCTAGATTTCTCTGTTGGGTTAACTAATGTTGGGCTATTTAGAATAGCTTTGGGTTTGATAGATATGTTAATGGTTTCAGCCGTTGAGTGAATAAAAAACATATTATTCATGAGTCAGTATATATATTTGATGAAATTGTATATCACATTGTATAAAAAATAATAAAAACAAGAAACTAGAATTATTATTTTTTTAAACTTTGCTTTTATCGAGAAGTTGTTTTTTATTTTTTATGATATAAGAACAATAATTTGTTTGGTTTTACTTATTTATATTTGATTTTTTTGTGTAAAAATCTCTATTTTCATGAAAAAATGTGTTCTTCTAACGTTTTCAATCTTACAAATAAAATATTTGTGTTAAGTTATACAAATCCAAAGTAAAATTTTCAGTTAAAAATTATGTCGAAATTTTATTACTAGATAATACTCTCTCCGTCCTACAAAGATAGTCCACTGTTTCTTTTTTGTCCGTCTCAAAAAGATAGTCTACTTTATTTTTTAAGAGTGAAATTAATATTTTATATTCATTTTTGTCCTTAATCTGTGTGAAAATGAGTAGAGGACTATTTTTATGGGACGGAGGGAGTACTAAATTATAAATCACGTCATATGTATAGTTTTTTTATAAATAATCTTATTTTTAGTTATTTAGTACATCTAAATATTGAAGCTCTTTTTTTATAGCGCATTATTAAATTATTAAATTTTTTTATAGATAATTACATTTAATATGTAATTAATTTCTTATAATAATTGTGATATTTTATTGGTCTTAATTTTATGGATAAATATTTGGTTCAGTCATACAGATCCAATGTCAAATTCTCTATTAAAATTATATTTAAAATTATACACATTCGTATTTTTATAAATCACGTTGAATTGAAATTTTTATAACTAAATCTTATTTTTAAGTTATTTATTACATATACATATTAAAGTTCTTTCATATGTTGCATTATTTATCAAAATTATTTCAATGACAAATACATTTAATTCTTAATTAATTTTTTATTCCAAAAAGTCTCATATCACATTTTTTAACATTAACGATTAAAAGATTTATCTATATTGTTTGAAATGATAGTTATTAATAGTTTTTGTCCTAACTGTTAATTTTAAAATTTCAAAAAGTAAATAACCATACCAACATTTTCTTTGCTACATTTTAATTCAAATTTTATGATATTTTTTCACAATAATATATAAATTGTCTCCCAATTTACTTAACTAAAAATTGAGATGATTAATACTAAATTATAATTTCAGTCAAAAAATAATTACGTTGTGTAAATATTGAAAACCTAAAATATCATAAATTTGATACAATATCTTTGTCAACCTCGTAAGTTATTATTATTATTATTATTATTATTATTATTATTATTATTATTATTATTATTATTATTATACATATTGTTTTTCATTGTCAATGGTCAAAATATTGAATTTTATCTTTTATATGCATGATCTCTATTATTAACTTTTTCATCTATTGTTTGAATGTTCAGAGTACATGAAAACTGGAGATCCTACATTTAAGTGTTTATTTTGCAAGACGAATTTTTTGTTCGAGGAGATAGTGAATAATCGTTACAAAACTTGACGATCATATTCTATAAGGTCAAATTCTATCTGACATGTAATGTAGGACACAAGTTCTTTATTCCAAGGATATCGTTGAGTCATTCGAATTTTAGGATACTTATTAGATTTCAAAAAAAAAAAAAAAAAATTTCATTGATGGTGTCATATGCCATGACTATCAATAAGAGTCAGGCATTATCATTTTCGCATGTATGACTTCTCCCTAAAAGGTTGATGTTTATACATGAAAATAATAAATGATGAACTTATATCTTATTTGTGAATGTTATTTATTTTGTTTAATGATTCATTTAATTTCGAATAGGATTATTTTTATTTAGACGTTTCTTCCCGTGCATAACAAAATAAATAACATTCACAAATAAGATATAAGTTCATCATTTATTGTGTCTGACTCTTATTGATAGTCATTATGACTATTATTATTATTATTATTATTATTATTATTATTATTATTATTATTATACATGTTGTTTTTCATTGTCAATGATCAAAATATTGAATTTTATCTTTTATATGCATGATCTCTATTATTAACTTTTTCATCTATTGTTTAAATGTTCAGAGTACATGAATATTGGAGATCCTACATTTAGTGTTGATTTTGCAAGGCGAATTTTTGGTTCTAGGAGATAGTGAATAATCGTTACAAAACTTGACGATCATATTCTACAAGGTCAAGTTCTATCTGACATTAATGCTGGACACAAGTTCTTTATTTCAAGGATATCGTTGAGCCATTCGAATTTTAGGATACTTATTAGATTTCAAAAAAAAAACAATTTTCATTGATGGTGTCATATGCCATAACTATCAATAAGAGTCAGGCATAATCTTTTTCGCATGTATGACTTCTCCCTAAAAGGTTGATATTTATACATGAAACTAATAAATAATGAACTTATATCTTATTTGTGAATGTTATTTATTTTGTTTAAGGATTCATTTAATTTCGAATAGGATTATTTTTATTTAGACGTTTTTTCTCGTGCATCGCACGGGATGATTCACTAGTTTTAACTAATATCTATTAGCTAAAATAGAAAAATACAAGAACTCAATTGCTCCAGTGGTTGGGTGGCGACCCAACACTTAGGTCAAGGGTTCAAATCCATCTATTGCACAAAATCATCATATATAATTTAAAGACAATAGGTGGGTCTCGCTAAAATTTTAGTTGGGTTGAAATCGGGTTGGGTCGGTTAAAATAAAAATAAATATATTTTTTAATTCATTTTCGACGGCTTGATCCATCGAAAATATTTTTACCGACGCTATTATTCCCCACAGACATCAAACGGTTTATTTTTTCATCGAAAAAAGTCAATAGCGACGGAATTTTACCAACAAATTTGACCTTCGGAAAGCCCTTTTTTTGTAGGGTATAGCTGTTAAGAGTCCCTTTGCCATTTGTTTAAGTGGCTTATCTTGACTATAGGGAATTAAAATTAAAATTTAATTCATAAACTTTACTATAAATCTAATTTTAATCCCCATGAAGTAGTGGCTCAAAGATATTAGTATATTTAAAATACATTGGAGTCGGGTTATTATTATGATTAATGCCTCAAGGGTTAATTGCACAAAATACTAACTTAACCTAACAAAATTGATTTTTACTACTTAAAAAAAAATCTGGAAAATACGGATGAAGTCGCCATCTGCATCAGTGCACTCCACCTGTGAGGTGTTCGTCGTCTCTGGCCATTTGCGCACCAGACATGGGACTCCGACACCCCCCCCCCCCCCCCCCCCACTTCAAAATTATGCTTGGTGGATCCCTCTTGTGACCATCAATTTTAGCTTTTTTGTCCACATAGTCACCATCTACAGATTTCTCCTTCAACTTTTTTTCACCAGCACCAGATTCTTCACTTTTGGACAATCTTAAAGGGGATGGAGAATTTCTAGATTTAGGTTTGAAAGTTTGGATTCAATTTGCTGCATTTTTTGAGGGAGGAGGAGGAAGATTATTTCCACGAGCTGAATCGGGCGTAGGGATGGCAAAAAAACTCGAAGGACCCAAATGACCCGCCCCGAAAATTACCAGCCCCGCGGCGGGTTCGGGGTGGACCCACCCCGCCCTGTGACCCGGTAAAAATAATTTTTTTTTTTAAAACATGAAATGAGAAACTAAAATAAATTTGATGAAGTCCAGAAGAATTGAACATTGGTGGAATTTAGGGATATGAGAATATACAACCACTATACCATTATATTGTTTATTGATTTTTTTCTTCAAGTATATACATATTATTTTTAAAGTTCAAATTTAAAAACTCTATCTAGTTCAACGCCTAAATTTTTCACGTAAAATTTCATTACCAATTTTTTTATTAAAAAAAAAAAAAAAATTTCGGGTCCTTAACGGGGCGGGAGGTCGCCCCGCCCCGACCCCCGACACCGCGAGTTCGCGGGTCGCGGTCCGGGGCGGGGCGGCCCTGACCCGCCCCTAACCCACCCCATTGCCATCCATAATCGGGCGCCAAGATCTGTAGGCGAGTATCCTTCAGACTGCATCTGTATTTCATCATGGTTTGACACAGATAGAAGATTGGTACTCCGACTAGAAATTTTTTGTGGCCACTGTCCAACACATTGAGTAATTGGTGGAGAAGATGATGAATAGCCTGATTGCAACTGTTAACTTCATTAACTGAAGGGTTTTTGTTTATGCTCATGGGTTGTTCCTAGCTCTCCAAAGTTCCAGACAAACTATGAACATTAGAAGCTGAATTGGTTGGAATCGTGGAGCCAGTTTGTGGAGCTCTTGAGGCCATTCCTTTGATTAATGAAGGTTGTTTGAAGTTTTTTAAACCAACTAAAGCTTTTGATTTTATGCCTGACTAAAAGTATAATAAAAATTTGTAAAGTATCAAGCCGTGATACTAAAAAAGTTGAAAAATATCATACTGTGATACTAATAAATTTGAGAAACTTTATTGAATTATGAAGTATTTTTCAATTTTTGTGATTTTATTATAAGAAATTTTCAAGTTTTATAAAATTTAAGTTTGAGCCCTAAAAGTGAGGTATTTATGTGGACAACCAATGACTCAATCCTCTTTAATTAAACCCACCAAGGATCTTCTAACATGTGCAAAACGGACGGAATATTCTCTCTACTACCGCGCAACTTGTGAATTCTAATAAGGAAACACACATATACTGGAACCAAGAATAGGGCATCGACCTAAATTACACACATGAGCCAGACCTATAAATGGGCTTGGGCTTAACACACTTTATGGTCCATGAGCAATAAATGGATGTATCCTACACTCTAAAGGCATGAACCGATCACGTCTAATATATTGCCCTTGTTCGAACCATAATTTTATACATTTTTTTTTTCTCTTTCAATATTTTTCAATACATTTTTTCCCCTCAAATTTTAACAACATATTCTTAAAAAATCACTGCTTCAAAATATATCATCTCAAATAATCTAATTATAATAGATCTCAAACAAGCCCTCCAATGGCTCCATTTAAAACGGGTCTAGCCTTTAGTTCGTGTTCCGACTTTGTGGTGCAAATTCAATCATCTGCTAAAGCCTATGAGACATAACTCATTTGATTAAAATCATAGTCTTTGAAATTTATTTGGTATCAACAACACGAGTAAATTTTTATCTTACATACTATTAGATTTTAACATTCACTTTTTAAGGCGGTAGTAATCAAAGCACTGTATTGAAGCCAGAGAAAGCTCTATATTTCTTTTTTCATATTTTTTCGATATTTATTAAGTGTGATTTGCGATTGAAAATGATATATCCCAATTCATTCTAAGATCTTGATCGTCATCCTTTATTTGGAAAACCTATAACACCTTAGAAATAGATTCGTTAATGCATTGTTGAAACCCCAATATAAAAAAAAAATGTACATATTTAATTATCGGAACGTTACCACATTCGCTTGTAAAATATCATTTTTGTTTGAGATCCATTATAAATTAAACTTATTTTTCTCTCTTCTTTTCACATACACACATTAATCAATAAAATAATATTACACATATACCTATAAAGATTTATACTTTTTAACCACACATTCTTCTGAAAACATTATTTAAAAAATTATTTCTTCAAATAAATTCTTTAAAGTGGGGGCTCCAACAAAAGTAGAAAAAAATGTGGTACGACATTTCTGTGGTATTTGACGATGCACAGGCTCAGGGGCGGACCCATTAAGGGTCCAGTGGGTGCAGCCGCACCCACTAGATCCGGCCCAAACCCAAATTTTTTTTGGCCCAAATTCAGCACCCGTTTTTTTTCTTCTTTCCGTATGCTTCCTTCTTCCTCTCATTTCATCACCGCAGCAGCCAGCAAAGCCAGAAACCTTCAGCACCGTTCGCAGCAGAGCCCAATACTCGCTCAGTCGCTCTCCTCAGTCCTCCCGTTCTCTTTTCTTTCATCATCCTCTCAAGTCTCAGCCCACAACCTCACCCCCATCGACCTAGAACTAGAAGTCCAACGCCAACCCATCACCGTCCTCTTCCTGCTACAGGCACAGCGCCACCCAGACCGACTGTACCTTCGGTCCTTACCTACACACGGCGGGTGCTGCAGAGTCGCAACAGCAGCAGCCAGCAACACCAACATCAACATTGCTCGAACTTTGAAGCCTTGCCCGCTCCTCGAACGTTGAACCTGAACCAGAAACACGGCTGTAGCCTTCCTGTAAGCACTTCAGTTCTTCAGACTCTAGCTTTATTTGGTATTTTGGTTCATACTTCATTGGATTTGGTGGGTTTTGTGTGTAATGCGTGACAGCGTGAGTCGTGACTCGTGACTGCGTCTGCATCACTGCGTGTGGAGTGGTAACTGTGGTTGGTTTTGGAGCTTGGGCCTTGGAGCATCACTGCATCAGTCTGGACTCTGGAGTCTGGTCTGGACAGTGTGGTGACTGGTGTGGTGTGGGAGACTGGGAGTAGAGAGTGGTCGAGTGGAGTTTGGAGTGGAGTGGGTTTGGAATTGGGTAATCCTTAATTAATACTAATGGTTGATTCATGATTGGGTATTTGGGTTTCCCAATTTCAATTTCCATTTTCCAGTATTGTGATTTGTGAGTCTGTGACATTGTGT
This sequence comes from Ligustrum vulgare, assembly GCA_963555705.1. NCBI lineage: Eukaryota > Viridiplantae > Streptophyta > Magnoliopsida > Lamiales > Oleaceae > Ligustrum > Ligustrum vulgare. The sequence continues at coordinate 84,741,261 of OY743168.1, forward strand.
CATTGTCATTGTCTGTATTGAATTCAATGAATTGTTAAGTTTCATTTATTTTGTAAATTGTAATTTGTAAGTTGTAGCTTGTAAGTTATTTTTCTAAATTCTAATAGTAAATTAGTAATAGATAATTAGATATGGTTTTACTGATGAATTGAATTATGATGGAAAATGGATTTTTTTTGAATTTTGAGGATGGATGGATAATGGATTGAATGAGAATTTCAAGTTATCTTTGTTTGATTTGATTTGATTTCAAGGAGGTGGTGATGCTTTTGTGAAAGAAGGGTTCCAGAATTTCATAAAGAAGGATAGACTTGGAGTACATGTTGGAGATGTCAATAGTGCACACAATCAAGCCCGAAGCAATTGTGAAGCATTGATGAATCAAGAGCAACATATTGAGACAGTTTTCTTCAAGCAGACAAAAGAAGCATGGAGTGCATATCGAGTTCGTCTAAATGCATCAATTGATTGTGTTCGAATTCTTTTACGGCAAGGACTTGCTTTTCGTGGTCATGATGAGTGTGAAGAGTCAAATAATCAAGGTAACTTTCTTGAACAATTACAGTTTTTAGCTGATCATAATGAGCAAATTAAAGCTGTCACTTTGAAAAACGCTCCAAAAAATCACAAACTAACCTCTCCAAAAATCCAAAAGGATATTGTAAGTGTTGCAGCTCTTGAAACAATTGATGTTATCATCAATGATATTGCTGGTACATTCTTTTCAATTCTAGTTGATGAATCTCAAGACATCTCTGTGAAGGAACAAATGTCTATTGTTTTACGTTATGTTAATAAGACGGGACATGTAGTTGAACGTTTTATTGGGATTGAACATGTTCCTAGTACTACAGCTCTATCACTTAAGGCGGCTATAGATAAATTATTTTCAAGATATGGGTTGAGTATATCCAGATTGCGAGGTCAGGGTTATGATGGGGCTAGTAATATGCAAGGTGAGTTCAATGGTCTAAAAGCACTTATTTTGAAAGAGAATCCAAGTGCCTTTTATGTACATTGTTTTGCACATCAACTTCAATTGGCTCTTGTAGCTGTGGCAAAGAAGCACAAGAAAGTTCAGTCACTCTTTAATTTGGTTTCTAGTGTGGTGAATATTGTTGGAGCTTCCTCAAAGCGTTGTGATATTCTCCAAGACAAACAAGAAGCCATAATTTCTGAAGCAATTGGTAATGGTGAGATTTCAAGTGGACGGGGTCTTAATCAGCAAAGTACTATTGCACGTTTTGGTGATATACGTTGGGGATCGCATTATCGTACTTTGATTAGTTTGATTTTGATGTTCTCACCTATAATTGATGTCGTTGAAATGATTTCTGTTGATGGCTCAACACGTGAACAAAGATGTGAGGTTGATAATCTATTAGACTCGATGCAATCATTTGAGTTTGTGTTTAATCTACATCTTATGAGAACCATCTTAGGAATCTCAAATGAATTGTCTAAGCCATTACAAAGAAAAGATCAGGATATTGTTAATGCTATGAGTTTAGTGACAGTGTGCAAACAAAGGCTCCAAGAGATGAGGGAAAAAGAGTGGGATTCTTTTTTTGATGAAGTCGTTACTTTTTGTCAGAAATATAATATTGGTGTTCCTGATATGGATAGTGTGTTTATACGCCCAGGTCGCTCACGGCGTAATACTGAAGAAACAACAAATCTTCATCGTTTTCGTGTGGATTTGTTCTATTCTATCATTGATATGCAACTTCAAGAGTTGAATGATCGTTTCTCTGAGGCAAGTACGGAATTACTTCTTTGTTTAGCATGTTTATGTCCCGATGATTCATTCTATGCTTTTGACAAGGAGAAATTAATCAGTCTTGCTAAGCATTATCCTGAAGATTTTTCGAAAGTACAGCTTATGTCACTTGATGATCAACTTCGAAACTATATTGTTGATATGCGCACTAGCAAGGAGTTCAAAGATATACGGGGCCTTAGTGAACTTGCAATCAAGTTGGTTGTGACAAAAAAAAAAATCGAGTGTACCCATTGGTTTATAGGCTCGTGACATTAGGATTAACCTTCCAGTTGCTACTGCTACAGTTGAAAGGGTATTTTCTGCTATGAATATTGTGAAAAATCGATTGCGCAATCGGATTGGAGACCAATGGATGAATGATAGCTTAGTGCTATATGTTGAAAAAGATGTATTTAATAAAATTGATAATGAGACTATTATACGACGTTTTCAAAGTATGAAAAGTCGTAAGGAACAATTGTAAAAAATGTACTACATTTTGATTTTTGAATACTATCGTTGTCATATCTGAAATTATTTTTTACATTATTCTGTTTCGCACCCACTGATCAAAAATACTGGGTCCGCCACTGCACAGACTGGCCTAAACATATTCACCAAGTAGCAACGAGAAAACAAATTGACAGCCTCTATTATATTTATTCATAATTATTTTTAAAAAATTTGTCCAAAGGACATATTGCTCCTCACCAATGACATTGTCCTACAAAAAATTCAGCATTGAGATAATGATCGCAACTGATACAAATTGAAGTCATTTTAGATTAGCTGAAAAAATAGTTTTGACTGATGATAACAGCCTATTCACAAGACAAAAAATATAATGTTTTTGCATGGGTGTGAATTTAATTTGTTTCTCATCGTGTAAATTATTTCTTGATGGTTACGTTGTCAATTTTAATAAATAAAATGGAAAATTGCAGTAACGGTCCCAAACTTTTTATTTTTTGTAGACTTTACCCAAACCTTCATTTTGTGCCACTCATAGTCCCAAACATTTAAAAAATATGCACTCGGAGTTCAAATGGATGGAAACCGTCCAATTTGATCTTTAGTTGACCAATAAAATTGACCTCTGATCAATTTTGATAAATTTAAAGGGTAAAAGGGTAACTTTACCTCACCCCACCCACACCCCACCTACCATCTCTCTCTCTCTCACACGAGGCTCTGCACCAAAAAAAAAAACCAATAAATTCAATAAACCCAGTCAAGATCATGTCTGAAATTCGACCTAGTAGCCATGGATGAGTTCAACGCATTTGTTCTTGATCCAACGATATCCATTTCTGATTAAAGCTTTGACTCTACCTTCAATAGTGTACACTTTGTACTTTGCAATTCCCTTCCTTCTCTTCATTTTAGGATCATTGAATCCTCATAGCTTCGCTGCTACCCGACTCGATCGAGTGACCGCCAGAACCGGTGGCAAATCAGGTGAATGAGACTGACTCGATGTCATGTACATCTGATTTCAATAACTAAACCCTTTTTCACTCACCGTCTTTGGCCTCCAGTCACCACCGCCACCATAACTCGGCCGCTCCAAGTCTTCCAGATCGGCGCCCTGAAAATGCTAAAGAGGAGCCAGATCGATGTGTTTGTTGACAATGGCCACACTGGCTTCAATAACTCTTTTTTTCCTCTCATCTCAATAGTTTAGAAGAAATACCAGGCATAGGTGTAATTATTTGCAATAAAAAGGAAGAGATCGTATATTTATAGAGGGTTTTGGTTGTTATGGGGGCGGTGGTGGTCAGTGTTGATTGGGGTTGGGTTGGGTTTGGTGGGGGTGGAGTGGGAAAGAAGGTGAATAGTTCCTTTTTTGTTTCTTTTCTTTTATTTTTTATTTAGTTATTTGAATTAGTTTATATTAAAAATACAAAGTTACTATATTACCCTTTTTAAATTTGGTCAAAATCTATTTTTAAGTCAACTAACAGAATTTTGGATGTTTTACATCCATTTGTCCTTCTCCCGCGATTAAATTAAAGATTTGGGATTGTGGGTGGCACAAAGTAAAGGTTTGGGTAAAGTCTGCAAAACAATTAAAAAAAAAAAAAAAAAACCCCTAAATAAAATGACAAACTGATGTTGAAGAAAATATTACACATTGCGTTAACTGAAATATAGATAATAAAGTGACATGATGATCAGTAGCTGATATATATGAGAGCACAAAACATCAGACATTGATCAACAAATTGAAGTTTTTACATGATAAGGAAGGAATGATATTCACACCAAAATACTAGTGACGACAGACTAGTGATGGCAATGGGTCGGGTATGGGTTGGGTTTGCCAAACCCGTACCCTACCCACTAAATATTTACAACATCCATACCCTACCCATATACCCATTTAAAAATTGCGGGTCGGGTGCGGGTCGGAGGCGGTTTGCTTCTATACCCATTTAAAACCCATTACTAATTATTTATTTTATTATTATTTTTTTATGCTATAAATAGGTTATAGGTGCTCCGGATTAACTTGAATCAATTAAATATTGGGCTTCACCTGAATTTGAGTTGAAAAAAGCTTGTTATATGTTGAAATTATACAAGCGAATTTGAACAATTTTTTAGACGTTAACAAAGTGAATAGTTTAAACATATTAAGGTTTAGATGATAACAATGTCAATAGTTATTTGGGTTCTATTTTTAATTAATTAATTTATTTTTTTTAAACAATCACTTTTATTTTAAATTCTATAATTTTTAAAGAAAATTAATGAGTATGCGGGTCGGGTATGGGTATTGTAGTAAAACCCACACCCGACCCATACCCATGTCGGGTTTTAAAATTTACCTCCATACCCTACTCACGAATCCATTTAGTCGGGTAATCCCCGCCCATTTATGTCGGGTCTCCATCGGGTATCGGGTTTGTGGGTATTATTGACATCCCTACGACAGACGTAATAAAAGTTCCCAGAATTGCAAAAGTGATAATGGCCCCAAAGTCAGAAAAGAATGGTTTTTGCAAATTTCATCCATAATGATGGTGTTAGACTGGGAAATGATCTAGAGCAATGGAAATGATAGTACGTATTGAAGCAAATATTAGTTCCCTGTTTAGATCTTACAAATAAAAATGAAAAGGAAGAACCGAGAGCTCTGTCTAAATTAGAGGTTGCAAAGAAGGGAAATTGAGACTTAACCCATGTTTGATTAATAGTGATTGTTAGGAGAATGTATGGCTAAAAGTAGAGAATCTGTTTTGAGTTATGTGTAATATTATTTTATTTATAAATGTATGATTGAAAAGAACAAAGAGAAAAAATATATTAAATTTTCAGCCGGACAGTTGTGTGGTCATCTATGCTCACTCTAGCTCTAAATATCCCAGTACCATGAAGCAACTGTGCTCCATACAATAAAAATATAGAAACTTCAACTTCACTTGCATGTGGCACATCAAACTAGAGGTAATAGGACAGAAGGATCGACCAAACTCATAAAAATCGGTCCGGATCGACTCAGGACTACGAGCTGACCTGTGACCCATGCGAACGGTTCACGGGTCAAGAAGTTGTGAACCGCGAGTTTCGCAAGCTAAACCTTCACGGACCGCGATTAACCCGCTGGCCCGTGAAAAAAAATACTATTTTTATTAAATATATGGTAGCATTGAAAATCTTATTTCTTCTACAAATTCTAATACAACTTTTAAAGCAAAATCTTATTTTTTCTTCATAATGACTAAGAAACATAATGTTCTTTGATAATAATAATTAGAAATACATTTAGCATTTAATTTTATTTGTTTATATTTTATTTAAATTTGCAAATTTAGAAGAAATTCATGTAATATAAAATATAAATTTAAATTCTATATAAATATTTTATAGTATATATATGAATTTATCATTTTAATCATTTTGTATTTAGAAACTTGACAAAAGAATGGCTATAAATATGAAAAATCAATGTTTTTATTCTTACCGGCCAAATCAAAACGAATTACGACTCGCATGGGCCAACGGCGGGCCAGGGTTCTAGTTCAAAATTTGTGGGCTGACCCGGAACCGGCCCGGAATCCGCAACGGACAGGCTTTTTTCAAGCGGATCGTTATCGGGCTTTTATGTGGCGGGCCGATCCGGTCCGGGCTACCCGAATTGACACGTCTACATCAAACCACGAACCCTAAAACCTTAAACCTAAAATAATTTTTTGCTTTCTCCAGCTAGTGGCACAATACAAAATATACATAAAATTTTCTTATTTATAATGTCACGGAGATCCAAGATTTCGTGTTCAAAGAAAATAGAATTCTCTCTCATTATATAGATATTCAATTGCATATATTTGTTGCAATTTGTACTAACGCGAAGTTCTACCACACCTTAAATCTAGTTTTCCATATGAATGATCACCCAAACAGATAAAATGTATATGAAAAACACTTGAATTCAGAAACTTAGGAAAAGATATATGTACCTCCATAGTATCTCGAGCAGGTTCCAGAATCTTTCCTCAAAGTCTGAATCTGAAAAATAATAAATGTTGGGTTTTTTTATATTCAATAAATTCGGGCGATAATGTAAAAATGATTCTGGGATAAAAGTATCGACACTTAAATAATAAGCTCGACTCGTTAACAGCTTAGAGTTATTAAAAACAACTTAATTGGTAGTTGCTCGTAGCCCACTTGGAAGGCCCGCTAGCATTGGCCCATTCAATTGGTTGTTTGACTTGGACCTGGTTGGGTAGTTGGTCCATTTAGGTGTTCTTGTGTCTTGTGTTGGATTTGGTAAGTTTGCACATTTAAGTGGGAGGAAATTAGCTCCAGCACCCACTTAAACATTTAAAACTGAATTTTATACCATAGTATAAAATTTATGGATTTATAGAAGTATCATGGAAAAAAATTGCATATTTAGAATTGTAATTAAAATTTAAGATATTTAAAAGATATTCATTAACGGATTGGAGGGATTCTTGCCTTACCCGACTCAAAACGGTGGCTGAATTTATGTTGACTATGCAAAGTCTCCTTCCCCACCCTAACCTCAGTTCCAGAACCCCAAATCAATTGCACTTCACCATTATTTCTCATCATCTAAGATCAATTCTGCTTCGATCAAGCACTACTCCTATTGCAAATTTCTTAAACTGGTGCATCAATTACTTGCTAACATCTCCATTGGCAGGTTCATAGTTCACACCGAGAGCGGCAGAGAAGAAACCTGCAGAAGAGAAACCCGTCGTCGAGAAGGCTCCACCGGAGAAAAAACCGTAGGTAGGAAAAAAATTACCGAAAGAAGGCGGCTCAACAGCGTGAGAGAAGAAGAAGAGGGTGAAGAAGAGTGTTGAGAGTTGAGATTTACAAGATCTACATCTTCAGTTTCTGTACTTAGCATGGACCAATGCGAATTGTTTGTTAGACATAACATGAAAGAGGTTTCGGCTAGAATTCCACTTTAATCTTCACCTGGGTTTCCACCATTCCAAGTTAGCATTGGTGGGGGCATACAGGTCACTGCCTCGCACAATAAAAGTAAATGTACGAGCACATTTGATTGAAACTATAAAATTATGGAAATCAATTGAAAAGCTTAGATTTACAATTTTCATGATTGAAACTATAAAATTCTTCTGCTCCATACATGTCGTTGGAGTATTGCCCAGAATCTATTTGATATTCCGTAGGATCATGGCATTTAATTTTTGATTTTTGATTATCTCTTAAATTTTGAACAGGAAGAATTTGATTTTAGTGAGTTTTCAAGCCCTGAGTCAGGGCAAAATCAATTCCAGTTATAAATCCCACAATATCAAAGCCACAAACATTGAGTAGGAGGAAGAGGTAGCCTTCATTGAATATTGAATCTTTGGAGGTGAAGAACTTCAACTCGGAGGCGAAGGTGCCGGATAACTCGGCTGTGGAGAAGAAGAATAATTACAGCGATCGTGTGGTAAGTATGCAGCCGAGATTCGAGATCCCTAGCTGCGAGGTAAATGCATCTGGATTGGGATGTTCTATACCTCTACATTATGAATACATCAAATGATTGATATCTTTTTTTTTCTCCCCATTGAAACCAATTGCTATATAGAATGAATGCAACCATTGAATTGTTTAAAATGTTTCACTGAGTGCCATATTGTGTTTTACTGGAACTCTGCTTCGGCTGCAAATCTGATCCTAGAATAACCAGATCTAATATCTAATCATATTCATCTGTACATGGCCACAGTCATAAGTTACAACATGCTCACATACAGATTCTTCTTATGTGTACAGTTGTATCTTTCATTTTACATTTTCAGTCGAACACCATAGTTTAACCTTGTGTTACTTTATTCCTCAGCCATCTGTTCATCAGTCTAGTATACTACTGGGATGAAATCCTGACTACACAAAAAGTCTGGACATGTTCACAGACACCAGAAAAAATGAAACTACCACATAGTTTACATTTTTTTTTTTGGATTTCATTGCACACATAAAACATATTTGTTATATTCGGCAGCACTGATGCAACAGATTGAAAAATCACATCCTGGTCTTCTGCTTGTCTATTTTTAAGTCCAATGTCCTGATTATGTGGCAGGACACATGATTTAGATTATGCTCCGATAAAGATTCTGAAAGTTAAAGATGCGGTATCACTCTGTTCACATTTTTATTGAGGCACCAAGAAACTTTCCTTGGTCACAATTTAGTGAAAACAAATGATTTTATACTGATTGGTACTGCTGCAAAGGTGAAAATAAGTGATTCAAACACAACATGATTTGGTCATGGCTGTAAGTAATGTTCTTATTTCCCTCACTCTCAGGCTTTTTTGGGGTTATTGACAAATATTAATAACTATAAAAGTGGAGAATAAAATCCTTATTTGCTTAAAATTACATTAACCTACTTAGTGCTGATTAATATTTAATATTTCATGCTACTGAGGGAAGTCATATGTGCTCGGTGAGATCCCATCATCGAAAGAAAAAATCCATCTTGTGCGCCAACTTTAGGAACTTACAGGAGATATTTTGGTAACTGATAGACGCTTCTCTTATTATGACATTTAATTAATATTCTTCCAAAAATGTTGGACTTACTTTTCATCTTTGTATGGAATACCTCCAAGGTACATGGATTTGCTGAAAAAATTATGGCAAGATGCAGCCGAGGAGTTGATTAAGGAGGCACTATCGAGAGGGAGCCACGATGATATTTCTTGTTGTGATGTTTGAGTGATGATTGTGTAATAGCTAGAGTGGATCATGTAATTCAAAATAGAATTGCAAATGTAGGAGTGAATGAGGAGAGAGTTTGCAACCCTTGTCTAGTGTTGGGATTAATATGACAGCCTTGTAAGCCTTGATGTTCATATAATACTTCACAAGAGTGCAATATAAAACCTTGCTTTCTAAACCAATTATGGGTTATGAGACTATTCTTATATAAGTTTGATGCCTTATAAAGTTTGTGGTTTTGTTTGTCGTCTTTCATTCCATGGCAATAGCACATGTACGTGTATACATTTCTGTTACGTAGAATTGAAAGGACTTAACTTCCTGAAGTAAAATCAAATACAATTAATCGAAGGCTATAGCTTCATAAGAGCAAAATGAAAAGTGATAATTAAACCAAAAGTACAGAAACAATGTAAACAAAATTTAACCATTGGCCACAAACATTAGTTCCCATTAGACGAGTTAGAACAAATGAAATGGTGCAGAAAAATGAAGTATCAAGATTACAAATAATGACAAGATTATTCTACATTAAAAGTGACAAAGAATTTACAAAGGAAATTCTTGTAACTAGGAGATGCCGTGTATTCCTATTTCCTACAGATGGTGGTCATGTATTTTTTTAATGATAGTTACACGACATGTATTTTCTGAAAATCTGCATTGATACTATCCAGTTGTTATGGCGTAGGAATTATTGATTGTTGAATATTATATTTTTGGATTTTCAGTTACGAATTAGCTACTGTAACTGTCATCCCTTAATAATAGGTAACATTCATGGTTTCACTCCATATCCGGTTCTGAGACAATTTTGCAAGTTTTTTATTATTTTTTTCTATTTCCCAGATTTTCAAAAGTGAAGTTGCATATATTTAAAAATAGTTACAATGTAGGGTATCACTCCAAATTTCCCTTATAATTTTGAATTTAGATTCTTACCGAGCCTAATATTTATTCTGATCATTTATTCCATTACTAAAGAAAAACAAACGAATGAGAGATTTCATAAAATCCTAAGAAAAACTATGCTTGATGGAATTGAAAATAATAATAATAATAATAAAGAAAAAACCTATAACTCTCAAACCTAGACCAAGCTCCTCTTTGATTTCCATTTTTTTTTTTAAAAAATAAATAAAAATAAAATAAAATAGTAATTATTGTGATATTGTGTGGTTGAAAATGAGAGACAATTTTTGGATTTTAGAGATGGCAACGGGGCGGATCGGACCCCGATCCGCCCCGCCCCGAGATTTTTTTGCTCGATCCGGATCCGCCCCGCGATCCGTCAAATTTCGGGTCGGGTCGGGGCGGATCGGGTTCGGATCGGGGCGGATCGGTCCACCGATCCGTGGACCGATCCGCCAAAAAAAAAATTTATTTATTTTTTATTTTTTTAAATTTTTTAAATTTTTTTAAATATATTTTAAATTAAATCTTTTATAAAAAATTTAGAAAATTTATTTTTTTATTAAATTTTATTTATTTTATTAAAACGAGACGTATAGAGGCCGATTCGCCGATTCAACGGATCGAGTTTTTTTACTATCACTTATTGTAATTCTTTCTTCAAATGAAGAACATGAAAAATGTGTTTTCTTTAAAATGCAAAGATTGCAGGTTATTCCCAAAAATTAAAGTTTGCTACAAAATTTATAATATTAGATTTTTATACATGATAAAAAAATTATATTAAAAAAAAATTCCGGATCGCGGATCGGGGCGGATCGGATCAGCCCCGATCCAAATCCGCTCCGTGAATTTTCGGATCGGGGCGGATCACAAAAATTTCGATCCGTCGATCCACGGATGGGGATTTTTTCGGATCGGATCGGATCGGGTCGACGGATCGACGGGGCGGATCGGATTTTTTTGCCATCTCTTATGTGTAAAATATTTTATTGTTAAAATTGAGTACCGTAAAAATAAAAAATAAAAAAAAGAGTTAAAAAGAATGAGAATCAAACAAATGCTAAAACCTAAAATTACCCTTAAAAAAACTATTGTGAAACCTAAAATATTTTGTTAAGAAAAAAAAATTAGGAACAACAGTTTTATTGAAAAAAAAAAGAAGCATTTCATCACATGAAAAAACTATTTTACTCATTACATTAGCAATTACATAAGAATATTTCAATCAGAAAAATCAATATAAGATCAGCGAAAATAATTGAACCTGGAACAGATTCAGTAGATTAATCTATCACCGAAAAGTATAGGGAAATTGTGTACAACCGTAACACAAAACGAACCAGAAATATATATGCATAAATATATGTTAGTTGCAAAAGCGAATTTTTATGCAAGTGTATATCATCACCCATGGCATAGAGAGGGTCATAAATATTGTTATTCAAGAAACAATGCTTCTCTATCGAATTGCAAATTGTAAAGTAATGAACACGATACATTTTCTAGATAATAATTTAAAAAGAAAAAAATTAAGTATTTTTTTCTTTTAAAAATATTTATTCAATTGTACTTTAGATTTTCTGTGAAGTACACGAATTTTTTCAAAAATACTCGGAAATGTGTAAAATAATTTTTCTTATATTGCATTTAGAAGTAACAAGTGTACAAATATAAGCTTACAAATAGAGTAGGTATCAGGAATTCATTGACTTATGCATCACTTAAAAAACCAACAATCATTCAATTGTCACAAAACTATTTTTTTTTTTTTTGTACAAATAGCAGTGTTCTAAAATGAGAAAAAAGGCAGAGCCTACACGTGCCTAGGCACGACGAGTGTTAAAAACGTGCCGCATAAGGCAAATGCGCTGACTAATGCGTTTGACAAATAATAAATCAGTCAAACCGACTACAAAATTAATTATTACTAAAGAATGGGGGTGGACTTCGTGTAGCGCCCTGAGTTCTAAATACCTGGTTCACCACCTCATCTTTTGGTCTAAACTTTAAAATAATATTTTAGCGGAAGAAATGACTGAAATTCATTTTTGGCAACATTAAATAAACTGTAATGATCGATAAAATTGAAAACATTTATGAAATAATAAATCGAACCATTAATATTGTAAAGCAATTGACAATGTCATAATTTCTCAAATAACTGAAATTCTCAAAATTACCCAATGACTGGAGATACGAAAATCATTAAAATAAAACTTTCAACCATTTAACGACTATTATCACAATCATCCATCACTTGCCACCATCTCCGAGATCTGCAAATGTTGTTAAAATAGACATGAGCATTTAATAGAAATACTCAGCAGACTCATCGCCAATTAATTAATCTATAATATAATTGAATACATAAATGCAGGCTCTTTAGAAACATAGGGTGTGGGTAGTCTCTTCTTGTGCATTAAAGCACGGGGCTTCTCTTTGAAAAATCATAGGCTTTTTAAAATTATCGGGTGTGAGTAGTCTCGTCTCGTGCACATAAGACACGTATGTTATGCATAACATCATCATTTATCTTGCAAGATATTCTCTTCATTCTTTCTCATGCATAAAGTAAGTAAGTTATGACAAGCATAACAATATAATTATTTCCGAAGAAATACATTCTCGTCTCTTTTCATAAAAATGACTTTCACATAAGTCACATAACATACACATTCACATGCAATCATAATTTAAATCAATTAATAGGGGCGAGTCTACCTTAAACTTGACGAGTGCAAAGTTGAGCGGGAAACGACTTCAATTCTTTAATTCTCCGTACGCTTCTTCTAGCCAATTAGAAGATTAAGTCGAATTTGTCTTTTGAAATTTATAGTTAAAAAATTTATAATTTACAATTTGGGGACTGAAATTGATGATTTGAAAGTTGAGGGACTAAAATGAATAATTTGAAAGTTGAGGGACTAAAATGAATAATTTGAAAGTTGAGGGACTAAAATGTAAATTTTTAAAAGTTGGGTTGAAGCTCAAAACGAATATTAAACTAGAGGGCTTGAAATAATTGATTTTAAAAATGAAGGGCTTATTAAAATCATTTACGACTTAAGGGGACTGAAATAATAGGTTTTAAAACTATAGGGACCGATTCAAATCTTTTAAAACTTGGGGACCTAAAAGTAATTTTTGAAAACTTTTAAAAAAATATATATATATATATATATATATATATATATATCTCACTAGAATCGGTATAGAGAGAGAGAGAGAGAGAGCAGAGGACAGAGAGTAGAGACGAGGAGCAGGGGCGGAGCCAGCCCACATGAATGGGCTAGGCCATCAATGAAATGAGCTGGGTCATCTTCAAAGAATTTTTTTTTTTTTTTAATTTATAAAGGATTTTTCAGTTTTTTTTTTTTTTTAAATGGGGTGGGCCATGGCCCAGGCGGCCCACCCTTAGCTCCGCCCTTGACGAGGAGGGGCTGCGACCCTGCTATCGCCGCTACAGGTCCGATCGCCGACGATCGTACTGCCGGTGCAAGGAGATAGGAAGTGTGTGTGGGGTGTGAAAGAATAATGGACTTGATTATTTTTGTGTGAAAATCGAAGCTATTGTTCGGATCTATGAGCAATTCCGGCGAAAATCCGGCCCGATGGTAGAGGTAAATTTCTGGGCTCTGTCTATTCTTGGGTTTTGGGTTTGATTTTTGAGTTGGGCAGTGGCGGTGGTTAGTGGTTCGGTGTGGGCTGGCTGTGTGGTGGTGGGTTGAGTTGTTGCGTTTTGTGGTGACTGTGACTGATCACGGTGGTGGTGATTCTGACGGTGAAAGAGCAGTGGTGTTAGTTCGACATTTTGGTGGCAGTAGCATTGGGTGTTGACTGGAACTTGGGCAGTGGTGTTTTCTTTGGTTTACGGTAATGGTGACTGCCGTGTGACGTTGCAGATGGCAGCTTGGCAGTAGATTGGTGGTGTCCGGTGATGGAGGAGGGCTGTGGTGCTTGACTGGATTATGCAGTAGGCGGTGGTGGTGCGATCATGGTTCTGTGAGTAGCGTGATGGTTTGGGCTCGGCAGAATGATAGTGCTTGGTGTTGGGCAGCTGCGGTTTGGTAGTAGGGAAAGTGAGTTGGGTTCGACTGAAATCGAGGTTCGTGTGTGGCTTGTGAAATTGGTCGTGGAGTTGATGGTGGCTCGACTGGTGGAGAGGCGGTGGGGCAGTGTTGTGAGGAAACAGTTGGAAGGAGCTTACCAGGGAGGGGAAGTTTTGATCTTCAAATGGGAATTGTTGGAAATGGAGTTGAAGCAGGTGATGGAGTGGGTTGTGTAGTGTGTAGGAGGGTTTGATAGGTATAGGATTGATGTAGTTGGTGGAAGTATGGATTGATGAGATGGATGAGAGTTGGTCGTGTGAAGACCTAGACAAGTATTGCATGTAGTTCGAGGAAAATTCGCACGCGAAATCAACTGAGTCGGAAGAATAAAACTGATAAAATGAGATTGATGAAATTTGGAATTTAAAATGATTTTAAGAAAAATAATTTAAATAAATAAATAAAGTAATTAATTATTTTGGAAATTCGGAATTTAATTAAAAATCGAACGAAATCGATATTTTTCGACTTGGCTAGACGAATGCGTCGCGACGTTAACTTAAAAATAGGTGAGATCGCAGCGACACGATTTTCGAAATTTTAAAATAATTATTTAATCGAGTAAAAAACTTGCGTTTTCTCTTTATTTCTTTTCATTTTCATAATTGTATTGTTTTTTGCTTTCTTAAAACTTGTTTTATATGATTATATGACATTATATATTTATTAGACTAAATTTTATCTCCAAATAGGTTAAAATGACATTTTTATTTTTATGAATTAAAATAATTTTAAATATTTTGATATTATTGAAATAAATAATAGTATAATAAATAAAATTAACAACAATGAATCTATATTTTCTTTTATTTTATTTAGTAATTTTGAAATTAAAAAATATATTTACTATACATCTTATATTTTTTGTGTATTTAGTTTTTATGTAAAAAATAAAAATATGTATTTGATGTTTTAAAAAAATTAAAATAATATTAAAAAATCGAAATGCATTATGACGCATATTCTTTGCATTGATATGCTTAAACATGTAATTCTTGATTCTCGATCTCGACGCCTCGCAATACATTACGCCTTTTAGAACTTTGACAAATAGCAATTTTTTCTTAGAAGTATTAACTTCACAGCGACCAACATGATAGAGAAAAGAAATGAAATCTACTCTAATCACAATAGACCTGTTTGGGATGCCTTTTAAAAAATCAAAAGCCGCACTTGACCGTTTTAAAAATTTATTTAAAAATATTTTCACTAATTAAAATAGTTTTTAGAGGATGTTGGATCGATGTAACTTTACTTCCTACAAAAGCAATTACGAAATAGAAAATATTTTTAAAAAATAGTTTACAAACAAAATCAATGTAGTTCTTCTTCAGAAAGTAAAAGTCAAAACAAAATTCGTGTCAAAATGAACCTTATATCAAACACATCGTTCCCTCTTTAGGTGAACTTGTGTATACTCAAATGCTCAAAATTATATTGTTTGATAATTTATTTATAAACAAGTTTATAGAGTACATATTTATCGAGACCACTTTTTAATCATATATATTTCTCCAAATTTTTTTTAAATTATATTGTTTGATAATTCATTTATAAACAAGTTTATAAAGGACATATTTACCGAGACCACTTCTTAATCATATAAATTTCTCCAATTTTTTTTTTTTTTTTTTAACTAAGAGAAGCTTAAATAATCCAAAATATATATTAAAAAAAAAAACTTACATGGGAAATATTTTTTTGCATCCTTTATCTATTTCCGTTATACAAAATCACCCACACTCCAAAGTTGAATTCATAGTAAATGTCGTAATTTTTTATTTTCTTTACATTATTTATGAATCTGTCACGACCCCATTGTAACACGGTAAAACATGGACATATTTGTAATTTCATAGAATATAGTTAATTTTAATAAATTTATTATTGAAGGGATTTTTCATGGAAAATGTCCTATTAATCAGAATATTTTCCATCTTTGCATGTTTGATTCCCAAAAATTTTCATCCATGGTATAACCCCTTTATGCATTGTTTTACATTATTTGCCTTGAAAATTTTCCAATGAAAGAGGTGGGAAAAGATTTTTCATGAAAATATTTTCCATTTTCATTTTTCATCTTTTGTCCAAAATGAAGAATTCAAGAAATCCGCAATTAATCACCAACGTGTTCTATTTGTACATCTTTGGATCACACGCAAACATTTATAATCTATGTACATAAGCCTTTTGTACAAGCAAGGTTGCTCAGTTGCCCGACGTGGACAACAATTATGTTACCCACCTCCAATTTCGTTTATACAAGAGAGAGATTCAGAGACATTGTCGAATATCACACACAAAATTTGTCTTCGGACTATATTTATAATTTTATATATAAAAAAAATTGATGATAAATTACTTGAAGGGTTTGGTTAACCTTGTCCTGCGCAAAAATTGTTGTAAATGCATTTCTTTTCAATAAAATTATGACTAAAGAAATCGAATATATGAAAAAATACAGCGTATATCTTATTATTACTATCTAAATTAGAATCTAATAAGGTTGATGACAATGTACCTTCATTCATCAAGAATAAGAAATCAGTTACGATACAATTTCAACAAATCCTAACTTATATAAAAGAGGAGAAGTCATTTCACTGTTTATTTCCTGTTCATAAGGCTGGCATCATCATGATGTCATCTAAAATGTACTACTTGCTCAATTTCTTTCACGATCTTTCTTCACAGAACAGTCTTGGGCGCCGCTCCTCTTCTTCGGATGGAGCTTTAGGGTTTTCTTTTACTTCGAATGGTTCTTCAATCTCCTGTCCAAGAGTCTTCTAGCCTCTTCCCTACTGATCGTGTCCTCTTTTTTTTTTTTTTTTTTTTAATGGTCATTTCAATTTTGAAATCTATCCCTACCCATCCAAAATTGTTCTTGGAAAATTTTCAGAATCTGTAAAAATCGCTCAAGCTTCTTTGGGTGGAGCTTTAGGGTTTTCTTTTACTTCGAATGGTTCTTCAATCTCCTGTCCAAGAGTCGTCTAGCCTCTTCCCTACTGATCGTGTGTTCTTTTTTTTTTTTTGATGGTCATTTCAATTTTGAAATCTATCCCTACCCATCCAAAATCGTTCTTGGAAAATTTTCAGAATCTATAAAAATCGCGACCACCATTTTTGTGCCAAATCAAATTTCGAAGCAATGGGTTTCACACATACCTAGGTTTAGGGATTCAAAGAAGATAAAGATGAAGTGAAACAGTGTGGATCATCATTCGAACAGCAGCAGTATGAACAAAGGGTAAATTGTTGTTACCGTAAATGTTAGTTTCTTTTTCTTTCAAATTTTGGTCGTTTTAGTTGAACATGCTCATACCGTAATTGCTATTTTCCTGGATTTGTTGTTTATTATGTTAATGTCTTGTTTGTTTTCACATGGGCTTTTGAAGAGTGATTGATTTACAACATGGGTTTTTGTCGAAGCCCTGTATTTACATCTTAGTTGTGTTATTTTCTGCCAAAAGTTTTATACTTTTCCTATATTTTTCACTTGAGTTTATGGTGTTGGAGGGTGTTTAGCATTGCTTAAATGCAGGTTTTTAGCAAGTATTTTCGAAGGCATGGGTATGGCTAAACAAGTTTTATCTCAATGTTTAAAGATTTGCAAAGGGGTTATGAGGTGATTGTGGTTGGTGTGTAGGTTCTAATGAATTTTGGATACCCATTACTAAGTGCATAAAATCATGTGGCAGAGTTTTAAATTTTCCATCACGTAGTCCATTGTATCATAAGAAGTCTAATACAAATCAAAGTGGCATGCATAAAATGCAAGCCCATTTCTCTGTCGACATCAATACTATAGTGAGACTAGATGGATAAGAGTATGATTTAAAAAAAAAAAAAAAAAATGCTTTGGTATAAAAGTTAAAGATCATTATTTAAAACATTGAATAGGTAACCTCCCCAAATGATCATAGTGAAATTCATTTTCCCTGTTTCTTATTATTTTTGAAAGAGTACAGAAGTTTTCGAATTCAATCCATGCTAATTTTAATTCATTTCGAAGATTATAATTTTGCACCAGGAATCTGTCTATGGAAAACATCAGTGATATTCATGGATCCCTGGTTAAAATTAAACTTTCACCTTGACTTCTAAATTACAATCAGATCATAATTTAAACCAAATAAGTACTTCATTTTGTTATATATATATATATATATATATATATATATATATATATATATATATATATATATATATATATATATATATATTATATTAATTGAAAGAAATAAATAAATTAAGTAAAGTGCTCAAGTGGTGGAAAATGTGGAATTTACATGGGAGGTCGGTGGTTCGATTCACATTCCACGCGCATATTTAAAAAGTCTTTGATATGGCCTTGGGCATTGGGCTTCTTTGATTAAAAATAAGTATTTTTATTATTTATTTATTTAATTTTTAATCATTTCCTAATTAATATTATTTCTGACTGTTGAGGCAGTTTCTTATGGAATAATGAAAGTCATAAAGTTTCAGTTTCTCTCCATTAATCCTTGTGGAAGTTATGCTTATATTTTTTTCTATAAATTCAAGTTACTTATTTCATAACAAAGACAGAAACATATTCTAGTTATTTCTTCTTTTTCTTGTTCATATATTTTTCTATAAGCTATTCTGGAGTAACTTGGAGAGTTCTGAAATCACTTGTGATTGCTGCACATAGTGATTCGATCGTTGTATCCTGGGAGTGATTGTCCAAAGAGGTCGCAGCAGATTACGGCGGGCAATTTCACTTTAGGACATCGTGCTGTCACGAGTCTCGATCGATAAGTTTTTTCTTTTTTGAAATACTATTGTTCTAAATAACAGTGACTGCAACTAATTTTTCTAACACATTTGTGCATTTATCTCTGGCTTTAGGCATTTCCTTGCACTTTTTCATTGTCAAACCAAGCACCATAAATGTGGCAGCAAATATTCTCTCTGATAAATTTTCCTGTTGATTAATACAGTGGCATTAAAATAGTGATGAAAATAAAGTATGTTGAGGAACTGCATTTGCCCACCAAACTGTTGCTGGGTGAGTGGATAATTTGTTTTTATGTTGTTCAGTTTTTTTTTTTTTTTTAATGGTAAGTGACGTAAAATTAACTAGATGTAACTTTCAAGTTAATTGAAAGCCCCTCCGAGTCAATTGAAATATCAGTCATTTGAGATAATACCAGAATATGAAGCTGCTGCGACTGTCTCAAAAATATATCTAATTTCAGATTATCGTTTGGCGTAGACATCTTTCCTTTTTGTATTTTTTCTACTTTTGAATTTAAAATGAAATTAAAATTAAAAAGGGAAATAATGAGACTTATGTATATTATCTATGATAATTAATAACATTATATTTCTTACATTTTATATTAATACTTTATACTTGAAACTCTTCTGACATGTTTACGTGGATAAACAAAAATAATGAAAAAAAAAAAGCAGTACTATAAATGTTAATTTGTACGTTCCACAGCCCTTACAAGCGTTCTGCTGATACTTGTTGTGAGAACATTGTGTGCGTAGTTATTTTAAATCTGTCCATGCAACATGTGATTTGGGTAGTTATTTTCAATAGAATAAGCGGATTATGGTATCATGCATACAAATGTATTTTTAGAAGCATAAGACCTCTCAAAGTTCATGATTTAGTTTTTTGCTGAATTTCTAGATACCTCTCGAGCAACTCTCTTGGTGACAACATTCATTCCTACTCTTGGGAAGTTAAGAAAGCTCTCAACTTTTTCTTGACTTTGTGAGTGCCTAAATCTCCAAGTTAAATCAGTCTTTTGGATGGTTTCTGCAAGCGTAAAACTTATTGTTTCTCTCTTACACTGTTTGAAGCAATGTATCATCAAACTTTCTGGTAGGATCCCCCCCCCCCCTCCCCCTAGGTTAGTCTAAATCTTTCCATTTGGTCTACTACACTTATTTAATTTTCTTAAAGTTTAATTTCTTTATAGTTTTTTTTTTCTTGTACTATTTGCATGGAATCGAAAATGACAACCCTCCATCTAGATTATTCCTAAATTTCATTTCCTTTCATTGTAATTCAAATGAGAGAATAGAATATGACTTTCTCCCTTCTTTTACTTATTTTTTCTTTCTCATCATTATCTTCTCTTCTTTTCTCTGGTTTATTCTTTAATTTCATTTCCTGAGCTGAATGTATATGTCCTGCCAATGTTTGAAGATGATAGGAATTAAAACGAACTTGCCATTACCTTCCATGTAGGAAATCGTAGCACAATTGGTGGTGTATTTTATCATAGAGGACTATATAAACTATTGGAGATTTCTGGTTGCAAGTTGGATATGAGATGATTTACTGAGTGCATCATCAGTACACAACTCCAGTTGGGTTTGCAGCACCTCATTTGCATTGCATGAAGATTTTGATCCTCGGGATTCCCTCATTTCTTGGGCTCGCCATCATCATCCCAGGGCACATGATAACCTTCTGGTTATGGATTGGACTGAGGCAAATGGAGGCTATTGAGACTCACAGTGGGTAATGCATGAATGCTTAAAGTTTATGCTCTGCCTTTGAATCTATTTTTGTGAAATGTTTTGTGTTTTGCTTAATTTAAGTGTTATTTGTCTTTATTACTTTAGCTAATTTGAGTCATAAGACCAAATGATGGCTTAATAGTAGCATTAATCACTTTTTTTCACTGTTTGCTTTGGAATTTCTTATTATCATTGTAAAGTGAACTAATGGATGCTGTCAATAATATTGGATCAACTTTTGTGTACAAGAATGATGAAAAGACCTTTATTATTTCGATTTTATCTTTTTGTACTTTTATCATGTCAATCACAATAATATAACGCTATTGCATACACAATTCTTACTAAATCCGTGCAACGCACGGGCACCACTAGTAATAGTTAAAGAACACAAATCGAATTTCACCCAAGCAATGGGGTAGCCTCATCCCCTGTCAAATCAGAAAGATGGATTTCTTCCCTACAACTGGGATATTGAGGCTATTTGTTGAGGTCAAATGTGGTACGACATTAAAGATGATTCATGTACATTTTCAAACTTAAGATTTTAATAAAAAAATATGGTCACAATTAATTATTTAATGAATTAAATAATTTTTATTGTTTAAATAGATTAAGGTCGCAATAATATAAATTTATGGTCATAGCCATAAATTTCTTAGGTCAAAACTTATTTCTCGATTACAAATCTCAATTTTTTTCTCTATCGCATATCTCGAGTTAATTGGTTACAACATAACAAATTATGAGTCACAATTTCTTTATTGGTCAGTAATCACAAATTTCATAAGTTAAATTTTTTTCGGACACAAATCACGATTTTTTTATGTCCCAACTTTCACAAATCATAAGTTTTATAAATCACGACTTTTCTCAGTCACATATCACAGATTTTATAGGTCACGGTTTGTTTCACAGTCATAATTTATCAAGTTTTTTGGTCACGACTCATTTTTGTTCACAAATTATTGATTTAATCGGTCACGATTTATTTATCGATCACAAACCACAAATTTTATAGGTCACAAATTATGTTCACAGTAATTAATTGGTCACAACTTATTTTTTGGTCACAATTATCAAATTATTAGGTTACAATAATTCAATTAATGGTTACAAATTATCAATTTCTTAGGTAACATACTATTTATAGTCACAAATTACGTATTATTAGTCATGCACCATCAGTAACACCTACTACCGCCAACGCCAACGCCAACGCCGCCACCATCGACACATCTGTCAACTCCATTACTTACCATTGCAAAAACCACTACCACCACCATCACACCTAACCTCACCACTAACCACCATCTGCATCACCACCACCACCACCACCACCACTTCCCCAAACCCCACCATCAACACCAATCACCTCTCCATCACTATAGTCCTCATGTTAAATGCATTTTTATACACTTTTTATACCTTTAAGTTAGCATATTTTGGAATATCTTGAGCAAATATCTACTAATTTATGCATATTTTTTGTTTAAATAGGTTAATATCCAAGTTTGAGGCCAAAACCACAAAAGGAGTGCAAATTATGCTGAACTTGAAAGTTTGGGGACCATTTTGTCACTTCTGAAAAGTTTTGGACAAGCCGTGCAATTAACCGAGGAACCAACTTGCAAGATTTCAAAAGTTGAATGGTCTAAAGTACAATTTTAGAAGGACATATTTGAAAGAAATATGAAAAGTTGGGGACTAAATTGCTCGAGATTAAAAGATTGAGGACTTAATGGTAATTACGGAAGGGACTTAGCTGCAAAACCACCCTCCAGCTAAGCCACGCGATCGTGTGGCTCGAACCAAGTCGCGAACGCGATTTGGACCTCAAAACGGACCCGAGAATAAGATGTTGTTCAAAAGAGAACCGCGCGATCGCGCACCTTTAAATAATAATAATAAAAAAAGAAAGAAAAAAGGATCGGGCCGGACCTGGTCAACCAGATCGACCCGGTTCAGCCCATGTGTTTATGTTTATGATACTTACCGTTTGGTGTGTCTTCAACAAGCTGAATCTTGCCTTTTTCCCGTGTTTTAAGAATTGCATCTTGCAATTTCTGCTGTCAGAATGGAGTAACTCGCGATTCTCACAAAAGCTAACTAGAGCACAAATTAAGATGTAAGATTTTCATGAACGTGCAACCTGAATTGCATTATCTAAAGAATTCCCTAGTATGCTCCACGGAAATGCAAGAGACGATGACTTGGGATTAGTCTTAGGATTAGTTGATACACAATCTGGATTTATTGAAGGGCAAGGTCTAATTTTTCTGCAATAGAAGATCACTGATAATTTAACAAGTTATAATTAAACTCAATTTGATTTTTATTTTTTTTATTTTTACAATTTTGCCACAATTATTGCAGTAAGATTTGAGACATTATTCTTAGTTTCACGATTTTCATTTTCTTGATGAAACATTATATTCTGCATTTTGGATTTTCTCAACTGTGGCCTTTGTCCCCATCAGGCTGTTGCAGAGGGAAGGGCTATGTACAATAATACGAAGCAGTTCATTAGATACATGATCTCTTCAAAATTTCAAATATTGGCGAAGTAGTTTGCATTTTCGTGGCCGCACTATTTGGTATCCCTGGCACTCTTGTGCCTGTAAGTTAACTGATATGCAACAATTATTCCCCTTCTGTTGTCATTTTTGTTTTAATTTGACAATCTTTCTTTGGCTGGAATCTTGGAGCTTTCATCTTTATCCCTACAGATAGGGGTGTCAAATGTACTGGACAGTTCGGGAGTTCGTGAGTTCAGCTCGGCTCGATTCGTTAAAAGTTCGGCTCGGCCCGTTATAAAAAGGACTTGGGCTTGAATCGGACAAAAATTTTGGGTGTAAGACAGTTCGGGTTCGGCTCATGAAGTGATGAGCTGGAAATGGGCCGACCACGGGCTTAAACGAGTCAGCCCGTGGTCGGCTCGTTGAGCTCGTTTGAGCCCGTGCTCAAGGGCCGAAATTGGCCGCCCCGTGAGAAACTCAAACGGTCACAAGACCGTTTGAGGTTGTGACCGTTTGTAACTTTTTTATTTTTTTATTTTTTTTCTTCTATAATAATTTTTTTTTTTTAATTTTTTCTTCTTCTATAAATACTTGTTTTTTACTTCATTTTTTTCACAATCTCAACTCAACTCCCCAAACTCCTAAGTCTCAAGTCTCAAATTCTAGTGGCTAGTGTTATAATATTTCACATACAAATATACAATATTGTCTCAAATTTCATTCCATATTTCATTTTCATCTCCAATTTTTCAATTTTATTATTTCTAATGGCACACTCACAAACTCATGGTTATTCTTCTAGCCAATTTGTTGATGAATTTGCACCTCTCAATGATATTCCAATTCCTGACAATTTGGCGGAATTTGAAAATGAGATCGGAGATATAGATACAAGAACTCATATTGATTTGAATGACATAATTGATGAAGATGTCACTGCTACATATGGGTCTGGTTCCACTAGCACGACGGCAGGCTCCAGCAGAAATCCAAAGAGGATGAAAAAATCCAACTGCTGGAATTTTTTCGATTGGATTTTTCCGATTTGATTGAAACATCGGAAAAAGATGCTGAAAACAAACCGATATACAAAGCAAAGTGTAGAAGTTGCGAGGGACTTTTCTCTTGGAATAAGGGTGGGGCACATCATACCTCAATAGACACTGCAAATGATGTCGAAAACCTGGCACGGTTGTAGCAAACCAATCAACTATACAGTTTGGTCAATCGAGCCTAACCAATTGGGTCTTCAACCAAGATCTATCGCGTCGAGAAGGGATGGTCAATTTCATATCGAGTGGTGAGTTCCCGCTTTCAATTGTAGAAAGTTCACAACTCATGGAATTCATTCAGAAGTATCTCCAACCCAAGTACAACCCCGTTTCTAGAAATACTTTACGAGCTGATTGCATAGCTAAATATTTCAAGAGAAAACAAAGTTTTATAGATGTTTTAAATAAATGGAATGGTAACTTGTCATTTACTTCGGACATGTGGACTGGCAATAATCATAGAGGTTACATATCTGTTACTTGTCATTACATTGATGATTCTTGGGTAATACACAAAAGAATTATGGCATTTAAAGTTATTGATTACCCACATAACGCAACAAATATTTTCAATACACTACTTGCAATTCTTAAAGAATTTAACTGTGATAGTAGAGTTCGTGGTTTTACACTAGATAATGCTTCTGTTAATAAAGATGTAATTGATAGATTAGCAGTCCACATAAATCCTAAGTTTGGTGGAGTCTTGATGCGTGTCGCAATGCACCAAAATAATAAATAATTCCTTACTCGCTAAAGATTAATTAATAATGTAGTAGTGAGAGTAAGTGTCGATCCCACGAGGAACGGAAACTAATTTTAGTTGTTCGATCAATTAGAATGGAATGTGGGGGTTTTGTTGTTTGAATTGCTTGAATGAAAACTATGCATAAAAATAAATAATTAAATATGACTAGAGAAATAATATGAGAAGAAATCTTGTTCTCGGGTTCGGTTGTGCCCTCAATTAATGTTATATCTTTCCTTGTAACGTGTTTCTATCCCTAATTCAATTATCAATCATAAATAATCAACAAGCTCTGATTATCTAAATTCTTCCTTATGTGTATTGATTCAAAACAAGCTCTTCGAACCAATTCTAACCATGGACAATCCTAAACAAGCTCTTAGGATTTAATGCACGACTAGTATGAAAATTTAGAAGAATAGATTGAATTGGATCGTTAATTACACAAGCTCGAATTAAACAATCCAAGTTGAATTATTACTAAACCTGCACGAGATTTATTTGCTACTAAAGTAAAGATTCAATGACAATTACGGATCAAGAATCTAAACATAGCATATTCATGAATCCAAAGATCAATAATCCAATTGGCCAAATTAAACTATTAATCAAATAAACTCAATTGAACATTCAAAACATAATAATCCAACAATTGAAATAAAGGAATAAATTCACGCTACTAATTTGTAGGAAAAGAAAATAACATAATTAAATTGACACAACTTCCCCTTTGAACAATATATGGAATTTAGCCTAGCATTGTTGTGGTAGATTCTTCAAGTTGCTTCATGAATTCCATTGTTGTTGATATTCTTGCACTTGAAAATCTCCCAAGAATGCTCTATATTTTGCTCTCAATTTTCCTCAATATCTAGCCTCTTTCAAAAATAAAAATTCTCTTTTTCTTGTCATGAAATTCTCTTTTTATAGCCTCAATTTCGTACCCTAGCTTTGGGACCAAGAAATCCAAAATTATAGAAAGAATTGAAATATGGAAATTTTTTACTAGAATAGTTACGGCCGTAACTTTCCCTTTACGGCCGTAATTGGGTTTCTGCGTATTTTTATCTTTTGAGGGTTACGGCCGTAAAGATGTTTCTTACGGCCGTAACATCTTTTCTGCTTAATTTTTTCTGTTTCAACATGCACTTACGGCCGTAACATCTTTTCTTGCGGCCGTAAATCTATTTGCACCTAAGTCCCCAAACTTCAGTTTTTAGTACAATTTGGTCCTTTTTTCTTCTTTTCTCCTCTTTTAGAATCCTATACAACATGAAACATAAAATGCATTAATAATACTTAGATAGAATCACATTATGGCATATTCAAAGATATAAGTGTATAAAATAGACGTAAATATCACACTTATCAAATCCCCCACACTTGAACCATTGTTCGTCCTCGAACAAAGATTTGCAAAGAAAAGAATAGGATTCAAACAATAGATTACAATTTAGAGACTTGAGGTTGCAACCCACTTATCTTTAACAAAAATGTCCCATTGCATAATCGGATTGTGTTAGTGTGTGCTAGAGATGCAACGCACTTTATTTCCCATCCCAATCATGACTCGATATGGTTTATTTCCTTGCACCTCTCGTGTTTGCTCACATCCCACCCATTTATGAGTGAATACGAGGAAAATAGTTTCGCCCAACTCCAGTGGAAATCAGTTTCGTAAACCGAGTTGTTCATGACGTGAATTTAGTCAACACATTATCCCCAACCACATTCATTGCACAAACCCTAGACCAAGCAATTCAAACCACTCATAAGTAAATGTAATGGGTTTAACACCCTCACAAGATATTTCTCTCTTCGCACAAAGTGTATAAGGGTTAGAATTTTCGCTCAGCTCTCTGCATGGATAAGTCAGTACCACAGATTGCCTAACTGTCATAACCGGGGCCAACAATAACACAAGTGCAAAGCGAAGGTCTTTATTTGGTTGTAACGGGGCTTCGGGTCAGGTAGGATAAAAGGATATATTTAGGCTGAGTCGAGAAGGAACTTCGCAAACCAAGTCAATTCATAATGACATTACTTCCTTCACCCCTTAATATGAACTTCATTGTTTCCCCGCTACCCAACTTTGTTCAAACTTGAATCTCTTCCTTTCTCTTTTTTTTTTACAAGTTGAGTGTTTGATATCCTCAACTACTAATTTTCATGGCTAAACTCCATTTTCATTGCTATTTCTCTTTCGATTTTTTTCGAGTATAGACTGCAACTTTTTTTTTTTTTCAAATCATTACGCAGTCATCAATTGGCACAAGATAGAATTACAATCCCCTGAATTCAGTCCATTACACAACCATTGCCCAACACAAGATAATCATCTCAACTTCTTAGACTTAGACCATAGCACAATCCTCAATCAACAAAAGCTTGCGAATCCCTTCTTTATGGGTTCAAAACAAAGTCAATGTGAAAAAAAAGGTATTCATGGCTTGTATCGTGGCATCAAAGATTCAAAGAAAGGCTAAGGCTCAAAGGGGCTTCTATTGGTCCATGTAGCAAGGTAGACTCTTTTAGCAAGTCAAATTTGGCTTAACCTATTGCCTTTGCTATAATTTGCACTTGAATCAAGAAGCTACAACGGTATGTACAAGAAAGCACATCCAAGCATAACCCAACCATGCAGGACACACATCAAAGAATTACGAGCTCAAAAGTATTAAAAACAGCTCTTAGGCTCAAAAGCTCACAAATTATGGTTTTCATGTGTTTCTCCCATTCAATTATGAGCTATAGGTCATTGCTTGATCTTCATTCCAAATCTAAATCCATTGGTCAAGGATAGTGGTTAAAAATATTCAAACAATGACTACTCACAAAAGTATAATAATTTCCGTTGGAAATGGGACGCTCAGGTTTACACATGAAGGGTAATATGTCTATTTCTGTTTGGGTTGACTAGGTTGTAGACATCTAACAATTTTACAATTCAATTTCAACCTATTCGTGCAGGTTTAGGCGAGATCATCTCTATGTGCTCAATTAATATCCAATTATGCAATGATTTTTTTTCAAAAAAATGAACCAAAAGTGGGGTTGCTTCCTATCAAAGTATGGTTTAAGACCTAAGTAGCATAGATAGGTAACGAAAGTAGAGAACAAGATTAAGCTCACAATCAATTTAATCCCCCCCACACTTAGAAAAAACAATGTCCTCATTGAAAAACAAAACAATAAAAGGGGGAAAACAAATTTTTAAATTTGAAATTTCTGGATTTACGGTCGTAAAGATGTGTCTTACGGCCGTAATCAGGCCTCTGAAAATTTTGGAGAAAGGTTAATTACGGCCGTAAAGATGTGTCTTACGGCCGTAAGGTTGCCTCTGAGTTTTTTTTTTTTTATGTGTGAATGAAATGACTAAATAAAATAAAAATAAACAAAAATGAAAATACTAAAATAAAGAGTCGAGGAGGTAAAGAAACTCCCCTCTCGGGTTGCCTCCTGAGTAGCGCCTTTGTTTACTGTCGTTGGCTCGACGGGTTGTTTCCTCCTTCAACCGGGATTAGGTGGATTTCCAAAGCTCAATTTCCTCTTCATGCTCTTCATTAGTGCCTGCAAAGTAGGGGGTAGAGATTTTTCATCAGAAACTGGTAATGAGATGGATGAGATTTTACCAGATTTCGGTGACTTTGGACAGTCCTTTCCTCCAATATCGAGAACTTCCTGTACTAAAGAGTCATTAACATTAACTGAATAAACAGGATCAACACCAAAATTCTTCACGGAATCATAAATATTGAATTGAACAATTTCATTATCAAATTCCATGGAAAGTGTGCCACTACTAACATCTATCTTAGTCTTAGATGTCTTTAGGAATGGTCTCCCTAACAAAATAGGAGTGGAGTTGGGGGAGTGGTCATCATTCATGTCCAATACATAAAAATCTGCAGGAAATACTAACCCTCCTACTTGCACTAGGATGTCTTCAACTACCCCGTTAGGATAAGCATTAGAACGATCGGATAGTTGAATTATAACATTAGTTTCAGTCAGTTTGGCAAGTTTTAATGACGCATAGGTGGACCTAGGCATTACATTGATAGATGCTCCTAAGTCTATTAAAGCACGATTTATTTTCTTATTACCTATTTGACAAGGTATGGTAAACATACCTGGATCCTTGCACTTGGGAGGTAATTTTCTTTGAAGAAGTGCAGATACAGACTCACCCATTCTTACCATCTCATTTCCCACCAGTTTTCGTTTGCTAGTGCATAAATCTTTTAAAAATTTTGCATACCGGGGGACTTGCTTGATGGCCTCCAATAGCGGGATATTGATTTCAACCTTCCTAAACATTTCTAACATGTCCTTTTCTTTGCTCTCTTTGTTTGTCTTCGCTAACCTGCTAGGAAAAGGTGGGGGTGTTAGTTCAACATTTAAATGGGAGTTAGTTTTTACCTGAGGGTTTTGCGAAGTATCGTTTCTCTTCCCGACTCCTTCCTTTCCATCTTCCTCCACTTCGGGTGCAGCCGGTTCCAATTGCGGACCTTCAATTTCCTTTCCACTCTGGAGAGTTATGGCGCTCACGTTTTTGGGATTCACCTCGGGCTATGATGGTAGCTTCCCTCCAGATTGTGCCTCCAATCTATTTATGGCAGTGGCCATTTGGCTCATTTGATTTTCCAGATTTTGAATGCTTGACTTGGTATCCTGGTGGAATTGCATCGTGTTAGTTGCCAACATCTTAACCATATCTTCAAGAGACATACCTGAATTTTGAGGTTTTTGTTGATATTGCCCCTGTGGTTGGAAGGTTCCTTGCTGCTGGAATTGTCCTTGTGGCTTGTTTGAAGTAAAACTCGGGGGTTTGTTATTTCCGTTGCTCAAGTTGGGGTGATCTCTCCACCCGGGGTTGTATGTGTTTGAATATGAGTTGTACTGTTGCCCTTGGAAAGGGAAACCTCCAGCAACATTTACATGTTCATTGTTTTCTTCTTGCAATACCGGACAGGTATCCGTTGGATGTCCAAAGTTCGAACAGATTCCACAGGCCTTGGCTTGTTTTGAATTCCCTACAGCAAGCTGCTTAACGAGATTGGTTAGTTCATATAATTGACCTTCAATATTGGTACTACTTACCTCATTTACTCGGCGGACTTGGGAATCCCTACTCGAGTTGAATTGCTGAGTGTTCTCCGCCATGTTGGAGATTAAAGCCCGTGCTTGCTCTGGCGTCTTGTCCATTAGCGCACCTCCGCTTGCGGCGTCTATCATACTTCTGTCCATTGGCACTAGACCTTCGTAGAAGTATTGCACCAAAAGTTGCTCGCTAATCTGATGATGGGGGCAGCTGGAGATGAGCTTTTTGAAACGCTCCCAATACTCATATAATGTTTCATTGTTGTTCTGGCGCACCCCACATATTTCTTTTCGGATGGTACCAGCCCTCGATGCAGGGAAATATTTTTCCAAGAAGAGTCTTTTCATATCATTCCAAGTAGTAACTGTTCCCGATGGTAGACAATAGAGCCAGTCGGTGGCGGCATCCTTCAATGAGAATGGGAAGGCTCTCATTTTTATTTGTTCCTCGGTAATGCCCGTGGGCCTCATATTGTCGCAAACCACATGGAACTCCTTTAAGTGTCTATACGGATCTTCGCCGGGGTTCCCTCGAAAAGTTGGTAATAAGTGGATGAGCCCAGATTTAAGCTCGAAAGTTTTTCCTTCTTCCACCGTTGGAAAAGTAATGCATAATGGCTGCTGAGCCACATCGGGGGTAGCCAGTTGCTTAAGAGTCCTGTTGTTAGCTGTCATTTGTCGCGCTGCTCTTCTTTGCTGTCGAAAAGTCCTCTTAATTTCTGGGTCAAGGTCAAAAATTTCACAATTAGTTGACCGAGTTTGAAGCATATAAGCAAGGAAGCACAAATATTTTTTTTTTTTTTTGAAAAATTAAAGTGAAAAAAAAAATTAAAAAAAAAAAATGCAGAAAAATAAAATACTAATTGATTAAACACTAAATTGGTTAACCGCTCCCCGACAACGGCGCCAAAAATTTGATGCGTGTCGCAATGCACCAAAATAATAAATAATTCCTTACTCGCTAAAGATTAATTAATAATGTAGTAGTGAGAGTAAGGGTCGATCCCACGAGAAACGGAAACTAATTTTAGTTGTTCGATCAATTAGAATGGAATGGGGGGTTTTGTTGTTTGAATTGCTTGAATGAAAACTATGCATAAAAATAAACAATTAAATATGACTAGAGAAATAATATGAGAAGAAATCTTGTTCTCGGGTTCGGTTGTGCCCTCAATTAATGTTGTATCTTTCCTTGTAACGTGTTTCTATCCCTAATTCAATTATCAATCATAAATAATCAACAAGCTCTGATTATCTAAATTCTTCCTTATGTGTATTGATTCAAAACAAGCTCTTCGAACCAATTCTAACCATGGACAATCCTAAATAACCTCTTAGGATTTAATGCACGACTAGTATGAAAATTTAGAAGAATATATTGAATTGGATCGTTAATTACACAAGCTCGAATTAAACAATCCAAGTTGAATTATTACTAAACCTACACGAGATTTATTTGCTACTAAAGTAAAGATTCAATGACAATTACGGATCAAGAATCTAAACATAGCATATTCATGAATCCAAAGATCAATAATCCAATTGGCCAAATTAAACTATTAATCAAATAAACTCAATTGAACATTCAAAACATAATAATCCAACAATTGAAATAAAGGAATAAATTCACGCTACTAATTTGTAGGAAAAGAAAATAACATAATTAAATTGACACAACTTCCCCTTCAAACAAGATATGGAATTTAGCCTAGCATTGTTGTGGTAGATTCTTCAAGTTGCTTCATGAATTCCATTGTTGTTGATATTCTTGCACTTGAAAATCTCCCAAGAATGCTCTATATTTTGCTCTCAACTTTCCTCAATGTCTAGCCTCTTTCAAAACTAAAAATTCTCTTTTTCTTGTCATGAAATTCTCTTTTTATAGCCTCAATTTCGTGCCCTAGCTTTGGGACCAAGAAATCCAAAATTATGGAAAGAATTGAAATATGGAAATTTTTTACTAGAATAGTTACGGCCGTAACTTTCCTTTTACGGCCGTAATTGAGTTTCTGCGTATTTTTATCTTTTGACGGTTACGGCCGTAACATCTTTTCTGCTTAATTTTTTCTGTTTCAACATGCACTTACGGCCGTAACATCTTTTCTTGCGGCCGTAAATCTATTTGCTCCTAAGCCCCCAAACTTCAGTTTTTAGTGCAATTTGGTCCTTTTTTCTTCTTTTCTCATCTTTTAGAATCCTATACAACATGAAACATAAAATGCATTAATAATACTTAGATAGAATCAAATTATGGCATATTCAAAGATATAAGTGTATAAAATATACGTAAATATCACACTTATCAAGTCTTGTTTCATGTTCATTGTATCTGTCACATTTTTAATTTAATAGTTCAAGATGATCTTAAGTTTATAGAAAGTCAATTGAAAAAAACTAGGTGTGCTTGCAATTTCATTATGATAGCACCTTTTAGAAAACAAATTTTTGATGCACTGTGTGTAGAAAATGGTATGAACCCACGATCATTTATTACTGATGTAGGATATAGATGGAACTCAACTTATTTAATGATTGAACATTGTGAAGGCTACGAGAATTTAATATTTGCATATTACAACGGTCGGTACTCAAACGGCTTAACTTTTGATTTGGGGACTAATGATTTGGAACTTGCAATTCATGTTAAAAAAATTTTGAAACCATTTTACAATGCTACAAACGAATTGTCCGGTGTTTATTATCCAACTCGTCCTTTAGTGTTGAAGCATTTTTATTGCATTGCTAATAACTTTAACAAGTACAAGACATTTTCTATTTTTTCTGATATCATTAAAGCAATGAAGACTAAGATTAGAAAGTATTGAGAAGATTTACCAGCTTTGTTTCCATTAGCAACGGTTATGAACCCTAGAATAAATTTAGAGGGAACTAAACACACCATAAAGACAATATCAAATAAATTAACTTTTAAAACCCCTTTAACATGCACAGATTTAGAAAAATGTTTATGTGAAATGTACGAGATCAATGCCCAAAGGTCAGGTAAAAATGTTAGAAGAACTGCTCCCACCCCTAATGTAGCGACCGAGAATTTTTAAATAAAATAAAATCGTTTTTCTCGAAAAAAGTATCTCTAAGTTTTAACTCCAAATTTTATTTTTAAAGTAAGAGCATGTTCATCTAGCCAATGTAAAATAAATTTAAATTTATTCCAAATCGAGTCCAAATCTCAAATATTTTAAAGTCTCAAATTTATTATTATTTATTTATCCAAATTGTAACAATTTTGAGTCCAAACTATTCAAGTCCAAGTTTTATTATTTTAGGTCCAAAATTTTGTTATCCAAATCTTGATCATTTTAAGTCCAATTCTATTGAGTCCAATTAAGAATATTCTTGTAGCCCAAAATCCTTGACCCACTTAACGCCAAGAAACTTGTGCCCTAAAATTATTGTTCATATACCACTCATTCACCTCCTTCACGAGTTCACACCAGCTGACCAACCATTCTAGGTAATTTCTCTTCCCACCTTCACTGAATTTTTCACAACACCAAAAATATCACAAAAATCTAATCCAACCTGGAACCACCATCTACCAAACCAACCAACCACAAACTACATTGAGATGTCACGTTGATACTGGAACTCTGAGTCCTAGCCACCAACAACCACCCGACGGAAGCCACCAACAACCGCTGTGGCTCAATCAGAACTACCACAACCTCAACTCCAAACCACCATCTCCATCAATCTGCCAACCTCCAAATTTACTGCATTTCCCACCGAACCAAACCAGATCCAACATCAACACCACAGTCGAACCCAACCACATCACTGCCGAACCATAGCCAAGCCTCCAACACCGCCACATCAATCACCCGCGACCACCACTTCCCAAATTTCAATTCCTGAAATCTCATCCAAATCAAAATCTATACCAAGAATAAACCAAGAAATAAATTGACCCAACACTTACCTTGAACCACCTTACCTCACTGCCGGAATCTTCACCGGAAAACATCCAAATCACGAGTACCCAAGTCACGGTCCACTTTCAATTTTCGCACCCAAATATCCATCCTGCTCTCCTTCTTTGTCACCACTACACCCACCGTCGTTGCAACTCCTCGTTGGCGGCATCACCTCCAGTGACTGCCGCGTTTTTGGTCGAGCAAGCGCCGGGAAACCCACAAACCCAGCCTCGGTCTACCTCGGTTTAAGCAACACCTCGCAGCCCAAAATCGAAGAATCCTAACCCTATGCTCGCTTCGTCGCTCGTTGCCACTCGACGGCGGCGTTTCGTCGGTAATGGATAGGATTTCAATGGGGCGATGGAGATCGCCCCTCACTTCTCCTCCTCCTCTGCGTAGATGGATTTAGAGAGAGAGAGAGAGAGAGAGAGAGAGAGAGAGAGAGAGAGAGAGAGAGAGAGATGAGAGAGAGAGAGAGAGAGAGAGAGAGAGAGAGAGAGAGAGAGAGAGAGAGAGAGAGAGAGAGAGAGAGAGAGAGAGAGAGTCTTATTCTTTTGTTTTGATTTTAATAAAATTTGATTTTACAAATTTGCCTACTAGTCCCCATCGTTGGAAAGTGTTTAACTAAGCCCTGTTGGTTTTAAAAGTTTTAAAACAGCCCCTTCGTGTTTAAATTCATTTATTTCAACCCCGATTTCCTAGATTTACGTTTAAGGGCCCTCAAGTTTCAAACTCATTATTTCAGTCCTTTTAGTTTAAATGTTTTAATTCAGTCCTTTCAGTTTTAAAGATTTCTTATAATTCAGCCCCTGTAGATTTAAAGTGTTTCTAATCACCCCCAATATTTTCAAAATATTTATTTCAGTCCCTAAACTTTTATTTTCAGTTTTAATAAATTCCAATTGAGTCCCTAAATTTTATTTTATAATTTTAAAAACCTTAAAATTTCCAATTACTAATTCAAAGCTTTATTTCACATTTTGGCTAGATGAAACGTGTGGAAGATTGAGAGATTGAGGCTACTTCCCGCTCCAGTTTTTACGTGATTCAAGATAAATTAAGGTAGACTCGCCCTCACTAATTTATTTATATTATAATTGCATGTGTTATGTGGATTTATGTGATTTATATGCTTAATTGCATGAGACAAGAAAAGAGAATCTCTTATGAGATAAGAAGAGAAATTTATTTTATGCATGTCATAACGTATATGCTTTATTTGCATAAGACAAGACAAGAGTATGTTCATATTGCACTCATTTCATGATGCTTATGACTAAGAAGAGAATGTCACTACAATATTTGCATAATTACTTGTTCAATTATCTTGTAAATTAATTATTGGCGATGAGTCTACTGAGTGTTTCTTTTGAAATGCTCACTCCGTTATTTTAACAACATTTGCAGAGTTCGTAGGTGGTGGCGAATGAGGGGCAATTATGGCAAATACGAATTTTAAGTTATTTCTTTTTGAAAGTTAAGCTTATCAAAACTTGTTAATTCTACTTGTTGAGATATTGAAATTTTATGGAATGTTTTCAAGTGGATTTAGTTATAATTTTTGAGATGCCGTTGCTAATTTTCCAAATGAATGTGATGTTTTAAAATTCAGTATATTTCCACAATATTTTTCATTAAAGGGTTAGTTTTAAAGAGACGAAGTGGCGACTCGGGTTCTTCGAAACTCGGGGTGTCACACCTAATATGATACAAAATCAAGACAGTGATTTACTTTCCTACCTTATGACTATGAAGGGAACTTCTAGTTCTAGTACACTTCCTAGTGGTTCTAGTTCTTCTAGTACATATAATAGTTCAGATAAAATTTCAGGCGAGTTAACTAGGTATTTCTCACATAACCTTCTTAGTATGTTAGACGAGGACGAGAGAAATAATTTTGACATTCTTAAGTGGTGGAGACAAAATGAGCGTCAATACCCGCTTGTTTCTATGATTGCACGAGATCTACTAGCACCTCCGGTATCAACTGTAGCATCGGAGGCTGCTTTTAGTGCTGGTGGTAGAGTGTTATCTGAATATAGGTCATGGCTTAAAGAAGACATACTGGAGGCCTTAATGTGTTTGAAGGATTGACAGTTTGCGGAGAAAAGGAAACAAGATAGGATATGTGAAATTCTTGCCAAGGAATTCGGAGAACAGTCGTATTGGTGAGTAATTTTTTTCTTTTTCTGTATTTTGAATTGTTTGATTTGTTTCTTTCAAATAAAAAAATTGTATACGTAACATTTTGTTCGTGTACAATTTTAACTCCGCCTACAATAATTTAAATGTAACCTGTCTCAAGCCCGGATTAAAGGAGGAGGGTTTTTTAATGTTCAATTATTTAGCCGTTAGAAAAAGAAAAAAAATTAAAAATTTAAAGGGCCCACGAGCCGGCCCGTCGTCAGACGAGCCCACTGGCTGGACTTGGGCCGGCTCCGTAGGGGACGAGCCGGCTCATCTCCCCACGGGCCGGCCCGTTTTCGGCCTGTAGACCCATAATGGACCACGGTCAAAAGGGCTGAGCCGGACCGGTCTTGCCCGGCCCGTTTGACACTCCTACCTACAGAACCTTCACTTTTTTAAAATATACAAATTTTTATGTACTCTAGAAGCAAACTTTTGGTATGGTTGAACAAAAACTTGACATTTGTCTTTGACAATTCCTTGGTGTGAAAATTGATGAAGTTATTGAATATTTAATTGATTACGTTTACTTCATGTGTTATGTGTCAACAGATGGTATGTTTATTTTTAGGCTACTATTATTATGTTTCTAAGGATGATATCTAATCTAATATTCTAATATACACTATATTTTAAAGTGGAACAGTCTAACCATTTCATTGACTGCATTTTCCCACCTGAATGAATTTCCCATTATAGATATGGAAAAAAATTACAACATAGTCTAAACAACCAACTTTATCTAGGGGAGATAAAAAGGATACAGAACACAGATCAGAGTTTGCAATTTCCAAGTTCAACATCAAATTCCATTGCATTGAATCACGGTTAACTAAAATGGGAATTGAGTACTAATATAAAATGGGGAGTCCAAGAAACACTAAAGCTCCATGTAAATACTCACTTTTTTCAAGCGCATTTACCCACTTTCAGAAAAAGGAAAACTCTTAATTAATGGTCATCAAATTTTACATATTGTAAGTGATATATTTATGGGACAAATTTTGGTTCTTTGTATGTTTTTGCTCTGATTTCTTGAATCAAATTTGCAGTTTGAGCCGAATCACCTTTGCATTGATGAAATATGTTACATATGAAATTTAGGGTTGTTAATATTTGTTGTGTATATAAGAATAAAAAATGAGAAAAATTAATATAATGGAGAGGTTAATTCAGTCAATCTAATTGTGGTCAATTTAGTATATATGAAAAATGTGGTGTGGTTAACAAAATCAGTGGTGTCAATATAATTACCCTTAATGTTATTGAAAATGTAATTTTTGTAAAGAAAATTCTCAAATTACCTTTATTTAATTATCAAAACTATTATTATTAGAATTAATGAATAGAGGTACATTAGTAAACAAACAAAATAAATACTTCCCAATAAAGAAACAAGTCTATATAATTGGGACAAGAGAAAAATGAAATGAAGCCTATATAATTGGGTCGGAGGGGGTACATTACAATAAATTAAACTCTTAATGTAATTAATAGCATAAAACGGATTCTAATTCTATTAATGACACATATACAATAATAACTGATAAAATATTTATTACATTATTTTTTGCATAGATTTCAAGATTAGGAAAGTCATTTGGATGGTAAACTATGTGCGTGTTGTTTTTGGCATAGGCTTTATTTTTATATATGTATAGATAGATTCTTCTCCAACTTTCGTACATGCATGATGCATGTGCAGAGTTACGAAATAGAAGAATTCTTATAACATGGCAAATCTTGAAGTTTAATTTCAACTTGTGAATATACTTCTTATTTACACTTTTCGTAGAACTTAAAATTTATTATTCACACATTCTGTAAGATCCATCTTATAAATACTTAAATGCACACCCAAATATATGTTAGTAGGAAAAGCGAATTTTTACGAAAGTATAATCACCCATGGAAGAGAGAGGATCATAAATATTGTTAATTTGTTATTGAAGAAAAATAACTTCTCTATCAAATTTAGGAATGACAATAGGGTGAGGAATCCCCAAATCAGATGAGTACCCAATCCGAACGAGACGGAGAATCCCCGACAAAGGTGGGATGGATCGAAAATGGAGATGAAAAAGTATCCTTGAACTGAGGACAGGGATGACAGTCCCTGCCTCAAACTCGTCCTGGACTCCTCTCTGATTAACAAATACAATTAAAAAGACTCAAAACAAATTGAAAAACTCCAAGCCTAAAGATAGAATATTAGGCTCAATTGCTTATTTCAAAGGTCAAATATTTATTTAATTTCAAACAAAACACTACACTTCATTTGAATTTTTAATTGTCTTTTCAGATTCTTTTGACTCGGTTTCTCTTCATATCTCAAACATGAGCATTTGTCACATATTACAAGGAATTCTAATTTACTTTCTATATATATATATATATATTTGGATTTCATTCTACTTAAAAGACATAAGCTCTCTTATATAAATTGTATCTTTTAGGATTATATGACATGAAATTAATGTATGAATAACATAGAAGAACCGTGAGTGCATTTTGTGTACTTCAATTTCATCTATTTTGTATATCTACTTATATTAAATACACTGGCATAGTCTTAATTATTTGGTGGAATAACTAGTTTAATTTTAGCAAAGTGGATGACACGAAACATTTTTCTAGATAATTTTTTTAAAAAAAATATTAAGTGTTTTAACTTTTAGAAATATTTATTCAATTATATTTAGAATTTGTGCGTGTACTCGTGATTTTTTTTTGAAACATTCTGAAATGGTACCCTAAATTAAAAGAAAATTCAATGTGAAATCCTTTTTCTTTTATTCCATTTTATGTTTAGAAGTAACAAGTGTACAAATAAACTTACAAACACAGTAGGTGGTAAGAATTTCGTTAACTTACGCATCATCTCATTTAGAAAACCAATAATCATTGAATGATTACAACTATAAAGGATGTATTTAAATTTTATTTGTACAAATTGCAATTTTATTATAGGGAAATTGGCACATTTAGTCCATAAACATTTCTCTCCTTGTGCAATGGGTCCCTAACATTTCATTTTTGGTGTTGCAGTCCTTAAACATTTCATTCTTTGGCGCAATATGTCATTTTGGATGATTTACTTCCACTCCAATGTTAAGAAATTAAGAAAGACTAATATTTCAATTTGGTGTAAGTAGTCCCTAAACTTGCATTATTTAGCGCAATAAGTCCTTAAATGTTTTTACCATGCTAACACAAATTCTCTAATTTACCACATTTAAAAATTAAATTTTCTTTTTTTCAAAAAAGAAACAAAAAAGGCTTTATTTATTTGTTTAAGGCTTATTTAAAAAGGGGGAAATTACATGAATTCCTATATTTAAAAATAACAATATTGTAAAAATAAGACGATGAAGTTTATTTAAAATTATTATTAATTAAATATTTTATCATCAAGAATTAAATTACTCCACCTTAATTCATTATAAACTTCATAATCTTATTTTTATAATGTGATCTTTAAATATAGGAGATCATGTAACTTTCCTCTTTTTAAATAAGTCTTAAACAAATAAATAAAGCCTCTTTTTGTTTTTTGTTTTTTTTGTTTTTTTGTTTTTTTTTTTTTGTGGATAAAAATGAAAATTTAATTTTTAAAGCTAGTAAATTGAGAAATTTGTGTTAACACGGTAAAAACATTTATAGAAAACTCAATTGATACAGCAGAATGTTCTGATAAAACAAGAAACAAAAATTTTAAGTTAACAAAAAGATTTTTATTATTTATTTATTAATATAAGAGAATTTAAATTTTTTTGATAAAAATAAAATAAAATATTTAAAGGTGGATCGGAGGAAAATCATCTAAAAGGACACGTGGCGCTAAATAATGCAATGTTTAGGAATTTAAGCACCAAATTGAAAGGTTAAGGACTTATTGCGCTAAATAATGCAAGTTTTGGGATTACTTGCACCAAATTTAAAGGTTAGGGACTAATTGCGCCAATAATGCATAAGGGCATTTTAGTCTTTCTTAATTTTTTAACATTGGAGTGAAATGAAATCATCCAAAAGGACCTGTTGCGCCAAAGAATGCAATGTTTAAGGACTGCAACACAAAAAATGAAAGGTTAGGGAATCATTGTACAAAGAAGGAAACATTAGGGACTAAATTCGCTAATTTCCCTTTTATTATATGTAATTGTTAAAAATTTGAGTTTAAAAACATATTTTATTAATGTTTTCAAGATAAAATATATGATAGAAAAGTGGAAAGAAAATGTGTGGCTAAAATATTGTTTGAGGAATAGTGCTTTTTAAAAACATATTTTTAACAATATTACAAAGAGAGGCTTAACTTCAGAGCCACCAACATGATAGAGAAGAGAAATCTTGTTTAATCACTTTGGACACGTTTGAGATGACTTTTGACGGGGCAAATGTTGAGTTTGATTAGTTTTATAAATCTATTTGAGAATGCTTTTACCAACTAGAAAAACTTTTAGAAAAAATTGGTTCAATGTGATTTCCGCTTCCTACAAAAGCAATTACTAAGTAGAAAATGTTTTGAAAACTAGTTTACAAACAAAAATTAATATAGTTCTTCTGCAGAAAGTAAAAGTTAAAGATTTGTGTCAAACGGATCCTATATTAAACAAGTTGTTCCCGTTTTAGGTGAACTTGTGTATACACAACTGCTCAAAATTATATTGTTTGGTAACTTATTTATAAATAAGTTTATACAGCACAATTACTCAAATTACTTCTAATCACACATTTTCTAAAATTATTTTACCTGAAAAATATTAGATTCTTTGTTTATATATAGATAAAATAGAGGCTTAAATAATCCAAAAAATAAAAGAGAGCCCTTATCTTAAATCGTTTCCACTTCATGCGAAATCCTTTTTCTATTTCCATTATACAAAACCACCCCACGCCAAAGTTGATAATTCGTAAATGTCGTAATTTTTTATTTTTTATTTTTCTTAACATTAGTTATGAATCTGTCACGACTTTTTTGTAATACGGTGAAACATGGACATCTTTGTCGTTTCATAGTAGACTATAGTTAATTTAAATAAAAATGAAAATTGGAATATCATTAAAGTCAGTCCAAATTGAAGAATACAAGAAATCCACAATTAATCACCAGTGGGATTCTCCTATTTGTAATCTTTGGATGACACGCAAACATTTATGTTCTATAATCCTTTTTACAAGAGAGATGTTGAGAAATATCACCACATTAATTTCTTGTTTTGAGACTATATTTATATTTATGAAAAAAATTGATGATAAATTACTTATTGAAGGGTTGGTTAACCTTTCTTGTGCAAAAATTGTTTTAATGCATTTCTTCTCAATAAAATTATGATTAAAGAAATCAAATAAATGAAAAAAATACGGGCTATATCTTCATTATTACTATCTAAATTAGAATTGATGACATTGTGACCTTTTATTTGTCAAGAATAAGAAATCAGTTATGATCCGATTTCAGCAAATAATAGTGAAAGAACATAAATTGAATGTCACCCTTTCCAACTTCATAAAAATTTCGTAGTGAATTAAGAATTTAACATATAAAAAACGAAATAAAACAAATCGTTTTTTTTTATAAACCAGTTTATAAATCATACAATTTCTCAAATCACTTTTTAACCACACACTATTTTCTCTCCAATTTTCAACCACTACTTTTTACCTCAAAATCATAAATAAACCAGTTTATAAACCAAACAGTGTTACCAAACGGAGGTACACAATTTTTCAAACCGTTTTTTAACCACACATATTTTCCTCTTCAATTTTTAATCACAGATATCTTACCTAAAAAATCCAAATAATACACATGATTAAATTATATTTATTTCAACCTCTAAACGGAGCCTTTAGCTAGAATTTATCTCTTTCCTTCTTTTTTCCTTCCAATAAATTTTTTTGTTTAAAAACATGTTTTTAATATTTTTTAGATAAAATGTGTGGTTGAAAAATAGAAAGAGAAAATGTGTGTAGTTAAAAAATGATTTGAAAAATTGTATAAAAATATATGTTTAAAAATATGTTTGTCAAATGGAGGTTAATGAAGATGAAATTATTGGTACGAGGTGGTTGAACATCAAATGTTTCAAAAAAAAAAAAAAAAAAATCCCTAACGCAAGTGTATTTGAAGTTGGGCCCTTTTTATTTATCCTTTATTTATTATTATTATTATTATTATTATTATTATTTTCATAATTTCAATAAAAAGAAAATGAATAATCTCTCTCTCTCTATCTCT
The DNA here is from genome assembly GCA_963555705.1 of Ligustrum vulgare. Classification (NCBI taxonomy): domain Eukaryota; kingdom Viridiplantae; phylum Streptophyta; class Magnoliopsida; order Lamiales; family Oleaceae; genus Ligustrum; species Ligustrum vulgare. The sequence goes on from OY743168.1 coordinate 84,783,559, forward strand.
GTCTCTGTCTCTCTCTCTGTGAAAATAGGCAACAGCTATACTACACAGAGACACTGGACCAAGACAATTAGGCTGAAAATGGCAGCGGAAAGTTTCTTTTATTCCGTAGGGTTGTAAACACAACTACTGCACAGCCTGTATTTGCATCTTCCCTTGCATTGTTGTCTGCTTTACTTTATTTCCTGCGGCTCCTGCCCATTAATATTCTCAATAATTGCTTTAACTACCCATTATTATTCTTATTATTACATATATACTAAAAACCCATCAATGATTTTCAAATGTTAATCTTTCTCAATTATGATCTAACATGCACAACAAATTTCCCCTTTTTGAATTTCCCATCTTCTTCTATTTTTGAATTGCCTAAATTGAAGTCACATGCGCTTCATTGGTTCGATTTCTTGAATTAACCTTTTCTATTTTAGAATTACCTGAAATTTTCAATGTGTTTTGTGGGGTACCCTTGATTTGGTGAAGGGAATTTAACTTTGGAATTGGATACTGTTGCTGTCGGGAAATTTATAGTGTATATCCTGTATAGGCATCTTTACTGCAGCAGCATTTTCTGGGTTGCGCCGCCAATGCGCTGTAGAAATTCCTCCAAACCCACCATTGAGTTCACAGTTCTCAAGGCCGATTAAATATAGCTCAAGCCTTTGGTTGTTGCAAAACGGGCCGGTTCGGCCCTTGAAATTGAGGTGGCTAACTTCTACTATATAACAGTATAATTGTTTGTTGTTATGAAATTGGTTGTTTTATGTGAAAGAGTGCTTTTTACTTTTCTTCAGCTTTACCCCAGTGTCAAGTAAGGATACGGAGAATTTGGAAGAGTATTCGACTTTGTGGAGAGGGGTTGGTTCATTTATATGTAGGTTTAACGGGACATTTGACTGTTAAGAGGTGATACAGAGGCCACAATCAAAGGAGGGTCGGTGATATTGTTGGGATTTGCTGTTTTAACTTTCATACATTCAAGGTACACTGCAAGCATTTCAACCCCTTTGGTCCCTCTGTTTTGCACGGTTTTGTAATATTTTATATCTTCTTGCTGTGTTGGGATATCAAATTATCTTATTTGTGTGAGATTTGAGATTGGTACCTAGTATATAGACATGCTTGTTGGATTATATGCTTATATTAAAACAAGTTTTGAGGGAAGCGTAACGTGGACTTATTTCCCAATTCCCGGGTTTTGCATAGTTTAGGGAGTGAGACTCCATAAGTGAATGTGGGGATTTGAGTTTTGAATTTAAGAGTTGGATTGTTCATTTTGAAAAGAAAATAAGGAGTGAGAGGAGAGTTTATGGTTTAATGTGAATTCTGACCTCTACGGCTTTTTAAGACATGCCGAGCATTGATGAAGAAGAAGAAGTTTTCTTTGATACAGCAATTTACTTGTCGTCCGAAGAGTCTGTTGTAGAGGAAAAGAATCTGGCGTTTTATGATTTGGGGTACAAGATTTGGTCGAGTGAGCCACAGAGTGTCAAGGAAAGAAGGGAAAATTTCTTGCAAAGAATGGGTTTTGCTGATTGGGCATCCCTTGGTGAACTAGAGGCAATGAGGTTGGAAAGGATCATGGAATCTGGTGGAACTGTTTCCAGTTCGTGCAGTTTATCTACTTGTAGTACAGGTGACAATTTGGAGTGTCACAGACAGGAGTTGAATGGTGAAGCAAATTGTTCAGTTGATGATTCTGAACAGGATTGGTTGGATGATATGACCATTGATGGAGATAGGGCTATCAACGAGGATTACCTCTCCGTGGAACAATGTGGTAACGGAGAAACGCAGCCTAGTCTAGAAGATTGCAAGTCCATGGATAAGAAAAAGAAGAAAACGATGCACTGGTGGAAACGGTTCTCACAGACAATGAGGAAAAACCGAGTTACCAAAGTAACGAAATTGAAGGAACCAAAATTAGGTACCGGAGCAGGAAATGCTGCTCAGGTGAAGATGGAACAGAATAATAAAAGGTGTATGGAATGCTCTGCTGTCTATGTTGGACAAGAAATTAGCGCACACGATGGCCTTATCTGGACAATGAAGTTCAGTCCTGATGGCCAATATTTGGCTAGTGGAGGTGAAGATGGGGTTGTCTGCATATGGCGTGTTAGTTCCATAGATGCCTCTGCTAATATGTCGGAATGCAAGTTTGGTAGCCAGGACATGGAAGGTCCATCCAGTTCTCAAAGGAAAAAGTCGAGTCACCCTTCTGTCATCATTCCTGAAAGGATTTTCCACATCGAAGAGGAGCCATTGCACAAGTTTCATGGTCATGCCAGTGATATTTTAGACCTTGCATGGTCCAAAACTAATGTAAGTCAAATACCTGCTAATTAATTGTTTCTATATGTGTGAGCCCCTGTTTGGTGGAGATTAAAATTAGATTTTTGGTGGAGATTAAAATTAGATTTTTAGTAGATTTTGAAAAAAATTGATAAGATGTGTAGTTGAAAAGTTGTGGGATCCATGAAATATATGGTTGAGATTGATTGTTGACTTTGAATTCATTAAAATCTAAATTTTAATCGGTACCAAACAGGGGCTAAATCTTATTAGTAGCTGATATAGATTTTTGACTGCAGAACTGTTTCTATATGTGTAAATCTTATTAGTGACCGATATAGATTTTTGACTGCAGCATCTTCTTTCATCTTCAATGGATAAAACTGTTCGTTTATGGCGAGTAGGTTCTGATGAATGTCTTGGCGTTTTCCATCACAATAATTATGGTATTGGAAAATTGCATTTTACAGATTCTTTGATTTTTCTAATTGCTTTATGTTTTTAATGCTATTGAGCCACCATAATTGCAAGCCCCTTCACAATCTAAACCAAAAAAAAGTCTTATTTTAGACCATAATGCTCACTATTATACCTTTGTTTGCACTTTGGATGATTCAGTAACGTGTGTTCAATTCAATCCTGCGGACGAGAACTACTTTCTCAGTGGCTCCATAGATGGTAAAGTTCGAATATTCGGAGTTACCAAGAGGAGAGTTGTTTACTGGGATAATATGAGAGATCTCGTAACAGCAATTTGTTACCAGCCAAATGGAAAAGTAAGATCTATGATGCCGAAGCTGTTCTCTATATCTACTTGATTCATGCCACTGTTTCTGAACTGATAGAATATGGTTTTATTCAACGGAACAGGGTTTCGTTGTTGGTTCTCTTTCTGGTACCTGTCGTTTCTACGAAACATCTGGTACATAATTTGCTCATCCGTGGTCTCAATTTTAGTATTTTGTAATGTCAGTTCATGTTCTTGTTTGGAGCTTCTAAACCATTTTTTTATTGTGCACAGCTGACGAACTTGAGCTAAAAGCAGCAATAAACATTCAGGGTAGAAAGAAATCGTCCGGAAACAAAATCACTGGCATTCAGGTTTCTGTGTTTCACTCTTTTAAGTCCCAGTGTTAAACATGTTATCCCCCATATTCAGTGAAGTTGACATGAACTTCATTTTTTGCAGTTTCTGAAAAATGACTCTCAGAGAGTGATGATAACATCAGAAGACTCCAAAATTCGGATACTTGATGGGCTTGAGGTTGTCAAAAAATATCGAGGTATAGAAACAGTTCCATCTGTAGTTTTTAGTTTTTGAGCTATGCTTATCGGGACTAGCTGTTTTTATTTTGACATCTCGTATTTCATGTTACACAATGAATTCCTGATCAAAGTGTTTAGCATCACTTTTTCCTTCGCCTCATGATATCCTTTTACCCTATAAATAAACTAGAACGATTCAGTTGAAAAGCAAGTGAATCTCCTCAGTCCATACAGAATTAGAATCTTAGATGATTTTGAGGGTCTTCTGGACTTTATCTAGTCACCAGATCCCTATTATTGTCATCAGGGATTAAATTAGCATTTCACAGTTCCGACTTCCGAGTTCGAACTTTTTCGGTCTAAATGAGCAATAAAGTTTGTATTTACTTGTTCAAGCTCTCCCCCTATTTATTTCTTATGTAGATTAACAAATTGATGAATTCACATAAAAATTTCTATTTTGTTTGTTGAATTTTTTTTTGAACTTTTCTAAATTTAGGCCTTGTTTGCTCCCAACCATTTTTTTCAACATTTTCCTCAAATTCATTTTTAACTATGCATTTCATATTTTTTCAATCACTATTCAACCATACATTCTCCCAAAAATCCAAAATTTCCCAAAAAGCTACCTACACCAAACATGCACTTAGTTTAAGTCTGTTTGCATCTATTTACTACATTAACAATTACATTTATTAGGTTTGTGGGATCACTACATTTTCTTATAAATGAATGATTTCTCTTGAACATAACAGGTCTAGCAAAGTCAGGAAGTCAGATGTCAGCTTCTTTTACTTCTAGTGGGAGACACATAATATCAGTTGGGGAGGATTCACGTATATATGTGTGGAATTATGATGATTTGTTCATCCAGACATCCAAACAAGCCAAATCCACCCGTTCCTGCGAGCATCTCTTCTTCGAGGGTGTGTCTGTTGCACTACCTTGGTCAGATTTGGCGACAGAACGAAATAGTTCCCAGTCTAATGTACAAACACTTGATCGCCAAGAAGCATCCTCGAGGTTTCAAGATTCAGAAGAACGTTTCTCCCTTGCGAATTGGTTCTCCGCAGATGTCTCATCCCGAGCCGCAACAACATGGCCGGAGGAAATGCTCCCTTCATGGGATTTACAGTCTGTTGAACGCGATTGTCAGCCATGTAGTAATTACGGCGATCATCTTCATCAGCAGCAGCTGCAGCACAAGAATCACAGCCATGGATCCAAAAATCTATCTGCAACGTGGGGTCTTGTGATTGTGACAGCGGGTTCGGATGGAATGATCAGGACATTCAACAATTATGGATTGGCAGTCAGGATTTAGGAGTTGGATAATTCGCCACATTGAAGCTTTTCGTAGGAATTCAGAGAAAAATCTTAATTGACAGTTGGAGTCATCCTTCCAGGCGAAAATTTGCAGCAGAATTCACTTTCAGTTCAGCAGAAGGTCAAGACTCTTAGTCTCTTGTTCTCTTGTCCCTCCTCAGTTATTCATATTAGGTTAGATCAGGAAACAACAAGATGTATAGGTTTTTTATTCTTTTTTTTTTTTTTTTTCCCTCAAATGGATCACACTTTTAAATGTAAATGATTTGTCAGCAAAAATGGTAGAAAAGGCCTGAATACTAACATAGGATAAAGACCAATGAGCAGTTATTTCAGTAAGCAAGTAGTAATTGGGTAAGGATGAGTGACCATTCATTTAATTAACTGAGGAAATGAGTAAAGTCTTTGCATAAAATTAAGAAGTGACTTACGATCAAAAAAAAAAATTTAAGATAAAAAAAAAATTTACGATAAAAAAAAAAAAAAAAGAAAAGAAAAAAAGAAGTGACAAATAGACAATGATGTATATGAAATAATGAAGTACCTAGATAGCAAAGATGAACTAATAATAGTAATACATGGTGACAAGTTTGGTAAAATAGCATGGACGTAATTAGCAAGTCACAAATTTGTACTGAAAGTGATAATTGATATGGGATTGATGTGATGATAAGTTTAAGTTTCTCCACGACCACATATATATGTGGGAATGGGATTGTACATTACAAGAATCCACATCATTGTTATGAAAGGCATAATAACAACAAAGAGATTTTTTATTTTATTTTTTATCTTCAACATTCAATATGAGAAATCCTCAACGAGTTAATACCACATTAGGTATCAAAATTAATAAAGAATAACGACAATTATGCATAAAATAAATCACATATGAAAATTTTGATGGACAATTTCAAAGTTGCTATAGTAAGCGTGCATGATGTCAAATTATGTACTGAGAAGTCTAGACACGTTAAGAGTCATAATCAATTTTTTAGTTGAGTGAAAGAATTGAAACTTATAAGATATGGCAAGTTTGAATCCACTCTCAAATTGTGGAGATAATAGTAACAATCTAAACATTCGAATCTATTTGTGAAGTTGTTGAAACATTGGAGGTTTCGTCAAATATATATGTACCTAAATACGAGTTACCGTTATATTTCTAAAAAGGGTGGGTATATTACCACCACAATTATTATTTCACCACATTTTTTAATAATTTTTCTATTACTATTATAATCATTAATAAATGACATAAATAACCTTACATTGAACGCCACTCATGACTCTCTTAATTCTTTCAGAACACCCACATAGAACTTGAAGTGCTTTTTACACAGGCAAATGCGAGACCTGTTTTGAGCACAACCAGAATCGGTGGTCGGAAAACTCGCCATGAACGATACATCAATTCATTAGCTCCACAAAATCCATCAATAAAAAAGTTCTATATTCACTCATCTCTGTTTCTTAATCATTTTTGTTCCCTTTTCCCATATGGTTAAAATTCCCACTTGATTTTACCTTCCCTTGTCCGAAATTAAGAACAAAAACGAGGTGAAAATGGGATAAATCTGTCTTTTTTTCAATTTAGGGCTTATGATAAATTCTTCTATTCTGGTATCTTTAAATTCTTCTCATTAAAAATTGAAGTGTACTGTCTCGAGCTTAATCATACAAAGTATAAATCTGTCTTTTTCTCATCTTCTGATTTTATTGGAGTTCATAATCTGCATGTTTTCGTGTAAACGAAAAAAAAATGGCTTCTTCTAGTGGAAATTCTTCTGAATCTACACAGATTCAGGACATTGGTTTTGAAGAGAACTTGACATTGGTTCTGAAGAGAACTTGTTGGATTTGATCGATCGAAGTAAGAGGAAGAGAATGGAATCAGCAAGGTGATCAAGGATGAAAAATAGAAGCATTTTGATGAAGAATGCACAAATATTTTGTTTTTATTATATTAGGAATATATTAGTAAAATAGTGTTGGTGTATTTATAAAAGTATTTTTTAATTGGGGTGTAGTTAAAATGTGGTGGGTTAAACAAAAAATGTGGCGTAATATATTTATCCTTCTAAAAATTCCGTCGAATTCATGTTCTTGTAAAAAATATTCTTTCATTAATATCCTTCAGTTCTAATAAATTAGTAATACATCTAATTAAAAAATAATATTTATTTACATCATCACATTTAAATCAAATTTATTTGAGCAATATTTACATAATCATATATATATCATTTTCTGAGGAAACACATGTTGCATTATTCTATTTACCTATTCATATTAATATTTTTCTTGAGATTTATAAAATGATTTCATAAAACTTAAATAGCACTATATCCTTGTAGACATTAAAAATATTAATTGGATTGGATCAATTTAATTTTATTTTAACCCAATTAAGTCCATTAACTAAAGTTCACTAAAACCCACCAAAAAGAAGCTCATAGATGAGGCTCATCCTACTTTTCAAAAAAAAAAAAAAAAACTAACCATTTTATTTATTTAAATATTTAAATAATAAAGGTGATTACAATTCTCTCTATAAATAGGACCATTGGTCCATGAAAAAAAAAAGGAAGAAGGAGAAAAGAAAAGAAAAGCAAGAAAAGAGAATTGCAGATGGAGAATACAAAAAATTATCTCAAACTTCAAATCAAGTCCAAAATTCAAGAAAATCAAAGCCTTCTTCAAATCAAAGTAAGTCCAATCCGAAGTGCAAATCCAAAGTTCATATTCAAGTCTCAAGTTTCAAGTGACAAACAAGCAATCTCTCAACAAATCAAGTTTTCCAGCAAATTCAGAAGTCCAGGAATCAAGCTACGTGGCCCATTGTCTTCAAACATGCAGATCGTTAATCAGAGGATTTTGCAATTTTTGCATTTACAAGAGTTGTCCACTTGTATTTTCTCAAATTCAATTTGTAACAATTTCAGTATTTTTAATAATACTTCGAAATTCGTCGTACAAATTTCTTGGCATGCCCAGTGGGACCCTCTTGCCTCTCATCTTCCGTTCTGCAAAACTTTCAAATTTCAACAAATACATCAGACATGGCAAGTGAAAAAGCTCTTGGCACGCCCAGTGAGACCCTCTTGCCTCTCATCTTCCGTTCTGCAAAACTTTCAAGTTTCAACAAATACATCAGACATGGCAAGTGAAAAAGCGAAGGAAACTGTGACCCGTCTTGAAGAAACACTTGCCGAACTTTTCCATGTGACTAGAGCCCAAACAAAATCTGGGAAAACTCAACTGGTTACACCATTGAAGAAGTTCTCCAAAAAGGGCAAAATGAAAATTGCTTTCAAGAAGCAGGGCTCCCGGTCGTTAGAAAAGAACTTGGCAAAAAGTCCCTGTTCTGGTTCTATCTCCAGTGGCAGGTCTGTTTCTGGATCGACTCATGCTACTTCCCCGCGAAAATGGAGAGACTATACCGCTTTTGAAGAATAAATCGAGCCGGTGATGGTAACAGAAATGTCACCAGACACTGATGATCGAGTTCAACAAATGGCAGTCTCCATTGAAAAGTTGACAGAGTCTTTGGAGGAAAAAGATGCACAAATCGCCGCTCTCATGCATCGACCGGAGTTGCAAAAGTCCTTTGAAAAAAGAAAACCCAGAAAATGCAAGCTCTTCCAAAGTTAAAGATCCTGAAATCCAAGAGTACCAACAGAAGCAAGATATGCATGACCGTACTGTTGTGCAAAATGTGTTTTGTGACACCACTAAACTCTCTATTGGCTCTTTGTCCATCAAACAACTTCAACATATGATCACTGACACCATCCGTGCTCAATACGGTGGCTCACCGCAATCTTCATTGGTTTATGCAAAACCATATAGTCGTCGAATCGACGAGATGAGAATGCCTCTTGGCTACTAACCACCGGAATTTCAGTATTTTGATGGAAAGGGCAACCCGAAACAACATGTAGCTCATTTCATTGAAACGTGTAACAATGCTGGCACATACAATGATACCATGGTAAAGCAGTTTGTACGCTCCCTCAAAGGTATTGCATTTGAATGGTATACAGACTTGACAGCCGGGTTAATTGATAGTTGGGATCAGCTCGAACGTGAGTTTGTCACACGCTTCTATAGCACCAGATGGACCGTCAGCCTTCCAGAACTTTCCAGAACTAAGCAAAATAAGGAGGAACCAGTTGTTGAATACATTGAACGCTGGAGAAATCTCGTCCTTAATTGCAAGGAACGTATCAGCGAAGCATCTTCTATCGAAATGTGTGTGCAAGGCATGCATTGGGGACTCCTTTATAATCTCCAAGCAAATATGCCTCACTCTTTTGAAGAGTTGGCCACACGTGTTCATGATCTAGAAATTCAAATTACAAGGCATGGAAGTTACTTGCCAAGCGACCCGCGTGACAAAAAAGATCCCAAGAAGTAAGTCAAAAAGGACAGTAAGCCAGGTAAGTTGAAAGAATCTCTGGCCATATCTACCGCTCCTACAAAAATCACTTTTCAACAATCAAGTTCAAATCCAAATCCAAATCCGAAGCCAAAGCAGGAGTTCGGGCTTAACAAGGCACAAGCACAAAAGAAAGGTCTTCTAAGTTTGAAAGAACTTGAAGAAAAGGAATATCCATTCTCAGACTCCGAAGTTTCTGAAATTTTAGATCAACTCCATGAACAACGAATAATCGAACTTCTAACATCGAAGAGGCCAGAAGAGGCTAGTAAAGTTGATCGTCCTAAGTACTGCAGGTTCCACAGAATAATCAGTCACCCGGTGGAGAGATATTTCGTGTTGAAAGATCTTATTGTTCGCTTGGACAAAGAAAATAATATCAAACTTGAAACTGGTGAAAATCCAACAGCTGCTTGTTCGATGATTTCCTTTGGGTCATTTGATCCAATCCCTGTTGCAAATAAAGAGCAGTTTTCCCCTATTGCATATGATATGGACAAGTTCTCGCCTAGGGTAACTGAGTTTGGACCTCAACTTCCAAAAGGAGCTATTCCAGTAGAGTTCGAGGTAGACGGAGAAGTCACCATCACATACATCTATCCAGAAATGGATAAACCACATGCTCCCCAACTGTCCAACATTTTATGAAATCATGACAGACGACTTGGATGTTTGGGATTCCGATTCGGAATCTGAAGATGAAATTGGTGATGGTTGGTCCACCTTCATAAGAAAGAAGGAGAAATATCAAACTCCCAACAAGACAGGTAAAATACCATCTTCGATATCTCTTGCAGGACCAACACTGGGGGCATTGAGTATGGAAGTTTCCCCTATTGAAGAAACACCTTTAGAAGAAAGTGATACGCCATGGACTCTCGTGAAAAGATGACACTGAAAAGCTCAAAAACTACCAAATCTTGATACACGTGATGAACAATCAAAGCTAAGAAGGAGGCCAAGATACAGTAAGAAGAAGTCCAAAGCTAAGACAAGTTCACCTCCTAGACCCATAAATTTAGGAGAGTATTTTCCTCAGAATTTCTTTGACAAAGAATGTTTCACTTCTAACGTCATCGGTCTGGATGGAGAAAGTAAATCAAAGAATGTTGCAGGAGAGAGTTCGAAGATGAAGAAAGTAATATCATGTTTCAATAATATCTCTTTAAACACAAGTTTGTCTGAGGCTCTAGATCTACCTTTTGATAATAGGATGGCTTTGATCACGGCATTGATTGATCCAGAAGCTTATCAAGGTAACGTTTTGGAACCAATTACTTCTACAACTTACCAAGACTGTATGGCCACAATCACATTCAATGACGATGACTTACAGCTGGGATCTCGTTTGCATAATAGGCCTCTATATGTTTGTGGTTATATCCGGGAGTGCAAAATACATCGGATAATGATTGATTGTGGTTCAGCTGTGAACATTATGCCAATCAATACTATGAAGAAAATTGGAATAAAGATTGGAGATCTGTCCAAAAGCAACATCATGATTCAGGGATTCAATCAGAAAGGTCAAGGAGCCATTGACATGATACGCTTGAAGCTACAAATTGCAGACCTAGTCTCCACAGCTCTCTTCCATGTCATTGATGCCAAAACATCTTATGAATTACTTCTTGGATGTGTCTGGCTGCATGAAACAGGAGTGGTACCCTCAACTTGGCATCAATGTTTTAAGTACAGCCAAGATGGAGAAGTCAAATGCGTGGTAGCTGAGACCAAGCCCTTCCTGAAAGAAGAAGCTTACTTCTCAGACGCCGAGTTTTACCTTGAAGATGAAGAATTTCATTCGGCAGGGTTATCTACAGCAGGGTTTGAAATGGAAAGTGTTAATTAGAAAGTTGTAGTTCCACCGCATCAACTTATGACAGGTAAATCAAAACTTACTTGTGAAAGGTCTTCTAGAGGTAAACAACCTCAGGCAACTTCAAAAAGTGTTGAGTTATCGAGGAAAGAATTGACTTTTCCGATACCTAACATTACAAAACTAGCTATACCACATCAACTTATGAAAGTTACAAAGGTTGGTGAAGCTTCAACATCTATTCCTAGTATATCAAGACTTCGTATCTCTGATTCACCTGAACATAATGTGACACATGCAAAAGGGGTTGACGAAATGAAGAGAGCTTTCAAGGGATGTTACAATCCAAGAGCTAATAAACTGTTTGAAAATGCTAGGTTTGGAAGAGGAAAACCTCGAAAATTAGGTGATCTTGACGCAGTACTTGCAGGTGGACTTGTCCCATCAGGTTTATATGGATCAATCATATCACAACCAAAATATGGCTTGGGATATAATCCAAATCAACCGAAACAGATTAAAGTTAAGAAGGTCTCCTCAAACCCAATCATGATTCAAATATGTGAGATTCCTGAAGAAAAATCCGAAGAGTCGAGACCTTCCATATTTGACCGAATACAAGGTGAAAATGTCAGAGTTTTGGTATTCGAAAGGTTAGAGGGAGAATCTTCAATAGCCACTGAATCAAAAGACAAAGTCTCGGTCTTCCAGAGGTTAAGCAGCAATGACCTCATAACTGCTCAAGTTGATGAAAAGGCTCGGACTTTTATAGAATCGTCTCAAAGGCAATCTGCCTTCTCTCGACTTGGAGTTAAGAATTCAGATATGAGTTTAAAGACTCAACGTTCCAGGAGAAGGCACAAAACTAGAAAGACTTCCAAGCTTCAAAAGAATGACGAAAATGAAGAAAAAGTATCAATAAACCACATTGCTTTTGAAGAAGTTGGTGACCCAGAATCTAAAGTTGAAGACTCAAACACATCAGATGAACCTGAACCAGCTCTGCCAACATTTGAAGAAGGGGGGCAAGCTACTGTGGACGATTTGAAACAATTGAACTTGGGAACAGAAGAGGAGCTGAGGCCAATCTATGTCAGTGCCCTTCTGAGTCCAAAAAAAGAATCTGAGTATTTCAACATGTTACAAGAATATAAGGATGTGTTTGCATGGTCCTACAAAGAAATGTCAGGGCTGGATCCTAAAGTTGCTGTGCATCATCTTGCAGTAAAGCATGGAGTTCGTCCTATCAAGCAACCTCAGAGAAGATTTCGGCCAGAATTGATTCCCCAAATTGAACGAGAAATCAACAAACTCATTGAAGCTGGGTTCATACGTGAAGTCAAGTATCCGACTTGGATTGCTAACATTGTTCCTGTCAGAAAGAAGAATGGACAGTTACGAGTTTGTGTTGACTTTTGAGACCTAAATCAAGCTTGTCCTAAAGATGATTTTCCACTTCCAATAACAGAGTTAATGGTGGATGCAACAACTGGATACGGGGTTCTTTCTTTCATGGATAGATCTTCTGGGTACAATCAAATCCAAATGAATCCTAAAGATGAAGAGCTTACAGCATTCCGCACACCTAAGGGGATATACTGTTATAAGGTCATGCCTTTTGGATTGAAAAATGCCGGGGCAACTTATCAACGGGCAATGCAAAAGGTTTTTGATAACATGATGCATGAGAAAGTTGAATGTTATGTGGATGACCTTGTTGTCAAGACAAAAAGATGAGACGATCATCTACAAGACTTACAAGATGTTTTCAAGAGACTCCGACGCTATCAGTTGAAAATGAATCCATTAAAGTGTGCATTTGGGGTCACTTCTGGAAAGTTTCTTGGCTTCATAGTCCGACATCGAGGCATTGAGATAAACCAATCAAAAATTGATGCCATAATTAACATGCGTGAACTAAAAAGTCTTCAAGGAAGGTTAGCATATATTCGAAGATTTATTTCTAATCTTGCTGGTCGTTGTCACCCTTTCAACAGGTTGGTCAAGAAAGATGTACCATTTGAATGGAACGATGCATGTCGTGATGCTTTTCAAAGTATTAAGAAATATTTATCTCACCCATCAGTGCTTACAGCTCCAACTCCTGGAAACTCATTAACTCTCTATGTTGCAGCGCAAGATTATTCTCTAGGTGCTCTTCTTGTCCAAAACAACGATGAAGGAAAGGAGAATGCGCTCTATTACCTGAGTCGGACATTAGTAGGTGCTGAACTGAAGTACTCACCAATTGAGAAGATGTGTTTGGCATTGATATTTGCAGCTAAGAAATTGAGGCATTATATGTTAGCACACACAATCAATCTAGTCTCAAGGGTGGGTCCATTAAAGTACATAATGTCAAGGCCTATTCTTTCTGGGAGGATAGGAAAATAGGCACTTCTATTATCGGAGTTCGACATCAACTTTATTCCTCAAAATGCTGTTAAAGGACAAGCATTAGCAGGTTTTCTCGCTGATCATCCAATTCCGGCAGAATGGGAGCTCTCTGAAGACCTTCTGGATGAAGAAGTCTTTTACACTGAAGTTGTACCTTCATGGAGGCTATTTTTTGACGAGGCAGCTCGAAAGTACGGTGCTGGAGCAGGAGTCATATTTGTCACTCCCCATGATCAAGTTATGCCATATGCCTTTGCTTTGATAGAAAAGTGTTCCAATAACATGGCAGAATATCAAGCTCTCATTATTGGTTTGGAGACTACATTGGACATGGGAATTAATCAATTAGAAATCTTTGGAGATTCTATGTTGATAATCAACCAGCTTCTATCTGAATATGAAGTCAGAAATTTGGATCTAAAGCCATATCATGAGTACACATCAACACTTTTGAAGCAGTTTGAATCAATACAAATCAAATTTGTTCCAAGAAATGAAAACAAAGAAGCTGATGCATTAGCCAATTTAGCTGTTGTTCTAGCCAGATCAGATGAAGAGTCTATCCACCAGGTGTCAATTGTTCAAAAATGGGTTATTCCACCACTATTTCCAGAGAATCTGCAAGAAAACAACAGTGTTGAAGTTTTTGGTGAAGAAAAAGCTGATTGGAGGCAACCAATAATTGATTATCTTCAACATCAGAAGTTACCGGACAATCCCCGTCGTAGGACTGAAGTCCGAAGGCATGCTTCTCGCTTCATATTGTACAAGAACACACTCTATCGACGTTCATTTGATGGAGTTTTCCTTCGATGCCTAAGTAATGAGGAAAAATCACACATTCTTGAAGAAGCTCATTCTGGAATATGCGGTGCTCATCAGTCCGGGCCCAAGCTCCATTTTAGGATAAAAAGAATGGGGTACTATTAGCCAACCATGGTTCAAGATTCTATGGACTATGTAAGGAAATGTGAAGCTTGTCAAGTCCATGCAAATTTCATCCACCAGCCTCCGGAACCATTGCACCCGACGATAGCCTCGTGGCCTTTCGATGCTTCGGGCCTTGATGTGATTGGACCTATAACTCCAAAATCTTCAGCTGGACATTCATACATCCTTACTGGAACTGATTATTTCTCCAAGTGGGCTGAAGCTGTACCGCTGATGGAAGTAAAGAAAGAAAATGTTGCGGATTTCATTCGTGTTCAAATCATTTACCGGTATGGAGTTCCTCGACACATCATCACTGATAATGGAAAGCCTTTCTGCAATAGCCACATAAATAATTTATGTGCTAAATTTGGGTTCAGATAATACAATTCCTTCATGTATAATGCAGCAACCAATGGACTTGCAGAGGCATTCAATAAGATCCTGTGCAACCTATTGAAGAAAGTTGTGTCTAAATCAAAAAGGGACTGGCATGAAAGAATTGGAGAAGCCTTGTGGGCTTACCGCACTACTTACTGGACCCCGACACAAGCTACCCATTATGCTTTAGTGTATGGAGTAGAAGCTGTCCTGCCCGTTAGAATGCCAAATTCCATCATTGCGGATTGCTATTCAAGAAGGGTTGACAACAGAAGAAAATGTCCGTCTTCGACTCGAGGAGCTAGAAGCTTTGGATGAGAATAGATTAGAGTCACAAATGCACTTGGAATGTTATCAAGCTCGTATGGCAAAGTCCTTCAACAAAAGGGTGCGGCCAAGATCATTTCAAGTAGGAGATATTGTACTTTCAGTGCGCAGACCAATCATAATCACAAGAAAAACTGGGAGCAAGTTCCAACCTAAATGGAATGGTCCATTTCTTGTTACTCACATGTTCACAAATGGAGCATACAAGATCGTTGACAAAGATGAACTGCAAATTGGACCTATCAACGAAAAATTCCTAAAGCGTTTTTACGCTTAAAGTTCTTTAAATTTTGTTGTACCTAAATGTACTACTCCTGGCTCGCAAGAGGATAAACTGTTAACGGCCCTATATAAAAAAAAAATATGTTGTTGTACTGAACTACGTTTTGACTTGATCCCTTTTGGGTACGTAGGCAGCTTGAATGGAAATTATAAATTCAAGTTCAGTCAAAATCAATAAATTCTTTCTATTTTTCTTGTATTAATCTTTCTTTACAAAAAAAAAATGTGTACAAGAGAAAAAAAAAAATCCAATAAAGAATGATGTTGATGAATCAAAGTTCATTCAACACAGCAAAAAAAAAAAAAAAAAAGAAGTCTTCATTCTATCTTAATCAATCACTGTCAATCAACTGCAAGAAGTTGTCTTCAAGAGTCTTCCTTTCTTGGTCAATGGATCCTGCAATTGTGCCATCTTTAACCTGCGCTTGCTCCAATGAGGTATTCTTCGTCTCAAGTGAACTGGTATTTTCCTGGTAAGTTTGGAGTTCATCAAGAAGTCTATCCAGCTCTGAATTCAAATCACTAATTCGAGCTTCCAAAGAAGAACTTGTGGAATTCCCTGCTGCTATCTGGATATCAAGAGATTTCAACTGCTTAGCCTTTTCTTCTGCAGTCAAACTGTAACACCCCAAGTTCAAGAATATTAAACCTAGGTGTTAACTTCCCTTTTTCTTTTAATGCGGAAATAAATCATTTAAAAACCTCAACATTTTCATTTTCTATTATGAAATTTTACATAAATTTCGACAGAGTCTCCTCTATAAATTGGACATAACCAACCTGTAGAGGGACATCAAAATCATTTTAAAGTACACATCTCAACTCATTCAATCCCAAACATCATCCAAACCATTACAATAAATCCCAAACCCCTCAACAATATAATTCTAAGTAAATAAACTTTAGCAAATGAAATAAGAGGTAATTTAACCTCAATAATACATGAATTAAAGAATAAATAATGAGAAATTGAAATAAATTCTAATTTAAACTTTATTTTAAAGGGGTTGAAGCGGGTATAGCCTGAGTCAGCTGTCGAGTGCTCTCCTCGGATCACCTAACTTTCATCACCTGAAATGTTGGGGAGGGATTGGGGTGAGCTAAAGCTCAGTAAGTAAACTTTATGCATGAAATGCATGCTTATGACATGAATGCTTTAAAATTTTCATATATGTATCCCCATTTACTTTACTTTCCAAAACTTTCAAACTTTTCGAACTTTCATTTCATTTCAAAACTTTCACTTCATTTCCATCGTGAGCTCATGATGTGATCCGGGATAGGAGCTCAAAGGAGAAGTCAAATCACGGACGACGCAACAACATTCGACATAGGAAAATGAACAATTTCCATGTTGGAAGCTAGTCGAGACGACGAGTGGATCAACCTCATTCAAGCCGTCAAAGAAAATTGTGAAATCACAAATTCACGGCCGTAACATACACTACTCACGGCCGTAACATACATTACTCACGGCCGTAACTTACAGTGTCACGGCCGTAATGAAGTCTCTGTTGAAATTATGAATTTGGGAGAAAAAGGACTTACGGCCGTAAATCAAGGCTCACGGCCGTAATTGAGAATCAGAAAGCTTCTTACGGCCGTAAAAGAATTAGTCACGGCCTTAAAAATCAATTTCCGTAATTTTAGGATTTTTATTTATTTCCTTATTTTTAGGAATTTGTTTCCTAGTATAATTAATACTCTTTAGTCAGGTTTTGACCCTATTTATAGGGATGTAATTTTCATTATTATGCAGACTTTAAACAGACAACTTTGATATATTAATTGAGAGGCAAACTGCTTTCACAACCTTTTATTCTTTATTGAATAAAATCCGAACTTGGGAGTTCATCTTGTTTGTTCAAATCTTGGGTGAGATTTATTTTCATTGTGATCAAGAGGTCAGCATATCTATTGATTGTGTTGGTTGCTTGGTTCAATTATTTTGAATCAATCTCTAAATCGTGATTCTTGGCGTTCTTGGGTCGATTCCAATAATTTGTGGGTTGCGTAACTACAATTGCTACTTGGTTTGCATCATCTGGTATCAGAGCTTAGGCTCCAAAAATCAAGGTTATATCTTTATCTTGTTTTCTTGAGTTTTCTATCCAGTTTGATTTTTATGATTATCATCGAGTCCCATAAAAATCATCCATATATTGTTGAGTGTTTTGTCTTTCAATTTTTTGCGTTCTTCTTGTTCTTAAGTTTGTTGAGTTTTTAATCCAGAAAATCATTCCAAAAAAATTTCAAAAGTGTTTGTTTTGCTTAATTCTTATCCGAATTAAGTTCCGTTTGTTTTGTCGTGTTCGTTTTCGGATTTTATAAAAATAAAAAATAAAAAAAAAAATATTTCCATTCAAGAACCACTTTCTTGAATTTCCTTAAATTATTGATAAATCCTTACCTTCCAAGTCAAATTAAAATTCTTGATATTCTTTCCTTTCTATTCAAAGTTCAAGAATCACTTTCTTGGGATTTCTTTAATTCCTGACATTCTCTAAATTTCTTTCTTCCGTTTATTTTTCGAGCAAGAAAATAAATTCCTTCTTGCTAATTGTTGTCTAGATCATCTATTCTTGAGTTTTCTTGAATTTTCACATAAGGGATGGATTATGATCCGGGTTCGTTGTTCCAAACTAGATGTTATGTGGGTCAAAAGGTGTGCAGTTTGGCAATTGATAGAGAGTGCTTCACTAATTTTGCTAATATCACCATGGTTGAAAAATTGGGATTATCTCTAATACCGCACAATAGACCTTATTGTGTGACGTGGATGAGGGAATTTGGGGAGTTCCATGTAACCAAGCAAGTCCTAGTAACTATCACCCGTGGAAAATATATTGATGACGTATTTTGTGATGTAGTGCCTTTAAATTCTTGTCATATTTTATTGGGAAAATCATGGAGTCGTATGAGGGAAGCAATTTATTATAAGAGTATGCACATATATAGGATTCTTACGAGAGGGAAAGCATTCACACTGTATGAATTGACACTCGAGGAAGCACTAGACGATTCGAGGAAGGTAAAAAAAGAGAGTGAGAGGAAAGTTGTAGTGAGATTGCAAGAGGATCCTCGAGATAGGGATGTTGAGAAGAAGGAGGGAAAGCTGAAACTAGAAACGGTTGATCAAATTCCAAAATTTAATGTAGGAGATGTGGAATTGGGTAATAAAGAGGTGGATGAACAAGATGTTAAAATTATTAATGAGGATATGCATGAATTGAAAGTTGACGGGGTAGAGAATGAAAACATGAAAGAATTGGTTAAGGCCAAAAATTTAGAAGAGGTGGTTAAGCTAGAAAATGTGGAGTTAGAAGAGGTGGACGAGCTTGAGAGAAAAGAAATAGAAGAGATTGAGCAAGAAGTTGCAACAAAGGAAGGAGGTGAAGAGAATGACCTCGTTGTTAGGGAAGAGGATTTGGAGATGATATACCATGAGTACAAGGATCCATATCTTGTACTTTGTGAAACTAACATTTCCCACCCTATTTTGCTTAAATCTTTCTTGCAGGTTGAATATACTTGGAGGTTTGAGTCACACCACATTTGGCCAAGGAAGTTCATATTTCGACTCGTCCATCCAATTCAAGTATTAGAATATTATTGATTGATCCTATGTAATGGAGGCAAAAATTTTCCTTTTGATCCAGGCGGTGCGCTGAAACACCATGAACCAAGCTATGATTTGGGACGAATCATCTTGAAGAAAGGGAGAATGATGTGATCCGGGATAGGAGCTCAAAGGAGAAGTCAAATCACGGACGACGCAACAACATTCGACATAGGAAAATGAACAATTTCCATGTTGGAAGCTAGTCGAGACGACGAGTGGATCAACCTCATTCAAGCCGTCAAAGAAAATTGTGAAATCACAAATTCACGGCCGTAACATACACTACTCACGGCCGTAACATACATTACTCACGGCCGTAACTTACAGTGTCACGGCCGTAATGAAGTCTCTGTTGAAATTATGAATTATGCCGATCTCTTGATCACAATGAAAATAAATCTCACCCAAGATTTGAACAAACAAGATGAACTCGCAAGTTCAGATTTTATTCAATAAAGAATAAAAGGTTGTGAAAGCAGTTTGCCTCTCAATTAATATATCAAAGTTGTCTGTTTAAAGTCTGCATAATAATGAAAATTACATCCCTATAAATAGGGTCAAAACCTGACTAAAGAGTATTAATTATACTAGGAAACAAATTCCTAAAAATAAGGAAATAAATAAAAATCCTAAGATTACGGAAATTGATTTTTACGGCCGTGACTAATTCTTTTATGGCCGTAAGAAGCTTTCTGATTCTCAGTTACGGCCGTGAGCCTTGATTTACGGCCGTAAGTCCTTTTTCCCCCAAATTCATAATTTCAACAGAGACTTCATTACGGCCGTGACACTGTAAGTTACGGCCGTGAGTAATGTATGTTACGGCCGTGAGTAGTGTATGTTACGGCCGTGAATTTGTGATTTCACAATTTTCTTTGACGGCTTGAATGAGGTTGATCCACTCGTCGTCTCGACTAGCTTCCAACATGGAAATTGTTCATTTTCCTATGTCGAATGTTGTTGCGTCGTCCGTGATTTGACTTCTCCTTTGAGCTCCTATCCCGGATCACATCAGCTCACTTGGTGTATCTTCTAGTCAATCAGATAATAGTTGACAATTCTTATTTAGAACCAGATTAACTTTCACATTTCCACCGTAAAGCGGCTCATTCACTTCATTCCACCGCAAAGCGGCTCATTCACTTCATTCCACCGCAAAGCGGCTCATTACATTCGGGTACGCCGGCCCCCCCGCCCCATTTCCCACTCGCATCTTTCATGAACTAGAAGTACACCCATTCATTTCTTAAAAACTTGGGATACATAACGTTTGAACAAACTTGCACCTTGACACATTTCTTTCATTTAAAAACATTTGACTTCCCAATTTCGATGCCAATGCATGCTTGATGATGCAATGACATGACAATGTGCATGCTCGAACATTCTTCTCAATAACATATACTTTCATAAAGTAAATGAAATTCATCAAAGCAAGTAAGTTGTAAAACAGTCATTTGCACATTTCACATTTACATTCAACTTCTATAAAAATAGGGGGAAGTTTACTTACCTGACATCCTTAGCATTTACCGTTATCTGGATTTGCAAGTGGAGGAGCATCGGTTGCCCGTGACGTCAATGTACCAAAATCCTAGTTGTACCCATTCATTAAGTGAAATAAAATTTTAGTTCAAAATTACATTTGAAACTCCTAAATGAGGTTGAGCCTCTCAGGTGATTTACAATTCAAACCAAATAGAATCTTAAGCCATGTCAAATACAAATCATACTACATTCAGAATAAGAGATTAACTTCAATAGCAATAATTGAAATCTAACCTATCAATTTACACAAAGGTCAAAGCTATAGAACCTTCATCAAGAATTAAATTTCACAAAGACAAATCCAATTTGCATTCTAACTATTCATAAATTTGAAAATCACCATTTATTCAAACTTTATCCGAACAGTTAACTAAACTACAAATTTCAAAAGTCTGAAAATAGCAACTATAAGTTAAGAATATACATTAAAATTCAATTAAAACCACCTAATCTCCAATTTTTAACAGAAAATCAGAAATTTATCAAAATTGGAAATCTGGAAATTTAGTCAAGATTGCACACATATATGCATACTCTAATATATATATATATATATCTCCCAAAAGATGATCTTAACAGATTAAAATTCTAAAATACTACTAAAACCCATAATAGCCCTACTCAAGACAAGGATTGAATCTCAATACACATTAGAAGGTCTTCTAATCTTTTAAAGATCAAACTCAAAATTATATTACAAAATCTCCCCAACTACAATCTTAGTTACTCATAAATCAAAATTTTAATTACCTAGCTTCGAAATTTAAACCAAGTCCCATTATGAATTTATACACATGTATATCTATTCATTACCAAAAATCCCAATTAATAACTTCGAAATTAGACTATAATCAGATCTGAAATTATACAAAATATGCACACCTAATATTACATATTTCAATTTTAACAGTAAAATTCGAAATCTGACAAAACCTAAATCTGAAAAAGTTGAAAACATCACATATATATATATATATATATATATATATATATATACACACACACACACACACACACACACACACACACACTACTATCATAAGATTCCCAATTTCAAATCAACATTTAACATGTGAAATTCAATTTAAAAGTCCTGAATTGAAAATCATATATGCATACATATCAAAATCTGCAATTTTCATATGTAAATGCATATACATACTGATATATACATACATATATGCACAAAAATCAATAAATATATACATCTTTATCCCCAATGTGTGTGTGCGTGAAATGTGGTGTGCGGGTTCATGTTTATGGCCGCGCGATGGTGCGGGCTGTGGACGAAATCCGAGCGACTGCGTGCAGGAGGGAGGGGAAAAAAGGTCTTACCGTGGTCGGGAGCCGGCGAGGTGGTGGTCGCCGTTGAAGGAGAGACCGAGAGAGGGAGAGCGAGGATGAGCCGAGAGAGCGAGGATGAGGGAGAGAAGTCGGGTATGAAGTGATTAGGTTAGGATTTAGTATAAACTTTTGGAAATTTGCAACCCAATCCCCCAACTCTCAAAATTTAAAAATTTAAGTACACAACCCTCAATAAAATTTCAAATTGCCACTAAACCTTTTCCCAATTTTAATTCATGCAATTTGGGTCATTTACTACTTAATAAAAATAGAAATCGACAAGTTTCACAAATAAAATAAACAATTAGACATAGAATTGCACATAAACAATTTATAAACTTTCAAATTGGTACATTGATCGAGACGGCGTCCAAGTCCTTCCACTGCAAGATAATTCCAATTATAGACATAAAGATCATAAATTTATAATTTATAATAACATTCACAACAATATTACGTGAAATTTAAAATTGCACGAAAAATGAAAAGCGGTCTTACACAAACACTCCAAGTACTGCTGTCTTTTAGCAAGATAAACGTCAACTCCTCCAAGAAATGCATCCATATGTCTCATCAAAGGCATTGGATCTGCACGGAATTGATTGATGATCACATCCCGAAGAGTTGATTTGCTTTCATTCCACCAAGTCCGAATGTTGGAAAAATCATGCTTCAAAGCTTCCTTAAACAATGCCCACAGGAAATTAATCTTGGCTTCTTGTAGAGCATTCTTCAAGAAAGAAGATGCTTCGGTAAATCTGTGCAGAGGACCAGAGATGGAAGAACATATTGGTGTTGTCTCACAATTATTTATCTTCTGACCTGGAACTGGTAATGCTAATAAAGGAGAGATATTCGAAGTATCCTGTCCAATCTCTGAACTGCTAACTCGCAAACGCTCAGAATTCACCTCATCATTAAGATCATCTTGATTAGGTGATATGACACTGTTATTAATACTGCTTGGGTATTTGTAAGGAGGCTCATGTCTATCGTTGCCATAAATTTCATCAAGTGCACCAATCATCTCATGGTTCTCATTACGATGATCTGCTGAATAAAACATCCCTTCAGGAACTTGTGGAAATCCTACAACAAATAGAAAGTTGAAGAAATTAAATACCAATCTATTAGGGCATTGAATGGGCTAAAAAATGAAGATGTATACCTGCGTTTCGTGTTTGAGGCGACATATCCAAATTTTCATCGCCATAGGATACATCTGGGATGCTCAAGTCATGTCTAAATGTTTCAGAACAAGCTTCCTTGGGATTCTCCACAACCTGAGAATCTTTAGGTCCTATTGTCCGCTTCCGACGCAATATTTGAGAAAGGGGAATCTGAAGTTCGAATTCAAAACGGAAAATGAGATGCAAATTATCATTCAAAATAAATAAATAAAATTGAATGATAAATAAATCTTACCTGATCTCTATGACTCCTGCTTTCTAAAGGAAGTGTGGCATCAAGTGTTTGAGGTGTTCGGTCCATAGAGCTACTGCTTTCTGAAATTGTAATGGACTCAAGTACCTTCTCTACATGTTCTGAAGTGGAAGTGTGATCCATGTGAGACTGTATTATTTTAATTTTCTTGATACCTCTTTCATTTGGAACATCCAGAGGTATCTTCCGAAGAGTCGCTTGACAATCTCCATAAGAGGAGTCCAATTCACGGGCATTATAACTTCCTGTTTGTTCGGGGGCAGATGGAGATTTACCAAGTAAAAAGTTATTATCTTCACTGGACAATAAATCTTGCACTTTAATCTTGTTCAGACCAGGATATACTTTATCTTCCCACCAAGCTTCGTATGATGGATCAACTTGAAGTTGTATATCATCAATGCGCCCCGGAAGATGAAATGTGCATCTACTCCCTACCCGCATCAAAGATAACCAAGCATGGTAGAGGGTCAACGCATTGGCTGTAAACATCATTGGTTTTGGTGAGCCTGGAATCGTTTGCCTAAACTTGCAAATCTGTGAGGATTGTAAGCTTAAAGAATAAACAGGTTATTACCACGACGGTAAGAAAGAAACCCTGGTCGGATACTCATCATGAACTCTGAAGTCTCTATAGATCTTTCATTGTTATCTGTGCGTATACCACCATGAGGTAAATAAATCGGATTCCACAAAAAATCATTAGAGTCCATTTTTCCTCGAAGGAGTTCTCGAAAATCGAATGCATCAACCTCCCAATGTTGGAAATCATTTAAAGTCCCAGCATATCTTCGGATAATAGGACGACCAATGCTCTTGTCAACGTTAGCATAGATGCCCCGAACAAAATAAGTTGCAGCCCAAGCGTACAAAAAATGTCCGGGAAATGTATATTTGACTGATCCAATGTCATGGCCAGTCATGCAATTTGTTGTCTTGGTAAGTCCTCTATAAATGCAAGCTAAGATGGGAGGTACCAAGCTGTAAGTTGATTTTGTAGCCCATTCTGGAAGCTAATTTAAAAGTTCCCACCATGAGACAATCATCTCTAGAAGGAAAAATAAAACGGTAGAGCCAAAGGGAAAGATAAGCTTCTATGTCCAACTCTTCTTGTTCTTCAACTAATAAAGAAGTATTCCAGTAGTCCGTGTCCCTGTGCAGAATATCGTGTAATGTTTCTGTGCAAACAGGTCTCTGTAATTTTTCTTTGGCTACTGACTGATCTCCTGAAGATGGGTTTGCTTCCATAGTGCTTAAACGCCTTGCTTTTCCTTGGATTCGGAACACAATCATCAGTTTTGAATCAGAAATCAATCCAGTCACTGTGGCGGACCCGCTCACTCTTCTTTTTGTCAACGATCAGTGAAAAGGCCTTAAATAAATATAAGCAAGATCTGAGGAGGGAGTTTGTTAGTTCCAAAAGACTTGGTACTACCTCCTCGTAATAAACACCCCTGATGGAAAGTCCAGTAATCTCTTGCATATCCCAAAGCGAAATGCTGATCTCTCCATTGGCAGTTACAAAAGTGTTGGTCTCCGGGCACCAAACTTCGCAAAGAGCTCGATAAATAGAGTCGGGACGAGAGTAGTCCTTAGTGTCAGAGTAAACGGCATGAGCTAGTTCAGGAAGATTTTTCTTGATGAGAAGCTTATGAAACCAAAGGGACCATTCCCAAAACTTCGACAAGAAAGAAATCTCTCCACGATAATGGACTGTACTTCCCCATTTCATCTCCCTTCAATCAATTCTCTCAGAAATAATTACTTTTGGAATGAACGTTGTGTCTGAAGTGTGATGCGGAGGAGGACACAAACAAGGATGTCTAGTACGATTTGAATTCCTCTGGCTGACACTGAGAATACGCATGTCCATACCCTGCAAAAGAACTGCATGGATGAAAGGGTACGTCATTGGCTTATGGATGGTAAGTTTAAAGTCTCCTGTCAAGTTGCATGGAAGCTTCAAAGTAGCCTTGGGGAAGCAAATGATTTGACTTTTCCGTGCAGGATCATAAAATTCCTTAATTTCAGGTAATTTCAAATTTTTCTTGTCTTTGGAATTTTGTTTTGCCATCCCTGAAAAAAAAAAATTAATCAAAAATCAACGTTTCAATCATGAAAATTTTATTATGCCGGGGAGTATCCATATAGATACATTCCGCATATTTTTCAGGTCTTCCAAATTTCAATCCTGAAAATTTTATTATGCCCGGGAGTATCCAAAATGATACATTCCGCATATTTTTCAGGTCTTCCAAGTTTCCAGCCTAAAAATTTATTATGTCGAGGAGTATCCAAATAGATACATTCCGCATATTTTTCAGGTCTTCAAAAATCTTCAACCTGTAAATGTAAATCTAGCGGGGGGTATCTAAAAGATACGTTCCGAAAATTTACCAAATTTTCAAAGTACATGTTTAAGAAAAAGAATTTGTTCAAAACACAGTTCAACCTTCAAACTGTTCGTCAGCTTTTGATGATCATGTTTTTTTTAAAAAAAAAAAAAAAAGAATGAGTTTTCTTATTAAAAAAAAAAAAATCTATGAAAGGCCTAAATTCACATCTCTCTCACATACACATCACACACACACTTTTCTAATACATACATAGTACATGCATGTTACCATACGCAACACATTCACACACTTCTCTCTGTCATACACGCATACACATAAAAAAAAGGTTTGAAACCAATTAAATTTGTTTCTACAGAAACCAACAAATTGGTTTCTTTAGAAATCAATTGGATTGGTTTCACAAGAAAGGAAGAAACCAATTGGTTTTAGTGGAAGCCAATTAAACTGGTTTCGATCGAAACCAGTTAATTATTAAAAAAAAAAAATCGCAAAGAATTTACCTTTTCTGGGCCAAATTTCGAAGTTTCAATCCTTCTCCTTGTTGTCTCTTTAAAAAAAAAAAAAATCAAATTGTTGAAAACTTTTGAAAAAAAAAAATTGATAATGTTTTCCCACTTTTCTCTCTTTGTTCTTCGTTCTTTAAGTTTTCTTGGAATGAAAAAGTAATCTTCAATGTTAATCGGGTACAAAAACTATTGTGAAAAATTTCAATATTTAAGAAGACCAGTAAAATTGAAATTGTGAAATAACATCAAAATCACAAGATATAGATAAAGTAGAAGAGATTGGAGAAAAGTCTGAACTTGAATTAAACTCATTTAAAAAAAAAAGTACTTTTCACGTTTTTGCCAAAAAAAAAAAAAATTGGACCACGACAATTGGCTGTTGGATTTATATAAAGAATCCAATTCTTTGAAGTGATAAGATTCAAAATCCTTTCAATGAAATTTATCTTCAATTGTTTTGGGATTTCAAACTTTCAAGAATCCAATTCTTAATCAAATTTCAAGATTTATCTATTTATTTATTTTCATGATAAATAAATAAATCTTGAGGGGGGCATTTGTAGACATTAAAAATATTTATAAATATTAATTGGATTTGATCAATTTAATTTTGTTTTAACCCAATTAAGTCCATTAACTAAAGTCCACTAAGCCCACCAAAAAGAAGCTCATGAATGAGGCCCATCCTACTTTTCAAAAAAAAATATAACCATTTTATTTATTTAAATAATAAAGGTGGTTACAATTGTCTCTATAAATAGGACCATTGGTCCATGGAGAAAAAAAAGGGAAGAAGGAGAAAAGAAAAGAAAAGCAAGAAAAGAGAATTGCAGGTGGAGAATACAAAAATTCTCTCAAACTTCAAATCAAGTCCAAAATTCAAGAAGATCAATGCCTTCTTCAAATCAAAGCAAGTCCAATCCGAAGTGCAAATCCAAAGTTCAAATTCAAGTCTCAAGTTCCAAGTGACAAACAAGCAATCTCTCAACAAATCAAGTTTTCCAGCAAATTCAGAAGTCCAGGAATCAAGCCACGTGGCCCCTTGTCTTCAAACACGCAGATCATTAATCAGAGGATTTTGCAATTTTCGCATTTACAAGAGTTGTCCACTTGTATTTTCTCAAATTCAATTTGTAACAATTTCAATATTTTTAATAATACTTCGAAATTCGTCGTACAATCCTTAATAGATAGAACATTTGCCTTAAAAGACACGATTGGATAAAAACAAATTCATACTACCTCTATCCATAAAGATGGACTCGGTGTCTATTTGGTGCAGGTAGGTTTTTAGAATTTTTGAAATTTTTGAAGAATGTGCATTTGTTCAAATTAATTGAAAAATGTAAAAAGTGGTGTGTCTCATAGAAATTTGTGGTTGGAAATTAATTTGAGGAAAAAGTTGAAAAAATGATATGTACCAAACAAGAGCTTAATTTTATTTTACGTTTGTATTAAATTATACGTCACTTTCCTTATTAAATGTATAATTTTTAGTTTCTAATAGCATACACAATGAATGTATTAAAGTGTTTGTTAGAGTCATATGTTAACTAATAATCAATTTTATGTCTACATTGGATATATTAATTTGTTTGCTAAAAATCATTTTAATAGTATTGTTAACATGTTTGTTGAAGTTAACAAACATTTTAATAGCTTCCATGATAATTTATGTTGAAAACAAGAGAGAGAAACATTAAATAGAAACTTATTGGTAAATTTAACACATTCAATGTGACATTCAAATAATGGTTAAAGCTAACATGTAAATATGACACTTAACATCTATTTTATTGTTTATGTGGCAGTATTTAATTAATAAAAATACATATCTATTGTGGATGCTTTAATATGCTCATATTAATGTATATTGTTATCAATAAATATGAGATAATCCTCTTTATTCATTATTTAATGTAGGACATATTAGTAAAATTATAAGAAAAAAAATTATATTTCCAAATATTGTAATTATATTTTCTTAATTTGTGAGAAAAAAGAAACAAACTCATCTTTCTGAGATGGGGTGCATACTTTAATTAACATGTGTTTGGTAACTTGTTTATAATAAACATATTTCTAAACAACATATTTTTTGAACCACTTTTAATCATGTACATTTTTTAAACCACTTAAAATGTGTACCACATTTTAATTATATAAAATGTTCATAACCTTTAATCATTATCACAATTATATTCCCAACTTTTTTTCATTCATGTATTCTTATACTGAATTTTCCATTAATACATTTATCTCTTCTATTGATTTTTGTCGAAAATTGTTACATGCTAATAAAAAGATTTATTTACCACTCGTATATTTAATAAGTAGGAAAATTATAATTATAATTAAATACTTGTTCATCATTTAAAGCACGATAATTAAAAAAAGCTTGGATGAAAACCATCGTTAAGTGCAAAATTTGATTTGTTGAAACTTTTAATGATAAGAATGTGATAAAAAAATAAAAAAACATAAATATAACAATCTATAAAGATTATGGGCCAATAATACAATTATAAAATAATGTATTTATAAGAAATGTGGTGTGAGGCCTGGACAAAAAAATTGAAATCAGTAGTTTGGTTTGGTTCTACGTTCGGAACCAGAACCAGAACTGATAGAGCAAAACACTATTTTTTAGTTTTTTAAATATAAATTAAAAAAATCACCAATTCTTGATTTTAATGCATCACTACAACAAAATTAACTTTTTACGACATGCACTTAAGGCATGTCATAAACTTAGATTATTTACGACATGAAAAAATAGCAAGCCGTAACAAAAGTAGTTTCACGACGTGCAAAAATAGGATGCCATAAAAACATTTAAAAAGAAAATTTACGACGTGCATATTTGCACGCTGTAACATAGCCAAATAGATTATTCACCCGCTCAAAGCAAAATTAGGGCGCTCCTCCTCCTCCTCCTCCTCCTCCTTCAATGCGTTTCTCTTCTTCTACCTTCAGTGGGGCTTCTTCTTCTTCTTCTTCCAACTTCACGACTCAACCAGTATAGGTGCACCTTTTCAGATTGCCAAGTGTAATATTGGAAGGTTTATATCAACAGGGGCGGTGGTTGCTGCCTGGTTACGAGAATCGAGTACGCTAAAGGTACTTATTCTTCAGGACAACAGAACTGACCCAAAAGCACAAGATTTGGTATTATTCCCAAATTGCAACCATTCCCATTATAGTTGCTTGTACGTCATGATTTTGACATTCTTATCTATTGTCAATTAAGTTTTTATATTATGGAATGACTCTTATGTGTTCGCACCACCTATGCGCAAGTGTGCATAATGGGGTGTGCTTGCCATTTTCTTGATAAGCAGTTTCTCCTGCAAATTTCAATTTAATTTTTTTTTATCATTCTCATCGGCACTTACGAGTTCACTAGTTTGTTGTATTATCCCAAATTTTTATGGATCCATTTTTGGATATGAATGGGCTAGTGTAGTGTGTAGTCATAGCCATTTTTGTGAAAAGAGTAATTGTCTCAGTTTAACTTTATCTGTATGAATTTCCTATCAATAATTATCTGTTTTTATCAATTTCTTATAGTCTAATATTTGTATTGGTTACTTTGGCTATGACTACACACGGTTTCTACAACAAAATCTAAAGGTCAAGGGACTATAGCTTTTCTTCGTGTCTTAAAGTATTCAACGAGAGGAGGTGTTGTTGAGGCAAGTATTCTTTCAAAAAATCAGTGACTGATGTCTTTTTTAATTAGTGGCTTATCCATGCGTTTTTAGTTTAATATTAAAATTCATTGTTACAAAGCTACTTAATGCCTCAATTTACAATGAGTACTGAAATAACTATATTTTTTTGGCACTTTTCTGAATTTACTCTCCGAACTTTTGTATGAGCACTTTACCTTGAAAGCCTTCCAAATAAATCCATGCTATTAAATGACACTGAATTTACTTCTTGAACTTGCAGCAAGCAAAACTATATAAACTGAAACATCTTTCAAAAGTGGATTTTTTAACAAATGATCCCAGTGGATGTACATTTTTGTTGGTAAATCTTGGCATGCAACTATGGCATGTCTACTTAATTCTTCTTGAATTGTATTTTCTTAAATTTATGGTCCATTTCTATGATAATACACTTGATATTTCTCAAACATCTCTCATGCAGGTACATTTGATGTGGTAGTGGTGAACTTGTATCCTTTCTATAACAAGGTGTCCTCTTAAAGAAAATTCTCTATCGAGGATGGAATTGAAAACATTGATATTGGTGGCCCTGCCATGATAAAAGCTACTGCTAATGTTTGTTACTTTGTTTAGCATTTTCTTAATGAGAAATTTTGGAGGCCATTTAAAATAATGGGAAAATTATATGTTTTGAACTTATAATTATCATGATGGCCCCTGTTTATGCAATTAACTCATTTGTGGGATTGTTGGATAAACCGTTTTTCATTTTCTTGGACTCTATTATGGGATGCTATGAGGCTTTGGTATTTCTTTTTTTTTTTCTCATTGTGGACAGGTAATTGTTAAGTTCTTGGCACTGATTTATAGTTATTTGAATATATCCATAAGCAAAAATACTATCCCTGGTGAAATGTAAGGAAGGGAGATTCACCATTCATTTCCAATGACCATTTTCCTTGTGAGATTTTGTTCTTTATTTTTAATTTGCAATTTTTGATAAGTTTGCATATAGACATCTAAAACAAGAAGGCTTATAAGCATTATCATTCATAGAGCAAGAATGTTGTTTTTTCTTCTATATTGGAGCACACAATTGCAAAATTTCTACATCTAAACATCTGGATTTGGTCAAGCATTTTTTTGGAAACATCATTTTTTGTTTCTATGTTGCTGCTGTCTCGTAAATAATAGTTTGGAATGTGTTGGATAGTTGGAATTTATCATTTGATCTTGCAACCCAAAGTAGGAGAAGGCAACAGAGGTTTCATTTTGATTTGCAATCATCCTCAATTGCTTTTGAGCTCGCATGGATGATCAATAGCAGTATTATAGGGAAATTTCCGTGTAAAAATGTCGATGGGCTATAGAGCTTTTCATCCTTGAAATCTTAATCTTTGGGTTTCAATCATTTATTTTATGACCTTATTGATATTTTGGAACTGAAATGACTATCATCTTTTTATTCGGTACTCTATTACAGCCCAATGTTTAGAAAATCGGAAACCGGTTCGAACCGGAAAAGGCAACGGGTCAAGGGTCAAAAGGTTCAATCGGGTCCAACCGGGGTCGAATCGATTTCAATTAAAATATAAAAAATTATTAAAAAATCACAAAAATTCTAAAAACAAGTTATTTTACAAATAAACTAATATTTACTCATTTAGAAAATAAAATTATACACAAAAATAGCTTTAAAAAAACGAAAATCGGTTGAACCGGCCGGTTTTTTCCCGATTTTCAACCGGTTTCTCGGTTGAACCGACCGATTTTTGGGATATACCGGACCGGTTCCCGATTTTCCTGGTCGAACCGGTCGGTCCGGTCCGATTTTCTAAACACTGTTACAGCCCCATACTGAAGAGGTTAAGAAAGAGCTTACTAGCAAATATCTATAAGAAAGAATGTTGGCCCCATTTTCAAAATTGAGAGTAAAGGTTTTGGAGAAACTTTTTGAGTATGATTATTATGTTGCTGGAATTATGTAGATGAAAATTACTTTTTCAATTATTGTTTATTGAACCATAATAAATATTTTTGTTTATCGAAACCATGTAAAATAGGATTTTATATGAATTAATGTGTATAATTATGTTTTTTAATTATTATATATTTGTTGATAATCGTATAAATTATTATTTTTAAATAAAAAAATTATTTATGGCGTGCATTTATGCACGCCGTGTTTTACGGCGTGCAAATCGCATGCCGTAAATATTTACAGCATGGCCTTTTAGGGCGTGCGGATGCACGCCATAAAAGGTGAACTTTGTTGTAGTGCATGTTATTCGGTCAATTAGTAATTATCAATTACCCAAGAACTATTGACTTATTTAACATTACAATAACTATAAGCAAAACAAGTAATAAACAAAAAATCATAGAATTAAAATAATTCTTCTTTCAATGATTCTGTCATTCAGCTTCAACTTCAACCTTCAGTTCTTCAAGAATCAACAAACAAGAAATCTCCAATCTCCATTTCACAATCAGTTGTTATCTTGTTTTAAAGGATTTGCTGGACTTGTGCGACCGCTCCATAAAAAAGTAGAGAATTACGAGCAGAAATTGAAGAATGTTTACACGAAACATATACACGTGGATGAGGAGATACATTACTGTCTAAAAGATAGGGAATATTTTGATGTTAAGGACAAAGATAATTGTTGTATTTGCATCTTGATCAAGGTCGATAACCTTATCATCTTACGACTCGTACCCATCGAAATTTACTATCGCTTTATTGCTTAAATTTAAAAAAATTAGTTTAAGAAATCGAAATCGGAACCAGAATCAGAACCAAAGGAATCGAACGGTTCGTTTATTCTCTTATAAAAAGAACTAATGGTTCTTGGTTCCTGTGAACTAGAACTATACGAAACCACGCATAAGCATGAATATAAAATTTATTTTGATTGCATTATGATTATACCCCTTTGGTCAACAACTAATTACGAGAATAACACAAGATGCGTTTCAACTTTTAATCCCAAACGGCTATTACAAAAAATTTTGGTAAAATTGTTTTTTTGATTTATAAATCGCACAATTTTCCAAGTTTACTTTTTAACCACACATATTTTTTCTCTTCAATTCTCAATCACTACTTTTTACCTCAAAATCATAAATAAACCAGTTTATAAATCAAACAATATTACCAAATAGAGTCGCGAATCGCCACCTTGTCTATGCACGGCTAGTGCACGTTAGTATTTCCATTTACAATCAGCCATGTCATCCAACGCTACCTCAAACATCCAACGCTACCTCAAATTAATGGACTATGCTACAATCACTTCGGGACTTACCCCCGAGGTGATCGTCCTCTCACATGGAGGGGGTGGACTTCACTTGTCGGAAGTGGGCTCCACCCCCCTCCATGTGAGGATGTGGTCACCTCATGAGGAAGAGGTCACCTCGGAAGTAAGTCCCGAGGTGCTTTTAACATTATTCCAAATTAATTCCCCCGCGACCTCTCCCTTCTTGAAACCTCACTATTTACAGATAATCAAAGTATATATACGAAGGTGGCTTAATTACAATTCCAAATTCACTCTTGGCTATTTAATTAAATCCAATTTTGCCCTCTAAAATGGTGCCGTCATTCAGCTTGGCCGGTAAGGGAAACCAGCCAAAACCGCAGCTCGGAGTTGACCGGAAGAGGCAAAAATACAGGTAGATGAAAGAGATCATCAAGGTAGCGAAGCGAGTGGTGCTGGTGGAGAATGAGTCTGATGATGGTGATTATTACACTCGTGTAGCTTGCAATCAATGCCGCTCAGGAGAGCGAGCCGAGGAGCTCTTGTTGTGTGACAAATGCGATAGAGGATACCATATGCTCTGCCTTTGACCCATCGTGGTCCGCGTCCCTATCGGGCTGTGGTTTTACCCGGCATGCTCCGATGATCTAAATCGTCCCCTTAAAAGTATAAAAAAGTCCAGTCTTTATCTACATAAATGCATACCTGGGTATGGTGTTGTGGATATAATTATTCAAGAATCTGTGTGTATGTGCAATCAAATAATTGTATACAAGTATATATGTGCAAATGCATGTATAATTTTATGTGCCTAACAGTGTGTGGGGGTGTAATTACGAAGGTGAGAGACAAATGCAGGTATTATTGATTTAGATATCCGGCGTGGTTCTTATGTAGGTTTTATACAGAAGAAGATTATTGATTTCTTTAGGATTTAGAAATGCAGGGAACTGGTGGAGAAATGTGCATGGTCTCCAGGTAGAATTATTGAAACAATTTTATCATGAAAATGATTCAAGTTTTGTTCTGAAAATTTCTGAATTATGTTAGAATAAAAATTAAAATCTTCTGTTTGTGCGTGATGAGGGTGGAGGTGAATCAGTATTAGGGTTTAAGTCTGGTGTACATATTTGGAAACTACCTGATCCATCTGACTTGCTTATTACGGAAGTTGTATTTAGAGCAAGCAAAACGCGTATTTTTCTTGGGATGAGATTCGAAGTCCAAATGAAATTAGAATGCATCAGTACAATAATAAATGCTTTCTTCTTGCAATAAGTTTTATTCCTTGTCAGCTTTGCACTGCAGTGTAGCATACCAAGCGCAGTAATGAAGGCAGTGAAATTCTTAGTGAGGAAAAGATTCAATTATGCTGAAGTTTTATTGCTTACGTCGATAATTTCGTCTAAAGATGACATTACTTCTCCATGGCTTGGTCATAATTTGTGGAAAAGAAAACTTAAATTAATACGTGTTAACTTGATCG
Organism: Ligustrum vulgare; assembly: GCA_963555705.1. Classification (NCBI taxonomy): domain Eukaryota; kingdom Viridiplantae; phylum Streptophyta; class Magnoliopsida; order Lamiales; family Oleaceae; genus Ligustrum; species Ligustrum vulgare. Next base: position 84,818,257 of record OY743168.1, read on the forward strand.
TAGACTCTCATTTCATGGATGGCACGTGTTCATTGAAAAACGCATCCTGCACTTGCAAGTGTCTGCACAGAAAGCTACCAAAATTGACTGCTCAAAACATGGAATTCAGCTATGAGCTTACTTACATGCCGGGCATGGTTCCCAAATCATCCAATAAAGCTAAATTTGAAAATGGTGGCATGCAGGTTTACTTGCTTTTCTCTGATTGAACTGCTAAATCTCAAAATGTGAAATTTCCCCAGGAATTGACCAGTCATTATCTGTTGTATTGTCTTAAATATTGATTACATCATTTCCCATTTCTTTTAATTAGGTTATTTCTAAAGAAGATACTGAGACATTGGAGTTATGTAGAGCTATGTACAAAAGAGGCGAATGTCCTCCTCTTATTGTAACTTTTGATTCATGTGAAGGGTTTGTTCCTTCTTTTTCTCATTGAAAAGACCTTGTGTAACGTGTCGAATATAATGTAATATTGTTTAATGTTGCAGCTATACAGTACAAGCGAATGTTCCAATAAAGAACATGACATTCATTGTAGAGTATACATGCGATATTGTGGATTACATTAATAATCGGGACCTGGATGATTGTGATAGCATGATGATCCTTCTTCTGGCAATAGACCCATTGAAAAGTCTTGTTGTCTGCCCTGATAAACGTGCAAACATTGCTCGTTTTATTAAAAATAAAATTATTCACCGTAAGCCATTGAGCCACAGCCTCTCTCCTTGAATCATACATATTTCCTGAATTTCTGCTTATATCGTGACATTCAACAGACACTAATTAATGCAGTATCTATCTTATTCATGTCAATGCCATTATTCACCTATAGTTCTTGAAACCATTCAATTGTGTGCAGGGAGGGCCGAAAGAAGCTGAACATTAAATGTGTGTGAGATACAGCATGAATGATGAATGCTAAGTACTCCTAGTCGCAACTCATGACATCACAAAGGGAGAGAGACTATATTATGATTATAATGGATATGAGCATGCATACCCAACCCATTATTTTGTCTAGTTTGATATACAAATATTTCTTTAGTCAATACTCAAAGAGTAGAGAATTTCTTATTTATTTGACATCCTCGGTAGATACATAAACCAAAATTAATTTCTTATTTATTTCACATTCTCAGTATATGCATAAACCAAAATTTCCTCCCATTGTATTTATCTTGCGCTCCTGACATTTAAGCAGCATTGAAAAAGAAATAGTTTGCAGAGGGAATTTTCTATAGACTGTGTATGTAAGGTACAAAATTTAGTCTGCTTACACCAATAATGTCCTATTATGTCAACAGTTACATTTGAGGAACATAATTTATATACTTGATTTGAACTCCTCTCAGTTTTATTAGTGCTTTTTGTGTTTATATCTTTACTGTTATTCTGAGAACATGTGGTATTCTTTGTTAATATCCCCTTCTACTCCATATTTGAATGCAATATGTTCTGGTACTCAGTCTGTACAAGTGAATGAATTTCTTTATATCTTCTCCCATTTTTGGGTTTTTTTTATTTTTTCTATTTTTTTGGTTGAATTCCTTACTGATGTATATATATATTTTGTTTAGGATTATGAACTTGTATATTTTATTAGCGCTCTATATTCTGATTCAAATTGAGTATTTAGATTTCACAGTTTTCTGATGTGTGAATTTTACTGTTCCACAAGTTACATTTTAAATATCTCTAGGTAAATTTTTCCATATTATTAGTTTGTTTCCAGATTATATAATTGCTTTTGAAAAGTTGTTGACTTGTTTCTCCACTTACAACCCTATAAACTCAACTGAAATCAAGCATCACACCAGCTGAAGTCCTTGGCTTATCATTACTCCAATGAAGGATAGAAGATTCTATATTTTGTTTAAGAGTAGGAATGCATATATTAATAGTGAAAATTAGTGTGATGATTGATAATTTTATGAGTGACCAACTTATTATTTGGAATGGCTTCTCTTCTCGAAAAATCTTCTAAAACGGATAAATGATTGTGTACTTTCAAATAGGCCAGTAACATGCGATCATTATTTACTTCTTTTAGAGTGCTAACAATTAAAAAAAAAAGAAAAACTCTTAATAGGTATTGCTCAGTAATCTTCATTGAGTATTTCTTGTTATTTAGTAAAGTAATTGTCAAGGCAGTTCAGTAATTGAACTGGATATCAACAAATTTGTCCGTGTTGCTGAATAAATGCACATCGATACCTTGTCATTTATACTTCATTATCTGTGTCATGCTCATTATAAATGTCACAGTCTGGATGAGCAAGTTGTGGCACTTTAAACTATAAATGTTGCAGAGAGAGAGAGAGAGAAGCAAAGAATGGGCTTCGTGGAAGAGGCCGTGGTGTTGCTTGGAAGCTGCACTCATACATGGATGAAGATCTCCTTATTTTCAAAGGCTGCACTTCAAAGTTCAAACTATAGATAGTGTGTTCTAGAAAGCTATGAAGCACGGACACGTTCCCTGGGGTGGCAAGTCTGTGTCCGACACGTGTCGGACACGGACACGAGCCGACACGCCAGGGACATGAGTCGGACACTCTTATTTTCATGTTCGAAAATGGAGCTCATACCCGACGTGTCGGACACGTCTAGCAAAAAAGAAAGAAGAAAAAAAGAAAAAATGAATGTAGCGATCAAGAATTTTACGCATTAAATAATTATTTTTAAACTATGAAACGTGCCGCTATGATCTCACCCATTATTAAATTAAAGTCGTGACATATTCGTCTAGTCGAGTCGAGAAATATCAAGTCCATTTCGATTTTTAAATAAATTTCAAATTTCTAAAATTATATTATTTTACTTATTTATTTCCTTTAATTCCAAAATCATTTTTAAATTTCAAATTTCGTTAAGCTCATTTTATCTGATTCATTTTTCCGACTCAGTTAATTCACGCGTATTATTTTTCTCGAATTCCGTGTATTACTTGTCAAGGTTTCCATAATATCCAATCAACCCATACCTCCATTAAATTCCACCAACCACATCCAATTCCATACCCTAGCCCTCACTTCACCTCAACCTATTCCATTATACATCATCAAGCTTCCTCTCTCTCTCTCAACACAACCACAATTTTGTCTAGCAACCAACTTCAAACTCAACCAGCTTCATACACCGATTCCAGCAATTCCCAACGGTAAGAATTTTCCCCAACCCTCGACAGCCATCTTCCTCACGCAGCCTCCATCTTCAACACCATCACCGAGACCACAACCACCAGTAACCCCGTCGTGCATCACCACCGCCACCTCCAACTCACCTCCATCATCACCACCTCAACCTGCACAATACCACTGCCTCAAAATGTCGCACATCACCACTGCCCAGCCATAACAAGCCACCTCCTTCATCATCGTCGTCATCATCATCATCACCTCGGCCACCAAAGGCCACCACAAGCCACTGCCCATTTCGTATTTCCCCATTTTTGAGCTCCAATCTCCACCCAACCTCAAGAAATCACTCAACCATACCAATCAACCATTTCCACAACACCACCACAACCCTTCCGCCGCCAACCTGCAGCACCACCAAAATCGCAGCCAACCCAACTCCAATCTCAACCAAAATCAAAACCCAAAAACCAAGAATAAGAAATAAACCCATAACCTACCTCAACCTCCGATTTCTCCGCCGGAAATCGCAACCTCCAACCTCGGTTGCACCTCGATTTTTACACCCAACCTCGCACCAAACTCCCTCAAAATCTGAACCTCTTCATGGTCCACCGCCTGTCGCCACTCGCCGCTTGAGGGCCGGACTTGCGAGGGCGTCGCACCTCGCCCTCCCCTCTCTTTCTTCTCTGATTTGAAATGGGAAAGAGAGAGAGAGAGAGAGAGTAGGGTGGCGTTCTGTTTATATTTTATTTTGTATTTTCATTTTCGAAAATGTTTTATGTTTCCTGTTTTTATTTTTGTTTTCAAATTTGCTGAAAACGTGTTTGGTTTGTCATTTCTGTTTTTGAAAATGAAAAGCTGAAAAACACGTTCTGTTTGAAATTTTGCAGAATACTACTTAAACCATTTTTAATTAATTTGTTTACAGAATACTACTGGCTCAAACTCCATTTTCCTTTCACAATACACTAAAAATATGGTTTACCAGCAACACACTAATGTGAGCATTAAGAGTCTATATTAACACAGCTTAGTCAGGTTTGAGATTTGAGGAAGCTTTGGTTCTATTAAAATCCAGAAAATGCAAGTTCTTTCAAAACCACCAGAGTTCGTTTATCAAGGCATTTTTTGAAATATAAAAAACAAGAATTCTCACTTAATTTTTTTTTTTTTTTTGTAATGTTGATATTGAATTCAATAAAAGTTTATTTAGGCCTAGTTCCAAGTTAGGATAATTTAAAAAAAAAAAAAAAAAAAAATTATTTTAAGCTTAGTTTCAAGTTAGGATAATTCTTAAAAATAAAAATAAAAAAAAAATTAAAAAAAAAAAAATTCTCAAAACGCGTTTTTCGCATTTTGAACATTTTTAGTTGAAATATTCACAAAACGAGGTTTTGGACGTTTTGCATTTTGTGTACAAACTTTTTTTTTTGTTTTCCAAAGTGCATTTTCGAAAATGGTAAAGAGAACGCATTTTTAGTATTTTCGAAAATAAAAATAGGAAACGACCTCAAAACAGCAAAGAGTACATGACATAAAAATTTGTTTTTAATATTTTGATTTTCTAAATTTGCAACTTAACCCCCAAGTTTGTAAAATGATTTAAATCAGTCATTATAGTTTTAAAACTGATCATTTCAGCCCCTTAAGTGTTTAAATAATTTTAATCAGTCTCTTCATTTTTAAAATCAATTATTTCAATCCCTACAGTTTATTATCCGTTTTGAGCTTCAACCCAAGTTTTGAAATTTTACATTTTAGTCCCCCAAGTTTAAAAGTATTCATTTTAGTCCCCCAACTTTGAAATCATCAATTTCAGTCCCTAAATTTTAATTTATCATTTTTAAACTATAAATTTTAAAAGACTAATTTAGCTTATTTTCTATTTGGCTAGACGAGGGGTACGGGGATTTAAAATATTGAAGTTATTTCCCGCTCGATTTTGCACTCGTTGAATTTAAGGTAGACTCGCTCCTATTAATTGATTTAAATTATGATTGCATGTGAATGTGTATGTTATGTGATTTATGTGAAAGTCATTTTTATGAAAAAAGATGAGAATATATTTCTTCAGAAATATTTATGTTATTATGTTTGTCATAACTTATATGCTTTTATGCATGAGAAAGAAAGAAGAGAATATCTTGTAAGATAAATGATGATGTTATGCATAACTTATGTACCTTAAGTGCACGAGAAGAAAGAGCAACCCACACCCTATTATTTTTAAAGAGCCTATAATTTTTTTAAAGAGAAGTCATGTACTTTAATGCGTGAGAAGAGCAACCCACACCCTATGATTTCTATAGAGTATGCATTTATATGTTCAATTATAATATAGATTAATTAATTGGCGATGAGTCTACTGAGTATTTCTTTGAAATGCTCATTTTTATTTTAACAATATTTGCAGATTTCGAAGAGGGTGGCAAGTGATGGATGATTGTGGCAATAGTCGTTAAATAGTTGAAAATATTATTTTGATGATCCGTATTTTTAAACGTTAGATATTTTTTAGATTTTCAATTATTTGAAAATTTATGACATTTTCAATTGTTTTGTAATATTAATGGTTCGATTTATTATTTTGAATTATTTCATAGACGTTTTCAAATTTTATCGACCATCACAATTTATTTAATGTTCCCAAAAATGAATTTTCAGCTAGTTCTTCCGCTAAAATATTATTTTAAAGTTTAGACCAGATAATGACATGATGAACCAAGTATTTAAAACTCGGGACTCTACAATGAAGGATTGGAAGAACATTCCTGTGTAATGAGAGGAAAATCCCTAATCTTGTGTTGCTTGCATAATCGAAGGTGAAATCTTAGATTGAACAAAGTTGAAGCTGTCTGGAAGAAGAGAGAAGTGAAAGCCGAAAGAAAGAAACGAGTTGCAGGTGCCAGCAAAGGAAGAAGCGTTGCCGGATGTTCTGATCTCTGCTCCTTTTCATCTGTTGTTCCTTTTCTTTTCTTTTTTTTTTTAATTTTTCTGGTGTAGTCAGTAAAATAATAAAATATAATGAATTTCCCACCTAGTTAAGTAATATACTTTTACATTTTTACCCTCAATTTGAATTTTTAAGTACAAGACAAAAGGGAAAAAGGCAAAAGTTCTATAATTTTGATATATATGCCTATTAATTTTCTATACAAAAAGTATTACAAATTTTTTTTTAAAAAAATTAAAATTATTAAATAATTAACGTGTCGTGTCCCATGTTTTTTCGAAAATCACGCATCGGAGTGTCGGACACGTGTCGTGTCCGACACTTGTGTCCGTGTCCGTGCTTCATAGCTAGAAAGTACGAAGATGGAGACAAAGGGACTATCAATGCAGCATGAAGCTGCAGATCCTCAGGTTGGTGATTGTTCTGAAAACATTCACATAATTATTCACTCACAAGACATTATTTTAAGAGGCAACATTTTATGTTGATGCACTCATACACGCATGACAATTGCTTGGTCCAAGTCCAATGTCTCTCCGTCTCAAGGAATTTTAGAATTTGTTATTTATTACCCTTTCTTTGGTTTTTTGCAGTGTGAATATTTAATAGTGCAACATCTTATGCTTATAGGTGGGTTGGAGTTCTACTTCAGACTTCAAAGAAAATTTACTGTTGCACCAATGGTCTTGAGACAACCTAAAATGAAGAAAGCAGTTAGCTGACTGGTGTCATTCACTGTAGAATCAAATCATGTAAGTGTGAGGTACATATTTCATTTCTTTCATGTTTCAAATCATCAAATGTATAAAAATACTAAGTCGTGCCACTCATGGTTGGGAGCTTCTTGTTCAATTACTAGCACTAGTACGAAAATGAGATTGCAACTTCACCCTTCTGTCATGTTGCTTCTGCTCTGAAGTGAAGATGGATGGAAGAGTTTCCTGTATGACAAAACTCGTAGTAAGGGCGGACATTGAAATGTTTGGATAGGCGCATTGCCTCAGGTTCGATTCCCCCTAGCGTCAAATACTTGGGACCACTTGGGAAGTCTCCTGACCAAGTTGCCAGGGCCTCATGGGATAGTCCGGCAAAGTTCGGACATCCACGGTTATCAAAAAAATGTGGGGTAATACAAAACTTTCAGGTAAACCCAACCGGATCGATTCCATCAACAAGAAACACAACCACAATTCATGCTCAATAACCCAATTCGAAATATACAAACATCAAAACTGAAAATCAATATGTAAACCCAGATTTTTCGCACATGAGTTCATACAGAGAGAAATCGACGGCTGTATATGCATATTTATATATTTCGAAACTTTGAAATCAATTTGCATATAAATTCATGGTTCTACACAGAGGAATTGCTGAATTCGTATGTATAATTTGAAGCCAGAGACTTGTGCACAGAGGTAACACGATTTGGCTGAATATGTATGTATAATCTCTCGAAATCAGAAGTCGGTTTGCACATATACATGCGCACAGAATTTTGGTTTTACATATACGCGTACAAAATTGATCTGATAATTCAACACGATGTTGGCTCTGATACCACTTGTTAAAATTAAATTTGATATAGATGAATGTTCATCTAAAATCCACAAACATCATGCTGTAATTATCAAGATCGAAACTGAAGCGGAAGCGTACCTGAATCCATTATTGCGTTTGATCGAACAGGGTTATGGCCTTCCAACTGATTCGTGGTTTTCTCCTTATTTTGTCCTCTGTTGATGGGGATGCAGAGAATTATGAAAAGCCACGCTCAATTGGGGACCATGACCTGTATAAATAATTGTAGGGCAACTATCATGTTTCAATGTTATTAAATTGGCCCCTCATCAATTTAAAACATTGAATCCGTCTCTACACTTTAACCTCACGACACTTAATACCCATTAGTCCCGAATAATCTTTAGTGGATCACTTTATTGACTAAATCCTTAAGATAGTACCACACATTTTATTTTATACATGTTTGGCCCCACATTATTGAATTTTATCCAACAATCTCCCACTGGGCCATACATGTATCCTTACAAATGTGTACAACCTTATGAGCTCAAAAATGTGCTATCATTATTAAGGGTATTTCCAAACAATCTCGTCCATCAATCATATCAATACATGATCAAAGCGACTTTCGTTACATTAATCGTAACTAAATCCATCAATGGTCACGTATACCAATACAACCAAATGACATAGATCAATCATGAGAGTGTAATATGAAAATTACAAGTTATGTGATCCAAACATGCCTATTTTCAATTGGTCCGACTTTATTCCTTAGGTGAGATCAATACCAAACATAGTGTAACAGAGTAGAATGAACTGAATACTTTATTTCTGTACAGAAAATTATCCAAATACACAAATGTGTCCAAAACCAAAACATAAAGCAACCAAAATACAAACTCCCACTAAATCATGTTATCCTTAAGAAATATTACACCCATACGAGCAGTGTGCTCGTGAAAGACCTTAGGTGCTAATCCCTTAGTAAGCGGATCAGCAATCATGGAGTTTGTCCCAATATGCTCTATGGAAATCTGTCTACTCTGTACCCTTTCCTTCACAACCAGGAACTTAATGTCAATGTGCTTTGACTTAGTTGAACTCCTGTTGTTATTGGAATATAGCACTGCAGAGTTATTGTCACAATATAACTTCAATGGTCTTTCAATTCCATTCAGAATGCGCAGTCCGGTGACAAAATTTCGCAGCCATATCCCATGATTAGATGCCTCATAACAAGCTACAAATTCTGCTGCCATAGTGGAAGAAGCTACGAGTGTCTGCTTAGCACTCCTCCAGGAAATGGCTCCTCCAGCTAGCAGGTATATGTAGCCTGATGTGGATCTTCTACTATCTTGGCATCCCGTAAAATCAGAATCGGAGTATCCTACGATCTCTAACTTATCCGATCTGCTGTATGTAAGCATGCAATCTCTTGTTCTCTTCAAGTACCTCATAACCCTCTTTGCTGCTTTCCAATTATCCATCCCAGGGTTACTTAAATATCTGCCTAGCATTCCAACAATGAACGCTATGTCTGGACGTGTACAAACTTGAGCATACATCAGACTCCCAACAGCTGATGCATAGGGAATCTTTTGCATTTCCTTAACTTCAAGATTATTTTTCAGGTACTGATTGAGACTAAATTTGTCTCCCTTAGCAACAGGGGTGTCCCCTGGTTTACTATCCTGCATGCCAAACCTTACAAGAACTTTATCGATATAGCTCTTTTGTGATAATCCAAGAATACCCCGAGAGCGGTCCCGGTGTATCTGAATTCCTAATACGAAAGAGGCGTCCCCAAGATCTTTCATCTCGAAATTCTTTGACAAAAAGCTCTTGGTTTCGTGCAACATGCCTATATCATTAGTGGCAAGCAGTATGTCATCGACATACAAAACCAGGAAAATATGCTTACTCCCACTGAACTTGTGATACACACAATCATCAACAACATTTATCTCAAAATCAAACGAGATGATCACTTGATGAAATTTGTAGTACCACTGACGGGAAGCTTGCTTGAGTCCATAGATGGATTTCTTTAATTTGCAAACCATATTCTTCGAGTCTCCTGACACGAAGTTTTCTGGCTGTACCATATAAATCGTCTCATCAATGTCTCCATTGAGAAATGCCGTCTTTACATCCATCTGATGTAACTCAAGGTCAAAATGTGCAACAAGTGCCATGACTGTCCTGAAAGAGTCTTTCGTTGAAACCGGAGAGAAAGTCTCTTTGAAGTCAATACCTTCCTTTTGTGTAAATCCTTTAGCTACAAGACGAGCCTTATATCTTTCCACATTACCTTTCGAATCCCTTTTGGTTTTAAAAATCCATTTACAACCAATGGGTTTCGCACCTTCTGGTAATGGGATAAGATCCCAAACTTTATTGTCTTGCATAGACTTATGCTCCTCATTCATGGCATCAATATACTTTTGAGAGTCAGAACCCTTCATGGCCTGATGAAAATTGATTGGATCATTTTCTATCATTCCATTATTTTCCTCATGTTCTTGGAGAAATACTATGTAATCATCTGAAATAGCATTTTTCCTTTCTCAAGTGGATCTTCGTAATGGTATTGCTTGTTGAGGTTGTTGAGTTTGTACTTCTGGATTTTGGATGGGATTTTCTTCAACATTATCATACTGAGTTTCCGGATATACTTCTTGATCAATGACAGGTATAGAAACCTGCACATTGTCAAAAGTAACAGTAGGAATCGAAATCGATCCTTCCTCAGCTTCTTCCTCAAAGATAATGTCTCTAACCTTGTTTCTCCCCCCAAACTCAACATCCTCAAAAAATGTTGCAGTTCCCGTTTCAGAAATTGACTTAAGCGTGTGATTATAAAATTTGTAGCCCCTTGATCGCTCAGAATAACCAATAAAGTAGATACTAACTGTTTTGGAGTCCAATTTATCCTCGTGCGGCCTATAAGGCCTTGCCTCAGCTGGACATCCCCAAATGTGGAAATGCTTTAGACTGGGCTTTCTGCCTGTCCAAAGCTCATAAGGTGTTTTAGCAGCAACTTTAGTTGGTACTCTATTCAGAATATAAGCTGCAGTCTTTAATGCTTCTCCCCAGAGTGATTTTGGTAAAGTAGAATGACTAATCATACTCCTTACCATATCCTTAAGAGTCATGTTTCGTCTTTCAGCTACACCATTCATGCTAGGAGAACCTGGCATGGTGTACTGTGGGACGATTCCACATTCCTCTAGGAATCTAGCAAATGGTCCTGGACGTTGTTCACCTGAACCGTCATATCTGCCGTAGTACTCACCACCACGATCAGATCAAACGCTTTTAATTTTCTTGTTGAGTTGATTCTCAACTTCAGCTTTGAAAGCTTTGAACATGTCCAGTGACTCAGACTTTTCATGAATAAGATATAGATGCCCATAACGTGAGTAATCATCTATGAATGATATAAAGTATTGTTGACCATTCCAGGAAGCCGTAGGGAATGGTCCACAAATATCCGTGTGTATCAATTCTAAGACGTCCGAAGTTCTATTAGCATCGAACCTTTTCGTTTTGGTTTGTTTTCCCTTAATACAATCAATACAAACATCAAAGTCCGTAAAGTCGAGGGAATCCAAAATACCATCTGACACAAGTCGTTCAACTCTAGTTTTTGAGATGTGACCTAAGCGCTTGTGCCATAGTTTTGTCGAATTTTCTTTATTTACTTTTCGCTTAGTACCACGTGATTCCACATACAAGGTTTCATTATATGATGCAATAGTATCAAGCAAATATAGGTTATCGTACGAACATAATGAACCAGTACCAACAATATTTGAATTTAAAGAAAGACTAAACTGACAATTTCCAAAAGAACAATAATATCCTGATTTGTCCAATAAAGAAATAAAAACCAAATTCCGTCTAAATGACGGCACAACAAAAGTGTCTTTCAAATCCAAATAAAAACCAGTTCCCAATAATAACCTAAAAGTGCCTATTGCTTCAACTTCCACCGATTTTCCATCGCCCACAAAGATGAATCTTTCAGCATCATTTGGCTTTTGGCAGAACAGGCAACCCTGCATAGAAACACTTATGTGAGTAGTAGCACCAGAATCTAACCACCAAGTGTTTCTAGGTACTGAAGCTAAATTAACCTCAGAACAGACCAAATTAAGAAATGTACCTTTCTTTGCACGCCAAGCGTTGTATTTGGTACAATCCTTCTTTAAATGTCCAGGTTTCAGGAAAAAGAAACAACCCTCTTTGTCCTTATGTGGCTTCTTTTGATCTGGACCCTTAGCAGCTTCATATTCTGTTTGTCTTTTCTTGCCCTTATCCTTAGAGGTACTTGCCAAGTTAGCAATTTCAGTTCTATCCTGCCTCAACCTTTCTTCCTCTTGCACACAATATGAAATGAGCTCATTTAGAGTCCATTTCTCCCTTTGACAGTTGTAACTGACCTTAAACTGACTGAAATGTGCAGGAAGCGATATCAATACTAAATGCATGAGCAAGTCATTAGACAAGTCGAGCTTTAGTACCTTAAGTTTTGAAGCAGTATGAGACATCTTCATGATGTACTCCCTTATGTTCCCCTTGCCTCTATACTTCATTGAAATCAAGCTTTGCAGAAGCGTGCTTGTTTCAGCCTTATCGTTTTTAGAAAAACGTTTTTCAAGTTCGGCAAGGAATTGCTTGGCATTAGTTACCTCTTCAGATACTGCGCCCCTAAAGGATTCCAGAATTCCGCGCTTAATGATCATTAGACTTATGTGATTTGAGCGTTCCCACTTCTCAAAGTTCCTCCTGTCATCAGGTGAACTTGCATCCGTAAGAGAAACCGGTTGCTCAACCCTGAGAGCAAGGTCAAGATCCATGCAGCCGAGAACAATTAGTGCGTTCTCTTTCCAATCCTTGAAGTTTGACCCATCAAGCATGGGAATTGAGTTAAGATTTGCAGATATTGTGGTAGCAGATGAATTAACTGTATAGAGAAGAAGATGGAAATAGCTTACATTAGTACTTTATTATGCAAATAATAATTTAAAATAATGGTAAGGCCCATCACAAGATACCTAGCACAACATCAATATTTAGTCTTTGGACAGAAATATTAACTTGTAAGTGGTACTCTCGATGTAGTAATCAAACACTGACAATAAGACATGTCAACCAATAAACCTTTCTTTGGACCGATTTATTGATCACACGTTAAACCAAATAATCGTCACGTGTTTATCACCACAGGTGCATGTGAAATTACAGCCAAACATTGACCTTCCTTTGGGCCGATCAATATCCGCATGAACAACACACACATGAAACCTTCTAATATTCTAAGTTAATTAATTTCCACAAGAGAGGTTGCTTTGGCAACATGTTGCTTCAATTAATTCACTTCGAAATATTATATTTCTCAAAAGAGTTCGTCATACCAAAATTTGAACTTGAATTGATTGTTTTGCATATATTTAAGGCTTTAGGATTTGAATTATGAAATTCAATACTTTAGGATTAAGTAATCATTAAGTTGGATGGTTAAATTGCAATTTAATTAAACTTGATTGGCCAATTATGAAATATTTTTAAACTTGAAGGACTAAATTGCAATTTTTCCAAACTTTAGTGGCCAATTAATTAAAATCAGAAACTTTAGGGACTGAATCGTAAAATTCAGAATTTTTAAAACCCAACTTAAATGATTTCTTAACTGCAGGGGCCGATTTTGTAAATTTAGAAGTCTGAAGGGCTAACTTATAAGATTTTATAAACTTAGGGTTTGAACTTTATTTTAAAATAATGAGGGAGGACCAAAGTTGCAATTTACACAAAATATCCAAAAATTGCAAAGGAGCCCTTCAGCACTTCAAATTCGCGAGTGAGGTCCCTGGGCCAAAAGTTGCAACAGCTAGGGTTTGGTTGCAAAACCCTAGTCGCCGCTCCACGAATCCAAGAACGCGGCGCCATTGCTGGCGCCGCCCGTCACCTGCAGCGGCGCTGCACTATTCCACCGCGCGCAGCGCTCAATCCACTGAAGCCCGTGGCGCGCGGCGACGCTGCAAGCCGCGCGCATCGCGCGGCTTCTCCTTCCCAACCGGATCGATTCCATCAACAAGAAACACAACCACAATTCATGCTCAATAACCCAATTCGAAATATACAAACATCAAAACTGAAAATCAATATGTAAACCCAGATTTTTTGCACATGAGTTCATACAGAGAGAAATCGACGGCTGTATATGCATATTTATATATTTCGAAACTTTGAAATCAATTTGCATATAAATTCATGGTTCTACACAGAGGAATTGCTGAATTCTTATGTGTAATTTGAAGCCAGAGACTTGTGCACAGAGGTAACACGATTTGGCTGAATATGTATGTATAATCTCTCAAAATCAGAAGCCGGTTTGCACATATACATGCGCACAGAATTTTGGTTTTACATATACGCGTACAAAATTGATCTGATAATTCAACACGATGTTGTCTCTGATACCACTTGTTAAAATTAAATTTGATATAGATGAATGTTCATCTAAAATCCACAAACATCATGATGTAATTATCAAGATCGAAACTGAAGCGGAAGCGTACCTGAATCCATTATTGCGTTTGATCGAACGGGGTTATGGCCTTCCAACTGATTCGTGGTTTTCTCCTTATTTTGTCCTCTGTTGATGGGAATGCAGAGAATTATGAAAAGCCACGCTCAATTGGGGACCATGACCTGTATAAATAGTTGTAGGGCAACTATCATGTTTCAATGTTATTAAATTGGCCCCTCATCAATTTAAAACATTGAATCCGTCTCTACACTTTAACCTCACGACACTTAATACCCATTAGTCCCGAATAATCTTTAGTGGATCACTTTATTGACTAAATCCTTAAGATAGCACCACACATTTTATTTTATACATGTTTGGCCCCACATTATTGAATTTTATCCAACAGTATATGTTCTTATTGGCGAATCCAGAATTTTTTTTAAGCACGGGCGGATATCAATAAAAAAATTCCAGTAAGGGCGGACTTCAGTAATTTTTCAGTCGCAACGGCCGAGCGCAGGAGCTCGCCATGCCATGGATCCGTCCTAATTTACATGATTAGGAATTTCCATCTCAGGCATATCCAATCCATGTCTCTTCTGTTCATAGATGGTGCTGGTATACATCGTATTTTCTTTCCCTGTTGTTTGAGATTCAAATGTAATATTGTAGTGATATGTTTCCTTTGCATTTTTTCCTTTTGTGTTAGTTGGTCTATCGATTCTTTTTTCACTTGTTACTTGCTTCATTAGAAAGCCAAGTGTTCGACTACTGTGTTATAATAAATTATTATGATCATTACAATTTTCAATACCACTTTTTAACCACACATATTTTTCAAAACCAATTTTTAACTACAAGTTTTATCTAAGGGGGGTTTATTTAATTGGGATTTCGAAAGACATTTAAAGACTGTTTTCAATGGACTTTTTTTAATGGATTTCATTGAATTTTATTGACTTTTATGGATTTATATAGATTTTTAAAGACTTTCGCGGACATTTATTTAAAAAACTTTCATGTACTTTCAAAAACTTTTGTACATTGATTTAAAAGACTTTCAAATACTTTTAAAAACTTTTACAGACATTTATTTTTTAATTGAAAAACTTAAACCCTAATAGATTAATTTTCGTATGATGTCAATGTGAATCGTTAATAATAATTATATGTCAAGTGA
This sequence comes from Ligustrum vulgare, assembly GCA_963555705.1. NCBI lineage: Eukaryota > Viridiplantae > Streptophyta > Magnoliopsida > Lamiales > Oleaceae > Ligustrum > Ligustrum vulgare. Next base: position 84,833,598 of record OY743168.1, read on the forward strand.
ATTACAAAAAAAAAAATACAGCGTGATAGATATAAATAATTTTAAGACAGAGAAATATTTGTGATTAAAAAAATGGGGAAAAAATAAAATCGCGTTTGGTATCGACATAAAAATTGTACTATGTTCATAAAAAAATTTCTAGAGAAAATTCTAGAATCACTTTACTTATTATTATTTGTTTTGATACAATTTAATTATTATTTTTCTATAAGATCTTACAGAATTTTAGTTAGATTTATTTTCATAAAAAAATTGAAGAAAATGATGAAAAAGAAGAGAGCTCAAATATAAAGAAAAAATATTAAAAAGAAAAAAAATACAAAAAGTTGAAAAGGAGAAATAATGATTTTTTTAATCAAAGATTTAATGTTTCTAAAAATAATATGAAAGAAGAAGAATATAGAAAAAATAAAATCACAATTTAAATGATTTTTTTTTTTTTTAAGTCATTCAAAATTTTGGAGGTTAATGAGAGACAAATAAAGAGATTTTGTTGTTGTACTTTATGTTTAAAAGTTAGTACATAGATGATTTCGTAGGAGTCTTTAAAAATCATTGATAATTTGAATAACACGAAACTTTTAAAGACTTTTAAAAATCATTATACAATACACCGTGACTTTTATGGACTTTTAGAAAGTCCATTAGAATTTATATTTAATACATCAAAATTTTTATGAATATTCTAAAGTCTAAATTGAATATACCTAAACTTTTCAAATCCTTTAAAAATTTTAAAAGTCATTCAAAATCTACATTGAATAAACCCCCCTAAGACACACAAAAAGTAAAAAATAACAGTGGCAGACAGTAAATATTCAATTTATTTGAATATCACTTTATTATTTAAAATTTCATTTGCTTATTAAACTAGAGATCTCTCGTTTTTTATTGTTGTATATGTGTCAAACAAGAAACACGACGAAATGGTTGAATTCTTATTTGATCCTAGTTAATCGATATGAACTAGGCAAAATCGGAACCAGCGGCTCGGTTCGGTTCTTTCAAAATTTTAAACAGCCCTGATACTAAAAATCAAGAACCATCGATTTTGCTTCCGGTTTCGGTTCTAGGTTTATAACTAAAAACTAGAATTGATAGAGCAAAACACGATTTTTTATATTTTTTTAATATAAATTAAAAATAAAATTAAAAAATCATTAATTCTTAATCTTAATGCATGTTATCTAGTCCAATAGTAATTATCAATTACCTAAAACTATTAGCACATTCAACATTACAATAATTATAAGTAAAACAAGTAATATACAAAAAATCATAGATGTAAAATTATTTTTCTTTCAGTGATTCTGTTGTTTAGCTTCAAGCATTTAGCCATCAAGCCTTCAATATTCAGTTCTTCAAGAATCAACGAACAAGAAATCTTCAATCTCCATCTCACAATCAGTTGTTATCTTATTTTCAAGGTTTGCTGAAGTTGTGCTACTGTTCCCTAAAAAGGTGGAGAATTACAAGTAGAAATTGAAGAAATTTTTTGCGGAGCACATACACGCGGATGAGGAGATACGTTACTATCTGAAAAGGAGTGAATATTTTGATGTTGAAGGAAAATATGACTGTTGTATTCACATCTTGATCAAGGTCGATAACCTTACTTTCTTACGACTCTTACCAGCCGAAATCTACCCTCGTTTCATCCTTAAAATTGAAATTTTCAGTTTAGGAAATCGGAACCAGAATTAGAACCAAAGGAATCAAACAGTTCAGTTCCGTTCGGTTCTTTTCTTACAAAAAAAATTAACGATTCTTTTTTCAAAATAACTATCGGTTCTTGGTTTGGTTCGGTTCCCTGAGTACCAAAAACATATGGAACCATGCTCATGCCTAATATGAATTGCTCAAACAAAAATTCTTGAATGGTGAACAATCATTGCAAGTATTGGATTTTCATAATAAAACATAATCTTGGGTCTTGTGGGTGTGAATATGCATCTAATTTGAGATTCCATCTAAATTCAATGTAGAAAATCAGAGAATCCAAACCAAACATACAAGAAAATAAAGGAAATAGATTAGCTTCAAAAATGCTAAAAGGAAGGTTTTAACTACATAAACACGGTGGCATAGTTGATCAAAAATTTTAGCTTTCTTTGTGTTAAATTCTTTCAGAAATTAAATTCTGATGTGGAGGACTCAATAGATGAGATTAGTAGATTGCTAACATTCTTTTGAGTTGTGAGCCACAGGTACAATCTAAACTCAATATTATCCATAAAATATAAGAGCTCAAGAATCAAACATGAAACTAGAAATTATTTATATGATAAGTAATATTCTGTTTGGTAAATATTTTTTATTTATAAACAAAGAATGTGATATTTTTGAGATATAATATGCAATTAAAAAATATTTTTGAGAAATGTGTGTGATTTTATGATTATGCTCAATGAATGGTCAAAAATCACATTTGAAAATGTGTGTGGTTGCTAATGAAAGATTTTTTAAAACTTTTTTCAAAACTTTTGAGTTTCAATTATAGATTTTTATATGTTTAATTACTTTTCAACCACAATTTTATCCAAAACTTTTTTTTATACCATTACCAAACAGGTTCTTATAACCTAAGCATCAAGCTACACCACAACATTGGCTACCACGATTCTAGCGACGTTGGTACAAAAGCTAAAAATATGTTCATTAAATAAATAAACGTTTCTTCAAATCAAGAAACTAAAAATATGTTCGATAAATAAACGTATTTCTTCAAATCACTTTTAATTACATATTTTATCTCAAAAATAGCAAATTATTTGTTTATAAAGAAAGAAAAGTTGCCAAACAAAGACGTGACATTTTGTACCTGAGCAGTTAAACTCATTTTTACACCATTTTCCACCCGTGTTCTATAATCTATTTGACAAGATTCTTAAAAAGTCAAAAATTACTTTTGTGATTAAGAAATTGTTTTTGAATATACATAAATAATTTTTTTTAAATGTTTGTTTGATTTAAAAAAAAAAAAAAAAAACTCTTTCAAATAAAGAAAATAGAAACTTTGCTAAACGGACCCAATGTGCAAACCGTGCAAAGGATATTCTTTTGCAAGATGTCCCATAAAGTATTCACAAAATGAAAATTATGGAATTCTGAAGCAACTTCTTGAAAGATAGAAAAGAGTAATTGGCGCAAATGATCCCTAACTTTGGGCTCTCTTACGCAATTCGTATTTACCTTTAATTTTTTGGTAATTACACCCTTACCTTTATCTTTTGTTGCAGAAAAAGTCATTTCCGTCCAATTCTGTCCAAAATTCTGTTATTTAACCCTTAAATAAACTTTTCACCAATATAATGAAGGGGAAAAATGACTTTTTTTTATATATTATTTCATTTCATTTCATTTAATACCCTCTTCACCATTGCTGCCTTCACGGGAAGTTACAGCAGCCACCACCTCCTCCACCTCCACTATTGCAACTGTCGGTTGTAGAGTAGCCTCAAGTCATGTGCATCAACAATCTGACTATCCCCCAACTTTCCTCTCTTCGCATCAGTGAGCATAAGGGATTCCAAGTTCTGGATGCCCAACAAAAAATTCGCTACTGAGGAGAATCTGTATCAAGATGGGAGTCCGGCAAGTCTATGTAGGAGGCTTGTAATTTTTACAGAAGACGTCGGTGAAATTGTAATGGTTGATTGTGGAAACCCAGTCTTGGAATTCAGTGGGGGGAAACCTTAGCTTCAGGAACCAAGTCAAGCACTATTGAAAGCCAATCCATTTTCTCTCTCTACTGAGGATTTTACCTCCACATGGGACATATCAGAACTCATAATACGAGCTGCTTCGTTTTGATTATTGGAACAGTTCTAGAAGCTTCACCAGGAATAGGAGATAAAATTGGCAGATCAATTTGCAGAATTTCTTTAATATCAAATTTCCAAGTGGCTTCAAAGGTACAATTGCACGAGAATTACCAAGCAAATGTTCTCCTGGGAGCTCGTTCAAAATAACATTAATGTCAGGTTCCGGAAATCGCAGTAATGGTGGTCCTTCCTCTACTAAGTTCCCTAAAGAGTAAATTCTTTGGGAATCTGCTTAACAGTTATGCTAATGTTATCAACTAAAACTGAAACGCCAATTCTCTCCAAATATTCTGTGCAGAAGAAGTCAAATCCTTAAGCTTCTCAAATCCACTCTTCACCTGCACTCCATACCAAATTGGTGCAGGCATGTATTGAGAAGTAACTTTTCATGCATTTGGCAAAGTTCCATTTTCGAGTTCGGAGCAGCAATGGCGTCCTCTTTTGGGTTCTGCAGCGATGGTGTCCTCTTTATTATGGAATTAAATGAAATAAAATAATATAAAAAGGCTTTTTTACCCTTCATTATATTGGTCAACAGATTATTTAGGGATCAACTAACAGAATTTTGGACAGAATTGAAGGCAATGACGTCTTCCTCAAAAAAAAAAGGTAAAGGTGAGGATGAAATTGTCAAGGTAAGGACGAATTACAGAAGATAGCCCAAAGGTAAGAACGTTTTGCGACAATTACCAGACAGAAAATATGATCACTTTTTAAGTTTTAAATATCATTTTCAAGGTATTTGAAAAGGAATATGGATATTCTCTTGAAAAACCGTGTGCACTCACCGCCCACAATTACTAATTCCAAGTTCCAATAGGTCAGTAATCCATAATCTTGAATGCACTTCGGAAATATATATATACTAGTAAATTAATACGTGCATTGTGACGATTTATATTTGTGATGATTCGCGTGGCATTGTAACTTAAAAAATGTTATACGAATATAAAAAATTAATGTTAAGAGTAAGTAATTTTACCTAACCATGCAAATTACTTACATGACCATTTGAGACGCTATATTCATAGATGGAAATTTTAAAGGAGAGAAAAAATGTTACTTTAACATATAATTAATTATTAATATTAGATTAATAGAAACACACTAATATTTTTGACCAAAACCTTGAGAAACCTTATAAATTCGAGAAAGCACATCCATATTATTCCTACAAAATATAGTTGCACAGTGAAGCGTCCCTAATTCTCAAGACATAAATGATCAATAAACTACTAATGATACACGTTGATCGAGGCAAAACAATTCCAACACTGTTGGGTCAGATGCAATATTTCTTATGATTTGAAGTCTTCGCCTAATAAACAAAAATTCAATCAAAAGAAGAAAAAAAATTAATTAAAAGTGCCATGAAAGCTAAATCTAAATTAACACGTTTGGCAATATTACCTCTCTCCATTATTTCCCCTTCGAACTACTGAATAGAGGTTTGAGTAGTTGGCTAGTTTGCCTCACACGACCCCCAACCATATAAATAATCTAAGAAGAAACCACAAGACAAATAAAAAGAATATGGATTTACTTCCAGATTTTTATAACTTGTTTGGATATGGCTGGTTACACAAGTCAAGTGGAATTGAATTTGGATCATTAAAAGTTCAATCTCACATAATTACAATTTACCACACACACATTACAAACATTGGGAATATCGTAGAAGAATAGTATTGAATACATTAATATTTACTTCATAATAAGAGGTTTAGAGTATCGATTGATGAGTTCAAGTTTCTGAATTAAGTTCTCAATTGTTGCAGTTCTAAAACTTTCCAAAGAAACAAGAAAAAATCACAGGTCAAAATCTCCTAGTGTGGAAAAGGCGCCAAGAAACAGATAAGAGTTGTCATTTAATGACAATGCAGAAGTAACCGTTGAATGTTGAAAATACCAACCTAGTAGAAGTACTTGAAGTTAGATTAGCAATTTCATAAAGCACATTTAGTGTACGGTGAGATTGATCTTGAAGGTAAAATGGAATAAAATAAGAAACCAAGAGATTTCCCTTCATAGATGAAGTAATCTGTCTAGCAGTACTTTATAAAAAAAACTTTGCAAAAAAGATTGTAGTCTTTGTAAGGTATAAGTTAGCACGTTTCTAGCAATCTCTGGATAAGTACTACCCAAAACTTTGTAATTTGGGTTAAAGCTGATGGTAGACCTAGATGTTCCAAAAGGTGAATGAATTCAGAAATTTGGCTAAAGGAAACACAGTAAACGATTGATTCATAATAAATTGAAATAAGGACTTAATGACAAAATGAAATTTCCTGAAGCATATAATGAGATTATGCAGGAGTTTTATCCAGAAAAGAGGATATTATGCAAAGAAACAAAATCTTCACCTTACTGCAAGAGAGAAATGAGAAGGTATTCTGAATTTGAATTTGTACCTGCAGAAATGGGAATTAAGATTAATTCTATGAACAGAATTAGAATCGAATTTCCAATGACAGCAGAATGGAATACAAATGGAGAAGTGAAGACAAGAGTGTCGATATTGACAGTTTGTTTTGGATAGGCATTTCTGGAATAGAAAATATGCACTTTCTAAAAGAAGTCGACGAATCATTTCCATGTGTCACTTTAAAGACACATAATGAAGGTAATTGAAGTGAATCTTGTAGGTTGTACCTAAGTTGCTATTTATTGTATATAAACAAAATCAAATTCAATGATGGACTTACAATCCTCAGGCTAAAAATTCAGGATTATACACCATTCCATTAATTTCGTTTCTCATTAAAAAAAAAAAAAGGATTCCATATTAATTTACAGTCACCACGAAGTGTTTGATACCGTGATTTCTAATAAAATGCTCTAGAAAATTAAGATGGATAGTTATAGACCTTCCTTCCTTAAACTGCACTTGGATCACCCCCACAAGAGAAGCAAGATTTCAATAATGACGAGTTCATTGAACCACCTGCCACATGATATTTCCTTAATCAGCATCATTAAAGAAAAAATCAATTGCCAAAAAAGGGAAAAAGAAGAAAACTAATTTGAGTAACCTCAATGCACTAAAGATGAATCCTATAAAGTGGTAAATCACAGACATTCTTTCCTATTTACAATAAGAGTTGCGTCTGCTGAAGATCTTGAACTCGATCATTGAGCTCTAAAGTCTAAACGGCATCATTAGTACATATACTTTATCTTACGAATGGAAAATCAAACACTAACAATATATATTCATAAGGAACCAAATGAAATTTCATTTGAATCATTGGTACAGAAAATATTATCAAATCATTGGACAAATATTAGGTATAAAAAGCTAGTGAAAATGTAAAATTACTTAATAAATTTCGAAGCAAACAATATATTGTGAGGAAAACCTTACATTTTCCAAAAACAAAATCAATTAAGTAACATGATAAATGTTTCACATAGAAAAAATTGCAAAACTCTAATAAGACATTTACAATGGGTTAAAAAGATCAATTTTCATATTACAAACTTGTACCTCTACAATGTGCTAGGATGGTGTGACTGAAAGGACTACTCATAGAAACCAACTTGCACAAAGAACTTAAGAGTTAAGTTTGTCTAGCATATCAGGTGATTGAGTGACATTTGGTAGAACACTATTCTCATTTCAATAGTCATAAAACTTGCTATCTTACTATCAAATAGGAACTTTAAGCCCAACCAAAAACCCAAAGAACCACTTTTATTTCAATCAAAAATCATATATGTGATAGTATAAAATAATAATGTGTCAAATCCAACATAAAAAGCCTAGATCAGATTAAAGTATCATCAGCAAGGTTAAGTTAGAAAACACAGAATGCTACACTGACAAAATTAGTGCTCCGTAAAAAATGAAATAAAGTTATTCATTTTTATGTCTTCAAAACGGAGTCCCAAACCTCGTTTATCCTTGGCTTGTATGAATAGTTATACGAGTGAAAACACATGCCTTTGCATGGACTTGCTCTTTCAGAGTTTGTAAGGAAATAAAGAGTTAGATCTCTCCTGGATCATCTTAATAGCTAGATGTATAGTTGAACAAAAGGATTATGAGCATTCCTAAACCCTTGCCACCTCAAGCAATGCATTCTGAAAGGATACGGCCATTCAAAACTACGAAAAAAGATTTGAAAAAGATAACTAATATTGAGCAAGAGCATGTTGGCTAATACCAAGTTTCCATAAAAGCATGATTGCTGACAGATAAATAGTACAATTAAAACTGTTCATAATAATGTCGAGGTTAATTGTTTTGCTATGAAAAATAAGATTTCCCGGATGACATTGAATAAAACAGGCACCAGCTAATTAAGATTTATAAGCTTCCATTAATTGCTAGAAGGAGCATGATGATGAAGCATTAGAACATAACTAATTAAGATTTATAAGCTTCCATTAATTTCCAAAAGGATCATGATGATGAAGCAATTCTTTCTTGGTTCAGCATATATTTGGTGTAAACAACAAATAATTTTCGAGATTTGGAACACCAGAAGATTGTACACTTTACAGATTTTCACTAAGTAACACAAATTATTAAAAGGCAAAAAATTACCTCCAATTTAAGTACAACTCAAATTGAATCTGAGCAAGGTTTCAATCTATGTAGCTAGCTTTCTGTTGACTAATAAACTCTTTACTTTGCCTATTATGGAGATAGCAAGGAAAACATTAGAGGAAAAGACATCATTGCAAGTGAAAGATTATGACAGGAAAAATAAAAAATAAAATGTGAGGAAAGCAAAAGATAATCAAATATGTCAATGATTCTGGTAAAGATCTTGATGGTAGTGATGATATAGGAACAATTAAGATTTTTTTACTTCTAGGAGATCACATTTTTGTTACATTATTACTTTTTACAAATATCACAACTGAAGTGAAAAATGTTACCTCTCTTGTTACTCCAACTTTTTGCTTTGAATAAAAGCATCTGGATTGTGCAAACTATTTTCCTTCCTATAGTTTGCATTAGAAGTAAATTGATAAGAATTCATTAGTTATAATCACATAAGCAATGGGGGAGCACTACGCAGCAGGAATAAAAAATTGTCACTCCTAGTTTGATGACTTTCTTCCTTCTTGATGTTTATTTCATAAAAAATTGGATCAATAAACTTTACTTGCAACATCTACAAGCTTGGATACTTCAAAACACTAAAAATAAGCATTCCTTGTAATTTATACTTTCTCTTTCAAATCAACCCAGTCCTTCAACTCTGTAAACTAACTAAACACAAATAGTTGATTGACAAATGTAGTGAATGACTTAGGTGATGCAGATTTTGCAAGACCTCCTTCTAACAACACTGCCCTATCATCTTCTATGATTGTTTCATTGGTTATAATCACAGAAGCAATGGCGGAGCAATACACAACAGGAATAATGAAAGAAAATCATAATATGATCCATAACTAAATAAAAAATGTATACGGAAGAGAATCATCAATTAATTACAAATGAATTATTTGTTCAATTAGAAATCACTAACAAAACTTCTCACTGGGAAAGATGGAGAGCCACCATTTAGTTCAATTAGAAAATCACTAACAGAACTTCTCACTGGGAAAGATGGGGAGCCACCAAGGAATTATCATCAACAAAAATATTCAAACACAGGTAAACATAGGAATTATCATCAACAAAAAAATTCAGATACATGTAAACATATTTCTTAGTGTACATATACGTATATAAATAAGCAGAGGTGAGAAAGGGAGAGAGAGAGACCTCTCTAATGGCTGTTCCAACTATATAACTGTTGTCATCATCCAACATTCTAGCTGGAAATCCCAAAATAAGCTTCCCAATTAGACCACAAAGCGGCCTGCTTCTGGTCAAATTTACATAAGGGTCCAACTAAAATCAATATTCCCGATTTATAATATTCATTTCCTTCGATTTTCCCCAGAAGGCCAATAGAAAATAACAAAATTCAAAATGCACTACCAGTAAAATACCCAGGAAGAAGGTCATATACATACATACCTCATGAATGACGGCGGTGAAATTAGAAGTGACCTTATTATTAGCTTTGGTGTTTTTCCTACTTTTTCCTTTCCTCGAGTACAAATTTTCTCTCAAAACCTGCATTCTCTCTGTTCGAACACATTCACTGACTTATTCCATATCCATCCCTATCGATACTCAAACCAAACACTAATATAAACATCAGAAAAAAAGAACACAAAATACTAAAAAAAAAAGCAATCAAGAAATAGTTAGTGAAAACTATGACGTAAACCCTACCCGAGATGAACGCAACGTCATCAAAGTGCTAATAGGAAGCATCACCTTTATTTTTTATCCAGAAATAGGTGGGAAGGAGACGATGTCAACGATAAGATGACGGAGAGAAGATCTGGAGAGAGGACGAGGACAAGAACGAGAGATAGGAAATGAAGATTCTAGTCTAGGTCAACAATTGCAACAACACGGTGATATATAGTGGTAGAAAAACGTTGTTTTTTCTTTGTGGAAAGCGTATTCTTTTCCTTGGTGAAAGTTGTGATTCTGCCTTATGAATAGTGAAAATTGAAGTGTCATTTATATATTATAGTAATATATAGAAAGAAAAGAGGGAAGGCTCCCCATAAAAAAAGAAATGGGTAGTTTCGAGGATAAGAATCTGTATCAGATGGGTAATGATTTTCTTGAATCAGAAACAACACTACCGCTCGAGCTTTTTCCGAGTCGAGCTCGAACGGCTCGAACATACGAGTAATTTTGTCATCCCTATTAGCCAGGCATGTTTGCTAATGAAAGATTTTTTAAAACTTTTTTCCAAACTCATGATTTTCAATTATAGATTTCTATGAGATTCATTACTTTTGAACCCCAATTTTACCCAAAAGTTTTTTTATATCATTACCACAAGCTCTTAGAACCTAAGCATCAAGCTACATCACAACATTGGCCACCACGATTCTAGCGACATTGGTACAAAAACTAAAAATATGTTCATTAAATAAATAAACATTTCTTCAAATCAAGAAACTAAAAATCTATTCGATAATTAAACAACGCATTTCTTCAAATCACTTTTAATTATATATTTTATCTCGAGAATAGAAAATTCTTTGTTTATAAACAAAGAAAAGTTGTCAAACAAAGACGTGACATTTTGTACTTGAGCAGTTCAACTCATTTTTATACCATTTTACACCCGTGTTCTATAACCTATTTGACAAGATTCTTAAAAAGTCAAAAATTACTTTTGTGATTAAGAAATTGCTTTTGAATATATTTAAATAATTTTTTAAAAGTGTTTGTTTGGTTAAAAAAAACTTTTAAATAAAGAAAATAGAAACTTTACTAAAGAATAATGCTATGTATCTCAAGGTTGAGATAAATCTCAACTCAGTTTACACCCTTCCATTAGAAATTGAAGATGTGGCTTGTGTATGGGCATATGGGCACCTTCCCATTCTCTAATGAATGTGTGCCAATTGAGTTGAGATTGATCTAAATAGGTCCTAAAGTGTAAACAGTACAAAGGATATTCTTTGCAAGATGTCCCATAAAGTATTCACAAAATGAAAATTATGGAATTTTGAAGCAGCTTCTTGAAAGATAAAAAATATGATCACTATCATTATCAAGGTATTCTGAAAAGGAATATGGATATTCTCTTGAAAAACCGGGTGCACTCACCGCCCACAATTACTAATTCCAGCATGTCAGTAATCCATAATCATTAATGCTTTCCAATCATGACCTCATCTGTCACCATATACATGTAACTCTCCACCGCCACAATATGTACCTATAATAACAAGATTATACTCAGAATGTAAACTTGCATTCTGTATCTATTTCAACTTCAGAAATATATATATATATATATATATATATATATATATATATATATATATATATATATTGAAAGAAAAGAGGGAAGGCTCCCCAGGAAAAAAAAGAAATGCATAGTTTTGAGGAGGAGAATCTGCATCAGATGGGTAATGATTTTCTTGAATCAAAAACAACAATACCCCTTTTATCCTCTGCTCCAGAAAGCTTGACTCTCAATGGTCATCATACTAAACATTACATTTTGCAGGTATATTTGAATATCACATAGAAACTTTAATTTGATTTTTATGATGAGATTATATATTCTGAAATTTTGTATTTTTTTTTTAATAGGAGACTCTTGAAAGTGGAAATGTTGTAGAAACTGATGTTCTTGGGAATGTAATGAAGCTTTTGAGAAAGAAAATTGATTGTGAAATGAGTATTACTGCACTGAAGAAGTGGCTTGTCAAGAAGTTGAAAATTGATGGCCATAATGCAACTCTATGTCACTCCACTTGGCCTACTACTTTGAATTGTCCTGGTGGTGTTGAAGTGATATTTTGGTTTGTTTTTATGTAAAATTTGTGGTTAAAAAATGGAGAAAGAAAATGCATATAATTAAAAAGTGGTTTAAGAAAATGTGTTGTTTATAAATTGTAATGATTTCATTACAAAACGGAGTATTTTACATCATTTGAAGCCTATTAACCATCATTCCAAAAGAAACAGGAGAAGTTGAATCGTCTCATCTAAAAAGTTTAATTTACTTAGAGAGGAAAGATATATATTAGGTTTATTAATTCTTCTATATTTTTGGATTATTTTATTCATTCAAGATTTTACAATTGCACAATTTTCATAAATGGGTGGTGACGACACTTAAAATTCAGTACCTTTTGCTTGAAATCATGTTGAGCCACTACATATTTTTGAAAATTGTGCGCATTTTAGGCATTTGATGACAACCTGTAATCGAGGGACGTAGTGAAAAAAAAAAGTATAGCCCACACCTTAGGAGCCCCACTTGCCCTGGACCTTAGTGAAGGAGGTAAATCGTAACATATGTCTCCAAGAGTGTAGAGTGAGAGGTTTGACTTTTAACTTCGCTTACCAAGGACTTCATCCATATTTTAGAATTCGAACCCTCGTTACGGCAGTTATAAGTTAGGTTGGAGACTTTCCACCTTTTCCTTTCACCATTTGGAGATGTGTCATGGGGCCGTATTGAAAACAAACTTTGTTGTGTCTTGTATATTCCTATGTTGTTTTTGTTGTTGTTGTGTGCGTGTTATTGAACAAAATGTGGTGTTTTGGCATATCCTAACACATGTGGACATGATTACATTGAAATTATGTTAGAAGATAAAAATGGTTGTGCAATGAAAGTGATAGTAGATACAGATTTCAAGTCACAGTTTGAATTGGCAAGGCCTACATCAACTTACAAAGAGCTGTCTGAAATGGTGCCATCGATCTTCATTGGGACGGAACAAAAGCTGAAGAAAATTATTTCCATTCTTTGTGCAGAAGTTAGAATTTCATTTCTTGAAAGAGGTCTCCATGTTCCTCCACGGAGGACAAACACTTACATGCAGTCCAAATGGTTTTCTGCCAGTAAAAAAGGGGCATAGTATTAGTTTCCCAGTAGGAAATTGGCACAGAAAATGAAAGGAATGAGCAAAGAGTTGGTGAAATTGTCCCTCTAAAACTTTAACAATTTTGTGAAATTTAGTTGGCTCCTCTTATAATATCCAAGGTAGTTTTTGAATGAGTAAAACTAGTTTTAGTGAATAGAATATATTTTTTGTTTTTATTCTCAATTTAGTTTGTAACTAGGTAACAATTTATTTAAGAATTTATAATAAAAGAGAGTTTTGTTATTTCAATTTTTAATAGAATATTCAGTGTCTATAACATCATTTAGGCTGAGTTCGAAGCACAACCTTTTCCAGGGAATTGAAAACATTTTCCTACCTTTTCCATATTTTGGTGTTTGAAATGCACAATTTTCTTGGCAATTCCCTTTTCTTTCTTTTCCCCCCATGCGAGTGTTTTTTCTTTTTGGTGAATTGGTTTTCCTAGCCAATTAGTAGAATTTATTTTTAAGGTAAAAGTTTTAACTATTTTTGTCACGTTTGATCATTTTTATTGTTATTAATTGATTTATTTTTTTCTCAAAAAAATTAACATTATTATCAAATACAAATGTGTGAAAAATAAAAAAATATATATATATTTGTTTTGATTAAAATAACTAAATTTTGCTTTATTTGTCATGAAAAATAATGTCAATCAAACAACAAAAGTCGAAAAATTAGATAAGATCATCAATGGTTTATGAGAGACGAATCCATATAAATTTAGATATCTGTTTAGTGGAAATTTTTTGAAGATTTACGTGACTTGAAATTGGAAAGATTATGGAATAAAGTTATTTTATTAAAAAAATTAGTATTTTCACCTGTGCGATGCACGAGAATATATTTGTAATAGTGATTTCGATCAAATTTTATGAAAATATATTAATTATACAATCATATCAAATAAAAATATAGTAAGGTGACATTTTAATACAAAATATTATCAAATTCAAAACTTTAAAAAAAGACAAAACTAATCAAAATAGGAAATGAAATATGTACAAAACTAATCAAAATTAAGAAATCCCGATCTTTATAGGATTTTTCTTTTTCTATTTAATTTTTTTTTAAATGTATTTTTCTATCCCGATCTTTATTTTTTTATTTTCTTTTTTATATGTTAAAATATTTTGAAATAAAATAAAATATAATAAATAAAATTAACAACCATATATTTACTTTGAATTGGTAATTTTGAAATTAAAGAATATTATTTTTTATATTTTTTATGTATTTGATTTTATCTCTAAATGAGTAAATGTTGCATTATCTGTAAAATAACATTTTTTGAAACCATTTTTCAACCTCGTATTTTATTTCTGATAAAAAATATTTTTATTTATAAACAAAAGCAAAGCATTTGAACGGAGGTTTTAATTTATTAAATAGTTAATAATAATATATATTTTAGAAAATATGATTTATTGTTTAAAGGATAATAAATATTATTTACACGAATTTTTATTTTATTCTACTTTTTCCAAAAATTGTAAGTGCATTTTTTAGAGAAATGACATTTAATGATTCTCTTTCCCCACTTCTACTTTTATATATGCACATAGAATAGATATTTAGAATATATATAGATATAAAAGATTTTCAACCCAGCAAATATTTATAAATATTTAACCAATAAAATTATACTTTTATTTACAAAATAAAGAAGTTAAATTAAATTAATAATTACGAAAAAATTTCAATTATCATGATACAAAAATTGGACAACGTGAGAGATTAAGAAATTATATCGAAAACTTTATACCCTATAATCTTTACACAATTATTAAAATTAAAAACGCCTAAAAGTATTAGTATCCATTCGATAAGTTTGTCTATGAATTTATTTACAGACAACACATTTTTCACTCACTTTTTAACTATACACATTTTTTGAAATCGTTTTTCAAACACATATTTTATCTAAAAAAATATTTTTAAATAAAAATAAAGCATTTGAACGGAGATTTTAATTTATTAAATAGTTAATAATAATATATATACATTAGAAAATATTATTAATTATTTAAAGGATGATAATATTATTTACATGTATTTTTATTTTATTTTATTTTTATTTTAGTTTTTTCCCCAAAAATTGTAAGTGCTAGTTTTTACATCTTATATGTTATCATTAATGTCTATTTTGAATTCTTATAGCGAAAGTTCTAGTCTAACAATGATGAAGAAAGAAGTTTGTCTTAATGTCCAACGAGCAGAATTATCAATGGTCTCCACAAACTTCAAGCCATACTACAGTGAGCAAATTCTACCTTCATTTATTTTTATTAGTTAAACTAGTATTTTCATACATGCGATGCACGAAAATAGGTTTGTAATAGTGATTTTGATCAAATTTTATGAAAATATGTTAATTATACAATCATATCAAATAAAAATATAGTAAAATGACATTTTAATACAAAATATTATCGAATTTGAAACTTTAAAAAAGACAAAACTAATCAAAAATAAAAAAATCCCAATCTTTATAGGATTTTTCTTTTTCTATTTAAAAATTATTTTTTTCTTTTAAAATGTATTTTTCTATCACGGTCTTTATTTATTTATTATTTATTTATTTTCTTTTTTATATGTTAAAATATTTTGAAATAAAATAAAATATAAAAAATAAAATTAACAACCATAAATTTGCTTTGAATTGGTAATTTTGAAATTAAAGAATATTGTTTTTATATTTTTATGTATTTAATTTTATCTTCAAATAAGTAAATGTTGCATTATTTGTAAAATAACATTTTTTGAAATCATTTTTCAACCACACATTTTATCTTGGATAAAAAATATTTTTATTTATAAACAAAAACAAATCATTTGAACGGAGGTTTTAATTTATTAAATAGTTAATAATAATATATATTTTAGAAAATATGATTTATTATTTAAAGGATAATAAATATTATTTACACGAATTTTTATTTTATTTTAGTTTTTTTTTCCAAAAATTGTAAGTACATTTTTTAGGGAAATGACATTTAATGTTAGGGGTAAACAAATAAACCGCAAAATCGAACCAAACCGCAACAAATGGTTTGGTTTGGTTTGAAAATTTTCCAAACCGTCTAAAATGGTTTGGTTTATGTTTCAATTTTCAAAACCGCGATTTCAAACCGCCAACCGGCTAAAATTTAAAAAATTATAAAAATAAAATATAAATGCTAACTTTCAATTTTTAAAAAAATGCAGCAGAAACTTATAATATTCCAACCAATGTAAGTATGAATAAACATGTGTATAGAGGAAAAAATAACATTTTTTATGTGGCGATAAGTTGTCAAAGGATTTAGTTGCTAGTCTTCCCAATAATGAAATGACTTATCCGTATTTTTATAGCATTTAGCTTATAAAAATTGCAAATGAATTAACTACAATTACTTCCAGGATGCAAATTGTGATAATACTCTATTGATTTCTCTAATAAATGCCAACTTTCAATTTAAAAAATAATGCAGCATAAACTTATATTTCACCAATGTAAATAAATAAATATATGTATGGAGTAAAAATAACATTTTTCATGTACTGATAAGCTGTCAAACTTGCTTTCTTGGTGAGAAACTGGATGCTGATACACGCTTTTGAAATATGTTTTCCAAACTTGTTTTCTTGCTGACTGAATCTCGCTTCATTACGTAATTAGAAGTGAAAATTAATATTTCATCTTGTATTTTTTTATTATCTATTAGTGATATAATATATTATTTTGACTTGTATCAATGCTTTAAGTCGAAATTCTAGTCAAATATATATGCTTAAACTTATTTAGAACGTGTATATTTATTTCGTTTGTAAAATCGCAGTTTGAAACCGCATCAAACTGCAAAAAAAAAAAAAAAGGTTTTGTCTGATTTGATTTACAAAATGAAATGGGTTGGGTTGGGTTGGAAAAATCACAACCACTTTAAATGGTTTGATTTGAAATTTTGTCAAAAATCGCTCAAATCAAATCGTGTTCACCCCTATTTAATGCTTCTCTATCCCTACTTCTACTTTTATATATGCATATAAAATAGATATATAGAATATAGAGGTAGAAGATTCTCAACCCCGCTAATATTTATAAATATTTAACCAATAAAATTATACTTTTATTTACAAAAAAAGAAGTTAAATTAAATTAATAATTACGAAAAAATTTCAATTATCATGATACAACAATCGGATAACGTGGAAAATTAAGAAATTATATCGAGAAAAACCTTATACCATATAATATTTACACAATTATTAAAATTAAGAATGCCTAAAAATATTAGTATCCATTCGATAACTTTGTCTATAAATTTATTTACAGACAACACATTTTTACCCACTTTTTAACAATACACATTTTTTGAAATTATTTTTCAACTATGTATTTTATCTCGAAAATTATTTATAAATAAAAATAAAGCATTTGAACGGAGCTTTTAATTTATTAAATAGTTAATAATAATATATATATTAGAAAATATGATTTATTATTTAAAAGATGATAATATTATTTACATGGATTTTTATTTTATTTTATTTTTGTTTTAGTTTTTTCCCTCAAAAATTGTAAGTGCATTTTGGAGGGAAAAATGGCATTATCATGATACAACAATCGGACAACGTAGGAGATTAGGACATTATATCGAAAACCTTATACCATATAATATTTACACAATTATTAAAATTAAGAACGCCTAAAAATATTAGTATCCATTCGATAACTTTGTCTATAAATTTATTTACAGACAATATATTTTCACCCACTTTTTAACTATACATATTTTTTGAAATCATTTTTAAACCACGTATTTTATCTCGAAAATTATTTATAAATAAAAATAAAACATTTGAACGGAGGTTTTAATTTATTAAATAGTAAATAATAATATATATATTAAAAAATATGATTTATTATTTAAAAGATGATAATATTATTTACATGGATTTTTATTTTATTTTATTTTAGTTTTTTCACCCAAAAATTGTAAGTGCATTTTGGAGGGAAAAATGACATTTAATGTTTTTCTTTCCTCACTTCTACTTTTACATATTGATGTTGTAAAAAATCCTAACTTTGACGTGGCAAGATCTGATGATACTTGGTTGCTGGAAAAGATCAATGAACTCGCCTTGGATGACCTGCAAAAAAGGCGAGGAGGAATCTCCCCATCGCCCCTCCGGTGTGAAAATTAGTTTTCTATAGTAGAGAGAAAATATATAACTGGAATATATGTAAATAATTATGAATGAATGATTTGTCATCAAAAGAACTGTATTTATAGGGCTGAAAAGCCCATAACTTGTTTTAGTTAAGGAAGGAGTCTTTTTGACATAAACTTACCTTTTATGAAGAATTCCACTATTACAAGGAGTGATTTTCCCCCTTTTCAGGAGACTCCCTCGTTGGTTAGGACTCCTCTGTTCCTTTGAGGGGCCCAAGAAGGAGGGCCCATTGGCAAGGCCCATTAATGATGAATACCTGAAATCCCGCTTGTACCGGGCTATCTAGAGTGAAGTGGTCGGGTTAGGCCGGCCATGTATCCCGCCACATCTGAAGAGTTTGATAAGGTCAGGTATAGCCGGCCCTTGATGGTCATCAGATCGAGCATGCACCCCGGTCTGAGAAAACTTATACATGATAAGTTAATGAGGCCGGGAACAGATTTGGTCTGGCTATGGGCCGACCATGTTGTCGAGATGGACTGACCCGATGTATTCTTTCATAGGCCCATATTGACAAGCCCGAGAAAATATTCCAATCACATATATAATATAGAATATAGATATGGATATAGATATAGATATATAGATAGATATTTTATTGAAAATAATTTAGAGGAAAATGCAATTTAAAAAGTGGGGCAAACATGACTAAAACTTCTCGATTGATATCATATAATTATTTATTTGTTAAATTTTTTTTATTTATAAATAAAAATGTGATGTTTAAAAGATAAAATATATGAGGGAAAAGTGGTTTGGAAAACTGTTTGCGGTTAAAAAGTAATTTGAAAAACGTGTTATTTATTAACAAGTTACCAAATTGAGGCTAAAACTGAAACGAAACCTCTGTTTGGTAAAATGTTGTTTATAAAAAGTAACGTTTTAAAATTTCATTGGTCCATTTTTTTAGAAGTAAAAAATGGAGGCGAGAATTTTTGATTAATTGAAATTCTTGACTTTTCAAAAAAATAATCAAATATAATGTTGCTACGTGACTATTTATAAATAAAATTATGGATAATTCCACTATGCACCATTTTTTTCCTTGAATTGAAATATACTCCCTTACAAAATTTTACTTCAAATTCTTTTCATTACTTAAATTTAAGCTTCGGGTATCATAAGTATCAAGGTGTAATGCTAAAATTTAGGCTCTAATATCATAAAAATTTGAGAAGTATCAAGGTATGATAGTCCCTGAACGGCAAATTTCATTTTGATCCCAAAATTTTAAGAATTTATACGAATGTCCCAAAAATTTATAAACAACATGAGCCCAAAAGGGCATTTATTGGGCCAGCATATTTATGCCGTTAAGCCCATTAGTATCACTCCACCTATTCGAACTACTCTTAGAGGGTTTTCTTAGGGTTCTTCAGTTTCAGATTCAGCTTCAAGCACGCTCGAAAATGACGAAATTCAGGAAGCTTAATCGACCTACAGGCCATCGGATGTCTATGCTCAGGTAAAATTTTTCTCTCCTATTTTCTGTTTCTCTCACTTTTTTTTTTTGTATGTTTTGTGAATTATTTTTTGTGTTTTTGGTTTTCTATTCACAGGACAATGGTATCACAGTTGGTGAAGCACGAGCGCATTGAAACTACTGTTGCTAAGGTAATTGATTTTCATAAACCTTTTTTAAGTTTAGGGATGTACACGGGTTTTAGTGTGATTTATTATTATTATTATTATATTTTTTTTTCCTTTTTAACTAACATAGTTTCTGGCTTACAACCAACAGAACATTATTCTTTTTAGAACGATACCAATTTTTTTGAGAGTACATCCAGAAGAGAATAATAATCTTTATCTTCATTCTAGAAGTTGAGCACATCTCCAATTTCTCTTTGATTACTGTATTGGTTGATTTCTTTCTACTATCCTCCAAAAATGATCTGATAAAGTGATAACGGAGTCCAATATGTTTCGTCATTGAATAAAATATTGAATTCTTTACCAGATGCATCGAACTCTGACTATCACTATGCAAAACATTATTCTCCTGTCTAAACCCAATTCTACCAACAAAACCTGTAGAAAGATCATCTCTTTGCTAACTTCGGTTACTGCCACGTACTCAGCTTTCGTAGTGGATAAAGCAACAATGTTCTGTATTTTTGAAATTCAACTAACTGCAGTAGTACCAACTATGAATGCATAACCAATAGAGCTCTTTCTGCAATCTACCAACAAAATATGGATCCACAAAACCTTGTAGATAAAGCATAAGTTGCTGAATAATGGAGCAAAAAATAACTTCAAATGTTGATCAAGAATGGTAGGTAACAATGTTATCATCTTTGACATAGAATGATAGATAACAAAGCTATCTAATGATGGAAAAATTTTCCCTATAAAATAGGTATGCAATTGAGGAGAGTAGCACCACAACACCAATGGTGCAATTCTTGTGTAGAGAATGAGATTTTCATTTGAAGCTATATACAAGAGAAACGTGACGTAAGAGGTAAAAGTCTTTGCATAGGCAGATAAAAATTGTACTCCTTTTCGCAAATAGTGAAAATATTGGTGTGGGTCTTTGACCTTGGGCACATTGTTGAGTCACGTTAAATCTTTGTGCCTCATTTACACTTATTTTGTATCCATTTACCTTTTTTTTTAAATCCTAGCAGCAACTTCTCCAATTTGATGTCATTTTGGTAATAGAACTTCTTGAACGACATATCTTTGTATGTCGAGCCTTACTAACTTCTTTACTCGCAATCCAGTTTCTTTCTCCACCATTGCTTTCCACTTCTTGAACACATCAAACACTTTAGTCTTGTGTATTAAGAAGTAAACCCATACTTTTCTTGAGTGGTCATCAATGAAAGTTACAATGTATGACTTTTCACCAATAGATGAAATTGCAGTTGATCCCAGACATTGGTTTGGACTAATCGAACTTTTCTTTCTTTGGAGTTCTGCTACTAGATTTGGAAATTACCCGCTTTTGCTTCATGAAGATGCAACTCTCACGTAAGTCTATATCAGTGGACTAAAACTTTGGTAGTTTTCCCTTTTCATGCAAGTCCTTGAGTTATGCCCAAGTCTATGGTGCCATAGATTTGAACCTTTCTTGCTATCAACAATTACAATTGTCATACAAGCGTCGTCGTTGTATCGTGAGTGCCAGTTTACTCGCCACATGTGATCATGGCACCCTTGGTAGCATTATAACCTACCATACCTACCTAAATCAATATTGGTCAACAATTGAAGTCATATTTGGCTCCATTATTCAACATTGTGGTGTTAGGTCATCTTCAACTAAAAACTCTAAAATGTAGTCAAATTTCACACCAAATTCTCAGTGTTTCTTATTTTTTCTATTTAGCTTAATTTCGATTATTATTTTATTTGAACTTTTTATTTTACCATTAATGTAGTCAAATTTCACACCAAATTCTCAGTGTTTCTTATTTTTCCTCTTTAGCTTAATTTCGATTATTATTTTATTTGAACTTTTTATTTTACCATTAATGTAGTCAAATTTCACACCAAATGATCAGTGTTTCTTATTTTTCCTCTTTAGCTTAATTTCGATTATTATTTTATTTGAACTTTTTATTTTACCATTAATTTTATTATCACACGTGCCTTTCTTTACATGAATGATAAAACGGGAAATACATCAAATATATTTAGTTCCTTACTTAGGCCTCGTTTGATTCCCATTTTTTCAAAATTCCTTTTTCTCATATTCATTTTCAACTACACATTCTCATACACATTAACCTAAAATTTCCATCAAAGTTGTGTAACATTTTCTTACAGTACAAGAATGTATAGCTGATCATCCTCAATGTTTTGCTTTTTCATTTTCTTATCAATGTCTTTCTCATGGAACTTACATTTTTCGGTATCCATATAGCCTTTTCGGACTTGTGTCTGAGACTGAAATGATATGTTTTTTCATGTTATTTTGTACGTTAGAAGTTTCTTTAGTTTTTTATGAACAAAGTATAATATTGTTTCTGAAGCCCAATGGATGTCAGGCAAAAAATGTTAGTAAACCTATACTTTTCTCGAGTGGTCATCAATGAAAGTTACAATGTATGATTATTCGCCAATAGATGAAATTGCAGCTGGTCTTCAGACATTCGTATGGACTAATCAAACTTTTCTTTCTTTGGAGTTCTGCGACTAGATTAGGAATTTACCCTCTTTTGTTTCTTGAAGATGCAACTCTCGCATAAGTTTATATCAGTAGACTAAAACTTTGGTAGTTTTCCTTCATGCAAGTACTTGAGTCATTCTAGCTCATATGCCCAAGTCTATGGTGCCATAGATTTGAACCTTTCTTGCTATCAACAACTGCAATTGTCATACAGGCGTTGTTGTTGTGTAGAGTGTCAATATCATTGCCACGTGCGATGATCATGGAACCCTTGGTAGCATTGTGACCTACCATACCTACCTCATTAGAATTACTATATTCTTCCCATAAATGTTCAATTAAAGTATTTTGAAGTGCAATGTGAGCTTTCTTATCCTTAATTTGATGGTGGCAAGCGAAGAACTCTTAAAAACGGATATTTCCGTCTACAACTATCTTAACTTGTGAACTCGGTTCTTCTATCCACTCTCAAATTGGTGCCTCATCGCATTCATCTTTTATGATCATGGTCATGATATTGTGTAATACATGTTTTTTTTTCAAAATTAGGGCGGTCCTTCAACAACTACAAACCTAGATTGTAAAACTCCAAATGCTCGTTTGACGTATTTTCTACGACTTTCTTGTTTCATTGCGAAATATTTTTCCTTCGTCCCACGTGGCTCGTGAATTGTTTCCATGAGAGTGACCCACTTCATTTACATATCATCCGTAAATAGTAACACATACTGTAGTCGCGTCCCTGCATAACGTAATTAGCAGAGGGAGCAATACCTTTAGCGATATCGACAAATAGATGACAACCCATTCAATGTCATCAACGTTTATTGATCTCAAATTCTAAAACTTAGCATCTCCGTATGGTTATTTCTGAATATTTAGTTAGTGTCTTTTTTTTTTTTTTTACGACATGTTTCTCTTTAATTTTTCCCTCTTTTATGTTGTCATTTGCAGGTATTGTTTTGGATATCTTGTTCGCAAATTTGATCACATGTATCTGTTTAAGTTGAACCAATATCAATGTATTTTGTCGACGTACTAATTGTAGTGGTAATAAAATTTTATGTACTACACTTTATTGCAAAAAAAATTCAACCCAATTGAATAATTAATTTTAGCCCAAACGAGAACCCAGATAAATAATTAATTTCATCAACATCAAGAAATTGATTCAACTTAACTAAAATTAGCATATTCATTGAACACAATTTTTAACTGATTTGAACCAAAACAAAAATAAACCAAACAAAATCAGCCCAAACAGATTTAAAAAAAAAAAAAAAAAAGACATTAGGGGTTTTTTTCCTTTCAATTGATTGCTGAAGTAAAAAATTGGAAAATAAAATAAAATGCCTTATATATCACGTCCCGATTGGTTATGGCCTTAGTACTTTGGACTTAGATTGCACGAATTGCTATGTTTAATTTCTTTCCTTTTCCTTTACATGCTATCTTATTTGTAGGCAAAGGAAGTCCGAAGGCTTGCTGATAATATGGTACAACTTGGGAAAGAGGTGTAAATTTTTTCATGTTCTCTGATTTAAATGAGATTATTAATTTGGATTCTGCTTTCTGATTTTGCTGATAAGGGACAGAATTATGTTTCTGATCTTTATTAATTGATTATCTCCATCTCTTAAGTTTGTATAGTCACGGTTATTGAATTCTGATTTGTATTAGTTGTTCTTATTTGTGTATATTCATGTATTCTTTCTTTTATGACTTGTTTTTGACAATATTTGGTGGAATGTTAGTTTGATTGTCATTCCAAATCTGACAGAATATTAGTGCACTTCAGTCTATCAGATTTGCTTAACTTATCGTACGTTTAGCCTAGCAATGCACGAGTACAAGGTTCATTCCCTTGAGGCCAGGGGTGGAACTAGAACATTTAAACGTAGTAGGCTATTAAAATATGGGGTGGAAGGGAGACCCCCTCCCGGGGATTCAGGGGCGAAGCTCTTATATTTATTTATTTTTTTGAGCAAAAAATAAGAAAACTCCGACTTAAAAGTTAAAACACGTAAATATAACACAATATAAAATATCTAAGAAATAAAAAAATGACATCTATGTTTCGACAGTTAGTCAGTCATAACGCATGAGGAGATTGAAGAGGGAGCTACATTTATAGACTGAAGACATAAGACCTCAATTGACTAAACCCTCCTTTTTGTTAAGAAAAATTCCACAAACGACATACTAAATAAGCGATTTACAGTGAGGTCAGTGAGTGATATTATTTAAAAATTTGCAAATGCATGAGAAAACCGAGTAGGCTTGGGTTGGAAAAGTTTGGAAATGCATAAGAAAACCTTTTGTCATATGTTTTTGGATGAAATGTGGTGGGTACTTGCTTGATAAAATAGAAAATCCAAAAAAAAAAAAAAAAAGAAATCAAAGGTTTAAAAAAATCCTTAATGGATGGGGCGGACTAAAGCCAATGGTTAGTTCCGCCACTGCTTGAGGCTTTATTGGATTATGTAGTACTCTGCTGTAAATAAATATCATGATTGAATGGTACAAAAAGATTGAGATGAAAATTCAACAATTCAAAATAAAATATATATATTATTCCTAGATAGAAACCACACCGGATGCTTGGGGAAAAAGAAAATTTAATTGCATCCAAATTTGAATTAAGGTATCATGGATAAATTAAATATATATATCCCTTTGATCTGTTTACTGAAGCATGTTTCAAGAAAAAGTCTGATTTTATTCCAACTCCATGATGATGAGTTGAAAGATGTTTGATAGAGGGAAATAACAATCAATTTATTGCATTCTAACATATTGGAAAGCCATTAATGCTTTGGAAGATTTTTTTAATTGAATTAGATAAAGATAATGATGATATTAAGTTAGACAGACTTTTCATGATTTATATACCCAAGTATTTTTTATTTTTTATTTTAATACCAAATTACTATAGGGTACCCTCTGCGCTGCTAGGCGTGCTGCTGCCTTTGTACGTGGTGATGATGTCCTTCACAAGTTATTCACGGAATTGGCTTATCGATACAAGTGCATCTCAAACCCGTAAACTTTTACAGTGTCTGTTTTTAATTCTCATTATGATATAGGTTGGACATTTTTCATTTACAGAGAGAGAGCTGGTGGATACACGAGATTACTTCGAACCCGAATTCGAGTTGGTGATGCTGCACCAATGGCCTATATTGAGTATGTCTTTTGTTTTACCATTTCTTTGTCATGCGCGGATGTGAGTCATAAGTTTCAAGTCTCATGGAAATGAAAATTCTATATAAAAGGAAATATCTCCTGAATATATATATGATACAGCTCATATTTATGAGTGCATTATAAGTCTGTTGCCCTCTTTGGACTTTGGGTGCTAAGTTGTTTCACATGGCAGGTTTATAGACAGAGAAAATGAACTTAGACAATCTAAACCACCAACTCCGCAACCTTCTCAGAGGGCTCCCCTGGATCCCTGGACAAGATCTCGACTTACCAGACAATTAGCACCACCTAAAGAGGAGAAAAGCTCCGAAGCTGAGAATTAGAATACAATATTTTTGAAATGTAAGACGGAGGTTTTGTTTTCATCTCGCGGTCAACGAAATAGTGGGATGTGGTAGAAACTCCAAGCACATCCACTCGGCCTGGCCGAGTCTAAAGCAAGCTGTTCGGGATGCATTTTTACACCCTTTATCAGGATGTAGTTGGTGAGCAACAGCTTTTTGTTTCAAGCATGAATGAGTAATTTGATTTCCCTTTCATTGTGGACTAGTGAATCTGAAAAGTAGCACAGTAGGCTTGATGATTGTGTTTAAAAGTGAGCAATGACATTTCAAGTTAAGTGACACAGAGAAATTGAAATTATTGAATTTGAGAATGAAGAAAGTGAGTAGACAGATACGTTATGTCAATTGTTCTCTATCTAGTCTAGTATAAAGAGGTCAATGCAGCAAAACCTTGATTGCTTTGCTTTTAATATTAATTACATAAGGTGTCATGTCTTTATAATATTCTCTCAACTTTATACTCATTTCCTTTCATGGTATTTATTTTATTGCATTTATTCCCAATCCCAAAGATTGAATATACCTTTCCATCCAGTAGGGGATCTAGAATTTTTGGTGAAGGGTGGTGAAACAAGTATGTGGCGTAATTCATGACCCCATTAGATTTTGGCAAAGAATGAAAAGGAAAATTGGAAGACGAGACCTAATCAATGCTAATTCTAAAGGTATTTTTGGATTAAAATAAAAAAGTGTTATATTTTTATTACAAAAAGAAAAAAAGGAATAACAAGTCTACGCACTACTTCATTCTCATATTAAAAAATACGTAATATTACATAATTTCATTTCACATTTTTGGAAAAATATCGAATTTCAGGTGAGATAATTTATTTTTTATTAATTTGATTAATATGAGAATCTTAGGTGGCGTTCTGTTTGTATTTTATTTTGTATTTTCATTTTCGAAAATGTTTTGTGTTTTGTGTTTTCATTTTTGTTTTCAAATTTGTTGAAAACGCGTTTGGTTTGTCATTTCTGAAAACTGTTTTTGAAAATGAAAAGCTGGAAAATACGTTCTGTTTGAAGTTTTGCAGAACACTACATAAACTATTTTTAATTAATTTGCTGGCAGAATACTACTAACTCCAACTCAAATTTTCTTTCACAATACACTAAAAATATGGTTACATGCAACACACTAATGTGAGCATTAAGAGTCTATATTAACACAGTTTTGTCAGGTTCGGGACTTGAGAAAGCTCTACTTCTATTAAAATTCAGAAAATGCAAGTTCTTTCAAAACCACCAGAGTCCATTTATCATTGCATTTTTTGAAATATAACAACAAGAATTCTCATTTAATTTTTTTTGTAATTTTGATATTGAATTCAATAAAACTTTATTTAAACTAAGTTCCAAATTAGGATAATTCTAAAAAAAAAAAAAAAAAATTATTTATTTAGGCTTAGTTCCAAGTTAGGATAATTCTAAAAAAAATAATAAAAAAATAAAAACTCTATATTAAGCTTAGTTCTAAGTTAAGATAATTCTATAATAAAAAAATAAAAAAATTCTCAAAACGCGTTTTCCGCGTTTTGGACATTTTCTGTCGAAATACACACAAAACGCCCAAAACGATGTTTCAGGCATTTTCCGTTTTGTGTACAAATTTTTTTTTTTGTTTTCCAAAATGCGTTTTCGAAAATGGTAAAGAGAACGCGTTTTTAGCGTTTTCGAAAATAAAAACAGAAAACGACCTCAAAACAGTAAAGAGAACAGGGGCTTATATTTAAGGATGTTAGGAAGTGAATGTAATTAATAAGTAATTTAATTAATTATGATAATTTTAGTTTTAGGGATGTGGTTTACATTTGTATTTAAAATAGACTAATATTTAAAGAAGTTGTAATTAATCAAATAAAAATATTACGACATGAGACATTACAAATTTGAAATTATTACTTAGCATTACTGATATGGTAATGATTTGTATTTCATTACCAAATGATATGCATTTAAAGTGATTATCGAGTATTACAATTTGAATAATAAAGTGTAATTCCTACATGATTATATTACAACAAAGTTATTAGCATCTATAACACTTGATATGTAATGTACTATGTAATATTTAGTTATTGAGTTAGGGGTGGACAAAAAATCTGGAACCGATATGATCGAACCGAAATAATCGGAACCGTATGGTTTTAAAGAAATAAAATAGGAAATCGGTTTTGGAACCGAGAACCTCGATTCCGCCTTTAGAACCGAAAAATCGAAGTTAGAACCGGTCTTTGAATCTTGTTTATTTTTTTTAATGGTCTTAATTAGTTATCCTAAAATTGAAAATCAAAAGAATTTGTAATTTTATTAATTTCTTTTTATGAAATTTGTTACGTCTCTACCTCATTGTAACCTTTAACTTTATACTTGGACTGAAATTTTTAGTAAATGAAAATCGAATGAGACTAACTTATTAATAAGTGAAGTTGTAAATGATCAAGATGAAGTTAATTAAATATTTAAATACAAATATAAAATGACTAATAATAATGAAATTTCAAACTCATGATTCATCCCACAAGTTTACAATGTTGCCATGCTCGAAAAACCTTATTGGCCATTTTTTTCTATTTTTGTTTATGAATATCTTTCGTTTCATGAAGAATCCTATACCTTCTTTAGGGTGAAAGGATTTTCGAAATCCTTGATCTTGGTATATTCGATAGAAGTTTATTTCAAGTTATTTGCTCACTTCCTGAGGCCTGATGTTCCTTGATAAGGCTCTCAAAAAATAATCATTATTGTAGAGTCGAATTAAAACCGAAACCTAACCAAAACGAATGGTTTGGTTCTTGCGATTCAATGTACAAGAACCGAAAAAGTATGGTTCAGTTCCGATTCTTGAAATACCCAAATCGAACCACCCGACGTCCACTCCTAATTGAGTATTACAATTTGTGTATTGAAATGCAATTCCTTTAACACTACATGATTATACACTTTATGATTATGTTACAACATTATATATGATTTAACACTACATGATTATATTACAATATTTAGTTACATAATATAAGTGTATCTTGTGATATTTTGTTGTCGGCCATTACAATTCATGTAATGCTCATTAATTGCTTCAAATTTGTAAAGTTTCCTGTAGTAATGTTTTTTATTTGGTTAATTAATTATAACTTTCATAATCATTAGTCTATTTTAAATGTAAACCACATCCTTAAAATTAAGGTTTCCATGATTAATTAAATTAATTATTAATTGCATTCTCTTTCCAACATTCCTAAATATTTCTTGTAATTAATCAAATAAAAAAAAATATTCTTTCCTGAAATCTGGTATTTTTTAAAAAATGAGGAATAAAATTATGTAATATTATAAATAGTATTAATATTATGTATTTTTCAATTATCATTCATTTCAACCAGATATTTGAAGTGTGAATGAGGGAGCCAACTCAAAAAGCTCTATTAGTAAGGGCAGCTTCGGAGTTTTGGTAGGGTTTTATTGAAGTGTCGATTTTGGATATTTATATTGAGTTTGGTTTTGGCCTTTTGGGTGATTTTTATTAGTGATTTTTAAAATAGTGCTTGAATTTTTATTATTTATTTATTTATTTTACTCTTAAGTGATATTTTGCTTGTAATCTTTTACATTTAAGTTAATTTGAAACTTAAAAAGTGAATTATTTAATTGAATTGAATATTTAGTTTTTCAGATTTTATTGAATCTATGTTTGTTAAACTTTTTACGTTTAAAAACATGTTTTTTATATTTTCTAGATAAAATATGTGTTTGAAAAGTGGGGAGAGAAAATATGTGTGATTAAAAAGTGATTTAAGGAATTAAGATATTAAATAATATGTTTTTTAACATGTTTACCAAAGAGAGCCTAAGTGAGTTTGTCTTAGTAGTAGTATATTTACATTATTATAAGTAATAATTCTTTGTCCTCATTTTTAACTTGTACTCCCTTCGTCTCGTGAAGATAGACTCATACTTCTTATTTGTCCGTCCCAAATTATAGGCTGCTTTCCTAGTTGAAAGTATAAATATTTTTAAATTTTCTAATATACCCTTATTTAATGTACATTGTTATCAACAAATATTATAAACTAATTCTATTTATACTATTATTTAATGTAGGAGTATATTAGGAAAATGAAAGAAAAATTTATATTTCAAACAAAGTACATCAATTATGTTTTCTTAATTCGTGTGAAAATAAGAGTAAGCTTATCTTCACGGGACGGAGAGAGTAATAAATTTTGGCATTAAAGTAATTTTTATTTATAATTTTTTATCACTGTATTTTTAATTTATAAGCAATTGTTAAGTATAAATGAATTTTGTAAAATAATTGTTTTATAGAAGATAAAATTGAAAGAAAAATTTTAGAAGGATAAAAAAAAAAGAGTGAATTTGTTTACCTTCACAAAAGAGGGTTATGGTTACCCTCTTTTTGTGAGGGTGAAATGTATATATTAAAATTTGTAAAAATTAAAAGATTTTCAGTCTATATTATAATATAGGTCGAGAGCTTCGATATGAGTAATGCTATACTGACTACTTTTGAGTGGTTTTGAAATCGCCCAACATTAATGCTTATAAAAATTGGATATATTTGATACAATATGGAATTGAAAAAAGAAAATGTTTTTCAATTCTATGTAAATTTTTCTACCACCCACTCGAGAAAATCTTTGATGGGAAGTAGACTAAAATGTGTGTTGAAAGCTTGAACATTGAAATTTTCTGAATCAAACATAAAAATTGAAAAATAATTTCATCGAGTTGATAATTTCCATGAAAAATTGGAGTTATCAAACATACCATCAATCACTAATTTTCCACCTCTCATTACTGGCCCTAGAGCCCCTACCCAAAAATGGTTAAAATTAGTGGGGTGGAAAATCTCTCCTCGGCTGATCATTTATTTTTTTTATTTTTTTTTAAACAAATATTTATTTATTTATTTTGATTAGTTTTATGTAGTAGTTGTTTTACAAAATACATGGGATAGAGTAACTGAGGATTCTTGGCGATAGGTGCAAGGCTTCAGTCGTATAAGGATGTCCCACCCTCTGTTCAGTTGTTACATTGCCAAGTATGATGCTTTTCATTTGTCCAAAAACTTTATGTTTCTTTTGGATTTCATTACTGGCCGGTCAAGACTTGAAAGCTTAAAAGTTCATATTTGTAATTGTCATTACAACTGTAACTAATCATCATTATTTAGCTTTAATAGAATTATTATTACATCAATCAATCCTGACCCTCCCACACACGTGTGAATTTTTGTTTGTGGTGGGATTGGTGAATTGATTATTTTGCACACAATTTTGAATTTTGCTAGAAATTATACGGGTAATGACACGATTAAAACCATGTTTAATTGTTGATTAAGCTAAATTCGACAATCTCGAATATTATTAAGGAAGACCATCTTACATGGCCATGGTTTAACAACCATTATTTGAAAACTCATTTTGGAACACTACGTCCAATAAAATAATTTTGTACTAAGTCTAAAAAATTTCATACCTTTAACCATACATTTTTTTCAAAATCATTATTACAAAACTCATTTTTAAGAGAAATGAGTCTTAACCCT
The DNA here is from genome assembly GCA_963555705.1 of Ligustrum vulgare. Taxonomy (NCBI): domain Eukaryota; kingdom Viridiplantae; phylum Streptophyta; class Magnoliopsida; order Lamiales; family Oleaceae; genus Ligustrum; species Ligustrum vulgare. The sequence goes on from OY743168.1 coordinate 84,865,305, forward strand.
CTGTTTGGCTGCCATTATTTGGCAAACAGAATGATTAAATAGTGATTGATAGAAGATTGTGTGGTTAAAAATGAGAAGGGAAATTGGATTTATGTACAGAATATTTTATTATTAAAACTGGGTATTGTAACAAAATGAGTTAAAAGTAATGGTTATAAAAAAAAATAATAATAATAATAGTGAACCAAAACGTGTCCAAAAGACTATCATCACAAAGTGACTCGCCCTTACACTGCATTACCAACTTTTATTGTAATAAGGAAGACACTTGAAAGAGATTCATTAGGATTTGACTTGATTATTGAGTACCCATTACTGCAACTAATGATAATATGGACTACTTAACAAGAAAGAAATGAAAAGCACCTCAGTTATATAAGGAACTTAATCTCTGTTATATGTTTAAAATGGGGTTAATTTAGAAGAAACCATTTTGATTTAACAATGTTACCTTCCATTTCATGGGATTTCTAGTTTTTACCTAAAAAAGATGATTCCATTCCCTATTTGGTAAGTAAGAATGTAAGATATGACATGCTAATCAACATAGTCAGTGAAAATATTAATTTGTAACCATATGCATCATCCACTAAACTATTGTTTTCATTAACCTAATCCAGCTACTCTTTCTTAATTTTCTTGGGGTGGGGCCTGGGGGATAGGGATTGGACTTCTTTTTCATGATTATTGTTAATATATTAGAATCTTAAAAGATATGTACTATCAATAGAAATTAGAAATGATTGTACTTCTGTCAACAACAAAAAAGAACAAGCTAAATCATATGCAAATTTTAGAAAAATGTTGAAACAAAACCTAATGAAACATTAAAATAGAATGAATAAGTTTGTAATATTATTCTTTTTCTGCATTAACAAACCATTATTTAAAAAATAAAAAAAATAAAAAAATCATAGAGAGGATTACTTGTATTGCAGATTATGATATCATGAATCCATAAATGGCTACACAATGAAAATGTTCAAAGCAAGAAAGAAAAGATTTTTATAAGAGGAGAATTTAAATATAAGTTACTCATTTCTATATAGACCCTCCCCCCTTCCAAGCTTTTCTTTCTACCTGCAATATATGCTACCATTCACAGAAGCTCTAAAATTACAGATAAACTCTCTCAATCTCAATCTCAATCTCTATCTCTGTTTTTCTTTTTCATCCCTGGTAGTCCTGTGATGGTTACAAATTGACAAGGCATCTTCAAAGGTAAAAAATGTAATACAGATATTGAAGCAATCAAATCATTGTGAAACTCTCTGTTTCGCAGCATACTTTTACATATAATCTTTTACTTATTTGTTGCTAAGTATAGACAATGAAAATGTATAGAATAGTAATTATGGGGTCACCCTTTTTTTCTGAAAATTCAAATCACCTTCAAATGGTCTTCTATCAAGTTGTTTATCATTTTCTCACAGTACAAGAATGTATAGCTGGTCATCCTCCAAGTTTTGTTTTGCATTTTCTTTATCAATGTCTTTCTCATGGAACTTACATTGTTCGATATCCAGATAGCCTTTTCAGACTTGTGGCCGAAATTGAAATGATATGTTTTTTCATGTTCTTTTGCAGATCAGGAGTACCTTTAGTTTATTATGAACAAATTGATATATAGTTTCTGAAGCCCCATGGAGACCAGACAAAGAATGTTAGTACAGTAATTAAATGATTTTATGTCTTATGCATTTCAATTCAGAGTTAGTTGTTTCGTTTCATGAAGGGATTCTTCCCCTTCATCCTGATTGATTACACAACAATAAACTAAGCCTTATTCTCAATAACTTCGGGATCGGATAAATGAATCTTATTTTGTCACTCCTTCGATTCACTGTGATTAGAGTTTAAGAAACAATTACAGTAAATTTAAGCACAGCATCCTGTTGCAGCAAAATAACTACCCAGAATGGTCCATAAGTCCTAAAGCTTTAGCATTTGCTGCAGAATTCAGCTTCTTCTTTGACGTCTGTTTCCATTATTCCATGTATGCTGTTTGTACTTTTAGGTTCAATCTTATGGATATTTTATTCCTAATAATACATTTCCCTTTAGTTGGTAGGGGAAGAAATCTGATTGAATCTGAAAGGTTATGAATGGAGTTTTCATTTCATCCAATACTCGATCATTTTATTCAGAAGCTAACTTTTTCATGAACAGAGAAAAAATTAAGAGCTTATATTATTTGGTCTAGCAACATTTTATCATTTTTTCCTTCGAACTCATTTTCAATCACACATTTCTATGGGACCATCACCTTTCACACTTTTCAAATAGACATTCCTCCAAAAAAAAAAAAAAAAAGACCAAACAGGCTCTAAGTTAGAACTTGGTTATTAGTTTTAGAAAGCTTTATTATTTCTAAAATAGTTTTAGAATTTTGAGGTAATTGTCAGACATTGGCAGAATAACCATTCTTGTTATGGATTCTTTTCAATACACGTTTGAATATACTTTATGCATTCTTATGTTTTGAAATCCTTCAGGTTCTGTGTTTATTTATCTATTTCATTTCATATATTTTTTTTCCTCATCTTGTTTACACTAACATATATTAAATGACTTTTACAGAGACGACGCATACAAGAGAAAATTAAAAAGAATCAAAGTTAAAAGTGTAGAAATTCCTTTCCAATTTTTCTCTGCAGGCAAGAGCAAAAAATGCAAACTCAATCTCTTAAAGATTATCCTGGCTATCATTATACTGGTCTCCGTTGCAACATTTATTCTCTCTCCAACAATTTGTCACAAAAACAGTATATCCCACAAAGTTTCCCGGTCAGTTCTGTTTTCATTTTTGTCTTCCACTAAATTTAAGTACATTGTTCTTATCCTCATAAATAATGCATTCTTCAATTATAAAAGAGGGGAAATTGTGTGACTGATGGAATACGTGATTCTAGACATCAGGATTTCACAAACTGTGCTAATCTTCAAGTTTGAGTAAATCTTCTCAATAAACAGTTCACATCTGAATTATTTGTGAGAATTCTTTTGAAATTGGAACAAATATCTAGTTTTACTGTTATCTTAAGAAATTGGGAACTAATGAAACAAGAAGAGGGAAACAGACTAAAAGAGTGTTTTAGAAACAATATTAGCGATTATTAATGGATAGCTTATTTAATGCAGGCCACATTTTGTGAGCAGGTGGATATGGGGAGGGTCGGACCCCCGCTACATATCAAATTTAGAGATGAATTGGGATGAAATATTGCGAGCTTTGAAGAAGTTACCTGAAGATAATAAGATTCGAGGAGTCGGTCTTCTTAATTTTAATGAGAATGAAATCAATAGATGGGAACAGTTTCTTCCCACTGCCAATCACTCACTTCTGTACCTGGACTATGCTGAGAAAAACGTGACTTGGGAGACCTTGTATCCAGAATGGATTGACGAAGAACAGGAAGATGAAGTTCCTAGTTGCCCTTCTTTACCAAAGCTTGAAGTGCCAAGTCAACGACCTGATCTTATTGCTGTGAAACTTCCTTGCCGAAATGAAGGAAACTGGTCCAGGGATATAGCTCGGCTACACTTGCAGATATCTGCTGCTAGTTTAGCTGCCTCTTGCAAAGGAAATTACCCAGTGCATCTGCTTTTTGTTACAAAGTGCTTTCCAATACCAAATTTATTTACTTGCAAGGACCTCGTTGCACATGAAGGTAACACATGGTTATATAAGCCCAACTTGAATTCCCTGAGAGAGAAGCTTCATCTCCCAATAGGGTCTTGTGAACTTGCACTTCCTCTTGGAGCCACAGGTAAGTAGAATGCAGTCTTTGTTTTATCTCATTGCAGCTCTTCCTTGAAACCTATATAAATAATCCCACTGTAAATGCACTCTCTCCATTTTATAAATCAGAAACAAGTTCATTTTTCTGCTTTCTTGCTAAAAACAAATATCATGGAGCAACTAAGTAATTACTCCCTCCCTCCCTCCCTTACGAAAGTAGGATAAAATACTATTTGATCCCCCCCCCCCCCCGGGGGGCAAAAACCGAAAAATAATAAAAATTACTTGCTTCATAACAGTAATCGACAAGAAAAAACTTAATGTGTTATACAGATCAAGATTACGTAGGAAAAAAGCAACGGGAGGCTTATGCTACAATCCTGCATTCGGCTCATGTCTACGTTTGCGGAGCCATAGCTGCAGCACAGAGCATCCGAATGGCAGGGTCCACCAGGGATTTTGTAATCCTTGTTGACGAAACAATTAGCGAATACCACAGGAGCGGACTAGCATTGGCAGGCTGGAAAATCCGGACCATCCAGAGAATAAGAAATCCTAAAGCTGAGAAAGATGCTTACAACGAATGGAACTACAGCAAGTTCAGATTATGGCAGCTGACAGACTATGATAAGATCATTTTTATCGATGCTGATTTGCTTATTCTTAGAAATATTGACTTTTTGTTTGGGATGCCAGAGATCTCTGCAACAGGCAATAATGGAACCCTTTTCAACTCAGGAGTAATGGTGATTGAACCATCCAATTGCACGTTCCAGCTTTTGATGGATCATATAAATGAAATTGAATCTTATAACGGTGGAGATCAGGGATACCTGAATGAAATATTTACATGGTGGCATCGGATACCAAAGCACATGAACTTCCTGAAAAATTTTTGGTTTGGTGATGATGATGTAGTAAAGCAGAAGAAAATTCGTCTTTTTGAGGAAGAACCACCAGTTCTTTATGTTCTTCACTATTTAGGTTATAAGCCATGGTTGTGCTTCAGGGACTATGATTGCAACTGGAATGTGGATATATTACAAGAGTTTGCAAGTGATGTTGCTCACAAGAGGTGGTGGAAAGTACACGATTCAATGCCAGCGAAATTGAAAGAGTTTTGTCTGTTGGGATCAAAGCAGAAAGCACAATTGGAATGGGACAGAAGAGAAGCTGAGAAAGGAAATTACTCAGATGGGCACTGGGGAATCAGAATACAAGATGGGCGTATTAAGAAATGCATTGACCCACCATACTGCAACTGGAAGGGCATGTTAAAGCATTGGGGGGAGAACAATTGGACAGATGATGCATTCCCCATTTCCACACCACCAGCAAGAAGTTTATGAGTAGCAGTAGCAGTTTATACTTGTCTCAGTGGGTTGAAATTTTGTTCACACTACAGTTTTAAAATGGCTTCTTATTAACCTTCCATTGTTTTCTTATCTTCGAAATAATTTTTCCCAGGAAAGAGCGAGTACAAGGGGACTTTAGACATTTATAGCCTTAACATATCCCATCTTTTTATCATTGCCTCTATCATCATATTTACAGGAAAAAACATCCTATCAATTCTCTCTCTTACTTATTCACTTATTTTATTGAATATATCACAAGTTTGCTTGGACTTCTAGAGAAGAATTCTGTTTGAGAACCTATTCAGAGAAGTGTCAGCATTACTGTCTTTACCATAATAAATTGCGACTGAGATAAATAACTGGAACCAATTAGTTATTTTATCTTCAAAGTGCTACACTTAATGAAAATTAAGAGATGCAGAAAACAGAAAAGAAATTAGGAGTGGCCAGAATTCAAGAACATCAGACACACACAAAAAATGGCACAAAAATTCAATGAATTAGTCTTTACATACATAATTTATTAAAAAAACTTGAAACTTACTGTGATATGACTAAAGAAAGATTACCGTCACTGTCAAAATGAAACTATTTGAAATTACCTATATTCAAGACAGAATCTCGCTGTTGTAGGTTCTTGAGCCTTGAGTAGGATAACCTGCTTCAATGATCACCAGATTTCACAAGCAAGAGATGGACGACTGACTTGGTATGGATTCCCATCGTATGGCAAAATGATTTTCTAAGAAAAATATTGAGGAAATGCAAAGTGTTCCTTGCTGTTTTGTTATCGTCTAAGGGAAATTGTTCAAAGTGGTCCGATTTAGCAAAAGGCATGCCACCTTTGGTTAGCTCAGCTCTTCTATTTGAAATATGATAATGATAATTATGAATAAAACCCATTCATTAAATTAAATGAACTAGTATAACTGGATAGCCTACCTATTTGGCCTCTAACCTTCATACATGAAAGAAAACAATAAAACAGAGTACAAAGTAATTCATTGATGCAGAGATCTATAATTCTGTCTTTACAACTAGAAAGACACCATGTTAACTGAAGTCTGACTATTTAAAGAGATTCAGTAACTCCACATGGCTAAGGCCTAAAAAAGATCTCCTTTTCTAGAGTAAAATACGTATATAACAACGCCTTTGTTTGGTAAACTTGTTTATAAACAAAAAACTTATACCCAAACAGAGGCGTAACAGGTTGAGGATAATGTACACTTGTGGGCCTGGAATTCGTGCCATGAAGAAACTGAAATCCATAAAAATACTAGAAGTGGCCTGTAGCATACTACATCCGATGACAGAACAAAAAACACTCCTAGTGGTTGAGAACCTAACTGTTGCAGCTCCTCTCCTCCATCACCTACTTGAGTCATCAGGATATCCGGAATCTCCAAAATCAGGAAAGCTAGTATCTGTTTGGCTGGACTCTTTACAAGTCATGAAAGAAAAGGAAAACCCTTCCTCAACAAAAATCCGCCCAGATTTTAAAAGTCAACTCAGCTTCTCTCTCCCACTCTAAATAGAATGGTTAAAGGAGGGAGAAGTAGACAAAGTTGACAGCGCCTGTAATGGGTGTAAACAACCTGCTTGAGATGCATCAATGTACCAAAAACAATATGGCAACAAAAGTTCCATGTGGTAGATTGCAATTTACTCTAAATCAGTCTAGTTTATTGTTATTGCTTGTTGTATTGTCTGGCAGTTGGGTGCCTTACATGAGGATAGACTCTTTACCTAGGATGGAAGAAAAGAAAATCCTTCTTCATTATAAACCCACCCATTTCTTAAAAGTCAATGCTGACTCTCTCTTTTTCAACTGAGATTCTGTCTGGAATTTCGGTGCCTTGCCTTTGTAAAGTGTTTTATGGTACTTCAAAAACAGTGAGCGGTACTTGTATTTGTCAATGAACATCTTCCCTTTCTCCATTAACTCCACAACTTCATTTGCTCGAACAAAGAAACCACCTCTCACAAAAGTATAAAGCACAGCATCCAACAATTCCTGATCAAACTTCATTCCACTGGTAAAAGCAAAAGACTTCATCTCACCCCACAATTCAGTTACCTCAATGTATTTCCCCCCAACAGCAGCATATCCCGTGACCATAGAATGGAAAGTTTGTGCATTTGGAGCATGCCCCAAACTCCTCATCTTCTTGAGAGCCTTCTCAGCATCTTGCATCAACCTCTTCTTGCAGAAAAAGTGAATCACATTGTTCCAGTCATGAACTCCAGAATCCAAGTTTTGCCCTTCTTGTATTTCCTGCAACAACTTAGCCATTAAATGAGCTTCACCACCTTTCGTACAACCTTTGACCAGCATATTAAAATCTTGATGACCACCCCTGGGGATTTTAGCCTCTTTCATCTCTTTGAACAGATTGAGAGCCCCTTGTGTATCCTTCTCAAGAACCCGGAATTGAATCAATGCCTCGTAACAGCTTGCATCAAGCTGAATGCCTGCCTTACGAGCATCTCTTAACAATGATGTAACTTCTCCTGCTCTATTCTCTTTACAATATGCTTTTAGAAGAGAATCATACACGGAGGAACTAGTTCTAACTCCAGCCAAATGCATTTCATCTAGAAGGTCGTGTGCCTGATCTAACCTACCAAGCGAAATGCACGTGTTGATGACATCCATCAAAGCTGAACTATCAGAAGAAACTGGGGAATCTTTTTTCTCTACCTTGATTAAAAATTCTGCCAAATCCTTTATCCGACCAGCTTCCAAGAAAGCCTTTATTAATTTCACGTATGCACTCTCAGTCGGCTGGAGAACACCTCGTTCAGTTGTAATCAGCTCAACTTGCCTAAGCAACTTCATAATCAACATATTGAGTAATTCTTTGGCCTCATTTTCAAGTTTTGAGAACTTCCTGTCCCCACAGAAAGTTTCATAAGATAAAAAGTACCTTGGAACTAATGGAGGATTTTCTAATCCATTGAAATTAATATGATTCAACTCCTCTCTAGAAACTTGTTGATGAGGTAAAGTGCTGCCTTTCTTATCAGTTTCAAATGATAAATTAGCTAAACTCAGCGAATTTTTTACTTTCTTTGCTTTCTCAAGCATTTCCAGAACCATGTGTGATGCAGAGTCTAGATCCATAAATTTTAAATGACAAGAAAACAAACAATTGTAGAACTGTCGAAACTGAAGATCACTTAAATTCTGGACTTCATCAATGTGTCTCTTGAGCTTTTTAAGCTCCTCTCTTCGACCATTTCTTTCATAAATATGGGCCATGATGATCAATAATGTTGTGTCAGTTTTCACATTAATCCTAGGCATCATGTCAAGGACCTGCTCTGCTTTCCTAGTAGTACCAAACAGAAGGCACCCAGCCAAAGCAATGTTACATGCTGTTGTGTTAGGCTTCATAGCAATCAAAGGTTCATTACTCTTTTTCCGAGGATCAACTCTCCCATCCTGGAACAAGTAACCTATCTCAAGAACCAACTCAGCCGCAAGGTAAGCTCCTGATGAATTTCTAGACATATGAGCTAAAATTGCCGACCAAGCTGTCACAGGTGGGAACTGTTCCATCTCGATAAGCTTTCTTAAAAGAGTAGATGCAGGAATAGGTAATCCACACTTAGCAAGTCCTAGAGAAAGATACAACAGAGTCTCCTTATCAAATAAGTTCTGCTTATGCTCCTCAAAGGCTTTCTCAACCAACCCATATCCTTTCTCAATCCATTGGTAATCTAAACTCCAAGTTAAAGCAGTTAAAAACTTGTTCACGATAGATTTCCTAGGAAAGCCTTCCATTTGCATATGCTGCTCATGCAAATTCCATGCATCATCAAGTCTGTGCTCATCGATTGCAGTTTCTAACTCCTCACACAATTTACCTGTATCTCGAGCCTGCACTAAAATCGTGCAAGCCATAGTTGAAAAACAGTGTTTAGAACATTTAAATTCATGCTGAGACTTTGAGACACTACTTTGGCCATTAAAGTAAGTGAAAGGTTTAAGGCTCCAGGCAGGGTCATGAGGGAATTTGAGAATTTTATCAATGAAGCTGAACAAAAGACAAGATGAATAACTTGTGGTCCGATGACAAAGTTTCTTGGTAAATGCCATTTGGTCCTGTAGTAAAATACTGAAGTAGGCAACGCCTGCACCATGAAGAACGTCATTCAGCAATAGAATGAAGTACATGTAACCGAATGATTCATTAAAATAAAGAAATTCGAGTTAAAGGAAATTAAATTTTTCTGGTGAGGCATTTCATCAAACAATATAAAGAACCGATAGCACAAGGTCAAATTTTGAACAATGTAACTCTTGACTCTTCCATGTAACTGATTGATGAAGTTAATTATAAAATTTATAATATTTCCAGCTAAAAAAGTGTTAGCGAATTGAGTGACTCCTAGTTTCCAAAACCGAAACGAATTGAAAAACTAATTTGGTTTTGAGATTAATTTTAAGGCTGCACACCTGCAGAATGGGGATTATTGGCTCCTTTCGTGGTTGAGGAGATGTAATTTCAAGAAGAATTCATTAGTCCCAAATTGAAATTAGAATTGATGGAGCCCTAGAATCAGCTTATTCAGTTCAAATTTGGTTACCATTCTCGCTCTCTCGCTCTTTTTTATTTTTTTATTTTGAGCATGCTTGATGAATTTAAACTAGTATACCGCTTTCCCGCGGTGGAAACCGACCATAGGGTATATATTCACCCATCTTGGATGACAACAAAAGAATAGAGAATTCCCCAATTGCCAATTCTTATTTGTGACAAACAATTCTTATTCTAGCGAATGATGTCTTTGTTTGGGAAACATAATAATGCCATACCTCATTTACTTCCAGCAGAGTCCTGGTTTCAATCTGTAAGCCAAATAGAAGTGTTCAATTAACAAATTATACTACCAAGTTTTAACGTACATATAGAGGCCTATGCAAAATGTGAGTATGGAGCTAAATAAACACTTAACTGTGCAGATTGAGGAAAGGGGTTTAAAGGGCAGACTGTGTGTTTAAGTTACTGAAATCAACCTAGCACCTCAAAGTTCTGATAATCCCACACTTCTATAGGACATACACAAATATACTTCACAAGCTATGCATTTATTATATTCAAAGTAAATTCATCCTTCTAAGTTCTAACGTTCTGATGTGATCGTTCAGATTCACCTTCAATTCCTAAATTCAAACTTTAAAGATTATCAATATAACCCAAATACTACCTCCTGTAAATGAATCTTATGAACGATAATAAATCAAAAACCATTATTTTTTAACGTCACTTAATAGAAACTCATTTCTGAATATTTTATATTAAATGAAAAGATGGAACCAAAACTTCATCTTCAACTCAAAAATTATAGCAGAGAAATCCATTTGCCTACATCAAATCCAATTGAGATTTCTCTACGTCCAATCCCAAATATTGTAGAGCCCTACTCCCCTTTCCACAGCAGTAACTGCAAAATCACAATTCCAATCAATTTGAAAAACCCAAACCGCAAATCAAAATACCCAATTCAAAGTAGTGCTTCGGGGTCAGTGAGTGATAACCCAGTTCAAATCGAGTAATACCTTGTCTGAGTCGATGTCTCGGTCGGTGAGTGCTTCCAGTTAATTCCTGCTTCCGACTTCTGAAATTAACTAAGCATCGATGTTGTAGTTATTTGTTGACATATTCTTCACTGATTTGGATTCTTAAGAGTTCAAACTAACTGAAACATCCATTTTAGAAGATGCCTTCACGAACTTAGAGTCCGAATTTAGTGATATATCAGCGGAGACACTGAAGAAAGATGACAATTTCTGTTAGTTATTGACTTCTGATTAGAAAACGAAAGTCGAATTGTGGTGGATTCCGTGCTGTGTTGATTTTTTTTAGGACGGACACCACAGTCCTTTTTCCATGTGTAGAACGATGCGGACGATTCAACTGTTTATTTTTTGGTTCAATCTGAATGGAGGAGAGATTACTGGAGGAGGTTTGGGCAGAAAATTTGGTGAAATTTTGTGTATTTTGAGGAATTTGGGATGAAAATCAAAGATTTTTTACGATGAATGGTTTTTCATAGACAGACATCCACTTCGTTTTTCCTACCTCCCTACTATTACTAGTATACCGCTTTCCCGTGGTGAAATCCGACCGTAGGTTATGACTTCAACTTCAATTCAATGATAGGTGAATATGGCAAAGTAATATTGGATTGCAAAACAATATAAAGTACAATTAGTGAGAACATGGTTACTGGTAACATATAAGTAAAATCAAGGTCAATGTTAACGAAAAAAGTAAAAAATAAAATGCGAAAGGATTATTGGCTGTTGTAAGCATGAAGTTGTCAGTTTTTAACCTACTGTTAAGAAAAACTCTAATTCCAACCACATAACTAACGCTACAGTGGTGATGCAGTTGACTTGAGAAAGTTGAAGAAAGTGAGTCCCACAGGCTTGATAAAGAAGGGACCTCACTAGCACAGGTATCAGTTGACAGTAAAAACAATTAGATAATCATGTGAATTTTAAGACATCTGAAAACACGTATACACTAATTTTTTATTTTATTTTTTGAAATCACGTATAGAATTTAAATAAAGCAAAAAGAACCTAAAAGATTCCAAAGCCTAAAGATGCAATATAACGATGTAAAAGGGGAAGAAACATTAGAACACACAAACTGATTTTTAAATAGAGCAAAGAATTTAACTAGTTTTGCTCAAAGCCTATAAATCACCAATTCAACTCAAAAGAGCAGGCATATAAATGCCTAAATATTACACACAGTTGAATCAAATTATTGGGCCTTAGAGAATTATTTGAGTGATAAAAAGTGGCAAATGGAGCATTGAGACTGTATTCCAATCTTTTGGCATCCTGATACAATAATGACTGCAAGTTCCGCTGCCAACCCACCATAATTTAAGGTAAGAAGATTCGAAGGATTTTAGTTTACGTACATACCTGATACCTCTAAAAATATTGCAAATATAAAATATCATGTTTGCCCTACTCTCAGAGTTCCCGTTTCAATTTTGCGATCAATGTCCTTTAGTTAGTCAGGCAGCACCACGAGGGCATTATTTTCTTCCACTCCCAATAATTTCTTATCAAGTTCTCAACTACGGATCATTATTTCAAATTAATAAGTTATTGACATTAATTAAACTGCAGGTTGGACATAACACATTAAAGAATTCCATGTTTAACCAAAAAGTCTCACACAATTTAATAAGCACAGAACCAAATTTACAGCCTTGGACACTCACTAGCCAATAGGCAGTAGCCACTTCACAGCTAAACAAGCCACGTATATATAACCAAAACAAATTTGAAGATGCTAACCAAATTTAAAATGGACAAATCCCAATTTCCAAGTAGTAACCACCAGCAAATCTTGGATCCAGGGATCGACTTGGGTGCGGACAGGATCGTCTGGATGACGGTACCTTATATTCCCTGCAAATGATGCGCGGCAAATCTTGGAGCCAGCGATCTCCTTGGGTGCGAACAGTTAATCTGGATGACGGTACCTTCTATTTCCTGCAAATGGTGCGCTGCAAAACTGGGAGCCAACGATCACCTTAGGCGCGAAGAGTTATGTCTGGGGATGACGGTACAGTGCAATTAGGTTTTCTTTCACTGTGTTCTGCATATATATATCTCACTCATTGTTCCAAATGATTTGACAGAGCGATATAGGCATAGAGATTTGTGTAAAAAAAAATTGAAGAAATTTGATGAATTTTTGATCGGTTTTGAAGAATTTGAAGTGGGGATTAATTTCAGGGGATTCGTTGAAATACCTCTTTTAGATTTGTAGTTTTTCAAAATACCCATTTTTTACAAATTGTCTTATTTATCCTTAATGAAATAAACTATTTCCTTTTGCAAGATATATCCCTGAATTAGTCAGATTGATTTAATTCAATACTTTTTATTATATTCATATTCTTTAATCTTTTAAGTTCTTCTAAAAATACTCTATATTGTGATAATTTCTCAAAAGATTTAGGATGTTCTTCCTTTGTTATATATCCTAATGCTATTCCATCTGTAACTTCATCTTTTATATCTTCGTATTCTTCTATAATTTTATGAACCGTATTTATATTTTTTGCTGTTTCAACAGAATTAAATTCTATTCTATTTAAGATAGCATAGTCAATATCTTCATATATTTCTTTTAATTTAGATTGTCCAAAAAAATGTATATTTTTAGATTTTTCAGTAATAGCTAATAGAAATGAAATTTCTTTATTATCTAAATATAGTTTATGATTACAGTTATTAGAAGTTGATGCTTGTGAAGTATCCATAAACTATCGGGTTGGTAAATTATTATACAAAATTTTTAGGTATAGGTCCATTCTTTGATCTAGTATAATACAATAATCTGCAATATATTGTTCGTATTTTTCTAAGAGTTTATTATATTCTTCAGAAGATAAGTTTTCATTTTCCATTTGATGTTTAATATCTTCCATTTTATTTTTCAATTTTTCTAAAAGGTTATCTAGTCCTTCTAGTGTATATCCTGGCATTAGGTTTGGACTGTATTTGTCATTATTTTATTTTCTAAGTCTATTTTAATTTCTAATATGTCAGAATAATCTATAATGTATTGATCATGATTTTCTGAAAGTATATAATATTGTTCAGATGATTCATCTATATCTATTAAATGAGATATAATGTTATCTATTTTTTCCATTATTTTTTCTAATAAATTGTCTAATCCTTCAATAGTATATCCAGGCATTATAAACACAGAGATAAATAATTTATAAAGTTTCAAGTAATTTTTCAAATTCTATGAGTGTTTGAGAATTAATAATATCTATGTCAGCCATGATATCTATACTTGGTTCAAATGGTATGTTATATTTTGAAATATTTTTCTTTCTCTTTTCTAATTTATCAATTATATCTTGAATATCACGTATCATTATAGATCTTACAGTTCCTCTAGCAAAGTTTTCTATTAAATTTTCTTTAAAACTTTTTAATATCTCTTGTGATGCATAGAGTTGCTCTTGGTATCCTATTTTATCAATTTCATTTTCATATTCAATGCCTTTTTTACTTTTGATATGCTTTTAAACTTTATATGGACCTCTCTTAGTTCTGGGTTTTTTCATGATATAATTATTTTCATTCATGATATTAAGATTTTCAAAAACTGGTAAAGAAATATTCATCTCTTCCATCACTGTCATAATCTATTACAGGATCATAATCATTATCACTGCTAAACACATATCCTAAATATAATTCATTATTTATTTCAGTATTATCACTGTCAAGCCAAAAGTAAATAATCGATTTTGTAATTTCTAATCCTAATATTCTTTTTAATGTTGGAAATATAGCTAACAAGCATGGCATATAGACATGATATAACTTTTTTATTTCATTATTTGGTCTAGTAAATTGTTTATACATGAATAAAGGTTCAATTATGCTATGATATTCATCATTATAAGGACTGTTTTGATAATTAAATTTAACAATTCTGGATTCTGTCATTTTAAAAGTTCTTCTTCCTCCTAATTCCGTAAAGATAGATATATTAAGAATACTAACCTCTTTTCCTTTTCTCAGTACCTTTGTATTTTCCTTCTATTGTTAGTGACCTTCAGGCTTATAGGTTTCTGCTCCACACCTCCAATGACTTCCTGCCTTCACGGGTTATTAGCTAAACCTGGATGCCTTCACTGTATAACTCTTTAGATGGAAAATATTTTAGGACAGAGTGTAGGGAGTTTTCTTAATAATATATCTTCTTTTTGGAAATAGGATTTAGAAGACAAGAATTTAGAAACTCATCATAATATGATATGTAAATTGGGATTTTATTGATAGTATAAAGATTGACAAAGGATTGGTATGAAAATTTTTTGAAAGACAGAAGATTTTTTGGCTTTCTCACAAACTGAGTGCTCAAGAGAGTTCTGCCTCTTCTCTAATCAGAAGATCCTTATTTATACAACTTCACGAGGTATTCCTATACAACCTCTTACATCATTGCTTATGTAATGGATACAATAATTTGAATTTTACAAGGACCTACAAGGACACACCTGTCCATCTATTCTTTATTACAAAGATACAGTTGTCCCTTTATTTCTTCACATGGCTATATTATAGGGACACCTATCCCTCTATTTTCAGTCTTCTCATAGTCCTTACATTGTGCTGTCTTGTTCCATTAAATCAGGTTTATCAATTGGCTTCCATCTGTCCATCACTTCTGTTGGTATGTAAAGCAATCTTATCAAATGGCTTCCATCTGTCCATCAGTTCCTTTGGCATGTGGGGCAATTCCTAGCTATGCACGCCTCTTGTAAAGTGGCAAAACTTCCATGGATTTGATGAGTATCAAATTTATTGATGTATTCTTGCAAGATTGTTGACTTTTCTTTTCCCCCATTAGTGAGTAAGGTCCATCCATTGTACTGGCATATGCATTTGAATTTTTTCTCATATAGGTTTTTGGCAATGTTGTAGAGAACTTTAATTCCCAACACCCTTCGGGATCTAAACCATGATCTTGTAATGTTTGGTACTGGCTTGGTATTTTTCCCAACTTCAATTTGAAAATTTCGAGCAACATACCCAATCGTGATAATATGCTCAGCAGGATAATATATCTTTCCATCAATTTCAGGACTGATCGAATAAAATTTTAAATATATGGCTCTTCCTTGAGCAAATTTTGAAATTTCTCCTTTTAGTAAATCATCAAATTTTTCGATTTCTTTCAGATCTTTTCCTGGATAGATAAGATCCAAGAATCCATAATCAGCTGCCATTTTTGTCATGACGGGATCTCCTCCCTGAGTAACGATCAATCGTGGGTATACATGGTCTCCAGACGAAATGTAATAACAATCACATTCTTGAATTTCATATATAACTTCAACAGTGGTTTTATATTCGTTTTCTTTTGGTAAAAAAGGGGAATCATCTTCCTCTTCAGCACGAATTCTGACTACCCTTGTATGTTCATCTTTGGCATTGATTGTGATTTTTCGAGGACTGGCTTCATTTATAACAACTTTTTTAGGACTTGGTTCATCTCTTTTAATTGTTGGTCCACCACTGCTTCCAGAAGATGTACCTGTTTGTATTTTTGATATGACCTGTTTGGTATCAGCCTGTTTGGTAATCAACGATTCAAACTGAGATTCAATCTCAATTATGTTATCGCTCAATTCTTTAGTATAATTATGATGAAATGTTGAGATTTCCATCAATTGCTTGAAACTTCCTTGGAGAGTTTCTGCAAGTTGTTCAATTCCAAGCTTTATATCTTCAGCTTCCTCCATGAGGAAGTTCATTCGCTTTTTGGCGTCTATTAGGGATCTTTTGATATTATCCATCTGCAAATTCAATATTCCTGCTTAAAAAGTCCGCAAGATAATTATTAACACCTTTAATATAAATTATATCAAAATTATAAAACGCCAAATAGGCTTGCCATCTATGGAGCCTTCTATATTGAGGTTCAGGTGGTAATTTATTTTTTACTAAACCTGCAACTTGAGAATTATCAGTTTCAACAATGAATTTTTTAGATAATAAAAACAATGAAAACTTCTTTATTCCTCTGATAATTGCTAACAGTTCTTTCTCATGAGTAGTATAATTTATTTCTGCTTGATTAAACGTTCCACTTGAGTATCTACAAATTTCATTAAGATCTGTTTTTAATATTGCTGCCCAATATTTATCCGAGGCATCAGTATTAACTATTAGATTATCTTTTTCATCTGGTAATCTTAATTTTGATAAATTTTTACATTCTTCTTTTAGTGATTTGACAATTTCTGTATGTTCATCACTCCATCCTTTGGTATTTGTTTTCCTGAGTAAAATTTGAATTTTATGTCTCTTTTTTGATAGATTTTCAATAAATCCTTCTGCATAATTTAAACATCCTAAAAATTTTTGTATTTGTTCTTTTGATTCTAATTTGTTTGGAAAACTTTCTATCTTCTTAGATATATGAGTTTGTAATTTTATCCCCCTTTTATCTATTGATAATCCAAGAAAATCAATTTCTTGTTTTTCTATTATAGCTTTATTTTTTGAAAGAACAATTCCTTCTTTTTTGCATTCATTTATAAATTTAATTAAATGGTTTCTATGTTCTTCTCTATTATTAGAACATATTAATATATCATCGACATAGACAATTAAGAATTCATTGAATTTTCTAAATATGTTATCCATTCTTCTTTGATATATTTGTGGTGCATTTTTTAAACCAAATGGCATAACCATCCATTCATACTTACCTTGGGGTGTACTAAATGATGTATATTGAATACTATCTTCTTCCATTTTTACTTGCCAAAATCCTGATTTGCAATCAAATTTAGAATAGTATTGCTTTCCTTTTGCAAGATTTATTAGTACCTCTTTATTTGGTAAAAAGTATCCATCAAATTTAGTATATTTGTTTAATTCTTTATAATTTATCACCATTCTAGCTTTACCTCTTTTTTGTTCAGAATGTTTCATGACCATAAAAGCTGGACTACTATGGGGTCCATTACTAGGTCTGATTAATTTTTGGTTAAGTAATTCTTTTATCTGAGTTTTAAATTCTTGCATATCTTGTATGGTATACATCATTGGTCTAACTCTTATAATAACATTTTCTGTTAATTCTATTCTAGCTTTTGGATGATGTGGTTTCCAAAATGATAATGGATTTTCTCCACAAATTTTTTCTAGTTGATCAATGATTTTTTCCATGTTTATTTGTATGTTCGTTTTCAAGACTTTTTTATACACTATTCTTTTATTTTTTATTTCATTTTGTATAATTGGTTTTTTCTCCCATTTATCACCACGCTGTGTTGGCTGAACTCTGTAAGGTCTAAATTCTCTTGGTATTTTAAGTAAATGTGCACAAGGTGTTTGTAACATTACCATGTAATTATTTTGTTTATAATATTGAAATTGTTGTATAAAGTCATTTCCTAGTAATATATCACATTCTAATTTGTTATAATTATATACTTTATTTACAACTATTTGTTTACTTCCAAGTATTATATTAATTTTATCATCACTATTAATTATATGAGTACTTTCTCCTGTTACTCCTGTAATTTTTATTTTTCCATTAGTATTCCATGATTTTACTTAGAAGCTTTTGAATATTGTTATATCACTTCCCGTGTCAATTAATGCACATGTTGTTATATTTGTTTCAACAATTGTAACTTGTATATAAACGGCTAATGGAAAACTTATTTGGTTATTCAT
Organism: Ligustrum vulgare; assembly: GCA_963555705.1. Lineage (NCBI taxonomy): Eukaryota > Viridiplantae > Streptophyta > Magnoliopsida > Lamiales > Oleaceae > Ligustrum > Ligustrum vulgare. The sequence continues at coordinate 84,883,675 of OY743168.1, forward strand.
TTATTTAGCCTTTCTGCATAGTATAGTTTGACCATTATGAGTTATATATAATCCTTCACGTTTTATACTATAATCTTCTAGTCCATCTAGAAAGCTCATACCTAATAATACATGAGGATTTGCCATACTACTATCTACGTGACATGGTACTAGGAGATTTATTCCTCCTATTTTTATTGGTATTTTTACTTCAAGTTCAGTCATATGTATTTGTTCATCAAAATTTATATATCTATATGGATCGGTTCTATGAGATATTAGTCCTTTATTTCTATTTGAAGCTATATGACATTCACTAGCTCCTGTGTCAATTAATATATTTGATCCTTTTATATGTTATATTCCATTAAAATATTCACCTTCTATTTTCATATTTCCAGCATTTCTATTAAGTTTTATTTCTTTTATATTACTAGTTTCTCCTAATTGTTTTCTATTAGATAAACTTGCTGATCTCCTAATTAATCTGCCATCTTCAAATGTTATATTATTATTAGGGTATTCTTCTTCTCGTAACTCTATGATTTCTGGTTTATTTTTTGTTATAGTAAGTTCATAATTTCTTGGAACTAAACTTATTTGTTTATCTGGTTCTACAGCTTTACCAAAATCTTTACATTCTTTATGAATTTCAATATATGGTTTTTTAGAATAAATATTTCCATAATTAGAATTAGTAAATGTGTATAATGCCCTGTATTCTATAGTCATAATTTTATCTCCTGATTCCATTATATCATCTTTATGTAATTTGAAATGTAATCCTAAAACTTCATTAAAATTTCTATCTTTTAATGATATACAATATTTTGGGTAACATGTAAATATTAGTTTCTTATATGCTAGATTTCCTTCTACTGTTCCTAAATGACTGTCTTTTAAATTTATAATTCTTCCATCATGTAAACTTACAGTCAAAGGCGAATCTAATCCTTCTCTAAACAGGGATTTAAACATTATCTGGATACCTGCTAAGTAAACATATTGAATCTTTTCACTTTGTTTTCTATTAATAATTCTGCAACTGTATTTTTTGTTAAAAGATTTAATTTGTGTGTTCCTTGAGTGGTTCTAACATCTATTGCTCTTTCAATTTTATGATACTCATTTATTGCTACTCTTTCTCTTTTCCATATTCTGTCTAATATTTCCCATTTTCCTATTTTCAAATCTAAAGATAATTTTTGTATTTTTCTGAACTTATTATTATCAAAAGTTACTTTTAATCCATAACCTTCTATTCCTTCATATTCTTGCTTATCTATATTCTTATTTGTTTCTATTTCTTCTATTTCTTTATTCTGATTCTGATTCATTGCTTTCTGAATCTGTTTCGCTTATATAGACTTCTTGATCATAGTATTCTTCAATATCTGATATTTCACTTAGTTCACTTTCTATTTCTAGATATTCATTTTGTTACAATCAGGGTTTATATGTCTCATTTCTCCACAATTCCAACATTTGCATTGGCTTTTATCTTTCTTATAAGTTTTATTTTTCTGTTTTTTATTTGGATTATATCTTCTTTTGTAATATCTCCTCTTAGGTTTTATATATCTTTTTCTGAAGTTTCTGAATTTTTTAAATTTTCTATTTTTAAATTTTCTTTTATTATTATATTTTCTTCTTTCTGGGTTACATCCCCATTGGGTAGGTTTTTCCATATCTTCACAACATATTCTGGTTAATTTTCCTGATTTCTTTAATAATTGTCTTTGTTGACATATATATGCTAATCTTTCAAATAAGAATTTTATCCTTGATCCTAATGTTCTAGGTGTTCCAGGGTTATCTCTAATAAATTTTTCAAATTCTATTTTAAAGTATATTCCCCATGAACCTGGTAATTTATTGTAATACATATCTCTATATACTTCTTGGTTTTCATTACTATAGAATTGGACATAATAGTATTCTTTAAATTCACAAGTATATTATTTAATTTTACACATATCACATATTGTTAAATTTATTAATCTTACTCTTGCATTATCTTTTTCTCTTATTGATTCTGCTTCAGAATTACTTATCCAATTTTCTCCTAAAAATTCATCCGCAATATAATCTACTATCTTCTCTATTCCTTTTCTATCTGATTTTATTAGTTCTGTCTGTACATTTCTTCTTATTAATGCTTTTGTATCACCACTTATTCCTTCCCACCAATTTCTAACATGTCCTTCAAAAGATGCTATTAAAAAATTTATCATTCTATCAGTATTTTCCCATGTATCATCTTTATTGTATAAAAAGAATAGTATCATTGAATCTGCCCAAGTTAATAAGGCTTTTTTAGTATCTATTTTACAATCAAGATCTAATTTTGTTCCTCCATGATTAATAGGTTTATCATAGTTATTATTTGGTTCAAATCTATCTTTATATTTATTTCCTCTAGGTAGTTGTCTATCTCTGATTCTATCATAATATTGTCGGTGTGGTTTGTTATATAAAGGTGCATAACTTTCATCTGGATCTGGTAATTTTTGTTTAGAAGTTCCTATAGGAGCAGGGTTAGGTGCTCCTCCAGTATTCATTAAAACTTGGTATTCATTAAAATTTTCTATACTTAACTGGTCAAAATTTTCTATAAGCAAATCTAATTCTTCATTCATTTTTGTCTTGTTCTTCTTCAATTTTTTCTTCATCTTTTAATTTTCCTAAAGTTTTTTCTATAGATTTTTGTAATTCTAATTCTTCCTCTAATATTTTTGGTAATATGTTTCTTCTAAATTCATCATCCATACTTCCTGCTTCTATTATAATTTTTTCTTGTTCGAAATGCTTCTTTCCTATTCTAAGTATTTCTTTTTCTATGAGTTTTTTGTCTATTTTCTTATCTTTGCTTTTATTATTTTCTTTAAATTCTCTAATCTCTAGTTTTAGTATATTTATATCATTTCTTATTTCTTTTAATTCATTTTTTACTTCTTGTACATCACTTATTAATGTTTTTATTAATGTTTTTAAATCTTCAATATATTCACTTATCGACATTTTATACTTTTGGGTTTTGAGTTTTTTGTACCTTAAATAGTCTGTCATACATATCATCTATTTTTATTTCTAACTTTTTGATTCTTTCTTCTATTGATATGATTTTTTCATTTTCATTTTTTCTTATTTTTTCATTTAACCTATCTATTTTTTCTATAATTATTCCAATTTTATCTTGATTAATTAATTCTCCTGATTTTCTTTGGAATTCTTTTAAGATTTCTTCATCTATATTTTTAACTTCTCCTATCATTTCTTTTAATTCTTTAAATTGTATTGTTAGTTTATTTTGAATATTCTATAATTTTTCTTTGATATTCATGTCCTGTATATTTAATTGTTGTAATTCTTCGATAGCTAATTTATCTTGTAAATTTATGTTTTTATATGTTTGCCATAAAAATGCACTTATCCAATTTAATTGCATGTTAAGAAATCCATCAGACTCTCCCCATGAGCTTAATGGTTGAAACATAGTTGTATTAGCTCCTTTTATTTGATAAGATCCAACTGGAAGTCTTATATTTTCTATTATTTGTTTTTCAAATTTAATTTCTGGAAATTCTGTCATTAATTTCTTCCTTTAATATGTTCGATTTCTAAAATAAGTTCTGTTTCATATTTTGCTTCTTTATAATTCATTATTTGATATTCATAATATTCTTCTATTGATCCAATCATTGATTTTCTATGATATATTCTATAATATTTTAGATAGTCTTCCAATGTGTTTGTTTTATCATATTTTTCTTTTCTAGTTTTTTTTTTTATCTTCTAAAATCGTTTGAATTTTTGGTAATTGTTTTAAAATTCTATCAAAATATTCTCTCTTTTTCTCCAATAATCTTAATCTTAATTTTTCTTGCCGTTTTATATTTCTTTCTTCTCTTATTTGGTCCATTAAATTTCTTCTTTGTTCTACTATTAAATCTAATTTTTCATTTGTTTCTATGTCTAGATATCTAATTAATTGAGGATCTGCTCTATGATAATCCATTTCTATAATCTTTATATAACTCTTCTAGTATATCTTTGTGGATTAAATCTAATATTTCGTTTATGATAAAATCTTCTTTTATTATATCGAAATTTATTAGATCATATATTTCTCTTCTTATATCTTTGTCTAAATCTTTTAAAGTTTTCAAGATTTCTATTTTATAATTATCGGGTAGTATTAATGTATGCATTATAAATCTTGATGTATATATTATATATTTATTTTTAATTTTTGTCATATAATATTTATCTTTTAGATCTGTCATATGGCTCTGATACCATAAAAGGGTGCTACTATGAGCGAACAAAAATCAAATAAAATCATAAATAAAATTAATAAAATTTCAAGGACTAGGTTGTAACTTTTCTAAATTTTAATGGGTTTAATTGAAATATGATATATAAGGATATTTGTGGTATTTTATAGTGATTAAGGCTATTTTTAAAAGATATAAAATTGTTAGGGTATTTTCAAAAATTGGTATATTTTTAAGGGTATTGATATGTATTTCCTCCTTACTAACAAGTTACTAACAATAATGAAAAAACTGTAAATACCCTTAAGTTGTTAGAAATATTACAACATTACCTTTAAATTCCCTAGATCTACCCGAAGCCCATAATTCTGAATTCGTTAAGGGCAAAGCCAACTCCATATACCGGCGGCGGCCAGCGCTCCTCCCGGGGGCGACCAGCGCTCCTCTCTTGACGATCGGCGCTCATCTCCCGACGACCTGCTCTTCAGATTTTTCCTGAGAATCTTCGATTATTCACTTCTCCATATCTCACCACAATCAGGTTCTTCACTTCTCCACTTCTTCTTTTCTTAATTTCTTCGGTTCTTCATTTATGAACGTGGACAATATATTTCGGGTATATTATTATTTTTCAGGCATTTCGAATGATTATATTAAATGTTTGTGAAGAAGGATATTATGCAAAGCTATTTTGGGTTTATTAGTTTAATGATTCTTTTTTGTTACTCGAATATACTTGGATTCATTCAGCAATTTTGTATGGGAATGGACATTTTCAATTTCTCGAAAATGATGTTTAGGTCCGAAAATTGAAGAAAAAAATTAAAGAATTCTTCTTCTATGATTTTTTGGGTATTGAAAAGAACTGTGAAGATTGGCCATGTTTTCATGTGATTTTTTTTATTTTCCCTTTTTTGGTGAATCTGTAGAGTAGGTTTAATGATTTTGTGGAATTTTTGCTATTTAACATGAATGCATTCACATTTTTTGGTATCTAACAGATATGGATGAATGAATGGTTATGATGATCTATGGAATTAAAACAGATATGGATGAATGTATTGAACATGAATGCATTCACATTTCTGATGATTTTTGTTATCTTTGGAATTTTTGGTATTTAACATGAATGCAGTGTTAACATGAATGTTCTTTTCAAAAAAAGATGAATGTAGTGTTTCTTTGACATTCATATTGTTGTGATTTATATTTCAATTGGTTCTAATGATCTTTGGAATTAATTAAAATTACAAAGTCCCATATTTAAATTTCACATCTGTAGCTGATTAAGAACGTGAAATTTGATTTGAATAATGTCTTGGTCACAACTCACAACAGGTTCTTGATCTATGAAGAAGAATAACAAAGTATGCCACATCCAAGCAAGCAGGGGCATAGTTGGTTGATTTCCCGGGAAAGCGGCGATGCCCAAGCTGCGGGAATGGATTTATGAGATGGTTCCAGGTCATTAGGAATCATAATGTGATCGGTTGTTTTCTAATTGTGTGTGTTGTTTATGTTGGTTTTTATGTTTAAGTCTTAGGTTTAAGGGGAGTATGTTTTGTTGTTGTGTTATCGAAGACATAAATTGAATGTTATTTTGTAATGAATTATGTAATGGAAGTAGGCTTATCATCTTGGTTGTTTGTGGGGTGTGTGGTATTTTAAAAATGAGAAAATCCTTATGATGAGGTTCAAAGTGCGGAAGAATCATGACCCGATATTCACTACGCGATGGTTCGACGATGCGGAATAAAGAACCACGACTTTCGAAACGTCACAAGGAATTGCCCAATCTCCTTGATAAGTTTCTGGTTTTGAACGCCACAAATATTCTCACGAATATTTGATAAGTTCGATATTTGAACGCCACAAGAAATATTCTTGATAATTTCGAAAAACATAGGAATCCACCTATAACTTTTATTGAATCCTCAATAAAAAACTGTTTATATCAAAATCAAAGTCTCAAGTCTCAATTACAATGAATGTAAAGGAATATTAATAAGTAAAATAACATAACCGTTAATTGACTCAAAATAGAATTCTAATTAGACTAAAATTCTAAAATAGGCAAACAAATAATTAAAAACAAAATTTAACCTAAAAATACACAAAAATCATAATTTTCGTCTGCATAATTGACTTGCTGTTTTGAAGCCCCAAATGATGGAATTTGGCCATAAAATCAGTCGGCTCAAGGATTTTAGCCCACGAGTTTTGCTTAGTGGCCCATTTCTACTCGAAAAACACATATTATGCATCTAATTCTGACATGGTTGACTGGATTACACTTTTATTTGGCTTGAATATTTAACTTTTTCCGTCAAGCCTGCTATGACTCCGATTGTCGAGGGTCCGGAACACATCATACCCTCCTTCTTTAGGATGATTCGTCCCGAATCATAACTTTGTTCCTGTTGTTTCACTTCACCTCCTGGATCAAACGGAAAATTATTGCTTCCATGCCAGAGGGATGACCAATAGTATCTTGTAATTTGGGTTACATGAATGGATTGAAGTAGAAACTTCTGTGGGCATTGGTGGTGTTGCCCAAATTTCCAAGCACATTTAACCTGCAAGACAAAATTAAATAAAGCGGGGAGGGAAATGTTAGGTTCATGAGGTACAAGGTATGAATCATTGTATCCATGATTAATCACCATCTCCATTTCTTCTTTAAGAACCACGATGCCCTCCTCTTCACCTCGTTCTTCCTTTACATCTTCAACCACCTTTTCAAAAATTTTACTTTCAAATTCAACCACATCTTCTATCTTCAATTTCACAATTTCTTGTTTAACCATCACTTCTAATTCTTCATTCTCATCTTCAACAATTGCATTCTCAATCACTTTCTCGCTACCCAACTCTTTTTCCTCATCAAATTTTGGAGTTTGTTTAGTTTTTTTAATTTCAACTCTCCCTCTTTCTTATCAATATCTTTATCCCCATGATACGTCCTATTACACCACTTTTCACTATCCTTCCTTACCCTCCGTGAATCTTCTAGTGCTTCCTCTAATGTCAACTCATATAGTACGCATGTTTTCCCTTTCTTAAGGAATTGGTATATGTGCATACTCTTATCATAAACAGTCTCCCTCATATGTCTCCAATGTTTTCCCAATAAAATATGATAAGATTTCAATGGCACTACATCACACCATACATCCTCACTATACCTTCCCTGGGTGATAGGCACTAGAACTTGTTTGGTTACTTTGAAATTCCCAAACTCCCTCATCCACGTCATCTTATAAGGTTTATAGTGTGGTTCTAGGGGCAATCCTAATTTTTCAATCACGGTGCTACTAACGAAATTAGTAAAACACTTTCCATCAATCGTCAAACTGCACCCCTTATGATCCACATAACATCTAGTTTGGAATAAAGAGCCCGGATCATAATTCATTCCTTATGTGGCGTTAAAAAAAATTCAAGAATGAAGAGAATTTAAACATCAAATAGTAAGAACGACTTTTATTGACTTGGAAGGAAACGAATATCAAGAATTTAAGGAAATTCAAGAAAGTGGTTCTTGAATCTTGGAATATATTTTTTTTTTTAAATTTTGGATGAATTTTCGAATTAAATAAATAAAAATAAAAAAATATTTTTTTTTTAATAAATCCGAAAAATTCGATACAAACGCAACAAAACAAACGGCACAGAATTTGGATAAGAATTAAATAAAATAAACACTTTTGAATTTTGTTGGAACGATTTTTTGGATTAAATACTCAACAAACTAAAGAAGAACGCAAAAAAACTGAAAATAAAATACTCAACAAGATATGGATGATTTTTATGGGACTCGATGATAAACATAAAAATCAAACTGGATAGAAAAACCTGAATTCAGAGTCCAGCTCTGATACCAGATGATGAGGTTCGAAGCACGGAAGAAACGCCGAAAAGTTCTGAACTCAGGTTGTGGTTGGACGGATGAATCATGACCCGATATTCACGACGCGATGGTTCGACGATGCGGAATAAAGAACCACGACTTTCGAAACGCCACAAGGAATTGCCCAATCTCCTTGATAAGTTTCTGGTTTTGAACGCCACAAATATTCTCACGAATATTTGATAAATATTTGTGGCGTTCGATATTTGAACGCCACAAGAAATATTCTTGATAAGTTCGAAAAACATAGGAATCCACCTATAACTTTTATTGAATCATCAATAAAAAACTGTTTATATCAAAATCAAAGTCTCAAGTCTCAATTACAATGAATGGAAATGAATATAAATAAGTAAAATAACCTAACCGCTAATTGACTCAAAATAGAATTATAATTAGACTAAAATTCTAAAATAGGCAAACAAATAATTAAAAACAAAATTTAACCTAAAAATACGCAAAAACCCTAATTTTCGTCTGCATAATTGACTTGCTGTTTTGAAGCCCCAAATGATGGAATTTGGCCATAAAATCAGTCGGCTCAAGGGATTTAGCCCACGAGTTTTGCTTAGTGGCCCATTTCTACTCGAAAAACACATATTATGCATCTAATTCTGACATGGTTGACTGGATTGCACTTTTATTTGGCTTGAATATTTAACTTTTTCCGTCAAGCCTGCTATGACTCCGATTGTCGAGGGTCCGGAACACATCACCTTAACTTTAGTCAAAGTAGTTTTCATCAAAGACGCACGACAAACATGAAGTAAAAACTGTAGAAGGAGCAGCAAACATGCAGCATTTATCTTACTAAATAGAAATTTAAATTTGGTGTGTAACATAAGCATTACTAACCATAAAATATATTTCATAAATCCACAATGACCAAGGAAAATAATTTTAATACACATGTAGCTTATTACATTTCAAGGAAAATATGTTTAATACACATGTAGCCTATTACATTTCAATCATCGCTAGGACGTGTAAACTCGGGGCGTGGTGGAAGTGCATACATTGATAGCAACTCATGGTTTGTCGGACGAGGTGCCAAATAATTTATTCCGTAAGTCGAAGGAGTTACAGTCATACCACCCCATGGAGTGACACCTTGGTGTGAGTAAGAGTACGAAGTAAGAGTTGGGAACTGCGTGGTCGGCGAACATTGACTCATCGGTTGTACATGTTGTTCTTTATTCTTGTCTTTCTTTCCTTTCGAATGGACCTACGTATACATGTAATAAAGAAATGATTAGTTACGTGAAATATTGTAATTACAGCAATTAACAAACTCATCATACCTTGATTTTCTTAGAAGTTTCCAATGGACTTTTTTTCCCGATTTTTCCTTGGTGCTCCCTTAGTTTTCAAGCAAATAGGATCCATTATCTTCCTGGTGGAAGAAATAAGTGTGACTGCGCACTGTGGAGCAATTGGATCTTCAGTCAAGCGGTTACATCATTTTGTCGCAACACAGTGATAGCATGCCTGCAAAGTATTCCCCTAAACTCAAACAGATGACAACTGCATCTAACTTCAGTTTCTTGTCGTTTAAAAAGGACATTGAAGGCAGATTTCTTTTCTCCAGCATCAAAAAATATTTGTCCTACTACATCATATCTAGCTCCCATGGAATCCACATCTTCATTGATTACTCGACAATACAGTAGGGCAATAACCTCTATTTGGAATTCCTTGAACTTAGAAATTGTGTATGATGTCTGGAACTGCTTCTCTATTTGGAACTTTGTCACGCATGGAACTATCTGTGAGTATGACTTAAAATCGCCATGAAATTCTTTTTCTACCTTACAATGCAGAGCACGATCATACTATTCCACAAATTGCTTCAGAGATGTTTTAAAATGCACATACCCGTCGAAGAATGCATTAATACTCTCACTTCGCTGAGTTGTTGACATCCCAGCCCAGAAACTAGTCCTCAAGTAGCATGGGACTCATCGATGACGTTCTTGGTACAGTCCGGCCAACCAATTGTTCTCGTGTAGTGTATACAAATCAATCATGGACGTCCAACCTTCTTCGAATTGTTCTAGAGTTTGAGAATCATAGACCACGTTATACACCCCTGAGAGTATAGCTGCTTTCTTACTATGATATCCAAATTTTTCAGGCAACTTCTTCAATATATGCCACAAGCACCATCTATGCCTCGTCTTTGGGAATACAATTTGTATTGCATTTTGCATTGCTCTGTCCTAGTCAGTAATTATGCCTAATGGTGCCTTTCCCTCCATACAGTCAAGTCATGTGCTAAAAATCCAAACAAATGTCTCTGTATCCTCATTTGACAGTAAACCACATCCAAGCAAGATTGAATGGCCGTGATGGTTCACTCCAACGAATGGGGCAAATGGCATATTGATGTGATCCAGAACCCCGATAATACGAATCATAGCAGGCTTGACGGGAAAATTTAAATATTCAAGCCAAAACAAGAATTCAGCAGGTTTGACGAGCTTTGAAGATCAAACCGTGTCGAAAAGAACCAAAATTATGCAGAAGCAAAGTTACGGCCGTAACCAAAGATTCTCACGGCTGTAAAGGAATCACTGCTCAAAAACTGAGTTTTGGAAATTTTGGACTTACGGCCGTAATGAAGCATCGGGTTAAAATTATGATTTTCAGAAAAAGGACTTACGGCCGTAAAGAATAATGTCACGGCTGTAACTGTTAAACAAAAAGCTTCTTACGACCGTAAAGAATAATGTCACGGCCGTAATTCTCAATTCGCGTAATTTTATATTTTTATTTATTTCCTTATTTTTAGCAATTTCTTTCCTAATATAATTAAAACTCTTAAGCCAGGTTTTGACCCTATTTATAAGGATGTAATTTTCATTATTAGGAGACAACTTTGATATTATTATTGTGAGGCTACATTGCTTTCAACAACCTTTATTCTTCATTGAATAAAATTCGAACTTGCGAGTTATTCTTGTTTGTTCAAATCTCGGTGAGAATTAATATTTCTTGTGATCAAGAGGTCAATATATCCCTGTGATTGTATTGGTTGCTTGGTTCAATTAATTTTAATTGGATCCATAAATCGTGGTTCTTGGCGTTCTTGGGTCGATCTCAATATTTTGTGGGTTGCGTAGTTACAATTGCTACGTGGTTTGCATCACATATCGTACCTATTGGTCAAATAAGTTGTATCGAAGGTCACAACATCGCCAAATTCCTTATATGCTTCTCTGCACCTATTATCACACCAAAAAACATTCTTCAAATGACACTCATCGTCCAAATCCAAACTGAAGAAAAATGCAATTGACTTGCATTTTTTAGAAGTACGACTGAATAGAAACCGCATCACCCTCACCGAGCCTCAAACGCCTAACCTTATCGATATAGTTTATGTAATCTTTCTCAACGAATAACATCTGGTTGTACCCACCCGCTTCAACAACAGTTGAGTTAAAGCTTTTGTGCATCGGTATTCCAGCTATATCGTTCACCTCAAGTCTTCGCTTAACTTGGTCACTCAGTTTATGATTACATCGATATAACCTGTATTTTGAAGGACTTGTTTGATGATTATGCTCCAAAAGGACTTTCGTTACTACCCACATTCCGGATACATCAACCATAGCTGTCATCCTAGCTTGACAACCAGTTTGCATTGATGGTTGTGGCTTCAAAGAACTGCTTGTTGAGTTATCTCTTCGACCTTCTCGAGCACATGTGTACGTGACATAACATTTCAATCCGTCTGTACCTTTTCTTGAACTTCTTTTCCTCACGGGAAATCCCACATGAAAAGCATAACGTTTATAAAATTCAAGCAATTCATTGTCGTCATTAAACTTCATCCCAACGGTTGGCGTAATCTCATTGCATTGTACTTCTGGGAACTATTCATCAACCCCAACAAACCTTTCTCCTATTACATCAATGTTCTCCAATGTCTCATCACCCGCATCATTGGAACACGTTCTTGAAACTCCTACAAACAATTTTTTTTTTTTTTTTTGCTATTAGCGTTACTAGTTTATAACCTCATAAACATTAGATTACCATTTGTTCTTGCTAATCATTTTGATTTTATAAGGTCCACTTTTCTTGAATTTTATAACCTCGTAAGTCTGAAGCATGCTTCCATTAAGGTTATTGGAAATATAGGTAGCAACTCAATTCATGGACAAGATAATAATAATTAGTTAATCTGAGTTCTTCAAGCATCTAACCCACCCTCATTTTCACTACCTAAGCACTGGACATTTGATTAATAAGCAGTGAGGACCTAAGCAATTTATCTCCTATCACAGACATCGACGAAGTGAGGAATTAAGCTCTGGACATTTGATGAATAAGCAGTGAGGACCTAAGCTCTAGACTAAGCAATCTATTTCAGATTAATAAACAACATAAAATTGAATCTACCTCCTATCACAGACATCGAGGAAGAACTGCAGTCAGTGGGCGACGGTTGTTCGAATCAACACTCTCCCAACCAATACTCTCCCGATGACTAGCAATCTTTGGCTAGCCGGAGTGCGAGCACAGACACGAGCTGAAACGGAGCAGACGACTCGTCGAAGTGCAACCAAAAGCACAAGATGCAATGGAGGTGACGAAAATGGTGCTAATATGGGACACCGGAATCAGATATCGGAAATGGTAGTGTTAACGAGGTCGGAAACGGGGATAGAATTCCGGCGAGATCTGATGGATGGGTTCAGAGACAAAAACAAGAGAGGCATTATTGAGGACCAATTTCTAATTTTGTACCATCTGAAATTTTCCGTGTTGTACATTTGAAGAAGTAAAAAATATTATACCATGGTTTGGCAATTTATCTCCAGATTCTCGCGAGATATCCAATGTTAGTAACTTGCTAGTAAGAGTTGTTAGTACTCATAGCATTATTATTATTATTTTTTTAAGACACATCCATTATCTTTTTCTATGCTTAGAGAAGAAAAACTTTTCTACTATCGGTGATTAATTTAATTACATATTACATTGAATCAATAGTTATAATCCACTCGTAATTGCACTGTGTGATGAACGGAATATATAATTAAAAATTATTTATTAAATATTTTGTAAAAATATAATGTTCGACAAAAATAACACAATGAACAACAAAAAAGCATAACTTGCATACACAAATTGTGGATAATTTAGGCTTAAAAGTTTTATGTTTAAAAACTTTTTTTTTAATGTTTTCGGATAAAATATGTTGTTGAAAAAAAGAGATATAAAATGTGTGTGATTAAAAAGTGGTTTGGAGAATTGTGTTATTAAAAAAAACATATTTTTATAATTAATTTCCTTTATCCCTATAAGATTTCTTACTTGCATATTTTTTTAACAGTTAATTGTTCATTTTCTAGTTTTCTTAGTCTATTTATTCGTATAGAATTGATTTTTCAAAAATAATTTGTTTTTAATGTTCATTCACAACCACACATTATTTAAAAACTAATTTTCACAATTGCACATACTACTTTTTAACCATACATTCCAAAAAAAGAAAATCACTTTTCAACTTTCATTTTTAGTCACTCAATTGATTGATTTGACAATTATTTTATTTTTTTATACCACTTTTCTTCACTTTCAACCATATATTTAAAACTATTTTAATCTATAGTCTCTATTAAACATATTCTTATTCAATGTTTCCAATGCGACGTGACATTTTATTTTTTACCGAGTAGTAAAAAGGGTCATGTTATATATATATATATATATATATATATATATATATATATATATATATATATATATATATATATATTGTGCATATTAAAGAAATATGTTGACCATATTTTATTTTTAAATAGAATAAGTTTAATAAGTTTGTTAACACCTTATATTTTTATTCTTTATAAAATTTAATGAACTAATTATTAAAATCTATAGTATATATTTTACAAATTGAGGTTATTTTTAATATATAAAATTAAAAATAGATAAATGAACAAAATGAGTAAATTAATAAAATAATTTCGAAATGAACAAAAAGTTTTCGAGGATTTAATTGAATTTACTTAGAAATATTGGATATCTATTATTTCTTTTAATTTGATAAGAAAAAAATTCGAAATTAATCATTTATGTCAAATTGAATTTAGGTAAGAAATGATAGGTATCATTTTATGACTTAAATAAGATAAATTAAAAAGATTGGATATTGAAAAAACAAAAAGTGTAAGTTAAAACTTTTACCTTTATTATTTGAGATAATTTTGCGAATTATATGTTTAGAGTTTACTCTCATTTGTTAGCTTGTATTAAACTTCTCGTTGAGATCTTGAATTTCACACCCATATTGTAAATTTAATTATTTTTCGACTTCAAAATATTACATAATTATCAAAAGAATAAAAATAATATACAATTTGACCTTTTTATAGATGTTTTATTTTTCACAAATTAATAAATCATTTATTACATGTAACATTTAATTAATTTTGCATTAAATGAACTTTCCTAATTCAGTTATTAAAATAATTAATAAAATTACAGAGTTTCCTACAATTGCGGGAATCTATGTGCGGATTTATTATTATTATTATTATTATTATTATTATTATTATTATTATTATTATTATTATTATTGTGTGTGTGTGTTAAGATTAAGATTTTGGGAATATCCATAAATAGATTCAATAATTATAATCTTTTGCTACATAGACTTTAAAACTATAACCTTTTAAAAATAGACTTCAACTATTCATACTTCCTAGAATACCCTCATATATAAGATTTTCAACCAAAGTCATTTAACTATAAAACAACTTCAATTTAGTCCCCAAATAATTTTTGGAAACAAAATAATAAAATTAATTTTTACCTAATTGAATTTATGCCTGTTTACGACCCCTGCATACTTGAAGAAAAAAGGAAAGATTTAATTAGGAGTTTACATAGAGAATATACAAAATTAGTTAACATTGAAGTAAAATCAAGTATCAGAACTATAGAATTATACGAAGAACTTAAAAGATTGGTTAAACAACATATTGAATATTTGAGATTAATAGAAATAAACGAAATAAGACAAAAAGAAATATTTTTGACAAGAATCATAAGACGATTATAATTCCGCATATAATTCCGCATTTTGATTGTTTGTAGGCATTTAAAGAATATTATTCAACAGGGGAAGTAATCGAGATTCAAAACTTATGGGCAAAATACTTCGTTCATAGGTTTGTGTAAATCGAAGCGTAATCAAAACTTGCACTTACATATATATATTTAATTTGTATCATAAATTAACAATTTGTAAGTATAATTGTTGTTAATTTAATTTTATTACGTATATATTGATTATATATATTTATTTGGTGATGCGCATGTTCAGGTTATCACAGACCACGTCATGGTCACTGCAGGTCACGACCTGCAGTGGCCTGGGTCATTGCAAGTCACGTCCAGGTGATTGCAGGCCACGACGTGCAGTGACTTGGGTCATTGCAGGCCACGACGTGCAGTGGTCTAAGTCATTGCAGACCACTGCAGGTCACGACATGTAGTGGCCTGAGTCATTGCAGGCTACGTCCAGGTTACTGCAGGCCACGACGTGCAGTGGCCTAGTCATTACAGGTTACGTCCAGGTCACTGCAGGCCATGACGTGCAGTGACCTGGGTCATTGCAGGCCACGTCCAGGTCATATAATATATATTAAAACAAAAAAAAAAGTTAAGGCGTCGGTTCTAAAGATAAAACCAACGCCTAAAGTCCAAAAAAAAAAAAAAAAAAAAAAACTTTGGGCGTCGGTTTCTGGATAAAACTGACGCCCAAAGCTGTTTTGGGCGTCGGTTCAAAAATTAAAACCGACGCCCAAAACCGACTTTGGGCGTCGGTTTTAACCAAAAACCGACGGCCAAAGTGTATATATATATATATATATATATATATATATATATATATATATATATATTTTTTTTTTTTTTTTGACTTTAGGCGTCGGTTTTAAACTAGAACCGACGCCCAAAGCTGACTTTGCGCGTCGGTTTACAACCGACGCCTAAAGTCGAGACTTTACTCGTCTGTGTCATATGTGACGCCGCTACAACCGACGCGTATTCCGTTTTCCAACCGACGCGATTTCCTATTTCTGTACTGGTGTGTGTTCTGTGCACCCTGGTAAAATTGATATCAGAGCCTTGTTACGAACCAAAAAATCATAATGAATTTATCAAAATAAAAAAATATAATTGAAGAATTTCTAAAAAATGTAGAAAAATATAAAAAACCAAGTTATCCTTATTTACCAAAAAATAATTTGAACGAAGAATTTGAAGAAATGAATAAGAAATTGGAAAATTTAGAATATAATTTACAAATAGGAAACGCTATATTAGATAAAAATCTAAAAGGAAAAGATAAAATCATAATTAATCCTCCTCAAGATTACAGAAGAAAAATTAAAGATAAAAATAAAGGAAAGGAAAAAACACTTGAAATAAAACAATTTATGATAACAGATGTAGAAGAATTAGAAAGAAAATTATTAGAATCTACAGGAGAATAATATGATGAATATAAAAATCAATTAGAAGAATTAGCAAAACAAGTAGAAAATACTAAATGATTATAAATTCATCTGCAAGTAACGTAAAAGAAGAATTTAGCAATGATAAAGATACAAGTAATCCATATGGAACTTACAAACCTAGAAAAGAAGGATTCCAAAGATATAGGAAAACCCAGAATAGATATAGTGGAAATATTAGAAAACAATCAATAAAAGAAGTTAATCCAACAAAATCATATAATGAACAAATCCACACAACGAGAATATGGTTAGATCTAGACTGTGCAGATACAAACAAAGCTATTGAAATATGAACAAAAAGTACTGATTTAGCAATACAATTTAATAAATGGGACACATATACAGCTTTTGGATTTATAGAACACACATTTAGAGGTATAGTATCAGAATGGTGGAGAAAACTACCTGTAAATACAAAAAGAAGAATAAAATATGAAGAAAACACAACTGATGCATTAGATAATAGAAATAATCTAAATGATCAAAGTATAATAGATATATTAAATAGGTTGGAAAGAGCCCTCAGAACAGAATTTTTAGGAGATAGATACACAATTGATGAAGAAGCTAGAAAACAAGATGAATTTAATGAAGAAATGATTGCAATGGAAAATTTAAGAATATGTGATATGTGCGAATTAGAAAGATATACATGTAAATTTCAAGAATTATACTATACAATCAGCCAAGGAGATCATACAGATAATAAGTCAATCTTAAGATCTTATTTCACAAAATTACAATTCCCATGGGGAACTAAATTATTAAAAGAATATAATAAAATATTACCTGAAGGAGATGAAGAAGGAATATATATAGATAGTCTTGGAAGTAGAATTGAATTTTCAAAAAGAATGATAAGTATTTGGTGCAGAGAGGCACTAGAAAATAAAAATATATATATATATATAAGATAAGGAAGAACTCTTTATGTTGTTACAAAGATATAGGTCAAACAGAACAATTTGGATGTCATAAGAAGAAATATAAGTCATATAAAAAACATAAAAGAAGATTCAAAAACTTTAAAAAGTTTAGGAAAAGAAACTTTAAACCATATAAAAAATATTTCAAGAAAAAGAAATTGGTCCGAAAAGCCCAAAAAGAAATATATAAAAAAATATAGATGCTTCATTTGTAATGAAGAATGACACATAACCCCCCATGTCCTAAGAGAAAAGATAAACAGAATATAAAAACTCTCAAGGTTTATGAAGAATTTATAGATGATAGTGATATAGAAACAATTGAGTATTTTGAGGATTTAGACAGTGAATGTAGTAGTATTTATAAGTTGAAAACATCATTATCAGATGAAGAATCTGAAGAAAATATATATATGAATGAAATTCAAGAAGTACAAGGATTAGATATTGAAACAACTGAGGAAGTAGAAGACTCAGTAGAAGGAATTTGTCAAGAAATTACATTTGATAACAAAAGATATAAGGAGATAACTAAAAGAATCTTAGACTTACAAGAAAAAGATGTATTTTATCGAGGATTCTTAGGAATACTCCCTATGATGAACAAAACAATTGTAAGTATGAATTATAAAAAAATCCCAATTAACATAGAAGATGTAGTGAGAAAAACCAGAATCCCAATAATTACTAAAGAATGGGTAAAACAAAAATTATCCAATATCCTAGAAAATATTAGGAAGAAGTTAAAAATGTATTGAAATTGGAGAAATCCAAGTTATGATTAAAGGATTCTTTAGAGAATGTATGAATATACCTATTGAAATTTATTGCATGGATAATAGAATTCTACAAGATCCTATAGATGCTTTATTAGGAACTGTTGTAGGAAATCTAGTTTATCAGAAGATAATATTTACAGTAAAACCAAATTATGCAATCTCAATAACAGATGAAAATATAGACCAAAGTTTCAATCTCTATTATAGAATTGGAAACTTAAAAATGTTACATAAAAGTAAGGCTATTAGTATAAGCATAAAATCAATATTTACTTTTTAGTACTAGCCATCATAGCAATTTAAGGAAAATAACAGATAACATAATAATACACAAAGATTTTGATGAATTGGCACAGTATATTCCACCTAGAAAATATAAGAAACGTGAAGTTACAATATCAGAACAAATAATGCTTGATTTTCACAAACAAGTTAAAGAAATTAATTCTGAAGGAAAAATAATAAGAAAAGGTAGTGTGAGGCTACAAGGAGAAAATATTATTGCAAAATTCCCACCTAGAGGAAATGTTAATATGGAACGACTTAAAAATCAAAGTATTGATGAAATAGCGGGCTCACAATATTATATCAGGACTAGATACATCAACCAAGAAGGGATCAAGAATGATCTTCTTGTCCTTATAGATACAGGAGCAGATAAAAGCCATGTAGATGCTAAATTTGTTAGCCACCTACAAGATTATGAGTTATCACAAAAATATGTCTTTAAAGATTACTGAGGACATAATCTTGAAATAAAAAAATATCTGAGTTTCCCTCTTATAATTATAGGAGAAAATCAAGGTGAACATAAAACTAAAATAATCTTATGTAAGGATGATAATTATGGATTTAGCCAAACACCTATATTACTAGAAATGAACTTTTTGGAAAAGTAAGCCCTTATAAAATATGTCACAAATATATAAAAATAACACTTGAAGGAAATTCAGTTATTATACCAAGGATAGATGAAAATATGAGATCATTGTTACCATGGAAAGGATAATAAATACCAATCTCATGAGTCCATATATTGAAGTGACACTCAATTTAAAAAATTATTGTAAAATAAAATTTCATGCTTATTTAGATACAGGAAGTACTATAAGTCTTTACTTACCAAATGTACTACCATCTGAATATTGAAAATATGACTCAAAGAAAGTTGTAACTGCTACAACAGCAGGAGGAAACAAGATAATATATAGCAAATATGCTACACCAATACTTTTTCTAATATCTCTTAGAGAAGTATTTGTTGATAATATATATGTATGTCAACTACAATTGGATGTGAGATTTTATTAGGACAAAATTTCCTATTAAAATATGCACCTTTTACTCAATTTATTGATAAATATATGTTCACAACACCTTGAACACACAAGATATTTACACCTAAAATCACAAGAGTCATAAGCATAGTTTACAAAGAAATTAGTCATCAGAGCTCCTCAACCCAGCGTGGTGGATGTTGGAGTACAGAAAAATTTAAACCAATTAATGTACTAAAAATGATAATAGAAGATAAGCTAGAAAAACTTAGAAGAGAAATTTCTGAAACTTATTCTGAAAACCCACTAGAAAAATGGGATACAGATAAGGTTAAAGACAAGATAGAGATTATAAAATCAGATACTGTAGTAAGAGTTAAACCAATAAAATACAGTGTTGAAGACAAAGAGGAATTTAAAGTCCAAATAAAAGAATTACTAGAAGCCAAACTAATTAGGCCTAGTAAAAGTCCACATAGTACTTCAGCATTTATGGTTAGGAAACATAGTGAGATAAAAAGAGGAAAAGCCAGAATGGTGATTAACTATAAAAGGCTAAATGAAGTTACAAAATCTGATAGATATTATGATGAGGTTCGAAGCGCGGAAGAAACGCCGAAAAGTTCCGAACTCAGTTTGTGGTTGGACGGATGAATCATGACCCGATATTCACGACGCGATGGCTCGACGATTCGGAATAAAGAACCACGACTTTCGAAACGCCACAAGGATTTGTCCAATCTCCCTGATTAGTTTCTAGATTTGAACGCCACAAATATTCTCAAGAAATATTTGATGAGTTCGATATTTGAACGCCACAAGAAATATTCTTGATAAGTTAAAAAAACATAGGAATCCACCTATAACTTTTATTGAATCCTCAATAAAAACTGTTTATATCAAAATCAAATCTCAAGTCTCAATTATAATGAATGGAAAAAGCGTATAAATAAGTAAAATAAAACCCTAGTTGCTAATTTACTCAAAATAGAATTTTAATTAGACTAAAATTCTAAAATAGGCAAACAAATAATTAAAAACAAAATTTAACCTAAAAATACGCAAAAACCCTAATTTCCGTCTGGATAATTGACTTACTATTTTGAAGCCCCAAATGATGGAATTTGGCCATAAAATCAGTCGGCTCAAGGGCTTTAGCCCATGAGTTTTGCTTAGTGGGCCATTTTTACTCGAAAAACACATATTATGCATCTAATTTTGACATGGTTGACTGGATTGCACTTTTATTTGTCTTGAATATTTAACTTTTTCCGTCAAGCCTGCTATGACTTCGATTGTCGAGGGTCCGAAACACATCATACCCTCCTTCTTTAGGATGATTCGTCCCGAATCATAGCTTTGTTCCTGTTGTTTCACTTCACCTCCTGGATCAAACGGAAAATTATTGCTTCCATCCCAAAGGGATGACCAATAGTATCCTGTAACTTGGGTTACATGAATGGATTGAAGTAGAAACTCCTGTGGACATTGGTGGTATTGCCCAAATTTCCAAGTACATTTAACCTGCAAGACAAAATTAAATAAAGCGGGGAGGGGAATGTTAGTTTCATGAGGTACAAGGTATGGATCCTTGTATCCATGATTAATCACCATCTCCAATTCTTCTTTAAGAACCACGAGGCCCTCCTCTTCACCTCGTTCTTCCTTTGCATCTCCAACCACCTTTTCAAAATTTTTATTCTCAAATTCAACCACATCTCCTATCTCCAATTTCACAATTTCTTGTTTAACCACCACTTCTAATTCTTCATTCTCATCTTCAACAATTGCATTCTCAATCACTTTCTCGCTACCCAACTCTTTTTCCTCATCAAATTTTGGAATTTGTTTAGTTGTTTTTAATTTCAACTCTCCCTCTTTCTTATCAATATCCTTATCCCCATGATGCCTCCTATTACACCATTTTTCACTCTCCTTCCTTACCCTCCGTGAATCTTCTAGTGTTTCCTCTAATGTCAACCCATATAGTACACATGTTTTCCCTTTCTTAAGGAATTTGTATATGTGCATACTCTTATCATAAACAGCCTCCCTCCTATGTCTCCAAGGTTTTCCCAATAAAATATGATAAGATTTCAATGGCACCACATCACACCATACATCCTCACTATACATTCCCTGGGTGATAGGCACTAGAACTTGTTTGGTTACTTTGAAATTCCCAAACTCCCTCATCCACGTCATCCTATAAGGTTTATAGTGTGGTTCTAGGGACAATCCTAATTTTTCAACTATGGTGCTACTAACAAAATTAGTAAAACACTTTCCATCAATCGTCAAACTGCACCCCTTATGTAGCGACCCAGAGTTTTTACGCAATTAATAATTATTTTAATATTTAGAAAATTGTGTCGCTATTATTTCACCTATTATTTTGAAGTTAACGCCGCGACGGATTCGTCTAGCCAAGTCAAGAAATATCGAATTTGTTCGATTTTAAATTAAAATCCGAATTTCTAAAATTATATTATTTTTTTAATTATTTATTTCAAAGTATTATTTTCAAAATGTATTTTTCAGTCCAAAATATATCTGTTTTAAATACATTTCTTAATCAAAGTTAGTCTAATTTTCAGTTGATTACTTCCCACATTTTTTGCATTCCTCTTTATTCTCCTTTCCACCTCATTTCCAACCTATATCCACAATCAAAGCAAACACCATCATTCTCATCATCCTCAGCATCGCCGAAAGCCATTTCCAGTCCCTACTGCCAAGTTGAAACCTTCCATGTGCAGTTTCCCCTTTCCAGCTCCATTCTTATATCCTAACCATTCTTTCCAGCAAAGCCATAGCCACGAACCTCCATTATATTAAACCTATATATATATATTCAGCTATCAACTTAGCACTCATCTGTACCACCACCGAGTTTCATTGAATCAGCCACCGCAATTCCATCACTACCATTACTCAATCTTCAGCCATGAACTTTCATCATCAATCTACAATCAGTCCATAACCATTTCCTCTATATTTCATTATCAATTCCAGCCTACAACCAATTCAGACCACCACCTCGCCATTTACCATCACCAATGAATCTATATCAATCCGCCACTGCCATTCAACACCAAATTGAATCATGTTTTTCAATTTAAGCAATCATCCTCAGCACTGCTTCATCACACCATCAACCAATTTGTAAAACCACAGTATTCATCATCATCACCAGTCCGCAGCCACGGCCACACTAAAGAATACCACCGTCTGCATCGACCCACGAACAAACATCAACCCAGTTCGAACCCAAATCAAAACCCAAAATCAACCCAAACCCAAGAAAACAGAGTAACCAGATAATCACCTTCGACCATCGTTTCTTTGACCGGAGTTGAACCAGAAATCGCGCTCTTGAAATCGCGATCTCAGTCTCGGATCACTTTGATTTGTGCACCTATATCGCATCAAAACTTCCTCAAATCAGAAACCCTGCCTTGACAGCCACTCACCGCACCTTGATCCGGCGAGTTCGCCGGCGAAAACACCGACTATTTCTCCAGCCACTGCGTCGCCAGCTTTCGTTTCACTTCTCCGCCCTCTCTCGCTTTGCTCTCCCAGTCTCCTCTGCCTTTCTCTAGTCTCTCTCTCTAACGCTGAATAATGAAATACAGAAAGTAAAGGTTGATTTTAATATTTAACTTTTCAGAAAGTTGCACTTTGGTCCCTACGTTTTCAAAATGATTTAAATCAGTCCTCAAGTTTTGAAATGTTTCAAATCAGCCCCTATGATTTTAAAACAATCCAATTCAGTCCCTTTTAGTTTCAAAGGTTTTCAAATCAGTCCTTTCAGCTTTTAAACTTATCAATTTTAGTCCCTCAACTTTCAAAAGTATTCATTTTAGTCCTTCAACTTTCAAAACATCAATTTTAGTCTTCAAATTATAATTTATCATTTTGAGCTATATATTCGATAGACTAAAGTGACTTATTGGCTAAGACGAAGCGTACGAAGAATTCAAAGAAATTGAAGTCATTCCCGCTCAACTTTGCACTCGTCGGATTTAAGGTAGACTCGCACTTATTAATTGATTTAAATTATGATTTCATATAAATGTCATGTGACTTGTGAAAGTCAATTTTCAAGAAAATTAAGTATGTTTTATGAAAGGTAAATATACCTTATGTTTTTATGAAAAGTAAGTATACCCTATGTTTTTACGATAATGTTTTATATGTTTTGGATCATTGCTATGCACATAAGAATTCTTACCACCTAAGTTCGGTAAAGTTCTTGTGTCTCCATAAGTTTATGAGGATTTACCACCTAAGTTCGGTAAAATTCCTGTCTTTCCATATGTTTATGAGGATTTACCACCTAAGTTCGGTAAAATTCCTGTCTCATATGTTTATGAGGATTTCGATCCTATCTTATGGTATGATGGAAATGATCCCTATGAATTTCAAGAATTATGTTTTGGTATACTTACTGTTATTATGATCTTACTACATAAGAATTCTTGCCACCTAAGTTCGGTAAAATTCTTATGTTTATGAGGATTTCGATCTTATCCTATGTTATGATGAAAACTTACTGTTACTGTGATTTTACTGTTATTATGATTTTACTGCATAAGAATTCTTGCCACCTAAGTTCGGTAAAGTTCTTGTGTCTCCCTATGTTTATGAGGATTTCAATCCTATATTATGTTATGCTTTCAAAAGAAATTATGCTTAGCATAATTAAAATGTTTTATAAGTATATGGTTTTCAAAGAGCTGTTTTCAAAGAGCTATTTTCAAAGAGCTTATGATTTTCAAAATATGTCCCGTGCTATAATGCACAATATGAGTTTTTATCAAGAGCCGTTTTATAAAGAAGCTTTATCAATGCCCGTTTTATAAAGAGTCGGGATTTATGTGTTTAATCATCTTATAAATTAAATATTTTTGCGATGAGTCTACTGAGTATTTCCCCCATGAAATACTCACCCTACTTTTTAACAGTTTTGCAGATTTCGGAGACGGTGGCGAGCGATGAATGATGGTGGCAATAATCGTTAAACGGTTGAAAGTTTGACGTTAATGATTTCCGTATTTTTCCAAACAATCGAATAATTTAGAGAAGTTCATTTATTTGAGAAATTATGACATTGTCAATTTATTTACAAAATTAATGGTTCGATTTACTATTTCAAATGGTTTCATAAATGTTTTCAATTTTATCGGCCATTACAGTTTATTTAATGTTGCCAAAAATGAATTTCAATTATTTCTTCCGCAAAAAAATATTATTCGAAAAATTTAGACAGAAAATGACGTAGTGAATCGGGTATACGGAACTCGGGGCGCTACAAGTTGGTATCAGAGCTAGTCTGCGTTTCTGTAGACTGGTAAAATTTTCAAAAAGAATTTTCAAGAAATATTTTCCATTTTAAGATTTTTATTGATGAAGATTGCCACTGCCATCATTCGTTCCACCAACTCCGAGGTAAAGAAGTTTATGATATTTAAAGTTATTTCAGTATTTCGAATACTCATTTTACTGATTTATGAGAAAGAATGAAGAGTATTTCGGATACTTATGATTTATGAGAAATAAGAATGTATTTCTTCGAAAATAATGATGTTGTTATGCTTTGTCATAACTTATATGCTTTAATATATGATTATGAGAAATTTTTTTAAGAAAGAAAACGAGTGTTGAGCATAATGGGAATAATATGATTTAAGAATGATTTTTAATAATTTTTGTCCTCGAGTTAGAAATAATGAACCCTAGATGGACTTTGCATAATTGATTTTAGACATGGCACTAAGTATGAGAAGTCAACGGAAAGGATTTCATTATATGTTCAGATTATCTATTGTTTAGATTAAACGAGAAATAGCAAGCCAGTTATGAAGTTGTGATAAGATGTTAAGATTATAACTGATATGATTTTATTGAGACTTTTATGAGAAGCATTATGAAGTTAGAGATTTAAAGATTTGGTTCTTAGTTTTTGGTATTTAAGTAATGGATATTATGTTGAGTAAATGAATTATGCCTCTATGTTGAAGAGAAATTTATTATGAAGTTTGGCCTTGTGAATAAATTTTGGGGAATATGATTTATGGCATATATTTATAAGTATGAGTAATCTTTTGAGCCATTAAGGTATGGAAGGAAGTGATATTGTGATATTGAAAAATATGATTTGAAATTGTTATGTTGAGGAATTATGAATTGAATTATGGGATATTTTTGATGATATTGAAGTGTTGGAATCGTTTTCAATATTTTAGATCGTTGTGGATAAATGTGGAGTTATTTGTTATTGTTGGTTATGAAGTATGCTTATGTTTTGGGATAAGTCCAAATTACAAGGGAGACTCTGTTCAGAATTTTATCATTTGGAATTAAGAGCATGATATGATAAGCATCTACTAAAGGAATTAAGGTTAGACATGCAAGTTCATTTACATCACAAACGAGATTTAGTAGATGATAGCAGAGATTTTATTATTTTCTCATAAGGAGAACACACAAGAGTCACACTGGAAAGGAAATACATGAAGCACATGAAAGCATAAGAGAAAAACATGGAAAGATCCTCAGAATGAGAGATGTGTTTCCGGAGTAGCCGTATCCTACCACCTCCGATCTTTTGAGGATATAAAGAGAAAACCTTCAAAGAGGTGTGTTTCGAGAGTAAGAATACTCCGTAATCTACCACCTGGAATCTTTGAAGTACACGCAAGATTTAAACATTAAAGAAATCCTAGTAAATGGAGGGGTGTCTCGAGAGTGAGAATACTCCGTACTCTACCCCCACCTATTCTAAGATTCAAAGAGTTAAATTTACATTAACCGGACTCCATTTTCGCTTGATTCCCCTTCCTTGAGACCAATCTATTTTAACTCCTGCTGGATCTTGTATTGAGATATATGACTGCAGCTTATCCAGTAGTTCATCAATAGTAGGAGCAGAAATAAGAAGCCTTCTGGAAAATGGAGAGATGAATCCCTGTTCCACAGCATAATCAAGAAAGGTTAACAAACCATCAAAGAAATTGTTAACATTCAGAAGCCCAATAGGCTTAGTATGGAGATCTAGTTGAGCCCACGAGGTAATGTTAAAGATTTCTTCTAAGGTACCAAAACCTCCGGGCAGGGCTATAAAGGCATCAGAACCATATAGCATACAAGTTATGCGTTCATGGATGGATAAGGTTTGAACTTCATGCCCTCGTGTTTTGCCTGCAACATCTACCAAAGGGACAGGTATGACACCGATTACTTTTGATTTCTCTGCAAGAGCAGATTGGGAAACACAACCCATTAGACCACTGCTACCACCCCCATATACAAGAGTGATACCTTTTTCCCCCAGTT
This sequence comes from Ligustrum vulgare, assembly GCA_963555705.1. NCBI lineage: Eukaryota > Viridiplantae > Streptophyta > Magnoliopsida > Lamiales > Oleaceae > Ligustrum > Ligustrum vulgare. Next base: position 84,910,701 of record OY743168.1, read on the forward strand.
TCTTTCCAAGATCTACAGCCGCTTCTAGATAACCGAAGCCTTTCCCCACTTTTGATCCACAAAATACACAAATAATTTTGATCTGTCGAAGTTTTGGTGCTTCCATCTTTGATAGTAAAGAAGGGAAAACTTACGAAGAAGATGTGATTTTGGGATGCCTGAACTATGAAATATGTTTGGCTATTTAAAGCCGGAAAAATTTACTGTTTTTGATTGATTCTGAAAAAGTAAAGATTTACTTTTGACAAAATCGGCCAACTTTTGACTGTTTTATCAAAGATATCACCTTTCGGTGATTTATTTCCAGCTTTATCAAACCTCGAGAAAAGGAAAATATATTTATTTCCAGCTTTATCAAAACTCGAGAAAGGAAAAATATTTTTTATTTCCAAAACGCGTTAAAGAAAACAGCAAAATATTTTAAAAGCATATCAAAAGATTTACCTTATATCATTGCTGAACTGCCAGAAGCCTCATTTTGTAAAACAGACTGGCAAACAGGATCTTTTGCTATTATATTTTGGAGACTACAACGATTTTTGTCCTCGTTAAACTGAGCGTATAAGGAGAGAAGTTCACGTTGCACATAACCACTTGGGTGCGTCTCAAGAGTCAGTCGAATATCATCCAAAGACTCCTTACTCAGTCCACCCTTTATGAATTCGATTTTATCATCCCGATTAGTAGAAGAATATCCTACTGATTTGCAACGAGTATTACAGTTCCAACGAGCACATTTGTAGCAACCACCCAGTCTTTTTGCTCTTCGTTTCTTTGCAAACGTGTTTTTGCCTAAACCAGGCATGTGCTTTAGAAATGTTGATGGTAATTCACCAGATAGTCGAACCTTTGCTTCTATCAACCAGCGAACATCTTCTGGAATATCATGAGCCATCAGCAACCTCAATCTTTCGAGTCTTATTTTATAGATCTTTCTCAGATCATTCATAGGAAGACTGGAATAATACTTGCGAATGTTAGAAAGAATGATATCCATTGTTTGATGATTCAACCTCTTCCCAGCATGAACTATTTAAAAGCATTAAGGATCTGAGTGAATCCGCGTGATATTGTGTCCAGCAAGAAAGCGCAGGATTATTTTAATGAAAAGAGGAGACAGAGTTTATGCGCCGTTTACTTTCTTGATAAAAGAAAGATTTGATGATGGGATTTGAGATTTGGAATATTTTCTTGGATTATGGGTACTGATATTTTGTTATAATAATGATAATCATGGTATAGTGTGATGATACGTGGAAAGTAAAATGAGTACCGTATTGAATCAGAATTCATACGTATATACAAGTGAAAGAAATACTTTGCAGGAAATGTGATGACATTTAAGTAAAGAATTTTAGTTATTTGGAAGATATTTGTTTACTGAATTTTTTTTGGGTTACAAATATTGGAAAGATAAGTTGATGATATTATGTTGATATGTTATTGGGTATATTACGTAGAGAGGATATTCAGATAATTCTTTGATTATTTTGGGAATATTCGATGATAAGAAGAAAGGAAAAATTATTATGATATGATATGTCAGTAAAGATTTGTTGAAATTTTAGAGAAATATACGAATATTTGAGGTCACATGATACGATGATAAGTGACAAGTTACATGAATACTACAAGATATGATGAAATATCACATACGATTGGGAATTTTCATTTTGATTCAGAAGAATTTTTAAGTAGACACATATGTCTATAGAAAAGTCCATGTTCTTGAGAAAACAAAGTGATGCATTTAGTCAAAGTCCAGTGGGTTAAATATGGTTGGGTTAAATATGGTAGCGATAATGCTACATAAGAAGAAGAAGTTCTGATTAAGTATTCAGAAATCATAAGATTAAGTAAGTTTAATTTCGAGGACGAAATTATTTTAAGGAGGTAAGATTGTAGCGACCCAGAGTTTTTACGCAATTAATAATTATTTTAATATTTAGAAAATTGTGTCGCTATTATTTCACCTATTATTTTGAAGTTAACGCCGCGACGGATTCGTCTAGCCAAGTCAAGAAATATCGAATTTGTTCGATTTTAAATTAAAATCCGAATTTCTAAAATTATATTATTTTTTTAATTATTTATTTCAAAGTATTATTTTCAAAATGTATTTTTCAGTCCAAAATATATCTGTTTTAAATACATTTCTTAATCAAAGTTAGTCTAATTTTCAGTTGATTACTTCCCACATTTTTTGCATTCCTCTTTATTCTCCTTTCCACCTCATTTCCAACCTATATCCACAATCAAAGCAAACACCATCATTCTCATCATCCTCAGCATCGCCGAAAGCCATTTCCAGTCCCTACTGCCAAGTTGAAACCTTCCATGTGCAGTTTCCCCTTTCCAGCTCCATTCTTATATCCTAACCATTCTTTCCAGCAAAGCCATAGCCACGAACCTCCATTATATTAAACCTATATATATATATTCAGCTATCAACTTAGCACTCATCTGTACCACCACCGAGTTTCATTGAATCAGCCACCGCAATTCCATCACTACCATTACTCAATCTTCAGCCATGAACTTTCATCATCAATCTACAATCAGTCCATAACCATTTCCTCTATATTTCATTATCAATTCCAGCCTACAACCAATTCAGACCACCACCTCGCCATTTACCATCACCAATGAATCTATATCAATCCGCCACTGCCATTCAACACCAAATTGAATCATGTTTTTCAATTTAAGCAATCATCCTCAGCACTGCTTCATCACACCATCAACCAATTTGTAAAACCACAGTATTCATCATCATCACCAGTCCGCAGCCACGGCCACACTAAAGAATACCACCGTCTGCATCGACCCACGAACAAACATCAACCCAGTTCGAACCCAAATCAAAACCCAAAATCAACCCAAACCCAAGAAAACAGAGTAACCAGATAATCACCTTCGACCATCGTTTCTTTGACCGGAGTTGAACCAGAAATCGCGCTCTTGAAATCGCGATCTCAGTCTCGGATCACTTTGATTTGTGCACCTATATCGCATCAAAACTTCCTCAAATCAGAAACCCTGCCTTGACAGCCACTCACCGCACCTTGATCCGGCGAGTTCGCCGGCGAAAACACCGACTATTTCTCCAGCCACTGCGTCGCCAGCTTTCGTTTCACTTCTCCGCCCTCTCTCGCTTTGCTCTCCCAGTCTCCTCTGCCTTTCTCTAGTCTCTCTCTCTAACGCTGAATAATGAAATACAGAAAGTAAAGGTTGATTTTAATATTTAACTTTTCAGAAAGTTGCACTTTGGTCCCTACGTTTTCAAAATGATTTAAATCAGTCCTCAAGTTTTGAAATGTTTCAAATCAGCCCCTATGATTTTAAAACAATCCAATTCAGTCCCTTTTAGTTTCAAAGGTTTTCAAATCAGTCCTTTCAGCTTTTAAACTTATCAATTTTAGTCCCTCAACTTTCAAAAGTATTCATTTTAGTCCTTCAACTTTCAAAACATCAATTTTAGTCTTCAAATTATAATTTATCATTTTGAGCTATATATTCGATAGACTAAAGTGACTTATTGGCTAAGACGAAGCGTACGGAGAATTCAAAGAAATTGAAAACAAAACACTCAACAAGATATGGATGATTTTTATGGGACTCAATGATAAACATAAAAATCAAACTGGATAGAAAAACCTGAATTCAGAGTCCAGCTCTGATACCAGATGATGATGTTCGAAGCGCGGAAGAAACGCCGGAAAGTTCCGAACTCAGGTTGTGGTTGGACGGATGAATCATGACCCGATATTCACGACGCGATGGCTCGACGATTCGGAATAAAGAACCACGACTTTCGAAACGCCACAAGGATTTGTCCAATCTCCCTGATTAGTTTCTAGATTTGAACGCCACAAATATTCTCAAGAAATATTTGATGAGTTCGATATTTGAACGCCACAAGAAATATTCTTGATAAGTTCGAAAAACATAGGAATCCACCTATAACTTTTATTGAATCCTCAATAAAAACTGTTTATATCAAAATCAAATCTCAAGTCTCAATTACAATGAATGGAAAAAACGTATAAATAAGCAAAATAAAACCCTAGTCGCTAATTTACTCAAAATAGAATTCTAATTAGACTAAAATTCTAAAATAGGAAAACAAATAATTAAAAACAAAATTTAACCTAAAAATACGCAAAAACCCTAATTTCCGTCTGGATAATTGACTTACTGTTTTGAAGCTCCAAATGATGGAATTTGGCCATAAAATCAGTCGGCTCAAGGGCTTTAGCCCATGAGTTTTGCTTAGTGGGCCATTTTTACTCGAAAAACACATATTATGCATCTAATTCTGACATGGTTGACTTGATTGCACTTTTATTTGGCTTGAATATTTAACTTTTTCCGTCAAGCCTACTATGACTTCGATTATCGAGGGTCCGGAACACATCATATTACTTGCCAAATAAGGACATCCTTATTAAACAAGTACAAAACAAGAAGATATTTTCAAAGTTCGATTGTAAATCAAGATTTTGGCAAATTATGCTCACAGAGAAGATAGCAAATCTTTAACTGCATTTAGCACTCCTAATCCTTTAAGCCAATTTGAATGGAATGTAATGTCATTTGGATTGAAAAATGCACCACAGATATTCCAAAGAAGAATGGATGAGGTAATAAAACATATTATTCATTTTTGTATTGTCTACATAGATGATTTACTTATTCATTCAAAAGATATGAACGAACATATTGAACATCTTGAAAAGTTTTGTTATATCATGAAAAAATATAGTATTACACTTTCTCAAAAAAAAAAAAAAAAAAAAAAGCTGATATAGCAAAAACAAAGATAGAATTTCTTGGATTATTTATAAAAGAAGGAGAATTACAACTGCAATCTCATATTGGTGAAAAACTTCAAGATTTTCCTGAAAAAATCAAAGATAAAAAACATTTACAAAGTTTTCTCGATATATTAAATTATGCAGAAGGATTTATTGAAAATTGTACCAAGTTAAAAAATTACTTTCTTTCAAAATTAAGAAAAAATGTAATGTGGTCTTGGGATGAACAAGAACGTAAAAACATCATAAAGGTAAAAGATGAATTAAAAAATCTACCAAAACTTATTATTCCATAGGAAGAAGATTTATTTATCCTTGAAACTGACGCTTCTGATAAAAAATGGGGAGCAGTACTTAAGATAAAAAAGAATCATAAAGAGTATAAATGTTAAAAGAATTGTTCTAGTCCTGAAATACTTGTAGGATATACATTAGGAATATTCAAAAAAAGTTGAAACGAGGTATGAAATAAATAGAAAAGAGCTCATTGTTGTGAAGCGAGGAGTACAAAAATATGAAGATTACTTGCTACCAAAAAAATTCTTGATTAGAACTGATAATACACAAATTAAAGCATTTTTAAAAAATAATGTTGATCCATCTATTTCCGATAGATACATTATCAGGATCCAGATATGGTTTTCATATTTCAAGTTTGATATTAAATATATTAAAGGACAGTCTAATTTTCTTCATGATTATCTTAGCAGAGATGGAGCTGAAGGAATTAAAGACAAAAGTCCAGATACTTGAACTTAAAGTCTCTTGTTTGGAGATGCAAATTCAAAATATACAAGAAAGCCTTCTAGGCGGTACCAAGATAGCCCATTCGGTAGAAAATACTTGTACAAAGTCTAGTAACCCTTCACCGGGTCTGATGAATACTAGCGCTCTTCCCAATGATAAAGGGAAAAACAAGATAATATTATGAACCCCTTCATAGGGAAAAATTAATCATAATGTTTGCACTGAAAATATGGAAACGGATGCAAAGCCTTCATTTAAGAAGGATAATCAAGATACCAAGAAGGTTATGGAAACCTCTTCACAAAGGAATGAAATTGATTCAAAACCCGTATTGCGCAAATAAATCTAAAAGATGTGGTAAAAATTTGCCACAAACAAAAATTACCAAACAAAGATAACTATAAAGAAGTTATGACGTGATCCAGACCACGGATACAAGCCCGCACAAAGATCCGTTGAAGATCAAAGGAGGACCGATGACTCGATTGCAAACAAAGAGGGCCAATGAAGCAATGGACAAGTTAGTTCAAGAAACAATGGCCAAAACAATGTTCGTGTCATCAAAAGAAGCAAGTTCCATGTTGGGACCGAGCCAAAACGATGAGTGAATCAACATCATTCAAGCCGTCGAAGAAAATTGCAAAGTTTCAAAATTCACGGCCGTAACCCGTAATTATTACGGTCGTGAAGAGCTCACTGCTGAAAATTGAGAATTTGAAGAAATTGGACTTACGGCCGTAAGAAGCTTTTATCACGGCCGTAACGAAGCCTCGGGTTAAAGAACGAGATTTTCAGAAATAAGAATTACGGCCGTAAATAATTATGTCACGGCCGTAACTATTAAACAGAAACCAAGTTACGGTCGTAAAGTGAAGGGTCACGGCCGTAAAAACATATACGCGTAATTTTAGGTTAATTTTTATTTCCTTATTTTTAGCTAGTTGTTTCCTAGTATAATTAAATCTCTTAACCTAGTTTTTGACCCTATTTATAGGGATGTAATTTTCATTATTCATAGACACAACTTTGATATTATAATTGAGAGGCTATTTTGCTTTCACAATCTTATTCTTCATTGAATAAAATTCGAACTTGAGAGTTATTCTTGTTTGTTCAAATCCCGGTGAGAATTATTATTGCTTATGATTAAGAGGTCAATATATCCCAGTGATTGTATTGGTTGCTTGGTTCAATTAATTTTAATTGGATCCATAAATCGTGGTTTCTTGGCGTTCTTGGGTCGATTTCAATATTTTGTGGGTTGCGTAGCTACAATTGCTACGTGGTTTGCATCATCTGGTATCAGAGCTTAGGCTCCAAAAATCAAGGTTATATCTTTGTTTTGTTTTCTTGAGTCTTCTTTAATCTTGTTCTTCCAGTTCTTGAGTCTTTAATCAAAAAAAGTGTCACAAAAAAAATTCAATAGTCGTTATTTCCTTCGTTTGTTATCCAAATTAAATTTCGTTTGTTTCGTCTTTCTCGAAGTTGAATTTTCAAGAAATAATAAAAAAAAAACGAAAATTCCAAATCCAAGAAAAAAAATAGCTGTTATTTGATTTCAAGAAATATATTCTTGACTCAATCTTAGTTTCCATAAAAAGTGTCAAGTTCTATATCGAGTCAAATTCCATTCTCTAAAGGTCTTCTTCAAGTTTTCCAAACAGTTCATAAAATTCTCACTCTTACTCGATTTGAATCATTCGGGCTTAAACTTGTTTGAGTTCGGTTTCATTCTTTGAAGCAATTGGGGTGAAAGCCATTGAGTGGAAAAAGACAGAGAGGTGAGATCAATAGAGGGTAAAAGCCAAATTTGAGTGATACACGAGCGAAATACACGTAAGGCATATAATATTTAGTTTTAGGATGTCTGAACAATCTTCTACTACAAAAAACAACGATCGAGTCAACATGACGGAAGAGATGGTACAACGGTTTGAGCGGTTGTTTGGGGATGTGTTAGGTAGGTTAGAAAGGCTTGAGCAACCTCGAGAAGTGCCTAATGCCCGTAGGCAAGGTGGGCAAGGTCGTAGAGTAGAGGGGGTCGATGAGAATGAAGAAGGTAGTGATTTTGACGATGGGGGCAATTGTGGATAGAGTAGTTAGGCATGGAAGAAGGGATAGAGATCTTGGTGGCGATAGAATGGATGGTAGTATGAGCAACATCAAAATGACAATTCCGTCATTCAAGGGGAGGAGTGATCCGGAAGTATACCTAGAATGGGAAAAGAAGATGGAGTTAATTTCTAATTGCTACACTTATTCGAAAGAGAAAAAGGTTAAGGTAGTTGTACTTGAATTCTCCGATTACGCTATTACTTGGTGGGATCAATTGGTGACTTCTAGGAGGAGGAATCGCGAGAGACCCATTAGTACTTGGGATGAATTAAAAGCTATCATGAGAAAAAGGTTCGTTCCTAGTCATTACCATCAGGAGCTTCATCAAAAATTACAAAGTCTATACCAAGGATCAAAGAGTGTGGAGGATTATCACAAGGAGATGGAGATGTTGATGATTAGAGATAATGTAGAAGAGGATAGGGAGGCTACGATGGCTCGATTTTTGAATGGGTTGAATAGGGATATAGCTAATGTGGTTGAACTACAACATTATTTGGAGATGGAGGATATGTTGCACATGGCTATAAAGGTGGAGAAGCAATTAAAGAAAAAGGGAACGGCAAGGTATCAATCTGGTTCTAATTCTTCATGGAAGCCGAAGTGGGAAAGTAAAGGAGATGGGGCTGTTTCAAAAGGGAAGTTTGAAGCACCAAAAGGGAAGTTTGAGGCACCAAAAGGGAAAGAGGAACATGCTAGCAAACTCGCACCTAAAGGGGAACCTCAACCATCTAGGAGTAGAGACATTCAATGCTTCAAATGTTTGGGGAGAGGACATGTGGCATCTCAATGTCCTAATAGGCGAGTGATACTTGTGCGGAAGGATGGAATCATGGAGAGTGATAGTGAGGAAGAGGATTATAGTGATATGCCAACGTTGGAGGAAGTATGTGATGATGAGGATGTGTTATCCGGGGAGCATGGCGAGTTATTAGTAGCAAGGCGAGCTCTTAGTGCTCAAATCAACACGGATGATTTGGAACAACAACGGGAGAACATATTCCATACACGATGTCGCATTAATAACAAGGTATGTAGTATGATTATTGATGGTGATAGTTGCACTAACGTCGCTAGTACTATACTTGTTGAAAAATTAGGATTACCTTTGTTAAAACATCATAAACCTTATAGGCTTCAATGGTTAAATGATAGTGGAGAAATTAAGGTGAATAGGAGGGTGTTGGTGAGTTTTTCTATTGGTAGCTATGTGGATGATGTTATGTGTGATGTGGTTCCTATGCATGCCGGACACATTTTGTTGGGTAGACCTTGGCAATATGATAGGAAGGTAACGCATGATGGGTATAAAAATAGGTATAGCTTTACCAAAGGGGGAAAAACCATTACACTTGCACCATTGACACCGTCACAAGTGTATGAAGATCAAATAAAATTGAAAAATGATGAAGAAAAAAGAGTGAAGGAAAATGAGAGAAAGAGAGTTGAGGTCACGACCTCAGAAAAAGGAGAGGAAAAGAGAGTTGGAACCATGACCCCAGAAAAAGGAGAGGCGAAAGAAAAAAGGAGTGTTGGGGTACATACCTCAGGAAAAGGAGAGGGAGCAAAGAGTGCCAAAAAAGAAAGAAAAATGAGTTTCTACGCAAAAAGGAGTGAAGTCAAGAAAGCATTTATGGAAAAATGACCAATGGTCCTTTTATTGTACAAGGATTCATTCCTTGCATTTGATGAAACTAACAAATCCCTCCCTAGTTTGGCTATTTCTTTATTGCAGGAATTCGAGGATGTGTTTCCAGATGACATACATAGTAGGTTACCACCCATTCGAGGTATTGAACATCAAATTGATTTTGTACCTGGAGCAGTCATTCCAAACCGCCCCGCTTATCGAAGTAACCCCGAGGAGACGAAGGAGCTTCAAAGACAAGTGGAGGACTTGATGAGCAAAGGGTATATAAAGGAAAGTATGAGTCCATGTGCCGTCCCCGTGTTACTTGTACCCAAAAAGGACGGGACTTGGAGAATGTGTGTTGATTGTAGGGCCATCAACAACATAACGGTAAAGTATCGTCATCCTATTCCTAGGTTAGACGATATGTTGGATGAATTGCATGGCTCAAGCATATTTAGTAAAATTGACCTTAAGAGTGGTTATCATCAAATTCGAATGAAAGAAGGAGATGAGTGGAAAACTGCTTTTAAAACTAAATATGGCTTATATGAATGGTTAGTTATGCCGTTTGGGCTTACTAATGCACCTAGTACTTTTATGCGTTTAATGATTCATGTTTTACGTGCATTTATAGGTAAATTCGTTGTAGTTTACTTCGATAATATCTTGATATATAGTAAAACTTTGAATGAGCATGTGGAGCATGTTAGGTGTGTGCTTGTGGTTTTAAGACAAGAGCAACTTTTTGCTAATTTTAAAAAGTGTGATTTTTGCATGGAAAAAGTTGTGTTTCTTGGCTATGTGGTTAGTGCTAAAGGAATAGAAGTAGATGAAGAAAAAGTCAAAGTTATTAAATAATGGCCAACACCTAAAAGCATAACTGAGATTAGGAGTTTTCATGGCTTGGCTAGTTTTTATAGGCGCTTTGTTAAAATTTTTAGCACGATTGCCGCACCACTCACAGAAATTGTCAAAAAAAGTGTAGGTTTTAAATGGAGAGTAGAATAGGAACATGCATTTGAAACAACCAAAAATATGTTGTGTAAAGCACCAGTTTTATCACTTCCTAACTTTGACAAGGCTTTTGAGGTTGAATGTGATGCCTCAGGGCTAGGCATTGGAGCTGTTTTAATGCAGGATCAAAGGCCAATCGCCTATTTTAGTAAAAAACTAAAAGAGGCTGCACTTAATTACCCCACATATGACAAGGAGTTATACTCACTTGTGCGCGCTTTGGAGACATGGCAACATTACTTGTGGCCACGGGAGTTCGTGATACACACTGATCATGAATCCTTGAAGCATTTGAGTGGTCATGGTAAGCTGAGTAAGAGACATGCAAGGTGGGTAGAATTCATCGAAACATTTCCCTATGTCGTCCGATACAAACAAGGTAAGGAAAATGTGGTGGTAGATGCATTGTCTCGAAGGTATGTTCTTTTAAATTCTTTAAATTCTAAATTGCTTGGATTTGAATACATTAAGGACATGTATGCTAATGACCTGGACTTTTCTAATATTTATGAATCATGTGGTAAAGGGGCTGTGGATAGATTCTTTAAACATGATGATTATTTATTTCGAGAAAATAAATTGTGTGTCCCTAGGTGTTCAATGAGGGAGTTACTTTTGAGAGAGGCACATAGTGGAGGCTTAATGGGTCATTTTGGGGTTAAAAAGACCATTAAAATCCTAAGTGAACATTTCTATTGGCCTAAGATGAAGATTGATGCGGTTCGGGTTTGTAATAGATGCATTACTTGTAAGAAGGCTAAATCTAAGATTAAACCCCATGGATTATATATGCCTTTACCCGTCCCTAGTGAACCTTGGGTCGATATCTCTATGGATTTTGTTTTGGGACTACCTAGGACTAAGAAGGGAAGAGATTCAATTTTTGTGGTAGTAGATCGCTTTAGCAAAATGGCACATTTCATACCATGCCACAAAACTGATGTTGCTACTAACATAGCTGAAATTTTCTTTCGAGAAGTCGTACGCTTACATGGGGTTCCTAAAAGGTCTAGAATAGGGATGTTAAATTCCTTAGTCATTTTTGGAGAGTCTTGCGGAACAAGCTAGGAACAAAACTACTTTTCTCTACAACTTGTCACCCACAGACCGATGGACAAACCGAAGTAGTAAATAGGACAATGATTCAATTGTTGCGCACGATAATCAATAAAAATCTGAAAAATTGGGAAGAGTGTTTACCATTTATTGAATTTGCATATAATAGGGCTATACATTCTACTACTTCTTATTCACCATTAGAAATTGTTTATGATTTTAATCCGCTAACACCATTGGATTTAATTCTTTTACCTGTGAATGAACGTAGTTTAGATGGAAAGAAAAATGCTGAGATGGTTAAATCACTCCACGACAAAGTGAGGTTGGCGATTGAAAAGAAAAATGAACATTATGCATCGCAGGCTAACAAGGGGAGAAAATGCGTCATATTTGAGCCCGGTGATTGGGTTTGGGTACATTTGAGAAAGGAGCGGTTTCCAGAACAACGCAAGTCAAAGTTACAACCGCGAGGAGATGGTCCATTCCAAGTGATTGAAAGGATCAACAACAATGCCTATAAATTAGATCTTTCTGGTGAGTATAATGTTTCGGCTTCATTTAATGTTTCTGATCTATCTCCGTTTGATGCAGGTACAGATTCGAGGTCGAATCCTTTCGAAGAGGGAGGGGATGATGTGATCCAGACCACGGATACAAGCCCGCACAAAGATCCGTTGAAGATCAAAGGAGGACCGATGACTCGATTGCAAACAAAGAGGGCCAATGAAGCAATGGACAAGTTAGTTCAAGAAACAATGGTCAAAACAATGTTCGTGTCATCAAAAGAAGCAAGTTCCATGTTGGGACCGAGCCAAAACGATGAGTGGATCAACATCATTCAACCCGTCGAAGAAAATTGCAAAGTTTCAAAATTCACGGCCGTAACCCGTAATTATTACGGCCGTGAAGAGCTCACTGCTGAAAATTGAGAATTTGAAGAAATTGGACTTACGGCCGTAAGAAGCTTTTATCACGGCCGTAACGAAGCCTCGAGTTAAAGAAAGAGATTTTCAGAAATAAGAATTACGGCCGTAAATAATTATGTCACGACCGTAACTATTAAACATAAACCAAGTTACGGCCGTAAAGTGAAGGGTCACGACCGTAAAAACATATACGCATAATTTTAGGTTAATTTTTATTTCCTTATTTTTAGCTAGTTGTTTCCTAGTATAATTAAATCCCTTAACCTAGTTTTTGACCCTATTTATAGGGATGTAATTTTCATTATTCATAGACACAACTTTGATATTATAATTGAGAGGCTATTTTGCTTTCACAATCTTATTCTTCATTGAATAAAATTCGAACTTGCGAGTTATTCTTGTTTGTTCAAATCCCGGTGAGAATTATTATTGCTTGTGATCAAGAGGTCAATATATCCCAGTGATTATATTGGTTGTTTGGTTCAATTAATTTTAATTGGATCCATAAATCGTGGTTTCTTGGCGTTCTTGGGTCGATTTCAATATTTTGTGGGTTGCGTAGCTACAATTGCTACGTGGTTTGCATCAAGTTATCTTCTTTATTGTTATTTTCAATATACTGTCAGATTGGTATCTCGTAGTAGGGAAATGGATGAAGACCTTACACTGTGGAAAATACAACAAGATAAATTTCTATCCAGGAGCGCCAGCTAATTGGGTTCAAAACTGCTTTGAACTAGGGAATATACTCTGCATATATTCAAGCAAAGATCTAAGGAAAATTTCACAACTTCCCATAGATGTTAAAAAGGCAGTCCGAATATTTACTGAAGTTATCAAAGGTACGAATATATATATCCGATTCTTTTCAGCCACAATAGAATGGGATAAATATAAAGGAACAATGATCCCATCATTTCATTGTATCAAGATAGGGGTCACAAATAAACACTTCTTACCAACTAGCCGAAAAATTGTTAAGAATGGATATGAAGATATTGTTAACATGATTTCTTACAGAATAGCTAAAGGATATAAAGAAATATTTGATAATTTAAGCCAAGTTATTTCTGAAAAAGAAAAAAATTGGTTATATCCTTCAGATAATCATGTAATCTACTCCAATGCAAGATTGCCATCTAAAGAAGTAGATATTTGTAATTATTATCAATGAAGTAAGTGGAAGTGAAACTATGCGCAAAGAGCTATGCAAGATAATGTGGGACCATCCAGAGTACAGGTGTGAACACTGTTTTGTTGAAGATATGAGTCATGCATCACTCGATAGTACAGAATTCCCAACAGAGTTCTTTGACTCAAGGATGGAAAAATAATGCTGCCAAATAGTGACCATTTATCACTACTTTAATTAAGTCATTTATTAAAGAAAAACTGTGGTCACTAAACAACAAGAAGATAGCTGCCATGACAAAGACCCTTCACTCACTACTTTAATAAAGTCTCTTTATTAAAGAAAAGCTGTGGTGTTTTGTCACAATTCAAAAGGTAACCTATCAAGAATTATTGAAGCCAACTAGCAAGAAAAATAAATGCACCGAAAAAAGTGATTGATGACTACTCAACAAGAAATTTATTGCAGAAGAGAAAAGAGTCATGTCTTGTCACCAAAAAAAGAGAGGAGAAAAATAATCCAGGACCTCTATAAAAGGGAGAAGAGATTCAGTGACCTCTATAAAAGGGAGAAGAGATTCAGTGAAGAGGCATCCTAAAATATCTGAGCCAAGCACTTGTACTCTTTTATTCAAAACTTGTTTACACCACTTGTATTCAAGAAAAATATTGGTAGATAGTCTGAAGATATCAAAGCTTGTAATAAGGTAATCACTTATGGAGTTCTAAACTTCATAAGGTGAGTACTAAAGGTGTCTGTATGTAGTTTGCAGTATGTACAATGTCAATCTATGAATGAAATGATGTTTGAGTTTTTATCAAAGTTTTCTTAAAAAGGTTTTCTTTAAGTTTCTCATGACCCCCAGCAGTATTGATATTTTCCAAAATGAGTTTTCTTCTTTGAAGAATCTGTTGCTCAGTAGAAATGCCGTCAGCTTTTTGATATGTTGTGGCATTTTGGGATAATATTTGAGCTTTGTTTCAATTTTAAAACTTGTTTTTAAAACATGTAGTTTTGGAAAAGTTCTAAGTAAGGTCTTTCTGAAAGGAGTCGAGATAGGGGTGAAAACAGAGACTCTGAATACTGTGAGATAGTGTCTGTGGAAACACGGCTAGTTCTCTAGAGTGAGAAGTGCAATCTTGATTGAAAAACTTTTTGCGGAAGTAGTTGTGGAACCAATTTATTATAAAACATCTAATATTCATTTGATTCAAAGGATTGATTAAGTACACGTAAGGCAGCTATAGGACGACACTGGAGGGAAAACCTGCTTATTTCTATTTGATTACTGTAAGCTTACTTACTGCCATTTACATACTTTGATTACGAGCTTTTAATCATATGCTTCTACATGCTTGTTATTTTTAATTATGAACAATATGATAGAGAAGATATTGAGAGACTTAGAATAGTTAAAGATAATACATTTGATTTAAGATCAGAGATAGAAAAACTTCTCAGAGAATTAAAATAAGAAAAGTGGGAAAAAAATACTAAATACTATCAGATATCATCAGTACGAACAACAACAACAACATCTAATTTGGTCACAAGAAAATAATGAAATTAGATTCCCAGGTTTAGTTTTACGAACCTTAGATCAAGGAAATAGAATAGTTAGACATAATCGTGATCAACCTGATCGTTTGAATTTTTATTAACTATTATTGAAAAATATCAAGGCATATATTCTGTTACCCAATCCAAAATAGAAGAAATATATAAAGATATTGATTACGCTTGTATAAATAATATAAGGTTCAACTCTGTTGAAACTGCCAAAAATATAAATATAGTTTATAATATATCACTCGAATATAAGGATATAGAAGAAGAAGTTTCGGAAGGAATAGTATTATGATATATAACTAAGCAAGATCATACCAAAGCCTTTGAAAATTTATCAAAATATAAAGAGTATTTAGAACAATTAAAAGAATTACGAAAAGTTCAAATAATTAATCCTGAGTTAAATCAACCAGAATAAAGAAAGGATATACCTTGCAATTTATTCATTAAGGGTAATTTTGACTTTTCAATAGAGAAGTCTATATTACTAAAGTTATTCATTGCCAAGCCTATTTAACTAAAAACCCCTTAAGATTTTTATCCCTCATTTTGTGAAATTTATTACCTCTTTTTTTTATCAAAAAATTTTTTTAGCTCTCTAAAATAAGCACTTAATTCTAATCTAAGTTTTATATTTTAAGTTGTTTTTTGAGAGAATGATTTAAGTATTTGTTATAAATATTAGATGTATTAGTGAATGATATTTGTATCCCTACTACTCTAGATATTATTACCTTGTATATCCATAATTCTCCCATATATATACATATTTGTTCACAAATTTCTAGCCAATTGGGTATGAAAAATTATTTTTCCTTCAACCAAAGAAAGTTACGAGTTCTTGTCAAATAAATTTGCAAATAAACTCTTCCTTCTAACATCAAAGAAAAGGGCAACATTCTCTTAACTTTGAATTACATAACAAATCGCTATAGTTATTCGATTTGGTAATATCATTTTGACTATACCAATATAAATTGATAAATATTTACTTGAATGTAATTTTTTCATTCAATATTTCGGGATGTCAACAAATTGAGCCGGAGATCTTAGCCTCGAGCTTTTAGGGGTCTAGCTTTTTTGGCCCGAGCCAAGCCAAAGCTCATCCCCAAAATAAGGCTCGACTCGAGCTTTTTCGAGTCGAGACGGGTCGAGTTGAGTCTCGAGCTTTTAAATTTTATTATTTTATTTTTATAATAAAATTCATAAACTTTTTTTTATTGAAAAGGTATATATACAACAAGCCGAGCTGAACTTGTGATTGAATTTCAATGCTCTAACTTTTTGGGCAGGTTTTTTTTTTTTTTGCTCGAGCCAAGCCAAGCCAAAGCTCGTCCCTCAAAAAAAGTTCGGCTCAAACTTTGGCTTGAAGTCGAGCTGCGAGCCGAACCAAACCTGAGCTTTTTCCAAGCCAAGCCTACGAGCCATTTTGCCATCCCTATCAATATTTCAATAGAATATTCTAGAAAAATATTTTATTATTATTCTTGAAAATGAATAATATAAATCAATATTCCAGCTGAATATTGAATTATATATCTTGAAAGGAAGTAATCTAAATCAATATTTCAGTAAAATATTGTAGTATTGTTTGAAAATAAATAATATAAATCAATATGAATTACAAATCTTGAAAGGAAACAATTTAAATCAATATTTTAGAAGAATATTGTAGCATTGTTTGAAAAGAAATAATTTAAATCGATATTATAAAAGAATATTAAATTATAAATCTTGAAAGGAAACAATCTAAATCAATATTTCAAAACAATATTGAACCATTGTTTGAAAAGAAATATTATATGTATTATTTTGTTGCTCCAAAAAAATAAAATAATAATAATTATAATAATAATAATATTATTATATGTGCAATATTTTGTTTTAATTTATCATTTTAACTTGTGAATGTATTATTTTTTAAGCTAACGCTCTTTATATTTATTCAATGTATATCTATTATAAATGTTGTCGAGTTTTTTTTACTTTTAAATTGATAATTTATTACCTTATTGTTTATGAAGTAATACAACAATCTATCTATATACTATATATTATATATAAAGAGAGAATAGTGGATTAGTGTGAATGCAAAATCTATATAGATATGAAATATATGTATGTATGTATGTATGTATGTATGTATTATTTATGTTGTTTTTAAGTTTTAATAATTGTGTAATAAAAAAATATTTTTGTATATTTTGTATTTGTGTTGATTATGTATAATTATTAAATTTTATGGATGCTTATCTATATTGCGGATAGAAATTTCAGTTCATCGCATTGGTGGAAATCTATATTTATACTATATATAAAAGTATGATAGTTTGACAGAATTTAATTCTTAAATTCTTTATGTTTTAGTATTATAGTAAATAATTAATATGATGTTATTGTTATTTGTATATTTTGGTTATAATTATTATTATTTTTATCATTAACATTAATATTGAATGAGTTCAATTAATATTTTTAATTATCAGTATTAAAAATATTATTCAATCATTGATTTTTTATTTATTTGTTGTTTTTAATATTATAAATCCTATGTGTAGCCATTGTATGTATGTATGTATGTACTAATATTATCATTCAATAAATTTTTCGATAATTTGGATTATTTATGTTGTTTTTAAGTTTTAATAATTGTTGTAATAAAAAATTATTTTTGTATCTTTTGTATTTGTGTTTATTATGTATAATCATTAAATTTTATGGATGCTTATCTATATTGCAGATAGAAATTTCAGTTTATCACACTAGTGAAAATCTATATATATACTATATATAAAAGTATGATAGTTTGGCAGAATTTAATTCTTAAATTCTTTATATTTTAGTATTATAATAAATAATTAATATGATATTATTGTTATTTCTATATTTTTATTATAATTATTATTATTTTTATTATTAACATTATAGTAAATAATTAATATTTTTAATTATCAGTATTAAAAATATTATTCAATCATTGATTTTTTATTTATTTGTTGTTCTTAATATTATAAATCCTATGTGTAGCCATCAATAATTAAATTGTGTTTTAGCCACTGTTCGGAAACTATTATAAATAATAATGATCAGTATTATTTGCGTTTTTGAGGTAGAATTTGTGGTTAAAAATCGGAGAGAGAAAATTTGTGTGGTTAAAAAAGTAGTTTGAAATTCGTGCCGATTATAACACATGTTACCGGAACACATTGTTAATTATTAATGGTCAAATTATTTGTTATCTTTAATATTACAAATCATATTTTCTAAAATATTTATTATATATTATTATTAAATATTTTAATAAATTAAGCCTCTGTTCAGCAATTATATTTTTGTTTCGAGGTAAAATGTGTGGTTGAAAAATAATTTTGAAAAAATATGTACTTAAAAAGTGGGTTAAAAAATGTGATACTTATAAATAATTTATAGAAAAAGTTATTAAACGAAGGTTAATATTGAGGAATTAACGCTTTGATTTTTTTAGTTAATAATATTAATAGATAGATTAATATTTTTTAATTATTCTTAATTTTAATAATTTTTAAAGATTATAGGGAATAATTTTCGGTATAATTTCGTAATCTCCAATTTTACTCGGTTGTCGTATCGTGATAATCACGAGATTTTCAAAATTATTATTTTGACTACTTATTTTTGCAAATAAAGTTTTATTGGTTAAATTCAAATATTTTGACGATTTCTTTTTTAATTATTATGATTGATGTTTATGAATGAAAATTTAAAACTACGTTAAATACAAGAGGCAAATGTAGAAGTTATGAGAAATATACTAATACATTTCACATGCATCAATACTCGTGCACATAATATTACATCAAATGTGATATAACATTAAAAACCTGCTAAATTTACATTTTCAATGAAATTATTAATAATTCATGAAAATTATTGAAATCAATAATAATTTATTATATAAATATATAAATTGACTTTTGCAATTCAAATAATTTTTTAATAATTTGAATTACTTATGTTATCTTTTAAATTCTAATAATTATTGTAATAGAGAATTCTTTTTTATGCATTTATACGTGTTGATTATATGTATAAGCATTAAAATTTTACAAATACTTATTGAAATCGAAATTGTGGATAATAATTTTCACGCATCGCACTGGTGAAATACTAGTATTGTTGACCGCAAAATCTGGTAGGACCTTGAATCAACACTTCTCGGCTACTCCCTTTTGAACATGTGGATCTCCTGCGCACTAGGACAAACAATCAGTTTACAAAGGGGGCCGAGGTGGCTCCCGTTTGCACTCCGATGCCTAAATCAGTACTCATTTCAAGTAAATATAAATTGAATGGGGGAAATATAAGCGTGTAAAAGAAAGAAAAAGGGAGTGATATTTTATGTATTGAGTTTCTGACCTTTTTTCTTGGAGGCAGGTGTGCTCTATTTATAGAAGAAGTTATCGTCTTAGATGGTGACACGCGTTGGGCTTTACACGTGTCTTTACCCTAGCCGTTGAGGAGGTAAACCAAATTCTGGGAGTAATCATTGCTACAAGCCGTAGGAGAGGGGCGCCCATCATATCCTTCATAAAGGCAACGTCTTGTCAAGCCACAGTCAATTGGAGAAAGTTACGTATCTCTGACACTCTCCATTGTCCCATCTCAGATCCGGGGTGGTATAATATGGTACCTCGGCTTATTATAAACCAGTTCTGACAAAGAGGGTCCAAGTAATATTCCACCTCGGTGATTGGACCAGGGAAAACCCTTGGTTCCATTCATAGCTGGAGTCCATTGGGCCTCTCTTGGGCCCCCACTGGTGATCCGTTGGGCTCATGTTGGGCACGGTCTCAACAAGTATAATTAATATTCCAGAAGAGCATTAATAGTAGAACTTTATATTATAAAAAATTTGTTGTCACTTCTCAAGTATCACAACATTATAATTAATATTTCAGAAGAATATTACTTGGCTACTTGCTCATGCAGATTGAAGAGCATAAATTATAATTTCCAATATTGTAGAAGAAAATTCACTTATTATTTTTGAAAAATTGAAATTTTAGAACTATAATAATATTCTTATAGAATATTAATTGCTCCTGAAGAACATAATTTTCAAAGATCTATTATTTTATTAAAATGTTATTTTATTGCTTCCGAAAAGCACAACCTTATATAGGTTCAACATTTTTTGTTTTGATCTTGAAGAAGCACAACGTGTATGAATATTACAAAATATTATTGTTTGTTCCAAAAGAACAATTTATAAGGTTCAATATTTTAAAATAATTCAGTGTTACTTCAGAAGCAACACGACTTTATTACATTAATATCTTAGTAGAATATTTGATGGGTGTGGAATCTAATAAATAATAATTTCTTGCTAAAAAATAAATAAATTGTGATAGTGGTGAGCAAAGTCGAATCCACAGGGATTTTTTAGATTTAGTTCTTCGTGAAAATTAAAACAGTAAATTAAAAAGAGGGGGGGTTTTGAATTTCGAATGTGAAATCAATTTGTAAACAAACAATTGCGAAATTACAGTGATAAAAATATCAGATTAAACAAGTATACAGCCCAAAGTATAATCTTAGAATTGATTCATAGAATTGATTACGGATGCCAAAATAAAATCCTTTACTCTTCTCTAAATTGGTTATGGTTTTTGATACGATCTAACAACATATCTCTCCTCACTGTCTTGATAATCAAGAGACGCTCATTGATTCTTTCCCTAATCAATAAACAATCCTAAATACAATTTTAGGATTTAATTTATTAACAACATTAATCTCTAAAGAGACGACCAATTCTAACCAAAAAATTCACACGTGTGATTCATTTAAGCTAGGTTATATATCTTCATAACATAAATCGAAAATCTATCTATAATCAACTATGTTATTTGTCACTTATATTAGAAATTCTAAACAATTATGGATTTAGATTCCTAATTGGCTAAGTATCATTTTGATAATTAAAATAACATGCACTTTGTATTAATCAATCAAAATAACAACTTAATACATGAACAAAAGATATATAAATAGAAAAGAAATAAAAGAACTGTGCAATTAATTAGATCTCACAATTCTTGGAGAATCAAAACTTCGATTATCCTTGAACTGAAATAATGAATTAGTTATTCATAAACATTGCAAATTAAAAATCCTAAAAAGAATAATAAAACAAAAAGTCAAACTCTAATATGTTGTTGCCGCCTTTTATTTTAACTAGTATTTCTCCTGTGCGATGCATGAAAGTTATTCAAAAATATCAATTTCGATAAGTATTTATAAAACTTTAATGTTTATACATAATTTACACGAATTTCAAAATGCATGAAAAATAATATTATACCACAATAACAATTAAAATTTAATTAATAATATATCTAATTCAAATTATAATAGATTATTTGAATAGTAAGTCAATTTATATACTTAAGTAATACATGACTGTTAATTTCAATAATTTTTATGAAATATTATTAATTTAAAAATAAAAATACAAATGTAGTAGTTTATTTAATGGTATATCATGTTTGATGTAATATTATGGTACAATATTAGTTTTGTAGAAGACATTAATGTATTTATCACGATTTCTGCATTCTCCTCTCGTATTTAAGTTAAACTACTTTTCATTAAAAAATATCAATCACAATAATTATAAATGCGTGCTTAACTTAAACTCATAAATATTTGTATTTAATCAATAAAATTATATTTTTTTACTTTTATAGTCAAAATTAATAATTACATAAATCTAGCAATTATCATTATATGACAACATGCAATGTTGGAGTAAAAAATTATACTGAAAATCATATACCATATAATATTTACGCAACTATTAAAACTAAGAATGATTAAAAAATATAATTCATTATTAACCCTAATATTTACATTTTTTGCATTTACCTCTCGTATTTAACATTTTCTCCAAACTTCTTTCAAAAACATCAATTACAATAATTATAAACGTTTGTTTAATTATATGTTCTTTATACTTAAATCTAAATAGTATACTTAAATCGGAATATTATTTGTATTCAAAAAATATTGATAACATAATAAAAAATTATAAATTTCTAGAGAACAAAAATTTTAAATATAAAGTAATAAATTTATATACAAAATTATTATGACAAAATAAAGATAAGAATGACATGAAATATTATAAAAGACCAAATTACAAAAAATATATATAGCAAGAAAAAAATGAATGTGTTTGGTACAAGTAAAAAATGGCTTATAAACATGTTTATAAATCACACAATTTTCTAAATCACTTTTTAATCGCAGACATCTTCTCTCCAATTTTACCACTACTATTTACCTAAAAATCATAAATAAACCAGTTTATAAATCAAACAGTTTTACCAAACGAAGGCTAAGACAAAAAAGAATAAGACAGATGAAAATAATATATTAAAAACTGGTGTCACATAATTGCTTGGATTGCTTCTGAGCAATGTTGTAAAGAAAAAAAAAAAGTTTTGGAGGGAACTTTTCCACTTTTATATATAGTAAGTATAGATTGTCCCAAGTCTCCTCCAAATTGACGGTCGGCTGCTGGGCTCAATTTTTCGGCAAAGAGCCCTCCTTACACGTCCACTAATGATAGTAACTTCCTGGGTTTTTAATTTCATCCCCCAAGAATGTGTCCATCCCATTAATTTTTGAGGTTGTTGTCTTTTTGAAAGCATCAGGCGTGCCTACGTCTTATGCAAAGTCCTTCTCCAATTGTGTACCTTTTGAATTCCAAACTTCTTCTTCTAATTTATGATATTGAATCCACTTCCACTTCATCTAATCCACAAAATATAAAATATGTTTAATATTCAGAATTTAAGCATTTAAAATCAATGTATTAAAAGGAAATATCACAAATTAAGTAAGAATTACACACTTTATCAATATTACTTGATCCAAAAGAGTATAATTACATAAGAGTCAATATTTTATAATTTTATTGCTCTAGAAGAGCAAATATCTATAATCTTTAATAATAGTTATTTTTTGTTGTTCTCGAAGTAGTACAACCTTATATTATATTAATATTCCTATAGAATATTACTTACTCAAGAAATTATGGTATTTATATCAAAAATATTGTGGTAGTTCTCTTGAAGTGCTAACTCAATATTTTATAATTTATTCCTTACGAAATAACATACAATTAATATTCTTGGAGAATATTATGTAGATCTGTCCATTATAAATAATTTGTTATTATTTCTGAAGTAGTACAACATTATAGCTAATATTTTAGAAGAATATACTTGAGTTAATAAAATTTGTTTGACTAAAGAAAAAAGTGGAAATTACACCTACTACCCTATTTAATTAGCTAATCTCAATTATACACTTTAAACTATTTTTACATTTTAAAGAAGTATATAATACGTCCTAAATTAGATAAAAGTTCAAACTTAAATCACTTAAACTGACAGGGACAACTGCTCTTCTTTCCTACCTCCCCTTTCACTTTCCTATGAGATGACAGCTCTCTCCATGGATTGATCTCTATCTCATAAGATTTCTCACTCTTGTGCCGATTTCCTGGATCTTTGCTTCCCTTTCCCTGATGTCTATGGTCAATTGACTTCTCGAAGTCGTTAGAATGCTCGCCACACTTGTGATAGTGGTCGTCGGATAGGTGGCAGTCATCTTCATCGTCGCGGTGCTTTGGCCGATGATTTTGTAAGGATTTTTATCAATCGTGTGGGCTTATATGTGAATTATTGTGTATTGAATAAAAGGCTATCGATTTTGGTTAAGCCCAATTAAAGTGATCTAATAAGGATTTAATAAATATCGGGCTTTAATGCATCTAATTAAATGTATGGGCTTTTATGTGTAGATACCAGGCCAATACCTAATTCATGATGGGCCGGATTAGGTTAATTGGCAATTCAGTTTATAAAGTCGGTTATGGTCCCTGAATCCTACGTACTGTTCATCTTGCCTGACATCCCATCATCAGAGAGAAAATACGGACTACGTATCGATTTAGAAGATCCAAACGCCGAATCGTTTATTATGAATCACGTTTGATTAAGGTACGCTTCCGCTTCAGTTATTTAATTCTTGATAATTCCAACATGATGATTATTTAGATTATAGATAAATTATTATCTGTAATAAAATTTCCTAACAAGTGGTATCAGAGCCAACATCGTGTTGAATTATCAGATCAATTTTTGTACGTGTATATGTAAAACCTAAGTCTCTGATTTCAAATATACATACGCACTACAATGGATTCAGAATTGAGAATTAAACATACAGAGCTTGATTTCAAAATTCAAGGTTTCGAAATATATAGATACAATGATACACTGAAGGATCAAAAATTTGGATATATAAGTTTGGGATGTTGGATTTTTGATTTGGTTTTGGACGATTTCGAATCTAATTTTGAATCTGATTTTCGTGGGTATATATATATATATATATATATATATATATATATATATATATATATATATATATATATATTCATTCATTCCTGTGTATTAAGTTTTCGAAATCATGGCAGAAATTTTTCTGGGTTAAACATGTGGATTTTGATTTTGGCATCAAGATGTATGAATTCGAATTTTGGGATGGATTTGTGTATATGCGAAATCAGAATCTGTGGATTTTTCTGTGTGTATGTATATGTTCTTGTACGTACATACCTTTCAAAACAGATACGGATTTGATTTCGTAATGGGATTATGAAATTTGAATCTGGTTATGGGGTTTTGTTCGGTTGTTGAATCGAGTGGTGTGGGCGGTGGCACGATTGCCACCGCCACTTGCGGCAGCGACGCTCGATGCAGGAGAGCAGCGCCATTCCAGGAACGAGGCTGGCGCTGCGCGGCGGTGCCCTAGGAGAGCAGAGCCGGATATGGCGTAGCAGCGCCGGGAGTCGCAAAGGCTGTCGCTGGAGGTTGTGCATCTTCCGGTTGTGGGCTGCGGCGGCGATTAGGGTTCAGTAAAACCCTAGCAGCTGCGAAAAATCAGATTTTGAAGAAGGGACTTTCCCTGGAAATTTGATGATTTCGGGGACTGAATGTGCAATTTCAGATTTTTGGGTTTATTGCACAATTAGGTCCCCTTATCTTATTAAGGAATTAATGTTTGATCCTAATGTTATAAAATCATTTAAGTTGGCCCATAAAGTTCTGAAATTTATAATTAAGCCCCTAAGGTTATAAATTATTAAAGTTGGGGTTATAAAAGTTCCTGATTTTATATTTCAGCCCCTGAAGTTTGAATATTTTCTTAATTCAGTCCCTCAAGTTTGAGAATTTTCAAAATTGGTCCCTAAAGCCTGAAAATTCTCTAATTTGGTCCCTTAAAGTTTGAAAATTTTCATTTTCAGTCTCTGAAGTTTGAAAATTTTCTAATAAAGCACCTAAAGTTCTGAAATTCTTTAATTTGGTCCCTAAATTTTGAAAATTTTCTAATTTGGTCACTAAAGTTTGGAAATTTTCAAAATTGGTCCTTAAAGTTTGAATTTTTTTTTAAATTAAGTCCCTAAAGTTTGGGAATTTTCTAAATTGGCTCCTAAAGTTTGAAAATTCTCAAAATCAACTTTTAAAGATTGAAAATTTCCTATTTTGGCCATCTAAAGTTTGTTTTTCTTTCAAATTGGGACCTAATGTTTGGAATTTCTCTAAATTGGCCAATAAAGTTTTGAGAAAATTGTAATTTAAGTCCTTCAAGCTTAAAATTTTACATAATTGGCCACCTAAGGTTTAAGAATATTGCAATTGACTCTTTCAACTTAAGAATTGCTTTATTCTAAAGTTTTGAATTCTATAATTCAAATCCTAAAGTCAAATATAGATGCAAATCAATGAATTTCAGTTTCAAATCTTGGTACATCGGAATCTTTTAAGAGATATAATATTCGAAAGTAAGTTAGTTGAAGCAACATGTTGCCAAAGCAACCTCTCTTGTGGATATTAATTAACTTTGAATATTAGAAGGTATTTGTGTGTGTCATTCATTGCGAATATTGATCGGCCCAAAGGAAGGTCAATATTTGGCTCGAATTTCACATGCACCTGTGGTGATAAACACGTGGCAATTATTTGGTTTAACATGTGACCAATAAATCGGTCCAAAGAAAGGTCTATTGGTTAACATGTCTTATTGCCAGTGTTTGATCACTACACTAAGGAAAAATTAGGTGTTTGTGTGTTATCTCATGCGGATATTGATCGGCCCAAAGGAAGGTCAATATTTGGCCCGAATTTCACATGAACTTGTGGTGATAAATACGTGACGGTTATTTGGTTTTACGTGTGATCAATAAATCGGTCCAAAGAAAGGTTTGTTGGTTGACATGTCTTACTGTCAGTGTTTGATTACTACGCCAAGAGTACCACTTACAAGTCAATATTTCTGTCCAAAGACTAAATATTGATGTTGTGCTAGGTATCTTGTGATGGGCCCTACCATTATTTGAAAGTATGATTTGCATAATAAGGTATTTATGTGAGCTAATTTTGTTTAAGTGTTCTCTATTCGGTTTCAAATTCTGCTAGTAGTAAATCTACAAGCTCAAATTTAATCCCTGTATTTATGGAATAAACTTCAAGGATCAAAACAAGAACATTAACTTTTCGTTGGCTGCATCGATTTAGACCATGTATTAAGGATTGAGTAACCTACTCCTCTTACGGATGAAAGTTCATCTAATCAAATGAGGAACTTTGAGAAGTGGGATTGCTTAAATTACGTGAGTCACATGATCATTAAGTGCGGCATTCCGGAAGCCTTTAGTGGTATAGTATCTAAGGAGGTAAATGATGCCAATGAATTCCTTGCCGAAATTAAGAAATGTTTTGTGAAAAACGATAAGGCTAAAAGCCTGAAACAAGCACGCTTATGCAAAGCTTGATTTCAATAAAGTATAAAGGCAATGGGAAAATAAGGGAGTACATCATATAGATGTCTCACACTGCTTCAAAACTTAAGGAACTAAAACTCGACTTGTCTAATGACTTGCTCGTGCATTTGGTATTGATATCGCTTCCTGCACAATACAGTTAATTTAAGGTTAGTTATAACTGTCAAAATAGAAATGAACTCTCAATGAGCCCATTTCATAGTGTGCAAGCTTCTTGCACAATTCAGTCAATTTAAGGTCAGTTATAACTGTTAAAGGGGAGAAATGAACTCTAAATGAGCTCATTCTATTTTGTGTGCAAGAGGAAGAAAAGTTGAAGTAGGACAGAACTGAAAGTGTTCACTTGGCAAACACCTCTAAAGATAAGGGCAATAAAAGAAATAAAGAACATAAAGTTGTTAAGGGTTCAGAACAAAAGAAACCACATAAACACATTAAGGCTGTTTCTTTTGTTAGAAATCTGGACATTTAAAGAAAGATCATACATAATACCAACTAAAGCAGCTGCTAAAATACCTTAAGAACTTTTGACAGGCAAAAAAAAAAAAAAAAAACCAGTCTAAAGTATTTCTACATTTGGGGATGTCCAGCTAAGGCAAGGCCTTATAGGCCACATAAAGAAATTGCACTCCAAAACAGTCAGCAGCTACTTTATTGGTTATTCTGAGCGTTTAAGGGGCTATTAAATTTTATAATCCCACACTTAAGTCAATTTTTGAAACGGGAACTGCAACATTTTTGAGGAAGTTGAGTTTGGGGGGAGAAATAAGATTAGAGATGTTGTCTTTAAGGAATAAGTTGAGGAAGGATCGGTTTCGATTCCTATTATTGCTTTTGACAACGTGCAAGTTTTTATGTATGTCATTGATCAAGAAGCATATCCGGAACCTCAATTAGACAATATTGAAAAACCTCCCATCCAAAATAAGGTAAATTTCAGAAGTACAAACTCAACAACCTCAATAACTAAAGCCATTAAGGAGATCCACGAGAGAAAGGGAAAAAATGCTATTCCGGATAATTTAAATAGCATTTCTCCAAGAACATAAGGAAATAATGGAATGGTGGAGGATGGTCCAATCAATTCCATCAGGCCATGCAGGGTTCTAACTCTCGGAAGTGGATTGATGTCGTAAATAAAGAGTATAAGCATATGCAAGACAATAAAGTTTGGGATCTTGTCCCATTACCAGAAGGTGCGAAGCCCATTGGTCTTGAATGAATTTTTAAACCAAGAGGGATTTGAAAGGTAATGTGGAAAGATATAAGGTTCGTCTTATATCTAAGGGCTTTACACAGAATGATGGCATTGATTATAAAGAGACTTTCTCTTCGGTTTCAATGAAAGACTCTTTCAGGAAAGTCAGGTTGTTGCACATTTTGACCTTGAGTTACATCAAATGGATACTAAGGTGGCGTTTCTCAATGGCGACATTGATGGGACGATCTATTTGGTGCAATCAGAAAACTTTGTGTCAGTAGACCCAAAGCAAATGATTTGCAAATTAAAGAAATCCATTTATGTGCTCAAGCCAGCTTCTCGTTAAGGGTAATACAAATTTCATCAAGTAATTATCTCATTTGGTCTTGAGATTAATGATGTTGATGGTTGTGTGTATTACAAGTTCAGTGGGAGTAAGTATATTTTCCTGGTTTTATATGTTGATTATTGCTTGCCACTAATGATATAGGCATGTCACATAAAATTTTGAGATTAAAAATCTTGGTGACGTCTCTTTTGTATTAGGAATTCAGATACACCGGGATTGTTCTCGGGGTATTCTTGAATTGTCACAAAAGGGCTATATCGATAAAGTACTTAAGAGGTTTGACATGCAAGACAGTAAATCAGGGGACAGCCCTATCGCTAAGGGAGACAAATTTAGTCTCGACTAATGCCCGAAAAGTTATCTTGAAGTTAAAGAAATGCAGAGGATCCCATATAGTTCAGCTATAGGGAGTTTGATGTATGCTCAAATTTGTACGCGTCCAGATATTGCGTACATTATTGGGATACTTAAGTAACCCTGGGATGGTTCATTTGGAAAGCAGCCAAACATGGGTTATAAGGTACTTAAAGAGAACAAAAGATTACATGCTCATATACAGAAAATCGGATCAGTTGGAGATCATATGGTATTATGATTCCGATTTTGCTAGATGCCAAAACAGTAGGAGATCCACATTAGGCTATATCTATCTGCTAGTTGGATGAGCTATTTTCGGAAGGAGTGCTTAATAGACACTTATAGCTTCTTTCGCCATAGCAGCAGAGGTTGCAGCATTTTTTTTGGGCATCTAATTATGGAATATAGCTATGAAATTTTGTCACTGGGCTGCGTATTCTGTACGGTATAGAAAGACCACTAAAGTTATATTGTGACAATAACTCAGCAGTTTTATATTCCAGTAACAACATGAGCTCAACTAAGTCAAAAAATATTGACATAAGTTCCTGGTTGTAAAGGATACAGTTCAGAGTGGACAAGTGTCAATAAGAGTACATTGGGACAAACTCCATAATTGCGGATCCGCTTACTAAAGTATTACAACCCAAGGTCTTTCATGAGCACAATACTCATATGAGTGTTGTATTTCTTGAGGATATTCAGTTTCAGTGGGAGTTTGTATTTTGGGTGCATTAGACACATTTATTGTCCTTTGGATACAGTTTAAAGTTAAAGTTATTTACAGCTGTAAGGTTTCAAGTTTATTATCTCTGAACTTGTTTAAGGATGATCTCACTAAAGTTGGACCAGTTGGAAATAGGCATGTTGAAGATCACATTACATGTAATTTCCATGCTACACATCCATACTTGATCCATGTCATTCAGTTATGTCGATATACGTGACCATTGAAGGTTTAGTTACGATTAATGTAGCGAAAGCCGCTTTGATCCTATGTTGATATAATTGATGGACCGGATTGTTTGGGGATGCATTCAGTAATGATAGCAAAATTCTGAGTACTCATAAGGTTATGATTGATACACAATTGTAAGGTTACACATATAGCCCAAGTGGGAGATTGTAAGGATTTTTGTCAATCGTGTGGGCTTATATGTGAATTATTGTGTATTGAATAAAAGGCTATCGATTTTGGTTAAGCCCAATTAAAGTGATCTAATAAGGATTTAATAAATATCGGGCTTTAATGCATCTAATTAAATGTATGGGCTTTTATGTGTAGATACCAGGCCAATACCTAATTCATGATGGGCCGGATTAGGTTAATTGGCAATTCAGTTTATAAAAGTCGGTTATGGTCCCTGAATCCTACGTACTGTTCATCTTGCCTGACATCCCATCATCAGAGAGAAAATACGGACTACGTATCGATTTAGAAGATCCAAACGCCGAATCGTTTATTATGAATCACGTTTGATTAAGGTACGCTTCCGCTTCAGTTATTTAATTCTTGATAATTCCAACATGATGATTATTTAGATTATAGATAAATTATTATCTGTAATAAAATTTCCTAACAGATTTTGGTTCTTATGGTGGTCCTTGGATAATTCTTTGTCTGAAACAAATATGCATATGGAATTTACCTATCAACTTAGGATCCATATTCGTTTTAGAAAAATACACAGGCAAGTGTGTGTGTGTGTGTGTGTTCAAATTTGAAGGAAATTACTTTAGTGCCTTAGGTTTTAATCTTGTGGCCTTAATATCTTGCACATGGTTTGGTATCGGTGATATGGAGACTCAATAAATTATATAATCTACCACCTAAAATATATGAAGAATTCTATGCATTTGAAAGTCACCGACATCAAGGGTCTTGCAGCTGGTGTAGAAGAGCGTTTATTAACAGTGTTTGATGGAGTGGAGGATTTTACTGCCGGGGCCGTGCTGTGATTTGGTCATCAGAAAGTGCTCACAAACTGTTTGACAGAATGCCTAAGAGGACTTGAAAGTACTGCGATCCAAACTCCAGACCTATTAAGGTTGCTGCTTGTTGCAAGCATTATGCAGCTTATGATGTCGATAGTTGGCTCACGGAGTGAATACACTAGTTACGATGTGCTGTTAAAATAAACATGTAAAAATGACTATTTTATCAAACTCTATTCTATTTCTATGAGTTTAATTTTTCGTTCCTTTTTGTGTGGAGGAAGATTACTGAGCAAGACATGCTAAAGACTTTCCCAAAACCTTTCGGAATGTGTGTGAAAGGAGATGTTATGTGTTATCAGTTATGTGCTCTTAGAGATGGCAATGTGGCAGGGCACGGGGCGGGGGTATGTGCTCAGTCTATTTGTTAGAAAATTCATCACGGATAATTGTTTATCTATGATCCAAAAAATTATTATGCTGGAATTATCAAGATTCAATAACTGAAGCGGAAGCGTACCTTAATCAAACACGATTCACGATGAACGATTCGACGGTTGGATCTTCCAAATCAATACGTAGTCCTTATTTTATCTCTGATGATGAGATGTCAAAAAGAATGAACAATACGTATGATTCAGGGACCATAACCGTGTTTATATACTTAATTGTCTGTTAACCTAATTCGGCCCATCATGAAATTAGGTAATGACCTGGTATCTACACATAAAAGCTCATACATTAATTAGATACATTAAAGCCCGATATATCAAATCCTTATTAGATCACTTTAAATGGGCTTAACCAAATTTGATAGCCTTTTATTCAATACACAATAATTCACATACAAGCCCACACGATCGATTAAAATTCTTACAATCTCCCACTTGGGGTATATGTGTAACCTTACAATTGTGTATCAATCAAACCTTATGAGTACTCAGGATTTTGCTATCATTACTGAATGCATCCCCAAACAATTCAGTCCATCAATTATATCAACATAGGATCAAAGCGACTTTCACTACATTTATCGTAATTAAACCCATCAATGGTCACGTATATCGACATAACTGAATTACATGGATCAAGTATGGATGTGTAGTATGGAAATTACATGTAATGTGATCTTTAACATGTCTATTTCCAACTGGTCCAACTTTAGTGAGATCATCCTCAAACAAGTTCAGAGATAATAAACTTGAAACCTTACAGCTGTAAATAACTTTAACTTTAAACCGTATCCAAAAAGACTGTAAATGTGTCTAAAGCACTCAAAATACAAACTCCCGCTGAAACCAAATATCCTTAAGAAATACAGCACCCATATGAGCAATGTGCTCATAAAAGACCTTGGGTGGTAATACTTTAGTAAGCGGATCCGCAATTATGGAGTTTGTCCCAATGTACTCTTATTGACACTTGTCCACTCTGAACTGTATCCTTTACAACCAGGAACTTATGTCAATATTTTTTGACTTAGTTGAGCTCATGTTGTTACTGGAATATAAAACTGCTGAGTTATTGTCACAATATAACTTTAGTGGTCTTTCTATACCGTACAGAATACGCAGCCCAGTGACAAAATTTCATAGCTATATTCCATAATTAGATGCCCAAAAAAAATGCTGCAACCTCTGCTGCTATGGCGAAAGAAGCTATAAGTGTCTATTAAGCACTCCTTCCGAAAATAGCTCATCCAACTAGCAGATAGATATAGCCTAATGTGGATCTCCTACTGTTTTGGCATCTAGCAAAATCGGAATCATAATACCATATGATCTCCAACTGATCCGATTTTCTGTATGTGAGCATGTAATCTTTTGTTCTCTTTAAATACCTTATAACCCATGTTTGGATGCTTTCCAAATGATCCATCCCAATGTTACTTAAATATCTCCTTAGTATCCCAAAAATGTACGCAATATCCGGACGCGTACAAACCTAAGTATACATCAGATTCCCTATAGCTAAACTATATGAGATCTTATGCATTTCCTTAACTTCAAGATCACTTTTCGGGCATTGGTTGAGACTAAATTTGTCTCCCTTAGCGATAGGGGTGTCCCCTGGTTTACTATCTTGCATGCCGAACCTCTTAAATACTTTATCGATATAGCCCGTTTGTGACAATCCAAGAATACCCCGAGAGCAATCCCAATGTATCTGAATCCTTAATGCAAAAGAGGCGTCACCAAGATCTTTCATTTCAAGATTCCTTGATAAAAAATCTCATAATTTTATGTGACATGCCTATATCATTGGTGGTAAGCAATAATCAACATATAAAATCAGGAAAATATATTTACTCCCACTGAACTTGTAATACGCACAATCATCAACAACATTAATCTCAAAACCAAATGAGATAATTACTTGATGAAATTTGTATTACCCTTAACAGGAAGCTGGCTTGAGCACACAAATGGATTTCTTTAATTTGCAAACCATTTGCTTTGGGTCTCCTGATACAAAGCTTTCTGGTTGCACCATATAGATCATCCCATCAATGTCGCCATTGAGAAACGCCACCTTAGTATCCATTTCATGTAACTCGAGGTCAAAATGTGCAACAACCTAACTTTCCTGAAAGAGTCTTTCATCGAAACCGAAGAGAAAGTCTCTTTATATTCAATGCCTTCTTTCTGTGTAAAGCATTTAGATACAAGACGAACTTTATATCTTTCCACATTACCTTTCGAATCCCTCTTGGTTTAAAAAATCCATTTAAGATCAATGGGCTTCGCACCTTCTGGTAATGGGATGAGGTCCCAAACTTTATTGTCTTGCATATGCTTATACTCCTTATTTACGACATCAATCAACTTCTGAGAGTTAGAACCTGCATAGCCTGATGGAAATTGATTGGACCATCTTCCATCATTCCATTATTTCCTTATGTTCTTGGAAAAATACTACTTAAATTATCCGGATTAGTATTTTTCCCTTTTCTCTCGTGGATCTCCTTAAAGGCTTTAGTTATTGAGGTTGTTGAGTTTGTACTTCTGAAATTTACCTTATTTTCGATGGGAAGTTCTTCAACATTGTCCAGTTGAGGTTCCGGATATGTTTCTTGATCAATGACATGCATAGAAACTTGCACATTGTCAAAAGCAATAGTAGGAATCGAAACCGATCTTTCCTCAACTTCTTCCTTAAAGACAATATCTCTAACCTTATTTCTCCCCTCAAACTCAACATCCTCAAAAAATGTTGCAGTTCCCATTTCAAAAATTGACTCAAGTGTGGGATCATAAAATTTATAGCCCCTAGATCGCTCAGAATAACCAATAAAGTGGTTGCTTACTGTTTTGGAGTCCAATTTTTTTATGTGGCCTATAAGGCCTAGCATTAGCTGGACATCTCCAAATGTGAAAATTCTTTAGACTAAGCTTTGTGCCTGTCAAAAGCTCTTAACCAGTAGCTTTAGTTGGTACTATGTACGATCTTTCTTTAATTATCCAGATTTCTGGCAAAAGAAACAACTCTCAATGTCTTTATGTGGTTTCTTTTGTTTTGGACCCTTAACAACTTTATGTTCTTTATTTTTTTTATTGCCCGTATCTTTAGAGGTGTTTGCCAAGTGAACACTTTCAATTCTTTTCTACTTCAACTTTTCTTCCTCTTGTACACAAAAATAGAATGAACTCATTTAGAGTTCATTTCTCCCTTTGATAGTTACAACTAACCTTAAATTGACTGAATTGTGCAAGAAGCTTGCACACTATGAAATGAGCTCATTGAGAGTCCATTTCTCCATTTGACAGTTATAACTAACCTTAAATTGACTGAATTGTGCAGGAAGCTATATCAATACCAAATGCACGAGCAAGTCATTAGACAAGTCGAGTTTTAGCGCCTTAAGTTTATTGAAGCAGTGTGAGATATCTGTATGATGTACTCCCTTATTTTCCTATTGTCTTTATACTTTATTGAAATTAAGCTTTGCATAAGCGTGCTTGTTTCAGCCTTATCGTTTTTCGCAAAACGTTTCTTAATTTTGGCAAGGAACTCATTGACATCATTTACCTCGTCAGATACTGTGCCACTAAAGGCTTCCGAAATTCCGCGCTTAATGATCATTAGACTCATGCGACATAAGCAATCTCACTTCTCAAAGTTCCACCTTTGCTTATATGAATTTTCATCTGTCAGAGGAGCGGTTGCTCAATCCTTAGTGTACGGTCTAGATCCATGCAGCCAATAACAATATTAATGTTCTCTGTCCAATCCTTGAAGTTGTTTCATAAACACGTGGATTAAATTTGAGCTTGTAGATATACTACTAGCAGAATTTGAAACTGAATAGAGAACACTTAAACAAAATAACTCACATAAGTACCTTATTATGCAAATCATATTTTCAAATAATGGTAGGGCCCATCACAAGATACCTAGCACAACATCAATATTTAGTCTTTAGACAGAAATATTGACTTGTAAGTGGTACTCCTGGTGTACTAATCAAACACTGACAGTAAGACATGTCAACCAATAAACCTTTCTTTGGACCGATTTATTGATCACACGTAAAACCAAATAACCGTCACGTATTTATCACCACGAGTTCATGTGAAATTCGAGCCAAATATTGACCTTCCTTTGGGCTGATCAATATCCGCATGAATAACACACAAACACCTAATTTTCCCTTAGTGTAGTGATCAAATACTGGCAATAAGACATGTTAACCAATAAACCTTTCTTTGGACCGATTTATTGATCACACGTTAAACCAAATAATTGCCACGTTTGCATCACCACAGGTGCATGTGAAATTTGAGCAAAATATTGACCTTCCTTTGGGCCGATCAACATCCGCAATGAATAACACACACCCAAATACCTTCTAATATTAAAAGTTAATTAATATCCACAAGAGAGGTTGTTTTGGCAACATGTTGCTTCAACTCACTTTCGAATATTATATCTCTCAAAAGAGTCCGTAGTACCAAAATTTGAAATTGAAATCCACTTATTTGCATCTATATTTGACTTTAGGATTAGAATTATAGAATTCAAAATTTTAGAATAAAGCAATCCTTAAGTTACGAGAGTCAAAT
This sequence comes from Ligustrum vulgare, assembly GCA_963555705.1. Lineage (NCBI taxonomy): Eukaryota > Viridiplantae > Streptophyta > Magnoliopsida > Lamiales > Oleaceae > Ligustrum > Ligustrum vulgare. The sequence continues at coordinate 84,946,514 of OY743168.1, forward strand.
TGCAATATTCTTAAACCTTTGGTGGCCAATTATAAAAAAATTAAGCTTAAAGGACTTAAATTACAATTTCTCCAAAACCTTATTGGCCAATTTAGAGAAACTCTAAATTTTAGGTCTCAATTTGAAAGAAAATCAAACTTTAGAGGGTCAAACTAGAAAATTTTCAATCTTTAGATGCTGATTTTTAAAATTCTGAAACTTCAGGAGTCAACTTAGAAAAATTTTCCAAACTTTAGGGATTGAAAATAAAAAAAATCTCAAACTTTATGGACCAAATTGGAGAATTTCGGAACTTTATGTGCTGTATTAGAAAATTTTCAAATCTTAAGGGACTAATTTAGAAAATTCCCAAACTTTAAGGAAAAATTTCGAAGATTTCCAAACTTTATGGACTGAATTAGAATATTTTCAAACTTTAAGGACTGAAAATGAAAATCTTCAAACTTAAGGACTGAAATAAAAATTTTCAAACTTTAGGGACCCACTTTAGAAAACTCTCAAACTATAGGGACTGGATTATAAAATCAGGAACTTTAAAAAATCCAACTTAATAATTTTATAACTACAGGGCCTGAAGTTATAAATCCAAAGCTTTAGGGTTTAAACTTTAATTCATAATAAACAGGGAGGACCTGATGTGCAAATAAGTATAATTTCCCAAAAATTGCACAATACCCCTGAAGACTTCAAATTCACAAGCCAAGTCCCTGCTTCAAATCGCAACAGCTAGGTTTCCCCTTAGTCGCCGCTCTTAAGCCCGTAATACACGACGCCAGCCACCACCGCCTGCAGCGCCATCGCCATCGCCATCGCCGGCGCTGCAGCCCAGACCACAGCGTCGCTGCGCGACGCTGTGGACCACCGCCTGTGACGCTGCTTAAATCAGCCACTTGCAACGCCCGCACGGCAATGCCTCAAGTCCCGGCGACGGTGTGCTACCAGCCATACATCTCGGTCCAAACTCAAATTCAAAAATCTAACAGAAATCCATATATTCAATTTTGAAACCATGTATAAAAACCCCATATCAGATTCAATAAACCATCCCATAACCAGATACAAAACCCATATTCTTAATCATCCAAAACGGAAATCCAGACCTGATTTCAACTGATTTTATATACATGATATAAAGAAAACGGATTTGCATCACCCAAAGTTAAATATGTATATATCTGAATTCAAAACCATAAATATTCAGGAATGAATATTATATATACACACAAAAACCACAACCTGATTTAATCCATATCTAAACATATTAATCACAAGTTGAAAAAACCCAGATTCAATTCCAAAAAATTGATTTTCAGATCCAAAAATTCGCATATACATACATAATATATCACAAATTAGATTCAAAATCCAATATTAAACAGTAATGACAGTGTGAACCACCGTATGGCATCAATTTCTAAATCCGTAAATCAAAACCAAATTTTTGAATCCAGTAATTTATCAACAAAATGCAAACTGAATCTTAATCCATAATTACTACAGTAATCATAAAATTTTTAAGTTATTACTCATATGCACGTATGAGTGATCAGATAATTCAACACGATATTGGCTCTGATACCACTTGTTAGAAAATTCATCACAGATAATTGTTTATCTATGATCCAAAAAACCATCATGCTGGAATTATCAAGATTCAATAATTGAAGCGGAAGCGTACCTTAATCAAACATGATTCACGATGAACGATTCGACGGTTGGATCTTCCAAATCAATACATAGTCCTTATTTTCTCTCTGATGGTGGGATGTCAAAAAGGATGAATAATACGTATGATTCAAGGACCATAACCGTGTTTATATACTGAATTGTCTGTTAACCTAATTCGGCACATCATGAAATTAGGTAATGGCTTGATATCTACACATAAAAGCTCATACATTAATTAGATGCATTAAAGCCTGATATATCAAATCCTTATTAGATCACTTTAAATGGGCTTAATCAAATTTGATAGTCTTTTATTCAATACACAATAACTCACATATAAGCCCACACGATCGATTAAAATCCTTACACTCTTACAATCGCATCAATGGCATTCGAGCTTGCATGGATCGAAAGCTTTCGAATGATATTATTAGGGGATAATGGGATCTTAAAGGGTGAATATAGAAAAAATTAATTAATTTTTTTAAAATCTCAAAAATACTGCAGCATCAGTTTAATTGAACAAGAAGTTTTGCGCTGTAGATGCATAGTTTCGGATTGTGATTACTAAAAATGTTGTGTAATTATTTATTTTTTAAAAAAAAGGTAAAAAAAGTGACAAATTGTGACTTTTGAAAGAGAGATTCATTAGAGAAAAGTGACAATACCATTTTTTACTAAAAGTGACATCGTACCACTTTTTAATTAAAAGAAAAAAAAGATAGTATTGTTGTGTAACTTTTTCTATAAAAAATTGCATTGTGTCCTTTTTTTCGTAAAAAAAGTTACACAATTATTGAAAAATGAAAAATATTCAAAAGGTGGCACTTGTTGTAAATATTATCTTATATTGATGAACGATAATTGTACATCTGTAACCCTAGACATTATTACTTTGTATATCAATATTCTCCCCTATATATATGAGGCTCTGGTTCATAATAAAATACACAAGTTTATTGGTCTCTTTATTTCTTCTATCTTTTCTCACTAATTTATAACACGTTATCAGCACGAGTCTCTACAAAAATAAGTTAGAAAAATTTCTCAAAATCTCAATATCAAAATATTAGTTAAAAGCACATTGGTGGTTCAAATTGAAAATAATTTCTCATTATTGGAGAAGATAATCTTTCAGTGTCATTGAAAAAGTGACATTCAAGTAGCAAAAGTAACAAAATGTCACTTTGTTTTACTAAAAAGTGACACTGTATCACTTTTTTTTAATTAAAAGAGAATGTGAGTAAAAACAAAAAGTTCTAAGGAAAAAAAAGTGGCATTGTGTAATGTATCTATTAATGTTTGCGGACTTGTATAATTTGTTAGTCAATGATGAATATTGAAAAAAACGAAATTGACTTTCAAGTAAAAAAAGTGACAAATTGTCATTTTTTAGTTAAAAGAAAAGTGATAAAAAGTGACATTATGTAGAAGGCACAACTATTCCAATATTTTAAATAAAATTAACAAGTCATTAATTTATTCTAAAGTTTTAATTTATGTTTGATTGAGAAAGTAACGTACATATCATTTTTTTAAAAATAAGTCACATTATGTCAATTTATTAAAAAAGTGACAAAAACATTAAAAAAATGTCAATTTTAAGTTATAAATAAATAAATAAATAATTGACATTGTGATTGTGATTGTGATTGTGATTGTGTATGGAGAAGGGAGACTTTGTAATGTATCTAATAGTGTTTGTGGATTTATGTAATTTGTTATTCAATAATGAATATCGCAAAAATTGAAAAAGTCACATTCAAGTAGAAAAATGTGACAAAATGACATTTTTTTTTTTTTTAAAAAAGTGACATAGTGTCACATTTTTAATTCATAAAAAACATGATGAATTGTCACTTTTCAGTTCAAAGAAAAAATGATAAAACGTGACATTATGTCACCTTTTTTTTTTTTTTTTTTTAAAAAAAGGCAACGTGTCACTTTTTTTTTAAAAAAAGTGAGAAAATTATTAAAAAGGTGACGAAAGTTTTAAGAAAGTGGCACTCTATGTCACTTTTTTAATAATTTTTTTTTTTTTTAAAAAGTGGCATTGTATCAAATTTTAGTTAAAAAGGGACATTTTGTCACTTTTTTATTAAAAAAAAAAAGTGATAAAATGATAAAAATGACATTGTGTATTGTGTCACTTTTTTTTTTATTAAAGAAAGTTATAAAAATTGACATTGTGTCTTGTGTCACTTTTTAATTATTAAAAATTGAAAAAATGACATTTAATTAGCAAAAGTAACAAAACGTCACTTTGTTTTACTAAAAAGTGACACATTATCACTCTTTTTAATTAAAAGAGAATGTGAGTTAAAACAAAAAGTGATAAGGAAAAAAAAGTGACATTGTGTAATGTATCTATTAATGTTTATGAACTTGTGTAATTTGTTAACAAATGATGAATATTGAAAAAAAAAATGAAATTGACCTTCAAGTAAAAAAAGTGACAAATTGTCACTTTTTAGTTAAAAGAAAAAGTGATAAAAAGTGACATTATGTAAAAGGCACAACTATTCCAATATTTTGAATAAAATTAACAAGTCATGAATTTATTCTAAAGTTTTAATTTATATTTGATTGAAAAAGTAACGTACATATCATTTTTTTAAAAATAAGTGACATTATGTCACTTTTTTAAAAAAGTGACAAAATTATTAAAAAGGTCACAAAAACAATAAAAAAGTGTCACTTTTTAGTTAAAATAAATAAATAAATAATTGACATTGTGATTGTATATGGAGAAGGATACTATGTAATGTATCTAATAGTGTTTGTGGACTTATGTAATTTGTTATTCAATAATGAATATTGCAAAAATTGAAAAAGTGACATTCAAGTAGGAAAATGTGACAAAATGTCACATTTTTTTTTTTTAAGAAAAAGTGACATAGTGTCACATTTTAGTTCATAGAAAACGTGATGTTTTACTTTTCAGTTCAAAGAAAAAGTGATAAAAAGTTACATTATATCACTTTTTGTTTTTAAAAAAAGGCATTGTGTCACTTTTTAAAAAAAGGTGACAAAAGTTTTAAGAAAGTGGCACTCTATGTCACTTTTTTAGTAATTTTTTTCTTTTTTAAAAAGTGGTATTTTGTCATTTTTCTAAAAAAAAATGGCATTCTATCAAATTTTAGTTAAAAATGGACATTCTGTCACTTTTTTATTAAAAAAAAAGAGTATAAAATGATAAAAATGACATTGTGTATTGTGTCACTTTTTTATTAAAGAAAGTGATAAAAATTGACATTGTGTCTTGTGTCACTTTTTAATTAAAAATTGAAAAAGTGACATTCCAGTAACAAAAGTAATAAAACGTCACTTTGTTTTACTAAAAAGTGACACCGTATCACTTTTTTTTAATTAACAGAGAATGTGAGTTAAATCAAAAAGTGATAAGAAAAAAAGTGGCATTGTGTAATGTATTTATTAATGTTTGCAGACTAGTGTAATTTGTTAGCCAATGATGAATATTGAAAAAAATGAAATTGACCTTCAAGTAAAAAAAGTGATAAATTGTCACGTTTTAGTTAAAAGAAAAAGTGATAAAAAGTGACATTATGTAAAAGGCACAACTATTCCAATATTTTGAATAAAATTAACAAGTCATAAATTTATTTTAAAGTTTTAATTTATGTTTGATTGAGAAAGTAACGTACATATCAATTTTTTAAAAATAAGTGACATTATGACATTTTTTAAAAAAGTGACAAAAACATTAAAAAAGTGGCACTCAAATTTACAAAATATTTTTTACTTTCTAAAAATTTCAAAAGTGTATTTTTGTAAATAATTCAAAAAATAAGGATAGTTTTGTTAATACCCCAAAAAAAAGGGCTCCTAAAATTTTTGGGGCCTAAATAAAGAATAGGCCTACAGCCCTGAGGCAATGCCTCTAGGCAAGTATATATATATATATATATATATATATATATATATATATATATATATATATATATCTTTGTGTATTATTCTTAAATTACTTTGATTTAGATATTATATTTAGATAAGAGCTTAATGAGTCAACAATATTAACATACTAATTAAATGTACTACAAAACTAAAACATGCTCAAGCAATTAATTAATACTTATGTGGGGATATCAAAGCATTTTATCATTGTAGCTCCAACTATATTTAACGAGTAACAAGTCAAAATTAAATTAATCTAAAATAATTCTTGTTCAAACAACTAATCTTATAATTAATTATAATCTTCTTTTTTTATATATCCATTTAGCTAAAATTAAACTAGCATATTCCACTAAATAATTAATTAAGACCATTCCTAGTGTATATAATATAATCAGATGTACAAAATAGATGGAATTGAAGCACACAAAATGCACTCAAAGTTCTTCTCTATTATTCATACTTTAGTTACCCTTGTTTGTTACTTTTTAAATTTTTCTTTTTTTCTACAGTATTTAATCTCATCTATCAACTAAAAGTCAAGCCTGCAATATTGACTTTTCAACAAAATTTCAATCATTCATTCTCCTAAAAATCACTATTCATTTCTAAAAAAACTCTTTTTAAATAACACCAAACACGCTTAAAATTCAATGTTATCAAATCCTAAAATATATAATTCATACAAGAGAGCTTATGTCTGTTGAGTAGAATGAAGTAAAAATATTTATGGAAAGTGAATTAGAATTCCTTGTAATAGGTAACAAATGCTCATGTTTTAGAGATGAAGTGTTACCGAGTCAAAAGAATTTGAGAATGCAATTAAGATTTCAAATGAAATATAGTGTTTGGCTTGGAATGAAATATTTAGCATTTGAGATAGGCAGTTGAGCTTAATATTTTATCATTGAGATTAGTGTTTGAGCTTTTTTTTAATTGGACTTATTAATTGGGGACGGGTTTGCCTTGTCTCCACCGCGTCCCTGAAATAGGAATACTTTTTCATCCGCATCCTCATCCTCATCCCATTCCTGCATTTGTCGAGATTCTCTGCCCGTTTAGGTCAGGTATCCATTGGGTTTGGGGGTCCCTCACCTTGTTGCCATCCCTACACATTTTATCGTCTTATTTTTGGCAGATAGCTCTTTCTATGCATGACAATCTAAAGCCCTGTTTGGATATCATTAAAATTTAATTTTAATCTCAAATTAATGTCAAAAATTAATTTTAATTTTACATTTCATTAGACTCATACTTTTTCAGCCACGCATCTCATAAAATTTTATAAAAATCTGCTAAAAACTGATTTTAATCTATATCAAATAGGGAGTAATTCTACAAATAAAAAGTTGAATATTCTTGTTGTAGTCCCTACAAGATTAGACATCTAATCTATCTATATCTGTCTTACTATCTATAAAAGTGCCAAGTTTGAAAAACATTTTTGGACAACTTTTTGAATGCAGCGATTGCTAATTATTGATTGGTTCAATTGTCATGTCAGTGACGTTATGTGTTCTGACCATAGTCTAGGAGGAGAGTTGAAAAATCAAGTAATTTTGAACATGTTCTGTAATGGAAGAAAAATATTTTAAAAAATATGTGGTTGAAAAGTATAAAAAGTGGTGGATCCTATATAAAAGTGTAATTGTAAATGAGTTTGTGGAAAAAATTAGAAAAAGTTCCAAAACCAAACATGCCCTTAGAGTACTTAAACAAGTTCTTTTTACATGTATCAGTAACACTGAACTTGAAAGAATCTTTTGTTCTAAGATCAATTTTAATCATAACAAGTTTTTCCGTAATATATAATTTTGACCATGATAATTTTTGCAATTTTGCATGCACTACCATTATATAAAAATCTCAACAAAGTAAAAATCGCAACAATATTACAAAATCACGTGAAAATCACGTATTCTACCTATTAAAGGCCCAAGAAGGAACATAGATTTTTGAACTATTTTACCTTTAATAAACTTTTATAATTACACATTTTTTATAAACTAGAGAGAAGAGAGAAGAATAGAAACGTCAATAAACTTGTATATTATTATTAACTAGAGCCCTATATATATAGGGAAGAAAATGATACATAAGGTAATAATATTTAGGTTAAAGGGGTACAAATGTTATTTACTGTATAATATTTATAACACTCCCCCTTAAATGACATATTATAAAATACTTTCCTGATGTTGATCACCATAAATTATTGAGTCGATGCATCTCAGTCTTGTGAACAAATTTCTTAAATGTAGATGTTAGTAGTGCTTTTTTGGATAAATAAATTATATTGTCACTTGATTGAATTTGTTGAAAATCTTGGAGTATTTTGATGCTGCTTTGTTGAAATCTTGTCAGGAAAATTTGGTGGGACAAAACCTGAGCGAAGGAAAAATAGTACAATTACTCCCATTGATTCAATTTTTATTGAATCATCCATATAGTTACTATCCATTATTCAATATGTATTGAATCATTCATATATTAATCTCTTCAGGAGCCTTGTATAGGAGAGTGTTTCAATAGATATATAAGGATATATGACTTGTACGTTATAATGATCATAATAATCATAAAAACACTCTACATGTGATGACATTGTACAAAGAATATGCATCATTATTTACTTGGTACATCGTGTTTATCATCTCTAGTGTCTTTGAAATCTCTTTAAGAGATCCAATCAAATTTAAATTATCAATGATAATAACGAATTCAAATATTGATTTTTGTATCATATGTGCACTATTGGTCATCCTTATACACATATTCTATAAATACTCACTTATAATATCATACTACACATATCCTACACATATCCAGATTGCAAGATATCTCAATACTTTGATTAAACAAATTTCTTAAAAACTTGAATTATATATTTCAGACATATTTAATCATTCAAAGATTATATTATATGCTTCAGACATTGTATATGTTTCACATTGCAATTTTCAAATTACTACCACCAAATCTAGTCGTCAAACTTTAGATATCTAACAGTTCTTATATTTCAAATATACTTTTTATAATCATTTCACCACAATTTCAAAGTACTGAGGTATTGATTATCCTTTTTAATCCCAATCATTGGTACTTCCAAGAATACTCCCAACGTACCGAGTTGGAACGTCAAAGAGAGCAAGTTAGTAATTAGAGTCAATTATCTTTGACATTTTTGATGCATTGTCAAGAAAATAAAATATTGTATCTACTGCATATCGTTTTAGGTGCAATACCAGATATTTGAAACATTCGTTGCACAACAGTCGTGTATTACAACTATACAATTTTATTTTTTATTTGTAAATACGTATCGGTTAAAACATTCGTTCCACCTCCTACTTGCATGTAAATGCCACTCCACGTCCAGCTTTTGAAGATAGGACCTTATTCACCATCTAGTCATAAACTAAGTTGAAATCTCCTACAAGTGTGATCTATGCCATTCCATGCAATTTGGAATTTCTATAAATACTCAAGAATTTGAAATATAAACTCCTCACACTAACAATCAAGTTGAAAACGGGAGAGAGAAAGAGTTATTCCTTCCAAACCCTATGATAAGCGTGCTTTGCACACTTATTTTAGTCTTTAAATCGTCACTTTAATTGACAAATTGAGCGAATTACTACTTATAAATTGTGTTTATCTTGTACAATTAGGTACAACCTCAATTGGAAAGAAAATTGATAAGATTGAAGAGTAATTGAGCTAAAAGAAGAGCAAATTTGACGTCTAAGGAATTGAAAGAAATCAAAAGTATAGGGACTCATTTGCAACTTCTCAGAAAGTTGGAGGACTAGAAATGCAATTATTTCAAGGGTATTTTGTAATAAAAGTCAAAATGTGGGAATTAAAGTTGAAGAAGTTCAAAAGATGCAGACTTGACTTGCAAATTATTAAAAGAAAAAGAAAAAATAATACTTATATAATTAAAGCCCATGCCTTAGCTGGACGCTCGCAATGGCATCCAGCAAAGCAACAGAAAACAATTCTGTTGCCCACGCCGTCTCGTGGGTTTGGTTCACGCGGACGCGTGGGCCATTTTCGACCCAATTCCGATTTTAATTTCAGTTTTAATTATTTTGATTTAAGGGCGGGTTTGAGTCGATTTGGACGCATTTTTGGGACCTTTTTAGGTCTAATATTTGGGATTATTTATACTCCCACTTCTTCACTTCACAAATATCCAATTTTTCTCTCCAAAAACCCTTGTCTTTCTTCCCTTTTCTTCTTCTTCTTCTTTCTTTTCTTTTCTTTGTTTTTCTTTAATTTGCAGTTTAGTTTTATTTCCAAGTTGCTAGTTTCCATTTGTAGCGCCCCGAGTTCTAAATACCTGGTTCACCACGTCATTTTCTGGTCTAAACTTTAAAATAATATTCTAGCGAAAAAAATAACTAAAATTCATTTTTGGCAACATTAAATAAACTGTAATGGTCGATAAAACTGAAAATATTTATGAAACAATTCGAAAATAATAAATCGAGCCATTAATATTGTAAAACAACTGACAATGTCATAATTTCTCAAATAATTGAAATTCTCAAAATTATCCAATGTTTGGAAATACGAATCATCAAAATAAGATTTTCAACTATTTAACGACTATTGCCACAATCATCCATCACTTGCCACCCTCTCCGAAATCTGCAAATATTGTTAAAATAGACGAGCATTTCATAGAAATACTCAGTAGATTCATCGTCAATTAATTAATCTACAATATAATTGAACCCATAGATGCATGCTCTTTAGAAATCATAGGGTGTGGGTAGTCTCTTCTCGTGCATTAAAGCACGTGGCTTCTCTTTGAAAAATCATAGGCTCTTTAAAATTATCGGGTGTGGGTAGTCTCGTCTTGTGCACTTAAGGCACGTAAGTTATTCATAACATCATCATTTATCTTGCAAGATATTCTATTCTTTCTTTCTCATGCATTAAAGTATATGATAAGTATAACAACATAAATATTTTCAAAGAAATATATTCTCGTCTCTTTTCATAAAAATGACTTTCACATAAGTCATAACATACACATTCACATGCAATCATAATTTAAATCAATTAATAGGGGCGAGTCTACTTTAAATTCAACGAGTGCAAAATCGAGGGGGAAATGACTTCAATCCTTTAAATTTCCGTAAGCCTCGTCTAGCCAATTAGAAAAATAAGTTAAATTAGTCTTTTGAAATTCATAGTTTAAAAATGATAAATTAAAATTTAAGGACTGAAATTGATGATTTGAAAGTTGGGGGACTAAAATGAATACTTTGGAAGTTGGGGACTAAAATGAGTAATTTGAAGGTTGAGGGACTAAAATGAATAATTTGAAAGTTGATGGACTAAAATGAATACTTTGAAAGTTGGGGGATTAAAATGAGTAATTTGAAAGTTGAGCGACTAAAATGAATATTTTTCAAAAGTTGAGTTGAAGCTCAAAACGAATATGAAACTATATGATGCAAACCACGTAGCAATTGTAGCTACGCAACCCACAAATTATTGGAATCGACCCAAGAACGCCAATAAACCACGATTTAGAGATTGATTCAAATTAATTGAATCAAGCAACCAACACAATCAATTGATATGTTGACCTCTTGATCACAAATAAGATAAATCTCACCCAAGATTTGAACAAACAAGAATTAACTCGCAAGTTCGGATTTTATTCAATAAAGCATGAGAATGTGAAAGCAATTTGCCTCTCAATTAATATATCAAAGTTGTGTTTTTAATAATGAAAATTACATCCCTATATATATGGTCAAAACTAGGTTAAGGAGTTCTAATTAAATAAGGAAACAACTACCTAAAATTAAGGAAATAAAAATAACCTAAAATCACGCGTATGTAATGTTACGGCCGTGACTGAATTCCTTACGGCCGTAACCTTGCTTCTGAGTCACTCTTACGGCCGTGACAATATGACTTACGACCGTAAGTCCAAAAACGTCTAATTCCAAATTTAAGCAGAAACTCCATTACGGCCGTGATAATCAACCTTTACGGCCGTGATACTCTTTACGGCCGTGATACTCAATTCTTTACGGCCGTGATTGCTTATGTCTCGCAAAATCAATTTTAAACAGAAAGTTGGTTACGGCCGTGAGCTCCCATATGTTACGGCCGTAATTCTTGAAATTTGGCAATCTTCTTCGACGGCCTGACTGAGGTTGATCCATTCGTCGTTTTGGCTCGGCTCCAACATGGAACTTGCTTCTTTTGATGACACGAACATTGTTTTGGCCATTGTTTCTTGAACTAACTCGTCCATTGCTTCCTTGGCCCTCTTTGTCTGCAATCGAGTCATCGGTCCTCCTTTGATCTTCAACGGATCTTTGTGCGGGCTTGTATCCGTGGTCTGGATCACATCATCCCCTCCCTCTTCGAAAGGATTCGACCTCGAATCTGTACCTGCATCAAACGGAGATAGATCAGAAACATTAAATGATGCCGAAACATTATACTCACCAGGAAGATCGAGTTTATAGGCATTATTGTTGATCCTTTTGATCACTTGGAATGGACCATCTCCTCGCGGTTGTAACTTTGACTTGCGCTGTTCTGGAAACCGCTCCTTTCTCAAATGTAACCAAACCCAATCACCGGGTTCAAAAATGATGCCCTTTCTTCCTTTGTTAGCCTGCGAAGCATAATGTTCATTTTTCTTTTCAATCGCCAACCTCACCTTGTCGTGGAGTGCTTTAACCATCTCAGCCTTTTTCTTACCATCTAAACTACTACGTTCATTCACAGGTAAAGGAATTAAATCCAATGGTGTTAGCGGATTAAAACCATAAACAATTTCAAATGGTGAACACGAAGTAGTAGAATGTATAGCCCTATTATATGCAAATTCAATAAATGGCAAACACTCTTCCCAATTTTTCAAATTTTTATTGATTATGGTGCGCAATAATTGAATCATTGTCCTATTTACTACCTCGGTCTGTCCATCGGTCTGTGGGTGACAAGTTGTAGAAAAAAGCAATTTTGTTCCTAATTTATTCCACAAGACTCTCCAAAAATGACTAAGGAATTTAACATCCCTATCCGAGACAATACTTTTAGGCACTCCATGTAAGCGCACGACTTCCCTAAAGAAAATCTCAGCTATGTTTGTAGCATCGTCAGTTTTGTGGCATGGTATGAAATGTGCCATTTTACTAAAGCGATCTACTATCACAAAAATCGAATCTCGACCCTTCTTAGTCCTAGGCAATCCTAAAACAAAATTCATAGAGATATCGACCCAAGGTTCACTAGGGATGGGTAAAGGCATATATAATCCATGGGGTTTAATCCTAGATTTAGCCTTTTTACAAGTAATGCATCTATTACAAACCCGAACCACATCAATTTTCATTTTAGGCCAATAAAAATGTTCACTTAGGATTTCAATGGTCTTTTTAACCCCAAAATGACCCATTAAGCCTCCACTATGGGCCTCTCTCACAAGTAACTCCCTCATTGAACACCTAGGGACACACAATTTATTTTCTCGAAATAAGTAATCATCATGTTTAAAGAACCTATCCACAGCTCCTTTACCACATGATTCATAAATATTAGAAAAATCCAGGTCATTAGCATACATGTCCTTAATGTATTCAAATCCAAGCAATTTCGAATTTAAAGAATTTAAAAGAACATACCTTCGAGACAATGCGTCTGCCACCACATTTTCCTTACCTTGTTTGTACCGGATGACATAGGGAAATGTTTCGATGAACTCTACCCACCTTGCATGTCTCTTACTCAGTTTAGCTTGACCCCTCAAATGTTTCAAGGATTCATGATCAGTGTGTATCACGAACTCCCGTGGCCACAAGTAATGTTGCCATGTTTCCAAAGCGCGCACAAGTGAGTATAACTCATTGTCATATGTGGGATAATTAAGTGCAGCCCCTTTTAGTTTTTCACTAAAATAGGCGATTGGCCTTTGATCCTGCATTAAAACAGCTCCAATGCCTAGCCTGAGGCATCACATTCAATCTCAAAAGCCTTGTCAAAGTTAGGAAGTGATAAAACCGGTGCTTCACATAACATATTTTTGATAGTATCAAATGCATGCTCCTGTTCTACACCCCATTTAAACCCTACACTTTTTTTGACAATTTCTGTGAGTGGTGTGGCAATCGTGCTAAAATTTTTAACAAAGCGCCTATAAAAACTAGCCAAGCCATGAAAACTCCTAACCTCAGTTATGCTTTTAGGTGTTGGCCACTCTTTAATAGCTTTGATTTTCTCTTCATCTACTTCTATCCCTCTAGCACTAACCACATAACCAAGAAATACAACTTTTTCCATGCAAAAATCACACTTTTTAAAATTAGCAAAAAGTTGCTCGTCTTAAAACCACAAGCACACACCTAACATGCTCCACATGTTCATTCAAAGTTTTACTATATATCAAGATATCATCGAAGTAAACTACAACGAATTTACCTATAAATGCACGTAAAACATGATTCATTAAACGCATAAATGTGCTAGGTGCATTAATAAGTCCAAAAGGCATTACTAACCATTCATACAAGCCATACTTAGTTTTAAAAGCAGTTTTCCACTCATCTCCTTCTTTCATTCGAATTTGATGATAACCACTCTTAAGGTCAATTTTACTAAATATGCTAGAGCCATACAATTCATCCAACATATCATCTAACCTAGGAATAGGATGACGATACTTTACCGTTATGTTGTTGATGGCCCTACAATCAACACACATCCTCCACGTCCCGTCCTTCTTCGGTACAAGTAACACGGGTACGACGCATGGGCTCATGCTTTCCCTTATGTATCCCTTACTCATTAACTCCTCCACTTGCTTTTGAAGCTCCTTCGTCTCCTCGGGATTACTCCTATAAGCTGGACGGTTTGGAATGACTGCTCCAGGTATAAAATCAATCTGATGCTCAATACCACGAATGGGTGGCAACCCACTAGGTATATCCTCCGAAAATATATCGTCAAATTCCTGCAATAAAGAAATAGCCAAACTAGGGAGGGATTTGTTAGTTTCATCAAAGGCAAGGAATGAATCCTTGTACAATAAAAGGACCATTGGTCGTTTTTCCATAAATGCTTTTTTGATTACACTCCTTTTTGCGTAGAAACTCATTTTTCTTTCTTTTCTGGCACTCTTCGCTCCCTCTCCTTTTTCTGAGGTATGTACCCCAACACTCTTTTTTTCTCTCACCTCTCCTTTTTCTGGAGTCGTGGCTCCAACTCTCTTTTCCTCTCCTTTTTCTGAGGTCGTGGCCTCAACTCTCTTTCTCTCATTTTCCTTTACTCTTTTTTCTTCATCATTTTTCAGTTTTATTTGATCTTCATACACTTGTGACGGTGTCAATGGTGCAAGTGTAATGGTTTTTCCCCCTTTGGTAAAGCTATACCTATTTTTATACCCATCATGCGTGACCTTCCTATCATACTGCCAAGGTCTACCCAACAAAATGTGCCCGGCATGCATAGGTACCACATCACACATAACTTCATCCACATAGCTACCAATAGAAAAATTCACCAACACCCTCCTATTCACCTTAATTTCTCCACTATCATTTAACCATTGAAGCCTATAAGGTTTAGGATGTTTTAACAAAGGTAATCCTAATTTTTCAACAAGTATAGTACTAGCGACGTTAGTGCAACTACCACCATCAATAATCATACTACATACATTGTCATTAACGCGACATCGTGTATGGAATATGTTCTCCCGTTGTTGTTCCAAATCATCCGTGTGGATTTGAGCACTAAGAGCTCGCCTTGCCACCAATAACTCGCCATGCTCCCCGGATAACACATCTTCATCCTCACATATTTCCTCCAACGCTGGCATATCGCTATAATCCTCTTCCTCACTATCACTCTCCATAGTTCCATCCTTTCGCAAAAGTACCACTCGCCTATTAGGACATTGAGACGCCACATGTCCTCTCCCCAAACATTTGAAGCATTGAATGTCTCTACTCCTAGACGGTTGAGGTTCCCCTTTAGGTACGAATTTATTAGCTTGTTCCTCCTTCCCTTTTGGTGCCTCAAACTTCCCTTTTGGTGCTTCAAACTTTCCTTTAGAAACAGCCCCTTCTCCTTTACCTTCCCACTTCGGCTTCCAAGAAGAATTAGTACCCGATTGATACCTTGCTGTCCCCTTCTTCTTCAATTGCTTCTCAACCTTTATAACCATGTGCAACATATCCTCCATCTCCAAGTAATGTTGTAGTTCAACCACATTAGCTATATCCCTATTCAACCCATTCAAAAATCGAGCCATCGTAGCCTCCCTATCCTCATCTACATTAGCTCTAATCATCAATATCTCCATCTCCTTGTGATAATCCTCCACACTCTTTGATCCTTGGTATAGACCTTGCAACTTTTGATGAAGCTCCCGATGGTAATGACTAGGAACGAACCTCTTTCTCATGATAGCTTTTAATTCATCCCAAGTACTAACGGGTCTCTCGCGATTCCTCCTCCTAGAAGTCACCAATTGATCCCACCAAGTAATAGCGTAATCGGAGAACTCAAGTACAGCTACTTTAACCTTTTTTTCTTCCGAATAAGTGTAGCAATTAAAAATTAATTCTATCTTCTTCTCCCATTCTAAGTATGCTTCCGGATCACTCCTACCCTTGAATGATGGAATTGTCATTTTGATGTTGCTCATACTACCATCCATTCTATCGCCACCAAGATCCCTATCCCGTCTTCCATGCCTAACTCCTCTATTCACAATCGCCCCATCGTCAAAATCACTATCTTCTTCATTCTCATCGACCCCCTCTACTCTACGACCTTGCCCACCTTGCCTACGGACATTAGGCACTTCCCGAGGTTGTTCAAGCCTTTCTAACCTACCTAACACATCCCCGAACAACCGCTCAAACCGTTGTACCATCTCTTCCGTCATGTTGGCTCGATCGTTGTTTTTTGCAGTAGAAGATTGTTCAGACATCCTAACACTAAATATTATATGCCTCACGTGTATTTCGCTCGTGTATCACTCAAATTAGGCTTTTACCCTCTATTGATCTCACCTCTCTGCCTTTTTCCACTCAATAGCTTTCACCCCAATTGCTTCAAAGAACGAATCCGAACTCAAACAAGTTTAAACCCGATTGCTTCAAATCGAATATGAGTAAGAAGTAATGAATTTGTTGGAAAACTCAAAGAAGACCTTTAGAGAATTGAATTTGACTCTATAAGGGACTTGACACTTTTTATGGAAACTAGGATTGTTTCAAGAAAATAATTCTTGAAATCAAATATCAAATATTTTAATTGAACTGAAAATTTTCGTTTTTTTTTTTTTTTTCGAAAATTCAACTACGAGAAAAACGAAACAAACGAAATTAAATTCGGATAACAAACGAAGGAAATAACGACTTTTGAATTTTTTTTGTGACACTTTTCTGGATTAAAGACTCAAAACTGGAAGAACACGAAGAACAAGAATAAGAAACTCAAGAAAACAAAAAAACAAAGATATAACCTTGATTTTTGGAGCCTAAGCTCTGATACCAGATGATGCAAACCACGTAGCAATTGTAGCTACGCAACCCACAAATTATTGGAATCGACCCAAGAACACCAATAAACCACGATTTAGAGATTGATTCAAATTAATTGAATCAAGCAACCAACACAATCAATTGATATGTTGACCTCTTGATCACAAAGAAGATAAATCTCACCCAAGATTTGAACAAACAAGAATTAACTCGCAAGTTCGGATTTTATTCAATAAAGAATAAGAATGTGAAAGCAATTTTCCTCTCAATTAATATATCAAAGTTGTGTTTTTAATAATGAAAATTACATCCCTATATATATGGTCAAAACTAGGTTAAGGAGTTCTAATTAAATAAGGAAACAACTACCTAAAATTAAGGAAATAAAAATAACCTAAAATCACGCGTATTTAATGTTACGGCCGTGACTGAATTCCTTACGGCCGTAACCTTGCTTCTGAGTCACTCTTACGGCCGTGACAATATGACTTACGGCCGTAAGTCCAAAAACGCCCAATTCCAAATTTAAGCAGAAACTCCATTACGGCCGTGATAATCAACCTTTACGGCCGTGATACTCAATTCTTTACGGCCGTGATTGCTTATGTCTCGCAAAATCAATTTTAAATAGAAAGTTGGTTACGACCGTGAGCTCCCATATGTTACGGCCGTAATTCTTGAAATTTGGCAATCTTCTTAGACGGCCTGACTGAGGTTGATCCATTCGTCGTTTTGGCTCGGCTCCAACATGGAACTTGCTTCTTTTGATGACACGAACATTGTTTTGGCCATTGTTTCTTGAACTAACTCGTCCATTGCTTCCTTGGCCCTCTTTGTCTGCAATCGAGTCATCGGTCCTCCTTTGATCTTCAACGGATCTTTGTGCGGGCTTGTATCCGTGGTCTGGATCACATCACTATAGGGCTGAAATAATTGATTTTAAAAATGAAGTGGCTGATTAAATCATTTAAAAGCTTAAGGACTGAAATTAGAAGTTTTAAACTAAAAGGGCTGAATTAAATCATTTTTTGAACTTGGGGACCAAAATGTAATTTTTGAAACTCAAAATTATTAAAAACCAATCTCTCCATTCTCTCTCTATGGCTTGGTGCAGAGAAGAGAAAGAGGAAGAAGGGCCGCGCGAATTCGGTCCCCAGCCGGAGGTGTCGCCGGCGAGCGGCGGGCAAGGATGGGGGCTTAGATTTGGGGTTCAGGTGTGAGGTTGGGTGCGAGAAACAGAGGTAAAACGAGGCATGGAGGTCACAGTTTCTGGCGATAATCCGGAGAAAAAAGGGATCTGCAGTTGAGGTAAGTAACTGGGTTAGTCTATTCTTGGTTTATGGTTTGATTTGGGTAAGGATTTGGTTGAGATTTGAGCTGGGCTGAGGCCGTTGTGCTCAATGGGAGAGGTGGTCCGAACCGTGGTTTTGGATTTTGGGTGCATTTTGGTGGTTGGTTCGGTCGATGCTACAAGGTTTTCGATGGCCGTGGTGGTGGTGATGACGATGATTGGTGTTTGGGTTTGATTGGGCAGTGGTGGTTTCTTGGAGGTGGCGGTTTGGTAGCGGTTCGTTGGTGGTTGGTGGCAGCGATGGCTTTGCAGTGGTGTTGATGACTGGGTTGTGGTGATTATGGTGATGGTTCAAATGAGATGTTTATGGCTGTGATGATGATGGTGAAGGAGGTGAGTGGGTTGTGGCTGGGACAGTGGACGAAATGGTGGTGCTGCAGGCGGTTTGGGTGGTGGTTCTTGGTCGAGCTTTGGCTGCTTGCTGGAATTGAGAATTGTGGTGGTGCAGAGAGGGAAATGGTGGGTGTTGGAAATGGTGTTGAGGAAATGAGTTGATGAGTGAGTAGGAGAGGTTGGTGATGTAGAGCTAGGGTATGTGATTGATGGAAGTTGGTGGTAGTATAGGATGATTAGACATTTTGGAAGTCTTGACAAGCAAGATACGAAATTCGAGAAAAACAATACGTGTGAATCAACTTAGTCAGGAAAACGGACCTGATAAAATGAGTTTAACACGATTTGAAATTTTAAAAGCAATTTTGATTAAGAATAATTAAAATAAATAATTAAAATAATATAATTTTTGAAATTCAGAATTTATTTAAAATCGAATGAACTCGATATTTCTCGACTTGACTAGACGAACACGTCGTGACGTTAAATTAAAAATGGATGAGATCGCAGCGGCACGATTTTTCATAATTTAAAATAATTATTTAATGTGTGAAACTTCTTGGTCGCTACACCATTGAAGCTAAGAAGCAAGAAAAAAGAGGTGAAAATCCAAAGCAAAGTTCAAGGAGTTTTGGAGTAAAAATCAAGGGAATTCATTTTCTTGTATTTTTTATATTTAATTTCTATACTTTGTGATGTATTTTTATAAACCTCGACTTTTGTGCAATATTTATACAATATGTGAGTTGTTTAATGTTGGGATGATTGATGTAACTTAACTTAGTTTAATTAATTTTATTGTTTTCTTATTAATTTTGAGCTTATTATTTCAAGTGTGTTTGTTATTGAGATTATTCAATGTGTTTGATTGATCATCAAATATATGTATTGTGAAGTGTATGATAATCGAGAGATGTTGTGCATTTTAAACCAAATAACAAATGCCATAGGTATTAATTTCGAAAATAGAGATATACTCCCATCCCTAGGTGATCCATTGTGCTATTTTCACAAAGAGTTAATGCAATCAATTGAGTTTTAATCGATATAGAGATATAGTATGTTAAACCAATTGATTAGGGTTAATTTTAATCGAGAGAGGTAATTATATAAACTTGAAAAATCGGGTCTAACATTGTGAATAAATAATTGATTACTTTGCATATTGAGAAATTAATTATGCAAATGTTAAGTGAAATTATGAATCCTAACTATTTTATCTTTCATTTTTCTTATTTTAATTTTGTTTAAAATTAGTTTCTTTAATTTTGAATTCACAAAAATCCATCTTTTAACTGCGTGTTTGACTTGTTAAGATTAAATTAATTAGAGTGTAATTGATTATACATTCCTCATGGGATTGACAATCCTCGACTCAAAAGTCCACTTTATTACTTGTACGCGACCCGTGCGCTTGCAGTACACACTATTTTGGTGAACACCCATGGTAATGATTTCATATCAAAATCATATTTCAATCCGTAATCACTTTTCATTGGAAAACATGTTTTATCAAAGCTCTTATCAAAATATATCGTTTTTGATCAAAACAACCAAGAAAATTGGGTTTCAGATTCTAAAAATACGCTTGGTGTCGAATCTACTGATTTTGTGTTGACACCTGGGCTCAAAACGGTGAAATATGACTCTCTGACATTTTGTTGTAGACACCAAAATAGTTGGTGTAGACACCAAAACAGACAGCCCGACAGCCTGATTTCATCCAGCTATAACTTTTGTTTTTCAACTTTGATTTGCATTTCATAAAATTTGTAGAACTCCAAATTCGATAACTTTTCCAATGATATATTATACAAATCTTGGAGATTTATGTACTTAATTCTACACATACTTCGTGCGAAGCGAGTTGAAAGACTTCCATTCAAACAGAAAGTCATTCTAGGAACCGTTTGTGAGTCTATTCATCCAATAAACTATGAGTAGAGTATATTTACTTAAAATATATTATTTCAGTTGATGTGAGCTGGATATGTTTACAAGAATATTGTATGATTTCATTCGATATGCTTATGCGACACATACTTGGTATATATTTGAATGGAACACATGGATATTTGTCGCATGTTGATAGTTTTGAGTTATACAAATATAAAGGAATAAGAATATGAATAAATATGATGGAATAAGATTTTGAAGATATATGACTCATCTTTTTGAAAATATTCATCACATGCATGTTAGACTACAGTTGCTCCAATATACCTCGCTCGTGATTCTGGATATGTTGTCATATACCTTGAGATGCCTAATGATAAGACATGACGGTATATTGATGTGAAAATTTGTGCGATCCCAGGTGTGATTAACTTGGATGTGAATGATCGAAATTATTGGTTGTGACGAATGATAATTTGTTATGCGTTGAGCACTCGGTGTACGAGATAAGAACCAAGGGGAATCATTATGTCATGCATTACAGTATAATATACATTTATCAATTTCGGAAAGCATTTATGATGTACGAGTCATTGGGTGATATGATACCTGCAGGATATCTCAATTATAACTGATTATTACGATTCATAAATGTTGCTTTAGTAGTCGGTGATACGGTGCCTACAATATATCACGATCTCAATCTGTCAATTATTTTGAATATACGAAATCCAAAACTTTTCAACCGCATATCTCATTAACTTTTATCAAAACTTACTAAAAATATAATTTCAATTTTCACCAGATAAGGGCATAATTTATAAATTACGTCACTACCGTTTGGTCTTACCATCTTAACAAAGGCGTTATTAATTATAAAAACCAATACATTCGACTTGATAAATCAAGTTGAATAGTAATGTGACTATAGCACATAAAAAAATGAAAGATCGGATCAAGTTTGTCTCTGTTTGATAAAAGTCTTTTATTTATAAATAAAAAATACAATGTTTTCAAGATAAAATATATGGTTGAAAAGTGATTTGAAAAAATATATTGTTTATAAATAAATTACCAACTAGATTACATATGTGATATTTAGTTGCCGCGTCTTCTTCCAAAAAGTATAACAATCTCTAGTCAAGAATTAGCATATTTAAAACGAGGAAGAAAATGTGGATCCATGAATAACTTTCTTTTTAATCAAGGATATAGTCGAGATATTTTAACTTATAAATTTTAACAATCGAACTATTTTTAAAACATGATTAAACCCCCATTTGGTAGGAGATTCTTAATCTAATTTAAAATCAACATTTAATCTTAACCACTCCTTTGATGGAATTCACAATTTTTCAACAACACATTTCATCAATTTTATCAAAATATGCTAAAAATCTGATTTTTATCAATACCAAATAGGGGTTAAAATTAAGATTGTAATTGATAGACCTTTTTTCAAATTTTGGGACATTCTCAACTAAAATTTGGATGAATTTTAAAAGATTATAAATTCTAATAATTTTGGTGAATTTGAATAAATTTCAACAAAGTTCATTAGGATCTCGTTTAAAATTACAACCATGATACATGTATAATTTTTTTATACAGCTTTTACTTATAACACATATCACATCATCTTTAAAATCAATACATCACGATTTGTCACATCATACATTAAAATTAAAGCTGTACAAGTATCATAATCCTAAAAATTATGAATTTTAAAAAACAATTGTTATTTCTATTTCTAAACTTGAAAGTTTGATCATCTCAACCACCCTGGCATTACCTTAAAAAAGACAGACAAATCTTCACCTAACACAAATAATTTAAGGATTCAGACATGGCTTCTTATTGAAGGGCAGAAGCACAAAGAAAGGTATCCAAGCTATAGAACCCTATATATCTTGTTTCAAATTCAAGCATACAAATGGCAACCCCCAATCTGCAATCCAAAGAAAATGCATCATTGAAGCCATCCTATAAACGATACTCAATCAAAGGGCCCCATTACTATTTAGAAAAGGGTAAAGAATTCATAGATCAGAATGTATTGGGATTAAGAATGTCATATAATCATTAATCATCAAAAGAGACAGGATGATGTAAATATGATGTCGGGTTTTGCAATTGTGTAAAAAAGGGGCATTTCAAAAAATTATTTTGATTGGTTGGTACTTGGTTGTGGGTTAAGATGACCCCGAAGGTTTCTTAGACTTCACTTGCAAATTTGCAGCCTATTTGATTCTGTTCTGTATATAATGAGCCGATTCTTGAATTGCTGCTTCACAGGTCGAGTTTCAAAGCAAAGCCCACAGTCGCAGGTACTGCACTGAAGTAATTTCTTGATGTATACAATATACTCTGTTCTTACTTTCTTGAAAGTAACACTCTTCCGTTTTCGTGTACATTTTATGATGATCCGATGAAAAGTGTAATATTCATCTGGGATTTCTTTGATTAAGATGATTATTTGATATTTTTCTTGTGGACGTAGAAATCAGGAGACAATATGGAGAACCAGTCTACAAGCAATGCCAACGACGTGTTTCATCCTCAGGTAAATAAGGGATTTTGTATTTGCAGCTTTTTGTGTTCTTATATTGAGTTCTTTGATGCCCCCAAATTCTTCATTCCGTCATTGGGCATTTCTTGCTCTTGTGGTATTTTAATCGATTTACCAATTTTAGCCCCTCTTTCTACAGTCTATTCAAGCAAGCATAATTTCTGATAAAATGTGGTTCTCTTCTGTTTCCTTTTTCGCTTTTCTAATTTACTTTCTTGGAAGAGGTGTTTGGAGAGTTGGTAGAAGGGCTTAACATTTGTATGTCTTAACCAAATGAGAAACTAACAATCACACCATTGTTGCAACTGCAAAATGTCAATCACAAGATTGATGTCAGGAAGTATATAAATTTTTTTAAGCTAAAAAATAAACGTTATAATAGTGATGACAGTGTTTGGTTGAGGCCACTGATTGTATATAGGGGTGTTGAAAATTGCACAATAATTGGGGCTTTCGAGGGGACAATATTAAGTTGTCATAATGTTGAAGTTTGAATTTAGACCTTGCATTCTTCTGCAACGGCAATTTTTGTTGGAGGTTTAATTATATTTCTCAATTATCTAAGCTACCTTTAATATGGCGATTTGGTGTAGAACCACAAACAAAGCCATGCTATAATCTGGTCTAGTGTATGCAGATTGTCTCATCCTGAATTTTTTTTCTTCTGTGTTTTAATTTCTGCTCATATCAGTTATATGAATCAATTTTCTGGTATTTCTGGCAGAACTTGAATGAGAAGGTAAAAGATTCGAGCAGCATAGCTTCTACTAACATAATACTCAACCATGATTTCTCCGGAGGACTACATTTGTGGCACCCCAATTGCTGTGATGCTTTTGTGATTTCTGAAGAGTCTGGTAACTGTGAAGGAATACCTGCCAAGCTAAGTGGTCGCTGTGCTGTAGTTACTAATCGGAGTGAATGCTGGCAAGGCTTGGAACAAGACATTACCAAACAAGTTTCCATGGGTTCCACTTACACAGTTTGTGCTTGGGTGGGAGTGTCTGGGGCTCACCATGGTGTTTCTGATGTGCTGGCCACTCTAAAACTTGAATACCGAGATTCAGGAGTTAGTTACTTGTTCATTGGAAAGTAAGGTTTGATTGGTTTCATTTGGTTCTTCTACTGCTTAAGAAATTAGTTTTTGATTGCATTGACCTGGTGCAGAATTGCTGCGTCAAGGGAGTGTTGGGAGAAAGTGGAAGGTACATTTTCACTCTCAACTATGCCTGATCGAGTTGTATTTTATCTAGAAGGGCCTTCCCCTGGTGTTGACCTACTCATAAAATCAGTAATGGTTTCCTGCTCTAGTTCGGCTGAATATGATGTAAGTTTAACTCAAGTACGTTTTTCTTCTTGCAAATAGACTCGAAGATGGATTAAAGCTTTGTAACTTATCTTTTGTCTGTGAATAAGTACCAGTGTTACCACTAAGTGTATCAAGAGCAATTTTGACTATGCTTAAAATGTTAATTTTCATGTAAATAAGTAACTTATAAGCCTTCGTTTGGTAAACTGTTTATAAACAAGTTTATAAACAACAAATTTTCCCAAATCACTTCTTAACCATACACATTTTCCCAAATCACTTTTCAACCACATTTTACTTTGAAAACATCACATTCTTTGTTTATAAACAAAAAAACTTTTACCAAACTGAGGCAAAATGAATACTTTTCTAGGCCAAAGTTGGAAATAATTACTTAATTTGACAATAAAGTAAGAGTAACTTTAAAAAGATAATGTATCATATTTCACTTAAAAACAAAAAAAATGTTATCCAAAACATGTTTGTACATAGATAGTTACTTAAAATTAAGAGCCCGTTTGGTGTAAGAGATTTTGGAGAAAATTTGGATTTTTGGGAGAATGTGTGGTTGAAAAGAGGTTGAAAAGTGTGAAAGTGGTGGGTCCTATAAAAATGTGTGATTGAAAATAAGTTTTTGGGGGAAGTTCAGAAACTCCTAGACCAAACGGGGGCTAACTTTCTTTATTTAAGCTCAGCACGTACTTAAGACTGAGAAAGAAATTACAGAACAAATCAAAGTTGTTAGCTCTTCTTGTTTATTGCCTCTCAAACTCTTCTAAGCTCTCGTTACTAGTTAATTTCTTATGTGGTCCCAACTCTAACTCCTCATAGAGCCGAAGCGTGGGATCTATCTGTGATGGAGATGAGGCCATAATTCTGAATCCAAAATTTGATGATGGTCTTCAAAACTGGTCTGGAAGAGGTTGCAAGATTGTCTTGCATGACTCTATGGCAGACGGTAAAATCCTTCCAATGTCTGGAAAGTTCTTTGTATCTACAGCAGATCGTACGCAAAACTGGAATGGAATTCAGCAGGAGATAACAGGGAGAGTTCGAAGAAAGATTGCTTATGAAGTTTCTGCTCTAGTTCGAATTTATGGGAATAACGTCTCTACTTCAGATCTCCGGGCTACATTGTGGGTTCAGGCAGCAGATTATCGCGAACAGTACATAGGGATTGCTAGGTAATTTCTGTCTCCCCTTTCAATGGTAGTATACTTTCAGTTTACATTAATGAATCTTTGCGTGCTTCTAGTGTATCTTCTGAGAGATGAACTAAATTTCCGGACTTAAAGTTCCTACAAAAATAACTTTCTTGTGATCATATATATACAATAGTCTCTGAACAATCTTCTTCACTTCAGATTTTTTTTTTGGCAGCAGAATGCGTATTTCTCATAATTGTATTATCCGCTTTACTGTTATATGGTCCTATTGTCAGGTTTCGATGACTCCCAATTTTACACATTATACGACGATCATTTTCATAGAGATCTGACAAACAATATACTAAAGTGTTTTCTTTTTTTTTTTATATATATATATACATATAACTCTCTTATATGGTTTTATTTCTTTCCTTCATCTAGTGGAAACCGATAAGAAAATATGTTGTTTATTTTTGTTGCATAGTCCCATTCTTTTATTTCTATTGGCATGGATTAATATTTTCAAGCACATTTGCTCCATGATAGCTGGCCGGTTATGTAGTGTGCAGGCTACTGACAAAGATTGGGTGCAGCTGAAGGGAAAATTTCTCTTGAATGGTTCCCCTTCAAGGGCAGTAATTTTTTTAGAAGGTCCACCTCCGGGCACCGATATCCTCCTCAACAATCTAGTTGTGAAGCATGCTGCAAAAATCCCACCTTCATCTCCACCCATCATCGAGGTAGTTGAATAATTTCTACATACTTTTGTGGGCCCGAAACATATTACTTGAAGTAACTTGATTCTCTTTGCTTGGATGCAAATTGCAGAGCAATAAAAGTATTATGATGAATTTCTATTTTTCCAGGATGCAGCATTTGGTGTTAATATTATTGCTAACACCAACCTCAGTGATGGCAGCAATGGTTGGTTTCCTCTTGGAAATTGTACTCTATCAGTCGGAAATGGTTCGCCACATATTCTTCCTCCCATGGCTCGAGATTCCCTTGGTTCTCATGAGCCTTTAAGTGGTCGCTACATACTTGTGACCAAACGTACTCAGACATGGATGGGGCCCGCTCAGATTATAACAGATAAATTGAAACTCTATTTGACATATCAGGTGTCTGCATGGGTTCGGATTGGCACTGGTGCTACTAGACCTCAGAATATTAACGTTGCTCTTGGAGTGGACGCCCAATGGGTAAATGGTGGCCAAGTTGAGATTAGCGATGACAGATGGCACGAAATTGGCGGATCTTTTAGAATTGAGAAGCAACCAGCAAGGGTAATGGTTTATGTCCAGGGTCCTGATGCTGGTGTAGATTTGATGGTTGCTGGACTTCAAATATTTCCGGTTAACAGAGAAGCACGATTTAAACACTTAAAGAGAGAAACTGATAAGGTACACTTAAAAGGATGAATCGAGTTTCTATTATAACGGCGTGATGGTAATTTGTTTCTGTTTTTTTTATTAAATGCACATGTTGTTATGCAGATACGTAAGCGCAATGTCATCTTAAAATTTTCCGCATCTGATTCAACCACTTTGCTTGGCACGTATGTGAAAATTAGACAAACGCAAAATAGTTTCCCATTTGGATCATGTATGAGTAGATCAAACATTGACAATGAAGACTTTGTTGATTTCTTCTCCAAAAACTTCAACTGGGCTGTCTTCGGAAATGAATTGAAGTGGTATTGGACAGAAGCGCAGCAAGGAAACTTGAATTACAAGGATGCCGATGAGCTCTTGAACTTGTGTATAAGCCGCGACATTCAAGTCAGGGGTCACTGTATCTTCTGGGAGGTGGATTCTGCAGTTCAGTCATGGATACACACTTTGAACAAAAATGATCTGATGACAGCTGTTCAAAACCGTCTATCGAGCCTACTCACACGCTACAAGGGAAAATTTAAGCATTACGACGTGAATAATGAAATGCTGCACGGATCATTCTATCAAGATCATTTGGGAAAGGATATCAGGGCAAATATGTTCAAGATTGCTAACCAACTGGATCCTTCTGCCATCCTCTTTGTGAATGATTACCATATCGAGGATGGTTGTGACTCACGGGCGTCCCCGGAGAAGTACATTGAGCACATTCTTGATCTCCAAGAACAGGGAGCGCCTGTCGGAGGAATAGGCATACAGGGGCATATAGAGAGTCCAGTCGGGCCAATTGTCTGTTCTGCGCTCGATAAGTTGGGAATTCTCGGACTTCCAATATGGTTCACAGAAGTTGACGTGTCTTCCGACAATGAGTATGTTAGAGCTGATGATCTGGAAGTCATGCTTCGGGAAGCTTTTGCCCACCCTGCAGTGGATGGGGTTATGTTGTGGGGATTCTGGGAGTTGTTCATGAGTCGAGATAATGCACATTTGGTGAATGCTGAAGGGGATGTTAACATAGCCGGTGAAAGATACCTCGATCTTAAGAGAGAGTGGTTGACCTGTGCTCATGGCCATGTAGACGAACAAGGTCAGTTTGAGTTTAGAGGATTTCATGGTTCGTATGAAGTTGAAGTTGTTACTCTTTCAAAGAAGGTGACCAAGACATTTTTGGTTGATCAAGGGCTGGATCCAGTTGCCATATCTATCAATTTATAATTGTGCTTCTATAATGTTGGTTCTATTTGCAAGATTCATAAATAAAGAATAAAAACGTTTTTTATGTTCTTGATACAAGGTTGTTAAATATGTTGGTTTGTGACAAAGATGTCAAGACAGAATGGTCGGTCTAACCAGTAAAAATTGACCCAGATTGGCCCGAAAGAGAGGGCCGACCTGTGATCCAAGTGGGCGATTCACGGGTCAAGAATGTGTGAACTGCGGGTTTCGCGGGTCACACCTTCACCGGCCGAGGTTAAACCGTTGGTCCGTGAAATAATTAAAAAAATTAAAAAATTAAAATTTTGAACAACTAAATTATATTAAGTAGGTGTCAACTTATTTGTGGTGTACTTAAACTATTAATTATAGTAAATTAGTTACACTATGATTAGGTAGAATATTTTTGAATAATTATATTTTAATAAATTTAAAAAATTTCTAAATTACTGATTTTGGATACTTTTTTTATTTTTTATAATAATTGAAAATTATCTATTTATTTTTAAAATTAGATGTGATGCTTTTGATGTTATTTTTCCACATTTTCACAAAAAAAAAAAAAAAATGAAATATCTCTGTTTAACAATTAAAAGTACATTTATTTTTCAAGAAAAATAAAAAAATAATTTCAAATTGTCCTTTTTTGGAATTGGAACGAATCGTCTATGTTTGACAAAATGTTTTTAAGCAACATATTTTTAAACTACTTTCAATCACACATATTTTTCTCTCCACTTTTTAACCCCTATTTTTTACCTTAAAAATATCACATTTTTTTTAAAAAATTAATTACCATTATTTTTTATATAATTTTATAGTGCTCAAAACTTTTATTTTATTTTATTTTGGAAACAAATACATGTAGTGCTCAAAAGTGTAATTCAAATTTGCAATTATTACACTTTTGAGTTTAGATTATTAAACCATTACATTTTGAAATTGTTCCAAATCTTATTGCACTTTAAGGGATCTTTTTTTTTATTATTATTAATAATTATCTTGCTTTTTTTTTTTGGCAAAAACTTTTCAAATTTAGCATGTAATTTCGGCGGGAAAGTCTGTGTGTGTATTTTTGGTGATGGTTACTTTGTTTTTATATATAGATAAATAAATGTGTGGATATAAAGTTGTTTCGAAATATATATGTGATTTAAAAATTATGTTATTTACAAATTGATTTATAATAATAATTGCGTTACAAAATGAAAGATATTATAATGATGGCTTTTCGTGTGAATCATGCAAGCGCACGGGTCGTATAAGTAATAAAGTGGATGATAAATCCGTGTATCGTTCCCGTGAGGATTGACATAAATTGTATTTTAGATTACTAACCCTAGTCGAACGGAAAAATAATTAAGAAATACAAAAGAAGCGATTTTGTTTTGTTTGAATAAAACTAAAATTACAAAAATGTGAAAAATGAGGATTTTAAATATATGGAGTGAATGTATAGGAATTCGAATCCGCCTAGTCATATCTATTTCAATTCTCGATTTTATAATTTAGCTCATTCATGCATTCTTACCAATCGATAAAGCTAATTTATTTAATTTTCTTTTCCAAGACAAACTAAACCTACTACAAACACAACCTGAATCTATTCCTAGTCCGAATGCGAATGTTCATGATGCATTAATCAACAATTGATAAGTGCTTTATTAGCACTTATTTAGTTCACTTGTTATCCTATTTTGTTATTGGTTTGATCATATTTAAATAGTGTTTAATGCATTTTCATGTTTTGTGTTGGGTAGGAACACAAAGAACAAAAAGAAAGGAAAAATGACCAAAATGATGAATCATGGCAAGCTCGACAGCAAGATCTACAATTCAAACCAAACAAAACTTCAAGGAAATGTTCAAAGGGCTCTAAATTAATAATGGCATGTGAGAAGAAGATTAGAGACAAAAATTATGGTCAAAGAAGGCTTGGGGTGAAGTTGGAAATCAAAAACTCTTAATGATTGTGATCCATAATTTTAGTCAGATATTGAAGCTCAAGTTTTCTATAGAATAAGTTAGAATTTGGGAACATCTATTTCATAAAGAATTGTATATCTTTGAATTTTATTTCCAACACAATTTGAATCGCCACAATCGGACATTGGGAGAGAAAGTTATGACGAAAACATCAAGCACGGGCGCTGATCAGCAGAGGTTCACTTACGGCCGTAAATGACAAAGTTACGGCCATAACTTCCAAATTATGAAAATTTCCGGTAACCCATTTGCGGCCGTAACTTCCACGTGGAGCACTTTCCTTACTCGTTTAGGAGTCTATCTTTGACATATTTTCTTGGTATCTTTAGGACACGATTTTGGAGTTATAAAAAAAGGAAAATCACCGCATAATGGAGGCAAAAAAAATTGAGAGGAAAATTAGATATTAAAAGAGAGAATTCTTGGGATTCAAGAAAAAAACATCAATGGAATTCATGGAACAAATTGAAAATTTCGCAACAATTATGATGGGTTAAGATTGCTCGTCATATTTAATTATTTATTTAATGCACAGTTTTCATTTAATCAATTACAAACAACAAAAATCCCCAAATTCTATTCTAATTGATCGAAAAACTATTTTTAGTTCACTGTTCCTCGTGGGATCGACCCTTACTCTCGCTACTAAATTATTAATTAATATTTGGTGAGAAAGGAATTATTTATTATTTTGGTGCATTGCGACACGCATCAAATTTTTGGCGCCGTTGTCGGGGAACGGTTAACCAATTTGGTGCTTAATCAATTAGAATTTTATTTTTCTGCATTTTATTTTATTTTCTTTTCACTTTATTTCTATAATTTTTCGCACAAATAAATAAATAAATCTTGCTTGTCTACTTTTTTACTTATATGCATAGAACTCGATCAACTAATTTTGAAATTTTTTATTTTGACCCAGAAATCGAGAGAACTTTTTGACAGCAAAGAAAAGCAGCACAACAAATGACAGCTAACAACATCAACAAAGAACTCTTAAAGAAATTGGCTACTCCAGATGTTGCTCAGCATCCACTGTGTATCACTTTCCCAACAGTGGATGAGGGAAAAACTTTTGAGCTCAAATCTGGACTCATCCACCTGTTGCCAACTTCCGAGGACATCCCGGTGAAGATCCATACAGGCATCTCAAGGAATTTCAGGTGGTGTGTGATAGTATGAGACCAACAGGAGTTACAGAAGAGCAAATCAAGATGAGAGCCTTCCCGTTTTCGTTGAAGGATGCTGCTACTGATTGGTTATATTGTCTGCCATCTGGATCAGTCACCACCTAGAACGACATGAAGATGTTATTCCTAGAAAAGTACTTTCCTCCATCGAGAGGTGGTACGATCCGAAAGGAAATCTGCGGGGTGCGCCAAAACAATGGAGAATTATTATATGAGTATTGTGAGCGTTTTAAGAAGCTCATCTCGAGCTGCCCCCATCATCAGATCAGTGAGCAACTCTTGGTGCAGTATTTTTATGAATGTCTGGCACCAATGGATAGAAGCATGATAGATGCCGTAAGTGGAGGTGCACTGATGGACAAGACACTGGAACAAGCACAGGCTTTAATCTCCAACATGGCTGAGAACACTCAGCAATTCAATTCAAATAGGGATATGCAAGTCCGCCATGTGAATGAGGTAAGTAGCTCCAATATTGAAAGTCAATTGTTTGAACTAACGAATCTCATTAAACAACTTGCTGTAGGAAATGCACAACAAGTCAAATCATGCGGGATATGTGCAAATTTTGGACATCCAACGGATACTTGTCCGGTATTGCAAGAGGAAAGCAGTACCCAGGTGAATGCTGCAGAAGGTTTCCTATTCCAGAGACAGCAGTACAATCCACACTCCAATACCTAAAACCCTAGATGGAGGGATCACCCCAATCTGAGCTATGGAAATAACAAGCCCCCGAGTTTTGTCTCTAACAAACCTCAAGGGCAATTTCAACAACAAGGGAATTTCCAATCTCAGGGGTAGTATCAGCAAAGACCCCAAAACTCAGGTATCTCCCTTGAAGACATGGTTAAAACTTTGGCTTCTAACACACTTCAATTTCAACAGGACACTAAGTCCAACATTCAAAATCTGGAGAACCAGATGGGTCAATTGGCTACAGCCATCAACAGATTGGAGGCCCAATCTGGAGGCAAATTACCATCTCAACTTGAAGTTAATCTGAGGAATGTGAGTGCCATAACCTTGCGAAGTGGAAAGGAGGTTGAGGGGCAGCAAATGAAACCATCTGCAATTGAAGAGGAAGTTGAAGAAACAGAAGCTGGAAAGAAAGACGACACCTCACAAAACTCTCAGGTAAAGACTGACCCCACTTTAAATGTTAAACTAACTCCACCCCCCTTTCCCAGCAGGCTAGCAAAAGCAAACAAGGAGGGCAAGGAAAAGTAAATTTTGAAAATGTTCAGGAAAGTGGAAGTCAACATTCCACTATTGGATGCAATCAAGCAAGTGCCCTGATATGCAAATTTTTTGAAGGGTCTGTGCACCAACAAGCGGAAATTGGTGGGGAATGAAAAGGTAAGAATGGGAAAGAATATGTCGGCACTCTTTCAAAGAAAACTGCCTCCCAATTATGAAGATCCTGGTATGTTCACTATACCATGTCAAATAGGTAACACTAAGGTAGATCGTGCATTGATAGACTTAGGAGCATCTATAAATGTAATGCCTAGATCTACTTACACTGCATTAAAACTTGCCAAAATGATTGAAACTGGTGTTATCATTCAACTAGCCGATCATTCCAATGCTTATCCGGATGGGATAGTTGAGGATGTTCTAGTGCAAGTAGGGGGTTTATTATTTCCTGCAGATTTTTATGTATTGGACATGAATGATGACCACTCCCCCAACTCTACTCCTATTTTGTTAGGCAGACCATTTCTAAAATCATTTAGGACTAAGATAGATGTCAGTAGTGGCACACTCACCATGGAATTTGATAATGAAACTGTTCAATTTAATATTTATGATTCCATTAACGATCTTGATGAGGCTAACTCAGTTAATTCTACTTTTGTGAGTGATTCTCCAGTGCAGGAAGCATTTGCTATGTTTAATGACTACCCAAAGTCACCACAACCAGATAAGGTCTCATGTATCGCACCACCAATTTCTGATGAGGAGCTTCTGCCCCCTGTTTTGCAGGCCCTAATGAAGAATATGAAGAAGAAATTGAGCTTTGGAAAACTAGTTGATCCCGGTTGAAGGAGGAAGCAACCCGTTGAGCCAACGACAGCAAATAAAGGCGCTGCTCGGGAGGCAACCCGAGAGGGGAGTCTCTTTACTCCCCCATTTTCTATTATTATTATTATTATTATTATTATTATTATTATTATTATTATTATTATTATTATTATTATTATTACTATTATTATTATTTCATTTTATTTCTTTTCCCGTTTAAGTTTCAAAAAAAAAAAATTTGGGACAGAAGTTAAGCTACGGCCGTAAACACTGATCTCACGGCCGTAACTAACTCCAGCAATTTTTGATTCAGCGACATACTTACGGTCGTAAGTAAATTATTTCACGGCCATAAGAATCATACAAAATTTAAAAATCATGTTCCCTCTTTTGATTTCATTCACTTCTCCTCTCTTGTTTCAACTCCACATTAAGGACAATGTGGAATTCAAGTGTGAGGGGAATGATTATCTATTATATTTTGCCATGTTTCTTTTTAATTTATTTATTCAATTTTTTTGTGTTAGTTAGTTTTTGTTGTGTCAGGCCCACAATTTGGTTTAATAGGAAACATCCCACTTATGATAATTTTTGAACTATCAACTTCCTAAATTGCATAATCGGACAAAGAATAAGCACATTGATATGTGTTTTCCAATAATTTCTGAATTAGTTTGAAAATGGAGACAAATTGAATCTTTTCCTGCAATCTAATAGAGTCAAACTAAAACTGATATTATAAAATACCACCCTGAGTAACTTCATTCTATCATTGTCCAATAGATTTTGAGTTCGAAACCAAGACCGAGCAATGACCTATACTCATAATTGGATGGGAGGAACACATATAAACCGTAATTTGTGAGCTTTTGAGCCTATGAGCTGCTTTTACTTTTTATATTAAGCTCTTATTTCTTTGATGTGTGTCCTGCATGGTTGGTTTGTTTTTGGATGTGCTCTTTTGTGCATGTCGTTGTAGCTTCTTGACTCAAGTACAAAATATAGTAAAGACATTTGGTTAAACCAAATTTGACCTTCTAAAAGGGCCTACCATGATACATGTACCAATAGAAACCCCTTTGAGCCTTAGCCTTTCATTGAAATTTTGATGCCATACTACAAGCTATAATTACCCATTCTTTCATGCTATCTCTATCTTGAACCTACAAGAGAGGAATTTCACAAGCTTGTATTGGTTGAGAAGTATGTGATGAGCTAAGCTTCAAAAAGATTGGCGACTTCATTTTGTGCTAATTAAGGATTAGGTGGTAATGTGGTCAAAGGAAACAAATTGCAGTGAACTTATTTGAAAAAAAAAATCATCAAAGAGAAAATCAAGGAAAAGAAAGGTTTAGTGAAGAAAATTACTAGTTGAGAAAGTCAAACAATCAACTGGCCAAACAAAGATAAATTTGTCAAGAAACTGGATCAAGAAAATTCCCCGGTGAAGAAAATAAATCCTTAAGTTACACAACAATAATCTAGTGTTGAATTGATTGGATAGTAGGAAATCATGGAAAATAGCATTGAAAGGTGGAGGTAGAATGATCATGTTAAACCAATTCGGATTGTGAACTCTCCTCTCAATTTAGCCTAAATATTTTCCTTTTATCCTACCTGACCCGAAGTCCCGTTACAACCAAATAAAAACCTTTACTTTGCTCTTGTGTTATTGTTGGCTCCGATTATGACATCTGAGCAGTCTATGGTAATGAATAATCCATGCAGTGAGTTGAGTGAAAATTCTCACCCTTATACACTTTGTGTGAATAGAGAAATATCTAGTGAGGGTGTTAACTCCCATTACATTTACTTATGAGTGATTTGAATTGCTTGGTCTATATTTTGTGCTTTTGAGTTGGTTGACACTAACACTCATGTGGTAAATCATTGATAGAGTTTAAGAGAGAACTCACGAGAGGTGGGAGGATACAAGCTACGTTGGGTAATGAATTGGGCAGGGTATTGATTTTCAATTCTGTTAAGAAGATATTGGATGATGCATCTCTTACACACACTAACACGCTCCAATTATGCAATTGAATTTTCATGCTAAAGTGGGATGTAACCTTAACTTTTCGAATTGTAGGTTTGTCTTTTTATTTGAGTCATGTTTCTTTTCTTTCACATCATTGTTCGAGGAAGAACAATGGTTTAAGTGTGGGGGGATTTGATAAGTGCTTTATTTGCACTTATTTAGTTCACTTGTTATCCTATTTTGTTATTGGTTTGATCATATTTAAGTAGTGTTTAATGCATTTTCATGTTTTGTGTTGGGTAGGATCACAAAGAACAAAAAGAAAGGAAAAAGGACCAAAATGATGAATCATGGCAAGCTCGACAGCAAGATCTACAAATCAAACCAAACAAAACTTCAAGGACATGTTCAAAGGGCTCCAAATCAATAATGGCATGTGGGAAGAAGATTAGAGACAAAAATTATGGTCAAAGAAGGTTTGGATGAAGTTGGAAATCAAAAACTCTTAAGGATTGTGATCCATAATTTTGGTCAGAGATGAAGCTCAATTTTTCTATATAATAAATTAGAATTTGGGAACATCTATTTCATAAATAATTTTATATCTTTGAGTCTTCTTTCCAACACAATTTGAATCACAACAATCGAACATCGAGAGAGAAAGTTATAACGAAAACATCAAGCACTGATCTGCAGAGGTTCACTTACGACCGTAAATGACAAAATTATGGCCGTAACTTCCAAATTCTGAAAATTTCCAGTAACCTATTTACGGCCGTAAATGAAAAAGTTTGGCCGTAACTTCCACGTGGAGCACTTTCCTTACTCGTTTAGGAGTCCATCTTTGACATATCTTCTTGGTATTTTTAATGCACGATTTTGGAGTTATAAAAAGAGGAAAATCACCACATAATGGAGGCAAGAAAATTGAGAGGAAAATTAGAGATTAAAAGAGAGAATTATTGGGATTCAAGCAAGAAGCATCAATGAAATTTATGGAGCAAATTGAAGATTTCGCAACAATTATGATGGGCTAAGTTTCCTCGTCTTGTTCAAAGGGGAAGTTGTATCAATTTAATTATGCTATCTTCTTTTCCTACAAACATATAACGTTGTATCTAATCCTTTATTTCAATTGTTGGATTATTATGTTCTGAATGTTCATTGAATTTATTTGATTAATAGTTTAATTTGACCAATTTGATTATTGATCTTTGGATTAATGAATATGCTATATTTAGATTCTTGATCCGTAATTGTCATTGAATCTTTACTTTAGTAGCAAATAAATCTCGTGCGGGTTTAGTAATAATTCAACTTGGATTGATTAATTCGAGCTTGTGAAATTAACTATCCAATTCAATCAATTCTTCTAAATTTTCATACTAGTCGTGCATTAAATCCTAAGAGCTTGTTTAGGATTGTCCGTGGCTAGAATTGGTTCGAAAATCTTGTTTTGAATCAATACACATGAGGAATAATTTAGATAATCAGAGCTTGTCGATTATTTATGATTGATAATTAAATTAGGGATATAATCACGTTACAAGGAAATGTATAACATTAATTGAGAGCACAACCGAACCCGAGAACAAGATTTCTTCACATATTAATTATCTAGTCATATTTAATTATTTATTTTATGCACAGTTTTCATTTAATCAATTCCAAACAACAAAACCCCCAAATTTTATTCTAATTGATCTAACAACTATTTTTAGTTCACTGTTCCTCGTAGAATCGACCGTTACTCTCGTTATTACATTATTAATTAATATTTGGTGAGTAAGGAATTATTTATTATTTTGGTGCATTGCGACATGCATCAACAATTTATCAAATAGATTGTACATGTCATATTGTTATTCCTAACATATAGTGTTCGTGTGTTTATCTTGCCACGTTCTAAATCAATTGTGACTTTTTCAAGACTACAACAAGTAACAAATTATCTAATTGGTGATCAAGCATTTAAATGGAAATGCAAGAATACATCAAGAAACACAAGAATTTACTAAATTATAGAATCATGATTTAAAACAAATAAAATTAGGGTTCATCTCATCCAAATACATAGGGGAAATTTGCTTAACATATTAATGTATGAGATACATGAAAAATAAAAGAAAGTCATCACCCGAATTATTAATGCCTCAAATTTGAATACAAGCGAATGAATTCTTTTCTTCTTCAATGTATATCGGGTTTTCTCCAAGTCGGCTGCTCTAATTCTCTCCAGCCGATTGTGTATATATCCTCCAATTTGCCGACTTCTTTTTTCCTCAAATAATTCCAGCCGCCGACTAATGTATATGTATCTCTTTTCTCTCAAAATCTCCTTAATTCAGCCACTATTCCCCTCCAATTAATTAAATCCCTTCAACTCACACCATTCAATGTCGGCTCCTCAATTCCAAACTTTAATCACCAGCCAACCTTACTTATGTCAGTTTGTGCAATCTCCCTAAATTCCTCCTATTCTTTTTTTCCAAGCTCCATCGACTAGCCCCTCTCCAATGTATATATTCTCCTTTTATTTATCACCCCAAGTCGGCACACTATTCCACCAATATTCTCCCCCCTTTCTCCTAAACTCGGCTGGCTCCATTAATACCAACAGCCTCCGTTAAATAGAAGGGAAAAATACACATCTCAGCCCATTATAATATAACATTTCATAAATAGAAAACAATTCATATTATTTCATTTTTCAGGTCATATATATATATGGAAACGACAATTCAAATATTCACGCTGAAATCAAGGAATCTGTTACACAAACTTACCATATTACACAGGTCTCTTACAATTCCCAATTTTGATTTCATTCCTCATTTACTAGTCCCTGAAGTAATTACGAAAGCCACAATCACTTCAATTGTCACCGGAATCTTCCATTGTCGTCGACTGAAGAAATTACGGAGGTCACATAAAATCATCCCCAGGTATTAGCTATCGGACGTTGGATGGTATCTGACAGGTTGATAGAAAGAAGGAAGATCAATTTATAGAGGTAATTTATTTATATTTGATAATGTAATGGTAACAGTATGTAATTTACGATATTTTCCTCGACAACGATGATATAATTTGTGATGTACCATATGTGACCTCAAATATGATTAATGCATATGATGTATTCTTGGAAATGAGTGCGAATAAATTGAAATTAAGGATAATTCTTTTAACAAATTAAGTATTAAGTTACCTGTTAATGTCTTTCACCTAAACTCTTGACCTGAGATTGTTTTCAAAGACCAGATCTGGTCCAAATTGTCCTGAATCAACATAATAAAACTGCATCTGACCTTGTACAATTTGATCTGCCGATATTTGTGTTGAACCGTGGTCGTATGACCTGAGATAAGTAGCACGTGACCATGTGATCAGAGGTTTAATTGTTGTTTCTGAAGTGGCTGGTGTATTAATTATATGATACCTGAGTCATTTTAATTCTCCCATTGACAAGCTACATATGTTAAGAAGTATTCAAAATGTGGAAGTAAAACTTTGTGACCTAATGAACTAATAATATTAGGATTGTTATGTATATGAGATTGACTAATGTGTCCAACATAATGTGCAGAAATGGGATACATCCACATTTGCATGCTGTATGGATCACATTCTGCGTTGGTGATTGTGAATGAAGACTGTGATTATTCGAGATTGTTGGAAGCAGCTATGACAGAATTTGGATTTGACCGTAAGAAGGTGGCAGTGTCAATGAGTTATGCATTGAATAGTGATATACAACCGGTTAGAATTAAGAGTGACAACAATGTTATCTCTTATCTGTCATTGAAATGCATTGATAACGACCCTGCCAAGTACCCCATACCGATCGAAGTTACAAACGTGGAAAATGGGCGGAACAATGATGTTTTCCCTTTTATGGAGCCTATTGCAATGGGCCACAGGTTCAATGATGAACGATTTTCATTACATGAGATGGCTAATGAAATATGTAATGCAACGGTGGAGGGATCGTGCCAGGTGGATGATAATCTGGTCACAATTGTGGTGAATACTGATGCTAGAGAGGTTGAAGAGAGAAGGATTTTTAAGAATAAAGAGACTCTAAAAATGAGCTTGGCATTTTATGCGATACAACATTCGTTCGAATTCATGGTTGTTTGATCGGACAAGGAGTACGTTGTTAGGTGTTCGCATAGTGTCTATAACTGGTTGTGTAGGTCATCTAGGTTGGGGAAGACAGACTTATTTCAAATTAGATACATGCATGATGGACATAAATGTCCATCAAATGTAGTTTTGGGGTCACACAGGCAAGTGTCCAGCTCCGTTGTGTCCACTTGCATAAAGTACAAGGATAACTCCACAAGAACTATATACACTTCAAATGACATATGCAACGACATGTTGCATACATATGGAGTTTCACTGAATTACGTAAAAGGTTGGAGATCAAGAGAGAAGACATTGAATATATTACGGGGGGACCCAAAGGAATCATTTCAACAAGTGCCGAGTTTTTTGCATGTATTGGAAACTACAAATCCCGGCTCCGTCACGAGGATGAAGATTGACAATCAAAATCGATTTGAGTACTGCTTTATGGCATTTGATGCATCAATTCGTGGATGGATGAATTGTAGGCCAGTTGTTGTTGTTGATGGCACATATCTTAACGGACACTATGGGGGTACTCTATTCACGGCATGTACTCAGGATGCCAACAATAGAATTTTTTTGCTTGCCTTTGGTATTGTGGATAATGAGTACTACGTGATCTGGAGTGAACAACACGTGACCTAGTCTTATCAACATGTGTCCTAGGCTTCATAACATATGACCTAGTGTTCATAACATGTGACCTGTTATGAAGCACACGTGACCTCGAATGAGTTATATTTGACCTGCTGTAATAACATGTGACCTATTCTTAACATGTAACCTACTCTTAATAACGTGTGACCTAGTGTGAATAACATGTGACCTAGTGTGAATAACATGTGACCTGTTATGAAGCACACGTGCCCTCGAATGAGTTATTTTTTTCCTTTCCTGCTGTAATAACATGTGACCTAGTCTTAACATGTTACCTAGTCTCAATAACATGTGACCTAGTGTTAATAACATGTGACCAGTGTTAATAACATGTGACCTAGTGTGAATAACATGTGACCTGATATGACTCATATGTAACATGTACAAACCTTGTTCTTTGTATTAATAACATGTGACCTAGTGTTAATAACATTTGACCTGATACGACTCATATGTAACATGTACAAACCTTGTTCTTTGTATTAATAACACTGAACCTGTTATTAATACCATGTGACCTAATTTGATTGCTGTGTGACCTGGTGATGCAAACCACGTAGCAATTGTAGCTACGCAACCCACAAATTATTGGAATCAACCCAAGAACGTCAAAGAATCACGATTTCGAGATTGATTCAAATTAACTGAACCAAGCAACCAACACAATCAATAGATATGCTGACCTCTTGATCAAAATGAAAATAAATCTCACCCAAGATTTGAACAAACAAGATTAACTCATAAGTTCGGATTTTATTCAATAAAGAATAAGGTTTGAAAGCAAATTGCCTCTCAATAATAATATCAAAGTTGTCTATGAATAATGAAAATTACATCCCTATAAATAGGGTCAAAAACTAGGTTAAGAGTTTTAATTAAACTAGGAAACAAATAACTAAAAATAAGGAAATAATTAAAAACCCTAAAATTACGTGTATAGACTCTTACGGTCGTGACTACCTCCCTTACGGCCGTAAATCCACTCTTACGGCCGTGACAATATGACTTACGGCCGTAAGCCCAAAAACGTCCAAATTCCAG
The DNA here is from genome assembly GCA_963555705.1 of Ligustrum vulgare. Lineage (NCBI taxonomy): Eukaryota > Viridiplantae > Streptophyta > Magnoliopsida > Lamiales > Oleaceae > Ligustrum > Ligustrum vulgare. The sequence goes on from OY743168.1 coordinate 84,987,866, forward strand.
TTTTAAGCAGTGACTCCATTACGTCCGTGATACTCAACCTTTACGGCCGTAATCCCTTATGTCTCGCAAAATCAATTTCAGCAGTGAGTTGGTTACGGTCGTGAGGAAATATATGTTACGGACGTAACATTGAAATTTCACAATTTTCTTCGACGCATTGAATGAGGTTGATCCACTCGTCGTTTTGGCTCGGTTCCAACATGGAACTTGCTTCTTTTGATGACACGAACATTGTTTTGGCCATTGTTCCTTGAACTAGCTTGTCCATTACTTCGTTGGCCCTCTTTGTTTGCAATCGAGTCATCGACCCTCCTTTGATCTTCAAAGGATCTTTGTGCGGGCTTGTATTCGTGGTCTGGATCACATCATCCCCTCCCTCTTCAAAAGGATTCGACCTAGAATCTGTACCTGCATCAAACGGAGATAGATCAGAAACATTAAATGAAGCCAAAACATTATACTCACCAGGAAGATCGATTTTATAGGCATTGTTGTTGATCCTTTCAATCACTTGGAATGGACCATCCCCTCGCGGTTGTAACTTTGACTTGCGTTGTTCGGGAAACCGCTCCTTCCTCAGGTGTACCCAAACCCAATCACCGGGCTCAAATATGACGCCTTTTCTCCCCTTGTTAGCCTGCGATGCATAATGTTCATTTTTCTTTTCAATCGCCAACCTCACTTTGTCGTGGAGTGATTTAACAATCTCAGCCTTTTTCTTTCCATCTAAACTACTACGTTCATTCACAGGTAAAGGAATTAAATCCAATGGTGTTAGCGGATTAAAACCATAAACAATTTCAAATGGTGAACAAGAAGTAGTAGAATGTATAGCCCTATTATATGCAAATTCAATAAATGGTAAACACTCTTCCCAATTTTTCAAATTTTTATTGATTATGGTACACAACAATTGAATCATTGTCCTATTTACTACCTCGGTTTGTCCATCGGTCTGTGGGTGACAAGTTGTAGAAAAAAGTAGTTTTGTTCCTAATTTGTTCCACAAGACTCTCCAAAAATGACTAAGGAATTTAACATCCCTATCCGAGATAATACTTTTAGGAACCCCATGTAAGCGCACGACTTCCCGAAAGAAAATTTCAGCTATGTTAGTAGCATCATCAGTTTTGTGGCATGGTATGAAATCTGCCATTTTGCTAAAGCGATCTACTACCACAAAAATTGAATCTCTTCCCTTCTTAGTCCTAGGTAGTCCCAAAACAAAATTCATAGAGATATCGACCCAATGTTCACTAGGGACGGGTAAAGACATATATAATCCATGGGGTTGAATCATAGATTTAGCCTTCTTACAAGTAATGCATCTATTACAAACCCGAACCACATCAATCTTCATCTTAGGCCAATAGAAATGTTCACTTAGGATTACAAACCCGAACCACCTTGCATGTCTCTTACTCAACTTAGCTTGACCCCTCAAATGCTTCAAGGATTCATGATCAGTGTGTATCACGAACACCCGTGGCCACAAGTAATGTTGCCATGTCTCCAAAGCAGCACAAGTGAGTATAACTCCTTGTCATATGTCGGGTAATTAAGTGCAGCTCCTTTTAGTTTTTCACTAAAATAGGCGATTGGCCTTTGATCCTGCATTAAAACAGCTCCAATGCCTAGCCCTGAGGCATCACATTCAATCTCAAAAGCCTTGTCAAAGTTAGGAAGTGATAAACCGGTGCTTTATACAACATATTTTTGATTGTTTCAAATGCATGTTCCTGTTCTACTCCCCATTTAAAACCTACACTTTTTTTGACAATTTCTGTGAGTGGTGCGGCAATCGTGCTAAATTTTTTAACAAAGCGCCTATAAAAACTAGCCAAGCCATGAAAACTCCTAATCTCAGTTATGCTTTTAGGTGTTGGCCATTCTTTAATAGCTTTGACTTTTTCTTCATCTACTTCTATTCTTTTAGCACTAACCACATAGCCAAGAAACACAACTTTTTCCATGCAAAAATCACACTTTTTAAAATTAGCAAAAAGTTGCTCTTGTCTTAAAACCACAAGCACACACCTAACATGCTCCACATGCTCATTCAAAGTTTTACTATATATCAAGATATCATCGAAGTAAACTACAACGAATTTACCTATAAATGCACGTAAAACATGATTCATTAAACGCATAAATGTGCTAGGTGCATTAGTAAGTCCAAAAGGCATTACTAACCATTCATACAGGCCATACTTAGTTTTAAAAGCAGTTTTCCACTCATCTCATTCTTTCATTCGAATTTGATGATAACCACTCTTAAGTTCAATTTTACTAAAGATGCTAGAGCCATGCAATTCATCCAACATATCATCTAACCTAGGAATAGGATGATGATACTTTATCGTTATGTTGTTGATGGCCCTACAATCGACACACATTCTCCAAGTCCCGTCCTTTTTGGGTACAAGTAACACGGGGACGGCACATGGACTCATACTTTCCCTTATATACCCTTTGCTCATCAAGTCCTCCACTTGCCTTTGGAGCTCCTTCGTCTCCTCGGGGTTACTTCGATAAGCGAGGTGGTTTGGAATGACTGCTCCAAGTACAAAATTAATTTGATGTTCAATACCTCGAATGGGAGGTAACCCACTAGGTATGTCATCTGGAAACACATCCTCGAATTCCTGGAATAAAGAAATAGCCAAACTAGGGAGGGATTTGTTAGTTTCATCAAAGGCAAGGAATGAATCCTTGTACAATAAAAGGACCATTAGTCGTTTTTCCATAAATGCTTTCTTGACTTCACTCCTTTTTGCATAGAAACTCATTTTTCTTTCTTTTCTGGCACTCTTCGCTCCCTCTCCTTTTTCTGAGGTATGTACCCCAACACTCCTTTTTTCTCTCGCCTCTCCTTTTTCTGGAGTTGTGGCTCCAACTCTCTTTTCCTCTCCTTTTTCTGAGGTCGTGGCCTCAACTCTTTTTCTCTCATTTTCCTTCACTCTTTTTTCATCATTTTTCAATTTTATTTGATCTTCATACACTTGTGACGGCGTCAATGGTGCAAGTGTAATGATTTTTCCCCCTTTGGTAAAGCTATACCTATTTTTATACTCATCATGCATTACCTTCCTATCATATTGCCAAGGTCTACCCAACAAAATGTGTCCGGCATGCATAGGAACCACATCACACATAACATCATCCACATAGCTACCAATAGAAAAACTTACCAACACCCTCCTATTCACCTTAATTTCTCTACTATCATTTAACCATTGAAGCCTATAAGGTTTAGGATGTTTTAACAAAGGTAATCCTAATTTTTCAACAAGTATAGTACAGCGACGTTAATGCAACTACCACCATCAATAATCATACTACATACCTTGTTATTAATGCGACATCATGTATGGAATATGTTCTCCTGTTGTTGTTCCAAATCATCTGTGTTGATTTGAGCACTAAGAGCTCTCCTTGCCACTAATAACTCGCCATGCTCCTTGGATAACACATCCTCATCATCACATATTTCCTCCAATGCCGGCATATCGCTATAATCCTCTTCCTCACTATCACTCTCCATGGCTCCATCCTTCCGCACAAGTATCACTCGCCTATTAGGACATTGAGATGCCACATGTCCTCTCCCCAAACATTTGAAGCATTGAATGTCTCTACTCCTAGATGGTTGAGGTTCCCCTTTAGGTACAAGTTTATTAGCTTGTTCCTCCTTCCCTTTTGGTGTCTCAAACTTCCCTTTTGGTGCTTCAAACTTCCCTTTAGAAACAGCCCCATCTCCTTTACTTTCCCACTTGGCTTCCAAGAAGAATTAGAACCAGATTGATACCTTGCTGTTCCCTTTTTCTTTATTTGCTTCTCCACCTTTATAGCCATGTGCAACATATCTTCCATCTCCAAATAATGTTGTAGTTCAACCACATTAGCTATATCCCTATTCAACCCATTCAAAAATCGAGCCATCGTAGCCTCCCTATCCTCTTCTACATTAGCTCTAATCATCAACATCTCCATCTCCTTATGATAATCCTCCACACTCTTTGATCCTTGGTATAGACTTTGTAATTTTTGATGAAGCTCCCGATGGTAATGACTAGGAACGAACCTCTTTCTCATGATAGCTTTTAACTCATCCCAAGTACTAACGGGTCTCTCGCGATTCCTCCTCCTAGAAGTCACCAATTGATTCCACCAAGTAATAGAGTAATCGGAGAATTCAAGTACAGCTACCTTAACCTTTTTCTCTTCCGAATAAGTGTAGCAATTGAAAATTAATTCCATCTTCTTTTCCCATTCTAGGTATGCTTCCGGATCACTCCTACCTTTGAATGACGGAATTGTCATTTTGATGTTGCTCATACTACCATCAATTCTATCGCCACCAAGATCTCTATCCCTTCTTCCATGCCTAACTACTCTATCCACAATTTCCCCATCGTCAAAATCACTACCTTCTTCATTCTCATCGATCCCCTCTACTATACGACCTTGCCCACCTTGCCTACGGGCATTAGGCACTTCCCGAGGTTGCTCAAGCCTTTCTAACCTACCTAACACATCCCCAAACAACCGCTCAAACCGTTGTACCATCTCTTCCGTCATGTTGACTCGATCGTTGTTTTTTGTAGTAGAAGATGTTTAGACATCCTAAAACTAAATATTATATGCCTCACGTGTATTTCGCTCGTGTATCACTCAAATTTGGCTTTTTACCCTCTATTGATCTCATCTCTCTGCCTTTTTCCACTCAATGACTTTCACCCCAATTGCTTCAAAGAACGAACCCGAACTCAAACAAGTTTAAGCCCGAATGATTCAAATCGAGTAAGAGTGAGAATTTTATGAACTGTTTGGAAAACTTGAAGAAGACCTTTAGAGAATGGAATTTGACTCGATATAGAACTTGACACTTTTTATGGAAACTAAGATTGAGTCAAGAATATATTTCTTGAAATCAAATAACAGCTATTTTTTTTTCTTGGACTTGGAATTTTCGTTTTTTTTTTAGATTTCTCGAAAATTCAACTTCGAGAAAGACGAAACAAACGAAATTTAAGTTGGATAAAAAACGAAGGAAGTAACGACTATTGAATTTTTTTGTGACACTTTTTTGATTAAAGACTCAAGAACTGGAAGAACACGAAGAACAAGATTAAAGAAGACTCAAGAAAACAAAACAAAGATATAGCCTTGATTTTTGGAGCCTAAGCTCTGATACGAGATGATGCAAACCACGTAGCAATTGTAGCTACGCAACCTACAAATTATTGGAATCGACCCAAGAACGCCAAAGAATCACGATTTCAAGATTGATTCAAATTAACTGAACCAAGCAACCAACACAATCAATAGATATGCTGACCTCTTGATTACAATGAAAATAAATCTCACCCAAGATTTGAACAAACAAGATTAACTCGCAAGTTCGGATTTTATTCAATAAAGAATAAGGTTTGAAAGCAAATTGCCTCTCAATAATAATATCAAAGCTGTCTATGAATAATGAAAATTACATCCCTATAAATAGGGTCAAAAACTAGGTTAAGAGTTTTAATTAAACTAGGAAACAAATAACTAAAAATAAGGAAATAATTAAAAACCCTAAAATTACGCGTATGGACTCTTACGGCCATGACTACCTCCCTTACGGCCGTAACCTTGTTACTGATCCACTCTTACGGTCGTGACAATATGACTTACGGCCGTAAGCCCAAAAACGTCCAAATTCCAGTTTTAAGTAGTAACTCCATTACGACCGTGATACTCAACCTTTACGGCCGTAATACCTTATGTCTCGCAAAATCAATTTCAGCAGTGAGTTGGTTACGGCCGTGAGGAAATATATGTTACGGACGTAACATTGAAATTTCACAATTTTCTTCGACGCATTGAATGAGGTTGATCCACTCGTCGTTCTGGCTCGGTCCCAACATGGAACTTGCTTCTTTTGATGACACGAACATTGTTTTGGCCATTGTTCCTTGAACTAGCTTGTCCATTGCTTCGTTGGCCCTCTTTGTTTGCAATCGAGTCATCGGCCCTCCTTTGATCTTCAACGGATCTTTGTGCGGGCTTGTATCCGTGGTCTGGATCACATCACCTGGTATGAATACGTTGTGACCTGGTATGAATAACATGGGACATGAAACACGATGTAATTTTGAACACGACGCATTAAGGAGAATGAATCATACTGAAAACATAGCGAAAATGTACATGACCCAAAAAGGAAATAAACATAATATAACTAAAATCCATCCAGAGTAATTACATCACATTGCATCTGTTAATTTCAAAAAGGAAAAAAAAAAAAGTGCTGCCTATATATACAATGTTGCACCAATTGATTAGACAGAAAATCAGTCGTCCACTATGACAATGTTGTCTCCTCTCCTTATAGGACGTGATGTGTTAGTTTTTACTTGTCTATGCTTGTAAAGTGTTGCAGCTATGTCCATCCGTGCACATGTAGCGTCAAAATCCTTTGGCATTGACTTGATCTTGTTATGTAATACATACTGCGCATACTTAATCACAAATATGCCACAATCGTGCCTACATAAAAACAAATAGACATGTGTTATCAATAGAGATCTATATAGAAATTTACAGCATCTGGAATGTAACAGCATGTCCATACCCATTTTGCTGCTGAGGGATATCGTGTGCCATAGATGCCTCCAACCACAAAAGATCCTTGTGAGGCAGGTCGGATGCACTGCTCCAAATGCCAATGTGTTTCATCAATTCAGGGATGAGCTTCACGAAAGGTTGAATCCCTTCATACACCATGTTCGGCCTATAGGTTCTAGAACATGAATTAAGTATCAGTAACGAATGCTTCCTTATATTGAGCTTTGCGAGCATCCAGTGTGCACGGTTGGTGGGCAAGATCGGCATGAGCACAAAGTCAACGTCTTTCCATAGAGCATTCATGTCCAATCTTTCACCTCTCATAACGTCAATTAGGTAAGGCTTGGACAATAGGGTGGAGAGTCTTTCAAAAAAAGTGGGTACACATCCTTGATCAATGACTGTAAAGTCGAGTCAGTTGTCGTGAATCTATGCTTTACGTTCGGACCATGTCGTGCTACCTGGCGAATGTAATAGAAACACGCGTCCATGTGCTGTAGCATAGAAACAATGCACATCTTGTAATGGAATCAAAGTGTCTTACTAAGTAATGTTCACTTGCAATGATTGGTTTGTGACGCGAGAAAATGAAACTGTGTAACGGTGCAAAGATTCTAACCGTGCTACAAAGCGATGAATCTAGATCTATTAGTGCATGCCACCACATTTTGTATCCAACAGGGATTGGTCCAAACTGAAAAGGTGGAGAGATCTCATCATCTTCATCGTTGAATTTCTTCCTACAAAGCCAATGAAGTGAAGATATGGTCACAAGATCTGTCTTATATGGTTAAAAAACTGGATCTAGTACTTTACAATTTATGTCTTACTTTTTCTTTGGTTTGTAGCCTCTATTGAACCAATTCTTGAATGCCATGATGTCTGCATCATCCGCGTTCTGGTCACATTTCTCAAAGACAATTACAGTTGCGGATTGCTTGTTGTGTTTTCCTTGCCCAGCGACAAATGGAGATTGCAATGCTCTAGTTGGTCTTGTTGCCCTCTTAACTGGAAGCCCTGATGTTGGAGCACTTGTGGGTGTTATCTGAAATATGATGCAACAGTGAAAATGGTGACACATGTTGGTAAACTTGGTAAAAATGGAAATGAGATATAACATTGTGACTTCGGTGTAATAAAAATACCCGTTCATTGTCAATTTTGGATTCCTGAACCACAGCAGCTACTATTTTATCCAGATTTCCTTGTATTTTGTCATTTGGAACCAAAAATGCAGGTCTACTAGATGGTGCAGGAGTTTGGGTGAATCTCATCTCTAAATCAAATGATGGAGTCTGACAATATTCAGGGATCTGTTCTTCAAAGAAACACTTTCCCTTCCCTTTGGCATCAGACTGTTGTTCTGGGTTTTTTCCCTGCCAAAAAACATATCTCATAAATAGTGGAATGCATGTCTGGAACAAAAAGTTATTTTATGGTCATGTGACCTCAGATAATATATATACATGCATGTTAAACATTGAGAATGAGGTTGAGACCCAAAACAAAAAAGAAGCATGAATTTGAAGTTACCTCGAACGCCATGCTATCATGCTTATCATGATCCCTGTGCATGTCGCTCAATTTATCTTTAAATGCCTAAAGTGCACTTGATATCATTGCGGAAACAGAATCTGACATGAATGTAATATTTGTCTTCAACTCTGTCATCTCATTCTTCAGTACATTTTGTGTCTGAACAATTTCTTGCAGTTCTTGGCTCCTGTCTGAACGTAGGACCGCAACTTGTGACTTTAGTTCATTCACAGCCAAAGTCAGATCTTTGTTCTGTGACTTCACCTGAGCAATTTCATCTTTCAATTCTACCTTCCAACACTGAAACACCTGTATACCACATATTACATTTGTATTAGTTTTTGTTTCAAAGGTAAATAAATTGTTAATGTAAACTAAATGAAATACGTTATCAGATGGACCCTCCTCTGAATTTGTGTCGTCGGTAAGGATTATATCTTCAAAGGTGGGGCTCGGACTGTCCATGAAAGCATCCTCATCAAATTCTGCCCCAGCTTGATCTGTTGGAGACTCAAACACACCTGATGACTTTTGCTGTGCAGGTGGGGGATCGACAAAGTCATCATCATCATTTATTTTATCTTTATGGGCTGATTTATCATATGTAATCATCAGTTGACCAGCAATAGGTTTTTGAGCTGAATCTACGTCATCACACGGTTGATGTGGCTTCTGGTATTGTACAACAATCATGTATGGTTGCATCATCTCCAGATCACTGGGATCAAGGTCACACAATTCAATCTGTATCCAGAATGAAGGAAAGAAAATTGTGTTGGATCAGATATTTACATAAACATGGCTGTAAAGTTCGTGTGGAAACCAAGACTGTGACCTGGTGAAGTATATGTGCTAAGGGTGTTAATAAAAAATAGTAAGACATTTTGACATTCCTATATCACTAATTGAAGCATGAAGTGTGAACTGAATTGCAACAAATGTGACCTCAAAAAACCAAAATTGTGACCTGCTGAACTAATATGTGCTAAAGGTGTTAAACTAATTGACTGACATTTTGACATTCCTATATCACTAATTGAAGCATGAATTGTGACCTGATTGACAATACATGTGACCTCAGAAAATATTTGGTAAGTGACTAGGGTGACATATAATGGGACCTCCTACACACATAGATACTACAAAAGGTGATAAACTCTACTACCATTAGGACATTGAAACGTGCCACATGTAAAAAAGACCATAATTTGATTATCATAATCTGTCCTATCTGTTAAGAGGCTAACTAAAATTACTTTCAAAAACTTACATTTGGTTCTGAGAATATCTTGTCCTCGATGGTGGAGTAGACATGTATCTTATCAGCACGCCAATTAAGGATTAGGGGTGACATGCTCCGAATCCTTGTGGTTACTCTGCCATTTAATATTGGTACGGTCTCATAGATCCATACTTGAAAGGCAAGTAAAAAAACCCCTAGTCGGTAATGAGAATTCTTCTTCTTCAAGGCATCCTTCAACAAAGCAATTGATATTTCGAATAATTCCCTCCCCCATGGAAACATCTTCATTACATCAAAATCTTCGACGAGGGGAAACAGGTAATCATCAACCACCTTCTTGTATGATGTAGACAAAAAATATGATGTGATCAAATACAGAATTCCGAGCCTCACTACGTCATGATCTGGTGCATCTGTGACTCCCAAATACACATCTCTGATGTCTTCATTCATTACGGTGTTCAAATGGCCAAAGTAGGTATCTTTTATTCTGGAAGGTAAATTCTCAAGAGTCCTCTGGTTGTCAACGCCTTCATATCTTAAACCTGTAACGAGCGTGAACTCGGGCAGAGCAAATCTAACATATCTACCGGCAATAAGGAACCACATCTCCTGTGGGTTCAGTTGTTCAACCATCCTCAGCAGAAAAAAGTGTAATAATTGTGACTGGAGCACTATCTCATGGCAGTCGAAAAAATATGAGAAACATGTGTTAGACAGTATCTCTTTTTGACTATCATTTAGTTTGGATTTGAAGTTGGTCAGAGCATTCTTTGTGACATTTGACGTAATTTTCCCTGGAAACCATTCTCCCTCGGGAATAGTGTACTTCCATCTCTGTTGACGAATAGTGTAAGTCACAACATTAGTCCACCAGTATATGTGCATTCCAAATCAATAGAAATAGGGTCACATTAAGGTACATCAATAGAGGAAATTTTATTACACAAACAATCTTCAGGTCACACATCAGTGTATTACACAAACCAAGAGAATCACGCCTATTGAGCAGTTTGATACTTGAAAGCCAAGCTAAACATATTTTTTAATCTAATTTGTTTAATCACTGACATAGAAAGTAAATGACCAGGTTTGACAAAAAATTAATTTTCTTATAACTATAAGTTGAGGGACACTGATTATGTAAACCAAAATCTACACAGTGTGTGCCCCCCAAGTTCTACACTGCGGGATTCAATATGTCTTATAAGATGCAGTTTTACATATTAAAAATCTCTGCAGCATGCCTTTAGAATGCAAAATCAAACTTTGCCATCAAAATTAGATTAAGGTCACCACCATTAAATAACAATAAGCTTTCACATCACATCTTTGGAATACAGAGGTCACATATAATGAATCAATACCCAAAGTTTGTTTCAGGTCACATACATGAGAATACTGAAATCACATACAATACACAGAGTTGTCTCGAGGTCAATGTCAGCAGACCATCTCCATACTAGTGACATAAACAAGTTCACATTCAATATCCTACGTCACATATGGTACCTAGGTCACAAAGAATAAATCAATACTCAAACAAGGAAACAATACCCAAAGTTGGTTTCAGGTCACATACATGAGAATACTGAAATCACATACAATACTCAAAGTTGGTTCAAGGTCAATGTCAGCAGAACATCTCTATACTGGTGAAATTGACAATCAATACCCTAGGTTACATATGATAGTACTTGAATGGAAATTTTCTCTTACATAATATATGGAAAATCTTAGAACTATATATAATATTCCTGGAGCTATTTTGGTGCAAATTGTTTGATCCTAGACTGCTACTGGTGAAATTGTATATCTGCAATTTGATGCATCACCGAGCCAAAGTGGATTTGAGGCGTCTTGTTATCTCTAGATAAAGTATTCACTGGCTGTGGTTTTTTTTTTCAGTCTCTTTACATAGCCTTGGGTATTACAGGTCTTGAAACTATGGGGACATACATTAGGTCACACATGATAGCTCAAAGTTCACATTCAATACTCTAGGTCACAATGGAAATCTAGGTCACAATGACTAAATCAGTACCCAAACAATGAAACAATACCCAAACTTGGTTTCAGGTCACATCTCTAATATGGTGAAATACCCAAATTCACAATCAATACCCTAGGTCACATTTGATGCCTAGGTCATAACGAATAAATCAATACCCATATTTAAATACCCAAAATCACATACAATACCTTAGGTCACAAGTGATATCTAGGTCACATTGAATAAATTATCATCTACATTACCTTATTCCTCCAAAAATATAAGTTACAGCCACCGAAGATTTCGAAATACCTGATTCGAATCATATGATTGACGAGTTCCAGGAGTCGTCGTGAATGTGATATTTGCCTTTCCTGATTCTCTTTTCCTTTTTTTTGCTACCGGACTCATTCTGGTCAGCATTCATGCCTTTCATCGTTATCAACCCGCTATTTTTCTTCAATGATGGTCGGAAATATGAGGTTGTGGCGAGCGAGTGTTGATGGAAATTCGGATTTAGGAGTTCCGGGTTGCGACAATGTTGCTCGTGATTGAGTTTGGGTTTAGGGTTTTGGGATGTTGCTTTTGATTGAGCCTAAATGTTCGGTATTTGAGTATTAGATTGGATAATTTTGATTTGATGAACGTGTATATTTCAATTGCGGATATTTAGGGGAGTCAGTTACAAAATTGGCGCTATACATTTTAAATTATAATACTTTATTAATATAATACTATTTTAAATATTTATTTATGACCTGAAATGTGAATATATTAAACTTTGTTCTTATATTTGAACTTCAATCCTTTAAAACCGTTTTTCCTGTAATTTCCACTAAATAGAATTAGGTTTGGTCACCCAAGTGGATTTAGGCCCATGTGTCTTTTGTAATTTTTGGACAAATTGGTCTCTAAACTTTATATTTTGATGCACTTGAGTCATTCTCTCTTGTAATCTTGCTCCTTCATATTCAAGTTGTATTCAAATAAATCCTTGACACCTTTATTCTTCATCTCTTCCCCCGTCTCATCTATGAATTATTTGCAATGTAGTCATTTTTTTATGGTTTTAGTCCATTTTCTTCGTTTTGCCTCCAAACGCATCAAAAATTGAGTTTTGTCTAAAACAAATAAAATAAACACATAAATTAGCAATATAATATCCTAAAACACTTACAATTGTCTAAATTTAAGGTCAAAATAAGTACGAAAAACGTACTTATCAAAGGCTGATGATGTAATATACATCATATATTTCTAAGATTCATCTGATTCGGGTGGTAAGGAGGGGCCCGAAATGGGCCCTCATCATGGGTGGAGCCAAGGGGTTCCTGGTGGGGTCGGTGACCCCCCAATTTTTTTGGGAATTTTTTCTTTATTATCTTTTTAGTTTTTTTATTTAATTTTTATGACTAATTTTAAATGTTTTAGAATGTGTTAATATAATATATTAACAAAGTAAGAAAACTCGTAATAAAGTATTAATTTTTTTCATCATTGTTATTTTTTAAATTTTTTTTCTGCATTTTAATACGGGATCCCCAACTCAAAAAGATTGGTTGTGTCCCTTGCCCTCTTTGATGCTTGGAGGATCACACATGACTTATTTGAACATACATCATATTTTGGACAAGGTAGTAGCGCAGGTGGATGATGGGCCTTGAAACTAGCTCAATAATAGTATTCAGTTTCTAATTGAATGCATCATTGTAAATCGATTCATGTTGATAAACAAACTAATTATGTAGAAGCAAATATTTTAAATTTTCTTAAATAAAATATAGTTAGTTCTTACATTAAAATTTTTATTTTTAGAAAATGTCTTCGATGATGATAATGAAATGTAGGAGTTAGAATTCTTTCCAAATGACTGGGGATTTGAACAAATTAATATTTGACTCCTTAATTTTTATTTGTTGAGAATAAAAAATGTGCTGCATTTTTTTAATTGAACGGTTGCCTTTATTTTTTATATTTTTAATTTTTTAAAATTTGGCGAGTTGGTGATTTGAAACCTAAACAAAACCATTTAAGGCGATTTGAATTTTTTTTCGAACCAAACCATTTATTACGGTTTGATTCTATTTCGCGATTTGAAGATTTATTTGTTCACCCCTAGGCTTTGGTAAAAGTACACTTTATGGTCAATTTTCCCTTCGTGGCTTCGGGTAACACTTGATAAACGAGAACTTCCTGAGAAAATATATTTAGAATTTATTATAGATAGATGTTCTGTTTCAAATACTCGACGAAAACGACAAATAAATTATGTCCTTTAATTACCTTTTTTATTGTAATATAAAAGGGGTGGGCGTCGGGTGGTTCGATATGGGTATCTCAAGAACCGGAACCAAACCATATTTTTCGGTTCTTGTAAAATGGAACCATTCGGTTCCATTGAATGGCAAGAACCAAACCATTCGGTTTCGGTTCTAATTCAGTTCTACAATAATAATTATTTTTTGAGGGCCTTACAAAGGAGTATTAAAGCTTTGGGAAGCGAACCAATAACCTGAAATAAACTTCTACTAAATATATCAAGACCAATGATTCTGAAAATCCTTTCACTTCGGAGAAAGTTTAGGATTTTCCATGAAGCAGAATATATTCATAAACTAAAATAAGAAATAAATGGTCTGTAAGGTTTTTCGAGCATGGCAAAATGCCATAAATTTGTATGGTAAACCTGTGGGATGAATCATGAGTTTTAAATGCATTATTATTAATTATTTTATATTTGTATTTAAATATTGAATTAACTCCATGTGGTCATTTGCAACTTGGCTTATTAATAAGTTAGCCTCATTCTATTTTCATTTACTAAGAATTTCAGTCCAGCTGTGAAGTTAAAGGTTACAATGAGGTAGAGACGTAACAAATTTCATAAAAAAAAACTTAATTATTTTCACTTTACCAAAAAAAATTACAAATTATTTGGATTTTTAGTTTTAGGACAATCAATTAAAACCATAAAAAAATAAACAAGGATTAAAGACCTGATTCTAACTTCGATTTTTAGGTTCTAAAGGCGGAACCAAGAATCGAACCGAAAACCGATCAGCTCTCGGTTCCAAAACCGATTTCCTATTTTATTTTTTAAAAACATACGATTCCGGTTCGATCACATCGATTCCTTTTTTTTTTGCCCGCCCCTCTATAAATGTTATTAAATTGACTTTTTAAATTCCAATCGTTCTTAACAAAAATCATGGATCTGCACTAAAAGTGGAGCTCAAGGCTCCAATTCTAAAAGAAAATCGCCTGGTCAATAATTTTCTTATAATAATAATAATAATAATAATAATAATAATAATAATAAAATGGAATATCAAAATATACAAATGGTACCTCTGCTTGGTCAAAGTTTTTCATAAATTTTTATTGGACTTTTTTTTAGTTGGCTTGCCAAAATTTCTCGACCATCATTTTTTCACTTTTCAAAAAATAAATAAATATGAATTAACGAAATATTATCATGTTATTATTTATAAAAAGATATTTATAAAAAATCGTTTATAAATAATTTGTCAAACAAAGCGTGTTTGGACATCATATTTTCCTTAACTACTTTTTAACAATGCACATTTTCCAAAACTACTTTTCAACTATATATTTTGCTCATATTTGATGGAGATTAAAATTAGATTTTTAGTAAATTTTGATAAAAGATAATGAAATATATGATTGAAAAGCTGTATGACCAATGAAATGTACGATTAAAATTAATTGTTAATTTTAAATTGAATTAAAATATTGTTTTTAAGCAATTCTAAATCATGATTTTATATCAAAAAACTCAAATTTCTTATTTATAAACAAAACCAATCATGAAACAAAGGCTTTAATTTTGCCCAACATGCTCATTGTTCGTACAAGTGTAGTTTTACTTTTTACTGATTAAGTACTAATGTTTCAATCGTGCGATGCAAGACATTATATCGAAATATATAATTGCGACTTTAATATTTCCTATATTCTTTTGATTACTAGTCTAAAGCATGTGCATTCCACGTCTTATGTAAATGATGAACAAATTGCATTTTTTTTGGTAATAAACAACTTTTGATTAATTTTTGCAAAATTTCAGCAAACTTAAAAAAAAAAAAAAAAAATCGGTTGAAAAACGATTTCTGTAAGTTATAAAAACATATTTGTTTCTAGGGTAAATGGAGAGGTGAGGATTGATGGGGTTTAACTTATTAATTAATTAATGTAGAAGTAATGACATATTTGTGTTAGAATAAAATTTGTGTGTGCAAATTTGGTAACTGAAAGATTCTCCCTTATCGGTACTTTTAAGACAGTAGTGATAGTGATAGTGATATGTCAAACATGCATTAATCAAATAAATATTGTAATCAAACATGTATTTATTATCAAATAAATATTAATCAAATAGTTAATCATATTGTGTTCATGACAACATGTGCTCACATTAAACCACTGCTTTACTTTTAAATATACTAGTGTTTCACTCATGAGATGCACGACATTATGTCAAAACGTATAATTGCGTTCAATATTTTTTAAATTTATTTGATTATATGTCAAACATGTGTATGATGAAATAAATAAGAAAATAATAAAGTGATACTATAATTTGGAAAAAAGAAAAAGTTAATTTAAAAAATAATCAACTAATGCATAATATTTAAATGAAAATAATAACTCATGTAATTGAAGATCATTTGAAATTTATTTTAGTTCATTCGTTGAATAAAAAAGTATAAATTATAAAAATATTATTATCATCTAACATTTGAATAACAAAAAGAATGATAAATATAGTACCGAAAAAATAACCATATGTGTGAACTACACAATTTCATGTAAACATTTTATTGAAGCATTAAATTTTTTATATAGTTAATTAGATAATTTAGATCAAATTTCCCAAGCTTGAATATTAGACACAATTGAAATTGAATTATATTTGTAATTACAATGTATTCGGATGTTATTCTTGAGTGTTATAATACTTTTGATTGCTTAGTTTTCATGTTTTACGTAAATGATAGGCCTGGAATCAAGTTCTACAACTAAAAAAAATGACTATTTGCATTCTATTTTATTCTTATCTTGACAGTGTGAAAAGACTTTAATATTACTGTGATAACCCCTTTTTGTGCTAGTCAAAGTCAAATATTCAAATTGTTAAATCAAATAAAGACTTAAGTGGAAGAAGTGATTTTATTGGGACTTTAAATTTTAATTAAATAAGCTTGAGGGTTAAGATGATAGAAAATAGAAAATTGGGGATTTAATTTTCAATTATTATGAGTAAAGGACTTAAAGGTTATACACTAGTAATTGAGGGACTTATGTTGGAAAAAGGGTGATATTTATCCACTAACTAATCCTATTATCCATATTTGGGACAAAATAGATAATGAAAAGAATGAAGACCGACATATGCTGGGATTTAAAGGGTGAAACCGAGAGCCAAAGAAAGAAAAGTCAAGGAAGAAAAGGAAAGGGAAAAATGGAGAGGTGAAAGGGAGAAAAATCCAAGTTGAGCTCGTTATTATTCAGTTGTTTTACTTCCCTCGTCCATGCCCAAATTTCAATTGATATAGGCTGGATATAGAACCAGATTTTGGAACCAGTGAGAAAGATAGGAAAAGAAGCAGGAACTTTGACCCTTTTATCACTTCGCTTGAATTGATTCTTTGCTTGACTACATCACAAGGTAAGAATCGAAATTACAATTTCAAGAGTCCATTGTTTACTTGTCTATATTTATATAATCAGAGAATATGGATATAACCAGAAATTTAGATGGATAAAGGTGGTAAATAGATGAAATGGAGAAAATAGGTTTAAGTTAATTGAAAAAGAAAGGAGGCAGAGATAGAAAATGGGTTTTGTTATTAATATAGGCCCATTATTTAAATTAGTGGAGTAATTGAAATTAGGAAATAGGAATCATTTTTTTATTAACATTATAAAGCAAGTTTCTATAGTGTATTATATGTAAGGGAGAAATTGAATAATATAAAGGCAATTTGGCACGGCTAATGAATACGTGAAAAAGGAAATGGAAATAGATGGAAAATGAAATGATAGATATTTTAGAAGATGGATGGGTTGTAGTTTTGATAATTTAATGAGAAGTCGGGTTAATTATCTCTTTATTCGGATTATAATCTCGCTTTTCAGGAATTAATGAGAAGATTGAAAATGCCTACCAACCTAGCTAGATCATTGCTGAGAACTCGATGAGCGGAAAATGTTAAAGATTTTCAAATATTGATAAATCGTTTATATGATTTGTATTAAATGTGATTATGTGAATTATTTGTCCAATTACGTGATTACATGGAAGTTTTATCAGAATATCATATTTGTGAAATTAAAGAGATTGCGAAAGATTTTACGTTGAAAGAAATATGAGATATATGATATTGAAATCCATCAAAAAGTACCCCTGATTGTATTGATTATTTTAGTGCACTGAAGAGTCGTGGTCGTGTATAAGTGCACTGATGGGTCTTGACCGTGCCAATAGAGCACTGAGGGGTGTGGACCGTGTACTATATGCACTGAGGGGTCTTGGCCGTGTACTAAAATGGATGATTTGAGATCTTGAGACCCATATATTGATATTTGCTCACAGAAGCAGTGTATACAGATTATATTCAGTGGGTACATTTTGGTGAGATTTGTTAGGGTATAACCATACCTAGAAATTACAGACTGTGTTGACAGTATATTATGGATGATGTTAGATTACAGATTGTGATGACAGTGTAAACAGATGATGATATTTTTCGGCATGAAGAGTATGTCTCTCTTCTTGACTACGATATACGAGATTACATTGTGAACTCAACTTTAAGTAAATTCATATAAATGGGAAAATATAGTTATTTTCGAAATTCTCCACTCACTGAGCTATCAACTCGTATATTTTTCCACCATTTTCTTAATAGGTAACAATTGAGTTCTGGAAGCCTGAAGAGTCTGTTGATTTTAGAGCCACACCAGTATGATATGTCAAGGTTACCATTTCAATTAAACTAAGCATTTCATATCAGTTGGGACCCACATTATTTTAATATAAAATGATTTTTCATTATTTAGCATATGATTGGTATATCATAGTCAGCCTTGGTGGTGAGTCCGACGTTTAGCTGGCATCCATCATCGGCGCACACGTCTCGAGTCCATTAGGGTGATTCAGGGCGGGTCGTGTCAATTACCTTGTAGAAATAAATATTTATCATAAATATTGATGGTTTAATCATTAAAAATATTCTAATCATTAAAATAAGGAATTCAAAGAGTCCCACGTAATTGATCACAATGCATTGAAAACTTAAGGCCCTGTTCTCTTTACCTCGTTTTCTGTTTTTATTTTTGAAAACACTAAAAATGCGTTTTCTTTATCATTTTCGAAAACACATTTTGGAAAATAAAAAAAAAATTTGTACACAAAACGCAAAACGTCCAAAACCTCGTTTTGGACGTTTTGTGTGTATTTCAATAAAAAAATTTCAAAACACTGAAAACGCATTTTGTGATTTTTTTTCTTTATTTTTTTAAGAATTATCCTAACTTGGAATAAAACTTAATATAAAGTTTTTATTTTTTTAGATTAGAATTATCATAACTTGGAACTAAGCCTAAATAAGGATTTTTTTGGGGAGAATTATCCTAACTTGGAACTAAGCTTAAATAAAATTTTGTTGAATTCAATATTAACATTACAAATAAAAATTAAGTGAGAATTCTTGTTATATTTCAAAAAACGCCTTGATAAATGGACTCTGGTGGTTTTGAAAGAACTTGCATTTTCTGGATTTTAATAGAACTAGAGCTTCTTCAAATCTCGACCTAACCAAGCTGTGTTAATATAGACTCTTAATGCTCACATTAGTGTATTGCATGTAACTATGTTTTCAGTGTGTTGTTAAAGGACATTTGAGTTTGAGTCAGTAGTATTCTGCAAGCAAATTAATTAAAAATAATTTAAGTAATATTCATCAAAATTTACGTGTTTTCCAACTTTTCATTTTCAAAAAAGTTTCCAGAAATAACAAACCAAACGCATTTTCAGCAAATTTGAAAACAAAAATAAAAACATGAAATACAAAACATTTTCGAAAATGAAAATACAAAATAAAATACAAACAGAACGCCACCAAGTGTTTATACATTAAGCCTTTGTTTGAGACCCATTAAATTTGAATATATTTTTCTCTCTTTTACTTTTAACCACACATTTTTCAATAAAATAATATTATAATTTTTCTCTCTCTTATTTTAAACCACACATTCTTTTAAAAATCACTATTCCAAAATATATTTTTCCAAATAATTTGATTTTAATGGGTCTCAAATAAAGGTTAAAATGATGAAACAAATAAATAAAAAATATCAAACAAACCATTGTTCCAAGAAAATGGAGAATGATTTGATTTTTTTTTTGTTTATTATAAAAAAGGAAAATAATTTTAAAAATTTACATCCACAAACTGTTACAACAAAAATTAATAAAGTAGGGGATCGAATGTATCGTATAAACAACATGTAATATAATCCAAATGCAATAGTCGTACACGAATTCATAATTCATTCAAAAATAAAATGTCTACGTAAAATTGATATAAAATAAAAACAATGGTCAAATAAAATATAAAAACATCAAATAGAATATTTAAGGGTGAAATTAAAATAAGATAAAGATTTAATCAATTACATAATAAATTTGAAAATAATTTTTGTTCGTATTTATAAAACAAAGGAAAAAAAATTTGCAATAAAAATTACATTAACTATTTAATTGAAAAAATAAATAATAAAAAACTTGAAACATGTAAATTTTTTTAATAAACCTAGTTAAATATAATAGTGGTTTGTTGTTCGTTTGAAATCGTCCCAAGTGCACGATATTGCTAACAAGTAGTAAAAGTGGACTTTTGAGTCCGGATTGTCGATTCCGCGAGGACTATTTATTCGTTATAAATTTACTTCGATTTTAAAATTTCTAGCCTAAAACCAAAACTAACTAAAAATAAATTGTAAAATAATAAAAATAAAAACGACAAATAATTGGAAATCAATGAAATAAACAATGCAATTAAAATAAAAATAGAAAATTAAACTAAAAGCAATTAATAAAAGTAAGAATAAACGTGGTGGGTTTTCGAACAAATAAATGAATATCGGGACTAACGATTTCGAAATAATGTTCTAGCTTAATTTCTCATCTCAAGTTGTTTTCTAAAATTGTATTTGATCGAATTCACGCATATATCTAATTTACCTCTCTCGAGTTCAAATTAGGCTTATTTAACTAAGTCAACCATGTATCTCTACAACGGGTCAGAGTTTTGCTTAGCTAAATGCATTTAATTTCCTAGAAATTCATAATAGACCACATGCAACCACAAATTAATATATCTATCTTTTTGTTGAAATTGTCGGATTTTATTACGTGATCTAATTGTTAACTCACATTTCGGATTATGAAAACAATCATTTAATCATGAATTGGTGATCAAGTAACTCAAACATTAAACTCAATAATAAAATCAATACATGAAAATAAAGTACCAACTTGAGAATCAAAATCAAACAAGAAACATTAAATCTATTTCGTCAATCCCGATTTAAAATTTAGCTACTCATGTTTGTGGAATAGAAAACTATAAATAATAAAAATAAAACTTGGAGTTTGAATAATTGAAGAATTAACATCACCACTAATGTACAGCCGAGTCCTTTGTTGCTGCCAATCGTGGCTTCTCCTATGTGTCTTCTGCCAATTAATTCCTCCTAGCCCAATTCAATCACAAGAAAACTTCCAGTAGCCTTTTTTTTTTTAATTCCATCAGTGTAATGTTCTCGCACTAAACTTTGATCCAACCAATAACTACTTTTGAATTTAATTCCAACAATATGAACCAGCCGCCTTCTTCAAATTGCACCAACTCAGCTGTAGCGACCAAGATTTTTTCACGCGATTAAATAATTATTTTAAAACTTCGAAAACCGTGTCGCTACGATCTCGCCCATTTCTAAGTTAACTTCACGACGCGTTCGTCTAGCCAAGTCGAGAAATATCGAGTTAATTCAATTTTAAATTAAATTCCGAATTTCCGAAATTTTATTATTTTATTTATTTATTTAAATTATTATTTTCAAAATCATTTTAAATCCCAAATTACGTAAAGCTCATTTCATCAGATTCTTTTCCGACCCAGTTGATTCACGCGTATTGTTTTTCTCGAACTACGTGCATTGCTTGTCAAGATTTCACACCATCAACTCCCACCTATCACATCAATCCCATACCATACTCTCACATTTCCCAACCCCTCTTTATACATCACCACACCCTACAACTCTATCCAACAACCCAAGCTGCAATCCCCTTTTTCTCATCAACTCCACGACCAAACCACTGCCAACCGAGCATCAACCTTGCAGCCATCATCGCCACCCACACCATAGACGCCATCTCCATCAGCCATAACCTCGAGCCCCAACCTCACCAACTGAACCAGAACCTGCAATGCATCAACAGCCATCACCTCCATCCTCACCACCCACTGCACAACCACAATACACTAACGAACCCACCAACAAATCGAATCATCATCACCACCAACACTGCCCCGTCACCATCGCCACCTCCAACTCACCTCCATCTTCAACACCAATCATCATCATCATCACCTCGATCGCCCATCGCCGACACCACGCTCAGCCAGCTACGGTTCCACATCAATAATACCACCAAATCAACACAAAACCCAGGAAATAGAAGAAGCTGGAACTTACCTCGACCCTTGACCCATTTCAACCGAATTCACCACCGGAAATCACAACCTCCAGCCTCATTTTGCACCTCGATTTTGACACCCAATCTCGCACCAAACTCGCACAAACTTGAACCCCTCTTGAACCGTCGTTTGCCGCCACCCTCGCTGGCTGAAGGCCAGTTTACGCGAAGGGAGCGCCGGATTCGCTCCCTCCCCTCTCGCTGTGTCGTTGATTTATGAGAGAGAGAGAGAGAGAGAGAGAGAGAGAGAGAGAGAGAGAGAGAGAGAGAGAGAGAGAGAGAGAGAGAGAGAGTTTTGATTTTGATATTTTTTTGATTATTCAGAAATTGCACTTTAGTCCCCAAGCTTTTAAAGTTATTTATTTCAGCCCTTTTAGTTTTAAAACTTATCATTTCAGCCCCTTAAGTTTTTAAATGATTTTAATAAACCCCTTCATCTTTAAAATCGATTATTTCGATCCCCACAATTTATTATCTATTTTGAGTTTCAACCCAAAGTTTTGAAAGTATTCATTTTAGTCCCTCAACTTTCAAAGTATTCATTTTAGTCCCTCAACTTTCAAAGTATTCATTTCGTCCCTCAACTTTCAAATCATCAATCTCAGTCTCCAAATTGTAATTTATCATTTTTCAACTACAAATTTCAAAAGACTAATTCGACTTAATCTTCTAATTGGTTAGACGAAGCGTACGGAGATTTGAAAGATTGAAGTCATTCCCGCTCAACCACACTCGTTAAGTTTAAGGTATACTCGCTCCTATTAATTGATTTAAATTATGATTACATGTGAATGTGTATGTTATGTGACTTGTGAAAGTCATTTTTATGAAAAGAGACGAGAATGTATTTCTTCGAAAATAATTATGTTATTATATTTGTCATAACTTACTTGCTTTTATGCACGAGAAAGAAAGAAGAGAATATCTTGCAAGATAAATGATGATGTTAAGCATAACATACGTGCCTTAAATGCACGAGACGAGACTACCTACACCCGATGATTTTAAAGAGCCTATGATTTTTCAAAGAGAAGCCCCGTGCTTTAATGTACAAGAAGAGACTACCCACACCCTATGTTTCTAAAGAGCCTGCATTTATGTGTTCAATTATATTGTAGATTAATTAATGGGCGATGAGTCTACTGAGTATTTCTATGAAATGCTCATGTCTATTTTAACAACATTTGCAGATTTCGGAGAGGGTGGCAAGTGATGGATGATTGTGGCAATAGTCGTTAAATGGTTGAAAGTCTTATTTTAATGATTTCCGTATTTCCAAACATTGAATAATTTTGAGAATTTCAGTATTTGAGAAATTATGACACCGTCAATTGCTTTACAATATTAATGGTTCGATTTATTATTTCGAATTGTTTCATAAATGTTTTCAATTTTATCGACCATTACATTTTATTTAATGTTGCCAAAAAAATGAATTTCAGTCATTTCTTCCGCTAAAATATTATTTTAAAAGTGAGATCAGACGATGACATGGTGAACCGGGTATTTAGAACTCGGGGCGCTACATCAGCTGTGTGTATGGATTCCAGCCCTCTTGTTCTCCACCAGCTGCCGACCAACCACAATGTTAATTTCTCACGGCTGACTCCTTCCAGCAGTTGTCCCTTGTTGGCTGCTTTTTGTAATGGGCTGTATTCTGCCTCCAATCTATTACCAGCCGCTAACCACTCTCTGCTGTTTCTACCCACGACTCACCTGTTGGTCCCCACGGCTGTGTACCTCTTTTTTTATTCAGCAAACATGTATATATAAATATACACACAATCCAACCCTAAGGCCCAAATAAAATTTCTTTTAAGCCTCTCAATTCTTCCAAATTTGATAAGTTGGTCCTTTAGTCTTCAATTGTTCAATTAAGCCTTGAGTTTCAACACGTCTTCAATTAGCTCCACTTTTCATCCAATTATTATGTATTTGCTTCAACTTCTCATTATTATTATTATTATTTTTACTTTGAGATAAAAATCTGAAATAATGAAAAATAATAACAACTAAGTAGAATTTATTCAAGAAAAACATTATAATATCTTAATTTCGACAGATAAATAAGTGTATAAAATATACTTATCATTCGTATATAATCCAAATGCATGCATTAAATAAATATTAATCAAATTGTTAACCACATTGTAGTCAAACATGCATTAATTAACCAAATAATTAACCATATTTTGTTCACACTAAACCATTACTTTACTTTTAAATATATAAAGATAAAGATATAAATATTTAATTTAAGAAAATAAATAATAAAAATTTAATAAACGTAAATAAACATAGGAAAATATAGTAGGGATTCGAACTTACACTATAAACAACATGTAATATAATCCAAATGTAATAGTCATACATGAATTCATAATTCGTTCAAAATTAAAATGTCTATGTTAAAAAGATACAACATACAAACAATTGTCAAATAGAATATAAAATCAAAAGGATTATTTAAGTGAAAATGTTGTTAGTTAAAATAAGATAAATATTTAACAAATTAATTAATAAGTTTGAAAATAATTTCTATTTTTATTTATAAAAAAAGAAAAGAAATTTAAAAATATATATCCAGAAAACTGTTGCAATATAAATTACATTAACGATTTCATTTAAAAAATAAATAATAAAAAATTGAAAAATGTAAAAATTTAATAACCTAGGTAAATATAATAGTGATTCGAATATAATGTAAATGTAAACTTAAATAATCAAACATGCATTAACCAAATAAATATTAATCATTTGTTAGTCAACTTACATTAATTAGCCAAATAAATATTAACTAAATGGTTAACCATACTGTGTTCACTAAATCACAATAAAGATAAAGATAAAGATTTGAGAAACTCGCTATAAACAAATTTTTTTTTCCTTCATATTTTTCTAACTACCTTTTAATCATTACATATAATTTTTCAATTTAGTGATGGCAATGGAATGTGTATCCTCGTCTATGCCTAAAGACGGATTCAAGACCAATGTTCAGGTAGAACGGTCGGTCATTGACCCCATCTTCATTGTTTCCCATGCTAACATACAAAGTGTCATCCTTTATTCAACTGGTAACTCAAAAACGGCCTGCATAGACAAAATCTCAACGTAGTTTAGATCAAATACTTGTCAAACACTTAGATGGTGTCTTAGAAAATCAAAAGGAAAGGGTGAAAATCTTGAGCCCAAACCCAACAATGACTTATTCTTCTCCCACGAGTTTTTGAAGAAGACAGACAGAAGACAAGTTTTTCTTTTTTTAAAAAAAAAAAATTGAAAAAAAAGAAAAAAAAAAAATTCAATACTTGGTGTTGCAAATGGATCCAACTAGCGTGGTCGCGCTAGCTCGTTGACGACTGGATCTGTCACTGCCTATGCCCCGTCCCACGACCTTCAGATTTCAGGGCAAGGCAGGGTAACATTGTCTCCCTTAAGGGTGGGAAAAAAAATCGGAGTCAATATGACCGAACTGGAACCGAACCAAAAAAACTGGAACTGTAAAGTTTTAAAAAAATAAAATAGAAAATTGGTTTTGGAACCGAGATTGGTTCTCGGTTCAGTTCTTGGTTTCACTTTTAGAACTGAAAAATCGAAGTTAGAACCAGGTCTTTAATCTTTTTTTTTTATGGTTTTAATTGATTGTCCTAAAACTAAAAATAAAAAGAATTTGTAATTTTTTTGTGTAAAGTTAAAATGATTAATTTTTTTTTTTTATGAAATTTGTTATGTCTCAAACTCATTGTAATTTTTAACTTCACACTTGAACTGAAATTTTTAGTAAATGAAAATAAAGTGAGAGTAATTTATTAACAAGCGAAGTAAATGACCACGGTGGAGTTAATTAAATATTTAAATATAAATATAAAACAATTAATAATAATACATTTAAAACTTATGATTCATCCCACAAGTTTACCATAAAATCAATTTGTATTGGCTTCTTGCCATACTCGAAAAACTTTCTAGGGCATTTATTTCTTATTTTGGTTTATGAATATCTTTTATTTCATAGAGAATCATATTCTCTTTTCGGGGTGAAAAGATTTTCAAAATTATTGATCTTGGTATATTTGGTAGAAGTTTATTCCAGGTTATTGGCTAGTTATCCGAGGCCTGATACTCCTTGATAAGGCCCCTGAAAAATAATTAATTTTCTATAATCGAATTAGAACCGAAACCGAATGTTTTTGTTTTGGTTTGGTTTTTTCGATTCAATGGAACCGAATGGTTTCATTTTACAAGAATAGTAAAATGTGTTTCGGTTTTGCCCACCTTAGTCGCCCTGTTTTTTATTTTTTAATTTTTTTTTCGTTCATTTTTTCGTATAATTTTTTATTAAATAATTATTTAGGGCAAATTTGAGACACGATGGCCCAGCCATAATTCGTCTCACAACCCACTTGAATTTTCCAAACCCGTCCCGTAGGTCGACATGACAAGTTTTTTTTGGCCCCATGGACCCATCGGATTCAAGATAAGTGAGGATTTTTTTGACATCTCTATTTTTAATTACTTTAGAGTATCTCCAATAGATTCTTTACATTTAAAGAACATATTCTATACGATAGAGAACATTTTTACATTTAAAGTGTAAATTTTTTTAGAAACTCCTACAAATTCTTTATTTTTGGTTCTTTATTTTACTTTTTCATAAAAATATTTATTGTTTTCCTTTATTTTATTTAATATAAGGGGCCTATTGAAATGAAATTTTGAGGATTGATTTTTCAAAAGAAAGAGCAACTCAAGTTTAGATAGCCTGATGTTGTTACAAATACCAATCTTATCACAAAAGATTCAAATTCCTCGTTTAATAATAAAAATCAACTCGTTCGTATAAACGAGTTTTTAACTTATTTTTAATAAATAAATATCTTAATACTTTTAGAACTTACAGTCAACTTCATCAGGAAATACTTGCACACTAATAATGAGGAAGTAAGGACAAAGTTGCAAATATAAGAGGAAGAAATATTCAATACATTTACTAGTTGAAAATTTAAAAAATTGAATGAAGAAACAGTCTCGATATGTATAGCGAAATTTCCAGTTACATTACGTCTCTATATAAGGAGCCGTTTATTGCATTACTGCTTCAGAAATGGAAACCCATTTGGAAATCAGATACTGTAATACTCATTGGGGATTTCTTGCACATAACATGTTTTTATGAACCTAGGTATCAAGCGACGGTTGCAATTCTAGTTCTAGCTTTCAATCTGAGGTACGTAACTGAGGCTTTGCTGCAGGTTTTAGTTTTCATTTGAGATTTCTTTAAATGTTTCTATTTTTGGAGGATCGAAGGGGGATGTTTGGGAGAGCGATAAACCTGCGTGAATGATGGCTTAATGTTTGTTTGGACAGTTCATAAAGAATCAACTAGAATTTAAATGTTTCTATTTTTGGAGGATCGAAGGGGGAAGTTTGGGAGAGCGATAAACCTGCGTGAATGATGGCTTAATGTTTGTTAGGACAGTTCATAAAGAATCAACTAGTATTTCTAACAGCAATCGTATGTCTTAATTTCAAAATGTTAAATTCAGTGACAGCATCATTGCAACTGCGATGTGTCAAGTATGAGATTGAATGGATGGAGCCCTAGATGGTGAGATAACGTGATTAAGCCTGTTTGGTGATGGAAGAAATCTATAACTTTTTCCTCAAATTCATTTCCTACCACAAATTTCCATAGAACCATCACTTTTCAACCACACATTCCCTCAAAACTTATTTTCTTCCATTACCAAATAAGTTTGAGCTTTAGACGTTCTATTGCTTCTGGAACTATAATTTTTTTGGGTAATATTATTATGTAATTATATTTTTAAAGTATCTATTTTTACCTGTAGAATGATAATTTTTACTTTTTGAGTTACAAGTAAAATTCTGCAATAAGCTAGTCTTAAAAGAAATGGATTTGAAGAGTGATGGTAATGATAAAACAGAAAAAAAATTAATGGTAAGACGTGTGGAACCTTTTCTGCATTTTTACTTTCTTTCTGATGATGAAACTGATACAATGAATGCTCACATTTATAGAGCAGTAAAAGGAATATCCTAGCTAACTAAAATCTGTTGGTTAGCTGGAAATGGAAATAAAAGAAAAGAAAAAACTGAACTAAGAATTGAATCTTCTAGAATGGTTTCTTATTCCAGTTGGATTGGTGTCTTTATTTTCATTTTCTAATAGCCCCCTGCAAGGTGGAGAGTAGATGTCTTCTACTCCCATCTTGGCCAAATGAAAGTAGAGTACTGACGAACTCAATGCTTTAGTTAGGATGTCTGCCACTTGAAGTCCAGTACCAATGTGTGCGGTGATTACACTTCCATTCTGAATTTTATCTCGAACAAGGTGGCAATCTAGCTCAATATGCTTGGTTCTCTCGTGAAAAACATGATTTGAAGCAATGTGAAGTGCAGCTTTATTATCACAGAACATGATAGCTGCCTTTTGATTCTTGATTTGTAAGTCACGAAGCAAGTATCCCATCCAAGTTAATTCACAACATAGGTTTGCCATTTCTCTATACTCGGCTTCTGCTGAAGATCTAGACACAACTCCTTGCTTTTTGGATTTCCACGAGATTAAGGATGATCCAATGAATACATAATAGCCACTGACAGACCTTCTAGTATCCTGACATGCTCCCCAATCCGAATCACAATAACTAGTTAGTTGCAAATTTGATTTAGCAGGATAAAACAAACCTTCTCCTGGAGCTCTTTTAACATATCTTAGAACTTTATATGCTGCATTAAGATGAGGAATCCTAGGGATGTCCATGAATTGGCTTAGTAGTTGTACTGGATAAGAGAGATCAGGCCTCGTTATGGTCAAGTATAATAATCTTCCAATCAATCTTCTATAGATCGATGGATCAGTAATAGGATCTCCTTGGTCCCTGCAAAGTTTAATGTTCTGATCAAGATGAATGCTCACTGGTTTCGTACCAATTTTCCCCGAGTCCTTCAGTATATCAAGAGCATATTTCCTCTGGCAAATATGAATCCCTCTGTCTGATCTTGCTATTTCAATGCTAAGAAAGAATTTGAGCTGTCCCAGATCCTTGATTTTGAACTTATCATAAAGGGATGTTTTAAGGGAATTGACAGACTCCATGCAACTACTAGCTACTATTATGTCATCAACATATACTAAAATGGCAGTGAAGGAATGCTCAGTAGTTCTTGTGAATAAGCTATAATCTGCCTTCGACTGTGAAAAACCTTGCTCAATAATGAAATTATACAACTTAGAATACCATTGTTTGGAGGCTTGCTTGAGTCCATACAAGCTTTTCTTCAACTTGCAAACTTTTGATCCACCTTCATTTGAGTAACCTGGGGGCAAGCACATATATACTTTTTCATCCAAATCTCCATGCAAGAAGGCATTATTCACATCAAATTGATACAAGTGCCACCCCCTAACAGCAGCCACAGCCAAAAGTGTTCTAACAGTCACCAACTTTGCCACAGGCGAGAAGGTCTCATGGTAGTCAAGACCTTCTTGTTGTGTGTAGCCCTTGGCCACCAACCTGGCTTTGTATATCTCTATTGTTCCATCAGCATTGAATTTGATCTTGAAAACCCACTTACATCCTATAGCTTCCTTATCAAGAGGTAAATTAGTGATAATCCAAGTATCATTTAACTCAGGGCATTTATTTCAACTTTCATAGCATTACACCATTCTGGAGATTTTATTGCTTCTTGGAAAGATTTGTGTTCTGTGTGTTGAGTGAAAAAAATAGTGAAGGCTTTATGTTTTGTTGAGAGTTTATGATGAGATAAACTTGCCTCAAGAGGAAAAGGAGTACCTGATGGAGTGATAACCTTTTGCTTGTTCAAATCCTGCGAATGAGGAAGTAAGGCTGCTTGTTGACAAATGAAGTCCTGTAAGTGTGTAGGAGTTCTTTTCATCCTGTTAGACCTTCGAAGTAGTGGCTGGTTTTGAGGTGACTCATTCATGATTTCTGTCATAGGTGAAGATTCAGGTGACTCAAGGGTATCTGATGATGAAAGAGTATTAGTAGTTTCTGTAGATGTTGAAGGATTTTCAGTGCTTTCAGGAGTGTTTGTGAAACCAGTGGGATCTGAATTGTTCACTGCTGATTCCAAATGATTTGAAGTGGTGATGATAGGTAAATGAACTGAAGTGGTGATGATAGGTAATTGATCTGAAGTAGTGATAATAGGTAATTGAACAATATGTGTTTGGATGGGATTTAGAGTGTAGTCAGTACTTTCATCAGTAATGTCAGGATTGTTTATATGGGAACACATTCTCATGAAATATCACATTCCTAGAAATGAAGATTTTGGTCGACTCTAAATCCATCAATTTGTAACCCTTAACACCAAAAGGATATTCCAAAAAAATACATTTCCGGGCTCTAGAATCAAATTTGTGTCTCCCATTCATTAAAGTGGTTGCAAAGGCAAGACATCCAAAAACTTTAAGGTGATTGTAGTTGGGTTTGGTGTTAAAAAGAATTTCAAAAGGTGTTTTGTGACTCAAGAGTGGTGTTGGAGTCCTGTTTATGAGGTATACGGCTGTGAGAACACAATCGCTCCAATATTTCAGTGGAATCCCACTTTGAAACTTTAAGGCTCTTGCTACATTTAATATGTGCTGATGTTTTCTCTCCACTATAGCATTTTGTTGAGGGGTTTCTACACAAGTTCTTTGGTGAATGATTCCTCTTTGTATATAGAATTGTTTCATATTAAATTCCCCCCATTGTCTGATCTGATTATCTTGATTTTAGTTTCAAATTGAGTTTCAATCATTGGGCAAAAACCTTGTAAAGTCTCTTTGGCCTCAGATTTCAATTTAAGCATATAGACCCAAGTACATCTACTAAAATCATCCAAAATGCTTAAGAAGAAACGAAATCCATTATAACTAATTTCATTACATGGTCCCCATAAATCACAATGTATAAGGTCAAAGCATTTTTCTGATTTATGTTGACTGACAGGAAACGGTAGCTTTTGTAACTTTGCTAGAGGGCAGATGACATAGGGACTTTTGGTATGTTTTGAGGTATTGTCTTGCAAACCAAATTTAGAATAGGTTGAGTGTCCTAACCTATAGTGCCATAGGTTAAAATCTTTATTGGAGACAGTAGAAAAGGACGTGGGATTTTTATGAAGATCAGCAGAAGCTGATGTAGAATTTTTGTGAGTTGTAGATGCAAGTTTTGTGACTAGAGCTAGAGGTAAGACTTTCTTTTGCAGTAGATGATACAAGCCTTGCCTTACTTCATCCATTCCAGTCGTTGTCCAAGTTAAAAGGTCCTGTACAAAACATAGGTCAGAGAAGAAGATGAGACAGCAATTCAAGTTCTGTGCTAATCTTCTGGCTGATATAAGATTGAAAGAAAAAGAGGGCACACAAAGAACATTATCCAGAATCAAAGATGTTGAAAAATTTACAGTTCCTACGTGTGTAACAGGCACAACCTCACCATTTGGTAATGTTACTGAATTGGAAACTTCAGCTTGCACTAAAGTATACAAGGAGGCTGAACAAATCATGTGATCTGTTGCCCCGGTATCCAGAATCCAAGGAAAAGAAGATACATTGGTTATTTTAGTACTATGAGTTGAAAGACACAAGGATATACATGTTACCATCATTTGAGTGAGATTCAACAATGGTTTGAGCATGATTAGCGGAGGGAACGAAAATCTGCTTCTGAGAATTTTGTGGTTTAAGCAATGCCATGAGCTAAGCATACTGCTCCTGAGTTATATGCATTTGAGCATTATCACTGATCTTATCTTGGCCAGAAGACATAAGTGTCGTGGTTTGGTTAGCGAAGGATCCTGAAAATTTATTACCCCCAGCTGGTTTGTAACTCTGTGGATATCCATTCAACTTGAAGCATTTTTCGACTGCATGACCAGGCATTTTACAGTAAGAACATGTTGATTTGTTTGAATTTGCCTTCAAACACCTGTCAAGTGAGTGTCCTGCTATCTTACAGTGAGTGCAATAGTACTTATTCTTCCTTAGAGCATATGAGTTCCTTCCTCCATCTCTGTAGTTACCCTTTGTCAACATTTCCATAGATCCACTGTCATTTTCATCAGCAGATATTTGCCTTCTTTTCTCTTCTTGTTGTATAATCGAGTAAACTTCATTTAAACTAGGAAAAGGTTTCATCAGTAGAATCTGTGCCTTAAGTCCCTTGTATGAATCATTTAAGCCCATTAAGAATTTCATAACCCAATCTCTTTGTTGGTTATCTACCACAGACTTTAAACCTCCACAGGAACAATTAGGAATTGATTCGTAGTTGATTAGTTCATCCAAAAGAGTTTTAAGTTTGGAAAAATAGACATTCACTGCATCCTGATTTTGAACAAGAGTAGAAATACCTTATTTAATTTCATATATCCTTGGAGCATTCTGCTGTGCAAAACGTTGTTCAAGTTCAAGCTAGAGTTTACGAGCTGTCTCTGCATAAATTGTATTGCATTCGACGTCCACAGTCATTGTATTTTGCAGCCAAGTAATCACTATGTCATTACATCTCAGCCAATGCTCCATAAGAGGGCTGTTAGGATCTGAAGGTTCACAAAGATTGCCATCAATGAATCCCAATTTATTTTTTATTCTAAGGGCTCTTACCATGAATCTAGCCCAGGAATGATAGTTGCCTGCATCCAGTAAATGTGTCACTAGCATCGCCCCGGTTGCATCACTGCTGCCAATGTAATAAGGTCTACTTGATAGAGTAGGATCATGAGAGGGAGCTGCAGATTCATCTGTCGGATCTGCATCCTTGTTTTGATTTTAATTTTGGGGGAGAGTTAGATTTGTATTTCCAGGGTTCATTGTTTATGGCTCTGATGCCATAAAAGAAATGGATTTGAAGAGTGATGGTAATGATAAAACAGAAAAAAATTAATGGTAAGACGTGTGGAACCTTTTCTGCATTTTTACTTTCTTTCTGATGATGAAACTGATACAATGAATGCTCACATTTATAGAGCAGTAAAAAGAATATTCTAGCTAACTAAAATCTGTTGGTTAGCTGGGAATGGAAATAAAGGAAAAGAAAAAACTGAACTAAGAATTGAATCTTCTAGAATGGTTTCTTATTCCAGCTGGATTGGCGTCTTTATTTTCATTTTCTAATAAGTCTAACCTGTGACCTGAATTTCTTTTTGCTGTGTTTTAATCTGGACCTGTATTTATTTATGAATCAATTTTCTGATAATTCTAGCAGAACTTTAAGGAGGAGTTAATGGATTCAAGAAGCAGACATTCCACTAATATCATATTTAACCATGATTTTTATGGAGAACTACAGCCTTGGAAACCCAATTCTTGTCATGCTTTTGTGAATTCGGAAGAGTCTGCTTCTCCTGAAGTAATAGCAGCCAAGTTAAGTGGTCGTTATGCTGTTGTCACCAATCGGAAAAAAAGTTGGCAAGGATTGGAACAGGAAATTACTAATAGAGTTTCTACAGGTCACACTTATACGGTTTGTGCTTTGGTTGGTGTCTCTGGGGCTCCTCATGGTGTTGATAACGTTGAGGCTACTCTGAGACTTGAATATAGAAATTCAGAGGATAAATACTTGCCCATTGCAAGGTAATGTTTGCTTTCAATTGGTTTTTCTACTACTTCAGAAGCAACTCCTGATTGCGTTGGCATGGTGCAGAGTTTATGCTTCAGTGGATCATTGGGAAAAGGTGGAAGGAACATTTGCACTGCCAACTATGCCCGATCGAGTTGTATTTCTTTTGGAAGGGCCTTCACCTGGCGTTGACCTACTCGTAGGATCAGTACTAGTTTACCCCAGTTCAGCTGAATATGATGTAAGTCCATGTTGAGTTTATTTTTCTACTTGTATGTAGATTTGGAGGGTGCATAAATCTCATGACTTCTTTTTTCAGGGAATAAGTACCATTCTACTTTCATCACTGATTAGTTTCTGACTTGGTCTTTTTTTGTACATCTGATAGAGCCAAAGCACAGGATCTATCTGTGATGGAGACCGGGACATCATACTAAATTCAAGATTTGACGATGATGCCCTTTATAACTGGTTTGGAATAGGTTGCAAAATTGCCTTGTGTGAATCTATGGAAGATGGGAAAATCCTTCCAATGTCTGGAAAGCGTTTTGCATGTACATCAGATCGCACAGAGAACTGTAATGGAATTCAGCAGGAGATAACGGGAAGAGTTCAAAGAAAGCTTGCTTATGAGTTTGCTTCTGTAATTCGAATTTTTGGTAATAATGTCACTAGTTCGGATATTACAGCTACGTTGTGGGTTCAGGAACCAGATTTTCGTGAACATTACATAGAGATTGCTAGGTAATTTCATTTTCCTCTTTCCATGTGATATCTTTTGTTTACTGCATAGAATCTTTGATTATTTTGTATTTCTGATTTTGTCTCTTCATACCTCCTGAGACGTTATTGCATTTTGTGCTAGTTGATACATGTCCATGTCTGGTGACATGATAGGCCTTGCTCAACAAGGAAACAAATTATTTAAAACACCATCATAAGTTTAGATTTTCTTGAAGCTACACATCTTAACTTCTCAAAACATAACTTTCATGCAATCTTTATGCATACAATAGTTCTAAATAGACTTCTTCACTTTGAAAAGAGTTGCTGTGGGATGGATACATTGTGAGACTTTATTGCGATTTTCTCTTATTTGGTTCTTTTTTTGGGTTTTGGTGAATCTTATCTGCAATATATATCATCATTACATCCTGAACGCACTGTCGCAGATGTGAGACAAAAAGTGCTCATAGAATTTAAATTTATATATTGGCCAGTTTTCTTCATATTCTATTTCGTTCCTTCTTTTGATGAAAAATAGATAACTAACTACAATAGCTTGTTATCGCAGTTGCATCTGCCTATTTCATTCTTTGGAAATAAATAGAAATTTCAATCATGCTTATTGCTATCTGGCTGATTATGCAGTGTCAAGGCAACAGACAAAGATTGGGTGCAATTGCAAGGAAAATTTCTCATAAATTGCTCCCCCGCAAGAATAAAAATTTATCTAGAAGGCCCACCTCGCGGAACTGATATCCTCCTTGATAATCTAGTTGTAAAGCATTCTCCAAAAATCCCACCTCCATCACGACCCATCATTAAGGTAGGTAAATAAATTTTTTAGACTTCAAATGTGGCTGAAATATATTCGCTAGATTTTTTTTGCTTGGGCGCGAAGTGGAGAGGAAGTACTAAAAGTATTTTGATGAATTTCATGTTTTTCCAGAGTCCAGCATTTGGAGTTAATATTATTGCTAACAGCAACCTTAGTGATGACACCAATAGTTGGTTCCCCCTTGGGAACTGTACTCTAACCATTGGAAATGGTTCGCCAGATAACCTTCCTCCCATGGCTCGAGATTCCCTTGGACTTCAAAAACCCTTAAGTGGTCGCTATGTTCTTGTGACCAATCGTACCGAGACGTGGATGGGCCCAGCTCAGATGATAACAGATAAATTGAAACTCTATTTGACATATCAAGTGTCTGCATGGGTTAGGATTGGCTCTAGGGCAACTAGACCTCAGAATATTAGTGTCACTCTTAAGGTGGATGATGAGTGGGTAAATTGTGGCGAAGTTGAGGTTAAAGATGAAAAATGGCTGGAAATTAGTGGATCTTTTAGACTCGAAAAGAAACCAGAAAAGGTAATGGCTTATGTGCAAGGTCCTGATGCAGGTTTAGATTTGTTGGTTGCTGGACTTCATATCTTTCCAGTTGACAGACAAGCAAGATTTAGTCACTTAAAGCTACAAACTGAAAAGGTATGTTGTGAAGAGTTTGTTTTGGGATTTTGACTGATAATCTTGAAGTGGGTTTGGGGCATTAAAACATGACATCGCTAATAGCATTGAACCAAAATCTTAAGATAATTTTTGCTTCGGCTGAATCTCTATGGTTAATTTATCAGTTGATGCTTGAATAATCTTTGCTTGTTTGATACTTTATAGATTCTCTCAATTTAATCCAATCTAATTTCTATGATGTACCAACTGATGGCATTTAGCTCTTACTCTCATGCTAAATGAAGTTCAATAAAGTGGAATATTGTACTCATTTGTTCAAGATGTATCAGCTTGGTTCAAAATGCTCAATAATATTTTATCAATGATACCAAAGTACAATAGAAATCTTAATCTTCACCCTGTTCAACTGAAGGATAAATTCATTGTTTATTATAATAGCACGATGGAGTTTTTATGAGACGTCTCTGAT
This sequence comes from Ligustrum vulgare, assembly GCA_963555705.1. Lineage (NCBI taxonomy): Eukaryota > Viridiplantae > Streptophyta > Magnoliopsida > Lamiales > Oleaceae > Ligustrum > Ligustrum vulgare. The sequence goes on from OY743168.1 coordinate 85,024,302, forward strand.
TAATTACATACGTGGTTTTGCAGATACGAAAACGTGATATAATCTTGAAATTTACATCTGATTCAGGGCCTTTGCTTGGCAACTCTGTGAAAATTAGACAAACAGAAAATAGCTTTTCGTTTGGATCATGTATTAACAGAAAGGATATTGACAATGAAGACTTTGTTGATTTCTTTTCCAAAAACTTCAACTGGGCTGTCTTTGGATATGAGTTGAAGTGGGATTGGATGGAACAACGGAAGGGGAAACTAAACTACAAAGAAGCTGATGAGCTCTTGAACTTCTGTATAAGCCGAAACATTCAAGTCCGTGGTCACTGTATCTTCTTGGAGGTGGAGGATGAAGTTCAGTCATGGGTAAGTGGTTTAACGAAGGATAAAGATAAACTGATGTTAGCTGTAGAAAACCGTCTATCAGATCTTCTCACACGCTATGAGGGAAAATTTAAGCACTATGATGTGAATAATGAAATGCTGCACGGTTCATTCTATCAAGATCATTTGGGAAAAGATATCAGGGCAACTATGTTCAAGTTTGCTAATCAACTGGATCCTTCTGCCATCCTCTTTGTGAATGATTACCATATCGAGGATGGTTGTGACTCACGATCATCCCCGGAGAAGTACATTGAGCACATTCTTGATCTCCAAGAACAGGGAGCACCTGTTGGGGGAATAGGCATACAGGGGCATGTAGACAGTCCAGTTGGGCCAATTATCTGTTCTGCGCTCGATAAGTTGAGGGATAAGATTCCTGGACTTCCAATATGGTTCACAGAACTTGACGTGTCTTCCGACAATGAGTATGTTAGAGCTGATGATTTGGAAGTCATGCTTCGGGAAGCTTTTGCTCACCCTGCAGTAGATGGTGTAATACTGTGGGGATTCTGGGAGTTGTTAATGAATCGAGATAATGCACATTTAGTGAATGCTGAAGGGGATATTAATGAAGCCGGTAATAGATACCTCGCTCTTAAGCAGGAGTGGTTGTCTCATGCTCACGGCCATACAGACGAACAAGGCCAATTTAAGTTTAGAGGATTTCATGGATCATATGAAGTTGAAGTTCATAATCCTTCACAGAAAGTGACTGAGACATTCGTTGTTGATAAAGGTGACGAACCGCTCGTAATATCCATAAATTTATAATTTATCCTTGACTACTGCTTCACATAGTTGAGATATTATGGTTCTTGATTGTTATTTTTAAGATTACATGTAAAAAGCAAGAAGAGAATGCCTTGCAGCCTTGGTGACTTGGAGTGGTCCATCGTAGTATTAATGGCTACCATTCATAAGGTCAATGTCTTTGTTTTATTGTATGATTTATGCTAATGAATATAAAGGTGATCGTGTTAATAATATATACGGCTGTTTTTCGTTCATTTTTTCATATTAACTAAGAAAAATGTATAATACACACACTACTCAATGATTTGGGGCTCTTCTTATTAATCTATATTTGCTAATATAAATGTATAGAAGTTTTTTTATTAGATAATATAAATGTATAGAACTATTACTGCTTTTATCAACCTGGTATTACGTCGTCCCATTGCTTGAATGCAGGGGAATATAGCAAAAAAAAAGGGGATCAAAAGATTCAATTATTATGTAATTCGCACTTTGTGAAAGTTACAGTCACATGCAGTCTAATGTCGATGTCCTACTATGCGGGTAATGTACACATGGACACGAGATGAGCCGAGTTTGTGGGCAACTGGTTCTCATCGAATTTGGAAGTTGACAATGTGTATCAGAGAGCATCTTTAAATTTAGATACTAAAATGCTTTCTATTTTGGCTCTTCATTTTTTTTTTCAAGAAACATTTATTAATTTCTCATCATCTTTATTTAATACATTTTTTATATATCAATATTCAATATGATTGGATTCATTTAGGATTAGAGTATGAAAATCCACTACTTACTACTTATTAAACACAATCATTATAAAGCAAGAATACATGGTGCGTGGATTTTGCTAGATTTTTTTGGAGACTGAGTTATCTCTATATATTTTAAAAAAGTTAAAATCGAGAGTCTTTTGAAACTTACTTTTAAGCATTTACTCTAAAAAATAGAGAGTATCTAGTCTAGTATTTATAGAGTATCTTAAAAATACTCAAATGTGTTGAGAATTGATTCATGAAGTTAGAAGATTATAGTATATTTTCCCACTCTTCTTTCTGTATCTTGAGCAGATACGCCGTTGTTTCGTTGATTATTGATTAGGGTATCTTCAATGGTGTGATCAGTCCATTGCTGTTGCCCATGTGGCATTCAAAATATTATTAAAATAATTCAAAAAATTCAAACGGTCCATCCGAAGGTCTGCAGTTGGACCTTCACCAAGACCTTTTGCATTGATTATTTTATTTGACGTGTCTTTCTCTCTCTTTAATTTACTCTCTCTTCATGGACTTCCTCTTTCCTCATTCCCTTTCTCTCTCTTACAATTTTGTACTGTATCACAGCAGGACCGACCCTTTGCGTTAAAGATCGATGCTCTTAGAAGAAAGCCTCGAGTGTTGTCTAAGTTTGCAGAAACCTAGTAACTGATAGCAGCACTGTTGAAAATTTGTAGGTTTGATTTGGAATATGGCTAATAGATTAATCCCTTTGTTACGTGACCTTTTTCTTTCGGGACTTGTACATAATTTCTGAATGTACATGTACTACTGTTAATCGTTTTGTTTCCTTATAAGTTGGTATTTTGAGAGATCTCTGAGTGTATATATACATTTTTCTTAGTTAATATATAGTTCCAAAGTTAAATCTTGAAGTTCTTGCTTTTTTTGGTTCTTTGCCTCACCATTTGCTTATAAATCTCTATATTCTGAAGTTCTGTATAGCAGAAATTGTTATTATGTCAGAACTTATAATTTACTAGCACCAAAATAAATTGTTTTGTGTTGTCCCAAAAAAAAAAAGAAAAAAGAAAAAAGAAAAAATAGTAAAATAGTTTGTTCGACAAACCGTTTATAAACGGTATAAACGGTTCTTTATAAATATTGTTAATTAGCGATGTCAACATTTTTTGATTTATTTTATTTGATCAGTCGAAATTGTCGACTTAAAAAAAATGGTCAAATATAATGTTGCCATGTGATTTATAAATGAATAAACTTTCACCAAACAGAGGCTTAACTATGAATGACAAAATCTCACTCTATTTGATCTCAACTTGAATTTAAATGAGCTAAACACATCTCATGACAGGCATGTGCACAAGTCATTGATTGTTTTTTTTTCATATGATTAGAAACTTGAATTTCAATGTTCTTTTCTCAACTCCTAATTTCAACAAATAAATAATGTAGCCTTTTGATATGAGTATCTTTCCAATGACAATAAAAACTCTTTCTTTTTATCAGCTAACACCCATTACTTATTTACTATTTTGATACCAAACAAAAGAAAAAACTCACTTTTCTCTCTCTTTCCATTTATGGGAAGTTGAAATTTCACTCTCAAAGATAGTCATTGTTAAGGGTTCTGAGGAGCGATGGGGTGTTGAATTTTAGGACACCCGGCCCCCCCACCCCATATCCCATCCACCCCCCCCCCCCCCCTACTTCTCTTTTGTATGGTAGGATTGAATGAGAGGTCTCAGAACTCTTTTTTCCTCTTTTATCCCTTATATTATATTCAATTCTCTTTAGGATGCCAAGAAAATCGGTTGAATGAGGCGAAAACTAATTGCCCCACAGGTTGCTGGGGGTCTAGGTTTATGGATAGATTCATAGCCTGTTTGCTCCATCTAAAATTTTTATCGAAACTTTTCAAACTCAATATCAACCATCCATCCTTAGTCAAGCTCACAATTTTTTACTTTTCAAACTAATCTAAACCACACATCCATCAAAAAACAAAAAAAACAAATTTTTTCCATGGATCAAAAGTTCATCGAACTCAATCATAACAAGATGTCATGCACTGCTTAGGTTTCGGGGTAATTGAGCAAGGAAATATGTTGAGTTGGAAAGAACATATCATTGAAGAGATTACATGCATTCTGATGATCTAAAAGGAAAACTGCATTCATATTTGCCTTTGAATGTCAACGCAGATTTAAAGCAGTTCCTAAAGAATTGCTCTATGCATGCGCAGTTATCAGCAGTCAGCAGTATTATAATTGTATATAGCAGTACAAGTTGATGATTCAAGGTGACAGAAAAAAAAGTCAACTACAAATGATGCTAAAACGATGACTTTGTAATGCCCAGAAAAGATGCTGCTGCTTTGCTTAGTGTCCTCATTTTAATATATTTATTTATATATTTAGAGTCTTTCGCCTTTTGCTCTTTTCTGGGGTTTCAATAAATTCTTGGTTGATAAAAAATTGAGCATGGTTACCCAAATAAATATATATTTTATTAACAGAAGATTACTTGTGTTGCAAAGTTCAAGCAATATGTTAAAGAATAAATCATATACTGACCAACGTTAGATGTTTAAGAAGATATATGCTACAAAACTCAATGATTATCTAAATACGGGATAATTTAGAATTCATTGATTCACAACTAGTATTAAATATTGATGAAATTTAATTTGAGGGAAAATTTTCTATATTATAACTTAATTTTGTCTAACAATGTACCATGATCTTGGATCTACGTACGTTCAGTAAAATTGCAAAATTATTTAATTTTTAAATTATCTTAATTTCATCCTTGTTGATGTGACGATGACTATAAGTTCATGTCCTTTCAAAATAAACACTATCAAATGCATGGACATATCTAGAGATAGGCGAGCTTGACCGGTCGCTCGTGCTGGATTCACAATTTTTTTTTCTTTTTTACCTTATAATTTTGAAGTCAAATTTTTTTTCCCCCTTAACATTGTAGTGGTCGCTCGTGTTGGATCACTTTTCTGGATTCAGTATAACAAGTCTTGAGAAAAAATCGTGTAAATAAAGCTATTCATGAGAAAATGGATAAAAAGAAACTATTGTGATTTATACCAGTTTCTGAGGACAAATTATTTGAGTTTAGGTTCAAATTATGAGTTTAAACCTAAATAATCCATTGGTCAGCATTTTCCATCTCCTGCCCTAAAAGCCAAAAATGAATATTAATTAAAAAGTAAAAAAATAAAAATAAAATAAAATATTAGAACCCTTTCTCCAGGTTGCATCTTATCTCTAGCTAAAGGCATTTTTTTAGAATCATGACATCAGGTCTTGCTTTCCATCAAAACTGATCACCTCAGCAATTTCAGGTTTCAAGATATATACGTTTTCTTTAATTTAAATTTGCCAATGTTTAGCCTTTTATGTGAATCCTTCTTGCTTTTTCTTGTTTCATTTTCTAAAGTTTATATATATCATACTTATAAAAACACATGCTACCTTATATAAATTATGCCCACTACTAGAAAAATGACAGAAATTAATCGTCGAGAATTTCTAGCGGCCTACGAACTCTATCGAAAATTTCCGACGATGAAAACGCGTAGAAAATTTCCGATGGATACAAAAGTTCATACGAAATTTTCGGCGGTTCATCCAACGAGAATTTCTAAAGCCGATGACATTACTAGAAAAATGACAAAAAATCGTCGAAAATTTCTAGTGGACTACAAACTCTATCGGAAATTTCCGATGACGAAAACGCGTAGGAAATTTCCGATGGACACAGAAGTTCATACGAAATTTTCGGCTGTTGATCCAGCGAGAATTTCTAACGTCGATGAAATGTTGTTGGAGTTTTCCGACGGCGTCGAAGGTACACGGATACTGTCAAAAAAATTCGACAACCAACACGTCAAAATTCTTTATTGCATGTTTCCATTTTTAATTAACGTAAATATACAATATTTCAAGCAAAAATACTTTAAACGTTAAAGCATACAATTGCTTTACTGGTTGCTTGGTTTGACGGCATTGGCCTTTAATTTTCCAACTGGTACTTTAGGCTTTAGCGATGAAATTTTCCTTTAAGGTTTCCATCAGTAATGACATCAAGAATTAATATATATCTATTATAGCTAGTAGATTTCAAGTTAAATACATTTTAATCAACAAGTTTTGAAGTAAAAAACACGTGACATCGTCGATCGGCTCATACTTTTCAACGGTCTTTTAGATTTCAAATAGGCGGTGCCGTGTTTATAATCATATATATAATTTGAGCGACAAATTTCATTATCCTACGGAAGATAATTTATCTAGCATCTTATGTACTCATTTCTCATCTCCATTTAAAACTATTATATCAGTGTCGTTTAATTTAAGAAAACACATTTTGTTTTGTTAAAGAAGTTTAAATTATGTATGATGCCTTCAAATAGTAGTACTCGGCATGTCTTCTTGTTAATAAGTGCAAAATTAGGTCATGTTAAAGCTTATGTTTTCATGATTTGTTAGTTTATTCTATGTTAATTGGAGATATGGTTTATCATCTCAATCCCCTCTTTAGAATACCATATTTCCCAAGTTGGCACTTCACCGCTTCAATTTTTCAAGGAGTATCGAAAGGTAATCACTATGGTGTCGGAATACCTCAGTGATATGAAACGAGGAACGAGTTTTCCTTTGATTTAAAAATATTATGTAGCTAAGTATGCATGTACACACTAAGATACTTTTTAAAAAAAAGAAAAAAGAAAAGCAACTTTAACTTAATTTTAAGCACAACTAATTAAATATATATATGCTTTTGACATAAGCGAATATGATGACTATGAGATGTCTAGTCTAGATATAAAATTAAGCCATTTTATTCAACAATTAATTTCTGTGAGATGGAAATTTTGTTGTGCTGTTATGAATTAAACCCTAAAAATTCCAGGGCTTATGATGGTCATCAAGATAATGAATTCCTTGAAAGTACTTACTGAAAAGAGGAAAAATATCTCGCCCCTTTATGACTTCAGCAGATGAACATGGGTACCAAACAAATACGAATGCTAAAGTTACTACGAAAGTGTACCGCACAAGTACATGGACAGTGAAATGACCATTCATATGTGAGTGCACGCTACATTCGCGGTACCTGTAGCATTGTCCAAACAAATATCAATTCCATACGTTTTTTCCTTCTCTGTAAATAAATAATTCAATTTCTACTTAAATACATTCCCCAAATCCCTCTCTGTCTCTCAGCTTTTTTACTTCTGTATGGAGTTTTTTTGAAGCATTTAGGGTTGATATTAAAACAATTTTTCCCCATCTTTCTGTAGAAAGATCCCAATAATTAGATTTTTAATCATCTTATATATATGGATATAAACTACCAAAAATTCACAAATCCCACTTGTGAACATAATATGACAATGGAAGATCACCATTTTCGTCATGGTCATCAATTTCCTTTTGATCATACAATCTGGACAGATTATCCTCTTCAAAATCACTGCACACCCTCATCCTCATCAACTCCAATATTACAAGCTTCAGATTTGCTTAACATTAATAAAATGAAGAATCTCAAGAAGCAAGAAGATGACGAAGATCAACCCCAAGAAGAATTAGGAGCCATGAAAGAAATGATGTTCAAGATTGCTGCAATGCAACCAGTAGATATCGATCCAGCCACAATTCGGAAGCCTAAAAGGCAAAATGTTCGTATAAGCAACGACCCTCAAAGCGTGGCAGCAAGGCACCGACGAGAGAAAATAAGCGAAAAAATTCGAATTCTGCAAAGACTCGTGCCCGGAGGTACTAAGATAGACACTGCATCCATGCTAGATGAAGCCATTCGGTATGTCAAGTTCTTGAAAAGGCAAATTCGACTTCTGCAAGCAAATCACAGCCCACCATCCATAGGAGTAGTTGTAACCACCACTTCAACAGAAGATTGGATGGCGGTAACAAAGGGAAAAGCTCCAGGATCCGGCACCACCTCCGGCACCGCCATGGCAGGAACCTCATTTACATTCGGAGGTATTAATGGGGTTGGGGAATGCCAATTATTACAAGGGTTTCCTTATCTATAAACTAAGATCCATGCGATGATAAAAAAGGGTTTGTTAGGATTTTGTAGACTGAAGGGCATTGGAATAATCTTAACAGTTAGATTGAAAGTTAACATATTAACTAGGGTTTGTGCACGTTATATCTCTTGTTATAACTCCGAATATGTATATATATACTTTGAACAAGTATCATTTATCTTGATCCCCTTTAAAATACTCTATCCATCTTTGTCTGTCAAATAAGGAAAGACTATATGCTTAAAGCTCAACTCGATCAAGTGCATCCGGTCACCACTTTACAATGGAACAACCACCTTGCCAGAGAACCATGGATTTTTTCACCTATGAAAAACCATGAACAACCGCCTTCTTCAGCAGCATGTCACGGCCAGTTTTTCCCCTACTTATGTGGCACAGCAAGGATCATACATCGTCATATTATTCGGGATGTGTACTGACATAGTTTATGCAATTGCAGGTAATATCAATAAACCTCCTTCCCAGAGTTACACGGTATTTGCATTAGAACTTGCGAGTCCTTGTGTTGGGGAAGACTGACCTATATGCTTGCGATCATCTTGAGTGCCGGACGGTAGGTCCATTACAAGCAGCTCATGATCTGTCTTATACCCACATAATGAATGTCATGCCCCCACGGTACCATGAACAAATATAAAAAAGAACAACTAGAAAGTTGAAATTTGGACTCAAAATAAAAATTTTGGGGGAAATGAAGGGATAGGGGTCGACCCTTGTGGGGAGGAGTTGAACCTTCCTAGAAACCGTGAGTATCGACTCCCTTGTAGTAATTTATTTATTTATATTTTTTTTTCCCACAACTAGATTTCGAACAATATAAAGGTAGGTAACACTTTCAAACCTGATGAATAAAGTAAGAAAGGAGTTTATAATTTCCCAAAAGTTAGATTACAATGTACTTTCCCTTCTTTATATAGAAATTTGCAACAAAAAGGAAATTTATATTACACGATCAAAATCTATATAGTTCAACATTCCATTTTACTAGTTAGGAAAGCCTTCTGAAAACTAGACCATAGTGCTAGCATCATAGACATCAACAGAATAATGACACTCTTGACAAAACGGTGGAAGCCCGAGAATTCCTACTATATCATACAAGTGTATAGTACTTCTTTGACATACAAAGAATACCGTCCATCATTTGAGATGATCCACCCCGCAGAAGAGATGCCAAAGTATTCCATTGTCAACATCTAAAATATGAACGTTATAACAATGTGAATAACACTATTTAGCGAGTAATCTATCCCATTACGAGTTTAAAAAAACATGAATAGATCAATGAGTCAAATTATAGATGTTCTAGTGCGCACCAATTTGGCCAATAACATGAATAAATGGGTTTATTCTTCAATTACACCATTTAGGTGTACAATCAATGATCAATACAATATCAATGTCAATGTCAATATGAATATCAATTGGTAAAATCTTAGGTCCATAACATTTTCAAAATCAATAATCAATATTCTTTAAAACAAATTTTCAATGAATAAAAATGGCATAGAAGTGTTTTAACGATATTTTACTTGAAAACATGAAAAATAGTTCAAAAACTATAAATAAAATGGAAGGGATGACCTAGTAGTCGACCCTTGGGTTAGAAAGACGGAGGGGTTGACCTTGGGAAATTTTCGAAAATTTGCTTACCTTTTTGTTTTGGGAATGGTCTCTTTTTTTCTAAGTATATGGTTCCTTTTCATGCAACTCTATTTATTGGAGAGGTTTGACAATTTTTAATTATTATTTAGGCCTTAATCATTTCAGATTTGTCACATTGAACCTAAGTTACGATTTGCCCCTTTTTCATTTCTAGAACTAGAAATCCTTATGCCAACTCAACCATATGTGGGGAATTTAAGACCTTGTTTGGCTTCCTTCATTGCACTCTTCTTCAATTTTAACTCAATTTTTTCACTTTTGCCAAACATGCCCTGAAGTTTAACTTATCTAGTTTAAAATTTTATTTTTAAAATTTTGGGATGTAATTACAATTCTCCATTTTCTAAAAATTCCATCTTCGAAATTACCTAATCAAAAAGTTCGGGTTACCATGCTCTCATTTCATCTTCTATTTCTCAATTCTCTTATCCAATTGCGCTACTTCTCCGTAAAATGTAAAATATGGGAATCTCCTTCTTGCGGAACTTGCGCCAGTATTTTGTCTGGTTTTTCTTTCAGAGTCACATCTGGTAATATCATTTGGTGTTTCTTTCATGATGTGGGAATGGTCTAGTATAAACTTTCGAAGGGTTGATATATGAAATACATCGTACATGATTTTCATTTGATCAGGTAGCTTCAATCGATAAGCCACCTCCCAATGCGTTCAAGTATTTAGAAGGGAACAATAAATCAAGGTGTTATTTTTTCCTTTTTCCCAAATCGATTGGAGATATCCTAATGAAATTCATATCACCTACCATAAATTCAAGCGTTCATTGTCGTTTATCTACGTAGCGGGGCTGTAGATCTTGTGCTGCCTTTAGACGTTTCTTGCTCTTTTCTACCGCCTTTGCCATATCTTGAATCATTTTGGTACTTGAGATTTTGTTTTTACCTACTTCGTTCCAATATAATGGGGATCGACATTTTTGCTCATATAGTGCTTCAAAATGAGGCATTTGAATTGAAGTATGATAACTTTTATTATAAATAAATTAAAATCTATCAAAGACATATACCCAATTGTGAGGGAATTCCAGAATGCACGCACGCAACATATCTTCCAGGGTTAGTATAGTTCGCTTTGTTTGTACATCCATTTGAGGATGAAAGGCAATATAGAATTGGAGTTTCATTCCTAAAAAGCTTTGTACTTCTTTTTAAAATAGTGATAAAAACCATGGGTCATGATATGGGGTAATGGCCACAGGTGTGTGATGTAGCCTTACAACTTCCTATATATAAAGATTAGCTAACTGCTCCATTTTAAAACTTAATTGATAGGCAAGAAGTGTGCTGACTTGGTTATAATTTGGTTGATTATTATATAGTATCAAAGCCCTTGGCGACTTTAGGCAGTCTGCTTACAAAATCCATTGTAGTTTTCTCCCATTTCCATTCGGGAATTTGTAGTGGTTGAAGTAATCATTTCGGCCTTGGTGTTTTGTCTTTATTTGTTGACAAGTTAAGCACTTGGTTAAGAATTCGGCTATTTCACTCTTCTTATCCATCCACCAGTTTAATGTCTTAATTTCATGATATAACTTGGTGGTCCCTGGGTGGATAGTGTAATGAGTCTCGTGTACTTTACGTAAGATGCATTCTCATAATCTATTCACATTGGGTACATAAATTCTTTGCCTATATAGCACAACTCCTTGAGGGGAGGTATGATATTCTATCGGTTTTCCTTTTGCTAAATTCTTCCTAATGTTCTCAAAAAAGGACCATTCTTTTAGCCTTCTTTAATTTTATCCAAAAGAGTTGGTTGAATAGCTAGGTTCGTCGATCTATTTGTTTCTAATCTTCAACTTTGAAATTTTCATTGTCTTAGGAGAGTTCGTCAAAAGGCTCTTGGTTGGAGATTTTTCTGCTAAGAGCATCAGCTACCACGTTAGCTTTCCAAGATGATAGCTAATCCAAAGAAACTATGTACTTCTGCTGGTGTCGTTGGTCATGCCCAATTTATTACTGCTTCGATCTTGCTAGGATCCGTCGAGACTTCTTCTTTGGTGACGTGTCCTAGGAATACAATTTTCTCTAGCCAAAATTCACATTTAGAGAATTTAGCGTACAATTTCTTTTCTCGTAGAATTTGCAAGGTTGTAAGAAGATGATTGGCACGCTCTTCTCGAGATTTTCAGTATATCAAAATATTTTCAATGAAGACAATGATGAATTTATCCAAATACTCCTTGAATACTGGATTCATCAGATCCACAAATACTGTTGGGACATTTTTCAATCCAAATGGCAGTACAAAAAATTCAAAATGTCCGAAGCTAGTGCTAAATGCCATTTTCAAAACGTCATATTCTTAATTTTCAACTAATGATACCTAATTCGTATGTCAAGCTTTGAGAAAATTGTTGAGCCTTGAAACTGATCCAAGAGATCATCAATTTGTGGCAGATGATATTTAATTTTGATGATGACTTTATTTAGTTCTTGGTAGTCAATGCAGAGATGAAGAGTTTGTTGGGTAATTGCCAAAGTTGAAGGTCTTAAATTGTAATTGGAGAATAAGTTTTGTAATTCAACTACCAGAACAGTAAATGAAATCATAATGGAAGAAAATTACTACCGACTTCTCCACTTACGTGTCCTATTAGGATTGCATAAGGTAATTTTGCAATTGATTAGAAGTCATTAGATTGACTGTATGAGGTAAGAAACATGTATAGTTTCCATGTCCTAATAGCATGCATCAGGACACATATTAATCTCTTTTGCTCTAGCACATTGACTAGAGAGTTTTGTGAGGGAAAAATAGTAGTCTAGTATCTTAGTTTTTATTATTTTATTTGTAGGTTGTAAAAAGAAATCGAAATTGATAGATGTGATAAAACATGGATATTTTTCCTATAATACTTGGGAGTTGGTGAGCGAAAATCTATATAATTGTAACAATTTATTATATAGTGAACTTTTTTGACGGTCTGTAAATTTTGCGTTGTTTTATTTTCTTGTTTTCTCCATTAGTTCTTGAACGTCAAAAATATCCTGTGAGTTAAAGAAGAGAGAGTCAATGTTTAATTCCCAACAGAGTTCCATCCTTCTTTTTCCACGAAAAGTATTGGTGCACCCCAGAGAGAATTACTTGGCCTGATAAATCCTCGATTACGATAGTTGTCCAATTGAACTTTTAATTTCTTAAGTTTAGAGGGAGCCTTCGTGATGCAAACCATGTAGCAATTGTAGCTACGCAACCTACAAAATATTGAAATCGACCCAAGAACCACGATTTATGGATCCAATTAAAATTAATTGAATCAAGCAACCAATACAATCACTGGGATATATTGACCTCTTGATCACAAACAATAATAATTCTCACCGAGATTTTAACAAACAAGATTAACTCGCAAGTTCGGATTTTATTCAATAAAGAATAAAGGTTGTGAAAGCAAATAGCCTCTCAATTAATATTATCAAAGTTGTGTATGAAAGTCTAATGAATAATGAAAATTACATCCCTATAAATAGGGTCAAAACCTAGCTTAAGAGTTTTAATTATACTAGGAAACAAATTGCTAAAAATAAGGAAACTAAAACCCTGGTCGCTAATGGATTCAAAATAGAGTTCTAATTAAACAAGGAAAGAAATTGCTAAAAATAAGGAAACAATTAAAATTCCTAAAATCACGCAATTACTCATTTACGGCCGTGACTAACGTATTTGCGGCCGTAAGACGTTTTCTGCTTAACCATTACGGCCGTGAGACGCAGGTTACGGCCGTAAGTCAATTTCTTCAAATTCTCTGTTTTCGTCAGTGGTATGGTTACGGCTGTGACGAATAGGTGTTACGGCCGTAAACTTTGAAATTCCATAATTTTCTTCGACGGCTTGAATGAGGTTGATCCATTCGTTGTCTTGACTAGCTTCCAACATGGAAATTGTTCATTTTCCTATGTCGATTGTTGTTGCGTCGTCCGTGACTTGACTTCTCCTTTGAGCTCCTATCCCGGATCACATCATTCTCCCCTTCTTCAAGATGATTCGTCCCGAATCATAGCTTGGTTCATGGTGTTTCAGCGCACCGCCTGAATCAAAAGGAAATTTTTTGCCTCCATTACATAGGATCAACCAATAGTCGAATACTTGGATTGGAAGGACGAGTCGAAATAAGAACTTCCTTGGCCAAATGTGGTGTGACTCAAACCTCCAAGTATATTCAACCTGCAAGAAAGATTTAAGCAAAATAGGGTGGGAAATGTTAGTTTCACAAAGTACAAGATATGGATCCTTGTACTCATGGTATATCATCTCCAAATCCTCTTCCCTAACAACGAGGTCCTTCTCTTCACTTCCTTCTTTTGTTGTAACTTCTTGCTCAATCTCTTCTATTTCTTTTCTCTCATACTCATCCACCTCTTCTAACTCCACATTTTCAAGTTCAACTATCTCTTCTAAATTTTTAGTTTCAACTTCTTCTACATTTTTAGTCTCAACTACCTTTTCCACATTTTTATTTTCAACCACACCTTCATCCTCAATCACCTCTTCCACAATTTTATTTCCTTGTTCATTCACCTCCTTACTTCCCAATTCTTCATCTTCTACTTCAAATTTTGGAATTTGATCAACCGTTTCTAGTTTCAGCTTTCCCTCCTTCTCAACATCCCTATCTCGAGGATCCTCTTGCAATCTCACTACAACTTTCCTCTCACTCTCTTTTTTTACCTTCCTCGAATCGTCTAGTGCTTCCTCGAGTGTCAATCCATACAGTGTGAATGTTTTCCCTCTCGTAAGAATCATGTTTATGTGCATACTCTTATAATATATCGCTTCCTGTTCGCTCAAAATAGTGTACCGCAAGCGCACGGGTCGCGTACAAGTAATAAAGTGGACTTTTTGAGTCCAGGTTGTCGATCCCACGAGGAATGTTTACTTTAGATTATACAACTTTAATTAATTTAATTCTAACAATAAAAGAAACACACAATTAAAAGATGGATTTTGGAAAATAACTAAAAATCTACTAAAGATGGAAATATAAAAAATAACACTTGAAAATCTTTAAGGAAAACGTGGTTGGGATTCATGGTTTCATTTAACCGTCGCCTAATTAATTTCTCAACATGCAAATTAACAAATTACTCATTTACAATGTTAGACCCGATTTTCCAAGTTTAGCCAATTACCTCTCTCGAGTGAAATCAACCCTAATCAATTGGTCTAACCTACTATATCTCTATGTCGATTAAGGCCCAATCAATTGCATTAACTCTTTGTGAAAATAGCTCAATGGATCATCTAGGGTTTAAGGTATATCTCTATCCTTAACAAGAACCTAGAGCATTTGTTATTTGGTCTAAAATGCATAATATCTCTCGATTATCATACACTTCACAAAACACATATTTGGTGATCAAGCAAACACATGTAATAATCTCAATAACAAACACACATGAAATAAGCATTTAATCAAATAGCAAATATTAAAATTAATCCAAGCTAGGTTAAATTCATTCCATAAATCCCAACATTAAATTAGCTAAACATGAGTTTGAGAAATGAAAATGAAAATAACATTAAGCAGTAAAACTAAAAAAAACCGGAATTTGAAGATTGTGGAAATTGCATCAAGGTCCTCCAACTATCAAGCTGTTGCATTTCAGTCCATTATCTTCCAGCTTTGTGCAAATCAATCCAGCCATGGCAGCATTCTCCATTGCAATCCAGTACCTCCAGCACCAGCACCAGCAACAGCAACCTTCTCCAGCACCAGCACCAGCATCAGCAACCTTCTCCAGCACCAGCAGCAGCACAGCAACAGCACCAGCAGATTTCCAGCACAACAGATTTCCAGCAGCTCCTTCTCCAGCACCAACAGCTTCCCAGCAACTCCAGCAAATCAGCAACAGCACCAGCAGATTTCCAGCACAGAAACCTCTTTGCAGTCCCTCAGTTTCAGCAAATCAGCACAGCAGAATCAGCAACAACCAATTGGTAGCAACTTCTTCTTCTCCAGCAATCAGCAAATTTCCAGCAGCTCCAACACTGCTTCTCCAGCACCAGCAGTGAGAAATTGTTCTCCAAGATTTATGAAGTAGTTGGAAAGAAAAGAAAAAGAAAAGACAAAGAAAAGAAAAAAAAAGAAAAAAAAAAAAGAAAAAGAAAAGAAGAGGAAGAGACTGCGCAGCTCCAGCAGAATGAAGAAGAGGACGTCCAGAATCTGTCCAAAAATCAGGGTTTAATGCCAAAGTTTAGAGAAATTGCACCCTTGGTCCTTGGAGGTTTGAAAGTTGAGCAAAACAGTCCCCAAACTCTATTTTTCTCTTAATTGATGTGTCCAAGCACAAAAATATGTGGAAAAGTGAGAAAACAGATTTTAAAATGTTTCCAAGCCCCTCAACTTTTATTTTGCAGCCCAAGTCCTCAACATTTAGCACTTGTGCACTTTGGTCCCCAACTTCATCTTTTTGTATGGGATTGATCAATTTTCACTCAAATTCGTAAATTAAGCAATCATTTTGCTTTCTCTTGTGGTTTTATCCTTGAATTTGAGTAGTAGACCTTGATCCTCAACTTCTTGGGATGTTACAATTGAGTCCTCAAACTTTTGATTTCTTTCAATTTGGTCCTTGAACATCGAAATTGCTCTTCTTTTAGCTCAATTGCTCTCCAATCTTGTCTATTTTCTTTCCAATTGAGTTTGTACCTAATTGTACAAGATAAACACAATTTATAAGTAGATATTTGCTCAATTTATCAATTAAAGTGCTAATTTAAAGGCAAAATAAGTGTGTAGAACACACTTATCACACCCCCAAACTTGAGCTTTTGCTCGTCTCGAGCAAAATCATCTACTAGTGCAATCAAGTAACGTGAAATATAGATCAACAATGTTAGATAACTTGCAAATTACTCATGAGTGCAAAATTGTATAATCAATTCAAATGTGTAATTCCAAATAATGCTACCAAAAAGAAGTTCAGCTTATCCGATGTTCGATCGGTGTGTGTGTGCAAAGTCACTTTCAATTGTCAATTTAGTTTCGAGAATGTTGATGAGTAAAGAGGTATCAAGTCAAAACTACCCACCGTTAGTGGTCAATTCTTTTCTTTCCCACTCGTGACATTCATCCCCCAATAAATATTTTTCTTTCCTCTCCCGGGATGCAATTCTAGAGGGTACTCTCAAATCACTCTTTTCTTTTTCCACTCTAGTTTGGGTGTGTTTTACCGACAATCTCGACAACCTAGAAATGCGGTGACTCTCCACTAATGAGTGCTTCGACATTCAAATTTATACCAAGCAATTCAAACCCACTATTCATCTAAGCCCTTATGCAAGTACAAATGCATGATTTTTAACAACTAACATGATGCTTGCTCGTGACTTCCCCACTCCCTTAAGCTTTCTAATTGACCCATGTAGCGAGCTTTAGGTCGGCAACTCCCCGATTTTTTAGATCAAAGGGTACCAGGTTTCAAAATACCCCTACGGACTTATTAACTCGAGTCAAAAAGGCTACGAAGTGGGGTAGACTTATTAAGCAAATGCAATGATAATGTGCTTCTTTTTTTTTTTTCAAGTGTGTGTGTGATGTGAGTACCCTACTCATTAAGCTTTCTAATTGACCCATGTAGCGAGCTTTCGGCCGATGACTCCCAAGTTTTAAACTTAAGGCACCAAGTTTCAAGATACTCCTACGGGCTTAATTACTCGAGTCAAAAAGGCTTCGAGATAGGGCAATGCAATGCAAAAAATTAAAATGGGCTTAGAACTTTAGCATACGATCATTACTTAGCTTATACTTGGTGAAATACACTCCACACAAAATTTATTTCCAACATGCATGGAATCACCACACGTCTAGGCCGTCTCCTTTACCGGGTTGACCACCCCCAAACTTGTCTTACAATAGGATCAAGAGATTTAGAGTTTTGGGAGACATTTGATAGGTTGATAAAAATTAACAATACAAGCTCACAACCTAATCCTTCTACTCCATTAACCTCTTCACCCTTCAACAATTCCCAAACTTCACCAACAATCAATCATGACTATTGTGCTCAAGATAATTATGATCTTGCATGGATAAGCATTTTGTAAAAGTAGACACAAGTAGCATATTGGTCATAAATCATGAATCAATAACAATTTTAAACATCTAAGTAATCCTGGCCACGGCAAGGCTATCTAACATGTCAATACACAATAGGAAATCACCCCCAAACTTGAAATGCACATTGTCCTCAATGTGTAAAATAGAATCAAAGTAAGAGGAAAGAAGTTACTAGACATCCCAAGAAGTGGTGGGGTACTCATAATTAGTCTTGGGCATGTGAAACTCTCATTGCAATCACCAACAATCCACTCCCAAACTTGTGTTGAAACCTCCAATCAATTGAGCACCAATTTCTCCAATGAGGCCTTTCATAGAACACCTTGTGAGCATCCTATGAAAACACAAGAAAAGAGTAGATATTAAGTGGTGAATGACCCAAAGATTTAAATCACATTCAACATCTCAATTCTAACTCATAAATCCAATGTAATTTGCTCATCCACACCAATATTAAATCACCCTTGAAGATAAAAGACAATATGAACCAAGTGATTTAAAAATGAGTTTTAAGCAAATTTTGACTTTGAAAGTTTGATATGAGTATATGTTAGAATTAAATGAGAATGCATTAGAGCTATTTCACACTACCCAACTTGAGGAAAATAAATATAGAAGATAGAGACTTGGCCCAACCACTTATTTGCAAGAAAGTAAATAAAATGCAAGAAAGTAAATAAAATGCAAAAAAATAAAAATAAAGCAAGTAAAGGATAGAGAATGGGTTGCCTCCCATTAAGCGCTTATTTTTAAAGTCATTAGCTCGACTCTCCGCATAAGCACTTCATGGCACTTTAAATGAAGCTTTTGATGTCCTGCCCATTGTGCCTATTCTGGATTTGCTCCACTCTTCAGTTGTGCGAAGCACTTGCACCTTGCTCTTCCCAAAGTCGTGGGACTTGCCTATTCCATCCAATTCAAACTCAATAATGTAGACTTGCTCCTCCTCAAGGGGTTTAATCACGAAATCAATTATTGGACAATCAATGAAGTTGAGAGTATTTGATTTGTTCTCTTCTTTATTAATTTCCAATTCTTCATGTGATTCTTGTGTGATTAAATTATCATTCTCTTCAAGCTCATCTACATTAGTTAATGTTTCCTCGGATTGAATGATCGATTCAAAATATGAATCCATGGGCAACGGCAAGTTTTTCCTATTTATCCCCAAGAGTGGATCATACCCCCACATTTTAAATCCTTCCCAATACATGTAATCTCCCATAGGCATATCATCATCATCCAACTTGGAAAGCTCATAGTAATATTTTGCTAGTACCTTCTCATTCAATAGTGGAGGACCATCCCCCAAAAGAGTGATGTCCTCATCCCAATTATCCGGTACACAATCTCCTAAGAGCATGTAACTCACATCCGATGTATCAATTGCTTGTTTTCGGCATTTCAAAAATTGTCTAAACCCAATAAGCTTCGACGTAATCAAACTATTGCCCGAAAATAAACATTGTCCATTACAATGCATCTTGTAACAAATTTCACAACTTGAATATTCTTCAAGCATGTATTCATCACCCATGTTGAGATTGTTCATTGCAATTGCTTTCCTATTTTGCCAATGTTAGAATCAAATATGCATAGAAAGAAAACCAAACACAAGAGAGATTAAAATTGTGGTGGTTAACCAAAGATAATAAAATAAAACATAAAACAAAAATAATTACAAATTGTTAAAACTAAAATTAACTAAAGTAATAATCAAAGTAAAAACATTCCCCGGCAACGGCGCCAAAAACTTGTTCGCTCAAAATAGTGTACCGCAAGCGCACGGGTCGCGTACAAGTAATAAAGTGGACTTTTTGAGTCCAGGTTGTCGATCCCACGAGGAATGTTTACTTTAGATTATACAACTTTAATTAATTTAATTCTAACAATAAAAGAAACACACAATTAAAAGATGGATTTTGGAAAATAACTAAAAATCTACTAAAGATGGAAATATAAAAAATAACACTTGAAAATCTTTAAGGAAAACGTGGTTGGGATTCATGGTTTCATTTAACCGTCGCCTAATTAATTTCTCAACATGCAAATTAACAAATTACTCATTTACAATGTTAGACCCGATTTTCCAAGTTTAGCCAATTACCTCTCTCGAGTGAAATCAACCCTAATCAATTGGTCTAACCTACTATATCTCTATGTCGATTAAGGCCCAATCAATTGCATTAACTCTTTGTGAAAATAGCTCAATGGATCATCTAGGGTTTAAGGTATATCTCTATCCTTAACAAGAACCTAGAGCATTTGTTATTTGGTCTAAAATGCATAATATCTCTCGATTATCATACACTTCACAAAACACATATTTGGTGATCAAGCAAACACATGTAATAATCTCAATAACAAACACACATGAAATAAGCATTTAATCAAATAGCAAATATTAAAATTAATCCAAGCTAGGTTAAATTCATTCCATAAATCCCAACATTAAATTAGCTAAACATGAGTTTGAGAAATGAAAATGAAAATAACATTAAGCAGTAAAACTAAAAAAAACCGGAATTTGAAGATTGTGGAAATTGCATCAAGGTCCTCCAACTATCAAGCTGTTGCATTTCAGTCCATTATCTTCCAGCTTTGTGCAAATCAATCCAGCCATGGCAGCATTCTCCATTGCAATCCAGTACCTCCAGCACCAGCACCAGCAACAGCAACCTTCTCCAGCACCAGCACCAGCATCAGCAACCTTCTCCAGCACCAGCAGCAGCACAGCAACAGCACCAGCAGATTTCCAGCACAACAGATTTCCAGCAGCTCCTTCTCCAGCACCAACAGCTTCCCAGCAACTCCAGCAAATCAGCAACAGCACCAGCAGATTTCCAGCACAGAAACCTCTTTGCAGTCCCTCAGTTTCAGCAAATCAGCACAGCAGAATCAGCAACAACCAATTGGTAGCAACTTCTTCTTCTCCAGCAATCAGCAAATTTCCAGCAGCTCCAACACTGCTTCTCCAGCACCAGCAGTGAGAAATTGTTCTCCAAGATTTATGAAGTAGTTGGAAAGAAAAGAAAAAGAAAAGACAAAGAAAAGAAAAAAAAAGAAAAAAAAAAGAAAAAGAAAAGAAGAGGAAGAGACTGCGCAGCTCCAGCAGAATGAAGAAGAGGACGTCCAGAATCTGTCCAAAAATCAGGGTTTAATGCCAAAGTTTAGAGAAATTGCACCCTTGGTCCTTGGAGGTTTGAAAGTTGAGCAAAACAGTCCCCAAACTCTATTTTTCTCTTAATTGATGTGTCCAAGCACAAAAATATGTGGAAAAGTGAGAAAACAGATTTTAAAATGTTTCCAAGCCCCTCAACTTTTATTTTGCAGCCCAAGTCCTCAACATTTAGCACTTGTGCACTTTGGTCCCCAACTTCATCTTTTTGTATGGGATTGATCAATTTTCACTCAAATTCGTAAATTAAGCAATCATTTTGCTTTCTCTTGTGGTTTTATCCTTGAATTTGAGTAGTAGACCTTGATCCTCAACTTCTTGGGATGTTACAATTGAGTCCTCAAACTTTTGATTTCTTTCAATTTGGTCCTTGAACATCGAAATTGCTCTTCTTTTAGCTCAATTGCTCTCCAATCTTGTCTATTTTCTTTCCAATTGAGTTTGTACCTAATTGTACAAGATAAACACAATTTATAAGTAGATATTTGCTCAATTTATCAATTAAAGTGCTAATTTAAAGGCAAAATAAGTGTGTAGAACACACTTATCACTTCCCTCATACGACTCCACGAATTTCCCAACAAAATATGACAAGACTTGGATTTCCTTCTTGAAAGACGGAGTGACTCTCAAATGGTAATGGCCAAGTACCAGGAAAAAATGGCCCGCTACTACAACAAAAGAGTAAAGGGTCGATACTTTAACATTGGGGATTTAGTCCTTAAAAAGATCATTCCCTCCACTTAAGAACCAGGAGTAGGGACTTTGGGTCCCAATTGGGAGGGCCCTTACAAAATCACCGCCGAGGTGGTACCCGGTACATACATGATCGAAGACCTATCCGGGGTACCTTTGTATAATTCCTGGAACACAGATTACCTTCGTCGCTATTTTCAGTAAAATCAAATTCCCCCTTTGATGATTACAACGTCTTCAAATAATTTAATGAAAATTTAAAGCTAGTTACGATAAAGATTGCGTCAAGTGCTCTTCGGTAAACATGGCGGAGGTTAAAAATGCCAAAAATTATTTTTTTTCATACAACCCTACATATAGTATTCAAGCAACAGTAAAATGATGACAATACTATACTTGAACTTCATTTGAACAAGAGACTCTTATAAGCCCGCACTACGCTCATTGCTTTTTGGTTTAACGTATTAAAACCATTAATAGCGGCTTGTTCAAACTAATAATCGTAAGGAGGTAGAGTCGCAGGTGTTACAAAGTATAACTCGAATATGGTCAAATGTTTGTCAAAATCAGATCTAACCAGTAAACATGAATGTCTTGAGCTACTTAGATCTGAGGGACTATCAAGCACACAATGCGCTTAGAAGCGTTTAGAGAACTCACACCCTAACAAATGACATTATACAAACCAAAACTTGTGTACACAACTGTTGAACCTCACAAAATGATCAAAAACATTGAGCTAATTGAATCTTTACATTTACAATTTAAAGCATCATTACATCTACACTTCGAAAATTTTTGAGAAATATGCAATATACAAAACGACAAAGGTAAGTACAAAGAAGGATTACTGAGGAGGGACATCTTCTGCAGAGCTCCCGCCAGGTACATCCAGAGTGGGATCAGCAGGGTCATCAAGAGGATCGCCTTTATCAGCATCCTGTAGGTCAGGGTACAGGGCTTTTATAGAGGAAAGATCCAAAGTTGGGAAAGCTTCCTTTACGTCCCCCAAAGCCATCCCGACTCCTATATTCAAAAACACCCTCTACATGGCCTCGTACTCAGGCGTCTCTGCAAAAGTGTCTTTAAAGTTCTGGATCGCCTCGGACACCTTGGCATTCAGAGCTTCTTCCACTCAAGCTGCGATAGTCTGCTCCAAAACCTCTGTGATCCTGAATTGCACGTGCCTCTCCAGAGAGGTAAGATCCTCCTCCGCCTTTTTCCGAGCCTCCCGCTCTCTCCCCAACTTCTCAGTGATTGTCACCACCTCAGCTTCCAGCTTGGCTTTGGCCGCATTGACCGCTGTCAGGGCCTCGTCAGTTATGGATTGAGGCATGGAGATCATGTTTGAGCTTCTCATTATCTTCCTGGAGGCGTTTGGCCATTTTCCTGTCTTCCGAAGAGGCCTTGTAGGCGATGGACAGATGCTGCTTGAGATCGTTGATTTCCTTCAGCATCTTGTCCGCGTGGCGAAGGGAAGTTTCGGCCTCTTTCTTGTCCCGTTGTGCCTCAAGAACGGAAGACTCCATCTCATTAATTAGCGCCAGGGCCCTAACATTCATGGCCTTGGCCGCAAGCAGTTTCCGAGTCGGTGGGACACTTGAGGAAAAAGCAGACCAACCCTCCGTCCAGAATTGACTTGTAGCTAGCGCAACTTTGGCGGGTGGAGAGTCAGGGGAGTCAAGGAGATTAGAATCAAAGTCCACATCTTTGGGAAGGACGCTGGATTTAATTCGAGCAAGCTCGTCGACCACTGCCTGGGTCACCTCATATTGAAGGTCCGGAACGGATATCTCAAGCTCCTCAATTGGGTCAGATAATTCCGGCGGAGGAGGGAGTTTGGAAGAAGCCTCTGTACCCCTCTTTAACCTTTTTAGGGGAAGGACTTCCTCCTCTGAAGCGGAATCTTTAACGTCCTCGGAAGAAGTGTCTTTAAGTGTGCCCTTCTTGGTCACCTTCTCTCCCTTGTGACCTCCTCTTTCTGACCTTTTTCCTTTCCCTTTAGGAAGACCTCTTTGGGGATCGCCTCCTTCAGTCATGCCTGGAGGATGGGGGCCAATAGATTGCGGGCGGGGGGCGGCATCAGGGCTGGGAGGGAACCCCTTGGCTTTGTAGTAGGCACCTCAGACACTTGTTTAGCCGCCACCCCATGAAGTGTGGCCAACATTGACTTCTGTTTCTTTTCCACCTCGCTGCCATGACGGAGGAGGGGAGGGACCTTCTTAGCCATAAGCCATTTCAAAGAAATTTTGGGGAAGTCCTTGGAACCTGCTAAGGCTAGGACTGATTAGTCTTAACAGGTCAAAATTTGGGATATAAATGTGTGTGTGTGCACAATATGACTTACCCATTGTTCGCATAAGATCGTGCTTGAAGAATAGCTTGTTTTGTTGGATAACTTGCTGGAAGGTGCCTTTGTAGGCGAAGAGACGCCTCACCAGTGGTAACTCCGCGTCAGAGAGCGGGGAAGCGAAGGTTGACCCTGAGGTAATAAAGAGCAAGGAAATGAGTCATATTATGAGCAGGAGAGAGAAACATGAATAGCACACCCATATAAAAATAATAATAGTAGGTAATCATGACACAAGATGATGGCGGTGTTGGTGGTAAACTGAATGAAACAAAGTAAAACTCACGTGGAGAGGAAAGAGTTCGAGGAATGGTGATCTCAGGAGTAGGGTCAACGGGTGAGCTCTGCCACTCTCCTGTGACCCAGAACCACAGGCTCCTCCAGTTTTTTATGGAAGTAGGGTGCCCAGTAATGATGGGAGGGAAGGAGCCTCGGGGAGATAAATAGTACCAGTCTTTTACGTCAGCCCTCACATCCTTATCCCTCTGGACGGACTTCTTTAAAGTGTACAGGGTGTGGATGATGTTTATGGAGATGGGGGAATCTGGATTAACTTCTTGCCACACCATCCAGGTACCAACTGCTTGTGTCCAGAAGTTTGGGGCCACTTGATATGGGCACAGGTTGTAACTCCTAAGTAATGACCTGAAGAAGGGGTGGAGTGGAAGTTTCATCCCGCATGACAGAGCGTCATAAAAAATTGTCACATAACCCGTCGGAGGACTGCAGGGTCGGCAGGAAGGTGTCGGACGTACCAACTTGACCTCCTCGGGCAATCTAAACTTTGAGAGGGTGCCCGCCAAATCGATGCTCCAGATTTCAGACGCTATCTCGCTACTCTCCCAAGAATCTGAGTTTGGTTCAGGGTCCACGTAGTACCCCAACAACTTATTCACATAATCCACCCATTCCTCAACTTGCGCGATCTCCTCTCCAGATAACCCCATTTCCTCTCTATGCGCCCAAAAAGGGGCCCTTGCACCTAAGTCAAGATCCCGTGGGTCGGAAGAAGAGCCAGCTGTTCTTTCTCTCCCTATATCTCTATCACGTTTCCTTCGGAGTTTTCTCAGCGGGCCCTTGCACCTAAGTCAAGATCCTGTGGGTCGGAAGAAGAGCCAGCTATTCTTTCTCTCCCCATATCTCTATCACGTTTCCTTCGGAGTTCTCTCAGCGAGGACTCCTCTTCAACGGATAACTGGGCCATGTAAGTTTGGTTCTTCTCTTCTTCGCTGTCAGAATCATCCAAATAAATTATACCACTGCATTTCCTATTCCTCCTCTTAATCTGATCCCTAAATAAGCAGGAACTAAAAACCGATAAAGACAATGGGCAGAAACCTCTGATAGGAATCGCCATTGCCAACAGTTCCTGTGAACCCGTTCCCCCAACTCTTTTCATTTTTTCTTAAAAATAGGCCAGACTCATCAAGAGGAAAACAAAATGCAAAACAAAATTTTTCAAACCCACACTTGAAGATTAGAAATGAAAAAGTTTGCACATGCAAAGGAAAATAAATTTACCTTCAAAAAATGAACGTTCGAGGTTGTGCACTCGAAGTGAAAAACACGCCAATGGAAGGTGTTGAATGGTAGAGACGGTTTGCTGGGTGGAATTGAAGAGATGCTGAAATACTTGCAAGAAAGGAAAAGGCGCTACAACTTCTTGCGAAAGAGTTACTACAAAAATTCTTAGAAAACGGTAAAGGAGAAATGATGGGAAGAAGGGGGCTTTATAGGGAACCCAATAATCCAAAACCCTTGGTCTTTGAGCCGCATGATTGATGTAGGTAACCCGCGTCTCTTGGGGGAGGGCTAATCAAAGTGCCAGCTGTCGGAGGAAGGGAAGAAACCATTCAGTTACCAAAGTGTGTGCCACGCGTGACAAGATGTCACCCCCCGTCCCCTTCATATTTCTTGGGAACCAATATTAGCAGCCCCCTTATATTAAATGCGCCACCTAAGAGATATGCTAGTATAATCCCAACTTTGGTCTGGAAGGGAAAGCAGGGGTGGGAGGTCGACTTTACCTTGGATATAACAGATAATGAAATTAGGGCAAAACTGCAATCCTATGGCTGTCTAATTGCAGAACATTATCAGAACAAGATTGATGCTTTGAACCTATGATAAATTCGATCCGCCCATAAATGACCACATCGGATTTGAAGGACTAGTGTTGAGACCATGCCCAAAATGGAGTATAGTGAACCACCAGCGATGGCCCAATAGAGGCCCAATGGAACTTGGCCCATGACTAAAGCTTATGATATCTCCCTGGGCCAACAGCCGAGGTTGAACAACAAATGAACTTCTTTAGCCGAACTGATTTATGTCTAGCCGATTTGTTCTATGTTTAGTCAAGGTACTCTATGGTGATGCCTCAGATGAGTGATGGCACAATGGATGGAGTTAGAGATGTGACGCCACCTTTATCAAAAAGTGACGGCGCCCATCCTCTATCAAACTTAGCAATGATTGCTACCAAAAAGTAAGATCCTCCTCTCCAATAGCTAGGGTAAATACACGTGTAAAGTCCACCACGTGTCGCCATCCAAAATTATAATTTTCCCTATAAATAGAACACTCCTTCCACCTAATAAAGGGTTAGTATTTTCACTCTCTTAATTGAATATTTTACTCTCACTCCCCTTTCTCTCTTTTACACACTTATATTTCCCGCACTCAATTTATATTTGCTTGAAATGAGCACTGACTTTGGCATCGGAGTGCAAACGGGAGCTACTTCGGCCCCCTATGCAAACTGATTGTTTGTTACAGTGCGCAGGAGATCCACGTGTTCAAGAGGGAGGAGCTGAGACGTGTTGGTCCAAGGTCCAGCCGGATTTTGTGGTCAACAGCTTTTATCGAGTAGTACAAGTTTAATTATATTAAGAAGTATATTTGGAGAGAATGAGATGAGACTTGAGAGTGATAGATGAAGAGTAGTATAGAGTTGAAATGTATGGCTTGATTTTGAAATTATATATTTGGGCATCGGGTGGTTTATGACACTTTTAATTTGTTTGAATTTTTTCTAATTGAACTTATTAATCGACGATGGTTTCGGGGGCTGGGATGAGGATGGGGATTTAATAGCAATCCCCATCCTCGCCCCATCTCCGGTCCGGGATACTTTTCATCCCCGTCATTGTCGGGGATTTCCCTCCCCATTCATGGCGAGCGAGTACCCGTTGGGTTTCAGGATTCCCTGCCTCATTGCCATCTATAGGGGAATAGTAGGGTTCCTCCACCTCCTATGTAAACTCCTTCTCAGGGTGTGGTGTTTTTAGCTCCCAAGCATGTACATCCTTTAAGTTTTAATGCTTTTATAACAGAGTTTCGAGATTTTCGGATTGAGACAAAGGAAAGCATGAAAATTGTATTTAGCAGTAAGAAGATTCTTCAAAGTTATTTTAACATCAACTACATTTCTTTATAAAATATTTTTTCTTAATGGATGACCAAGTCTGAAATTCTTGCATTGGGTGATCCTCCAAATAATTTTTCGTATAAACTTTCTTAAAAAATTATTTGCACAAATTCTAGCACATTCATTTATTTTCAAATATATTAATCCAATTTTTTTAATTTTCAATGTAACACATTTAAATAAAATATCATATTTATTTATATTTAAATATATATATATATATAATCTAATTTTTTCATTTCCAATGTAATACATTTACATAAAATATTATTTATTAATTTTTTTCTAAATATGTAATAAATATTAAATTTTCTACAAAAATTTATTTAGAATAAAGAAAGTGCATTTTAAAGGAAACCTATGTGTGTATTTTTTACGGCTCTTGTATACCTGCCCCACAGAGGGGGTGAGGATTAGGCCTGGGCATTTTAACAGGAACTGAACCTCCCGAACCGAAATCGAAGGTTTTGGTCCGTGATAAGATTCAAAGCGCGGAAGAAACGTCGGAAAGTTCCGAACTCAGGTTGTGATTGGACGGATGAATCAATGGCCCGATATTCACGACTCGACGATGCGGAATAAAAAATCACGACTTTCGAAATGTCACAAGGATTTGCCCAATCTCCTTGACGAGTTTCTGGTTTTGAACGCCACAAATATTCTAGCAAATATTTGATAAGTTCGGGATGAACGCCACAAGATGATAATCTTGATAAGTTCTATGAAATATAGGAATTCACCTATATGTTTTATTGAAATCCTCAATAAACTGTTTAATCAAATCAAATCTGATTACAATGAACGGAAAATAGCATATAAATAAGCAAAATAAACATAGCCGCTAATTGGGCTCAAAATAGAATTCTAATTAAACTAAAATAACTAAAACTGATAAGGAAATAAAAATCTGCGAAATCTGATCCGTTGAGCAGTTACGGCCTTAAAGATGACACTTATAGCCGTAAGTGTGTTTCTGTTTAAAGTTACGGCCGTGACACTTATACTTACGGCCGTAAATATGAAAATCTTGGAATCCTGCGTTTTCACCCGAGGGGAGGTTACGGCCGTGACATATGTTGGTTACGGCCGTGAAAGCCCTTCTGCATAATTTTTTGGTTCTTTTTGACACGGTTTGATCTTCAAAGCTCATCGAATATGTTGAATTCTTGTTTTGGCTTGAATTACTTGAATTTTTCCGTCAAGCTTGCTATGACTCCGATTGTTGAGGGTCCGGAACACATCAGTCCGGTTCCAAAAAAACATATTAGGAACCGGAATCGAAAATTAATTGGTTCCAGGTAGATTCTTAGTTCTTGAAACAGAACCATGGGTGCCCGAATGGAACCGATTTTTATATTGTTTTACATTTTTTACAATTTATACACTAAGCAAAAGAATACATAACTTAAAAATATAATATAGGTAATTTTTCTAAAATTCTAGACTAACACTATATAATCAAAACATGCTCTTACTCTTTTACCTCTCATCTCACATTAGAATGTTGCATATCATGGGTTAGTTTAATGATATTTGTAATTTGAGTTTTCTATGAATCAAAAGTTCAAGATCGGGTTGTAATTTAAGTTGATGAATTAAAATTTTCATTTTTTTAATAATTCAAACTTTTATTTTCTTACATTTTTTTTTTACAAATTTAAGTGTTTTTAATTTTTTTTAATATGTTACACTTAAATTTGATATATTCATAGTTCGAACTGTAGTGTATCTTTTTTGTTATCTCAGGTTCATTGTTCTCTGTTTAAAATATAATTAGTCTCTACTATTGAGTCAAGTAATTAAGTTTCTTAGCTTAATTTTCTCTCTTGTACAAATAATGTCGGGTAGCATTTAGCAACGTTTTCGATATATGTATCAAAAGGACTTATATGAAAATATTTATTTAATGTGTATATAAAAAATATTATGGGTAGAACCGAACCCGAATCGAAATCGAAAGTTCGGGTTTGGGTTTGGTTCCAATAATTACAAGGACCCCGAATGGTTCCATTTTGAAATACTCGAAGTATAATGGATGGTTCGGGTATTGAAATACCCGGATCGACCCACTAGATGCCCAAGCCTAGTGGGGATTTTGCTCGCCTCCTGTCACGGGGAAGGGAGAAAAACTTATATATATTTTCAATGTACACATTTACATAAAATATTTTTATTATAAGTTTTACTAAATATGTAATAAAAATTAATTTTTTACCAAAAAATTATTTAGAATATAGAAAGCCCTTGTTTGCTGGAGATTAAAATCAGATTCTTAGTAAATTTTGATAAAAGTTGATGAGATATGTGATTAAAAAAGTGTGGGTTTCATAAAATATGTATTGAGATTCATTGTTGACTTTTGACTTTGATTAAAATTAGTTTTTAATTTGTACCAAACATGGCATATAATATAGATATAGACAAAAATGCTATGTTTCTCATTGTGAACAATATAACAGTTGTCCACTGTTCACTAATATTTCGTAATGCAAAATATACCGGCAAGTGTACGGATAGTGAAAAGTAATAAAGTGGACAAACGAGTCCGGATTATCGTTTCCACAAGGACTGCTATTAAGTACCGAAATATTTTAGTTCTTATCCCTATTTGAACAGACGAAAGAGTTTGATGTTTGAAATCTAAAATTAATAAAACAAACTAAAGAATGAAATTGCAAAATTGTTCTTTTTTTAAAAATGATTGTAAAGTAGTTGGGAATCCCGATTTCACCTAACCAATTAAATTAACTTCAATTCCAATTTTATTTCCTAATAATGTATTCGGTCGAATTCACTTATGCATATGAAATTCATCTATCGAGTTTAAATCAACTCTACATAATTAAGTCAACAATGTATCTCCACAGCAGGTCTAAATCATTCCTTAACTAAGCGCATGAAATACAAGAATTCTCATAACGACTGCAATAATAACAAGAGTATATCTCTATCTATTGTCCAATTACCGGATTTATTACCTTGATCCAAGTTAGTAACTCACCTCTCAGATTATGGAAATAACTCGTTATATCATGAATTGGTGATCAAGCAACTCAAGCATTAAGAACAACACATGCAACAAAACATTAAAACTATGGAATTATGAATTAAAATAATAAAGCTAGCCTACATCGTTCATCCCAAGTCCCAACATGAAGTTTAGTTACACATCATAATTAAATAACTAAAACAATAAAAGAAAATGTTCATGAAAAATAACATAAAAAAATGGAGAGCTTGCACCAAGTATCAATTCTTCATGTGTTCTTCCAATCTCGCCTCTTGCTTTGCTCCAATCTCTCAAGAATTTGATGTTGAAATCCCAAAATTATGATGTTCTTAGATGAGGCAAAGGTCCCAAAATCGTGCCTCATATGTTGTATATATAGGTTTTGAAAAAACCTAGTGAAAGAAGAAAAAAAACCAGATGAAAATCGCAAAAGCCCAAAATTACGGCCAAGCCAAAAGCCTGTGCGGGCTCGCAGGCAAAATATTTCGGTTCTGACCATTCAAGGAGGACTCACGCGGGATTGCAGCACAAACTTTTAGTGCAATTTTCAACTTTAAATATGTATAAGTTGGTCCTTCTCTTTTATTTGCACTTCAAGTCCTCAGCTTTCAATTTGGACATTATGGTCCCCAAACTTCTTAATCTTCTCAATCAGTTCATTCCAACTTTTAACTTCTTCAATTGAGTTCTCCAACTCTTGATTTTTTCACTTTGGCATCATGCAAGTTTTCCAATTGACGTCATCAACTCCTCAATTGCTTAATTAAGCTCCAATTAGCATCCAATTGTACATTTTCCCCCTCAATTTCTTCATTCTTCATCTTTTGGGATATTTTCTGAAAAGTAATCTAATAAATACAAATTAAATAGGAATTATTCTAAAACGACAACAATTAATCCTAATTTAGACATACAAATTAGTGTGTAAAATACACTTATCAAATACCCTCAAATTAGAATTATTGTTCATCCCCGAACAATGAAAACTAAACTAATAAATTAAAATAACAATATAGAAAATCTTTATGTTATGTCAACATGTTTACCACATGCCTCAATAATCCAAATCTAATCGTACTTCAACAAGAGTTATGAACAAAAAAGTAAAATAAGTCTAGTTATCTCATGTCAGATTTTCAAGTGTGTGTGAATCGCCATGTCAAACCCATACTCATGCAGAGGATATATACTTAACATTATGTATCTCATTATGAACAATCAAGCCTGAATCCCATGTGATCAACCTAATGAATCTAAAGATTTTCCTTTCATCGCTCGTGGATGATCACACTTACTACTTTTCTCTCACATATCGGGTTTCAATCTATGTGGTTTCTCAAATATTTTCTTTGCCTTTTCCACACAAGATACTCAAAATTAAAAATATACATGCACAACAAATCAAATGTAAACAATCCCCAATTTCACACCCTTTATCTCCACAATTATAATCAACAAAGCTTATACCAATTTTTTTCTTTTATGGACGACTTTTTCTATCATGTATTTGTCTCTTACCATCTTTGTGCAATACTTTCCTCATTTGCTTCCTGTGTGACCCTGTAGTGAGCTTCATGTCAGTGACTCCCAAGTAAGATGACTTTAGGGCACCAGATTTGAAAAACCCCTCAGACTTAATTGCTCGAGTCACACAGTCGACATCGAAAAGTTAAAGATGTATGATTGTTTTATATGTAAGTCTACTCTCCGTACTTACTTTCTAATTGACCCCTGTAACGAGTCTTGGGCTGATAGCTCCCAACGCAGTTGAGTTTAGGGCACTAGGTTTCAACACCCTTACATGCTTATTTGCTCTGGTCAAAAAGGATTTTGAAGAGTAGAATAAGAACTTCAGTATTTTTCTATTCTTATGCTGGTTATGGTTTATACCAGTTGACCAAACTGCTTTAATTAAAGTGCAAAATCAAGAACCACATACTTCCAATCCATTAATACATTCACATTCTAACCATTCTACCCTTTTGAGCACGTTTGGTTCTATTTTAGGGACGAGATATCTAGTGATATAGGTTTAGGGATTATAAAGTTATTCCTAAGTTTAAGTTGCATAAATTTTCCCCACATGTATTAAACAAATCCCTACACAAGTAATAATCCAACAATGAACATGTTAGCATGAAGATGAAATTTCATCTAGCAAGTAATAACTAGGTCATAAAATTTGGTGTTTTCAGGTTGTCTACAATTCAAGCCAAAGCAAAATTTGATTCATATATCCTAGACAATAAACATGTCAAAAACAATTTTCAATTTTTGGTACCCCAAACAAAAATTGAGTGAATGCTAATAAAAAGAATAAATTATGAAGCATATGCCATGAATGAGATTTTCCACCCTCAAACTAAAAAGAAACATTGTCCCCAAAGTTTATCAAATAGATTTAACAATGAAAAACAAGACAAAAGAAAGAGAACTAGAACTTCCCAAGTGTACATGATGTATTTCTTTGCCTTGAAGCTTTCAATTGGTTGCACTTGGATGAATTTTACCCTTTCTTTGCATTACCCAACTTGGTTCGAGGTGTTTTGGTTGATGTTTTCTTTGAAAAACAAAAGATAAGTAACATTATAAATCACAAACATCAATAAGAATAGTGCAAATTCAAACCAAACCCCCAAACTAAAGATAAAGCAAAAATTCTAAATTTTCAAGCATGGTCGACCACACATGTTTAAGCCATGATATCACCTAGAAAAACACAAATTTTTCTCAGCCATCTTTTGACATGTTAAATTTCATAGCATGATTGATAAAATATTAAAAATTCAGCTCATTTGAAGATCAATAGGGTCATGAAAAACTATGGAGAAGTAGGTGACATGAGTAGTTTTTCAGGTGCAATGGCCTTGCAATGGGGCTGCCATGATGCAATGTTGATTTTCATGAATTTAATGTAATGTAATGTCCAAACCATGAACTAATCACACACAATCAATGATAAACATATAATGAAGATACGTGCTCGGACAAATTTCTCAAATTTGAACAAAAATGTCTTTGTGGCATTTCATCGAACACTTAATGTGCATTGTCAAAATCAAAGAATATGCATAAATTTGGAGATATGGATGAACCCAAAATTTTCATCAAATAAAACACAATCCACATACTCCAGATACTAACCTATGTCCATACTTCATACCTCAATAACTTACATTTCATGAATTCAAAGAAAAATTTCACAATTTTTGAGAAAACTCTAAATGAAATGAAGAATTCATACATTTTCAATGGATTTGATTGTGATAGAAGCAATGAAATTGATGCAATGAAGTGTTGATGACTTGCACAAAGATGAAAAATCAATTTTGGAGTGATTTTGAGGAGAGAAAACGAGTTTGTAATGTATAAATTTTGAAAGACTAGAAGATATACATAACACAGCCGATTTGCCCAGAAATTGCCTGCGCGACCAGGCAGGCAAAAATGTCGTGCTGCATTCTGGCAGAAAGAAGTTTTCTTTTTATTTTGACTTTCGATTTCACTTCTTACCCCCAAATCACTTCATGATCTATGTTATGCTCTCCTAAACATCAACTCCATGATTAAAACTTGAGTGTGTGTATTGGGATGACGATACAAAACCTAGTCAAAGCAAACATGCAAAAATGAAAAACATACCTCAATATACAAAATAATGTCACAAGCAAAATTGTCTTAACATGCTAACATGCAAAACACTTAAAACATGTAACTTGTCAAGCATGTATCTAAAAAAAAATGATGAAATAAATACTAAATGCATAATAAATAAAAGGAAAAGAAAAGTTGGATTGCCTCTCAATAAGCGCTCTGTTTATAGTCTAAAACCCGACTTTTTGCACTTTTCTTCAAGAAACTCTAAATAAGGTTTTTAATGAACTACTTTGTTTGTGTCGTTTGAACTTGCTCCAATTTGTATTTATGCTCCAAAATTTTACCTTGCCCATGTCATGTATATTGACTTCTTCACTCGATTCGAACTTAAATATATACGTTTCAATCATCTCTTCAGTGCTAATGATGAAATCAATTTTTCGCTAGTGAGTGAAGTTAGAGAATTGCATTGTACAGTCGGCACTCTTAAGTGTCTCTTTGTTTATTTGCTCTTCTGTGATCAACTCCTCCGTTTTTATTGA
Organism: Ligustrum vulgare; assembly: GCA_963555705.1. Lineage (NCBI taxonomy): Eukaryota > Viridiplantae > Streptophyta > Magnoliopsida > Lamiales > Oleaceae > Ligustrum > Ligustrum vulgare. The sequence continues at coordinate 85,058,812 of OY743168.1, forward strand.
AGTTTTTTTAAGCTTGATGTCTAGAATTTGAATTGTTGACATTTGGACAATGATATTTTCATAGAAGTTATTTTCTTCTGGTTGATCCACTCTTCCAAGTTCTTCTTCTTTTTCTTCAACTGTTTCAACCAATTTGTCTGACTCCTTTGATCTTTTCACCTAGATTTCTGGTAATTGCAATGGTTGACTCTCTGATATGCTTACTGTCAACTGCTCCATCAACTTCTTAATTTCAGCTTGTTGATTTTGCAATTCCTGAATTATCAAATCTTGATTGTCGAAATCTTTAGTATCAGCTTGAACTCCATGTACTCCATGTACTGGTGGACACACATGCTCCACCATATAATAATTCCCACAACAATCGGCTTTCCATATAGTATTCTTAGGTGCAATAGGGCAATCGAATACAACATGATTTTCCCAACAGAAATCACACATCAGATACGTCTGAACTTCAGTTCGATTAAAGAGCCATTGATTATTATTCGCTGCCATCTTGCTGTATTGCCTCCAACTGTCTAAAAATTCATTCAATGCCTAAAAAGGAAACAATTCACAGCTTTTAAAAATATTTCCCAAACAAAAACTTTGAAATTAAAATAATAAAAATAAAAATAAAGTTCAAACTAAAACAAGAACTAATTGGTATCGATATTAATTAACAGTCTCCGACAACGGCTCCAAAAACTTGTTCACTAATATTTCAAGATGCAAAATATACCCCCAAGTGTACAAGTCGTAAAAAAGTAATAAAGTGGATTATCGTTCCCAGGATGACTGCTATTAAGTACCGAAATATTTTAGTTCTTATCCCTATTTGAATAGACGAATGAGTTTGATGTTTGAAATCTAAAACTAATAAAATAAACTAAAGAATTAAATTGCAAAATTGTTTTGTTTTTAAAAAACAATTGTAAAGTAGTTGGGAATCCCGATTTCACCTAACCAATTAAATTAACTTCAATTCCAATTTTATTTCCTAATAATGTATTCAGTCGAATTTACTTATGCATATGAAATTCCTCTCCTGAGTTTAAATAAACTCCACCTAATTAAGTCAATCATGTATCTCTACAGTGGATCTAAATTACTCCTTAACTAAGCACATGAAACACAAGAATTCTCATAACAACTGCAATAATAAGAAGAGTATATCTCTATCTTTTGCCCAATTACCGAATTTATTACCTTAATCTAAGTTATTAACTCACCTCTCGGATTATGGAAATAACTCATTATATCATGAATTGGTGATCAAGCAACTCAAGGATTAAGAACAATAATAAATCAACACATTTAACAAAACATTAAAACTATGAAATTGGGAATTAAAATAATAAAGTTAGGCTACATCGTTCATCTCAACATGGAGTTTAGTTACACATCATAATTAAATAACTAAAAATATAAAAGAAAATGTTCATGGAAAATAACATAAAAGAATGGAGAGCTTGCACCAAGTATCAATTCTTCATGTGTTCTTCCAATAATTTGACGTTGAAATCCCAAAATTATGATGTTCTTAGATGAGGCAAAGGTCCCAAAATCGTGCCTCATATGTTGTATACATAGGTTTTGGAAAAACCTAGTGAAAGAAGGAGAAAAACCAGATGAAAATTGCGCAAAAGCCCAAAATTACGGCCAAGTCGGAAACCTGTGCGGGCTCGTAGGCAAAATTCTCGAGGGCTTGCAGGAAAAATATTTCGATTCTGACCATTCAACGAGGAGTGGCGTGGGATTGCAGTACAAACTTGTGCGGGCTCACAGTACAAACTTTTAGTGCAATTTTCAACTTTAAATATGTATAAGTTGGTCTTTCTCTTTTATTTGCGCCTTAAGTCATCAACTTCCAATTCTAAATCTTCTCAATTAACTCATTCCAACTCTCAACTTCTTCAATTAGGTTCTCCAACTCTTGATTTATTCACTTTGGCATCATGCAATTTTTTCGGTTGACGTCATCAACTCCTCAATTGCTCAATTAAGCTCCAATTAGCATCCAATTGTGCATTTTTTTCCCTCAATTTCTTCATTTTTCGTCTTTTGGGATATTTTCTGAAAAGTAAACAAATAAATACAAATTAAATAAGAATTATTCTAAAACGATAATAATTAATCCTAATTTAGACATACAAATAAGTGTATCATCCACCTTTAATGGAAAAAAGATAAGTGTAATGTTTAAAGTTTGACAATTGACTATTTTTTGTTGGAGGTGAACAATTGTTACATTACAATATATAGAGTAATTTTATGGTGCCCACTGTGTGCGTAGTGGTTGTCACCCCAGTAGGGGGACAAGTGCCCATTGTAGCACCTTGAACCGAAAAATTTCTAAACATATATATATAAACACAAATATAGATATAATTCCAACTCTTTCAATTTCATTTACGATTTCAGCAAGTTCTATTTCTTCAGAGCCCTTCAAAGATTCTTTAAATTAGATCATCCACTCAACTTTGTAATGGTAATAACAGTTTGTAGTTATTTATATCAATCAATGCACTGTATCTGGTTCATGTACGTCTCAGATTGATTCAAGATTTTAGAGAGTCATACTCTTTCGCGGTTGGGATTTCATTTCTTGAGAAATCTTGGATGCCCTTTTAAGTTTTATTTTTCAAGCTATTTTGGTTAAATGAGGTGATGCTTTAGCTAGCTATCAAGAGTATGAATAGTTTTAATAGAAATGTTTCTTTTAAACAGAGAGCTGGTAGTATTGGCAGCCCTAGGTATAGTAGGAAAACTTTGGTTTCGTGCCTGTTTTGTTCACTAATTATGATTGGATCTAGTGTCCGTTTTCTTTGTCATTGGTTGTTGGTACTTATATGTCCTACCAAATCTTACCCATACATTCCATGACCAAGAGGATAGATTTTCCAACTCTAGTACTTCAGATGATAATTTAATGGAAATTGGGTATTGGATGATAGTTACCCCTTGTACAATGCCTTAGATTGACCTTTTATAGAATAGGGATTCAATTGCCTTGGTAATGGTTGAACTGATAACGATTATATAAAATAGAGGTGGAAGCCAGAGAATTGTGTTATTACAAGAGAAAGAAAAAGTTAAAAAGGAGGGGGGAGAGAGAGTTAATGTCGGGCAGTTAGAACAAGGAATGGGGGGCAGGTCATAAAGTAGAAGGACTCGTGTTTGAAATAATTTAATTTCAAAAACAATGACAGAAGCTGGACGTCCAGCAACAGATTAGGATTATGCGGCTCAAACAATAATATACTAGCAAAAATATTTATGAAAATCAATTTTTATGGAGTTTATTCCATGACAAAATGAGGACCACAGTTGATAAAGTCGTGTTTGGTAAGACGAAAGAAACTGTTTCCTATCCTTTAAGATTATTATTTCCTATCTTCATTTTTCTCTCTTACCAAACACGACCTTGCTGAGTAAGTACAGCATGTCATCGCTTCTCAGAAGGCTCAGGCCCCACTAATTGCACGTTTCCACCTCACAAAATGTTACTGCCAGAACAAACTTCGTCGTGCCAGCAAAATTTCATTGCCTCATTAGGCGTCTCTAATTGTACTTACTTTATCTGGAAATAGAATTTTACTCTGCCACATTCAAGTTTGGCATTTATCTTTTTTATATTATTATTAAATTTCTCTCCATCATACTTTCTGTTGCCTTCCTCGCGGACACTGGCTGGTTCTGCTCTATTTCGCCAATCAAGAAAACCCTAACCCTAATAAAACACCCTTATTTCTAAATTCTAATCGTGGATGATGTCAAATGCGTGATATTTTCAGCTGATGCTACTGTTTATGCCTTCAATACACCTTGATTTATTGCCGCCGCTATATATTGCTAATTGCTGTAAGTCTTTAGCAACTCCTTTCCTTTTTCCTCTATGCGCAATAAATATGACTGCATTTTATAATATATATAGGTTCCAGTGTTGATTTATGTGTGCGTGAGTGCATTTGCCGTATGCATGATTCCCCCCCCCCCCCCCCCCCCTCTCTTTCCTGTACTAATATATGATTGAATTGACAGTATTGTTAGAGAAGCTGTGGGTTTGTTGTGTTAGATTGGAGTTAATCTGATTCTACTTTTTTATTTTCCTATTTTTGTTGTTTAAATAGTTATTGTAATTTGAGTGAAAAGACTATAGTTCGAAGTGGAAAAAGAATTAGAACTGAGAAACGAATTGGTAGTTTTTTATTAGTAATGCATCATTAAATGTCACTTGTTTCGTTATAGTTTTTTCATATTTTCCTGGAATATTGGTTCTATTCGAGTTAAAGTCAGAGTCTCAGACTCAGAGCCATAAGCATTAAAGTTTTTCCAGCGTCGCTTTTGAAATGTTGGAGCTCTGCGTTTATACGATTGAGATATAGGGACACAATTTTAATGGAAGAAGAGAGTGCTCACATGGTCAGAGTTAGAAAAAGGTGAAATGTCGTACATGATAATTGACAAGCTTTGATAAGCAAAACACGAAGTTGATAGGATATCTATAGCCACCTCTGGGGTGAAGGTTCCAATTGATGTTTATCTTTTTCCAAGTTGGGGAGGCTTGGTTAACCTGTAAGTGACTGCTGCTATTATATCTTGTGATTGGTAACATCTGGCAAGAATAAATTTTAATAATTATTTTTGTTTATGTTTCAATAATGTTGAAGACGATTGCATGGGCAATTTGGATGGGATAATTAAACAGGATTAACAACTCCCTTATAAATTGAACCAAGAGAAATGGGAGTTGTGTGGTAATGTCAGGTGTAATGCTCTTATAATTCATTTTTTAGTTTATTTGCTTATATGAACCATTTTTGTTCCAGCTGTTACTTATCAAAACTCATTTAATGTATCGAGTTTGTCGGTGGACATTAAATTTGCTACTGTATAATACATGAATTAATTGAATGTTTCATTTTAGGCTGTTTTCGGCTACCTATTATAATTCAAATTATAATGGCACAATTTTCGATACTACTTTTTAACCACTCCAATTTTTAACCGCATCTTACCTAGATAACCCAAATGATACACATTATAATTCAAATTCTATTTAAATAGGCCGCCGAACGGAGCCTTAATTGTCACATGTAGTTTTTCGTGTAGCAACTTGAACTTCCAAAGTCTGCTATATTCCACAGAAGACGTGGCAATAGCTGGAGTATGTAAAAGTAAGTTGCATGCTTTTATAGTTGAATAGTATATACCAAAGTTTTACACGTTTTATTCATTTGCAGCGTGCACGTGCTAGTGCTTGTCTTCCTAGCATGTTCATGTTTCACTTTCTGTTACGTCCTCTATTATGGAAATTGATATTGGATGCCTAGTGAAAGCGTTAAACTATTTAGGAGTATTCCAGGTATTGAGATTTAAAAAAATAAAAATAAAAATAAATAAAAAAAAAAAAAAAAAGAGGTTACAGCCAACCTTGAGAATCCCAGATTATATTGGCTTACTTGTAGCTCAGCAGGACTTTTGGGACAGTTACAATTTAGCCCGTTGGTACTTGTACAGTTTTAATCAGTTATTGTCCCAGTTAAGCATGTTATCAGTTAGATGTCGACTAATATAGCTAAGGAGTAAAGACACAGTCCATCAGCATGCCTTCATGTCCAACATAAATAAGACAAAAGGGGTGTAAATGTGAAAATGTTGCTTCAAACTTAGATTTAACTCGTAGATAGCCAATGTTACCTGGTATTCTCATGACGCCCATCTTCGATTAGACTATCTGTGTTCCTTGTAGAATGAGGAAAGCGAGCTAGGACAAAATTTCACTATTTGGTTGTTCCATTCTTCACTCATGAAGGTCCTTTCATAGTTAGACTTGTCATACTTCTTCTGACATTTGAGTTAGTTAAAGCTTTTACCAAATATATGTTTTGGCCTATTAAGGAATTTGTGTTGAACTTTGGATATAGGGCTTACTTGGATGCACCAGAAGATTCCCGTCCAGATTAGATTTTGACATGAAGCGAAGGACCAATGAGGTACCTAGGAGTTCCAGAGGTTCACAAGTTGAGGGCCCAAACTGGGTCCTTATCGTAGGCGGTGCTCTGTTGAGTGCATTATCAGTTCGCCTGGGTTTTAAGCTGAAGCAGGTCTTTGATGCCAAACGACCTGAAAATAGTAGCAATCTTATAAATGGTATGATTATGCAATATATTTGTTACGTCAAAAAGAATGAAAGAAAATGATTTCATTAGATTTTTTAGGAGGGTAGCACTAGAACGAAGTTCCGAAAAAGGATTCTCATAGCCGACTCTTAGAGCTTGTTTGAGAATGATTTTTTAAAAATCATTCTCCCCCAAAATCATTTTCAACCATACATTTTATGGGACACATAATTTTTCCCTACATTTTAACCACACATTTACTAAAAAAATCATTTTTCAATTGAAAATTCTATCCAAACAAGCTCTTAATTTATTGGGAAATTTAAATTGTTCTTGTTCTTTCGTAAATTTGTTATATTCTCTTAAAGAATTGTTTATAATCTAGGAAGTGGAAAATCTACTGACAAGAAGAAGTCAAGAAACAGCCATATGCATTCAAATGCGTATTGTTTTCCTGGAGATGAGAATGGTTGTTACAATTGTTATTCAGGTACAACTTTTCAGTCCTGATCCAACCTTAAGTTGTTTAGAGGATTAAATTGAGTTTTTATTGAAACTTGTATGTATGTATGTATGTATGTATGTATAAGATTATTTCATTTTTTGAACAAATTTCTTTATGCATTCACGTGTCAATTCTTTATGCGGTTTCATGGAACAGGATCTGGAAACATGGTAGAAATCAAACAGTGCAATGGTCAAATGACGGAACCTGAAATGGTTCTTCCTTTAGTGACTGTTCCTGCTTCTGAGTTTGGCAAAGAGAATGGTGTGATCTGGGCATCTTCTCCTGATCGTCTTGAGCTTCACCAGAAGCCATTCCACCGGTCAAACAGCTCTGACTCGCCATGTGTCTCAGAATCTGGATCTGATATTTTCAGCAAGCGAGAAGTGATACAAAAGCTGAGACAGCAGTTAAAAAGAAGAGATGACATGATATTGGAAATGCAGGATCAAATTACCGAACTTCAGAACTCTCTTAGTGCTCAGCTTTCACATTCCTCCCATCTCCAATCACTGCTGGATACTGCAAACAGGGATATATTTGATTCGGAGAGAGAGATACAGAGGTTAAGAAAGGCAATTGCTGATCATTGCGTGGGGCATGTAAATTCTATTGACAATCCCCCTACAGTTCCTGCATGGTCATCCGGAGGCAGGAATGGCCATTCAGATGCATATCTTAAAGTTGAAAGTATTTTGGAGCCCTTGGAAAAAGGGAGAGGAGAGGAGGGAAAGATTGAGATGCTTAGACGGGAAGTGAGTGAGTTAAAGGAAGTGATAGATGGAAAAGAATACCTGCTGCAGAGCTACAAGGAGCAAAAGGCTGAGCTATCAGAAAAGATCAAAGAGTTGCAGCAGAGATTGGATTCTCAACTTCTCCATATTTTGTAGACAGTATTGGCCTTTGTTCATTCTTGTTTCGCTTCATTCTTAGTCTCTGTTTTCTCAAGTGATATGAAGTTCCCAATTTTGGAGAAGCTCTTCTCTAGTTCCTTTCATTGATTTTTTCTGTTTTCTGCTTCTTTTTGTGCATATGTGAAAAGAGAGGAGGAATAAGATGTTTATAAGTTTTTAGAGGTTAAATCAAGCCAGCCTCACACAATTTTCAGTGTGATGAAACTATGTTTTGTACTTGGAATGGAACACCTCAAGTATTCAACTTGCAATTTAAAGATGTCTGATGCAATAAGGGTTTGCACCTTGCTGTTACCAAATTATTTCAGCATATTGAGCAATGTTAAAAATATACCAGAAAATATGTATGGTATGAAAAAATGACATTGTTCCATTACATAGGACTTTGGTATCAAAGTGCATGTAAATTTATAGCAAATGGTTTGTATAAAATTCTTTGTTCTTGGCTTTTTGATTGTCCTTGTCGGGTGGCCGTATTAACATTGATTACCAGTGTGATCTCCAGTTTTGGGTAATCTTAACCGACTCATCGTACGTAGGTTCAAATTTTAGTTGGCGAGAATTTGGATCGCATTTGTGACTATGAGGCAAGGACTCGTGTCCTTCTCCTTAGTTTGTAAATTAACATAATTGTGAGACATCAAAGTGGGAAGTTGATTTGTTGATTTTTATTGCTTACTCTCTAGCATCCTAGTTATCAAAAGCGAGAAACTTTTTCAAGTGCTTGGCGTTGGATAATGGTGCTAGCAGGGGCGGATTTACTGTGGGGGCAGTTGCTCCCACTGCCCGAGGTTTTTTTTTTTTTTTTTTTAAGCCCCTGTCTGGGCGCAATTTTTTCCACTTTGAGAATCAATTTTTTTGCTCAATTCGTGGGACCCAGCGAGTCCATTTCACCTTTTCAACCTGATTTCCGTTCATTTTTGACCAAAATATTAATATTTTAATATTATTTCCACAAGTAGAAGTCATTGTTGACCAAAGAAATAATATTTTAATATTAAAACTATCAAAAACTGATAGAATGATGTGAAAGTGAAACTAGCAATATCAGAGAGGGCCTACTTTACTTTTAAATATATAAAGATAAAGATATAAAGCTCTCTAAATGTTTGCTTTTGGGTTTTCAGTTCTTACCCCCAGTAGAATCTTGTACTTTGAGCTGAATTGTTGTAATAAGCCGCCGTAATTTGATATTTCTAGTATAATGTGTAGTCAAAACTCAAAGTAATGTCTGGCTGGGCCCACCAAATTGTCCAAAGATTCTTGCTTCCTGAAGACTGACTAATAATTATTTTCAAAAATTGTTCTTTTTATTGTAGAAGAATTAATAATTATCAATACAAAATTGATATACACAATATCAATTTCGATAAATATTCGTAAAATTTTACTACTTATATATAATCAATACAAATACAAAAGGCATACAAAAATAATAATCTAATATGTTATTTGTTCAGATTAGTCTATCAATTTAACTCGTATATTTTAGGTTTAAAATAATCGATTTCATTCCTTTTTGTTCAAAATAAATTCAGGGGCTCCGCCCCCGAACCCTCGGGAGAGGGGCCTCACCCCTCCAACACCAAACAATTTCGCCCCCACTATGAAAATTTCCTAGCTTTGCCCCAGGCAGGGGAGGATTTACTGTGGGGGGTTTTTTTTTTTTTTTTTTATATTAAGCCCCTGTTTGGGCGCAATTTTTTCCACGGTGAGAATCAGTTTTTTTGCTCAATTCGTGGGACCCAGCGAGTCCATTTCACCTTTTCAACCTGATTTCCGTTTATTTTTGACCAAAATATTAATATTTTAATATTATTTCCACAATAAGCAGTCATTGTTGACCAAAGAAATAATATTTTAATATTAAAACTATCAAAAACTGATAGAATTATGTGAAAGTGAAACTACCGATATCAGAGAGGGGCCTACTTTACTTTTAAATATATAAAGATAAAGATATAAAGCTCTCTAAATGTTTGCTTTTGGGTTTTCAGTTCTTACCCCCAGTAGAATCTTGTACTTTGAGCTGAATTGTTGTAATAAGCCGCCGTAATTTGATATTTCTAGTATAATGTGTAGTCAAAACTCAAAGTGATGTCTGGCTGGGCCCACCAAGTTGTCCAAAGATTCTTGCTTCCTGAAGACTGACTAATAATTATTTTTAAAAATTATTCTTTTTATTGTAGTAGAATTAATAATTATCAATACAAAATTGATATACACAATATCAAATTCGATAAATATTCGTAAAATTTTACGACTTATATATAATCAATACAAATACAAAAGGCATATAAAAATAATAATATAAGATGTTATTTGTTCAAATTGGTCAATCAATTTAACTTGTCTACTTTAGGTTTAAAATAATCGATTTCAGTCCCTTTTGTTCAAAAAAATTTCATGGGCTCCGCCCCCGAACCCCCGGGAGAGGGGCCTCACCCCTCCAACCCTAAACAATTTCGCCCCCACTATGAAAATTTCCTAGCTCCGCCCCTGGCAGTGGTGGATTTACTGTGGGTGCAGCTGCCCCCACTGCCCGAGGTTTTTTTTTTTTTTTTTATATTAAGCCCCTGTCTTGGCGCAAATTTTTCCACGGTGAGAATCAATTCTTTTGCTCAATTCGAGGGACCCAGCGAGTCCATTTCAACTTTTCAACCTGATTTCCATTCATTTTTGACCACAGTATTAATATTTTAATATTATTTCCACAAGTAGAAGTCATTGTTGACCAAAGAAATAATATTTTAATTTAAAACTATCAATAACTGATAGAATGATGTGAAAGTGAAACTACCGATATCAGAGAGGGGCCTACTTTACTTTTAAATATATAAAGATAAAGATATAAAGCTCTCTAAATGTTTGCTTTTGGGTTTTCAGTTCTTGCCCCCAGTAGAATCTTGTACTTTGAGCTGAATTGTTGTAATAAGCCGCCGTAATTTGATATTTCTAGTATAATGTGTAGTCAAAACTCAAAGTGATGTCTGGCTGGGCCCACCAAGTTGTCCAAAGATTCTTGCTGCCTGAAGACTGACTAATAATTATTTTCAAAAATTGTTCTTTTTATTGTAGTAGAATTAATAATTATTAATACAAAATTGATATACACAATATCAATTTCGATAAGTATTCTTAAAATTTTACTACTTATATATATTCAATACAAATACAAAAGGCATATAAAAATAATAATCTAAGATGTTATTTGTTCAGATTAGTCTATCAATTTAACTTGTCCACTTTAGGTTTAAAATAATCGATTTCATTCCTTTTTGTTCAAAATAATTTAAGGGGCTCCGCCCCCGAACCCCCGGGAGAGGGGCCTCACCCCTCCAACCCTAAACAATTTCGCCCCGACTATGAAAATTTCCTAGCTCCGCCCCTGGCAGTGGCGGATTTACTGTGGGGGCAGCTGCCCCCACAGCCCGAGGTTTTTTTTTTTATTATATTAAGCCCCTGTCTGGGCACAAATTTTCCCACGGTGAGAATCAATTCTTTTGCTCAATTCGTGGGACCCAGCGAGTCCATTTCACCTTTTCAACCTGATTTCCATTCATTTTTTACCACAATATTAATATTTTAATATTATTTCCACAAGTAGCAGTCATTGTTGACCAAAGAAATAATATTTTAATATTAAAACTATCAAAAATACTGATAGAATGATGTGAAAGTGAAACTAGCGATATCAGAGAGGGGCCTACTACTTTTAAATATATAAAGATAAAGATATAAAGCTCTCTAAATGTTTGCTTTTGGGTTTTCAGTTCTTACCCCCAGTAGAATCTTGTACTTTGAGCTGAATTGTTGTAATAAGCCGCCGTAATTTGATATTTCTAGTATAATGTGTAGTCAAAACTCAAAGTGATGTCTGGATGGGCCCACCAAGTTGTCCAAAGATTCTTGCTTCCTGAAGACTGACTAATAATTATTTTCAAAAATTGTTCTTTTTATTGTAGTAGAATTAATAGTTATCAATACAAAATTGATATACACAATATCAATTTCGATAAATATTCGTAAAATTTTACTACTTATATATAATCAATACAAATACAAAAGGCATATAAAAATAATAATCTAATATGTTAATTGTTCAGATTAGTCTATCAATTTAACTTGTCTATTTTAGGTTTAAAATAATCGATTTCAGTCATGTTTGTTAAAAAAAAAATTCAGAACACCCGGGAGAGGGGCCTCACCCCTCCAACCCTAAACAATTTCGCCCCCACTATGAAAATTTCCTAGCTCCGCCCTTGGCAGGGGTGGATTTACTGTGGGGGCAGCTGCCCACACTGCCCGAGTTTATTTATTTATTTATTTCTTTTTAAGCCCCTGTCTTGGAACAAATTTTTCCACGGTGAGAATCAATTCTTTTGCTCAATTCGAGGGACCCAGCGAGTCCATTTCACCTTTTCAACCTGATTTCCATTCATTTTATTCCACAATATTAATATTTTAATATTGTTTCCTCAAGTAGAAGTCATTGTTGACCAAAGAAACAATATTTTAATTTAAAACTATCAATAACTGATGGAATGATGTGAAAGTGAAACTACCGATATCAGAGAGGGGCCTACTTTACTTTTAAATATATAAAGATATATATATAAAACTCTCTAAATGTTTGCTTTTGGGTTTTCAGTTCTTGCCCCCAGTAGAATCTTGTACTTTGAGCTGAATTGTTGTAATAAGCCGCCGTAATTTGATATTTCTAGTATAATGTGTAGTCAAAACTCAAAGTGATGTCTGGCTGGGCCCACCAAGTTGTCCAAAGATTCTTGCTGCCTGAAGACTGACTAATAATTATTTTCAAAAATTGTTCTTTTTATTGTAGTAGAATTAATAATTATTAATACAAAATTGATATTCACAATATCAATTTCGATAAGTATTCTTAAAATTTTACTACTTATATATATTCAATACAAATACAAAAGGCATATAAAAATAATAATCTAAGATGTTATTTGTTCAGATTAGTCTATCAATTTCAATTGTCTACTTTAGGTTTAAAATAATCGATTTCATTCCTTTTTGTTCGAAATAATTTAAGGGGCTCCGCCCCCGAACCCCCGGGAGAGGGGCCTCACCCCTCCAACCCTAAACAATTTCGCCCCGACTACGAAAATTTCCTAGCTCCACCCCTGTCAGTGGCGGATTTACTGTGGGGGCAGCTGCCCCCACTGCCCGAGGTTTTTTTTTTATATATATTAAGCCACTGTCTCGGCACAAATTTTCCCACGGTGAGAATCAATTCTTTTGCTCAATTCGTGGGACCCAGCGAGTCCATTTCACCTTTTCAACCTGATTTCCATTCATTTTTGACCACAATATTAATATTTTAATATTATTTCCACAAGTAGCAGTCATTGTTGACCAAAGAAATAATATTTCAATATTAAAACTATCAAAAATACTGATAGAATGATGTGAAAGTGAAACTACCGATATCAGAGAGGGGCCTACTTTACTTTTAAATATATAAAGATAAAGATATAAAGCTCTCTAAATGTTTGCTTTTGGGTTTTCAGTTCTTACCCCCAGTAGAATCTTGTACTTTGAGCTGAATTGTTGTAATAAGCCGCCGTAATTTGATATTTCTAGTATAATGTGTAGTCAAAACTCAAAGTGATGTCTGGCTGGGCCCACCAAGTTGTCCAAAGATTCTTGCTTCCTGAAGACTGACTAATAATTATTTTTAAAAATTATTCTTTTTATTGTAGTAGAATTAATAATTATCAATACAAAATTGATATACACAATATCAATTTCGATAAATATTCGTAAAATTTTACGACTTACATATAATCAATACAAATACAAAAGGCATATAAAAATAATAATATAAGATGTTATTTGTTCAAATTGGTCTATCAATTTAACTTGTCTACTTTAGGTTTAAAATAATCGATTTCAGTCCCTTTTGTTCAAAAAAATTTCACAATCTTCGCCCCCGAACCCCCGGGAGAGGGGCCTCACCCCTCCAACCCTAAACAATTTCGCCCCCACTATGAAAATTTCCTAGCTCCGCCCCTGGCAGGGGTGGATTTACTGTGGGGGCAGCTGCCCACACTGCCCGAGGTTTTTTTTTTTTTTTTTTTTTTTATATTAAGCCCCTGTCTTGGCGCAAATTTTTCCACTTTGAGAATCAATTCTTTTGCTCAATTCGTGGGACCCAGCGAGTCCATTTCAACTTTTCAACCTGATTTCCATTCATTTTTGACCACAATATTAATATTTTAATATTATTTCCACAAGTAGAAGTCATTGTTGACCAAAGAAATAATATTTTAATTTAAAACTATCAATAACTGATAGAATGATGTGAAAGTGAAACTACCGATATCAGAGAGGGGCCTACTTTACTTTTAAATATATAAAGATAAAGATATAAAGCTCTCTAAATGTTTGCTTTTGGGTTTTCAGTTCTTGCCCCCAGTAGAATCTTGTACTTTGAGCTGAATTGTTGTAATAAGCCGCCGTAATTTGATATTTCTAGTATAATGTGTAGTCAAAACTCAAAGTGATGTCTGGCTGGGCCCACCAAGTTGTCCAAAGATTCTTGCTGCCTGAAGACTGACTAATAATTATTTTCAAAAATTGTTCTTTTTATTGTAGTAGAATTAATAATTATTAATACAAAATTGATATACACAATATCAATTTCGATAAGTATTCTTAAAATTTTACTACTTATATATATTCAATACAAATACAAAAGGCATATAAAAATAATAATCTAAGATGTTATTTGTTCAGATTAGTCTATCAATTTAACTTGTCCACTTTAGGTTTAAAATAATCGATTTCATTCCTTTTTGTTCAAAATAATTTAAGGGGCTCCGCCCCCGAACCCCCGGGAGAGGGGCCTCACCCCTCCAACCCTAAACAATTCCGCCCCGACTATGAAAATTTCCTAGCTCCGCCCCCGGCAGTGGCGGATTTACTGTGGGGGCAGCTGCCCCCACAGCCCGAGGTTTTTTTTTTTATTATATTAAGCCCCTGTCTGGGCACAAATTTTCCCACGGTGAGAATCAATTCTTTTGCTCAATTCGTGGGACCCAGCGAGTCCATTTCACCTTTTCAACCTGATTTCCATTCATTTTTTACCACAATATTAATATTTTAATATTATTTCCACAAGTAGCAGTCATTGTTGACCAAAGAAATAATATTTTAATATTAAAACTATCAAAAATACTGATAGAATGACGTGAAAGTGAAACTAGCGATATCAGAGAGGGGCCTACTACTTTTAAATATATAAAGATAAAGATATAAAGCTCTCTAAATGTTTGCTTTTGGGTTTTCAGTTCTTACCCCCAGTAGAATCTTGTACTTTGAGCTGAATTGTTGTAATAAGCCGCCGTAATTTGATATTTCTAGTATAATGTGTAGTCAAAACTCAAAGTGATGTCTGGATGGGCCCGCCAAGTTGTCCAAAGATTCTTGCTTCCTGAAGACTGACTAATAATTATTTTCAAAAATTGTTCTTTTTATTGTAGTAGAATTAATAGTTATCAATACAAAATTGATATACACAATATCAATTTCGATAAATATTCGTAAAATTTTACTACTTATATATAATCAATACAAATACAAAAGGCATATAAAAATAATAATCTAATATGTTAATTGTTCAGATTAGTCTATCAATTTAACTTGTCTATTTTAGGTTTAAAATAATCGATTTCAGTCATGTTTGTTAAAAAAAAATTCAGAACACCCGGGAGAGGGGCCTCACCCCTCCAACCCTAAACAATTTCGCCCCCACTATGAAAATTTCCTAGCTCCGCCCTTGGCAGGGGTGGATTTACTGTGGGGGCAGCTGCCCACACTGCCCGAGTTTATTTATTTATTTATTTTTTTTAAGCCCCTGTCTTGGCGCAAATTTTTCCACGGTGAGAATCAATTCTTTTGCTCAATTCGAGGGACCCAGCGAGTCCATTTCACCTTTTCAACCTGATTTCCATTCATTTTATACCACAATATTAATATTTTAATATTGTTTCCTCAAGTAGAAGTCATTGTTGACCAAAGAAACAATATTTTAATTTAAAACTATCAATAACTGATGGAATGATGTGAAAGTGAAACTACCGATATCAGAGAGGGGCCTACTTTACTTTTAAATATATAAAGATATATATATAAAACTCTCTAAATGTTTGCTTTTGGGTTTTCAGTTCTTGCCCCCAGTAGAATCTTGTACTTTGAGCTGAATTGTTGTAATAAGCCGCCGTAATTTGATATTTCTAGTATAATGTGTAGTCAAAACTCAAAGTGATGTCTGGCTGGGCCCACCAAGTTGTCCAAAGATTCTTGCTGCCTGAAGACTGACTAATAATTATTTTCAAAAATTGTTCTTTTTATTGTAGTAGAATTAATAATTATTAATACAAAATTGATATACACAATATCAATTTCGATAAGTATTCTTAAAATTTTACTACTTATATATATTCAATACAAATACAAAAGGCATATAAAAATAATAATCTAAGATGTTATTTGTTCAGATTAGTCTATCAATTTCACTTGTCTACTTTAGGTTTAAAATAATCGATTTCATTCCTTTTTGTTCGAAATAATTTCAGGGGCTCCGCCCCCGAACCCCCCGGAGAGGGCCCTCACCCCTCCAACCCTAAACAATTTCGCCCCCACTATGAAATTTTCCTAGCTCCGCCCCTGGCAGGGGCGGATTTACTGGGGGGGGGGGGGCAGCTGCCCCAACTGCCCGAGGTTTTTTTATTTTATATTAAGCCCCTGTCTGGGCACAAATTTTTCCACGGTGAGAATCAATTCTTTTGCTCAATTCGTGGGACCCAGCGAGTCCATTTCACCTTTTCAACCTGATTTCCATTTATTTTTGACCACAATATTAATATTTTAATATTATTTCCACAAGTAGCAGTCATTGTTGACCAAAGAAATAATATTTTAATATTAATACTATCAAATACTGATAGAATGATGTGAAAGTGAAACTAGCGATATCAGAGAGGGGCCTACTTTACTTTTAAATATATAAAGATAAAGATATAAAGCTCTCTAAATGTTTGCTTTTGGGTTTTCAGTTCTTGCCCCCAGTAGAATCTTGTACTTTGAGATAAATTGTTGTAATAAGCCGCCGTAATTTGATATTTCTAGTATAATGTGTAGTCAAAACTCAAATTGATGTCTAGCTGGGCGTACCAAGTTGTCCAAAGATTCTTGCTGCCTAAAGACTGACTAATAATTATTTTCAAAAATTGTTCTTTTTATTGTAGTATAATTAATAATTATCAATACAAAATTGATATACACAATATCAATTTCGATAAATGTTCGTAAAATTTTACGACTTATATATAATCAATACAAATACAAAAGGCATATAAAAATAATAATATAAGATGTTATTTGTTCAAATTAGTCTATCAATTTAACTTGTCTACTTTAGGTTTAAAATAATCGATTTCAGTCCCTTTTGTTCAAAAAAATTTCATGGGCTCCCCCCCCGAACCCCCGGGAGAGGGGCCTCACCCCTCCAACCCTAAACAATTTCGCCCCCACTACGAAAATTTCCTAGCTCCGCCCCTGGCAGGGGTGGATTTACTGTGGGGGCAGCTGCCCCCACTGCCCGAGGTTTTTATTTTTATTTTTTATATTAAGCCCCTGTCTTGGCGCAAATTTTTCCACGGTTAGAATCAATTCTTTTGCTCAATTCGAGGGATCCAGCGAGTCCATTTCACGTTTTCAACCTGATTTCCATTCATTTTTTACCACAATATTAATATTTTAATATTATTTCCACAAGTAGAAGTCATTGTTGACCAAAGAAATAATATTTTAATTTAAAACTATCAATAACTGATAGAATGATGTGAAAGTGAAACTACCGATATCAGAGAGGGGCCTACTTTACTTTTAAATATATAAAGATAAAGATATAAAGCTCTCTAAATGTTTGCTTTTGGGTATTCAATTATTGCCCCCAGTAGAATCTTGTACTTTGAGCTGAATTGTTGTAATAAGCCGCCGTAATTTGATATTTCTAGTATAATGTGTAGTCAAAACTCAAAGTGATGTCTGGCTGGGCCCACCAAGTTGTCCAAAGATTCTTGCTGCCTGAAGACTGACTAATAATTATTTTCAAAAATTGTTCTTTTTATTGTAGTAGAATTAATAATTATTAATACAAAATTGATATACACAATATCAATTTCGATAAGTATTCTTAAAATTTTACTACTTATATATATTCAATACAAATACAAAAGGCATATAAAAATAATAATCTAAGATGTTATTTGTTCAGATTAGTCTATCAATTTAACTTGTCCACTTTAGGTTTAAAATAATCGATTTCATTCATTTTTGTTCAAAATAACTTAAGGGGCTCCGCCCCCGAACCCCCAGGAGAGGGGCCTCACCCCTCCAACCCTAAACAATTTCGCCCTAACTACGAAAATTTCCTAGCTCCGCCCCTGTCAGTGGCGGATTTACTGTGGGGGCAGCTGCCCCCACTGCCCGAGGTTTTTTTTTTATATATATTAAGCCACTGTCTAGGCACAAATTTTCCCACGGTGAGAATCAATTCTTTTGCTCAATTCGTGGGACCCAGCGAGTCCATTTCACCTTTTCAACCTGATTTCCATTCATTTTTGACCACAATATTAATATTTTAATATTATTTCCACAAGTAGCAGTCATTGTTGACCAAAGAAATAATATTTTAATATTAAAACTATCAAAAATACTGATAGAATGATGTGAAAGTGAAACTACCGATATCAGAGACGGGCCTACTTTACTTTTAAATATATAAAGATAAAGATATAAAGCTCTCTAAATGTTTGCTTTTGGGTTTTCAGTTCTTACCCCCAGTAGAATCTTGTACTTTGAGCTGAATTGTTGTAATAAGCCGCCGTAATTTGATATTTCTAGTATAATGTGTAGTCAAAACTCAAAGTGATGTCTGGCTGGGCCCACCAAGTTGTCCAAAGATTCTTGCTTCCTGAAGACTGACTAATAATTATTTTTAAAAATTATTCTTTTTATTGTAGTAGAATTAATAATTATCAATACAAAATTGATATACACAATATCAATTTCGATAAATATTCGTAAAATTTTACGACTTATATATAATCAATACAAATACAAAAGGCATATAAAAATAATAATATAAGATGTTATTTGTTCAAATTGGTCTATCAATTTAACTTGTCTACTTTAGGTTTAAAATAATCGATTTCAGTCCCTTTTGTTCAAAAAAATTTCATGGGCTTCGCCCCCGAACCCCCGGGAGAGGGGCCTCACCCCTCCAACCCTAAACAATTTCGCCCCCACTATGAAAATTTCCTAGCTCCGCCCCTGGCAGGGGTGGATTTACTGTGGTGGCAGCTGCCCACACTGCCCGAGGTTTTTTTTTTTTTTTTTTTTTATACTAAGCCCCTGTCTTGGCGCAAATTTTTCCACTTTGAGAATCAATTCTTTTGCTCAACTCGTGGGATCCAGCGAGTCCATTTCAACTTTTCAACCTGATTTCCATTCATTTTTGACCACAATATTAATATTTTAATATTATTTCCACAAGTAGAAGTCATTGTTGACCAAAGAAATAATATTTTAATTTAAAACTATCAATAACTGATAGAATGATGTGAAAGTGAAACTACCGATATCAGATAGGGGCCTACTTTACTTTTAAATATATAAAGATAAAGATATAAAGCTCTCTAAATGTTTGCTTTTGGGTTTTCAGTTCTTGCCCCCAGTAGAATCTTGTACTTTGAGCTGAATTGTTGTAATAAGCCGCCGTAATTTGATATTTCTAGTATAATGTGTAGTCAAAACTCAAAGTGATGTCTGGCTGGGCCCACCAAGTTGTCCAAAGATTTTTGCTGCCTGAAGACTGACTAATAATTATTTTCAAAAATTGTTCTTTTTATTGTAGTAGAATTAATAATTATTAATACAAAATTGATATACACAATATCAATTTCGATAAGTATTCTTAAAATTTTACTACTTATATATATTCAATACAAATACAAAAGGCATATAAAAATAATAATCTAAGATGTTATTTGTTCAGATTAGTCTATCAATTTAACTTGTCCACTTTAGGTTTAAAATAATCGATTTCATTCCTTTTTGTTCAAAATAATTTAAGGGGCTCCGCCCCCGAACCCCCGGGAGAGGGGCCTCACCCCTCCAACCCTAAACAATTTCGCCCCGACTATGAAAATTTCCTAGCTCCGTCCCTGGCAGTGGCGGATTTACTGTGGGGGCAGCTGCCCCCACTGCCCGAGGTTTTTTTTTTATTATATTAAGCCCCTGTCTGGGCACAAATTTTCCCACGGTGAGAATCAATTCTTTTGCTCAATTCGTGGGACCCAGCGAGTCCATTTCACCTTTTCAACCTGATTTCCATTCATTTTTTACCACAATATTAATATTTTAATATTATTTCCACAAGTAGCAGTCATTGTTGACCAAAGAAATAATATTTTAATATTAAAACTATCAAAAATACTGATAGAATGATGTGAAAGTGAAACTAGCGATATCAGAGAGGGGCCTACTACTTTTAAATATATAAAGATAAAGATATAAAGCTCTCTAAATGTTTGCTTTTGGGTTTTCAGTTCTTACCCCCAGTAGAATCTTGTACTTTGAGCTGAATTGTTGTAATAAGCCGCCGTAATTTGATATTTCTAGTATAATGTGTAGTCAAAACTCAAAGTGATGTCTGGATGGGCCCACCAAGTTGTCCAAAGATTCTTGCTTCCTGAAGACTGACTAATAATTATTTTCAAAAATTGTTCTTTTTATTGTAGTAGAATTAATAGTTATCAATACAAAATTGATATACACAATATCAATTTCGATAAATATTCGTAAAATTTTACTACTTATATATAATCAATACAAATACAAAAGGCATATAAAAATAATAATCTAATATGTTAATAGTTCAGATTAGTCTATCAATTTAACTTGTCTATTTTAGGTTTAAAATAATCGATTTCAGTCATGTTTGTTAAAAAAAAAATTCAGAACACCCGGGAGAGGGGCCTCACCCCTCCAACCCTAAACAATTTCGCCCCCACTATGAAAATTTCCTAGCTCCGCCCCTGGCAGGGGTGGATTTACTGTGGGGGCAGCTGCCCACACTGCCCGAGGTTTATTTATTTATTTATATTTTTTTAAGCCCCTGTCTTGGCGCAAATTTTTCCACGGTGAGAATCAATTCTTTTGCTCAATTCGAGGGACCCAGCGAGTCCATTTCACCTTTTCAACCTGATTTCCATTCATTTTATACCACAATATTAATATTTTAATATTGTTTCCTCAAGTAGAAGTCATTGTTGACCAAAGAAATAATATTTTAATTTAAAACTATCAATAACTGATAGAATGATGTGAAAGTGAAACTACCGATATCAGAGAGGGGCCTACTTTACTTTTAAATATATAAAGATATATATATAAAACTCTCTAAATGTTTGCTTTTGGGTTTTCAGTTCTTGCCCCCAGTAGAATCTTGTACTTTGAGCTGAATTGTTGTAATAAGCCGCCGTAATTTGATATTTCTAGTATAATGTGTAGTCAAAACTCAAAGTGATGTCTGGCTGGGCCCACCAAGTTGTCCAAAGATTCTTGCTGCCTGAAGACTGACTAATAATTATTTTCAAAAATTGTTCTTTTTATTGTAGTAGAATTAATAATTATTAATACAAAATTGATATACACAATATCAATTTCGATAAGTATTCTTAAAATTTTACTACTTATATATATTCAATACAAATACAAAAGGCATATAAAAATAATAATCTAAGATGTTATTTGTTCAGATTAGTCTATCAATTTCACTTGTCTACTTTAGGTTTAAAATAATCGATTTCATTCCTTTTTGTTCGAAATAATTTCAGGGGCTCCGCCCCCGAACCCCCCGGAGAGGGCCCTCACCCCTCCAACCCTAAACAATTTCGCCCCACTATGAAATTTTCCTAGCTCCGCCCCTGGCAGGGGCGGATTTACTCGGGGGGGGGGGGGGGGGGGGCAGCTGCCCCAACTGCCCGAGGTTTTTTTTATTTTATATTAAGCCCCTGTCTGGGCACAAATTTTTCCACGGTGAGAATCAATTCTTTTGCTCAATTCGTGGGACCCAGCGAGTCCATTTCACCTTTTCAACCTGATTTCCATTTATTTTTGACCACAATATTAATATTTTAATATTATTTCCACAAGTAGCAGTCATTGTTGACCAAAGAAATAATATTAATATTAAAACTATCAAATACTGATAGAATGATGTGAAAGTGAAACTAGCGATATCATAGAGGGGCCTACTTTAATTTTAAATATATAAAGATAAAGATATAAAGCTCTCTAAATGTTTGCTTTTGGGTTTTCAGTTCTTGCCCCCAATAGAATCTTGTACTTTGAGATAAATTGTTGTAATAAGCCGCCGTAATTTGATATTTCTAGTATAATGTGTAGTCAAAACTCAAATTGATGTCTGGCTGGGCCTACCAAGTTGTCCAAAGATTCTTGCTGCCTGAAGACTGAGTAATAATTATTTTCAAAAACTTTTCTTTTTATTTTAGTAGAATTAATAATTATCAATACAAAATTGATATACACAATATCAATTTCGATAAGTATTCTTAAAATTTTACTACTTATATATAATCAATACAAATACAAAAGGCATATAAAATAATAATCTAAGAAGTTATTTGTTCAGATTGATCTATCAATTTCACTTGTCTACTTTAGGTTTAAAATAATCGATTTCATTCCTTTTTGTTCGAAATAATTTTAGGGGCTCCGCCCCCGAACCCCCGGGAGAGGAGCCTCACCCCTCCAACCCTAAACAATTTCGCCACGACTATGAAAATTTCCTAGCTTCGCCCCTGGCAGTGGCGGATTTACTGTGGGGGCAGCTGCCCCCATTGCCCGTGGTTTTTTTTATTTTTATATTAAGCCCCTGTCTGGGCACAAAATTTCCCACGGTGAGAATCAATTCTTTCGCTCAATTCGTGGGACCCAGCAAGTCCATTTTACCTTTTCAACCCGATTTCCATTCATTTTTGACCACAATATTAATATTTTAATATTATTTCCACAAGTAGCAGTCATTGTTGACCAAAGAAATAATATTTTAATATTAAAACTATCAAAAATTGATAGAATTATGTGAAAGTGAAACTAGCGATATCAGAGAGGGGCCTACTTTACTTTTAAATATATAAAGATAAAGATATAAAACTCTCTAAATGTTTGCTTTTGGGTTTTCAGTTCTTGCCCCCAGTAGAATCTTGTACTTTGAGATAAATTGTTGTAATAAGCCGCCGTAATTTGATATTTCTAGTATAATGTGTAGTCAAAACTCAAATTGATGTCTAGCTGGGCGTACCAAGTTGTCCAAAGATTCTTGCTGCCTAAAGACTGACTAATAATTATTTTCAAAAATTGTTCTTTTTATTGTAGTAGAATTAATAATTATCAATACAAAATTGATATACACAATATCAATTTCGATAAATGTTCGTAAAATTTTACGACTTATATATAATCAATACAAATACAAAAGGCATATAAAAATAATAATATAAGATGTTATTTGTTCAAATTAGTCTATCAATTTAACTTGTCTACTTTAGGTTTAAAATAATCGATTTCAGTCCCTTTTGTTCAAAAAAATTTCATGGGCTCCCCCCCGAACCCCCGGGAGAGGGGCCTCACCCCTCCAACCCTAAACAATTTCGCCCCCACTACGAAAATTTCCTAGCTCCGCCCCTGGCAGGGGTGGATTTACTGTGGGGGCAGCTGCCCCCACTGCCCGAGGTTTTTATTTTTATTTTTTATATTAAGCCCCTGTCTTGGCGCAAATTTTTCCACGGTGAGAATCAATTCTTTTGCTCAATTCGAGGGATCCAGCGAGTCCATTTCACGTTTTCAACCTGATTTCCATTCATTTTTGACCACTATATTAATATTTTAATATTATTTTCACAAGTAGAAGTCATTGTTGACCAAAGAAATAATATTTTAATTTAAAACTATCAATAACTGATAGAATGATGTGAAAGTGAAACTACCGATATCAGAGAGGGGCCTACTTTACTTTTAAATATATAAAGATAAAGATATAAAGCTCTCTAAATGTTTGCTTTTGGGTATTCAATTATTGCCCCCAGTAGAATCTTGTACTTTGAGCTGAATTGTTGTAATAAGCCGCCGTAATTTGATATTTCTAGTATAATGTGTAGTCAAAACTCAAAGTGATGTCTGGCTGGGCCCACCAAGTTGTCCAAAGATTCTTGCTGCCTGAAGACTGACTAATAATTATTTTCAAAAATTGTTCTTTTTATTGTAGTAGAATTAATAATTATTAATACAAAATTGCTATACACAATATCAATTTCGATAAGTATTCTTAAAATTTTACTACTTATATATATTCAATACAAATACAAAAGGCATATAAAAATAATAATCTAAGATGTTATTTGTTCAGATTAGTCTATCAATTTAAATTGTCCACTTTAGGTTTAAAATAATCGATTTCATTCCTTTTTGTTCAAAATAATTTAAGGGGCTCCGCCCCCGAACCCCCGGGAGAGGGGCCTCACCCCTCCAACCCTAAACAATTTCGCCCCGACTACGAAAATTTCCTAGCTCCGCCCCTGTCAGTGGCGGATTTACTGTGGGGGCAGCTGCCCCCACTGCCCGAGGTTTTTTTTTTATATATATTAAGCCACTGTCTAGGCACAAATTTTCCCACGGTGAGAATCAATTCTTTTGCTCAATTCGTGGGACCCAGCGAGTCCATTTCACCTTTTCAACCTGATTTCCATTCATTTTTGACCACAATATTAATATTTTAATATTATTTCCACAAGTAGCAGTCATTGTTGACCAAAGAAATAATATTTTAATATTAAAACTATCAAAAATACTGATAGAATGATGTGAAAGTGAAACTACCGATATCAGAGAGGGGCCTACTTTACTTTTAAATATATAAAGATAAAGATATAAAGCTCTCTAAATGTTTGCTTTTGGGTTTTCAGTTCTTACCCCCAGTAGAATCTTGTACTTTGAGCTGAATTGTTGTAATAAGCCGCCGTAATTTGATATTTCTAGTATAATGTGTAGTCAAAACTCAAAGTGATGTCTGGCTGGGCCCACCAAGTTGTCCAAAGATTCTTGCTTCCTGAAGACTGACTAATAATTATTTTTAAAAATTATTCTTTTTATTGTAGTAGAATTAATAATTATCAATACAAAATTGATATACACAATATCAATTTCGATAAATATTCGTAAAATTTTACGACTTATATATAATCAATACAAATACAAAAGGCATATAAAAATAATAATATAAGATGTTATTTGTTCAAATTGGTCTATCAATTTAACTTGTCTACTTTAGGTTTAAAATAATCGATTTCAGTCCCTTTTGTTCAAAAAAATTTCATGGGCTTCGCCCTCGAACCCCCGGGAGAGGGGCCTCACCCCTCCAACCCTAAACAATTTCGCCCCCACTATGACAATTTCCTAGCTCCGCCCCTGGCAGGGGTGGATTTACTGTGGGGGCAGCTGCCCACACTGCCCGAGGTTTTTTTTTTTTTTTTTTTTTTTTTATTAAGCCCCTGTCTTGGCGCAAATTTTTCCACTTTGAGAATCAATTCTTTTGCTCAATTCGTGGGACCCAGCGAGTCCATTTCAACTTTTCAACCTGATTTCCATTCATTTTTGACCACAATATTAATATTTTAATATTATTTCCACAAGTAGAAGTCATTGTTGACCAAAGAAATAATATTTTAATTTAAAACTATCAATAACTGATAGAATGATGTGAAAGTGAAACTACCGATATCAGAGAGGGGCCTACTTTACTTTTAAATATATAAAGATAAAGATATAAAGCTCTCTAAATGTTTGCTTTTGGGTTTTCAGTTCTTGCCCCCAGTAGAATCTTGTACTTTGAGCTGAATTGTTGTAATAAGCCGCCGTAATTTGATATTTCTAGTATAATGTGTAGTCAAAACTCAAAGTGATGTCTGGCTGGGCCCACCAAGTTGTCCAAAGAATTTTGCTGCCTGAAGACTGACTAATAATTATTTTCAAAAATTGTTCATTTTATTGTAGTAGAATTAATAATTATTAATACAAAATTGATATACACAATATCAATTTCGATAAGTATTCTTAAAATTTTACTACTTATATATATTCAATACAAATACAAAAGGAATATAAAAATAATAATCTAAGATGTTATTTGTTCAGATTAGTCTATCAATTTAACTTGTCCACTTTAGGTTTAAAATAATCGATTTCATTCCTTTTTGTTCAAAATAATTTAAGGGGCTCCGCCCCCGAACCCCCGGGAGAGGGGCCTCACCCCTCCAACCCTAAACAATTTCTCCCCGACTATGAAAATTTCCTAGCTCCGCCCCTGGCAGTGGCGGATTTACTGTGGGGGCAGCTGCCCCCACTGCCCGAGGTTTTTTTTTTATTATATTAAGCCCCTGTCTGGGCACAAATTTTCCCACGGTGAGAATCAATTCTTTTGCTCAATTCGTGGGACCCAGCGAGTCCATTTCACCTTTTCAACCTGATTTCCATTCATTTTTGACCACAATATTAATATTTTAATATTATTTCCACAAGTAGCAGTCATTGTTGACCAAAGAAATAATATTTTAATATTAAAACTATCAAAAATACTGATAGAATGATGTGAAAGTGAAACTAGGGATATCAGAGAGGGGCCTACTACTTTTAAATATATAAAGATAAAGATATAAAGCTCTCTAAATGTTTGCTTTTGGGTTTTCAGTTCTTACCCCCAGTAGAATCTTGTACTTTGAGCTGAATTGTTGTAATAAGCCGCCGTAATTTGATATTTCTAGTATAATGTGTAGTCAAAACTCAAAGTGATGTCTGGATGGGCCCACCAAGTTGTCCAAAGATTCTTGCTTCCTGAAGACTGACTAATAATTATTTTCAAAAATTGTTCTTTTTATTGTAGTAGAATTAATAGTTATCAATACAAAATTGATATACACAATATCAATTTCGATAAATATTCGTAAAATTTTACTACTTATATATAATCAATACAAATACAAAAGGCATATAAAAATAATAATCTAATATGTTAATTGTTCAGATTAGTCTATCAATTTAACTTGTCTATTTTAGGTTTAAAATAATCGATTTCAGTCATGTTTGTTAAAAAAAAATTCAGAACACCCGGGAGAGGGGCCTCACCCCTCCAACCCTAAACAATTTCGCCCCCACTATGAAAATTTCCTAGCTCCGCCCCTGGCAGGGGTGGATTTACTGTGGGGGCAGCTGCCCATACTGCCCGAGGTTTATTTATTTATTTATATTTTTTTAAGCCCCTGTCTTGGCGCAAATTTTTCCACGGCGAGAATCAATTCTTTTGCTCAATTCGAGGGACCCAGCGAGTCCATTTCACCTTTTCAACCTGATTTCCATTCATTTTATACCACAATATTAATATTTTAATATTGTTTCCTCAAGTAGAAGTCATTGTTGACCAAAGAAATAATATTTTAATTTAAAACTATCAATAACTGATAGAATGATGTGAAAGTGAAACTACCGATATCAGAGAGGGGCCTACTTTACTTTTAAATATATAAAGATATATATATATAAAACTCTCTAAATGTTTGCTTTTGGGTTTTCAGTTCTTGCCCCCAGTAGAATCTTGTACTTTGAGCTGAATTGTTGTAATAAGCCGCCGTAATTTGATATTTCTAGTATAATGTGTAGTCAAAACTCAAAGTGATGTCTGGCTGGGCCCACCAAGTTGTCCAAAGATTCTTGCTGCCTGAAGACTGACTAATAATTATTTTCAAAAATTGTTCTTTTTATTGTAGTAGAATTAATAATTATTAATACAAAATTGATATACACAATATCAATTTCGATAAGTATTCTTAAAATTTTACTACTTATATATATTCAATACAAATACAAAAGGCATATAAAAATAATAATCTAAGATGTTATTTGTTCAGATTAGTCTATCAATTTCACTTGTCTACTTTAGGTTTAAAATAATCGATTTCATTCCTTTTTGTTCGAAATAATTTCAGGGGCTCCGCCCCCGAACCTCCCGGAGAGAGCCCTCACCCCTCCAACCCTAAACAATTTCGCCCCACTATGAAATTTTCCTAGCTCCGCCCCTGGCAGGGGCGGATTTACTGGGGGGGGGGGCAGCTGCCCCAACTGCCCGAGGTTTTTTTTATTTTATATTAAGCCCCTGTCTGGGCACAAATTTTCCCACGGTGAGAATCAATTCTTTTGCTCAATTCGTGGGACCCAGCGAGTCCATTTTACCTTTTCAACCCGATTTCCATTCATTTTTGACCACAATATTAATATTTTAATATTATTTCCACAAGTAGCAGTCATTGTTGACCAAAGAAATAATATTTTAATTTTAAAACTATCAAAAATACTGATAGAATGATGTGAAAGTGAAACTAGCGATATCAGAGAGGGGCCTACTTTACTTTTAAATATATAAAGATAAAGATATAAAGCTCTCTAAATGTTTGCTTTTGGGTTTTCAGTTCTTACCCCCAGTAGAATCTTGTACTTAGAGCTGAATTGTTGTAATAAGCCGCCGTAATTTGATATTTCTAGTATAATGTGTAGTCAAAACTCAAAGTGATGTCTGGCTGGGCCTACCAAGTTGTCCAAAGATTCTTGCTGCCTGAAGACTGACTAATAATTATTTTCAAAAAATTTTCTTTTTATTTTAGTAGAATTAATAATTATCAATACAAAATTGATATACACAATATCAATTTCGATAAGTATTCTTAAAATTTTACTACTTATATATAATCAATACAAATACAAAAGGCATTTAAAAATAATAATCTAAGATGTTATTTGTTCAGATCAGTCTATCAATTTAACTTGTCTAGTTTATGTTTAAATTAATCGATTTCAGTCCTTTTTGTTCAAAAAAATTTCATGGGCTTCTCCCCCGAACCCCCGGGAAAGGGGCCTCACCCCTGCAACCCTAAACAATTTCGCCCCCACTATGAAAATTTCCTAGCTACGCCCCTGGCAGGGGTGGATTTACTGTGGGGGCAGCTGCCCACACTGCCCGAGGTTTATTTATTTATTTATTTTTTATATTAAGCCCCTGTCTTGGCGCAAATTTTTCCACGGTGAGAATCAATTCTTTTGCTCAATTCGAGGGACCCAGCGAGTCCATTTCACCTTTTCAACATGATTTCCATTCATTTTTAACCACAATATTAATATTTTAATATTATTTCCACAAGTAGCGGTCATTGTTGACCAAAGAAATAATATTTTAATTTAAAACTATCAATAACTGATGGAATGATGTGAAAGTGAAACTACCGATATCAGAGAGGGGCCTACTTTACTTTTAAATATATAAAGATAAAGATATAAAGCTCTCTAAATGTTTGCTTTTGGGTTTTCAGTTCTTACCCCCAGTAGAATCTTGTACTTAGAGCTGAATTGTTGTAATAAGCCGCCGTAATTTGATATTTCTAGTATAATGTGTAGTCAAAACTCAAAGTGATGTCTGGCTGGGCCCACCAAGTTGTCCAAAGATTCTTGTTTCCTGAAGACTGACTAATAATTATTTTTAAAAATTATTATTTTTATTGTAGTAGAATTAATAATTATCAATACAAAATTGATATACACAATATCAATTTCGATAAATATTCGTAAAATTTTACGACATATATATAATCAATACAAATACAAAAGGCATATAAAAATAATAATATAAGATGTTATTTATTCAAATTGGTCTATCAATTTAACTTGTCTACTTTAGGTTTAAAATAATCGATTTCAGTCCCTTTTGTTCAAAAAAATTTCATGGGCTCCGCACCCGAACCCCCGGGAGAGGGGCCTCACCCCTCCAACCCTAAACAATTTCGCCCCCACTATGAAAATTTCCTAGCTCCGCCCCTGGCAGGGGTGGATTTACTGTGGGTGCAGCTGCCCCCACTGCCCGAGGTTTTTTTTTTTTTTTATATTAAGCCCCTGTCTTGGCGCAAATTTTTCCACGGTGAGAATCAATTCTTTTGCTCAATTCGAGGGACCCAGCGAGTCCATTTCAACTTTTCAACCTGATTTCCATTCATTTTATACCACAATATTAATATTTTAATATTGTTTCCTCAAGTAGAAGTCATTGTTGACCAAAGAAATAATATTTTAATTTAAAACTATCAATAACTGATGGAATGATGTGAAAGTGAAACTACCGATATCAGAGAGGGGCCTACTTTACTTTTAAATATATAAAGATATATATATAAAACTCTCTAAATGTTTGCTTTTGGGTTTTCAGTTCTTGCCCCCAGTAGATTCTTGTACTTTGAGCTGAATTGTTGTAATAAGCCGCCGTAATTTGATATTTCTAGTATAATGTGTAGTCAAAACTCAAAGTGATGTCTGGATGGGCCCACCAAGTTGTCCAAAGATTCTTGCTTCCTGAAGACTGACTAATAATTATTTTCAAAAATTGTTCTTTTTATTGTAGTAGAATTAATAATTATCAATACAAAATTGATATACACAATATCAATTTCGATAAATGTTCGTAAAATTTTACGACTTATATATAATCAATACAAATACAAAAGGCATATAAAAATAATAATATAAGATGTTATTTGTTCAAATTAGTCTATCAATTTAACTTGTCTACTTTAGGTTTAAAATAATCGATTTCAGTCCCTTTTATTCAAAAAAATTTCATGGGCTCCCCCCCCGAACCCCCGGGATAGGGGCCTCACCCCTCCAACCCTAAACAATTTCGCCCCCACTACGAAAATTTCCTAGCTCCGCCCCTGGCAGGGGCGGATTTACTGGGGGGGGGGGGCAGCTGCCCCAACTGCCCGAGGTTTTTTTTATTTTATATTAAGCCCCTGTCTGGGCACAAATTTTCCCACGGTGAGAATCAATTCTTTTGCTCAATTCGTGGGACCCAGCGAGTCCATTTTACCTTTTCAACCCGATTTCCATTCATTTTTGACCACAATATTAATATTTTAATATTATTTCCACAAGTAGCAGTCATTGTTGACCAAAGAAATAATATTTTAATATTAAAACTATCAAAAATTGATAGAATTATGTGAAAGTGAAACTAGCGATATCAGAGAGGGGCCTACTTTACTTTTAAATATATAAAGATAAAGATATAAATCTCTCTAAATGTTTGCTTTTGGGTTTTCAGTTCTTGCCCCCAGTAGAATCTTGTACTTTGAGCTGAATTGTTGTAATAAGCCACCGTAATTTGATATTTCTAGTATAATGTGTAGTCAAAACTCAAATTGATGTCTGGCTGGGCGTACCAAGTTGTCCAAAGATTCTTGCTGCCTAAAGACTGACTAATAATTATTTTCAAAAATTGTTCTTTTTATTGTAGTAGAATTAATAATTATCAATACAAAATTGATATACACAATATCAATTTCGATAAATGTTCGTAAAATTTTACGACTTATATATAATCAATACAACTACAAAAGGCATATAAAAATAATAATATAAGATGTTATTTGTTCAAATTAGTCTATCAATTTAACTTGTCTACTTTAGGTTTAAAATAATCGATTTCAGTCCCTTTTATTCAAAAAAATTTCATGGGCTCCCCCCCCGAACCCCCGGGATAGGGGCCTCACCCCTCCAACCCTAAACAATTTCGCCCCCACTACGAAAATTTCCTAGCTCCGCCCCTGGCAGGGGTGGATTTACTGTGGGGGCAGCTGCCCCCACTGCCCGAGGTTTTTTTTTTTATTTTTTATATTAAGCCCCTGTCTTGGCGCAAATTTTTCCACGGTGAGAATCAATTCTTTTGCTCAATTCGAGGGATCCAGCGAGTCCATTTCACCTTTTCAACCTGATTTCCATTCATTTTTGACCACAATATTAATATTTTAATATTATTTCCACAAGTAGAAGTCATTGTTGACCAAAGAAATAATATTTTAATTTAAAACTATCAATAACTGATAGAATGATGTGAAAGTGAAACTACCGATATCAGAGAGGGGCCTACTTTACTTTTAAATATATAAAGATAAAGATATAAAGCTCTCTAAATGTTTGCTTTTGGGTATTCAATTCTTGCCCCCAGTAGAATCTTGTACTTTGAGCTGAATTGTTGTAATAAGCCGCCGTAATTTGATATTTCTAGTATAATGTGTAGTCAAAACTCAAAGTGATGTCTGGCTGGGCCCACCAAGTTTTCCAAAGATTCTTGCTGCCTGAAGACTGACTAATAATTATTTTCAAAAATTGTTCTTTTTATTGTAGTAGAATTAATAATTATTAATACAAAATTGATATACACAATATCAATTTCGATAAGTATTCTTAAAATTTTACTACTTATATATATTCAATACAAATACAAAAGGCATATAAAAATAATAATCTAAGATGTTATTTGTTCAGATTTGTCTATCAATTTAACTTGTCCACTTTAGGTTTAAAATAATCGATTTCATTCCTTTTTGTTCAAAATAATTTAAGGGACTCCGCCCCCGAACCCCCGGGAGAGGGGCCTCACCCCTCCAACCCTAAACAATTTCGCCCCGACTACGAAAATTTCCTAGCTCCGCCCCTGTCAGTGGCGGATTTACTGTGGGGGCAGCTGCCCCCACTGCCCGAGGTTTTTTTTTATATATATTAAGCCACTGTCTGGGCACAAATTTTCCCACGGTGAGAATCAATTCTTTTGCTCAATTCGTGGGACCCAGCGAGTCCATTTCACCTTTTCAACCTGATATCCATTCATTTTTTACCACAATATTAATATTTTAATATTATTTCCACAAGTAGCAGTCATTGTTGACAAAAGAAATAATATTTTAATTTTAAAACTATCAAAAATACTGATAGAATGATGTGAAAGTGAAACTAGCGATATCAGAGAGGGGCCTACTTTACTTTTAAATATATAAAGATAAAGATATAAAGCTCTCTAAATGTTTGCTTTTGGGTTTTCAGTTCTTACCCCCAGTAGAATCTTGTACTTAGAGCTGAATTGTTGTAATAA
The DNA here is from genome assembly GCA_963555705.1 of Ligustrum vulgare. Classification (NCBI taxonomy): domain Eukaryota; kingdom Viridiplantae; phylum Streptophyta; class Magnoliopsida; order Lamiales; family Oleaceae; genus Ligustrum; species Ligustrum vulgare. The sequence goes on from OY743168.1 coordinate 85,091,476, forward strand.
GCCGCCGTAATTTGATATTTCTAGTATAATGTGTAGTCAAAACTCAAAGTGATGTCTGGCTGGGCCTACCAAGTTGTCCAAAGATTCTTGCTGCCGGAAGACTGACTAATAATTATTTTCAAAAATTTTTCTTTTTATTTTAGTAGAATTAATAATTATCAATACAAAATTGATATACACAATATCAATTTCGATAAGTATTCTTAAAATTTTACTACTTATATATAATCAATACAAATACAAAAGGCATTTAGAAATAATAATCTAAGATGTTATTTGTTCAGATCAGTCTATCAATTTAACTTGTCTAGTTTATGTTTAAATTAATCGATTTCAGTCCTTTTTGTTCAAAAAAATTTCATGGGCTTCTCCCCCGAACCCCCGGGAAAGGGGCCTCACCCCTGCAACCCTAAACAATTTCGCCCCCACTATGAAAATTTCCTAGCTACGCCCCTGGCAGGGGTGGATTTACTGTGGGGGCAGCTGCCCACACTGCCCGAGGTTTATTTATTTATTTATTTTTTATATTAATCCCCTGTCTTGGCGCAAATTTTTCCACGGTGAGAATCAATTCTTTTGCTCAATTCGAGGGACCCAGCGAGTCCATTTCACCTTTTCAACATGATTTCCATTCATTTTTAACCACAATATTAATATTTTAATATTATTTCCACAAGTAGCGGTCATTGTTGACCAAAGAAATAATATTTTAATTTAAAACTATCAATAACTGATGGAATGATGTGAAAGTGAAACTACCGATATCAGAGAGGGGCCTACTTTACTTTTAAATATATAAAGATAAAGATATAAAGCTCTCTAAATGTTTGCTTTTGGGTTTTCAGTTCTTACCCCCAGTAGAATCTTGTACTTAGAGCTGAATTGTTGTAATAAGCCGCCGTAATTTGATATTTCTAGTATAATGTGTAGTCAAAACTCAAAGTGATGTCTGGCTGGGCCCACCAAGTTGTCCAAAGATTCTTGTTTCCTGAAGACTGACTAATAATTATTTTTAAAAATTATTATTTTTATTGTAGTAGAATTAATAATTATCAATACAAAATTGATATACACAATATCAATTTCGATAAATATTCGTAAAATTTTACGACATATATATAATCAATACAAATACAAAAGGCATATAAAAATAATAATATAAGATGTTATTTATTCAAATTGGTCTATCAATTTAACTTGTCTACTTTAGGTTTAAAATAATCGATTTCAGTCCCTTTTGTTCAAAAAAATTTCATGGGCTCCGCACCCGAACCCCCGGGAGAGGGGCCTCACCCCTCCAACCCTAAACAATTTCGCCCCCACTATGAAAATTTCCTAGCTCCGCCCCTGGCAGGGGTGGATTTACTGTGGGTGCAGCTGCCCCCACTGCCCGAGGTTTTTTTTTTTTTTTTATATTAAGCCCCTGTCTTGGCGCAAATTTTTCCACGGTGAGAATCAATTCTTTTGCTCAATTCGAGGGACCCAGCGAGTCCATTTCAACTTTTCAACCTGATTTCCATTCATTTTATACCACAATATTAATATTTTAATATTGTTTCCTCAAGTAGAAGTCATTGTTGACCAAAGAAATAATATTTTAATTTAAAACTATCAATAACTGATGGAATGATGTGAAAGTGAAACTACCGATATCAGAGAGGGGCCTACTTTACTTTTAAATATATAAAGATATATATATAAAACTCTCTAAATGTTTGCTTTTGGGTTTTCAGTTCTTGCCCCCAGTAGATTCTTGTACTTTGAGCTGAATTGTTGTAATAAGCCGCCGTAATTTGATATTTCTAGTATAATGTGTAGTCAAAACTCAAAGTGATGTCTGGCTGGGCCCACCAAGTTGTCCAAAGATTTTTGCTGCCTGAAGACTGACTAATAATTATTTTCAAAAATTGTTCTTTTTATTGTAGTAGAATTAATAATTATTAATACAAAATTGATATACACAATATCAATTTCGATAAGTATTCTTAAAATTTTACTACTTATATATATTCAATACAAATACAAAAGGCATATAAAAATAATAATCTAATATGTTAATTGTTCAGATTAGTCTATCAATTTAACTTGTCTATTTTAGGTTTAAAATAATCGATTTCAGTCATGTTTGTTAAAAAAAAATTCAGAACACCCGGGAGAGGGGCCTCACCCCCCCAACCCTAAACAATTTCGCCCCCACTATGAAAATTTCCTAGCTCCGCCCCTGGCAGGGGTGGATTTACTGTGGGGGCAGCTTCCCACACTGCCCGAGGTTTATTTATTTATTTATTTTTTATATTAAGCCCCTGTCATGGCGCAAATTTTTCCACGGTGAGAATCAATTCTTTTGCTCAATTCGAGGGACCCAGCGAGTCCATTTCACCTTTTCAACCTGATTTCCATTCATTTTATACCACAATATTAATATTTTAATATTGTTTCCTCAAGTAGAAGTCATTGTTGACCAAAGAAATAATATTTTAATTTAAAACTATCAATAACTGATGGAATGATGTGAAAGTGAAACTACCGATATCAGAGAGGGGCCTACTTTACTTTTAAATATATAAAGATATATATATAAAACTCTCTAAATGTTTGCTTTTGGGTTTTCAGTTCTTGCCCCCAGTAGAATCTTGTACTTTGAGCTGAATTGTTGTAATAAGCCGCCGTAATTTGATATTTCTAGTATAATGTGTAGTCAAAACTCAAATTGATGTCTTGCTGGGCCTACCAAGTTGTCCAAAGATTCTTGCTGCCTGAAGACTGACTAATAATTATTTTCAAAAATTTTTCTTTTTATTTTAGTAGAATTAATAATTATCAATACAAAATTGATATACACAATATCAATTTCGATAAGTATTCTTAAAATTTTACTACTTATATATAATCAATACAAATACAAAAGGCATTTAAAAATAATAATCTAAGATGTTATTTGTTCAGATCAGTCTATCAATTTAACTTGTCTAGTTTATGTTTAAATTAATCGATTTCAGTCCTTTTTGTTCAAAAAAATTTCATGGGCTTCTCCCCCGAACCCCCGGGAAAGGGGCCTCACCCCTGCAACCCTAAACAATTTCGCCCCCACTATGAAAATTTCCTAGCTACGCCCCTGGCAGGGGTGGATTTACTGTGGGGGCAGCTGCCCACACTGCCCGAGGTTTATTTATTTATTTATTTTTTATATTAAGCCCCTGTCTTGGCGCAAATTTTTCCACGGTGAGAATCAATTCTTTTGCTCAATTCGAGGGACCCAGCGAGTCCATTTCACCTTTTCAACATGATTTCCATTCATTTTTAACCACAATATTAATATTTTAATATTATTTCCACAAGTAGCGGTCATTGTTGACCAAAGAAATAATATTTTAATTTAAAACTATCAATAACTGATGGAATGATGTGAAAGTGAAACTACCGATATCAGAGAGGGGCCTACTTTACTTTTAAATATATAAAGATAAAGATATAAATCTCTCTAAATGTTTGCTTTTGGGTTTTCAGTTCTTACCCCCAGTAGAATCTTGTACTTTGAGCTGAATTGTTGTAATAAGCCGCCGTAATTTGATATTTCTAGTATAATGTGTAGTCAAACTCAAAGTGATGTCTGGCTGGGCCCACCAAGTTGTCCAAAGATTCTTGCTGCCCGAAGACTGACTAATAATTATTTTCAAAAATTTTTCTTTTTATTTTAGTAGAATTAATAATTATTAATACAAAATTGATATACACAATATCAATTTCGATAAATATTCATAAAATTTTACTACTTATATATAATCGATACAAAGACAAAAGGCATATAAAAATAGTAATCTAAGATGTTATTTGTTCAGATTAGTCTATCAATTTCACTTGTCTACTTTAGGTTTAAAATAATCGATTTCAGTCCTTTTTGTTCAAAAAATTTTCATGGGCTCCGCCCCCGAACCCCCGGGAGAGGGCCCTCACCCCTCCAACCCTAAACAATTTCGCCCCCACTATGACAATTTCCTAGCTCCGCCCCTGGCAGGGGCGGATTTACTGTGTGGGCAGCTGCCCCCACTGCCCGAGGTTTTTTTTTTTTTTTTTATTAAGCCCCTGAATGGGGGCAATTTTTTCCACGGTGAGAATCAACTCTTTTGCTCAATTCGTGGGACCCAGCGAGTCCATTTCACCTTTTCAACCTGATTTCCATTCATTTTTTACCACAATATTAATATTTTAATATTATTTCCACAAGTAGCAGTCATTGTTGACCAAAGAAATGATATTTTAATATTAAAACTATCAAAAACTGATAGAATGATGTGAAAGTGAAACTAGCGATATCAGAGAGGGGCCTACTTTACTTTTAAATATATAAATATAAAGATATAAATCTCTCTAAATGTTTTTTTTTTGGGTTTTCAGTTCTTGCCCCCAGTAGAATCTTGTACTTTGAGCTGAATTGTTGTAATAAGCCGCCGTAATTTGATATTTCTAGTATAATGTGTAGTCAAAACTCAAAGTGATGTCTGGCTGGGCCCACCAAGTTGACCAAAGATTCTTGCTTCCTGAAGACTGACTAATAATTATTTTCAAAAATTGTTCGTTTTATTGTAGTAGAATTAATAATTATCAATACAAAATTGATGTACACAATATCAATTTCGATAAATATTCGTAAAATTTTACTACTTATATATAATCAATACAAATACAAAAGGCATATAAAAATAATAATCTAAGATATTATTTGTTCAGATTAGTCTATCAATTTAACTTATCTATTTTAGGTTTAAAATAATCGATTTTAGTCCAGTTTGTTCAAAAAAATTTCAGAACCCCCGGGAGAGGGGCCTCACCCCTCCAACACTAAACAATTTCGCCCCCACTATGAAAATTTCCTAACTCTGCCCCAGGCAGGGGCGGATTTACTGTGGGGGCAGCTGCCCCCACAGCCCGAGGTTTTTTTTTTTATTAAGCCCCTGTCTGGGCGCAATTTTTTCCACGGCGAGAATCAATTTTTTGCTCAATTTGTGGGACCCAGCGAGTCCATTTTCACCTTTTCAACCTGATTTCCATTCATTTTTTTACCACAATATTAATATTTTAATATTATTTCCACAAGTAGCAGTCATTGTTGACCAAAGAAATAATATTTTAATATTAAAACTATCAAAAACTGATAGAATGATGTGAAAGTGAAACTAGCGATATCAGAGAGGGGCCTACTTTACTTTTAAATATAGAAAGATAAAGATATAAATCTCTCTAAATGTTTGCTTTTGGGTTCTCAGTTCTTGCCCCCAGTAGAATCTTGTACTTTGAGCTGAATTGTTGTAATAAGCCGCCGTAATTTGATATTTCTAGTCTAATGTGTAGTCAAAACTCAAAGTGATGTCTGGCTGGGCCCACCAAGTTGTCCAAAGATTCTTGCTGCCTGAAGACTGACTAATAATTATTTTCAAAAATTGTTCTTTTTATTGTAGTAGAATTAATAATTATCAATACAAAATTTATATACACAATATGAATTTCGATAAATATTCGTAAAATTTTACTACTTATATATAATCAATACAAATACAAAAAGCATATAAAAATAATAATCTAAGATGTTATTTGTTCAGATTAGTCTATCAATTTAACTTGTCTACTTTAGGTTTAAAATAATCGATTTCAGTCATTTTTGTTTGAAAAAATTTCAGGGGCTCCTCCTCCCGACCCATTTCTGGCCGGATCTTCGCCGACGAGACTCCAAAATCTCAGCCAAGTTTCAAGCTTCTAGCCTCGGTTCCACCCTATTTTTTTACCCCCAGTCTAGCCCACAGCCTCTACCCCGCACTTTAGCCACCCCGCGTCGGTGGCGCCGTCGTCGGCTTCCTGGCCAGCAGTGGAACCCGACAGAGATTTCGCCGAGCACTCTTCTGTTCGGACGCCGTGAGAGAGAGAGTGAGGGATATTTGTATATATTTGTTATATTTTAACTCTTGTGAAATTGCCTCACTAGTCCCCCAAGTTTTAAAATTCTTCAATTTAGTCCTTATGCTTTTAAAACAATTCACCTTAGCCCTTAAATTTTTAAATGTTTTTAATCAACCACCTCCTTTTTTTAGAATCAATTATTTCAAGCCCTCTAATTTAAAATTCATTTTGAGCTTCGACCCTACTTTTGAAAATTTACATTTTAGTCCCTCAACTTTCAGATTATTCATTTTAGTCCATCAACTTTCAAATTAGTCATTTTAGTCCATGTACTTTCAAAGTACTCATTTTATTCCCTCAACTTTCAAAGTATTTATTTCAAATTATTCATTTTAATCTCTCAACTTTCAAAGTATTCATTTTAGTCCCTCAACTTTCAAATTATTCATTTTAGTCCCTCAACTTTCAAATTATTAATTTTAGTCCCTCAACTTTCAAAGTATTCATTTTAGTCCCTCAACTTTCAAATTATTCATTTTAGTCACTCAACTTTCAAATTATTCATTTTAGTCCATCGACTTTCAAATCATCAATTTTAGTCCCCAAATTGTAAATTATCATTTTTTTAAAACTATATTTCAAAAGACTAATTCGACTTAATCTTCTAATTGACTAGACGAAGCGTACGGAGAATTAAAGAATTGAAGTCGTTTCCCGCTCAACTTTGCACTCGTCAAGTTTAAGGTAGACTTGTCCCTATTAATTGATTTAAATTATGATTGCATGTGAATGTGTATGTTATGTGACTTATGTGAAATTCATTTTTATGAAAAGAGACGAGAATGTATTTCTTCGAAAATAATTATGTTGTTATGCTTGTCATAACTTACTTACTTTATGCATGAGAAAGAAAGAAGAGAATAACTTGCAAGATAAATGATGATGTTATGCATAACATACGTGTCTTAAGTGCACAAGACGAGACTACCCACACCCGATGATTTTAAAGAGCCTATGATTTTTCAAAGAGAAGCCCCGTGCTTTAATGCACAAGAAGAGACTACCCACACCCTATGTTTCTAAAGAGCCTGCATTTATGTGATCAATTATATTGTAGATTAATTAATGGGCGATGAGTCTACTGAGTATTTCTAAGAAATGCTCATGTCTATTTTAACAACATTTACAGATCTCGGAGAGGGTGGCAAGTGATGGATAATTGTGGCAATAGACGTTAAATGGTTGAAAACCTTATTTTAATGATTTCCGTATTTTCAAACATTATATAATTTTGAGAATTTCAGTTATTTGAGAAATTATGACATTGTCAATTGCTTTACAATATTAATGGCTCGATTTATTATTTCGAATTGTTTCATAAATGTTTTCAATTTTATCGACCATTACAGTTTATTTAATGTTGCCAAAAATGAATTTCAGTTATTTCTTCTGCAAAAATATTATTTGAAAAGTTAGATCAGACGATGACGTGGTGAACCAGGTATTTAGAACTCGGGGCGCTACACACTGGATAGGAAAAAGTTAAGAAATATAGTCATACAGCAACATTTGTCAGTATAAAATGAGTTGATTTGGTCCACGGATATTGTGCAACGGTAAAGTAGGATGTGTACTTAAAATTAGAGGATTGAGAGTTCGAATATTGGATCTTTAAATGTAGCATTTAAATGCTAGAAGATAAGTGTTTACGGTAAGCGTGATCATGGTGGGCCCAGGGGTGGTGCCATACCCAAACTATGGAGTTGGCCGTCCTTAATCCAAAACTTTTTTCTTAAGCTTTCATGAAAATAATTTCCAAACTGAGGTGGGCCAAGGCCCCAACCGGTCACCCATAGGTGGACGTGTCACCCATCCGCATTCCTGTCCACATGATGTAAAGAAGGTTTACCGTTCATAAAGATGAAAAATATTGTCTGAATATCTATTTCAAGTGTGCATAAAATATATCCACATTCGAATTTACATGGAGGGCGAATCAAGGAAAAAGTCCGCTCTCCTCCAAATTTGTTGTGCGAAGCTTAGATGCCTATTAAGTAATAAAAAAAAGGGTGGATTTTATTCTAACTATTTTCTCTTTGGACTACTGCATTATGCAACACTGATGAGTCTCACAATGCTTAAATTTACTTATATTAATAAATACTTAGATATTTATTTAAAATTTTAAACCTAACCTAAAAGCCGATTGAACATTCATACTGACTAGACAAATTAAATAATTGAACTCATACAAGATTACAAATATCTCATAAAGTTAGGGCTGGACATTTCGATTTTCGGTTCGATTATTGAAGGACTTAAAATTCAAGAATCGAATGATTTTGATTTCGATTATTTTTCGGTTATTTGTTCGGTACTTTTGTTAAAAAAAAAATTAACTTTGAGCAAACCTGAAAATATGTACAAAAAACAAATGAGTGTTGAGTCAAAATTTTCCAAACAAAACCATCCGCGCGGTAAAATATTCAAATTAAATATTTTCGACTTCAAAAGACACTAAAGGCAATTATAATATTCTTCATATCTCCACTGCAACCAGAAAGGTAAGATCTTCATCTTCTGTTGTTCTATGTATTACTTATGCTAGAATGTCTGGATCATCCAGACTAAAATATTAAATGATAATAATGACATATAAACGTCTTTACTATAACATAATATTAATTATTCATTTGAACCAGGATATACTTTGAAAATAAAAATGATTTATAATGAACTCTTATCTCGGACTTCAATGTCAAACCATAATTCACTAATGCACATACACAAAAGTCACATATTTTTCAAACCACACATCCTTCCTGAAATTAGTTTAGTATATATTAACGCAACAGATGTTGCATTAATTCGTAAATTACACCAAAAGATACACCGAACTAGTGCGAGTGAGAGACCAGACATTCGATTTTCTGAAATTGGTTTACGAAATTTCATGTAAGATGCAACATGATATGAACAATTAAACAATTATCATAATACATCTAAGTAAGCTGGATTTGTACACTATGTCATGTAAAGCAATACAAAAAATATCAAAAGTGTCATATGAGCTTAATTCTTAAAATAAGAATGTTCGGTTCTTAATTCGATTTTAAATTTTCAAATAGGAACCGATCAATTTTCGATTCTCCATTTTTCCTAAATAACTGATCGCTTTCAATTAATTTTTTTTCGATTTTGATTTTTTTGTCCATTCCTACCTAAAGTTTAATAAAACAGAAATAATAATCATAATAAAACATAATATACTAGTATCCATGATGTCGAAAAAACATGTCGTGTTTGCTTCAAGCCAATATCCTGAAAAGCAAATTATAAGCTATTTTTAGCCACTTATCTAACAATTAGACAAGTGTTTGTTAAAAAAATAAAGTAGTTTATAAACCAGTTTATAAATTACACAATTTTTGAAACTATTTTTTAATTACATATATTCTCATTTTAATTTTCAACTACTACTTTATCTCAAAATTATAGATAAATCAATTTATAAATCACACAGGGTTACCGAAAACAGGTGGAAAGAAAATTCTTGGTACCCCCCCCCCCCCCTCACAATTTATTTATTTTTTTGGAATGGGGATCCCTATTGTCGGGGGGTGGTACCGTACCTATAAAGTTTGTTGAGCCAGCATTTATAGTAATACTAGTGCAGGATCGTGCGTTGCACGAGATTTGATTTTTAGTATGTTTTATTAGCGTCAAACATAAGTTAATCCAAAGCATGAAATATAAGTTAATCCCAACTCAAAATACCCGTTTGTTAAAATATTTCTATCTTGTGATGTGACTAAGCAAAATCATATGAGAATAATAATAATAATAAATTCTGTCTTTTTTTTCATGTTTGCTAAAATATTTCTATCTTATGACTAAGCAAAATCATACGAGTATAATAATAAAATAAAGAAACTTTTTTTTCTTTTTTACTGTTGCCAAACCAGATAAAAAGGAAAATAAATTCTTTTTTTTTTACTTTTATTTTTTTACTGTTGCCAAACCAGATAATCGACTTTAAGGTGTGAAAACAACCAACCAATAATAAATAGTAATCTTTGAAGAGGTTCTTCTAATATAGGGGGATATATATATATTTTTACTGTTGTCAAATCAGATAAAAAGGAAAATAAATTCTCTTTTTTTTAAAAATTTATTTATTTATTTGTGTGTGTGTGTGTGTGTTTTTTTTTTTAACCAAATAATTAATTTTAAGGTGTGAAAGCAACATAGACTAAGCAAAATCATATGAGTATAATAAAAAAAATTATATATATATATATATATATATATATATATATATATATATATATATATATATATTTTTTTTTTTTTTACTGTTACCAAATCAGATAAAAAGGAAAATAAATTCTATTTTTTTTAATTTATTTATATTTTTGTCTCTACATGCACATAGTAATAGTAAGAAACCTAAAAGAAAGAAGAAAATAACATGTTGACTCTCAAGTGTGAATGCAACATGCCAAAAATGAATAGTGAATAAAAAAAGCACCTCTTATAATATAGGAGGAAATCATATGAGAATAATAATAATAATAAATTCTGTCTTTTTTTTCCCGTTTGCTAAAATATTTCTATCTTATGACTAAGCAAAATCATACGAGTATAATAATAAAAAAAAGAAACTCTTTTTTCTTTTTTACTGTTGCCAAACCAGATAAAAAAGAAAATAAATTCTTTTTTTTACTTTTATTTTTTTACTATTGCCAAACCAGATAATCGACTTTAAGGTGTGAAAACAACCAACCAATAATAAATAGTAATCTTTGAAGAGATTCTTCTAATATAGGGGGATATATATATTTTTTTACGGTTGCCAAATCAGATAAAAAGAAAAATAAATTCTCTTTTTTTTTTTTAAATTTATTTATTTATTTGTGTGTGTGTGTGTGTTTGTTTTTTTTTTTTTAACCAAATAATTAATTTTAAGGTGTGAAAGCAACATAGACTAAGCAAAATCATATGAGTATAATAAAAAAAATTATTTTTTTTCTTTTTTTTTTTAACTGTTACCAAATCAAATAAAAAGGAAAATAAATTCTACTTTTTTTTAATTTATTTATTTATTTATATTTTTGTTTCTACATGTACATAGTAATAGTAAGAAACCTAAAAGAAAGAAGAAGATAACATGTTGACTCTCAAGTGTGAATGTAACATACCAAAAATGAATAGTGAATAAAAAAAAGCACCTCTTATAATATATAGGAGGAAATAATTAGAAACTAACGGCTTGATTTACACGGCTTCAGCCGCCGGAAAGTCTCTTCCAGTTTGCAGTCACACACTGGAAATCATAAAAACAAATTGGATTTTGATAGTTCCAAACGCGTTCTTTGATTTTCACTGCCAAATCTATCAAACTTACCCATTGAAAAATCATTACACTGTTTCCTTACACGTGTATATATATATATATAAGATAATCAGATAACCTTGGTAGACAGAAAATGGGACGTGCAGTCTATAGAAAGATTAGTTTTATGAGGGACAGCTCAACCGATGATCATGATCATGGCTTAAATGATAGAATCGAATCATTTGACATGCTTAAGAATCATCGTGTACCAGAAAGTGAATCTACAGAGAAGAAACTTTCTTGGTTACGTTCACAAATCATTGGTGGAAATGCAGAATTCAACACCCCATTTGGAAAGCGTAGGCTCACTTATTCCGATCACACTGCCTCCGGCCGGTCTCTTCAATACGTCGAAAATTACATCCTGAATCACGTTCTTCCGTTTTATGGTACGTAACGATCCATTTTTTTTACGTGTTTGTGTGACTTTATTTTTAACAAGGAGAGCGACGATTTGATTTCAAGAATACCTAAGAAACGATAATTTTTGTACAGGTAACAGTCACACTACAGACAGTTACGTAGGCTACCAGACTACAAAAATGGTGAATGAAGCAGAAAATTACGTAAAGAAATGCTTAGGAGGTGGAGAAGAAGATGCAATAATCTTCTGTGGTTCAGGCTCAACTGCAGCTATTAAAAGACTCCATGAAGTAATGGGATTAGCTATTCCTTCAACGCTAAGAGAGAGATTCTTGAAATGTCTAAGCAATGAAGAAAGGTGGGTGGTTTTTGTAGGCCCTTATGAACACCACTCCAACCTCCTCTCATGGCGGCAGAGCCTGGCGGAGGTGGTGGAGATTGGCCTGGATCAGAAAGGGTGGCTGGATATGGAATCCTTCAAACTCCAACTCGAATTCTATAGATCGAAAAACAGGCCGATTCTTGGATCCTTTTCAGCTTGTAGCAATGTCACCGGGATTTGTTCAGATACACGTGAAATATCTCGTCTTCTTCACGAATTTGGAGGCTTCGCTTGCTTTGATTTTGCTGCAAGGTTAAAAAAAAAATATATCTTCCCCGAAACAAATATTCATAAGTATGATTACAAGTTATATATATATATATATATTGATTGCTGTTCTTGAATATAGTGGCCCTTACGCGAGGATTGAGATGAGATCAGGAGAAATTGACGGCTATGATGCAGTTGTCCTTAGCACACATAAATTTCTGGGAGGTCCAGGTTCTCCTGGCATTCTGCTAATGAACAATGGCCTTTATCGGCTGGGATCTTCTCCCCCATCAACATGTGGAGGTGGAACTGTTAATTTTGTGAAGAGTTACAATGAACAGGCAAGTGAATTAAAGTACTTTTTCTGGTTATAAGTTGTAACATTCTGAATTAGAAATCTCGACTTTCTTTATCTTTTTATGCTTAGTTTATCGCGATTGCTAAGAATTTAGCTTCTTTACATTTTTCCGCAGCGAAAATGGATTAGCCTAAATTGTTACTGATCAAACCTAAATTTTGTGAAATTCAGGACACTTTATATGTTGACAACATAGAAGAAAGGGAAGATGCTGGAACCCCACAAATCATTCAGAAAATCAGAGCAGCATTGTCTTTTTGGATAAAAGAATACATTGGTTACAAAGACATTGAGAGACTGGAACAAGTTCACGTTGAAAGAGCCCTCAAAAGATTAGTTCCCAATCCCTACATATGGGTATTAGGCAATACAAAAGCCAAAAGACAAGCCATATTATCTTTCCTTATTTACTCTACTACATATTCTTCACCATCTGATTTAAACCTATGTAAAGAGACCAAAATTATGAGACATAAGCCGCTTCACGGCCCATTCGTCGCCAAACTTTTGAATGACCTTTTCGGAATCCAAGCCCGAGGAGGTTGTGCTTGTGCAGGGCCTTATGGGCACAGTTTGCTCAATATCGATGAGTCCCATTCGCTCGCCTTCAAGTCTACCATTGAAAAGGTTAGTCGTGTTAGCTTTTGATAGCACGTTGTAAACTAGTAATGTGACTAACGTATAACTGTTGTGGTACATGTACATCATCACTTACAAATTGATGTACATACATGTTGATGTGACAAGATATGATTGGACTAGAAAAAATAAATAAAAATAAATTATGGATTTTTTTCTTGACACATCATCTATCTGTAAAATTTTATGTAACTCTTTATGTACAAATAACATTATTCAACATATACTGATGACAGGGCTATATTGGAGTAAAGCCGGGATGGACAAGAGTGAGCTTTCCCTACTACATGTCCAAGGAGGAATTTGAGTTCATTCTTGCAGCAATTGAATTCCTAGCCATTTATGGGCAAAGATTTCTTCCTTTATACCATTTCAATTGGAGAACTGGTGCATGGAATTTTGACAAAAATGCACTCAGGAAAAAGTTTCTTGGGGAAGAAAATAAATTCAATTCAAATGGCTCATCTTTAGCCACTATGATCAAAGCATCAAACAAGTTGGAATTTGATGGTTTGATCATCAGCAGATATGCAAATTATATGGAGACAGCAAAATGCATTGCAACCCTTCTTCCAATGTTTCCACCAGAGAGAAGGATACCAGAAGATATTACCATTGATCTTGTGCCCTTTAGGGTTTAAAATGCTAATCTCAAATTGAAAAGAATTTTTTCTTTCTTTCTTTCTTTGGTTGCATTGTGCATGGGTAACAGATTTTTTTGTAAAATCGAACCATGGACGGAGCCACTATTGGGCCAGTGGGGGTGTTGGCCCCCACTGAAAAAAATAAAATAAAATAAAAATTTGAGACAAAATTAAAAAAAAAAAAAAAAATTTAGTCCAAAAATAAAAATTGGCATCTTGAATTTATTTCATTTGATCTTAATTCTCTCTCTGCAATCATTATATTTATGTAAGAAGTGATACAATGCTCATTACTAGTATCTCTCACCTTGAAAGTTTACATTTACTTTTCAGTTATAAGACTTTTCTTTTGTGAATAAATATCTTACACTGGTTAGTTGTTACTTGTTAGTTAACTTAGTTTAGTTTTTCATTTATTGCTTCGTCGTTTCAATCATTTTTGTTCAAAAAAATTTCGGGGGCTCAGCCCCCGAACCCCTGGGAGGGGGCCTCCGCCTCCGCCTCCCACAATTTAAAAATTTTTGGCCCCCACTCACTCAAAATTTTAGCTCCATCCCTGCGCTGAACGTAAACACATTCATAAACTAAGCTGAATTCCATGTCACATATGATGGAAGCTGTAGGATCTTTACCTTGATTTCCAAAATCAAGAACACCAAGAATGCCAAAATAATGAATTCGATACCGACCGAAATGTAGGCTCACGACCATACCAATGAGAAAATCAAAATCATGCACTCTCAATTCAATCAAGAAGATAAACTTTTTCTTGACTCTTTTGAAGAAAAACCACAAGTTATATTTTTGTAGAGAGAAAACTAGAAAAATCCTTTTCTAGAGAAATATGAACCTTCTCTTTTAAAAAACTTGTTGCACCCTTTTATAGAAAAATACCCAAGTCCAAAATTCACTTGTAAAAACATTTTAACAAATTTATGCAACTATTAAAAACTTTATTTCCCAAATGGTTTTAACGGTCGTAAGCCCTTTTTTATTTTTGCCCCCGATTACTTTAAGTAATCCTCGAAATGCCACACAAGTTTATGTTAAACAAGATAGCATTTCTAAGGGTTTGTTTGTTTGGTTCTAAGCCAATAATCCCACATTCCTTCACCTTGGCTTAAACCAAACCTCCACCTAATCTAAATTTACCTTCACCTATTCTGAAATTCCTCTTGAAAGCTTTCATCCTTCCAAGTCTTTTGATTTGATGGTTTAGGAGAAATTTCATCATCGCTATCAAACGCGACCCTATTTACTATAAATGCTGGCAAATTAAATAAATTTTATCTCTCCATGATTTCCTACCCTACCCCACCCAACCCCACCCACCCACCCACCCAAAAAATAATTTTTTTCTTCCTACTTTTTTCAATCCCCAACCCGACCTCGACCCCACCCACCCCACTCCAAAAAATAATTTTTTTCTTCTATTTTTTCCCTCCCTGACCCACCCACCCTACCATACACCCACCCACCAAAACGAAATGATTTTTTTCTTCTATTTTTCCAACCCCGACCCCAACCCCACCCCACACCGACCCTACCTCACCACAAAAATTGATTTTTTCTTCTTTTTCTAGCCCCACCCGACCTCTACCCCACCATCCCCACCTCCAAAATCACAGTCAGTCACGTAAGTTGACACGAGATCGCAGTTAAGTCACACAAGATCACACAGAGTCACAATTACAAATGTAGTTGTAAACTCCACCCCTCCAAAGACACAGTTGGTCACAAAAGGTCAAAGTTCGGTCACACAAAGTCGCAGTCTGGTCAAACGAGGTCACAGGAGGACAAACATGGTCATGGTTAGATCACACGAGGTCACACGTCGATCACATAAAGTCCTGATTCGTTCTTACAAAGTCACAATTCGGTCACACATAGTTATATTTGAGACAATTGTAGGTCACATCACGTCCTTGTCCAATGGTCACACCAAGTCACAGTTGGTCACAATCTATATAATTGGTCACAATGATCCATAATTGATTACATATTATTTATTTATTGGTCATAGTTACCTAATAATTGGTCATAGTCATCAATAATTGATCACAATTTATTTATTAATTGATCAAAACTTACTTGTTTTTTCGATCACATTCTCACTTATCATAAGTCGCACAAACTCACAAACAGTGAAATGATTTTTCAATGGTATGTTTGACAGATTTGACAGTGAAAATCAAAGAACACGTGACTGCAAATTGGAAGAGACTTTCCAGCGGCTGAAGCAGTGTAAACGCAATTTGTTTCGTGTGCTTTTGAAATGCTGTGTGTTTCGTGGAAATGTCAAGCTGGATTGTCTGTTTGCTAGCTAGTTTTTTTCAAGGAAATTATTTCCTTCTTTCCTCACCTCATCACGTGACTATTTTTCCTCATTTTTGAGGAAAATGATTTCCAAGGAGGTTTTTATTTATTGACAACATCTTTACACATTTTGTTTATTTTTATTATTAATTGATTATTTTTTTATAAATTAACATTATTATTATCAAACACAAATGTGTGAAAAATTAAAAACAAATATTTTTTTTTTGCTTAAAATAACTAAATTTTGCTTAATTTGCCATGTAAAATAATGTCAATCAAACAATAAAAGTTAAAAATTTTCTCACTTTTTTTACCAAGAAAATTAAACAAATCAAACACATTAAGCTTCCAATTCTCAGGAATTCAATTCCCTGAAATTCATTTTTTTTCCATCCAAATTTCATCATCGCTATCAAACGCGACCTTATTTAGTATAAATAATGGCAAATTAAATAATTTTTATCTCTGCATGATTTCCCACCCTACCCCACCCAACCCCACCCGCCCATGCACCCACCCAAAAAATAATTTTTTTCTTCTTACTTTTTTCAATCCCCAACCCGACCTCGACCCCACCCACCCCACTCCAAAAAATAATTTTTTTCTACTATTTTTCCTCTCCCTGACCCACCCACCCCACCCCACCCCCACTCCTCCCCAACACAACCCACCCACCAACCACCCCGCCACCACTCACTCACTCACTCACTCACCCACTCACCCCCACCCCACCCCACCCCACCCACCTCACCCTACCCTCATCTAAAAATGATTTTTCTTTTATTTTTTACACCCCACCAATCCACCCCCACCCCACCCCGCCCAAAAATGAGTTTTCTTCTATTTTTCCACACTTCCCCCAACTGCCCCCACCCCATCGCACCCCGCCAACCACCATACCCCATAAAAAAATTATTTTTATTCTATTTTTTCACACTTCACACCAACCACCTCATCTCAACCCACCCTACCCCACCCCACCAACCCAAAAAATAATTTTTTTCTTCCTACTTTTTTCAATCCCCAACCCGACCTCGACCTCGACCCCACCCTACCCGCCCACCCACTCCAAAAATAATTCTTTTCTTCTACTTTTTCCCTCCCTGACCCACCCCCACCCTACCCTACCCACCAAAAAGAAATGATTTTTTTTTCTTCTAATTTTCCAACCCCGACCCCAACCCCACCCCACCCCACACCGACCCTACCTCACCCCAAAAATTGATTTTTTCTACTTTTTCTAGCCCCACCCGACCTCTACCCCACCCCCAAAATCACAGTCAGTCACGTAAGTTGACACGAGATCGCAGTTAAGTCACACAAGGTCACACAGAGTCACAATTACAAATGTAGTTGTAAAACCCCACCCCTCCAAAGACACAGTTGGTCACACAAGGTCAAAGTTCGGTCGTACAAAGTCGCAGTTTGGTCAAACGATGTCACAGGAGGTCCAACAAGGTCATGGTTAGATCACACGAGGTCACATGTCGATCACATAAAGTCATGCTTCGTTCTTACAAAGTCACAGTTCGGTCACACATAGTTATATTTGAGACAATTGTAGGTCACACCACGTCCTCGTCCAATGGTCACACCAAGTCACAGTTGGTCACAATCTATAAAATTGGTCACAATGATCAATAATTGATTACATATTATTTATTTATTGGTCATAGTTACCTAATAATTGGTCATAGTCATCAATAATTGATCACAATTTATTTATTAATTCATCAAAACTTACTTGTTTTTTCGATCACATTCCCACTTATCATAAGTCCTACAAACTCACAATTAGTCAATATTTTGATCACATATACCTATAATTGATCAAAATTATCATATAATTGGTACGTATTATTTATTTATTGGTCATAATTTACACGTTTCCTCAATCACAATTTGTTAACATTTTTGTTACATTTACCTAATATTTGGTCACATTTTTGTATTCTTAGTTTTCTTGGTGACATCCCCCATTTCTTACAAGTCACAATTAGTAAATATTTTTGTCACATTTACCTAATAATTGGTCACATCCCGTACTTTATCACACAAAGTCACGTTTTGAACATACAAGGTCACAATTCGATCACACAAAGTCTCAATTCGGTCATACAAGGTCACAGTTCAATCACACAATGTCATAATTCGGTCACATGTGTTACCAAACTATGACCTTGTGTGATTGAACCGTGCCTTCGTGTGATCAACTGTGACTTTATGTGATCGAATTGTGACTTTGTACGACCGAATTTTGCAACTAAACCAATTTTGATCTAATTGTGACCTTGTGTGCTCAAACTATGACCTTGTGTGACCAACTGTGACTTTAGGAATGTGTGGGTAGGTGGGTGAGGTTTTTCAACTAAATTTGTAATGTGACATGTTGTGACTTTGAATGTGGGGGTGGGGTAGGGTGGGGGTGGGGTGATCGAATTATTAGGTAAGTGTAACCAAAATGTCGACTAAATGTGACTTTGTGTGACTTATGGCGAGTAGGGAATGTAACCAATTATTAGGTAATTATGACAAAAAATATTAACTAATCATGAAAAAAAAATGAGTAAGTTGTGACTAATAAATAAATAATATGTGATCAACTATAAATGATTGTGACCAATTATATTAAATGTTGTGACCATCTATAACTTTTTGTGACCATTGGACGAGGAAAAGTATAAGAAAAAAATCATTTTTGGGTGGGGTCGGTTTGTTGCGTGGGTGGCAGGGTAGGGACGGAGTGTGAAAAATTAGAAAAAGAAAAATCATTTTTGGGTAGGGGTGGGGTTGGTGGGTGACGGGTATAGGGTCGAGACGGGGTGTGGAAAAGAAAAAAAATTATTTTTGGGTGGGGTGGGTAGTGGTGGGGTTGTTGGGTGACGGGCATATGGTCGGGATGAGGTGTGAAAAAGTAGAAAAAAAAAAATCATTTTTTGGTGGGGTCAGTTGGTTAGGTGGGTGGCGGGGTAGGGTCGGGAGCGAGGTGGGTGGGGTGTGAAAAATTGAAGAAAAAAATCATTTTTGGGGGGTGGGTAGGAATGAGATGGGTGGGTATGGTGGGGTGGGGGGTGGGAGTGGGTAAAAGGGTAGGGTCTCGGTGGGGTGTGAAAAAGTGGAAGAAAAAAATCATTTTTTTGTGTGGTGGGGTCGATTGGTTGGGTGGGTAGCTGGTAGGGTCGGGAGCTGTTGGTGTGGAAAATTAGAAGAAAAAAATCATTTTTGTGTGGGTTGGGTGGCAGGGTAGGGTGGGAAAACATGAAGAGATAAAAAAAAACTCATTTTTTGGGGTGGGGTGGGCAGGGTGGTGTTGGGGTGGGGTTGGTGGGGGCGTGAAAAAGTATAAGGAAAAAAATCATTTTTGCGGTGAGGTGGTGTAGGGTGGGTGGCGAGGCGGCCAGGGTGTGTCGTGGTCTGTGGCTGGAATAAGATCAATTTGTCACTTTGCGATGAGGTGAGTATGGTCGAGTGGAGTGGAGTTGGGTTGGTGTGAGATGGGGAAGTGTAGGAAAATATCGGGAGAATATAAAAATAAACTTATTTTTGGGATGTTGTAGGATATGGGTGGTGAGGTGGGGTCGGGGGATGTGGCTAGGGTGAGATCAATTTGTCACTTTGCAATGAGGCGAGGTCGGGGTAGGGTAGGGTAGGGTCAAGTGGGGTTGGGGTGGGGTGGTTTGGATTGGGGAAGTGTAGTGAAAATAAAAATAAACTTATTTTTGGGGTGGGGTAGGATATGGGTGGTGGGGTTAGGAGGATGTGGTTAAGGTGAGATCAATTTGTCACTTTAAGATGAGGTGGGGTAGGGTGGGGTGGGTGGGATGGGGAATGATAGGAAAATATCGAAAGGAAAAAAATAAAAATTATTTTTGGTGTAGGGTGGGTGGGGTGGGGGAGTGGTATGTGGCTGGGATAAGATCAATTTTTCACTTTGCGATGAGGTAGGGTAGGGTCTAGTGGAGTGGGGTTGGGATGGGCTGGGGAAGTGTTGGAAAACATCGGGAGAAAATAAAAATAAACTCATTTTTGGGGTGGGGTAGGATATGGGTGGTGAGATGGTGTGGGTGAGCAGGGTGGGTTGGTGGCTGGGTCTGGGAATGTGGCGATGGTGATATCAATTTGTCACTTTGCGGTGGGGTAGGGTGGGGTCGAGTAGGGTTGGGTTGGGGTAGTATGGGGAAGTGTATGGAAACATCGAGAGAAAATAAAAAATAAACTTATTTTTGGGGTGGGCAGGATATGGGTGAGTGGGGTCTGGGGATTTGGATAAGGTGAGATCAATTTGTCACTATGCAATGAGGTGGGGTAGGGTCGAGTTGGGTTGGGGTGTGGGTGAAATGAGGAATGATAGGAAAACATCGAAAGGAAAAAAATAAAAATTATTTTTGGTGTGAGGTGGGGTGTGTAGGGTGGTGGACGGGGCATGGGCGGGGTGGGGGTAGGTTTTGATGTCAAAATTTGAAATTTTGATTTAATATTGTATTAGTTTTAATATAATATATAGTAGATAATTATGTTTATTTTATATATATTATTATATTTATTTTTAATTATTAAACATCTAACTAAATGAATTAACACTTGAATTTTAAAAAAAAGATTTCATTCACATGATTTTTGAATTGCATCTTTGAAACACAAGGTTTTATGTAATTTTCCATTTTATTTTTGGATTAAAAATTATTTTTTTATTTTTTGGACTAATTTTTTTTTTTTTTTTTTTTTTCAGTGTGGGCCAACACCCCCACTGGCCCAACAATGGCTCCGTCCATGGTTCAGCGAATGAACAATTTTCGATACCATTGAGTTTTGTATAGAGTAATCTTGATAATTTGTCTTTCTTTTCATAATCTCTTTAATTATTTACGATATTGTAGTGCTCTCGTAGGTTGGTTGTGGAACTTGCTGCGTCCACTCCCCGTGAGGGGTAAATAATTATGATCGATCGGGTTTTTATTGATTCATAGAAATAAATTTACATTACACGAGTGTTTTCGAAATACAAGAGTTTCTTAACATATAAACTACGTATGTATTTACAAGAAAAATAAACCACTATACAATAATCCCTCAACATTACATAATTAAAAAATCTTTCTATGTTGATCTTGTTAAGACTGGCTGGCTAGCTGCACTAGTTGTGACGGATTCAGATACATCACTTTTGACGCTTAAACCCTTTCATATTTTCCTTAACAAGGGGAACATGGTGGCTCATAAATAAACAAGTTCTTTAGCCTCTGTTTAGCAAATTGTTCTTCAAATTATTTTTTAATTATATACATTTTTTTTTCTATTTTTTAATTATATATTTTACTTCGAAAATATAAAAAAATAATTTTAAACAAAAAACTTTTGACAAGCAGAGCGTACAATGAATTGATTCTATTTCTCTTTATGTTGCTTGCAATTCGCGAGCTCTTTCGGTCGGGTCTTTTTTGTTGGCTTTCTCGTTCTCGAGGATGACAATCTTTAATAAGATTGTTTGTTAAAAAAAACGGTTGGCTGTGTTTATTTGTTTATACTTAAATAAATCGAGTTTGAACGAGTTGTACTAAAAAAATAATGTTATTGATATACATATGGCGAGCATCCATTATGTTTTATGTTTATTTTCTATTAGGATTAGAATAAACTTGAAAAAGTCAACGAAGCAGAAATATGTAGTTGTCATTCTTGAAATAATTTGATATTAGAGTGGATCATCGACTTTTGAAGTCAAAATTTGAAAATTAGAAACATATCAAGCCCCTATTTGTTAAAATTAAAATTTTAATTTAAGTCAAAGTCAACAATTAATTTCAAGCACATATTTTATAAGTTCTGTAACTTTTTAATCACATATTTTATCAAATTTTATCAAAATCTACTAAAAATCTGCACTAAACAGAGTATCCTTTAACTATATTTTTAGGAAATTTAAATTATTTTAAGTTAATAATAATAATAATAATAATAATAATAATAATAATAATAATTTATTCTATAAAAAACAAATGAATAAATAAACTTTAATTCGCTTGAAAAAAAAAAAAAATCTGTTACCCATGCACAATGCAACCAAAGAAAGAAAGAAAGAAAAAATTCTTTTCAATTTGAGATTAGCATTTTAAACCATAAAGGGCACAAGATCAATGGTAATATCTTCTGGTATCCTTCTCTCTGGTGGAAACATTGGAAGAAGGGTTGCAATGCATTTTGCTGTCTCCAAATAATTTGCATATCTGCTGATGATCAAACCATCAAATTCCAATTTGTTTGATGCTTTGATCATAGTGGCTAAAGATGAGCCATTTGAATTGAATTTATTTTCTTCCCCAAGAAACTTTTTCCTGAGTGCATTTTTGTCAAAATTCCATGCACCAGTTCTCCAATTGAAATGGTATAAAGGAAGAAATCTTTGCCCATAAATGGCTAGGAATTCAATTGCTGCAAGAATGAACTCAAATTCCTCCTTGGACATGTAGTAGGGAAAGCTCACTCTTGTCCATCCCGGCTTTACTCCAATGTAGCCCTGTCATCAGTAGATGTTGAATAATGCTATTTGTACATAAGGAGTTACATAAAATTTTACAGATAGATGATGTGTCAAGAAAAAAATCCATAATTTATTTTTATTTATTTTTTCTAGTCCAATCATATCTTGTCACATCAACATGTATGTACACCAATTTGTAAGTGGTGATGTACATGTACCACAACAGTTATATGTTAGTCACATTACTAGTTTACAACGTGCTATCAAAAGCTAACACGACTAACCTTTTCAATGGTAGACCTGAAGGAGAGCGAATGGGACTCATCGATATTGAGCAAACTGTGCCCATAAGGCCCTGCACAAGCACAACCTCCTCGGGCTTGGATTCCGAAAAGGTCATTCAAAAGTTTGGCGACGAATGGGCCGTGAAGCGGCTTATGTCTCATAATTTTGGTCTCTTTACATAGGTTTACCTCAGATGATGAAGAATATGTAGTAGAGTAAATAAGGAAAGATAATATGGCTTGTCTTTTGGCTTTTGTATTGCCTAATACCCATATGTAGGGATTGGGAACTAATCTTTTGAGGGCTCTTTCAACGTGAACTTGTTCCAGTCTCTCAATGTCTTTGTAACCAATGTATTCTTTTATCCAAAAAGACAATGCTGCTCTGATTTTCTGAATGATTTGTGGGGTTCCAGCATCTTCCCTTTCTTCTATGTTGTCAACATATAAAGTGTCCTGAATTTCACAAAATTTAGGTTTGATCAGTAACAATTTAGGCTAATCCATTTTCGCTGCGGAAAAATGTAAAGAAGCTAAATTCTTAGCAATCGCGATAAACTAAGCATAAAAAGATAAAGAAAGTCGAGATTTCTAATTCAGAATGTTACAACTTATAACCAGAAAAAGTACTTTAATTCACTTGCCTGTTCATTGTAACTCTTCACAAAATTAACAGTTCCACCTCCACATGTTGATGGGGGAGAAGATCCCAGCCGATAAAGGCCATTGTTCATTAGCAGAATCCCAGGAGAACCTGGACCTCCCAGAAATTTATGTGTGCTAAGGAAAACTGCATCATAGCCGTCAATTTCTCCTGATCTCATCTCAATCCTCGCGTAAGGGCCACTGTATTCAAGAACAGCAATCAATATATATATATATATATAACTTGTAATCATACTTATGAATATTTGTTTCGGTGAAGATATTTTTTTTTTTAACCTTGCAGCAAAATCAAAGCAAGCGAAGCCTCCAAATTCGTGAAGAAGACGAGATATTTCACGTGTATCTGAACAAATCCCGGTGACATTGCTACAAGCTGAAAAGGATCCAAGAATCGGCCTGTTTTTCGATCTATAGAATTCGAGTTGGAGTTTGAAGGATTCCATATCCAGCAACCCTTTCTGATCCAGACCAATCTCCACCACCTCCGCCAGGCTCTGCCGCCATGAGAGGAGGTTGGAGTGGTGTTCATAAGGGCCTACAAAAACCACCCACCTTTCTTCATTGCTTAGACATTTCAAGAATCTCTCTCTTAGCGTTGAAGGAATAGCTAATCCCATTACTTCATGGAGTCTTTTAATAGCTGCAGTTGAGCCTGAACCACAGAAGATTATTGCATCTTCTTCTCCACCTCCTAAGCATTTCTTTACGTAATTTGCTGCTTCATTCACCATTTTTGTAGTCTGGTAGCCTACGTAACTGTCTGTAGTGTGACTGTTACCTGTACAAAAATTATCGTTTTGGATCAACTTAGGAATTCTTGAAATCAAATCGTCGCTCTCCTTGTTAAAAATAAAGTCACACAAACACGTAAAAAAAATGGATCGTTACGTACCATAAAACGGAAGAACGTGATTCAGGATGTAATTTTCGACGTATTGAAGAGACCGGCCGGAGGCAGTGTGATCGGAATAAGTGAGCCTACGCTTTCCAAATGGGGTGTTGAATTCTGCATTTCCACCAATGATTTGTGAACGTAACCAAGAAAGTTTCTTCTCTGTAGATTCACTTTCTGGTACACGATGATTCTTAAGCATGTCAAATGATTCGATTCTATCATTTAAGCCATGATCATGATCATCGGTTGAGCTGTCCCTCATAAAACTAATCTTTCTATAGACTGTACGTCCCATTTTCTGTCTACCAAGGTTGTCTGATTATCTTATATATATATATATATATATATATACACACACACACACACACATACACGTGTAAGGAAACAGTGTAATGATTTTTCAATGGGTAAGTTTGATAGATTTGGCAGTGAAAATCAAAGAACACGTTTGGAACTATCAAAATCCAATTTGTTTTTATGATTTCCAGTGTGTGACTGCAAATTGGAAGAGACTTTCCGGCGGCTGAAGCCGTTTAAATCAAGCAGTTTAGTTTCTAATTATTTATTACTATAAATGCTGGCTCAACAAACTTTATAGGGACGGTATCACCCCATCACAATAGGTATTCCCCTCCAAAAATTAAATAAATTGTGAGGGGACGGTACTAAGAATTTTCTTTCCACCTCTTTTCGGTAAATTTATGTGATTTATAAATTGATTTATCTATAATTTTGAAATAAAGTAGTGGTTGAAAATTAAGAGAAAATATGTAATTAAAAAAAATATAATTTATAAATTACTTTATTTTGTTTAACAAACACTTGCCTAATTGTTAGATAAGTGGCTAGAAATAGCTTATAATTTGCTTTTCAGGATATTGGCTTGAAGAAAACAAGACATGTTTTTTCGACATCATGGATACTAGTATGTTATGTTTTATTATGATTATTATTTCTGTTTTATTAAACTTTAGGTAGGAATGGGAAAAAATCAAAATCGAAAAAAATTTAATTGAAAACGGTTAGTTATTTAGGAAAAATGGAAAATCGAAAATTGATCGGTTCCTATTTGAAAATTTAAAATCGAATTAAGAACCGAACATTCTTATTTTAAGAATTAAGCTCATATGACACTTTTGACTTTTTTGTATTGCTTTACATGACATAGTGTACAAATCCAGCTTAGATGTATTATGATAATTGTTTAATTGTTCATATCATGTTGCATCTTACATGAAATTTCGTGAACCAATTTTAGAAAATCGAATGTCTGGTCTCTCACTCGCACTAGTTCAGTGTATCTTTTGGTGTAATTTACGAATTAATGTAACAACTGTTGAGTTAATATATACTAAACTAATTTCAGGAAGGATGTGTGGTTTGACAAATATGTGACTTTTGTTTATGTGCATTAGTGAATTATGGTTTGACAATGAAGTCCGAGATAAGAGTTCATTATAAATCATTTTTATTTTCAAAGTATATCCTGGTTCAAATGAATAATTAATTTTATGTTATAGTAAAGACGTCTATATGTCATTATTATCATTTAATATTTTAGTCTGGATGATCCAGACATTCTAGCATAAGTAATACATAGAACAACAGAAGATGAAGATCTTACCTTTCTAGTTGCCAGTGGAGATATGAAGAATATTATAATTGTCTTTAGTGTCTTTTGAACTCGAAAATATTTAATTTGAATATTTTACCTCGTGGATGGTTTTATTTGAAAATTTTTGACTCAACACTCATTTGTTTTTTGTACATATTTTCAGGTTTGCTCAAAGTTAGTTTTTTTTAACAAAAGTACCGAACAAATAACCGAAAAATAATCGAAATCAAAATCGTTCGGTTCTTGAATTTTAAGTCCTTCAATAATCGAACCGAAAATCGAAATGTTCAGCCCTAACTTTATGAGATATTTGTAATCTTGTATGAGTTCAATTATTTAATTTGTCTAGTCAGTATGAATGTTCAATCGACTTTTAGGTTAGGTTTAAAATTTTAAATAAATATCTAAGTACTTCTTAATATAAGTAAATTTAAGCATTGTGAGACTCATCAGTGTTGCATAATGCAGTAGTCCAAAGAGAAAATAGTTTGGATAAAATCCACCCTTTTTTTATTACTTAATAGGCATCTAAGCTTCGCACAACAAATTTGGAGGAGAGCAGACTTTCTCCTTGATTCGCCCTCCATGTAAATTCGAATGTGGATATAGTTTATGCACACTTGAAATAGATATTCAGACAATAATTTTCATCTTTATGAATGGTGAACCTTCTTTACATCATGTGGACAGGAATGTGGATGGGTGACACGGCTACCTAGGGGTGACCGGTTGGGGCCTTGGCCCACCTCAGTTTGGAAATTATTTTCATGAAAGCTTACGAAAAAAGTTTTGGATTAAGGACGGCCAACCCCATACTTTGGGCTGGCACCACCCCTGGGCCCACCATGATCATGCTTACCGTAAACACTTATCTTCTAGCATTTAAATGCTACATGTAAAGATCCAAGACTCGAATTCTCAATCCTCTAATTTTAAGTACTCATCCTACTTTACCGTTGCACAATGTCCGTGGACCAATCAACTCATTTTATATTGACAAATGTTGCTGTATGACTATATTTCTTAACTTTTTCCTATCCAATGTACCAACATATCTTTAATATTTTAAATAGTGCTTATTGGAGTAGATGGCTGTTACCATGTTTTAGATATTAGTTGGCCTTCATAAAAACTTAAAGATCTGCCTTTTTTTTATAAATATTATAAAATATGTGAATGATCAATTATCATTATACCCCTGTAAACTTTACATATTACGATTGTGTCATTGTTCACTCCTATAAATAGGAGTCATTTCATTTCATTAGAAACACACCTAATGAGAAGTTCTCTCTCATTCTCTCCATCTCTCTATCTATTTCTTGTTATGATTTTAATAGTTTTACAACACGTTATCAGCACGAGTCTCTAGCCAATTGAGTAATATAACGGGAGTATGCTCTACAGTTGCATCTAAATGATGAACATCTATATCAGAAACCTGACTATTACTAATCAATGTTTCCTTTTCTCAAACCAAACACTTTTGGCTTTAGAAAATAAATCATATATTGTAGATCTGAAAATTTATCCAATTTCAAAATTTATGGTCGAACTGAAAAAGAAAGATTTCGGCCGATCCAGATATCCGATCGACAATCGGCCATGTCCATCAAAACGGGATTGTCGAGGAGAAGACTCGCCTGAAATTTGGGGATGATCCAACGGCTGAAACAGAAGATATCGACAGGAGAAGAAAGGCTGGAAAACTGTGCAAAAAACAAAATCTGACCGGAAATTGAAACGTTGATCTCGGACGATCCTGGACTCTGATCGACGATCGGCCAGTGGCATATCAACGGGATTTTCTAGGAGAAGACTCGACTGGAATTTGGCGCCGATCCGACGGTTAAAACGGAAGTTATTGGTTGGATAAGAAGAGGCTGGCGGACTGAAAAATGCCGATTCCAGCCAAATGGTTGATCTTTTGGAGAAACGGAGACCATGGGCATGTTCAGGACGTCGAGACACACATTATGGTGATGGGTTGATTTTTCCGGCCATCAACGCATGCGGCCGGCGGCGGCGCGTGGGGTGGCACGTGAACGGATTCCGGCGAAGACATCTTCAGACAGTTTGTTCATCTTGACATTCTGGATTTTTCTATGCTCTTACATTTTTGTTTGATGCAGTTTTAGACATTTTCCGGTGGTCGAACGTGGCTGCTTCATAAAACTATTTCTGAAGCAATTCCGACGAGATTTTGAACTTCGGACCAAAAGTAAGTTTGTTCTAAATTAAATTTCATACCTATTGACGGTTTCGATTTACTCATATGACCAATATATTAAAATATGGACGATTTTCCCCTTGATGATACGTTAAAGTCTATTAATCGTGATTTAACGAATTTGATTAATCATTATTAATGATCTGATGATAAGTGTTAATAGAATATATATTCTAAATTATTTAACACTATTATGTAATCAATATGATAAATTAAAAGATTTAAAAGTAATATAATAGTTGCTATGTCGTGATGTGTTGAGTATAACTCATTATCGTAACGACATGGACTATTATGAATACGTTGACTGGATTTAGAGATATGACTTGCTCATTTATGAAATATAATTATTTCTTTATATTGTTACCACCTATATGGTTTGTTCTACTGATTTCAAATATCTCTACTCATATAAATTTGATAATATTGTTATTATTTGATATTTCAACAAATGGTACCAGAAGTTACCATTACCGAAAGATTGTTGGATCTGAATGAAAATATTTTATCATTTGGTACCAGAAGTTACCGATATCTATAGTTGAAAGGGTGGATAAAAATAAATTATTCAACAAAGAAAAATGTTGATGTATGATAAGATAATATCACATGATAGCACGGATATGACTAATGTGAAAATAATCTCATCAGTATTATGAGATAAATGTTATATGATTTTGATAAGCAGTTTTGATTAAAGTTCTTGCACAAGCACTTATGTACACCAGAAGAAGTACATATTAACTTCAGAAGAAGTAAAGATTATCATATTGAAATGATATTATTATTATTGCTCCTGAAGAAGTATAAACGAGTCATACATGCAAAATACAAAAGGGGGAAACATTTAGGTGGAGTTCTGTTTGTATTTTATTTTGTATTTTTATTTTCGAAAATGTTTTGTATTTCCTATTTTCATTTTTGTTTTTAAATTTGCTGAAAACGTGTTTGGCTTGTTATTTTTGAAAACTGTTTTTGAAAATGAAAAGCTGGAAAACACGTTCCGTTTGAAATTTTGCAGAATACTACTTAAACTATTTTTAATTAATTTGCTTGCAGAATACTACTGACTTAAACTCAAATTTCCTTTTACAATACACTGAAAACATGATTACATGCAATACACTAATGTGAGCATTAAGAGTTTATATTAACACAACTTGATCAGGTTCGGGATTTGAGAAAGCTCTAGTTCTATTAAAATTCAGAAAATGCAAGTTCTTTTAAAACCACCAGAGTCCATTTATCAAGGCATTTTTTGAAATATAACAATAAGAATTTTCACTTAATTTTTTTGTAATGTTGATGTTGAATTTAATAAAATTTTATTTAAGCTTAGTTCCAAGTTAGGATAATTCTAAAAAAAAAAAAAAAAAAAAAAAAAAAAAAAAATATTTAGGTTTAGTTCCAAGGTAGGATAATTCTAAAAAATTTAATAAATAAATAAAAAAATAAAAACTTTATATTAAGCTTAGTTCCAAGTTAAGATAATTCTTTTAAGAAATTAAAAAAAATCCTAAAACGCAGTTTCTGCATTTTGGACATTTTTTGTCGAAATACACACAAAACGCCCAAAACCTTGTATACAATTTTTTTTTTTGTTTTCCAAAATGCGTTTTCGAAAATGGTAAAGAGAACACGTTTTTAACGTTTTCGAAAATAAAAACAGAAAACGACCTCAAAACAGCAAAGAGAACAGGGCCTTATGATCCTCAAAATTAGAGATGTGTTTCGGGAGTAACCGTATCCTACCACCTCTAATCTTTTGAGGAAATAAAGAAACATTCAAAGAGGTGTGTTTCAAGACTAAGAATACTCCATACTCTACCACCTTAAATCTTTGAGTTACACAAGATTAAATATTGATAAAATCCTAGAAATTTAAGGTGTGTCTCAAGAGTGAGAATATTCTGTACTCTACCACCACCTATTCTAGGGTTCACAAAGTTAAGTTTACATTAACCGGACTCCATTTTCGCTTGATTCCCCTTCCTTGCGACCAATCTATCTTTAATCCTGCTGGATCTTGTATTGGAATATATGATTGCAACTTATCCAGCAGTTCCTCGATAGTAGGAGCAGAAATAAGGATTCTCCTAGAAAATGGAGAGATGAATCCCTGTTCCATAGCATAATCAAGAAATGTTAACAAACCATCAAAGAAATTGTTAATATTTAAAAGCCCAATAGGCTTAGTATGGAGATCCAGTTGAGCCCATGAGGTAATATTAAAGATTTCTTCTAAAGTACCAAAACCTCCGGACAGGGCTATAAAGGCATCAGAACCATATTGCATGCAAGTTATGCGTTCATGGATAGATAAGGTTTGTACTTCATGCCCTCGTGTTTTTCCTGCGATATCAAATAAAGGAACATGTATGACACCTATCACTATTACTTTCTCTGCTTGAGCGGATTGTGAAATACAACCCATCAATCCACTGGTACCTCCTCTATATACTAGATTGATACCTTTCTCTCCCAACTTCTTTCCTAAATCCACTGCTGCTTCTAGATACCCAAAACCTTTCCCTACTTTTGATCCACAAAATACAGAGGTAGTTTTGATCTGTGGAAGTTTTAGTCCTAGTAAGGTCGGGCCTGCGCACCCATTTTTATTTTTTCTTTCGGACTTGCACATCCATCAGTGAATATTATGGTCGGGCCTGCGTGCCCATTGTTCTGTCTTTCAGTGTCAGGGACGGGTACTCTTTTTCCTTATCCAGATTTTTTCCCAATGAGTTTTTCTGGGTAAGGTTTTAACGAGGCCCATCATTTAGTTCCCTTTAATAAAAGTACTTCTTCCAAAGAATGAGCAATACAAAGATCAGATTTTGAAGTAACTTACGAGGTCACTCACATGACTTTACAAGTTATTTCCCATCGAATAATTTACAATGTCTCATGGCAAGACTTTACAAATTATTCTTCCAAGGATAATTTACAAGGTCTCATGGCAAGGCGTTACAAATTATTTTCCATCAAATAATTTAAAATGTCTCATGGCAAGACTTTACAAATTATTCTTCCACGAATAATTTACAAGGTCTTATGGCAAGGCGTTACAAATTATTTCCCATCAAATAATTTACAATGTCTCATGGCAAGACTTTACAAATTATTCTTCCACGAATAATTTACAAGGTCTCATGGCAAGGCGTTACAAATTATTTCCCATCAAATAATTTACAATGTCTCATGGTAAGACTTTACAAATTATTCTTCCACGAATAATTTACAAGGTCCCATGGCAAGATTTTACAAATTATTTCCCATCGAATAATTTACAATGTCTCATGGCAAGACTTTACAAATTATTCTTCCACGAATAATTTACAAGGTCCCATGGCAAGGCGTTACGAATTATTTCCCATCGAGTAATTTACAATGTCTCATGGCAAGAGTTTACAAATTATTCTTCCACGGATAATTTACAAGGTCTCATGGTAAGGCGTTACAAATTATTTCACATCAAATAATTTACAATGTCTCATGACAAGACGTTGCAAATTACTTCCAAATAAGAAATTCAAAATTAAGAAAGGTCAGGGTAGCCCGGCTTCTCATTGACCGACCCTTGCAAAAACTACATCCATTTTACCAAGTTATGGACACTACTCCATCCTGACAAATTTATCCTAAAGGTCGGCATAACCCGACCTTATCAAACAATTCTTGTGATTTTGCCAAGTAAAAAGCATGATCCTATCTTTGAGAAAATCGACTAGAAAGGATCGGACTCACCCGGTCTCGCTAGCCAATTGTCTCAAACTAAATCTTGATACTGCGAAATGTTAACCCGTGGTTATAACTACAATGGATGGTCGGCCATTACCCGACCACATTATCATCAAAATACGGAATCAAAGCTACTTAATATTTAAAGGCGAAAAGCTTACGAAATCAAAATTCATTCATTAAGAGAGTTTTACAAAAACTACGGGATATACCCCGGGCATTACAACGAGAATTTACAAATTACTTTAATCCTCGGCACCAGACCCCTCTTCTGCTTCCTCGAGCACTTCACAGTCAGCGTCATCTTCCCCCTCAAAAGGGCTGAGGTCGAGGTCATCGGCACCTAATGGGAAGGCGGCCATAGGGCTCGTGTCTATCTCGGGCATCTTCTGAAGGCACCAAGCCCTTGCCTGCTTTATTGCTTGAGAATAAGACTCCATTGCATATGTGCCCAAGGCAAGCTTGTAGTCTTCAGAACCTTTGAAGGACTCTATGGCAGACGCTTGGATTTGGGTGTAACGACCCGGGTCCCACTTAACGGGCTGTCCCGACCGTTAAATGACGGCGTACTGTCACCACTGTACCAATATGAGTCTTTTCAGCATGCTTTGTCCTCACTCGCACGCTCCCCGAGAAAACTTCCCAGGAGGTCACCCATCCCAGACTTGCTCTAAGCCAAGCACGCTTAACTATGGAGTTTCTAACGATGGACTTCCGGAAAAGAAGGTGCACCTTGTTGGTATGAGTGGTACCTATCAATTCTCTTAAGCTTTCTTAGTTGGGGTATTACAATCACCCCCTGTTAGACTCGTGACGTCCTCGTCGCGCTTAACCCATCTGAGGATCTGTTGCCAGGCGTTGGGATTCTAAAGGTGCCTCCCGCCCTATGGCGTAGCACTTAGTTCCCGATTTCCGGCTGGCGATCGGCTCTAATACCATTTGTAACGACCCGGGTCCCACTTAACGGGCTGTCCCGACCGTTAAATGACGGCGTACTGTCCCCACTGTACCAATACGAGTCTTTTCAGCATGCTTTGTCCTCACTCGCACGCTCCCCGAGAAAACTTCCCAGGAGGTCACCCATCCCAGAATTGCTCTAAGCCAAGCACGCTTAACTATGGAGTTTCTAACGATGGACTTCCGGAAAAGAAGGTGCACCTTATTGGTATGAGTAGTACCTATTAATTCTCTTAAGCTTTCTTAGTTGGGGTATTACATTGGGGCTCCCATGCCCGAGCTCCCCTGCGTAGCGACTAGCTTCAGCTCGAGCATTGTCCCGCTCTTGGAGAGCGACCTCGAGGTCTTCCTTAACTTTCCGAAGCTCTTCCTCGGCAGCATTGGCCCGGGTGGCCTCGTATTGAACGGAGCCGCTCAATGCTTTGGTTTGCAACTCCTCGGGTAATGCTCAACATCTGAAGATCGGGTGAATAAGTTGTAAAAATTTTCAGTGTAAATATGTATATTCACTAAAGAATGACAACAAAATCTCAAGAATTACCTGGAGAGCCGCGCTCATTATGTGTTCCACTCCCCGCTCTAGAGCGATCTCATATAGGTATATTTTCACAAGGTCCGGATGCAGGGAGTCTTGCATTTTCCTCCTACAGTCATCCAGAGAAGGATTGTCAGCCTCAAGCTCGGATTTGGAAGGAGGAGGTGCCCAACCCCTAGGTGGCCTTTCCTCCCTTGGTGGTGGGATATCCTCTTGAGATCGGGACGTTTGTCCCGAGCTTGAAGTGCAGGCTCTTCCCCTCTTTTGAGGGCGCCTCTTGGTCACTCCGTCAACAGCCCTCTTCGCCCGGGCATTTTGAGCCTTAGCAAGTGCGGCCTGCTTCAGAGCTTCAGAGTCAAAAGTCATTCCTGAAACAAGGATAAGAAGATTAAAGCCTCCTGAAAAGTCTACGAAGATAAGCAAAAGGCAAAGAAGGGCATTTTTAATTACGTAATTTAAGAGGCTGAACCCTACCGGGCTGAAGGTCAAGTCCGGCCTGGTCCAGAATGTCACTATTGGCTAGGTCACTGGCTTCCTCAGCCAGCAAACCAAAGTCACACACCCGGATAGCATCGGCCATAAGTTCTGTCGCGGCCTCCTCACTCAGATTACCCATCATATTAAAATTATCTACATCTAGTCTCCTGAAGGTCGGCCAGAATAGGGTTTCGCCCTCTTTGGGTTTGATAAATAAAAACCTTTCCTTCCAATACTTCC
Organism: Ligustrum vulgare; assembly: GCA_963555705.1. NCBI lineage: Eukaryota > Viridiplantae > Streptophyta > Magnoliopsida > Lamiales > Oleaceae > Ligustrum > Ligustrum vulgare. The sequence continues at coordinate 85,125,796 of OY743168.1, forward strand.
AAGAACCCATGGAACCTCGAACCTACCCTTCCCGCACAGATACACAAAGCTATTGCATCGGGGTAAGTACTTAAGTTCTAACAAACATTTGCAAAGGTTAACGGTGGGCTCTATTCCTAAACTCCTACATAATATGAAAAAATATACAAGGATTCTCCACCCATTGGGAGCGAGTTGACCGGGCAATATGCTCGCGGTTAGTAAGAAATCCAAAAAAAAATGATGCAGGGGAAACCTAAGCCCGGCCACCAAGGCCTCGTGGTACACAACCATCTCCCCTTCCCGGAAATGATAAGAATACTCGTCCCTGTCCGGGACCCTGACAGTATATCTATCTACTAATTCGTATCTCCTCATGTCTACCTCGACCAAGTGTTCCTTCATTTTGTTATAATGGGTTGGTAGCTCGAGCTCTGCCCTCCTAGGTTCTCTTACTACCCGAGGGTTGTCCTCGACCTCCTCCCCATTTTCAGACTCACCCTCATCAAAGTCAGGTGGGGGCTCGTAAAATCCTAATGGCTCGACCTCTAAAGGTTCATCTAGGTCCTCTACCACCCTAAGGTCTTCCACTGTCATACGTCTGGCCATACTTTCCTATAATAAATAATAAAAGAGTTAGAGGGGTCGGGATAGGCCGAGCGTACCTAAGATGCTAGAAAATTTTTGTTGGAGTAGAGGTCGTGTAAGTCGCCCGACGAGTTCTCTGATTTCTCAAAATTTGCAAAGTAAACGTAAAGAGGTTATGGGGACCACATATATATATACAAATTTTGCGGGAAAAATTTCAAAATCCAAAAATTATTTTCTGCCACGTGTCAACATCATAAGGAAATTATTTTATGGCTAAAGCAATAAATGTGATGAGTTGGCAAATTTAATATAACAGCTGTCATGCGCCCAGAAATCTTGTCCCGATCTTTGACGCACGGGAGCCATTGATCGGTATTATTTTCCTACTCCCTAAAATTACGAAGAATTCCATAACCCGACCTCTTGAGGTCATGGTCTTTCTTCGACCGATCTCTTACCGAGAACTCCATGGTCGGCACGTGGCAGACCTCCTCGCTGTTCAACAATAACCGATTGCGCCTCAGTAAAATACCCGGTCTCATCAGGGTCGGGTCATCCTGATCTACTTCAGTTTGACAATTGAAGATAAGATCGTTTCTTACCGACCTATGGCCTGTATTTGTAGGCTTCCCAACCTCTTTTATCACTGGGCCTCGTTAATGGGCAATATACTTGAGCCTCACGACAATACATAATCCACAAGGAAACCCTTTACAAAAAGGAAACTGAATCCTTATAAGTAAGGAATTCTTCTTAAAATGTAAGTTTATAACAAAAGGACTCCTTATTTATATAAAGGAAGTTATGGGCTTTTTCAGCCCTATAAATACAGTTCTTTTCATATCAAATAATTCATTCACAATTCTTTACTATTTCCAGTTAAATATTCTCTCTACCTTTTTCCAGAAAACTAATTCTCACACCGGAGGGGCGACGGAGAGTTTCCTCCTCGCCTTTTTTTGCAGGTCATCCCAGGCGAGTTCATCATCTTTTCCAGCAATCAATTGTCATCAAATTCTGCCACGTCAAGGTTGGGATTTTTGACAGCATCAGTTGGAAAATTGATTGGTTTGTATATATACCTATAAATCACAACCTCTGTATATCACATTCTACAATTTCTGTTCGTTCGGTAATGTTTTCTCTATGGTTCCTGAAAATATGCTGTGAAACACAATTGTGTTTGAAGTGGTTCTCCTGGGACATATATCCATCAAATCACAATGCATGTAGTGAGTTCTTACTGTACAGTTCAAGTGGGAGATGAATGTATTGCTAAATAGGTGCATTCACTGACTTTCCATCATTAGTCCTTTTTCTTTTCTCAACTCTATTATTAGATCAATTGATATATCTGTGAATCATTGGATGCTGTTTGATTTGGATAACTTATTATTATAGGATCACACTTGCAGGATGCGAGGTCTTCAATGTACCTTTTTTATCACCAAATTGGTCGATTCGACCAAAATTACCCGGATTCATGGTTAAATTGCAATTTCACAAATTGAAATTTTTACTACCTCATTTAAAAGCTTAACATGTTGGAGAGAATGCATTTAATTATTTATAATTTTTACCATTGCGCCTCTCACTAGGTGTAGAGGTGGCAAAGGGTCGAGTCACTCATCGACTCGTTGGCTCGGCTCACTAAAATACGAGCCAAGAGCGGCTCAGCTCGCCAAAAAGATGAGCTGGTGGGGGAGCCGATAACCCACGTTGAACCACGAGTGGCTCGTGCCACACGAGCCGAACAAGCCAGCGAGCCGCTTTGCTCGCCGGCTCGCAAAACTAAAATAAAAAATTTGACCGTTGCCATGCAATGGTAATTATAATTGTTTTAATTTAACTTAATTATTATTTTTTTCTTCCACTACTCTATAAATACAAGCCATCTTCAACACCACTCCACACCATCTCTCAACTACACTATTCTAATTCTTACTTAGCCAAGCTCTCTGCTAAAAGTCTACAAAGCTCTCTTTCTACTACAATCTACAAGTCTACAATTATACAATTGGGACATGAAAATTCACTTGCTTACGATATCTTGAGGCGCAATGCTGCACATATTTATCCAGCTCTATTGTACTGCTTCCATCATATGTGACATGGAATTCAGCTTAGTTTATGAATGTGTTTACATTCAGCGCAGGGATGGAGCTAAAATTTTGAGTGAGTGGGGGCCAAAAATTTTCAAATTGTGGGAGGCGGAGACGGAGGCCCCCTCCCAGGGGTTCGGGGGCCGAGCCCCCGAAATTTTTTTGAATAAAAATGATTGAAACGACTAAGCAATAAATGAAAAACTAAACTAAGTTAACTAACAGGTAACAACTAACCAGTGTAAGATATTTATTCACAAAAGAAAAGGCTTATAACTGAAAAGTAAATGTAAACTTTCAAGGTGAGAGATACTAGTAATGAGTATTTTATCACTTCTTGCATAAATATAATGATTGCAGAGAGAGAATTAAGATCAAATGAAATAAATTCAAGATGCCAATTTTTATTTTTGGACTAAAAAAATTTTTTTTTTTTTAATTTTGTCTCAATTTTTTTTTTTTTTCTTTTCAGTGGGGGCCAACACCCCCACTGGCCCAATAGTGGCTCCGTCCATGGTTCAGTTTTACAAAAAAATCTGTTACCCATGCACAATGCAACCAAAGAAAGAAAGAAAGAAAAAATTCTTTTCAATTTGAGATTAGCATTTTAAACCCTAAAGGGCACAAGATCAATGGTAATATCTTCTGGTATCCTTCTCTCTGGTGGAAACATTGGAAGAAGGGTTGCAATGCATTTTGCTGTCTCCAAATAATTTGCATATCTGCTGATGATCAAACCATCAAATTCCAACTTGTTTGATGCTTTGATCATAGTGGCTAAAGATGAGCCATTTGAATTGAATTTATTTTCTTCCCCAAGAACTTTTTCCTGAGTGCATTTTTGTCAAAATTCCATGCACCAGTTCTCCAATTGAAATGGTATAAAGGAAGAAATCTTTGCCCATAAATGGCTAGGAATTCAATTGCTGCAAGAATGAACTCAAATTCCTCCTTGGACATGTAGTAGGGAAAGCTCACTCTTGTCCATCCCGGCTTTACTCCAACGTAGCCCTGTCATCAGTAGATGTTGAATAATGCTATTTGTACATAAGGAGTTACATAAAATTTTACATATAAATGATGTGTCAAGAAAAAAATTCATAATTTATTTTTATTTATTTTTTCTAGTCCAATCATATCTTGTCACATCAACATGTATGTACACCAATTTGTAAGTGGTGATGTACATGTACCACAACAGTTATATGTTAGTCACATTACTAGTTTACAACGTGCTATCAAAAGCTAACACGACTAACCTTTTCAATGGTAGACCTGAAGGAGAGCGAATGGGACTCATCGATATTGAGCAAACTGTGCCCATAAGGCCCTGCACAAGCACAACCTCCTCGGGCTTGGATTCCGAAAAGGTCATTCAAAAGTTTGGCGACGAATGGGCCGTGAAGCGGCTTATGTCTCATAATTTTGGTCTCTTTACATAGGTTTACCTCAGATGATGAAGAATATGTAGTAGAGTAAATAAGGAAAGATAATATGGCTTGTCTTTTGGCTTTTGTATTGCCTAATACCCATATGTAGGGATTGGGAACTAATCTTTTGAGGGCTCTTTCAACGTGAACTTGTTCCAGTCTCTCAATGTCTTTGTAACCAATGTATTCTTTTATCCAAAAAGACAATGCTGCTCTGATTTTCTGAATGATTTGTGGGGTTCCAGCATCTTCCCTTTCTTCTATGTTGTCAACATATAAAGTGTCCTGAATTTCACAAAATTTAGGTTTGATCAGTAACAATTTAGGCTAATCCATTTTCGCTGCGGAAAAATGTAAAGAAGCTAAATTCTTAGCAATCGCGATAAACTAAGCATAAAAAGATAAAGAAAGTCGAGATTTCTAATTCAGAATGTTACAACTTATAACCAGAAAAAGTACTTTAATTCACTTGCCTGTTCATTGTAACTCTTCACAAAATTAACAGTTCCACCTACACATGTTGATGGGGGAGAAGATCCCAGCCGATAAAGGCCATTGTTCATTAGCAGAATCCCAGGAGAACCTGGACCTCCCAGAAATTTATGTGTGCTAAGGAAAACTGCATCATAGCCGTCAATTTCTCCTGATCTCATCTCAATCCTCGCGTAAGGGCCACTGTATTCAAGAACAGCAATCAATATATATATATATATATATAACTTGTAATCATACTTATGAATATTTGTTTCGGGGAAGATATTTTTTTTTTAACCTTGCAGCAAAATCAAAGCAAGCGAAGCCTCCAAATTCGTGAAGAAGACGAGATATTTCACGTGTATCTGAACAAATCCCGGTGACATTGCTACAAGCTGAAAAGGATCCAAGAATCGGCCTGTTTTTCGATCTATAGAATTCGAGTTGGAGTTTGAAGGATTCCATATCCAGCAACCCTTTCTGATCCAGGCCAATCTCCACCACCTCCGCCAGGCTCTGCCGCCATGAGAGGAGGTTGGATTGGTGTTCATAAGGGCCTACAAAAACCACCCACCTTTCTTCATTGCTTAGACATTTCAAGAATCTCTCTCTTAGCGTTGAAGGAATAGCTAATCCCATTACTTCATGGAGTCTTTTAATAGCTGCAGTTGAGCCTGAACCACAGAAGATTATTGCATCTTCTTCTCCACCTCCTAAGCATTTCTTTACGTAATTTGCTGCTTCATTCACCATTTTTGTAGTCTGGTAGCCTACGTAACTGTCTGTAGTGTGACTGTTACCTGTACAAAAATTATCGTTTTGGATCAACTTAGGTATTCTTGAAATCAAATCGCCGCTCTCCTTGTTAAAAATAAAGTCACACAAACACGTAAAAAAAATGGATCGTTACGTACCATAAAACGGAAGAACGTGATTCAGGATGTAATTTTCGACGTATTGAAGAGACCGGCCGGAGGCAGTGTGATCGGAATAAGTGACCATACGCTTTCCAAATGGGGTGTTGAATTCTGCATTTCCACCAATGATTTGTGAACGTAACCAAGAAAGTTTCTTCTCTGTAGAATCACTTTCTGGTACACGATGATTCTTAAGCATGTCAAATGATTCGATTCTATCATTTAAGCCATGATCATGATCATCGGTTGAGCTGTCCCTCATAAAACTAATCTTTCTATAGACTGCACGTCCCATTTTCTGTCTACCAAGGTTATCTGATTATCTTATATATATATATACACGTGTAAGGAAACAGTGTAATGATTTTTCAATGGGTAAGTTTGATAGATTTGGCAGTGAAAATCAAAGAACACGTTTGGAACTATCAAAATCCAATTTGTTTTTATGATTTCCAGTGTGTGACTGCAAATTGGAAGAGACTTTCCGGCGGCTGAAGCCGTGTAAATCAAGCAGTTTAGTTTCTAATTATTTATTACTATAAATGCTGGCTAAACAAACTTTATAGGGACGGTACCACCCCATCATAATAGGTATTCCCCTCCAAAAATTAAATAAATTGTGAGGGGCGGTACTAAGAATTTTCTTTCCAACTCTTCTCGGTAAACTTGTGTGATTTATAAATTGATTTATCTATAATTTTGAAATAAAGTAGTGGTTGAAAATTAAGAGAAAATATGTAATTAAAAAATATATAATTTATAAATTACTTTATTTTGTTTAACAAACACTTGCCTAATTGTTAGATAAGTGGCTAGAAATAGCTTATAATTTGCTTTTCAGGATATTGGCTTGAAGCAAACACGGCATGTTTTTTCGACATCATGGATACTAGTATATTATGTTTTATTATGATTATTATTTCTGTTTTATTAAACTTTAGGTAGGAATGGGCAAAAATCAAAATCCAAAAAAAATTAATTGAAAACGGTTAGTTATTTAGGAAAAATGGAGAATCGAAAATTGATCGGTTCCTATTTGAAAATTTAAAATCGAATTAAGAACCGAACATTCTTATTTTAAGAATTAAGCTCATATGACACTTTTGACTTTTTTGTATTGCTTTACATGACATAGTGTACAAATCCAGCTTAGATGTATTATGATAATTGTTTAATTGTTCATATCATGTTGCATCTTACATGAAATTTCGTGAACCAATTTTAGAAAATCGAATGTTTGGTCTCTCACTCGCACTAGTTCAGTGTATCTTTTGGTGTAATTTACGAATTAATGTAACAACTGTTGAGTTAATATATACTAAACTAATTTCAGGAAGGATGTGTGGTTTGACAAATATGTGACTTTTGTTTATGTGCATTAGTGAACTATGGTTTGACAATGAAGTCCAAGATAAGAGTTCATTATAAATCATTTTTATTTTCAAAGTATATCCTGGTTCAAATGAATAATTAATTTTATGTTATAGTAAAGACGTCTATATGCCATTATTATCATTTAATATTTTAGTCTGGATGATCCAGACATTCTAGCATAAGTAATACATAGAACAACAGAAGATGAAGATCTTACCTTTCTGGTTGCCAGTGGAGATATGAAGAATATTATAATTGTCTTTAGTGTCTTTTGAACTCGAAAATATTTAATTTGAATATTTTACCTCGTGGATGGTTTTATTTGGAAAATTTTGACTCAACACTCATTTGTTTTTTGTACATATTTTCAGGTTTGCTCAAAGTTAATTTTTTTTAACAAAAGTACCGAACAAATAACCGAAAAATAATCGAAATCAAAATCGTTCGGTTCTTGAATTTTAAGTCCTTCAATAATCGAACCGAAAATCGAAATGTTCAGCCCTAACTTTATGAGATATTTGTAATCTTGTATGAGTTCAATTATTTAATTTGTCTAGTCAGTATGAATGTTCAATCGACTTTTAGGTTAGGTTTAAAATTTTAAATAAATATCTAAGTACTTCTTAATATAAGTAAATTTAAGCATTGTGAGACTCATCATTGTTGCATAATGCTGTAGTCCAAAGAGAAAATAGTTTGGATAAAATCCACCCTTTTTTTATTACTTAATAGGCATCTAAGCTTCGCACAACAAATTTGGAGGAGAGCAGACTTTCTCCTTGATTCGCCCTCCATGTAAATTCGAATGTGGATATAGTTTATGCACACTTGAAATAGATATTCAGACAATACTTTTCATCTTTATGAATGGTGAACCTTCTTTACATCATGTGGACAGGAATGTGGATGGGTGACACGGCCACCTAGGGGTGACCGGTTGGGGCCTTGGCCCACCTCAATTTGGAAATTATTTTCATGAAAGCTTACGAAAAAAGTTTTGGATTAAGGACGGCCAACCCCATACTTTGGGCTAGCACCACCCCTGGGCCCACCATGATCATGCTTATCGTAAACACTTATCTTCTAGCATTTAAGTGCTACATGTAAAGATCCAAGACTCGAACTCTCAATCCTCTAATTTTAAGTACTCATCCTACTTTACCGTTGCACAATGTCTGTGGACCAATCAACTCATTTTATACAGACAAATGTTGTTGTATGACTATATTTCTTAACTTTTTCCTATCCAATGTACCAACATATCTTTAATATTTTAAATAGTACTTATTGGAGTAGATGGCTGTTACCATGTTTTAGATATTAGTTGGCCTTCATAAAAACTTAAAGATCTGCCTTTTTTTTATAAATATTATAAAATATGTGAATGATCAATTATCATTATACCCCTGTAAACTTTACATATTACGATTGTGCCATTGTTCACTCCTATAAATAGGAGTCATTTCATTTCATTAGAAACACACATTATGAGAAGTTCTCTCTCATTCTCTCCATCTCTCTATCTATTTCTTGTTATGATTTTAATAGTTTTACAACACGTTATCAGCACGAGTCTCTAGCCAATTGAGTAATATAACGGGAGTATGCTCTACAGTTGCATCTAAATGATGAACATCTATATCAGAAACCTGACTATTACTAATCAATGTTTCCTTTTCTCAAACCAAACACTTTTGGCTTTAGAAAATAACTCATATATTGTAGATCTGAAAATTTATCAAATTTCAAAATTTATGGTCAAACTGAAAAAGAAAGATTCCGGCCGATCCAGATATCCGATCGACGATCGGCCATCGCCATCAGAACAGGCTTGTCGAGGAGAAGACTCGCCTGAAATTTGGGGATGATCCAATGGCTGAAACAGAAGATATCGACCGGAGAAGAAAGGCTGAAAAACTGTTTAAAAAACAAAAGCTGGCCGGAAATTGAAACGTTGATCCCGGACGATCCTGGACTCTGATCGACGATCGGCCAGTGGCATATCAACGGGATTTTCTAGGAGAAGACTCGAATGAAAAATGCCGATTCCAGCCAAATGGTTGATCTTTTGGAGAAACGGAGACCATGGGCATGTTTAGGACGTCGAGACACACATTACGGTGATGGGTTGATTTTTTCGGCCACCAACGCATGCGGCCGGCGGCGGCGCGTGGGGTGGCACATGAACGGATTCCGGCGAAGACATCTTCAGACAGTTTGTTCATCTTGACATTCTGGTTTTTTCTATGCTCTTACATTTTTGTTTGATGCAGTTTTAGACATTTTCCGGTGGTCGAACGTGGCGGATTCATAAAACTATTTCTGAAGCAATTCCGACGAGATTTTGAACTTCGGACCAAAAGTAAGTTTGTTCTAAATTAAATTTCATACCTATTGACGGTTTCGATTTACTCATATGACCAATATATTAAAATATGGACGATTTTTCCCTTGATGATACGTTAAAGTCTATTAATCGTGATTTAACGAATTTGATTAATCATTATTAATGATCTGATGATAAGTGTTAATAGAATATATATTCTAAATTATTTAACACTATTATGTAATCAATATGATAAATTAAAAGATTTAAAAGTAACATAATAGTTGATATGTCGTGATGTGTTGAGTATAACTCATTATCGTAACGACCTGAACTATTATGAATACGTTGACTGGATTTAGAGATATGACTTGCTCATTTATGAAATATAATTATTTCTTTATATTGTTACCGCCTATATGGTTTGTTCTACTGATTTCAAATATCTCTACTCATATAAATTTGATAATATTGTTATTATTTGATATTTCAACAAATGGTACCAGAAGTTACCATTACCAAAAGATTGTTGGATCTTAATGAAAATATTTTATCATTTGGTACCAGAAGTTACCAATATCTGTAGTTGAAAGGGTGGATAAAAATAAATTATTCAACAAAGAAAAATGTTGATGTATGATAAGATAATATCACATGATAGCACGGATATGGCTAATGTGAAAATAATCTCATCAATATTATGAGATAAATGTTATATGATTTTGATAAGCAGTTTTGATTAAAGTTCTTGCACAAGCACTTATGTACACCAGAAGAAGTACATATTTACTTCAGAAGAAGTAAAGATTATCATATTGAAATGATATTATTATTATTGCTCCTGAAGAAGTATAAACGAGTCATACATGCAAAATACAAAAGGGGGAAACATTTAGGTGGAGTTCTGTTTGTATTTTATTTTGTATTTTCATTTTCGAAAATGTTTTGTATTTCCTATTTTCATTTTTGTTTTTAAATTTGCTGAAAACGCGTTTGGCTTGTTATTTCTGAAAACTGTTTTTGAAAATGAAAAGCTGGAAAACACGTTCCATTTGAAATTTTGCAGAATACTACTTAAACTATTTTTAATTAATTTGCTTGCAGAATACTACTGACTCAAACTCAAATTTCCTTTTACAATACACTGAAAACATGATTACATGCAATACACTAATGTGAGCATTAAGATTTTATATTTACACAACTTGATCAGGTTCGGGCTTTGAGAAAGCTCTAGTTCTATTAAAATTCAGAAAATGCAAGTTCTTTCAAAACCACCAGAGTCCATTTATCAAGGCATTTTTTGAAATATAACAATAAGAATTTTCACTTAATTTTTTTGTAATGTTGATATTGAATTTAATAAAATTTCATTTAAGCTTAGTTCCAAGTTAGGATAATTCTTAAAAAAAAAAAAAAATCTTTATTTACGTTTAGTTCCAAGGTAGGATAATTCTAAAAAAATTAATAAATAAATAAATAAAATAAAAACTTTATATTAAGCTTAGTTCCAAGTTAAGATAATTCTTTTAAAAAATTAAAAAAAAATCCTAAAACGCAGTTTCCGCATTTTGGACATCTTTTGTCGAAATACACACAAAACGCCCAAAACAAGGTTTTGGGCGTTTTGTATAAAAAAAATTTTGTTTTCCAAAATGCGTTTTCGAAAATGGTAAAGAGAACGCGTTTTTAACGTTTTCGAAAATAAAAACAGAAAACGACCTCAAAACAGTAAAGAGAACAGGGCCTTATAATCCTCAAAATTAGAGATGTGTTTCGGGAGTAGCCGTATCCTACCACCTCTAATCTTTTCAGGAAATAAAGAAACATTCAAAGAGGTGTGTTTCAAGACTAAGAATACTCCATACTCTACCACCTTAAATCTTTGAGTTACACAAGATTAAATATTGATAAAATCCTAGAAATTTAAGGTGTGTCTCAAGAGTGAGAATACTCTGTACTCTACCACCACCTATTCTAGGGTTCACAAAGTTAAGTTTACATTAACCGGACTCCATTTTCGCTTGATTCCCCTTCCTTGCGACCAATCTATCTTTAATCCTGCTGGATCTTGTATTGGAATATATGATTGCAACTTATCCAGCAGTTCCTCGATAGTAGGAGCAGAAATAATGATTCTCCTAGAAAATGGAGAGATGAATCCCTGTTCCACAGCATAATCAAGAAATGTTAACAAACCATCAAAGAAATTGTTAATATTTAAAAGCCCATAGGCTTAGTATGGAGATCCAGTTGAGCACATGAGGTAATATTAAAGATTTCTTCTAAAGTACCAAAACCTCCGGGCAGGGCTATAAAGGCATCAGAACCATATTGCATGCAAGTTATGCGTTCATGGATAGATAAGGTTTGTACTTCATGCCCTCGTGTTTTTCCTGCGATATCAACTAAAGGAACATGTATGACACCTATCACTATTACTTTCTCTGCTTGAGCGGATTGTGAAATACAACCCATCAATCCACTGGTACCTCCTCTATATACTAGATTGATACCTTTCTCTCCCAACTTCTTTCCTAAATCCACTGCTGCTTCTAGATACCCAAAATCTTTCCCTACTTTTGATCCACAAAATACACAGGTAATTTTGATCTGTCGAAGTTTTAGTCCTAGTAAGGTCGGGCCTGCGCACCCATTTTTATTTTTTCTTTCGGACTTGCACGTCCATCAGTGAATATTATGGTCGGGCATGCGTGCCCATTGTTCTGTCTTTCAGTGTCAGGGACGGGTACTCTTTTTCCTTATCCAGATTTTTTCCAATGGGTTTTTCTGGATAAGGTTTTAACGAGGCCCATCATTTAGTCCCCTTTAATAAAAGTACTTCTTCCAAAGAATGAGAAATACAAAGATCAGATTTTGAAGTAACTTACGAGGTCACTCACATGACTTTACAAGTTATTTCCCATCGAATAATTTACAATGTCTCATGGCATGACTTTAATAATTATTCTTCCAAGGATAATTTACAAGGTCTCATGGCAAGGCGTTACAAATTATTTTACATCAAATAATTTAAAATGTCTCATGGCAAGACTTTACAAATTATTCTTCCACGAATAATTTACAAGGTCTCATGGCAAGGCGTTACAAATTATTTCCCATCAAATAATTTACAATGTCTCATGGCAAGACTTTACAAATTATTCTTCCACGAATAATTTACAAGGTCTCATGGTAAGGCGTTACAAATTATTTCCCATCAAATAATTTACAATGTCTCATGGTAAGACTTTACAAATTATTCTTCCAATAATAATTTACAAGGTCTCATGGCAAGGCGTTACAAATTATTTCCCATCGAATAATTTACAATGTCTCATGGCAAGACTTTACAAATTATTCTTCCACAAATAATTTACAAGGTCCCATGGCAAGACGTTACGAATTATTTCCCATCGAGTAATTTACAATGTCTCATGGCACGACTTTACAAATTATTCTTCCACGGATAATTTACAAGGTCTCATGGCAAAGCGTTACAAATTATTTCCCATCAAATAATTTACAATGTCTCATGACAAGACGTTGCAAATTACTTCCAAATAAGAAATTCAAAATCAAGAAAGTCGGGGTAGCCCGGGTTCTCATTGACCGACCCTTGTAAAAACTACATCCATTTTACCAAGTTATGGACACGACTCCATCCTGACAAATTTATCCTAAAGGTCGGCATAACCCGACCTTATCAAACAATTCTTGTGATTTTTCCAAGTAAAAAGCATGATCCTATCTTTGAGAAAATCGACTAGAAAGGATCGGACTCACCCAGTCTCGCTTGTCAGTTGTCTCAAACTAAATCTTGATACTGCGAAATGTTAACCCGTGGTTATAACTACAATGGATGGTCGGCCATTACCCGACCACATTATCATCAAAATACGGAATCAAAGCTACTTAATATTTAAAGGCGAAAAGCTTACGAAATCAAAATTCATTCATTAAGAGAGTTTTACAAAAACTACGAGGTATACCCCGGGCATTACAATGAGAATTTACAAATTACTTTAATCCTCGGCACCAGACCCCTCTTCTGCTTCCTCGAGCACTTCACAGTCAGCGTCATCTTCCTCCTCAAAAGGGCTGAGGTCGAGGTCATCGGCACCTAATGGGAAGGCGGCCATAGGGCTCGTGTCTATCTCGGGCATCTTCTGAAGGCACCAAGCCCTTGCCTGCTTTATTGCTTGAGAATAAGACTCCAATGCATATGTGCCCAAGGAAAGCTTGTAGTCTTCAGAACCTTTGAAGGACTCTATGGCAGACGCTTGGATTTGGGTGTAACGACCCGGGTCCCACTTAACGGGCTGTCCCGACCGTTAAATGATGGCGTACTGTCCCCACTGTACCAATACGAGTCTTTTCAGCATGCTTTGTCCTCACTCGCACGCTCCCTGAGAAAACTTCCCAGGAGGTCACCCATCCCAGAATTGCTCTAAGCCAAGCACGCTTAACTATGGAGTTTCTAACGATGGACTTCCGGAAAAGAAGGTGCACCTTGTTGGTATGAGTAGTACCTATCAATTCTCTTAAGCTTTCTTAGTTGGGGTATTACAATCACCCCCTGTTAGACTCGTGACGTCCTCGTCGCGCTTAACCTATCTGAGGATCTGTTGCCAGGCGTTGGGATTCTAGAGGTGGCTCCCGCCCTATGGCGTAGCACTTAGTTCCCGATTTCCGGCTGGCGATCGGCTCTGATACCATTTGTAACGACCTGGGTCCCACTTAACGGGCTGTCCCGACCGTTAAATGACGGCGTACTGTCCCCACTGTACCAATACGAGTCTTTTCAGCATGCTTTGTCCTCACTCGCACGCTCCCCGAGAAAACTTCCCAGGAGGTCACCCATCCCAGAATTGCTCTAAGCCAAGCACGCTTAACTATGGAGTTTCTAACGATGGACTTCCGGAAAAGAAGGTGTACCTTGTTGGTATGAGTAGTACCTATTAATTCTCTTAAGCTTTCTTAGTTGGGGTATTACATTGGGGCTCCCGTGCCCGAGCTCCCCTGCGTAGCGACTAGCTTCAGCTCGTGCATTGTCCCACTCTTGGAGAGCGACCTCGAGGACTTCCTTAACTTTCCGAAGCTCTTCCTCGGCAGCATTGGCCCGGGTGGCCTCGTATTGAACGGAGTGAACTAGCTGACTCGCAGTCTCGCCCCGCTCAATGCTTTGGTTTGCGACTCCCCGGGTAATGCTCAACATCTGAAGATCGGGCGAATAAGTTGTAAAAATTTTCAGTGTAAATATGTATATTCACTAAAGAATGACAACAAAATCTCAAGAATTACCTGGAGAGCCGCGCTCATTATGTGTTCCACTCCCCGCTCTAGAGCGATCTCATATTGGTATTTTTTCACAAGGTCCGGATGCAGGGGGTCTTGCATCTTCCTCATACAGTCATCCAGAGAAGGATTGTCAGCCTCAAGCTCGGATTTGGAAGGAGGAGGTGCCCAACCCCTGGGTGGCCTTTCCTCCCTTGGTGGTGGGATATCCTCTTGAGATCGGGACGTTTGTCCCAAGCTTGAAGTGCCAGCTCTTCCCCTCTTTTGAGGGCGCCTCTTGGTCACTCCGTCAACAGCCCTCTTCGCCCGGGCATTTTGAGCCTTAGCAAGTGCGGCCTGCTTCAGAGCTTCAGAGTCAAAAGTCATTCCTGAAACAAGGATAAGAAGATTAAAGCCTCCTGAAAAGTGTACAAAGATAAGCAAAAGGCAAAGAAGGGCATTTTTAATTACGTAATTTAAGAGGCTGAACCCTACCGGGCTGAAGGTCAAGTCCGGCCTGGTCCAGAATGTCACTATTGGCTAGGTCACTGGCTTCCTCAGCCAGCAAACCAAAGTTACACACCCGGATAGCATCGGCCATAAGTTCTGTCACGGCCTCCTCACTCAGATTACCCATCATATTAAAATTATCTACATCTAGTCTCCTGAAGGTCGGCCAGAATAGGGTTTCGCCCTCTTTGGGTTTGATAAATAAAAACCTTTCCTTCCAATACTTCCAAGAACCCATGGAACCTCGAACCTACCCTTCCCGCACAGATACACAAAGCTATTGCATCGGGGTAAGTACTTAAGTTCTAACAAACATTTGCAAAGGTTAACGGTGGGCTCTATTCCTAAACTCCTACATAATATGAAAAAATATACAAGGATTCTCCACCCATTGGGAGCGAGTTGATCGGGCAATATGCTCGCGGTTAGTAAGAAATCCACAAAAAAATGATGCAGGGGAAACCTAAGCCCGGCCACCAAGGCCTCGTGGTACACAACCATCTCCCCTTCCCAGCAATGATAAGAATACTCGTCCCTGTCCGGGACCCTGACAGTATATCTATCTACTAATTCGTATCTCCTCATGTCTACCTCGACCAAGTGTTCCTTCATTTTGTTATAATGGGTTGGTAGCTCGAGCTCTGCCCTCCTAGGTTCCCTTACTACCCGAGGGTTGTCCTCGACCTCCTCCCTATTGTCAGACTCACCCTCATCAAAGTCAGGTGGGGGCTCGTAAAATCCTAATGGCTCGACCTCTAAAGGTTCATCTAGGTCATCTACCTCCCTAATGTCTTCCACTGTCATACGTCTGGCCATACTTTCCTATAATAAATAATAAAAGAGTTAGAGGGGTCGGGATAGGCCGAGCGTACCTAAGATGCTAGAAAACTTTTGTTGGAGTAGAGGTCGTATAAGTCGCCCGACGAGTTCTCTGATTTCTCAAAATTTGCAAAGTAAACGTAAAGAGGTTATGGGGACCACATATATATATACAAATTAGGCGGGAAAAATTTCAAAATCCAAAAATTATTTTCTGCCACGTGTCAACATCATAAGGCAATTCTTTTATGGCTAAAGCAATAAATGTGATGAGTTGGCAAATTTAATATAACAGCTGTCATGCGCCCAGAAATCTTGTCCCGATCTCTGACGCACGGGAGCCATTGATCGGTATTATTTTCCTACTCCCTAAAATTACGAAGAATTCCATGACCCGACCTCTTGAGGTCATGGTCTTCCTTTGACCGATCTCTTACCGAGAACTCCATGGTCGGCACGTGGCAGACCTCCTCGCTGTTCAACAATAACCGATTGCGCCTCAGTAAAATACCCGGTCTCATCAGGGTCGGGTCATCCTGATCTACTTCAGTTTGACAATTGAAGATAAGATCGTTTCTTACCGACCTATGGCCTGTATTTGTAGGCTTCCCAACCTCTTTCATCACTGGGCCTCGTTAATGGGCAATATACTTGTGCCTCAAGACAATACATGATCCACAAGGAAACCCTTTACAAAAAAGAAACTGAATCCTTATAAGTAAGGAATTCTTCTTAAAATGTAAGTTTATAACAAAAGGACTCCTTCTTTATATAAAGGAAGTTATGGGCTTTTCCAGCCCTATAAATACAGTTCTTTTCATATCAAATAATTCATTCACAATTCTTTACGTTTTCCAGTTAAATATTCTCTCTACCTTTTTCTAGAAAACTAATTCTCACACCGGAGGGGCGACGGGGAGTTTCCTCCTCGCCTTTTTTGCAGGTCATCCCAGGCGAGTTCATCATCTTTTCCAGCAATCAATTGTCATCAGATTCTACCACGTCAAGGTTGGGATTTTTGACAGCATATGTTGGAAAATTGATTGGTTTGTATATATACCTATAAATCACAACCTCTGTATATCACATTCTACAATTTCTGTTCGTTCGGTAATGTTTTCTCTATGGTTCCTGAAAATATGCTGTGAAACACAATTGTGTTTTAAGTGGTTCTCCTGGGACATATATCCATCAAATCACAATGCATGTAGTGAGTTCTTACTGTACAGTTCAAGTGGGAGATGAATGTATTGCTAAATAGGTGCATTCACTGACTTTCCATCATTAGTCCTTTTTCTTTTCTCAACTCTATTATTAGATCAATTGATATATCTGTGAATCATTGGATGCTGTTTGATTTGGATAACTTATTATTATAGGATCACACTTGCAGGATGCGAGGTCTTCAATGTACCTTTTTTATCACCAAATTGGTCGATTCGACCAAAATTAAAGGTTAACATGTTGGGGAGAATGCATTTAATTATTTATAATTTTTACCATCGCGCCTCTCACTAGGTGTAGAGGTGGCAAAGGGTCGAGTCACTCATCGACTCGTTGGCTCGGCTTACTAAAACACGAGCCAAGAGCGGCTCAACTCGCCAAAAAGATGAGATGGTGGGGGAGCCAATAACCCACGTTGAACCACGAGTGGCTCGTGCCACACGAGCCTAACAAGCCAGCGAGCCGCTTTGCTCGCCGGCTCGGAAAAATAAAAAATAAATAAAAAATTTGACCGTTGCCATGCAATGGTAATTATAATTGTTTTAATTTAACTTAATTATTATTTTTTTCTTCCACTACTCTATAAATACAAGCCATCTTCAACACCACTCCACACCATCTCTCAACTACACTACTCTAATTCTTACTTAGCCAAGCTCTCTGCTAAAAGTCTACAAAGCTCTCTTTCTACTACAATCTACAAGTCTACAATTATACAATTGGGACATGAAAATTCACTTGCTTACGATATCTTGAGGCGCAATGCTGCACATATTTATCCAGCTCTGTTGTACTGCTTCTGTAGGGACCATGGATATTTTAATTTTGCCCAATCCCAAGCCCAAACCCCAGGTCCAAGTGAGGTTCCAACCCAAAACCAATTGGTAATGGGTGGAGTAGCTCACATGGGTTATATGGTGGTTTATTTCCTTCCTCACAACCGATGTGGGATTGTTTGCATCCCAACAATCCCTCCCTCAAACAAAGCCCACGAGTTACATCTGGCCATCTGGCCCTCCCTCAAGATAAATCCCGTCACATCTCCTCATGCCCAGAGAGATCACCATTCACCGAGATAATCCACCATAGCCGCTGCACACTATGTTACCATGGATCTTTCCATCTCGTGAGAAACCACAGGAATTCTTCAACTTGAGGCTCATCATCTCGATTCATCTGTCATTGTTAGGGAGTCACATCCACTCGATCGTGCGTCCACCAGACAATCTTTCCGGCTCTGATACCACTGTTGGATCTTTACCTTGATTTCCAAAATCAAGAACACCAAGAATGCCAAAATAATGAATTCGATACCGACCGAAATGTAGGCTCACGACCATACCAATGAGAAAATCAAAATCATGCACTCTCAATTCAATCAAGAAGATAAACTTTTTCTTGACTCTCTTGAAGAAAAACCACAAGTTATATTTTTGTACAGAGAAAACTAGAAAAATCCTTTTCTAGAGAAATATGAATCTTCTCTTTTAAAAAACTTGTTGTACCCTTTTATAGAAAAATACCCAAGTCCAAAATTCACTTGTAAAAACATTTTAACAAATTTATGCAACTATTAAAAACTTTATTTCCCAAATGGTTTTAACGGTCGTAAGCCTTTTTTTTATTTTTGCCCCCGATTACTTTAACTAATCCTCGAAATGCCACACAAGTTTATGTTAAACAAGATAGCATTTCTAAGGGCTTGTTTGTTTGGTTCTAAGCCAATAATCCCACATTAGCGAGGAGGAATTGCCAAGAAATTGAAAGCCGTGAAAGCAAGACTCGGTGGAACACTGACCGAAGGTAGAGAGGAGAAGAATAACTAAGAAACCGTCCAAGAAAATCACTGAAACCGACTAGATACTGGTGGAAAGCAGTGTACTGACCGGAGCTGGTGAAGTTGACCGACGAGGTGAAGGATGGGAGACGAAAGTACTGTCCAAGGCGTCGAAAATCTCTGAAAAATTGAAGTCAGAAAAAAAAGAAGAAACCGGTGAAGGAAATCACTGTGACCGAAAGCAAAAATTCTGTGCAAAACCGAGAGAGAAGGCGGCGAGAAGAAGAACCGAAGAAAAGCACAAAGCAAGGCAAGAATCTGTGAAGCACAGTGAAGTCGACCAAGAAGAAAACCGGTGAAGAAGTGCAGAGCAGTGTCCGACCGAAGCAAGAAGAGAGCTTCTGCCATATTTTCAAAGTCCGATCTCTAGCCTATCAATCGGCGATCAAAGACCACCAGCAGGACCGCAAGGTGGAGGAGAATTCTCGACTGGAAGCTGAACGGGATCCGGCGGCTGGAAGTGGCGGAATCAACCGGAAATCAAAAGTGCAACCGGAGCTAAAAATTGAAATTCCCGCCGGTAGGGAGCTCCGATCAACGAACGGTTTGCGCCATTGGACTCGTGACGGAGAGGAGAATCTTGTAGTGTGTCGGGCAAAATTTTTTGGCGACAGCGGCAGGTGGCGGTTTCCGGCGACTGTGGTGTTTTCCGGCGAGGCTCCGGCGATGTTTTTTGACAGATTGTTCTAAAGGACCTGCAGAGTCCATATTCGAAGTCCGTTTCACGAAATTCAATTTGGATATTGGTTGAGGTTTGCAAATGGTTTTTTGCATGATTGTTTAGTTTGATTTTTTGAGATTGAACTGTGCATTGAAGACTCCTATTGTAGTTATACGAACATTTAGGATAATTTCTAAGCTCGGGGTTTTGTGAATAAACCGGGGAAGGGCTAGAAGTTGGGGATTCCTTGAGGTTCGGGTTTGACAAGATTAGGTTTTAATCTTGGGTGTATTGAATTTTACAAGATTAGGTGTTAATCTTGGGTTTGATAGGAGGTCTTCTTGCTGATTTGACGTGAGAATTATATTCACGAGGATATATTTTGACAAGATTAGGTGTTAATCTTGGGGGTATGCAAGGTTACAAGATTAGGTGATAATCTTGTGTAAATTCTGCATTGTATACCGGTTTTGTTGCTGTGGTTATTTTACTTGCTGGAATTTGCAAGGGGGAGTGATAAGTATCATTCGGTGAGCAACGGTGTTTTTGAACAATGGTTTCAAGAATGGGATCTAGGGTCGAGCTGGAGAAGTTCGATGGTAAAGGGGATTTCTCTCTTTGGAAGAAGAAAATGAAAGCAGTATTGGTGCAACAAAGGGTTGCAAAGGCATTGGAGGAACAATCCGAATGGCCGGAGGCATTATTAGCCAAAGATGATGAAGTAGCTGAAATTCAAGAAGTGGCATATAGCACTCTGATTCTTCATCTCTCAGATAACGTTCTGAGACAGGTAAACGATTCTCAAACTGCTTTAGAAATCTGGAATAAGCTAGATGAAATTTATGCTGCTAAAACTGTTCCTAATAAAATTTTTCTTTTAGAAAGAATTTTCGGTTTCAAAATGGACCCCTCCAAAGATCTTGAAACAAATTTAAATGTATTTTCTACAATGACTTTAGATTTAACGAACAGTGGACAGAAAATCGAAGATGATCAATTAGCTATAATTTTGGTAAATTCCCTTCCAGAATCTTTCAAAGAACTTAAAAATGTTATTAAATATGGAAGGGATACCATCACTCTTGCAAATGTCACTGCTTCGATTAGGTCTAAAGCATTAGAAATCAATTTGGAGGAGAAAGTTGTCCATACTGAAACGGCTTATTTTGTTAAAGGTAAATTTGGTAAGGAAGAGTCAAATGCTATGAACTTTAACAAGAATAAGGGTAAGAGTAAGGAACAGTGGAAGGGCAAGGGTAGTGGTAGAGATGGAGATAAGTGCTTTCATTGTGGTAAAACGGGACACTTTAAGAAAGATTGCTACGAGTGGCTAAGGAAGAAAGAGGGGCTGCGGGATGTAGCTGAAAGTAATACTACTTTTGGGGCTTTTGGGAATGATGATGATCAATTGAGAGTGTTAAATGTGACATTAGGTGAGCAGAATCAAGAGTGGATACTTGACTCAGGGTATTCCTATCATATGACCTCCCATAAGGCTTGGTTTAAGACCTATAGAGAGATAGATGGGGAGAATGTGTATTTAGGGAATGGTGAGTCTTGTACTGTGATGGGAATAGGTGAAGTTGTGGTCAATATGTATAATGGGGTGGTTAGAGTTCTAACTGGGGTGAGGCATATACCTGCTTTATCCAAAAATCTTATTTCTTTGAGCACGTTGCATATGTCTGGTTTTCATTATGAAACGAAGAAAGATAATATGTTAGTATGTAAAGGCAATGACATTGTGATTAAAGGAATATTGAGAAATAGACTTTATTATATGCTTGGCACAACGGTAATTCAAGAACATTCATGCTCACACATAATTCAAAAGGATGACACTCAATTGAGGGAAAAAATGATAGCCCATGAAGGAAATAAATTTCCTTATATTTCTGTTGCTACTAACAATGTTGCAGGTTTAACTTCAAATTCACTTGAAAGTGAGTTTTTGGAGGGTAAGGAGTTTGGAATAAACTCAAGTGACCAAGGAACAAGTGGTCAAAGGTGTGGAGTTCAAAATCAGCTACAAAATAGTGATTTTGAATCAGTTGTTGAGGAAGTTCAACAAGAAAATGAGGAAGTTGTTGAAAATGATGGAGTTCAACAAGAAGCTACTCAAGAAAGCTTGTATGACTATCTATTAGTCATGGATGGTGTAAGGAGGCAGGTAAATTCTAATCCTAGTTTTTATTCCATTAGTCTAAAAGAGTGTTCTCTTTTGACAGGTATTAAGGAATCTACAAGTTGTGGAGAAGCTAGGAATATTCAAAGTGCAATGCAATTCCTGAGAATTGGAAGCTTAATTTGTTTGATTGGTTTAATTTTCTAGGTAAAAAAAGTGAGAAAATTTTCAATTTTTATTGTTTGATTGACATTATTTTGCATGACAAATTAAGCAAAATTTAGTTATTTTAAGCAAAAAAAAAAAAAAAAAAAATTTATTTTTCACACATTTGTGTTTGATAATAATAATAATGTTAATTTATAAAAAAATAATCAATTAATAATAAAAATAAACAAAATGTGTAAAGATGTTGTCAAGAAATAAAAACCTCCTTGGAAATCATTTTCCTCAAAAATGACGAAAAATAGTCCCGTCATGAGGTGAGGAAAGAAGGAAATAATTTCCTTGAAAAAAACTAGCTAGCAAACGAACAATCCAGCTTGAATTTTCCACGAAACACATAGCATTTCAAAAGCACACGAAACAATTTGCGTTTACACTGCTTCAGCCGCCGGAAAGTCTCTTCCAATTTGTAGTCACGTGTTCTTTGATTTTCACTGTCAAATCTGTCAAACATACCATTGAAAAATCATTTCACTGTTTGTGAGTTTGTGCGACTTATGATAAGTGAGAATGTGATCGAAAAAACAAGTAAGTTTTGATCAATTAATAAATAAATTGTGATCAATTATTGATGACTATGACCAATTATTAGGTAACTATGACCAATAAATAAATAATATGTAATCAATTATGGATCATTGTGACCAATTATATAGATTGTGACCAACTGTGACTTGGTGTGACCATTGGACGAAAAAGTGATGTGACCTACAATTGTCTCAAATATAACTATGTGTGACCGAATTGTGACTTTGTAAGAACGAATCATGTCTTTATGTGATCGACCTGTGACCTCGTGTGATCTAACCATGACCATATTTGTCCTCCTGTGACCTCGTTTGACCAGACTGCGACTTTGTGTGATCGAACTTTGACCTTTTGTGACCAACTGTGTCTTTGGAGGGGTGGAGTTTACAACTACATTTGTAATTGTGACTCTGTATGACCTTGTGTGACTTAACTGCGATCTCGTGTCAACTTACGTGACTGACTGTGATTTTGGGGGTGGGGATGGTGGGGTAGAGGTCGGGTGGGGCTAGAAAAAGTAGAAAAAATCAATTTTTTTGGTGAGGTAGGGTCGGTGTGGGGTGGGGTTGGGGTCGGGGTTGGAAAAATAGAAGAAAAAAATCATTTCGTTTTGGTGGGTGGGTGTAGGGTAGGGTGGGTGGGTCAGGGAGGGAAAAAATAAAAGAAAAAATTATTTTTTGGAGTGGGGTGGGTGGGGTCGAGGTCGGGTTGGGGATTGAAAAAAGTAGGATGAAAAAAATTATTTTTTTGGTGGTTGCATGAGTGGAAGGGGTAGGGTGGGGTAGGGTAGGAAATCATGGAGAGATAAAAAAATATTTAATTTGCCAGCATTTATAGTAAATAAGGTCGCGTTTGATAGCGATGATGAAATTTGGATAGAAAGAAAATGAATTTCAGGGAATTGAATTCCTGAGAATTGGAAGCTTAATGTGTTTGATTGGTTTAATTTTCTAGGTAAAAAAAAGTGAGAAAATTTTCAATTTTTATTGGTTGATTGACATTATTTTGCATGGCAAATTAAGCAAAATTTAGTTATTTTAAGCAAAAAAAAAAAATATTTGTTTTTTTATTTTTCACACATTTGTGTTTGATAATAATAATAATGTTAATTTATAAAAAAAAATAATCAATTAATAATAAAAATAAACAAAATGTGTAAAGATGTTGTCAAGAAATAAAAACCTCCTTGGAAATCATTTTCCTCAAAAATGAGGAAAAATCGTCACGTGATGAGGTGAGGAAAGAAGGAAATAATTTCCTTGTAAAAAACTAGTTAGCAAACAAACAATCCAGCTTGAATTTTCCACGAAACACATAGCATTTCAAAAGCACACGAAACAAATTGCCTTTACACTGCTTCAGTCGCCGGAAAGTCTCTTCCAATTTGCAGTCACGTGTTCTTTGATTTTCACTGTCAAATCTGTCAAACATACCCATTGAAAAATCATTTCACTGTTTGTGAGTTTGTGCGACTTATGATAAGTGAGATTGTGATCGAAAAAACAAGTAAGTTTTGATCAATTAGTAAATAAATTGTGAACAATTATTGATGACTATGACCAATTATTAGATAACTATGACCAATAAATAAATAATATGTAATCAATTATGGATCATTGTGACCAATAATATAGATTGTGACCAACTGTGACTCGGTGTGACCATTGGACGAGGACGTGATGTGACCTACAATCATGACTTTATGTGATCGACGTGTGACCTCGTGTGATCTAACCATGACCTCCTGTGACCTCGTTTGATCAGACTGCGACTTTGTGTGACCGAACTTTGACCTTGTGTGACCAACTGTGTCTTTGGAGGGGAGGAGTTTACAACTACATTTGTAATTGTGACTCTGTGTGACCTTGTGTGACTTAACTGCGATCTCGTGTCAACTTACGTGACTGACTGTGATTTTGGGGGTGGGGATGGTGGGATAGAGGTCGGGTGGGCTCGAAAAAGTAGAAAAAATCATTTTTTTTGTGGTGAGGTAGGGTCGGTGTGGGTTGGTGGGGTGGGGTTGGGGTCGGGGTCGGGGTTGGAAAAATAAAAGAAAAAAATCATTTCGTTTTTGTGGGTGGGTGTAGGGTAGGGTGGGTGGGTCAGGGAGGGAAAAAATAGAAGAAAAGAATTATTTTTTGGAGTGGGGTGGGTGGGGTCGAGGTCGGGTTGGGGATTGAAAAAAGTAGGAAGAAAAAAATTATTTTTTTTGTTGGTTGCGTGAGTGGGTGGGGTGGGGTAGGGTAGGGTAGTAAATCATGGAGAGATAAAAATTATTTAATTTGCCAGCATTTATAGTAAATAAGGTCGCGTTTGATAGCGATGATGAAATTTGGATGGAAAGAAAATGAATTTCAGGGAATTGAATTCCTGAGAATTGGAGGCTTAATGTGTTTGATTGATTTAATTTTCTAGGTAAAAAAAAGTGAGAAAATTTTCAATTTTTATTGTTTGATTGACATTATTTTGCATGACAAATTAAGCAAAATTTAGTTATTTTAAGCAAAAAAAAAATATTTGTTTTTTATTTTTCACACATTTGTGTTTGATAATAATAATAATGTTAATTTATAAAAAAATAATCAATTAATAATAAAATTAAACAAAATGTGTAAAGATGTTGTCAAGAAATAAAAACCTCCTTGGAAATCATTTTCCTCAAAAATAAGGAAAAATCGTCACGTGATGAGGTGAGGAAAGAAGGAAATAATTTCCTTGAAATAAACTAGCTAGCAAACAGACAATCCAGCTTGAATTTTCCACGAAACACATAGCATTTCAAAAGCACACGAAACAAATTGCGTTTACACTGCTTCAGCCGTCGGAAAGTCTCTTCCAATTTGCAGTCACGTGTTCTTTGATTTTCACTGTCAAATCTGTCAAACATACCCTTTGAAAAATCATTTCACTGTTTGTGAGTTTGTGCGACTTATGATAAGTGAGAATGTGATCGAGAAAACAAGTAAGTTTTGATCAATTAATAAATAAGTTGTGATCAATTATTGATGACTATGACCAATTATTAGGTAACTATGACCAATAAATAAATAATATGTAATCAATTATGGATCATTGTGACCAACTGTGACTCGGTGTGGCCATTGGACGAGGACGTGATGTGACCTACAATCATGACTTTATGTGATCGACGTGTGACCTCGTGTGATCTAACCATGACCTCCTGTGACCTACAATTGTCTCAAATATAACTATGTGTGACCGAATTGTGACTTTGTAAGAACGAATCATGACTTTATGTGATCGACCTGTGACCTCCTGTGATCTAACCATGACCTTGTTTGACCTCCTGTGACCTCGTTTGACCAGACTGCGACTTTGTATGATCGAACTTTGACCTTGTGTGACCAACTGTGTCTTTGGAGGGGTGGAGTTTACAACTACATTTGTAATTGTGACTCTGTGTGACCTTGTGTGACTTAACTGCGATCTCGTGTCAACTTACGTGACTGACTGTGATTTTGGGGGTGGGGATGGTGGGGTAGAGGTCGGGTGGGGCTAGAAAAAGTAGAAAAAAATCAAATTTTGTGGTGAGGTAGGGTAGGTGTGGGGTGGGGTTGGGTCGGGGTTGGAAAATTAGAAGAAAAAAAATCATTTCTCTTTGGTGGGTAGGGTAGGGTGGGGTGGGTCAGGGAGGGAAAAAGTAGAAGAAAAAAATTATTTTTGGAGTGGGGTGGGTGGGTAGGGTGGGGTCGAGGTCGGGTTGGGGATTAAAAAAGTAGGAAGAAGAGAATTATTTTTTGGGTGGGTGGGTGGGTGGGGTAGGGTGTGTTGAGATGAGGTGGTTGGTGTGAAGTGTGAAACAATAGAATAAAAATAATTTTTTATGGGGTATGGTGGGTGGCGGGGTGCGGTGGGGTGGGGCGGTTGGGGGAATAGTGAAAAAATATAAGAAAACTCATTTTTGGGTGGGGTGGGAGTGGTTGGGTGGGGTGTAAAAAATAAAAGAAAAATCATTTTTAGATGAGGGTAGGGTCGGGTGGGGTGGGGTGGGGTGGGGTGAGTTGGTGAGTAAGTGGTGGCGGGGTGGTTGGTGGGTGGGTTGTGTTGGGGAGGAGTGGGGGTGGGGTGGGTTAGGAAAAGTAGAAGGAAAAAAGTTATTTTATGGGGTGGGTGTGTGGCTGGGGTGGGGTGGGGTGGGGTTGGGTCGGGGTGGGTGGGTGGATGGGTGAGTTGTCATGGTGGTGGGGTTAGTGCGGGGTTGGGTTGGGATGGAGTGGAGTGGAGTGGAGTAGTTGTGGATTATGTATTATTTTGATTTTATTATTTAATATTATGCCTTTGTTTGGCAACTCATTATAATTATTATAATATTGTATTAATCAATTAACTAATTAATACCTGATTTAAAAAAAAAAATCTTAAGTTTGTTATTTTTAAAAAGTGAAAGTTTTAGTTGTATAGTTATTTACTTTTCCCAAATAAAAATTGACATCTTGAATTTATTTCATTTTATCTTAATTCTCTCTCTCTGCAATTATTATATTTATGCAAGAAGTGATACATTGCTCATTACTAGTATCTCTCACCTTGAAAGTTTACATTTACTTTTCAGTTATAAGTCTTTTCTCTTGTAAATTACTACCTTACACTGGTTAGTTATTACTTGTTAGTTAACTTAGTTTATTTTTTGATTTATTGCTTCATCGTTTCAATCATTTTTGTTCAAAAAAATTTTCCTCTGCCTCTCCCTCCAACAATTTGAAAATTTTTGGCCCCCACTTACTCGAAATTCTAGGTCCGTCCCTGCGCTGAACGTAAACATATTCATAAACTAAGCTGAATTCCATGTCACATATGATGGAAGCAGTACAACAGCGCTGGATAAATATGTGCAGCATTGCGCCTCAAGAAATTTCATGTCCAGCGCTGTTTGTAAATTAACATAATCAAAGTTGGAAGCTGATTTGTTGATTTTTATTGCTTACTCTCTAGCAACCTAGTTATCAAAATCGAGAATTTTTTTTCAAGCGCTTAGCGTTGAATAATAATATTGTTGGATATTGGTTAATAAATCGAGAATTGAAAATCGATTAAAATGACTTCGTATCGACTTCGGCCAAATACTCAAAAGCTCGGCTCAATCCGTTTAGGCAAAGTTGTTTGCCACTTCGCCGCTTCGGGGCGCACAAACGGGGATCGACCTGCCCGATCAGGTCGCGGGCATTTCAAAAGCACACGAAACAAATTGTGTTTCCACTGCTTCAGCCGTCGGAAAGTCTCTTCCAATTTGCAGTCACGTGTTCTTTGATTTTCACTGTCAAATCTGTCAAACTTACCCATTGAAAAATCATTTCACTGTTTCCTTACACGTGTGTGTGTATATATACACGTCGCATACCATGAAAATGGCCACATGAAAATGGTCTTTTGGAAAAATAGCCAAAAATTTTATCAATTCATGAAAATAGCCTTAAACACTATAAACTACCTCAAATACCCTTAAATATCATATTTCAACCAAGCCTCTTAGAATTTAAAAAAGTTACAACTTAGTCCTTAAAACTTTACATTTATATACTTTTAATTAATTTGTTTATATGATTTTATTTGATTTTTGTTCGCTCATAGTAGCACCCCCTCGCATGGTATCAGAACCATATGGCAAATCTAAAAGATAAATATTATATAACACAAATCAAAATAAATATATAATATATACATCAAGATTTATAATTATACATACATTAATACTACCCGGTAATTATAAAATAGAAATCTTGAGAACTTTAAAAGGTTTAGACGAAGATATAAGAAAATATATTTATGATCAAATAAATTTCTATATAATAAAAGAAGATTTTATCATAAGCGAAATATTATATTTAATGTACAAAGGCATACTAGAAGAATTATACAAAGATTATAGAAATGGATTATTATAGAGGAGAACCCTTATTAATCAAATATCTAGATATGAAAACAAATGAAAAATTAGATTCAATAATAGAACAAAGAGGAAATCTATTAGACCTATGATAGAAGAAAGAAATAAAAAAAGAAAATGATTTCTAAGACTAAAATCATTAGAAAGTAAAAGAAAATACTTTAATACAATTCTAAAACAATTACCCAATATACTTATGATCATAAATAACAAAGAAAAAATCAATATGGAAAAATATGATATAACTGGAGAAATAAAATATTACATAAAAAGTTATAGGGCACAACAAAGAAAAACGATGTTAAGATCAATTGAAGAATTTTGCGAATATAATATAATGATATGTAAAGAAGTAAAATATTATACGGAATTAAGATTAGAAGTTGAGCATATCAAAGGAAAAATTTAATGACAGAATTTCCAGAAATAAAATTTGAAAAAAAAAATAATAGAAAATATTAATCTACCAGTAGGATCTTACCAAATAAAAGGAGTTAATACAACTATGTTTCAACCATTAAGCTCACGGGGAGAATCCGATGGATTTCTTAATATGCAATTAAATTGGATAAGTGCATTTTTATGGAAAACATATAAAAACATAAATTTACAAGATAAACTAGCCATTGAAGAATTACAACAATTAAATATACAGGATATGAATATCAAAGAAAAATTACAAAATATTCAAAATAAACTAACTATACAATTCAAAGAATTAAAAGAAATGATAGGAGAAGTTAAAAATATAGATAAAGAAATCTTAAAAGAATTCCAAAGAAAGTCAGGAGAATTAATTAATCAAGATAAAATTGGAATAATTATAGAAAAAATAGATAAATTAAATGATAAAATAAGAAAGAACGAAAACGAAAAAATCATATTAATAGAAGAAAAAATCAAAAAGATAGAAATAAAAATAGATGATATGTATGACAGATTATTTAAGGTACAAAAAACTCCAAAACCAATAGTATAAAATGTCAATAAGCGAATATATTGAAGATCTAAAAATATTAATAAAATCATTAATAAGTGATGTTCAAGAAGTAAAAAAATGAATTAAAAGAAGTAAGAAATGATATAAATATACTAAAACTAGAAATTAGAGAATTCGAAGAAAATAATAAAACCAAAGATAAGAAAATAGATAAAAAAAAAACTCATAGAAAAAGAAATACTTAGAATAGGAAAGAAGCATTTCGAACAAGAAAAAATTATAATAGAAGTAGGAAGTATGGATGATGAATTTAGGAGAAACATATTACCAAAAATACTAAAGGAAGAATTAGAATTACAAAAGTCTATAGAAAAAACTTTAGGAAAATTAAAAGCTGAAGAAAAAATTGAAGAAGAACAAGACAAAAATGAATGAAGAATTAAATTTGCTTATAGAAAATTTTGACCAGTTAAGCATAGAAAATTTTAATGAATACCAAGTTTTAATGAATACTGGAGGAGCACATAACCCTGCTCCTACATGAACTTCTAAACAAGAATTACCAGATCCAGATGAAAGTTATGCACCCTTATATAGTAAATCACACCGGCAATATTATGATAAAATCAGAGATAGACAACCACCTAGAGGGAATAAATATGAAGATAGGTTTGAACCAAATAATAATTATGATAAACCTATTAATCATGGAGGAACAAAATTAGATTTAGATTGTAAAATAGATACTAAAAAAGCCTTATTAACTTGGGCAGATTCAATGATATTATTCTTTTTATACAATAAAGATGATACATGAGAAAGTACTGATAGAATGATAAATTTTTTATTAGCATCTTTTGAAGGACATGTTAGAAATTGGTGGGAAGGAATAAGTAGTGATACAAAAGCATTAATAAGAAGAAATGTACAGACGGAACTAATAAAATTAGATAGAAATGGAATAGAAAAGTTAGTAGATTATATTGCGGATGAATTTTTAGGAGAAAATTGGATAAGTAATTCTGAAGCAGAATCAATAAGAGAAAATGATAATGCAAGAGTAAGATTAATAAATTTAACAATATGTGATATGTGTAAAATCAAATAATATACTTGTGAGTTTAAAGAATACTATTATGTTCAATTCTATAGTAATGAAAATCAAGAAGTATATAGAGATATGAATTACAATAAATTACCAGGTTCATGGGGAATATACTTTAAGATAGAATTTGAAAAACTTATTAGAAAGAACCCTGGAACACCTAGAACATTAGGATGAAGAATAAAATTCCTATTTGAAAGATTAGCATATATATGTCAACAAAGACAATTATTAAAGAAATCAGGAAAATTAACCAGAATATGTTGTGAAGATATGGAAAAACCTACCCAATGGGGATGTAACCCTGAAAGAAGAAAAAATAATAATAAAAGAAAATATAAAAATAGAAAGTTTAAAAAATTCAGAAACTTCAGGAAAAAATATATAAAACCTAAGAGAATATATTACAGAAGAAAATATAATCCAAATAAAAGACAGAAAAACAAAACTTATAAAAAAGACAAAAGCCAATGTAAATGTTGGAATTGTGGAGAAATGGGACATACAAGCCCTGATTGTAACAAAAAGAAAGTTAAAATATTACAAAAAGAATGTCTAGAAATAGAAAATGAACTAAGTGAAATATCAGATATTGAAGAATACTATGATCAAGAAATCTATATAAATGAAACAGATTCAGAAAGTAATGAATCAGAATCAGAATAAAGAAATAGAACCAAATAATAACATAGATAAACAAGAATATGAAGGAATAGAAGATTATGGATTAAAGGTAACTTTTGATAATAATAAGTTCAGGAAGATACAAAAATTATCTTTAGATTTGAAAATAGGAAAATGAGAAATATTAGATAGAATATGGAAAATAGAAAAAGTAGCAATAAATGAATATCATAAAATTGAAAGGGCAATAGATGTTAGAACCACTTAAGGAACATACAAATTAAATTTTTTAACAAAAAATACAGTTGCAGAATTATTAACAAAGATCAATAGAAAACAAAGTGAAAAGATTCAATATGTTTACTTAGAAGGTATCCAAATAATGTTTAAATCCCTGTTTAGAGAATGATTAGATTCGCCTTTGACTGTAAGTTTACATGATGGAAGAATTATAAATTTAAAAGACAGTCATTTAGGAACAGTGGAAGGAAATCTAGCATATAAGAAACTAATATTTACATGTTATCCAAAATATTGTATATCGTTAAAAGATAGATACTTTAATGAAGTTTTAGGACTGCATTTCAAATTACATAAAGATGACATAATGGAATCAGGAGATAAAATTATGACTATAGAATACAGGGCATTATACACATTTACTAATTCTAATTATGGAAACATTTATTCTAAAAAACCATATATTGAAATTCATAAAGAATGTAAAGATTTCGGTAAATCTGTAGAACCAGATAAACAAATAAGTTTAGTTCCAAAAAACTATGAAGATGGCAGATTAATTAGGAGATCAACAAGTTTACCTAATAGAAAACAATTAGGAGAAACTAGTAATACAAAAGAAATAAAACTTAATAGAAATGCTGGAAATATGAAAATAGAAGGTGAATATTTCAATGGAATAGAACATATAAAAGGATCAAATATATTAATTGACACAGGAGCTAATGAATGTCATATAGCTTCAAATAGAAATAAAGGACTAATATCTCATAGAACTGATCCATATAGATATATAAATTTTGATGGACAAGTACATATGACCGAACTTGAAGTAAAAGTACCAATAAAAATAGGATGAATAAATCTCCTAGTACCATGTCATGTAGATAGCAGTATGATAAATCCTCATGTATTATTAGGAATGGACTTTCTGGATGGACTAGAAGATTATAGTATAAAACGTGAATGATTATATATAACTCACAAAGGTCAAACTATACTATGCAGAAAAACTGAATAAATGAATAACCAAATAAGTTTTCCATTAGCCGTTTATATACAAGTTACAATTGTTGAAACAAATATAACAACCTGTGCATTAATTGATACGAGAAGTGATATAACAATATTCAAAAGTTTCTTAATAAAATCATGGAATACTAATGGAAAGATAAAAATTAAAAGAGTAACAGGAGAAAGTACTCATATAATTAATAGTGCTGATAAAATTGATATAATACTTGGGAGTAAACAAATAGTTGTAAATAAAATATATAATTATAACAAATTAGAATGTGATATATTATTAGGAAATGACTTTATACAACAATTTCAATATTATAAACAAAATAATTACATGATAATGTTACAAACACCTTGTGCACATTTACTAAAAATACCAAGAGAATTTAGATCTTACAGAGTTCAGCCAACACAGCGTGGTGATAAATGGGAGAAAAAACCAATTACACAAAATGAAATAAAAAATAAAAGAATAATGTATAAAAAAGTCTTAAAAACGAACATACAAACAAACATGGAAAAAATAATTGATTAACTAGAAAAAATTTGTGGAGAGAATCCATTATTATTTTGGAAACCACATCATCCAAAAGCTAAAATAGAATTAACGGAAAATGTTATTATAAGAGTTAGACCAATGATGTATACCATACAAGATACACAAGAATTTAAAACTCAGATAAAAGAATTACTTAACCAAAAATTAATCAGACCTAGTAATGGACCCCATAGTAGTCCAACTTTTATGGTCATGAAACATTCTGAACAAAAAAAAGAGGAAAAACTAGAATGGTGATAAATTATAAAGAATTAAACAAATATACTAAATTTGATGGATACTTTTTACCAAATAAAGATGTACTAATAAATCTTGCAAAATGAAAACAATATTATTCTAAATTTGATTGCAAATCAGGATTTTGGCAAGTAAAAATGGAAGAAGATAGTATTCAATATACATCATTTAGTACACCCCAAGGTAAGTATGAATGGATGGTTATGCCATTTGGTTTAAAAAATGCACCACAAATATATCAAAGAAGAATGGATAACATATTTAGAAAATTTAATGAATTCTTAATTGTCTAGAGAAGAACATAGAAACCATTTAATTAAATTTATAAATGAATGCAAAAAAGAAGGAATTGTTCTTTCAAAAAATAAAGTTATAATAGAAAAACAGGAAATTGATTTTCTTCAATTATCAATAGATAAAAGGGGGATAAAATTACAAACCCATATATCTAAAAAGATAGAAAGTTTTCCAGACAAATTAGAATCAAAAGAACAAATACAAAATTTTTTAGGATGTTTAAATTATATAGAAGGATTTATTGAAAATCTATCAAAAAGAGACATAAAATTCAAATTTTACTCAGGAAAACAAATACCAAAGGATGGAGTGACGAACACACTGAAATTATCAAATCACTAAAAGAAGAATGTAAAAATTTACCAAAACTAAGATTACCAGATGAAAAAGATAATCTGATAGTTAATACTGATGCCTCGGATAAGTATTGGGCAGCAATATTAAAAACGGATCTTAATGAAATTTGTAGATACTCAAGTGGAACGTTTAATCAAGAAAAAATAAATTATACTACTCATGAGAAAGAACTGTTAGCAATCATCAGAGGGATAAAGAAGTTTTCATTTTTTTATTATCTAAGAAATTTATTGTTGAAACTGATAATTCTCAAGTTGCAGGTTTAGTAAAATATAAATTACCACCAGAACCTCAATATAGAAGGCTCCATAGATGGCAAACCTATTTGACATTTTATAATTTTGATATAGTTCATATTAAAGGTGTTAATAATTATCTTGCGGACTTTTTAAGCAGGAATATTGAATTCGCAGATGGATAATATCAAAAAATCTCTGATAGACGCCAAAAACCGAATGAACTTCCTCATGGAGGAAGCTGAAGATATAAAGCTTGGAATTGAACAACTTGCAGAAACTCTCCAAGGAAGTTTCAAGTAATTGATGGAAATCTCAACATTTCATCACAATTATACTAAAGAATTGAGTAATAACATAATTGAGATTGAATCTCAGTTTGAATCGTTGATTACCAAACAGGTTATATCAAAAATACAAACAGGTACATTTTCTGGAAGCAGTGGTGGACCAACAATTAAAAGAGACGAATCAAGTCCCAAAAAAGTTGTTATAAATGAAGCCAGTCCTCGAAAAATCACAATCAATGCCAAAGATGAACATACAAAGGAGTCAGAATTCGTGCTGAAGAGGAAGATGATTCCCCTTTTTTACCAAAAGAAAACGAATATAAAACTACTGTTGAAGTTATATATGAATTTCAAGAATGTGATTGCTATTATACCCACGATTGATCGTTACTCAGGGAGGAGATCCCGTCATGACAAAAATGGCAGCTGATTATGGATTCTTGGATCTTATTTATCCAGGAAAAGATCTGAAAGAAATCGAAAAATTTGATGATTTACTAAAAGGAGAAATTTCAAAGTTAGCTCAAGGAAGACCCATATATTTAACATTTTATTCGATCAGTCCTGAAATTGATGGAATGATATATTATCCTATTGAGCATATTATCACGATTGGGTATGTTGCTCGAAATTTTCAAATTGAAGTTGGAAAAATATCAAGCCAGTACCAAACATTACAAGATCATGGTTTAGATCCCGAAGGGTGTTGGGAATTAAAGTTCTCTACAACATTGCCAAAAACCTGTATGAGAAAAAAATTCAAATGCATATGCCAGTACAATGGATGGACCCTACTCACTAATGGAGGAAAAGAAAAGTCAACAATCTTTCAAGAATACATCAATAAATTTGACACTCATCAAATCCATGGAAGCTTTGTCACTTTGCAAGAGGCATGCATAGCCAGGAACTGCCCTACATGCCAAAAGAATTGATGGACAGGTGGAAGTCACTTGAAGGAACTGCTTTACATGCCAACAGAATTGATGGACAAGTGGAAGCTATTTAATAGATCTACTTTGATTCAACAATACAGAACAATGTAGGGGCCATGTCAAGACCAAAAAATAGAAGGATAAGTGTCCCTATAATGTAAGAGTCATGTGACGTAATAAATAATAGAGGGACAGGTGTGTCCTTAGCTGTGAAATTGTTAAGCTGATGATGTAAGTAGTGATGTAATTGTGTCCAATGTAGTATTATAAATAGAGGCCTCCGGGCTAGTTGAAAGACAGAACACTCTTGAGCACTCGGTTTGTGAGAAAGCAAAAAATCTTCTGTCTTTGAAAAATTCTCATACCAATCCTTTGTCAATCTTCATATTATCAATAAAATTCCAATTTACTTATCATAATATGATGAGTTTCTAAATTCTTGTCTTCTAAATCCTATTTCCAAAAAGAAGATATATTATTAAGAAAACCCCCTACACTCTGTCCTAAAATATTTTCCATCTGAAGAGTTATACAGTGAAGGCATCCAGGTTTAGCTAATAATCCGTGAAGGCAGGAAGCCATTGGAGGGTGTGGAGCAGAAACCTATAAGCCTGAAGGTCACTAACAATAGAAGGAAAATACAAAGGTACTGAGAATAGGAAAAGAGGTTAGTATTCTTAATATATCTATCTTTACGGAATTAGGAGGAAGAAGAGCTTTTAACATGACAGAATTCAGAATTATTAAATTTAATTATCAAAACAGTCCTTATAATGATGAATATCATAGCATAATTGAGCATTTATTCATGCATAAACAGTTTACTAGACCAAATAATGAAATAAAAAAGTTATATCATGTCTATATGCCATGTTTGTTAACTATCTTTCCAACATTAAAAAGAATATTAGGATTAGAAATTACAAAATCGATTATTTATTTTTGGCTTGATAGTGATAATACTGAAATAAATAATGAATTATATTTATAATATGTTTTTAGTAGTGATAATGATTATGATCCTGTAATAGATTATGACAGTGATGGAAGAAATGAATCTTTCTTTACCAGTTTTTGAAAATTTTAATATCATGAATGAAAGTAATTATATGAAAAAACCTAGATCTAAGAGAGGTCCATATAAAGTTAAAAAGAATATCAAAAGTAAAAAAGGTATAGAATATGAAAATGAAATTGATAAAATAGGGTACCAAGAGCAACTCTATGCATCGCAAGAGATATTAAAAAGTTTTAAAGAAAATTTAATAGAAAACTTTGCTAGAGGTACTGTAAGATCTATAATAATACATGATATTCAAGATATAATTGATAAATTAGAAAAAAGAAAGAAAAGTATTTCGAAATATAATATACCATTTGAACCAAGCATAGATATTATGGCTGACATAGATATTATCAACTTTCAGACACTAATAGAGTTCGAAAAATTACTTGAAACTTTATAAATTATTTATCTTTGTGTTTATAATGTCTGGATATACAATTGAAGGATTAGACAATTTGTTAGATAGGATAATGGAAAAAATAGATAACATTATATCTCAATTAATAGATATAGATGAATCATCTGAACAATATTATATACTTTTAGAAAACCATGACCAATACATTATAAATTATTCTGATACATTACAGCTCAAAATGGAATTAGAAAATAAAATTATGACAAATACATTCCAAACTTAAATGCCAGGATATACAATCAAAGGACTTGATAACCTTTTAGAAAAATTGAAAGATAAAATGGAAGATATTAAACAACAAATGGAAAATGAAAACATATCTTCTGAAGAATATAATAAACTTTTAGAAAAATACGAATAATATATTGCAGATTATTGTATTTTACTAGATTAAAGAATGGATTTATACCAGAAAATTCTGTATAATAATTTACCGACCCAATAATATATGAATACTTCACAAACATCAACATCTAATAACTATGATCATAAACTATATTTAAATAATAAAGAAATTTCATTTTTATTAACTATCGTTGAAAAATCTAAAAATATACACTTTGTTGGACAATCTAAACTAAAAGAAATATACGAAGATATTGATTCTGCTATCCTAAATAAAATAGAATTTAATTATGTTGAAACAGCAAATAATATAAATACAGTTTATAAAATTATAGAAGAATACGAGGATATAGAAGAAGAAGTTTCAGAAGGAATAACATTAGGATATATAACTAAAAAAGACCAACCTAAATCTTTTGAGAAATTATCACAATATAGAACATTTTTAGAAGAACTTAAGAGATTAAAAAATATGGATATAACAAGAAGTATTGAATTAAATGAACCAAATTAAATTCAGGGACATATCTTGCAAAGTAAATAACTAACTTCATTAAGGGTAATATGGACAAGTTACAAAAAGTGGTCATTCTTAAAAATTTTATGTTTCATATGGTTAAACCAAATAATCCCCCATATATATATACACACACACACAACTATGTTTTCGAAGATAATCAGAAAACCTTGGTAGACAGGAAATGGGACGTGCAGTCCATGGAAAGATTAGTTTTGTTGGAAAATATGAATGAACATGAATGAACTTCAGCCATCAGTTTCAAATAATAAAAGCAACTTCAGCCATCAGTTTCAAATGATAAAAGCCAGCCATCAGTTTCATGAACCAGCCATCAGTTTCATTTGTTTTTCCCCCATTTCATCGGTTTTTCAAATTCTGAATAAATGGAATTCATTGCTGATGGCCTATAAAAGGCAGTATACTTCTCGGTTGAAAAACAGATCAAAGAAAACACAGAAAAATAATTTTCAGCATCCTCCATTTCAGTAGCCTAAATTCTTTTCCTCTTCTTCCTTCCTTCCTTGCAAAGTTTTTTGAGAGTTAAACACAGCTAGTTTGATAGGCGGTTAACGTAGTGCAACTCTAGCCGACAATCGATTGTATCCTAGGAATCGAACACCGATCTAAACCTCGTGCACCCCGGTGAGGCGGCGAATTCGATTTAAGGAAACCGTGTGAACACGAGCCTTCGGTTTGATTTATTTTCTTTGATTCTCTAAATTTTCCCCAACAAGCTTAAATCGAATTAGATTTTGGAGAATCAAAAAATTTTCCCACGATCAGTTTTTTTTCCTTCTGCTTTGTTTCTGTCAGTTCTTTTTCTTGTCCTAAAATCGCTACCGATAACCTGTATGTTTAAATGTCAGTAAGTTATTAGGCCTGAATTTTGAAAAAAAAAAAAAAAAAAAATTGGTCTACTAAAAGATTTTGTCTCAGTTAGTGGTTTTTCTTCAGTTGGTTTGCACGAGTTTTTTTTCAAACTCTGCATGGTTTTTCAGTTTCTCTCTATCTCTCTTCATGGTATCTTGTTGTCTTGCATGTATATGTCCCTGCATGAATTAGCAGTAGGTTGGTAGGCTGAATCTTAAAAAAAAAAAAATGACGTTAAGTTTCTGTTAAATTTTGTCTCTGCCGGATTGTGCATGATTTTAAAGGCAGTTTGCATGTTATAATAGTAGGTGGTTTTGCATGTTATAATAGTGGTTTGCATGAGTTCAAAATAATTTGGTAATGATTATTTAATTATTCTATAATTCTAGTATGATTGTCTAATTTTATAATGATTGGTTAAATGATTTGTAATAAGAGCCTAATAATTCTTCATATTTAACTTTTCATTGTAGTCAACATTAATTATTAATTGCTTGATTCATTTTTTTTTTCTCACGATATTTCACGGGATATAATTCTGTTTAGTGTGTTTTGTTTTCTTAAATTGGAGACAACTCAAATTTTGAATTATATACAACGTTATTATTATTATGAATTATTGTTGCTTGTTCTAAGGTTAAATGGCGTCTCATAGAAATGACGATGTGAACAATGGAAGCAACACTGTTGGTACCGGTGTACCAAATCCTACAATGACTGCGGTTAACCCTGTTGAAACCTCGACTGGCGTTTCTCCCGTTGATGGGACACTTGGTGGCGGTATTCCTCATGTTGGAGTGAACCCCACTTTTCCTACGGCTGCGGCCTCGGCAATTCAATTTGGCACAATACCTTTACCAGTACCTAGGGCTGGGGCCTCGATACCTTTGCCATCGTTTACGGCTCCATTTCCTGTGAATCATGCGATTCGACCGGACAAGTTTGCGGCGACTGATTTTAAGACATGGCAAAAAAGATGATTTTTTATATTACAACTTTGGGCCTTGCACGTTTCCTCACCGAGGATGCCCCCGTTGTGGCTGAAAACGACACTGATTTGCATAGGCGTGCTGCTTGGAATGCATGGAAAAGTGCTGATTTTCTGTGCCTCAACTATGTCCTGGATGGCCTACAGAATTCTCTGTATCACGTGTATGTGGTAAAGAAATCTCCTAAGGAGCTTTGGGAGTCCTTAGAGAAGAAGTACAAGACCGAGGATGCTGGGTCTAAGAAATTCTTAGCCAATCAGTGCATGGACTTCAAAATGGTGGATTCACGTTCAGTGGTAAGCCAAGTGTAGGAGTACCAAGTGCTTTTGCAGGAAATGCATGCTGAGGGTTTGACTATGTCAGAATCCCTACAAGTGGCTACTGCTATTCACAAGCTACCTCCTCAGTGGAAGGCTTTCAAAAGCTATTTGCAGCATAAAAGGAAAGAGATGTCTTTCGAGGATTTAATTATCAAGCTGCGGATTGAGGAGGATAACAAATTGGCTGAACTTAAATCGGAGAATTCTTACTCTGAAAAGGCAAATGTACTGGAGCACGGCCAGAGTTCTGGTACCAAGAAAGGTCAATCTTTTAAAGCCAAACAGGGTAATGGGAATCAAAATGATAAAAAGCAGGCCATGAAAGGGTCTCAGTTGAAGCCTACTGTTGGGGTAGGAAAGAAGGCCAAGTTCCAGTTCAATGGAAAGTGCTTCAATTGTGATAAAGTTGGGCACCGATCAGCAGACTGCCGCCAGCCTCGGAGGGATAACAAGCAGCGTCCTCAAGCTAATATGGTTGGAAATGAGAGAGATCATCTCTCAGATGACATGTCTGACCTAAACCTTACAGCGGTGATTAGTGAGGTTAACTTGGTGGGATCTAACCCAAAGGAGTGGTGGCTGGACACTGGGGCCACTTGCCATGTCTGCTCCAATAGGAGCATGTTCACTACTTTTACACCAGTTACAAATGGTGAAAAATTGTTCATGGGAAACTCCGCAACATCTGAAGTGCTGGGTAAAGGCATGGTGATCCTGAAGATGACCTCTGGTAGAGAGCTTACTTTGACCAATGTGCTGTATGTGCCAGAGATTCACAAGAATCTGGTTTCTGGGTCTCTTCTAAGCAAGAATGGTTTCCGCATGGTCATTGAGGCAGACAAGCTGGTGATTACCAAGATAGGAGTTTATGTTGGGAAAGGCTATATGACCGATGGCCTATTTAAATTAAATGTAATTGCTGTAACCCCAACTGTTATGAATAATGAGAAAACTCCTTCTGTTTACTTGCTTGAGTCTCCTAATCTGTGGCATGGTAGATTAGGTCACGTAAATTATAATTCAATACGTAGGCTAAGCAAGCTAAACTACTTGCCTCGGTTTCAAATTGATTCGATTCACAAATGTGAAACCTGCGTTGAGGCAAAGCTTACAAGGTCTTTGTTTCATAGTATTGAAAGAAGTACAGAGCCATTGGGACTAGTCCAAAGTGATGTGTGTGACTTGAAATTTGTCCAAACAAGAGGCGGCAATAAGTATTTTATTACTTTTGTCGACGATAGCACGAGATACTGTTATGTGTACTTGCTTAAAAGCAAAGACGAAGCTATCGAAAAATTCATTCTTTATAAGAATGAAGTTGAAAATCAACTTAGCAAGAAAATAAAGGTACTGCGAAGTGATCGTGGCGGTGAATATGAATCACCATTTGGTGAATTTTGTGCTAAACATGGAATAATTCACCAAACCACCGCACCTTATTCACCTCAGCAGAACGGAATCGCTGAGCGTAAGAATCGAACGTTGAAAGAAATGATGAATGTTATGTTGATTAGTTCTGGATTACCACAGAACATGTGGGGAGAAGCTATTCTTTCTGCGAATTACATTTTGAATAAAGTGTTAAGAAATAATATGGATAAGACTCCGTATGAACTTTGGACAGGCCGAAAACCTTCGTATAAATACTTACGAATGTGGGGGTGTCTTGCGAAGGTCGCAGTGTCTCCTCCCAAGAAGGTCAAGATTGGACCTAAGACAGTTGACTGTGTGTTCATTGGTTATGCACAAAATAGTAGTGCATATAGGTTTCTTGTGCATTATTCGAATGTACCTGATATTGATCTGAACACGTTCATGGAGTCTAGGAATGCACAATTTTTTGAGAATATATTTCCTTGTAAATCTCCTAAACAGTTAACTCCTATTAAACGGACTATGGAATCTTCTGCTTCTGGCAGCAGTAAAGATCCAGTTGAAGAAGGTGATGATGAGCCTAGACGAAGTAAAAGGACCAAAACTTCTAAGATGTTTGGCCCTGATTTTCTCACATATTTGATGGAAAATGATCCTCAAATCTATAAAGAAGTAATATCTTCTCCCGATGGTCATCTGTGGAAAGAAGCCATCAAGAGTGAAATTGATTCTATCCTACAGAATCATACCTGGGAATTAGTAGATCTTCCACCGGGCTGTAAGCCTTTTGGGCTACAAGTGGATCTTCAAGAAGAAGATGAAAGCGGATGGATCCGTTGATGAATATAAAGCTCGGCTAGTAATCAAAGGTTATAAGCAAAAAGAAGGCTTAGATTACTTTGATACTTATTCTCCTGTATCGAGAATAACTTCTATCCGGATGATAATTGCTATTGCAGCCTTGCGAAATTTGGAAATACATCAGATGGATGTAAAAACAGCTTTCCTAAATGGAGATTTGAATGAAGAAATCTACATGGAGTAACCAGAGGAGTTTTCGGCTCGAGGTCAAGAAAGGAAAGTCTGTAAACTGGTTAAATCGCTTTATGGTTTAAAGCAAGCACCGAAGCAATGGCATGAGAAGTTTGATAATGCTATGATTTCTAGTGGCTTTAGAATCAACGAGTGCGAAAAGTGTGTATATGTTAAGGACACTAATGATGGATATATCATATTGTGTCTGTATGTCGATGACATGCTCATTGTTGGCAGCTCTGATAAGATTATCAAAGTCACTAAGAATATGTTAAACTCAAAGTTTGACATGAAAAATATGGGTCTCGCGGATGTCATTTTGGGAGTAAAAATTACTCGAACTCCGAATGGACTTGTGTTATCTCAATCTCATTATATTGATAAGATACTAGACAAGTTCAACAAGTAAGATACCACTGTGGCCAGGACTCCGGTGGATTTGAGTCTCCATTTATCCAAGAATATTGGTGACGGCGTGTCACAGTTAGAATATTCTCGAATAATAGGGAGTTTAATGTATTTAATGACTTGTACGAGACCGGAGATATCATACTCAGTTAGTAGACTGAGTCGCTACACGAGTAACCCAGGTGCTATCCACTGGAAAGCTATTTTCAGGGTGTTACATTATTTGAGGTACACTCGTGATTTTGGACTGCATTATTCTAGATACCCTGTAGTAATCGAAGGGTATGCTGATGCAAATTGGATATCAGATATGTCTGACTCCAAGTCTACTAGTGGATATGTCTTCACTCTTGGTGGTGCAGCCGTCTCTTGGAAATCGTCCAAACAAACTTGCATAGCAAGATCTACAATGGAATCAGAATTTATCGCGTTGG
This sequence comes from Ligustrum vulgare, assembly GCA_963555705.1. Lineage (NCBI taxonomy): Eukaryota > Viridiplantae > Streptophyta > Magnoliopsida > Lamiales > Oleaceae > Ligustrum > Ligustrum vulgare. Next base: position 85,168,722 of record OY743168.1, read on the forward strand.
ATAAAGCAGCTGAGGAAGCAGAGTGGCTTCGGCAGTTTGTTGAGGATATTCCAAGATGGTCAAAGCCTATGCCTACAATTTGCGTTTATTGCGATAATCAATCAGCAATTGGCAGGGCACAGAGCAATATGTATAATGGTAAGTCTCGACATATTCGAAGACGACATAATACCATTCGACAACTACTCTCACAAGGCATTATCACTTTGGACTATGTGAAGTCAAAGGATAATATTGCGGATCCGCTAACCAAAGGGTTAACTCGAGAACTAGTTGTTAAAGCATCGAGGGGAATGGGCTTGCAGCCTATGACGTTGAAAGGTGTCATGGTGGAAACTCAACCTAGCTGAATGGAGATCCTAGGATCTAGTTTCAAAGGGACAACTAAACCATGTATATCTGTGTAAATCACTGAGAAGGTTCTCCTTCTGCTCATTCCTATGGTGCTTACAGTGATTGAAAAGATGCAGGTTAAGCTATGCTTTTAATGACTCTTAAGCATGGTGGTGAAACGCTGAATTAAGAGGTCACCTATGTGAGTGTGAAGTGGGGCCACTTCTATAAGGATTGGGAAGGCTACATCCTTGAACAAACACTTTCAGAACCAGGCGACGTGTACATGGCCAAAACGAACACAACTTTGAGAACTACGCTGTGTTTAGAATGATCATGTGTGAGGTCTATTGTCTTGGTTTACACAAATGGCGAAACAGTTCAAGACATCAAATCCACTGGTTTTCTAGTAATACCCGATAGGTTTCACAAGGGAAGGTTCAAAGTTAAATGCTACCTATTCTATGCAGGATTGATTCGTCTTACTCTCTCTTTCTCTTTGAGACTCTGATTTCTGCAAATTTTTATTCATGTGGGGGATTGTTGGAAAATATGAATGAACATGAATGAACTTCAGCCATCAGTTTCAAATGATAAAAGCAACTTTAGCCATCAGTTTCAAATGATAAAAGCCAGCCATCAGTTTCATGAACCAGCCATCAATTTCATCCGTTCCCCCCCCCCCATTTCATCAGTTTTTCAAATTCTGAATAAATGGAATTCATTGCTGATGGCCTATAAAAGGCAGTATACTTCTCGGTTGAAAAACAGATCAAAGAAAACACAGAAAAATAATTTTCAGCATCCTCCATTTCAGCAGCCTAAATTCTTTTCCTCTTCTTCCTTCTTTCCTTGCAAAGTTCTTTGAGAGTTAAACACAGCTAGTTCGATAGGAGGCTAACGTAGTGCAACGCTAGCCGAAAACCGATTGTATCCTGGGAATCGAACACCGATCTAAACCTCGTGCACCCCGGTGAGGCGGCGAATTTGATTTAAGGAAACCGTGTGAACACGGGCCTTCGGTTTGATTTATTTTCTTTGATTCTCTAAATTTTCCCCAACAAGTTTTACGAGGAACAGCTCACCCGATGATCATGATCATGGTTTAAATGATAGAATTGAATCATTTGACATGCTTAAGAATCATCGTGTACCAGAAACTGAAAGTGAATCTATAGAGAAGAAACTTTCTTGGTTACGTTCACAAATCATTGGTGGAAATGCAGAATTCAACACCCCATTTGGAAAGCGTACGCTCACTTATTCCGATCACACTGCCTCCGGACGGTCTCTTCAATACGTCGAAAACTACATCCTGAATCACGTTCTTGTGGAGAAATTTCCTTTCTCAAATGAAATATGTGTTATAACGAAGTTAACACAAAACTGGAAACAAAGAATCAAGAAGAAATCAAAATTGCAAAAATGACTTGAATCGCAAAGAATGCTGTCCTAAAAGCGAAATTTGCGCCCTCTCGATTTGAGAATGCTAAAGGGCCTTCAAGCAAATTGTTTTAGCGGATTTCAAGCCTCAAACCAAGTATCAAATAGCACAATTGATAAACTTGGAGAATAGGAACAAGAAGAGCAAATTTGAAGATTCTAAGTATAAAATTCAAGACTTTTGGATGATAATCACTATTGAAAGTATATTGATCAAAAAAGGTTTTTTTCAAAATCATGAATTCTATACCTATTTATAGAATTCTATCATCCAAAATCGTTGTTCATGCAACTCTTCACGAAAAAGTGCCAAAAATAGTTGAAAAGGTGCATGAGAATTTTTGGAAAAAATTCTCCAACGGTCAAATTTTTTAGACCACGCGATATGAGGCTCGCGCGATCACGCGATGCCTCAAAAATTTCTGCAGTGACTAAAATCACTTAACCACATGATCGTCGGACCAACAACCACGCGATCGCGTGGTTCTTCATTTTGGATGGACCTTTAGGTCCGGTCCGGACCATTTGGTCCGTCCAGCTGTATTTGGTCCGGTTTTTGCACTTTTTGGACCGGTTCCTTATATTTTGGACCGGGTCTCGCACTTTTTCAACTTTATTTATATATTTGAACAACATTTTCATAACAATCCCCCACTTGTTCAAATATATGAACTCAACTTAGAATCATAAACGATGTCACGCATAAAACAAGGTATCTTTCGATTTTAACCTTATATTAGTGCTAATATTGCAAAGTAATATTAAGATCCCGGTAGCCTTGGCTTTGAACCAGTTATCCCTTATGACATTACCGGCGATATCGCACACGTGAATATTCTTGCTCAATACGTTCCACATGATTTACTTTGATGCGTTAATGGCCTTGCGCCCATCCGAATTCATGAACTTTTCAGAAAGTAACTCCAAAACTTTCCTTGAAGCGGCACCACTTCTAAGTTCATATAGGAGAAATTCTTACAGTGTCTTGGTAACTTTTAAAAACACTTGTACTAAGTACTGAATTTCTTTAAGATTTGTTCAACCCTCCAAACAGTTACCCTAGCACTTGTATCCTTAGGATAGGGCCTTAAAATAATTTTCTAAGTGCTGCAACAATTCACTTATCGAATGACTTGTTGTTACCCTTTGAACCCGTGAATTACTCATTTCGTAATGACAGGTAGGGTTGCCGTCATTGGTGAATTTATAATAGGAGTTTTAGTCCCATCCTACTCGATGTTTGTCTTACCAACTCTTTGGTAAGTGGTTTTGTGAATGGATCAGCAAAATTTGACCTCACATAGGTAAGTGATATTACTCAATTCTTTATTAATTTTCTTATATAATCATGTATAAGACTAATATATCTTGACTTTCCATTATAGACTTCATTATAAGCCCTTGCTAGAGTGGCTTGACTATCGGATAGTATAGATATTGAAGATTCATTCTTCGTATCTAGTGGAATTTCATAAAGAAGATCCTTAAGCCATTCTGCTTCCTTTCCAGTTTCGGCTAATGCAACAAACTCGGATTCCATAGTGGAATGTGTTATAATTGTTTGTTTCTTTGATCTCCAAGAAACAGCACCACCTCCAAGTGTAAACAACCATCCCGAGGTTGATTTATTTTCTCCAGCATTTGATATCCAACTTGCGTCGGTATATCCTTCTAATATTGCTGGAAACTTGGAATATTGAAGTCCAAGGTTTTTAGTTCTCTTTAGATAACCAAGAACTCTTCCAATCGCTTTATAATGCTCAACACTTGGATTGCTAGTAAACCTACTAAGTTTACTCACGGCAAATGCAATATCCGGTCTCGTGCATTGAACTGCATACATTAGACTTCCAATTGCACTCGCATATTCGAGTTGTCCAATAGCCCTTTCAACATTCTTTACAAGTTTTATACTTGAAACAAATGGAGTATTTGCCTCTTTAATGTTCAAATGTTTGAACTTTTCAATCACATTCTCTATATAATGTGATTGGGTTAATGCTTACCCCAACTCATTCTTGATCACTTTTATACCCAATATGGTATCCACTTGACCAAGATCTTTCATATTGAATGTTGACGATAGAAATCTCTTCGTTTCTTTTGTGCCATTCATGTGATTACTTATAATCAACATGTCATCCACATACAAACACACAAATGTAACAAGTTTATCACAACTTTTAATATATAAACATTTATCTACCACATTATGTGAAAAACCAAAAGATATAATTGCATTATCAAATTTCTCATGCCATTTTTTAGGAGCTTGTTTTAAACCATATAGCGATTTAATAAGTTTACAAACTTTATTATCATTACCCGAAAGAACAAAACCTTCCGGTTGTTCCATGTAAACTTCTTCATCTAGTTCTTCATTTAAAAATGCAGTCTTCACATCCATTTGATGTACATGTAAATCAAATATAGACGATAGTGCAAATAGTATTCTAATAGTAGTGATCCTATCCACCGGTGCATAAGTGTCAAAATAATCAATTCCTTCCTTTTGTCGAAAACCTTTAGCAACTAATCTTGCTTTATAGGTTTGGATCGAACCATTGGTATTGTATTTCCTTCGGAATACCCACTTGCAAGTAATGGCTTTTGATCCAGCCGGTAAATCAACAATCTTCCAAGTATTGTTGGACGTTATAGAATCCATTTCATCATTGATAGCATCCTTCCAAAATGTGCTATCTCTAGAAGTCATTGCTTCTTTATAGGTTTTAGGATCACTATCAATTTGAAGAACATATGAAATTGTTCTTACTATATCTTCCTTACTTGCTTCAACCAAGTAAAAGGAGATCCTTTGAGAATCAATCTCATCATGTCCTAATACCTTCTCTTTACGAGATCTCTTGCTTCTTCGCGGTTCACTAGTCTCAATTACATCTTGGGTAGATGTTTCTAGTGATTTAGAAGCCGGAAATTCATTTTGAATTTCTATTGAATTTTGAGGAATATCATCAACGCTTAATGAATTCTCAAAAAATTCCACATCTCGTGATTCTATAATCACATTGGATATTAGATCAAGTAGCCTATATGCTTTACTATTTATAGCATATCCAACAAAGGCACTCTTGATCCCTCTTGGTCCTAGTTTTGTCCTACTAGGATTGGTGTTTTTATAATAAGCCAAACACCCCCACACTTTAAAATACCCAATGTTAGGCTTCCGACCTTTCCACAACTCATAAGGTGAAACTTTAAGTTTCTTAGAAGGAATTCTATTATGTATATGACACGCGGTAAGTAATGCCTCTCCCCATAAGTAATTAGGCAATTTAGACCTTGTTAGCATAGCATTTATTATCTCAACTAAGATTATATTTTTCCTTTCCGCTAGGCCATTTGTTCCGGTGTTCTAAGTGCACTACATTGGTGTAAAATACCATGTTCTTCACAAAAGATATCAAATTCTTTAGAAAAGTATTCACCGCCTCTATCACTTCTAAGAATTTTAATCCTTTTGTTCTTTTGATTTTCTACTTCATTTTTATATGCTTTAAACATATGAAAAACCTCATTTTTATGTTTCATTAGATAAACATAACAAAATCTAGAATAATCTACAATGAAAGTGATAAAATATTTATTACCACCCCTAGTTAACATGCCATTAAGTTCACAAATGTCGGTATGAACTAAGTCAAGAATATTAGATGATCTTCCTACACTTTGAAAAGGTTTTTTAATCATTTGGACTTAGTGCAAATTTCACATTTTTCATACTTTGTAAAATCACAAGATAGCATGCCATTTCTAATAATTCTATGCAAAATAGAATATCCAACATGTCCTAATCTATCATGCCATAAATCTAAAGAACACACAAAGTAAGAAGAATTTATTTTATTAATTGCATTGTCAATAGTACACAATTTGACCATTCCATTAGTGGAATAGCCTTTACCAACAAAGAAACCATTTCGGGACAATACAAGTTTTCCCGACTCAAAAATACATTTCACACCCGATTTTCCTAACAAATCACCACTTACAAGGTTTCTATTCATATCCGGCACATGTAAGACATGTGTAAGAGTTACAACCTTTCCGGATATGAATTGAAGATCAACATTCCCTTTGCCTATGACTTTCGAACAATGTTAATTCCCCATTTGAATTTGTTGACCATCATCAATCTCTTGATAGGTCTTGTATAGTGACTTGTCATAGCAAACATGAACGGTGGCGCATGTATCATACCACCATCCCGGAATTTTTACTTTGACAGAATTCACTTCGCTTATAGTAGCAATAATTTCATTCTTGTCAATGGAATTAACCCTGCCTCCAAAATTGCTTTGTTTTTTATGTCGGCAATCTTTCGCAAAGTGGCCGAATTTTCCACATACAAAGCATTCTTCCTTGGGCTTCTTTTTGAATTTGTTGTTGTTGTTGCTAGTAAACTTTCTCTTGTTTACTTTGGTCACTTTGTTGTTCTCCAAGGCATTGACTTTAGAAGTACCAACATGGGGATGTTCAATCCCATCTCTTGCCCTCGACTCTTCCTCAATTCGGAGATGTTTTTGAATTTGCTCCATTGAAAAGTCTTCGGAGTTGTGAAGAATTTTCTTCCTATATCCTCTCCAAGTAGAAGGAAATTTTGCAATAATTGCTCCTACTTGAAATGATTCCGGAAGTTCTATCTTCATCGCTTTTAATTTATTGACAATCACTTGCAATTCATGAACTTGGGGTAATAGGGGAACATTTTCCAAAAATTTAAAATCAAAGTACCTTGTTATAAGGAATTTTGTAATTCCTTCCTCTTCGGCTTTGTACTTGTTTTCAAGTGCATTCCAAATCTCTTTTGCAGATTTAGTGTTGGTGTACAAGTCGTAGAGACGATCCGAAAGTGCATTCAAGATATGGCCACGACAAATAAGTTCGTCTTCTTCTCGCTTCTTTCGATCAATCCTTGCTTGTTCGGTATCTTTATCGGATAGTTCGGGCAAGTCTTCCAAATTGGGATCAAGGATGTAGAAGATTTTTAGCACCGTTAATAGGAACTTAATTTTTTCTTGCCACCTTGTGAAGTTGGTACCATCAAAACGATCCAAGCGAACTAAATCTTGATTCATCAACTTGATTGTAGCCATGGTTGTATTTCCTTCGGTTGCCATCGCAGAAATTTCGATTTTAGATTGTTGAGAAATTTCCTTTCTCAAATGAAATATGTGCTATAACAAAGTTAACACAAAACTGGAAACAAAGAATCAAGAAGAAATCAAAATTGCAAAAATGACTTGAATCGCAAAGAATGCTGTCCTAAAAGCGAAATTTGCGCCCTCTCGATTTGAGAATGCTAAAGGGCCTTCAAGCAAATTGCTTTAGCGGATTTCAAGCCTCAAACCAAGTATCAAATAGCATAATTGATAAACTTGGAGAATATGAACAAGAAGAGCAAATTTGAAGATTCTAAGTATAAAATTCAAGACTTTTGGATGATAATCACTATTGAAAGTATATTGATCAAAAAATATTTTTTTCAAAATCATGAATTCTATACCTATTTATAGAATTTTATCATCCCAAATCATTGTTCATTCACGAAAGAGTGCCAAAAATAGTTGAAAAGGTGCATGAGAATTTCTGAAAAAAATCTCCAACAGTCAAATTTTTTAGACCACGCGATCGCGCGATATGAGGCTCTCGCGATCGCGCGATGCCTCAAAAATTTCTGCAGTGACTAAAATCACTTAACCACGCGATCGCCGGACCAACAACCACGCGATCACGTGGTTCTTCATTTTGGCCGGACCTTTAGGTCCGGTCCGGACCATTTGGTCCGTCCAATTGTATTTGATCCGGTTTTTGCACTTTTTGGACCGGTTCTCGCACTTTTTCAACTTTATTTATATATTTGAACAACATTTTCATAACAGTTCTTCCGTTTTATGGTACGTAACGATCCATTTTTTTACGCGTGACTTTGTTTTTAACAAGGAGAGCGACGATTTGATTTCAAGAATAATTATACATAAGTTGATCCAAAACGATAATTTTTGTACAGGTAATAGTCACACTACAGACAGTTACGTAGGCTACCAGACTACAAAAATGGTGAATGAAGCAGCAAATTACGTAAAGAAATGCTTAGGAGGTGGAGAAGAAGATGCAATAATCTTCTGTGGTTCAGGCTCAACTGCAGCTATTAAAAGACTCCTAGAAGTAATGGGATTAGCTATTCCTTCAATACTAAGAGAGAGATTCTTGAAATGTCTAAGCAATGAAGAAAGGTAGGTGGTTTTTGTAGGCCCTTATGAAAACCACTCCAACCTCCTCTCATGGCGGCAAAGCCTGGCGGAGGTGGTGGAGATTGGCCTTGATCAGAAAGGGTTGTTGGATATGGAATCCTTCAAACTCCAACTCCAATTCTATAGATCGAAAAACAGGCCAATTCTTGGATCATTTTCAGCTTGTAGCAATGTCACCGGGATTTGTGCAGATTCACGTGAAATATCTCGCCTTCTCCACGAATTTGGAGGCTTTGCCTGCTTCGATTTTGCTGCAAGGTTAAAAATATATTTCTTTCCCGAAACAAATATTCATAAGTATGATTATAAGTGGGTTGGGCATGAATCGGGTCATGTCGGTTTGAAACCAACCCCAATTCAAACTAAACCAAGTTAAAATTAAAAAATTTCAACCCACAGACCAATCCAATTACCTGAAAATCTGACCCATACCTGTCGATTTGGATTGGGTCCATCGGATTTGTCGATTTGGTTTGGTTTTTTTCCAACCCTAATTATAAGTTATATATGGATATTGAATGTTGTTCTTGAATATAGTGGTCCTTAAGCGATGATTGAGATGAGATCAGGAGAAATTGAAGGGTATGATGCAGTGTTCCTTAGCATGCATAAATTTCTGGGAGGTCCAGGTTCTCTTGGGATTCTGCCAATGAACAAGGCCCTTTATCAGCTGGGGTCTTCTCCTCCATCAACATGTGGAGGTGGAACTGTTAATTTTGTGAAGAGTCACAACGAAAAGGCAAGTGTGTTTTCTTCGAATCAAATTACTTTTTTGATTTTTTTGCTTATAAAAGCTGTTTGGTAAAATGATTTTTTTTTCATTTCAACTTTTCAAACTCAGAGCTCATTTGATAACAGAAAAATTTTTACATCAAATTTTCAAACTCAATCTCAACCATCCATTCTTAGTCAAGCTTACAATTTTTGATTTTTTAAACATTTTTAAAGCACACATCCATCAAAAAACAGAAAACCACAAAAACAAAAAATCTTCGCATTACCAAACATGCTCTCCGGTTGCTATTTGCTAAGAATTTAGCTTCTTTATGTTTTTTCGCATCGAAAATGGATTATGTAGACGAGCCTAAATTGTTAATGATCAATCCTAAATTTTGTGAAATTCAGGACACTTTATATGTTAACAACATAGAAGAAAGGGAAGATGCTGGAACTCCACAAATCATTCAGAAAATCAGAGCAGCATTGGCTTTCTGGATAAAAGAATACGTTGGTTACAAAGACATTGAGAGACTTGAACAAGTTTACTGTAGGATCTTTACCTTGATTTACAATCAAGAATACCAAGAACGCCAAAATAATGAATTCGATACCGACCGAAATGTAGGCTCACGACCATACCAATGAGAAAATCAAAATCATGCACTCTCAATTCAATCAAGAAGATAAACTTTTTCTTGACTCTTTTGAAGAAAAACTCGAAGTTATATTTTTAGAGAGAAAACTAGAAAAACCCTTTTCTAGAGAAATATGAACCACCCTCTTTTAAAACTTGTTGCACCCTTTTATAGAACTTGACTACATTTTGCAAAAATACCCCAAGTCCAAAATAAACTTGTAAAAAACCTTTTAACAAATTTATGCAATTACTAAAAACTTATTTCCCAAATGGTTTTAACGTTCGTAAGCCCTTTTTTTATTTTTGCCCCCGATTACTTTAAGTAATCCTCGAAATGCCACACAAGTTTATGTTAAACAAGATAGCATTTCTAAGGGCTTGATTGTTTGGTTCTAAGCCAATAATCCCACATTCCTTCACATTGGCTTAAACCAAACATCTACCTAATCTAAATTTACCTTCACCTATTCCGAAAGTCCTCTTGGAAGCTTTCATCCTTCCAAGCCTTTTGATTTGATGGTTCAGGAGAAAACATCTTCACTTGCATTGCACTTTGAATCTTCCTAGCTTCTCCACAACTTGTAGATTCCTTAATACCTGTCAAAAGAGAACACTCTTTTAGACTAATGGAATAAAAACTAGGATTAGAGTTTACCTGCCTCCTTTCACCATCCATGACTAATAGATAGTCATACAAGCTATCTTGAGTAGCTTCTTGTTGAACTCCATCATTTTCAACAACTTCATCATTTTCTTGTTGAACTTCCTCAAAAACTGATTCAAAATCACTATTTTGAACTCCATACCTCTGACCACTTGTTCCTTGGTCACTTGAGTTTATTCCAAACTCCTTACCCTCCAAAAACTCACTTTCAAGTGAATTTGAAGTTAAACCTATAACATTGTTAGTAGCAACAGAAATACAAGGAAATTTATTTCCTTCATGGGCTATCATTTTGTCCCTCAATTGAGTGTCATCCTTTTGAATTATATGTGAGCATGAATGATCTTGAATTACCGTTGTGCCAAACATATAATAAAGTCTATTTCTCAACATTCCTTTAATCACAATGTCATTGCCTTTACATACTAACATATTATCATTCTTCGTTTCATAATGAAAACCAGACATATGCAATGTGCTCAAAGAAATAAGATTTTTGGATAAAGCAGGTATATGCCTCACCCCAGTTAGAACTCTAACCACCCCATTATACATCTTGACCACAACTTCACCTATTCCCATCACAGTACAAGACTCACCATTCCCTAAATACACATTCTCCCCATCTATCTCTCTATAGGTCTTAAACCAAGCCTTATGGGAGGTCATATGATAGGAACACCCTGAGTCAAGTATCCACTCTTGATTCTGCTCACCTAATGTCACATTTAACACTCTCAATTGATCATCATCATTCCCAAAATCCCCAAAAGCAGTATTACTTTCAGCTACATCCCGCAGCCCCTCTTTCTTCCTTAGCCACTCGTAGCAATCTTTCTTAAAGTGTCCCGTTTTACCACAATGAAAGCACTTATCTCCATCTCTACCACTACCCTTGCCCTTCCACTGTTCCTTACTCTTACCCTTATTCTTGTTAAGGTTCATAGCATTTGACTCTTTCTTACCAAATTTACCTTTAACAAAATAAGCTGTTTCAGTATGGACAGCTTTCTCCTCCAAATTGATTTCTAATGCTTTAGACCTAATCGAAGCAGTGACATTTGCAAGAGTGATGGTATCCCTTCCATATTTAATAACATTTTTAAGTTCTTTGAAAGATTCTGGAAGGGAATTTACCAAAATTATAGCTAATTGATCATCTTCGATTTTCTGTCCACTGTTCGTTAAATCTAAAGTCATTGTAGAAAATGCATTTAAATTTGTTTCAAGATCTTTGGAGGGGTCCATTTTGAAACCAAAAATTCTTTCTAAAAGAAAAATCTTATTAGGAACAGTTTTAGCAGCATAAATTTCATCTAGCTTATTCCAGATTTCTAAAGCAGTTTTAGAATCGTTTACCTGTCTCAGAACGTTATCTGAGAGATGAAGAATCAGAGTGCTATATGCCACTTCTTGAATTTCAGCTACTTCATCATCTTTGGCTAATAATGCCTCCGGCCATTCGGATTGTTCTTCCAATGACTTTGCAACCTTTTGTTGCACCAATACTGCTTTCATTTTCTTCTTCCAAAGGGAGAAATCCCCTTTACCATCGAACTTCTCCAGCTCGACCCTAGATCTCATTCTTGAAACCATTGTTCAAAAATACCGTTGCTCACCGAATGATACTTATCACTCCCCTTGCAAATTCCAGCAAGTAAAATAACCACAGCAACAAAACTGGTATACAATGCAGAATTTACCCAAGATTAACACCTAATCTTGTAACCTTGCATACCCCCAAGATTAACACCTAATCTTGTCAAAATATATCCCTGTGAATATAATTCTCACGTCAACTCAGCAAGAAGACCTCCTATCAAACCCAAGATTAATACCTAATCTTGTAAAATTCAATACACCCAAGATTAAAACCTAATCTTGTCAAACCCGAACCTCAAGGAATCCCCAACTTCTAGCCCTTCCCCGGTTTATTCACAAAACCCCAAGCTCAGAAATTATCCTAAATGTTCGTACAACTACAATAGGAGCCTTCAATGCACAATTCAATCTCAAAAAATCAAACTAAACAATCATGCAAAAAACCATTTGCAAACCTCAACCAAAATCCAAATTGAATTTGATGAAACAGACTTCGAATATGGACTCTGCAGGTCCTTTAGAACAATCTGTCAAAAACGTCGCCGGAGCCTCGCCGGAAAACTTTGCCCGACACGCTACAGGATTCTCCTCTTCGTCACGAGTCCAATGGCGCAAACCGTTCCTCAATCGGAGCTCCCTACCGGCGGGAATTTCAATTTTTAGCTTCGGTTTCCCTTTCTTTTCCGGTTGATTTCGCCGCCTTCCAGCCACCGGATGCCTTCCAGCTTCCAGTCGAGTCTTCCCCACGACTCCGAGGTTCTACTAGTGCCTTTACTTCGTCGGATGGATGGCCGGAAGTAAGATTTTCAAAAAATGGCAGAAACTTTTTCTTATTCTTCTTCTTCCGGTCGGTTCTTGCTTCTTCGGTCGGTTTCCACAGATTTTCAGCTTGCTTTCACGGCTTCGGATTCTACTTCCAGCTTGTGACAGATTATTCACTTTGAATTTCACACGGCTTCAACCTTTTTTCACAGATTTTTGCCTTCGGTCCAGACCTCCTTCACCGGTTTCTTTCTTGGTTGGTACACTTTTTCCACCGACTTTTACATGGCTTCACCGATTTTCTCCACCAAGCTCTGATACCACTGTAGGATCTTTACCTTGATTTACAATCAAGAATACCAAGAACGCCAAAATAATGAATTCGATACCGACCGAAATGTAGGCTCACGACCATACCAATGAGAAAATCAAAATCATGCACTCTCAATTCAATCAAGAAGATAAACTTTTTCTTGACTCTTTTGAAGAAAAACCCGAAGTTATATTTTTAGAGAGAAAACTAGAAAAACCCTTTTCTAGAGAAATATGAACCACCCTCTTTTAAAACTTGTTGCACCCTTTTATAGAACTTGACCACATTTTGCAAAAATACCCCAAGTCCAAAATAAACTTGTAAAAAACCTTTTAACAAATTTATGCAATTACTAAAAACTTATTTCCCAAATGGTTTTAACGTTCGTAAGCCCTTTTTTTATTTTTGCCCCCGATTACTTTAAGTAATCCTCGAAATGCCACACAAGTTTATGTTAAACAAGATAGCATTTCTAAGGGCTTGATTGTTTGGTTCTAAACCAATAATCCCACATTCACATTGAAAGAACACTCAAAAGATTAGTTCCCAATCCCTACATATGGGTATTAGGCAATACAAAAGCCAAAAGACAAGCCATATTATCTTTCCTTATTTACTCTACTACATATTCTTCATCATCTGAGGTAAACCTGTGTAGAGAGACCAGAAATACGAGAGATAAGCCGCTTCACGGCCCATTCGTCGCCAAACTTTTGAATGACCTTTTCGGAATCCAAGCCCAAGGAGGTTGTGCTTGTGCAGGGCCTTATGGACACAATTTGCTCAATATCGATGAGTCCCATTCGCTCGCCTTCAGGTCGGCCATTGAAAAGGTTAGTTGTGTTAGCTTTTAACAGTGTGTTGTAAACTAGTAATGTGACTGACATATAACTGTTGTGCTACATGTACACCACCACTTACAGATTGGTGTAAATACAGGTTGATGTGATGAGATATGATTGGACTAGAAATAATAAATAAAAATAAATTCTAGGCTTTTTTCTTAACACCTCATCTATGTGTAAAATTTTATGTAACTCCTTATGTACAAATAGCATTATTCAGCATCTACTGATGAGAGGGCTACGTTGGAGTAAAGTCTGGATGGACAAGAGTGAGCTTTCCCTACTACATGTCCAAGGAGGAATTTGAGTTCATTCTTGCAGCAATTGAATTCCTAGCCATTTATGGGCAGAGATTTCTTCCTTTATACCATTTCAACTGGAGAACTGGTGCATGGAATTTTGACAAAAGTGCACTCAGGAAAAAGTTTCTTGGAGAAGAAAATAAATTCAATCCAAATGGCTCATCGTTAGCTACTATGATCAAATCATCAAACAAGTTGGAATTTGACGGTTTGATCATCAGCAGATATGCAAATTATTTGGAGACAGTAAAATGCATTGCAACCCTTCTTCCAATGTTTCCACCAGAGAGAAGGATACCAGAAGATATTACCATTGATCTTGTGCCCTTTAGAGCTTAAAACGATAACTAGTTTCACACATGTGCGATATACAAATATTCTATGGACAAAGTGTAATGTATTGAAACATAACAATGAAAAAATCAATAAAAAGTAATAACAACGAGAGCCGATAAAAATATTATTAATTTTGTTATCAATTGTATTATAAATTTTGCAAAGCATCATTATACACAACATTTGTCGTCACATTACTTGTTCAGTTGTTCATGAAGTCCTCTATTTCTGGAAAGCTAGCGTTGACCAACAGTTTGGTCGCATGGTATGCATTGCACAACCCAATTGACCTTGAAATTTCTTAGGCCGATACATTTGAATAATCACTACTGCAGGTTCATTACCTGAATTGTCGATGTAGTCCTTAATTTCATCAGCATAAGATCCCTATAGTGTGACGATTATCATGTTAGTTCTACATAAATGGCCAGTTCGTAAAATGAACGAAAATTTAGATTTCATAGACAATTGAAATTCAAGTAAAAATGGACAAAATCTCAGTTGTTTTTAATAATATATATAGGTGGATTCTACTTTTGATGACAATAAAACTCAGATTTTCCATAGTGGAAAGGGAAAAACTAAATATATTTTGGGTCGAATTGGGAATGGGAGTTGATCGAGAGGATTAACAAATCACAACAAATTCCAAGTTCCATATGGACAAAGAGTTTTCTAATAGAACTTGTCTTTCGAGAAATATATGGAAGTCACTATCGGTATCCATAACTGCATAGATGCTGATAAATTTAAAATAAAGGTGCATATTCAAATGATATGTCAACGATTGGGTACGGCCACCTGAAACCAAGAAAATACCCAATAAAACATGAAATTAAATGCTTTCACTGTAAATGAATAAAAGGGAAAGCAACTTACAAAATTGATTAAAATGCATGAACAATCCATTGCAAAAATGACATAAATGGATGTCAACCAAATGAAGAAAGAGATCTGTTACCAAGGTAGAGTTTTCACTTTTAAATGTAACGATTCAAAACATGTTTACCCCAGAATTTACATCAAATTTAATGACTTGGCCTGCACTTTTGATTTGTCTAATAAGGGAATTTCATCAAATTCATAGTTTTACATCAAAGTACATATCTATGACTTCAGTGAACGCATTAGAACTACAAATAGGTATAGTGCACCACCATCTCATTGATGACGCTGTCTTCAAATATGGCCAGTGTCGAACTTAAGCAAAATGCAGCAAATCATTCACTTCCACGATTTAGCAGGTCCAATTAAAAACTTGAAGTTTGAGTTTCAATGGTTGTTTGCTCAGCAGTTCAAGCAATATCAATCTCCACATTCACCTGCAAAATAAGCAAATTATTTAAAAAACCAAGCTCCAAATTGACAGTGCAAATGAATGCTATACCCACAATTTGATTATTTATAAAGCCCAAGATGATGTATAAAGACATTGAACATCAATTTCCCTGTCACTTCATATATTCACAAAATAATAGTCCAAGTCGCCAAATAATTTTCCATTACATAACAACCCACATTCAAGGAAAATGTTACTCCAAAATGCCGAAAATTTTTGATATATTACTTACCGTCGAACTTTTCGTAACGCCTAGATGCGGAGGTGTAAGGCAGATTGGAATAAAGGAGTCAACATAGCTGCCCTCCAATTTTCTCATCTGGTTTCGCAAATAAGGATCGCAGGAAAATACATGTTCTTGTTGTCATCCTTTATGCCATTGTGGAATATTTTTGGAAAAACCATTACAAGCAATTGCTGTAGAAGAATTTAATTCAGAAAAAAATTAAAAGAAAAGTTATACTGCTCCATGGAACAACTAGTTAAGGCACCTAAAGCATGGTAACACAAAAAAGAACAAAGCAAGATACCAAAAGATGAAAACATTAAGGTGGCGTTCTGTTTGTATTTTATTTTGTATTTTCATTTTCGAAAATGTTTTGTGTTTTATGTTTTCATTTTTGTTTTCAAATTTGCTGAAAACGCGTTTGGTTTGTCATTTCTGAAAATTGTTTTTGAAAATGAAAAGCTGAAAAACACGTTCTGTTTGAAATTTTGCAGAACACTATTTAAACTATTTTTAATTAATTTGCTTGCAGAATACTACTAACTTCAACTCAAATTTCATTTCACAATACACTAAAAATATGGTTACATGCAACACACTAATGTGAGCATTAAGAGTATATATTAACACAGCTTGGTCAGGTTCGGGACTTGAGAAAACTCTACTTCTATTAAAATCCAGAAAATGCAGGTTCTTTCAAAACCACCAGAGTCCATTTATCATTGCATTTTTTGAAATATAACAACAAGAATTCTCATTTAATTTTTTTTTTTTGTAATGTTGATATTGAATTCAATAAAACTTTATTTAAACTAAGTTCCAAGTTAGGATAATTCTCAAAAAAAAAAATCTTTATTTAGGCTTAGTTCCAAGCTAGAATAATTCTAAAAAAAATAAAAACTTTATATTAAGCTTAATTCTAAGTTAAGATACTTCTATAAAAAATAAAATAAAAAAAATAAAAATAAAAATAAAAACTCCCAAAACGCGTTTTCCGCGTTTTGGACATTTTTTGTCGAAATACACACAAAACGCCCAAAACGATGTTTCGGGCGTTTTCCGTTTTGTGTACAAATTTTTTTTTGTTTTCCAAAATGCGTTTTCGAAAATGGTACAGAGAACGCGCTCTTAGCGTTTTCGAAAATAAAAACAGAAAACGACCTCAAAACAGCAAAGAGAACAGGGACTAAGTATTCTGACACAAAATATTCGCAAAAGGCACAGGCTCCTGGAGACGCAGGGTCATGATGGAGTCGCAAAATATGGTTAAGTCATTGTTAGCATCATTCTGTACTTTCCAGTTCTTGTGTCTCAATCCATCTTCCCATGGCAATTTCTTTGGTGTGACCTCATGCCCGGAGGAGGAGACGATGGCAGCTGCTAATCCTTCATTCACTGCTAATTTTATTTCTTTGCTTTTTTCTTCTTTTATTTCTTCTTTTTCTTATTAATGTTTAAGTTGTTTTTTGGGGTGGGGGTCCATAAATTATTCTCAATTAAAAGAGGTGTCACTAGATAGATCTGTAACCAATGAGCAAGCATATCCTTCATCTAATATAAACACTGGTGTGCCAATCACAAGAGAATAGGTTGAGGACCTTTGATGAAAAGACTCGTGTTCAATTGATGAGGCATGTTCAAAATACAGAAAAAATGAAAGACAGAACTCACGCTCTCTAATAATTTTAGGTTGAATGTTGTATCAAAGCAGATAAAGCTTGTAAGTTCAAGTCTCACAACCACTTTATGATAAAATTGCATGCATCGTGCCTTGGAAGATGAAATGAGTCATGCTACCTAGTTAGTGATGGCAATGGATCGAGCTGAGTCGGCTCAGCCTTTGGCTCTATGTGCTCGGCTCGTCTATTAATAGACGAGCCACGGGCTCGTAAAAAACGAGTCGAGCCGAGCCTAGGCTCGGCTCGTTTGGGCAATGCCGAGCTCGGCTTGGGCAACGAGCTCGTGGCTCGTGCAGGGGCGGATTTACCCCCGTTGCCCCCACTGCCCGGATTCTGATTTTTGATTTATTTAAATGTTTACATTTTATTTTACACCTTTGCCCCACAACAAAACTTGTTTTTGATAGTCATAGGGGACAATATTGTAAATTTCATTTCTAGTTTGATTCCCAGCTCCAGAGAATCAGAGATTGCGTGATTTTTGAATGCCTAGAGCCCAGTCATTTCATTTCTTCAATTTTGAGTCTTGACAGTGAGAGAGCAGAGGCGAGATATCATAGAGGAAGTGAGGAACCCTAGCTTGGAAAAATTTCACTTCTCCCTCCATCGATTCTCCTGTTCTCGACTGAAATTGATATGTTTTGAAATTTGAAGATTTGTTCTTCGGCTTCTTCCCATCATCAACAAACTATTCTCATCTGAATTTTCGGATGAACTCTTTGGAGAAATTTTGAAGTCCACCAGGTAATTTCTTTAATTTTTAAATGAATTCTCAAATTTTTATTTTATTTATTTCGTGTGTATTTTTTTAAAAAATATTGATTGGGCTTCATTCTTATCATGCTACAATGGTTTATTATAATGCCCCTTGATGAGACCTAAATGCTTAAGCTACATGTAAGCAAAACGAAGGGAACCTAAATGTGCAGCCATGATGAGAATGGATAATTTCCAGGGAAGAACGAGAATTGAAAGAATGGATCATGTGCGACTGTTTTGTATTGAGCATAATTTCATTGCAAAATATATTCCATTTCCAAGAACCCTCAAAAACCGAGAAGATGAATTAGCTAGAATATTTGAAGATGAATTAGCTAGAATATTTGAATTTTGAAGGACATAACTTTGTTGCTTATTCTTGCATAATTGAATAGGAAAAGGAAAACAATCATTCCAAATGCTTCAGCTCAATATTATTTTAGATTGCTAATTGCTTTACTGCGTAGGGTATGAGTTGCCTTAGGACTAGTGCCATTTGCGTGGTCAGAGAGGCCATGAGCTGAACAATGCCAAATAGGAATAGCTGTTGATTAAGTTGGAAAAAAGTTGCAGCTGAAGCTTGTGTTTGGTAACTTTGGTTCCGCATCTCTATATAATCTCTGAACAAATTTTGGGAATTTCATTCATGAATCATGATCAATCTTGTCACTTGATTTTCTATATAAGTGGGTATTACAATACTTGACAAAAGAGATTAAAATATCCTTGCCTGCCTATTTGCATTCCTAAATTATTTTGTTGTTAACCAATGTAATGCTCCAAATTGAGTCCCAAACTCCATTCTCCAGTCATACTTAACTGGATTGTGGAACAATGGATCCCCTGATAACACTTTTTGGTACTCAAAAATGCATGGAACAGATAACATTGTAAATATGTAAATGCAATACTGTCCTCGTATTTTGAGTCTTTTTTTTTCTCTCATTGGTAATTGATTGCAGAAACAGAGAAGTTCAATTGAAATAAAATATATCATAAGCTTTCATTTAAGGCCCTAAAGGCCGCTCTTCATTGTGGTGTGCATATGCTGCATTGATAATTGAAGACATGGGAATTCAGGACATTATCAGCACTGAGAAATATTTCAGCAGTTTATATTGTATGTAATATCATTGCTGCCATTTGCCAATTGCCATTGTTTTTTTTTGTTTGCTACTGCCTACTTACTTGGCTAATTAATTATATTTAGTCACTATAGTGGGGGGAAAAAATATGAGCAGAATATTAGATTTGGAAATTTGGAAAATGGAAACGGTTTATTTAGACAGTGCACATTGGAGACATGGAGTTGTTTGTATTTGTTATTTTGTTTAACTTTAATTATCCGAGACTATATATTTGTTATTTTATTTTAGATATGGACAAATTCCTCATCAAAAGACCAAGAATTGGATGTCCAGAACAAAATTCTACTACTCAAGCAAGTGAGGGTCAACAACAGTCTACTTATCCTCATGTTGATCTAGAAAATCTTCAGGCAGATCCAGGGCTGCGAAAACAAATTTCAGATTATCATCCAAATGATAGAGATGCAATTCGAAGAGCTTATTTATTGAAAGGTTCATGTCAACCTCGTGGACATGATTTTAAACAACAAAAACAGGGAAAAGCATTTCGTTGATTCAATGATGAATGGTTTGATGAGTTTAGCAATTGGTTAGAGTTTAGTATTGAAAAAGAAGCTGCTTTTTGTCTGTGTTGTTATCTTATGCGAGAAAAACTTGGCAAGCATGGACAATTGAAAAAAGGAGGTGATTGTTTTGTTTCAAGGGGATTCAAAAATTGGAAGAAGAAAGAAAGACTTCAAGCACATGTAGGAGGCCCAACAAGTGAACATAATCAAGCTTGGAGCAAATGTTAAGCTTTAATGGATCAAAGAGCACACATTGTGACTTCTTTTTCTAAAAAATCTACACAAAGTCGAAAGGATTATCGGACTCGTTTGACTGCAACAATAGATTGTGTACGATTTCTGCTACGCCTAGGACTGGCATTTCGTGGTCACGATGAATCTAACGATTCATTTAATCAGGGTAACTTTCTAGAACTTCTAAAATTTCTTACTGATCATAATGAAAGCGTAGATAGGGTTGTGCTGAAAAATGCTCCGAAAAATCATAAATTAACAGCTCATGATATCCAAAAAGAAATAGTAAATGCAGCAGCAAGTGAAATAACCAGTGCAATAGTTAATGATTTGGGAGATGATTTTTTTCTGTCTTAATTGATGAGTCTCGTGATGTGGCTATAAAAGAACAAATGGAGGTTCTATTGCGTTATGTGAATAAAGAAGGAATTGTCATTGAAAGATTTCTTGGAATAGTTCATGTTCATGACACAACTTCATTATCACTTAAAGCGGCAATTCAATCATTATTCTCAAAGCATGGACTAAGTTTGTCGAAATTGAGTGGTCAAGGCTATGATGGAGCAAGTAACATGAGGGGGGAATTCAATGGTCTTAAAAGTCTCATCTTAAGAGAGAATCAATTTGCATACTATATTCATTGTTTTGCCCATCAACTTCAGTTGGCTCTTGTAGTGGTTGCAAAAAGTCACGGTCAAATATCTCTTCTTTTTAATGTTCTTGGTAATTTGGTGAATATTGTTGGAGGCTCTTGCAAGCGTCGAGACATTTTAAGAGAGAAGCAAGCAATTGAAATCATTGAAGCATTGAGTAATGGTGAAATTGCAAGTGGGCGTGGCTTGAATCAAGAAAGAAGTCTCTCCAGACCTGGTGACACACGATGGGGATCACATTACGGTACATTGCTCAACTTGACAATTTTATTTTCCCTAGTTATTGATATACTAGAAATTATTTCAAAGGATGGTACAAGTTTTGAGCAAAGAGGTGAAGCTTGTGCTTTGTTGGGTTCAGTTCAGTCTTTTGAGTTTGTATTCAATATGCATTTGATGAAAAATATTTTGGGAATTACAAATGAGTTGTCACTGGCATTGCAAAGAAAAGATCAAGATATAGTGAATGCTATGACTTTGGTTAAATTGTCTAAACAACGTCTACAGACGATGAGAGATGATGGATGGGAATTATTATTTGATGAAATTTCTTCCTTTTGTGATAAGCATGAGATTGTTACATGTAACATGGATGATGTTCATACTCCTCCAGGAAGATCAAGGCGTAATGCTGAAAAACTTACCAATTTGCACCATTATAGAGTTGAACTATTTTATTGGGTGATAGACAAACAACTTCATGAGCTCAACAATCGCTTCACTGAGATAAACATTGAGTTACTACTTTGTGTGGCATGTTTGAATCCAAATGACTCTTTCCGTGCTTTTGATAAGGACAAGTTGATACATCTTGCTAGGTTTTACCCATTAGAATTTTCTGAAGTTGATCTTGTGGTACTTGATAATCAACTAGAGACTTATATAATTGATGTAGGGTCTGATGATGAATTTTTAACAGACAGTGAAATTAGTGGTCTTGCAAAGAAATTAGTACAAACAAAAAAGAATGTTGTGTATTCATTGGTGTATATGCTTGTGAAGTTAGCCTTAATTCTGCCTGTTGCAACTGCAACCGTTGAAAGAGCATTCTCGACAATGAACATAGTTAAGAATTATTTGCGCAATCAGATGGGTGATCAATGGATGAATGATTGTTTGGTTACATATATTGAGAAAGAAACATTTGCTACTGTTGATAATGAAAAAATCATCCAGAGATTTCAAAAGATGAAGACTCGAAGAGAGCAGCTATGAAGACATAATAAGTTGTACTTTTTGTGCTGCAAAATTTTTTGGGGAACTTATGTCACACTTTTTGTAGAAATGCTTTTGTTTATTATATGATTATTAATGAGAAGTTATGAACTTGTGGCACTCTATTAAGAAATGTCATTTTCATCGTAAAATTATATTATCATTTTTTTTTTTTGCCCCCACAACATAAAATTCCTGGCTCCACCCCTGGATGAGTGGCTGTGGCGGCGAAGTTGTCGGAGGAAGAATTAATTTGTTCAGATGTCAGGATATTAGTAATTTAGTAGTATTGAAGAGTTGAAAATCCAAGGAATAATTGTTTTTCAAGTGGGTCTCCTCAATTACCTAAAGTCAATTGAAGGATTTTCTGAATTTCTACTCTTCTATTGGATGGAGCTCTCTCGTTTGTCAATCGAATTTTCTCAATCTGTATGTTCTTCCCATTCTTACTGTAGTTTTATGGTTTACATGTATTTGTACTGTATTTGCACTTAATTGGGTTAACATATTGGAGGGATTATTGATTGTTGGAACAAACTTTCATGCTACATTAGTGGTGGGTAGCCGGAGTACTGAGACAGAACATTGGTGTCGGATTCACAAATCGGGTCATTTCCTTCGGACTGTTGAGTGTCTGCAATGTTGGGCTTGTGGACGAAAATGTTAGGTCCCGTTCTCCTTACTGTTTTGAGCCCGTTTTGAGTTTTCGATTTTTGGAAATATCGAAAACGCGTTCACTTTGTCCATTTTCAAAAATACGTTTTCCAAAACACCAAAAAAAATACAAAGAAAACTCAAAACGAATTTATTGCGTTTTGGATATTTTGTGTTAAAAAGTCCAAAACGCACGTTTTGGATTTTTTTTTTTTTTTGAGACACTTCCTTCACTTGAAATTCTTATATTATTTTGTCATTATATATAGATCCATGTTAAGATTTTTTTTTTTTTTTTTTTTTGTAATTTTTTTTTATTATTATTATTATTATTATTATTATTATTTTAAATGTGAGACACTTCTTTCACTTGAAGTTCTTATGTTATTTTGTCATTATATATAAATCCATGTTAAGATTTTTTTTTTTTTTTTTTTTTTTTTTTTGTAAAGTGAGACACTTCCTTCAGTTGAAATTCTTATGTTATTTTGTCATTATATATAGATACATGTTAAGATTTTTTTTTTTTTTTGTATTTTTTTTTTTTTTTTTGTGTAAAAGTGAGACACTTCATTCACTTGAAATTCTTATATTATTTTGCCATTATATATAGATCCATTTTAATTTTTTTTTTTTTTTTTTTTTTTTTTTTTGTAAAAGTAAAACACTTCATTCACTTGAAGTTCTTATATTATTTTGTCATTATATAGATCTATGTTAAGATTTTTTTTTTTTTTTGTAATTTTTTATTTATTATTATTATTATTTTGTAAATGTGAGACACTTACTTCACTTGAAGTTCTTATATTATTTTGTCATTATATATAGATCCAAGTTAAGATTTTGTTGGTATGGGGTTAAATTTTTTTTTAGTTGAAACAATATTAATGATGAATTTATTGACATAGAGAACTAACTGATTTATTAACATTAAAATTAATGTAATTCAACAAATCAATCATTTTTTACATATAAAATATCACAAAATAAATATATCAAAAATTTACAAAGTAAACGCATTTTCCAGTTTTCTATTTTTGAAAACAGTTGTCCAAAATTACAAAGAGAACATGTTTTCAGCAATTCCAAAATAAACAACCAAAATCTAAAATTCAAAACTCAAAATCCAAAATCGAAACATAAAGAGAACGGTCCCTTAGAGTTTGCTCACGGGAATTCAATTTGTAGATTGTTCAATCATGGAATAGGAATCATTTGATTGAAACTGCAGAAAATGTTCTAAACAAGAAAAAGAAAATAAACCTGACGGACCAAAAGACAAGAAAAAAAATTTATTTGAAAAATTATAGTGTGCATAAAAATACTATGAGAAAAATAAAATGATATTTTTGTAATTTTATTTATATCTATTTTAATCAATAAAGAAAGCACTTAAAATTGTTGTGTAGAAAATAAATTTTGTGATGGCAATATAGTCATCCTACAACTTTTGAATCCCTATTCTATGTTCTAGAAATGTGTGGCGTGGGCTGCGTGGACCGTGGTTTGGGTAGATTGGAGAAAGCCAGAAAATAATAACCACCCATTAATGCAATAATCGTGAAAACCTTGATACTATGATATAGAGGTGTCAATCCGGGTGGTCCGAGCCGAGTCGACCCGTCAATAAAAAGCCCGGTAACGGCCCGCTTGAAAAAAGCCCGCCCGCTACGGATTACGGGCCGGTTACGGGTCAGTCCGCAAATTTTGAACTACAACCCAGGTCCGCCCGCTGGCCCATGCGGGTCGCGGTTTGTTCTGATTTAGCCCGTATGAATAAAAACATAGATTTTTCATATTTATAGCAAATTTTTTGTCAAATTTCTAAATACAAAATGATTAAAATGATAAATTTATATTTATACAATAAAATATTTACATAGAATTTAAAATTATAGTTTATATTATATAAATTACTTCTAAATTTGCAAATTTAAATAAAATATAAACAAATAACAATTAAATGATAAATGTATTTCTAATTATTATTATCAAAAAATATTATTTTTTAGCTATTAGGGAGAAAAAAAATAAGATTTTACTTTAAAAGTTGTATTAGTGTTTCTAGAAGAAGAGAGATTTTCAATGTTATCATATTTAATAAAAACAGTTTTTTTTTTTATTTTTTTTTACGGGCCAGCGGGTTAACCGCGGCCCGCGAAGGTTTGACCCGCAAAACCCGCGGTTCACAACTTCTTGACCCGTGAACCGCCCGCACGGGTCATGGGTCGGCCAGCGGTCCCGGGTCAATCCGGGCCGATTTTCACGGGTCTGATCGGCTCGTCCGTCTTGACACCTCTACTATGATAGTAAAAAAATGACCAATTTATAATATTTTGGTACAATTTTAGATTCTATTCACACAGCAGATTCGTTAAAAATCGAGAATCTTGTCGAAACTGACAGAATCTCAGTTAGCATTGTAGATATATAGATCTCAAATTGAAAAGATTTTTTTTTCTTTTTTTTCTTTTTTTCATCTATTCTTTGGTTGCATTGTGTATAGATAAAAGAAAAGAAAATTTTCAAGCACGAATTAAAGTTTATTTATTCATTTGTTTTTTTATAGAATAAATTATTATTATTGACTTAAAATAATTTAAATCTCCTAAAAATATAGTTAAAGAATGCCCCTATTTAGTGCAAATTAAAATCAGATTTTTAGTAGATTTTGATAAAATTTGATGAAATGTGTGGTTGAAAAGTTGTAGAACTTATAAAATATGTGCTCGAAATTAATTGTTGACTTTGATTTAAATTAAAATTAAAATTTTAATCACAAACAAATAGGGGCTTGAAATGTTTCTAATTTTCAAATTTTGACTTTAAAAGTCGATGATCCACTCTTATGAAATTATTTCAAGAAAGACAACATATTTCTGGTTCGTTGACTTTTTCGAGTATATTCTAATCCTATTAGAAAATAAACATAAGCTTCTGATCGTTAAAAGTTTTTTGTTTAGAAACATGTTTTTTTATATTTTTTAGGTAAAATGTGTGATTGAAAAATTAAGAAAAATGTGTATGATTAAAAAGTGATTTGAAAAATTGTGTAGAAAAAAAATGTTTAAAAATATATTTGCCAAACGGCTTTGTTTGTCATAATTTTTTTGTTTAAAAACATTTTTTTATGTTTTCGAAGTAAAATATATAATTAAAAAATTAAAAGAAAAAATGTGTAAAATTAAAAAGTAATTTGAATAACAACTTGCCAAACAGAGGCTAAAGAACTTGTTTATTTATGAGTCAAAGCGTCAAAAGTGATGTATCCAAATCCTTCAAGACTAGTACAGCCAGCCAGCCAGCCCTGGCAAGATCAACATGGAATGATTTTTTAATTATGTAATTTTGAGGGATTATTGTATAGTGGTTTATTTTCCTTGAATTTACATAGTTTGTATGTTAAGAAACTCTGGTTTTTCGAAAACACTCTTGTAATGTAAATTCATATCTATGAATCAATAAAAACACGATCATCATAATTCTTTACCCCTCACGAGGAGCGAAATCAACAATTTCCACAACCAACCTACGAGAGCACTACAATATCGAAAATAATTAAAGAGATTATGAAAAGAAAATCAAATTATCAAGATTACTCTATACAAAACTCATTGGTATCAAAAATTGTTCATTCGCTAGACATAAACATATTCATAAACTAAGCCGAATTCCATGTAAAATACCCTCACATATGATGAAAGCAGTACAATAGCGCTGGCTAATTACGTGCAGCATTGCGCCTCAAGATATCGTAAACAAGTGAAATTTCATTACAAGGAGAATGTACGTCCCAATTGTGGGCAATGAAACAACACTAACCAACCAGATATGAAATGTATTGAATTTTATAGAAAATGGTTGGCCATCACAAGTTGAGGCATCTCTTTATCTTCTTCAATTTCAACTGAGGCCTCAGCCTTGAGTTCCTCAACCCTTTTATCCCTTATTCCATCTATCAACTTCCATGTGTCGTCACTGATGATTTGAGTCTGTACGTAAACACAAAAATAACCAGCTTTACAGTCATGAAAAGGAAAGAGAGCTAGCAAGCGATGGATGCCGCAAATTGTACATACCTCCATAGGACGCGGTGCGCCAAAAGTTGAAAACCCTACATTTCCAGGTGCGAAAGTCACTCTTCCTGGAAGTGAAATGCCGTTGAGCCCCCAACGTCCAGCATATATGAGGGCTCCATATTCATCAACCGGGCTCACAGCAGGCTGGCAAACAAGAAAACAGCAAAATTTTGAAATCATGAATAAATTAGTAATGGTAGTCAAGATTCACCTCTGTGCCCATGACCATTTATTTAATTGAGGTTCTGCATCCATCTCCCAAAGACGTATTGCTGGAATTCTTATTTACAACCCCACCCTCACAATCCGGAACGAAGTGAATGAAGGAACAAGAAGAAAGAAAATGGTTAAGGATGTGCATTGACACTAAAAGCAACTAATCAAATTACTATTTTGGGTTGTACCGTATTGAATGCTTCACGTGTGAAGTAAGCTCATAATGCCTAATTATATACTATTATTTATTGCATACATTGTTACTAGAAAAGCCAAGTCAAACGAAGTTGAAAACATCTCCATAAAAGAGCTGGTGCCTGGTGAAGAAAAACGGATGCCAAGATAACCAATTATTGGATTAACACACAAGTCTCGTTCAGAACGTACCTGAGGTATTCGTGGAGAACTATTGTATATGTCCCAAATTTCGTCTGCTTTTATCTCTCCCTTCTCAAGTAGGGCATCTGCTTGACATGAAAGCATCTACTCAAAATATCACTAAGCAGATATAAACAACAGAAACTATTACTCTGTAGCTTTTCATGATTTTTTTAAGGATATAATGCAAGGAATGCAAGTCAAATCAACCTGTAATGTTTTCTACAGCAGGGCGGTATTCTCGTAGTACACTTGCGCATTTCTCCACAGAAAAACGCATGTATTCGTCTCTAAGTGCTTGGAGTTTGGCAGCAAGCTGCAAGTGAAACATGGACCATTTGATTTAATTTACACGACAAAGGCCAAAATAGCTACAAGTGAAATTATATATGTTTATCCTTACATTAGGCACAAGATCGTTCTGATATCTGAAATAGGCCTTCCCAAATGCAGTCATTCCTGTTTGCAGAATCAAGAACTCTACAAGTCTTGAAGCTTCTAATGTTGCCTTTGAAGAAATCCAGCATAGATTATCAACCCCAAATATCTCTTCCTCAATTACTCTGGCTAAACACTTATACTATCAATCCCATTTAATAAAAATTATAGGAACATTAAAAATATATAGTGGCCTACAAAGTGACGGTACTACGTACTGAAATTATCACAACAATCCAAGATTTGCAGAGATTAGAATTCTCAAACAAATCCAGGAACGTTTCCATGACTAGTGTGAGATACATGCCTATCCTCTAGATGCAAGACTTTGGGGCACACAAACCCAATCAAATGGAAATGGATTTTTTAAGGATGTTTCTCAACAACAAGATGCATTTATTAACTTACGAGCACATGCACGCACTATTGAGTTCACATAATCCACCTTCCTCTTAAATACCCTTCCCGATGTCTCAGTGTAGCGCATATTTGGCTGACTTCTAATGGAATTAATCTCTGTCTGCAGAAATACCAAACTAGAAATTAAAAACCAATCAGATTTTTTGGTCTAGTTAAAATACAAAGAAAAAGTTAGAGATACAAGATATTTCAAATACAAAATGAGATGACAACTCATCCAATCTAATATTTTATCAAACCTCAGCAAAAGGACGGTAAGGATCTGGAAAGTAACAAGCAAGTATAGCAACAGCTGCTTCTCTGTATGCTAATCTCAGTTTGAATTCTTCAGGCACTTCAGTCTTATCTTCTTGACCAGTTTCAAAAGTGCCCTTTTGCTGCAAGATTTGATAAACAATGTAAGAATACATTATCCTATACCATATAAAACAACACAGGAGGATGAGAACTTCTGCAATTCTCAAAATCCCAACACTCACCCGCTTCAAGGCCTCAAGAATTTCTTCTCGTCCAATGTAATCCAAGTCCTTCCTAGCTGTCAAAATTCCAGCTTCATTCCTGTCACAATTGCATGGTTCAGATTCTCAATGAAGTGCTCAACATGATTAACAGATTTAAGGTTTATTTACAGTATATTTTGCAACTCTGCTCCGGTGAAATCTTCTGTAAGCTCTGCAATTTCCTGAAGTAGAATATCCTTCTCCTCCTCTGAACGGAAATATTTATTTCGAGCATGCACCTAAGATGTATTCAATGAGAATAATATGTCATAATACATGGAATAACACTTGAACTGTCTTCTTTTCCAGAGATCTGAAACAAAAACATCACATTGCTGAAAATGTATGCTTTGAATTACCGAAGTGTACCTTTAATATGGCAAATCTACCATCTTTTGATGGCAAGCCAACCCGAATAATCTTGTCAAAACGGCCCTTTCTCAAGAGAGCAGGATCAAGAATATCCAATCTATTTGTTGCGCCAATAACTAACACCTGATGAACATGTTCACTTCAGTATTTTCATTTCTGAAAGAGAGAATTATCCAATCGAATGCATACCTGTGATGTTGAGACTTTAAAGCCATCCATTTCAGTCAGGATTTGAAGGAGACCTTGTTCCCTCTCTGCACCGCCCTAGTATAGCAAATAAATGTGAAAGGGTTACATATAGCCAAGCGAGAATATTATTCATATGTTAAGTCTGTTGATAAAATTTTTAATGTTAAATAAACCTTTTTATTGTTATTAGAAAATGAAAATGGTAGCAAATGAGTATAATAACACATTTAACAGCACATCAAGAGTATAATGAAAATAAGACCTATAAATCCCAAGTCTGAATTCCAATTAACTGTACTGTTTTAAATTTAAATTTCTTCGTATGAGTCAATTTTAAATTAAAGATTTGAATAAGAGAGGAGATTTTTGGAAAATGCCAAGCTGGTGCTGTCAGTAAAAGAATTGCTATCATAAGTAAGCTTCTGAAGAATTATTATATATACTAACTAACAATTTTTTGTATCAAACATCAAGAAAAACTTCTAGCAGAAAAAGGTAAGACAAGTACTTCAAAAATTCAACTGTCAGTAAACAGTTTGAACTTTAAGGAAATTAAACATATTCCGTCCAATGGGAGTGGATTTGTAAAGTAGATAGGAAAAAGAGCAGAAAAAAAGTTAAGATCTTCGAGGTGTCATCTCATAGATTTTAGAGATTCTACCAAAGAAGGATATTTATATTCATTAACATCCAAACAATTATATCCTAAATAAAATAAATGTCTAGGCAATTGTTAAATCTGCAGATTGAGAAGTAGAAAAAGACATTTCTTTGAACAACGATTACATAAAGACGCGTAGTCATACCCCACCAATATCAGGCCCACCACGTTTGCTGCCAATTGCATCTATCTCATCAATGAAAATGATGGAGGGAGCATATGACCTGGCACTGGCAAAAAGGTCCTTTACACGAGAAGCAGCTACACCAACAAACATCTGGAGAAATGAATTATAAGTTACTAGTTGTCTAGTAACTTCAAACATTTCCATTCTCAATATCTATACATGCAAAAAGATAGGTATGGAATTGAACAAAAATTAACAGGGGATATTATGTTCAGAAACGAAATCATTCCAGCTTCAAAGGCCACCAATAGACACTTTCAGGAAAAATTCTGCCTAACACTAGAAGAACTCCAATAAACGAGACTGCATTAAAAGAGGAAAAAAAAAGGAAAGAATGAATGAAAAGAAAGAAAGAAAGTTGAGATAAAGCCTTTATTTTGCATGTTAGAAGTTTAAAAAATATAGGCACCTCATCTAGCAAAATATTTTAAAAGATAAATCCGGAAACGAGTTGAAAACCAGTAGTTCCCCAGTCAGAAATGTCTAATGAGAGTATTGTTACTCAATTTTGCAAATTTTGGTCAATGACAGTCCATAAACTGATAAGTTCCAACTGCCACTTTTGTCCGAATTTCATAGGATGCATTTGGGTAGAATGCCATGGGACTACAATAAAACCTGTTAAACCAATAGTAATCAAATTTGAGAAGAATCATGTAGTGCATTAGGATTAATGGAAAATTTTAAACCTGGAATATGAAGATGTGAAGATGCATCTATGCTTATAACAAAATATTTTTTCCTTTCCTTCAGATTTCACTAACAAGAGGCCACTCACTACTACAGGATGTATACCATCAAATAAAAACAGTTATTAGTGGAGGTCTGGAAGATGAAAAGAAATACATCCAAGAGTCTGATGAGAAGATGGATCGCTTACTCCAAAATTTATTTTTATTTTAGAAAGGTGAAGAGACTCAACCCTATGATAGTATTTCCAACAATTTCAAACGTCCTACTGTTTTGCTCCATCTTGAGCACCCACGTTAAGAAATCAGATATCAGCTTCCAAGTTAAGAACAATCTATATCTAACCACTGAAACTCCAACATTCCTCGACAGAAGCTAGCATCATCTGAGTCACTTTCTCGGCATTTTAGTTTGGCACTTATTGAGATTTGATTCAAATCTCATGAACTCAAATGCGTTGACTACAAATGAACTTTATCCAGAGATGTTGAAAGGAAAGATGGGACTCTAAATCAGGGAATCGACTGGATGAATGGGTGATCTAGATGTGACATCAGTTATATCAGATCACCTAGATTTATAATATTTTACATGAACAATTTCTAATCAAGAACAATTTGCCACAACATTTTCAACATAGTTATCGTGTCAAGGAAGCAAAATGGTTTTACTCTTGTTAAAAGTAAAATCCTTCACCTCTACAAAATCTGTGCCATTAACAGCTAAAAAGGGAATCCTCAGATCACCTAGATTTATTATATTTTACATGAACAATTTCTAATCAAGAACAATTTTCCACAACATTTTCAACATAGTTATCGTGTCAAGGAAGCAAAATGGTTTTACTCTTGTTAAAAGCAAAATCCTTCACCTCTACAAAATCTGTGCCATTAACAGCAAAAAAGGGAAGTCCTGCTTCACCAGCTATAGCTTTTGCAAGAAGTGTTTTACCAGTTCCAGGAGGACCGTGAAGGAGCACACCTTTTGGGCAATAGATACCTTTGTTTTGGTACTCCTCATCATTCTTCAGTATGCGAACAACCTCTTGTAGTTCCCTCTTAATATATTCTTGGCCAGCAAAATCTTCAAAGGTAACACCTGTTTTCTCTTCGGCTGATATGAACTTTGCCCTGACATACAGATGGAATAACAAAATTAGAATGGAATGCTGCATTGGCTTCCCATAAAAAGTTAAAACAGACTCACTAATCTAGCAATCCATATTCATATGCCTACTCTACAAATTCTACATTTTTTGAAAAAATAGGTTTCAATTGAGGCTGCCACAGAAGAGAAGAGCCAAAACAAAGATATCAGTCACAAATTAGATAAAATTTACAGAATTTATATAAATGGACAGCACTTGCCTGAGCCCATTATTTTGTCAAATTTTTAGTTGAAATAAAATAAATAAAACTGAAAAATGGAATTTGGCAAAAAACAAACTTCAACAGATGAGGAGGTTGGAGCATCAACTGAACCTTAATTGCAGAAAGAAAACAAAAGGAAAGATTCCTTTTTAGTATGGTCAAGACCTATTTTTCATTATCAGACCTGAAAGAATTATTATCATCTCAATCAACCGTAGAAGTGCATTTAAATCTCAAATAGTGACGTGCTTTTATACATATTACATCTCTACTTATAATGTCCATTAAAGTTGACAATTCACCAAATGTCATCTCTACATTCAATGTGCAACACTAGAAATATTGTGTGCTTCATTTTTCTTGTCAAAACTGATGTCAACTCCTGTGGAAAATTTCAAGTGCTAAGTACTTATTATAAAAGTGCAAGGAGTTTGAAACTTGATTGCACTTCTGAGTTTTGATTTCAAGACATTCAAACAATGTAAACTAATTTACATATCAGTTAATCAATTATATTTTTGAGTTAAATGAGATTCATCCGATTCAAAACATGATTGAATAACATCAAGAACATGTTTGAGTTGCCCAATATAGGGTAAAGCTAGAGTCAGAATTCAGCGAATATTCAAAAACTTAAGGCTGCGTTTGATATCCTTTAATTTTCCATGGAAAAAGGTTTTCCAAGTGATTTTCCAACTTTTGAGTTGTTTGATTGCCTAAGTTTTCCATGGAATTCATTTTCCAACTTGTCTCGAAATTCGGTATTTTCCTTGATTTGAAGGAATTCACTTTCCAAGTGGGGAGGAGGTTTTATTTTCCATGAAAAATCTTTTACCATTTTCGTCATGTTTGATCATTTTTTAATTGATTTATTTTTTTCCAAAAATTAACATTATTATTATCAACAAATGTATGAAAAAAATATTAAAATAACTAAAATTTACTTTATTTTTCATGAAAAATAATGTCAATCGAACAACAAAAGTTAGAAAATTTCCCACTTTTTCCACCTAGAAAATTAAACCAATCAAACACATTAAACTTTCAATTCCCAAGAATTCAATTTCTAGGAATTTAATTCTCTAATATTCATTTTCTTTTCACTCAAATTCCATCATGACTATCAAACGCAGCCTAAGAACCATATCAACCTAGAAAATGATCTCAAATTTTCCATGGAAAATGTCACTTCCATGGAAATTATTTTCCAATATCGTGTTTGATTGAAACAATTGGCATGGAAAACATTTTCCATGTACAAGCATGTAATGCACAAACTAAGCCATTTTCTTAAAAAATCTTTTCTCACCATTTTTCTAAGAAAACTTTTTCCAACTTACATGGAAAATCTCTTCTTTTCCACCTTATGAATCAAATGCCCTTATAGTTAATTCATGTCAAATGACAACGTCATACACATAGTTGTAATGCAAGATGGCCTAAAAACGTATAGCTCTTCGGCCCCATTTTCTCAAACTCATTTTCAGCCACATATTTCATGGGATCCACAACTTTTATCTAATTTTCAACCACAAATTTCATAATTTTTTATCAAAATCTACCCAGAATCTGATTTTTAGCCAAACCAAACAGGGACATAGTTTCTTAATTGATCGATAACTTTTCGAATTATTATTTTTCTTCTCTGACAAGTTCTTTCAGAATCCTTGACCACTACAAACTTGGTCACAATTCCCAGCAGGAGCTAGAGTGCCCTATATAATTTATATTTATTTCAAAAAAATGAACCTTTTCTTCTTGTGACAGCAGATGAACAACTTAGAGTTATAACTTATTGAACTTTCTGGATGCCATATAGAAAGTAAAAAGTAATATGTAAATCAAGTGATTGTCATATATCAAACTCCACTTACCGACTCTTGCCTAATGATCCTAAGACGTGCTGCTGAAGTGGTTCTGTAGGGTACTTTTTGGGAGGAGTACCAAGATCACAAGGTATTAATTTAGCATATATTGGCCTCATCATATTGTCAATCCAGACATATAGGGCAATAGAAAGAGCAAGCCTCATGGACCACACAACTGCAGTGGCAACAGTGGAATAGACTTCAGCTGGAACTGTATTCGCATTAAGGACATCTACGTTAACAAGCTGTTGATGCAACTTCCGCCAAACATCATTCCAGCAATCAATTGGCATACGATCTACCACATGGCGTCGAAAAATGATTTCCTTCTTTGTATCACCATCTGAACCTTCCTCTTTTCCATCTTTGTAGTATGGTAGAGTCACTGTGCAAAGACCCAAAACAGAAAAATCATCAGATTCAAGGATAGAAGTTGAGGTATTTATTGGACGATATCATAGAACAGCAAGTTCATCAGTGCATAACCCTCCTCTCTCACACTTGCAACTTGCAAGAACTGCTTGATGATACACAAATTTGACTGGTCAAAGCCATAAATTCATCAGCAAGCTCTGATTTAATAAGAGCCCTTAGAGAACAATACATATAAGGGCATGGTAAGTGCCTTTGGCGATTTCAGCTGGAACATAGTAGGAACATGAACTCTGAATCAACGCCTCCTAAGATTTCCATGAAGCTAAGCCAATCAAGTTCCATCAAAGATATAAATATTTAGAAATTTAAATTAACTTTTCTTGATTCTTTTTCAACATATAATCTAATGGTAAAGATCAGAAATTATAAAACCTCCAACTCACAAAAATGATTTTATCAGTTAATGTTGTTTTATTTATTTGATTGCTAGATACCATTCCATTAATATATAACAATTAATATGTTCAATCATCTTGCGTTCAGATTTTCTACTATAATGCTGTGAGGAAAGCTCAATCAATGACTAACTTCAGAAATGTTTACAAAGCGTGGTTACTTGACATATATTACTAAGCAATTCTTAGATTTCTAGATTGCTGCATTTTGTGCATTTTTTGATCAAACCAAAATGCGGAATAAGCAAAAAGATTACCACCAAATAAGGAGATGTCCAACCTGAGACCGTTTGACCATAATTAGAATATTCCATAAATTGGACATTGTTCGAATCAAGAAGTCTCTTGAAGTCACTATAATCTATCTGATGAGAACCCACAGGGTCCCATTCTGTTCCTTTCAACTTCCCCCTCATGGTCAACAGTGTCCTGCTCCATTCTGAAGCCATCACAAGCTGTCTCTCTAACTGAACATTTGCTTTTCTTTCAAATTCTTCCAACTTATTCATTCGTTCTCTATCTGTCTCCTTCAATTTCTGCAAATCCAATAATCAATGACATCATTGGTCACAAAATTACGAAGTGAAATTTAAATATATACCAAACCTTTATTATTTTCCCTCTCCCTCCAAAGCACTAATTTCAAGCAATGTGAAATTATATCGTTTCGATGAGTAATTTGTGACGTATTTTAATAGCAGAAAGAACCATATAATCCATAAATAGCAATGAAATTCCATTGCCATAAAGTAGCATTGGCTTTGATCTACCAATAGCATCCATAAGTACAGCAAGAAGTTACCCTTTAACTCGTAATGAAAAAGTAACAATTTCCAAATTTAAAATTACATTTCTTTGATCTTCTTAATTATTTACCACAGGATTCTGACTTTACTTTAAAATGTCCTTTTCCTGAGAAAATATAACAAAACTCTTCTTCTTCAACCAAACAAGAAGTGATATATGGTGAAATTCACTTTAGCTTATATTAAAACCAAAACCAACCTCGAATAGCTGCTGCGCTGATTCGGTGTCGCCTTCCACTGAGTTGGAACTTGGACCGGAAGAAGCATTACGTGCCTTAATTTTGAGTCTTTTAACACCAGTGCATATTGGTCTACTGTACCCTTTCAAAAATAATTTTATAGCAAAATCATGTCTAAAAACAAAAGATTTAGATGGTTTATAGCTGCGATGCAGTTGGGAACCAGAAGGAAAAATATACAAAGGTTTTAGTGAAATATGAGTAGATATTGATTGAAAATTTGATAGTGGGCTTGAAAAATTGGAAATGTTCATGCTTGTTCGCGCTCTTTCACTGGGTTTCCACTGATGTTATCTTCACGCACCAGCACAAAACCCCCTCCGGCGCTCTGGTCTCATATCGCGATACGAAACTCGAATCGTTACTTTCAGTGGGCCGTCTTGCAGCTAACCCAAGTTATAGTTAGTAATAGAATATGTCCGGGTCAAGACCCAGCCCAATTAAAGTTTCATATGGAAATATGAAATACAGACCAGCTAAAGTGACACATCAACATCTAAACTATCCGTCTATCTACACCTTCTACATCTACATCTACACTACCTTAAAAGTATGAATAAAGGATGATCTTTGACATCACAATTTTGCTCTCACATTTTTTTTACTTCAAACCAACTATACCCTCCTATATTATATTATCTATTTACAGCTATAGATATCTACATCTATCTACACTACCTTATAAGTATGGATAAGGGAGAATTTTTGACATCACGATTTTGTCCTCACATTTTTTTTTTTATTTTAAACCAACTATACCCTCCTATATTATATTACTCATTAATTAATTAATTAAGTTAAAAAAAAATGAAGGACTCATTTTGGGCACTCCTCATATTCAATTTTTTATAATATATAAAAATCTACATCTACATCTATATGACTATATCTATACTACCTTAAAAATATGAATAAGGGAGAATTTTTGACATCACGATTTTGTCCTTACATTTTTTTACTTTAAACCAACTATACCCTTCTATATTATATTACACATTAATTAATTAATTAAGTTAAAAAAAAAATGAAGGGCTCATTTTTTGCACTCCTCATATTCTATTTTTTATATTATATAAAAAATAGGATTTAGGAGAAACTTTTGATTACCAAATTTTATTCATACCATTAAATATTTTATTTCATCATAATCTTTCATTTATTTATTTATTATTAAATATTTTTTTATCTAACAATTTACAATGTTATAATATAATTTTACATTATTATACTCTCTCATAATATTATAATATCGCATTTATTTAGTATTAAAAAATTTATGTTATAATTTTTGCTCATAAATTGATGTTATATATATCCCTACTATGTATAAAGCTCACTTTAAGTTCACTATTCATAAGGACCAAAATTATATTATATATATATCCCTACTATATATAAAGCTCACTTTAAGTTCACTATTCATAAGGACCAAAATTATATTATATATATCCCTGTCCCTACTATATATAAAGCTCACTTTAAGTTCACTATTCATAAGGACCAAAATTAGCACTTTTAGGCTAGAAATGTCCCAACTTGTTAGCACTTTTTCGTTTTTCTTACTGTATGTGTATATATGTAATAATAAAGCTGATGAAACCCGTTTTTTTTTAGCGTGTCTTGTCTTGTTGGAAAAAAAAAAAAAAAAAACAATTTTTATATTTTAAGAAAAGAAACGTGTTTCTCGTGATAGACAAAAAGGGAGGAGAACAAAAGGGTTGAACATATCTAATCCTCCGTTCCTCACGCGGCGTCTCCAAAGTAGGGTTTCGTGTTCTCTCTACTTTCGTTCGTCGGTGGAAATCCGTTCTCTTCTTTACCAATTTCTTGTTTCGTTTTTATTTATAGCATTTGTTCTTCACGGATTGATGGTTTTTCGTTGGGTTTTGGGTTAGTGGTAGAAATCGAATGAGTTTTTCCGATTTTTTTGCTTCCGTCTAGGTTTTCTTCCTTTCCTTTCTTGTTTCGTTTTTGTTTATAGCATTTGTTCTTCAGGGATCGATGGTTTTTCCTTGGGTATTGGGTTAGTGGTAGAAATCGAACGAATTTTTCCGATATTTTTGCTTCCGTCTAGGTTTTCTTCCTTTCCTTAACAATCTCTTTGTTCTAGCCCGTCTTTGTAACGTGTATTGCTCAGAGAGCAGGCTTTTTTTTTTTTTTTTTTGGTTTTCGGTATTTTCGATTTTTTTTTTTGCTTCGGTGTAGGTTATTTTGTTTTCCTTAACAATCTCTTTGTTCTGGATTTAGGGTTCCGTTTTTTTTTTTTTTTTTTTTTTATAGGGCTGTTAGGCTTTGTTCTTTGAGAGAAATGTTATGTATACCTTTTTTCTATGTGTTAGTGTGCGCAGAATTTTTTAACTTTTTTTTTCATTTTTTTTTTCGGTTGTAGGTCTTTATAATACAAGTTACATTTGTTGTGGTTTGATGTTTCTTCAAAGGTAGTTCAATTGAACTAGAATTTTACAGATTTTATTGTCACTGTATATTTTTATTACTGTCTGTGCGATTGTTTATGCATTCACAGGTTTATACACCTGTTATAATTTTGTATAATATATTGTGAGTTTTCTGTTTTTGTTGTATTTTATTAAAAAGTATTTCTGTATGTATGTATATCTGTTTAGTTGCTGAATGTTCTTGTATGGAGATATAGAGTTAAATTTTTCTCTTTCTTGTTACATTGTTGCTTCTGCATATTCAGGTCTGCATATAACAATAACAAAAGAATCGTTAGTGAACAAAAACAGATTAAGCAAAAATATTTATTATTTTCGTTGATTTTGGTAAAGTTAATTCACTATTAGTTCCAGTTATTGTCTTTCTCTGTTTATGGTATTTTGAAATTAATTTTTTTTTATGTATATAGATGTATTTGCAGTTTTCTTGAAGTTGAGTACTTTATAAAAATTTTTGGTTTTTTCCTATTTTTAAAGGTTATTTTAGTATATTTAATGTTTGTTGTATTGTAATGTGATTTTAGTATTTCTATACTTCAACTTTCCATGTATCTATTTGGCATTTATTCATATGTGATAATTAAGTTTAGGGCCATCAATTATTTTTGTCCTTTTCTTTTCTCTTTTGTTTAGCTATTTTGACCTTTGATGTAAATGAAGATTGGATTATTATTGTCAGTGGATTTTTTATTTTTAGTTTATCTTTTATTTCACCTGCAAATATATTTGTCTTTCTTTGTTTATTATCAATTTTATAAATTTATTTCTTTGTAATGGTCGTTGAACAATTATTTTACTGAGTAATAGCTGTATCTTTTTTTAGTTAACTTCTTTTTTCCTAATAGCTAATGACATTATAATGAAGGTTGTACAATGAATGATATCCTAGCTATTGAAAAGAGGAAAGCACGCAATCAACGGAGGAGAGAACTTTATGCTCAAAAGAAAATAAGAAATGAAGGGTGTAGTGACACCTTTCATAGGCGTTCTCGTCGTATTGTTACAAACTATGGTAAGGTTTTCAAGTACGATGTAAAATTATTTTGTTTGTGATATTTAGAATATAATTGTTCTTCTTATTTCTTGATTTCATAACCATCTGTTTTGCTATTTGTAGAGCATGCGTCGTTAAATACGTTTAATGTTAGCGACGAAGAAATTGAGATGCAACATAGGAACAAAGGTTTAAATTCTCTTGTCTTTTATTTACTTTATAATAATTTGTTTTCATTTTTTATACAGTTTAGAAAAAAATTCTCTAATTTTTTTCTTCATATTTATTCACTCATCAATTGTATTATAATATTTAACGTTCAAAATTTTTTTATATATGTATTTTTTTTTATATATAATTGACTCCTCTTGTGTCTTTAGAGCAAATATCATCAAATGTGTGCAATGTTAGCAATGAAGAAACTGGAATGCAACGTAAAAATAAAGGTTCAAATGTTCTCTTCTTACTTGTGCCCTTTTTTATATAACTTATTTTTTTCTTTTATTTATATTTATAAATGTTCCTTTTTTTTCCCTTTCTTCTAATGATGTATTCTTCGTTTTAGTTTACATAAATAATGTGATTGTATATTACAGGAATTAATGGTGCATTGTTTGTTAATCAAGACCAAACATTTAGAGCAAATACAGATAGTCATGATATTTTTACTTTCCATATTATAAACAACCAAGAAAATCACGTTATAGAAAATTCTAATATTGCTTTTGAACCATATATTTCGCCTGATCCAACGTTTTGTCGTCATTATAATGCCAAAAAATTTCATAAAGAAGCTAAAGGATTTTGTTGCTCTAATGGTCAGGTAAAATTGTGTTTAAATTATATGCCTACAGAATTGCGTGAACTTTATCTATCCAATTCTAACAATTCATTTGAGTTTCGAAATGTTTCAAGAACATATAACAACCATTTTGCTTTCACATCGCTTGGTGTTAAGTATGATAAAGACTTGTGCAAAAATAACAAGGGAATTTATACATTTAGAATTCAAGGTCAAGTACATCATTATGTTAACGATCTATTACCTTCAAACAATGAGCCATCATATTTACAGTTATATTTTTATGATACTGAACATGAATTACAGAATAGACTTCGTCAATCAGAAAAACTCATTGAATCTACAATCAAAAGCATAATTGAGATTTTACATGTGAATCCATATTCTCAATTTTTCCGTTCTTTGAGCACCGTAAATTCAACTGAATCATTAAATATTATCTTAAAATCTGACCCTTCTCTTGACCAAAAAATCTTAAATAAACCTTCTGCTTCTCAAGTTGCTGCGATTTGGGTTGATGATGATTCCTCATTAACTATAAGTACACGTGATATTCGTGTTTTTAGTCATAGTGGCACTTCACATCGTGTTCATTATTACTATGGTTGTTATGATCCATTTCAATATCCTTTACTTTTTCCATATGGTGAACCTGGTTGGCATCAAGGAATACAAAAACATTTTAAAACTCAATCATCTATCACTCAACAATCAACGCTTAATGTTAACTTTGATTACATTGAAACCCCTGAAGAAATTTTTGACACAGAGGAAGCAGGTAATTTATAAATTTTTCTAAAAAAGTTTACAAACTCAAACTATAGATACTTCTATTAATTTATTTATAAGTTTATCTTCGTTGTGAATTATTCATTTATTTATAAATGTACTAATATTATTGTTCTTGTAATTACAGTTCTAGCTAAACATCCTAGGCGGACTCAAGTCTCTCTGAGAGAATACTATTGTTACAAATTGCAGATTAGAGATCCAGGTAACATTGTTCTTCTCCATACTGGTAGATTGCTTCAACAATATATAGTAGATATGTATGTTAAAATTGAAATGTAAGGCCGCTTTGCGTTTTTCGTGCAATTTTAAATTTCACGTCATATTTATGTTAATGTTATTTGAAATTTGAAATTTAATTAATTTTACGTCAATGATTTGGAATTGTTTTGCAGTGGAAGGATTTGGACGCCGTCTCGCTCAATGTGCCAATTAGAAAATTATAAATTTGTCTACTTGCAGTTTATGTGAATAATTGTTTTATTTCCAAAGCTTGTCAATTCCTATTTTTGTCAAATTATTATAAGTGGTAAAATTTTAGGATATTTTGTAAATTTATGATAGATGTGTACTTAATTTTGAAACTTAGGGAGAATGAGGGACTAAATTGCAAATATCCTAAAGATTACTCTTAAACCCTAACCTAACCCTCATTCTCACCCTCTCACTCTACGCTCTCTCTGCCTCTGCGCTCTCTCAGTCTCGTCTCTCGTTCTCTCCCTCTCTCGACGTCGCTCTCTCTGTCTCTGTGCTCTCTCTCTGTCTCTCGACACGCCACCACCACACCACCGTCGCCGACCACCGGTAGCACACTCTCCCTTCCCCTCTCACGCACAAAACACACACGAATGCACACACCCGCGGACTGCACTCAACACATACACACTCACACTCGAAAAACATGTATATGATGTGTGTGTATCTATATCTCATACATAGATGTGATTTTTACAATGGGTGATAGGTATATGTATGTATATGTGTGATTTGTTCTAGATTTCCAAATTATGAAAACTAATTTCAGAATTTTAATTATTCTAAATTTTGAATTTATCTGTCAATTGGAGAGTTGGTATTGTGATTGTGTATATATATATATATAGGCATATGTATTATATGTATATTTTCAGATTTAGATTTAAATGTTCTAGGTTAATTTTGATTGATTTAGATTAAATTGCAATTTGAAATGAAATGCTCAAATTTATGAAGATTAGATTTCCGTTAGTTTAATGTTGAGTTAATTTGAGATTTTCAGATTTTTAATGGGGTTAGTCGACTGTTTGGCATGAATGTTGGTATATATGATGCATTTTTCATACTTCTAATGTGATATGTTTAATTAATTGAATTAAATTCTTAGTTTAAATTGAGTTATAATTGTACTTTTTGACATTGTGGAAAATTATGTAATTGTGTATTGGATTTCAAAAAAAAAATTGGGATTTTAAGAGTATGATACTTTGTTTGAAATTTTACTTTAAATTTTGAATTATAAATGTTTATTTTCAACCTTTGAAATTATGGTTATGAGGTTTTGTTTGATTCTAGAGTTAAATTGACGATCATATTTGAGTATCTTCAAATTCTTAATAACAGGATTTTTAATCGAGAAATTTATGTAAAGTCACGCATGGGTTAAATTGAAGTTTTAATCTCAGTCAATGTTTGATTAGTATTAAAATGAATAACGAATGTGTTTGTGAACTGAGAGTCATATTTATTGATGAATGTGAATAATTAGGACTTTTGGTACATTGACGACACGGGCAGTCGAAGCTCCTCCACTTGCAAATTCAGATAACGGTAAATGCTAAGGACGTCAAGTAAGTAAACTTCCCCCCTATTTTCATCAAAGTAGAAAGTTAATGTGAAATTAATGTGTGTAAGTGATTTCGTGTTAATTACTTAATGTTGATGTATTTGATTTGCGAAATGCAAGTATGTGTATTTAAGGAAATGTTTAAGCATGCACATTATCATGTCATTGCATCATTAAGCATGCATTGGCATCGAAATGGGAAAGTCAAATGTTTTAATGAAAGGAATGTGTCAAAGTGCAATTTTTGTCAAAAATTATGTATCCCAAGTTTTTGAAAGAATGGGTGTACTTCTATGTCATGAAAGATGCGAGTAGGAAATGGGGCGCGGGGGACCGGCGTACCCGAATGTAATGAGCCGCTTTGCGGTGGAATGAAGTGAATGAGCCGCTTTGCGGTGGAAACGCGCATGTTAACCTGGTTCCAAATAAGAATTGCCCACTGTTATCTGATTGACTAGAAGTTACATCAAGTAAGCTCACGATGGAAATGAAGTGAAAGTTTTGAAATGTCAAGTGAAAGTTTTGAAATGTTAAATGAAAGTTTGAAAAGTTTGAAAGTTCTGGAAAGTAAAGTAAATGGGGATACATACATGGAATTTTCGAAAAGCATTCATGTCATAAGCATGCATTCATGCATACAGTTTACTTACTGAGCTTTAGCTCACCCCAATCCCTCCCCAACATTTCAGGTGATGAAAGTTAGGTGATCCGAGGAGAACATTTGGCGGCTGACTCAGACAGTACCCGCTGTCGACATTATTAAATAAAGTTAAATTTATTAAAGTTATCATTTGAATTTATTCCTTAATTCATTATTTTGATAATTGTTTGGTTGAGATTAGTTTAAATTAGTTATGAAATTTCTAATATTGGTTATATTATCACTTATTGTATTTAATTGAAGCTTATTGATGAAAAATGTTGTGTTGAGGAGTTTGGGGATTGAATTTGAAATAGTGTGGTGATGTGGGAGTTTGAAGTAGAATTGGGTTTGTATGTTGAGTATTGGATTTTTATTTGAGTTGAGTTTTATGTTGTAAAATGGTTTTGATGTCCCTCTACAGGTTGGTTAAGTCCAATTTATAGAGGAGACTCAGTCGAAATTTTGTAAAAATTTTATAATAGATAAATGAATATTTTGATGTGTAAATGATTTAATTCCGCATATAATGTGAATGGAAGTTAACATGCCTAGGTTTTAGACTTTTGAACTTGGGGTGTTACATGAAACGTCTAGATTGGACTTTTTTAGAAAAAAATCAACGTCAAATAAGAGCCGATCTTTATCAAGGTATTGTTGATAGTGTTTCTTTAGGTGAAACTAGAGGATACATGGTTGGTAAAATAATCGTTTTACCAGCAACATTTGTTGGGGGACCTAGAGATAATACGAAAAAAATATATGGATGCAATGGCTTTAGTTCAACGATTTGGTAAACCTGACATTTTTCTCACAATAACGTGTAATCCAAATTGGGTTGAAATAAAGAATGAATTATTATACAATGATCAAACACAAAATCGTCCAGATTTAGTATCCCGTATTTTCAAAGCTAAGTTAGAGGAACTAAAAGATGATTTATTTAACAAAAATATTTTCGGTCCAGTTGCAGCTTATATTTATGTAATTGAGTTTCAAAAACGTGGATTACCTCATGCTCACTTTTTACTTATCCTAAAACATGGTTTCAAAGTTACATCAACAGATCTAATTGATAAAATAGCGTCGTGTGAAATTCCAGTCGAATCTAGCAATCCTTATTTGCGTTCGAGAGTTATAAAACATATGATGCACGGACCATGTGGACATCTAAATCCAACAAATGTATGCATGGAATATAACCAAACATGTAAAAATAAATATCCTAGGGATTTCACTTCATCTACTACTTTGGGCAACAATTCTTACCCATTATATCGGCGTCCTGAAAATGGTGAAAAAGTGAAAGTCAGAGGTCATTACTTAGATAATAAATGGGTTGTGCCGTAAAATCCATATCTATTGACTAAATTTGATTGTCATATTA
Organism: Ligustrum vulgare; assembly: GCA_963555705.1. Lineage (NCBI taxonomy): Eukaryota > Viridiplantae > Streptophyta > Magnoliopsida > Lamiales > Oleaceae > Ligustrum > Ligustrum vulgare. The sequence continues at coordinate 85,213,500 of OY743168.1, forward strand.
ACGTTGAAATTTGCTCAACAGTAAAAGCTGTGAAATATTTATACAAATATGTCTATAAGGGACATGATCGAATAAATTTTTCAATAAATAATGAAGAAGAAATTGAAATAGATGAGATTAGTAGATTCCAGAGTGCTCGATGGATATCAGAACCTGAAGCAATTTGGAGAATTTATGGTTTAATTTTAAGTGAAAATTCTCCGTCTATTATTTCTTTTCAATTACATTTACAAGATCACCAAAACGTTACCTTTAATGATAATGTTAATTTAACTAACATATTGAAGAACGATTTTTTTAAACGCACAATGCTTACAGAATAATTCCAAATGAATATTACAAATGCAAAATCTAGATCTTTGTTGTACAGAGATTTCCCTCTTCATTTTGTTTGGAACACATAAGGTCGATTCTGGAATCCAAGAAAACAAAAAAATGTTATAGGAAGAATTTTTTCTGCTAATCCAAATGAAGGTGAAAGATATTCTTTACGTATTTTATTGAATCACATTAAAGGTGCAACATCTTTTGAAAATTCAAAAAAAGTAAATAATGTTCAAGTTAAAACTTTTCGTGAAGCAGCAGCTTTGTATGGGTTATTAAACGAAGATAATAACTTCAATTTATGTATGGCTGAAGCAATACTGTATCAAATGCCATGTTCATTGCGTCGTTTATTCTCAACAATATTATTGTTCTGTACACCTAATGATCCAAAATCATTATGGTTAGCTTACAAAGAATCTATGATGGAAGATTATATTTTGAAAAGATTCTCCAAATCTACAGCTGAACATGCAACATTAGAAAATATAAATAACATACTTGAACTTTCGGGTAAAAATATAAACAATTATAATTTAGTTCCATATTGTGTTTCTATTAATGAACACGACAAATTAACAACCATGATTTCTGATGAAACAAAAGAATATGACAATAGTGTAACTCTATCGTCAATGATTGATAGCTTAAATAAAGAACAAAAATATGCATTTGATCAAATCTTCAACAAAATACTAAATAATGACATTGGTGTATTTTTCATTGATGGATCGGGTGGTACAGGTAAAACCTATCTATACAAAACACTTTTACGGTCAGTTAGAGCGAAAAAAATGGTTGTTATTGCTACAGCTTCATCAGGTGTTGCTGCATCTTTATTTCCTGGAGATCGAACAGCTCATTCTATGTTTAAAATACCACTTGATTTGTCTCCTAACATCACATGTTCTATTAGTAAACAATTAGCATTAGCAACACTATTAAAAATGGCTAAATTAATCATATGAGATGAAGCTCCTATGGTTCATCATTCAGCTATTGAGGCATTAGATAAATTATTAAGAGATGTAACAGAAATTGACATGCCATTTGGTAAAAAAGTAGTAGTTTTTGGCGGTGATTTTAGGCAAATTTTACCTGTTGTTCAGAATGGATTTAAAGAAGATATTATTAAAGCAAGTCTTGTCTTCTCTCATTTATGGCCATCATTTACACGAATATCACTAACTCACAATATGCGTGCACATCTTGACACTTCTTTTTCTGAGTATCTACTTTCTATTGGTAATGACAATATTGAAACTCATGCTTGTGGTATGATTAAACTCCCAAAAAATATTACTATTCAATTTGAAGAAGAAATGAAATCATTAAATAATCTTATTGATTTGGTCTTCCCAATTATTGAATCTTATGACATGTATAGTTTAACAATGATTAACAAAGTTATTCTAACTCCCAAAAATGAGAACGTTGATCTTATAAATAACTTATTATTGGATAGAATTCACGGAGATAAATTTGTATACTATAGCTTTGATGAAGTGATTGATGAAACAGAAGAAAGTATTCACGAAGATTTTTTAAATACATTAACACCTAATGGTATACCTCCTCATGAACTTATTCTTTAAAAAAAATTGTCCAGTTATTTTTCTTCGAAATATCAACCCTTCTGAAGGATTATGTAACGGTACGAGATTAATTTGTAGACAATTTGATCGTAATGTTATCAACGCTGAAATAGCAACTGGAGAATATCGTGGGAAGCATGTTTTTTTACCTAGAATTCACTTTATACCTTTAGAAAATGAAAAAGGTTCGGTTCCCTTTAAAAGAACTCAATTCCTTATTCATCCATGTTTTGCTATGACAATTAACAAAGCTCAAGGTCAAACATTAGATTTCATTGGATTATATTTACCTGAACCAGTCTTTTCACATGGTCAACTCTATGTTGCATTTTCTAGAATTAGATCAAGTTCTGATATTCGAGTACTATTGAAACCACAAAATTCAACATCTCGTTCACTTCATCAATATTGTACAAAAAATGTTGTTTACAAAGAAATACTTCATTTAGTACATTCAAAGCCTACTTAATCTAATAATATTGTCTTTAACTTTGATGAGAAATGATATTTTATAGCATAAAAAGTAGTATAACACATTTCTATTGCTTTTCATTATTGGATGTCTTTACATTTATGTGGTAGAAGCGTAAAAAAAGGTAAACAAAAATAATTTATATTGTTCCTTTGAAATAAAATATATGTCACTGTGTTCTTTCTACATGTTGATGATTTTTTTTAATATAGTGTCCTTTCTAAAGATTAACCATTTTTGATAACAGGAAATTTTTTTCCAACTGATACACAAGATCAACAACTTAAAAGGTATTGAAGAAAACTGTCTATATCATTTTTATCGTTTTCGATATTTATTATTTATTCTAATTTGTATTGTTAGTAGGCAATAAGTTTCCTGGAAGAGCTATACAAGGTGGTATATGCGAATTTGGTGCCGGAGAATAGTTCATCATGCAGAGTGAACTTGTTTCATGCCTCTGACACCCAGGTTGGTGAAGTGGGTTTCAATACATCATTAACAGGTTAAAAATTAAGAATCTACTTTCAATTTATCTCCATTGTCAATGATTATTAGTTGAATTAGTTGATAAAGATCTTTTTCCTCCACTTACAATTAAAACACTGTTAACAGGGTGGGGTGCAATAGGTTTTGGAGGGTAGAAGTTTCTATTGTGTTTTGTTGGTATGATGCTTTCTGATGTTTGAAATCAATTTCTACTGTAACAGATTCATTCATATTTCTGATCCACAAATTGAATTTATAGTAGAACATTGGGATAAGGTTTATGTTCTCAGGTTCAGCATAGAAGACTCAGGTTACGTCTTCCGCTCTATTCTTCCATTTTTTTGTATCACAGGTTTGACATCTAGACTGTGGAATTAAAATCTGAATATTATTCATTTGTTCATAAATGCCTAATTGAACTGTTGTGAATATAAATCTCTTCATTATACTGAACCATGAAAAGTTTTAGTATCTTTCAATCTGATTCCTTGATTTACTTATATTATCCATTTCTCAAGATATCTGAACTATAGTTTACATGTCCTTTGTAAATTGTCATTTTTACTTAAAGAGATTTGGACAATGTAAAGTTATGAGGATACTTTTGTTGCCATCTAAATACTATTTTAATCTATTAGTTTTGTTTCTCTAAATTTATCTTTACACTTCTCCTGACATTTAAAAGCAAATTAAGAGTTCTTATTGGAATCTTGAATCCAAGTAGAATACTCTTACTTTAGCTTGTGATGATTTTGTTTAATTTATCTCTTTCTTTACAAATAACCAAAGTTCTATAACTCTCTTCTACACATACGCATTTATCATGTTATATTCTACCTATATCAAGTATAATACATTAATTAAATTGTCCAAAAATTAAGAAGTTTGTTCATGTCTCATCTTTGTGGTTACTGGTAATTATTCAAAATTTACCAACTGATACTTATGAATTGCCTAACACTAATAGCTGAAGACCGTAAAACTTAATATTAGTATTTTATCAATCTCCTTAGTGTTCACTGTTTATGTTTTCAAATAAACCGATACCTTAGGATGATTGCATCATGAAATCTATTGTTTTCATTCAATATTAATTGTTATTTTCTTGTTAGAAATTTATTATTGCTATTGAAATTAACTGCTTCTATACAGTTGAACAATGAATTTGGTGATAAAAATTATGGATTCAATTTATTTTGCCAAATTTTCATTTGTGTATACTGGCTAAAAGATTTGTTCAGGGATCTTTTTGCATTTTTTGTTATGAGGTATTGACAATTGGTAAAGCAATGAGTTTTCTTTCGTTCCAATCATTAATATCTTTGTTTATTTCAATTTTTAGTTTTGAAATTTAATGGGTTTATTTAATTTTTTCGATTGTAAAAATATGTAGTGCATATTTAATTGATTATTATTTTCCAGTAATTGAAGGGTTGATGGAGAACTTTGCAGAGACCAAGGTCCTAAAAGATGTAAAAACTACTGTTCTTAAGGGTAATTTTCTCATATAGATTTATTTCCTTATTTATTTTACTTTCTTTTTACCCATTTACTCTATAACTGCTTGATGTTAATTTATTATAGAATAAATATATTAAAAGTTCAAGAGATTAGTTCTGTTTTACTTCCATCAAACTATTGATAAATTTTCTTTGTTCTACAAATAGTGTGTCCATAAGTAAGTTAATCTAATAATCATTGAAAAATCAATTCCAACTGTTTACTTTTCTGCATTATTCATCTGTATGGTAAATGAGAATAAATGATAGAATAAGAACATTTAAAGGTAACACAATCATTTTTATGGTAACTTGATAAGTAAAGTAGCTGGTTTTGGATGTATAGGTTTTAGATCCACTTCAAGTTCAATTTACAGTATTTATGATTCATTTCTATTCTTTATATTTTGTTCAAGGGATGGACAATCATTATGTCAATCAACATAGTATTAATGACCACTGAATGATGAAACTTATCTTTTCCCTTACATTTGAACGATATTTTTTGTCATTCTTTATTTTATTTTTATTATAGTGAGATAGATTGACAATAGATTACTACTTTAAAAAACTTCCAAGTTTTACTAGCATTACCTAACAAGAAATATGTTTGCAATTGATCTTTAGAAAACCATTCAAGTATCTCTTCAGGGCTGTCAATGAAGTTGAAGCTAAAAACACAGCTTCCTTTACAAAGAAGCTTTTATCATGCCTCACAATAACATCTTATACAATTGGTAACCATTTTATCCTCAAAAATAACTTCTTTTATTGAAATTTTATTTTTAACTATGTTTTTATGTGTTATATATAAATTGCAGGTACCATTGCTGATTCACTCTTCAAATTTAATACATTAACATAATCATAGTCAACCATTCAGTATGTGACATTCAAATCTAAATACATTTTAAAGTCATTTAGGAACCTTTATTATTGAAGGTATGCATCTCTCTCTAAAATTCACCTTTCTGTTATTCTATATAAATAACAATTGTTCAAAAAATATATCTTTATTTTTTCTTTTCTATCTTATTTTTATTATTAATCCTTTTTCCTCTTAACATTTTTACTAATTTCTTATTTATTGACTTTAAATGTTTATTAATATAATATGTTATATTTTATTATATATCCTTATTACTTGTTAGTTTATTTCTATAATTGTATGTTAGTATAACTGAATTTTCTTCATGCATAAGTGTATATACAAATATTTTAACAATTTTTTTTTTTTCAATTATAACTAGAGGTGGCAAACGGGCCGAGCCGCTCGTCGGCTCGGCTCGTCAAAAAACCGGGCTCGTGGACGAGCCAATCAGTCCGGTTGAACCACGAGCCGAGCCAAGCTCGACTCGTGGTTCAACGAGCAGCTCGTCGGCACAAGCCACGAGCTCGTGCCGACGAGCAGGCGAGCCGAGCGGCTCGCCGACTCGTGTATATTAAAAAAAAAAATTCGTTTTTTTATACCGTTCAAAATTTAAAAAAAAAAAAAAAACAATACAATACAATATTAATATATAATATATTACAATAATTTATTTAATACATAACTTATAAGTTATAACTAATTAAGAATTTTTATCAATAATATTAAATATATTAATATTCAAGATTTCAAATATTTTAGATATCGATTAGATTGTCGACTAAGTCTAAATTTAAATCAATGTAAGATCATAAGACGGTAAGACAAGACTCACAAGAGGGGTTTTTTTCTTTTTTAAAAAATAAAATAAATGGTAAGACTTCAAAAAAAAAAAAAAAAAAGACACAAGCTAAACGAGCCGAGCTCGGCCAGGGTCAAACGAGGCTCGGCTCGTTTGACCCGAGCTTCACGAGTCATGGGCCGAGCCGGCTCGGCTAGGCCCATTGCCACCTCTAATTATAACCAATTTTAAAAAATTTCCTATTTGTTTTTTTTCTTTTAAAAGACATTTTTCAAAAATAAAATCATTCTAATTTTTGTTGTTACTGATTTTATTATACATGTTTTTTTCACTTCACTTAAATATTCATTTATTATAGTTACTTTTGTTTACAAAAACTATATAATGTATAGTAAAATTATATGAGAAAATCCACTTCATTCTCACAAATATACCCTTCTATCAAATATTTAGTTTCTTATTCTATACATATATATTAAAAACATCTTTTTTAAAACATTCTTTTTCCCAAATAAAAATAATTTTTTAAACATTATTATTGCTAATTTAATTACACATCTTTTGTTCCCAATTAAAATTTTCTTTTATTATATATATATATATATATATATATATATATATATATATATATATATATATATTCCTCTTTATAATACTATACTATATCTTTTCTCCCATGTATATTTACTCATTGCTACTTACACTACAACAAAGTTAGCCTTTTACGGCGTGCAATGCACGTCGTAAAATCGTTTTTCTAAAAGGTCACGCTGTAAAATTTTACGGCGTGCAAACTGCGCGCCGTGAATTGAAGTCACGGCGTTCATCACTTATTGCAGAATCTGATTTTTTCTTCTTTCTTTTCTTACCTATTTTCCCCCAATTATTGTCAACGTTTTTTATTGTCTGCATCACTTCTCGACCAGTTAATATTTTAGGACTAGGCATATGTTCCTTATTCCCATCAAACCAAGCTTCTTTTGATCGATAAGGATGATTATATGCAAGAAATCTTCTATGACCCATGTACGCAAACTTTCGACTAAATTTCAACCATTTTGCACATGTGGATAAACCACATACTGGACAAGCTGCTTCGCCTTTTGTAGGATATCCTAATAAGTTTCCATAAACCGGAAAATCATTAATTGTCCACATCAATACAGCCTTCAAATTGAATTTAGACTTTGTAAATCCATCATATACTTCAACACCAATATTCCACATCACCTTTAAGTCTTCAATGAGTGGTTGTAAGTACACATCTATATCATTCCCTGGTTGTTTTGGACATGGGATTAACAAAGTCAACAACAAGTTTTCCTTGGACATGCATATCCAAGGAGGGAGATTATATATAACTAGTATCACCGGCCAACAACTATACCTAGAACTTAGGTCACCAAATGGATTAAATCCGTCAGATGAAAGTCCAAGCCTAAGATTGCGTGGTTCTGATGCAAAACAAGGCCACTTTTGATCAATTCTCTCCCAAGCTAATGAATCAACTGGATGACGCATTTTTCCATCTTGACTTTTGTGATTTAAGTGCCATATTAGTTGTTCTGCCTTATCAAGTGACCTAAACATTCTTCTAAATCGTGGTATAATCGGAAAATATCTCAAAACCTTTGCAGGTATCCCCTTTTGAATTTTTTTTGTTCGTTCATTAAATTTCCATCGTGAAGATGCACATTTTGGCCATGTCTCCAAATTCTCTAGATCATTCCTAAACAAACAACAATCATTAACGCATGCATGTATCTTCTCGTACCCAAGATCAAAAGTGTTCAATAACTTTTTCGTTGAATTACAAGAATCAGGAAGAGTGTTCCCATCTGGTAGAATATCTCTAATAATATCAAGAAGTTCATTGAAACCGTTGTCAGATATACCATGTGTAGCCTTAAGCTTGTATAAGACAACGATGGCAGAAATCCTTGTGTACTTTGTGCAACCAGGGTATAGAGGAATTTCAACGCCCTCATATAAATTTGAAAAGTCCCTCTCTCTATTTTCATTCTCGGGTTCCACAATATTTTCATCCTCAAAAAATGCATCCCTATACATCTTATAAGTCTCTAGATTTTCTCTATCTTGATGAGGCAATGATGTTGCATTCAATTTTTCCCCATGAAACACCCATGTAGTATAGGTAGGATCCATCCCATTAATGATCAAATGCCCATACATTGTATCAAAATGTTGGTGGAATAAGTTTTTACAACATTTACAGGGACATATGACATTTTCTGGATTTCCCGCATTGGCTTGCACCATATTTGCAAACTTTCTTGCACCATATTGATATGCCTCTGAAACTCTAAAAAAAATACTAAATATAAATCTTCTAAATGCATTTATAGGCTTATTTTCAAAATTTCTAAAACTAAGGAGATAAAATAACCTTGATAGATGAATCCAATCTTTATCCATGATAATATACCAACACTATGAAGATATAACTTGCTATAAATATAGTAAAAAGAATAAGGAAAAAATATTTATATTTGAATAACAATGAAATCAAGTTCAAATTAAGAAGATTGTGTCATGTTAAATCAGACTCTTTGTTATGTTCTCTCGACTTGGCAAAAAGAGGCTCAAACCTAATACCCTTTATATAGGAGGAAATATTAAGACAACCTATTATATATGTGAACTTCTCAAAGTGTGTATGTCATAGTAACATCAAAATTTCCATCATACATTTTGATAACTACAAATATAGTTCTGTTAAATGAATTAAATGTAACTACTAACAAATACCAATACTAAATCTAAATCTGCATCAGAGGGCCTAAAATTCTAAGAATGAAAAGTATTTAACTATAAAGGATAACTAGACTTTAGAACACCCTAAATTATTCAAAACTCTGGCCGATAAATCACTTCACTAATGGCAAAAACATTCACTATACCAGGTGGACGTATATTTACGGCCAATATATGCAAATAATTCACAAAAGTTAACAAAAAAATGCATTAATCAATCAAACATTAAACATTTAAACATCAGATGGAGGTGCAACTTCCAAGGTGCAAGTTGTTTTCCAAAATTTTAATAGACTAGCTATATTTTTGTAAAACTTGTGTCCAAGAAACAAGAAATACAAAACAAAAACAACACTACCCAACAAGCTTAGACGAGCAAACAGAGAAACTCAAACATCTTGAAGTTGGAAGATGGAATAGCAAAAAGAGGGATAAAATATGTATGGATCAAACAAATAGCTAAAAACACAACAAAAATAAATCCTTAAAATGTCAAATGTGGAGTAAAAATGCAAATACTTTAAGCCAATCACAACTTTATAATTTATAAAAGTATAAAAAATTACTTAAAAAAGTAAAATATATAGTTAAGTTCTTTTATCGAGTTAACTTAAATCACTTTCACCATAAAAGATCATAAATCGAAATTAAAAATCTACCCACAAATAATGTCATAAAATTTAATGAAAACTGGTTAAGAATGGATCACAAGAAAGTTTTCTAAAAGAATAAATTTTAAAATATGTCCATGTATAAAAAATGGTAGGTCGCTCCTTACAATTCAAAATGACTTTGTTGTGTTCTTGTCTTCCCCAATCTATTGTCAACAAATCAATTTTTGGAGAAAAGAAAACAAGAATCGGGAAAACAAAGAAATGCACTTCTATCCGGATAGAAGTTGATTGAATGGTGATAGAATCATGACTCCATGTGGATAGAATTTGATAGAATCCGATAGACTTGTGCACAAAAACAAAGCAACCATCTTCTGCTAATTAGCATTATGTTGCAATATGAAGTAGAAGTTGACATTGCATTCTTTAACAAATGTTATCATCTAAACGGTAGAAATTTGGGTGCCTATAAATTGGTTCTACAGAGGACTAATTCTGAACAAGGAATAAACTTTTGACCAGAAAACAAGCAATAAATTTATCAAGAACCCCCTGCTCCAGTTTTATCGATGTTCAGAGGTTTCCTTTCCTTTTTCCCTATTGGATGGACATCATCAGAAAATGCTATTTTAAAGTGCCACATATGGAAACGATTTATATAGTACAGGACAATCTAAATTGTAATAAGATACCCATGATGCACCCACAGGACATGATCGATTTCTTAGATATCACCAGGTTTTTGTTCAAAAATTTCCTTGCCAGAACCATATAACTGCTATAGATCATGGTTTGGAAAAGGAGGAAATAAGGTGTGAATCAAAGTGAGGGACACACCTTCAGTGCCTCAAAGGAGCAAAATATTGCAGTGCTATGTATTGAGGCATACGACTCATTGAGGCCTGAACCTCAGGTTTGATGAAGTCCCAAAAAGAATAGGTCCATCAATTGTTTGTCTACACAATAATAATACCTGAATAACCCTACACCTCGCCACTACCCCCAAGACACAAGAAGCTTCTTCCAAAAGATTGCAAGGCAACCAACGATTCTGAAACTTCCGATAGATATTTATTAAATATTATTTTTCTTTTTTTCTGCTTTTATCTCCTCTGTCTCTAATTTAATTTTTTTATTCTGATCCATTATATTTACATAACTGTCTATTTAAAAAATGCATTAATCAGTCAAAACATTAAACATTTAAAAAATTAAATTTCAAGAAATAATATGACAAAAAGAACCTGTAATAGATGCAGAGCAAGCAAGGGAGCAATCGAGCAGAGGAAGCAAGCAAGGAACTGAGGGAGCAATCGAGCAGAAAATTCACTCTAAATGCCAATGATTTTTTGGGTGTTATTCTACTGAGCAGCAATCGAGCACAGCAAGCAAGGAACCGATCGAGTCTGAGGGTTTGAACTTTGAAGAAATTGGTTATTAATGGGCCAAGCCACCAAGAAACGGGTTCTCCTGCGTCTCTGTATCGCAGCTGAAGATGGAAGATTGGGAGTATATTGGGTTGCGCTGAGGGTTGAAAGGGGAAGAAGGCTGAGGTTGAAAGCGGAAGAAGATTGGGAGTGATTCTTTTGTCGCGCCCTAATTTAACTCAACCGGGTCGCGCGTAATTTGGTGATTTTTAACGGTGTTTGTTCGAGTATTTTTACGGCGTGCCTATGCACGCCGTGTTTGTTCCATTATTTTTACGGCGTGCAGGCACGTCGTGTCTGCTCCATTATTTTTACAGCGTGCAATTGTTGCATACCATTTTATTTATATATTTTTGAAATTTTACTGTGTTTTACTTTTGCACGCCGTAAAAAGTGACATTTCATGATATTTTACGGCGTGCAATTGTTGAACGCCGTAAATAATCTAATTTCACGGCATGCCTACTTTGCACGCCATAAATGTATGTCGTAAAAGGTTACTTTTGTTGTAGTGTTAAACACATGTATATACTCTTTCTAAATATTATTATTTTCATTAATTTATTTTTCGTGTAATAATACTCTTTTCCATACATACATTAAACTTAATATAGATTTATTTTTATTTTTTTACGAAATTTTTATCAATGAACAAATAAATTTATGTTTCTTTTTTTTGTTCTTTAAAAGTATTGTTATTTGTAACTATATATACTTCTTTCTAACAATTATAACATTTCACGTGGCCCTAATTTCATTTCTCAAAAACGTGCTGCAGTAAGAAATATCTTCCGGATCGTACCATTCATTTTTTTTTGTCCTCTTTATAGTACTGATGATTTTAAAAATATAGATACTGTTCATTCTCATTTTATACATTATTCTACAACGATTCCCCATGCTGTACTTCTATATTCTGAAAAAGAAATGGCCTAAAGGTACTTTTTGCATTGACTGATTGATGATAGGACATACACAGTCTATACAACAGTTTTTTACACCTAATACAACTTTCAACTTTCAGATTTCTGACATTATACACATTGTTCTGTACCTTTTTAAAACTGTATTTATAAATAAAGATAAAGAAAAAACATATACAGACTCTTCCTTTTTTTTCTTGCACAATTTAACAGTAAGAGTGTACTAAAAATTTCATTTTCGGTAATTCATACCTACCACATCAGACAAACGTCAACTTTTACTCTCCTCTGTTTCTCTTCTTTCATTCATATATTATTTTACACACATATATATACACCATTATCTGTGTATACTACAAAGAATCAACTACTTCACCACAAAACCCACTGAACTTAACTGCTGAAGAAGAAAAAGAAAGCAGACGACAACGTCTAACATTGTGTTCTATTTCTTCAAGATTCACATTCGTAAGTTTCTTTTGTACTCTTACATCTTATCTTATCTTACATATATATACTACAAAAACATCGTCTAACCATGAGATCTTTCTTTACACAGGTGAAAAAAACTAACAAGGTCTGCAAAAGAGCTCCTTATACCTGAAATTACCCCTGTTCATAAAAAATGGACAACAAAAATTATTGTGGCTGAGAAATCTCATCCAAAGACAGCATTGTACAGCCCAAAAAAGTATCAAACTCTACTTTTTATGGATCTAATTATATATTCTGTAGCTCAAATATTTCAAGTTATTCTTCTTCATCTTTTATTTTTTTTTCTTTTCAAGTTATCATCACAAAATTAATCCAATTTTACTTCCTTCTTCAATTTTCTTCATATGTTTTTTTATAAAAATAAGATATATTTCAAATTCTTTAAGTAAGCTTTTGTATAAACTTTTACAGTGCTTAGATATTTCAAAACATTCTTCTCAATCTTCTATTTATATATATATATATATTTTAAGTTACTATGATAAGATTATTCAAATTTTACTTCATTCTTTAATTTGATTAATTTTTTTTTCATTAAGCATATATATTCTTTCCAGATTTACAATTCTTCCAGTAAACTTTTATTAAAGCTTTCACAATACTTCTATTTATACTGACCTTTCTTTTTATTTGCATACAATATTCTTTTTTATAAATAATATTAATGTCTCACTGACTTATTTTTTAGGGTAACACTGTGAAAGCAATGATATGGGATCATCACATTCCGGCATTTGAAAACATTCTCATACTTGGGAACACATATCTCATTTCAAATGCACTTGTGAGATTAGCACCCGAAAAATATAGGAAGTTTGATGGAGAGCTTCAGTGGACTTTATCTGGAACAACAAAAGTTGAAGCTGTCGATGAACTACATCATGATATCATCTTCAGCAAACTTCATTTATCTCCTTTTCCGGAATTAAGGACCCACATGGATGACAAAACTAAACAAATTGATATGCTTTTCTATCCTTTATAAATAACATGCATTATCAGTATCTATATATAATAAACAGTCATACTATGTTGTTTTGTAAATTCTTTTATTTTCACGTATCTTCATTTATTAATAAATATACATATTAATATATATACTTTAATTAATTAAATAATAATTCCACAGAACTATAAATCTTATTCTTTACATCCTGTAAACATACTATTCAATGTCCACTGTCTATTACAGCCTTTTTTCCTACACTTATGTATTCTTCTTATTGATAATTAATTATTTATTACTTTAGATTACATTGCAATTGTGGTTGATGTCAAACCAAAAAGGTCATTGTACACAAAATCTGGGAACCAAACTATTGTGCAAGATCTTGTCTTGATGGACAAAGAGTAAATATATGCAAACTCCTTTTTAGAATAAAAATAGAAAACACTTTTATAATGAGTAAATAAATTAAATAAAATGTACTCACTTTTCACATCACAGATTTAATACAATCAATTTAACAATGTGGTCCTCATTTACTGACAATGAGTGCCAAGAAATAGCTCATTTGATACCTAGAACACCTTTGATCATTGCAACACAACTGTTGGTCACTTCATTCAATGGTAAGTTTTTTTAGACCCATAATTGTACAGTCTCAATATTTGTTATAATATTTATTTCTACTCCTGTTGCTCTGCCTTATAAATCTGTTAATCATTTCTACTAGGTCTCTCTTTATCTACAACTACAGAATCCTTTTTCTACATAAATTTCTCGTTCAGTGAAGTTAAAGAGTACCAAAGATGGTAAAAAAAAAAAAAAAAATATTAACTCTTCCTCTTTTTTCTTTTTCCTTCTGTTACTTGAAACATTATACATGTACTTTTTTTCATCTTTTTATATTGCCTAACTTACAGGATTATTGACAACTCAGAAAGAATTACTGAGATTACTTCATCAAAGGCATACTCCACTCCAAAAAAAATAACAGCTTTGGAAAGGACTCACTTCACAACAGTGAGAGATGTGCAGGAATTAGCTACAATGGTATGAATACGGCTTCATAAGCTTATTATTTTACCATGCACTAAAAAAATCTAACTCTAACCTTCTATTCTAATTCATTTTGTCTCAATCATCAGATTATTTTTGTTTAATTAAGGCTGTCTACAGCTGCAGTTTCATTTGTCTGATTAATTTTCCAGCATTACTGCATACATATATACTTCATGTACTCTATTTCATACATCAATGAATACTTTTATTGTCAACTATTAATGAAAAATATTTTGTTCACAAATCCGTATAATGGGATCAATTTTAAGTTGTATTTGTTATTCATTCTATTTCAACTATAAACTATTATAACAATTTCTTACTGTCAATGATTTCCTTCTTCAATTTCACTAAAATATTCTGTCAGTGAAAACTATATCACTTTTCTTGCTACAGCACTGCATTAATTACAGATTATCTAACAGATTATATCCACTTATTATCTTCAATTCAAATATTTACAACAGAGTACTATCAATTAACCTATTCCCTTTACATCATAATACTAAATTTACATTCATAACTTTAACAAAACAGATTTACATAAATGTATTTTAAAGGTTGAACTACAGATTTTATTATACAATGCTTCTTTTCCATTCTTAACATGCAGTTTAAACAGACTCGATTTTGGGTTAAAGCTTGTTCAACAATTAGCTCGCCGTTTTGGTACATGAGCTATAACCTTTGCTTTAGATCTTCTTGTGCCACAATAGCCGGGGAAATCTACGACTGTCGCTATTGTAACACAGAAAGTGTGACAGCAATACCAAGGTTTTTCTCTGTCAGCGTATCGATACATATACACTTTATGTACTCACACATAAAGTTCTTTTTATTTTTTTTTAATACATCTAATATCTTATATATATACTACTATAATAAATTTGTAACAGTCACCTCTTACTAAACATTTACCGTTTTTAGTGATTTCTATCCTTTTTTTTTAGGGCAAGAGTTAATATTCATCTAGAAGATGAAACTGGAATTTTGGCAGCGTCAATCATGGGAGAAACAGCAGAAGATTACCTCCAGTGTTCAGCTTTTAAACTGATGGGAATTTCTAAAGGGGTCAGTATATCATCTTCCCATTTTTTCATTCCATCATTACTTACTTGTCTGTCAATGATTTCCACTTATCACTTCCATTTTTTTTTTTTCATTTTTGAAGAGAATCCGTGATGGCAACATAAGACTGAACATTGATGATTAGTACATCTTCTATCTCAAAGCGATCCCAATGTTGCAAAGTCCAACTGATCGTGGAAAATCACCTATTTTAACTCCTCAGTCATCTTATAAATTTGAAATAATTTCCCTTGAGAAGTATTTGCCAAGTAAGTTCCAGCAACCTCGTGTAGAGACAACTATTGATGACTCTTCAGTTATCTCTGACTCAGCTGATACAGTCAGTACTGTTGGCCATTCTTCTTCGCCACCTCCAGCCAAATGAACATTATTCACATCCGATTCTACTATGTCCCCAATGAAGAAGAAAGTGAATGATAAACTTGACTAGAATTTTCTAAGTTTCACTAGAATTTTCTAGGTACAACTTTATCATTTCTGAACAATTATCTTTTGTGATATGACCAGTATACTTTTGCCCTTTTGATTAGCACTGGTGATGTATTTAAGTATATTAAACAATGCACCAGTTTGATGTGAACATCATAATTCGTACTCTGTTTATGTGATGTTCTCATTTTATGAATTCCCATGGTTTAGCACTGTGTTAAAATTCTTCTCTCTTTTCTATTTCTCACTGTTTAAGATTAATTTATCATTTAAGTTTATGTTTCCATTTTTACTCTATATATTGCTAGATCCTTCATTTTTCACAGGTTAATTGGGGAAGTTAACAATTCTGGTCTATTTTTCTTTCTTTCGGACTATTTTAACATTTAAATTCAAGTTTGCATTTCTTACTCTCTGTGTGGTGGCATATGTATCTTTTAATTCTGTTGAAATGGTAGATATTGACAGTCATCCATATGAGTCTCATTTTCAAACACAGGTGATTATTAGTTCTTTTTCATTCCAATCCTACTCATTAATACAAAAAATTTCTGTTCAAGGTTCTTTTTCTGCTGAAATTTTTTTGTCATGGCATACTGTTGAGTTGCTTTATTTGTATATATAATGTCAATCATTTTATATAGGAGGATTAAATTCATGTTTACATTTTTTACTCTCTGTATGGTGGCGTTAAATGTTCGTTTTCTGCTGAAATTTTTTAGTCATGGCATGCCTATTAGTTTCCTTTATCTGTATATAATGTTAATCATTTTATATAGGAGGATTAAATTCATGTTTGCATTATTTACCCTCTGTGTGGTGGCATATGTATCTTCTCTAATTCCATATTCAAATAACGTGGAAATCAGAAGTTACAAATTCCACGCGATTACTGACAAATGCAATACAGTTCGTGCAACGCACGAGAATCCTACTAGTATATATATATATATATATATATATATATATATATAGTCTTCAAATAAATTTGCACACAATTTTTCGCCTATTTTTACTTGCCATTTTATGAGATTTCGAATTTTATCAACTTATTTTAATAATTGAATTAAGAGGGTTCAATTAATAGAAAATCAATTTATATGTGACTATAGTAAATGATTTATAGATTTGTGAAAAAGAAAATATATATAAAAAATCAAATTATAGATTATCTTTATTTTTTATAATTATTGCATTATTCACTTTTGTCAATATAGCTCTAAAATTGTTAGGTTTTATGTTAATATTATCCTTAATATTTTATCATTTATTAGTCAGTAACATTAATCTACAATACATTTTAATATTCTGTAATAATTTTTTTTACAAGGTCAGAAGATGAGTGTTTGAAGTTATTGAAAGGAAAAATAGCTAAAATGAGTGGTAAAGAAATTTTTTCACAATTTTTTTTGTGACCATCCAAACCACACAAAACGTGTGTCACAGTAAACTTTTTTCTTACATTATCTTTTCTCAATTCAAAGCATGAAACTTGACCACAAGTTTAACAATATTTTGTGAAATTTATTGAAAAATCTATAATATTGAATTTTCCTTATAAATTTTCAATTATTAATCAAATAATAAAAAGAAAAATATTATTGGAATTAAATGATTTTGTAACTTCCTACTATTCAATACTCATTATATTCAATAATATTTAAATTCTTATACGTATTTTAGCAAACTCACTAGAGAAATAACATCATTTATTAATATACAAAACCTGCAACATGTCATCGACATTTTCTTCAGATTAATTTTCGAACACACTACTTACTATTTCTTTGTTCGAATTTACATAGTTTTTTATTGGGAAATTGGCGTCAAACATCTCTACCTTTGGACTCTCTTGCGAAAATCATCCCTACCTTTGTTTTTTTTGGCAAATTCATCCCCACCTTCACCTTTTTTGAAAAAGACGTCCCTACCGTCAAAAAATCTGTTAGTTGACTAAGAAATCATCCTTTGATCATTATAATGAAGGGTAAAAAAGTCTTTTTATATTGTTTAATTTAAAATTATATATCAAAAACAAAAATTAAAGGCTAAATTTCACTAATGGTCATCAAAGTTGCAACAGTATTTGAAAACAATAATTGAAGTTCTAATTTTGGCCCCAAAAAAATTTGCAGAGACGCTCACATCTTCCTCCTCCTTTCCAGCCACCGCTACCTCCTTTCCCAGCCTTTCCGGACAGTCGCCGCCATTGCCAAGCCGGAGTTCTGCAGAAAAATGCCCAAAACACCAGTAGCAACTCCTCACCCTTGCGAACCCAACGGAGTTCTGCCAGAATTCTGCTGGAAAAATGCCCAAATGCCTAAAAAAATTATAAATCCACTCTTCGAAGCCTTAGTTCATATCCTGAATCCAGAGAAGCAACAATATCCCAAGAATTTCTACATGTTTGTAGAATAGTTTTCCAGGGGTTTTCTACTAATCTCACTCCATAACAAGCTCAAGAACTCAAAAATCGTCGGGAAATTCTCCTTGTTGTACCTGACAGCTTGCGACAATTACATATAACTCAGTCACTTGACTTTCTTAGATTGTCCTCGGTGAATCCTTCTGAATTGTTAATGGAGTCGGACTCAGGCTCTAATGTTGTTATTAGGATTTCTGACACTGGAATATGGCCAGAACGACGGAGCTTCCATGATGAAGGACTTGGGCTAATTCCGACTACCTGGAAAGGCGAGTGCAATGACGGTGATAATTTGACTAAAGCCAACTGCAACAGAAAATTAATTGGTGCTCGATATTTTAGGACCGTTTGATTGAAAAGATAGAAAATGGGTAGAAAGAAAATAATTTCTAGGGAATTGAATTGCCTAGAAAATATTTTCGTGGAAAATATCAATTATATTTGTTTGATTAGCATAATTTTCCACTCAAAAATGTTGAAATTTTCTACGATTTTGTGTTTGATTGGCTTTGTTTTACATGGAAAATTATTATTATTATTATTATTATTATTATTATTATTATTATTATTATTATTATTATAGGCATGAGTTTCTCACAAAATCACTCAGACGAGAACATATGAGAATCGGCCACCAAGCTCTCCTAAGCAACCTATGCTGGAACATCGCCGATGAAGGCCGTTTGGAACGTACTCCATCACCTCCGAGCTCCTACCGTCGATAAATACCATTCTATCATATTACCCGAACACTTCTCTTCGAACTCCGGCGTCGAGGAAATCAGCTTACGGAGAATGCTCCCCCTCTAGCGAAGATGAATTACAAGGGTCTTTTACGGGCTACTTCCGAAAACTGCACACTGTAGCTAACAACTTGAATTTTTGTAGATTCCACATGGTATTGTTGCTGTAAATAGTTTAATTTGATGATTTTATTTTAAAGTTTTTTATTTTGCATATTAATATGGATTGGGATTTGGAAATTGCCAACTTGGAATGGAGAAGAGAAGGAAGGGGAAGAAGGTGACGAAGTAAGATGTGGGAGTAGTCTTAAATTTTTTATTTTTTTTACAGATTAAAATAGATTGGGATTTGGAAATTGCCAAATTGGAATGGAGAGGGGGAAGAAGATGAAGAAGTGAGATGTGGGCTGTCTTAAATTTTTTATTTTGCAGATTAAAATGGATTGGGAATTGGAAATTGATCGGAATGGAGAACGGGAAGAAGTGAAGCGTAGCTGATATTCTTTTGTTTTGCCTGAAAAAAATTTTCTTGAAAATTTTTTCTCTACCCTACTCAAAGAAAATATTTTCTACCAAATCAAAGAAAACAGGGTCACGTGATGTAAAGAAGGAAAACATTTAGCCTGGAAAATTTAGTCCATCAAACAAGCCAAAAGATGGAAAATTTGGCATAATGGTCCGTTTTTCTGGGTAAATAAAGGTAATCAAACAGTGTCGGATATGAAGCCCTTACCGGAGGAATTAATGACACAGAAGAAATTAAGTCTTCTAGAGATACAAAGGGCCATGGAACCCAACCCAACCCACACCGCATCCACTGCCGCTTGCAAAGTTGTAAGCAACGCCTCTCTTTTTGGTTACACTCATGCTCGCGAGGTTGAGGAGCTGCTACTGGTGTTTTGGGCATTATTCCGGCAGAACTCTGGCGTGGCAGTGGCGGGGACGACGACTGTCCAGCAAAGCTGGGAAAGGTGGTGGCAATGGCTGGAAAGGAGGAGGAAGATGGGAGCGTCCCTGCAAAATTTTTTGGGGCCAAAATTAAAACTTCACAGATTGTTTTCAAATAGTGTTTCAACTTTGATGATCATTAGTGAAATTAAGCCTTTACTTTTTGTTATATATATAATTTTAAATTTAACAATATAAAAAAAAAACTTTTTTACCCTTCATTATAATGGTCAATGGATGATTTCTTAGTCAACTAACAGATTTTTTTACGGTAGGTACATCTTTTTCAAAAAAAGGTGAAGGTGGGGACAAAATTGCCAAAAAAACAAACGTATGGATGATTTTCGCAAGAGAGTCCAAAGGTAGGGATGTTTTGCACCAATTACCCTTTTTTTTTTTTATTTTTCGACTGATTACTTTCCACATTGATATCTTTTATGTTAACAACTTTCAAAAAATGGTATTACTTCTACGGAGACATTATGTATAACATTCATCATATATGTAAGACGTGCAATGCACGTGCTTACTACTAGTTTGTAAAAAGTATGAAAAGATTGTGATCGTGAAGTAGACTTGTCTTCGTATTTTCTAGGAGGATATCCTAGTTCAGAAATGTAGAATTATATTTAACTTCACATATATGCTCTTTGTTTTAAATGATAAAATGGATTCAGTAAACGTGAGATGATAAATTAGATAATATTTAGCTCCTAAATGTTTTTGACATTTTTAAACTTGAATATGCTACTTGAAAAACAATAATAATTTATCTGGTAAAGAATGCTTGAGGGCATTGGACATAAAAGAATGTTGCACTCTTTCTTAATTTTATTCCAATTTGGAGGGTAGCTACTCATGTTTTTCATTTAATTCATGTAAGATAATTTCTTTATAACAAGAGAAAGTAAATCATAGAGTCATTTTAACAAATACTTTTTATGTTTCTAACATGATTGATATGATATTGGAACAAAACATAATAAATGGTTATGTTAATTTAACTGAATCAATAGAACACACATTCTCTAAAATTATCTACCTCTTTCTGCCCAGCCAACGTACAAAATTATGCAGGCTTTTCTGTATGGTAAAGATTTTGGAGTTATGGTAGCTTCAATGTTCGTTGTTCTCTACCAGGACAGGGTCTCACTAGGCCATTCTATCTTCCTCATTTTCTCACTTCATAGCAAAGGCTTCTAATGTGTCAAGAACTCAAGATGGAAGGCTCAATGTTGCTTTTTTTGTTTGCATTTTTAGATAACCTAATTTGGCTACTTCTAACTTCACTTGGTGTTTTTCTCACAGGAGTCAGGGCATACTGAATCTGATTTTGGAAATTATATTCACACCACAATTATTGTTAATGACATCACATTTTAATTGTAATAAATATCCCTATTAGTTTGCTTATTTTGACAATTATTCTCTTATTATTTTTTTGTCGTATTCTTATCTTTAGTCATTAATTAATTAATATATCTTACCACTATTGACAGTTTTATTTCAAATATTCTATTACATTGTAAAAAAAATATTTTTTGAATTCTTGCAATTATTTGTTTATCTTGCTTATTTAAATATAAGAGAGGTAAATAAAAAAAATTCATTCACTCCTAAAAAATTCTTTAGCCATTATTAGTGTAAAAAACTGTGCTAATTAATATAAATCGGGGAAAAAAATAAGACCAAAAAAGTTAAGAGGTATAAGTGCAAAAATTAATAAAAATTAAGGATTATCATTGCAATTAAATTGTGGTGCACTTAACAAAAAAAAACTGGTTTTAATATAATTACCAATCTAATTTTGGTAGTTTTGTGCGAAAACAATAGTAAGGAAAGTTTATATCTTGTTCTCTGGAACTGAAATATCAATCGCTTGTGAAGATCAAGTGATGTGATCCGGACCAGGCATCGAAGGGAAAAGTCGAGACATCGGCAATATGACCATGATCTACGTGTAAAACGAAGCAAGTTCAATGTTGGGGTCGAGCCGAGAAGAGGGACGGATCAAGCCGAGCCGAGAAAACAAAATTGTTTATGCAGAAAAGGCATTAATACGGCCGTAATGAAAATCATTCACGGCCGTAACTCATATAATCACGGCCGTAAAAGCTATTGTCACGGCCGTAATCAACTATCGAGGGAAAAGGCAGAATTTCAGCAAAACCAGGCTTACGGTCGTAAGTCTAAAAGTTACGGCCTTAACTAGTAAATCAGATTTTTGATCAAAGAGGCCATTACGGCCGTAAGAGAGTTCCTCACGGCCGTAAATGGGGAGTGGACCAGATTTTTCAATTATTTTATTTCCTTGTTGGTTTTTAGGTTATTTTCCTATTTTAGAATCTTAATCTAATTAGAATTCTATTTTAAGTAAATTAGATGCTAGGTTATTTTGCTTATTTATAGTCCTTTCCATTCATTGTAAAAACACAAGTTTGATTTTGAAATTAATAATATTTGAGAGAGGATTCTCCAAAATTGAAAGGTCGAGTTATTCCCTTTATTTCGAACTTATCAAAGATCTGTTCTTTGTGGTGTTCACCCAACGAACTTATCAAGGAATTGACATCCCTTGTGGCGTTCACCAATCTTGGTTCTTCAATCCGCATCGTCATTAATTGCGTCGTGATTGTCGGGTCAAGGTTTTACCGTCAAATCTATCTTTTAATTTCCGTTTATTTATTCGTATTCTTGTTATTTTCGTGTCAGATCTGATTTAGATCTTTCCTGGGGTTTTAGATTTCGTTATTCTGCGTTTTCGACGAGATTCCCCGATCGGGATCTCATCATCAAGAGATCATGGACCTTGTGGACTCGTCCACTCCTTTACCCTCTTGGTTCACTGAGGAAGAGCTCATAACCTATGGAATGTTATATGAGAAATCGGGATTCAAAAAAAAAAAGAAATCGGGATTCAAAACTGCATTGCAGGTTCCTTATAGGTAGGTAATTCAGTTTGTCTTGTTGTAGCATGTCTCGTGTTGGACACATACTATCCATCTATCCTTAAAAGCGATAAACAACCTAATAGTCCTACATATGTAAACGACAAGGGCGGATCCAGTGTCGGCCAGTCCTGTGCTGTAGTTCGGTCCATTAAAGGTCCAGATGACCAAAAAAGGAAAGAAAAACATAGTAGCCCAAATTCATTAAGTCTTAACCCAATAAACGAAGTGACCTAGCTGTCTTCTCTGAAGGTCCATTATGATTGCAAGATATCTCGCCCAAATCCTCCCCCAATCTGCACACAGTCCACCTCTCTAAAGAAACCCTAATCTTTTTCTCTTCTTACTGAATATTACCAATAGAAAGTTACAGTTTTTTCGAATTAGATGTATAGAGCTTCAAATTTCAGCTAGATTTGATGATTATAATTTTCATAAATCGGTCTCTAGGCACTTGTAACATAATAATTCAGAAAATAATCAAGATTTTGAAGCATATGGAGGGCTCCGTTGCCACATCCGAAGATTTCGAGGCCCCACCAGAGTCTTTGGAGGTCGTTGATGTTGATGCCAACCACCGCCTCATGCTAACTTCTTCGAAAAACGATGTCATTTCTTCTAATTCTTAGGTAGTGCGATTTCCGGTGCCGAGTAGTGAAGGTTAGTGCATGCCTTCCCTTTTCATTTTTCACTTTTCGATTGTTTGTAGACTCTAGGACACGAAGAGTATATATATGCTATGATTTTATCTATTGCTAATGTGATTTAGAATATGATTTTAGGCTTTGATTATGATTTAAATTTTAGAATACTATTCCTAAAAATGGTTATTTATATACTGACTATTTTGAGTGTGATTTTAGGCTTTGATTTTGCTTTACATTAGTGGACTTAAGCTTTGATTTTGTGTTTGTTTTAGAACTTAGGTTATAGAATGTGATTTGTGAAAAGTGATATTAATATTACGTGAATGTGATGTGATTTTAGGCTTAGAATATAACTTAACTTCGTTTGAGGATTCAATTTTGATTAGTTTTACGAAGTTCGCTTCAAACCTCGAAAATCAAAGCACCGGCCTTGTCGGCCACCCCCAAAATTTTTAAATTTTAGCTCGACCCAACATAAAATTCTGGATCCGTCACTGTAAAGGATTACTTAATGGTATGGCGAAATTCTACACTAGACTGGCGAGTGGAAGCAATGTTCACGTCAATAAATCTAGAAGCACAATCAGCTTGACAATGAGTTTGACACAAATGATATTATCGCAATATTTTAATTTATCCAATATATCGCGATATTTTGACATTTTGAATTGTTAATCTAGAAGACTCTAAAACCTAAAGGGGGGAGTTTCTCTTTCTTCTCTGCGAAACCAATCTCCCGCCAGCCTCCACCGATGCGGTAATAACTACGTTGTCGACGAAAATCTGGTAGCTCTACCTGTAAAATGAAGGGTTGAATCTGATAGCTCATTATCTAAAAAATACGAAGCAGGTTGGCCGAAGACCCCCCCCCCCCCCCCCCCCCCCGATTTTTAGCTCTCGATCTGAGTTCTACCGGTTGAACGTCACTATGTCGAACCTGGGTTACCCATAAAGGCTGGGCATGATTAATTTCTTGGATTATGTTAGTTTCTACTTGTTTTTTTCTTGATATGGATAGAACATTCTGAGACATGGATGCATGACCAGCACCTCTTTCATCTACATTCACATTGAAAGATGGACAAGTTGGCTTCAAACAAGATGAAGGGAAAACAAAAATGTAGATGGCAGTCAACCGGTGTATATGAAGTGAAGTTAAAATCTAGATTTCTATTCCATAATTTGTAGTTGATTTTGAAAGTGTAGTTTACCTAGATTTCTGGTGGAAACAGGTTGATATGTCATTGAATAATCTTGTGTGGTATGTATGATTGATCAAGTTTGGAGGATGCTTGAAGTTGTACAAGGAAACAGAAAATTAATTTGTTTGAAGTTTTTGATTTATTGGTATGTGCTTGTAAAAGAAACTAATCTAAAGCTTCGCTTGAAGTTGTACAAGGAGAGGATGCTTCACATGGTTCCTCTTTCACAAGAAAAGAAAATATCGTGCATTCCCATTTGCTGACTCATTTGTTGTGTCTTGAATTACAATTTTGAAGCATTGAGCTTAATTTTTCCCTTGATTAATATACAAGCTCAACCAGCTAATCATTCTATATCAAAATTCAAAAGTTGTATACTCACCAATAAAATGATTTGAAAGTTGTATGGTAAAGGCAATCTATACTCTATAAGAATAACAACACCAACAAAATGCACATAATAGAGTAGAAAAAAATTCTAGCACCAAAGTAAGTCCACTTTGGTTACAATATCTTCTTGAAGGTTGTATCCATTTCGATACAAGTGCTTGGAAAATCTTTAACCTTGGAACTGCATTCTAAGTTTGCACCTGAAGAGTCCCCAAGTTCTGCAAATTGAATCTTTAATGTTTATATGGTGATGACAAAAAGAGCTTGTTGAAGACTTCTCCCTTTGTGTTGTCGAAATTGAAATCTTTGCCCGACTCATTTACCATCTCCCATAGATTTTCTGAAGCTATATTAAGTGATGCACCCGACATTTACCATCTCCAAATGGTGGGGGCATTGAATGAGTACCTACCGATTTTGGGGATTAGGGCAAATCCTTCATTTTAGCCAGAATGAATCTCGCTTAGGTGAAATGTTCGCCGAACTGATTTTGGCGTTGGATGAAGGCCAAATGAAGTGGCCCATCGATATGATTTACCTCGAAAAAGATTTTTCGTTTTATGATGCCAGATCTGTAACCATATAAGGCTGGAGAAGAACAAAAAGTGGTTTGCAAGAAGAATAATGACCGATCTGAGCTCGCCACAGAAGGTTGGAAAAGAACATTTGCGAGAAGAAGTAAAGAACTACTGATACAGAATTTGCATAATAATAGAATTTTCCCTATACATTTGGTTATCCCGTAAATTGCATACAAAGTAAGGGTATAACAATCATTTTGGCTGGATTGTGTCAAACACATTGTCAAGTTGATTGTACACATTGTCAAGTTGATTGTGCTTGTAGATTTGTTGTGTTCACGTAGAGGGTGAACCACTATTTTTTACACCTCTGTTTGGTAATAAAAATTTGATGTTTTCGAGGTAAAATATGTGGTTTAAAATATACTTGAAAAAATGTATGTGGACAAAAAATGATCAGGAGAACTGTGTTGTTTATTAACTTGTTTATGAACAATTTATCAAACAAATGCTTATTTTCAATTTGCTCATGTAGAAAGGGATTAAGGTATATTCTGTACAACCATGCTATTCATACAGATTGGTATACAGATTTTACACACGGCACGATCTTATTTTTCAACACATCACATCACACATTGATCAACGATCATCATGCAATCGGTATAAAAAAATTGGTACACCCATCGGTACAAATAACATTTTTGTATTCTGTAACATCTCATTGATGCATTAATACGTTATACATCGATTCCATTCTCTTTTAAGTCATTTCATGTAGATCTTAAATTCTTAATAAACAAGATCCAAAAGTTGAAGTTCCGACTCCACTAATCATGGGAAAGAAAGATTACTTCATGAGTTCTAAAGAAAATGCAGATTATAGAACGAGCAGAAAAGTGAAAACATTCGTGCCAAACTCAGAGATAAATTTCATTTCAAAAGGAAGTCATTTTGTTCAAGAGCAATTTCCTGCCCAGGTGAATGATCTTACTCTCAACTTCATGAGAATCCACAGCTAGTCATATATCCCCAAAATGCTTTTAGAATCACTCTGTATTATAAAACAAAGCGACTTGTAAATATTTGAATCTCCATCAGGCTTGTAAACTATTCAAGTTTACAATTTCTACTTATTTTTTGTATAAGTAGCACATCATAAATAATGATTTTTGGCAAAATTTTATTTTTTCTTGACAACATGATTTTTAGTAATATCATGTACTTTGCAATGTAGCATATGAATGAGTGGTCCAGTTTTTAAAATTTTATTTTTGTACAGTGAATATAGTCGCATTATGAGGTTGGCATTTATGGAATAATTAAACTATCACTAGCTGCGAACTATGTGATGAATCTGATATGATAATGTGGAAGTATGGACGTACAAAGTTGAATAAAGTCTCCCTACGTTGCATCTTACTTGTGTGATGTGATAGTTATCACGACACATAATACCATATATATGATAACTAATGTCACTATGAGAGCATCTTCAATGTATTCCATTAATTGAGGTTAACTTGGCAATGAAATAGACAGATGTCAAGAGAATGTGGATAAATTGATGGAGTCAACTAAAATTTGTTCTCCAATTGTGAGGTCGACTTTCAAAAATAACGATGACATGATATTTTTCTCAATTTTAAATTAATAAGTGATTTAAACAATTGTTTAACATATTCCTATCCCCAACTAATTTTTTATACCGACATCTCCTCCTCCGAATGGAAAGTCGTAGGTGAACCCTTTTTTTTTTTTAGAATTCGTAGGTGATCTTTTATACGCATACATTTCATCCATTTTTCTAATGGGTATAAATAGAGGATCAAATGAATTAATGTAGTTCTAATTTTCTGTATATGCATGGACTTAAATTTGTTTGATTGTTTAGTTCTGATATGTGATAAAATGTACGAGAAATAAATTTGTTGACTGAATTCTTGTTGAATTAATTGTATAGAATCGCTCACCCTTTATTTAGTATTAAAATAATTATTAAATAAGAATAAATGATGACTCATCAAATTAGACGAAACGTCAATTTGTAGATAGAACACTTGACATTTTAATTGACGGAGTGCACTGGAGAGACGTTTTTAACTAATTCAATCTATTTGTTGACTTGTCACTTCTTTTTCCTCAATTGACTAAGTACATTGGAGTTGCTCTAAATAACATTATTCTCACGATTAATATTGTGGAGTGCATTGATTGGAATAAAATAAGTTGAGTTTGTCTACCACAATTAGTTCAATAGCTAGCATTTTTGTTAAATTAACATTTAACAATTATTGACATTATCCAGTATATCCTGTATTCTTGTACTTACCTTTTTGTTCTATGTTGCTTCTGCTATAAATTTAAAGCAAACGAGAAACTATAAATTCGCCATAAACAGATATACTTTTTCATCAACGAAGTAGAAATTACTTAGCGGTATACATGGTATGAAGTATTTCCTTTTCCTCCTATTTCTACTCTTGATCAAAGAACTTCTGAAACAGAAAGCCAAGAGCATGCTACATACACTTGAGATACAGAGTGTAGGCTCGTCTTAATCCACTTTCCTTACTTTTGCTTCTTTCCACCAGCCAGAATACGTTGAATCTGTAGTCCTCTGCTGAAAGCCTGGTTGAAAAGAAGCCTAGTTTGGAACTCGGAGACAAATGGGAACCAGGCCAGGACGGCCACAGGAGTAAATATCACGAGCCCCATTATATATTCGTATCCTCTAGCTAGAGCTTTAACAGACCTCCACATTCCGACTCCCTTCACGATTGGCCTGCAAGCTTGTGCTATCTGCACCAAATCATACCAAAACTCACATTTGGTTAGCGTCATGGAATTTTTTTATTAAAAAAAAAAAAAAAAAACGTGTATTAGTGCACCTGCAGAAGAGCCCATCCAGTTGGCATGAAGGCTAGTAAGCTGGCAAAAATGTCTCCAACTGTTAGCTCGAGGAGTGTAAAGAAAAAGACCAATATAACTATGAAACCAATAAACAGAAAGAGTTTCAAAAGTCTAAACATCAGCTGAAAATCTGCACTGAATTTCTTTCTTCCCATGGAGACAATCTGCAGATAAAAGATAAATGTGAGGGAGGTTGAACATCAGGCACATTGGAATTTGCAACAAATGTTTGACCATTTACCTTTAGGATGAGCATCACAGCAACAATAACCAGCCAGGAAAGACCATAAACCTGTTAACCGCAACAGCATGTTAGGTTTCGAAAATACCTTCAGCAGGAGCCTGAGTCTTAGTTTATAATATTGATTACTTAATTGGTTTGGTAATCACGAACAGACACTCATTGAAAAACAAGAACAAAAATTTAAACCAAAATTTATATCCTTACCATGATACTTTTGTCCTTCTGGGCCACATTCAAATGATAAACGATTCCGTACTGGTACAGAAAAAAGCGCAGAGAAAGTACAATTTCCCACAAACGGCCTATCAAACCTGTGTGCTGGAGATGCTCTTGTTCCTCATCCCACCAGGACTCCCAACTTTTGGTTGCAGGAACACCTATCCCACCACGATTATTTATCCACTTAGTCCAATCTTCAAAGTCGTCCACTATTTTCTGCCATTCAAATCCGGAAGGATTGAAAAGAAAAGGAGAAAACAACCAAGAGCCCACAAGGAACCACATTGTGACAGTAAGAAACAAGAAAGCAGTAGAATTGTTTACTGCTGAGCCATAAGCATGATATGTTATAAGCAAAATCAACAGTTCCAACGCTTTGGTAAAATGACTCCTAGAGTACATTCTATAGTTCTCAGCAAACTTTTCATGTCGCACGACAAAACCACGCCCAGTGGCTCTGTATTTGGCTCCACCGTGCAAAATTGTCCTTCCAAAGTAATGGAGTTTTGTGCCAAGAGAGAAAGTAAAGAAGACCGATGCCAGCTGAAGCTGCATAATTATTATATCACCAGAAGCAGTTCTAAAACCTCGCTCTAGACCAATTTCCATGACCATGGGCAACGACATCAAAAGACCTAGTTGAACAATAGATTGTGATGCTATGACAACCTTAAGTGCCTCATCTCCCTTAGCTCTTGCAAATTTGACTATAGTTTTCTCTAGTCCACTCACGGCAAGATAGAGCTTGCCATACAAATACGCATAGACGGTAAGAACTACCAACTGCATAGCATTAAGGAATACTAGAGTTAGTCCACTAGAAGAACACATAACGAAAAAAGATGTTCGAATTTTGTATGCTATAAAAGCGATACGTAAAAAAAATTAATGTTAAGGGGCAGAAGTAATAGACCAGAATTAACATGTGTTTGTCCTCTTCAGGAAAGCGTTATGAAACAAGTTTTTCAAATTTTGTATGCCATAAAAGCGATAATATCAAAAATGATAGATATTAAAGATTGTTACTCTCTGCCACAGCCAATATCAAACAAACAAATAATAAATATACTTCCAAATTGATTTTTTTTTTTTTTTTTTTTTTTTTTTTTCTAATTTCATTTTCTTAAAGCATTTGTGAACCAAATTCATAATACTCATTTTTATGACCAGAAAGTAAAATATATTACCATTGAACTGACATAAAACCCAGTGGTTGTATAGTAACATGACAGCATGCGGAAGAAGTCAAAACGGTGCCCTAATCTGTAGATGTCACGGCTGAGAGTCTGTTCCCCATTACCACATGCAACTTTGGCTTCAAAAAGTGATATTTGGTTGAGGCCAACATCTCGTCCCTTCCCAACTTGGATATATTCATGATGAGTAACATTTCCACGTCTTAAGGTTGAATTAAAACCTACAGAAATATAAAATATGTCAGATTGTATATTGTCAGATTGTATGTAGACACTTTAAGTGCGAGAGTGTGGTTTAAAGATCTCACCAGCAAATATATCTTCGCTGAGATTAATACCCCTTGAAGCTTTGCTAATTCCACCACGAGTGATGTGAAATATTCTATCAAATACATCTGGATGTCCATAGTGGAATCTCACCCTAAACAAACCAATTAGAGAGCATATTATGCAGATTTTCAGAAATTCAAGATGGATCATAAAAAATCTAATAAGATGATTGTTTTCATCGAACATCTTTTGATATTTGCAACCTTCATGTTTGAATAATTATATAACTGAAAGGCTATGCTAAAAAAAATTGATTCATCCATTATTTTTATGTAGCAGTAATCATTTTTCAAACTGCTTATGACTGATAATCAGTGCTTTGTTCCATTGAAAATAACAGAAGGTACAAATTCTTGGTCAAGGTAAAACATAAACCAAGTAAGACGATGACTTTTATTCAATACTTAAATCAGTTCACAAAATAAAAAAAAGAACATACTTCAAAGGTCTTGCAAGAACCCTTTGACCAATGGTGACAAAGCTAGTTTCTTGATTTGACATAAACCAAGCCAATGATGACACACTGCAGTTAAGATTGGACATTATATCAGATATAGCTTAATCTAAAAAAAAAAAAGGTGTAGCCCATACCTTGAGAGCCCCAACCGACCCTGTCCTGAGCCATTGGTTGAGGAGGTTAATCGCAAGTTATGCCTCCTAGAGCCAGGGTGGAGGACTTGATGGTAAGCCCAAAATTTGGGTAACTCCCGCTTGCAACAAGGCACAAATCCAATATTTCAGGATTTGAATCCTGCACACTACTGCGCTGAGTCTTACCAGCCCTCCCCTTTGCCACTGGAAAATGTGCCCTGGGGGCAGATATAGCTTAATCTGAATATATCTGAATTAATGAAAGCTTAAACCTAGCCAACCTTCCAGTGAAGATATGTTCACGAACGCCCAGAATTGTAGGTGGCCTCACACCATGATCCTCGTTAAATTCCTCAAGCAGGTTCCGCATCTTAAAAGCTTCTTCTAAATAATTATCCTACAAAAGAAGCAAGCAATTATGTTCTTCATGGCTAAAAAAACAGCAATATGATGTATCCAAATTTCTCCTATATATGTACCTGGTTCATATCAATGGTCTGAAGAGCTTCACCACGACTAAATATAATAGCATGGTTCTGGTTTTCAGGTTTCCCTTCTCCTATTTTCGCCGAGCCAGGCAACTTTATGCGATAAATTTCCTTCAAGAAGCAAAAATACAAGCCCTTAAGCTACAACAAAACTAACTTGGTGTTTCTTTTGGAATTAAGAATGATATACCTGATCAAGGTCATCAACGGCTTTTACCAATACTGAATAATACACCTTTTGGTTTTTTCCACCTTTCATTTCTTCGACTTCATCTATATATGCTACACGGAGAGATGGATTACTGCAAAAATCAAGCAGAAGATTGCAAAAATCAATTTAGCTCAATAAATGAAGGCTTGAGAATTTCTATTTTACATCTTAACTTCTCACTGTCTCGAGAATACAACTTACTTAACCATCAAATTCAAAATGTCAGTTGCACGACGATCTCCACTGCGTTTCTGGTTCCCATAGTTCTGACAGGTGGCAACGTATGTGAATTTCATGTCAGCTACAGCATCTAATTCAGAATACAATGATCTTTGGCTCTTCTTATCTTCCTCTGATGGTGCTGTTATACTTTTGTATCCTTCAAGTATCTCTGTTGAATTTAGGCTCAAGCAGTTACAACTAGAAGCTAGCCTATAGTATTCAGTAGTTAACATCTCAATTCAAAGAATGCCAAAGACATCAGGACTCAAACCCCAGGACACTAATTGGAATCCAATTCTAGAACATACAAGTCAGACATATTTCTTTATGTGGTTGCACAGTTTGGTCAGAGTCCAAAATAATGCAGAACGGATACCAAATTTTTCTGAAGTGGTTAAGAGACAAATGGGTAAACTAACAAATTATCTGTCTACTTCAAAATAATTGAATTTCAGCACCAATTTTCTGTAACGAAACCACACGTGACATCATATACTAAGCATATTTCCTTTTAATTTCAAGACACAAAATCTTGACATTTCAACTCTATGATCCCATCCCTTACAAATCCAGATAAGACATCTTACCTTTTTCCGTAGCCATGTCGAGAAAAGCCTGAAGCTTCAAAGCCCGTCTGTAATACATCATTCCTCTCACTGCAAAAGATAAATATTGTAAAACAAACAATTTGAATGGGAAAAAAGGGGAGGTAAACAGGGAGGGAGACTCAACTCACCTGTTCTGCAAAGAGTTTGTCCTCTCAAGGAGGCCCAGTGGCGTAGTTGCAGTATGTTCTCTTCATTTTCCCAAATCTCGTGCTCTTTGCAGTTTACACGTTCCATGAAATTATTCCATTCATCTGAACCAGATATTTGGTGTTCAAATTGATAACACAATTCTGTGTCAATTAAATGAAACGGTATAACACTTTAAAGTGAAATTGCATGTAAAAATGAGAGAAATTATGACACCTGGATAAATCTTTTGAAGGTAATATATGATTGATACACCATCTTCATTCTCCATTTCAAGGTCACTCTTGGAATATACAGTCTCCTCGCTGTAGTACGGGGTCATGACACTGCATGACAAAGATAAAATTAATAATTTCTGAAATATATACATTACAATAGCTTATAGATTCATGCACGCCTTACCAGTGGCGAAGCTAGGAAATTTAGTTAGGTGGACGAAACGTATATGTACTGTGTATATATTAAAAAAAAAAAAAAAAAAAATCAAAATTTCCATGAAAAATCAGAAAATTCCGAAAATGCTGCAATTACAGTAGCCATTCTCCTTACCGCCCCGCCCCCCCCCCCCCCCGCCCCCCGGGAGCCTCAGCGCCCAATATAGTCCAATAAGCTTGACAATGTTTTTAATTCATCTAAACGTTTAAAACAATCGGTTTTGGTTTTTTTGATGGAAGTTTATATTGTAACAAAAAAATTTCTGACAATAATAAGGAAATAAATATTAACCAGCATGTGTCAATATTCCCCCAAGTAACTGCAAATTTTTTTAATGCTAGCTCATCAAATCTTATGTTCTCAACTCCAGATGACTAACTAAATGTGTTGTTGGAAGTATAAAAATTAGAATAGAGGTTATTCAACGCGCTCATCGCATGTCCATAAACATGGATACCCACTGTAAAGCTTATCACCTCCCCAGAAAAGAATTTAATAAATATAGATAGACACACACTCTGCATTGTATATATTGAAATGACTTGAAACTGCACCTGAATGAAAGCATTTTGCGAACTCTAGGTGCACGTGGCATATCCATAAAGAGTGAATTTGTGAAAAATGCTATCCTCCGACGTGCTTCAAGGTTTGTTGGCACATCAATTGCAGACTCTTTTACTGTTAATAGCAGATAAAGACGCCGTATCTATGATAAAAGCATGCATGTTAGTGCTTCATTTATTCACCATATACTGAATGTTCCTATGTTCCTTTATATAGATATTAACAAAACAAAGTGCTATGTGGGTAGGCTCATTTTGTGCACCTGCTCTTCCCATTGTGCTGTATTTGGAGTATTGGCAAAAAGTTGCCTTCCACTATCCTTGCTACTATGACTAAGTTCAGCCAGTTCACTGCATTAAAATGAATCCAATTGAATCTCATAAGGCTCTCTCAGAAACAAATACTGATATTGTTTCATGTGTTTCGAAGAATAACAATAACGATACTTCTTCAAGATGAACAATCTACAAACCGGATCTCATTCACCATCATGTCACGGGTAACTACTTCTAACATATCTTGCAGCAACAAAACCACCCTATCTTTCTTGGATGGATCACAGTCTTTCTGCAACATGCAAAGAAAATTTCATTAACCATAAAGTGAATTTTTTAGCTTGTGTACATTAAGCACAAATGACTTACCAATATCTCCACAAGCTCTACAAACTTTTTATAAAGAGTAGGTAAAGGCTTCATTCTGAAATTCGCAAGGAATGTGTTCTTTTGTATGTTGCTTTCAACTTCTTCAAAGATGATTCCAATTATCCTGTTCCATGGGAGCTGATATCAGAACTTCACTTGTATAATAAATATTATCTTTGATATTTTCTATACAGCTCATTCTCAATGATAATTTAATGGGGAATCAACAAATCAAATGTGAATTTTTAGTTTTTAACAATTCATGAACAATACGATGAATCAAACTGAAGTTTTTAATCAAAAAATAGAAGGCTTGCACTAAAAATAACATACAAACAACGTGTTCTAGAAAAAAGTAGTGGAGAGTTCACTATTTAGCTAATATTTTTGTGCTAGCTCACAAGTCATAGAGAGATCTGATCCACACAGGAAAGGGGGTGCAAATGACTAGAATACTAATCAAAAGAAGAAACTGGATATGTATTCAACATAACAATGACTACTTGAGAATACAAATGACTGTAACCTTCATTTACACATAAATGGAAATAGTGGGAGCAGCGTGACATTAAGGCTGAAAACTGGTTCTTGGAGCCTCACACATTCCAAGAACATATTGGAAATAGGCTAATCAAACTTAATTTGATGAGCTAATACAGCAATAAACTGAACAACCTTTTTTCAGTTTCCCAAACAATCAAGGCATTCAGAACAAGTTTGAATGATTCATAGCATTCAATAACAGCACATTTCATATACTCATCAGCACATACACGCTTCCAAAGGTCAGCATCCTTTGTTCGAAATTGAACTGCAATATCCAATGCAATTGGAATCTGCAAAAGCCAACAGTCAACAAGAATACAAAAAATAGTCACATCTCGCTCAGTATAGTCTGTATTACCTTGCTAGCAAGTAAAAAGGGGGGCCACTGAATTAATTTCAGGCTAAGATCTGAGGAGTATGGAACTAGAAGCAAATCCATCTCCCTGGAGACCAATAGTACCAATTTTAGTTCCTACTGTATGGCAAATTAAAAATAATGATTGGATAAAAAAAATACAGTCGGATATAGGGGCTTTTCCTGTCACTTATAATATCTTCTTCACGGAAGCTACATATTACTTCATTCCATAACTGAGAAAATTTTGCAGCTTCAGTTCTCTTACTTGCTGTAACCTATAGATGTTGAAAAAATATAAGTTCAGAATTGGAACATACTACCCATTACTTAGGGGTGCTAAATCATATCCATTGCAGAAGGATTAGACAGATACCTCGTGAAAGCGCTTTGAGAGAGAAAATCCTCTTTTTCGATTTCTGTCGGAAGGTACCAGATAAGTATTGAATGCACCAGGTAAAGAATGAAAGCGCGATCTCAGCATACTAAGAGTTCGTATCTGTGGAGAGGCAAGGGGGTAATAAAGAGATAAAATGAACTAGTACTATCCGATGTAATAGGCATGCTCTTCAGCGATTATTATGACAGAAACCACTACAACAGAATGATCTCAATACTAAATTATATGTGTTTTATGTCTTCGTCTACTAGAAAAGGGGGAAAATAGAGAACAGTGACTGATATGGATGCCATTAACATATAATTTTTCACAGAACAATAATTCTATGAATCTCCAACTACTATCCGGGAAATAAAGTTGTCTCAGCTTGGAACATGATTCAACAATTGCTTTTATGAGTAATTGTCATGGACTTCTATTTTCCTATCACAATAATATTTGATCCATTTAAAGGAGTTTACATTTCCTAAAGTGTATTCCAATAGAACAGGTCCTCTTTGCAAGTTGGAAAAGTAAAGCAGATGAGACTTTAAATTTCAAAAGTAAATATGATGGCGTTTGGTGAAATGCAAGAAATTTCACTCGGAACCTAAAAACAGAACAAGAAAGAGTTTACTAAAGGCTAGTACCTCACCAAGACGACCAAAGGCCCCAATAAAACCTCCATACAGGGTGGAGTATATAGCATACCAAATCTGAGGGTCCATAAAATAAACCTGCTCGAAACACATAGAGCCACAAGACGCTATAATACAGAGAAAAAACAGCTAGAATTGGAATAAAAGGAAAAAAGAATATGACATTAAACCACGATTAGATTAAATAGTTAATAAAAAGACACACCAAAATAACTGGGACCCAAAGTGCGAGAACAGCACCATAGTTGTTCTTAGCTGCATTCATGTAAACATTTGTCAACATGAAATTTATATTGCGAAATATGGAAAGAAATCGATAGAAATAGATACTTTCCATCAGGGAAAAACTCATGCCAAGCATATTCAACGCGATGAATATTCATTATATCTTTCGTGGGCTTTACCAGAGGTTTAACCTGGATAAAACCAGAAACTGAAATTAGAAACAAAGCATCCCTAGTATTGAATATTTTATGAATTAACATAAAGATGAGAAAATTACCATCATAAAATAGCTAAAAGCGAATTTAGAACACATAAGCAGCACCCAAAAAAGAGTATACCTGATATCAATCAATAAACGTTGTAGGTAATGTAGAAAACAAAAGCAGAATTGAGGGTTAAAAAATTTGTATAAAACATACTTGATCAGTGTGAATTGACTTTCATGCATTCCCCTTCCAACATAGATTCTTGGCTGCAAAAGAAGTCAAGCCAAGTTTACAGATTAGTTTTACACGCAAAAAAGGAATGTAAAAATGAAAACTGTAATCCCCTAATTTTTATCTGGAGAAACACATCAAAACTTGGATATTTTACAAAATTAGGAAAGAATCTTAATCCTAATTTCATAAATATGTTGAAGTTTCTTGCATAGATACACCTATGTTTAGGTTTGCTAGAACAATCTCATTCCTCTACATTTCAGCTCTTTTCAGAAATTTATTCGAAGGATAATTCGGTAAGGACATCAAATTCCACGTGCAAATGAAAACAATTGAAGGAAAGAAAAAATTTAATTAATTCAAAGAAGCTTAAATAGAAAATCTAAAATTTCTGAAGAACTCTAGTGCTTGGCTTGCTGATTTGTCAGAGCTGTAATGCTGACATCAATGCAAACAACGATCTACCACTGGTTTGCTGATAGGAACAGAATAAATTAAATATTGAATCGTTTAGTGCTGAATTATTTAATTAAGAGATCGAAGCAAAAAAAAAAAAAAAGAAGCTACTGTTACTGTTATGATCGTCATTTTAAAAAACTTAACCAAAAGGTGGAAGAAAAATAAATCAAAGAAAACAGAGCTAACATTTTGAAGAAGCTAAGAGACCTAGAAGCATGTACTCTCCCAGTATAAACCAAGTGTATATACATGCATAGAAAATGGAATTTGTTTCTCACCAAAAGAGAGGACTTAATCGCTGCCAAAATTTGATAATAAAAGGACACATGTTCCCAAAAACATACAAAAATTGGATATTAATTCATTAATAGACGGTAATCAAATATAAACGTCAGATCTCGTATTCATATTTCAGATAAGTACTGGCTACTGAAAGGATGCAGCTATTCTGATAAAGAACACTTCTTCATTATAATTGATTAGCTTAACCTTATCAAAAGCACGAGAAGGTACTAGCTTAGGAATGGGAAAGAAAAGGTGAGAAAAGATGTACCTGCGACCACCACAGGAGAAACCTTACAATCAACCAATCCGAGTTCTCAATCCAACGCCTGAGCATTGGGAATACAAAGAGAAATGCGGCCAATAAATTTGGTAGCAGGTATGCTACCACAGCCAAGATATATAAAGGAGGTACACCCTTAAATTTGTCAAGAGATGAGAGCACATCTTCGATATTGAAAAATGAAAATGAATTGTCATGGTGTAGATAGCATATGGGAAGGATGATTAACCATGCAAGGTTGAGAATTATCT
Organism: Ligustrum vulgare; assembly: GCA_963555705.1. NCBI lineage: Eukaryota > Viridiplantae > Streptophyta > Magnoliopsida > Lamiales > Oleaceae > Ligustrum > Ligustrum vulgare. The sequence goes on from OY743168.1 coordinate 85,251,821, forward strand.
TGAGAATGTTCCTCAAAACATCAGTGAATGTCCATCGAAGATAACCTGGGAAGTTTAGTAGGAGGTCCAAAATACCTAGCAAATTCAAAAATGAATTCCTGATAAATAAGGTGACAAGTTTGACCTAAAGCCTAAATCAAATGAGTAAACAAAAAGAAATGTGCACTAGCTTCAGAAGCTAAAGCTACACACAAGTAGTTTCAGCACCAAACAGTAACTTTATAAGCATAGATATCCTAGTCTTAAGTATAAAATAAGAATTGCATACTCTGAAGGAAGCGGAGAAAGGCTGCTGTGATAAATATACTGGAAAGTTTATATAAGACATCCTTTTGGAAGATATCAAATATAGATACATTACTCCATGCAATGATAATCATGGCCTGCAATAGATTAATCTCAACTTTAGCACAAGTACCTAAAGCAAGGAGCAAAGAAAATCTTTTTTGATTATTTCTCATATGCTCGAATAATATACCTGTAGTCCAAGTATGAGAAATGCCCAAAGACGATCAAAACTTCGGAAAATATGCCAAAAGCTTCTAGTTTCCACAAAAAATGATTTCCCCATTTTTCCAGGCTTTATCTGAGAAGCTTGTTTCCCCTGGAAAAAACAGTCCAATTAAGGGGGGGAAAAAAGCAAACATTTTCATTCACATAAAGAGATACAGCTGCACAGGATACAGATCTTACTTGTACCACAGCTCTCGTTGATTTGAAAAACTCACCATCGTCACGAATGGGCCAACCCAAAGAGAAGCAATCCGAAGACCTAAGAAGGATGGACCAAATCATACTCCCAGGAAAATTATGGCAAGCAAACCACCGTGGCACCATCCATCTTTGTTACTATAATATACTTTATTTTTTAATTAACTTCTTACCAGAAATACTCGTTTAGATCGTCGTAATTGCACCAAGTTGAGTGTGAGGATTTTCCATTTTTGCTTTTCTTGGCTTCCTGTTACATGATAATATATATATATATATATATATATATATATATATATATATATATATATATATATATATATATATAAAATAAAATAAATTTTGAACTCCATGCAAAGAGCTTTTAGGTTCTACAACTATTCAATTCAGCTTCACAAAGAAGTACCGTTTCAATCACTCGATAAATGGGTGTTATAACTTTCCGCAAGAAAGATTCATCATCCCCACCATAAGAAGGTTTGATGTTTTCTCCAGTAACAATACTGACATTTCCAGCTAAGAGACCATGGAGTTCATATGCCATCTGTACATGAATTTACACAATCGGAAAGAAGCATGTTAAAGAATATAAGCCGGAGTAAAGTAAGCATTTTATTGCCCATAGACTGGGCAATCCGTCATGTGAAAAGTACACCAATAGTCAATTGACTGATATTAACAAATAGATTACGATGTATGAAACAGCGCACATTGTGAAAAATATAGCACAGGCACTCTGGCATGAAGCGTATGTTAGCTGCTTCCCCCCAGATAAGAAGATAAAGGCTCATGTAAAGTAACTTTCTCTGTTGCACTTCCTGCTGCGCTTGAGGGAGCCTACAAGCATTAAGAATTATTCAATATTCATCAAGAGATCATATTACTCAATGAATAGATTATATAGCTCAAGTCTGTTCCATAACCACAATCATCTCACCTTAAGCAGTGTTTTCTTCCCAAATATTTACACCATGTTTTGTAGTTCTTGAAAAGCTTGTTCACAAAGGCATCAACAGCTCTATCATCAAGCTGAATAAAATCATTAAGTTATCAAGCAATTTCCTTCGCATAAGTTTAAAAAATGTATGCATATAAACGTGTAGTTACTAAAGAAAAAAAAAAGCTCTGGATTTGAAAGAGTTGTCCTGGAAATTTAACCTAATAATATGAAGGAGAAATTACAGCTTGCAAGAAAGTCAGTTACAAAGAAAAGGAAATTACACCAACAAAATGTAATACAAAAAAATTCAATTTAACTTCAAGGTCCAAATGAACCCAAGAGACATATGAAATGCAGATAGAGATTTTATTTTCATATGATCAAAGGTATAGGACACTAGAATTTAAGAGATTTAGGAGATTGAAATTCATTTAGAGAATTGACAGACAAGAAAGTTCATACTTTGCTTAGTGGTTCGGGCTTGGGTATTAGCCTTGTGTGAATATTTGCAAGCAATAAAATCAAATGCTCCCTCTGGTTCCTGACATTATCCTTCTGTAGACATCAAAATCACCCTGTGACTACATTTTTTTCATTATAAACATTAAATCATTATGTCATTATTTATTAAAGAAGACATGCCTGAAACCCGAACATAGCCCTCAGCCAATCAAGGAGGTCCAACTCCCCGGCGTTCTGCCTCTGCTGCTCAAATGAGGCCGGCCAATTTAAGCCTCGAGTGTTCGATAAAGCAGCCACAGCTGCTTTCACCTGGCATTGACAGAGTGCAGCATCTTAATATCTGATATTCAACATATTTCTAAACGTGCATGTGTTCATATGAATGATGGTGCTTGGATGGTACAATTCGGTCACCTCATCTAGTTGCATGATGGACTGTGATGCCCCAGCAGAATCCAGAGGGAGAATGTTATAGGGAACATAGATTTCCTTCTTTGCCTGGACATCATTTGCTGCTGCCATAATCTGTTCAATAAAATTTTAAGGTGGCGTTCTGTTTGTATTTTATTTTGTATTTTCATTTTTGAAAATGTTTTGTGTTTCCCGTTTTCATTTTTGTTTTCAAATTTGCTGAAAACGCGTTTGGTTTGTCATTTCTGAAAACTGTTTTTGAAAATGAAAAGCTAGAAAACATGTTCTGTTTGAAATTTTGCAAAATACTACTTAAACATTTTTTAATTAATTTGCTTGCAAAATACTACTGACTCAAACTCACCTTTCACAATACACTGAAAGCATAGTTACATGCAATACAATAATGTGAGCATTAAGAGTATATTAACACAGCTTGGTCAGGTTCGGGATTTGAGAAAGCTCTAGTTCTATTAAAATCTAGAAAATGCAAGTTCTTTCAAAATCACCAGAATCCATTTATCAGTGCAATTTTTGAAATATAACAAGAATTCCCACTTAATTTTTTTTGTAATGTTGATATTGAATTCAATAAAACTTTATTTAAGCTTAGTTCCAAATTAGAATAATTCTCCAAAAAAAAATTCTTTATTTAGGCTTAATTCCAAGTTAGGATAAGCATTTTCCGCGTTTTGGATATTTTTTTTTCGAAATACACACAAAACGCCCAAAATGAGTTTTGAGCGTTTTGGGTTTTGTGTACAATTTTTTTTTTTTTTTTTTTTTTTTTTTTTTCCAAAATGCGTTTTTGAAAATGGTAAAGAGAACTCGTTTTTAGCGTTTTCGAAAATAAAAACAGAAAATGACCTCAAAACAGTAAAGAGAACAGGGCCTAATGTTTTTAAGAATTTTGTGGAAAAATGAATTTTGGAGTCATGCAAGCAATAGGGGTAAAAATAGTTGCTGGTACTCAAAATCAATTCATTTATTCAAAAGAATAATAACCTCGGGAGAAACTTCCTCGACTTTTTTAGTTAAAAATAATTGCTGGTACTCAAAATTGATTAATATGACACAATTCATTTATTAAAAAAATACTAACCTCAGGAGAAACTTCCTCGACTTTTTCGGTCTTATTAACTGCACAAAGCACTTCAAATAGCACACCAGCTGTCTGGTAAGCTTTGCCAAGCTGAGCTCTATTAACAGAAAAATGGAAACGAAATACTGACAAGTTCAAAAAAGATACATATAATATAAAATTAATATTCTCGCTGTACCTATCAGCTTTCTCCCCCTTGTTAAGTGCCAAAACATAGTGCTCATAGTATTGTTTATAGAAGCTCTCGATTTCCCGGGCATCTGTCTTCTTAACTCTTGAAGGAAGACTTGATGCATCATCCTGAATAAGAGTTTTTCAATTAGTAAACCTCAGAAGACATTGCATGGAGAGCATGGAATTAAAGCTAAAAATGAATATTTACTCTACACTGTCCAGTTCATACCAGATGATCAATAAGCACAATATTTGTGTTTATTTTTTTAAGAGGGTACGTACATCTATAATTTATTCAGAAAAGCATGCAGTACAAAGATTGCTCAAGAAGCCACAAAGAAAAGCTTGTAGACACATTTCCCCTGGAACATTTACCACCCAATAATTGGGTAAAAAAGAAAGAAATAGATGAAGTGAAGGGTCAAGTTCTTCTCCGAAAAAGAGAGTGAAACTAATGACGCCTGTGTATGTTAATGTTAATCAAGTAACCTAACTAGTGATTCACGAAATATTAAGGAAAATTTAATGCGATTCAAACAAATAGAAACAAAAAATTCGCAAGTGTATTTGTTAAAAAGTTTTTGTTTAAAAACATGTTTTTTTATATTTTCTAAGTAAAATGTGTGGTTTAAAAATAGAGAGAGAAAATGTGTGTGATTAAAAAGTGATTTGGAGAATTGTGTAGAAAAAAACATGTTTACCAAGCGGAGATTGATTTTTCTTGTAGATTTGATAAAAATGTATGATGGAAAAGTTACAAATCTCATGAAGTGGGAGATTTAACTAATTATTAACTTTGATTTATTTTTATCAAAATTTTATGCCGTCAAAATGTGCCAACACAAATGAAGTAACTGACAAATTATTTGTTAGGAAGACCACTGGTAGTTGTCAAACAGCTTTGATCAATCACATTTCAATCATTAAATTCCCTATTATATCAAGAAAATCAACAAAAAAGTCAAGTTTCAACCCGTTCTAATCTTTGAAGGAGACCAGTCTTGAACTGTCGGACACCACGTCCGTTGGAGCTCGGGTCCAATCTGCACGCCTTCTCTAGTGCATAGAATCGACCTATATAAAGATTTCATAACCAAAAATGGTTGAAATAAAAAATATTAGACTCTTTCCGATGGTCTCTTTTTGTTTAAAAATTGTTTACAAAAAATATGGAGATTGATCGTGGAGCTGTGCAATAATCTAAAATTGTATATTGCGTACATATATTAATGGCCCGTTACAAAAAAATAGAGTGGATATAATTGAATTGTGGACGTACAGAGGTAGGCGATGCGAGGGCGTTCATTCTGGATCTCCTTGGCGACGCGGAGGATGGGGGCTATGGACTGGAGGGAGGATGGAACAACCTCACTGTCGAAGACCTCCATGGAGAAGGTGGTGGTGGCAGCACTGCGTGAGGGCCGTCGCGTCAGGGAGGATGGCTGGCCGGACGACTCATTTCCCACCGGCAACTGCGACATCTTCTACTCTCGTTTGATCGTCTGCGGAGCTGCGACTGAACAAGTATGCCTTCACTCTTATGTCTCAGTCTTCACTTAAAATAATCACCACGCAACATCAGCATTATTCATCAGAAACGCACTTTTACGCTTTTTCAAATATACACACATCGAATAGGCAAGACACACTTTTGAGTGTGTGCACTTGCACACGTATAAACTTGAATATAAATGTCTCAAATTAATCTAACAGAAATGCAGGATGAGAAAGTTTTCCATGTTAATTTTGGAGCAGTCAGATTTTTTTTCCTACATATACTAGCAGAATTTTTCAAAAATGTCGATAAATAGTTCAATTATAAATGCTCGAACAATCCAAAAATCTGCTTTTATTCTGTATTAATAGAGAAATCATGAGAAAAAAAAAAAAAAAACAAATCATTAAACCTCTTAGTGCTGATTCCTTTTCTATATATACATTGCATCCACATAGGAGTTTCGATACATAAAAGTGGATGAAGCTTACGCGAGAAGAGAATCTGGAAATTGAAGGAGTAGCTAGCTAGCCTTCGCCTACAAATGAATACAGCATTACGTGAATGTATAGGTTACCAGTATATGTATATATCAGTAAAGAAAGTGGAGTTGGAAACTGGAAAGAGTATCTAATGAGGGATTTGAAGTATGAATGATACGACGGATGGAGATTTGACGGAGATGGCGGGCATGCGGTAGTATCAACGGGAGGGAAACTTTTTAACTGTAGAGAGAAATGTGCAATTTGAGAGAGAAATTTTCTCTGTAGAGAGAGAGAATCTGTGAGAATGAAAGAACACGTGATTGGATATGCTGGATTTACGGTTAGATCGTTGGAACGGGTCCGAACCCATCATTGGCGATCCCATATTTTGCCGTTCGGTCTTCCAATTTCATATCCTAGTGGTTGTCCCTCCATTGCACAAAATTTAGTAATAATTGTGTATGTAATAGTGTCGATGAGTTGAAAGAAAATAAGTCTCCTAAAGAATATTACTTAGTGTGTATTTGATTTTAGTTAAAATGAGTTTTTTTTTTTTTTTAAATGAATAGTGATTTTTAGAAAAATAGATGGTTGAAAAATCAAATATTGTGGGCTTCACTTTTAATAGGTGGTTGAGATTGAATACTATACAAAAATGAGAATAATTTGATGAAATCAAACAAGCACTTAGAGTTTGAATATTACATTAAAACTCGAATAAGGTCACGTGTGCTAGATTCTACAATTATTAATAGACTCACAAGATGTGACCAATTTTCATTCGTTTCTCTGACTTAAATCATAGTCGACAATGTCTCATAAGAGAAATTAAGTTTTAGACTTATAAAAAAAGGAAAAAAGAAAAATCGATTAAAACTTGAATATAAAATAAATACAAAAAAGGAACACAAAAATAGAAACGGTGAACAATGGTGATTTGGGCAATCGATCAAAACTTGAATAAGTACTACGTACAAGAAAGGAAAAACCATACAAATAGAAATGGTGAACGGTGGTGATTTGGGGCATTCATATTACCTATTGCAGTTTCTGGATGATGATGATTTAAGAAATGATGTTCATCAGAAAGAGGAGTAAAGACTGTTGCATGAAAATGGGAGAGTACTACATTGTATGGATGTTGCGTGTTGATATGAGTAAAGACAGTTGCAACATAAATTCTAAATTAAAAATAGAAGATAAAATATTAGGATATTTATAAGTTATGACATCAACCTTATGAATAGTAGTAAAGGAATAGTGAAATCTTTAACCTCTTTTATGTATGTTAGGAAATAAAATAAAATAAGTTATTAATTATTATATTACATAAATATAAATAAGTAGTTAGGAAGAAATTGATAACACTAAAAAAAAAAAAAAAGATGACATCACGATGACATAAGTCTTATGAATTCTATAAAAATTAGGAAGAAATGGATTAAAAAAAAAAAAAGATAACATCACAATGACATCAACATTATGAATAGTAAATGAATAGTGTTTTACCTTCTCCTCTTTTATAATAGTTAGGATAGGATATTATCGTAAACAAATTATTATTTTTTAATCCCTTTTTTCCCCCTTTAAATGGAATATTAAGCCTTTGTTTGGTTCCAATATTCTTTTACATTTTAATCTAATTTAAAGTCAATATTTAAATTTAATCATACTTTTTATGAGGTTCACAACTTTTCAACTACACATCTCATCAACTTTTATCAAAATTTACTAAAAATCTGATTTTTATCAATATCAAACATGGGCTAAAATTGAACTCTTCTAAAGTACTAATGAATAATGATCGCAATTTATAATTTTTTAATGGTTTAAAACGACTTTAGTACGATTTATATATTTTATTCTTTTTAAAAGTTTGTTCTCATAAAAGTACATTCAACTCGATCTAATGAGGAAATTGGTTTGTACTTGATCCAAATTATCGGGTTGGTAGAGCTTAATACTTTAACTTAATACATTGTTCAAGTTGAATCCGGTAGTTTGATAAATGAGGAGCATATATTTAGAATACAATGACAATCAGTAATGTTAGACTTTAACCTTACAAGATACAAAGCAAATACAAGATTAGTGTATAGAAATCAAATACCGAACATAAACTTGAAGCAAAAAAGGAGAGAGAAGATCTCCAAGAACAACTTCATTAGACGGTATGGTGTTCTTCAATAAGGCTCATATTTTTTTTTATCCAATATCCACAATCATAACACCACAAATGGTGGCTAGAGAACACTTCTTTAACGACCCACTGCCTTCCACAAAGGGAAAGCTAGAAAGCTTCAAAGAATCGTGATGAAGGATGCGGTTCAAAAGAGGCGGGGAAGGAGCACGCTGTTTCAATCACACGGGGAGAGGGAGGGAGGGGGAGAGAGAGAGAGAGAGAGATGTGAGTTGAGTGTTCTAAGGGAGGGAGGGAGAAATGTAGCGAACAATATGTTTAAGTGGAGAGCCCTAATTTGAGTGGGTCATCTTTGGAATCTATCCACTGAGCAACAAAATCAAGATCCAATTAAAGCCTCAGGATGGATGGTAGAGTTCTTTAACCCGACTTTGTAATTTGGTTACCTAATTGCGGAGATATGACAATATTATAAAGTTCCGAACATGGGCATTTAAGTTTGCGAAGTATAATTAATCTGATCCATTTAATTATCATTGTCCATGAGGTTTGTTTGAGACCAAATTTTCCAACAAACTTCCACCTTGATACCAAACAACGACTTTTAAATTTTACTAGTATGAGTACCTTACTGCCCATATTTGTAGAGTTATAGTCAAAATGTACCTTTTTCGGTTTAATCTTATCTTGAGAAACAATATTTCTAATAAAATGCAATCTTTAGTGCGTTCATGAAACACATGGTTCTTACACGAATGAATAGCATATTAGATATCAGAATATATAGTCACCTTATCATTTAAAACACATATTTCATTAAGTAAGCTTTTAAACCACATAGCTTGTTTAAAGGCTCCAGCAACAACAATATATTCATATTCAATAGTACAGAGAGCAACAAAGTGTTGAAACTGAGACTTTCAACTAATACACGATTCACACAAAGTGAACACATAAGAGGAAATAGATTTTTTATTATCTCTATATCTACCATAATCAACATCAGTAAAACCCTTATATCTCACATTCTTAGAAGTATCATTATAGACTAAAGTCATATTACAAATATCTTTCAAATACATGAACAACTATTTCAAGGCTTTCCATTAAGTGAGACCTGGATTAGATATGTACATGCTTAATGTACTAACAACAAAGGCCAAATTCAGTCTAGTCGAGGACGGATCGTTGACCAAATTCAGTCTAGTCGAGGACGGATCGTTGACCGACGACCGTTAACTACAGTAATAGCGAGATTGTTTATTATTATTTAATAAAATGATATTAAAAATTTGCATATTCAATAAATTACAATTCAAAAATTCAATAATTGTCAAATTACAATAATCACAATTCAAATTCACATAAGGGGCATATGGGGTTCACAAGTGACCATTGTAAAAGCCAAAAACACACTGAAAACTTAAAAAAATAAAGTATTTATGCAAAATTTTGCAATAACAAATTTATGGAATTGGAGATGTATGTTTCAGCCGTAAATCCAATTTGTAATTTCGAGGCAATCAAGCAAACAAGATTTTGGGTCACTACACATTTAATTATTTATAGTTATTATGGGCTTTAACATGATTTAATTATGGAAAAATTACATAAAATCTTATGTTTCAAAGATACAATTCAAAAATCATGTGAATGAAATCTTTTTTTTTTTTTTAAATTCAGGTGTTAATTCATTTAGTTAGATGTTTAATAATTAAAAATAAATATAATAATATATATAAGATAAATATAATTATCTACTATGTATTTTATTAAAACTAATATAATATTAAATCAAAATTTCAAATTTTGATGTCACAACCTACCACCACCCCACCCCGCCCACCGCCCACCCCACCCCACCCCATACCAAAAATAATTTTTATTTTTTTTTCCTTTCGATGTTTTCCTATCATTCCCCATCTCATCCCCACCCCAACCCCATTCGACCCTACCCCACCTCATTGCAAAGTGACAAATTGATATCACCCTATCCACATCCCCCGACCCTACCCACCCATATCCTGCCCATCCCAAAAATAAGTTTTTTTTTTCTCTCGATGTTTCCCTACACTTCCCCATCTCACCCCAATCCAACCCAACCCTACTCGACCCCACCCCACCCCACCCCACCCCACCCCACCGCAAAGTAACAAATTGATCTCACCCTCGCCACATCCTCAGACCCCACCCACCCACCCACTCACCTTGCCCACCCACACCATCTCACCACCCATATCCCCCAAAAATAAGTTTATTTTTATTTTCTCCCGATATTTTCCTACACTTCCCAATCCCACCCCAACCCCACTCCACTCCACTCGACCCTACCCTACCTCATCGCTAAGTGACAAATTGATCTTATCCCAGCCGCAGACCACCACCCCACCCTACACCAAAAATAATTTTTATTTTTTTCCTTTCGATATTTTCCTATCATTCCACATCCCACACACCCCATCCTACCCCACCTCATCTTAAAGTGACAAATTGATCTCACCCTAACCACATCCTCCGACCCCACCACCCACCCCGCCTCACCACACATATCCTACCCCACCCCAAAAATAAGTTTATTTTTATTTTCCCTCGATGTTTTACTACACTTCCCCACCCCCGCCCCACCCCGCCCCACCCCAACCTAAACCCACTTGAACCTACCCTACCCCCACCTCACCTCATCGCAAAGTGACAAATTGATCTCACCCTAGCCACATCCCCCGACCCCACCCACCAACCCCATCTCACCACCCATATCATACCCCACCCCAAAAATAAGTTTATTTTTATATTCTCCCGATATTTTCCTACACTTCCCCATCCCACTCCAACCCAACTCCACTCCACTCGACCCTACCCCATCTCGTCGCAAAGTGACAAATTGATCTTATCCCAGCCACAAACCACGGCACACCCTGCCCGCCTCACCACCAACCCTACCCCATCTCACCGCAAAAAACGATTTTTTTCTTCTACTTTTCCACCTACCACTATCCAGCCCGACACCACCCTACCGATCCCACCCTACCCCAAAAATGATTTTTTCCTTCTACTTTTTCACGTCCCCACCAACACCACCCTGCCCATCCCACCCCCACAAAAATGAGTTTTTGTTTTCTCCCCATGTGTTTCCCACCCTACCCCGCCACCCACCCCACACAAAAATGATTTTTTTCTTCTAATTTTTCACACCCACCCCGCCCCCGACCCTATTAGCTATTCACCCAACCAATCGACCATACCCCATCAAAAAATGATTTTTTTCTTCCACTTTTTCACACCCCACCAGACCCTACCCTTGCACTCACCACACCCCACCATACCCACCCATCTCATTCCTACCCACCCCCCAAAAATGATTTTTTCTTCAATTTTTCACACCCCCACCCATCTCGCTCCCGACCCTACCCCGCTACCCACCTAACCAGCTGACCCCACTAAAAAATGATTTTTTTCTACTTTTTCACACTCCATCCCGACCCTATGCCCGTCACCCAACAACCCCACCACTACCCACCCCACCCAAAAATGATTTTTTCTCTTTTCCACACCCCGTCTCGACACTATACCAGTCACCTACCAACCCCACCCCTACACAAAAATGATTTTTTTCTTCTAATTTTTCACACCCCGTCCCTACCCATCCACCCACCCAACAAACCGACCCCACCCAAAAATGATTTTTTTCTTATACTTTTCCTTGTCCAATGGTCACAAAAGTTATAGATGGTCACAACCTTTAATATAATTGATCACAATCATTTATAGTTGGTCACATATTATTTATTTATTAGTCACAACTTACTCATTTTTTGCATGATTAGTTAATATTTTTTGTCATAATTACCTAATAATTGGTCACATTCCCTACTCGTCATAAGTCGCACAAAGTCACATTTAGTCGACATTTTGGTTACACTTACCTAATAATTTGATCACCCCACCCCACCCCACCCCCACATGCAAAGTCACAACATGTCACACAATGTCACAATTGGTCACACAATGTCACATTACAAATTTAGTTGAAAAACCTCACCCACCTACCCACACATTCCTAAAGTCACAGTTGGTCACACAAGGTCATTGTTTGATCACACAAGGTCATTGTTTGGTCACACGAGGTCACAATTAGATCACAATTGGTTTAGTTGCAAAATTCGATCACATAAAGTCACAGTTGGTCACACGAAGGCACAGTTCGATCACACAAGGTCATAGTTTGGTAACACATGTGACCGAACTATGACATCGTGTGATTGAATTGTGACCTTGTATGACCGAATTGAGACTTTGTGTGATCGAACTGTGACCTTGTATGTTCAAAGAGTGACTTTGTGTGATCAAGTACGAGATGTGACCAATTGTTAGGTAAATGTAACCAAAATATTTACTAATTGTGAATTGTGAGAAATGGGGGATGTGACCAAGAAAACTAAGAATACGGAATGTGACCAAATATTAGCTAAATGTAACAAAAATGTTAACTAATTGTGATTGAGGAAACGTGTAAATTATGATCAATAAATAAATAATACGTAACAATTATATGATAATTTTGATCAATTATAGGTATATGTGATCAAACTATTGACTAATTGTGAGTTTGTGCGACTTATGATAAGTGCGAATGTGATCAAGAAAACAAGTAAGTTTTGATCAATCAATAAATAAATTGTGATCAATTATTGATGACTATGACCAATTATTAGGTAACTATGACCAATAAATAAATAATATGTAATCAATTATGGATCATTGTGACCAATTATATAGATTGTGACCAACTGTGACTTGGTGTGACCTACAATTTTTGTCAAATATAACTATGTGTGACCGAACTGTGACTTTGTAAGAACGAAGTGTGACTTTCTGTGATTGACATGTGACCTCGTGTGATCTAACCATGACCTTGTTTGACCTAATTGTGACTTCCTGTGACCTAACTGTGACCTCGTTTGACAAAACTGCAACTTTGTGTGATCGAACTTTGACCTTGTGTGACCAACTGTGACTTTGGAGGGGTGGGGTTTTACAACTAAATTTGTAATTGTGATTCTGTGTGACATTGTGTGACTTAACTGCTATCTTGTGTCAACTTATGTGACTGACTGTGATTTTGGGGGTGGGGTAGAGGTCGAGGGGCTCAAAAAAGTAGAAGAAATCATTATTTGTGATGAGGTAGGGTCGGGATGGGTGGGTTGGTGGGGTCGGGTCAGAAAAGTAGAAAAAAAATCATTTTTTTGGGGAGGGTGGGTTAGGGGGAAAGTAGAAGAAAAAAATTATTTTTTTGGAGTGGAGTGGAGTGGGGTGGGTAGGGTGGGGTCGAGGTCGGGTTGGGGATTGCAAAAAGTAGAAGAAAAAAATTATTTTTTGGGTGGGTGGGGTGGGGTGGGTTGAGATGAAGTGGTTGGTGTGAAGTGTGAAAAAATAGAAGAAAAATATTTTTTTGATGGGGTATGGTGGGTGGCGGGGTGCGGCGGGGTGGGCGGTTGGGGGAAGTGTGAAAAAATAGAAGAAAATTTATTTTTGGGCGGGGTTTAAAAAATAGAAGAAAAATCATTTTTGGATGGGGGTGGGGTGGGGTGTGATAGGATTGGGCGATTGAGGTGAAGTGTGAAAAAATAGAAGAAAAATCATTTTTGGGTGGGGTGGGTTGTGGTGGGGTTGCTAGGGTGGGGTGTGAAAATATAGAAGAAAAATCATATTTGTGTGGGGTAGGATGGGGTGGATGAGCAGCGAGGTAGGGTCTGGGCGGGGTGGGTAGAGGTGTGGAAAATTAGGAGAAAAAAATTAATTTTGGGTGGGATGGGGTGGGGTGGGATAGGGTTGGGGATGGGTGGCGTGGTAGGGTTTGGGAGAATCGTGAAAAAGTAGTAAAAAAAATTATTTTGGATGAGGTGGGTTGGGGTAGGGTCTGGGGAGAGACTGGTGGGGGAGTTGAAAATTAGAAGAAAAAAATAATTTTGGGTGGGGTGGGGTTGGGGTAGGTTGCGGGGTAGGATAGGGTAGGGTCTGTACGAGTTGTGAAAAAGTAGTAGAAAAAAAATCATTTTGCGTGGGGAGGGGTGGGAAAATATCTCAAAAAAAACTTATTTTTGGAGTGGGGTGGGGTGGGTGATTGGGTGGGTGGGTTGGGGTTGGGTGGGTGGGTCGGTGAGATGAGAAAAAAATAGAAGTAAAATCATTCTTGTGGTGTGGGGTGGGTGAGTGAGTGAGTGGTGGCCGGGTGGTTGCGTGGGTTGGTGGGTTGGGTTGGGGAGGAGTGGGGGTGGGGTGGGGATGAGTGTAGAAAATTAGAAGGAAAAAAGTTATTTTATGGGGTGGTGGGGTTAGTGCGGGGTTGGGTTGGGATGGAGTGGAGTGGAGTAGTTGTTTATTATTTATTATTTTGATTTTATTATTTAATATTATACCTTTGTTTGACAACTCATTATAATTATTATAATATTGTATTAATTAATTAACTAATTAACACCTGATTTTTCAAAAAAAATCTTAAGTTTGTTATGTTTAAAAAATGAAATTTTTAATTGTATAATTATGTATTTTTCCCTTTAATTATTTGGCATTTGGGCTATAACTATTGGACTTCTCGTTATAATATTTACTAAATGGAAATAATAAGGAAACTAATCAAACCATCGTCTTCTTCCTTCTTCAAAACTTCATTTGCGGTGACTGAATTCTAAATAGTTGAAGTGTTGAACTGATGAATTTGAAGACTCTGACAGTGTCAAGTATTAACCCACTGCAAAGAAGATTGTGTTCAAAATCAAATGGTCAACCAAATCCAAAATCTCAGTATAAATAAATAAATAAATAAAAACCAGATTGACTATTGATGGATCCAGCTAGCATGACAGCAGAAGCTTGTCACCGGCTGGATCCGCCCGTGTCTAGTGCACACCATCAAGTACATCACAGAACCAATCAAATTAGAATAAAGAATGTTACTCATGTGATCTATTTCTTCTTCATTAGCTGATGATTGTACTTCGGATAAAATAAATTGGTTATCGAGAGGCACAGAAGTATGCTTACAGTTAATCAAACCAAACTTCTTTTAACACGTTATGCACATAGGGAGTTTGATGCAAAAATAAACAAGAATTAGGCCTATCTTTTTCAATTTCCATGCCAAGAATTTGTTTACCATGATCAAGGTCTTTCATATCAAATTCCTTAATTATTTCACTTTTAATTGTGTCTACCAATTTAATATTAGAACCAGTCAATAACATGTCATCCACTTAGAGTAACAAATGCACACAATCATTAATGTTGTAGTGCCGAAGTATAAACAGTGATCAAACTCACTCCTCTTGAAACTAATAGACAGAACATAAGAATCAAATTTGTTGTACCACCGTCTTGGAGATTGTTTCAAACCATTTGATGATTTTTTTTAAGAAAAATACATGGTTATATTTGTTTTTCATCTTCAAAACATTTAGGTTGATATATAAAGATTTTCTCATTAGGATAAAAAAAAATCACATCAAGTTGTTCAAGTTCCCAATCATAGTGAGTTATAAAAGCAAGCATGACTAATAGTTGTATACTTAACAACGGGAGATAAAATCTCATTATAATCTACCCCTTCTTTCTACGTGTAACCCTGGCTTACTCTTAGTGGTTCCCTCCTTAACCTTATATACCCACTTGCATCCTACGATAGATTTATCCTTAGGTTTAGGCACTGATTTCAAGCTTGATTCTTATCGAGAGAATCTTTCTCATCTCTCGTGGCACTCACCCTATCGTTTCTATTTTCACTCCTCATAGCTTCCTCATAGGGATTATGTTCCTTATCAGCTAACTCTTGGTAAATAGCATAGGCTATGATGTAGCAAACATTTTTTGTGGTTCCCTACAGAGTCTTCTATCTCTAGTTAGCTGATGGTCATCTAGAGGGTTTTGGTCAATTGATCTTTAACGTCATCCTCTGCTTTTTCTAGTTCTACATTTGACCGATTTTACTATGGATTAATTATTCTCCGCCTCACTTGACGTACCAGTGATAGCGACACTCACACTCTACAACCCAGTTGGAGGCTCATCACTAACTATCCCTTATTGTTTTCACTCTCTAGACATAACATCTCAAACTCATTAACGGTGGCATCCCTATTGATGATTATTTTAACACTCTTTTAGCTTTTATCTCACAACATATATCATTTAACTCGTTCATGGTATCCTAGAAAGACACACTTCCAAGCTCTAAGTTTAATATTTATCTCACTCTGATGAGAAAACGTAGCAAAATCAAAAGTTTTAAGCATTGAATAAACATTTTCCATTTCATAAGGACTATCGCCATTTAAAGTAGAAAAATGAGTTATATTATTTAGATAGCATGCAGTCATAACAGTTTCACCCCAACAAAATGAGTTATATTATTTAGATAGATTTTTGAATAATCTTTTTTTAAAAAAATTAATAAAATTTCTAAATTACGGATTTTAAATACATTTTTTATAAAAATCGAAAATTATCTATTTATTTTTTAAATTAGATTTATGATGCTTTTGATATAAATTTTTCACATTTTTTCACAAAAAAGAAAAAGAATAAAGTATTTCTGTTTAACAATTAAAAACACATTTGTTTTTTTTTTTAAAGAAAAATAAAAACATAATTTCAAATTGTCCTTTTTTGAATTGGAACGAAGCATCTCTGTTTGACAAAATGTTTTTAAAAAACACATTTTAGTCACACATATTTTTCTATCAATTTTTCAACCACTAATTTTTACCTTGAAAACATCATATTCTTTATTTATTTTTTTAAAAATAAAATTTAACTACCGCAAAAGTGTAATTCAAATTTGTAATTATTATACTTTGGAGTTTTTATTAAAATTTGTAAAGATTAAAATAAGTTCAGTCTATAATATACATACATTGAGAGTTTCGATATGAATATAGTTTTACTATATAACTTTTGTTATTTTAAAAGTTATTTACTTTTAGTAATAAACTGTTTAATTATCTGTAAAATAAGTATCATTATAAATAACAAAAATTATATATCAAGATTATACTCATATTGAAACTCTCGACGAATAGAATAATTTGAACATAAAAATTTCATATTTGTCAATTTTATATACGTATATTTTCCCTCACAAAGATGGTCGCCATAATCCTCTTTTGTGAGGGTGAACATATTCACACTCTTGTATGAGATCCATTAAACCAAATAATATAGTTCGTAATAATAATTTTTTGGATAATGTGTTGTGAAAAAGTTGTGATTTTTTTTGGGTTTATATGTGTATTATTTTATTGATAGAATGTGTGATCGATAATAAGTTTTGAAAGAAATGAAATTTTGAATAATGGATACAAAACAGGAGTTAATTACTTTTAATCCATTTATTTAATGAGATCAACGAGTACTATTTATTTATTCAATACTAGGGAGACAATGGATTGAGTTCGAGATGGGACAACCCTAGCTACAACCTTGTTTATATTTTTTATTTTTAACCTTTTTTATTTTCTTTGTTTTTTAATGAGGAAAAGAGATTAAAAAAAAAAGAAAAATAATAATAATTTGACGTGTCCGCGAGACGGAATATCCTCCCCGAACTCGTCTTACAAACCCGATTGTTCGGGACGGAACATTCCTAATGGGATCCAGCCTCCACGGATCTCGAATTCGACGAGCTTTTTTGTCATCCATATTCAATACTCATTCATAAATTAGACTGTTTTTCTACAACTTCACCCCTTAGTTCTATAAGCTCTCCTCTCCCAACCAAAATGCAAAGCAGCTCTTCAAGCGTAGAGATAATAGTATAAAATACTCTAAGTATCCTTGAATGGTCTAGTATATTAAGGGATTGTTTCATAAATTTCTTTACCAAATTCTTTATAAAAAAAAAGTGATGAATTGTGTAGTTAAAAAATGATCAAATTTATGAGTTTGTAAAATGTTTGAATAAAATTAATTATTAGCTCCCATTTGATAATTATTATTTGGAAAAATGAGTTTTAAAATTGTGATTTTTTAGTAAATGTACGGTTGAAAAGAAGAATTTTTTTTGAATTTATGTGTTGAATATTTTAATGTGTGAATAGAGAATATGATCGAAAATCAGTACAATAAAAAAAAAATTCAAATAATGGTTATTTTGACTCAACTTTGTAAGACCATTATCCCAAATTTGGTCTTTTTCATCTCCAATCATACCCCATTCCCTATCCCAAATTGGAATAACACTATTCATTTGTCCCAAATTTGGGATAGAGCTTTTATTACGAAAATGTCATTAATTTATTTTAAAAAATGCCATTTTTGTTTTTTTCATTAACCTCATTTTATCTATTTAATTAGTCAATTGTTGTTGTTGTTGTTATTATAATAATTATTAGTAGTCTTTATCTCATGCGATGCACAGAAGTTGCTATTCAACAATATCAATTTCGATAAGTATTTGTAAAATTTCAATATTTATACATAATTTCTCATGTATGCAAAATGCATAAAAATAATATTATATTAAAATAATTATTAAGATTTTACAAACAATAAGACTACAAATTATATAGCTTATTTGAAGTGTAAAAGTCAATTTATATATTTAAATAATAAATAATTATTAATTTTCCCACATTTTCTCACCAAAAAAAAAGTTGTTATTCGCAAAAATTGATATTGTTATTATAAAAAATAACATATATTTGCACACAGTTTTAAGTTGCGTCATTTTATAAAAACAGATATTAATTGTTTATTAATTAACAACAATAAATGTAAGCACTTTTTTAATAGAAGTTTTGGAGGCAAAACACGTCCTCCATAATATCATTGAAAATTATCTAATTATGATTACTTTCAATTATATTTTTTATTAATTTTTAACATATATACAAAAATCCAAATCTCAACCCACCTATAGAGTCGAACTTAGGTGTTCTATCCGATTAGAGGGCGGCTCCGACTAACCTACCTTGGCCTTACTTTCAATTATTAATCATCACATTTTTTCTTTCATAGAACTCTAAATTTAGTTAAGCAGACAATTGTTAAGTATTAAAATTAATCATCCTGAATAATTTCAATTTTATTTCCCATTGCACTAAACAAGTCATCCATATCAGTAATGTAATTAATTATTTTCAAATTAATTATTTAATAATCTTTCACTATGAAAAATGAATTTCCTTAATATCCTTGAAATTTATATCTATGTGATGACATAATAATTGGTTTTAGTTTCAATAAATTATTAATTATCATCAGTACATTTTTCCTTGATGTAAGCAAGTTTTAATTCAAATAATAAAAAAAAGGAATAGCCATCGTTTTTTCCAAAAATAAAATAAAATAGATTACTGTTTTCTTAAAAAAAAAAAAAAAACTATTAAGAGATGTAAACAAACTTATTTGTCACTAATATTTTTAACTAAAAAAATATACAAATAAAGTTTAAAAAAAATATTAATCTAATTAATGCACAAAAAAAGTTAAGTCATCATTGTTTTTCAAAGTTAATGCATAGTTGTCCAAATATATTAATTTCTGTTATTTTTTATAAAGCAATTAATGATGGATATGCATTCCAATTTAAGTAAGTTTAGAAACTATAATGACATAAATAAATAAATGCATCTAACCATTTTTGGAAAGTATTTTTGGAGGGAAAACAAAAAATGACGGCTATTTTGCTTTAATAGATAGTATAGAAGTATATATATAGATATAAATTATTATTATTATTATTATTATTATTATTATTATTATTATTATTATTATTATTATTATTAGTGTTACACCCGTGCGATGCACGGTCATTGATTACTTACATATATCAAAATTTATATTTTAACGTATGAAATAAATATTTAATTAAAAATGAGAAAGGAATGAAGACAATTAAGTACGAAAAAAATAAATAAATAAAAAAATTCAATTACACATACATTAATTTTTTTACTGTTCATATGTTTATGTTTTAGGAAATTTCCTTGAATATTGCAATCTAAATTGATTTAAAGCTTAAAATTGCCAAAAAAATTACATATACATAGAATTTGTAATAAGTAAAATAATAGATATCTCTGTGATATACGTTCAAAGTTTTATTAAAACGAAAAAGGAAAAGAAAAATAGATTGATGAACACTCATATTTCATACTCTTTCATTTTTTATTAGGTAATTGGCGCAAAACGTCCCTACATTTGGATTCTCTTGCGGAATTCATCCCCACATTTGATTTTTTTGGCAATTTCATCACCACTTTCACATTTTTTTGAAATTTTGAAATACACATCCCTACCGATAAAAATTCTGTTAATTGACAAACAAATTAATGAATTATCAATTGATCATTTTGATGAAGGGCAAAAGAGTCTTTTTACATTATTTAATTTAGGATAATTGGCGCAAAACGTCCATATCTTTGGACTCTCGTGCAGAATTCATCCCTACCTTTGATTTCTTGGAAATTTCATCATCACCTTCACTTTTTTTTTTGGAAATACACGTTTCTACCATTAAAAATCCCATTAATTGACAACAAACCATCCATTGACCCTTTTTTATGAAGGGAAAAAGAGTGTTTTTACAGGGTTAATTTCACAAAATACCACTTAAGTTTCAGCGAAATTTCAAATATACCACTGAAGTTCAATCGTTACACAATCTACCACTCAAGTTCAAATTGATTACTCAAAATGTCATTTTGTTGATTTTCTTATCCAAAAATAGGTACAAAGAGTCCCTAATGTTTGAAAATTTTGCTAAAATGGTTCTTAATATTTTATTTTGATATAAAAGTCCTTAATTTTTTCCTATATTAACAAAAGTGGTCCTTTTTTATTTAAATGTCAAATATATTCTTATTTTCTAATATAAAATTTACAATTGTGTCATAACATTTGTAAAAGTACAATTGAGTATGTTCATAATTTTTTTTATATATTTAATTAACTAAAATTAGTATATTTTCACTAGGATTTTATTGATCAAATGGTTAATATGCATATAAATTTGTTAGGACAATCTAAAAATTATTATGAAATAAATTAAATTAATATTTGTATGGAATATTTTTAAGGAAATTAAATCTTGAGAACAAAAAAAAATTATTATCGTACTTGAATAAATCTCTTGAAAATGAAATAAAAAATAGATAATTTTTTTTTTAATATAACGTGCGGTTGAAAATTAGGAAAATGTTAAGGGTCCATTTAAAGTGTAAGTTCGAAAATGAATTTGGGGGAAATGAAGAAAAAAAAACTATTACAAATAAATCTTAATTTAATTTAGTTCATAATAATTCATAGATTATACAAAAAAATATCTATGAATTATTATGGAATAAATTAAATTAATATTTGATTGTAATTGCAGTTTTGAAAATCATTTTCCCTAAATTCATTTTCGAACAAAAATTTTGTTTTCTTAATTTTCAAAAACATTATATTAAAAAAAAACACTTTTCACTTGATTTTTGAAGAGATTTATTCAAACAAAAAAATGATTTTTTTCTTTACAAAAATCAATTTCTTTAAAAAAATATATATACCAAACAAATATTTATTTTATTTATTTCATAATGATATTTAGATTATATAATAAAAAGGACCACTTTCGTTAATTTAGATAAAAAAAGGACTTTTATGTCAAAATAAAATATTAAGAACTATTTTAGCAAATTTTCCAAACATTAGGGACTCTTTGTGCCCAGTTTTGGATAAGAAAATCAATAAAATGACATTTTGAGTAATCAATTTGAACTTGAGTGGTAGATTGTGTAACGATTGAACTTCAGTGATATATTTGAAATTTCGTGGGAACTTAAGTGGTATTTGGTAAAATTAACCCGTTTTTACATTATTTAATTCTTTGATTCTTTCTCTATTAGAGGCTCTACTTTATGGATCAATTCTCGCGGAATTGAGCATTTGGCCACCAAATCAACACTGAGATTTTCAATCTCATAGTCGATACTTTGTTCGATATCTCCATATCCACTCACTTTTTCCATGACAATTTCACGAATAAATGGTATTTTGGAAAGAATCCCATCTATGTTCCTAGTTTTTACCAATTTAGAAAAGTGAAACAATTCAAGAACTGATTTGAGACTGTACTCATCTTTAAACATCCCCGGCATAGAGTTTCCATTAGGGAAGGTGATTTCACCCTTTTATTTTATTTTTTATTTCTGTTATAAAGTTTTAAATTAAATAATTTAAAAAGACTCTTTTGTCCTTTACCAAAATGGTCAATGGATGATTTGTTAGTCAATTAACGGGATTTTTAATGGTAGGGACGTGTATTTCCAAAAAAAGGTGAAGGTTATGATGAATTTGCCAAGAAATCAAAGGTAAGGATGAAATATATAAGAGAGTCCAAAGGTATGGACGTTCTACGCCAATTACTCTAAATTAAATAATGTAAAAAGATTCTTTTACCCTTCATCAAAATGGTTAATTAATGATTTTTTGGTCAATTAACATAATTTTTAATGGTAGGGACGTGTATTTCCAAAAAAAAAAGGTGAAGGTGGGGATGAAATTGTTAAGAAATCAAATGTATGGATGAATTCCGCAAGAGAGTTCAAAGGTAGGGACGTTTTGCGACAATTACCCTTTTTTATTTTTTTTAAAAATATTTATATGATATTGACAATTATTTTTATTTTTACCATTGAACACATAATTTGCTTTGATTAATGATATAGATTGTCAATGAATGCTCAAAATAGAAATAAATTACAATTATCATCAATTTTGAAAAACCTTTTTAAATAATATACATTATTTGTACAGTTTATAGTTGCTTGTAATATACGAAAGTTGTTATAGACAAAATATATTTAAACAATTGCTCAAATTTAAATTAAATAATGCTATTTTTCAAATATATGTTGTATAAAATAAATAAAACATTTCGTCCAAAATATTTTTTACTAACGTGGATAGAAATAATAACCCTCAAAATATTATAATTTACATAAAATAAAGTAATTGTGACAAATTAAATATATGCGGACCTATATATAAAAAAATGTAAAAAATTAAGCAATATGACGATGCACTAAAGTGAAAATCAATATCAAGATTTGTGGTGTACAAACATGGAATTCAACTCAAGAGATTATTTGCATGATGAATAATTTTTAATTTTTAAATGCGATGCATTTAATGGAACATAATTCAATGCATATTTAATTATATGTCAATAAAAAAATTATTAATGAAAATATAAATAAAATATAAATAGTGAATCTTCTTGTCTATATATGTTAATAAAATTAAGAAATAAAGTTTCACTATTTTTACGACATATAATTATTTTTTTAATATTTTAATAAAATTGTAAACCGTTGAATTGTTTTATCATCTTTATGGGAAAACATGCCATGAATGAAGTGTTTTAGAGGTTTTACCGTGAACATATCAACTGTATTTTCAATAAATGAGATTTTCTTTGTTAAAAAAACTTTTGAACTACAAAATTAGGCTCATAAAATATATATGCAAAACTCAACTTACATATTTTTCTTAAGATCGACGCTTTTCTTTTAATAAATTGTTTTTCATCATATTCTTCCCAAAAAGAGGTATAGGATAGACTTTTTTTGTATAATTTGATTTTTTAAGCATTAATTATTAATTTCTAGTGTTTTTCTAAAAAATAATCATTCATTTTAATAAATATTGTTACATTAATTGATTATTCTTTCTTCATACTGACAATTTTTTATTCATATTGTTACATTATTATTTTAAAAAAAATTACTGATTGATAAATTGTTTAATAGAAATTATGTGAACTAATTGTTAAAATTCGTAATATATTTTTGCATATTTTAGTTATTTAAAATTATATTGAAAAATAGAAAAATGTACAGAATTAATAAATAAATAAAAATAATGTGAAAATGATTAATAAATTTAAGAAATTTTAAGTTTGTAAAATTAACCCAACTTATTTGGATTTGCCTTAAAAATTCGTATAGTTATTATTTATTTTAATTTAATGAGAAAAAATCAGAACATAAATTAATCATTTATGACTAAAAATGAATTTAGCTAACTAATTATAATTAATATTATAGGACTGAAAAGATATTATTTAAAATGAATTAGATATTGACAAAAAATATAAAAAATATAAAATAAAACTTTACCTTTAATTTTTTATATAATTTTACGGACAATATATTTACAATTTGCTCTCACTTGTTAGCTTGCATTAAACTTCTCAATGTGATCTTTAATTTGACACCTATATTACATATTTTCTTATTTCAAAATAATACAAAAATTATTAAAAGAATAATTCAATAAAATAGAAAAAATAACATTTTGATGTTATTAATAGCATAGCACGGATGTCAATACAATTAATGAAACGTGTAAAATAATAATTGCTAAGATATTTAATATACTAATTTTTTGCAAAAAAATTTCAAATTTAGAAAGTTTTTTTGGCGGGAAACAATGTGTGTATTTTGGTGACGGTTATTCTATTTTTATAATAATAATAATAATAATTAGTTGTTTACTCACGCGATGCACGGAATATATAATTTTTAAATCATATTTTTGAAAATATCTTGATTATACAATAATATCAAATAAAAAACATAATTCAAATAAAATTTCAATACAAAATGTTATTGAATTTGAAACTTAAAAAAAGACAAAATTAATCAAAATAATAAAAAAAATGCTAAATGTACTTTAAGTATACCGCCCCACTCAAAATTTGGCAATTAATTAAATTTTTTATATAAAATTTATTTTGACTTTTGATTACGTTTTTCTCTGAAAATTTGCCCACCTCATCACATATTTCTCTTTTAATATGTTACTAGTTCTATCACCATGCGATGCACGGTATTTGATATATATACACAAAATATTTTTTGAAGTAAAGTGTAAAAAATTAAACATGCAAAGAAAAAGCTAAATCATAAAATACGGAATATTCATTATAGATCTGTACATATTTGTGAAGTATAAATTAAAAAGAATGTATTTGAATGTATAAATTATTTGAATTATTTGAAATTCAGAAAACTCATAAATCAAAAGTAATGTCCATCATCTGTCACTATTTGAATGTATTTATTTCTATGATGAGTTTTTCTCTTGCAATCAATGGATTCAATGACGCAATTTTCTCAAAGATATCATCACCTATTCAATTATCCTCGTGTTATCCTCCAATCAATATTACTTAAAACCGATTTCAAATTGTTGAGAGTCGCATATTACCTTGTAACTGAAAGTTTATAGAATCACATATTCTAAAGAAATGAGATTTCGTTGGAATAACAAACCATTTACTATATTAAAAATAAATAAAAATCAATCACAATAATAACGTATAAGATATATATATATATATATATATATATAATTCAAAGAATATGATTTGTAATATTAAAGATAACAAATGATAATAATCAAAACATAATTTTAATACTTATAGTTATACATATGACACTACAATATTAAGAACAACAAATAAATAAAATACCTAAATAAATTATAATTCTAATACTGATACCTAATTTTATTACTACTTCATTTCCCGTGCGTTTAATACCCTTTAATGCCCATGTTTAGTAGTCATTATTAAAAACCTTATTTTTTAAAACTTATTCAACTACTCATTCTATCAATAAAATAATATACGCATAAACTCAAAAACATTCAACCACACATTCTCCAAAATTTACTATTACAAACTGTACTATTATGAAACAATGAATCTCATTATGATATATCATATTTGATGTAATATTGTATAGAAAGTTTAATCAAATATTAATATTCGCATAATTATTTTAACTAAGCATATACTCTTTAAAGCAATCGTTACAATTTATAAATCAATTTATAAAAAACACAATTTCAGAAAATATAATTTATAGAATCGCATATTAAAAATAGTTAATAATAATAAAATATAATTTAGAAAATATAATTTATAATAATAAAGATAATAAAAAATCGTAATTGTTAAAGATTAAAACTTAATTTTAATATTGATAGTTGCACAAGACTTTTCAAATACGGGCCAACATGTGAGAGTTATTGTCCCTGACTCTTGTTAATGGCTATGACATATGACACAATCAAATGAAAATTTTAATGACAATGTAAAAAAATAAATTTTTAATTAATTTGATTTTGAGCATAATATATTTTAACTTTTGATCACGTTTATTTTTTAATTCAATCATTTCAATTTATAAATTTATAAATAACATAGTTTTTCAAAGAACTTTTTAATCATACACATTTTTTTTTCCAGTTTTCAATTATATATTTTACTTCGAAAGTATAAATAAACCAATTTAGCTTATGTTCTTTAACGCAATCAATACAATTTATAAATTAATTTATAAATAACACAACTTTTCAAATACTTTTAACCACATATATTTTTTCTCTTCACTTTCTAACCACATTTTATCTAAAAAATATAAAAAAAACTTGGGGCAGATCTAAATGATTTCTTTCTGTTTGCAAAGTTCCCAAACGTATTAACAAATGCTGGTGATTGTTTTTTTATCATCTATTTGACAAACATGTCTTTTTATCACACAATTCCCTAATGCAATTTTTAAAAACATATATTTTTTCTCTTCATTCTTTAACCACATATTTTACTTAAAAAAACATAAAAAAATATGTTTTTAAATCAAACAAAAAAAAAAAAAAATAACAAACAGATCGTAGCGCTCCTGATCTACTACCCGCTGTAGGATAGCTACCCTCCAACAGGAATTTCAAGAGGCTTGTACTTTTTTTTATTAATTTTTTTCTTTAACTTCATTTGGCTGCAGCAAGTGAAATTTATTTATTTATTTATTTCCTTGTTTATCCGACGTTACTGTCCACCTTCTTTTTTTTTCCCCCTTTCTTTCTTGTTTTTTTGACGTTACTTGCCAGTAATTTTTTTTCCTTTCCGATTTTGTTACGTCGTCTTCACAATTTTTTTCTTGAAAAAACAATTTACCTAATTTCAAAAATCAAATCTAATATAAAGATAGAAAACTTGTATTATAATATTACTTCATCTTATTTAAAAAAAAAAAACAACATCATCACGGTATAATGTAAAATACATCGTCAATTTGGCAATAATTAACATACTACCATCGAATAACATTAAATTAATTGTCACTTAAATCGTAGTTGTCTTCACCGTCCTCGTCGTTACTTGCGAACCCATAGTTTTTAAATCCCGTCATTTCTGTGTGACTGTGGTGAAATTGCGGGTAGTATGTATTTTTTTCGACGTTCAATCCAGGTGCCTCAATGTAACTAGAGTAGAGTTGCGGGTAGTATGTGTTTTGTTCGACTTTCATAGTATTGTTGTTGTGCAATTAACATGTGTCAATATCGTTATATGAATATTAACGAGCGAATAAAAAATACGAATTTAATTGGAAAGAAAGGATAACTTGAAATAAATTGTGGAAATGTTCTTCTATCGTGACCTGTTCTGGAGCAATGACGGCACTGTTGTTGCGATTGGGTCATACCCTTCTCCTTGGCAGATTTCAAGTGTTTTCCACATCCTTTAGCCCTTATGGGTTGTGGATCAATTATTGTACCAGTGGTGTCTTGAGACCTCCCCCTAGCCTCAAAGCGTAGTGGGATGCTCCCCTCAGCCTCGTTGTCCTCCCTGACCATGATTTTCATTTCTCTCATTCCATTGAGTACGTAATTGCTTGAAATTTGCGTTAATGACGCTCCTCGATTAGGTCATTAGAATCATGTCTCAAATTGCGAAGTCCTGAAGCAACTGAGACTTCCTCAATGAATGTCCACGGGGTCAAACACTAGATTCGCTTTCCCATTCTTGGTCCACCTGGGCATAACGTACATTTGAGGCAGAAGCATTATATTTTTTTTGCTCAATGGGCGAAGAATGTGACGACACGGGTAGCCCGCAAACTCGAACAACATGCAACTACAAGTTATGAATTCCATTTGAGGATGGTAAACAACGTCCCTTTGACGATCGTAATCCCCACCTGACGTTTTACGTTGCACTGCATAAACCTTCATGTGCTCGTTGCTTGATCTCCTCATTATAGCGTAGTGCGTACTTTCAACGAGTTCTTCCTGGAAGAGTCGGAAAACTACTTTCGTATAAACCTGGGACATTAACACTTCCATATCAACCCCTGTAATCATTCGTGGCCGTTGATACAAATCTGTATGAGTTGCCATTAGTTCCTCATGCCTTTGGTGATCAACCGCTCCCCGAAAATCTAGAAATAAAATCCATCAATCCATTTCGCCTATCCACATAATGCTTAAAGAAAGCGTGGTACTCTCGAATAGTTGACTACTATACATTCCCGCTGCAAATATGTGTTTCACGTAAGCCAGCACCCATTTATGTCTAATTTCGTAAATAGTTGGTAACCACTCATTGGAACCAAAACTGGTGTTATGAATAAGAACTTCCCAACGTTGCTCGAACTCCTGTACCGTCTTAGAATGCCAAATGATGTACTTCAAGTCCCCACCATGTGCATTGTAAATAACCGGTCCTAGCTTTTTCGGAAACTTGTACGTGATGTGCCACAAACAAAGTCGATGGAATGACGTTGGGAAGATATTTCTGACCGCTCGACCAATAGCTTGATCCTGATCAGTGATAATTACTCTCGGGGCTACATGTGTTGGCATCGCCTTCATGAACTCTGAAAACAACCACTCGAACGACTCAATCCTCTCGTCGCTTAGAAAACCGCATCCAAATAAAATGTTTGACGGTGGTGATTGACTCCAACAAAAGGAGCAAAAATCATTGAGTACTTGTTCGTGTTTTAGGTAGTATCAAACACAATAGGATCACCGAAAAATGCATAGTTGTTTCTCGAAATAGAATCTGCCCAAAAACAACGTGTGAAAACACCATTCTCAAGCTCATGTGAAAAATAAAATTTGTCATCCCTTCGTTTTTCATGCGCCATATGTTGTACGAAAGACTCCGCATCACGTCCAATAAGTTCCGTGCGCTGATCTCTTTGATGATTTCTTAAATCTCTGTCGGTGTGACCCAGAGATGATGGACCACCAGACTCGATCTAAAATAAATGCATCTGCTGCCAAGTCTGAATATTTTCTTGAGCAAACTGTTCGGACAATGGTTTTTTTGAAGCAGAGACACTACGATGGGAGCGTAGCAAGTGAACTTTGCTCGGTATAGTGAGAGGATGATTGTGATGTTCAACGAAATGACTAACTTCCCAAGTATCACCCAAACAATTTACGACTGAGATCTTAGCCTAGCACTCACACCGTGTGTGGTCTCGACTGCGTTCTCCGGACCTCTGTTTGAAGTACTTTATTTCGTTCTGGTACTTTTCATCTGTTTTTCCCTCCTTCGAACATGTGAAAACCTTCCAGTAAAGCTCATTAGTGTCTTTTCTTCGCTTCGAATTATGAATGCGAATGCTGAAACTCGCCTCCTTCGCATAAGCGTTGTAAAAAATTTTAGCATCTTCTGCCGATTCAAATTCTTGGCCAACGATTGGAATAAAAATCTCGGATACTTGAGGCACAAATATATTATCATTCATTTCCATCACTGTATTTATATATGAAAACAAACATATTTGAAATAAAAATATTTGAAAAAATCAAATTTTAAAAAATATAAAAAAAAATTAAACAACTTACCCAACTCAAATATGTAGTAATCTTCAGAAAATTATGTAATTGACACTTGCCGAAATTGTCGAAATCACTGTATTAATATATAAAAACAAATTAGCAAAAAAAATCATATTTGAAATAAAAACATTGGACAAAATTAAATTTAAATAAAACGAGAAAGATGAAATAACTTACCCAACTCAAAGATGTAGTAATCTTCAAAAAATTATGTAATTGGCACTTGTCGAAATTGCTTGTTAGTATGCACACTCTACTCTATTTTATTTCTAAGAATTTTTATGTTGAATTTTGAATGATGTTATGAAAATAGTGTTGATTTTATTGGTGTATATATAACAAAAAATTTTGGAACGTTTTATACAGACCGTTTTTTTTACCGTTATCCAACGTTACAATTGTAAAAAAACGATAACATCTTCTTCTAAAATATATATATATATATAGTCAAAGGCTACAGCAAGTGCTTCAGTCAAATGAAGTTTAAAAAAAAAAAAGTACAAGAGGCTACAGCAAACGCTGCAGCCTCTTGAAATTCCCGCTGGAGGGCAGATCGTAGACAAAGGTACATAAATTGGTTTCAAAATGCAATGCAATTATGACATGTAAAAAAGCACATGCAATTAATGTCACTTTCGCAATGGCCAATCAGTAAGTTACTGTTCAAATTTTACATCGTCTCCATTTA
This sequence comes from Ligustrum vulgare, assembly GCA_963555705.1. Lineage (NCBI taxonomy): Eukaryota > Viridiplantae > Streptophyta > Magnoliopsida > Lamiales > Oleaceae > Ligustrum > Ligustrum vulgare. The sequence continues at coordinate 85,282,110 of OY743168.1, forward strand.
ATGCATAATCGGCTAACCTGTCCATTTTGAGGCAGTGGCTGCATGGGACATGACGGAAATTGGTGGGAATTTTTTATTTTTTATTAATTAATTAATTTACTCAGAAATTCCTAGCGAGCTTGAGCGCGAGTTTTGGGCGGGAATCAATTGTTAACTATGCTTCTTTAATATAGTTATTATAAGATAAGATAAGACAATTTTTTATTAACTATATTTTTTAATGTGTTGCTTACATATATTTTATTTTTCCTTATTTTCAAACATGCCAATTTTTTCAAAATGTTGAAATGATTAAGCCTCCATTTGATAATATTGTTTGGTTTATAAACTTGTTTATTTATGATTTTGAGATAAAAAAAATAGTTGCTGAAAATTGGAGAGAAAAAATTTTTGTGGTTAAAAAGTTAATAAAAATTAATTAATTTTTTTTGACATGCCTATTGAAAAGCCTATACTCATTTATTGACATATTGTGAAGTAAAATTTAAATGATTTTATTTATTTATTTTCAAACTATATTAATTCAGTTTTTTCATTTCTAACTTAACAAATTTATATAGCATATATATATATTTATTTTAAAATATATTAATCCAAAATTTTCATTTTCAATATAACACATTTACATGAATATAATATGACATTTATTTATATTCAAATATATTAATTCAATTTTTTCATTTCCTGCATAACACATGTTATTGAGTATGAAACTTTAAAAAAGACAAAACTAATTAAAATAAAAAATTCTGCATGTACACTGAGTGTATCGCGTCACTCAAAGTTTGACATTTAATTAAATTTTTATATAAAATTTATTTTGACTTTAAATTACGTTTTTCTCTGAAAATTTGCCCAACTCATCACCTATTTGCCTTTTAATTTTTTATAATTTTTTATTAATTATATTTTTCAATGTGTTGCTTACATATATTTTATTTGAAATCCAATATATTAATTATATATATTTTATGTTTCTATGTTTTTTAAACTTGCCATTTTTTGTCAAAATGATGAATTGATTAAATTTTGTACCAACTTATCATTGGTGGTAAAAAATTGATAGCAAGTAATTAACTATTTTTGTAATATACTTATTGAAGAACGTACTCATTTATTGACATCTTAGGAAGTAAAATTTCAATAATTTTATTTATTTATTTCAAAATATATTAATTCAAAATTTTCATTTCTAACTTAACAAATTTATATAGAATGTATTTATTTATTTTAAAATATATTAATCCGAAATTTTCATTTTCAATATAACACATTTACATAGATATGACATTTATTTATGTTCAAATATATTAATACAGTTTTTTCATTTACTACATAACACATTTACATAGATATGACATTTATTTATGTTCAAATATATTAATTCAGTTTTTTCATTTTCTACATAACACATATACATAGATATCACATTATTTATATTCATATATATATATTAATCTAAATTTTCATTGTAACACATTTACACATAGTACATTTATTACAACTCTTACTAAATATGTAATAAATAATAAATTTTCCTTCAAAAACCTTTATATATATATATATATATATATATATATATATATATATATATATATATATATATATTTATATTTTATAGATTTATAGAAGTAGGAGAGATGGTCATTAAATGCAATTTTTCCTCCAAAGTAACTCTCTCTCCTCACTTCTACCTTTTATATATACTAGTTGTCTACCCGTGCGATGCACGGGATATATAATTTTTAAATCATAATTTTAAAAATATATTGATTCAATCATATCAAATAAAAAATAAAATTTCAATACAAAATGTTATTGAATTTGAAAGTTTAAAAAAGACAAAATTATTCAAAATAAAAAATGCTACATGTGCACTAAGTATACAACGCCAATCAAAATTTGAAACTCAATTCAATATTTTATATAGATTTTTTTTGACTTTTATTTACATTTTTCTTTGAAAATTTGCCCACCTCATTACCTACTTCCCTTTTAATATGTTATAATTTTTTATTAACTATATATTTTAATGTGTTGCTTATATATATTTTATTTTTCATTGTTTTTTAAACATGCCAATTTTTGTCAAAATGATGAAATGATTAAGCCTCCGTTTGGTAATAATGTTTGATTTATAAACTTGTTTATTTATGATTTTGAGGTACAAAATAGTGGCTGAAAATTAGAGAAAGAAAATATGTGTGGTTAAAAAGTTGATAAAAAATAATTATTTATTTTTGTAACATCCGTATTGAATAGCCTACTCATTTATTGACATATTAGGAAGTAAAATTTCAACAACTTTATTTATTTATTTTCAAAATATATTAATTCATTTTTTTTCATTTCTAACTTAACAAATTTATATACCATATTCTTATTTATTTTAAAATATATTAATCCAAATTTTTCGTTTTCAATGTAACACATTTACATAGATATAATATGACATTTATTTATGTTGAAATATATTAATTCAATTTTTTTCATTTCCTACATAACACATGTTATTGAATTTGAAACTTTTAAAAAAAAATAATCAAAATAAAAAATTCTGCATGTACACTCAGTGTACTGTGCCATTCAAAGTTTGACACTTAATTAAATTTTTTATGTAAATTTCTTTTGACTTTTATTTACGTTTTCTTTAAAAATTTACCCACTTTATCACCTATTTTCCTTTTAATATGTTATAATTTTTAATTAACTTTATTTTTTAATATGTTGCTTACGTATATTTTATTCGAAATACAATATATTAATTAATATAGTTTATTTTTCCTTATTATTTAAACATACCAATTTTTGTCAGAATGATTAAATGATTAAATTTTCTACCAATTATCATTGGTGGTAAAAAGTTGATGGCAAATAATTAATTGTTTTTGTAATATGCATATTGAAGAACCTACTCATTTATTGATACATAAGAAGTAAAACTTCAATGGTTTTATTTATTTATTTTCAAAATATATTGATTCAAAATCTTCATTTCTAACTTAACAAATTTATATAGGCTATAACATAGATTTTTAATTTTCAAATATATTAATTGAAAATTTTCATTTTTAATTTAACACATTTATTTACATAGATATGACATTTATTTATGTTCAAATATATTAATACAATTTTTTCATTTCATACATAACACATTTACATAGATATCACATTTTTCTATATTCAAATATATTAATCCAATTTTTTCATTTCCTACATAACACATTTACATAGATATCACATTATTTATGTTCAAATATATTAATCTAATTTTTTCATTTTCAATATAACACTTTTACACATAGTATATTTATTACAAATCTTAATAAATATGTAATAAATAATAATTTTTCCTATAAAAATATTTATCTTTTCTTTATTTATTATTATTTATTTTTTTATACATAAAAGTAAAAATGAGGAGATATAGTCATTAAATACAATTTTCCCTCCAAAATGACTCTCTCACCTCACTTTTACTTTTATAAAATAATAATAATAATATAAAGACTAGTGAATCACCTGTGCGATGCATGGGAAAAACGTTGGAATAATGATAATTCAATATGAAATTAGATGAATCCTTTAGATAAAATAAATAAATTTCGTAAACAAGAGATAAGATCCACTAAGTTTTGTAAATATCAACCTTATTCCAATGCACAATTCATGTGTATGATCAATATTTATCAGGAAGAGCAATGGATACTATAAAGGCAAATAAAGAGGATGCACTTCGCTTATTCGCTGCAACGGTCCATCATGTAGCGCAATAATGATATCCTTGTGTCCTGGTTGGGTATCAAAATTCATCGACAATCAATTCGACAATTTCATCCACAACATGCGAATCATATCACCTATTATCAACCACTCACCCACTGGCCAATAAGTATAAGTCTTACATTTGAATTGTTTTCCTCAATCATCTTTTCTCTAACCGACCTAAACTGTCTTACCAATTTGTTGTATATGTCTAGGAATGAAACCGCCCCACGGGTCGGTGGACCGGGTTTGGGTTTGATATCAATTACCCGAAACGGGTTTGGGGCGGGGCGGTTATTGGTTGACCCGCCCCTCCGCAATTTACATTAAAAAAAAAATTAATTCAAAAAATGCAAACATCAAACTTTCAATATACAATATCTTGTTTATGATAACATCTTTGATTCTATGATGAATTGGGTGCTTGATTTTTTTGACTTTTAATTTCTCTTGAGTGGGAAAAGAAGTTAGAAAGTTGAAGAAAATAATGTTTAACAGGTAATAGGGTGGGTATGATTTCGATATTCTAAGCGCCCCGCCCCGAACCCGCCCAATTGTCATCTCTATTTACTCCTACACGGGGACATTAAAAGATATAAATTAAATTTTAGATTATCACAACAAAATTATCCGTAAACAATATAAATATATAAGAAATAAATACATAATACGTACCTCACGGCCCTTTTTCTGCTTTCAACCTCATTCACATTGTCAACAATGTAAAGCTGAGTAAAATTGCAAAGCTGAACCGTCATCGGGCAACAGACTCCCAATCTTATGGAAATTTTGACCTTGTAATCTGAAGATGGGAGGCCCTCTATCATCATTCATTCCATTATCTATTCCCCCATAAAAGTGAATGAAAACATCATATTATATGTCTGAATGTTCTCAATAAAATTCTTAATCCTGTCGTCCCTGCCATATAACAACAAATCTTTCAAAATAAGAGGATGATCTTTTATAAGAGAAATCTTCAATTTCCCTTCCGTACAACAAAGTAAAGGTAAACGAATAAACTACGAAATCGAACTAAACCGAAACAAATGGTTTGGTTTCAAATGTGAAATGGTTTGGTTTGATTTGGAAAAATCCCAAAACGCCTTAAACGGTTTGGTTTATGTTTCAATTGTCAAAATCGAGATTTCAAATAGCCAACCCACCAAATTTTAAAAAATAATAAATAAATAAAAATAAAGGCAAGTGTGTTGCATTTAAAAAAAAATGCAACACACTTTTTATTGTCTTAAACAAATCAAAATTAAGAAGTCAAATTTTAATTTGTCCAAATCCACAATCATTTGGTAATAATTATTGCTCCTACATTTCATAATCATCATTCATGACATTTTCTTAAAATAAAATTTTTAAAACCATAGTTTATTTAAGAAAAATTTAAATGTTTGCTTCTATATAATTAGTTTGTTTATCAACATAAATTGATTTACAATAAAGCACTCGATTATAAACTGAATACTATAATTGACCTAGTTTCAACTCGAAACTTTAGACGAATATGCGTCTTTGAGCTCGCTTTGGAATATATTAATTCGTTCGTTGGCAATTCCCGATTTCAAACTACACCAAACCGCAAAAAATGGTTTAGTTTGGTTTTGTTTAGAAAATGAAATGGTTTGGTTTGATTTTAAAAAAATTTCAAACCGTTTTAAATGGTTTGATTTGAGATATTACTACAAATCGCTCAAAGCAAATCGTGTTCACCCTACAACAACGTGAAAACTTTAGATTACCAAAAACTTGTTCACTGATATCTCGCGATGCGAAATACCCCCGCAAGTGCACGAGTCATGAGAAGTAATAAAGTGGACCTAGGAGTCCGGATTATCGTCCCACGAGGACTGCTATTAATTACGAAAATATTTTAGTTCTACACTTTATTTGAACGGACGAAATAATTTGAGATTTTAAACTAAAACTAAAGAATTAAACTAGAGAATTTAAAATTAGAGAATTGTTTTGTTTTCAAATACGATTGTAAAGTAGTTGGCACATTGCATCTTTGGCACATTTTGGCACATTGCATCTTTCAGGTCCTCCAATTAGGTCCTCCAATTAGGCACATTTTGCACATTTTGGCACATTGCATCTTAATTCATTCAATTAGATCCTCCAACCTCTGATTTGTTCATTTTGGCACATTGCATCTTTCAGGTTGACGTCACAAACTCCTCACTTGTCCAATTTAGGTCCAATTAGCAATCCAATTATGCGTTTTTCCCATTGATTTCATCATTCTTCATCTTTTTGGATATTTTCTGAAAAGTAAACGATAAACACAAATTAAATATCAAATATTCCTAAACGACAATAATTACACCTAATTTAGACATACAAATAAGTGTATAAAATACACTTATCAAATACCCCAAACTAGAATTATTGTTCGTCCTCGAACAATGGAAAATAAACTACAAAAATCAAAGAAATAAGAGAACAAATATTTTTTGTTGTGTCAACATGTTTACCATATGCCTCCAAAGTCTAAACCAATTTAAGCTTTAAGCAAGCGTCATGAACAACAATGCAAAATAATTTCTAGTTATATCTGCCAGATTTTTAAGTGTTGTGTGAATAGCCAATGTCAAATGCATACTCATCCAAAAGATATACTCAACACTGTGTGACTCATTATGCATAATCCAGCCCGAATCTCATGTGGTCAATCTATGAATTCTAATGAAATTCTTTTCAGCGCTCATGGATGATCACCACTTTCTGCTTTTCTCTCACATATCCCGGGTTTCTATCTATGTGGGTTATAAAAATATTCTTTGCTTTTTCCACACAAGATAGTCAGAATCAGAAATATGCGTGCATAACAAATCAAAAGAAAGTGGTCCTCAATTCTACAACCTCAACCACCACAGCTTAGTCAACAAAGCTTATACCATGCAATAATTTTTTTTTTTTATTGGACGACTTTTTCTTTTAATGTCCCTGTCTTTTCCCATCTTTGTGCAGAACTTTTCATACTGGCTTTCTATATGACCCCTGTAGCGAGCTTTCAGATCGGAAACTCCCAAACCAGTTGGCTTTAGGGTACCAGGTTCAAATAACCCCTTAGACGTACTTGCCCAAGTCATAAAGGCTTAAACAGAAAAGTTAAAAATGTTATAATATCTTATGTGTAAGTCCACTCTCCGTACTTGCTTTCTAATTGACCCCTGTAACGAGTTTTAGGTCGATGACTCCCAAGCCAATTGGCTTTAGGGCACCAGGTGTGAAGGACCCCTCGGACTTACTTACTCGAGTCAAAAAGGCATTTGAAGAGCAGAATAAGACCTTCAGCATTTTTCTGTTTTTATGCTGGGAATGGTTTATACCCGTTGATCAAACTATAATAACTAAAGTGAAAAACCAAGAACCACAGACCTCCAACCCGTCAATACACACAAATTCCAACCATTTTACCCCAAACTTGCCTTTTAGCATGATTGGTTCTAATTTAGGCGTGGGATATCTTATGATCTACGTTCAGGTATTTTCAAATCATTCCTAAGTTCAAATTGCATAAAACTTTGCCCCACATGTATTAAACAAGAATCTCTTACACAAGCAATTATCCAACACTGGCTATATGCGCAATAAATATGAATCTAGCAAAACATAACTAGTTCAAAAATAAGTTCATGCTTTCATGTTGTCCAATTTTCAAATCTAAGTACAAATTGATTCATACTATATCCTAGGCAATAAATATGTTAACACATTTTCAATTTTTTTTAATCCCAATAAAATCGAATGGAAGCATAGAATGAATATCATGAATACGGAAGCAATTTTTTAATGTGTGAGATTTTTTTTTTTTTTTTTTTTTTTTAAATGTGTGAGATTTTCCACCCCCAAACTAGAAAGAAACATTGTCCTCAATGTTTGTCAAAAAGATCTAAAAAAAATGTAATACAAGACAACGAAGAGAGAACGAGAACTTCCCAGGTGAAATGTGGATGCTTTGTTGCCTTGATGCTTCCATTAGCATTGCATTTGAATGAATAAGACCCTTGTCTTGCTTTTCCCAACTTGATTTGAGGTATTTTGATTGTTGTTTACCTTTCACATAAGAGATAAGTAACATTAGAAGTCATAAAAATCAATAAGAAATAATGGAAGTTTCGTGCCACACCCCCAAACTAAAGTTAAAGCATAATTTTGAAATTTCAAAATTTGGTCGACTACACATGTTCATTCCCCGACATCCCCTAGAAAAACACAAGTTTTCCCAAGTCATCTTTTGATATGTTAAAGTTCATAGCATGATTGACCACATATTAAAAATTCAGCTCATTTGAAGATCAATAGGGTCACGAACAATTGTGGAGAAGTAGGTGACGTGAGACAGTTTCTGGGTGCAATGGCCTGCAGTGGCCTTGCAATGGGGCTGCCTTGATGCAATGTTGGTTTTCATGATTTTCATGCAATGTAGTGAACTAAATCTTGAACTAAACATACATACGCAATAATAACCATGTCATGAAGATAAATGCTCAGAAGAATCTCTCAAATTTGAACAAAAATCTCATTGGAGCATTTTATCAAACACTTAATATGCATTGCAAAAATCAATGGATATGCATAGGTTTGGAGGTATGAAATAGCCCAAATTTTTTGTCTATTAAACGACAAATCACAAACTCCAACCACCACCCTAAGCCCATTCTTCACAATTCACAATTTCTAGGTAGAAAAACTTAAAGAGAATTTCACAATTTTGACTAAAAATTGATTGAAGTGAAGAGATCATACCTTCGATTGGATTTTTAAGTCATGTAAGCAATGAGATTGATGCAATAAAATGTTGATGACATGTACAAAAAATGTAAGATCAAATATGAGGTGATTTGGGGAGAGAAAACGGGTTTATAATGTTTGAAATTGAAAACATGAGGAACAACACTTAAATTGTCGATTATTGTCCCAGAATAGCCACGCGATCGCCTGGCTAGAGTGCCAGTGATCGCCTGGTTCAAGGTTTTAAAACATGTTGATTTTTAACTGCAAACTCGCGATCGTCAGAGCATGTTGGCACGTGATCGCGTAGTTCACGACAGTAATGAAAATTTTTCCTATTTTTGATTTTCAAAATCATTTTTATCCCCCTAATCACTTCATGATCGATGCAGTGATTTTACAAAAATTATCTTCATGATTTAAACTAGTGTATGTGTGAGTCTGGAATGACGATAAAAACCTAGCCTAATGTAAACATGCAAAATAAAAAACATACCTAAATATGCAATAATAGACTATTATGCACAAGTGCTCTTAACATGAAACATGCAAATCAAACATATTTCCTACCATGCATATATCAAAAATTTCAATAATAAAGTAAATAATGAAATAGTAATAAGTAAAATGGAAGAAAAATTGGGTTGCCTCCCAACAAGCGCTCCGTTTTGAGTCTTGAGCCTGACTTTTTGTACTTCCAAATCATGGAGGCTTGAAATATGACTTCACAGCCTTACACATCTTGCAATTTCCAGCCTTGCAGTTCTCAACTCGTTTCCTCACTTTCTTGTAGTCCAAGACCTCCTTTTCCACTTGTTGTTGACTAAAATTTGGTTTTTCCTCCTTTTTGTCTCTCCATTCATCTTTTACCTTTAGAAACTCATGTTTTGTGATTAGAGCCTCCTCAATCTTAATCTCATCCTTCATGCAGCAATTTGGTTTCTTGACCTCTTCATCCACCTTGAAGCAACTTTCATTTTGAATCTTTGGATCCTGTCTTGGCTTAATGCTGAACGTGACTTGTTCCTTCTCGACCCTAAAGATGATTTCTCCCTTTTCAATGTTGATTAAAGCTCTTCCAGTAGCTAGGAACGGTCTTCCAAAAATGAGGGGCATCTGAGTGTCCTCCTCCATGTCTAAGATCACAAAGTCAACTGGAAAGAAGAATTTGTCTACTTTACTATCACGTTCTCCACTATCCCATATGGATATTGGATTGATCTATATGCCAGCTTTAAAGTGATATTCGTTGGCTTAGGCTCCCCCAAACCTAATTTTCTGTACACAGAAATAGGTATTAAATTAACACTAGCCCCTAAGTCACACAATACATTATCAAAACTGAAATTACCAATAATGCAAGGGATAGAGAAACTCCCTGGATCGGTCAATTTTTGTGGTAATTTCTTTTGAAGTATGGCGCTGCACTCCTCACTCAGTGCTACTGTCTCAAAATCAACCAACTTTCTTTTGTTTGACAGCATCTTCTTCATAAACTTTACGTAGATGGGCATTTGAGCCAAGGCTTCAGCGAAAGGGATGTTTATATGCAGTTTCTTGAAAATCTCCAAAAAATTTCCAAATTGTTGCTCCAGATTTTGCTTTCTCAGCCTTTGTGGGTATGGAACTGGAGGCACATAAGCTTTGACTGGCGGTCTAACTCGAACTTCTTCTTCAACCTTTTCTTCAACTTCAGGAGTCGACCCCTGTTCTTTTTATCTTTTCTGCTCTTCCACCACATTTTTCTTTTGGCTCTTCTGCTTTTCATATTCCTCTACAGTCACTTCAGATAGTTGAATCCCACTCCTTGTTGTTATTGCATTACATTGCTCCCGAGGGTTTATTTCAGTATTACTGGGTAAATGTCCTGGCTGTCTTATTGAACTGCTAGCTGCCAGCTCTCCCATTTGTCTCTTCAAATTCTTAATCTCAGCTGCTTGATTCATAATCTCACCTTCTGACTCTTGACCAGCTGGATTAACATCTCCATGTTTTATGCCATGGTTTTATGAGATTGTTGTTGCTGCTGTTGTTGAAAACCAGGCGGACGCTGAATATTCTGATTATTAGACCAGGAGAAGTTGGGATGGTTCTTCCATTCTGGGTTGTAGGTTTGTGAATAAGGACCACCATGTTGCCCGTTGCCCATGAAATTGACTTGTTCTGGATTTGATTAACTCTGTTGCATGGGACAGAAATTAACAGTGTGATTTTCAAAACAAAAATCACATAGTGCTGTTTGAACTGAATTGACTGTCTGCACACTCATACTGTCAATTTTCTTCGTCAACGCATCCAATTTAGCATTTAATGATGTAATCTCATTAACGAAAATTACTCCCCCGGACTTAGGTGCAGACCTCTCTGAATACCATTGGTAACTGTTTGAAGCCATCTTCTCGAAAATCTCAGAAGCTTCTTCATAAGTCATATCCATTACTGAACCCCCAGCTGCTGAGTCTACGTGCTTCTTATTTTCATTTGTCAACCCATTATAGAATGTCTGGACTAAGATCCAGTCAGCGATTCCATGGGTAGGACACTATCTGATGAGCTCTTTGAACCTTTCCCAAGCCTAAAAAATTGATCCCCCAGGCTGTTGACTGAATGATAAAATCTCACGTCTTAGCTTTGACATGCGGCCAGGTGGGAAAAATCTATCTACAAATTTCTGGTTCATAACTTCAAAAGTGGTGATTGTGTGTAGGGGCAAAGAGTAAAACCAGGCTTTTGCTTTGTCCGCCAAAGAGAGTGAGAATAGCTTTAATTTCACGGCGTCATCTGAAACTCCATTCATGCGTTGCATATCACAAAGTTCAAAAAATGTCCGAAGATGCGCATGAGGATCTTCAGATGTCAATACATGAAAAACGCATGAATTTTGGATCAAGGATATCAAGGAAGTCTTGATCTCAAAATTATTAGCTTGGATGGCAGGAGGTACGATGCAAGTTCCAATGTTCCCCACAGGAGGAACCATGTAGTCTTGCAAAACACGACTTCCATGATTTTGTTGCTGTCAATTCACAGCTGCTGGAAAATTTTGTTGATTTCCCTGATTATCCTGAATTATGTCATCTGATATGGCTAAGTCTGTATCAAAAGGAAGCAAATCAAATGACTTAGTCATTCTTAACATAAATTAAAGAAAACAAAAATTAAAAGCAAAAATTGAAAATTAATATAAAAATAAAAATAAGCAAAATAAAGTTCAAAGTAAAGTAAGAACTAATGGGTATCGATATTAATTAACAGTCCCCGGCAACAACGCCAAAAACTTGTCACTGATATCTCACGATGCGAAATACCCCCGCAAGTGCACGGGTCATGAGAAGTAATAAAGTGGACATAGGAGTCCGGATTATCGTCCCACGAGAACTGGTATTAATTACCGAAATATTTTAGTTCTACACTTTATTTGAACGGACGAAATAATTTGAGATTTTAAACTAAAACTAAAAAATTAAACTGAAAAATTTAAAATTAGAGAATTGTCTTGTTTTCAAATACGATTGTAAATTTGTTGGGATTTACGATTTCACCTAACCAATTAAATTAACTCCAATTCCAATTTTATTTCATAAATATGCATTCGGTCGAATTCACTAATTTAAATTGAAATTCCTCTCTCGAGTTTAAATCAACTCTACCTAAATAAGTCAACCATGTATCTCTACAGCGGGTCTGGATATTTCTTATCTAGATGCATTACATTCAAGAATTCACACACGACCGCAATAATTACAAGAGTATATCTCTATCTCTCGTTCAATTACCGGATTTATTACCTAGATCTATGTTATTAACTCAGCACTCGGATTATGGAAATAACACATAAAATCATGAATAAGTGGCCAGTTCATTCACGCATTAAACGCAATAATAAATCAACACATGCATTAAAGCGTTAAAACACGGAATATGAAATTAAAATAATTAACTAGGCTATATCGTTCATCCTAACATCAAATTTAGCTACACATCATATTTAAATAGCAAAAACAAAATATAATGACGTTCATTGAAAATAAAGAAGATTGGAAAGATTTCACCAATTATCAATTCTTCAAGTATCTTCAATTCACGCCCCTCTGCGATACTTGAATCTCTAAGAATTTCAATTAAAATCTCTGTTGTGGCTCGTTCTATGGAGAGGCAAATGTCTCATTTTCGTGGCTAATGAGTTGTATCTATAGGTTGGGAAGAAAACCTAGGTCAAAAAGGCCAAAGCCTGTTAAAAATCGCGAGAAAAATCTGATTTGCGGCCCAGTCAGATAACTGCGCGATCGCGTGGCTTCAACCCTAGGGATCGCATGCTTGACCCTATAACTCTCGGGTTATAATTTCGCACCATCTCGCGATCGCGTGGCACGTATCCAGCGATCGCGACTTCCATCTTTTCTCGACAGTGTAAGTTGGTCCCTGACTTTTAATTGCACCTTCAATCTTCAACTTCCAATTATTGCAATTTAGTCCCCGAACTTTATCTTCTTCTCGATTTGCCCATTCAAGCTCTTAATTCATTCAATTAGGTCCTCCAACCTCTGATTCGTTCATTTTGGCACATTGCATCTTTCCGGTTGATGTTACAAACTCTTCACTTGTCCAATTTAGGTCCAATTTGCAATCCAATTATGCGTTTTTCCCATTGATTTCATCATTCTTCATCTTTTGGGATATTTTCTGAAAAGTAAACGATAAACACAAATTAAATAGAAAATATTCCTAAACGACAATAATTACACCTAATTTAGACATACAAATAAGTGTATAAAATACACTTATCAATTACCACATATTTTATAACGCTTATCCACTCTCTCCTCGAACCAAAAATTTGTCTAACAAAATGAACACTTAAATGTAGGATTTTCATGTCCATGTAATTTGAACAATCAAATAATAGATGAAAAAATTAATAATGTAGATCATGCGTATAAAAGATAAGATTCATTGTTTTCACCATTGACAATGAAAAACAACACGTATAAGAAACGAATTCGATAATAATTAAAAATAAAAAAAAACTAAAATTGTGAGATTGACAAAGATGCATTAAATTCATTGTATTATAGGTTTTCAATATTTATACAACGTAATTATTTTTTGATGAAAATTATAATATAAAATTGATATCTCAATTTTCAGTTAAGTAAATTGAGAGACAATTTACTTATTGTTGTACAAATTTAAGAACCATAAATATTGAATTAAAATATAACAATTAATATCATGGCATATTTAATTATTTATTAAATTTTAGACTTAACAGTTAGGGCAAAAAATCATTAATAACTATATCATTTCAAAACAATATAAATAAATCTGTTAATCGTTAATGTTAAAAAATGTGATATGAGACTTTTTGGAATAAAAAATTAAATAATAATTAAATGTAATTGTAAATAAAATTATTTTGATAAATAATCTGATATAGAAAAGAACATTATTATGTATATGTAACAAAGAACTTAAAAGTATGATTATATATAACAAAATTTAATTCAACTTGATTAAATATACAATATAAATGTAAATCAAAATTTGTCATTGAATTTGTATGACTAAACAAAATTATTCATCCATAAGATTAAGATTAATAAAATATCACAATCATTATTAAAAATTATTTACTTATTAAACGTAACTTTCTATAAAAATACTCATTAATTTAATAAAGCACAATACAAAGGTGCTCGAATTTTTAGACGTACTAAATAACTAAAAAAATAGAATTATTTATTAAAATATTTATACGATAAGGTTTATTTAGTATTAGATGTGTAATACAACTTCGATATAATTTTGAACTGAAAATTTTATATTGAATTTGTATGAATGAACACAAAAGAAATAATTAATGTAGTAATACGTCACCAGACCTCTTAAAAAAGAAAAAAAAAACACATCTAAAAAGTTATAAAAATTGAGACACATAAGAAATAATTATTACATCACGTCTTTGATGAAATTAATATTTTAAATTTCTTAGGTATAGTACATTAAGAGAGAAATAAGACATGATCAGACCTCTTAAAAAAAAAAAAAAAAAAAAAAAAAACCCTGAATAAGAGATCTTGGAGCTGTGATTAAATAATTACCTTAATAATCAAAATATTTCATAAAAAAATAACTTTGTGTAGCCTTTATAAGGTTTTGTTTAATTTGATGCTACGTATCAAATGTAGCTAGTTTGGATAAATATGAAAAAAGCTCAAAAATTTAAATTTCTTTTAGAAATGAAAATCTTAAAACATTATTGAGTGTAGTGCATAAAGAGTGAGAAATCAAAAGGTTGTGAAAAAAAAAAATTGAAGTGCCAAGCCTTAATTAATAGACGGCTGACTCTTGAGTCTTGTGCTACATGGATGAATGCGTGCATATGGGTAAATGTGTAAGACAGTAGGAAAGAAAAAAACTCATTACATTTGTTGAAAAAAAGAAAGTGAAAAAAAAAAATAAGAGTATCATTTTGGCGGGAAAGTGGTAGTGGGACCCACAATAGCTCCATAACTTTTATTTATTATATATAGATATAGATTAGTGTTTCACCCGTGCGATGCACGACATCATGTCGAAACATATAATTGCAAGTTCAATATTTTCTAAATTTTGTTAATTATATATCAAACATATGTATAATGAAATAGATAGAAAAATAATAAAATGATATTGTAATTAATAAAGTTGCAATGTTTTCACTATAAATTTTGAAAAACTTTTATATAAACTACATTCGTAGTTGAGTTTTTTCTATTTTCATCTTTATCGCAAATGATCATCTTCAAACCACTGAGATATATCACTCTAGAGACTGCAAAGTACAACTATTTATGGCTGAAAACTGACATCTTTAAATAAAGACCATCCTTGAAAATTGATTTCTCTTGAATCTTATTAATATTCATAGCATACGAAGCTACCAACTGAAATTGTCGCGTCTTGAACTTGAATGACAATCTTGTATATGTTTGATTGAAAAAATGAAAAATTGATGGTAAGAAAATATTTTCTAGGAATTTATTTTCCTCGAAATTATTTTCCTGAAAAATGTCAATTAGAAGTGTCGGGTGAAAAAGTAGGAAATTTTCCTAAATTTGTTATTTGATTGATATTGTTTTCCATTTCAAATAAAACAAAATTTAGCTATTTTAATTAAAAAAATTATTTATTTATTTTTCACTCATTTGTACTTAATAATAGTAATCAAACGTGACGAAAAATATGTTTTCTACATGAGGAAAGTGTTTTCTCACCAAATATGTGAGAAAATATCTTTACCTTTATCCTTATCTTTATCTTTATACTTTATTAAAGGAGCTTAGTAGCAAGGGTGTTTCCCGCCCAAGCTTACCCCCAGAACTGCCGCCCACGAGTGGTCCCCAGTCTAATATTTTCTGACAAAATAAATATACCCAAAAATAATAAATGAGGACAAATGAAGGTTTGAAGTTGTCATTTGTCACGTCGAGGTTTACCAATGCCGAGACAATTTTTCTACCGAGCTGAAACAATGCTCTAGTTTCAGCAATTCAAATTTCAAATTTCATTTCTACGGGAGCTTCATTTCTCGCAACTCTCTCTCTCATCGTTCTGTTGCACTTTGAAGATACAAAGTGGACTTTGGAAGAGGAAGAAGAAGAAGATGAAGACTCTGAGACTGAAAAAGACTATGACAGCTTCGAAAACCTGAAAATTGAAGAGCCTGAGGGGGGGGGGGTGAGGCCGAGGGCCTGAAGCTTGCTGATGGGTATTACGAGATCGAGGCCGTACGCAGAAAGAGAGTCCAGAAGGTCTGTCATTTCTCCCTTTTATGAGTTTATAGATGATGGAAATTTTGAGATTATCTTTTGTTTGTTAATTTTCTGTTTATATGAGGGGTTCTAAAAGAAATAAAATGGACGTTTTAGTTATGGTAGGTTTATCGAATTCTTCCCTTTTAGCTGATTTTGTTTCTGTTTGATGATTTGGGAATTCCCTGGAATGCGAAAATCGAAGGGCCAAGTGCAGTACCTCATAAAATGGTGAGTATTTAGATACATTTGACACATATGTATATGAATGCATGTGTTTTGGGAATTTTTTTGTTGATTAGTAATGGGTGGTTTTGGAAAGGCGAGGCTGGCCAGAGGCCGAGAATACATGGGAGCCTCTAAAGAATCTATTGCAATGTTCTGACCTTATTGATGCTTTTGAAGAGAGGTAGATTTTATTTCTTTTTTGATAACCTTCTATTCGCAATTTGTAATCTATATTTTATATGGAATAACTAGGACGATAATTGTGTAGTTTGCTAATACTTAATTGTGACTTTCTTTTTTTGCTTGTGATTTTTTTCTTGGCTGTATTTTTAGGATTTTATAATCAATTCATTGTGTCCCTAGATTCCCCATTTCTGAGGTGCTCATAGTTCTCTTCACATTTCAGAGATTTTAATTCCTACCTAAAGTTACATATTGTCCTCTAGCTTATGTTTTTCCATTATCAAATCCGTTAATTTAGTGATTATTGAAAAAATATCAGGCTTTCTCAAATTTATTGGACCAACTGCTTCATTGAAAAGATACCAGTATTTTATTTTTTTAGCCTGCACGACCTCCCTAACACCCCAGGCCTTGTGGCCTACTGCTGAATTTTTTATATTCCTTATTCATTGTGTAGAGGATGATAATACAACATGAATTTTACAGTAGAGCCCATTGAAATTAATTACTTGTCTTTGCTTCTGCACACTCAGGTTTCAATACTATTTGGTAAAATTTCTTTTTCTTTTTTAATGCACTTTTAAGTAATTTCGTCATGGATGATGAAGTCATCTACAACAACTATATGAGGAACATAACTTTTAGATTGTGACAAACTTATCCTATTTTGTCTGCTTTTCCAATTTTCTTATTGTATTGGCTTCTATTTGCAGATCAATTGTTTGGGAGAAGAAAAATGCCTTTCATTTCAGATTCCTCATGTCACAGGAGCCCTGGTAGTTTTCCACCTCTATTTGCTTTTTCGCTGTAAGTCTTTTTTCTTTTTAATAATAATTTTAAGGGTTACTCCGCATTTAAGCAAAATAAGTTGGGGCTAAAAATAGATCTTCTTCTTATTCATTCTCATATAGTGACATTCCTACATCTTCATTGCCTCAGATCATTAGGTTAATTTTGTATCTTCATCTTATTTTGTTATTGTTTTTTTGTTTTGTTTTTGTTTTTGTTTTTTTTCAATATTAATTGATCTTCTCTTTTTCATGCATAGAACAACAATCATACTTTCTTTTCTTGCCACGAAAGTTTGTGCAGGTAGAATTATCCATCTTATGTTCCAAGTTGTTTCACTATTAAGTTTAGCACTCGACTATTTGGGGAACCCAAGCTTGATCCATGCTCAGAGCATCTTGGCTATCTGGAAGACAATCTTTTTCTAATTATTAAGTTCTTATTTGTATCTTTTCTCTTTTTGTTTGGAAAAGCAGAACAGTCTATCGTCGACCGGGCTATAAATGACATTTGCATCCTTCTGCAGTGCATTCGCCACAACTTAAATGTGGGATAATGTTATAATCAGTTGTTCTATATCTTTAACTGAAAATTAGGACGTTACTTGCTTAAACCAAATTAAACAATCTCTTGTTAATCAGTCAAGACATGGATGACATTGATCAAACTTGCTCATTCTGTAATATATAAATGCGGTAATGTTGTATCTACAATGTTTTTGTGGACTACGTGCCACTATTTCATTAGTTGTTGCCTTTTGGAATGTTCGCCGCAAAGCTTTTAGGTCACCTAAAAAGAGTTATGTTTGATTAATGGTGAACTTTAAAATGTTTGATGTATTTTATTCTTTTCGGTATGCAAAGTCTCACCCAAATCTCCTACTGCTTCTGTTTATCTCACTTCAAAGGGGTGTGCTTTTTTCTATTTTGAACTCTTCTCCTATTTTATACATGTTTTCATGATTTTCTCAAGTTAGTGTGATTTTCGGTGATTTTACTGTATTTAGAATGATGATTTCTACATATGTAAAGAAAGAGATATGAATACATATTTATGGATGGATGTTATACTAAATAGTCACGTTTCAAAGGATTGTTGTCTGATATGTGTGACTGTAGAATCAGAAATTAAATCATTCTCACGAGTGTGGATTTGTTTATTCATTGAGTGATAATGGGAGTGAAGGTCACCCCTTAACTGACCAAAAAAATATTAGATGGCTTACTACATAGTAGTTTGTGCATCAAGGGGTGCCTTTTTTTTTCCTAATTTTTAAGACCCAGCTAACTGGGTTCCATTTTCTAATCCCGCAGTATGCTCTATTTATTTGTTATCAAAAAATCGTCTTCGAATCAATGCAATTAATCCACTTCATCAAAGCATGTCAAAACACTACATGAGAAGGGCAAATATGAAGGAGAGGGAGGGGAATCATTCGAGAGGAATGTGTTGTCCAAAATTTGAACCATCCTCTTCCTTCTCTATAAAAATAATGTTATACTCATTATCTTTATCAGTGTTCTTGATCTTATTATTGTGGTAGAAAAAATGACATAATTCAAATGTGATACATAATAGCAGAAAATGAGTCTTGGAGAAAATTTTAATTTAGTGAACGTCTAAAATTGAGTGGAAGGCAAAGCATGATATAACCAATTACGTTTCTTGAATTATAATCTCATGTGAAATCCTATGGTGACAATTGAACGGTATAAAAATTTGAGAGCTCTAATACATTTCTATATAAAGGACATTTTTTAAAGGGCAGTGAATTCCTGTTTTTAAGTTTTTTTATCCCTGTTGAATGTTCTTTTGCTGAATTTAAAGAAATCTCAGGACTTATCTCTCTACCACTCATTCTATTGGCGATGGAGGTTCTCAGATATCACACAGTACTAAGAAATATGTAGCACTTGCATTACCAACTCATGCTATTCAAGCATTTAGCTAATAGATTGTTTTCTAATGCAACTAAATTCTGTTTCTGGACAAATTAAATCAATGCAGAAGTTCAAATTTCTAAAGTATGATTTAGAGAAGTACTTCAAGTTGCTTAGTATTGAAGTTTCAGCCTAGCCGTCTTCTTTCCTAGATAATTTTGTAATTGCGTTGCCATCAGTAATACTCTTTTTGATCGATGCTCATCATCTTTCGTCTTTATTTTCAGCTACACAAGTGAAGTCCATGGGTACAGGAACTTGGTCAATCTTGGGGTGACGGACTGCGATGGGGGAGGCTGAGTTATTGGAGTTCCAGGTTCAGATTTTTTAGGGTTACTATTCTACCTTTGCGTAAGAGCTTTTTTTCTTTGTTTTCTTACTTTTGAGTTTTGGGAACTTAGGAGAATGAAAAGATAAAGAGTATTTGTGCTTGATTGTTCTTTCCTAGAATGCGATATGCAAACTTAAGAGCACAAGATTTACGCTTCTCTCAAGAAGACATCACGTTAATTTTATTGCTATTTCTTTAATTCCCAGTAATTGTTGTCGCCTTCTTTGCATACATACCAATCCACGAGCTATGCTCTTCACTCCACTGTCCAATGGATATAATTTTATTTTCAGATTATCACCTTTTTCGTTTTTCTTTGTTATTTTTGTATGGGCATGTTTGATATCCGATGAGTACTAGCTAATAATGTTAGTTAGATATTACATTGCTTGATTATCAAGAAATGGAAAAAGTCAGGCTGCACTAGCAAAGAAAGGGCAAAATCATCCAGATTATTAGAAATTAAAAGGCTATAAGAGAGATGTGACTAAGGTATTTTTTTCATTTTTTTCTAGCTTTCCCAATACTATTATTCTGTGGTATAAATGCTATTATGGTTCATATATTCACTGTATGCACAAGAAATGGATAACAAGCTATTTTGAGCATTTATGCTGTGTGTAGTTTTGCACGTGGGTTCATTGAGCCGCTTACATTTAACAAATTGGCTTCTATTATGCAATCATACATTTTCCCCTTTAGCCATTTTTGCTCATATGTTAAAGTATCAATTTTATATTGCCATTTTAATTATATTTGGTGTGAATATTTGAATCCTAAATTGATTATTCGATATATTCCTTAGGCAAAAGAAAAGATAGCCAAGTTTTTAATTGACTGCCTGCCTGATAGTGAACACCTTAGTCCAGGATCTATTCTTGAGGCTTCGTTCTCCAATGACATTCGTCTCTCCAGCAGTTTGAACGATAGCTCCGGTAACCATCGATTGTGTTGCTTGTGATGACCAAAAGTCTCCTTATTTGAACTTACAACTAATGTTACTAACCAAATTTAAATATTGGCTTCTATTTTCAGGGTATAAAATGCTCACTAAATGTTTTGACTGCTCCTATGATAATCCACTGTCTCTTAGCCGTGACGTAGACCTTTAAGATTCTGCAACCTCTGGAAAGATAGCACAGAGTAGTAGAGTACATTATTGACATCCATAATAATAATTCTGAAGTTTTATGCTGTATTGGACTTTTGCTAATTTTGGTTTGAGAGGTTGCATGCTCAACCATGGAAAATTTAGTAGTATTTTATGATATATTTGCAGAATTTATTTTAGGATTGGTGTATTTTGATATTCTATGGATTCAACATTAGTTTTTTTATATTTAGGTTACTTATTGGGTTTTCTTTAATTTATTTCTAAGCTGGATTAGTATTATGACATTTGTTGCTTGATTTTATTGACATTTGTGTGTGATGTATGCATAACCGTGCTTCCAATTTGGTCTAATATGTTGATATAACATTGTTTTATTTTTGGATTTTCATCTTCTAATCTATATGATGGGTAAAGTTTTGCTATGATGGGATAGATTGGGACTGTAACTTGAACTTTTTTATGATGATTTAATACGTTCCATTTTAATTTAATAGTACAGAATATTTTTTTATATTGTGCAGTTTTTGGTTGGCTATGACTTATTATGACGTGAATGTAATTTATTAGGATATTGAAATAGGGTGATGGGTACTATAATGGTGACATTAGAACAAGAAAATGGTTTAGGTTGAAGAACTGAATGCAGATCTTCAATTGTTTAATGTAAGACCTTTTTTTATTGAAACAGTCTTATTTTTATTGTACATGTGATGAATACCTTTGAAAAGCATTCCGTCTGCGAATCCATTTATTAAAAGAGAACCCACCGAAGAAATACATTCAGATAGTAACAGTTGATGGACATTAGTTTTGATTTATGGGTTTTATGAATTTCAAATAATTTGTCCTTTTTAATTTGTACTTTATAAATATATATAAATTTATGAGGAATATTCCGTATTCTAGAATTAAGTTTTTTCTTTACAAGTTTAATTTTTTACATTTTATTTCAAATATTTTGTATATCTAATATCGTGCATCATACGGGTGACATAACTAGTTTTCAAGGCAAACGAGTTAACTTAATTGATTGTAACTTGAAAAAAATTTCAAGGTAAATTTACCAATCAAACACCAAACAAATACAAAAGGGAGAAAACATTTTCCATGATTTGACGTTTTTCAGTAAATGATAGTGATCAAACACATCCTAAATTGTGTCAGTGCATCCTCGAAATGAAAATTTTGTATCTTGCAAGATAGCTATTGAGAAATTTTGCTTCAACAACGTGATTTCCAAGTTTTGTGACAATTAATATCGTACCATTATACATCTCTACAAAGTGATCAACATTCCGCAACAATATAAAGATATAATCATTACATAATAAATTTGAAAATATTTTTTGTTTGTACTCACAAAAAATGAGAAAACTTTTGTAACAAAAATTACATAAACTATTTAATTTAAAAAATAAATAATAAGAAATTAATAAACATAAAAAATTCAATAGACCTAGGAAAATATAGTAGGGAGTCGAATGTACATAATATAAAAAATTTAAGTGAAAAAGCTGTAAATTAAAATAACATAAAGATTTAATCATTAAATAATAAGTTTGAAAATAATTTTTGTTTTTACTTACAAAAAAAAAAAATTTAAAAATATATATTCAATTATTGCTACAAAAAATACTTTAACTATTCGATTTAAAAATAAATAATGAAAAATATTTCAAAAAGTAAAAAAATTAATAAGTCTAGGTAAATATAGTAGTGGTTTGAATATAATCCAAATATAAACTTAAATAGTCAACACATGAATTAACCAAATAGTTAACCATATTGTAATCAACATTTATTAACCAAATAAATATTAATCAAATAGTTAACAATATTGTATTAATATACTGTGTTCATACTGAACCACTAATATTAACTAAATAGTTAATTATATTGTAATAAAACATTTATTAACCAAATATAGTTAACATAAAGATTTAAACATTACATAATAAGTCCCTGTTTGGTATTCATTAAAAAGAAAAAAATATTTTTATTATAGTATTCAATTTTAATCACACATTTCAATATTAAAGTATTCTACACATAAATTCAATTTTTTTCATTTTCAACCACACAAAATCACATCAATCAATATTCAATTCAAAACATTTTAAAATAATTAACATCAAGTTTAGAAATAATTTTTGTTTTTACTTAGCAAAAATAAAAGGGAGAATAATTTAACAAATATACATCTAGAAAAGTGTGGCTACAAAAATTACTTCAACTATTTAATTTAAAAAATTCAATAAACTTAGGTAAATATAGTAGTTGTTTGAAAATAATCCAAATGCAAACTTAAATAGTCAAGCATTCATTAACCAAATAAATATTTATCAAATAATTAATCATATTGTAGTCAAACATTAATTAATCAAATAATTAACCAAATTGTGTTCACATTATGTGTTCACATTGAACCACTCAATATTAACCAAATAGTTAAACCATATTGTGTTCACACCATATGTTTACACTAAACCACTGCCTTACTTTTAAATATGTAAAGATAAAGACAAAGATTTTTATATTTTATACTCCATTTTATATATATCTTTATCTTTATTATTTATTTATTTATTATATATATATATATATATATATATATATATTATATTTATATATATATTTATCTTAATATATATAATAATAGTATAGCCGTCAAAAAAACCCACACATAGTTTCCCGCCATTTTTCCATACTATTTTAGGAAACTTTGTAATTTTATTAATTATTTTAATAATTGAATTAGGAAACTTCAATTAATGCAAAATTAATTATAAGTAACATGTAATAAATGACTTATTGATTGTAAAAAAATAAAAAATCTATAAAATGATCAAATTATATATTATTTTTATTCTTTTGATAATTATTGTAATATTTTTTCGTCAAAAAATATGCAATATAGGTGTCAAATTCATGATTTTAACGAGAAGTTCAATACAAGTTAACAAATGAGAGAAAACTCTAAATATATCATTCTTAAAATTGCCTCAAATAATAAAGGTAAAAGTTTTACTTATACTTTTTACTTTTTTCAATATCTAATCTTTTTAATTTATCTCATCTAAGACATAAAATGATATTTATCATTTCTTACCTAACTTCAATTTGACATAAATGATTAATTTCAAATATTTTTTCTTATCAAATTAAAAGAAATAATGATATCCGATCTTTCTAAGTAAATTCAATTGAATCATTTTAATTTCTACAACTTCAGGTTTCGATAAACTCTTTGGTAATTTTGAAATTAATTTTATAAATTTACTCATTTTGTTCATTTATCTATTTTTTAATTTTTAAAAATTTAAAATAACATCAATTTGTAAAATATATACTACAGACTTTAACAATTAATTCTATAGAAAATAAAAATATAAGGTTTTATCGAACTTATTATATTTAAAAATAAAATATAGTCCATACATTTATTTAACATGCACAAAAAATAGTTTTTTGTGTGTGTGGGTAACATGGCCATTTTCAATAGTTGGTGAAAAATAAAATGTCACATTGTATTTGAAACCATTGAATATGAGTAAGTTTGATATAAACTATAGAAATTATTTTAAATGTGTGATTGAAAGTGAAAGAAGGTAGTATAAAAAATAAAATAATTGTCAAATCAATCAATTGAGTGGTTAAAAATTGATTTTCTTTTTTTAGAATGTGTGGTTAAAAAGTAGTATGTGCAATTGTGAAAAATTAGCTTTTAAATAATATGTGGTTGTGAATGAACATTAAAAAAAATGTATTTTTGAATAATCAATTCTATATGAATAAATAAACTAAGGAAACTAGATAATGAACAATTAACTGTTAAAAAAAAATGCAATTCATAACTTTTCTTTTCTTTTCTTTTTTGATATTTTGATTGTATATTGAATATACAATTTATACATTAAAGTAAGAAATCTTATAGGGAGAAATGAAATTACAAATTATTCACAATTTGTGTATACAAGTTATTATTATTATTTTTTTATTGTGTTATTTTTATCGGGCATTGTATTTTTACAACTTATTCAATAAATGTTATTTATTCCGTGCATCGCACGGGTGCGAATACTAGTTTATATAAAAGTAGAAGTGAGGAGAGAGAGTCATTTTGGAGGGAAAATTGCATTTAATGACTCTCTCTCTCTCTCTCTCTCTCTCTCTCTCTCTCTTCACTTCTACTTTTATATATAAAAAATATAAAAATAAATAAATAAAAGATAAATATTTTTTTGGGAAAAATTATTATTTATTACATATATTTTGTAAGGATTGTAATAAATGCACTATGTGTAAATGTGTTACATTGAAAATGAAAAAATTAGATTAATATAGTTGAATATAAATAATATGATATCTATTTAAATGAATTATATAGGAAATGAAAAAATTGGATTAATATATTTGAACATAAATAAATGTGATATCTATGTAAATGTGTTATGTAGGAAATGAAAAAATTGTATTAATATATTTGAACATAAATAATGTGATATATATGTAAATGTGTTACGTAGAAAATGAAAACATTGTATTAACATATTTGAACATAAATAAATGTGATATCTATTTAAATGTGTTACGTAGGAAATGAAAAAATTGTATTAACATATTTGAATATAAATAAATGTCATATCTATATAAATGTGTTGCCTTTGAAATGAAATTTTTGGATTAATATATTTGAAAATAAATAAATACATGCTATATAAATTTGTTAAGTTAGAAATGAGAATTTTGAATCAATATATTTTGAAAATAAATAAATAAAATCATTGAAGTTTTACCTCCTAATATATCAATAAATGAGTAGGTTCTTCAATAAGCATATTACAAAAATAATTAATTATTTGCTATCAACTTTTTACCACCAATGAGAAATTGGTAGAAAATTTAATTATTTCATCATTTTGACAAAAATTGGTATGTTTAAAAAATAATGAAAAATAAAATATATGTAAGTAACATATTAAAAAATAAAGTTAATTAAAAATTATAACAAATTAAAAGGAAAATAGGTGATAAAGTAGGCAAATTTTAAAGAAAAACGTAAATAAAAGTAAAAAAAATTTGATATAAAAAATTTAATCAAGTGCAATCTTTGAGTGGCGCGGTACACTGAGTGGATGCAGAATTTTTTATTATGTAAATGTGTTATGCAGAAAATGAAAAAAATTGTACTAATATATTTGAATATAAATAAATGTCTTATCTATGTAAATGTGTTATATTGAAAATGAAAATCTTGGATGAATATATTTGAAAATAAATAAATACTTGTTATATAGATTTGTTAAGTTAGAAATGAAAATTTTGAAGTAATATATTTTAAAAATAAATAAATAAAATCATCGAAGCTTTACTTCCTAATATGTCAATAAATGAGTAGGTCCTTCAATAAGCATATTATAAAAATAATTAATTATTTGCTATCAACTTTCTACCACCAATGATAAATTGGTAGAAAATTTAATGATTTAATCATTTTGATAAAAATTGGCATGTTTAAAATATATATATATATATATATATATATATATATATATATATATATATATATATATATATAAATTAATATATTGGATTTCGAATAAAATATATGTAAGCAACATATTAAAAAATAAAGTTAATTAAAAATTATAACATATTAAAAGGAAAATAGATGATAAGGTGGGCAAATTTTCAGAGAAAAACGTAAATAAAAGTCAAAAGAAATTTAATATAAAATATTTAATTAAGTGTCAAACTTTAAGTGGTGTGGTGCACTGAGTGTACATGTAGAATTTTTTATTTTGATTAATTTTGTCTTTTTAAAGTTTCAAACTCAATAACATGTGTTATGTAGGAAATGAAAAAATTGGAATAATATATTTGAATATATATAAATGTCATATCATATCAATGTAAATGTATTATATTGAAAATGAAAAATTTGAATTAATATATTTTATAATAAATAAATATATGCTATATAAATTTGTTAAGTTAGAAATGAAAAAATTGAATTAATATATTTTGAAAATAAATAAATAAAATTATTGAAATTTTACTTCCTAATATATTAATAAATAAGTAGGCTCTTCAATACGCATGTTACAAAAGTAATTAATTATTTTCTATCAAATTTTTAATCGCACATATTTTCTCTCTCAATTTTTCAGCTACTATTTTTTACCTTAAAATCATAAATAAATAAGTTTATAAACAAAACGATATTACCAAATGGAGGCTTAATCATTTCATCATTTTGACAAAAATTGGCATGTTTTAAAAAAAGGAAAAATAAAATATATGTAAGCAACACATTAAAAAATATAATTAATAAAAAATTATAACATTTTAAAAGGGAAATAGGTAATGAGGTGGACAAATTTTCAAAGAAAAACATAATTAAAAGTCAAAAAAAATTTTATATAAAAAATTTAATTAAGTGCCAAATTTTGAGTAGCGTGGTACACTTAATGTACATGTAGTATTTTTTTTTATTATTTTGATTAGTTTTGTCTTTTTTAAAGTTTCAAATTTAATAAAATTTTGCATTGAAATTTTATTTGAATTATTTTTTTATTTGATACGATTGTATAATTAAGATATTTTCAAAATTATGATCTAAAAATTATATATTTCGTGCATCGCACAGGTAGATAACTAGTATTTTTAAAAGTAGAAGTAGATGCAAATTTCCCTTCAAAATGACCATCTCCTCACTTCTACTTTTATAAAGATAATAATAATAAAAAAAATAAAGATAAAGATATTAAGAATTAAAATTAAGATTAAGATGATCATCATCATCTTTGTTGTTTTGTTATTATTTTTTTGTATTTTAATTATTATTGTTTTTGTTATTTTTTGTTGTTTTCGCGTATGATAATGTTACAAGGAATACTTATAACAACAACGTTAGTTCAAATAGTTTTAATTGGAAGGATTGTAATTTAATTTTCAAACAGTTGTACAAAGACGATAATTTTCGAGATGGTAATTGAAAATGCACCTACTACATGAAAACAACATAGGAACAAACGCACGATCCCAATCTTAAACATGAATAACACAATAACTAATCGAAAGTACTAGGTAGATGTAGATCAGACCAGATGATTCAGTAATCTTAAACATAAATAATACAATAACTAATCGAAACTACTAGGTAGACGTATACTAGATGGTTTACTAATTTGAGATGAATAATTTAATAATTTAATTTTTTACGTTCACAATAATGACATTTTTTTAGATACTTCAAAATCTTTAATTACTAATTAAAAATAAAATTAAATCAATTAAATAAATAATAAATATATATGTTAATTTGTAGAATTAGAAATAATAATAAGAAAATTAAATAAAAAATAGAGAAGAAAAATGGTTCTGACTAAATTTGGAACAAAGTCCGGACCGAATTTGATCCGTTAAGATGCTCTAAACTTTCCCGAACAAGCACCACCAATCGAAGCTGCCTCTAGGGTTTCGTTCTTTCATTTGATATCTCTCTCCCCCTCCCTGCTACCACTCAACTCTTCTTCTCCTCTTTTGCAACCACACTAGTTCCGTATTTCGCAGATGTAATTTCTAAAATAGCATAGATATATATGTTTACTGTACTAGCTTTATTGAATAGAATTTTATTGGAATTATTAATTGCAGGTTTTTTTTTTAGGGAAGTGCTTGTGTTTGATTGGCTTAATATCAGATCCTTTTGGTGCTGATTTATTTTTAGGAAATGTACATGTTTTGATTTTATTTCTGTATCATTAATTGAATGCTTAAAATTAGGTTTCTCTCTTCTTTTTACTGTATTTTTAGTATACTGCAGATTTTTGAGAAATTGGCATTTGTGATTTTACTGTGAAATTTCTTTGGTGTGGGTTTATTTGCTTCTCAAGGCCTCTGTTTTGTACAATTTGTTGTGAATTTATGATCATTGTATGAGTTGCTTATAGATGCCCGAGGCTTAGGACTAGAGGGAGGCCATCATTAGGTGCCTTAAAACTTACTTTTAGATTGGTAGGTTATGTCTGTCTTACTTTTTTTTGGGCTGAATTTAAAGCCTGTAATATTTTAAAAGGTTATTTGAGCTATTTTAAGCACAACTCAATTATAAAAAACAAACAAAAATAATTGGAGAAGAGATAAAAGAATATTTGAAGGTGTTTTTGAGCTATTTTTAGGACAACTCAGTTATGAAAACCAAACAAAAAGAATTGGAGAAAAGAGGATAGAATATTTGTAGGAGTTTTTGAGAGTTTTTAAGCACAAGTCAATTATTTAAAAAAAAAAAAAAATGGATTTTGAGAAGATAGGAGACAAATGTGAAGCTAAATATGCTTGAGCATCCTATTACTAAAGTTGGATAAACCCCTCTCCCTAGTGAAGTTGCGACTTCACAACATTACAACCAATGGAAGGAGACTTGTGGCACATAACTATAGTCTTTTGTGCCCTTTGTATTAGTTTACTTTTATTTTTGTTTTGTTTTATTTTCTCTTGATCTTTTTTTCTTTTCATTCTTAAATTGACTGTCAGTCTTTTTAATTTGTTTTAGACATTTGGTTCTACTTGTGGATTAATGGTCCTGATATACGATCACGACTTTTGATAATTATTACTTGAAGTATTTTAGGTCACAAGTGGCAAGTTAGATTTTTAATTTTGTTAGCATACTTCATTGTGCATTTTTAGATAGTTGATGGCTTATTATGAATATAATTTTGTCGCATTGCTTGTAATGATGCTTTAGTGAAAATGTCCGACCTGTTTTCTTCTTTTTTGAAAAATTATACAGCTTAATACTATTTATATTCCCTCTTTATTAATAGGAATTTTATTTTCTTAAATAAAAAAATTGCTATTCATGTCCCTGTTACTTCAGTATTTTATGATTATATATTATCAGTGCCCTATGTCTCATGTGGGACAATTAGTAATAGTTATCTCTTTTGGAGATATCACTTGCCTGCAATTTTTTATTTTTATTTTTTGGCAACTTCATGCTGTTTGTTCATTGACAGATGAATGTGGAAAAGCTAATGAAGATGGCTGGTTCAGTCCGAACTGGTGGGAAAGGTACCATGAGAAGGTTTGTATCTTCGATATCATTCCAAGTTTTTTTATGGTCTTCACAAATATGAACACAATTTTTTGAAATGAGCATCCTGATTTGTATAGGGAGCACATAGGTTTTGTATTAAGCTGGAACGCAAGTTGGACAGAGTTAGTGTGTTCTCTATCAAAGTTGTTTTATATATGCCTTCAATTGCAGAAAAAAGAAGGCTGTTCACAAGACAACCACCACGGATGACAAAAGACTTCAAAGCACCCTGAAGAGAATAGGTGTGAATGCAATACCTGCAATTGAGGAGGTCAATATTTTCAAAGAGGATGTAGTCATCCAGTTCGTTAACCCTAAGGGTACACAGTGAAAACTGAATCTGCATTTTATCTTTTAGAAGATTGGTGCTAACTGTTGTTTTATTTGTTATTTAGTTCAAGCTTCTGTTGCTGCCAACACGTGGGTTGTTAGTGGCACACCTCAGAACAAAAGTTTGTTTCCCTTCTTTTCTTGAAAATTGTTGTGGTCTCTTTTTAAGTCTTTCATCTAATGGTTATTTCAGTGTTTCTATATTTTTATTCTAGACTTCAAGACTGGGTTTTGGTCTGTGATTTAGTTTGTTTCTGAACATCTTTCTTTTCTGGGTAAAAGAAAAGGAGAGCAGCTCCATTGCTCTTCCTTTTCCATTGTTTAGCACTCTGTTAATTATGACCTTCACTTGATGTTGTTACAGAGTTGCAAGACATTCTTCCTCAAATTATTCACCAGTTGGGTAAGCATCATTTCCTGTGTCTTGTGGTATTTGATTGCTTGATTGCTGCTATATGGCCTTGATGTTGGGAAAAATCATGATTTTCCCCACCCACACCTCTGGCACGCCTCTGTTACCAATTGTTGGGACAAATAATCAATTTCCCAACCGTACCATGCCGAGGAAACACAAATACAAAATAACGAACGCAGTAGAGAAAAACAAGAATTTAACGTGACTCGGATGATTGCTGACAATCACGGGAGAAGAACACGTTTTATTATATGATGAAAGAAACCCACTTATACAATTTTCCTCTTATCCTCACAACTTCTCCCTACACAAAATTAGAAAGAACAACGTACGCAATATCTCTACTCGTACCGTTTTCTTCCAATTCATCATGCACAACTTTTCCCATTCGATAATGAATTCACGACGACACACTCAATTCTCAATTACTGCACGTATGCAATCTATCTCGAGAACGCTAAACATAACACGCAACATGCACCATGCACCGCAATAGTCTCTTTGAACTCTGCCGTGTGTCATTAACACCATGGTAGACAAATATCATTCTCTACCCATGTGTACACTCCACCAGAACACTGTCATCAATATCATGGTAAACGAATCTCATTCTCTGCTGATGTGCACTTCACCAAAACACTTAAATGCAATACTATTCAAGAAAAACCACACACCCACGCGTGTGCCTTCAGGCACGCGCCTTCTATTTCTTCGTCCTTTTCTTTTCTTTCTCTAGCGGCTGACTCTCACTTCTCTACGATGCTTTTGTTTGCTGAACGCTTTCTCTTTATAACAAATGGTGGCTGCCCTCATGGGCCTTTATCATCACCAAGCCCAATCACTTGTTATTCTCCTCTGTCTTTTTTATCTTTCACTCACGGCTGGTCACCTTTTAATCCCAATTACATGGCTGCTGTCTTCCTGTTTTTAATATCACACTGCTACATTAACACTAATTTACGATCACCCTATTGGGTTTTTTATAAACTAAAGCTCATATCTTATTTTGCAACTATTTTGGGTCAAATACCCAACGCTTGATTAATTGAATGTTTTTAACCTGAAAAATTCAGGTCC
Source organism: Ligustrum vulgare (assembly GCA_963555705.1). NCBI lineage: Eukaryota > Viridiplantae > Streptophyta > Magnoliopsida > Lamiales > Oleaceae > Ligustrum > Ligustrum vulgare. The sequence goes on from OY743168.1 coordinate 85,313,933, forward strand.
AGATAACTTGGAGAATCTGAAGAAGTTGGCAGAGCAGTTCCAAAAGCAGGCGTCTGGTGCTGGTGAAGGTGAAGGTGATGGTGCTACCTTGGTACAGAAAGATGACGAAGATGAGGTCCCTGAACTTGTTGATGGGGAGACCTTTGAAGCCGCTGCAGAGGAGACATCTAAGTAGTTAATATATTTTGTGCCATCTATATATCATAACTGTTTTGCGGTCTTCTGGTCTTAAGTGGTTTAATCCATGTTTAGTATGACATTATAAGAAAGTTGTTACTTAAGTGCTTTAACCAGAAACAACTTAACCAGGCCACCACTGCTGTTCTAATATGATGATAACGGGCGACCCTACGAAACCAAATTACTGTTCATTAATTTTTTTCATGAATCGAATGGTTATAAAAAATCAATTTGATGTTATTGGAAATGTTCCAATTCCTTTGAATGCATCATGTCTTTATATAAGATGGAATATTGGTCGAGTCCTTAGAAATCATTATACATGGTAGTAGTACTTTATTATGACAGAATGTTGTCACGTGATATTTTTTAGTGTAAAGATTTCATTGAAATTCTGCAATGGCATTTTGTAGCTACGCCCTTGTTAGGTGTAGATAAAAATCAGATTTTTATTATTTTTTTTATAAAAGTTAATGAAATATATGGTTAAAAAGTGTGAGTCTCATATGGTAAAATTTAATTGTTGATTTTGACTAGTCACTCTAATGGAAAAAAAAAAAAAGGATTATGAAGAGGTGCATTCGGGAGTTTGTTAGGTATGTTGGAGAAGTCATTTTCGAAGAGAAAACTTCACGAATTATGAATACGACCCTCGAGTATGTTCTTATAGAACAGTTCCATTCGATGTCTGACAGTAGATGAATTGCTGCAAGCGGAATCCATGAGTAATATTTTCCTATTCCTCGGTGGAGACCACTCGACCTTACTCGAGTTTAAGGAGTATTCACGATGCAACGCTAATGCAATTTACCTCATTGACGATTATCATGATAGAATGGACGGCGATATCTATTATGTAAGTAATGAACTGCGTTTTCAAGTAGGTATGTCAATGGATTGGAATGGGGTTGGAACAGTCATTCGCGTTTCCCATTTTTATCTCCTTGACCAGCCCATATACCCGTTTAAGGCGGGCGTGAGGTGTTGGGTGGGGACCGGGATCCACTGTCCCATTTATCATTCATTTATTTTTTAAAATCTTTTAATGTTTTTAGTTTGTGAAAATCAGTACTTTTGTTCAAACTAGTATTCCACCGCGTGCTTTGCACGTCTTATGTACGCAATAAAAGAACTTATACTTTATATCTCCTATGTAATAAAATATAAAATTAAAATTATTAAAATCATCATATTATACAAATATTATTATAACTCACTGAATATAAAGTATAATAAATAATACATTATTATTTATGATATATAGTATTAAGGTATATTAAGGAGTATTAATATTAAATAGTGTCAAGTAGAATCTTTTTAAACTCTTATGATCGTGTCAAATTAATTATTATTACTAATTTTTAACTTTAATAGTGAAAACAATTATTCATGTGAAAATTACTCGATTACATATCTACTTATTAACTTATGAGTAAATTTTGTAACAGACATTTTCAATTTTTCTCAATTATTAAGTGTACACCATGACATTTCTTTAGCAAAACGAAATTCGAGAAGAAATGTGTTTGAACCATAGAAATATATATATATTTTTTGGTCAGATTTGAACAAGCGGGATTTCTTTTTCATTTGATAAGGATTTAAATCCGATTTTTATTAGATTTTGATAGAAGTTGATGAATTTGTGCGGTTAAAGTTTTGTAGGTTTCATAAAATATTTGGTTGAAATTAATTGTTAACTTTGACTTAGATTAAAATCTGGATAAAAACCAACACCAAACGGGGGTTTAACTACGTTCATCATATAAGTGAAGATTGATTACTTATTCATCTATAAATATGTTTTAATAACTTAGTTCTTATTGCACTTGATTAAAAAAAAAAATTATTTTCTTCAAAGTGACTCATGTTCGCGTTCAAATAAATAACTCTATATTTTTTATTTAATTATTCAAAAAGTTATTGATTTTAAAATGTATTTATTTTAACATAAATTGTAGTTTACCAATTATTCATCATGTTGATTATTTTAACCCTCTCCACACTATTTCTATTGTGATATTATTTTAATGTTGCTATAATATTATCGGAATCTTGTATTGTATAAAAAATTACGTCTATGTTTTATATGTATTGAATATAAGGACCTTATATTGTAAATTGAATTTATTGTTTAATTAAATCAAAATCATTTGAAAAGTTATTCAACATTTATTTATGTGGAAATATAATTTTTTTTAATTAAGAGTATTATAGACATAAGAAAAATAAAAGTAAGGATATAATTGATAATTAAAAGATTCCTACATATCCATACTTTTATATGTTAGTGATTAGTGATTAGTGATAGTGATAGTAGAAATATTGGTGTTTAAAAACATGTTTTTTTATATTTTCGAGGTAAGATGCGTGGTTGAAAAGTGGAGAGAGAAAATGTGTGATTAAAAAATAATTTGAAGAATTGTGTTGTTTAAAAATATGTTTTTTTTTTTCTTTTCTTTTTGGAGATAAAAATCTTGTATTTTGAAATAAAGTATAATGGGTAAGACCATGTTCTACACCTGCCCTGTTCTCGTCCCTATATCCGACTAAGCGGGGAGTCACCACCTTGTTCGAGGTGGGGCCTTGCAAGTATTGAAAATCGAGTATTGAAAAAGTTGTATATGTTGTGAAACTATCAAAATTCTAACAATGATATAAGAGAGAAAGATGGAGAGAGCTTGAGGGAGCTAGAGAGAATTCTTCTTGATCAAGAATGGTGCAATCTTTACAAATGAACATAGGCCTCTATTTATAGGGGCGGCGGATAATGACATAATCGTAATATGTAAATTTTACAGGGGCATATCGGTAATATTCCATTCAACCTAACATTTACCTAACTTCATTACATCATTTCCCATATTTCATAACACTCCCCCTTGAATGACATATTACTCGCTTGCTCAATTGTCTGCCTCGTTAAAACCTTGCTAAGAAAATCCAGTGGGATAAAACTTGAGCGAAGGAAAAAGAGTACAGCTGCTCTCCCTGATGTTGGCCATCATTAATCATTGAGTCTTATATCCAAAATGACATCAATGATAAGTAGTACAAATCATGTACTGGAAACTTCGAATTATGAAGTGCTGAAGTGCTTCATTGCTGTATTGCTTCAGTGCTTTAGTACTTTAGTGCTGTAGTGTTTTAGTGCTTTAGTGCTGCCTTGCTTTAGTGCTGCCTTGCTTTAGGTCTGCCTCGTTAAAACCTTGTTAGTAAAACCCAGTGAGACAAAATCTGAACGAAGGAAAAAGAGTACAGCCGCTGCCTCGTTAAAACCTTGTCAGGAAAATCCTGTGGGACAAAACCTGGACGAAGGAAAAAGAGTACAGCATGATTCTCCCCCTGAAGTGTGCAATCAAGTATTCATGGACCTTTTGAATAATGATATCATCTTTCGTCTGGAATATGTATATATGAAAATCTTCTTGTGTATAGCCGATATCATAACATTCTTCATAATATGTCTATGATTTTCTCCATTTGTTGATACCATTCCAGATGTCTATGATTTTCTTCATTTGTTGATATCATTTCAGCACAATTTAAAGAGAGAGCTTGTTGTTGAATTATTACTTGCAGATAGCTGTGACAATGTCTCAAAAACCTTGCTAGGAAAACTCTGTGGGACAAAACCTTAGCGAAGGGAAAAAGAGTACATTATTCTCATTGATATGCCATAATTGCTCCATAATTGCTGCCTCATTAAAAACCTTGCTAGGAAAACCCTGTGGGACAAAACCTCAGCTAAGAGAAAAAGAGTGCAGAGAGTATTTGTTCCCTTCATAGGAATATCACAAGTATATTAATGCAATCTTAAATTATTTCATCAAACATATAGTTTGTGATGAGCTTTTATAAATAGTTTATAACTCATTTATGAAGTCATAGCTCATTTACTGAACATGCTATATCAAGCAATGTTTAGTTAGTTGACTGATTGCATTACTCAAATCTAGAATTGATTCACTTCTATCAAAATCTAGAATTCATTTCTGATGAATAATTAAATATTCATTTTCAAATTCACTTCTAGTGAATATTCATTTTCCCGGTGGATAATATAATTTTGCATATTGAAAATCAATTGCATGTCCAAATATTAAAATATAATAATAGTACACTCCAATTTCATTTTCATCATATATTATGGGGTCATATGTATCATTATTCATGTGATTTTATTTTAAGAATCATACTTCATTCTATAATGATACTATTCTGGGCAAATTGAATCTTTCAATGATTTATACATATATGTTCTTGCACTTTATAAACTGCAATTTCTAATTTGCAGGAGTATAATTAATCATTGAAATAGATATCAATTTCGACATATAATCTATAATAATTTTGCTTGAAATCCCAACGTACCGCGATCAACTGGTACATCAAAGAAAACTCCCAAAGTACCGAGATGAGAATCACACTTTTTGATCTCACTCATTGGTATATCAAAGAGCTCAAACTAGTGAATTTAGACTATAGTCTATCCACCATATTTCATGCCAGTTCAATGAAAAAATTTGCGCACAATGAGTCGTCTTTTACGACTGTGAAATATTTTTCATTTGTACATATAATTACTGGCTTTACACATTTAAGTGTTTTGGACTTCAGGTCCTATAAAAATAATCCCTACATTGAGATTTTATACTTGGTCAAAGTATTATAATTTCACCAACCTCATTTTCATAAGAGGGTTGTTTATGTATGTAGTCGACTTATTTATCGATTCCATTTTATGTCAATATAAACATAACATAGAGAGATCTCTTTGTATATCTATCATCAGGTACCTGAGTCTCTTACATTTAATTATATCCCTTTTACTCACTATGAGTATTTAGCCTCAAATGGATCATTTCCATTATTCAAGAGATATTTGTTTTTGGAATCGATTGTCATTATACTTCAGGCATAATTACGCTTTAAGCTTGATCACGCTTCATGCATGTTATTGTTTAATTTCCCCATAATATTCAAGAATCTTGTATTATATCAGTCGGCTAACAATGCCGCAACACATGTCATTCATAATTATGGATATAATCACAATATTATATCTAAGTGCGTTTTGTTGGAGTGTATATAGATATCGCACTTTTTAGAAATCATAAAGCTTTACAAGCAAATCTTTATTTCATCGTATTGACATGTTTGTATGTAGAATATTGCTGCATAAGAAATATTTATATTCAAGTTGTTCTTATAGCAAATAATTTGAGGCTTTTAATCTGCTAAATCATTAACAATATAATATTCTATTATCTCAACTAATTCATAAAATCATTGATGACTTTAAGATATATTCATGCATGCATTTCTCACTTTGCTCGTAATATCATTACTTGAGCAAATAATCAGTCATTCATTTTCTTAGTGAGATAATTAATTTGCTTTTCAGAACAAGCAGCAATGATAACTTGTTAACCTGAACAATCTTCTGGTTCTTTAATGAAGGCCATTTTGCATTCTCAATAAATCTCATTATTGAATTGGAATCTAACCAATCATTATAGAACTTCTGGTTCAGCAAGATATTTCACTTGTACATATGTATGAACTTCTGGTTCAATACAGTATTCATTTTATCAGTACGTATTTCTGTATAGTTTAAATCAGTATACCTTTATTACTTTTAGTATACTGAAAAAATCAGGTACAATATCCTAGGAAATATCTCATGATCTCAATCTTGTCGCCAAATCTTCCCTTATTTCGAGAAAGGTAATGACGCATTATCTCATTGTTCCCACTTTTTCAATAATTTATTCCATTATTTCTTAATGGAATCGATATAACTGACACGCGGAGCGCTCCTTTACGCGTTTAAATATATCATTTGGGAAGAGATTAGATCCATAAAAAATGGATGTTATATTATCAAATATTCACAAATATTATTCTAATCTTCCGGTAAATGTTTTGAAAAAGATTTACCGAGTTCGACTTGAAAGATTGAGGCTGCTGATGGATCAAGGCATTCCAGAAGATGTTCGTTGGTTGATCGAAGCAAAAGTTCGATTAGCTGGTGAATTACCAGATTCATTTTCTAAACACATGCCTGGTTTAGGTAAGAGTACTTTTGCAAAGAAACGAAGAGCAAAAAGGTTGAACGGTTGTTACAAATGTGCTCGTTGGACATGTGATTCTCGTTGCAAATCAGTAGGATATTCTTCTAGAAATCGGGATGATAAAATCGATTTCATTAAGGGTGGACTGAGTAAGGAGTCATTGGATGATATCCGATTGACTCTTGAGACGCACCCAAGTGGGTATGTGCAACGTGAACTCCTTTCCTTATATGCTCAATTTAACGAGGATAAAAATCGTTATAGTCTTGAAAATATAGTAGCAACAGATCCTGTTTTCCAGGCTGTTATAAACAATGATGTTTTGGCTATTCAGCATTAATATAAGGTAAATCAGTTTATTATCTGTTTATATTTTTTCACATAAAATATTTTCATGTTTCATTTCTCGAGTATTGATAAAGTGTTTTGAAAAATCACCGAAAGGTAAACTTTATCAAAAGTAGTGTAATTTAGTCAGAAGTAGGTTTTCACTTTTTCAAAAGATGAGTAGTAAATAGTGAAGTTTTTCAAGTTTAAATAGCCAATGATTTTCACAGTTTCATGCATCCCAAAATATCATTTTCTTATAAGTTTTTTTTTCTTCCTTATACTCTCGAAGATGGAAGGACCAAAACTTCGACATATCTAAACTATCTGTGTATTTTGTGGATCAAAAGTAGGGAAAGGTTTTGGATATCTAGAAGCAGCCGTGGATTTAGGAAAGAAGTTGGGAGAGAAATGTATCAATCTAGTATATGGAGGAGGTAGCAGTGGATTGATGGGTTGTGTTTCCCAATCTGCTCAAGCAGAGAAATCAAGAGTCATAGGTGTTATACCCGTTCCTTTAGTTGATATCGCAGGCAAAACACGAGGGCATGAAGTACAAACCTTATCTATCCATGAACGCATAACTTGCATGTTATATGGTTCTGATGCCTTCATAGCCCTGCCTGGAGGTTTTGGTATTTTAGAGGAAATCTTTAATATTACTTCATGGGCTCATTTAGATCTCCATACCAAGCCTATTGGGCTTTTAAATATTAAGAATTTCTTTGATGGTTTGTTAACATTTCTTGATTATGCTGTGGAACAGGGATTCATCTCTCCATTTTCTAGGAGAATCCTTATTTCTGCTCCTACTATCGAGGAACTGCTGCATAAGTTGCAATCATATGTCCCCATACAATATCCAGCAGGAGTTAAGATAGATTGGCCGCAAGGAAGGGGAATCAAGCGAAAATGGAGTCCGGTTAATGTAAACTTAACTTTGTGAACCCTAGAATAGATGGTGGTAGAGTACGGAGTATTCTTACTCTTGAGACACACCTTAAATTTCTAGGATTTTATCAATGTTTAATCTTGTGTACCTCAAAGATAGGTGGTAGAGTACAGAGTATCCTTACTCTTGAAACACACCTCTTTGAGTGTTTCTTTATGTCCTCAAAAGTTCAGAGGTGATAGGATACGACGAGGATCATAAATGTTTCCCCCTTTTATGTATTTTGTATGACTCGTTTATACTTCTTCAGGAGCAATAATAATAATATCATTTCAGCATGTTTAGATGATAATTTTTTTACTTCTTCTAGAGTAAATATGTAATTCTTCTGGAATACATAAGTGCTCGTGCAAGAACTTTTCCAGATACTTATCATCTAATATTCATCTCATAATATTGATGAGATTATTTTCACATTAGCCATATCCGTGCTATCATGTGATATTATCTTATCATACATCAACATTTTTCTTGTTGGATAATCCATTTTTATCTATCTTTTCAATATAGATAATGGTAACTTCTGGTACCGTTTGATAAAATATTTTTATCAACATTTACCAATTTTTTGGTAATGATAACTTCTGGTATCATTTGATAAAATATTTTCTAACTTGACTATTGATAACTTCTAGTATCATTAAATGAAATAAATAACAATAATATTGTATATATATTAACAATAATAATACTGGGGTTTTACCACCACGTATATATGTTGACAACAACCTCTAATATGTTAGAATTAACCAACAACTGAGGTGTTTCTGAAATAATATAAAATTTGAATATATGTAAAGTATTCCGTAAACCGACCATATAGGCGGTGTCAACATAATGAAATAATTACCTTTCATAAGTGAGCGAGTCATATCCTCCAGTCAAGGTATTCATAATAGTGATCAGGTCATATCGTCAAATCCAGTCAAGGTATAGTGATCGAGTCATATCGTCAAATCCAGTCAAGGTATAGTGATCGAGTCATATCGTCAAATCCAGTCAAGGTACTCATAATAGTCCAATCCGTTGCGGTATAAATTCAGTCCATAATAACTCAATCCGTCACGGTATGACAATGATTATTTTACTTATACCTTGTTTAAAATCTTTAATTTATCTTGTTGATCACATATTAATCGTTAATTTTCGATTAATTTACTTTTATGTATTACCAAGGGTAAAATTGTCCATATTTTAATATGTTGCTCATATGGATAAATCAAAACCGTCAATAGGTTTGAAATTTAATTTAGAACAAACTTACTTTTGGTCCGAAGTTCAAAATCCCGTCGGAAGTGCTTCAAAAACGTTTTTTAAGAAAACCGCCACGTTCGATCGCCGGAAAATTTCAAAACTGCACAAAACAGAAAAGTAAGATCATAGAAAAATCAAGATCGTCGATATGAACAAACTGCCTGTTGACGTCATCGCCTGAATCTCCTCCACGTGCCGCGACGATGTCTGCGCGTGGGATTCACACGCCTCACGCGTCGCCGTACCGGTGCCGGAGCCGTCGACACGCGCCGGTTCGGAAGAATCGTCCGGTCGCCGTGGTCATGGATCTGATCTCTGATCATCATTTGGATATACGGTTTGGCGTGAATTTGGTTTGGAAGTTTCGAATTACACAATTTCTTCAATTTTTCTATGGACTTGAAATTGATCTACAAATCTATGATATATAAATGATTTTCTAACAACAAAAACACTGGATTTGGAATATGAAACGTTGATTAGTAATAATCTGGTTTCTGATACAGAGGTTTATCATTTAGATGCAACTGTAGAGCATACTCCCGTCATATTACTTAATAGGGTAGAGACTCGTGCTGATAACGTGTTGTGAAATTATCAAAATTCTAACAATGATATAAGAGAGAAAGATGGAGAGAGCTTGAGGGAGCTAGAGAGAATTCTTCTTGATCAAGAATGGTGCAATCTTTACAAATGAACATAGGCCTCTATTTATAGGGGTGGCGGATAATGGCATAATCGTAATATGTAAATTTTACAGGGGCATATCGGTAATATTCCATTCAACCTAACATTTACCTAACTTCATTACATCATTTCCCATATTTCATAACAGTATATATAATATTGTCCTTTTCTCATTCCTATTTTCAAGCTGAGAGATGCAGTATAGACTATAGGGCTATTCTTCGACTGCTATCATGCAAGATTTGAGCCACCACCTTGGCCTTTTGAAATGTTCCTAACTAGGGCAATATTGGTGAACTCAACTCAATTATTATCATTACATAGGTCTTTCAATAAGTTTAGGGAAAAGATTTTTCAATGTGTCATTAAATTTGATTTTTGATGCATTGCTTTATTTAGATTTATAATATGAATGGTTTTGTTTATCTGATATATGATATGACACACATGTTCACCTAAAATGCAGTGTATATTGTACGTAAGTTTACGTATTGTGACAAGCAGGGGCGGAGCCAGGATTTCAAGTCAGTGCGGGCTAAAATTAAATAGCTTGGGGGGGGGGGGGGAAGGGGGTTCGCCCCCGAAATTTATTTTTTTTTTAGAAAAATTAAACCAAATAGAGAAAATTTAATTTCACAAATGACAAGTAAATAAATCTCAACTCAAATAAAGTACCTTAAAATCGTTCCTTGTTTCATACTTTGAAATCTTTGTACAATAGCTTCATTATCAATCTTCAAAGATATATCTTTCTCTACATAAATAACAAGGCTATCATTCATCCACTCATCACCCATTCGATTGCGCAATCTATCCTTCACAATGCTCATTACAATCTATCTAAGGAGTAACTATGAATTTTCTTTTAAAGAATCTATCTAAGATTGACATAATTTTCCCTAGTAAAATAAATTAATTAGAAACTTGACTTCACAAAACACAAACTACAAATCTCAAAATTAAATCAACTCAACAAACCATAAATCTCAAATTACAAAAAATCAAACAAAGCTAATTATTAATTAAATCAATTAAAATATCTCCAATTCCAAATTAATATCAAATAGACAACAATACATGAGAAATAAATCAATACTTCCAAATGAAAAAAATAAAAAAAATTAAAAAATCAGCATACTATACACTAAAAATTAAAGGCATTATCATAAGGAAAAAAAAAAATCATTATTTAACATTTAATAATACCCACATGTTGAAAAGTCAAAACAAAAAGTCTCAAAAGTAGTTAAATACCTTATTCCGTTCAGGCTTCAGTTTCAAAGTTCAGGATTAACTTCAAAATTAAAATTAGGCTCCGTCTTCACCGACTCAGAGACCTTTGCTTTGCTGCTGCGGTACTACTTGCTGGAGTGCTGGTTACAATCTTTCAATATATATGCCACTGCTTGCACACTTGAAACAATCAATGACGATTGATGGGTATAAATTAGCTCCTACCAATTGTTGCTGCGTTGTGGTCGGGGTCGCCGGTCGAAGACACAGAGTTGGTAGCGGCGGGGAGAGAGTTTAGGGTTATGCTTTGCCTTTGCTTCAGCCTTCAAGCCTTCAACAGATTTCTGGCATTCTACTTCTGGGTCTAGTGGCTTCTGCTTTCAACCGAGGTCTGTTGCGTTTTAAAATTTTTTTTTTTTTTTTTTTTGTGTTGGGCCTGACCCGGTGCAGACCCAAGGTCCAGCGCGGTCCATGGACCGCGCTGGGCTTGAATTGGCTCCGTCACTGGTGACAAGTAATAAAGTGGATCTAAGAGTTCAGATTATGGTTACCATGAGGATTGTAATTAAGTACTGAAATGTGTTAGTTCTCATCTCTATTTGAACAATCGAATGATGATTTTAGACTAAATCTAAAATGAGAAATTGATTTTCTAAATGCAAAATAGAAAAATATCATAAACGTGAAAAATATTGTTTTTTTTTTCACCCTAGTAAATACTATTAATTCCATTCATCTAGTTTTATTCCTACAAAGGTGATCGATTGAATTCACGAATATATATTGAAATTCTTCTCTTGAGTTTAAATCAATTCTACCTAAAGACTGCAATAATAACAAAAATGTATCTCTACCTCTTATTTAATTACCGAATTTTATTCAAAGATCTAAAATGTTAACTCACCTCTTGAATTATGAAAACAACTCATAAAATCAATGAATAAGTATCAAATTATTCAAGATTAAGCACAAAATAAAATCAACATATACAACATATATGGAAAACTAGAATTATGAAATTAATAGTAATAAACTAGGCTACATCGTTTGTCCCAACTAGAAAATTAGTTGTCCATCACAATTAAATATAAAACGCTTTAAAAATATGAAAACATGTTTGGAGTTTATCATATTAACAATGAAGAAAATAAGTCTTGCACCAAGAAGTCAATTCACCTTTAATAATCTTCATTTCTGTCCCTTTGTGTTTGCTTTGATCTCCCAAGAATATAACGTTTAAAAGTGCCCTAAAATGTCGTTGAGAGGTTGTGCAAAGGCTCGGAATTCATGCCCAACAAGTTCTATATATAGTTGATCGGAGAGAATTTTATGTCAAAAGCTGCGTAAAAAACCTGAAACGCGGTATAGTCAAACTGAGGCGTGACTGCACAGACCAAATAGGCGCGACGACGTGAATTTCGTATTTTAAACTTGCATATTTTAATTGATCAGCGTGCAGCCACCTGGTCGTCTTAGACGCGGCCGCATGGTTAAATGAATCCAACGCAATTTCCAACTTTCAACTCGTATAAGTTGGTCTTCATTCTTTATTTGCACCTTAAGTCCTCAATCTTCTAATTTGATCAACTTAATTCTCGTACTTCTGAATCTTCTCAATTAACTCGTTTCGACTCTTAATTTCTTTAATTAGATCCTCAAACTTTTGATTTATTCTACTTTAGCTCCACTTACGTTTCTCGGTTGACCTCATCAACTCTCGATTGTGTCATTTAGCTTCAATTGTGATAAAAACTGAAATAATAATAGATAAACACAACTTAAGTAGAATTTATTCTCAAATGAACTATAATTTCCTAATTTTGACATATAAATAGGTGTATAAAACACACTTATCAACACCTTAAGTAGAATTTATTCTCAAACGAAATATAATTTCCTAATTTTGACATATAAATAAGTGTATAAAATACACTTATCAACACACTGTGTATTTCTTATAGAATGAGAATTAGTACATTTCCCAAATTACTATTTTCTTTTCCGCGATATTGTTGCAATTATAAATTGATTTTTTTATATTTTTGAGGTAAACTATGTTGAGGTAAAATTGTATTGTTGACTTGTTTAATAGATAAAATTATTCTGACAAACCAAAGTAAATATTACTAATAATTTTAAAAAGGTTCAAAGGAGTCGGTTAGGTTTTCTTGTCATGTAAACAAATTCGCGACTTCCATAAACAACTACCCTATCCATTGGAAAAATTTCAACAAGAGGCGGAGTTTGAAAATTGTATATATGAATAAAAGAATGATCAAAATGAAGATGATCATAAACAAAAATAAATTTATAAATGGAAGAAAATCACCGGGAATTCAAGGAGAAGATCAAGAACTCCAATCAAATGTAAGAACCCCAAAAAATGGTCAACGAAGACTCAAATATGTAGTCGTTGTCCTAAAGTGATAATTGCACTCCCTTGTTAATGAGACTGCTTACGAGATTCAACCACAATTGACTAAGAGAATAAATCAAGTGTTTTAGAAGGAAAACACCAAGTACAAGTGTTTCCTCTAAGAACTCGAATAAATCAAGGCTTTTGATGTCTTGCCCATTTTGCTTCTTTTGGCTTTGCCCCACTCTTCATTTGATCTAAACACTTGCACCTTGCCCCTTCCAAAGTCATAGGACTTGCCTATTCCATCCAATTCAAACTCAACTAAATAGACTTACACCTCCTCAAGTGACTTAATCACAAAATCAATTATTGGACAATCAATGAAGTTGAGAGAATTTGATTTGATCTCTTCCTCATTAATTGCCACTTCCTCATGTGATTCTTGTGTGATTAAATTGTCATTCTCGTCAAGCTCATCTTCTTTAGTTGATGTCTCCTCGGATTGAATGACCGATCCAAAATTTGAATCAATGGGCAACAACAAGTTTTTCCTATTAATTCCCAAGAGTGGGTTATAGCCCCACATTTGGAATCCTTCCCAATACATGGCATCCCCCATAAGCATATCATCTTCATCCAAATTGGCAAGCTCATTGTAATACTTTGCAAGTACCTTCTCATTCAATAGTGGATGACCATCTCCCACAAGAGTGATGTCCTCATCCCAATCATCCGGTACACAATCTCCCAAGAGCATGTAACTCACATCCAATGTATCAATTGCTTGTTTTCGGTATTTCAAATATTGTCTAAACCCAATAAGCTTCGACGTAATCAAATCATTCCCCGAAAACAAACATTGTCCATTACAATGCATCTTGTAATAAATTTCACAACTTGAATATTCTTCAAGCATGTATTCATCACCCATGTTGAGATTGTTCAATGCAATTGCTTTCCTATTTTGCCAATGTTAAAATCAAATATGCATAGAAAGAAAACAAACACAAGAAAGATTAGAATAGTGGTGGTTAACAAAAAATAACAAAATGAAATATAAAACAAAAATAATTACAAATTGTTAAAACTAAAATCAACTAAAGTAATAACCAAAGTAAAAACATTCCCCGGCAATGGCGCCAAAAACTTGTTCGCTCAAAATAGTGTACCGCAAGCGCACGGGTCGCGTACAAGTAATAAAGTGGACTTTTTGAGTCTGGATTGTCGATCCCACGAGGAATGTTTACTTTAGATTATACAACTTTAATTAATTTAATTCTAACAATAAAAGGAAACACACAATTAAAAGTTAGATTTTTGTAAATTCTAAATTAAAGAAAATAATTCTAAACCGAATTAAAATAAGGAAAATGGACGATAAAATAGTTGGGAATCATGATCTCACTTAACTCTTGCTTAAGTAATTTCTCAACACATGCAAATTAATAAATTACTCATTTACAATGTTAGACCCGATTTTTCAAGCTTAGCTAATTACCTCTCTCGAGTGAAATTAACCCTAATCAATTGGTTTAACCTACTATATCTCTATGTCGATTAAGGCACAATCATTTGCATTAACTCTTTGTGAAAATAGCTCAATGAATCATCTAGGGTTTAAGGTATATCTCTATCCTTAACAAGAACCTAGAGCATTTGTTATTTGGTCTAAAATGCATAATATCTCTCGATTATCATACACTTCACAAAACATATATTTGGTGATCAATCAAACACATGGAATAATCTCAATAACAAACACACATGAAATAAACTAAAAATTAATAAACAAACATTAAAATTACTTAAACTAAGTTAAGCTACATCAATCATCCCAACATAAAACAACTAGCCCATTGTATAAATATTGCACAAAAGTTGATGTTTACAAAAATACATCACAAAATATAGAAATCAAAGATTAAAAATACAAGATAATGAAATAAATCACTTCCCTTGATTTTTGCCCCAAAATTCCTTCAACAATGCTTTGAATCTTCACCTCATTTTTTGCTTCATAACTTCAATGGAGACTAGCAACATAGAAACAAAACTAAACTATGAACTAAAATTACAAACTAAGCAAAAACAAAGAAAAGAAAAGAAAAGAAAGAAGAAAGAAAAGAGGGAAAGAGGCTAGGGTTTGTAGAGAGTGAAAATTGTGATGAAGTATGGACAAAACCTAGCAAAATTGACCTAAAAACAACCCTTTTCGCGTAGATCTGCGAAAAACAGCATATGGGTCGAACCAGGTTGGCCCAGATTATCGCTCAATTTTTTGACCACGCGATCGCGTGGTTTAATGCCTCGCGATCGCGTGGTGGACTTGAAAACTCTCGGGTTGGATTATAGGCTGACTTCGCGAACGCGGCCTGGTCTAACCACGCGATCGCGTGGTTCACCTGGCAGCTTTGTCCTTCCATGATTGCAATTTAGTCATCCATCTTCTGGTCTTCTTCAAATTAGTCCTCGAATTTTGACTTTTATTACAAATATGCCCTTGAAATATTTGCAAAGAAGGTCCTCCATCTTTTTGAGATGTTGCAATTGAGTCTCCATACTTTTGATTTCTTTCAATTAGGTCATTGGACATCGAAATTGCTCTTCTTTTAGCTCAATTGCTCTCCAATCTTGTCTATTTTATTTCCAATTGAATTTGTACCTAATTGTACAAGATAAACACAATTTATAAGTAGATATTTGCTCAATTTGTCAATTAAATTGCTAATTTAGGAACTAAATAAGTGTGTAAAACACACTTATCAAATTCTTTCCTTGTTTTCCTAGTGTTCTTCTCCACATATTTAAGCAACCTCTTGGGCACGAATTTGGGAGCCTTTGGAGACCTTTGCACAACCTTCCAACCACATAATTCATTGCTTTATCATTAAATTCTTGGAGGCAAATATTAAGACAAAGGAGGGGGAATTGACGATTATCAATGGGGAGCTATTTCTTGGTGCAAGACTTTATTTTCTCTTGTTAATTCGATAAACTCAACATGCGTAGTATTTACTTTTCCTGCGTTTTTTTTTTTTTTTGATGAACAATTAATTTATTAGTTGAGATATTTGATGTAGCTAGTTTTACGCTTTTATTTCTATAATTTTAGTTTTGCACTTTATGATTGAATGTGTTAATTTTATTTTGTATTTAATGCATGAATTAATTCGCGACTAGTTTATGATTTAATGGGTGATTTCATAATTCGAGAGGCGAGCTAACACTTAGATTTAGGAATAAAATTCGGTAATTGGATGAACGATAGAGATATACGTTCATTATTATTTCAACCACTTATGAATTCTTGTGTTCCATGCACTTAGTCATTATGGTCAGTTGTTCGTTAACACGGTCGACTAACTAGGTGGAGTTGATTTAAACCCGAGAGGGGAATTTCATGTGCATAAGTGAATTCGATCGAGCACTATAACAGGAATAAAACTAGATGATTGGAAATAGAAGTATTGACTATGTGAAATCGAATTTTCTAACACTTACAAACATCAATTTAGAATCTTTTAATGTCATTTCTTTTATTTTGCCTTTTAATTTAGTTCTATTCAAAAATCCCAAATTCTACTGTTCAAATAAGACGAGAACTAACATAATTTCGATACTTAATTACAATCTCTGTGGAACGATAACTAGAACTTTAAAAGTCCATTTTATTACTTGTTATGATCCATACACTTGCGATGCGATGTTATAATAGGTGAACATACCACACTGTTCAAATACAATCCATATTCACTTTATTGACACTCGATTTCAACATCAACATCAATTACTATAAAGACTCATTTTATTATACTATTATCTCGTATATATTTCTCAAAGTATATGAAGACATTAATCAAGCAATTGATTTTACACAGATGTTGAGAATTGAAATAATGACATAATTTAACAAAAAATATACATATCATATGTAATAAACATGTCTTGAAATCACTCACTTTATCAATAATAAGTATATCTTTCACTACAACAAAAACACTTTACGACAATACACAAAAAGTGTTGCAAAAGATGAATTGCGCATTGCAGTAGATTTTTGACAACGTTCATTACACGTTGCGATTGATATTTTTGGCAAAGTTCAATGCGTTTACGGGAGACCATAGACAACTTTTTTGCGCATTGCGGCTGATACCTTTAGCAACATTCAATGCGCATTGCGATTGATACTTTTAACAACATTCATTGGAGTTGCTGTTGATGTTTTACTTTATTTTTTCTCAATTTCTCCCAAATTATTATAGATAATTCCCCTGATAATTAACAAATTTCTCAAACATATATTTAATATGTAAATTAGAAATCACATATTTTATAAATAAATCAATTATTCAAAATAAAGTACAAGTATTTTAAAGCAAATTAGACCAATATATTTTAATACAAACCAAAAATTAAGGTACTTCGAGTTCCAAATTGATTTATAACGACATTGCGAATGTTAATTCAAGCACTTTAAGCCGTGAATACTTCATTGTTCATGAGCCGATATGACTTCAATGCATCCAAAAAACACTCCACCTCAAAATGTGACACAAAACATGCAAATCAAATAGAGTAATGATTAAGTAATATAAACCTAAAAATCAATCCTATATTTACTAATCCAGATATAAATTAGATCTCAAATTTCAATACAAGATATAACTTTAAAAATATGAATATAGTTCAAAACTGATAAATTACAATCTTAAACTCCAATACATGATATAACTTATTAAAAATTAATACAATTATATTGATAAATTGGTCAATTTCCTTACACACAATTACCCTAATTTTGTTAAATCAATTCATCAAATGTTGTTCATAGTATACACCAAACCCTTATCATGCCAAAAACGTGAGAGAGAGAGAGAGAGAGAGAGCATCCACTTCTTAGCATAGGAGAGTTACATCTCAATTATTGGTCTTAGATTTTACGTAACTTTGACAACTTTCCCTAAACAAATCCAGTACACATTACAGTAGAACAAATTTCTGTGCTAATACACAAATCAGTTTAGACTCCTTAGTTAGCATTGATAATATGCAAGTCAAGAATAACTTGTCCATATCTTTTTCTAACTCATCTAAGATCCGTGCATGCTTCTCCTGTCGTTACAAACTAGTTGCACACCCATGTGTTGCATGGAAAGAGATGCTACATATATTATATTTTAGAACAACATATAATAAAAAAAATTGAAAAAAATATTATCAACTATAACCATTAAAATTAGTTTTTCTAAATTCAACTTAATACAAATTTTGGAAAAGTTTTTTAAATACGACATTTTTAGTTAAATTGATTGGCTTGCCTTTCTTATCACATATAATTATTTTCAGGCCAGAACGACTTCTAATTCTAGATATTGCAACTTTAGATATTGCAATGTATAGTTGTTCTTGACTGAACACTGGTCTTTTTAAGAAAAGACTCAAGTGGGATTGTGATTGTCCTTAACTCCTATTTATGGGCATGCCGTAAGAGATTATCAATGGGAACTCATGTCTTATTTGGAATTTTAATGGTAACCTTGTAAGAGTTGTTCGAATCCATATTAAATCGACAGATGTTGAAGATAATTTTTAGTTTCTTTTTGTTCAAATTCCATAAACATTCTCTTTTCGATAAAAACTTCCAATTTTCTATCTAATATTTATGCTTTTTATGATTCTAAGACCAGATTCTTGCTTACTCGATCAACTACATTGGGAAAGACTGCGTCGAAGTTTTCGATGGATCCATATATATATTTTTTAATATTTTTCATTTTTCCTAATTTTTTAAGGGTATGAAATTTATTTCATTTTATAAAGTTTCTCGTGTTTTCCTTTTTCAAATGAGTGTAATGTAAAATTTAAGAATAGATCAAGAGCTTGCATGCTTCCATGTTGATTTTTTTTTGAGCCCATGTCACAGGCAGAAACTAAGCTTCAGCCTAGATCTAAGTACGAAGCCTAGGTTCCTCCCATTGAAAATGTATTTTCCTTAATTATTTAGTGATTATGGAGGAATTATTTGAATGATATTTGAACGTTGCTGTCAAAAAACACAATCACAAAATTAACGATGTTTTTCATTTTATGATTTAGCATTCTTTCATTTCAATATAATTCTTTTCTTGACGCATACATCTAATTTCTATCCTAGCTACATTATGGGGTAAATTGTTGAGAATGTGAAATGATCATCAACAAATATGATATAGTACGTAATTCGTTATATAACATGTGATAATGTGACATATTAAATGACAGTGTATGATAGAGTACAATTTTTTTTTTTTAAAATTTTCTTAAGTTATATAGAAATGTGATTGCAGAATAATTATCACAATCACTTCAATCATATAATTAAAGCCATTCACTTCACAACATGGATCAAGATGGAGAAAACTTACTTTGGTTAAGCAAAGTAAATCAAAAAATATGATCTTATATTTGCATTAGTGTTGGCAATGGGTCGGATCTCCCCGCCCCGTGAAATTTTATTAAACCTAAATCCGCCCCGTGACCTGCGAGTTTCGGGTTCGGGGCAGGTCGGGGGGGGGGGGGGGGGGGGTCGGCTCCGCCGCCCCGTTTCATTTTTTTTCGATTTTTTAGGCCTTTTTAATTTTTTTCTTTAATATATTATTTTAAATAATATAATCGGGGCGGGTTCGGGTCGGGGCGGCCAAAACCCATACCTGCCCCGCGACCTGCTCGGGTCGCTAAAACTTCACCTGAACTCGCCCCGCCAACCCGCAGGGCAGGTATCGGTCGGGTTCGGGTAGGGTCGAATTTTTTTGCCATCTCTAATTTGCATTTTGCATTAGAAATTCAGGCTTCATTGTTAGCTTATTAAGGTTTATATGTGTGATGAATATCTACTAAATGTTTGATTATAGATTCTTGAATGCATGACATCAAAATTTTTTGTTGTCTATAGATGGTACATTGTATATCCTTCACTCAAATCTTCATGCTACATTCAGTAATTATGCTGAAACTCATTGCTTTCTTTTTCTAGAAATACAAAAAATTATGGGTACAATCAAAATCTGATCTTCGATATTTTAAAAATAGACATACCTTATCTTCACTATATATAATGTCTTTTAAATGATGAAAAATTATAGAAATATAGCATTCACATTACATGGACATTAGAAGAGACATGTAGAAAATGATTACATAGTGTTTTCTTATGAGACCAATGTGAAAAACAATAGACTGCCTTGGAACCACCTATTGCCTAATAGCTTCAATGTGAGAATATTTGGGCAAATTTTCTAAAAAAAAAAGGTTGTTGTGAAAAGAAAAAACTAGTTTAATTTATGTAATAACATATAGCCTATACGATGGTCCATTAGTTCCTACAACTACCGAATTATTGGGCCTTTAGATCAAATTTTATAAAAATATCACACAGAACAATTAATTTGAAATTCAAATTTTTTTATGGCTACTAAATATTTTTTCTCAGTATAATGTGGTATATTGCACAAACATTCCATATTCACTATTGTCATATTACTATGTAATATTGTTGAATAGTAAATGTAACTATCCATATACCAGTGCATATCTTCTTAAGATATGTTGTCTAAATAATGTAGACTCTCTTTATGTTAATTGGATTATATATTTTAGTGGACGATGTATAAAGTAGTTAATCACCCTTCACCATTGAAGATGTGCTCGCTTTCAGTTGTATGGATATGATGTCTACAGTTAAGTAATTGAATTTAGATGATCGATATATTTAAACCATTAAAGTCCCGAATTATGAATGATAGAAAGCATTATTATTACTTGAATAAAATCTATTAAGGGATGATAATTCAACTAAGAAACATATGGATAGCGAGAAAATTACTTTTTGATCCTTATAAATGATTGATGGCCATTATAGAACTTAAATAGTACATTTAATGGGTATGTTGATTTTAGCTCCACTAATTTTTATTCCTTATCTAAATTTTAGATATAATTTAACGTGAAT
The DNA here is from genome assembly GCA_963555705.1 of Ligustrum vulgare. NCBI lineage: Eukaryota > Viridiplantae > Streptophyta > Magnoliopsida > Lamiales > Oleaceae > Ligustrum > Ligustrum vulgare. The sequence continues at coordinate 85,334,992 of OY743168.1, forward strand.
AGTCCACTGAATTATTATATGTGTGGAATACTACACAAAAAATGTATTATTAGTAAACAAAAGTTTAAGGTAATTAGAACATAAATTTCTTACCACATTGTTTAGATTTTATAATGTTCACAGTTTGGTAAATCAGTTTTGATGGAAATCTAGGAGTCGTGTATCGCTGAAAAGATGAGCAGACATATGACAGATTGTGTGTCGAAATCTTAAAACCAAATTCAAGGATCTAATAAAAAATGTACCAAAGAAAAACATGTGTGGGCACGATATTGAAACTGGCTCAGCTGGGAAATCGTACTATAATAATGATTAATTAACATTGTATTTTGTAGTAATATGTGTTTTAAAAAAGCCCCCATAAATAATAGCTGAGTTTTGGAGGAAAATTGGCATTGAAAACTGTTGCTAACTCAACAACTCTCGTTGTTACAAATTTTACCACTTTTCCCCTCCAGTGAATCCTCAAAGTGATAGTCACATTAAATAATAGTTCATCGTAAAATGTCAAAGCAAGTCATTTCAAAAATGATTTCTATTGTTTACTTTGAAATTTTTTCTTTTGAAAATGTTGATGTTCTACAGGTTATCTTGTCTCCATGTTTTCAAAACCATAGTCAGTCAAAATCTCACAGGTCAAGCAAATCTATCAGCATTCTATGACCTGATACTTCTTCAAATAATAATACAAGCCAGTCAATTTCTGATGATTTGAAGGGAAAACACGAATAAATTTTTCCAACAATTAATGAAGTATCAAAAAGAAAAGTGAAGAAAGATGGAAAGAGGGGGAACATCATCTAAAAAAATGGGGAAAAAAATTAAACCATGCAAAAAAAAAAAAAAAAAAGAATTATCTAATAAATTATAAGAATGTTCTGCAATTTAAAAAATTGTTGTGGGCAACAATTCTGTTTAAATGGTCATAAGAATTGGAATTATACAAAAGACAATTTATTTTGCTTCCCATTACCGTAAACATGAAATCACACCTACAATAGTGCAACTAACTTATAAGCAGGGAAAATATAGTGGAATAAAAGAAATATAGCAAGGAAAAAAACCTATGGGACTGCCGTTCTCCGAGATTTGCAGCATAGGGCATGGGAACATCCCCAGCAATCCTCTCAACAGGCGCATCAAGACACTTCAATCTCTCTTCAAGAATAGATCGAGCGCAGGCTTATTAACTTCAAAAAGACGGGAAACCCATATATAAATTAGGTTGTAGGGTACCCTAACAAATCAATCCCCAAATGAATCGATTTGGGTCCTCATTCTCAGACTACTCTTAACGGGTATGCAGAAGCTTGTAAAACTAATCAAACGCCTCCTTGGATGATTCAAACACCTTTGGAGTCAAACTGACAGGACCCCACTCCTCCGTTTCTTCTTCATCGTCTTCTAAATTCTCCAGTTGTTGTTCTTCGACTTACTTCTCGTCAACCTTCAGTTTCTTCACTCCATTCCCTCCCTCCTCTTCTCCAAGAACTTTGATATTTTTATTGGGGGCTTTGAAGCAGCAAGAAATACCCACACATAGTGGTCACCTAAGTGTACTTCTGTGAGTATCCTAGTTTTTTAGCCGTCCGCGTGAGTGAATCTGTGTGCGGTGGAGAGTTATAGCAGTAGGGAGGAGAGGGATGGGTGGAGGAGAGGTGGAGTGGCCTTGGTGAAAAATTTACGGGCTATCCCAATAACTAGGGCAAGTCTCATCTGGATTGGTCTTGTCCATTCGTCGTTGGTTCTACTGCTTGGAAAATCACACCACCTCCAGGTGAACTCTATGAGGGGTAGTGGGTGACCGACGAACCCATCATTCCGGCGATAACAAGGCAAAAACCATTCCTCATCTCCGAGTGAGCAATGACGTTCTAGTTCTTCCACTTCGATGGGTTTGCATTTTTGCTTCTATTAGCTTCAGGACTTGATCAATTGGACAAGATTATTCAAGAAGAAAGCTTCATCTTTTAGCACACTTTCTCTGAAGAGATTTCTTAGTTGTGTTGGTAACTATTCAGCAACCATTTTTTTAATTGAATCTTTATCCATATTTTACTATTGTATTATTCAAACTTGAAATAATTTTGGGTGCACTGCATTCTTGAAGTGATTTCACAGTGTGTGTCACAACTGTGAAGAAATATTGTAATAAAATTTCAGATTTTTTAAGTTAGTGGTGCACTACATTCTTGAAGTGATTTACCTTGTAAGTAGATTGTAAATTTCAGATTTTTTAAGTTAGTGGTGCATTGCATTCTTGAAGTGATTTACCTTGAAGGCTTAGCGTTGACAACGGGGCGGATCGGGCCCCGATCCACCTCGCCCCGAACAGATTTCAACTGATCCGGATCCGTCCCGCGATCTGCCATTTTTTGGGTCGGGTCGGGGCGGATCGGCCCCTCGTCCGCGGACCGATCCGCGATATTTTTTTTATATATAATTTAAACTAAATCTTTTTTAAAAAATAAAAAAAATTAATTTTTATTTTTTTAATTAAACGGGGATCGGTCTCGATCCGCCCCACCGATCCACGGATCGGCATTTTTTCGGATCGGATCTGGTCGACGGATCGGTGGAGCGGATCAAATTTTTTTGCCATCTCTATGAAGGCTAAGTAGATTGTTGAAATTAATTTGGGACTTAACATGTAAAGATATGAGTGTTGAGAAAATTTGGAGTCATTGATTACTGCCAATAAAATATAAAACTTACTTTTGCAACATTCACAATAGATTCATCCTCGTAAACATTATAGTATTTGGCACTATGTTTCAATTTCATTCCTTAGAATCCTATATTTTTATGGTTCTCTGTTCCAAAGTTTATATATCTACATCACTATCTTATAGTTTATTTTGACTGAGTAGTTGCGTAAGTGGGATTTGAAGATGGGTGGAGGACGTGGAGCAAGAGAACTAAACTACGGACCTTGTCATAGCTGTAGGAGGGGTCATTGGTTGGATGATTGTCCAACTAAGAAGCTGTTTCCCGTGGTGCGGGCTGGGATATATTAGATGGTTAGTGGTGAGAGATTTGTCATTGAACAAAGGGAAGTCGTTCTTCAGTTGCAACAATACGTACCGAAAGTACTTCATTTGGGATAAAGGACAATCACACAGAGTTCGTGTGGGGGGTTTTGATGAAGGGCAATCAAGCGGAGTTCGTGCAATTTTTATGAAGGGCAATCATGCGGAGTTTGTGCGGGGGCTTTTGATAAAGAGCAATCAAGCGGAGTTTGGTTGGTGGGTTGTGATGAAGATGCAAGCGACGAGATTTCTCACCTACTGAGGACATGTGCATGGATAACACATGAAGAAGACGTGGAGATATCGCTTGTGACAATTCACAAGAATAAGAAGAAGTGAAAGCTTGATGTTACTGTTAATTGTTATGTTTGGTTAGTAGACTTCTTTAGGTGCTTTTTTATTTTTTTATTTTTAGAAGTAGTTGGCCAGATTCAAATGTTGTAAACAATTTGGATGGTTTAAATTGTGGAAAATTAAAACTATGTTGACTTTGTTGGTGTTGTTCATTTGAATTAGAATTTATGTAAATCTTGCATCAATTTTTTGTGTGGCTTTTTACTCCTTTTGTTGAATTGAACACAATAGACAACAAAGAAAGGACTGCTGATGATATCATTGTCAAAACTAGAAATCACCATTACATCAAGTGTCTAGGAAACAAATGTACACTAATAAACACCAGATATGTAGTCCATATCATTGTCAAAAATAACATGTTCTAATTTTTTTGTTGAGAAATTTGATAGTCTGGCATCACAATCCCTAGTAGGCAGTCCTCTTGAATTTCTTTCCTCTTGTATGTGGTAGATTTAACTTGTTACCACAGCAGCATTGGCAAACAATTAAAACTTTAAAGTTTTCCAAGAAAAAAATATCATCTATGTGCAAAAAATAAAGGACAAAACATACCTTGGTTTTCTTACAAGCTTTCTCCAATGGTCCCTTCCTTCGGTTCTTTTGAGGAGCTCCTTTTCTTTTCAAGCATTTAGGATCAAATATTGGAGTTGATGGAGAATTTTGCAAATCTCCAGTAGCTAAGACATTTGGCGCACTCAATTGCGAAGAATACTACTACCACATATTGTCTTTTGTCTCGACTTTGATTACTCTCCCAATTTATTTTCGAGCCACTCCATCAACTGTCGGGTTCGTAATTCATTATCAACCACTGTGTTGGCGAGCTTAACGAAGGTATTACACAATTGATCATATCTAACTTGCTCAACTATACTAACCCATCTATCATAGTTGATCTTCATTCTAGTGTATGATCTACGCACATCTCGTCTCCATCTTCGCAAGATATAGGTTTCGGGTAAAACTTTCACACCATTGCTGATCAGAACCGAGATAGCATGTCTACAAAGGATCCCCCTAAACTCAAATAAATGAAAACTGCAAACAACATGACAATTCTCTCTTTCAAAAGTGACTACCAAATTCTTCATCTTCTCTACTTCGTTTATGTTAATATCTTCTTCCACCTCAAACATTGTTTCGTCGCTGGCGGAAACATCATAGTACACTTTTCTGGTGATCTCTGCTTAAAATTTTTTGAATTAATGCAACATGTACACTTCTTGAATTTGTTTCTCCATAGTGTATGTTGTCACAAGGGACCATTTGTGTACATGACTTGACATGCGTGGAACATTTTCTCCATTTTACTCCACAGTGCTCTCTCATACTATTCAACAAACTGCTTCAAAGTTGTTTTGGAATGAACATACCCAACGAAAAAAACGTTGAAACACTCACTTCGCTGTGTTCTCGACATTCCTGCCCAAAAATGGGTTATAAGATAACAGGGTACCCAACAACCTCGTTTGATGAAAAGACCAGACAACTAATCGTTGGTACGTAATATGTAATATATCAATCATTTCATTCCAACATCGGTCAAATTCTTTGGGGCACTGTGAGTCATATAAAACTTCATGCATGGAAAACAGTATGCTACCTTTCTGAGTGTGGCCACCAAAATTTTCAGGAAATTTATTTAAAATATGCAACAAAAACACTATCCGTGCTTTGCATCCAGGAACACAATGTGAATTGCATTTTGCATTGCGCGATCCTGATAAGTAATTATACCTTATGGTGCCTATCCCTCCATGCAGTCAAGCCATGTTCTGAATAGGCAGAATAGACATACAAAGGTCTCCATATCCTCGCTTGATACCAAATCACATCCAAGCAGTGTGGATTGTCCATGGTGGTTTACACCTACAAATGGAGCAAACGACATATCATATTTGTTGGTGAGGTATGTGGTATCGAATGTAATAACATCACCAAACTCCTTGTATGCACGCCGACACCTATTATGAGCCCAAAATATATTCCTTAACTCGACTCTTCATCTAAATCAACACCAAAGAAGAAACCAGAACAGTTGGCTTGCATCTTCGAGAAATAGGCCTGAATTGCACCTGCATCACCTTCCCCAAGTCCCAAATGTTGTACCTGAGCAATGTAGTTTCTACAATATTTTTCAATAAATGTGAGCTGATCATATCCACCAGCTTCTACAACTGCAGAGTTGAAACTTTTGTGTAGAAGAATTCCAGCAATGTCATTAACTTTGAGCTTCCACTTCACATTATCAGTCAACTGTCTATTACATCGAAATATTTTGGACAAAGAAGGACTAACACTATGATTGTGCTCTAAATGGACTATGGTAACATGCCATGTCCCTGAGGCTACTGACCAAGCCGTGATCCTGGCCTTGCACTCCATTTGCATAGTTGGGTGAGGTTTCAAAGAGTTTCGCACAATACTAGATCTATTCCCTTATTGGCTACAAACAAATGTGACACTCCTTAGTAATCCATCTGAACCCCTAGTTGAATTCCTCTTCCTAATAGAAAAACTCGCTTTGAGGGCATACTTTAGGTAATATTGAAAAAACTTGTCGTCGTTAGCAAACTTCTTCCCAACCTCAGGCACACACTCACTACCCTCAGTTGTTAGTTCATCATTCACTTCTACACAATTCTCTGGCATTATCTCATTCTATCCCGCACATTCATGAACCGCAACCAGTTGATTATCACCACTAGAGATAGATTCATTTCCTATACAAACATGTAAAAGTTAATAACCGAGTAAAAATAAATGATTTTGGTCAGGTTCAGCCAGCAGATGACAATTATGAATAGAGTAAACCATGTGAAAATAAAAGAAAAAAAAAACAAAGATTATCAATGGAATAAATTAGTTCAGAAAAGGGAATAATACAAACATTACGTTTGGAATAAATCATACCCAGCTCCATCATGTCCATGTTCAACCAGGAAGTTGATTCTTATGGTCAGGTTCGAACAGTAGCTGAAGATTTTGGTTAGGTTCGATGCGTTGTTGTTGTTAAACAGTGGGATAAATTATTTGAACATAAGGGAAAAATACAAGTATTATGATTTCAAACATCATACCCAGCTCCGACTTCTTTTAGTACGACTATCGCTGGCGAAATAAAGTTATTGGTCCTATCTTGAGTCGCTCGAGGTCTTCATCGTTAGTGGCTGGAAGATTTCGCGTATAGACACCAGTATCCCAATGTTGGTTTTAGAGTACGATAATTGCAGGGGAAAATGGAGTTATTCCTCTGATCGAGGGTTATCATCGGTGGAGGGAGAGTTGAACCTTTCATGTAGACTAATTGGGTAAAAAATTCAAATGTCAATATAGCGCGATATATTAGATATCTAAAATCTCGCAAGAAATTGTCCTTTTGTCAAGGTTATAGTCAAACCTTTTTACTAGCAGACTTATTGTTTAAATTTTAACTTTTGTAAATTAAAATTTAGTCCCAACTTTAGGGAAGTATGAAATTTTAACTTTTCTAAATTGTAAATTAAGTCCCACAATTTTATGTAATTTAAAATTCCACTCCAATTAAGCCCTTTCACAACGTTTCTTGCACATTGCGAAATGGTACCCAATGCGCGATGAACGTTGCAACAGACAAATCTTTTTCCAACGCACAATGAACGTTGCAAAAAATTAATATTAACAACTTTTACTTGCTGAATGTTGCTAAATGTCAAATAAATGAATTAATAGCAACACGCAACTACTGAATATTGCGGTAGATCTCTTTTAATAACATGCAATTAACGAATGTTGCCATTTGCATGTTACAATATACAGTTTTTCTTGTAGTGTCTAATCGTCCAATTTTAAAATTTTTAAAAACCAATTAAATAAATCGTGTCTTATCTATCAACAATATATTAAAGGATAAATATAATCACCCCTTTTTGTTAATTACACCATATTTTAATTAAAATGAATATCTCTAATGTTTTTTTTTTATTTTTTTTTATTTTTATATTATGCTGCCAAGTTATTTTATATAATTTTTTTTTCATGAACCTTCTACTAATTCACTTATTCTTTTTAGAGACGATTTTCGTTTAAAATGTTTGTTATGAGGGCAAAAAAACCTTAATTATCTCACGTATTTTTAAATAATTGATATAAATGACTAATACAAAAGTTAAACAAGATATGTGCACATCTTTTCAATGCACGTTAGCACAATATTTGAATTGAAATCGTGATTAGAGACAAAACATGTTGAAATTATCCCAAATTGAAGGCGAAGATCAAGGACTCTAATCAAATGCAAGAATATCGAAAAATATTCAATGAAGGCTGAAGCACTTAATTGTGTCCTTAAGCGATAATTGTCCATTATCGCTAATGAGAATGCTTATGGAATTCATAGATAATTGGCTAAAATCAGTAATCAAGTCTTTTAGAAGGAAAATACAAAGCACACGTGTTTTCTCCAAGAACTTGAATGATCACAAAAAGAGATGTTATGAATTGTGTTGTGAGAGAATTTGGAATTATGTCATGCAATTGATGTTAGTTCTCCTACTTGTATTTGTTAATGTAAATTATCACTAATTTATAGTTTCCTATTTATAAGCCATGAATTGGTGCCAACCATACATAAAAAGTTATGTATGTTCATGAAAAAGTACCAAGAAATCAAAATGAAAAATTAGCTAACGCTAGTTTCCCCATAACAATGCAATTGCATATTTATGTTCCATGTGATCGATGCAAAAAATCAATTCCTCTCTACTTCAAAAAGCAGGCTCCATGTGATGTCATGGCAATAAGCATATGCGATCCTATATGCAAAAATGTTTTCAAGTCATATTTTTCTCAATTTTTTTTTCTTTTTTCTTTTTTTAATTTTTTTTAATTTTTTTTTTTTTTACCTTGGTTCCATTTTTCCTTATTCCATTGACAATAGCTTATTTAATTTTCCTCATCAATTTTATTTTTTGAACAACGATTGAAATTTATTAAAATTCCTCACTATCTTTTTCATTCAAGCATGCATTAAAGGTCTTGATTTTCCACATGCTCTGTTGATATTATATTTCTTTGTCTAAAAATCTAAAAGTCACCTAGTTATTTTAAGGCCTTTTTAATTACACAAAAAAATCCATGAAAAATGGAATTCGTTTTTCTATTATCACTTTTGGCTTATTCGATTGACAAAATCTTTTATGTCTTTCTTGATTGGGTAATTCCTTGCAAAGTTTTTCAATTATCACTTTTGGATTATTCGATTGACAATGTAGCGACCGAGAAATTTTCAAGCTTAAAAGACATGTTTTACCAAACTTGTCGCTACGACTCTCCAACCTTAACGATTTTTATTCTAAACCAGCGCTCTTGTATAGTCATATTAATTATTTTAAGATTTTAAGAAAGAAGAAATTTTGAAGTACCAAAGTATTTTAGATCAAGAAAAATTTTAAATTTCGAGGACGAAATTATTTTAAGGTGGTAGGGTTGTAGCGACCGAGAATTTTCCACGACTTATTTAAATAAATAATTATTTTAAAAATATGTCGCTACGACTTTGTCTATTTATTTTAAAAACGAGATAGTCTAGCCAACAAAGTAAAATTTTATTTTAAATTTATCTTAGTCAAATTCCAGTTCAATTTAAGTGAATCATTTTCAGTATTTATTCTTAAGTCCAAATTTCAACTTTTAGTAGATTATTCAAATTATTTGATTTTATGTCCAAGACCATTACTTATTTTAAAGTCAAATTTTCAATTATTTAGATTCAAATTACTTTAAGCCAAATTTTATTTATTTTGAATCCAATTCATTTTTTTCAAATTCTCAACTTTATTACCTTGTCACATTTTAATTTCCATTCAATTCAATTAGCATCATTCTTCCCAATTCTTTTCCCACACGTCCCCTCAATTTACGACCCATTGTTTCCTTTCCAAATTTGAATCCAAATTCAATCGTAAGGTATATTCCCTCACCCTTCAATACACATTTATGCCTTGAGAAAGTTTAGCTTCTTCCCCAATATTCTCAAGAAAAATTACAGCTTCCTTTTTCTTCCCCCATGATCACTCTTCAATTCCTTCCCCAGCTCCCTCAATTCTTCCCCTGTTTGGCCCCTCAACCCTGCACCCAAATTATCAGCATTTCCTACAATTCTCCTCTATCCCTTTCAATCAGCCGATCAACTTAAATTAATCCCAAATTACATCCCAAGTTTTCTTCTTTTCCACCCATTTCATCATCATCAATCACCATACTTTACACCACTTTCCATTTCATTTTCCACCTAATCCTCCACCACAAACCTCCATTTATGAATCCACCAAGCCTCATTTGCAACCACATTCAGAACCATAGCCAAGAATGAAATAACCAAACCTCAATCCCAAAATTTCAATCATCAATCAGCCGAACTCCTCCCCCCTCATACGCCATCTGCACCAAATTAACCTCTACTTCAGCCCCTCAATCACAAATCAAGCAATTGCCAATTTTTGAATCCAACTCTATGTATATCTTTCCATCTCCACTTCATTCATTCAAACCACCACCAGCTCCATAGACAACCCACACCACAGACGCCATCTCCATCAACCATAACCTCGAGCCCCAACCTCTCCAATTGAACCATCGGGACACCACAATGCCACCATAATCATGCCACCAATCTCCACATTATCCGGCCAAGACTCCAAAGCCACTACGTAATGCCAATGCCAAAGCCGCAATCACACAGTCACAACGCAGCCACTGTCGCAAATAAACTACCATCGTCTACATCAATTGAACCACAATCTGCAAAGCCAGAGCCATCATCCTACACACCTACTGCCCAACTGCAGCCTTCATCGCCTACAATTCGACACACCCCAATCCACCATTATCAACCCAACTCAATGTCAGAATCAACCACCGGTCAACCACCTCACCATTCACCATCATTTCCACAGACACCACACCACAACCCCTTCGCAGCCGCAGCCGCAGTCGCCACCACCACCTCATCACTTGAATCCATCACTGCCCAATTCCACATTCTCACCCATCACTCAAAATCAACCCCAAATCAAACCCAAAACCCAAAAATCGAACCACCACCGCGTCGGAATCGCGGCCTCCAACTCGCAATTTCATCAACACCGCACCGGCTGCCCAACCCACAAAAATCAAGAATCGAAACCCAGAACCAAGAATCAAATTAAACCCAGAAACTTACCTCTACCGTCGACCATTTCTGGCCGGATTTTCCGCCGGAAGTCCCGACCACGCAGACCAAAACTAGCGACCTTGCAGCCCAAAATCAGACTTTAAACTTCATTCTTTTGACCAACCACGTTTACCTATACATCGCCGCCACTCGACGGCGACACCCCGCCGGCAAAACGCCGACGCTAGCTGGAACGGGCGGAGCTTCGCCCTCCGCCAGCGTGAAGTAAGAGAGAGAAATGGTGAGGGAGAGAGAGATAAGATCTGATAATATATTTTGATTTTTGAAATTTATCCCTTTAGTCCCCAGTTTTCAGAATCTCTTTATTTCAGTCCTTTAGTTTTGAGAATGATTTAATCAGTCCCCAAATTCCTAAAGTATTGGATTCAACCCTTAGTTTTAAAATAATCTAAAACAGTCCCTGCAGTTTAAATATTTTAAATCTTAAGTTTCAAAAGTTATTATTTTAGTCCCAAGATTTACATTTTAGTCCTCAACTTTGAAAAGTATTCATTTTAGTCCCCCAAGTTTTAAAATAATCATTTCAGTCCCTAAAGTTCTAAGTCATTTAAACCAGTTTTAAAAGTATTAAATTGGACTTATTATTTTAAGTTATGCTAGACGAGGCGCTTGGACATTTAGAAGAACAACGTGAACTTTCTTGCTCAACTTTCAGACTCGTGATTTGAGGTAGACTCGCCCCCACTAATTAGTTTAAATTATAATTGCATGTCTTATGTGAAATTACGTGATTTACATGCTTTGATGCATGAGACGAGAAAAGAATATCTCTTATGAGATAAATGAGAAATGATGATGTTATGCATAACTTATGTGCCTTAAGTGCACGAGACGAGACTACCCACACCCTATGATTTTAACAGCCTTGATTTTGAAAATAAAGTAGCCCAAGAATATGAGAATGATGTCATTGTATGATTGCATAATTACGTGTTCAGTTATTCTGTAAATTAATTATTGGCGATGAGTCTACTGAGTATTTTTCGAAATACTCATTCCACTATTTTAACAGTTTTTGCAGATCTCGGAGAAGGCGGCGAATGAAAGGGCAGCTGTGGCAAATTTAATAAATGATGAAAATTTTTAGTCAATTTTACGAATATTAATGATTGGATTATTTATCGTTAATTTTATTTAAATAATTGAGACACGAGTTTTATGAATTATCGTATTTTAATTAATTAAGTTTCCGCTTAAGTTTTTCAAATAATGAATGTGACGTTTTGAATTAAATTGATTTTCCGCAAATAAAGTGAGATTTAAAGGACGAAGTGGCGTCCCGGGCTCCGCGGAATCCGGGGCGTTACAGACAAAATTTTCTATCTTTTTCTTGATTGGGTCAGATCAAGCTCAATTCCTTGCCAAAGTGGTGGAATAAATTTTTTTTTTTTTTAGCAAAATGGAATTGAATTCATATTCTTGCATTTTGGTCCTCAACTTTTTGATTGACTTGATTTTATACTTTTTGTTCTTCCAATTCGATCATTCAACTTTCAATTGAGTCTAATTGATTCGTAGTCAAACTCAATCTTCATTCTTTGATTCAATTCGACTTTTGAATTAGTCTTTCAACTTTGTAAATCTTACAATTTAACTCGAATTTCACCACTTCCATCTATTTTCATATTACTTATTTATTAAATAATTTATTATTAAATGATATTTTTCACCAATCACAAGATAATTATTACCAATTAAACACCAAAACATGGAATTCGTTTTATTTTCACCCAAATTCCACTCTTGAAATCAAATACCTTACTTTCAGTTCCCATGAAAATAAGTTTTCAGGAATTCAATTCAATAGAATTTGTTTTATTTCCACCCAAATTTTACTATAGCTATCAAACGGACCTAATGTTATTTTTTAGAGGAGTTAGAAATATGTTTACAACCTATCCATTTCTTATTATAGCTCTGTTCGGCGGCCTATATAAATAGAATTTGAATTCTAATGTGTATTATTTGAATTTTTTAGGTAATATGCGTGGTTAAAAATTGGATAGAAAAATGTGTGGTTAAAAAATAGCATGAAAAATTGTTCAAATTATAATTTGAATTATAATAGGGAGCCGAACACAGCCTATACAAACTCTTGAAACAATGATTACACCATGCCAAAGGGACACTTAGTTGAATAAAGTAATTTAATCGTTGTACAAATTTATAAATAATTTACAAAAATAAATAAAATAAGTCTTAAAAAATGTGTAAATTATATATATATATATATATATATATATATATATATATATATATATATATATATATATATATATATATATATATATTTGAGAATGTAAATTATAATTAATTAAAATTATGAATGTACAATTGAAATTACATTTTGATTGAATTTATAAATCATTTGCATTTAAAGACAGACGTACATATTCATCCACACATATATAGAAATTAAAATATTTCATTGCTAGTTCATTGAATGTGAAAAGTGCTTAAAAAAAAAAAAAAAAAAAAAAAAAACCTATGCATTTAAATCAAACACGGACAAGATTTATTTATTTCGCGTGAAAGTGCTCAACCCAACCAGATTGTCAAGTTGTATAACCCTCTTCAAAATGTTGTATTTTTCACATATCATCTAAGGAGTGATTCCATATTAAAAATAAAACAAAAAAGAAATTATTTGGACCCCTCAAAAAAGAAAAAAAATTAGATAAAAAATTAGGTTGGCTGGTGAATGGTATTGATACCTACCCAACCATCGAAACTTAAACCATGCATTACACGACAAAATGCCAAAACATAAATTCAAAATTTACATTATAATGTAATATGAGATCATCTATGTTCTTATTATTGGTAGGTTAGTAGCAATTCTACTCCCTAAATCTTACTTATCTTATATGAGTGAGTTGGGGCGAGGTCTTTATCAAATTGACGATTATGTCATTTGGCCTGTATTATCAAACTTTCAAGGTTAAATTCAATCATTTAGAGTTCATTTCAGCATTTTTTTTAATTAGATTATGATTCATTTTGACTCCTTAAATATGCATTAAGAATTATACAGTCGTTTTAATTAATGATATTTCATATTTTTTTGGGGGTGAATTTTGATATTTATCACGTTCGTTTGAACGAAATTCGAGGAACATTTGTTCTTCTGTTACGAACAAGACTATTTTATTATCATTCATGTTACCATCTTGCTCTTTGGAATCGGATAAGATTTCCTTTAATTTACCCATATGGTTTTCTGTTGTTCAAAGAAAAATAGTAAATAAAGAAATATATAAAGATATGCTGCAAATTTTACGGACCGACAATGCTTTTTACTATGTGAAAAATTGTTACAATCATATAAAATTTCACTCACCAAACCTTCAAATATTGTAGGAGAAATATCAAGTTTTACCACATCTACCAATTTCTACTTCTTTGCACGACAAAAAAAAATAAAAATAATCAAGATGATATACTACAATTTTTTATCACAAAACTATCTAGACACATGCTCTAAAATAATGAATAATATCATCTATTTATAAGAGCAACTTCTACATAAAAGAGTTTAATTTCAATTCAATCAAGACAAAAGAAACTCTTTGATCTAGCTAATGCTAAAAGGAAACCATAAGATATATTCATAAAAGAACTCGATATTTATTTTAATTCTTTTTTTGCAATAGAAGTTCTTCAAACTTCAAAACAATTCTAATTAAAATCATTTTTAAACACGTGCACAAGTATTCAATTAGAATTAGAATTATTTGAGACAATTATCTCAACAATTTCGACATTGCTATCATTTCTTTCGTTCACAATACTTAAAAAAAAAGGTAAGCCCTTGACACACTTTGACGGTTTCAATTCTCAAACCAGATAATTAACACACTCAATCATACGAGTAAATCAATTAGATTTAACCACAGATTCTAAGAATTTTATCAACTCATGTGAAACAACCTTGTTGAAAATTTATGGTGCAACTCTCATGTTTGATTTTCCCTGTGAGCTCATCAATAATCGACATTAACTCCACCACACACTCTATATCAATGTCAAATCAATGCTCGTGTCCAAATATATGGTTCGCTAATAGTACCACATCCTCTATCATGACAACTAGCGACATGTCATACGAATGTAATACACTACTTAAGTAAAATTATAGCCTCCATAAAGAGACAAACTATCCATCTCGGTTTGAGTCGTTACCCGAGTCTGCTCCACCATTTGAACAAATTTCTTCAGTCATGACCATATTTTTCACACTTGATCAGGTTGTTCTTCCTTCAAAAGCACAAACTGAATCAACACATCCATGACTTCCTACAAGTCAAAATTGATTCTCACAATAAATTTCTCCACGTCCTATTTGAAATACATATTTTCCCTTTATTTCAATTCTTCGAACCACATACTACTTATTGGGAATCGAATAAAATTCATTTTAAATTACATATGAGATCTTTTTGTTGTTCAAAGAAAAATAGCAATAAAGTAATATATAAAGATATGACGCAATATTTATGGACCAACAAAGCTTTTCACTATATGAAAAATATTACAATCATATAGTATTGGAGAATATTCTGTGTATATATGCTATGCTAGATTAGTGGAGTTATAATTAGAGATAATTTCTGTATAGACTTAATTTTAGGAATTAATGATTGCACATCCATATTCCTAGGCTAATTACATGTGATAGAGATTGACTCTATCACTCTCTATATATACTTGTAATATGTATTAAATCTGGATATAATAAGAATTACCTTCTTTTCTCCAATTTCTTCATGGTATCAGAGCGGTGATTCCTGCACCAGCTCGTGTTCTTTTTAATTATTGTTATGGCAGATGATACCGTTGCTACTGGAGGGTTGAAGGAGTTAGTTTCTTCTTCATCTAATATTTCCGATGGTGATGTCAACATCTCTCAAAAATTGAGTTCAGTTCTGTTGAATGAATTCAATTACCTTCCATGGTCGAGGGCAATAACCATTGCTCTTGGTGGTAGATCAAGGTTGGGATTCATTAATGGTACTGCCAAATCTCCAGAATCGAGTTCGTCGGAGTATGAGGCTTGGCTTTCTAAAGACCAACAAGTTATGTCGTGGATTCTTAACTCGATGGAGCGTGATCTTGCAGAGATTTTTAGCTATTCAGAGTCCTCTTTGGATCTTTGGAATGCTGTTCGTGACATGTATGGCAACCAAAACAATTCTGCCAGGATTTTCCAAATTCACAGGGAAATTGCAAGTCTTCATCAAGATGGGAAGCCATTCGTAAATCTGCTGGGAAGCTTGAAGAGTTTGTGGAGTGAGCTGGAGATTTATAGACCTCCTACTGTTGATGCGGCTATTTTGCGGAAGCGAACAGAGGAGGACCGTATTTTTCAGCTATTGGCTTGTCTTAATCCTGATTTTGAGGATCTAAGGAGCCATATTCTAATGAATACCGAATTACCATCCTTCAAAAATATTTACGCAATCATTCAACGTGAGGAAGTACGCAGGAAGGTCATGCCACGAACTGTTAATCCCAGTCCTCCAGATGTTCGTGCCTATATTGCTCGTTCACCTTCTGAAGGGAAATCTTATAAGGGCAAACGCCCTGATCTCAAATGTCAGCATTGCCATAATATTGGACACTCAATAAATCGCTGCTGGATTCTTCACCCAGAGATGAAACCTAAACCTTCCAAAGATCAGAAAGGCGTAGGATATCAAAAAGGAGTCCCTGGTCATAAGGCTCATTTGGCTGCACACTCCACCGAATCTTTTTCATCTAATCCTGTTGCTTTACTAAATGATTTTGCAAATTATTTACAAGACAGGCATGGTCAGGGAACTATTCAAGGAGGAGTTGTTAATCAAGAAAAAGATCAACCAGCTGCACTTCTGAGTCATTTTGCTGGTTTTTTAACTGATGCAAATTCTGAAACTAGCCAAGGTATTCAGATTGCTTTTATGACTGCATTAGAAATTGATAGTTTGCATGATGTATGGGTTATTGATTCTGGTGCCACAGATCACATGTCGAATAAATTAACCCATGTTTATGATTTTTGTTCCTTTTCTACACCTTCCTTCGTCTCTGTAGCAAATGGGAAAGGTGCTCCTGTAAAGGGTAAGGGTAAAATTAAACTTGTTTCAGATATTATAGAGTCTGATGTTCTGTATGTCCCTTCCTTTCCATTTCAGTTGCTTTCGGTTCAAAAACTGACATCCTCGCTCAATTGTGAAGTTATATTTACTCCTTACAAGGTTATTTTTCAGGACCTCGTCACCAAGGCGATGATTGGTGAAGGATTTCATTTACATGGACTCTACTATTTCTCTCCTAATTCTCAGGTTACTAAGGGATTTCAAGCTATTTCATCTCCCATCTCTGAGCATCTTCTATGGCATCGCCGTCTTGCACATCCTTCAAATGATGTTCTTAGCAAAATAAATCGGGTTCTACCTAAAGGAACTCTTGATTGTGACATCTGCCATTTTTCTAAGTCCTCTAGGATTCCTTTTAATTCATCAGTGTCTCGTACTACCCAGCCATTTGAAATTGTACATTCAGATGTTTGGGGACCTTTTTCCTCTTCTCTAGATGGATTTAAATATTTTGTAACCTTTATTGATGATTTCTCTAGGGTTACTTGGGTGTACTTATTGAAATCAAAAAGTGAAGTATTTGAGTTCTTTAAAGATTTTCACATGTTAGTTACTACCCAATTTTCAGCTCATATTAAAATTCTTCGATCTGATAATGGCACAGAATATATGTCTCATAACATGACAAACTATTTGACTTCTAATGGCATATTGCATCAGACTAGTTGTATTAATACACCTCAACAAAATGGCATTGCCGAACGAAAAAATCGTGATTTGCTTGAGAAAACTCGATCTATAATGCTTCAGATGAATGTCCCAAAACCTTTTTGGTCTCATGGAATTCTTACTGCAACCTATCTTGTGAATCGCTTACCCAGTCGAGTGCTGGATTTTAAATGTCCTCTTGAAGTATTGCAGGACAAAGCTCCAGATTTTTCTCATCTCAAAATTTTTGGATGCACTTGCTTTGTGCATGTCTCAACTGCTCACCGTGACAAGCTTGATCCTCGAGCTGTTAAGTGCATATTCCTTGGTTATTCGCAAACAAAAAAGGGGTAGAAATGTTATGACACTCTCTCCAAGAAATTATATGTGACTAGAGACGTTCGCTTTGCTGAACAAATTCCATATTTTGTCGCCTCTAGTCAGAGGGAGAAGCTGTCTGAGCTACTTCCATTGCCTAGCATTGATTCTGGTCATCAGCAACCTACTCAAAACTTACTTCCTACCTCAAATCGGGATACTACTGAGCATTATGATGATCACTTGGATATCCCTGATGCTCCTTCTCAGGAAACTATTACAGAATCACCCGAGCAAGAATTTTCCCATGAACAAGGTGAACCAATATCTCCCCGACGTAATCCTCCACGGAAGCGTCACCCTCCAGCAAAATTGGCAGATTATGTTGCTAATACTGTCAGGTACCCTGTCACTAATTTTATGTCATATCATCGACTATCACCTTTGCATACAGCTTTCCTTACAGCTATATCAAACGTTCCTGAGCCAAAGAACTTTCAAGAAGCCGAATCCCAGGCTGTTTGGCAGAAAGCTATGCATGAAGAATTAACTGCTCTTGCAGAGAACAAAACTTGGACTATAGTGCCTCTTCCCCCGGGAAAACATGCAGTTGGTAGTCGTTGGGTGTTTAAGACGAAATTCAAGTCTGATGGTTCTCTTGATAGGCATAAAGCACGTCTTGTTGCTCAAGGCTTCACTCAGAAATTTGGGGTCGATTACAAGGAAACTTTTGCTCCCGTTGCAAAGATGACCACGGTACGAGTTCTTTTATCTGTGGCTATCAACAATGGGTGGTCATTATTTCAGATGGACGTAAAAAATGCATTCTTGCATGGTGATCTCGAGGAAGAAGTGTTTATGAAGCTCCCTCCCGGGCATCCTCAAAGTGAAAATTCCAATTTGGTCTGTCAGCTCCATAAATCAATTTATGGTTTAAAACAAAGTCCCCGTGCATGGCATGCCAAGTTAAGCACTACTCTTGAAGCTCTTGGTTTCAGCAAGAGTTCAGCTGATTCGTCTCTCTATGTCCGGCTTGGTTCAGTTGACAAACTTGTGGTATTAATTTACGTAGATGATCTCATTATTACCGGGAATAATACTGATTCTATCGCTCAATTGAAAACGAAACTTCAGCACCAATTTCCAATCAAGGATCTTGGTTCATTGAAGTACTTTCTTGGGATTGAAATGGCATCTTCCAGCAAAGGGCTATTCCTTAACCAGCGTAAATACATTGTAGATCTGCTGCAAGATGCTGAGATGTTACACACCAAACCCGCTGCTACTCCTCTTGATAGCAAATTGAGGCTTGCTTCTACCGGGAAAGCCCTAGACTCACCGAGTTATTATCAGAAGCTTGTAGGAAAGCTCATCTACTTGACTATTACGAGACCGGATATTACTTTTGCAGTTAGTCTTGTTAGTCAACATATGCATGATCCAACCGTTCAACATCTAGGCATGGTAAAACGCATCTTGCGGTATCTGAAGGGCTCGATTGGTCGTGGAATAGTCATGACCAGTAATGGTCACACTAATATTATAGGATATACCGATTCTGATTGGGCTGGTAATTCACTTGATCGTCGTTCTACTACTGGCTATTGTATGTTTGTTGGTGGTAACCTGGTGTCTTGGAAAAGTAAAAAACAACATGTGGTCGCTCGATCTAGCGCCGAAGCTGAGTATCGCGCGATGGCCTCCGCAGCTTGTGAGCTCGTATGGCTTAATAGTCTTCTTACTGATCTAGGCTGTCCTAGCTCTATTCCTATGAAACTTTTTTGTGATAATCAGGCCGCTATGCACATTGCTTCTAATCCCGTGTTCCATGAAAGAACCAAACACATTGAAGTGGACTGTCACTACATTCGTCAACAGGTTCAATCTAAATTAATTGATACCCAATATGTGCGTTCTAATGATCAACTGGCTGATGTGTTCACCAAAGTATTGCCGACTACTCAGTTCTACAGGCTTTTGAGCAAGCTTGGCTCCATCAATCCATTGGATCCAGCTTGAGGGGGAGTATTGGAGAATATTCTGTGTATATATGCTATGCTAGATTAGTGGAGTTATAATTAGAGATAATTTCTGTATAGACTTAATTTTAGGAATTAATGATTGCACATCCATATTCCTAGGCTAATTACATGTGATAGAGATTGACTCTATCACTCTCTATATATACTTGTAATATGTATTAAATCTGGATATAATAAGAATTACCTTCTTTTCTCCAATTTCTTCATATAGAATTTCACTAACCAAAATATTTTTGGAAAAATACCCAAACTTTACTCAATCTACTAATTTCTACTTCTTTGCACAACTTTACGAAGAAAACAAGAAAAATCAAGATGTTAAACTACAAATTTTCCTTACAAAACTCTCGGTCACATGGTCTAAAATAATGAATATCATCTATTTATAGGAGCAACTATTAAATAGAAGAGTCTATTTCCAATTTAACCGGCAAGAGAAACTCTTCCATAAGATTTATTCAAAAAAGAACCCAATCTTTATTTTAATTCTTTTTTGCAATATATGTCCTCCAAAGTTCAAAACAATCCTAAATGAAATTATTTTTAAATAGCTGCACAATCATTCAATTTGAATTAGAGCTTATTTGAAACAATTACTCCAACACTTGCATCACCATGATATAAATTATGTCAAATTTGATCGAATCAATGAGTGCCATCTAACTATCAAACACACTAGTAATATAATTTTTTTTCCTCACTAGGTGAATTTGTATTTAATGATTATCATAACAAAATTAACGAAAACAGTCATTCTAATTATTTGAGTGTATATAAAATGAGTAATGCTATATATACAAATTTCGGACTATCTCCATATATAATGTAAAAGCCTCTATTTGATCCATGTGAAATCACTTAATTGTATTCAATGAGTTGAACAATTGTATAATATAACTAACATATTACAAAACTATATAAAGATACAAAACCCTAATTGTAAACCTAACAGTGTAAATGACCAAGCTACCATAAATTAATAATAATATTATTCAGTACCTCCCTTCAAACTCACAATGCCAAAATGATTACAAAACAGAGAAAGTAACTCAAAACATAATTCTAAATGCAAACCCGAACTCATCACTGTGAAACTGACTGAATAATGTAAGTATCTGTTTTCTCCTATAGGCTTTACACTCCCCTTACCCGTCAGGGCTAGAGTCCTCGACACTCTCCCTCTACGTAGGGCTAAGACACGTTCACCTAACTTAGAAAAATCTAACCAATTTAACAATGTGAGATTGCCAACCCCAAATGCACCGCTTCGGAAGACCAAAGAAGGAGAAAAACCAATTTCAGATTCTATTGAACCAAATTTTAGAAGAGAGAAAGAGAGAAGACCAATTCCAAATTTTAGAAGACAGAAAGAGATCAAACCAATTCCAGAAGGAGAAGAAGAAGAATCAAAGTTGTATAAGAATAGAGGGATAGAAGAAAGACGATGAAAGTCGAATAGAAAGACTGAAAAGAAAATGATAGAAGCCCAAATAAAATCACCCATTAAATAAAAATCAAAGCCAGACCTAAACCCAACACAAATTAGGCCCAAATCAAACCATAACCAAGACTAAACAAGTAGTCCAAAAATCAATTCACCAGTCCAATATCTAAAAGGGAAAAATACATAAATAAGGTGTTTAAAACTACAAATTTCAAAAATAAGATTGAACTTGTATTATTTCAAAAATCAGGTTCTAATTAGGATAATTAATTAATAATTTTTTTTTATTAATTATATATATTAAGGTCACAATATATCATATAATTTTAGGTCACAAAACAAAATCTTTTAGGTCACAAATTATTTGAAATCACAATCAGGTCACAATTGTTTAAGAACGCAAGTCACAATCACAATAATTTCTGGTCACAACCATCGTTTTTGTGATTACGAGTAATTATTTTAAGGTCACATGTAAAAATAAAATAAAAAATTATAGGTTACAACGTCAATGTCCCAGCTACCACCACCTCCTCGAACATCTTTAACACCACTGTTGTTGTAACCTGAGAACAACAGAACCAAAGGATGTGACCTGTGAACTAATCGACGCGACTTGCACTCCTTCCACACTGCTGCTAACAGAACGGAAGGCGATATGAGAACCACTATAACAACTCGCCGCCATCCTCGCCACCGATCCACCATTTCAACACCACCACCACCACCTCCACCTCCACCTCCACGGAGAGCTAAACATCATAGCCTTACATCCATCCATCCATCCATACCACTGCTAACAAAACCAAAGTTGTGACCTCAGAACCATTGTAACAACTCACTGCCTCCACCACCGCTGATCAACCATCACAACACCACCACCACCACCACCTCCACAGATCCTCCTCATCACAATAACAAATAAAAAATCTCAGTCTCACGTCACAATCTCTAACACCATCAACACCACAAACCCGCCATCACCATCTACAAATCTATTTCTGCTACTGTATTATTGGGAAATATTCGTGGTGGGAGCCTTGCTCTTTGTCGCTTGAATGGGCAGCGGCACGCAGACACCTCCAGCAATTAATACCATCCATGGATTACTGCAACTCCTGCGGCGTTTTTCACCATGATTTGAAGCCGAAAAACCGTTTGCTGGACGAGATTTGGAAGCTCAAAAACACGGCGAAGAGTCTGAAATCCTTGATTTAGATTTGTTCTTGGTGGCCAGAACCTCATCAAGGTGCATGGTGTGGGTGCTTCCGCGACCGCTGAGTAGCCATGTCACCGTCGCCGCTGAGCTTCCTGACCTGGAGAAATGAAGGAGACGGACATAGGGTATATATGGAAGAGTCGTGTATAATGAGAAATGAGAATTAGGGTTTGGGAAAGTTTAATTTAATTTAATAATTACTAAAATTTATAATATTTTATTAAAATTAAAATTTATAGTAATGACCTGATTTTTGAAGCTATTTAAGTTTGCTCTTCTTTATGAATTTGAATCTTTAAAAGTAGGGGTGTGTGTAATTTCCACTATCTAAAAACCCAATTTACCTACTAAGAAACATAAGCCCAAATAAACCCAAGTCCAATACCCATACCTAATAATAAGGCCTATCGATACCTGTGAGTGTTTAAGTTCACCCTCTTCTATTGTCATTAATAACCAAAATATAGAGGTCCAAAATGTATCATCGTTTTCATTTATAATCATTTGACCAAATTTCAGCCACCCTCCATTTCAGTTGCAACTTCGTCCAAAGAGCCACCACTACCATCAACCATTCTCCATCACAAATAGTCACCATTCGACCAAAATCCTAACCCTGATTCCGCCACAGACAACCCAAGATACTCCACACACAACAACAACAATAGCGGAACCCTAATCCTTTAGAAACAAAGACAAACTCTGGCCAAATCTAATCCACTTTGCCAACATTCAACAGCCACAAAATAGTGGAATACCACCGTTGAACACAAAACCCATTTCCAAAATTATAAAACTAGTCCATTACATACTAAACTCACTCAGGAGGAAGGGCCCATAAAGGAAGCTGGGGAGGCTGAGTTTCTAAGAAGAGATGCTGTAACGACCTGGTCCCACTTAACGGATGTCTGGACCATTAGATCACGACGTACTGTCCCCACTGTACCAACATGAGTCTCTTCAGCATACTTTGTCCTCACTCGCACGCTCTCCGAGAAAACTTCCTACCCATAATAGAATTGTTCCAAGCCGAGCACGCTTAATTGTGAAGTTTCTAATGATGGACTTTCGGAAAAGAAGATGCACCTTGTTGATATGAGTAGTACATATCAAATATTTTTAGCTTTCCTGGTCTGGATGTTACAATCACCCCCGTTAGACTCGCAATATCCTCGTCCCGCTTAAACCATCTGAGGATCAGTTACCAGGCGTTGGAATTTTAGAGGTGACTCCTACAGGTTCAAGAGGTGGCTCCCGCCCTATGGCGTAACACTTTGTCCTACATAGCACTTAGTTCTCGATTTTCGACAGACGGCCGACTCTGATTCCATTTGTAACGACCCGGGTCCCACTTAACGGGCTATCCTGGCCATTAGATGTCGACGTACTGTCTCCACTGTACCAACACAAGTCTTTTTAGCATGCTTTGTTCTCACTCACACCCTCCACGAGAAAACTTCCCAGGGGGTCATCCAAGCCAAATACGCTTAACTGTAGAGTTTCTAACGATGAACTTCTGGAAAACCTTCTTTTCGGGAAGTCCATCGTTAGAAACTCCACAGTTAAGTGTGCTTGACTTGAACCAATTCTATGATGGGTGTCCATCTGTGAAGTTTTTTTGGGGAGCGTGTGAGTGAGAATAAAGCATGCTGAAAAGACCTACGTTGGTACAATGGTGGCAGTACGTCATCGATCTAACTGCTGGAATAGCTCGTTAAGTGGGACCCGGGCCATTATAGATGCCTTCTGGAGTTCGAGTTTTGTTAATTGTACCTCCCTGTCCCTAGCCACAATCCACGTTGCCTTGCCTGTGCTCTTCATTAAGCGCTTCGCCACATACGCCACGTCATAGTTGGTGGTCTTGCCTTCTTCTTAGACTAGTTCAAAACACGTTTTGTAATTTTCGAGGGGCTCGTTGGACATAAAGGAGACACTTTACAAAGAAATGCACTACCAGGTACAGAACTGAACAAAGAAGTAGATCTTCAAAATATAGAAACAAAGCATAGCCGTTTCGCAAAAATAAAACAAAAAGTACTTGGCCGGACGAGCAACTGTGCCGCCGCTCGTCGGAGACCCAAAACCGGCCAAGATAGAATTTCGGCTCTGATACCATGTGAAATCACTGAAATGTATTCAATGAGTTGAACAATTGTATAATATAACTGACATATTACAAGACTATATAAAGACACAAAACCCTAAATGTAAACCTAATAGTGTAAATGATCAAATTACCCTAAATTAATAATAATATTATACAACAATCCCCATTAAATTTATAATTATTTATAATAATTTGTCAAACAAAGAGAAAATGAGACGTGTGCATATAAAATTCGACTTGTAAGCATATATTTATTCCCTTGCTTATTAGTAGAGAATGCAGCTTTCATTGTTGGAGATGTTATCTGATTTTGAAATGACACTTGCTCACTCTCGTTAGTTCAATAACCTAAAAATGTTTAGGTTTTCGCACAAAAATTTTCTTTATAGCCATATTGTCTCACTTAATTTGGTCATATATATGTTCTAGAACTCAACAATGATATTTATCAGAATTGGTCATGTTCATCTTTTTATATGATAGTAAGGCCACTATCACATTATTTAGTAAATACTAAATAGTAAATAACACTCTATTTGGCAACTTGGGCACGATTTCTTTTGTGTTTTCTAAGTCAATTGTGTGGTTAAAAATTAAAGAGAAAAATGTATGTTGTTAAAAAGTGGTTTGAAAAATTGTGTAAAAAAAAACTTGTTTATTAAAAAAAAAAAAATTACCGAACAGTCCATAAAATTCCAATTTCATTAAATAATATTGTTAGAGATTCAGAAGTTAGCGGATTTTGAAATGTTTTCACACAATTTTTTCTTTATAGCCATTAGTAAATAAAATTCCATTCTTATTAAATAATACTATAACGATCACAATGTCATATATACTGATGATCATCACCACTATTAACAAGCCCCTATTTGGTTTAGCTAAAAAATATTTTTTAAAATAAAATTTGATTATTTTTTATGAAATATTTGATTGAAAATTCATAAAAGTCATCGATATCATAAAATGAGCTATTGAAAACAAATATGAAAAAAAATGAATACCAGAGAGTGGGGGCCAAATATGGAATAAGACAGCTAAAAATTAGATTTGTGATTATAAACAAATTTATAAATAATACATTTTCTCGAAACACTTCACACACATTTTTTGAAATAACTTTTAAAGAACACATTTTATCTTTAAAAACTCAAGTTTCTCATTTATAAACAAAACTCAATAGTCAAAAAGAGACTAAATTTTAATAAAAGTCAATGAAATGTGCAAATAAAAAGCTATGAATATATTTAATTGAAAACGGGATTGAGGAAAAAAATGAACTTTAGATAATTGGGGCTAAACACGGATGAAGTCCATTTCGTATAAATTAAATCATATTTTAGTAGGAGTCAGCATTCCACGTTCGGTTCGATTATTTTAGGAACCATAATTGAACTGAAACTTCTGATTCGATTCGATTCGGCTCAGTTTTCGCCAATCATAAAAATCGAATAGTTTTGGTTCCACTTCATTTTGGATAATTTTTTGTTTTTTCTGTTCTTGAAAAAAAAATCATATTTTGTAAACGAGTGAAAAAGAATCAAAACTAAATGACAAACAACAACTAAACTTGAAGAAAATAACATCTAAATAAAAAATACAACAACAAAATGAAAAACAATGAAACTCAAAAAAACAGCATCTAAAATGAACAAAACACCATCTAAACTGAAAAAAACAAGAAGCAAAAGTGAAAAAAACAGCAGCCTAATGACTGAGTTAATGAGATTTTAAAATTGATTTTATTCGAGCTTATGACAAGTTGAATAAAAAAAATGTATGAGCATAAAATTGAAGAAATGTTTTATCGATTTTGATTTTGAGAACCAATTCATTTTGTTTTTCTTTTTTTAAATCGAACAATTTCGATGGTCGGTTGGGTTTGATTTTTTTGCTCATTCATGATTTTAGTAAAAAATGAGTTTTTGAATAATGATATTCAATCATAGACTAAATGAAAAAATAATTATTGATTTTTAAATGAATCCGTTTAAACAAAACATTTTTTTTAAAAAAATTAATCACATATTTTTTATACAATTTTTAACATGTCTCGAAAACATTATAAAGCCTTTTACTACAGAGGAGAATTTATCAAAATCGAGCAGCCCGACACGTTACAATGTCGAGATTCATGCATTACCTGACACCGTCACCCCACACTGACACTGACACTGACACCGACACCCACTCATACCAGGATCTAACACTGGAAAAGAAAGTCCACGTCATTTATCCTCCCCCAAATTGATTCGCTGTTTCTCACTGTTCTCAAACCCGTTGGCATTTTCCATGGCCCCCAGTTTCTCTACTGAAAATGAAATATGCTCATCAATATCTTCAAAATATTGGGTCATTTCTTCTTCAAAACTTGTCTTCTTCACATATATACAATCTACAGATCCGAATTCCAGTCTTTCCCCTCTCCTTGATATAATTCCATATATACCAAGTAATTAAATTTACAGATACTTGAAAAAGATGCCAGTTTGGTGGAAAAAAAGATCTAGCAGGAGCAAAGATTCGGGAATCGAGAATGAGAATTTTGCAAAGGGTTCTTCATTCGAGAATAGAAAGGAGTCAGGGAAAGAAAATAAGGACAATAAAACAAAGAGCTTTGATGAGGTTTCTGGAATTGTTTTTCTACAGAGACAATCGAAAAAATCACCAAGAAATAGCAGAGATTATGCTGCTATAGGAAGAGAAGAAAGAGGGTCCTCGGGATTTTCGGGATTCGATTCAGCTTCATCTTTGGATATAGGGGTAGGGCATCCCCTGCCAAGGCCTGTTGAGTCATCAACTGATCATGTTCAGATACACAGAGTTGGGTCAGGATCTGGGTCGGGCTCAGTTTCGAGCGACGGTACATCCGGATCAACTGATGATCAAGCCCATGTTGTTTTTTATCAAGTTGCTTTCAGGTTGGTTTGATTTTAGTTAAGACTTCTTCGCCACATTTTCTTTTTTCCTTTGTCAATGAAGTTCGGGTTTTTTTGCTTTGTAGTGCTGCAATTTTTGGGTTTATTTGTTGATTTTTGGTCCATTTTATCTGTTATGGATGTTGTAAATTAATTGATTGATCAATTGTTTGTGGGCAATATTTTTGCTTATTATGTATCAGAATTGATAATTAGCGACTCTTAGTCCAGAAAAAAGAGGGCTTTTGTAGAATTGGTAAATTGAGCTAACAATTTCAGTTGATGATACATAAGACAGAGAAGGAGGAGAGGATCTCAAACAAAAACTCAGAATTTTTTTTTATGTATTAATCATCTGAAAAATGACTCTTAAGCAGATAGATATATATACAAAGGAATAGTCTGTTATTAACTAAAAAACTAATTACAGCTAAGCAAAAAACTAATTAACTGCTTTATATCTCTACACCACCCCCCCCCCCCCCCCCCCCAAGATGATGCTTGATGAAAATCAGATAAGCACGGCTTGGACAGAAGGTGGGAAAAGCTTGGAGCAGGTAGTGCTTTGGTGAAAATATCTGCCAGCTGCTGTTTCGATGAGATGTGTCTCGGAGAAATGAATCCCTGTTTGAACTTGTCTCTTACAATATGGCAGTCAATCTCGAGATGTTTAGACATTAGTGCGCTCATGAAAAACGGGGTTTGCTGTGATGTGAAGTGCACATGTGGTTTGATGCCCCTGCGTCAATAATCCAAGTATCTTCTTCAAATAAGGTGAAGCTATGTAATGCATGGATATAGTAATGAATAAATGTCCCTGCAAAGTCTGTCATGTAAGCAAAGTTGCTGGATTCTGCAGCAGCTGTTCTTCCTTGCATCAGTTTGGCAAATTCCTGTTGAATCAAGGCTGCCATGTTGGGAAAAATTTCTTCATCTCTACATGGGTTCTTCGGCTGGTAATTATCCAATGGAGTTTCAGCTATTGTAGCCATTTCCCTTGCAGATGGAATGGTTTTTCCCTTCTCAACTAGCTGCTTTTTAAACCAATCAGGATAGCCATGCAACTTCAAACACGTGTCTTTATTGTGGCTACCAGCTTTGCAGTAATCACTATGTCTGTCTGTCTTCTTCCCATATTCTTTTCTTTTGTAATTTCCTTTCATTCCTCCATCTTTCCCATATCCTTGACCTCTCACAAGCATAGCACTGTTTGTTCCAACATCTTCCATATAGTTTAGATGCACCTCCCTTTGCTTTTCCACTCTGAGTATCATCGAGTAAGCTTTATTTGTGGTAGGCAGTGGATCCATCAGTAAAATTTGGTTACGGATGTGATCATAAGTCTCATTCAAACCCATCAAGAACTGCATCAGGCGACTGGAGGATGTGATTTCAATGACTGTCTTTGCAGCACCACATTTGCACTCAGGTATTGGCATTAGGCAGTTCAATTCATCCCAGAGCTTCTTAAGCTTTGTATAATATTGAACTATGGTCATAGATCCTTGTGAAATTGAAGCTATCTCCATTTGTAGCTGATACAGTAATGGACCATAAGATTCGCCAAATCTCTCCTCCAACTCTTTCCACAAGTCTCTAGCAGATGTCGTGCACAGAAAGCTTCGACGATTTATTTTGATATGGAATTAAGTATCCACGACGTAACCATGCAATCTACCCTGGTCCATTGGTCAAAATTATTTGAATTTTCCTCTGGTTGTACACATTTCCCATTTATGAACCCTAGTTTCACTTTCGCACCTAGGGCAATTTTCATAGATCTACACCAAGATAGGTAGTTAATACCTGTTAATGGAATCGAGACCAGGATCATTCCTGAATGATCAGAATTCTGAAGATTAAGGGGACCTCCATTGTTAATTCTTATTTCTTCACTGTGAGCAGTAGCCGAATTTCTTCCTGTTTCATCGATTACTTCTCTACTGTTGTCTTCCATGAGTGCTGATTACTCGGATCAAAGGATCACCAGAAGCTCTGATACCATGTAAAATTGGTAAATTGAGCTAACAATTTCAGTTGATTATCATCAACTGACATAAGGAAGACAGAGAAGAAGGAGAGGATCTCGAACCAAAACTCAGAATTTTATTTATGTATTAATCATCTGAAAAATGGCTCTTAAGCGCGCGCGCGCACACACACACACACACACACACAAAAAAAGGAATAGTCTGTTATAAACTAATAACTAACAAACTAATTACAGCTTAGCAAACTAATTAACTGCTTTATATCTCTACAGCTTTGCTCTGGTATGAATGTTTTGTTTTGATCTTTCTTGAAATTGACGTTTTATGTAAATTGAAATTCTTCCTTTCCATTTCTTTATAATTCAGCTGGATTTAGATTAAACTTTTAATGAGAATTAGAGCAAGTTTTTCTCTTGCTGATGTACATACAGATTCCCTTTTAGTTTTCCCTCTGTTGAATTGTGCATCTTGCATTCTCTAATTCAATTTTTAACCCGTAAGATGTAAAATTAAAATTGTGATTGAAAGGTTACATCTATACAGTATGAACAATATGCATATAGATGAATGGTAAGCCGGTGACGGACTTCAGTTCTCGTTTAGACAAAAAGATGTCACAAATTACTTCACTGTCAAAATAAGTAACTTATTGTTTTCTAACATTGACTAATAGACTTTTCCCCCCACATATTTACTATAAGTAAACTTTTAAGCTTGGCCAATAAGCCAAACATAGGGGTGTCAAACGGGCCGAGCCGGACCGGCTCGGCCCGTTTGATCGTGGTCCAATATGGGTCCATGGACCGAAAACGGGCCGGCCCGTGGGGAGACGAGCCGGGCCGAGCCGGCTCGTCCCCCACGGAGGCGGCCCAAGTCCGGCCCGTGGGTCCGTCTGACCACGGGCCGGACCGCGGGCCGGACGGGCCGGATCATGGGCCGGCTCGTCGGCCCTTTTTTTTTTTTTTTTAACGGCTAAATAATTGAACATTAAAAAACCCTCCTCCTTTAATCCGGACTTGGGACCGACTACATTTAAATTATTGTAGGCGGAGTTAAAATTATACACGAACAAAATGTTACGTGTACAACTTTTTTATTTGAAAGAAACAATTGAAAATACAAAAATAATATAATAACAATGAGATTGTGAGTGTGTCATTAGAAATAATAGAATTGAAAAATTGGAGATGAAAATGAGATGTGGAATGGAATTTGAGACAATAATGTATTGAGGGCCTCACGGGCCTGAACGGACCGGCCCACGAGCCGGCCCTTTTCGGCCCTTGAGCATGGGCCTGACGGGCCGAACACGGGCCGGTCCGTGTTCGGCCCATATTCGGTCCATTTTGATAGTCCGTTGGACTAGTCCGCGAACTTCACGAGCCGAACCCGAACTGTCCAACACTCAAATTTTTAGTCCGGTCCAAGTCCAAGTCCTTTTTTTAACGGGCCGAGCCGAACTTTTAACGAATCGAGCCGAACCGAACTCACGAACTCTCGAACTGTCCAATCCGTTTGACACCCCTAGCCAAACATGCTTGTTTTCTTATCAGCTTCATCATATACGCAAGAGGCACTGATAAGTTACCAGTAGTTGTTTCAATTGTGTTTCTGTGCCATGACTTGGATTAGTCTTATGGATGTAAATTTAATATTTTGTTGCAGAGGAAATGGAGATAACAGATCAAGTCCACTGACGCGGAGCCCCGGTAGAGGATCGAGGGGGATTACCACTACCACATTGCCTCTCCATCCACGATTTAGCGGTATTAACTTGGATTCCCCAACCGGGAAATTTGAAGACGGAAAGAGTGAATTTCACAGGCTGCCCCTTCCACCTGGTTCCCCGACCAGCCCTTCTGTCTTGCCAACCCCAAGAAGCCCTGGGACAGTCGAGAGCTCAAGTAGTCTTTCATCAAAATGGAGGAAAGGGAGGCTTCTAGGAAGAGGCACCTTTGGTCATGTTTACCTTGGATTTAACTGGTAAACGAGCCTTCCACTATAAAAATTGTGCCCAAATATGGAAATTTTGTGAATTTGGATATACGAATTTGATCTGGCATTAAAAGAAACCGTGGCCTGTTTGGTTGTATGCTTTGTCATGCAACCCTGATAAAAAAAAATTAGTTTTAGATCTATCTTGTGATTTTTTTTGTCAGTTATACTGTGACAAATTAATTGATTGTCTACATTGATAGTGAAAATGGACAAATGTGTGCAATAAAAGAAGTCAGGGTTGTTTCAGATGATCAGTCATCAAAAGAATGTCTGAAGCAGTTGAATCAGGTGCAAAATCCTTTCTCTATATTGTATTATTCATTTGGTTACACATAATTAGGTTTATTACCTTATGATTCATTGAATCTTATGACATATTTGGCTATTTGAACAGGAGATTACCTTGCTCAGTCAGCTTTCACATATGAACATTGTTCAGTACTATGGAAGTGACTTGGTAGGGGTTA
Source organism: Ligustrum vulgare (assembly GCA_963555705.1). Lineage (NCBI taxonomy): Eukaryota > Viridiplantae > Streptophyta > Magnoliopsida > Lamiales > Oleaceae > Ligustrum > Ligustrum vulgare. The sequence continues at coordinate 85,366,880 of OY743168.1, forward strand.
ACTTCACTTTATCTTGAATTTAGGATTGTATGGTTATGTCACCTGCGTGCGTTTCTTTTGTGAGCCTAGTTTGACTGGTGAACTGTTGAGTCGGTGGCTATAAACTCCAACCCATTTTAACTCTGGTTCACTCATTTTCCAGAGTGAAGAAACATTGTCAGTTTATTTGGAGTACGTTTCTGGAGGTTCCATTCACAAATTACTGCAAGAATATGGACCCTTCGGGGAACCCATAATACAAAATTATACTAGACAGATTCTCTCGGGACTCGCTTACTTGCATGGAAGAAATACAGTGCACAGGTTAGAATTTACCGGTTATGTAGTGGCCACTTATTTCTTGTGAAATTCCATCACTCTTGGTTTTCTATCACTTCATTGCAGAGATATAAAAGGAGCAAACATATTGGTAGATCCCAATGGTGAAATCAAACTTGCTGATTTTGGCATGGCAAAACATGTATGTACAATCTTTTTGTAATGGCAAATGGATATTTGGTCTTGCTGACTTCAGAAGTATATTTCTGACACCATTGAGCAAGTCAAAAACTAGTGAAAACCTTGAAGTTTCCTGGATATGTCTCTTGGTGCTTGGGTGAAAAATATTTTTAATGATTATCAGTAGAAATATATTGAACATAAATCATTTGAAGACTGAGTCGATACTATACAGGAAGTGAAAGCACATTTTACTCTGATGTCTTTCCAAAATAAGGGCAGCAAGGGTAAAGTTCAGAACTTTAGCAATTAGGACTGGTCTGGAACCTGACAAAATCATGACACCAAAATGAAAACATCTCTGAGAAGAAGCAGTATTTAAAGTTTTCTTTTTGGTATACTTTTTTAAGGAAATTATGTTTGTTTTCTGGCAGCCATAATAGTAGCTCCATAATTTTGCAAACTTCCATTTTCCAGATAACATCATGTTCTTCAATGCTATCTTTCAAAGGAAGTCCTTACTGGATGGCACCGGAGGTCTCTCTCTCTCTCTCTCTCTCTCTCTCTCTCTCTCTCAGGCGCGCGCACACACACATGCAGAGACACAGACACATCTAGAGAATAGAACCACATACAATGTATATATGATGATAATATTATCCTTAAACACCCACCGCTCCGTCCAATAAAAAGTAGGACAACACATGCACGCATCACGCTCTTAAATTTTTGTGGGCAGAGCTTCCAAACAATTTATCGTTACATGTCTCAGGTTGTGATGAATACAAATGGTTACAGCCTTGCAGTGGATATCTGGAGCTTAGGATGCACAGTTCTCGAAATGGCTACGTCAAAACCACCGTGGAGCCAATATGAAGGGGTTAGACATTTAAATTTATACTATGTTGTTGCTAGCATTTAAGGTTCAAATAATGATATTTTTTTATCACTTTCTTCTAATTATCAGGTTGCTGCAATATTTAAAATTGGAAACAGCAAGGATATGCCAGAGATTCCAGATCACCTATCTAATGATGCAAAAAGTTTCATTAGGCTATGTTTGCAGAGGGAACCATCTGCAAGGCCCACAGCTTCACGTCTACTGGGTCATCCTTTTGTTAGAAATCAAACTACGATAAGAGCCGCGAGTGCCAATATAACCAGAGAAGCATTTCCTCGTGCCTTTGATGGGAGCCGCACTCCGGTAAATTTCTTCAACACTTTGTAATCATCTTATTAGTTCAGAGAAAAAGTTACAATTTGAATGCAAAGTTTCACTATTATTAGTTGAAAATTCTTCTATCATATCAGTTATTATTATACTTAATTCTTACATTGACATTGCTAAAGGAAACTATTAGATGAATCTGGGACGATGTTTTATATTCATTCGTTTTTTGGCTTGGCTGTTACCAAGTAATGTTAGAACATTTCTATATCCTTCCTTCCTGACTAATGACAGAATTATTTTTTTTGGAACCTCAAAACTCAATAATATACATTGCGAGATGTTTTCTTGTGTGAGATTTTCCCCTCATTGACAAGTTTTTCCGAAAATCCTTTACTCTTCCAAGATGTGATTTTGAAGATGTTAGCTACTCCATTGAATTGAGAAACATCAGCCTTTTGCATAAGTTACTCATTTTTTATATATCATGGCAGACTGCTCTGGAGATGCAGACCAGCAGATTGAATAATTTTTCTTTTGATAGAGACGACGCATCAAGATTTCCGGTACCAAGGACATCATTAAGCCCAAGGTACTGAGACAATACCTGGAGTTGTCTGTCTGATCCACTCATCTTCTTCATTTTGCTAAACTTAGAACTGTAAAGAAACTGTTGCTTTCGTGTATACAGGGAAAGTGCGAGAACTATAACATCGCTGCCCGTATCTCCCTCCTCAAGCCCATTACGACATTATGGACCAGCACACAAGAGCTGTTTCATTTCTCCTCCACACCCTTCGTATCCTTTAGCGGGGCAAGGTAGTAGTAATTATTGCGATCAATGGGTATTTCCAGTGAGGCAGACGACGAGAAATACACTCGATCCCTGGCTTGAAATACCTCAATTTAAATCTCAAGTACCCGTTATATCGCCCAAGAGAACCATTCTGTAGAAGTTCGAAACTGATCCCAAGGATACCCATTCTGCAGTTCAACCATGTGCAGAGGAATAACCCAAAATGCCAGAATATGCCCTATTGTGCAGCAGAAGAATTGTCCATGAATTCTAAGCTATGATTTGGGTGAATGTGATTTCAGAGTTGCTTCTTTCTCTGCTGCTGCATACAAGATAGAAGTAATGTGAGGTAGACAAGTTCCATTTTCACTGATTACCATAATCTGTAATTACCTCCTCTTGATGTTATTGTAAATAGAAATGATCACATTATAGAGAGCGAGCTTCTTGTATGGTAGTGAAATGACTGGTGCAGATGGAAATATATATTGAAGAAATGTTATTCTATCAAATTACTTTCAGAGTTGTTGTATTTAACTCTATATATACTGGGACTGGGATTTTTTATTTATTTTTTAGTTGGATAGACTATTGATTGCACTTGAAATATATGCTTTGTTCTTTGAAGATTTCATTCCTATAAACGGAAGTATACTAAAAAATTATTAGCGAGATCGCTGGTTTGTTAGTGAATTTAGACTCGGTGAATTTTAGATTGACGGACATTGCTTGATGATTTGATTCAAAGTTTATAAAATATGAGTTGTTATTTACGAAGAATGTCCTAAAAGAAACATGAATTAAGAATTATCCAACTTATATTTTGGACTAAGAGCATCTCGAATGTTAGACGTTTTCAAAAGCAAGAGAGAATATGGAAAGAGGAAATAGAATAAAAAATATAAACATTTATCGTCCTTCTATAATAAATAAATGCTGTCATATATGTTTTGTCCCCGATGCTCTAACCTTGAATTTTGAGGAACACTCTCCAGACACTGTCATCACCAGAATCCAAAAATTCAATCTGTTTCACAAAAATCGGATGAACAAACTTTGTTCTGTTACATAGCAATAGCATAGCTTCCCATTGAATTTCACAAACAATGACCCGTCGAGAGTAAACTGGTCTAACTAGAAGCATGAATAAGAATGAACCCAAAAACATATTGATCCATAAAAAAATCCGCATATTTATGAATCAGTTATCCATTGGTATCGAATAATTAATTTGATCAACAAACTCTTTGATTCAAAATGTAAATACAAAGATTGAATCAAATAAATGGAGAAAATCTCACAATTTTATTTATGGTATTTTTTTTAAAAAAAGGCCCATCAAGCAATCAAAACTTTTTCAGGCCTAACTATAAATAAATAAATGGGGCAATTGGATTGATACTCATAATTAGAATAATATCATCTAAAAATCTTGATACTTAAGAATGACATCCACAACTAAAAATATTGTGTAAATATCATCTTTGATGCAATTAAAAAAAAAATAGAAATGAAGATAAAATGAGATACCATCCTTGATTATAGGAAATAATATAGGAAAATTTAAAAATTAATTATATCACCGGTTACTTTTTTGTTGTAATAATTGTATCAAACAAATACGAATGTCATTTTCAACAAATCCGTAATTATCACAGTCGCATATTCTTATTGAAAGACCCTAAACTACTCCATATTGAAGTAATAAAATCAATCTCAACAGACAATCTACTTGCATTTGCTAATTTCCCAATTCTACAATTTCGTGAGGCCAAAATGAGGAATGTATCAAGGCTATGGCTTATCAAGAAATTCATTTTCAGTAGCAATTTTTCCCGAGCCAGTGCTCATTTTCCCAAATGAACCTACTGCTGATAAACCCTTGAAACTGCTACTGCCCTCACTGAAGTTGCAGGACCTTCTGCACCTTCTCGACATTGAGGAGTTGACATCGTGGTCGATTTCATTTTCGGGTTTAACCTTGACAATGACCACCGAAATCAAGAATGATAGTAGTAACTGGCAATTGATATTAGTATATGTTTGATTCTTGTCATTTTTACTTTGAACTATTATGTTTCATTAAGTAGAAATTTCAACTCTGTAATGATCTGCTACTCTCCCTGTATTAGAAATTACGTTATTTGGATTATCAAAAAAAATACTTCGTTTGGAATGTTAAATTACATTTATTGTATATGGCAATTGATTTGTTATTTTTTCTAATTTAAGCTTTGGTCTTTTCTTTTCAAATTCTTCGTGCGGTATTATTTTTTATCGAATGGTGCTAGGAACCATTTACAGATTCACATGAACCATGATGTGTTTTGATCAATGACATTTCCAACAGGAGGGTTGAATAATGTAACACGAGCACTTCTATGGGACTCATTTTTTCCTATTCGTGCACAAGTTTTATTCTCTGGTTTGTGTATGAGGTTCTCGCATAACAGTATTGTCATTGAGACTTTGAAGAGTAAGTATATCTATAGGCATGGAGCTTGGGTTTTAGGACAATCAACTTTACAATTTTGCATCATTGCTATCTATTGGTTACCATTGAATTAGTCTGTACAAACACTCAACATGATAAGCCAATCCACATTGCCATAATCAGATTTCAATGGAAACGTTCTTAACAAACTGCAGAGTTCATCAGTTGATGATCCTAATGAGAATAACATAAGAAATTGCTAAGAAAGTAAAGAAATATGCTCTTCAACTGACAGTCCAATATTTCAAAGGTTTGGATGCCCGAAATTCCAGATTTTGATTAACTTGTGGCACATGAATAATAGCATCAGTCTATGCCAATGATATCAGAAAAAAATAAATTAAGATTCTTGTTGCAGTCTTATTCCTATGAACCTATTCCACTGCAAACATGCAACGAGCATCCGCAATTCCCCTATGATAAAAATCTTGAGATACATATTGGTTCTTGAGCATGAGGTGGTTGAGACACCTGTCAATATGGAACCGGGCAGCCATACCAGTTTAAAGATATGAAGGTTCCTGTTGCAGTCTAACTTTGAAAACTCAGATACCAAGTCTATCAAATAAATTAGCAATCAAAGGAATAGGATATTTGCTTTTGATTGTTACCTTATTTAGCGCCCGATAGTCCACGCACATGCGCAATGAACCATCATGCTTCTTTTGAAACAGAACTGGGGCGCCATAAGGTGCTTTCGAAGGTCGTATTCTTCCCGTGTCAAGCAACTCCGTCAATTTCCTTCGAAGTTCTTCAAGTTCCGACGGTGCCATCTGATAGGGTGCCATGGCCGGTGGTTTGGCACTCGGCTCCAACTTGATCTTATGATCCACCTCCCTCCTAGGTGGTAATTTCTTAGGTAACTTCGACGGCATCACGTCCTTATTTTCTTCAAGGACATCCTTGATGACTTCGGGCACGTTTTCGTCACTCGCAACTTCATCAACTTGGTCCTCCATTTTTAATGCTGCCAAATATGTCGCATCTCCTTTCTTTACCCCTTTTGCTAGTTGCATGGCCGAAAGCTACCCCATTGCTTTCGTCCTAGCCACCGTAGGAACCATACATGAAGAACCCCACTCCAAGATGTAAATTGAGCCAAAGGAAGGCATAGGAATAGCATTGACCTTCCTCATGAAGTCCAACTCGAGAACCAAGCGAAAATCATCCGTTGTTGCCACCAAAAAATCAACTTGGCCACGCTAAGTGCCCAATTGAATTTTCGCTCCTCGAACTATGCCACCAAGGGGCGTGGATGGAGAATTCACAACTTTCATAAGACCACCACCTCTAGTGATTGTGAGGCCCAACCTTCTAGCCTCATCTTCAGTAATGAAGTTGTTGGTACCATTGCTAGTGCGGGCCGACTATTTACTTGAGCTTCCGCATACATCAATCCTCTTTCATTGTTAGAAGTTGGGACGACCTTAGCGTTGAGAGCGTTAAGAAGTTGTAATGAACTAAAATGTTCCGCCCTTTGATCTTGGCAAGAGGATGAAACCCGTTCCTCTGCCATAGCTGCCAATGTACCGAGTTTAGGGAAATCACGCATTGAATGTGGCCCCTTGCACACGAAGCATCCACTTTGAGAACCCATCGAGGCCTTTTTCTTTTCCTCATAATTTCTTCACGAGGGGAAAGGTTTGTAAGTGTTACCACCTTTGAAGAATGATGGCTTATGGTAATTTTTCTTCTCTCCCCCGCCTTTAGCCAAGTTACTCTTAAAGCTTTTAGAAGATTTTGATGACTCCGTGCTCCTTTGGAACTCGGTTAAAGATTCAGCCACCACGATAGCCTTGTCTACTGTCTTTACTCCCCGACGTTGTAGTTCTTGCTTTGCCCAATTTTGTAATCCTTCGGTAAAGTGAAACAATAGATCTTCATCCGACATGCTCGGGATTTGAAGCACAAGGGTAGTAAACTCTTTGACATAATCTCGAATAGTGCCCTTATGTTTCAACTCCCTAAGCATTTTACGAGCCTCATATACTACATTCTCGGGGTAAAATTGGTGCTTTAATTCTTTCTTGAAATCATCCCAACTATCTATCTTACAAGTACCCTTTTCTAAGTCGGCATGCTTACGTCGCCACCATAGAGCCGCGATGTTCATAAGATACATAGTCGAAGTACGTACCTTGATAGCTTCATCCACAATGTTTACGCCCTCAAAGTATATCTCCAGTAGCCATAGGAAATCATCTAGCACTTTTGCATCCCGCTTTCCATCGAACTCCCTAGGCTTCGGATAGTCGACCCTTGGACCCGCTATGACCGTACTTGTACCCGCACTAGTAGACGCCTTCTTGCAAGCATCAAGGCCACTTTGCATATCGGCGCAAAGTTTATTTACTTGGTCTTGGATTGCCTTGACGGCGTCCATGACCTTAGCCTCTAGCCTTGTATATTCTTCCCTTAGAGCGCCTTGGTCTTCCTTGAGATTATCAAGTTGTTCCAAAGTGTGAGCCTCTAAGGTTGAGAGTGAATTCTCCACTACTTCAATGCGTTCCCCCATATTGAGAAATACCTCTTCAAGAGATCCACCGGTAGGGGCCAGTGGTCGACTCTTGCTCCGAGTTTGTCGAGTCTTCTTACTCGTGGTTTGGGGTTCGAACCTGATACTCATGTTCTACCTCCGTAATGCCGGAACCCACAACATCCTTTTCCGCCATGCCAACGATAGCAATTGAGCAAACTCAGGCTCTAATACCAACTGTCACGGACTTGTTGATTTCCTTCAAGAACCGTGCGGCCTTAGTGTTTTCAACTTCCACCCCCGCGGTAATCACACTAAGTCAGCCTCCCCGATTGACGTAGATGTTAAGAAAAGGCACCAAGTAGAACACTTGGGAAGGGAATAAGGAAGGAACACAAGATATTTATAAGGAAAGCTTTGTATTGAACATGGAAACTTTACAACACTTAGACTTTATACAACTTCACTCTCTTTGAGCAAAGCAAATGAACCTACCACGTATTTATACTACTAGCCTCCTCAAATGGATGGTTAAGATCAATTTGAACTAACGGTCTACAATCCATCTCTAGAATTCTCTAGCATAACATCTACATTAAAATATACAAAGAATACCCTAGAATTATCTAGAATAATCTACCAGGTGTAGGACTTGCAAGTCTCTAGAATGTCCTACCATATTTTAGCTAACTTCATGCACTTGTGAAATCTAGAATATTCCGGTTAGCCTCAAATCGTCACCATTCTAGATTTCTCGGTCTTTTCGTACAAAGATCGAGCGGGTCGTGACAATATGCTCACCATCTTTCTTTGATCATTACCCTTAGGCAGCATTAATTAATTGGCCAGATTTGGCTAAATGATGAAGGTTTATTGGAAAAAAAAATAAAAAATAAATCTACCAAGTCTTCGGTGTTGAGATAATTTAAATGGATAATGGTATAATTCTTTTAATGTCTCACCATTCCTCTTTTGGTGTTCTCTATTATTTAGATATAATTTCAATAATTTTTTTTCGTGGTATAGTTCTTTTAATGTCTCTTTATTCCTTTTTTGTGTTCTCTATTCTTTCGATATAAACTAAATTGTTCTCATGGTTTAACTCTCTAGGCTTCTTGTATTGAACTGAAGATATCCAAATCACATATTTAGATTAGAAAATGGGGTCCCAAACTCAAATTCACCACAGAATTTGGCACAGACCGACCCCCATTTGCCAATGGGAGTGAGGCAATCTCACCTTATCCACAACCACACGCACACGCACACGCACACCACCACCACCACCTTAATTACCCACATTCATCACCACCCCCAGATTTTCCACAACCCTCAGCCTCTGCTCCACCAGATTGCGGCGAATAAACCACCGCAGATGGCAGCCATGAACTCTTGTGTGCTGGCAAGCAAATATGTTGTGTCAGGAACTGAGCTTAACTCAAAGGTTGTTTCAATGCCTTGGGTTGCCACCCCGGTAGCACCTGTTCTGAAATTTCCCGTGATAAGAGCCCAACAGGTTAAAATTTCTGACTCGAACGAGTCAGGAAGAAGAGCAGCACTTGTCGGCCTTGGCGCAGCCCTTTTCAGTGCTGCAGTTTCCACCTCCTCTGCCGATGCGGGTGTCATTGAGGACTACATCGAAAAGAGCAAGGCCAACAAGGTCAGTTTACAAGCATTCAATTTTGCCATGTTTAGTTAATTACATATTAGACTTGCACTTGATAATATTATTAACTAACAATATAAATCTTGAAAGATGTAATGGAGTATTTTTGGCCGTTGTAGGAACTGAATGACAAGAAGAGGCTGGCCACCAGTGGTGCCAACTTTGCTCGTGCATATACGGTTCAATTTGGCACTTGCAAGTTCCCTGAAAACTTCACTGGCTGCCAAGATCTTGCCAAACAAAAGGTTTGATCTCATCTCATGCCCACCAAAAATAATTTATTATGATTTAGATAATAATTCTACTCCTACGTTACGCAGAAAGTGGCATTCATTTCTGATGACTTGGACTTGGAGTGCAAAGGGAAGGACAAATACAAGTGCGGCTCAAACGTGTTCTGGAAATGGTGAAGAATATATACTGTAAAACCGTCGTCACTCCCCCTTCCCCAACATCTACTTATATATTTTAAATAAATTGAGAATTAATGCCCTTCTCTTTCTGTGTTTGATTGATCAATCATATCATATGTTGCTAAGGCCTTTTGATTCTTCGGTTTTCAAGGAATTCACATGGCATATTTCGAATTGGAGAAAATGTATGTACATAAACTAGTAACAAATTGTGAATGAAGAATTTTGTATAATTAATTAAAATATATTATCAGAGTTTCAGAATCCTGGATTTCTGCTCTAAAATGAACTAATACAAAGAATTTAATAAATATTGCAAGCCGGTAAAAGTAGGCAGCACAAACATTATTTCAACTCTCTCTGTAAACAAAATGAACATTCCATCAACTGAATATCGAAAACTGACAAAAATGGACGACCAACTCTGTACAGGAAGAAAACTGAAAAACCAAGAAATGCCAAATAAGACCCGCAAGTGATGTGGAAGTATTCTCGAAAAAATGCACGGAAAGCTGAGTGTAAACTGCAAGCCAATAGGAACTTTCCTTCTTGTACAACCCTTTGATGAGCTAAGATTAGTGTCAGCTATAATACCAGAAAATTCTAAGCCATCTTAAGAATATGAACACCATGGTGAGGACCCATTTTTCTGCAACTCTAAACATGGCATTGGGAACACTCCTTCACTAAAACCCGAGACAAACTCACAGTTCCATCTTATAGACGGGGATAAACCTAGTATCCTAACATTTTTCATGCAAATATCCTCAAATGGTGCAGCTTCTATACCCAGTAGCAAGGGAGCTTTTCTCGAATACACACTAACCACATCAACTATAGAAATCCCTTTAACTTTTGGTAAGGCTTTAGGATCAAATTTCTCATCGGGGTGGTCGTTTGCACCTCTACTAAACCTTATAGGTACCTTGACTCTCTCCATTGTTATGTTACGCATAGCGATATTCCTTATATACCCTCCTCTTCCCTTGTCAGTTTTTATTCGCACGCCGGCTGCTGAATCTCTTATGTATAAATCCTCTACAACTATATTTCTAATTCCACCCGACATTTCGCTACCAATTCCAACACCTGAACATGTAGGAGTTGTGCCTGAAACTCGCCTTATAGTGATGTTTACACTTGGACGTGACATGGCGATACCATATTGGTCCCAACCACTCTTCACGGCTACCAGGTCATCACCACTCTCAATATAACAATCTTCAATGCAGACATTTGTGCTTGAATCTGATGAAGAAAGAAAGAGGTCACCTTAGACATTCTTTCTGATTTGATTCTATAGTATTAGTATCTAAGCTGATTCATCATGCATTGAAAAGAAATCTCTGGCAATGTTATGCTTAGATGGATAGTGTCACCTGGATCTATGCCGTCAGTATTTGGAGCATTGAGGGGTGCTAAGATTGTCATGTCTTTGATCACAACATTGCTGGAAAAAAAAAAAAAAAAAAGTAATCAATTTTGTGAAATTTAATAAATAAACGCGTCCTAAAAAAACTGTGAAAATTGTGCATTTGTCCAATGCTTTTGATTAAAGTTTTCATGCATGTATCATCACTGTAAGTCTGTAATAGTTGAAGCTTTTATATGAGATAGTTCAACAAATATTACGAAGCTGAAGTTTCCTCTTCGTTTTCTGTGACCTCTTCATCCTTATCACATTCTGTACATTCCACGGGATAAGAAATAGCAGTAATTTAAAATTTCACATTTTAAAAGTCCAACATCTCTGAAGTTCTGTACAAATTATTTTTTAAATATTAAATTCATCTCCTTAAGACCTTCCACATGTTTCCTTAGTTGAATCCTACAAGAAAAAAAAATATATTTTTATTGTTCTGATGTGGCATAGAGAATCTGCTAAAATGCTTGGTGCCATGAGATTTGATGTATTTGAAGATTGATGCCCTCTCTATCTTTTCGTCTGGCTTACTAGCCCAATAGTCCAACACATAAGACAACAGTCTTTATATTTGCTATTAAATGCTTTTGATTTTTTTAATTTAAAATGAGCAGATTCACTCCATTATAATAATAATCAACAGGGCAAAGAAATGATACTCAAATCTACTTTTCATCAAAAGATATAATAAATTTTTAAACTCCGAAAGACACTTTTTTTCTTTAATAATCCTCTTTTCTTGCCTAATAATACCACTTGGCAAGAATTTTTCTCTTTGAACACTATTAAATTGCAATTAAGATCTTCTATAGAAATACTAAACAAAATAGGCAAGTAATACCTGCAATAAACCGGGTGAACGGTCCAGAATGGAGAATTGAGGAAAGTTAGGTTGGATATTAGGATATTATTTGAGTTGATGAGTTCAACAAGGTGACCTCTGGTGTGCTTTAGAGTCCTATTCCACCAAAGATCCCACCACATCTTTCCCTGACCATCAATAGTGCCATTATTCCCTGCAAATGAATGGCTGCAATTAATCATATCTTATTCGTTGATTTCTTGGATTTGTTCAAGATAAAGACTTTCTTGAATACTAATCATGGAATAGAAGCAAGTATCAATAGACAGGTTACACCACCTGGATTATTGTAGATTGACAAGGACTTCTCTAATTCAGATGATATAGTTTTAACATGGTATCACAGTCTGCAAAATATTGGGTTCGAGTCTTATCGTAATTCGTTATTGAAATTCTATGACTAAGCTTCACCTAAAATAATATGCTAAAAATTCTCATTTGCCATTTTGCTCCTTTAGCAAGATTGAATTGCTTAACAATCTAAGTCATGAAAGATGGGGATATATGATAGGTCAAAAAACAACCACTTTTGATTAGTTATAAAGTCAAGTGCTAGCTGGTTTAATCATGCCATTGAATAATCCTGTCTCTTTTGATATGATGCAACCACATGTGTAAGCACTCCTCAAAGTCATAAATCAAAATTCTGGTTATATATTGGTGACAGAATAAACCAGCACATCAAAAACAGTTCGGCACTACAGTCGAGCCATGCTAGGCACCGCTATAGAGCCCTGCAGCCCGTGTTTGCCAGCTGAATCAGATTGCTATTTTAATAAAGAGAAAAAATGAAAAAGAAAATTTGTTTTTTTTTTTTTTAAAAAAAAAAGGTAAAAATGGGCACCTGATCATTCGAGCCAAGATAATTTTAGTTTCGCAACCAGTGATGTCTCTAGTTAGGTGTCACATAATTATTAAAGTGATGGCCATTACCAAAATTATTTAAAATGATTGATAATAATGACTTAAGTTTCAAGACTCAAGAGTCCATACCTGTAATCACAACGTTGGTAAGGGAATCTCCATGGATGAGGCTAATATGTCTCCCTCCTAACCTTTCTCTCCCTCTTCCATAAGAAGGCAATGGCTGGATGATGGGCCATTCCTCAGGCTCCTACTATCAATATGAATTATTAAATTATAAATGGCCATTAAAATCTTATACAACTAACTTCAAATTTTATTAAAATAAAGTTTAACTTGCTATTTATTTTCTTCCACACATAAGAAACAACGTTGTTGGATTCAAAAGGGGTAATCAGTTTTGTTCAACAGGATAACTATTTAACTCATGTAGTTAATAAATGATCATAGTTTATTTAGCTGAAGTTCTACTTATTAAAGTATATTATCCAATTAAAATCAAATTCATCAATTTCTATAGGTGGAATTCGACCTTCAAAACAAAATTAAATGAAATTAAGGTGATATTACCAATGGAACAAAATTGAAATATAGGTAGTTAATTATGTTCTGATATTAGTCACCTGAGATCCCAAGATAACAGCACCATCTTCAAGAAACAGAGTGAAATTACTGGTAAGATTGAAGCTTCCTGTTAGCCACCTCCCTTTCGGAACAATTAACTGGGCCCCACCTTTCTGCCGGAAGCTATCCATGTACTCCATCGCCTTTCGAAACGCCGCAGTGTTAGAGGTTTTCCCGTCGCCAACCCCACCAAACTGAATGATTGATTTCACCATCTGTCTCGGCTGGACCTCCGTGAAAAACCCAGAGCAAGTCCGGAGTCCATCCGGACCAGTGAAACCGTCCCGTCCCGTTACTGACCCGATTGGAAACACGGTATTCTTTGTGATCTGAAGGCCGAAAATCGTTACCACTGTGACGATAAGCAACAGCAGAGCCCACGAAGGCCTTGTAAATCTCGCCCTGATGATGTTAAATAATGGGTCACCTTCCATAATCGATTATCTGTTTACACATGAATATATATATCTATGTATACCCACATGCATGAAAACTAACTTTTTCACAAACAGATGCGTATATATAAATAAAATTGATGAGTTTTCCTAATCTTGGACGGGATCTAAAACACTGTATTTTATTTATTTTTGAAAATCATTGTTGGGGGTATGACTTGATGAAACAGTGGGGGAATACACGCAAAGATTGCAGATTTGAAGGACGGTGAAGCGTCGGGCATATATGTTCTGGTGGGCCCTTCTCCGAGAAAATGCAAGGAAGGCGTGATCTTGTATATCCGGTGCCATACTGCCACGCGTTCCCATGGCTTCTACAAATTTTGAATAGCATAATTCTTTCTTTTTTCTTTTCCTATTTCGATTAGATTTTTAGTTTTAATTTAAAGAAACTCAATTCAAATTTGATTTTAATTATGTCTTTGTTTGGTTCTCAATAATATTTTTTCTATAGTACTCAACATCAACCATCCATTAAAAGTCAAGTCTACAATATTTGATTATTCAATCAAATTTCAAATATGCATTCTCTTAAAAATCACTATTCATTTAAAAAAAAAATCATTTTTAAACAATACCAAACATACATTATATCATAAAATTATATATTTTATGATATTAATAATTTCTTAACCACATATTTTATCAATTTTTGTCAAAGATTATTGAAAATATGATTTTAATCTCCATCAAATTGGGGCTTAATTAAAGTATTAAATTATTAATTTATTAATTAAAATAAAGAAAAGATAAAACTTGTCTTTTGCAAACGCTTGTGTTTCATTATTAGAAATTTTGAATCGCGAAACAGAAGTAAAATAACTTTAAACAATGTTCTATTCCCTAGTGGGCAATGAAGTCAAACTCTTCTTCATAGAAAAAATTGATAAATATGGTCACAAACATTTGCTCAAGTTGCATTTTAATCCAAATTGTTCAAACATGGTTTAAATGGTCTTATATCTTTTCGTTTTTGGATCAAATGGTCATTTTGAATAGAATCCATCCAGAAAGACTGTTAATTTTGTGTGTACAATGCAATTGTCATTATTTTGTTTTTATTTCAATGGACAATTTCATCAAATGATCACTTCCCTAAAAAAGACAAGAAATTTAAACAAATTAAAAAGAAAAGAAATTAATCTTCATCTAACCATCTCACCACACACTGCTACTGCACACCACATTGCACCACCATCGCCACAAATAGTAATCCTATCTCTTCTAAAACATTCTCGCTCTCACACAAACGTTCACATGCAATTTTTTACTTTAGAATCTATCTATTTTTCGTATTTTAATCTTTAATGGTTTTGTTTTTTCTTTATGATGTCTCTACTTTTTGTGGGTATATAACTAGATACTCTCCCATCCAATCTATGAAGCTCCATTTTTTATCCTTTCGTGTGTTGTGTGACGGTAAATACATGCTCAAATTAGATTTTCTTTAGTTTTTCAATGAAAAAGAAAGGTCAAGTTTCGACAAAAATATTTTGTAAGATTATTTTGAATTTGTTTATTTTGGGTTTAATGAGTTGTCAGAGTTTTTCATTCTGGTTTGTCAAAATTTAATGCAGAATTGTTGTAATGAATAATTGCAATTTTTCATCAACATAGTAATTATTATTAAGTGAATTTCACGTACAAAATTAACAGCTCTTTTGAATGGATTATGTCTAAAAGGACTATTTGTAACAAAAATGAAATGATTTGAGAATATTTATTTACATTTAAATTAAAAGATTTGGATCAAAAGTACAAATTGAACAAAAGTCTATGACCATTTGCGCCTATTTCTCAAATTAATAAACTAGAAATGTAAATTTGCATTAGATAAAAAGGAGCAAAATGAGAATAAAAAAGCTTTCTTCCTTTTCTCACTAGATTCACGGCATGGATTGGCGCACGAGGATAACAATACGGACAAAGCGGTGCTTATTTTCTTGAACCCGCTCTTCACGGTACATTGCACATGTTTGCATAACTATATATTCTATTTCTACCCCAATTCTCTCTCTTCACTTTCTTTATATTTTTATTTTTATTTTGTCTTCCCTCTCTTTGTTACTCTTAGGGTCTGTTTGGTCATTTAATTAATTAGTTTTGTTCCCTTTTTGGTTGACATCATTAACGAAATGATAGAAAACCAGTGTTGACTTAATTTTTTGGGAAATTTATGCAAACATCAAAATTCATCATTGTCACAATAAATGTGTCTAATTTTGATATTTTTTGTAAAAAAATGTCCAAATTTGGTATAAATTGATTATTATACCTTAATGAATAGTGAAACAAGAATTAGCAAGTGTTTAGTAAACAAAATAAATTAGTTTATAAGAACATGTTTGGTAATGTGATATTTTTATTTATTTATTTATTTTTAACTCAACTTCTCAAACTCAATCTTAACCATTCATTTTTAGTCAAGCCAACAGTTTTTGAGAACAAATTAAACCATATGGTTCTATTTATCAATCTTTCTGACTTGCTCTTGCGAAATGCTCTCGAAACCAATTCAATTGACTAAGATAGAGGAGAGTTAAATTATTTAACTTTTCAAACATTTTTAAACTACACATTCAAAAAATAAAATAAAAAAAAAATCTAAAAATCACATTACCAAATAGGTTCTAAACTACACAAATTCCTAAAACCACTTTTTAACCACGTAGATTTTTTCTCTCAAATTTTCAACTACTACTTTTTACCTCAACATCATAAATAAATCAGTTTATTAACTACACAATGTTACCAAACTGAGGGTTTGTGAGGTTTGATCACCAATATGAGGAGCTTTCTTTCTTGTGAAGCGTTCATCAAGTACAAGTCCTTATCTATTAGACTCAAATCTTTCATGATCTAATAAGTAAAAACCACTCGAACAATGAGAAAAAGTTGAAGAAGTTGAACTAGGATTCAAGATTTAAGGAAGGAAAACACTAATTTCATTTTGAGAAAAATTCAATATCGAATTGGGGGATTGATTCGGCAAACAAAAAATTCCAAAATAAGATAATTTTTTTCAAATTTTTGTTTGCATCGAGAACTTGTTTTCATGATCATTGTGTAACACACAATGTGTATTCAATATGTCATTAATGGTGAGAATGAAATGTTTGTAAAAACGGTGATTGAAGAAAATGATAATGGATGTAGTGAGGTATTTTCGATATATCATTCTTGACACTTTATAAAAGTTGAGATTGATGTTTTTAATGTTGTATTTGATAGTTTCCAAACGTTGAGAATATTCGTAATGAAATGACAATGATTGAGAACTTCATGTGTTTAGCATTTCAAATGAATCACTTCGTAGATAGTATGTTTGTGGTGGATTGTCTTGTGTAAGCTCGGCGTAGTAGTGTTGTTGGCATGCAGATATGTGGAATTTAATGAGGTTCGTAGTCTCGCATGGTGTTACTTTTGTCAATACTTGACAATCGGACATCAATTACTTTATAATGTAGATTTAGTAAATCTAAATTTCTTGTTAACTGTATGTACATATTGTGTCTCCATTGAAATATATAGTTTGATTTCATTTAAGATTGGTAACCAGTCTTTTGAGATGAAGTCTTATAATGATTACGTGAATTAAATACTTCATATATGGTCTCCTCGATTATTCGAATTATCTCCATTACATTTTGAATTTCTCAACAATGTATACTTCAATATGTTAGAAAATTTGATTCTATTATCTCAAATGGTATGAAACATGGAGGTTCTATCTATACATTAATTGTTTTTGACCTTTTTACATATAGTTCTCAAATAATGAGACTGTTTTTCTAGGCAATCGACATTTCATCTATCATAAATTACATAAGTTGTCCAAAAGCATTAGAATAAGACAGACTACTTGAAATGTATGTCCAGTTACTCTTTCCAAAAACTTGCGCCTATAATAAGTTAGAGTAAATAGTCAAATAAGGACCTATCATTTTAGGTCGCTGCCAATTAAGTACCTATCATTTTTTTGGGCAAGATTAGAAACCAAATCATCTTTCTTTGCCCGATAAGGACCTCCGTCCACTGCCGTTAACTTTTTTTTTCCGAATAAATAGCCAAATAATGACCTATGGTTTTAGGTAGCTGCCTATTAAGGACCTATCGTTTTAAGTCGCTGCCATTAAGGACCTATCATTTAATTAAAGACCTATTTTTTGAGTAAATAGCTAAATAAGGATCTATTGTTTTAGGTCGCTGCCTATTTAGGACCTATCATTTTTTTTTTTTTTTTGCAAGATCTTACCCTGAATCACCTATTATTTCAAAATTTTACATTTTAATTTATTTTTAAAATATTGTCCTTTCAAATTTTATTTCCCGTTATAACTTCATTGAGCAATTCCAAAATATATTTATGTGTTTAATAATTTTTTTCATATTTTTAATTCAAATAATTATCTTTTAATCCTCTTTTGGGCAATATTATGTCGTTTATATACACACCTTTTGAACAATTCAAAGAACATGTTTATGCTTTTAATGATTTTTTTCTATTTTTAACTCAAAAAAGTACGTTATAGTTGTGACGACCCGAATTCTCGACCATTCGAGTGCCACTAAAAGTGACTCATATCATATTATCGAGACTTAAATAGTAATGTAAAATTATTCAAAAGAATAATTAGAATCCCATAATTTTATTTGTGAATAAAAATAGAACATAATTTTCTTACATAAAGTTCAACATAATTATCTCATCAATCTTAACCACTTTTGCCACTTCCATGTTGACCGCCTCGAACCTTCAATTATCTGAAAATGGTAAATATCGTGGAGTGAGATTTATAAAATCCCAGTAAGTATACCAAGCATAAATTTTCTTTTGAAAGCATATGGATCATTTTCATCATAACATAGGATAGGATCGAAATACTCATAAACATAGGGAGACACAAGAATTTTACCGAACTTAAATGGCAAGAATTCTTATGTGTAGCGCTACTAAACTCCGGTCCCCTTAGCATAATCATAAACATATCATATGGAACCCATAACAATCTTGTGAGATTGATTTCATAGAAATGATCCAAACATTTTCATAAAAACATAAGATATACTTACTTGTCATAAAAACATACTTACTTTTCATAAAAACATAAGGTGTATTTACCTTTCATAAAAACATACTTACTTTTCATAAAAACATAAGATATACTTACTTGTCATAAAAACATACTTACTTTTCATAAAAACATAAGGTGTATTTACCTTTCATAAAAACATACTTACTTTTCATAAAAATATAAGATATACTTACTTGTCATAAAAACATACTTACTTTTCATAAAAACATAAGGTGTATTTACCTTTTATAAAAACATACTTACTTTTCATAAAAACATAAGATATACTTACTTGTCATAAAAACATAAGGTGTATTTACCTTTCATAAAAACATACTTACTTTTCATAAAAACATAAGATATACTTACTTGTCATAAAAACATACTTACTTTTCATAAAAACATAAGGTGTATTTACCTTTCATAAAAACATACTTACTTTTCATAAAAACATAAGATATACTTACCTTTTAAAAGATTAAAATGAAGTGTAGTAGTAAATGGACCAAAACTTTCTTGACCACCTTGAATTTCTCTTACTTGTGGATTTTGTCAAGAGATTGGAAATAAGTGTATATGTGTAGAGTTGTGTGTAAAAGAGATGGGTTTAAATAGATGTATAAAGTTGGCATATTGTAAACATAATCATTCAATTCTATTAATTTTAACACATCATTTTCTTAAAGTAAAGCACCATTCATATACTTTTCCATATTTATACAAATATTATGCTCTTCATGATTACATATAATGGAGTCTTATCAACCATTCATATACTTTTCCATATTTATACAAATATTATGCTCTTCATGATTACATATAATGGAGTCTTATCAACCATTCATATACTTTTCCATATTTATACAAATATTATGCTCTTCATGATTACATATAATGGAATCTTATCAACCATTCATATACTTTTCCATATTTATACAAATATTATGCTCTTCATGATTACATATAATGGAGTCTATAATTCATTCATATACTTTTCCATATTTATACAAATATTATGCTCTTCATGATTACATATAATGGAGTATATAATTCATTCATATACTTTTCCATATTTATACAAATATTATGCTCTTCATGATTACATATAATGGAGTATATAATTCATTCATATACTTTTTCATATTTATTAAATTAAGATTCTCATAATTATTATATATAATGGAACCTCTCATGCTTGCATATATTTTCTTAATTTCAATAATAAAATAATTTTTGTATAAATAAATATTGGGATAACATTGAATTAAGTACTTGGACTTAATATACTTTAAATCAAGAGAATGGAGATATTTTTAGAAATTCGGAATTTAATTTAAAATCGAACGATCTCGATTATTTCTTGACTTGGCTATACGAATACGTCGTGGCGTTAACTTAATAAAAATGGGTGAAATAGTAGCGACACGATTTTCTATTAAAATAATTATTAATCGCGTAAAAATTCTTGGTCGCTACAATAGTTACCTATAAAAATAGATTTTTCTCAAAAGTATGTTGAATGTAAAACATTTTATTTTATACTCACTTAAATTCTTATCGAAACTATCAATTAATTATATAAAAAAAAGAAAAAATAATTAATTTCTAATTAATGCGTATAAAATAAATAATTTAAATAATTAAAAATATATAATATTCCACGTCTTATGTGTCAAATTAATATTAAGGACCTATTTATTTTATACGCATTAATTGGAAAATAATTAATTGATAGTTTCGATAAGAATTTAATTGAGTTTAAAATAAAATATTTTACATTCACCCTACTTTTAAAAAAAATCTATTTTTATCGGTAACTAAAACATATATAGTTGTTTGAATTAAAAACAAAAAAAAAATTCATTAAAAACATAAGCATGTTCTTTGAATTGTTCAAATGATATGTTTATAAACGAAATAATATTACCCAACAGAGAGCTAAAAGATGATTATTTGAATATAGAAAAAAATTATTAAATGCATAAAAGTATATTTTAATTGTTCAATGGAGTTATAACGATAAATGAAATTTGATGGGACAATATTTTAAAAGTAAATTAAAATGCAAAACCTTGAAATGATAAGTGATTCAGGGTAAGATCTTGCAAAATAAAATGATAGATCTTAAATAGACAGCGACCTAAAACGATATGTCCTTATTAGCTATTTACTCAAAACAATAAGTTCTTAATTAAATGATAGATCCTTAATATGCAACGATCTAAAACGATAGGTCCTTATTTGGCTATTTACTCGAAAAAAAGTTAACGGTAGTGGACGAATGTCCTTATCGGACAAAGAAAGATGATTTGAGGTCTAATCTTGCCAAAAAAAAAAATAGCTCCTTAATTGACAAAGACCTAAAACGATAGGCCCCCATTTAACTATTTACTCAATAAGTTACTACATAATAACCAAAATTTCGATAATAAAAGAGGAATACTAAATTGAATGCCACAACGCCTTCAAAAAAACAAAATGAGAATATAATCAAGTTTTCTCTTTTTTATCAATCTTTACCCACTTATGCCACTGGTCATGTAAGACATCTCTGTGCTAGCACTGGTAATCTTCAACCTCCTTGAAGGAGGTCTGCAGGTGGCAGTGCATCAGTCTTCGAGGGATTTTCACCTGATTTGTATACACCTGTCGCTGTAGGCCCATTCACCACATGCATCGTATCTTCATCAGTTTGGACAAGGTTATCTTCGGGAGGTGGCTGAAGCAACATGACATAATCCAGAAAAACATGTTATTAAATGTTAACTAGAGTCTCGTTCGACAAGCGCAGGAGAACAAGATGCCTTGTCCCTTGCCTTGTCGAGGCTGACAACATGAGATTTTTAATTTTTTTTTCTTTTGTTTATTTATTTTATTTTTTTGGCATACGTTTGGTAAATTTTATGAACAACATATTTTCCTAATCACATATATTTTATAAATAACATGTTTCCCATACTACTTTATAACTACACACATTTTTCTCTCCAATTTTTAATCCCACATCTTACTTAGAAAATACAAATAAATCAACAAAATAATTCAAATTCTCTTGAATCAACCGTCGAACAAGGCCTACGTTTGGTCAATTTTATAAACAACATATTTTTCCAAATCACTTTTTAATCACACATATTTTTTAATTACTTTTCAATTACATATTTTATTTCGAAAATATCACATTCTTTATTTATTAAAAAAAAAAACTTTTATCAAAGGAGACTTTATATTGATTTTATTTATTTTATCTTATATAATCTGCTCTTTTTGTAATGTTCTATTTTTATCTTTTATTTTTTCGTAATAAATTTTAATATAAGTGTACATATATTAAATTTCGTTTAGTATTCATAATAACATCATAAATTTTGTTTGCTATTCATAATAACATAGCAGGAGAACGGGATTGCTTAAATTTATTATTTTATATTAAATAGAACCAAATATGATTTTGAGTTGAGAATAAAATCAGGTTTTCTAGTTCACTAAAAAACTTAAATTAAATCCAAGTCAATAATTAATTATTGTCACATAATTGATGAGATTCACAATTTTTTAATCACACATTCCATCAAATTTATCAAAATTTACTATCTAATTTTTATCAAAGCATAAAATATTAGAACATTACAAAAAGATCAGATTATAAGATAAAATAAGTAGAATAAATAAAATCATGCAAAGATAAAGCCTCCATTTGAAAAGTTTTTTTTTTTTATATAAATAAAAATTGTGATATTTTTGAGGTAAAATATGTGATTGAAAAGTAATTTAAAAAATATATGTAATTAAAAAGTGATTTGAAAAAATATATTGTTTATAAAATTTACCAAACGTAGGCCAAAAAAAAAAAAAAAATTAAAAAAAACAAAATA
Source organism: Ligustrum vulgare (assembly GCA_963555705.1). Taxonomy (NCBI): domain Eukaryota; kingdom Viridiplantae; phylum Streptophyta; class Magnoliopsida; order Lamiales; family Oleaceae; genus Ligustrum; species Ligustrum vulgare. The sequence goes on from OY743168.1 coordinate 85,389,509, forward strand.
TGACAACATGAGTTGGACAAGGCAATGCCCTTGACTTATCCGCTTTGCCACAAGGCAAAGCGCATCTCGTTCTACTGCGCTCCAAGTGCAGGAGAACGAGACTCATATTAACTAACCTCTTTTCCTATTGCTCTTCCTACAGGTTCGTCAGTATTTTGTTTGTGCTAATTTACTACTAACAATAATGTTTTCTTGAATGCCCAAGTTTTGGCATGCATGTTAAAGTTGGGAACCAAGTTGTCCTCATAATCTTCTTGGGTTGTTCTCTGCCAAAATCAACATCCTCAACTACACCACCAGAATATTAATAAAAATTAAAATGATGATTGAAAAATTGGAAGGTACGTGAAATTGCTGATATAAAACGCGTATGTGGCTCTCATGACTAACTAACCAAATTCTAATCATCTAATGTAGATTGCTCCTCGATGCTCTCATTAGAAGCAAAGCTTGTCATAAAGAAAACGAAGCATCAAGCATGTTGCAATAAATTAACGGACCTTGCTATATGTACTAACAAACTGTACTAACAGTTATACTAACGACTAAAAGACAAAAATTTTGAATGTTCAATTACTATGTTATCCTTCTAGTTATAATTCTTTTAGTCTTCTGATATTATGTCTATATCTCTAATTTTATTGTTTACATAAAATGCGTAATATATACTATTATATGTTAAACTCTTTTCTTCAATAATTCTATTTAATTCTTCAATTTTTTTTCTCTAGATCACTAATTATTCTTTCTTTATTTACAATAATTCTAGTAAATTGTGAAAAATCTGTAAATGAGGGTTCTTTTATTGCGTAATCTAATAAATTATAAAATCTTCCTAAATCTTCTCTTATAATTTCTAATTGTTTATTTGTTTCTTCTCTTAAATACTTAAAGTCGTTTACTTCTGAAGGATTTAATCCTATTAAATGTTCTGAATTCCTAAATTATAAAACTAAATATTTAGATTTTAAGTTATTAATTCAAATCCTCTTCAAATAGTTAATTATTGGAATAGTAAAAACAATTTTTCAACATATGTAAAAACATGCAAGAGATGTCATAAGCAAAATGATAAATTTAAGATTATGATAACAGTACTTGAATAATATCAATAAAAAATACGATATATAATCCACCATAATTAATCAATAATACTTCTTTCTATCTATGAGTCCATCACGCTTCTTTGTAAATCTGATTTTAAAAGATTTTTGACCAAATACTCTTCAGTTATTTATCTAAGTATTAAACACATCTTCATAGAAGATCGTTGTTGCTCGAAAGACTTACACATTAAAGGATGCTCGAAAGACTTACTCCAACATTTTCTGTTTAACACTTAAACAAACACTTCAAAGAGGTTCAGCACAATCCAGTTTCGTTTCCTACCTCTGGATGTACTCTTTTAACAAAAATTTTTATAAAGAATAAACTTATGGACTCATAAATAAATAGAGTATTACTAACTATTTTATGACTTCATATATATCTATGTGAACTTTAGTTACTCATACCTTCTGCTAACTGTTTCTGGATTGGTTTGATGAAAGAAAATTTTGAACTAGGAATGAAAAGAAAGACAATAGAGAGAATATAAATTTTTATTGCTGAAAACCAATATGATTTTTGGATGCTTACAATGAGGAGAGACTCCTCCTTTTATAGTTGGTAAGAGCAAAGTTGGAGAACAAGATAATATTCCCTATCTTTTACATACTTGGCTAAGATTTAAAGTAGATAAAGTAAAGCTAAAGTTACAATAATTTTTGCTGCTTTTCTAAAGTTTCACATGGGTCTGGACCCCCATGCCTTGAATAATTCATGTTCAGACAAGGTAGACTTCATCTTCATTATAGTTGAGTATAATTCCATTATTCCTTACAATATCTATAAAAATATTTAGATGTTTTAAGTGGTCTTGTCTGGTTTCAGAGTAAATAAGAACATCATCAATATATACTGTAATAAAATGATAATAATCTTTAAATATTTTATTCATGTACCTTTGGAATTCTCCTAAACTATTTTTAAATCCAAAAGGTAATACATTTCATTCATAAAATCCTTATGGGACCGTAAAAGCTGTTAAATGTCTAGATTTTTCAGTTAACATAATATGATAAAATCCTGATTTGAGATCAAATTTAGAGAAATATTTCTTTCCTCTAATTTGGTTAAATAATACATGTTGGTTTGGTATTGGATATTTTAATTCTTTTGTATAAGTGTTTAACATTTTATAATTAATTACCATTCTAGATTTTCCTCTTTTTTGTTCTGAATGTTTTATTACAATGAAGGCTGGACTACTATGTTTACTGTTAGATTCTCTAATAAATTTCTTTTCTAGCATTTCTTTTATGTGCATTTCAAATTCAGGTAATTCTTTTGGTGTATGTTTAATTGGTTTTACACTAATAATTTTAGTGTCATCTTCTAGTATAATTTCTATCATATGTTTATTTATGTGCCGTTTTTCTAAAGGATTATCTCCTGATAATTTTAATAATTTTTCTGTAATATTTTTTATTATTATTTGATTAAAATGTTCTTGTACTAGATTTATTCTATTTTTATTAGGCATAAATTGTGTTGTTTGTATTAATTTTTGTCTATCCTCACCACGCTGAGCTGCTATATGAGGCATTTTTTCTCTACAGTAAGGATCATTAATTCTTATGGCTATTGCTATATGGTGACAAGGGGTAGATAAAAGTATAACTTTCTCATCAATAGTTATTGGATAATATTGTTTTATGAAGTTATTTCCTAATAATATATCCCTGGCATATCATCAAACTGATATACATAAGGTATTTGTAATTCATATTTTCCTATTTGTATTTTAAAATTTCTTGCTACTTTAGTTAATAAGTTTGTACTTCCATCAAATCCTGCAAGTATTACTCTTTCTTCATTATCTTTTTTATTACTCCACATTTCTGGGGGTAATACATTTTCTTTAAATAAACAGGATGATGCTCCTGTATCAAACAATGCATGATAATTTCTGCTAAGATATCCATTGTAATTCATTTTAGTTAGTATATAAATATGTTCTCTTCCTCCTTGTATTTTATTCATAATAACCTTGGTATAACTAGATTCTCATTTTGTATTGTTAATAGCATTCTATCATCTTTTATGTAATATGGTTTTACTTGCTCTAAGAAGTCTGTTCCTAATAGTAATTCTGTATTTATCTTTCCTTTATGTTCTACGTACATGTTTATGATTATTTCATTTCTTTTATTTATTCTTATTGGTAATTCCACATAAGTATCCATGGGATGAATATTTCCAAAATAATCTTGTATTTGAATTAAATTATTTGTTACTTTAAGTTCTAAGTCTCCTATTATGTTTTCTTTTATATGAGATACAGTTACTCCAGTATCTATTAATACTTTCTGCTCTTTCCATTCTCCATTTATTCTAATTTCTATCATAACTTCAAATTGTTTTGTCTCATTTCTTTTAGATAGATTCATTCTTGGTATTTTTCTATGTATTTTTGTCATTATTTGTTTTTCTGAATCATTTCTATTTTCTATTTCAAGTAATGATCTTGTACTAGTATTTCTTCTTAGGCTAATTGATTTTCTTCCAAATTCTATTTGTGGTTTATCCATATTTACTAATTTTCTAGCTTGATTGAAATCTATTTCTATATCTTCTGGTATTGTCATTCTTGGATTTTCTTTAGCTGGTTTGTATTCCAATAAATTTTGAAATATGAGTTCTATTATATGTGTTCTTGTAGCATTCTTAATTTTTACTTCATGTTTACTAGTAAAAGCATATATTGTTCTAATAGTTAAACTTATAGTTTTACTTCCTGATTCCATATCTATCCCTCTTAACCTATAATATAATGTTAAGGCTTTATTTTTATTTTGTTCTCCCATACTTATGCTGAAATTTGGTCTTATTGTAAATTTTACTTTTTGGTACATTAAGTTTCCTGTTATAATTCCTATTAGAGCATCTTGTACTGAACTTACAATTCTATCATCCATAATATAGAATTCTATAGGTGTATCTATTCCTTCTCTGAAATAGGCTTTTGCTATAATTTGTACGGTTTCTAAATATATGTTCTTTTTTTTTCCCTTTTAGTTCAGGATTCAATAGGTTTATTTCTTGTCTTATCATTTCTTCATTTATTATAGGTATTAATGTATTTCCCGTAGTATCTCTTATGTCTATAGGGTGACTATGGTTTCTTGTTACATATGCTATTTCTTTGTTTTTCTGTCAAAATGGTAAATTAAATATTTCTTTTGGTTCTACATCTAATTTTGATTTTAAGATCTTTTCATACATTTTAGGATTAAATATTAATCTTTCATTTAGTTGTTCTTCATTTTCTTCTAATTGGTATTCATATTCTTTAGATGTACCTTCTTTTCTAATTTGTCTAATCATATTTATATATAAATATTCTTCTTCACTAGATTCATTAGATTCACTTTCTTCCGAAGATTCTAATTTCATTATTGTATTTATTACTTCATGTTCTTCTAATTCATAAATTTCTCCATCTTCAGGAATTTCTTTTCATTCTTCTTCTTGTTCAATAGGTAATAAGTTGTAATTTTCTTTTTCTATTAATGAGATATACATCATATTTGTCTTTTTATCTTTCTTAGGACATTCTGGAGATATATGTCCTATTTCTCCACATGAATAGCATTTACATTTTCTAGGATTTTTAGTGTATGTTTTTGTTTTGTTTTGTTTTTGCCTTAAATATCTCTTATATGGTACTCTATACCTTTTAAATGTTTTATTATATGGCTTTTTGTATTTATTAAATTTATTAAATTTGTTTCTAAATTTATTTTTTCTATAATATTTATTTTTCTTATATTTTCTTTCTAGATGACATCCCCATTGTGTTGGTTTATATTGTAATTTATCACAGCATAATGTTTTTTTTACTTGCTTTATGGAATTTTATCATATTATTTACTTCCATATATTTTTCTTGTTGTCTCATTTTTATAAATTGTATTCTTGCTCCTATACTATTATTACTTAATGGTATTTCTAATTTTTTCCAGTCCTTAAATAATTCTAAATTCCATGGGTTTGGTAATTTAAAGAATATTTGGTTCATAATTTCCATACCATATGTTTCCTGATTATATTCTGCTTTTTCAAAATATTCTCTAAATTCACATGCAAATTGTTTAAAGTAACACATATCACATATTGATAGATTTTCTAATAAATATCTATTTCTTAGTCTTGAGCTAATTTTGGTATCTCTGTCTATTACTAATGTATATTCTCTTTTTAATGCATCTTCATATCTGCTTAAAATAGTTCCTATTTCATCTTGGTCATTTCCTCTAACTTGTCCTATATAAGTTTCTGTTAAATTTCCCCACCATCTTGCAGTGGTTCCTATAAATGTATTTTCTATCATTAATTGTAATTGCTTTCCTGTTAATTCTCTAGTATAGACCATCATAGCCATAGATTTCATCCATAATTCTAATTCATGATCTACATCTTGCACACATCCTAAATCTATCCATCTTCCTTTTGAACTAATTTGTGTTTCCATACTTCTCCATGGTGTATATTCTATAAGATAATTTTTACTTGGCTTGGTGTAATATTTTTGTTGTGGTATAAAATTATTTGTTTTAAAATTTGTGTTTTGTCTTTGATTCATATATATTTCTGGTGTATTTTGTGGATTAATATTACTTATATTTTCTTTTTTAACTTGGTTAGTTCCTGGTTGCTGTATATACTCTGGTGGATTTTGTCCTGCTGGTATTAAGGCTCTTTGTTGTTCATTCATATTAATTTCTTCTATTTTAAGATTTTTAAATTTTTCTATATAATCTTCTTCTGTTATGTAATCTGCTTCACCTTTTTCTTTAGGATTTTCCATAAATTTTTCTATTTGTTCAGTAATCATATTTATTCCTAATCTATTGATAGCTTTAAATTCTTTGTCAGTTATTATTCTTTTAGGTTTTCTTTTTTCCATTTCATCATATATTTTTGTTATATTTTGGTTTATAATTTCAATATTTTGTTGTATATTATCTAATCTTTTATGTAAATCATTTTTTCCTATTTCTTCTTCTTTAATTGTTCGTACCATATTTATTTGTTCTATAATAGTTTTTTGCTCTATAATTTCTATTGGGTTTTCATATACTCCTACCATATTTCCTATTTTATTTATTTTATCATTTATTTGGCTTAATTTGATTTTCTAAAGTTATTAATTGTTTTGATAGGTTATTTACATATTACTTTACTTCTAATATTTGTGTGGGTATATTTTTGTTTATATCCTTATAATCATTAGTTATTTCTATCATTTGTCTTATTTCTAATGGTAAATTATTGATAATTTCTTGAACTTGTTCTGGATTTTTTGCTTGTTCTAAATTTTGTTCTGTAGTTTTATCTAAACTTATTCCTAATTTATTTAGTAAAAATAAATTTGTCCAATTTAATTGTTTATGTTCTCCAAATTCTCCTTTTCCTAATAGGATAAATGGTATAAAATTTCCATATGTTTCAGTTATTAATGGACAATGACTGTTATTTGGTAAATCTTTAGATTTATAACTATATACTCTAGGTTTAATTATTTGTAATTTTTTAGACATTTTTCTAAATATATTTTTAAGTATAACTACTGTCTTTGATAACACTATGGGTTGGATCGTGAAATTTTATTTGCGGAATTATAATCTTTGTCTTATTCTTCTTAAAAATCTTTCTTCAAATTCATCCATATATCTAATATATTCTTGTCTAATCAAATTTTTTTCTTTTAATCTCAAATATTCATTATGTTGTAATACTAATCTTTTAATTTCTCTATGTTTTTCTATGGCAATATGATCAGTATTTAAGTTTCTTCCTATTCTTTCTAATTCTAAATATTCACTATGTAAACTTCTAATTAAATATTTTCTTTTTTCGTGAAGTATATGAGGATCATAAATAAGCATAATATTTTTTAATTATGAAATAAGTAATAAAAATTTTAAAGTAATTAAATTTTTAGAATTTATTATGTGTTAAATTTAATAAGATAATATGTGAAATAAAATATTAATTATATTTTTAGCTAAAGGTTAAAACAGATATTAATTTATGTTAGTAAGTTGTTAGTATTATTTTGTTAGTAAGTGTAACTTTATCCTAAATTAACACATTGGATCAGAAATAAAGCGATGATAATAATCAAAGTTTATGTCCTTGGTTGAATTTGAATGAACTATTTCAGTTTCAATAGACTCTTGTTCAGCTGGGTAGTCTTCAGCAGACGTATCCTTGCTTTTCCGGATAAAGTCAATAATATCCTCCTTTGTTCGCTTGCCTTCATATTGCTCCAATTTTCCAATTTACCATTTTCAATCGGGATTTGTGGATTGAGCCTGCGTTCGGCGGATGGTAGTTGCCGTTATTTTGGAATGTTTGGTATTTTCTAGGTAAAATTTGTTTTTAAAAAAGTGACTTCGAAAAATGTATATGTTTAAAAATTACAGTAGTTATAACACTTTCTTATAACCATTTGCCGAACACAGTGTGAGAGATCTAGGGATAGAGCGGGAATTAAGAGAAAAGATAGGGTTGATTTTTTTGTTTAGATTTTCATTTTTACAAATAATATAGGTCGGGTCAACTCGGAGTCCAATTTCAAGTTTCTAGTCCAATCAAGGTTATTGTCTATTTGTTAGAAGAAGTGACAATTTATTAGTGTAGGAAAAACTAGAGAAATTTTTGAATTTATGATTGAAAAGTTGTTGAAAAGTGGATAAAGTGGTGCGTGATTGAAAATAAAATTGAAAAAAAAAATTGGTAACTTTCTCCTAGATCAAATAGGCCTAATTCTTGAATGACAATTGCCCTTTTTAAATAGGTAGTGTAGGTTATGTGTCAATTTTTTATTTATGTTGACGGTTGAAATACTTTTATACCAAGTCAGCAAGAAGAATAGGTGAATATTAGATATGCGATTAAATAGACATATACGAAAGAGGTGAATCCCGGTCCAGAATAGCCAACCTGAATTTCACATATGTATCAATATATTTATATACGGCTTTCAATAGCCAAAGTTGGGGATCCTTTATGAGCCATTTTCCCCTCTATTTATAGGAAAAAGGGATGAGCTGACTTATTACAATACCTGACTGCCTGACATTAAGACATAACTAACCTAATTGAACTCTTGCATTATACTAGGTAGTTGACTTTTGTGTCCTAACTAATTATATGTCGGAATAACTGTCTCAACTACCATGTAAGAAAGTAGTTATAGTCTCGTTTAACCTCCGTAAGTCATGTCTGACCTGACTCTTCCACGTCGGAATGATTAGACATTGTCCGACCTGACATATCCAGTTCGGAATCGTGTAAAGGACTTCGGTCTTTCGTCTTCAAGATGCGGTCTAGTTGTCATCCGACCTCACGCAGTCAGGTTGGACACATTAAGGATGAACCGACCTCTCCAGATCAGAAATGTCATCAAACGTCATCGCCTCGTCATTCAGGTTGGATTACCCATCAACAATTTATATCAAAAAAATTGTTCTTGTTGTAAAACTACTAATTTCTAGAAGAGAAGAAAGAGAGGTAGAGAGAATTGAGGGGAGAATTCTTCTCATTAGCACACTCAAATGATTTGTTTAGGCCCCTATTTATAGGGGTGGACAATGACACAATAGTAATAACGTAATATTTACAAGGGTACAATGGTAATTGGTCATTCACATAATATATTATTTATAACACTCCCCCTTGGATGACCTATTCCACAATTGTCTGTCTCGTTAAAACTTTGTTAAGAAAATCCAGTGGGATAAACTTGAGCGAAGGAAAAAGAGTACAACAGCTCCCCTTGGTGTTGGCCATCGTGAATCATTGTCCTAAAACTTGAGTGGGGGCTAGTAGTAGCGATGAAGAGGGGTTAACTTATGCGGTAAAAGGGTCCCTTGTGAATTGACGTGTCCTAAATTCTCGAACTAAGATGGTTGAAATTGATGAACAGCGGGATAATCTTTTCCACGCTAGATGTTTAGTGGGGAAAAAAGGTTTGTGGGATGGTAATTGACGGGGGAAGTTGTACTAATGTGATTAGTACATTATTGGTTGAGAAATTGGGGTTGCCTAAGGTGAAACACCCCAACTCCTATAAATTACAATGGTTAACCGACTAGGGGGAACGTAAAGTGAACAGGAAGGTTAATATTAAATTCACTATTGGGGGTTATAGAGATGAGGTTGTGTGTGATGTGGTACCTATGCATGTTGGACATATTTTGTTGGGAATGCCATGGCAACATGATAGGAGAGTGTTGCATGATGGGTTTAAAAAATCGATATTCTTTTGTGAATGGTGGAAAAAGGATCACTCTTGCTCCGCTATCACCTAAAGAGGTTCAAGATGACCAATTGAAAATAAAGAGCGAGTTTGAGGGAAAAAATAAGAGCGTTGAGGCCACGATCTTAGAAAAATGAGAGGGTGTGAAAATTGAAAACAAGAGAGTTGAGGCACGACCTCGAAAAAGGTGAGCTTGAGAGCGAAAAGAAAAAGAAAAGAGAGTCCGCCACAAAAATGAGTTTATTTGCATTTGCTAACACATCCCTCCCTAGTTTGGCTAATTCTGTTTTGTAGGTACTAAAATCAAATCACAAAATTAAGGCTAAAGGGAAAATTAATTTCCGGAGAGAACAGTCCCAAAAGATGATGGATAGCACAAAACATGAACAGGTCTCTCGAACCAACGAAAGCAAGAGATACATAAAGGAGATGCCATATACAGATTAGAGGTCGAATCATTTTCAAGAGAGTGTGGATGATATGATCCAAGATAGGAGACCAAAAGAGAATTCAAGTTACCATCGATGCAACAGCAATCTAGGTGGGAAAACAACCAAGTTTTGTGTTGGGCTTGAGCTGAGAATCAAGGCGAGAGTTTCAGGCCTTACCACGCGATCGTGCGAGGTTAAACCACGCGATCGAGCGGTTAAAATCAAATCAGATTTTCGCGAATTTTAATTTAATTTTCGCTTTATTAATTTTTAATTCTAGTTTCGAACCCTAGTGCGGCTAGGTCAGTTTTTAGGCGTGTTTTAACTTTATATTATGTTTTTCATTCATAACATTGGACAACTTAGTTATTATTGAATTGATGTGAGATTTTTCTCTCTAGAAAAGGAGGATTCATTTTTCTCGTTCTTAAAGAACAGTCTAAAGAACTTATCAAATATTTTCTTGAATATTTGTGGCGTTCCAATTAGAAACTTATCAAGGAGTTTGACATCCCTTGTGGCGTTTCGAAAACCTCGGTTCTTCAATCCGCATCGTCATTCATTGCGTCGTGATTGTTGGGTCCAGGTCCTATCGTCAATTTTTATCATTCCAGTATTTTAATTCTTGTGTTCTTGAGTTTGTTTGGCTGAATCTGGATCTTTCTTACGTTTCTAATTCATTATTCCGCGTTTCGTCGAGATTCCCTATTGGGATCGCGTCAGGTATGAATTCTAAAACATAGATAATTCTTTAGAACGTGCTCTAAATGTATTGTGTGGATTTATCAAATCCATGTGAATGCAAATCGCACTTCTCTTATCTCAATAGCTTTAACTAAACTGGAATATCCAAAACTAGCACAAAATCATTCATTCTTAGCCTCTTATAATAAAATATATCCATTTTTCTTATTCTATTGGTAGAGTTAAATACTGTTTTTGTTCACAATAGAGAAATATTGGAAAGAAGTATCCTACATGAACCCTAGAGGGTCTGAAGTCTATTCATAGAATGTTAGATGCATGGTGGAGAAGGTAAGATATGATAGGCTGTGTTGATAAACTCATTTGGCAATTCTATTTGGTTTTCCTGTATAAATGTTTGACTTGGTTGTTTTCTATAATCTTATTTGTGTACATGATACCACTAGTTTAGTGTTGTAGGAGCTGGAGTAACATCTCAACACAATTTCTCTTCTATTACTTATTGATCTAGAACTTGCTTAAATTTAGTTGTAACGATTTTCATTGTTGCCAATTCTCATATATGCATAAACGTGGTCATAGTCTGCTGTTTGTTTAGAAAAAAATCAGGAACTTGTGTGTTTATATACTAAGAGGTCTATTGTCGTACGCTTTGAATTTATTATTTTTGTTTGTTATTACCTTGCACTATGGCATATAATTGTCCTAAAGACCTTCATTTTTCCGCTAATTGGGCATTGGGCAAAGAACCCTGTTAATGGGATTCCCGTGAAGCAACTCTTCTCTATTGCAGCATCATCAGGATTCGCTAATTCAGGTATTGCTACTTCCTCGGTTGTTGTTCTTCCAAATGAAATAGTAGCCAGATACCATTATCTACCTTCAGTTGTCATTTCACTTTGTAAAGTGTCTAGTGTCTACAAATTTAAAAATATATTCAGATGGTCACATTTGGCACAGGAATTTTTTTTTTTTTTTCCCCGGAATTACGTTGGATGTTCCCAGTTCGTTAACGATTTTGTTGAAGGTAGTATTTTAATTTTGGTCATTGGGTGATACGATTCCACAGACAATGTAATTTCATTTTAAATCTTTCCTATAATATCTCTGACAATCAATGATGCATTTTGTTTTCTTCCCCCTTTTTTTAATAGGATGATCTTTTTACAATATCTTTGTTTGAAAATTTCATTTTAAAGTATCAAAAAATCTAGGTGACATTAAATCAATTACATGTATCAAGGATGGATATTAGTCCAATTGCCCAATTAAATCCTAGTCCTATTGGCGCAACATTTGCAATAAGGCCCTTAAATTTGGGCCAGTAACTAGGTGCATAACCACATGTCGTTATGGGTGTTAACAATGAGTCGGGCCGCCTTGCCTCATGAGCTTGTCCTTTGATGGGAGAGTCGCTCGCAGCCTTCAATTTTTTGTTAAATCTAAATTGAAAATTGTGCCCCACTGACAAGTTCGCTCACAAGCCGTCTCGGATCACAGGGCATGGTTCGCCTCATTTTCCACCCCTATATATGGGTGGATCCAGCTATGGGCGAGCTCATTCAGCTGCTCGTATTGGATCCGATCAGATTTTCAGATTTATGAATTATTATTATTATTATTATTATTATTATTATTATTATTATTATTCTTTTAAATGTAACAGTCTAGTAATGTGTTTGATTGAAAATTTAATGTGTTTGATTAATTTAATTTTCTAGGTGGAAAAAGTAGGAAATTTTTGAATTTTGATTGCCATTGACAATTTTAATATATTTTTTATTTTTTAACACATTTGTACTTGATAATAATAATGTTAATTTTTGAAAAAAAAAATTAATTAACAACAATAAAAATGATCAAACGTGACGAAAATGATAAAAGATTTTTTTATGAAAAATAAAACATTCTCCCCTTGAAAAAGAAATTCCTCTAAATCAAGGAAAATATCAGATTTCAAAACAAGTTGGAAAATGAATTCCATGGAAAACTTAGGTAATCAAACAACGCAAAAGTTGGAAAATCACTTGAAAAACTCATTTCCATGAAAAACTTAAGGGTATCAAAAGCAGCCTTATATCCATTACCCATGCCATCCGTCCAATCCATTTGCTGCTTTGGGAGACGATTGGTTGAATGACAGTTTGATGATTTACACAGAATGCAAGAATATTAAACTCATTGAGAATGAGACAATTTTACAACTCTTTCAAAGTATGAGACATTGGAGAATGCAGTTATCTAAGCTTATAGCTAGGAGTAGGGTTATATCATGTATTTTTCTACTATTTTTGTTTGTATTGGACTATATTTTCATATTAAATGAAATTACGTTTTAAAGCATTTATATTTTAGTAGAATTTTTAATTTTTTTTAATTAAATAGTATTTTATTGTTAAGGGTCAACTGTCAAAGAGTCAAACTTCGCTCTAGCTCAACCACAATCCTAGATTTGCTACTGCCCCCTAAATGTCATAAATAATATGGGAATTTGAAACTTTCTTTTTCTCTTGTTATGCCTTTATACCCTTTTTCAATAGTAATTATCGATCTCAAAATGTCAGTTATTAATCAAAAACTGAATTTGATGATATTTCAAAATTATATATTCTATTTTGATTTCACTATGAGATTTATTGGAATCATCGTGGGAACATGATCGGCAGCCAAAAAAGCATTATATGAGATTTTATTTTGTAAACACCTTGTAGGTAGAGGTAACAAGTAAATTAGGTCAAATTAGAATTCTTATGTGAACTTCTTTTTTATTTTAAAAAAAGGTGTATCCCACACCCTGAGGGCCCAAACCGACCACGCCCAAGGCCATTGGTTCGAGATAGTATATCCAGGTTATGCCTCCCAGGGACCAGGGTGGAGAGGATTGTGTAAGTATGAGCAATTCTCAATAACTCTCGCTTACAACAAAGTCAATTCCACCTTGCGGAGAATCGAACTAAGCAGACTGCCGCATTGAGCACTTATCACCCCTCCCCTTTGTCACTGAGAGATTTGCCCTGGGAGACTTACGCGAACTTCTTTAACATTATTTGTAGCGAGTTCTTTGATCGAATATATGTACCTTTTATTTTGTGAAATAAAATATAGACTCTTACGCCATATCATGATTTCGTTTATGTCGTAGTTACATTTGTAGGGAATTGAAATTTCGCTTAAACTTTTATGCCATTTGTAGGGAATTGAAATTTCATAAAAGATTAAACTCGAGTGAAGTAGCTACATCCCTTACAAACTCATCATATACTACATACTTAAGTGATACGTGACTTTGTTCGACCTTACTAACAATTCTTATTAGAGTTTAGTAATACGCAGTATTTGTTAAGAATTAAGCAGATTGAAAAATATAGTATCAACATTTGAAAAACCGAATTATCTACAAAATCTAGCTCAAAATTGCATCGATTGAACATAATATTGAAGTTCTTAAAGTGATACACTCTTGCAGACCGTATATTATGCCGAAACTTAATACTATATATGGAGGAGCATGTTGTGGATTATTCCGTTAGGCAGACTATGGCATTGCAATTTGTCTCGTTGACTAAAAAGTTGCACATTTATGACTTAATAATCTCTAGTTTGTCTCTAGTTCTTTGATTAAAACTAGTAGTATTAGACATGTACGACCGTATCCTTGCGCAAGTAATCTTGAATGTGTCATTTATAATTGAAATTTTTTCATCAAAATAATTTATTTACAAAATTTTGAAATTGATTAAAATGTGCTTCGGTTTTAGACCTTTACAAGTTCTATTTTACACCTCTTAGAACATCTCCAAGCAGGGGCGAATCCAGAATTGATGTTGAGCTAGAGCGGACTTTGACTCTTTGACCATTGACCCTCAACGTCGAAAATTTATTTAATTTAAAAAATATTAAAAATTCTAGTAACATATAAATGATATAAAACGTAATTTCAATTAATATGAAAATATAGTTTAATACAAACAAAAATAGGATCATATGACTAGATAGGTGGACGTTTCCCTGGGTCAGACACAAGATCATCGGGGTTAAATTGACTCCGAAACTTCTTTATGTTATCATCACCTACCAATTTATTTGCTTGTCTAGAATTAGTGCCGGGTGTAGAACTAGATGAACTAGGTTGTGACTTCCGTTTTTGTTGGAAAAATCGTTCCATATAAATAACGATATAATCAGCAAACTACAGGAAATATATTCAAATTTATGTAAAAATCACAATTAATTTACCAATGACAATTAATGACAAATAATTCGCAAATTCGCAATTTCTAGGCTAAATGATCAAAAATCCCCAAATTCCAAACACACAATCAATATCCAGTAAAATGAAAATTATTAAAATATACTAATACTATCACTGTAAAAATCAGAATTCATGTCAGATAATTCACAAATTAGCAATTTCTAAGCTAAATAATCAAAAATCCACAAATTCCAAATACATAATCAGAATCAGTTATCACACAAAATTGAAAATACTCACAATGACTAGAAGAAATTAAATAGAAATTAAGTTTTTATAAATCATAACAGAAGGCTGAAGAGAAGCTAGGTTTTTTTTTTCCTTAAAACCCCAAAATCACTAACCTTCACCTATTCAAGGAACCGAGTCTCGAGTCTGAACCGAGGCTGCTGTGGAGGCTTGACTGGAGGCTGGAGCTGCGGAGCAGATAGGCGACAACACATCAGTCTTCGTCGTCGTCGTCGGTGACCGTGGACTGGACTGGACGGACGGTGGCGTCGCGGTAGCACTTCGAGCTCGAGGTTTGAACAGAAATTTCCAATTGCTTTTCTCAGTTTCTCAGTCATCTGACTTTTTGGCTAATGGCTATAGACAACGTGCGGTGCAAATGGATGGGAAGCAGGTAGGTAATGGATTGGAGTGCTGGGCTGGGGACGGATAAAAATAAGGGATACAATACAATTAATAAATTGGGTTAGACTTAGATTTTGGGCCAACATCAATTTTTTATTTTATGGCCCATATGCAAATACAAGAAATGCTTGCTCCTGCTGCCTTCTGCCTACTGAACTGAACGCATAATTTTTTTAAAAAAAAAAAAAAATTAATTAATATATCTGAAAATCCGGCCGGATCCAGCACGAACGGCCGAACCGGCTCGAGCTATGCTGGATCCGCCAGTGTCTCCAAGGGTAGTTTACTATAGAACTATTTTGTGATTTACATCCTCACACAAGTTAACAGAAATTGTCTCCAGTAAAGAGATGTAAATTACATTTTAGTCAAAAATGTAAAAATATTTAAATTTATATATGGAATTAATTTCATCAAAAATAGCTATCAATCCAAAAAAATTTAATGTGACACATACAATTTAAACATATTATATTAATTTACAATACAATTTGAATTTTTTATATTAATTTGCACATTTTTTTGTTTTTGTTTTTTTAACCAAATTTCGAACTTTTAGGTTGATCACACACACAAAATTTACGAGCTAAAAAGATAATGCAAAAATCGAATTTAAATATTATAATTTCCATTTATTCATTGAAGTAAAATCTTGATTTAAATTTAATGTAAATAAAGATGTAAAAGTGATTTTGAATATGTAAATTTTGACTTATTTTTACACCACTGTTGGATATTATCTTGCCATCCCAATGCTCATTCACGAAGGGAACATTAAAGTGTCCAAGTTGCTCATTTTTCAAGGTGAAGCATCATTGATGTTATATTTTTAGTGAGGAATGTAAAAGCAAAAGACAAACAAGAGAACTAATTTTCCTCGCACTGTTTGCTTTTAGCCAAAGAAAAATACTATTACTACAACTTTATTTGACAGTAATATTTATTAAATTTTGATGTTCCTTGATACAAGACACCTCAAAATCTTAATCTTATCTTAATATTTTAATCTTAATCTTAATTTTTAATATATATAAAAGTAGAATAATCGTCACCAAAATACACAAATAACTTCCCGTCCTAAAATACTTTCTAAATTTAGAAATTCTTTGTTGAAAAATAGTGTATTAAATATTTTAGCAATTATTATTTTAAATGTGTCATTAATTGCATTGGCATCCGTGCTATGCTATTAATAACATTCGGATGCCATTCTTTATCTTTTCTTTATATATATATATATTATATATATATATATATATTATAATAACAAAGTTGTCAAATAAAACACCACATAATTTCCCGCATTTTTTACACTTTCCTAAAATAGAAATTAATGGTTTATAGAGACTAAAAAAAATGATTATATATATACATTTCAAAATTGCTTTTATCTTGAGAATATAAACAGTCATTTTGAAAATGATTTTATCTCATTATTAGTAATGTTATATATTCAGCTATTAATTAGTTGGGTATTTCAATATATGTTTATAATTTGGAATTATGATGTAGAGTTTGAATATAAAATTATATTCATAAAAGAATACAACCACGTACACTTTTAAACGATGGATTAATAATAATAATAATAATAATAATAATAATAATAATAATAATAATAATAATAATATTATAAGTACAAAAAGTATTGCTTTTAAAAAAGTTATTATTATAATAATTAAAACACTATTAAAAAGAACACAACTTAATTATGTTATGAAAGGGATATAATTAAAAATTTAAATTTGTAAAATAGTATTAAAAAGTAACATAATTAAAAATGTATGTTGTTTTAATTAATAATAATGCTGTAATAATAAAACAGTATTTAAAATAACGTAATTTAATTATGTAATTAAAAAAGAATATAACTAAATATGTGTATATATTATTTTAATTAAATACATGTTATGCTAATAATAAAATAGCATTAAAAATAACGTAATTAAAAATGTATGATATTTTACTAAAGCTACAATAATTAATCAGTATTGAAGATAACGTAATTATTAGAGAATTTATTAGTAAAATAAAACAGTATTAAAAAACATATATAACATAATACACATTTGTAATTATGTTATATATGTTTTTTACGTCCCGTGCATCGCACGGGGCAAATACTAGTATATATATTATTATAACAATAAAGTTTCCAAATAAAACCCCACACAGTTTCCCGCCTTTTTTACACTTGCCTACAATGAAAATTCATAATTTGTAGAGATTATAAAGAAAAATTGTGATTATCTATCTAAATTTCAAAATTGCTCTTATCTAGAGAATATAAACGGTCACTTTGAAAATGATTTTACCTCATTATTATTACGAAAATTTGAAATTTGACATGCTAAAGAAAAATTCAAAATTTACTCAACACAAAGCTCAAGATTAACCATGAACTATTTAAACATATTTTAAGTATCTTGCACCATCATCTATTTCTTATCAACTAACGAAAGAAAAGTAAAAAAAAAAAAGAATGAATGCTATATATTGAAAATGAAAGAGAATTGAGAATATTAGATGATATGTTGTCATGTAGTGTCTATTCCAATACAAAGAACGTGACCTAAAATAAATATTGTTAAGCATTTATTCCTATAAATTGAATAACCAATATTTTATTTTATTTCAAATTTCAAATTCAGGTAAAATAATGAATTTTTAATTTAATAAAGTTTCATAAGTAATAAAAAACTGATTTCTAAATTTGAAATAAAATAACGAGTCTATGAATTATTGTCATCATTTGGTAAATTGTTTTATTAATAAAATGGGTAATTAAAAAGGATTACTTTACAATAATAATAATAATAAGTTAAAAATAATGTTGATTAAGAAAAGGCCGAATGTATCTACCAAATATTCGCTCAATGTTTCGAGTCAATGAAGAAAACTACAATAAAATTATATTGCTAATTTAGATTAAATCGATAAATGACTATGATAATATTATGAATTATTTTAAATTGAAATATCACTACATATTATTAACGAAAATTATTCTAACATTTCTTCAAATAACTTTTTAACCACGTGTACTTTTTGTAACACATTTTATTCCCATTGTTTATTTTTCCATAAAAAATATTTTATAACCACACATTTCTTGATAAACGTCTATTTGATAA
Source organism: Ligustrum vulgare (assembly GCA_963555705.1). NCBI lineage: Eukaryota > Viridiplantae > Streptophyta > Magnoliopsida > Lamiales > Oleaceae > Ligustrum > Ligustrum vulgare. The sequence continues at coordinate 85,408,034 of OY743168.1, forward strand.
TTCATTTAAAAAATTTATTTATAAATAGCGAAGTGACAATATTCCATTAGTCTATTTTGAAATACTGAAATAGATTAACAAAGAATTGCTTCTGTTAAGAATTGAGAATTTTATTTTATTTTATTTTAAAATTGTTGAAAGATGTGTACCACGTGGACGGGTATAAACGAAGCCCATAAAAAATATGATAAAAATTATAATTCATGTCATAGTTAATATTTGTGATTTTAATTAACAACACGTTTCACAATCACACCATTTTTAAATCACACATTTCATTAATTTTTATAAAATATATATGTCAAATAGTGGTGAAATTCTAAATTTTGTCCCGTACATCGCACAGGTGCGAATACTAGTGTTATTAATAACATCAAACTGTTATTTTTTCTATTTTATTATTATTCTTTTAATAATTATTGTATTATTTTAAAATCGAAAATATGTAATATGAGTATCAAATTAAAGATCACGGTGAGAAGTTTAACGGAAGCTAACAAGTGAGAGCAAATTGTAAATATACTGTCTTTAAAATCATATCAAAAGTTAAAGGTAAAGTTTTATTTTATATTTTTCCTCAATATCTAATTTATTTTAAATTATATCATTTAAGTCCTATAATATTATCTATAATTACTTAACTAAATTCATTTAGTTATAAATGATTAATTTATGTTCTAGTTTTTCTCATCAAATTAAAATAAATAATAACTATACGAATTTTTAAGGCAAATCCAATTAAGTTGGGTTAATTTTACAAACTTAAGATTTCTTCAATTCATTCATCATTTTTACATTATTTTTATTTATTTATTTATTGATTTTGTTCATTTTTCTTTTTTTCCGTTATAAATTTAAATAACTAAGATATGCAAAAATATATTACAAATTTTAACAACTAGTTCATATAATTTTTATTAAACAATAATGTAATTAACAATAAAAATAAAGAAATTGTTAGTATGAAGAAAGAAGAATCAATTAATGTAACAATATTTATTAAAATTAATAATTATTTTTTTAGAAAAACAATTGAAATTAATATTTAATGCTTAAAACTCAAATTATAAAAAAAAAAAAAAAAAAAGTCTATCCTACACCTCTTTTTAGGAAGAACTAGTTGTCTGCCCGTGCGATGCACGGAATATATAATTTTTAAATCATAATTTTAAAAACATTTTGATTCAATCATATCAAATAAAAAACATAATTTAAATGAAATTTCAATACAAAATGTTATTGAATTTGAAACTTTAAAAAAGATAAAACTATTCAAAATAAAAAAATGTTACATGTACATTTAGTATACCGCGCCACTCAAAATTTGACATTTATTTAAATTTTTTATATAATTTTTTTTAAAACTTTTATTTACATTTTTCTCTGAAAATTTGCCCACTTCATCATCTATTTCCCTTTTAATAAGTTATAATTTATTATTAACTATATTTTTTAATGTGTTACTTAGATATATTTTATTTTTCCTTATTTTTTAAACATGTCAATTTTTATCAAAATAATGAAATAATTAAGCCTCCATTTGGTAATAATTTTTTTGATATGCTTATTGAAGAACCTACTCATTTATTGACATATTAGGAAGTAAAATTTCAATGATTTTATTTATTTATTTTCAAAATATATTGATTCAAAATCTTCATTTTTAACTTAACAAATTTATATTGCATGGATTTTTTTATTTTCAAATATATTAATCCGAAATTTTCAATTTCAATTTAACATATTTACATAGATATGACATTTATTTATGTTCAAATATATTAATACAATTTTTTGATTTCATAAATAAAATAACATATTTACATAGATATTATATTTATTTATGTTAAAATATATTAACTCAATTTTTTCATTTCCTACATAACACATTTACATAAATTTCACATTAATTATGTTCAAATATATTAATCTAGTTGTCTACCCGTGCGATGCACGGAATATATAATTTTTATATCATAATTTTGAAAATATCTTGATTATATAATCGTATCAAATAAAAAAAAAACATAAATCAAATAAAATTTTAATACAAAATATTGTTGAATTTGAAACTTTAAAAAAGACAAAACTAATCAAAATAAAAAAATGTTACATGTATACTAAGTATACCGCACCACTCAAAATTCGACACTTATAAATTTTTTATATAAAATTCTTTAGATTTTTAATTACATTTTTCTCTTAAAATTTTTCCACCTCATCACCTATTTCCTTTTTAATATGTTATAATTTTTTATTAACTATATTTTTTAATGTGTTACTCACATATATTTTATTTGAAATCCAATATATTAATTAATATATTTTATTTTCTCTTATTTTTTAAACATGTCAATTTTTGTCAAAATGATGTAAAGATTAAGCCTCCGTTAGGTAATATTGTTTGATTTATAAACCTGTATAAATGATTTTGAGGTAAAAAATAATGGCTGAAAATTGGAGAGAAAAATATGTGTGGTTAAAAAGTTGATAGAAAATAATTAATTATTTTTGTAACATGCGTATTGAAGATCCTACTCATTTATTGACATATTAGGAAGTAAAATTTCAATGATTTTATTTATTTATTTTCAAAATATATTAATTCAATTTTTAAATTTCCAACTTAACAAATTTATATAGCATATATTTATTTATTTTAAAATACATTAATTCAATTTTTTCATTTCCTCCATAACACATGTCATTGAGTTTAAAATTAAAAAAAAAAAACCAAAACTAATCAAAATAAAAAATGGTGCACACACAGTGTACTGCACCATTCAAAGTTTGAAATTTAATTAAATTTTTTATATTAAATTTCTTACGTTTTTCTCTGAAAATTTGCCCACCTTATCACCTATTTTTCTTTTAATATGTTATAATTTTTAATTAACTTTATTTTTTAATATGTTGCTTACATATATTTTATTTTTCCTTATTTTTTAAACATACCAATTTTTGTCAAAATGATGAAAGGATTAAATTTTCTACCAACTTATCATTAGCTGTAAAAGGTTGATAGCAAATAATTAATTATTTTTGTAATATACTTATTGAAGAACCTACTCATTTATTGACATATTAGGAAGTAAAATTTCAATGATTTTATTTATTTATTTTCAAAATATATTAATTCAAATTTTCATTTTTAACTTAACAAATTTTTATAGCACGTATTTATTTATTTATTTTCAAATATATTAATCCAAAATTTTCATTTTCAATATAACACATTTACATATATATGACATTTATTTATATTCAAATATATTATTACAAATTTTTCATTTTCTATATAACACATTTAAATAGATATCACATTTATTTATGTTCATTTCCTACCTAACACATTTACATAGATATCACATTATTTATATTTAAATATATTAATCTAATTTTTTTTCATTTCCAATGTAACACATTTACAAATATTACATTTACTACAACTCTTACTAAATATGTAATAAATAATAAATTTTCCTACAAAATCTTTATCTTTTCTATATTTATTTTATTCATTTATTTTCAAAATATATTAATTCAAATTTTTAATTTCTATGTTAGCAAATTTATATAGCATGTATTTATTTATTTTCAAATATATTAATCCAAAATTTTCATTTTCAATATAACTCATTTATATAGATATGACATTTATTTATGTTCAAATATATTAATACAATTTTTTCATTTCCTACATAACACAATTAAATAGATATCACATTTATTTATGTTCAAATATATTAATCTAATTTTCTCATTTCCAATGTAATACATTTATACATAATATATTTATTATAACTCTTATTAAATATGTAATAAATAATAAATTTTCCTACAAAAGTCTTTATCTTTTATATATATATATATATATAAGTAGAATTGAGGAGATAGAATCATTAAATGCAAATTTCCCTCCAAAATGACCATCTCTCCTCACTTCTACTTTTATATATATAAAGATATAAAGATAAAGATATGATGAAGAACAATATATGAAAAGAAAATGGTCGATTATAAGGATAATATGTAAGTTGAGTTTTGCACATGTATTGTATGAGCCTAATTTTGTAGTTCAAAAGTTTTTTTAAAAAGAATTCATTTATTGAACGCTAATTCCAGAAGTGGAGTTGATATGTTAACGGTACAATCTCTAAACTACTTAATTCATGATCTGTTTTCCCGTAAAGATGACAAAACAATTTAACGGTTTACAATTTTATTAAAATATTAAAAAAATAATTATAAGCGGCAAAAAATGCTGAAACTTTATTTCTTAATTTTATTAACATATATAGACAAAAAGATTCGCTATATATATTTTTTATTTATATTTTCATTAATAATTTTTTTTAATGACATATAATTAAATATGCATTTAATTATGTTCAATTAAATGCATCGCATTTAAAAATTAAAAATTATTAATCATGCAAAAGATATCTTGAATTGAATTCCATGTTTGTGCACCACAAATCTTGATGTTGATTTTCACTTTTATGCATCGTCAGTATTGCTTAATTTGTTACGTTTATTTATATATATGATCGCATATATTTAATTTATTACAATTACTTTATTTTATATATATTATAATATTTTGAGGGTTATTATTTTTATTCATGCTAGTCAAAAATATTTGGAAGAAACTTTTTATTTATTCTATATCACGTATATTTGAAAATTTACATTATTTAATTTAAATTTGAGCAATTGTTTAAATATGTTTTGTTTAGAGCAACTTTCTTGTATCACACGGGTATGAGTAAATACAAACTGTACACATAATGTATTATTCAAAGAAGTTTTCTAAAATTGATGAGAATTGTAATTTATTTTTATTTTAAGTATTCGTTGACAGTCTGTATCATTAATCAAAGCAAATTATATGTTCAATTTTTCCCTATTTTGTAATGATATTTACAGTAAAATTATTTAATATTATTTTTCCGTGCAATGCACGAGTGTGATACTAGTTGGGATGAAAACAGACCAAGTTAGTTGCGGGGTCGTTCTGTTCTAGTTTATTTCATGGAAGTTTCAAACATCTTGATGCGAACTATTTGTCGAGTTTGACACCTTTAAGTTTTATTAATATCTTTTTAAAAGGTCATGAGATTGCTCGGCTCGCGAATATACGAGTTGGCTTGTTGGCTAGGTCTATGTATTTTATTAATTTCTTTTTCAAAAAATGAGATGATCATAAGCTAGTGGACGATTTGACTCGATTAACGAGCCAAAGGATCGAAAAAAATCATATTTTGTACACATGAGCTAAGCTCAACTCGTTCTCACATCTGAATCGGCTCGACTTGATCCGATCCATCCCCTACCTCAAAATAAGGAATTTTGATCCATTTTTTGAGATAATATTATGCACATGTGCCAAAAATATGGACTATTGAGGGTTGGGGTAGGGCGATCTTTACTTTTGACTTCAAATTGTAATTTTTGATAGTGTCTATCTTTGTAGCCTACCAACAGCACTAACACGGAATAATTATGGACGACGTGCCCGTAATTAGGTCTAATAAAGCTGATGTTTACATGTATGTACATACACTTCTAATGCATCACAACATAACCAAATCAGGTAAAGAAGAATTTACATGAATATGGTTTTGTTAAGGTTTATACGAAATATTCATATATATATATATATATATAACGTTATTTGAATACCCAAGTTTATCACTCATGTGTCACCTCCCACACATGAAATGTGTGGAAATTCATGTATTAATTAGCGGTCTCACACCTACCTCATGTGAGGGGGGTTGACACACAGGATGACATCTTGTGTGTTCAAATAGCATGTATGTATATATATATATATATATATATATATATATATATATATATATATATATATATATATATATATAAACTTTCTCTTATGAAATAAAGGAGGTGTAACATGCAAAACTGTCTTGTCGAGTGTTCTCTTCTTATAGTATAGGAGAGAGGATGGAAAACCAAATTAACCAATAGCGGGATTTATAATGTACTTCATCAGACATCATAATGTCAAGATAAAAGCATTAATCGAAGTAAGGTGTGATTAGCTAGCTAAGTAGAAAAACGAATTACAAAAGTTAAGTTACAATAATTTCTCGAACATCTTTTTCTCTTGATGGGGTCAAAAGTTAAGTTACAATAATTTTTTTCGAACATCTTTTTATCTTGTGATGAGAAAAATATGGTAAGTTGTTGGTATGGTGGGGTTAGCTAGCTAAGTAGAAAAATGATTTTGAAGAAAATACTAGAAGTGTCACTCTGGGTGAGTCGGGTCGGATCGATCCGCAAATATATGAGCCCGGTAATCATCAGAGTGAAAAAGCCCATCCGTTGCGGGTTTACGGATCGGCCATCAAATTTTGAACTGCAATTCAGGTCCACCCACTGACCTATATGGGTCGAGCCCATGCGGGTCGCGGGTTGTTCCGGTTTGGCCCATATAAATAAAAATATAGATTTTTTTCATATTTTTATAGCAAAAATATTTTTTGTTAAATTGTTAAATATAAAATGAACAAAATGATAATTTTATATTTATATAAAGAAATATTTACATAGAATCTAAATTTATATCTTATGTTACAAGAATTACTTCTAACTTTGTAAAGTTAAATGCAAAATAAACAAATAACAATTAAATATATTCTAATTACTACTATTAAAGAATATTATGTTTTTTAGTTGTTATGGAGAAAAATGAAAATTTACACTTAGAAGTTGTAATAGAACTTGTAGAAGAAGAGAGATTTTTACTGTTACCATATTTAATAAAAATAATTTATTTATTTATTATTATTATTATTATTATTATTATTATTATTTTTCACGGGTTGATTGGCTAACCGCGGCCTGCGAATGTGAGACCCGTGAAACCTGCAGTTTATATCTTTTTGACTTATGAACTGTCCGATCGGGTCGTCTAGTGGTCTCAGGTCGATCTAGACCAATTTTTACGGGTCTGATCAGCCAGTCCGTCCGTCTTGACATTTCTAGTAAATACTCGTTTTCTTACGTGGGAAAAGTGGGGGGGGGGGATGTAAATCCACAAGTGGATAAGAGCAAGAGGTTCATGAGAATTTATTTATTTTGCAATCTTGGACGTTCAAAAAATGTACAAAGATGACGGTGAGAATAAGGAAACACGGAGTACAGGAGAGGAATATAAACATTGAATAAAAGATGTGTTTGGTTTTTGAGTCCGTGAGACAAGAATAATGAAGAAATAATAATATTTTTATCAGACTTCAACAAAATATAAAAAGTAACGTTCACTGCACATTGACTAGACTACAACTAATTTAGGGGGGGAAAAAAAGGATAGGGATTATGTTTCAACTTAATTTATTTATATAGATTATATAATTCCAAAAATTCGACATAAGTTCATAACTCTTTAACAAAACCTATTCAAAGAAAATATTAATAACATATAAATATAATTTTCTTGTAAATTTAATGGGTGTGAGTGGTGCCGTTGAAAGTTGAAACTCACCCAGCATCCACAAACCATTATCCCATCTAGAAACCATAATTCTATTTTCTTGCTGACTTTAATTTTTCAAAAATGGGCTGCAAGAGTCGGATTCCTGCTGCCCTCAAGAAGGTCTACGACGCATCTTACCATCTTATCAACTAAAAAAGCATTGACTAGATTCTTGTTTGAGCTATAATTTAGATTATGTGTAATTAGCATATTGATCGGGACATCTAACTTGCCTTCAATTTGTGAGCCATATACATAAACCAATATATCGAACAAGATAAAAAAAAATATATTTTTATGTGGTCTGTGAACTGTTGGATATTGATTTAATAAATCGAGAAATTAATTAAGTATTGGAAACCGACTACAGCGACTTCGTGTCGACTTCGACCAAATACTCAAACCTGACTCAATCAGTTTAGGCAAATTAGTTTGCCACTCCACCGTTTCAGGACGTACAAACGGGGATCGACCTGTCCGATCAAGTCGCGAGGGTCAAGAGGCTGATAGGGGCTCGGGGGCAACGCCCCCGAAATAGAATTTAGATTTTTCTGCATAAATTAAAGGGTATATTTGGTATTTCGAAACCAATATCGGATGAATGAGAAATTACGGAAAAGGAAAAACGGGTTATAATTTTGCACATGCGATCGCACAATTTTAATACCGTGCGATCACACATCAACTGATTAAATCTTGGTTGGCGTAAAATCGGGTGGTTGCACAGATTATAAGCATGCGTCGTACGGTTGTTCGAAAAAAAAGGTGTGTCTTTAGAAGAGTTGCATGGTTTGGAAGTGTTGCATGGTTTGGCTCCCACCACTTCATTCACAACCCTTCATAATCTATAAATAGAACCCTTGGGTGTCCTATTCCACACACCAATGATATGTAATAACACTATCATTCTCTCATCTCCTCTTAAATCAATATTCTTGCATTTGTTGCATAATTTTGATATTCTTGTTCATTTCATTTTTTTGGAGTACAAAAGCCAAAATTATGATTCGTTGTGTCTGTGTTTAGGAGTCTTTGTATTTTGGGAGTTGATTGTCATAATTCGTAGGCACCATTGCGGGTCAAATTCGACTTAAGGACAAAGTATTCAACACATACCTCGGCTTTGTCCATTTTCTTCTCTTTTCTTGTCGTTACTCTGAAAATTTGTCGGCACGAATTTCATATATATATATTTTATTTCTTTGACGTCACTATATACAAAATATTCCAACATGAACATCTACAACCTAGCTTGACACAAGAAGACCATAGAAGCAAACTTGCCTAGACATGACTTTGTCCAATTGATCTATATCTAGTGACATATTTAGTAATTTGAGTGAGTACAAGCGATCGCTAGACAATCGTCTAATATAAAGGGAAAAAAATTCTGGCGGAGCAAGTACGGATGATTGCAGGGACTCGTAGATTGCTGGCTTAACCAGCTTCTGATTGTGTCTATACCGTGCTTTATTAGTTGAGTTTTGAACTATAATTCCGTTTTCAGACATTGGCACAAACAACTCTTAAAAATATCTGACTTATTTTACATGATAGTACAACAATATTTTATGTCCGATATGTATTAGTAATTATTATGTGGGTACTTCAAGTTCAAGTTCAACATAACTCTTGCATGTTTTAATATCTTGGTTAAGCTAGTTAATATATATTATTGCTAAGTTGGACTTTTTCAATCATTCACGTCATCTTCCCCATTTTCTTCACCTGCGATTTGTACAATGTATTTGTCATTATGCATGTGTTGTCCACCTTAATTTTTTTAATAAACCAACTTTTGGCCCTTCATTTGTGAGATTCTATTTGTTTTTACAGGGAGATAACTTCATTTGTAAACCAATCCCTTTGTTGGGTTTGGCCAGATGAATTGTTTTAGCAATAATGCTCCACATTTTTGTGCATATAAACAAAATTATATGACGAACCTAATTCAACCTTCCAAACTAGCATATTATAATATCTTAAGTTATAGGAAAATGGTTGAAAAATATTTGTCGATCTAACGTTCGTTTCACATGCTAAGACTTATATTACCATATACATAAAAAACTAAGCCACTGTCTGGTATAAATTAAAATTAATTTTTTAGTAGATTTTGATAAATGGTGATGAATGCGTGGTTAAAAAATAGTGAGTCTCAAAATACGCGTGATTAAAATTCATTGTTGATTTTAAGTTGAGATTAAAAGTATATTTTAATCAAAATCAAATTTTACAGTAATTTGGTAAAAGAATGTGCTTTATTTATGTTTTGAGGTAAAATTTGTGGTTGAATTAACACATGCTGCTCTAATCCTTTGAACCAGTGACGAATTCAGAAAATCAATCTAGCACGAGCGAACACTATAAGGTAAGAGGAAAAAAAGTTTTGACACCAAAATTATAAGGTAATTTTTTTTTTTGACGGATCCAGCTCGAGTGGCTTAACGCTCTCGCCGAGGGATGGATCCGTCCCTGCTTTGAACTACAGCTCCCACCCTGTCTACATTGAATTAATTTCTGAAAGTACCCTAAAAAAAGGGAACATTTCCTAGCCATTTTATTTCAGGTTAAGAAGACGTGAAATATCGTTTATCTATAAGAAAAATGTGTTCAGTGAGCTACAAATATTATCTAGGTAAATATTTATGACATATTTGGTATTGAAATAACGTAGTATTGATCCAACTACACCTACAGAGGAGAATAGGTGTAATATATAGAATTATAAATAATTTACATCTAGAATAATCAATCAATAAAATAAAACATCAATAAATTTAAAGCAATAAATAAACACGTAAAGTAAATAAATCAAGAATTGGTAACGAAGAAAAATCTCTTGAAGACCTATTCATAGAGATATAAAAATCTTTGGGCAAATGTGTTAGTAAAATTCATTAGAAAGAATAACTTATAGTTGTTTTAGACACTAATAAACCTTAATTGACTCCACAACCTGTAAATCATCTAAGAACTCTTCGATTGTAAATCCAGCACTTTCCAGAACCTCTTAACTATCTTTTCCCTCTTGCGTGGATCCAAGAATGAATACCGTTCTTCAATTGGAACTCGAGCGATCTCTTCCCAACTCCAAAACTCTGGTGGCTTATTGACAAAGGATTTCAGGCATGGTTTTTTATGAATGACATTCATGAATAATCAAGAAATTGTTGTGATTGGTGTTTGGAACTAAATGATGGATTAAGAGATTGATCTAATATAATCTCTATAAAATATAATGACCAGTCACGTGAAAAAAATGAAATAAGATTTGGGTATATATAATATGAAATATTTGAGATCATATGAGAATGTATAAAGTTGAAATCGATAAATATGAATTGTTCAAACGAAAATCTGCTCGAGCGCTCATCAAGCGTCCTTGATCAGCTAAACCCGCTCGAGCAGTAATCTCGCGACCAGCATACGATAGTCAATATTTTGGTCATATCTTCTTCTCTCAATGTTTGATTGAGATTATTCAAAGTGCATTGAAAATCTAACTCAGATGGCTACAATTCTTTCATATGTAGAAACTTCTAAATTCGAATATTTTCTATACGAAAATTAAGTCTCAATCTATGATTGAAAACCTGAATCATAACTCTTGCAGGTTTTTTGTTCTCCTTTAACTTCTAATTACATCCCAAATTTTCTTGAGCCCAAATACTGAACTAAATCAATTACATTACTTTGATTCTAATTTTGACTTTGTAAACGATTCTTTTTATTCATGGAATTGTCAATTACATCAAAACATGATAATTATGTAGAGAAGTTGAAGTAAACTAAAAAATATTCAAGATTCTTATTTTTTTTCCCCGTTAGTAATGTTGAGTTTAATCTAGTCTATTCGAGCTTATCAAATACAAGATTGATTTGTTACAAGGCATGTTTTGAGTCTTCATTCCACTTTGATCTAAGCAACTTTAGCAACATTCTTGCCTTGGTTTTAGTCCTCCCACTGCACTGGCTTTGAAGAAGCAACAGCAACTGAGTTAAAACCCCACTAGAAATGGCTTCTTCCCTGGCAGTTTTCGAATCAAAACATATAATTAGTAAAGAATTTACAGCATTCTCACTTCCTTCATGATCTGATACTCTGAAAACCAACTTGACTAATGCATTTACGCCAGAGGGATGATTGATAATCGCCTGTTTTGCGCGCTCTATGGTTAAAAGATTTTCGATTATGGACACCGCCATTGGCACTAAGCTTTTTTCGTGTTTCTTGGACATCGAAATATGTTCCACAAGTTCTTCGACCGCACCTTCTTTTACTAGCTTTTCGCGGTTGGATTCTGTCGAAGATAAAGCTGATATGGCCTTGATCCCGGCTTCAGCAGCCTCAGAATTGTTATGAACAAGATGAATTATTTCTTGCAAAAGATTAGCTGATTTCCCAAGCTTAATGCAAAGTTCTTTTGTCTCTAAACCTTTTGCAATTGCCTCAACCAAATGACACAAGCTTTTCTTGATAGCCATGTTGCCCTTTTCAAACAGTGAAACTAAATAAGCAAATTTAGACTCCTCTCTGAGCATGTTTATAGCCCCCAAATCACTAAATGGCAACAGCTTAAGAGCACAAATAAGTGCTATTTCTACAAACCTCAATTTTTCTTGAAAATGTAAGCCTTCTGATTTTTTGAAAACCACTTCTAACAGTAAACAGAAGAAGTCTAATTGTATCAAACAAGAATTCTGCAGAGGCAGCTCATCAGCCAAAGCATGGATGATCTCAAGTATTTCAAGCTTATTCTCCAATGTGGATTCATCCGACTCAAGATTATGCTTGATAAAAGCGATCGAACTATCACAGTCGACTATTTTAAGGTAAACAAGGTCGATTTGGGTACCCGAATTGAGCCACTGATCGATCAAATGTCGAACAGCGTGATTCGGTATTATAGAAGGATCATGGAGTTTCTGCATTGTGACTGGACATGTTAAGTTCCCAGCTGCTAGCCATTTTTCTATGCTGGACCGATCATATGTTTGGCCTGTGCACAGGGTGACTGGATCTCTGAACAAATCTAGACTTATGGGGCATATAAACAAAGGAGGGATAATCATCTCAGCACCTTTCATGAAAGAAATAAATTTTTTAGTGGGAAAAAGGCTGAAAAAAATTAAAGAACTTCTATATCAGAACAGATTCTAGACCTTCCCTTTCCATGAGATTGGATCTATCCGAAAGTAGAATGCTCGGTATAAATAACTCACTTCTCGGTCTCCGACCCCTCAACGCCCCGGATCAGCGCAACTGGGACGTGTCCATCTATCTCGAATCGAAAAAAGAACAACGCTCCAACTAGAGAGAGATGGGTTTAGGATAGTAAGAATGTTGTCCTGCTGTGCTTGGTGGGAGAAAGGTGGGGTGTTGGAGGGTGACTTAGCTTGTAAATTTGCAGTGCATATTGGACACATACACATGGGAAAACAAAAGGGAATGCTCAATGCAAGAGCAATCTTTAGATGGTGGGGTGAGTGAAATGGGGAATTAGAGGAGAATACCAATACTACAAACACAAGAAATGACCAGACATTGGGACCTTATCCCTTTCTATTGTGGGACTGGTTAGGGGAGATGGCAAAGGGATTTGCAAATACAGAATAATTTATAAATGAGGAACTACTTTTTGTTGGTCCATGTTATTATACTAGATATGTACCAGTCAAACTGAACCACCAAAGAAAACTGGATGTTATTGGAAGTTTGAACATACCAATTACCAAATAATAGTGACAGATTTGAATTGAAATAAAATGCAGCACCTTTAGCGTAGAGGAAAACCTACTCATTTAGAAGTGGAATCTCATCTCATTGGGTATATGTCAAGCCAAAAAAAGAAAAAAAAAAATGTCATTGTAAAGAGATTGATCTACACTATTTAATAAAGATCCAAATTTTACGCAAAAAAATGTATCCACATTAATTGTAGCTAAATAAAAGTTGTGGACACCGAATTGATTTTTTTTTTTTGGCTTCAAGGTGGTTTTGTCCATGTAAGGTCAAAACGGTGAAAAAATTGCGACTTCATTGAATGTATGATTCTACTAGGAGGAATAATTGTTAAGAAAGTGCAAACAAAAACACATCTATTAGACTAGATAGAACTACTACATAAATTTATTTAGTTGAACATGAATACGACTAACTATTTAAATTAGTCCGGGAGACGCACCTATGCCTTGTCGGAGCGATCACTCAAAACGGTCAAATTCAAGTGCAAATAAGAAGTGAATTATTATGACATTATTTTGAAGCAATTTAGATAGGAGAAAAGAGCTCTCCTATAGGTGACCGTGGATAATTGGTTTATTGATTTAATGGCGTTATATTTTTAAATATATTTGGCGTATTATACAAAAAAAATTAAGTGGTTCATTTTCACTTAAATCGATCATAATCACAATTAAAATGAGTAAAACAGGGAAAAAAAAAAATCAATTGCGGACATGATGATAATGACTAAAGATATTGCATTCGAATAAATGTTTGAAACTTTGAACATTGTGGATTCCTATTACTGAATAAATTTTCAAGGAGAATGGGTTCGAATAATTGCCTATATTCATTTCACTTCTCAATTTTGACCATATATATGTATTCTCTTATCTTTTGCAGGCACCCAATTTTAAAATTATTAACAACAAAAATTTCAAAAATTTCGTCAAAGCTGCGGCCAGCTATTTGATTCCCTAGTTTTATGTGCACTTGGAATCTCAATGCATTAACTAATGTATGAATCATGTTACATGAATTGAAAGTTAGATATAAAATTTTACACTTATATGACAACAATCTATTTATTTATACATTACATTAATTCTAAAATCAACACAAAATTTCAATCATCTAAAATAGTAAAAATAAAGGTGACAAAGTAACATTTTTCACCAATGTATAGGGGCCTTAAAAGTAATTTCAACGTTCACTTTTATTATTATTATTATTATTAGTAGTAGTATTTTTAAACATTACAAATCCATCATCAACCCAACCCCTGAAGGCTAGAACCTAGGTGAAATGCCTGGTTGGGGACACCCTCCAGTTGGGCTAACCCCTTGACCCTATGTTCACATTAATAAAGCAATGAGTATATTTACACGATGCATTTTATTATTTGCGTCACATTTTAATTACATTTTTTGTCGTATTTTAATATCACCTTTCATGAATTAAATATCTTTTCATAAAAAGATTTGTCCAAAAGGTTCATTGAAGGGTATTATTTTTTTTTATTCAAATGGAATATTTTTTTAATAAAAGTCTTAATCAATACGATAATGATATAAGTTAATTACTGAATTGTTGGATATAAGAATTTGACTAAAAAAGTTAGGTATACAAAAGTTACAATTAATAAAGATTGCAGCTTTTACATGCAATTAAAATATGGTATATTAAGTAAAATTTGTGGTGCAATTAATAAGAAAATAAGAGATTTTACTTATTTATTTTTGGTTGTGTAGGGGAATAAGAGATTATTTCAGGGGTCCATTGCAAACCTGAGAAAGGGTCTTAGTAAATTGGTGACTCGTGAGTAGACACCTTTAGTACAAATTTCAATTCACTCTATTGATCGTGTAATTCTTTCAATAAATTAATTTCTGAAAGTGGGATACACCACATTTGCATGCTAACATTAACAATTAATGGAGAATTTGTGGCCTATCACTCAATTCATTTGTATGGCTAACTTGGGCCAAGGGAAAAGACAAGTTAGTCAAAAGTCATATTATTTACCTTTATTATATGATGAGATGATGCTCCCAAATCCAGCCAAATCCTAATAATGAGCAAACAATTGTCTAGAGGTGTAATGAAATATACTTTTGAGATTCAAATAACATTTGATAACCCAAAAAAATTTACCTCAAATTTAAATTCAATTTTAACCATTTATTCTTAGTTAAACTCATAATTTTTGATTTTTCAAACTTTTTTACAGTGTTCTAAAATACGAGAATAAATGCTGCCTAGGCACGCATTAGCTCAATACGTGAGGAAAACGCCTTACATTACCCATATGCGCGAAATAATGCTTTTTACTGAATATAAATTGAAAAAATCGATGATTAATGGTTCTTAACCAATAATAAACTGTTACTTTTTCAATCCAATCAGTTAGAAACCAATTGAACTAGTGCTATTTAGATAAATAAATAAAAACTATACTCATGGACTGCATGTAAACATATACAATCCATTTGCAAACTTAATTCAGATTACTACTGAACAGTCCCTTTATATAGGTAATAGGTGTTCCCATCCCAAATCAACATCCGATGTGGGATGGGAACTGATAAGCTTTTTCTTTCTTGTTTTTCTTTTTAGATTGCTTTACTTCCTTTTTTTTAATTGTTTTTACTTACTATTATTTGATTGACATTTCTCTCCAAATTATTATTTAAATATTATTTTTCTTATTTTATAAGTATTAAAATATTTTGACATTTTGAAAAAAATAATATAATATAAATAAAATTATCAACCATAAATCTCTATGTTTTTGAGTTAGTAATTCTAAAGTTAAAGAAAATTATTTATATATTTTATATTATTTGTATATTTAGTTTTTATGTAATAAAATTTATTTTTCATATAAGAATATATTTAATGTCTTAAAATGAAGTAAAATATTATTAAAAATACAAAACGCATTACGACGACTATTCTTCGCATTGACACGCCTAAACTTGTGATTCTTGATTCTCGATCTCGACGCATCCCAACGCATTACGTATTTTAGAACCTTGCTTTTTTAAGACACTTATCCATAAAAATAAAAAAAATCACAAAAATAAAAATTTCTCACATTACCAAACAGGCTCTCAAACTTTTGAGTTTAATTTATGTTAGAATAGAGTCATTTAGGTAGTGTTAGGCTTAGTTAAAAATCCGATATTTAATTTTGAAATGAAGGATTTAACACCCTCATCTTGAGTGAGAAGCATGGGAAGTGGGAACCCCATATTTCTTGACCTTTGCAAAACTTTCTTTTCGATAAATTCCACGATTGTACAGAATACTAAAAACATTACAATCACCCAATTAAAATTACCTGATACCCAATTATTACGTCAAAATAAGTTGAAATGTTGTCTAAGATTAGAGGAATATTGGATTATTTCTTACCTATTTGCAGCATAACCTAGAAAGGGGACGGTAATGATTCTCGAAAATTTCAAAAACACTAAAATGAAATTAAAAAATCCAAGAGAAAAGAAGCGTACCAAAGAATTCACTAACAATAGCGACTGATCCATGAAGAGTGATTAGGTCTTTCGTGAAGGCTCTTGAAGCCAGGGACGGAGCCAGAGATTTGAGTGAGTGGGGGTCAAAATTTTCAAATGGTGTGAGGGGGGAGGCGGAGCCCCCGAAATTTTTTTGAACAAAAATGATTAAAATGATGAAGCAAATATGACAATAAATCATCAATAATCAATTCTAAACTCTATTTGAGTCAATCTCATTGTACACAACTCTATTTGAACTCTCCTCAACAACATTTTCATGACGATGTTTTTTTATTAAATATCTCTCCATAATCTATTAATCTGAAATATCAAATATGACAATACATCATCAATAATCAATTCTAAATTGTTCAACGCTGCAAATTTCTCAATTTTAATCCATTTTCTTTAAAGAAACAAGGAGATCAATTTTTTTTTTTTTTTTGGCCTAACCGCCCCCAACAGGCCCAAACCGAAAACTAGGCTCAAATTTTTTCAGATCTCAGTGGGGGCCATGGCCCCCACTGGGCCTCAAAGAGATCCGTCTCTGCTTGAAGTCATAAATTGTTGGATATTAGTTAAATAAATCGAGAATAGAAGATCGATTAAAGTGACTTCGTGTCGACTTCGGCTAAATACTCAAAAGCTCGGCTCAATCCGCTTAGTCAAAATTGTTTGCCAGTTCCCCGCTTCGGATGAATGAGAAATTACAAAAAAGGACGAAATCGGGTCAAAATATTTGACCGTGCGACCGCATTGTTGAAAATCGTGCGATCACACATCAAATTTAATTCCGATTTTTGAGTAAAACCGTGCGACCGCACAGACTATAACCGTGCGGCCGCACGGTTGTCTGGTGAATAGACACCTTTTCATAAAGGTGCATGATTTGGAAATGGTGCATGGTTTGGTTTCAATCATTTCGTTCACACCCTTTCATGGTCTATAAAAAGGACCCTTTGGGTGTCCCATTCCTCACAATTTTAATATACAAAACATATATTATCCTCTCTTCTCTCCAAAAACAAAATCATTGCATTTTTTTTTATTTTCCTTCATTTCATCATTGGAGTGCATAAGCCAAAATTTGGTTCGTTGTACTTGTATTTTGGAGTGCTACAAACACAAGTGTAGCCGTTGTATCTTAGGAGTTGATTGCCGTAATCCGTAGGCACCGTTACTGGGAAAATTCGACTTAAGGATAAAGAGCTCAACTCTTACCTCGGCTTTATCCCTATTCTTCTTCTTCTTCTTCTTCTTGTTGTATTTTCCTTGTCGTTACTCTATCCAATTTTCGGCACGAATTTACAAACTATCTTTCTACTTGTTTTGACGTCACTATTCACAAATGTATCCAACATAAAGTACCCTCTTTCGATTTCTAACTAAAACCATAAAGAGGTATAATTTTTTTTTTTTAGTGTGTGAAAAATGAGTTGATTTTGAAATTCAAAAATTTGTGCTAATTGAATGTTTGAAAAACTCACAATTTGATGCAAGAAGATCCGAGTCAGATGAAGCCGAACTGTCAGATAGCTCATTGATGGCGCTAACTTACCATGAGTTAACGGATCGGCGTAAGAATGAAAGATAATCAACGATATTTCCTGATTGGGACCGTTTTTGGACATGCTTTGGTTTTTTTTTTTTTTTTTTTTTTTTTTTCATAACTTTGGCTACGGTTGTCAGAATCACGCCCATGACCCCAATCTGAAAAGGCCTTTTCGGCGCCCACGTGGTCACCGAACTATGCTCATGTGCATCAATTTCAAGCTCAAATTCAGATGTTTTCCCTTCCGAATCGTCAATTTAAGTTATTTTTTTGTCATTTTTAGTAATATTTCATTTTCCTTTTTTACAGGGATTACGATCTCAAATTAAGCCAGATTTTTGGGATCTTAATTCTCTTATTCCGTATTTCGTTTTGGTATGAATAATAAAATTTTGCTATTTTTGGGAAAATCTCAATAATTAATATTCCATAACTATTTAACCCGGCTCGTGGGTTATTCCTAAGCATTTTTTGAATAATAAAGACATTTTCGTTTTTCTTAGTGTTATTCTGTTGCGTTCTTCCCTGTTATTGTCTGTTGATTCTAACTTGCAGAATAATATATATTCTATTCCGCGTCACAATTTTACCCTCAAACCTTAAAAATTCCTAACCTTAGCCGCACTTGCACCAAAATGCAGAAAAATAAGAATTGTATAATACTATAATCTTTGTGCATTTCTCATGTTTCTTGATGAATAATAAAAGGGTCTCTGGAGAGAAGGAATTAAATCCGTGGATTTAATTTTGATTTAGTTTGACCTGATTAGGTTATGGTTTTAGAGAATGGAATACTGCGAAGTTGGTGGTGGTGGAATTGGGTAATGGAGGCGATGATTGGAGGTGGCAACAGATGTCGAAGGCGAAGGAAAACTATGGCTGGTTGTGTTTTGAAATTCTATTCATCGACTCAAGGCTTTCTTCTTTGGGAGCATTTTAGGTGGCAAATTAACTTGAAACGAATCTTTATAATGTGAAGAGCTCGAGAACTCTTATTTTTTTTGCCCACTACAATTAATAACTACCCACTAATCCACACAATCCCCTTCATTAACCATACATAATCTAACAAAAATGTACATGCAGATTCCCTCTATTCAAAATTTCAGAATCCATTGACAATTGAGATTCTGATCAAAATTAATTGATCAGAATTTCAATTGACTATATATATATATATATATATATATATATATATATATATATATATATTATGGTTAATAAAAAGTAGAACAATGCTACAATTCCATTGACAACCCTCAACTCTCATATGTAGGGATGGGGCCTACATGTAAGGATTGTGTAATCTAAATTCTAGAAAGTAAGGGTGTCTACCATAGTTAAAGGTGGGAAAAAAATTCAATTGTTGTAAAATAAAAATCACCTCCAAAAGAATTGATTTTTATGGAATTGACCAATTTTGAGTTTCAAATGGTTGTACTTTAGAATTCAAATTTAAATTCTAATTCTAACTTCATATAAAATGGAGCAAGTAGGAAAGAAATTTTCCAGTTGTGACATTTTCATGGAATTTGGGTGTCATCAAATACACTCTAAGTTAAATGTAGGTGGTCATTAGATATAAGAAAAAAATTCAATTCGAGATCCAATCCCAAAAAATCTCGATCTGTGGATCAACATATCGGATTTCGATTGTGGGTGATTAGATTCGATTCGATCCAAGATCCGTTTTATTTCTTAAAAAAATTAAAAAACTTGTAAAAATCTTAATTATGAAATCTAAAATATATAATATTTGATTGAATTTGACACAAAATCTCTAATTTTCTATATATTATTTTGTTGTATGAATTGAATATTATATTAATTGTTTTATAAATTATGTATTGACTTGTTTTTCGTTAACGAACATTTCTTAATGTTTGTTTCAATTCGAACCCGACTTAATCCTAAATTTTTAATGTCTGATACGATTCGATCCAAAATCAACGGAGCGGGTTTGAATCTGCCACTCTATTGCCATCACTGGTGATCGTTCATAAATTTCTCCCCTAATTTGTTTGTACTAATGATTTTCTTTCCATTATTTGCGTTCTGTTAAAAATTATGAAACTATAACTCTGTAAGCTTGACAGAAACTAGTTAAAATTAGAAAAACTGAGCAAGCATTGACAGAGAAAGGATAGAGATGGTTGCATCAATTGTACAAAAATCGTTGAAGCTTTGAACCTTGCATGACCATATAGATATCAAGGTTATGCGCACTAAGAAGAGCATGTGTTTCAATGTCTTACGACATATAACTTGCTGCTGCTAAGAAAGCAGCCTCTCGCTGCTCGACTTTGCCAGGTCAAATTTACTTCATTAATAATTTATTCTCCATTTTTACCATTTCATTTCGTTCATTTGTTGGATTTCAAAGATTCTTAATGTATTTGTTTTTATTTGGGATGTGTTTTTGTAAATTTAAGTGGTGCCCAAATGGGAAAAAATTGCTAGATCGCTTTTCGGAATTTAAGTACTACCTGCATGAAAGATTGTACATCATTTGGTGAACATAATACCCAAATGGAATAAAGGTGAATTTCTGATATTGAATTATGGATTGGACTTCTGAATCTTACCTATGCACGGGTAGGTCTACTTTCATCGAAAAAGTACGTTATCAGCATCGAAGGAATTTTTTTTCCTGGCCATCTGAGTTTGGTTTCTCTAGGAAGTGGGAGCTAACTTTGAAATGAAAAAAAAAAAAATGATCGAGGGAATCTAGAGTTTAGAGATTCAAAATCAAGGATGAAATATGCATATAAATTGTTGCAGGGCAACTTGGAATTATATTGGTTAAATTAAGTGACGGACGTAAATGTTCCATCTTAGTGGGGCAAAAAAATGAATTTTTGTTATTCGCGACAAAGTTTACGGGGGTTCGGGGGCAACGCCCCCGAATTTTTTTTTTAGATAGATCCTTTAGAAAATCCAGATTTATGTTTCAAATATCTATTCATAACTAATACAAACAATCAAATAAACAATTGTAAACAGATATTCAACGAATATCAATCATCACGATCAAAGTTGTATAAATGTTGCGAAAAATGAAGAGACACTTGAAATGTTATTACAATTTTATTTATCAATTACTGATACAAACAAAGAAATAAACAATTGTTTGGATTTCTGGACCTCGATCTGCCACTTCTGAATTTGCCATTGCCCCGCCCATTTCCTCTGTTAGAATTTCTGCCTCTGCTTTCCACGTTCAACGCCGATCCTGAAGTTGAGGCACCTTCTGATTGTCGTCTGATCTCCTCCGTTAAGATCATGCTTACGACATCATCGAACTTCAATTTTGACTTTCCGGCAGAGCCACTAATTGCTGTGATTGTACCATTCCAGCTATCTGGCAACTGCCCAAGAATTAACAGAGCTCGAACTTCATCACTAAAAGTGATTTCGACTGTGTTTAGCTGGTCCGTCACTTCATTGAATTCATTTAGGTGCTCCCCAAATCTTCCGCCTTCGGCTATCTTCATATTGAACAGCTTTTTAATTAAGTGGACTTTATTTGCTGCAGATGGCTGTTCGTACATGCTAGAAAGGGCTGCCATGAGAGACTCTGTCGTCTTCTCATTTTTTATGTTGAAGGCCACTGACTTTGACAACGTCAGCCTGATTGTGCCGAGTGCTTTTCGATCAAGCAACTCCCAATCCCCCTGGCTTATATCTTCTGGCTTTTTTTTAGTGGCTTGTATAGATCCTTCTGGTATAGATAGTCCTCCATTTGCATTTTCCAAAATCCAAAATTTGAACCATCAAATTTGTCAATTTTGGATATTTTCTCATCTGTCGACATTGTTCACACTCAATCACAAAACAGTCTAAAGAAATCTTTTCTGATGTGGAAGATCAGTCAAAGCTGCAACCACAGAGCATACTAAGAATTTCAAAAGATCTCAATGAGCCAAAGCTCTGATACCAATTGTTGGGAATTAGGACGCAACTAATCCCGCCCAGGATCGATGTGACACAAATAAATTGGACTGAGAAAATATAAATACGCAAAAATAAAATGCAAATACGAAACACAAAGATTTACGTGGTTCAGCAATTTGCCTACGTCCACGGACCCACACCAATATATTTCACTAACTCGAAAATGAGGAGTACAAAATACAACACTGTATTTTTATCTGCCTATGCAAAGACTATTCTCTCCAACTCACTTTTCTCCCTATTTTGTGAAATGCCTCTTTTGTGTTGCTCTCTACAAACACTCTTTGTTGTGGTTTTTGGTGGTGCATTTTTCATTGAGGTTTTGCTCTCTATTTATAGGGAAAGTTTGGACAAAGAATCAACAATGGAAGGAATAAAATAGGTGTGAACATATGAGGATTGTAGGCTAATGGTGTCTTACCAAATAGGTGTGAACATGGACTATTAATGGTGGCTTGTCAATTTCAACAAAGTTGGCTTTATTTTCCACATTTAGCTCCATTTTTCAACAATCTCCCACTTGGGGACAAATGTGGCTTCCCCTGAGATATCTCCTTCTTGCAACTCCTTGTGAAATATGGTGTGAGTCATTTCCTTTGTCTTCACTTCAGAAGACCAATTGAAGCTGAGCACAGCTCCAATTTTTCCTTTGTTACTGTCTTGGTCATCATGTCGGTTGGGTTCTTGCTACCCTGGATCTTCTCTAGTGTTAATACTTCATCCTCTAGAAGAGACCTGATGAAGTGATAACGGAGTCCAATGTGCTTGGTTCTAGAATGAAATGCTGAATTCTTTGCCAGATGTATCGCACTTTGACTATCACTGTGCAAAACATTCTTCTCCTGACTGAATCCCAATTCTGCCAAC
This sequence comes from Ligustrum vulgare, assembly GCA_963555705.1. NCBI lineage: Eukaryota > Viridiplantae > Streptophyta > Magnoliopsida > Lamiales > Oleaceae > Ligustrum > Ligustrum vulgare. The sequence continues at coordinate 85,431,157 of OY743168.1, forward strand.
AAACCCTGTAACCAGATCATTTCTTTGCTAGCCTCGGTTACTGCCAGTAGTGCTTCTCCTGCGATCTACCTCGCCAGCAAAATCTGCATCTACAAAGCCTTGTAGAGTCACCTCGCCTCGTCCAAAGCATAAGAATCTATCAGTAGTTCCCCGTAGATATCTTAATATCCACTTTACTGCTTCCCAATGCTGCTTTCCTGGATTTGCCATAAACCTGCTCACAACTCCCACTGCATGAGCAATATCTGGTCTGGTACAAACCATGGCATACATCAAACTTCCAATGGCTGAGGCATATGGTATTTTAGCCATGAAGTTTATCTCGTCCTCTGTCTTAGGACTCTGATCACTAGATAGACGAAAGTGATTAGCTAGTGGCGTGCTGACAGCCTTCGCACTGCACATGTTAAATCTCTGCAGAACTTGACTAATGTACTTGGCCTGAGATAACTGCAAGATACCCTTCTGCTTATCTCTGAAAATCCTCATTCCGAGAATCTGCTTCGCTGCACCCAAGTCCTTCATTTCGAATTCTGCTGACAGCTGCATCTTTAACTTCTTGATTTCGTCCATATCTGAGCCTGCTACTAACATATCATCGACATAAAGTAGCAAAATTATATAACTGGACTCGAATCTCCTGAAGTAGCAACAATGGTCAGCGTTACATTTGAAGTAGCCATTTTTCTGCATAAATCCGTCGAACTTCTTGTACCACTGTCTCGGGGCTTGCTTTAAGCCATACAGGCTCTTCTTCAATTTGCAAACGAGCTTCTCCTTTCCTTTGACTGAGAAGCCTTCTGGCTGCTGCATATATATTTCCTCCTCAAGGTCACCATGGAGGAAAGCAGTTTTTACATCTAACTGCTCCAAGTGCAAACCCTCTGCTGCAACAATACTCAAGACTGATCTGATTGTTGTCAGCTTCACAACTGGCGAAAATATTTCCGTGTAGTCAATTCCTTCTTTCTGCTGGAAACCTTTGACCACCAACCTCGCCTTGTATCTCTTTGATCCATCATGTTCCTCCTTGATTCTGTACACCCACTTATTGTGTAGAGCTCTCTTTCCTGTAGGTAACTCGCCTAGTTCCCACGTCTGGTTAGAGATGAGAGACTTTATCTCATCTTTCATTGCAAGCTCCCACTTGCCAGAATCATCGACCTGACATGCCTCATGATAGCATTCAGGTTCACCTGCATCAGTAAGTAACATGTAGCTCATGTACTTTCTATTTGGAACATGAGGTCTGGTTGACCTTCTAAGAACAGGGACTGGAGACTGTGATGCATCAGTCTCTAAAACAGGCTCCTGTAACTGCAGATCCTCCTCTGTCTGCTGCAACGTACTACTTTCTGGAGTATCATCCAACTCAACATATGTTGGATCATCATGTACTGTGTCATCGGACTGCACTGCATTTCTGTCCTTATACATAACCTTCTCGTTGAATATGACATCCCTGCTTCTGATGACCTTTCTGTTCTGGTCATCCCATAAGCGGTAGCCGAACTCATCTCCGCCATATCCAATGATGTGCACTTTAGTGATTTGGGGTCTAACTTGCCCCTTGTCTGATCACTAATATGTGCATATGCGACACATCCAAAAACTTTCAAGTGGGAAAGTTTTATTTCTTTTCCGCTCCATACTTCCTCCGGTATCCTGTACTCCAACGGTACCGAGGGTCCTCGATTGATCAAGTACACTGCTGTGTTGACTGCTTCTGCCCAAAACTGTTTGGGCAAGCCTGCATGTATCCTCATGCTTCTGGCTCTCTCCGTTAATGTCCGGTTCATACGTTCTGCAACTCCATTTTGCTGTGGAGTCCCTGGCAACGTCCTCTCCATTTTGATGTCATTCTGGTAACAGAACTTCTTGAACGCCATATCCGTATATTCTCCTCCGTTGTCGGACCTCAGCTTCTTTACTCGCAATCCTGTTTCATTTTCCACCATGGCTTTCCACTTCTTGAACACATCGAATACTTCGGACTTGTGTCTCAAGAAATAAACCCACACTTTTCTCGAGTGGTCATCAATGAAAGTCACAAAGTATGACTTTCTGCCAATAGATGAAACTGCGGTTGGTCCCCAGACGTCTGTGTGGACTAACTCAAGTTTCTCTTGCTTCCGAGTTCTGCCACTAGTGTTGAAACTCACCCTGTTCTGCTTCCCAAAGATGCAACTCTCGCATAAGTCTATATCAGTAGACTGAAGCTCTGGTAGTTTCCCCTTTGCATGCATATACTTGAGTCCCTTCTGACTCATATGCCCAAGTCTCTGGTGCCACAAGTTTGGGCCCTCCTTGCTTTCAGCAACTGCAATTGTCACACAAGCATCCGCCGTTGTGTAGAGGGTGCCAGTATCCTTGCCTCGAGCGATAATCATGGCGCCCTTGGTGATCTTCCAGTTATCACCAGAGAAGGTGGTGACATGTCCTTCTCCCGAAAATTGCTTGACGGAGATCAAGTTCTTCCTCAATTCTGGAATATGTCTCACGTCCTTCAGCTTCCACACAGATCCATTGATCTTGATCTGTACATCACCCTTTCCGACCACGTCACACGGTTGATCATTACCAAGATAGACTCTACCAAAATCACCCCGCGTATAGTTTACAAAAAACTCCTTGTTTGAGGTAGCATGAAAAGATGCTCCGGAATCAATCACCCAGTATTCCGTTTTTCTCTCCAAAGAGCATATCAAAGCATCGTCCGCTTCCTCTTCCACAATATTGACTTCTGTCCTGTCCTCCTTTTCTTTTGGAGGTGTTGGACACTGGTTTTTGTAATGACCGGTCTTGCCACACTTCCAACATTCCACAACCTTTGTCTTGTTGGAATTGTTTGGATTTCTGGACCTCGATCTGCCACTTCTGAATTTGCCATTGCCCCACCCATTTCCTCTGTTAGAATTTCTGCCTCTGCTTTCCACGTTCAACGCCGATCCTGAAGTTGAGGCACCTTCTGATTGTCGTCTGATCTCCTCCGTTAAGATCATGCTTACGACATCATCGAACTTCAATTTTGACTTTCCGGCAGAGCCACTAATTGCTGTGATTGTACCATTCCAGCTATCTGGCAACTGCCCAAGAATTAACAGAGCTCGAACTTCATCACTAAAAGTGATTTCGACTGTGTTTAGCTGGTCCGTCACTTCATTGAATTCATTTAGGTGCTCCCCAAATCTTCCGCCTTCGGCTATCTTCATATTGAACAGCTTTTTAATTAAGTGGACTTTATTTGCTGCAGATGGCTGTTCGTACATGCTAGAAAGGGCTGCCATGAGAGACTCTGTCGTCTTCTCATTTTTTATGTTGAAGGCCACTGACTTTGACAACGTCAGCCTGATTGTGCCGAGTGCTTTTCGATCAAGCAACTCCCAATCCCCCTGGCTTATATCTTCTGGCTTTTTTTTAGTGGCTTGTATAGATCCTTCTGGTATAGATAGTCCTCCATTTGCATTTTCCAAAATCCAAAATTTGAACCATCAAATTTGTCAATTTTGGATATTTTCTCATCTGTCGACATTGTTCACACTCAATCACAAAACAGTCTAAAGAAATCTTTTCTGATGTGGAAGATCAGTCAAAGCTGCAACCACAGAGCATACTAAGAATTTCAAAAGATCTCAATGAGCCAAAGCTCTGATACCAATTGTTGGGAATTAGGACGCAACTAATCCCGCCCAGGATCGATGTGACACAAATAAATTGGACTGAGAAAATATAAATACGCAAAAATAAAATGCAAATACGAAACACAAAGATTTACGTGGTTCAGCAATTTGCCTACGTCCACGGACCCACACCAATATATTTCACTAACTCGAAAATGAGGAGTACAAAATACAACACTGTATTTTTATCTGCCTATGCAAAGGCTATTCTCTCCAACTCACTTTTCTCCCTATTTTGTGAAATGCCTCTTTTGTGTTGCTCTCTACAAACACTCTTTGTTGTGGTTTTTGGTGGTGCATTTTTCATTGAGGTTTTGCTCTCTATTTATAGGGAAAGTTTGGACAAAGAATCAACAATGGAAGGAATAAAATAGGTGTGAACATATGAGGATTGTAGGCTAATGGTGTCTTACCAAATAGGTGTGAACATGGACTATTAATGGTGGCTTGTCAATTTCAACAAAGTTGGCTTTATTTTCCACATTTAGCTCCATTTTTCAACAATCTCCCACTTGGGGACAAATGTGGCTTCCCCTGAGATATCTCCTTCTTGCAACTCCTTGTGAAATATGGTGTGAGTCATTTCCTTTGTCTTCACTTCAGAAGACCAATTGAAGCTGAGCACAGCTCCAATTTTTCCTTTGTTACTGTCTTGGTCATCATGTCGGTTGGGTTCTTGCTACCCTGGATCTTCTCTAGTGTTAATACTTCATCCTCTAGAAGAGACCTGATGAAGTGATAACGGAGTCCAATGTGCTTGGTTCTAGAATGAAATGCTGAATTCTTTGCCAGATGTATCGCACTTTGACTATCACTGTGCAAAACATTCTTCTCCTGACTGAATCCCAATTCTGCCAACAAACCCTGTAACCAGATCATTTCTTTGCTAGCCTCGGTTACTGCCAGTAGTGCTTCTCCTGCGATCTACCTCGCCAGCAAAATCTGCATCTACAAAGCCTTGTAGAGTCACCTCGCCTCGTCCAAAGCATAAGAATCTATCAGTAGTTCCCCGTAGATATCTTAATATCCACTTTACTGCTTCCCAATGCTGCTTTCCTGGATTTGCCATAAACCTGCTCACAACTCCCACTGCATGAGCAATATCTGGTCTGGTACAAACCATGGCATACATCAAACTTCCAATGGCTGAGGCATATGGTATTTTAGCCATGAAGTTTATCTCGTCCTCTGTCTTAGGACTCTGATCACTAGATAGACGAAAGTGATTAGCTAGTGGCGTGCTGACAGCCTTCGCACTGCACATGTTAAATCTCTGCAGAACTTGACTAATGTACTTGGCCTGAGATAACTGCAAGATACCCTTCTGCTTATCTCTGAAAATCCTCATTCCGAGAATCTGCTTCGCTGCACCCAAGTCCTTCATTTCGAATTCTGCTGACAGCTGCATCTTTAACTTCTTGATTTCGTCCATATCTGAGCCTGCTACTAACATATCATCGACATAAAGTAGCAAAATTATATAACTGGACTCGAATCTCCTGAAGTAGCAACAATGGTCAGCGTTACATTTGAAGTAGCCATTTTTCTGCATAAATCCGTCGAACTTCTTGTACCACTGTCTCGGGGCTTGCTTTAAGCCATACAGGCTCTTCTTCAATTTGCAAACGAGCTTCTCCTTTCCTTTGACTGAGAAGCCTTCTGGCTGCTGCATATATATTTCCTCCTCAAGGTCACCATGGAGGAAAGCAGTTTTTACATCTAACTGCTCCAAGTGCAAACCCTCTGCTGCAACAATACTCAAGACTGATCTGATTGTTGTCAGCTTCACAACTGGCGAAAATATTTCCGTGTAGTCAATTCCTTCTTTCTGCTGGAAACCTTTGACCACCAACCTCGCCTTGTATCTCTTTGATCCATCATGTTCCTCCTTGATTCTGTACACCCACTTATTGTGTAGAGCTCTCTTTCCTGTAGGTAACTCGCCTAGTTCCCACGTCTGGTTAGAGATGAGAGACTTTATCTCATCTTTCATTGCAAGCTCCCACTTGCCAGAATCATCGACCTGACATGCCTCATGATAGCATTCAGGTTCACCTGCATCAGTAAGTAACATGTAGCTCATGTACTTTCTATTTGGAACATGAGGTCTGGTTGACCTTCTAAGAACAGGGACTGGAGACTGTGATGCATCAGTCTCTAAAACAGGCTCCTGTAACTGCAGATCCTCCTCTGTCTGCTGCAACGTACTACTTTCTGGAGTATCATCCAACTCAACATATGTTGGATCATCATGTACTGTGTCATCGGACTGCACTGCATTTCTGTCCTTATACATAACCTTCTCGTTGAATATGACATCCCTGCTTCTGATGACCTTTCTGTTCTGGTCATCCCATAAGCGGTAGCCGAACTCATCTCCGCCATATCCAATGATGTGCACTTTAGTGATTTGGGGTCTAACTTGCCCCTTGTCTGATCACTAATATGTGCATATGCGACACATCCAAAAACTTTCAAGTGGGAAAGTTTTATTTCTTTTCCGCTCCATACTTCCTCCGGTATCCTGTACTCCAACGGTACCGAGGGTCCTCGATTGATCAAGTACACTGCTGTGTTGACTGCTTCTGCCCAAAACTGTTTGGGCAAGCCTGCATGTATCCTCATGCTTCTGGCTCTCTCCGTTAATGTCCGGTTCATACGTTCTGCAACTCCATTTTGCTGTGGAGTCCCTGGCAACGTCCTCTCCATTTTGATGTCATTCTGGTAACAGAACTTCTTGAACGCCATATCCGTATATTCTCCTCCGTTGTCGGACCTCAGCTTCTTTACTCGCAATCCTGTTTCATTTTCCACCATGGCTTTCCACTTCTTGAACACATCGAATACTTCGGACTTGTGTCTCAAGAAATAAACCCACACTTTTCTCGAGTGGTCATCAATGAAAGTCACAAAGTATGACTTTCTGCCAATAGATGAAACTGCGGTTGGTCCCCAGACGTCTGTGTGGACTAACTCAAGTTTCTCTTGCTTCCGAGTTCTGCCACTAGTGTTGAAACTCACCCTGTTCTGCTTCCCAAAGATGCAACTCTCGCATAAGTCTATATCAGTAGACTGAAGCTCTGGTAGTTTCCCCTTTGCATGCATATACTTGAGTCCCTTCTGACTCATATGCCCAAGTCTCTGGTGCCACAAGTTTGGGCCCTCCTTGCTTTCAGCAACTGCAATTGTCACACAAGCATCCGCCGTTGTGTAGAGGGTGCCAGTATCCTTGCCTCGAGCGATAATCATGGCGCCCTTGGTGATCTTCCAGTTATCACCAGAGAAGGTGGTGACATGTCCTTCTCCCGAAAATTGCTTGACGGAGATCAAGTTCTTCCTCAATTCTGGAATATGTCTCACGTCCTTCAGCTTCCACACAGATCCATTGATCTTGATCTGTACATCACCCTTTCCGACCACGTCACACGGTTGATCATTACCAAGATAGACTCTACCAAAATCACCCCGCGTATAGTTTACAAAAAACTCCTTGTTTGAGGTAGCATGAAAAGATGCTCCGGAATCAATCACCCAGTATTCCGTTTTTCTCTCCAAAGAGCATATCAAAGCATCGTCCGCTTCCTCTTCCACAATATTGACTTCTGTCCTGTCCTCCTTTTCTTTTGGAGGTGTTGGACACTGGTTTTTGTAATGACCGGTCTTGCCACACTTCCAACATTCCACAACCTTTGTCTTGTTGGAATTGTTTGGATTTCTGGACCTCGATCTGCCACTTCTGAATTTGCCATTGCCCCACCCATTTCCTCTGTTAGAATTTCTGCCTCTGCTTTCCACGTTCAACGCCGATCCTGAAGTTGAGGCACCTTCTGATTGTCGTCTGATCTCCTCCGTTAAGATCATGCTTACGACATCATCGAACTTCAATTTTGACTTTCCGGCAGAGCCACTAATTGCTGTGATTGTACCATTCCAGCTATCTGGCAACTGCCCAAGAATTAACAGAGCTCGAACTTCATCACTAAAAGTGATTTCGACTGTGTTTAGCTGGTCCGTCACTTCATTGAATTCATTTAGGTGCTCCCCAAATCTTCCGCCTTCGGCTATCTTCATATTGAACAGCTTTTTAATTAAGTGGACTTTATTTGCTGCAGATGGCTGTTCGTACATGCTAGAAAGGGCTGCCATGAGAGACTCTGTCGTCTTCTCATTTTTTATGTTGAAGGCCACTGACTTTGATAACGTCAGCCTGATTGTGCCGAGTGCTTTTCGATCAAGCAACTCCCAATCCCCCTGGCTTATATCTTCTGGCTTTTCTTTTAGTGGCTTGTATAGATCCTTCTGGTATAGATAGTCCTCCATTTGCATTTTCCAAAATCCAAAATTTGAACCATCAAATTTGTCAATTTTGGATATTTTCTCATCTGTCGACATTGTTCACACTCAATCACAAAACAGTCTAAAGAAATCTTTTTTGATGTGGAAGATCAGTCAAAGCTGCAACCACAGAGCATACTAAGAATTTCAAAAGATCTCAATGAGCTAAAGCTCTGATACCAATTGTTGGGAATTAGGACGCAACTAATCCCGCCCAGGATCGATGTAACACAAATAAATTGGACTGAGAAAATATAAATACGCAAAAATAAAATGCAAATACGAAACACAAAGATTTACGTGGTTCAGCAATTTGCCTACGTCCACGGACCCACACCAATATATTTCACTAACTCGAAAATGAGGAGTACAAAATACAACACTGTATTTTTATCTGCCTATGCAAAGGCTATTCTCTCCAACTCACTTTTCTCCCTATTTTGTGAAATGCCTCTTTTGTGTTGCTCTCTACAAACACTCTTTGTTGTGGTTTTTGGTGGTGCATTTTTCATTGAGGTTTTGCCCTCTATTTATAGGAAAAGTTTGGACAAAGAATCAACAATGGAAGGAATAAAATAGGTGTGAACATATGAGGATTGTAGGCTAATGGTGTCTTACCAAATAGGTGTGAACATGGACTATTAATGGTGGCTTGTCAATTTCAACAAAGTTGGCTTTATTTTCCACATTTAGCTCCATTTTTCAACAGTTACAATCAGATATCCATGTTAGAATAATTAGCACATTCTAGAATATGCTTTTGAATATGCTTAGAATATGCTTTATATGCTTTAGAATATTCTAAGCATATGCTTTTGTTTTGTATGTATATATAGGATTGAGTATTATAATGAATTGTGTGGTTTTAGAGTTGTCTCTTCTCTCTTTCTCTTCTTCTATTCTTTCTTCTTTCTCTTAGTTTATTTGTAGAACATATATAAGGATATATATGTTATTGTATTTTCTACATGGTATCAGAGCAATTTGATTCACATTGCCTTCGAAAAACGAAATCAGCGTGCATTTTTCTTCTTCGCGAAAAACTCTAAACCGTACTGTTTCACGAATTTCGAGGCACTTGCAGTAGGAATTCCGGTGATCTAAGACCATATTCAGAATCTGCAGGTGGAGCCGCGTCGACCGGAGTGGCGCGTGAGAGTACACGCGCCGGTGTAAGGAGGCGCGTGAGTCAGGCAGTCGGACCTTCTGGTGGCGCGTGGGGGCGCGTGCGGCAGTTCCTGGCGGCACGGTTGACGGATTTGCGATCGACTTTTCATCCTCTATCTGCTTGTGGTGTTGGTTTGCAGTTATCCATTCTTTTTTACACACTGCTTTGCTTGACTTTGTTGGTTAGTATCGTTTTCTCTCTTATAATGGCATCCGATTATTCTCTTCAGGCTATTAATGTGCGTTTGAATGGTAAAAACTATGCTTACTGGAGTCATGTTATGAAACACTTTCTTAAGGGTAAAAAATTGTGGGGTTATGTCAGTGGAATAGTTGAGAAACCGGAAAATAATGATGCAAATTATGCAACTCTGTTAGATACCTGGGATTCAAATAATTCAAAAATTCATACATGGATAAATAATTCTGTAGAACATAGTATTGGTACACAGTTGGCTAAGTATGAAACGGTAAAGGAGGTTTGGGACCATTTGCAGAACTTGTACACTAAATCTAGTTTTGCAAAACGATATCAGTTATAGATTGATATTCGAGCATTGCAACAAAAGAATATGAGCATTCTGGATTTTTATACTGCTATGACATCAATTTGGGATGAGTTAGCTCTTACTGAACCGGCAGGTCTGAAAGCAAGTGCGGATTATATTATTTATAGAGAGGAGCAACGATTGGTTCAGTTTTTGATGGCACTTCGTAGTGATTTTGAGGGACTCAGAGGTTCTATTTTGCACCGTACTCCTCTTCCATCTGTTGATTCAGTTGTTAGTGAACTTGTTGCTGAGGAGACACGGTTAAAATCTCTTACTGAAGATGTATCTCTTCCACATTCTGGGACTTCAGTCTTAGCTTTACCATCTACACAGAATCGAACCAAAGGATATGCACGGTTCCCAAATGATGTTTGTAGTTTTTGTAGACAAAAGGGACATTGGAAGGCTCAATGTCCTAAGTTATTGAAGTCCCAGCAGTCTTATAGATCCAATGCCCACACAGCAGCGATTGTTCCACCTGTTGACTCCTCTATACTTGGTCCACCGCCTTCATCTGATTCCCGATTGACTGATCTTAGTGAGCAGTTTCAGAAGTTTTTAGCCTCACAGTCACATGTCATGTCAGCCTCTACTCATGTAGGTTTGTCCTCTCAGAACTCCTCAGGTAAAACCTCCTCGTGGATTTTTGACTCGGGTGCTTCTAAGCATATGTCTCCTAACTCATCACTTTTTGATTATTTATATCCTTCTATGTCATCTTCACCTGTTATGACTGCTGATGGCACCCCGTTGTCCTTAGCAGGTGTTGGTTCTGTTCATACTTCTAATCTATCTTTATCAGATGTCTATTGTGTTCCTGACCTTACTTTAAATCTTATTTCTGTTGGTCAATTATGTGATTCTGGTAATTCTGTTCACTTTACTTCTACTACTTGTTATGTACAGGATCCGCAGTCTCAGAAGCTGATTGGGATCGGCCATAGGCAAAGAGGAGGACTTTATGTTCTAGATAATCTGAGACCAGCGCATGTTGCAGCCTCTAGTACTGATTTATCGTCTTTCCATTTGAATTCTTCTTCTTCTAATTTCTATTTATGGCATTCTCGCCTAGGACATGTGTCTGCTAGTCGTTTGAGATTTTTAGCTTCTAAAGGTTGTTTGGGAGACTTAAAACCTCATGATATTTCTGATTGTAGTGGATGCAAACTTGCTAAATTTTCAGCTTTACCTTTTCCTCGTAGTATTTCTTCTTCTATTGCATCATTTGATCTTGTACACTCAGATGTATGGGGCCCTGCTCCTGTTTCTACTAAAGGAGGATCCCGATATTATGTTTCCTTTATTGATGATTATAGTCGTTACTGTTGGGTATATCTTATGAAGCGACGTTCTGATTTTATTTCTATTTATCGTTCGTTTCGAGCACTTATTAAAACTCAACATTCTGCTGTCATTAAATGTTTTCGATGTGATTTGGGTGGGGAATATGTTTCTAATGATTTTCGTGAGTTGCTTGCTTTTGATGGTACAATTCATCAAACTTCTTGTACTGATACTCCTCAACAGAATGGTGTTGCTGAACGTAAGCATAGACACATTGTTGAAACTGCTCGTTCCCTTCTCCTATCTGCCAAAGTACCTAGTGAATTTTGGGGGGAGGCAGTTCTCACTGCTGTCTATTTGATAAATAGGATACCATCTTCTCATTTATCTGGTTTGTCACCATTTCAAACCTTGTTTAGTTATTCTCCTGATTACTCTCTCTTAAAAGTCTTTGGGTGCACTTGTTTTGTTCTTCGTCCTACGGCAGAACGTAGTAAATTAACTCCACGCTCAGCTATTTGTGTCTTCTTAGGATATGGTGAGGGACAAAAAGGTTATCGATGTTTTGATCCTGTCAGTCACAAGTTATATGTCTCTCGTAATGTTGTGTTTCTTGAACACATTCCCTTCTTTTCTATTACAGATAATACCTCTCACATGACCACGTCAGATCTCATTTGTATTGATCCTTTCACTGATGATATTGATAGACCATCTACATATGTCCCTACTATTTGTTCTCCATCTTCGTCATCTGCTACAGGTACACATGCGCCATCTCAGAATGTCCTCCCTTCTCCTATGGATCCCCAAGCACCGTCTGAGGCTGAGGATTCGCAGTCTCCTCCTCCTCGATATCCTCAACGTATACGTAAGTCTGCTCACTTACCCGAGTTTGATTATTCTTGTTATTCTGAGTCCTTTTGTTGTTTTTTGTCTTCCATTCATAAGCTTTCTGAACCTTCCTCTTACAAAGAAGCAGCTTTAGATCCTCTTTGGCAACAGGCTATGACTGATGAACTTAATGCTCTACATAAGACAGACACTTGGGAATTAGTTTCTTTACCACCAGGAAAACATGCTATTGGATCTCGTTGGGTCTATAAGATCAAGACCAAATCTGATGGTTCAGTTGAGCGTTACAAGGCTCGATTGGTTGCTAAGGGATTTTCTCAACAGTATGGCTTGGATTATGAGGAGACATTTGCCCCTGTTGCAAAAATGACTACTGTACGTACACTTATTGCGGTTGCTTCTATTCGTCAGTGGAGTCTCTCTCAAATGGATGTTAAAAATGCCTTCTTGAATGGAAATCTTCAAGAAGATGTTTATATGGTTCCTCCACCTGGTGTTCCTCATTCTCCTGGATTTGTTTGCAAACTTAAGAAAGCTCTATATGGTCTCAAACAAGCACCTCGTGCCTGGTTTGAGAAGTTTTCTACAGTTGTGCTCTCTCTTGGTTTTACATCTAGCCATCATGATTCCGCTTTGTTCTGTAGATGTACTTCCACTGGTCGTATTCTCCTTCTGTTGTACGTTGATGACATGATCATTACTGGTGATGATGTTGTAGGGATAACCAATTTAAAATCAGAATTGGCTCGTCTTTTTGAAATGAAGGATTTGGGTCCCTTAACTTACTTTCTGGGGATTGAGGTTGCTTCTTCTCCTCGAGGTTATATGCTCTCTCAGTCTAAATATGCTGCAGATGTCGTTGAGCGTGCTCGTCTTACTGATACTAAAACAGCTGATACTCCTATTGAGGCTAATGTTCGTTACTCATCTTCTGATGGTGAACCACTGTCTGATCCTACTTTGTATCGTACTATTGTTGGTTCCCTTGTTTATCTTACCATTACTAGGCCAGACATTGCTTATGCTGTGCATGTTGTCAGTCAGTTTGTTTCAGCACCTACCATGGTTCACTGGGCAGCGGTTGTTAGAATCTTGCGCTATCTTCGTGGCTCTTGCTTTCAGAGTATTTTATTCCCATCGACCTCCTCCTTAGAGCTTCGAGCTTACTCTGATGCAGATTGGGCTGGGAACCCAACTGATCGTAAGTCCACTACTGGCTACTGTGTATTTTTGGGTGACTCTCTTATCTCATGGAAAAGTAAGAAGCAGACAGTAGTTTCTCGCTCATCAACTGAAGCAGAATATCGCGCTATGGCCTCCACTACTACTGAGATTGTGTGGTTACGTTGGCTACTTGCAGATATGGGTGTTTCTATTTCATCTCCCACCTCTATGTATTGTGATAACAAGAGTGCCATCCAGATCTCACATAATTCAGTGTTCCATGAGCGCACGAAGCACATTGAAATTGATTGTCACCTTGTTCGTCATCATCTTCAGCATGGGACTATTGCCTTACCTTTTGTCTCTTCATCATTGCAGCTTGCAGACTTCTTCACCAAGTCTCATCCGACTTCTCGATTCCGATTCTTACTTGACAAACTCTTGTTGCTTCATGCTATAGCATCGTGAGTTTGCGGGGGGATGTTAGAATAATTAGCACATTCTAGAATATGCTTTTGAATATGCTTAGAATATGCTTAGAATATGCTTTATATGCTTTAGAATATTCTAAGCATATGCTTTTATTTTGTATGTATATATAGGATTGAGTATTATAATGAATTGTGTGGTTTTAGGGTTGTCTCTTCTCTCTTTCTCTTCTTCTATTCTTTCTTCTTTCTCTTAGTTTATTTGTAGAACATATATAAGGATATATATGTTATTGTATTTTCTACAATCCAATCAAAATATGCTAAAACTCATGTTACAGTGGCTGATTATGGTATGCTAATCAACTTCAAGATCTGTTCATCTAGTATTCACACTTTGTGGGATTTAATTTTGGCAATGATTATTTCTTTTTCTCTTTAAACAATATGAGCTACACCTCTGTGCATATGTTTTCTTGTATATTGGACTATAGTGACCTCTGCAGAAAGTAAAATGATCAAACTTTTGGTTCATGTAATTGACAGGGAAAAGCATGCATTTTCTAACTTAAACTATAGTATGAAGATGATTTTAGATGGTGGTTTGACTGCTGCCACTAGGAAATCTAACATGTTTTATATTGGTATTTTCATATTTTGCTAATCTATTAATATAAAACCTCTTCGTTCATTATTTCCTTTTGGCGTCTGTTCTTGTTATGTTTCTTTATCATTGCTAGAGTATAACTGATGGATTTGATTCATGTAATTGCTCTTAGTTTCTCAGAGGGGAAAGCTGATTAAAAAAAAAAAACATTTAGGGGACCTGCATGCAACAAATTATAGCACTTTGTAGCTGATTGCAGTATGGGTGTGAATTCGAGAGCGTGAGTTTACAATATGAGACCACCAACTTTACGTCAACAAATTATAGCACTTTGTAGCTCAATAATGGCCAGATGCTTCTTTACGTCAAGAAATCCCAGTTGTCATTGAAGCTTTTGTGGACACTTTCTAGTTGCAGATTGGTATTCCTCAGGTCCGGCATTCAGATGTCTATTTATCAGTTATCACAAAATGAATGGTCTTATACTGAAACTGTCCAAGTGGGCATCTTTTATAGCAAAAGAATTGTTCATAAATTTGTTGCAGAAAATGGGAAGATGCACTAAAATGAAAACCATCCTTGTTATATTGTATAAGGTGGAGAACTCGGGCACTTAATTCCTGTGTTTTCAGACAAACAAAAGGTTGATCATGAGGAGTTTAAAACTACTCTTGTTTAATAAAAAGAAACCGATACACTTACTCAAACAAACATTATGAGAAGAATGAGTTAAAGAGATAAGGGTGCTAAACAAGACTTGTTTACGAGAGTGAATGAAACATGCTGCAATGCCATACTTAGAAAAATTAGCTTAAAAGGAAGCAAAGTTGCATATAAAAGCTAAAGAAGTTCCGTATAATTCTTCATTGCTTGCACTTGAAGTTTACATATTTTGCCTTCAACTATCAATTTATATAATGAGGATGACCATTAGTTCTGAAATGCCAAATGCAATCCAATTTTCTCATTTTAATTGTGCATGCATTTAATTTGCAAGTTCAAAGGCTCTTGTTAGCTTTATTCTGAAGATAGAGTTGCCATTAATGTCATTTTCATTAGTTAATGGCTGAAGAGGTAGTCTTGGAACTTCTGATTGGTTTTTATACTGGCTATTGAAGAAAAAAATATCCGTATTTGTGAACATATTGATCTAATGGTTTGGCTTATTTTGTCTTTTCTCTTCATTTCCTATTCTACAAGGTGGTTGATTTCTTTCTGTTTTTCTAGAAATCAATTTTTGAAGCTTATTCTCTCGTCAAATTTGTGCAAGTTATTTACCTTTTCTGTTTGAATGAAGTATATGAAGATCAAGTATTTCTAGGACTCAGAAGATCTCCACAACGAAGAAGGCCAGGGTGCACTAAAGCACATAGCTGAGCTCGTGAATAAGACCTTGCTAGTGATGGAACGATAGATATGTTGCCTTTTTCTGAGGAAGATGTACTTGTTGCTATTGACAATGGAAAATCTGAAGGAGGTCCTCGATGTCAGCACTGGGTTTTGGATCCTGTTGATGGTACTAAAGGGTGGGTTTTTGGATTTTCTTGGCTTGACCTAATTGCAAAAGATTGACTTTATTGGGCTTTTGGTATATAGAGTGCTAAATTGATTGATGTGGCAAAAAGTAATGCATGTAGTCGACTCTAAGTTTATTAATAATAAGGCTAGCACTGGAAGGTCATACAAGACTTCCAGGCATGTTCGATAACTTGTTCCAAATCAGAGAAACTTCGTTCCCTTACTTGTTTTGTACTACCAACATACTAAGTCGCTAAGTAGCATATTCTTGACCCAGTTTAGATATTAAGACTTATTGACTGAGAGATCCTTTGATTACTTCCCGGATAAAAAGTGCAAAATAGTAAAAGAACCTAGAATATTAGATAAGTTTAGAACGTGCTCTCTCTCTCTCTCTCTTGGTTTGAGAGTGCATAATGTTGAACATATATAATTCTTATGAGTCCATTGTTAGCGTTGATTGCTTATGCCTGCTAGTGCAAATTTCTAAGGGGTGACCGATATGCACTTGCATTACCATTGCTAGATGAAGGGAAAGTAGTGTTGGAGTGTTGGCCTACCCAAATCTTCCTCTAGCATCTGTTTCCAGTCATAATCAGCACATTTCTAAAGATGAGTTTGGTTGTCTTTTTTTGCCCAAGTTGGTAGGAACTTATATGCAAAGCCTAGATGGTTCCGGGGCATCAAAGGTTTGCTTCTTGCCACAAATGTTCTAACAAATATTGCATCCAGACGTTGAAATTCGATTATCCTATTGTCTTTCAGTTACATGTTTGTGCAACCGAAATCCCTTAGAGGAATCATTCTTCGAATCTTAAGAAGTGGTACATTCGATTCGCGACCTATCTAGCTCGATAGCCAAGTTACCTCTCTAATGGAGAGATAGAGATAGGATAAAGATAAATAATAAAAATAAATCGAGTTTAATTAGGACTTTATAATAAGAGCTCGATTTCAAATATGTTATTTAATTAGTAAATTAGATTAGATTAGTTATGTTGGGAATTAAACGTTGATTCCCCCTTCTTTAACCCACATGATCTTTTGATGTTCAAGAAATAATTGAATAACAAGAAAATAATAACAGCAACGCAAAATTTTCGGATCGCCAAAGCCTTTCACTATATAATAAATTATTACAATTATATAGATTTTCACTCACCAACCTAATCCCATAGACTATAGAGAAAATACTAATAATGAACTTCTATCTAACCCAAGTTTCTACCCTTTAAATTATCCCACAAAGAGTTCACAAGAAACTACAAAGATAAAGCTCTTCAATTCTCTCTAATTAGTCTCACATAAGATTCACAATATTATGACTCCCTAACATACATATTTATAGGTAAAAAAAACTCCAGAATATGTAGAATTCGTGTCCAAGTAAGTTTCCTTATTGAAGTAGAATACCAAAATAAAGTCTTTTATTTTCCTTTTCATCTTTAATTTGGTCTCCAAGTTAACCACTTTAATAGGGAAACTAATTGTCCAAGATATTTTCCATTCTTAATTTGGGTCAAATATCCCAACAATCTCCACCTTGACACAAATTCATCCGAGCCAAAATATTCAAAAAATTAATCATTACGTAAACAGGCAAGCTTTTTCCACTTTGACGACCTCATACTCCACCATATGAGTATAACCACTCAGAATTATCAACGAACTCCGAGCTTTTCACCGTCTCATGTCGAAAACAAAATTGCTGAAAAATTATGGTGCAACTCTCATTGTTTGATTTTCCATGGAAGCTCATCAGCCATCGACATCAATTCAACCACACACCTTGCATCCAAGTCAAACCAATGCTGTGTGCGAACACATGCACCCGTCAGTAAGAACACATCCTCTATCATGACAACTGGCATCATGCCATGAGGATGTCACATCCTACTCAGAGTACATCATCACCGTCCTCCACCAGGAGAGTCGCATTGTCCACCTTTGAGCAGTCAGCCGAGTCTGCTCCACCTTTTGGACAATTTCTTCTTACGTGACCGGATTGTCCACAGTTCCAACATATAACTTTCTTCTTCATGCAGTGACCCTTCTTCCACTTTTCAGTAACAAGCAAATTATTTCCAGATGAATTATCACCTCCACCCAATCTCCGTTCTTCAGAGATCAACTTACTTGTAACTTCTGCAAAGTCCACCGTTTCCTTCCCGTACATCAAAATCGGCTTGATGTGCTCAAACGTGGATGGAAGAGACCAGATGAGCCTCAACGCTTTATCCTCATCTTCAACTTTGACTCCAATGGATTCCAGTTCAGAAACAATCCCGTTAAGATCACTAAGATGGTCGGAGATTTTTGTACCTGTGCTCATTCTCAACGAATGAAACTGTTCCTTCAGATACAAGCGATTTGACAAGTTTTTCGTCTGATACAACTCTTCTAGTTTTTCCCAAAGTCCCTTAGCAGCAGATATCTCATGAATATTTGCAAGAACATTCTTGGCCAAACAAAGTCGTATTGTACTAGCAGCTTTCAAATCCAAATCTTCCCAATCTTCATCACTCTTGCTGGATTCAATTTCTTTTTCTTTTCATTTGTCAGAATTCTCGGTTGATTTTCCTTTCAAAGCTTTGTGCAGACCCGCCTGAATTAAAATATCCTTGACTCGTACTTGCCACAAGCCAAAATTAATTCTTCCATCAAATTTCTCCACGTCGTACTTGACAGACATATTTTCTTTTGCTCCAATAAAATCTTCGAACCACCTGACGCTCTGATACCACTTGTTGGGAATTAAACGTTGATTCCCCCTTCTTTAACCCACAATATCTCACTACAAGAAATCGGACCAACAGCGACGAAAATTAGCGACGACAAAAAAGTCGTCTCTAATACTCAGTCATTAGCGACGACAAAAAAAGTCGTCGCTAATACTCAGGTATTAGAGACGACTTTTTTTGTCGTCTCAAAAAATTGCGACGACAAAAACAAGTTGTCTCTAATACTCAGGTATTAGCGACGACTTTTTTTGTCGTCTCAAAAAATTGCGACGACAAAAACAAGTCGTCTCTAATACTCAGGTATTAGTGACGACTTTTTTTTGTCGTCTCAAAAACATACCCTATTGCGACGACTATGTCGTCTCTATAGGTTCGAATTTTTTTTTTTTTTTCCGATTTTTATAAAAATAATATTGAAGTCAATGTGTTGGAACAAATGTTTATATACTATTATTATTAAAATGTGATTCGTTAAAGTTAACTATTATATATTACTTAAAACAAAATAAGACACAAGAATTTATTTGCCTGAACGGTTGGGACATCACTCACCCAATTACTTGGTCAAGAGTTCGAGTCTCCAAGCCAACACTATCATCATATGAATTAAAAACAAATACTCGAGGTTCGGGTCGGGTTCAAATTCGGGCCGAGTTCAAAATGGGTCGGATCGGGTCAAGTTAAATTAATAAATTATTAATAAAATATTTTTCGTTATTAGAGACGACTATGTCGTCTCTAATTGTCGTCGCAATATCCTCCGAAGAAATAGAGACGACGGTGTCGTCGCTATTGACTTTCAGCTACGGGCCTAAAGCGATGACTATTAGAGACGATAATGTCGTCGCTATTGATTTATAGAGACAATTTTTAGGCTTTTAGAGACGACTTCTGTCGTCGCTGTTGGTCCGATTTCTTGTAGTGTCTTTTGATGTTCAAGAAATAATTGAGTAACAAGAAAATAATAACAACAACGCAAAATTTCCGGATCGCCAAAGCCTTTCACTATATAATAAATTGTTACAATTATATAGACTTTTACTCACCAACTCAATCCCATAGACTACAGAGAAAATACTAATAATGAACTTCTATCTAACCCAAGTTTCTACCCTTTAAATTATCCCACAAAGAGTTCACAAGAAACTACAAAGATAAAGCTCTCCAATTCTCTCTAATTAGTCTCACATAAGATTCACAATATTATGGCTCCCTAACATACATATTTATAGGTAAAAACAACCCCTAGAATATGTAGAATTCGTGTCCAAGTAAGTTTCCTTATTGAAGTAGAATACCAAAATAAAGTCTTTTATTTTCATTTTCATCTTTAACTTGGTCTCCAAGTTAACCACTTTAATAGGGAAACTAATTGTCCAAGATATTTCCATTCTTAATTTGGGTCAAATATCCCAACAAGTTATTCATTGTGATTTTCAACCAGATTATATGAATAAATATTGCCTTTTGCTCTTCAATTATTGTTCTCTTCTTTGATCCCCTTTCTCTTTTGTTTCCTTGTTTTCTGTTACTGTTAACAAGTTACACACACACTCTCTCTCTCTCTCTCTCTCCCCCTCCCCCTCCCCCTCCCTCCCTCCCCGTTAATGCATATGTGCTCCACCTATTAGAATAGACAGCCTAGCAAAGTACGGGGCTTTGTCTAGAGAGATGGAGTTATACATTTGCGTTTTCCTCACAATTGACAAAGACTACCATGTAAAGAAATGGGACCATGCTGCTGGATACATAGTTGTTGCAGGTTGATAAAATCTTCTGATTATTTTACTTGATAGCAAAATCATATCATTGTTCTCAAATTGTCCATCCGTTGTAACAACTGATCCCCTATTATTAACTTGCAATATTGCATATGGTACGTATAGTAGTTTATAATGAAATAAGGAATATGTTTAATTTCAGAAGTAAGACCATTTATTTAGATTTAGACTAGCAAATTATTAATTATACAAACTGCTACAGGAAGAATCATTTTTCCATCATCTAGATGGTATAGTTAGAACAGTGATAACCTAGCATTAATATATATATATATATAATTAAAAAAAAAAAAAGGAGTATTTTTTAATCCCATCTTTTGGAAATTGCTGCCTTCAAACCATGCTCCATAGTGAGTATTGCAGAAATACTGGGAACTATATTCTGGCCATCCAATATTCTAACATGGAAATTATGTATCATGGTGGCTGCTACAGCTTTCATTCTAGTAAAAGCCAATTCTTTGCCAGGGCAGGTCCATGGTCCTGAGCTGAATGCAAGAAAGTTGTTTGATGGCACATGCCTAATCCCTCCTTTATCCGATAACCATCTCTCCGGCTTGAATTCAAGGCAATCTTCTCCCCATATCTTAGCATTCCTGCCCATTGCGTACGAGCATAGCATGATTTTTGTCTTTTGATCAACTTTGTGTCCACTTGGAAGAATATCTCCTTCAAGTGGAACCCTAAGCAGAAATGGACCTGTTGGGAATAGTCTTAGTGATTCACATAATGCACTATGCAGATAAACTAGTTTTCCCAGCATTTGTACATTGGCAAAAATGTGTTTTTGGGATGCATTTTCTGCAAGATTTTGCTTCATTTCTTCGAAAATCTTGTTTTCGACTAAAGGGTTTTTGGAAATGAGCCAAAAAAACCAAGTTAAGAGGGCAGCAGATGTGTCCCTTCCAGCAAAAAAGAGGGTCATGAGGTTGGCAATCAAGACCTTGTTTACATGTTCTATGGATCCATCATTTCTTGCCTCGAGTAGATAAAACTTCAAAACGTCGAAATTCTCTTGACCAAATTCCTTATCACGTGCTTCTTTCCTTGCTAATTCGTGTTTCATTGATATATAGTTGCTTAGTATTTCCTTGAAGATTTTTGAAGCTTCAGCCAGTTTCTTCTCCTTTCCAATCCTTAGCCACCTTTGTAACTTCCAGAGTCTCTCGGGCAAGATATGGCGATAAAACACAGCTTCGCCTATATCGTCCATGGCTTTCAACAATGGAGTATCTGGTAATTCAGTGCGAAGAGATGCCGGATCAAACCCAGTGGCCATAATGCAAGTTGCATCAAGCATATACCTATTGAACAAAGTTTGCAAATCCAATACTTGATTATTTTTTGACGAATGCTCAAGAATCGGAATGAGGCCTTTTTCCAAAGTATATTGAATTATCTTTGGAGTGGAGTTGTGGTACTGATTTTCCCTGAAGAAAGCTTGGGTGAACTTCTTTTCCTCCCTCCATTCGTCGAGATCTTTATTGAAGACTGCGTCTCCGAGAAAATCGAAAACATTTCTGAACTCTGCTCCTCTTTGATACATTGAGAACTTTGAGTTCATAATGTATTGAACATTTGATGGATCACTAGTGACTAAAGTGTCAATGTTTGTAAACCAAGAAGTCTTGAACAAAATGGTTTCATTGTTTTCTGCTAAAACTTGTGTAATTTTGTCATATATTTTGTGGCTATTGAAATACGTGGTAGGCATCATTTTCACAAATGGCCAGTTCCATGGGAGTCCCTTTGAGGGAACTAAAAGTGAAGCAAAAAGAATGCATAAGAGAAGTGTTAACAATAAAGTCTCAAGAAATATTGCCATTTTTTTTTTTTTTTGAATTGTGTTTCCAAAATACAGCATAAAGCATGACTATTTATAGGGCTTAATTAAATATATTTCTTGACTTTGTGGAACAGTTGAAGCCTCCAAATTGGAACAAGTTGACTTTTTTTTTTTTTTTTTTTTTTCTATTTTTGTTGTTCTTTGAATTGCTTCTTGAATCGCGTAACTCAATTTTCAAGTCTACAAATACGGATTTTCTTAAATGGGTGGGACACTCCATAATATTTGGAAAGATTTTTTTTTTTTTTTTCCTTTCCTTTTCTAGACCATTTTTGATTAATTGCCTTGGTCACGCCTAAAAATAATTGACTGCCTTCGTTTGGTAACCAAAATAATTTGGTTTATAATAGTTTGTTCGGCAACTTAGGCACAGTTTCGTTTGTGTTTTTAAATAAAATGTATGATTAAAAATTGGAAATAGAAAATGTGTGTGATTAAAATCATAAATAAACTAGTTTATAAACCTAACAGTATTACCAAACAAGAAAAACTCTATATATAAACAATACATAGGAATAAAATTTGAATGATAAGAAGAACACTTTTTTGTTGATTGTAAAAGTTGTGACCCAAAATCAGATAAAGAAAATAAAATTAATAATAATCAATTTATAAAATAAAGGATCTGGAATGAGTCGATCTTACACCCAAAATCATATAAATTTGACGGATTTTTATTCTATCATTGCAGGCACACTCAAATACCAGTTGCCAATTACTGTTACTTGAAATGGAAAATTAATTCTGGTCAATAGTCACGGTAAAAGTTACGTGTCCTTTGTTTGGTATGGTAATACTGTATAATTGAATAAACCTATGTGTACACTTTTAATTGTACACTTATTGTACACACACTCATATGGAGTTAATTATTTTAATCCCCTATAAATGAATCCCACCCTATGTGAGTGGAGTGTACAAAATAAAGGTGTACACATAGCACGATTCCTGTATAATTTATAAATTTGTTTATCTATAGTTCTGAGAAAAAAATGTAGTTGTTAAAAATTGAAGAGAAAAAATATATATAATTAAAAAGTGATTTGAAAAATTGTTGTACATATTTTTAAATCAATTTATAAATCACACAATTTTTTAAATCTTTTTTTAATTATACATATTTTCTCTCTTCAATTTATAAATACTATTTTTTACTTCTAAAACATAAAATCAATTTATCAAAAGGTGTAACACATTTGCTCAAGTTCAAGGATTTGATGTAGCTGTCAGCTGATAATTATGCAAAAATGTATTATTTTAAAGGCCATAAAACAAATGTCAATATATGAGACACCGTTGCCGTGGAAAGACTTGCACAGTTGCACTTGCAACTTCTTGAGATGCGTGTGTATATGAATTCATAATAATAAAATAATAATAATGTATATTATTATACCATGAATTACACAATAATATATACTTGCCGTTGGGTGGACAGAAAAATCGAAATCGATATAATCGAAATTGGAATCGAACAAAAAAAATCGGAACCGCATGATTTTAAAAAAAATAAAATAGAAAATAGATTTTGGAACCGAGAACCAATTGATTTTTAGTTCGGTTTTCGGTTACGCTTTTAGAACCAAAAAATCGAAGTTAGAACCGATCTTTGATCTTTGTTTATTTTTTTTATACTCTTAATTGGTTGTCCTAAAACTAAAAATTAAAAGAATTTGTAATTTTTTTGAGTAAATTGAAAATGATTAATTTCCTTTTATAAAATTTGTTACATCTCTACCTCATTGTAACCTTTACTTCACACTTGGATTAAAATTCTTAATAAATGAAAATCGAATGAGACTAACTTATTAATAAGTGAAGTGGTAAATGACAACGATGGAGTTAATTAAATATTTAAATACAAATATAAAATAATTAATAATAATTCATTTAAAATTCATGATTCATACCACAAGTTTACTATATTGCCATGCTCGAAAAACCTTCTAGGCCATTTGTTTCCTATTTTTGTTTATGAATATCTTCCGTTTCATGAAGAATCCTATACTTTATTTGGGGTGAAAGAATTTTCGAAATCCTTGATCTTGTTATATTCTCTAGAAGTTTATTTCAAATTATTGACATACTTCCCGAGGCCTGATGCTCTTCGATAAGGCTCTCGAAAAATAATTATTATTGTAGAACTGAAATAGAACTGAAATCGAACCAAAATCGAATGGTTTGGTTATTGCGATTCAATGGAATCGAATAGTTCCATTTTACAAGAACCGAAAAAGTATGATTTGGTTCCGATTTTAGAGATACCAGAATCGAACCACCTTATGCCCACCCCTACTTACCATAAATAAACTTCCATAAATAACTACTAATTACAAGCATCTCTTAGCATATTTGTTTCTTTAAAATATTTACCGTCTGTTTGATTGTGAGGCTGAAAAATGAGATGGAAATAAAATATTTTTTAAGGAATTAAATTGCCTAAAAATTATTTTCATAAAAAATATCAATTGGAAGTGTTTGATTAGATTAATTTTCTAGGTGGAAAAAGTATAGAATTTTTCCAAGTTTTATTGTTTGATCGAAATTATTTTTATGACAAAAAAATAAAAAATAAAAATTATTTGTTGTTTGATTATCATTATTTTCTTAGAATTCATTTTTAATTATACATTCTTGTAAACAATTTTTTTTCCCTGTAAATTTGAAACTTTTCTCTATTTTTAACCTGCACAATCTTCAAAAATTACTATTTCACAATCTGTTAACTGAAAAATGGAGCCCAAACAAAGACATATACTTACTAATAGGAACTTTATGGTGCCCCGATAACTAACATAAAGTTTGCCCACCGGCTGATCAGTGGGCATTGGGTGTCAGCGGGCGACAAGTGCCCCTAGTGGGCACAATAACGTACCCACCGGGGCACCTTAAAATTTCTATACTCATTAGACATCGCCTTAAAGTGCATTCTTACCATTAAGATTGGTTCTCAAACTTGGTTTTTGTTTAGGAAAACACATTTCTAACTCAAACATAGAAAAATAATTATGATTTTTCTTGTATAGAAGTAGATTCAAACTTAGCTTCTGTTTGATTTTACTAAAAATATTGGATTAGAATTCAATTCAAAGTTAATATTTAATTTTAATAATACATTTCATGGGATCCATAATTTTTCAATAATACATTTCATCATTTTTTATCAAAATTTACTAAAAATCTTATTTTTATATCAAATTGGGGGGCTTTATTATGAGGATGGCGTGGATATTGAATAGTGACTTGATTAATATATAATAATGCATAGCTGTGATTGTTAAGAACAAAAAATATTCAAATTGATGAGAAAAAATAACTGGCTACTGGTTAGATCAATACGACTTGACTATGAATAACATTATTCATTTCCAACTATTGTTAAACAAGAGGAATATTTCACTAATTAATTCAGCGTATTGGGTGTCAATCCAACATAGCTGTCACATGGCATGTCTCGAGCAGAGACATGATAATTACATGCGTGAAAGAATATCTTCTATTGTTTACATAAATTGATGCTCAATATTAAATAAATTTAGCTCAAAATTATCAGAAATAATTCAATAAATAAACTGAAGCAGAGAGATGGTTTTGTAGTTGTAGGACAAATCTGATTGAGGTATTTGCAGCAAGATAGACTTGCAAGAACAATGAAAACGCCATCGGAGAACACCCTAAACTAAAAAACAATGTGCCTATTTGCAATAAAAAGGAACCTTGCTAACCAACTTTGTAGAACATGTTTCATACTATAAAACGATTGCGGCGACTCTACACAAACAAATCAACCTTAGACAGCAGTGGCATTTACACTACAAGTTCGATAACAAGTAAAAAGTGTCTGCTAGAAATGAATTTAATAGTTCGATATTTTAGCACTTAAATATTCCCATTCCGATGTATCCAAATTCTTTACCCGTCGAAATAGGTTTTTAGTATCATTTTGAAGTGTTCATGGCTATCTTTCGACAATCTTTTAGATTGAATAATCGTTAAACGAGACGACAATCTGTTAGAGAATTTTCAATATGAATCATATTAGATGAAAGGCTAAAGAAATGAAAAGTCGTTACATTATGTCTTGCGATCGAGACTTAATAGCCTGTGATCGCAAGGGTTGCACAATTTGAAGCAGTTTATTACCCAGGATAGCCTTGCGATCACAAGAGCTATAACCTTGTGTTCGCAAAGTTGGTTTGATGGACAATTTCTTACCCCTTATTGTTAAGGGATAAAAATATCACATTGAATAAAGATGAAAACATAGATCAATTCATGAGGGTTTGTATTACTCCTCTTAATAAAGTTGACATTTTAAGATGGATCCCTAAATTTTAACATGATATCAGAGTCCATCAAGCTCTAACGAGCAATTCGATCAGATCAAGACTTAAAAAAATGAGCACACGAATTTTAAGATTGATCTGTTCAAATGAGCCACCATCGTGAGAGGGCGTGTTAAAGGATAAAATTTCACATTGAATAAAGATAAAAACATAGATCAATTTATAAGGGTATGTGCTACTCCTCTTAATAAGGTTGACCTTTTAAGATGAATTCCCACATCTTAACACTTATGGTCGCAAAGGGGTTGGACCTTACGATCACAAGGGAGGTCCGTCTTGGGACCAATCATAGGTCCGATTTTGATCGTTGGAAAGTTATTTATTCTATTTTTCTTGTACCTTTTGATATTTCTAAATGACTTTTAATAGAGAAACTTTTAGTATGAAGTATTGTGACAATTATAAAGAGTTGTAGCTTTTCACAATACATCATTTCAAGTTCTATATAAAGGATTCATATCTTCTTGGATTTTTACTTTGAATTATCCTTTATTCTCTACTTATTATTCTCTTTGCATAAAGCAACATTAATTTCTTGCATTTAAATATATTTTCTTATATTCATTTACTGTAACATTGAATACAAGATTCTCTTATGTTTGTTAATACTAGTTTTTGTGTTCAGGTTTGTTGTCGAAAAGTGTGCATACGTCATCAAACAACACTGAAATTCAATTGTATCATGCAAACTTATTTGGATCTCGTGTGCATCTATTTGGAGGGACAAATAAAGCCTTAAGACCTTGGAATCTTCAAGTTTCTTTAAATTTGGTCATCACATCACCGCAATTGTTTCAATAATCTTAAGACTTTAATTTGTGTATATTGTGATGGCTCCAATGGCTTCATCGCTTTGTAATCTTGCGGTGGACTTTGTGAAATTGGAGTGGTTTGAAAGATCAAACTTCAAATATGTAGCGCCCCGAGTTCTAAATACCCGGTTCACCACGTCATCGTCTGATCTAACTTTTAAAATAATATTTTAGT
Source organism: Ligustrum vulgare (assembly GCA_963555705.1). NCBI lineage: Eukaryota > Viridiplantae > Streptophyta > Magnoliopsida > Lamiales > Oleaceae > Ligustrum > Ligustrum vulgare. The sequence continues at coordinate 85,458,447 of OY743168.1, forward strand.
GAAAGAAATAACTGAAATTCATTTTTGGCAACATTAAATAAACTGTAATGGTCGATTTTAGTTTAAAACTTTTATGAAACAATTCGAAATAATAAATCGAGCAATTAATATTTAAAACAATTGACAATGTCATAATTCCTCAAATAATTGAAATTTTCAAAATTATCCAATGTTTGAAAAGTACGGATAATTAAAATAAGATTTTCAACCATTTAGCAACTATTGCCACAATCATCCATCACTTGTCACCCTCTCCGAAATCTGCAAATGTTATTAAAAATAGACATGAGCATTTCATAGAAATACTCAGTAGACTCATCGCCAATTAATTAATCTATAATATAATTGAACACATAAATGCAGACTCTTTAGAAACATAGGGTGTGAGTAGTCTCTCTTTGTGCATTAAAGCACGAGGCTTCTCTTTGAAAAATCATAGGTTTTTTAAAATTATCGGGTGTGGGTAGTCTCGTCTCGTGCACTTAAGACACATAAGTTATGCATAACATCATCATTTATCTTGCAAGATATTCTCTTTTTTCTTTCTCGTGCATAAAAGCATGTAAGTTATGACAAGTATAACAACATAATTATTTCCGAAGAAATACATTCTCGTCTCTTTTCATAAAAATGACTTTCACATAAGTCACATAACATACACATTCACATGTAATCATAATTTAAATCAATTAATAGGGGCGAGTCTACCTTAAACTTAACGAGTGTGGTTGAGCGGGAATGACTTCAATCTTTCAAATCTCCGTACACCTCATCTATCCAATTGTTAGAAGATTAAGTCGAATTAGTCTTTTTGAAATTTATAGTTAAAATGATAAATTACAATTTGGGGACTGAAATTGATGATTTGAAAGTTGGGGGACTAAAATGAATAATTTGAAAGTTGAGAGACTAAAATGAATACTTTGAAAGTTGAGAGACTAAAATGAGTAATTTGAAAGTTGAGGGACTAAAATGAATACTTTGAAAGTTGAGGGACTAAAATGAATACTTTGAAAGTTGACGAACTAAAATGAGTCATTTGAAAGTTGAGGGACTAAAATTAATACTTTCAAAACATTGGGTTGAAGCTCAAAATAGATAATAAATTGTGGGGATCGAAATAATCGATTTTAAAAAAATGAAGGGACTGATTAAAATCATTTAAAAACTTAAGGGGCTGAAATGATATGTTTTAAAACTATATGGATTGATTTAAAACATTTTAAAACTTGGGGGACTAAGCTGCAATTTCTGAAAAATCAAAATTTATTAAAAATAAATCTTATTCTCTTCTTTCTACTTTCAGAAGAGAAACGAGAGGAAGGAGAACGGTGCGCCCAGGGGGAGTCCGGCGGAGGTAATGCCGGCGCTAACCGTCGGTGATTCACGGTGGTATCATCGCCGTCGCGTGGCCGTGACAAGGAGGGAGAAATGGTGGTGAAAAGGCGAAGTTTTGGGGTTGATTGGGTGTGAAAATCGAAGCTTAAATCGCGATTTTGAGTTCGATTTTAGCTGCGAAATCCGGTGGTAATTCCTGTCTAAGGATGAGGTAAGTGTTTGGGCTTCTATTTCTGGATTTTTTGGGTTTGATTTTGGATTGGGTAGAGATGAAGATAGGTTTTTGCGGTGGTGGGATTGTGGCCGGTCGAGTTGCTGATGATAATGAGTTTGGTGGTACTGTGGTGGCGTGGACTGAGGAGGTGGCGGTCTTGGTTTGGAGTTGGGTTTGGTGGTATTTTTGGGTTGGGACCGTGGCTGGCTATGGTGTATTGGTGGCGGCCGATAGCTGGTTGTTGTGGGAATGGTTTCGTGGTTGAGGTTTGGCAGTGATGGTAGGTTGTGGTCGATTTTGGGTGGTGATGTGCGTGATGAATGTTGAAGGCAGCCTATTATGGTGGTTGGCGGTGAGGTTCGGTTGGGCAATAGAGATGGAGGTGGCTGCTGTATTTGGTGGTTGAGTGGTGGTGTTGATGAATAATAGAGTGGGTTGTGTTGGTGGTTTGGTTGTAGTGGTGGCCCGCTGGTGGAATGAAGGGGCAGTGCGGGCGGTGGCTGGGTTGCTGAAATGGCTGTTGTAATGGAGTGTAGAGTCGGGTGAGAGAGGGATGAGAAGAAAAATTTGATGAAGTGTGAATTTAGAGAGGTTGGTAATGTAGAGGTAGGGTGTGGTATGGTATGGTATGGTATGAGATTGATGTGATAGGTGGAAGTTGGTGGTGTGACATCTTGACAAGTAATGCACGTAGTTCGAGAGAAATTCGCACGCGAATTCAATTGAGTCGGAAGAATGAAACTGATAAAATGGGCTTGACGTAAATTGGAATTTAAAACGATTTGAAATTAATAATTTAAATAAATAAATAAAAAATAAAATTTTGAAAATTCGGAATTTATTTTAAAATCGAATGGATTTTACATTTCTCGACTTGGCTAGACGAATACGTCGCGACGTTAACTTCAAAAATGGGTGAGATCGCAGCGGCGTGATTTTCATAATTTAAAATAATTATTCAATACGTGAAAATTCTTGATCGCTACAAAATATTTCATAATATTTATGGATGATTTATCTATGTTTTGTTATCTATATCAAATAAAATAAAATAAAACATAAAAAAGGCTTTTAATATGTTCAAATTATAAATAATCGATTCATGCCTACAAATTGGAGTCCCTTTGAGGGAACTAAAAATCTTACTTAATATTAAAGGTGGAGAATTTCCCGCCAATTTGACATAATATTTTGTGATTTTTTTTTATACAATATTATATATTATATATTTCATTTATTTTCACACTCAACTTTTATTACTTTCACACTTCAATGACCAAAACTCAACTTTTATTGTGTTCACACTGCTACTTTCACTTAAATATTTTTATGGAATTTTTTTTTACTTATTTATATTTGATTATTTGTATTTAAACCTCTCTTTTCATAATTTTTTTTATCTTTTAATGTTTTGAATTTTGCAAATAAGTATTTGTGTGCAGTCATACAAATTCAATGCAAAATTTTCAGTTCAAAATTATATCGAAGTTGTATCACGCATCTAATACTAAATAAATCTTATTGTATAAAACTTTTTATAAATAATCTTATTTTTTTAGTTATTTAGTACATCTAAAAATTTGAGCTCCTTTGTATTGCGTTCTATTAATTTAATTAGTTTTTTTATAGAAAGTTACATTTAATACGTAAATAATTTTTTTCAATAATTTTGATATTTTATTGGTATCAATCTTATGGATGAATAATTTCATTCTGTCATACAAATCTAATATCGAATTTTCATTTATATTTATATCGAATATTTAATCAATTTGTATTAAATTTTATATTAAATAATCATACTTTTAATTCAATATTTATGATTCTTAAATTTTTACAACAATAAGTAAATTGTCTCCCAATTTACTTAACTGATAATTGAGATGATCAATATTATATTATAATTTTCATCAAAAAACAATTACGTTGTATAAAAATTGCAAAAACTTATAATACCATGAATTTGATGCATCTTTGTCAATCACAATTTTAGTTTTTTTCTTTTTTTATGATTATCGAATTCGTTTCTTATACGTGTTGTTTTTCATTGTCAATGGTCAAAACAATAAATCTTATCTTTTATAGCATGATCTATATTATTAACTTTTTCATCTATTGTTTGATTGTTCAGAGTACATGGACATTGGAGATCCTACATTTAAATATTTATTTTGCAAAGCAAATTTTTGGTGCGAGGAGAGAGTGAATAAGCATTATAAAACATGTCGTAATTCGAAGTTCTCATTTTGTTGTGGGGTGAACACAATTTTTAATAATATTTCAAACAAAACCATTTAAAACGGTTTGTAATTTTTCCATGCCAAACTAAACCATTTCATTTTTTAAACAAAATAAAATCAAACTATTTTTTGCGATTTGGTGCGGTTTGAAACCATAGATTGCCGATGAATAAATTAGTATATTTCAAAACGAGCTCAAAGACACATATTCATCTAAAATTTTAAGTTGAAACTAGCTCAAAAATAGTATTAAGTTTCTAATTGAGTGTTTTTTTGTGAATCAATCCATGTTGACAAACAAAATAATTATATAGAAGTAAACTATCGTTAGCTCTTATATTCAAAATTTTATTTTAAGAAAATATCTTGGATGATGATAATGAAATATAGGAGGAAAAATTATTTCCAAATGATTGTGGATTTGAACAATTTAATCTTTGTCTCCTCAATTTTGATTTGTTGACAATAAAAAGTATATTGCTTTTTTTTTTTTTTTTTTTTTTATTATAAATTGAACATTTGTCTTTATTTTTATTTTTTAAAATTTGGTGGGTTGGCTGTTTGAAATCATGATTTTGACAATTGAAACATAAACCGAATTGTTTAAAGTGGTTTGGAATTTTTACAAACCAAACCATTTGTTGCAGTTTAATTCGATTTTGCTGTTTATTTGTTCACCCCTATTTTGTTGTATACAAGAGAAAGTGAATATTTCTCTTATGGAAGATCATCATCTAATTTTGAAAGATTTGTTATATGATAGGGAGATATGATTAAAAATTTCATTGAGAACATTCAGACATATAATATGATGTTTTCATTCACTTCTATGGGGGAATAGATAATAAGCTAAATGATGGTAGAGGGCATCCCCTCTTCAGATTACACGATCAAAATTGCCATAAGATTGAGAGTCTATTGTCTGATGACGGTTCAGCTTTGCAATTTGCTCGCTTTACATTGTTGACAATGTGAATGAAGTTGAAAGCAGAAAAGGGTCGTGAGGTACGTATTATGTATTTATTGCCTTTATATTTATATTGTTTACGGATAATTTTGTTGTGATATTCTAAAATTTAATTTATGTCTTTTAATGTCCCCGGGTAGGAGGGAATCGTGTGATTCTATATTGCATGATTTAATAGTTTCTGATTCGAAGGATATGCTAGAAAAATACAACAAATTGTTAAGGCAATTTAGGTCGGTTTGAGAAAAGATGATTGAGGAAACACTTCAAATTTAAGACTTATACTTATTGGTTGGTGGGCGACCAATGATGACCAATATGATTTTTCTATTGTCGATGAAATTGCCGAATTGATTGTCAGTGAATTTTGACACACTAACTCGACACATGGATATCACTATTGCGCCACGTGGTGGACATTTGCAACAGATAAGTGATGACACAAGTTCTTTTTGAGAAATATTGATCATATACAGGGATTGAGTAATGGAATAAGGTTGATAGTTACAAAACTTGGCGACCATGTTCTAGAAGGTCAAATTTTTTCTGGCATCAATCCAAGACACAAGTTCTTTATTCCAATGTTATCGTTGAACCCTTCTGATTCTAGGATACTTATTAGATTTCAAAGAAGATAATTTTTATTGATGGTGTCATATGCCATGACTATCAATAAGAGTCAGGGACAATCATTCTTGCATGTGGAACTTCTTCTTAAACGGCTGGTGCTTACACATGGATAACTTTATGTTGCGATTTCTAGTGTGACAAATCGTTCCAAATTAAAGATATTGATTTGTGATAAGAATGGAAGAACAACAAAATCAACAAACAACGTTGTGTACAAAGAAGTATTCCAGAATTTGTAGTCATATGAAATCAATAAATGATGATATTATCTCTTATTTGCGAAATTTATTTATTTTATGAAAATGATTTATCTAATTTCATATTGAATTATCTTTATTCAAACGTTTCTTTCTGTGTATCGCACAGGTGATTAACTAGTGAAACAAAAAGAATGCAGAAAATAGGTGTTAACAATAAAGTTTCAAGAAATATTGCCATTTTTTTACTTGACTTTGGAACAATTCATGCCTACAAATTGGAACAAGTTGACTTTTTTTTCCCCCTATTTCTGTTGTTCTTTGAATTGCTTCTTGAATCGCGTAACTCAAATTTCAAGTCTACAAATACGGATTTTCTTGAATCATGGGTGGGACACACCCCATAATATTTGGAAAGTTTTTATTTTATTTTTTTATTTTTTTCTAATACCAGAAAACCGATCGTTGTCCTAACATTTCTCTCTCTCTCTCTCTCTCTCTCTCTCTCTCTCTCTCTCTCTCACCAAAAAACGGATTGTTGTCCTAACTTGTATAGGTAGATTATCACTTGTGATGAATGATTTATTAGAAAATTAGCTGTCCGAGCTGCCCCCCTCGCTTTATTTATTTATTATTTTTTAATTTTTTTTTTAACAAACTCAAAACATTCAATATTGACCAAGTTACTCACAACACGTAGACTGCTCATTATTATTTTTTTAACTCAACATATTATGTTAAAAACTCAAAAAATTCAATAACAGTAAAATTGCACGCAACGTGTGTTGAATAAAACTAGTACATATAAATATACAAATATTTTTAGACTATTTTTTATTTATTGCCTTAGTCTAATCTAAAAATAATCGACTAAGAATATATTCTAGGCTAAATTAGGAAAACTCAATATAATAATACATCGGAATACACAAAAAAGGGGAGAGAACAAGTTCTTGAATTTGAGAAAAAATTTTCTATTTTCACCGAATTGGCTTGGGCGGTGGTTACTCAGGCAAAAACTAGAGAAGGCAAGGGGGTGGGGCTGGACGGGTTAGGGTAGGTGTGCCCCACGCCCTGCCCCATCTCGGATTATTTGCACCGCATCTGTCCCGTGTCACGCTTAAAGGTAGGTCGGGTTAAAGCGAAGAAGAGCACATGATAGGACGAGACTACAAATCACCCCATTTAGCCAACCATTTATATTAGCAGTACATGCGAGTTGCATAAACTAAATTATTTCTTTCTGAATTAAAACCAAATCACGAGCTTACCATTATACACCGCACCTATAGATGGCAATGGGCCAAGCTGAGTCGGCTTGGCCCTTGGCTCGGTCTGCTCGGCTCATCAAATAGACGAGTCGAGCCACGAGCTCGTTTGGGCCGAGCCGAGCTTCGGCTCGTCCGGGTCACTCTTTTTTTTTCCTCTTCTTCCTCTCTTACGTTAATTAAGTCTGTAGTTAAAATATTTGAAGTCTTGAATATTAATATTAATAATATATTATTATATATAAATTTGTAATTAGTTATGTAATATATAAATTAATAAGTAAATAAGTAATGTTAAATTGTTATTTGTTACTTGTTAGTGAATGAAATTGGAAACCGAAATGATGAATCATAATTTATTAGTTTATAACGTAAGTAAAAACTTGTTCAAATAATCAAATCTCCAATTATAATTTGAAAAGACAAAAACTAAAATTGAGTAAATAAATTAAAATTTAAAAGTTTAAAAAATAAAACCCTCCTACTTTTTTTCGGGCTTGAGACCAGCTGCTAAATTGAATAATTGAATTTTCTAGTAGGCGGAGTTAAAATTGTACACGACCAATTTGTTACGTGTACAATTTCTGTTTTGAAATCAAAATTGTATTTTATTATATATAAAGAAATTAAAAGTTTAAAGTTACATATCATTTACTTGACTGCATGGAATTTCGACATACTTATGTTGATGCGTAAATTAGCGTCTTGTCAATCTTTGACACGCATTAACGCTTCAAAAATATCTTATTTGAGTCGGGTCCTGACTTCTGACAAAACCCTTTTACCTGTACTAAAAGCAGACTCCGAAGCTACCGTGCTAACCGGAGGTATTAGTAGATCTTTTTTTATGACAGAAATAACCGAACATCTTCATTCATTAGTTTTCCAATATTGAAGTAAATCAAATTCTAAAGAATTAGCAGGCTCCACATTTCTAAGTAAATTTTGTTGAAAATAATTTTTCAATTCTTCAGGTATTTGAAGTGGACCTAATTCATTGCAACTATAAGACATACTGTAAGAAGAAGTTCGTTATGTTTGACTCATTTCTTCCATTAGATTGTATAATTCTACTTCGTTGTCTCCAAGTGTAGTGACATGTGACGGTGCAGATCGTGTATGACTAACATTAGTTCCTAATCGAGCTGCATGTACGGTATACATGTTTACTAACGTGCTTTCTAAATGATTGTAAGCGATGGAGGTATCCAAAATTAATGAGCTATTGATTTTTGAAACAAGAAGTGTCATACCTTTTAAATTGTAACGCGGGTCTATTATTCATGCTAAGGGAAATAACGTAGGTAAATCTCCCCAATATGTTCTAAATTTAATTTCCTATCAACAAAAAATGAGTCATTTCTATATCTATAAAAAGTTCTTGCAATAATATAAAGAAGTTCAAGAACTCTTGAACTAGTTGGGAAATATACCCCAGATAATATGTTGGTTGAATTGTAAAAACCTGTCAAAATTTCTCACTTTAAAAGCAGCTTCCCATCTAATTATATTAATAGAGGATTATCGTCATTACTAAGTGTTCTACTGTTATAATATTCCGTTATTATGTGTTCATTACCTTCACATGATTTAAGTAACAATATATGTAGAGTTCCACCTATGGCCTACATCGGTGATAAATTTCTTAGGTGCACTAATGCATCTCTAATTCTATCTATTTGATCTTTAATATGTTTCAGTCAATCTTGAACAATTAAATTTAAAATATGATAAACACATCTAACATGGAATAAAAAATCACCAAAATTCGGATTAAGAATTATACATAACTTATCTACTACAGGCTTATTTACACTAGCATTATCGAATTAAATGATCAAAATTTTCTTTCGAACCCATATTTTCTAACAAACTCCAGCATAACATTAAATATATTGATTGCATTATGAGGAAATTGTAGAATTTTAAAAGCGATAATTTTTTATGCATAACCCAAAGATGATCAATATAGTGTGTAGTTAGAACAATATAACATTTTTTTTTAATACCTTCTCAAAGATTGGAAGTAAAAGAAATAATACAACCATATTTATTTAAATGACTATTAATTGCTTCTTATTTTTAAGAAAATATTTTATTGTATCAGAATGCAGAGTGTTTCGACTAATACCAACGTACCTGAGTTGAAGATAGTGCTTGATGTATGTAAAAAAGTGTTCGTTGTCCACTATACTTAGTGGAAACTCCGCCTCCACAATGAATTGAACCATGTCAATTCGATTCTCTTCCTCAGAATACATCCAATTTGAAAGCGTAGATCCCGCTGCAGAACCACTAACAGATGAACCAAATTGTAGGTGATTTTGATTTGATTCAACGAACCCGTGCTTGGTATGACGCTTGCAAAAGTGACGGTTGAGGTGTGTACTATCAATGCCCAATTGTCATGCCAATTGTTGTGCACAATATTTGCATACAGCTTTGAACTCTTGAGTTCCTTCAATTATTTTCTCCGTTGCGACCTATTTAAAGTGATCCCAACACTTCGAAGTTAGCTTCTTACCTTTTCTAGCTTTTCATTTCCCTCTTGCTTCAAGAATATCAGGATCATTTGAAAGATTTAAATATCCGCATCTTCTTCAACATTGTTTAAGTCGATTGGTTGATTTAATGCATCTTTTTCAATATTGTCGGGAATTAGTATGTCGTTGAGACCTGAAAATTCATCGTCGAACTGAAAGTGAGATTGTGGTATTGAGTCATCATGCCCCCCAAATCCAGGTGGACCATCGAACAAATCACTAACAAATCTTCGGCTACTGGGATCCATATGTTGAAAATTTGAAATAAAAAATGAAATGTGCGTAATTGTAGTGGTAGAACAATGATAAGAATAATGAAAATGCTGTGTGTATAATTGTACAAATAAAATAATAATATTTGAATAAGATTATGAAAGATGTAAATGTAATGACAAATTGAGAAAATGAAGTATGTAAAATTGTAAATGTGAGTAATTGTATAATTATAGTAGAGTTGATAGAGCTTGAGAGTTGGGACTAAGAAGTAAGAATTAGAAGAGTTGAGTTGAGTTGAGAGATTGGTATGAAGTGGTATGAAGGTTAAATATAGTATTTATAGGGAAAAAATGAAACAATAAAAAATTAAAAAAAATAAAAAGTAATGGTTAACGCTCACAATTTGTGACCGTAATCAACTATTTTTATTATTTTATTTGTTTTAATTTTTTTAGGCTCGTGGTCAACGAGCCACGAGCCAACCATGCTTGGCTCGTGGTTCACGGTTGGAGATCGGCTCGCCCATTGACTCTCCAAAATGGCGAGCCGAGTCACCCTGTGCTCGTGTTTTCACGAACCGTTTTCCACCTCTAACCGCACCAATAAAATTGCTTGAAGTAAGTAATTAGCCATCTACATTGTAGTTTTTCTTACTACAACTAATAATGTTGGATTTAAGAGATATATAGTAAATTATACTATAGAAGACTGAATTATTTTCTTTAGGAGATTGAGTTATTTTCTTTGATCTTTCTTGTTTGCCTTATGCTTCAATAATTCATTTTTATGTTCAAAGTCATTCCATTGAATAAACAATTTTGTCTTATCATTACACTAAAAATGGAAGAAATGCAGAATAAAATAAAGATTGAGAATAAAAATAGTGATGTATTCGTTAATTTTCACACGGCATTGATTGATTTGTTAATTATTCAAGCATACATAGGGATGGCAAAAAAATCCGAAGGATTCGAAACAAACTGCCCCGAAAATTACCCATCCCATCGAACCTGCCGGGCGAGTTTGGGGCGGACCAACCCCGACCCGTCCCGTCCCGCGACCCTGAATTTTTTTAGTTATTTTTTAATATATTGGAATGAGAAACTAAAAATAAATTTAATGAGGTCTAGAAGAATTGAACATTGGTGGGATTTAAGGGTATGAGAATACACAACCACTATACTATTATGTTGTGTATCGATTTTTTTCCTTCAAATATATACATATTATCTTTAAAATTCAAATTTAAAAATTCTAACTAGTTCGATGCCTAAGTTTTTCACCTAAAATTTCATTACCAATTTTGGGGAAAAAAATTTTGGGTCATTGGTGGGGCAGGTAGTCGCCCCGACCCGCCCTGCGAACAGTCGCGGGGCAGGGCGGGGTTTCAGGTTAGGGGTGGGGCCGCCCTGACCCACCCCAAACCTGACCAATTGCCATTACCAAGCATACCTCGTGTTTTTAAACCGGAGAACGGAACGGAGCCTTATTTGGGTCGGAGCAGGGCTTTTTTGCCCCTTATCCGCCCCATGACCTCGTTTATGTGGTGCGTTTCTGCCCTTGATGAAGCGAGGATCCGCGGGTCACGGTTTTCACAGTTCATTTTGCCATTCCTAGCAAAAAGGTGGATCCTGGTTGCCTAGCTTTAATTTTTTGGTTTTTCTACTATTTTCAAAACTAATCGTTCAATTTATCTTTAAATATTGTGTGATATTATGAATCCTTATCTATATTATTTTATATAATAATAATAATAATAATAATAATAATAATAATAATAATAATAAGATACTGTCACCATTTTACGCATATACTTTCTCGCTCAAATTAACTTTCTAAATCAGAAAACTTTCTTGTTAAAAACAAGCAAAAAAAAGGCGTTAAATGTTTAGAGCACCGTGCAAACATTTAATTTCAATTAAAAAAAAGTCTTGAACACCGTGCAATTTTTATCATTTCTTTAATGTGTGTGTGTGTGTTTTGAAGTTTTTATAAAATATACGTAATCAATACATTAAAAATTAAATTGAATCAAAAATTAAAATACATTAAAAAGAAAATTCGTGATGAATACAAATAAAAATAAAACATATATAATACAAAAAAATTAATTAAACGCCAAATTTTAAGACGTGTGAGTATTGTTTATTTTCCTATTTGATTAGCTTTGTCTTTTTTAAAATTTCGAATTCAATAATATTTTGTAATAAAATATTATTTGTACTATAAGAAATTGAGAAAACTTATACTTAGTTTTATTTATTTTGTTTCATTTAAGCAAAATCCAAATCGAACAAAAGAGATAAAACCCCATTTTGGGCTTTTTCAAACATTTTTTTCCTCACTCATTTTCAATTATACATTTACACATAAATCCAAACCATTTTCATACTTTTCAATTACAAATTCTCCTAAAAATCACTATTCATAAAACACTCTCTTTAAATGTGCATCAAACTGGGAAAAAAGAGCAAAATTGCAAAATCACAATGCCTAAATTTTAAGTCGCATGGGTATTGTTTTTTTACTATTTTTATTAGATTTTTCTTTTTAAAAATTTCGATTTCGATAATATTTTGTAATAAAATATTATTTGTACTATATTTTTTATTTGATATTATTGTATAATCAGTATATTTTCATGAATTATAAATTATTATCATATCTTGGATAGAAATCCCATGCATCGCATGGGAGAAATGTTAGTTACTAATAAAATTCATAAGGAAAATTAGAACCAATCATACTTTTATATTTAAAAGTTTTAAAACCAAATTTTTGAAAAATATTTATTCAGATTGGATTTTCTCATTCCTCCCCAGTACTAATTCATTACGAAACCTTTGCTAAAAGATGTCACTCCAAAGAGAGGAGAGGAGAGATGGGAATCTGCTATAACAAGTCCACGAGGCAGATCATAAGCTTTAGATCTGCACCTATTTGACCAGGGAAGCAACGTCCATTGGACCTGTGGTGGTTTTTTTTTTTTGGGTTGGAAACGGCGGTCTTGGTATCTGTGTGATGCGGTATTTTGTGTATCTTTTTGTGCAATTATCTTCATCTGTTTTTTGTATAGTCTATTTGATTTTCTACTTGGTTTATACATCAATTTTGGTTGTTGTTTTGGGTTGCAGTGCTGTTGATTCCTGGTGGAGTTAGAATCCTTTAAATTCTACATAATAACGCTTTATTTGGATAGTAAATGTTTGACGGGGTGGTGAGATAGTGCAGGTTGTTATTTGGTGATGTGCAAGCAGTGGTTTTGGACGAAGTGGTGGTTCAATGTAGGTGTTTTTGGTGGAGATGGTGGTGGTGGTTTACATTTAATTACAATTGTAATTAATTACAAAATTGAGATAAAGTAATAATTATAATTAATTATAAATTGATTAAAAAAAGTAATTAAGTTACAATTACAGTAGCAATTAAGGTGAATATAAATAATTAAGTTAATTTTAGCAAAAAAAAATCTGTCATGCTTTATAAATTCATTAATTACATTTGTAATTAATTATAAAATAAAAATAAAGTTACAATTGTAAATTGTAATTAATTACAAAAAGTAATTAAGTTGCAATTGTAATGAAGGTGAATATAAATGATTCAATTAATTTTAACAAAAGAAATTTGTCATGTTTTACAAATTTATTACTTACAATTGTAATTAATTGTAAACTATAATTGATTATAAAATGTAATTAAGTTGCAATTGCAGCTGTAATAGAGATGAATGTAACTAATTCAATTAATTTATAGCAAAAAAAGTCATATTTTTCAAAAAAATTTAGTTGCAATTGTAATTAATTACAACTAGTTGTATACTCGTGCGATGCACGGAATATATCATTTTTAAATCATAATTTTGAAAATATCTTGATTCAATCATATCAAATAAAAAATAAAATTTAAATAAAATTTTAATACAAAGTGTTATTAAATTTGAAACTTTAAAAAAATAAAATTATTCAAAATAAAAAAATGCTAGATGTATACTTAGTATACCGCGTCACTCAAAATGTGGTACTCATTTAAATTCTTTATATAAATTTTTTTTGACTTTTATTTACTTTTTTCTCCAAAAAATTGCCCACCTCATCACCTAATTCACTTTTAATATGTTATAATTTTTTATTGACTATACTTTTTAATGTGTTGCTTATATATATTTTATTTGAAATCCAATATATTAATTAATAAATTTTATTTTTCCTTGTTTTTTAAACATGCCAATTTTTTTTTTTCAAAATGATGAAATGATTAGCCTCTGTTTGATAATAATGTTTGATTTATAAACTTGTTTATTTATGATTTTGAGGTAAAAAGTAGTGGATGAAAATTGGAAAGAGAAAATATGTGTGGTTAAAAAGTTGATAAAAATAATTAATTATTTTTGTAATATGCGTATTGAAGAGCATACTCATTTATAGACATACTAGGAAGTAAAATTTTAATAATTCTATCTATTTATTTTCAAAATATATTAATTCAATTTTTTCATGTATTTCTAACTAAACAAATTAATATAGCATATATTTATTTATTTTAAAATATATTAATCCAAAATTTTCATTTTTAATGTAACACATTTACATAGATATGATATGATATTTATCTATGTTCAAATATATTAATCTAATTTTTTCATTTCCTATATAACACATGTTATTGAATTTGAAACTTTTTTTAAAAAAAATAATCAAAATAAAAAATTCTGCTTGTACACTCAGTGTACCGCGCCACTCAAAGTTTGACACTTAATTACATTTTTTATATAAAATATCTTTTGACTTTTATTTACGCATTTCTCTAAAAATTTGCCTACCTTATCACCTATTTTTCTTTTAATATGTTATAATTTTTAATTAACTTTATTTTTTAATATGTTGCTTAGATATATTTTATTCGAAATTCAATATATTAATTAATATTTTTTATTTTTCCTTATTTTTTAAACATACCAATTTTTGTCAAAATGATGAAATGATTAAATTTTTTATCAATTTATCATTGGTGATAAATAGTTAATAGCACATAATTAATTATTTTTGTAATATGCTTATTGAAGAATCTACTCATTTATTGACATATTAGGAAGTAAAACGCCAATGATTTTATATATATATTTTCAAAATATATTTATTCAAAATTTTCATTCCTAATTTAACAAATTTATATAACATGTATTTATTTATTTTCAAATATATTAATCCAAAATTTTAATTTTCAATGTAACACATTTACATAGATATGACATTTATTTATATTCAAATATATTAATACAATTTTTTCATTTCCTACGTAACACATTTATATAGATATCACATTTATTTATGTTCAAATATATTAATCCAATTTTTTCATTTCCTACCTAACACATTTATATAGATATCACATTATTTATTTTTAAATATATTAATCTAATTTTTTCATTTTCAATGTAACACATTTACACACAGTACATTTATTACAACTCTTAAATTTCTATGGAATTTGGGTGTTATCAAACACTCTAAGTTAATGTAGGTGGTCATTAGAGATAACAAAAAAATTCGATTCAAACCGTCGATTCGAAGATCCGATCCAAAAAACTCCCGATTCATGGATCAAATTTGGATTGTGGATGATCCGATTCGATTCGATTCGATTCGATCCGCGATCCGATTTGTTTCTTAAAAATTAAAAAAACCTGTAAAATTTCAATTATTAAATTTAAAATATATAATATTTTATTGAATTTGACACAAAATCTCTAATTTTCGATATATATTATTTTGTTGGATGAATTGGATATTATATTAATTGTTTTATGAATTATGTATTGACTTGTTTGTCGTTAACAAAAATTTCTTAATGTTTGTTTCGATTCAAACCCGACTCGATCCGAAATTTTTACTGTTTGATACGATTTGATCCAAAATCCAGCAGAACGGATTTGAATCTACCACTCTGTTGTCATCATTGGTGGTCATTCAGAAAATTCTCCCCTTAATTTGTCTGTAGTGATGCTTTTCTTTTCATTATTTGCGTTCTGTTAAAAATTATGAAACTGTAACTCTGTAAGCTTGATAGAAACTAGTTAAAATTAGAAAAACTGAGCAAGCATTGATAGAGAAAGGCGAGAGATGGTTGCATCAATTGTACAAAATCCATTGAAGCTTTGAACCTTGCACGACCATATAGATATCAAGGTTATGTGCACTGAGAAGAGCATGTGTTTCAATGTTTTACGGTAGACAACTTGCTGCTGCTAAGAAAGCAGCCTCTCGCTACTGGACTTTGCCAGGTCAAATTTGCTTCAATCATAGTTTATTCTACATTCTTACCGTATCATTTCGTTCATTTGTCAAGGATTCTTACTGTATTTATTTTTATTTGGGATGTGTTTTTGTAAATTTAAGTGGTGCCTAGATGGAAAAAAATTTGCTAGTTCTCTTTTCGGAATTTAAGTATTGCCCACATGAAAGATTGTACATCATTTGGTGAACACAGTACCCAAATGGAATAAAGGTGAATTTCTTATATTGAATTATGGATTGGACTTTTGAATCTTACCTATGCACGGGTAGGTCTAGTTTCGTCAAAAAAGCACGTTTTCAGCATCAAAGGAATTTTTTTTCTTGGCCATCTGAGTTCGGTTTCTCCAGGAAGTGGAGCTAACTTGGAAATGGAAAAAATATATATATATATGATCGAGGGAATCTAGACTTTAGAGATTCAAAATCAAGGATGAAATTTGTATACAAATTTTTGCAGGGCAAGTTGGAATTATCTTGGTTAAATATTCTTTACACAAATTTCTCAATCAATTAGTTCTTCGATTTATTTCAGAATTGGATGTTATTTCTGTGCACCTACTACTCTTTGTCATTATGCAAGATGACTAACATTCGTTGCTGATTCTTACTAAAGAAGGTGCAAAAGGCATTGCTACAATCAGATGTCCAATCAAAATATGCTAAAACTCCTGTCACGGTGGCTGATTATGGACCTTCGGTATGCTAATCAACTTCAAGATCTGTTCATCTAGTATTCACACTTTGTGGGAATATAAGCTACACCTTTGTCCATATGTTTTCTTGTATATTGGACTATAGTGACCTCTGTAGAAAGTAAAATAATCAAACTTTTGGTTCATGTAATTAACAAGGAAAAGCATGCATTTTCCAACTTAAAGTATAGTGTGAAGATGATTTTAGATGGTGGTTTGACTGCTTCCACTAGGACATCTAACGTGTTTTATATTGGTATTTTAATATTCTGCTGGTCTATTAATATAAAACCTCTTCGTTCATTATTTCCGTTTGGCGTCAGTTCTTGCTATGTTTCTTTATCATTCCTAGAGTATAACTGATGGCTTTGATTCATGTAATTGCTCTTAGTTTCTCAGAGGGGAAAGTTGATTAAAAAAATTAGAAAAAAAAAACATCTAGAGGACCTGCATGCAACAAATTAAAGCACTTTGTAGCTGATTGCAGTGTGGGTGTAAATTCGAGAGCGTGATTTGACAATATGAGGCCACCAACTTTGTAAATGAACTTGGGTAGGGTGTGCTTCACTTGATCAAAACATTAAGGCAAAGCTGTTACATTTGGCAGATAGGGGCCTAAGGAACTTGAAAGTTTTCTTCTCATCATATTTGTAGTTTGTTAAAAGGTGTTGTATTAAAAATATACTCCCTCTTCTTCTCATGAATGTATGGAGTGGTTGATTTAGTTGACCTAACTTTAATATCCCCTCAATAATGGTCAGATGTTTCTTTATGCCAAGGAATCCCAGTTGTCATTGAAGCTTTTGTGGACACTTTCTAGTTGCAAATTGGTATTCCTCAGGTCCGGCATTCAGATGTCTATTTATCAGTGTTCACAAAATGAAAGGTCTTATATTGAAACTTTCCAAGTGGCATCTTTCATGGCAAACGAATTGTTGATAAATTTGTTGCAGAAAATGGGAAGATGCACTAAAATGAAAACCATCCATGTTATATTGTATAAGGTGGAGAACTCAGGCACTTAATTCTTGCATTTTCAGACAAACTAAAGGAAGATGCAAATTTTATTGATCATGAGGAGTTTAAAACTACTCTTGTTTAATAAAAAGAAACTTGATGCGAACCGCATAGTAATTGTAGCCACGAAACCTACAAAAGAATGAAACGATCCAAGAACGCCAAAAGAATCACAATTTAGAGATTGATTCAAAAATAATTGAATCAAGGAACCAATACAATCAAACGATATATTGACCTTTGATCACAACAATATTAAATCTCACCCAAGTTTTAACGCACAAGATTAAAATTGCAAGTTCGAATTTTATTCAATGAAGAATAAGTTTAGAGAAGCAAATAGCCTCGCAATAATCTCTCAAGTTGTCTCCATGAAAATAAAACAAAAAGAACCCTTATATAATGTTAAGGGATGATATTAGGGTTTAAAACTAACTAGGAAACTAATTAATTGAAAAGTATCATAAATGGTTTAATTGCAGAAAACCAATACGCATTTGTACCAAACAGGTTAATTAGTGACAATGTTATCTCCACCTTTGAAATTCTACATTCTATGCACAAAAGGTCCAATGGTAAGAAAGGGTTTATGGCCTTGAAAGTTGATATAAGTAAAGCGTATGACAGAGTGGAGTGATGCTTTTAAAACAAAGTTATGGAGCGCATGGGTTTTCCAGAACGTTGGTGTTGGCTGGTACATGAATGTATCTCTACCTCATCTTTCTCTTTCAATATCAATGGAGAATCCCGAGGTATGGTTACCCCCAGTAGAGGGCTACGACAGGGATGCCCTCTTTCACCATACTTATTTATACTCTGTGCAGAAGCTCTCTCTGGGCTTATCAAACTTGAAGAGGCAAATGGAAATGTAGTTAGGATGCAGTGCTCACGAGAAGACCCCGGGTTAGTGACTTATTCTTTACAGATGATTCGATTTTGTTTACCCGAGCTAGAGTTCATGACTGTCAGTCTATTGTCAAAATTTTGGATGTCTATGAAAAAGCATCAGGTTAGAAAATCAATATGCAAAAAATCTAGCATATCTTTTAGCCCAAATGTGAGTCAAGATGATAGTGGCATTATCTTATCTACTTTGAATCTGGAATCAGCTCATGAACATGACCGCTACTTGGGACTACCAACCGTTGTAGGCAGGGATAAGACCAGGACTTTTGTGAATATAAATGACAGGATGTGGAAAAAAGTGCAGGGTTGGAAAGGGAATTGTTTCTCAGTGGGAGGCATGGAGGTACTCATAAAATCAGTTTTGCAAGCCATTCCAACTTATGTCATGAGCATGTTCAAAATATTATTGTCCCTATGCCAACAGCTTACTTCGATTGCCAGGAATTTCTGGTGGGGTGCCAAAGGGGAAGATAGAAAAATTTGCTGGGAAAAATGGGGAGATCTATGTCGTAGCAAGCGAGAAGGTGGGTTGGGTTTCCGTGATTTCATTAAATTTAATCAGGCTTTGGTGGCAAAACAAACTTGGAGGCTGATTAATAATACCACTTCACTTTCGGCACGTATCCTAGCGAGAAAGTACCATTGTGGGGGTGGACTTTTGGAATGCGATCCCTAAGCAGGGATGCTCTTTCTTGTGGCGTAGTATCCTATGGGGTCGGGAAGTGATATCATTGGGAGCCCGATGGTGAGTGGGAAATGGGGAAAGAATTAGGATTTTTAAAGATCCATGGATTCCCTTTCCACCTAAATTCTCTCCCATCACTCATAATATTTCTAATGACACTATTGTGAATAATCTGCTAACAGTTTCTGGTGACTTGGACATGGATAAATTGGAGAGGTTGTTTTTACCGATTGACGTAGTAAGGATTATATCTATACCGTTGGGAATGAGCTAAGGGATGATAAATTAATTTGGCACTTTGATAGGTTGGGCAACTACTCTGTGAGGAGTGGATACCATTTACTCATGAACTTAGAGCAGGAAAGTGGGGGCCCGAGCTCAAACACAACTGGGCATTGGTGGCGTAAAATATGGGTTCCACGGGTAAAGATTTTTATTTGGAGGCTATTTTTTGAAATTTTACCATCGGGGGAGCTGCTTGGACGATGGGGAATAGCTTGCAACAGAGGATGTGCGTACTGCGGGGAATATGAATCAAACTTCTATATCTTCTTTGGGTGTAAGAGAGCAAAACTCATCATGAAGGAATCTGGAATCTAGTCTGAGATTAAGATGCATGCCTCTGGAACGTGTGCTGATATACTATGTACCTTGCTCTTAATCAGCTATCAGTGGGGTTTGAAATTATTGGTGCACTTCTTTTGGGTTATCTGGTGGGAGAGGAATTATGAGGCGTTTCAGGGTCGAAGAAGGGACACAAAACACTTGATAGAGCTGGCTTCATTTGTCATTTACCATGAAGAGAACCCAATTGGACAAAGGCATCCGTCTCCAAAGGCAGGGAGAAAGTGGCAGCGTCCTGCCAGGGTCGTCTCAAACTCAACACAGATGCAACTGTTTGAGATGAGATGATAGGAGTTGGGGTTGTGATCTGGGATGACTAGGGAGTTATTATAGCAGCCATGAGTCAAACACTAGTGGGCAGATATGAATCGGGAGATGCTGAAGCTTTAGCTCTACGGGAGGGACTCAGGTTCGCACAAAACACAGGTCTCCATGTTGACACTGCGGAGAGTGATGCTCTTCAGCTGGCTCGAGACATCGCACATATTTCTCCCTTAGCTCCAGGTGCCATGGATCTTAGCGATATTCAAGTGCTTATGGATGAGGTTGGCTGTGGTTCGTGCTGCTACATTCCACGTGAGGGGAATAGTGTAGCCCACAAGTTAGCTTCATATGCAACCTCTTAAGTTGATTCTATTTTTTGGATTAACTATATTTGGTACTTTATTGCTCCCCAAGTTCTGGGCGACTTAAGTGAATGAGAATGCAAATAAAAAAAAAATAGAAAAAGGAATAAAATAAAACCACGCGGTGGTGTAGAAGATGATAAAAACCTCTGCCTTGATTTTAAGACCGCCCTCCAGTGTTCCGCGTGACTCCATTTTTCGTCCACTTGAATCACTATGATCTACTTTGCTTCCGGGGCTCGGGTCCAACATGAAACTTGCTTCTTTACTTGCCAAGAACATATTTTTGTCCATTGCTTCTTGCACAACATTGTCCATTGCTTCTTTGATCTTCTTGGCTCGAAATCGAGTCATCGGCCCTTCTTCCGCAATCGATGGATTCTTGCTTGGGCTTGTGTTTGGACTCTGGAGCAGGATCACATCATCCCCTCCCCTTTCGAAAGGATTCGACCTCGAATGTACCTAAATCAAATAAAAAAAGACCAGACACATTAAATGTAGATGAAACTTTATACTCACCTGGCAAGTCTAGTTTGTATGCATTATCATTGATACTTTCAAGGATTTGGAATGGACCATCCCCCGTGGTTGGAGCTTTGACTTTTGGTGGTTTGGAAACCGGTCTTTCCTCAAGTGTCCCCAAACCTAATCACCAGGTTCAAATATAACGTTTTTCCTACCCTGTTTGATTGAGATGCATATTGCTTGTTCTTCTTTTCAATCTCAAACCTCACATTTTCATGGAGTGATTTAACCAATTCAGCCTTCTTCTTCCCATCTAAACTACCACATTCATCAAAAGGTAAATGAATTAAACCTAATGGTATTAGTGGATTAAAACCATAAACAGTCTCAAAAGGTGAACAAGAAGTAGTAGAATGAGTAACCCTGTTATATGAAAATTCAATGAACGGTTAACACTCCTCCCAACTTTTTATATTTTTATTGATGATAGTGCGCAATAATTGAATCATGGTCCTATTAAGTACCTCGGTTTGCCCATCGGTTTGTGGATGACAAGTGGTAGAAAAGAGTAGTTTAGTACGTAGCTTGTTCCACAAAACTCTCCAAAAATGACTTAGGAACTTAACATCCCTATCTGAGACAATGCTTTAAGGAACCCCATGTAAATGCACTACCTCCTTAAAGAAAATGTCTGCTACGTTGGTGGCATCATTGGTTTTGTAGCAAGGTACGGAATGTGTCATCTTACTAAATCTATCTACCACCACGAATATCGAATCTCTCCCCTTTTTAGTCCTAGGCAACCCCAAAACAAAATCCATAGAAATATCAACCCCCAAGGTTCACTAGGAACTGGTAAAGGTGTGTATAATCCATGAGGCATAACCTTAGACTTATCCTTCTTACAAGTGATGCAAATCAATCTTCATTTTAGGCCAATAAAAATGCTCACTTAGTATCTCTAGGGCCTTTTTAATCCCAAAATGCCTCATTAAACCTTCACTATGGGCCTCCTTCAAGAGTAGCTCCCTCATTAAACACTTAGGAACACACAATCAATTTTCCCGGAACAAATAATTATCATGCTTAAAGAACCTGTCCAAAGCCCTCTTACCACGTAATTCGTGTATAATAGAAAATTTTGGGTCACTAGCATACATGCCCTTAATTTATTCAAAACCAAGCAATTTAGCACTTAAGGAAGTCTAAAGCACATACTTTCGAGACAAAGCATCTGCTACTACATTTTCCTTACCTTGTTTATTCCGGATGACATATGAGAATGTTTCAATAAATTCCACCCACTTGTATGTCTCTTGCTCAACTTACCTTGGCCTCTCAAATGCTTCAAGGACTCATGGTCGGTGTGAATCATGAACTCCCGTGGCCAAATGTAGTGTTGTCATATCTCCAATGCTCACACAAGTGAATACAACTCCTTGTCATATGTGGTGTAATTAAGAGCAGCCCCTTTTAGCTTTTAACTAAAATAGACTATTGGCCTTCGATCCTGTATTAAAACAGCTCCAATACCTAGCCCTGAGGCATCACACTCAATCTCAAAAGCCTTGTCAAAGTTAGGAAGTGATAAAATCGGTGCTTTACACAACATATTTTTGATAGTTTCAAATCCATGATCTTGTTGTACACCCCATTTAAAACCTACACTTTTTTGACAATTTCTGTGTGGCAATTGTGCTAAAATCCTTGACAAAAGCGCCTATAAAAACTAGCCAACCTATGAAAACTTCTAATCTCAGTTATACTTTTAGGTGTTGGCCATTCTTTAATAGCTTTGACTTTCTCTTCATCTACTTCTACCCCTTTAGCACTAACCACATAGCCAATAAATACAACTTTTTCGATGCAAAAAGTACACTTCTTAAAATTGGTATAAAGTTGTTCTTGACTCAAAACCACAAGCAGCACCTAACATCTCCACATGCTCATTTAAATTCTTACTATATACCAAGATATCATCGAATTAAACTACAATGTATTTACCTACAAATGCACGTAAAACATTATTCATTAAACACATTAATGTGCTAGGTACATTAGTAAGCCAAATGGCATAACCAACTATTCATACAAGTCATATTTAGTTTTAATAGTAGTTTTTCACTCATATCCTTCCCTTATTCGAATTTTATATTAACCACTTTTAAGATCAATTTTACTAAATATACTAGAACGTTGCAAATCATCCAACATATCATCTAACCTGTGAATAGGATGACGATACTTTTACCGTTATGTTATTGATGGCCCTGCAGTCAACACAAATTCTCCAAGTCCCCTCTTTCTTGGGCACAAGTAACACGGATACAGCACATGGACTCATGCTCTCCCTTATGTACCCCTTGCTCATCAATTTCTCTACTTGCTTTTGAAGCTCATTTGTCTTCTCTCGATTATTTCAATAAGCGGGATGGATTTGAATGACTGCTTCAGGTATAAAATCAATTTGATATTCAATACTTCGAATGGGTGGTAACCAACTAGGTATGTCCTCCGAGAACGCATCTTCAAATTCCCGCAATAAGGAAATAGCCAAACTATGGAGGGATTTGTTAGTTTCATCAAATGCAATGAATGAATCATTGTACAATAAAAGGACCATTGGTCTTTCTTCCATGAGGGCCTTTTTTATTTCACTCCCTTTTGCAAAGAAACTCATTTTTTTTCTTTTTTTGGCACTCTTCGCTCCCTCTCCTTTTCTGAGCTATGTATCCCAACAATCTTTTTTCTCTCACCTCTCCTTTTTCTGGAGTCGTGACTCTAATCCTCTTCTCCTCTCCTTTTTCTGAGGTCATGGCCCCAACTTTCTTTCTCTCATTTTTTATCATTCTTTTTTATTCGTCATTTTTCAGCTTTACTTGATCTTCATACACTTGTGATGGTGTCAATGGTGTAAGTCTAATAGTTTTCCCTCCTTTGGTAAAGCTATACCTATTTTTATATCCATCGTGCGTCACCTTCCTATCATATTGCCAAGACCTACCCAACAAAATGTGCTGGCAAGCATATGAACCACATCACACTTTACTTCATCCACATAGCTACCAATAGAAAAACTCACAAATACCCTCCTATTCACCTTAATTTCCCCATTATCATTTAGACATTGAAGTCTATAAGGTTTATGATGTTTCAACATAGGCAATCCTAGTTTCCCAACAAGTGTGGTGCTAGCAACATTAGTACAACTACTACCATCAATAATCATACTACATACCTTGTCATTGATGAGACATCGCTTATGGAATATGCTCTTCCTTTGTTGCTCCAAGTCATCCGTGTTGATTTGAGCACTAAGGGCTCGTCTTGCAACCAATAACTCTCCACTATCCCCATATAATACATTCTCATCTTCAAAAGCTTCCTCCAATGCCCGCATGTCACTATAATCCTCTTCTTCACTATCACTCTCCATGGATACATCCTTTCGCAAAAGTATTACCCGCCTATTAGGACATTGAGATGTCACATGTCCTTTACCCAAACATTTGAAGCATTGGATGTCTCTACTTCTAGATGGTCAAGATTCACCATTAGGTGTGAGTTTGCTAGCATTTTCCTCCTTTCCCTTTGGTACTTCAAACTTACCTTTTGAAACTACCCCATCTCCTTTGTTTTCCCACTTCGGTTTCCAAGAAGGATTAGAACTTGAAGAACCCGATTGAAACTTTGCTGCCCCTTTTCTCTTCAATTGCTTCTCCACCTTTATAGCCATGTGTAGCATGTCTTCCAACTCCAAATAATGTTGTATCTCAACCACATTAGCTATATCCCTATTCAATCCATTAAAAAATCGGGTCATAGTAGCCTCCCTATCCTCATTAGCTCTAATCATCAACAACTCCATCTAGTTATGATAATCCTCCACACTCTTGGGTCCTTGGTATAGACTTTGCAATTTTTTTTGAAGCTCCCGATGGTAATGGCTTGGCATGAATCTCCTCCTCATGATAGCTTTTTATTCACCTAAAGTGCCAATGGGCCTCCGAAGATTTCTCCTCCTAGAAGTCACCAATTGATTCCACCAAGTAATATCATAATCGGTGAGTTCAAGTACTACCACCTTAACCTTTTTCTCTTCCGAATAAGTGTAGCAATTAAAAATTAACTCAATTTTCTTTTCCCACTCCAAGTACTCTTCCAGATCACTCCTACCCTTGAATGAAGGAATTGTCATTTTGATGTTGCTCATGCTACTATCCACTCTATCCCCAACAAGATCTCTACCCCTCCTTCCATGCCTAACTCCTTTATCCACAACTGCCCCTTCATCAAAATCACTACTTTCCTCATAATCATCAACTACCTGTACTCTATGTCCTCGCCCACCTTGCCTACGCGCATTAGGCACTTCCTGAGGTTGCTCTAATCTTTCTAACCTACCTATCACATCTCCAAACAACCGCTCAAACCATTGTACCATTTTCTCCTACATGTTGGCTCGGCGTTGTTTTTTGTAGTAGATGAATGTTCCGACATCCTAAACTAAGTAATTTATGCCTGACGTGTTTTCACTCGGGTATCACTCATTATTTGGCTTTTTCTCTCTATTAGTCTCACCTCTCTTGCCTTTTCTTCGCTCAATAGCTTTCACACCAATTTCTTCAAAGCACGAATCCGAACTCAAAAAAGTATTAAACTCGAAGAATTCAAACTAGTTATGGGTGAGAACTTAAGGATTTGTTGAAATAAAACTCAATGAAGAACTTGACAAATGGAATTGGCACCTTTTATTGAGAATAGAATTGATTTCAAGAAATTAGTTCTTGAAACAAAATAATAATAAATTTTTTTTGACTGATTTCTCGAACTGACACTTTTATGTTGGAATTTTTTTTTTTCACAAATTCAACAACGACAACAACGAAAAAATTTAATTTGAACACAAAACAAATAGAATGACGACTTTTGAATTTTTGTGGGATTTTTTTGGATCAAAGACTCAAGAATTGGAAAAATGCGAAGAACGAAAATAAAGAATTCAAGAAATAAAGAAATATATAACCTTGATTTTTTGGAGCCTAAGCTTTGATACCAACTGATGCGAACCACGTAGTAATTGTAGCCACGCAACCCACAAAAGATTGAAACGACCCAAGAATGCCAAAAGAACCACGATTTAGAGATTGATTCAAAATTAAATGAATCAAGCAACCAATACAATCAAACGATATATTGTCCTCTTGATCACAACAATATTGAAACTCACCCAAGTTTGAACGCAGAAGATTAAACTCGCAAGTTCAAATTTTATTCAATGAAGAATAAATTTATGAAAGCAAATAGCCTCACAGTAATATCTTAAGTTGTCTCCTTGAAAATAAAACATAAAGAACCCTTATATAATGTTAAGGGACGAAGTTAGGGTTTAAGACTAACTAGGAAACTAAATAATTGAAAAAAGAAATAAAATAATCTAAAAAATCTGAAAATTCGTGAACAGGTCCCTCACGATAAAACCAAGCGATCGCATGGTGGAATCTAGGGAGATCGTGTGGAAGATGGTAAAAACCTCTGCCTTGATTATGAGACCGCCCTGCGATCACCACCCTAAGTTCACTGTGCAACTGTGTAGTGTTCTGCCTGAATCCATTTTTCGCCCACTTGAATCACAATGATCCACTTGGCTTCTGAATCCCTCCGACCCCTGAATGAAGAGAAGAAGAAGAAGATGGAAGTAGTGCCCTATTCTTTAGCATTTGGTAGTTTGATGTATGATATGGTATGTATTCGTCCAGATATTGCACATGCAGTTGACATGGTAAGCAAATTTTTGTCTAATCCGGGCAAAGATCATTGGGAAGTTACCGAAGCAGGTAAAGAGATGATATGGATGAAAAATTTTCACGAGGAGCTCAATGTGAAGCAAGGTGAGTACTGTTGGAAAATATATTGGTAGCAATTGATTTTCACTTGTGTGAATTTGAAATTGATCCCACATTGATTGAAAGTTGGGATTTGAAGATGAGCCTTAAAAGGGATTACAATCCCACATTGGTTAGAAATGGAAAAGTGAGAATAAGTGGAGGCTATAAATAATAGTTCCATCCCACATTGGAAAATGGAAAAAATGTGGAAATATTGGGAATGCATAAATAGTTATCCCACATAGGATAGAAATGAGTTTGTGGCCAATTTATATATAGTTAACAATTTGTAAGGTGTAAACATTTGTTGCATAGAGACTCCTCCATGGCCTACGCGCCCACAGGGGGGTGCAAATCTTGGACCGACTTGGCCTTCGAGCATTGAACTTGTGTACTGGCGCGACCTGTGTACATGAATGTCGGATCGAACGAGTTAAAAATTGGCCACAAAGTGCAAGCCACGTTTTGAAATTTTCTTTTACGGTTTCCATTCAAAAGATAACCTGAAAATTTATTTTGCAACTCCAAAAAATGTTCCAAAACGTCTGAATTCAAATGGAGTGTAAAGACAGGATTCTGTAACTCCAAAAACGTTAAAAAAAACGTCTAAATTCAAATGGAGGAGTTATGGTTGCATTAAGAGGCAAAGGCTCCTCCTTGCTATATATATTGAACCAATTCCTCAATTCAAAAACCACCACAAACTCAAAATCTCTCTGCATTTTCTGTCCAGCTTCCTGCCTTCCTTCTTCCAGTCTTGGTGATTTTGTTCAAGGACATTTTCCGTTCGACTGCACAGTTGCAGTTCTGCCCGCTGTATCCTGGGAAGCAAGCACTCGAGTTACTTCGGTGAGAGGGCGAATATTGCTTTAAGGACACTGTGTTGAACACAGGCCCCGGCTCCAGCGTTCATTTTATTTCCTGTCCAACATTTTGTTTACTGCTTATTGTAAATTTTGTTTTACTTAGTAAACTGTTTTACTTACAATCTGTAAATTATTTGTTTTAGTTAGTAAACTGTTTAACAAGTTATCTTACAAGTACGTCATTTATTGTGATAGTCGGAGTGCTCTTGAGTTAAGTAAAAATTATACTTTCCATTCTCGTACTAAACACATTGATGTGAGGTATCATTGGATCCGTGGAGCGATTGATGAGAAATTGATGTAATTGGAAAAGATTCATGCTGATAAGAATATTGCTGACATATTGACCAAGGTTGTTACCAAGCAGAAGCTTGAGTTTTGTACCGAGCAAGCCGGGGTAAACTCCAAGTAATTGGAGTATTGGGTGTACCTCTCTCATGGGCTGGAGGGGAAGATTGTCGAGCTTAAACATAGTTTAGCTCATAAATTTTATGTTTTTAAGTCCAGCTCATTTAACCATTAAACTTGGATGATAATTTATTTAAACCTCAAGGAGTTTTGTGTAATTTGAAATAAGTTGATTGCCTAACCTAATTTGAATTGCAAAATGTCACATGCTGAAAAGAAAATAGTGGAGTACGCAGTAGCCACATGATAGATACACATTGCACACAAGGTAATGGAGGCTTTCTCATTTTTTTGGCAAAAAAATGCACCCATTCACGCAGTGACAGAAGGAATTAAAATGTGCTTTTAATTTTAATTATTGGGAAAGAAAGTGTTGATTATTAATGAGTTCTTCTTCTTCAATTTTTGAGTTTCTCTAAGTATTAATTAGAATATTTTAGGTGCATTATTATCTCCATATTATTGTTGTTGTTGAGTTTCATCTATTGTGTTAAATGATGTATATTTTGGGTGTCCAGATTGATTC
Source organism: Ligustrum vulgare (assembly GCA_963555705.1). Classification (NCBI taxonomy): domain Eukaryota; kingdom Viridiplantae; phylum Streptophyta; class Magnoliopsida; order Lamiales; family Oleaceae; genus Ligustrum; species Ligustrum vulgare. Next base: position 85,487,059 of record OY743168.1, read on the forward strand.
TTGAAGGTGTGTATTTTTACCTCTAAATTTAGGATACAAATTTAGGAAAGAAAACATTGTATTATATTATTTGATAATAGTGGAATTGTCGATTTTCCCCATGGATTCCCTTCTCAATGGAGGGTTTTACGATGTTAAATAATTATTGATATTATCGCATTGTTATTTAGTATTTCAATATTTTATTGTTTGGATTGACTTGTTTGAGTTGTGAATTCTCAATTCAATCACACGGAGTTTGGAATTTTTTTTTAGCGATGCTACTTGTGTTGGAAACTGTATTCGTTGTCCAATTTTCTAACAGAAGATAAAAAATAAAAAAGAGTTTAATTAGGACTTTATAACAAGAGCTTGATTTCAAACATGTTATTTAACTAGTAAATTAAATTAGATTAGATTAGTTTAGTATTTTGATAAAGTTCTATAGTATTAGAAGTTTGTTTAATTTCAGGTTTTTTTTCTTAATTTCTTGGCCTATAAATAGAGAGATTAATCATTGTAATTTTCAATAAGATTATATGAATAAACATTGATTTCTTCTCTCCAATTATTGTTCTCTTCTCGGACACTCTTTTTCTTTGGTTTCCTTGTTTTTTATTAGCAAGTTATACACATGCTACATCCCTCTTCCTCCCTCTCTCCCCCCTAACACCCCACCCTACCCTTCTCTGTTAATGCATATGTGTTCCATTTTTATTTTCATTTTGCAAAAAGTTTGTAATCTATCTAAGTATATATATATATATATATATATATATATATATATATATATATATATATATATATATATATAAACAGTAGAGATTCTGAAAATCTTTTCTTCAATTTTCAATTTGGAGTAGATTCTGTAATGTAAAAAGAATTTAATTCCCACCAAAGTGTCCAAGGTTTATTTGGCCCATTTCCCATGTCCAAACAGTACGTGGAAGTTATCAGGACTAATTAGGCCCAACCCTACCTTTAGATTTAAAATTTTTTAAAATCAGGTAATTATAAATTATTTTATTAAATCAGTTATTAATTTAATAAACCCAAATTGATCTCTTCGTCTTCTTTCTCTCTTCACATCAACTCATTTATCTATGAAGATCGAGGCATCCACTTCCTATAACTGACCAGTTTTTTTCCACGTGAATATCTTTCCCTCAATACTAGAATTGGAACTGGACTTTTGAGATCGGAGAAGGAGAAATTGCAGTCACATGGAAATCTTTCCCTCAAAAGAATTATATATGTTCTATACTTCTACGCATCTATTACATACGTAATTAATCCTGATCAACTATCACTCTAGAAATGAAACCCATGTCAATTATCTATTTTTCTATGTTCACATATATGTATATATAGATATACATGCATATAAATCATAGCGTGAACAGGAGCTATCTGAACTGGGATTATGGAGATTGCAGCTGTAGCAGCTAGTGTGTACTTGAAACAATTTTTTTTCCCACACTGAGGTCATTTTCAGAAGCTAATTGTGTAAGAGTTTTTGTCTGATTCGTGCTACTTAGTTAATAGATTTTTGGGGTTTTCATTTTACGTTTCATTTTATTGCTGTTAGAATGTTTACGTATGATATGTTTGAAGAAATGTGGAAGTGAATATTTGCATGGAATCCTGTAGGCTGTATGTTTTGTGCTTACTAGGCCATTCTCGAAGAACATATATATACAGGAGGGTAAATGAAATGGTGGTGGTGGAGATTTTGTGGGTGGAGCATGTTTGGCTCTTTGATTGGTGGGCTGGTGTTAAGGTGATGAAATTGGAATCATACTAATAAAGTTTCATTTTGAAAGATTTGTTGTTATTTCTATAGAAAGGAGTCAGTTATTGATTTCAACTTAGAAGAACATTTTATGTAAAAGATGTTAGCTTGTACCATTGAATATTGAACTCATACAAAAGAAGAGATCGATGCAACACATGCCAAGTCTGAAAAACATTTTTGCCTAGTAAGAATGGCTTAGGAAATTTGTTATTAAAAAATGGTTTACAGTTATTTAGTCATTCCAATGCTCCAAAATTCGTGAGATTGAAAATGAGAGATCGAAGCCTCGAGATGGGACAAGCGATGGTAGCACAAATCGATCGAAATTTGTCCTTTGAGAGTCAGGATGATCTAGTGTTTGTAATTGAATCTTGAATTGTACTATTTCGAAATTGAAATCTGAAAGAGTGTCATTGACTGTAATTGATTTTAATTTGTAAATAATTCAATTAATTTTAAAAGAAAAAAATGAATTTTCGAGTAACTTGTAATATATACAATTAAGTTATAATAATTACTTAGTTTCAACTGTAATTAATTGCAAAATTGAAATTAAGTTACAATTGTAATTAATTACAATTCGTAATTGATACAATTACAATTAAATTATAACTTAATTGTACATAATCAGTTAGTTATATTTATAATTGACTGTTAAGTTGGAATTAAGTTATTATAATTTTAATTAATTAAAAAACTAAAATAAAGTTACAATTGCAATTAAATGTAAATTTGTAATTGATTACAGCATGTAATGAAGTTACAATTGAAATTGTAATTAAAGTGAATGCAACTAATTCCATATTTTTTTGTAAAAATGATCTATCATGTTTTACAAATTCATTAGTTACAATTGTAATTAATAGAAAAATCGAAATAAAGTTGCAATCTTAATTAATTAAACTAATTCATTTAAATTTAAAAGAAAAATGAAATTTCGAGTGACTTGACACACACACACACACACACACACACACACAAAGTTACAATAGCAATTACTTAGTTACAATTATAATTAATTGTAAAATTGAAATTAAGTTACAATTGCAATTAATTACAAACTATAATTCATAATATATCAATGTAATTAAGTTGCAATTTCAATTAAGTCACGGTCATAATTGATTAATAATTATAATTGCAACTTAATTGTAATTAATTAGTTAGTTATGTTTGTAATTGATAAAAGAATTAAAATTACGTTACAATTTTAACTAATTACAAACTGTCAATATGAGTTTCATTGTCTGATTACCTGATTTTGATAATAATATTTTATATTCTTAAAATATATTTTAAAATGCTTGATTTTAAAAATAAATTCTTTGAAGTTTTGTATTTGTGTATGGGCACTTGAGTTTGATATAGGATAGAAATTCAAAAATTAAAAGAAAAGGAAAAAAAATGAAAGTTTTAAAAAAATCTTTAGTTGATTGGGGTGAATTGAAGCCACCACCTTTCTTCTTCTTATCACCCTCAGCTGTACTCGACGCATAGTCACCATCCACCATTCTCTTGTCTGAAACTTCTCTAGTTTAAAGAAAACTAGAGAAAATCTTGGGTGAGGGAGCCCCTTGATCAAATAAAAAGCCAACAATTGTTGACTTTGAATCCTTAAGAGAGAGAACAGTACCCTGAGAATTTAAAAATCGAATTATATTGCCAGGAATTATTTTATGAGAATAGAAAGAGAAAGGGGTGAAGATTAAACAAAAAAATGGAGAAGTAAAGAAAAAGAAAACGAAAAGGAGAAGCCAACACAGTGAACTCCTAGTCGGAAGAGGATTCTGGAGGCGTGGTGACACTGCTTTATTATTGCCTATTACCTGATTTTGATAATATATTTTATATTCTTCAAATATATTTTAAAATATCTGATTTTTAAAATTATGTCCCCTCAAGTTTTGTAATTGTGTAGTTAACCCAAGTTATCACCGGTTGGAGGTTTTTTCCACTACACGTACAGAGAAACTGGTCTTCAAAATTATACATTTTCATCACCGACTTCAACTGCCAGAGTCTCTGCCATTTTCTCTCCATCAGATCCTTACTCTGCTCATTACTCAAACCGGCAAGAGTCTCTTTCTGTGTAAAATGCGTGATTCACCGCCTAACTCTTACTCGATCATGAGGTCAGTTGTTAGAAGTGTGGTGTTGAATTTGAGTCAGTTTTTTTCTGCAACTTTGGTCGTACAACAAATATGAATGTGTATGTTTTAATGGAGTGGAGGATTTCATTGAAGGAGTCATGTTTCGAATGGAAGGAAATTTGGTATTATGGAAGTGCTCGAAAACTTTTCGATAGAATGCCTAGGAGGGCTTGAAATCTCTTTTCCTTTATTTAAATACAAAGAACCCCTCATTTTCAGATTTGTAGGTGATGTAGCAGACTTTGTTGATTAATTGAAGAAACAAGTTGGTCCTCCATCTATTGAAATCTAATCAGTAGAAGATGCTGCCAAGCTTAACGGTTACTGTGGAATATAGTGGTGGTCCACTTAATCCACATGGCACCCTATGATTGGCACTTCACTTACCTATGGGATTTGAATTTGAATAAGAGGGGGAAACCTTTTCTTGTTTCATGAGACTTGGCACATTCTTGAGTGGAGAGGTAGAAGTGGGAGAGGTCCAATATTTTCGTCGAAATCTTGCTACCTCCGGCGAGCCTAGATCCGGTTGCCATTTCTCGAGGACGACGGTGCCATGTTCCAGTGTGTTTAAGTGGTCATAATCTGAGCTCAAACAAGGAACAAGCAAATAGGCTGGGATTGGTTCTTGCTGGACATTCTTCTTGTTGCTGGTTCTTCTTCTTCAATCTAGGAAAAGGAGCTTGGGAGCTCAACAAATGGTATCAGAGCCATGGTTGATGGCTGAAAAACAGAAGCTGTAGAAGGACCGAAGAAGAAAGGAAGAGAAGCCACTGACCCGTTTCAAAAACCCGACCTCCGGCCAACCAACCGGAGCACGACCAACACCAAAAGAACCGCCTCATCGTGGAGAACACTCGACCAGAATGCGGAGTAGTTCCGGTGGCTGAGATGGCGGCAAACGGCGAAAGAAAGCTGTGAAAACCGGACTGAAAAAGTGGGATTCCGGCCGATCCAGAACTCCGATCGACGATCAGCCACCTCCATCAGAATGGGCTTGTCGAGGAGAAGACTCTTCTGAAATTTGGCTCCGATCCGACGGTTGAAACAGAAGTTATTCGCCGGAGAAGAAGATGTTGGTAAATTGAAAAACAGCGATTCCGGCCGGTAGGGAGCTCCAATCGCGAAACGGTCACCACCTTTGGGTTCGTGACGACGAGGAGCATCTTCCTGTGATTTTTTGGAATTTTTCGGCAGCGTCGGTAGAACTCCGGCGCGGTGGTCCGGCGAGGAGTTTCCCGACAGAATCTTCAGCTCGACCTGCTCATTCCATTTCCGAAGTCCATTTTGAAAAATCAACTCTCGATTATACGGACATTGAAAAGTCCGCTCGGTTTGCATTGGCTATCCCTTATTTTCATTACGTATTTCATATTCTAGAGGCTATTATGAGGTGGCTACATAGTGTTGGGGGTTACCTTGCCGGTAACCATTGCTTGTTGGTAGAACTCACATAGGATTGGAATTTGACTACGTGCTTAATTTCTTGAAATTGTCGTGTGTTATTTGTTATTATATTATTTGTGTGATCATCTTGAAGAGTAATTTCGGTAAAATTGGTTTGATCTTGCATTTGAGTGTGGGTAATTGCTTTGTGTTAACTTGTTTGAATTTTCATTATTTGCATTATGGGTTCTCGTGTTGAATTGTCACAATTTAACGGTAAGGGAGATTATTCCATTTGGAAGCAAGAAATGAAGGCTATTTTAATTCAACAAAGAGTTTCTAAAGCACTTGAGGACCCTAGTACTTATTCAAAAGCATTGCTAGATAAACCTGATGAAATTGCTGAGATAAATGAAATTGCACATAGTTGTATAATATTGCATTTATCTGATGATATAGTGGGACAAGTTGAAAAGCATACGACTGCTAAAGATTTGTGGGAAGCACTTGACAAACTTTTTTTGACAAAATCTTTAACGAAGAAGATTCACTTAATTCAAAAACTTTTCAACTATAAATTGGATCAAGGAAAGGATCTTGAATCTAATTTGAGTGAGTTTAACAGTCTTGTCAAGTGTTTGACCCACAATGGAAAGAAATTTGATGATGAATATCTCGCTGCTATTATGCTAAATGACATGCCTGAATCTTATATAGATGTTAGGAATGCTATTACATATGCTAGGGACACTGTGACCTTAGATATTGTAGTTGAGGCTTTAAGGGCTAGGGAGCTCGAGATGAAGAGGGAGTCAAGGGGTAGCAGCTCGAGGGAAGAGAGTTTGTTTAGTGGTTTTAGAGGGAGAAATGAGTCGAGAGAAAACCACTTCCAAACGAAGAAGGGTAGAGGAAAATCGAAGGGTAGGTCCAAGTCTCGGGATAAGAGTGTTAAGAAATGCTACTATTGTGGTAAAATTGGACATTTCAAAAGAGACTGTGATGACTTTAAGAAGAAACATAGACCTCAGTAGAGTGATGATCAGAACCTAGTTGCTGTAGGTGATGCTTTTGATAGTCTTCATATGATGACTGTGACATTTGATGATGATAATGTCGAAAATACCCTTGATAGACCACAAGCGATGAATGTGTCTGAAATTGATTTTGACAGTGAGTGGGTTTTAGACTCGGGTGCCACTGTCCATATGAGTCCTGTTAAATCTTGGTTTTATAACTATAGAGAAGTTAAGCCTAGGAAAGTGTACTTGGGGGACAACTATACACAGACTGTGAAAGGAGTTGGTGATATTGCTATTAGGATGCATGATGGCATGATCAGATCTCTTCTGAATGTCAGGTATGTCCCGGGCCTTGCGAGGAACCTCATTTCCTTGGGCATTTTGGAAGATGAGGGTTATGAGTACAGATCTCATTTCGGTACTATGAAAGTGAGTAAAGGCTCTCTAGTTGTTATGAAAGGTCCCAAGAGGAATGGATTATATATCCTTGAAGGTAAAGCCTTAAAGGCCTACGAGTCTGCATTATCTACAACTTATGAAGATAGATCAGATCTTTGGCATAAAAGGATGGGACACATAGGGAACAAGGGGTTGAAGTGTCTTAGTGATCAGAGTTTGCTAGGAAAGGATAGTGTTACACCTTTAAGCTTTTGTGAGACATGTGTTCTAGGAAAGTCACACAGGGTTAGCTTTGGGATAGGTGAACACAACACTAACAGACCCTTAGAATACATTCATGCTGATTTGTGGGGACCAGAAAAACATCCTACAAATGGAGGTAGTAGATTTTTCCTATCTATTGTTGATGACTACTCGAGGAAAGTTTGGGTGTATCCCCTTAAATCCAAATCTGACACTTTTGGTAAGTTCAAGTCCTGGATTGCCTTGGTTGAGAAACAAATGGGGAAAAGTGTAAGAACTCTTAGGACGGACAATGGTCTAGAGTTTTGCAACTTTGAGTTCGATACCTTCTGCAAGGATAGAGGTATCAGAAGGCATATGACTGTAAGATCTACCCCTCCGCAGAATGGGGTAGCTGAGAGGATGAATCGGACTTTAATGAATAAAGTTAGATGCATGCTGATTAGTTCGGGGTTAGCTAAAGGCTTTTGGGGTGAAGCTGTTTGTACCGCTGCCTATTTGATAAATAGGTCACCTTCTAGTACTGTTGACTTTAAGACTCCCCAAGAATTGTGGACTGGGAAACCTCCAGATTTGTCACACCTTAGAGTATTTGGTTGTGCGGCCTATGCACATCAGGTTGAGGGTAAGTTAGACCCTAGGGCTACTAAGTGTGTCATGTTAGGTTATCCCGAGGGAGTGAAAGGTTACAGGTTATGGGTTTTAGATGGTAAGGGCATGAAAGTTATCAACAGTCGAGATGTGAAGTTCAATGAACTCGATATGCCTTGTCTTAAGACCATAAATAGACAAACTGAGAAGGGGGAATCTTGTACTGAGAAGAAGATTGACTTTGAGGTGAAGAGATTAGGTGAAGATAATCCAGAGGGTAGTGAAACCCAACCTCAAGTAGAAGCGGAACAAGAAGTCATGGTAGAGCAACCTGAACTTGAAATTCCTGAAATTCTTAAAACGGAAGTCCCTGATCAAGAAACATCTGCAGGTACTAATTTGGAAAACTACCAATTAGTGAGAGATAGGGAGAGGAGACAAGTTAGACCAAATATGAAGTACGTCTCTTCTAATTTGATTGACTATGTCTTAGTTTCAGGTGAAGCCTTAGATTCAGTTGAACTTGCTTCATTTGAGGAAGCGATCAATTGTGAAAAGTCTGAAAATTGGAAAAAGGCTATGAAGGAGGAAATCCAGTCTCTGAAACAAAATGAGACTTGGAAGTTGGTTGAAAAACCAAGGAATCAGAAGGTAGTCCATTGTAAATGGATCTACAAGTTGAAAGAAGGAGTAGAAGCTAATGACCCTTTAAGATATAAAGCTAGATTGGTAGCTAAAGGATTTACTCAAAGAGAAGGGATAGACTATAATGAGGTGTTTTCACCTGTTATTAAGTATAAAACTATCAGGTTAGTCTTAGCCTTAGTTGTCCAATATGATTGGGAATTAGAGCAACTAGATGTTACGACCGCTTTTCTTCATGGGGAATTGGATGAGGTGATTTACATGGCTCAACCTCAAGGGTTTGAGGTGAAGGGTAAGTCGGAACTTGTGTGCTTGCTTAGAAAGTCCTTGTATGGCCTTAAGCAGAGTCCTAGGCAATGGTATAAGAAATTTGATGCTTATATGTTTAAAATTGGTTTTAAAAGGAGTGAATATGATGCATGTTTGTATTATAATAACTGTAAGATAGGCTGTGAAGTTTATTTGTTGTTATATGTGGATGACATGTTGCTTGCTAGTTCTAGTAAAGCTGAAATTGTTAAAATGAAAAACCTTTTAAAATCGGAATTTGACATGAAAGAGTTGGGAGAGGCAAGAAAGATTCTTGGCATGGTTATTAAAAGGAATAGGGCTGATAATAGACTGACTATTAATCAAGAGTCTTATTTAGACAAGGTGATAACCAAATTTGGCATGAAACTTGCTAAGTCTGTCAATATACCATTAGCTGCACACATAAATTTATCATCTGCACAATGTCCTAAAAATGAAGATGAAAAGCAAGAAATGAGTAATGTTCCCTATGCTAATGCCATTGGTTCTGTGATGTATTCTATGATTACCACTAGACCAGACCTTGCATATGCAGTTAGTTTATTGAGTAGGTTTATGTCTAACCCAGGTAAACCTCATTGGGCTGCATTAAAATGGCTATTAAGATATCTAGCGGGAACTCTTAAAAGGGGGTTAGTGTTTGAAAGGAGAAGTGATAAGCTTGAGCTTAAGGGATATGTAGATTCTGACTTTGCAGGTGATAAAGATCAGAGGAAATCTACCACTTCTTATTTTTTCTGTTTGGGTGATAATTGTATCACATGGAAATCACAGTTGCAATCTATTGTTACACTCTCCAGCACTGAAGCTGAATATGTTGCACTCACTGAAGTTGTAAAAGAATGCATGTGGTTAAAAGGCCTATTGTGTGAATTGAACTTCTTAAATGAAACTGCTATGATATTTACTGATAGTCAAAGTGCTTTAATGTTATGTAAAAATCCTGTTTATCATGAAAGGTCTAAGCACATTGAGGTAAAGTATCATTTCATTAGGGAGAAGTTAGCTTCAGGTGAGTTTACATTGCTTAAAATTGCAACTGATGATAATCCTGCAGATGTTGGGACAAAGGTACTTGCGGCAGGTAAATTCAACAAGTGTTTATCAATTCTTGCTATTGATAATGGTTAGTTGTTTTGCAGGTACTTGGCTGGAGTGAGCGATGATGATTTATTAGACCACACACACATGGATAGCACTTGTAACCGGAGAAATTGGTAATGGATTAAGGTGGCCCAAGGTGAAGATTTGTGGAATATAGTGGTGGTCCACTTAATCCACATGGCACCCTATGATTGGCACTTCACTTACCTATGGGATTTGAATTTGAATAAGAGGGGGAAACCTTTTCTTGTTTCATGAGACTTGGCACATTCTTGGGTGGAGAGGTAGAAGTGGGAGAGGTCCAATATTTTCGGCGAAATCTTGCTACCTCCGGCGAGCCTAGATCCGGTTGCCATTTCTCGAGGACGACGGTGCCATGTTCCAGTGTGTTTAAGTGGTCATAAACTGAGCTCAAACAAGGAACAAGCAAACAGGCTGGGATTGGTTCTTGCTGGACATTCTTCTTGTTGCTGGTTCTTCTTCTTCAATCTAGGAAAAGGAGCTTGGGAGCTCAACAGTTACTATGGATTCGGTAGATAGCCAATTATGTACATGCACACACGAACTCTGTATAGTGAATTTACATGTATACAGATCTATGCTTTGCTTCTTAGGATTCTCTGGTTATGACTTGTGTGAATTTGGGTTCCACCTTTTCTTGAAAATGAAGAGATTCTAAGAAATCGATTTTGACGATTCCGATCTAATAGATATTGATACAAACTTGAGTACAATTTGGTTTAGTCATCACTACATCAAGAATGATGAGACTTGGCAGTAGTGATTCATTGGGTGCTCTAATGTCCATTTGGTGAAAATGATTTCATTTTTATGTTAATCCAATAATGTTTTCTTGTCCCTCTGTACTTCTTTCCTATTTTTACTTTAATTTCTGATCATGAGTTGTTTTTTTTGGTGTAGATGAACACGAGCAAGGGAACAATCATGTTTGCACAAGGGAGTTTCAGAGCATGTTTGAAGTGTTAGATGAAGGTTGTGTTGAGGAATTTGGCAAAAAGGAGCGGAGATTAGATGTGGATCAAGTCAATGCGTTAGAGAACAATTTTGAAGTCGAGAATAAGCTCGAACCTGATAGAAAATTGAAGTTAGCACAAGAACTTGGGCATGGCAGGTAGCGGTTTGTTTCCAAAATCGCCATGCATGGTGGAAGAATAAGCAATTAGAGAGTGCAGTGATCGAGAATTTTTAAATAATATAAAATCATTTTTCTCGAAAAAAGTGTCGCTATGTTTTAACCTCAATTTTATTTTTAAAGTAAAAGCGTGTTCGTTTAACCATTGTAAAATAAATTTAAATCTATTCAAATCGAGCTCAAGTCTCAAATATTTTAAAGTATCAAATTTCTTATTATTTTTAAATCCAAATTTTAATAATTTTGAGTCCAATTTATTTAAGTCTCAATTTTATTATTTTAGGTCCCAAATTATGTTGTCCAAATCTTGATTATTTTTAGCCCAATTCATTTAAGTCCAATTAGAAAATTCTACTAGCCCAAATTCTTGGCCCATTTAATAACCTAGAAATCTGTGCCATAAAAAGGCCCATTTCATATACCCTTACTCATCTCTCCTCACAACTCACACACACAGCCAAGCAATATTTTGGCAACACTCTTTCTTCCCCACTCCATTTTCTCAACAAAAATATAGTTACACACATTTCAAACTACAATCTGCAATACTGAGATTCACTCATGTCCAACTTAATCTCCATTGTCGAAGCTCACTCCACACACAATAATCTGCATTGGAATTTCATGTTGATGCTAGAACTCTGAATTCTAGCTACCAACAGCTGCCCAAAAATCACAGCCCATTCGGACCGTGAACAACCAGCGAGCCCCATCCAAACCTCCATCGTCTGAGTTCAAAACATCCACCCTATCACACCTCCGCACCCACTTCATCTTCACCGCCTTGTAACAGCGACGATCTCGTCGAGCGCCGGTGACCTGGGGTCGGACGGCAGCCCTAGCGCTATCCCTAACCACACCGTGCTCTCTCGTTCTCTCCTTTGTCCGATTGATACGAGAGAGAGAGAGAGAGAGAGAGAGAGAGAGAGAGAGAGAGAGAGAGAGAGAGAGAGAGAGAGAGAGTATTGTTTCTATTAATTAAGTTTGATTTTTAATGTTGACTTTTGGTCCTCAACCTTTCAGAAAAGTTATTTCAGTCCCATACTTTTTAAAGTGTGTTATTTAAGCCCCACTTTTTATTAAAACCCATTTCAGTCCCTGAGTTTTAAAAATGTCTTAATAAGACCCTGAAGTTTCAAATATATTTTTTGGTAAGTCCCCAAATGTTTTTAAATCCAATAAATCAGCCTTTGGAGTCCCCACAGTCAGCCCACAACTTTCGAAAAGGCTATTCCAGTCCTTAAACTTTTCAATTTCAGTTTTATTAAATTTTCAATTAAGTCCCTAAATTTTACTTTATCACTTTTAAAACCTTAAAATTTTGAATTACTAATTCAAGGCTTATTTTCTATTTTTGGCTAGACGACACGTGCGGACAATTAAGAGATTGATGTTACTTCCTGCTCCACTTTTTACGTGACTCGAAATAAATTGAGGTAGAGTTGCCCCCACTAATTAATTTATATTATAATTGCAAGTTTTATGTGGATTTACATAATTTATATGCTTAATTGCATGAGACAAGACAAGAATATCTTTTACGAGATAAGAAGAGAAATTATGTTATGCATGTCATAACTTAAGAAGAGTATGTCATTATATTATTTGTATAATTACGTGTCTAATTATGTTATGCATGTCATCATAACTTAATAAGATAATGTCATTGTATTATTTGCATACTTTTCAAGTAAATTTATTTAAATTTGAGTTACCTTTGCTAATTTTCCAAATGAATGTGATGTTTAAAAATTTAGTTTATTTCCACAATATTTTGTTAAATAGTTAGTTATGAAGGACGACGTGTCGACCCGGGTTGTACGGAACTCGGGGCGCTATACAGAGAAACTTTGGCCTTCTCAAAGCGATGTATGATGCCGGCCTTAAACTCAATTATGAAACTCTCCAATGTGACAATGAAGCTCTATTAGTGAGGTACTATAAAACTCCTTATTATTTCAGTTAAAAGATCGTTAAAATTAACCAAGATTAAGATCTTTGAATTTTTCTTCATGTTTTTTAGATTATGGATCTGAAATCAAAGCTTGATGATGGTGCTGGAAGCAAGATTTCTGTTAAGAAAGAGGAAGTAACGTCACAAACGGAGGCCAAATCGAATAAAGTAATGTCGTCATTTTCTTTTCTTCTTAGAGAATACTAGTTTCATACCCGTGCGATGCACGGACATGTTCAATGGACAAAATATAATGTACTGACACAAAGCAATTTGAAAAAAATGAATAAAAATGAATTTTCTTGGCCATAATCCACACACACACACACACACACACACACAATAATGAATTGCGGATTTTCACATTGTTTATGCTTTCTATAGTTTATGGGAAGCATCATGAGCCATATCAAGTTCAAATTGAATTTATTTTCATTGTTATTAGGACTAATTTATACTTTGTTGCATGAGTTGATAGTAGTAAATTTTAATGGAACTGGCATGCAGACAATCTACAGAAAATGTATGGACTCCAAAAACATGATAATATGGGTCGAACATGCTAAAAAAAAAATTATTATCCATAAATGGAAGTATGCCACCTTGTATAATCATGTAAAATTATTCAACATATATACATTCCCAAGTGTCCAAACCTTCTCCATCACACCCTCCTATGACCCATCAGAATGTTCGGAAATAGCCAGAACAAAAATTTCAGGTTCAATCGTGTTATCTTCATTATAATTAAACTCAAAAGGTTCTAGAAAGGCATACCACAAACTTATCAAACCTAAATGGCAATTACTCACCAGTTCTGACATAGATCCAAGTGTCTTAAGCTCTAGATTTGTTGCAACGTCATTGGAATCAACACTTGTTTCTATACTACTCTCCCCATCTGATGACATATTCCCGGAAGCATGGGGACCTATATTAACTGGTTAATGACATGAGATATATGTGTTCATTGCTGCTTCATCATGCTATTATGGGCCACATACGGAACAAAAGACTCGGGATTTTGATTCCCATAGTAGGGGTATGGTAGGAAAGATGGATGCATGGGAATTGGTCCTGTGGGTATGGGCATTGGCATTGACATTGGAAAATGATTAGAAGTTGGGTGCATAATCCTTCTACATTTGAATTGTATCGGTAAGAATGGATACTTAGTCCTTTTTAGGTCTATCTGGAATTAGAGTTTCACTATTTTTCCCATCCAAAATAATAATAATAATAGGGCTTTGCTATATGTACTTACTGGATAACAAACTGGGTTACTCCCCCCTCACATGGAGGGGGGCCCACACATCTGTGGGGCCCCCTCCATGTGAGGGGGGAGTAACCCAGTTTGTCATCTAGAGTAAGTACAAATAGATTTATCCATAATAATTAAAAAAAAAAAAAAACCAAATAGTTTAAGAACTGAGCAAACATTTATTGATTCCAAAAGTAGTGTTATTAGAAGGTACGACATAATTCTTAAAAATCTTTTTATGTGAATCAATCATCCGTTCAATCATAATATTGCACAACGATACTGATAATGAGTTCAATTTGTCTCTATTTATGCTTGGAAAAACGACTTCGAAGAGACACTAAAGGAAATATAGAAGATCATGGCGAAGTAATCGCATCAACTGAAAAGCTTTCCTACTTAGCTAGATTGTAAAGATTTATAGAAATTCCAATTCTTTCTTTATTTTGTTTCTACTCATCCTTTAGCAACATTTGAACTTATCTGAACCTGCAAGTAGAGATTATATATCCTATTGCCTATTAGTTACAAATGCAAACTGACAGCCTACTACAACAAATATAAATGTGTTTAAGTCCATGATAATCTAAATACAAATTGGAATGATATTCTCGTATTAAAAAAATAAATAAATTTACTGTAGTACAATTGTATGTAACTGAGATGTTGGTATACCAAGGGCATTCCCTAAGTCCGCGAATTGTTCATTCACACGATCTCTCCTCAATTTTTCACGTCTTCTTTTTTAATTTTTCTTGTAGCAATGCATTCATCTTTGGGACATCTTGCCCTTTCTAAATTCAACCTATAATCAAGAATATAAAGGATATAAATCAAGAAAGATGTTCTTAGAACTACTGAAAAATCATTAACACTCGTTGATATTAAAAAAAGACAGCCGAAACATGAAATCCTATAGCTTACCTTCAGGAACCCCTTGTCCAATTAACCGAGCTTTTCGACCTGTTTGTTCCAATGCTTCAGACAAAATCTTCACTGGTGAAGTTACAAGAACCCTCACAACTTGATTTCTCAAGTCCACATCCACATTTTTAACACCTACAATGAAGACAAACAGATAGTTATAGAGGCAGTAAAATAGACGAAAAAAGAAATTCATTTGTCTTTTCATGTCCTTACCATCAAGAGTTTGTAATTTATTCTTGACCGAATTAACACATCTCTCACACCTTATATCGACCCTAAATTCTGTCTGCACAATGATCACCAAAAAAAAAAAAAAAAACCAAACGTTTGTGATACATATATTTCGGCTCCAGCTCCACCTGCGACAAAGGTAGAATAGGAGGCATCGAAGACTGATGCTCTACCACCGACTGAGGGGGAGAAGAAGAGGAGAAGACTGAGAAGGAGAAAATATATGAAATCGGATAAAGAAAAATTTTAAGGATAAATTAACTAATATAAAGGTAATCACATGGCCATACTACAAAAAGTTAACTTTGATTAGAAAGTTACAATCACAAAAATGATAAAAATGTTGATTACGTAATATCTGTGTCCATGTATTGTCCTTACTAACCTGCATACAAAACACGCTCTATAACAAACCAAATTGGAGTTAATTTAGGTAGTTTATTTTGATATATATATTTTTTTAATTAACTCATGCAACATATTGTATATAGCTTTCTAAACTTTTCGATGTATAAGTATCTATATACGAATCCGAAGTGATACATAATGAACTTGTATTGCCTATTGTAGTCAACTATGTCACTATATCTGTGAAACCATGTATCTTCAATATTCTTATGTAGAGGTTTTCACCAATCACCCACTTCAAAATCAAAATAAAAGGAAAAGATGCGAGACTGCGATAACTAATTTCCTTAGTCTCATAGAATTTAAAAGAAACCATGAAAAAATATCATGAGAAAGTTGACTGTAACATCACAAAAGTTGACACAACTTTGTGAGCCAAATTGACTAAAGGTTCATCAATTGCCACATATCGACAACTTCAATACTATAAATTGAACACAGAATATAAAATTCTCTAGACCTTCATAGATTAGACTCAATAGACATCAACTCATCAAATAATTAGATCTAAACTAACCCACAAAGATCCCATCTTTTCTAACTTTTGAAATGCAAAAATTCCATCTTTTCTTGACTTTTGAAACGCAATTTTACTTCAAGCAAATCCAGGTTAAATAAAAATTACCTGAGATCTGAAACTCGTCGAAAAACTAAACATCAATGGAAGAACATCTATTGTTTCATACCAGATCAACCCACCCAAAACTGAAACGTAAATATTCGAAAATGGCACATGATTTGTATTACAAAGTGTGGCAATGGCTAACATTGCATATGGAAAAAACATAGTAAAGTAAATATCAGATTGAGTCCACCGTAGCAACCCACTCTAATATACTCATTACTATTGGATGGTAAAGCTGCAGCATTTCAACAACAAAAACCAAATGCAAATGTCTGCATTGGAAGCCAGTCAAAATTGACATAGAAAGAAAAGTGAAACCATCCCCAAACTGAAAAATAAAACATTATGCACACACCCCCACAAAAACCTCAATTAATTCTACTTAGAAAGGTACCTAAAGAAATAAATAGAAGTTAATCCTGACATATAGCTAGGATGAGTACCATATGCATAAAAATTATGAAATAACAAAACCGTTGAGTTCAACGCTTGAATAAATTAAATTATGAAATACAGATTCGCTAATGACTCAATAAAGTTTTGACTATCGAATGAGCAAGAGCAAGAAGGAGATATGTCTTCTATGAGCAAACTAAAAGCCGAAAATCAATATTCATAATAATTATTCAAGAATAATCGTCGAGAAATTTCTTGAAGAAACATACATATCTTGACAGTTCCAGAACCAACTTTTGCTGAAAAAATTTCTGAGAGGCCGCGAAAGATATGAAGTCGGTATAAAAAAGAGGAGAAAATCGACGCTGCTTCTTGGAGAGAGAAAAAAACTTGAACCCTGAAAATTTAAAGTTGTCTAAATTTTATAAACAGACTGTCACAGACAAGTCTGGACAGTAACCAGTTAACAGTAAATCATTAAGCGTTGTTTAGCGCAGTGCAAGATGAATCTTACTAAGGCAGATTCGTCTGGATTGTAAAACGTAAACAATCAGAATAAATTGTGCGAAATTATAAATGGACAAGAACACAATAATTTGAGCTTAACGTGAGAAAAACCCTAACAGGGAAAACCCACGGTTCGCATCCTGCGAACAAAAATAAATCACTATATAAGGAAAGAGTTTATACAGATCAATCTAAACTACAGGATAAATCTACGCATAGATTTTATCAAACATCCAAGAAATAGATCACTCTCTTATCCTTCTGTGGCATGTAATGCGAGATGGCGTCCCACCACTCTTCAGTAGTTTTCTTTGAATCTGTAACACTTTTCAGCAACACGAACTCCAGTTCGATCTTGATCCAAACCTCCCGTTAAACTTAATAAATTACTAAATAAAAATATTTAGTAATAAACTAAATTTATTAAATTACAAACATGTAGGAAAATAGAAAATGCCAATAAATATAACTTAAAATAAGTTAACAATCTCCCCCTTTGGCTTTTTCTATTTTTCCAAAATAAGTTAACAATCTCCCCCTTTGGTGTAATGTTCTCTACAATTTACACAACAATCTTCTTCTTTCTTCTTCTTTTCCACCTCATTATCAAATCACAAAGTATCTCAAACTAATACTTTACACCACTTTCCACTCCATTCCAATCTAATTTCTCCACTAATCCATTTCTTTTCTTTTTCTTTTACCATCACTTTATCATTTTAAATTCTTTTCACTCCAAATTGTCCCCCCAATTCTTGCTATAAATAGAGCATGACTCGGAGAGGAAAATTCACCAATACAAGAGAGAAAAATATAGAGAGGGAAAAATAGTAGAGAGAAATTTGTGAATAGAGATAAAAATAGAGAGAAATATTTATTTTCTCGTGAGTATTTTTAAAATCTATTATTTCAGCCCTATTGTTTAATATTCGTTTTGAGTTTCAACTCAACTTTTGAAAATATTCATTTTAGTCCATCAACTTTCAAAATTACTCATTTTAGTCCCTGAACTTTCAAAGTATTCATTTTAGTCCCTCAACTTTCAAATTAATCATTTTAGTCCCTCAACTTTCAAAAGTATTCATTTTAGTCCATCAAATTTCAAAAGTACTCATTTTAGTCCCTCAACTTTCAAAGTATTCATTTTATTCATTCAACTTTCAAAGTATTCATTTTAGTCCCTCAACTTTCAAAGCATTCATTTTAGTCCCTCAACTTTCAAATTATTCATTTTAGTCCTTCAACTTTCAAATCATCAATCTCAGTCCTCAAATTGTAATTTATCATTTTTAAACTATAAATTTCTAAAGAGTAATTTAACTTATTGGCTAGACGAGGCGTAAGGAGATTTGAAAGATTGAAGTCATTCCCGCTCAACCACACTCATTAAGTTTAAGGTAGACTCGCCCCCACTAATTTATTTATATTATAATTACATGTGTTATGTGGATTTACGTGATTATATGCTTAATTGCATAAGACAAGAGTATCTCTTATGAGATAAGACAAGAGGATCTCTTATGAGATCAAAAGAGAAATTTATGTTATGCATGTCATAACTTATATGCGTTAGCGCATAAGAGAAGAGTATGTTCATTTGCATTCACTATGTGATGCCTATGATTAAGAAGAGAATGTCATTGTATTATTTGCATGATTACGTTTTCAATTATCTTGTAAATTAATTATTGACGATGAGTCTACTGAGTATTTCTTTTGAAATGCTCACTCCGTTTTTAACAATATTTGCAGAGATCGGAAGCGGTGGCGAATGATGGGCAATGATGGCAAACAATTATTTTTAAAGTTGAGATTTTTGGAACTTGTTTATTTATTTTAGTTTTGGAAATTTTATAGAATGTTTTTCAAGTGAATTTATTTAAATGTGAGTTTCATTGAAGTTTTTTTTTCCAAATAAATGTGATGTTTGGATTTTCTTGAAATTCATTTATTTCCGCAATATTTATTAAATATATATATTCAAAAGAGAGACGAAGTAGCGTTCTGGGTTTCACGGAACTTGGGGCGTTACATCTATGTCTCTCCCCAACGACCCATCAAACATAGAATTCATGCAAACATGCAAATAGATTCCAGTTGCCCCATTATGCCATCCTGACCAGTCAATTCAGGTTGCCCAGATCCATCTATAGGTCTCTAGACACCCAGATATATGGTTTTTGATAATTAGCATAGGCACCAGTTGACCAAGACTTAAAACTGAAATGTGTAAGCGTACCTTTGGTAGTCTGCATAGGGCTGCTAACAAATGATGAATGATCATTCCTGGATCCACCTGGTGTAGTGTATTCATCTGCCCTTATACTCAGTTTATTATTCTTTGTGGTCACCGTGTTATTCTCCTTTTTCTGTTCTTTCTGTCTGGCCTAACAGTCTCTTCTTCTTCAGATTCTACACCATCATCCTTGTTTTTAGGCCTTTCTCTCTTATCAGATTCATTCTGCTCCTCTGATATTTCATTTTCAACTCCAGACTCAGATTCCTCTGTTTCATCTGGTTTTTCTTTCGAAGAACCTCCAAGCAACTCATCCAGCGTGTCTTTAAGTCTTTTGACACAAACCCTGAGATCAGATACCTCTGCCTTTAACCCAATAATCTCTGCTTCTAACTGGCCAATTCTGGTATCCTGGCCAGACGAATCCTGTTTACCAGGAGTGTCACCCAAAACCTGTTTCCTGTGAGAGGTCTGCACCTCCAATGTTTTCCTGTATCTGACCCTGTTTAACACCTTGGGATTGATCACCAGATTATCCTCCAGTATCTGAATACCCTGATCACGAATCAATTGTGAAATAATCCAAGGATAAACCAACAATTGATTCCTCTGATTTTTCTTCTTCAGCCTCTGACTCTGAATCATCAGATTCATCTGATGTACCTGAGTCCGGGTCAGATCCATCTACGTCTTCTGCCAATTCATTTTTCAGATTTACCTTTCACATCTTTATCATCTTTGGCATCTCCCCCTTTGTTTCAGACTGTTTGCTCTAAATTTCTCTAGCAACAATCAATTCACTTCAAATATCTAAGGGAATAAGGTGACTGGTAGGAAGATTATCAAACATAGTGTCGAATTTGCACCCATAACTTGTGGCTTGGTGGTAGAGCTGCCTTGGCTTGGTTCGGCTATAGGTTGAGTTGGAATTTGAACTCGTTTTGGAATGAGTAAGAACGGCTGGTATGGAGGCAGTGAAGGAGATTTGAAGAGAGATTTTTGAGGAATTTGAGTACAAGTAGAATTCAAGAGATTTTTAATTCCATTCCTTGTAGAGAAAGATATCTCTTGAGAATCCTAGTTTATGCCAATTTCCTTTCCTTAAAAAATGGGATAAATATAGAAACAAAATATGTTAAGAATTAGGAAACAAATAAATTACCAAAATTGGGCTCCACAATCAACTGACTTGTTCTGCAAGATTTGCACATATTAGCCCACGATATACTGCCTTAAAAATATAGATTTCAGAATAAAATCTAAAAATTTGTAAATAAGAAAAATTAAAATGCATTTGAATACCTGAGACATGTCTGAGCACTTGTTGGCATCTGTTGAGTCAGATATATCTGGCAGTAGACAGTCCACTACGAGCATGATTATATTGATTAATGTGCGTGTGTGATCCAAGCAATCCTTTGTCATCCACATACTGTCACAAATAATATGATTGCCCTGACTTATCGATTTGTCACCGTAATGCACATTAAGACCGATCAAAATCTATAAGAAGTGCATTTTCTCAAATCCGGCTTGCCGACTTTTTCTATATTGTGGCAATGTCTTTTGAAGGTGGAAACAGCTTCACACAATTCCCAGAAGTTATCTTACAGTATGTTCCCCTTTAGGTTAGAAGAAGGGTATGAACTTGGCTTGGATTGGTAGATTCACACAATCCCCAGAAGTTATCTTACTAGGTTTTCCCCTTACTTCTATAATATTACCACATTTATATCAATTCATCGTATTTTTGAGGCTAAAGGGTATGAACTTGGCTTGGATAGGCAGCCTTCTTTTCCACTAGCCCTGCCCTTGGATAATAAGAAAAATGCGTGCAATGCTATAAGCAAGATTTAGATCATAGGTCTACACACAGAATATGAAATCTCATCTAGTAACAACCATATGACATAGACAGCAGTGACTTATCCTTAGGATTGTCCAGATTTGAGTGCTAGTTAGATTCATCCAGAGACATGTTGACTGCCATTAGCCAGACGTATCTGTCTTGTTATCAGCCACAAGCACTAAGATATATCTGCAGACAAAAACATGATCTACTTAGTATAAGAATAGGATAACTTAAATACATGCAATAAAAGAAACAAAAACAATTTTTTTTTTTTTTTGGATATGCATGTTCCTATTCAGAAGGAGGTGATACTCCAATTTGTTTCCTAAGGCTTTCAAATTTGACAGTATCGAGGGCCTTAGTAAACAAATCTGCTAGTTGTAGATTAGTCTGTATGTGCTCCAGATTGATAATCTTCTGTTTCACTAATTCTCTGATGAAGTGGTGTCTGATGTCAATATGTTTTGTTCTGGAGTGCTGGACTGGATTTTTTGAGATATTGATGGCACTGGTGTTGTCACAATACATAGTGACTTGTTCTGTAGAGATTTCATAGTCCTCCAACATTTGTTTCATCCACAGGAGTTGTGTACAGCAACTCCCAGCTGCTATATATTTAGCTTCGGCTGTGGATAGTGACACTGAATTTTGCTTTCTACTTAGCCATGCCACCAAATTGTTCCCAATGTAGAAACATCCTTCAGATGTACTCTTTCGATCATCTACGTTCCCAGCCCAGTCTACGTCTGAAAAACCTGCAAGATTGGCAGTGGTATCTCATGTAAACCAAATTTCGTAACTCAACGTACCACTTACATATCTGATGATTCTTTTCACAGCAGCAACATGAGATTCCTTAGGTTTGGCTTGATATCGTGCACAAACTCCAACACTGAAGGATATATCTGGCCTACTGGCAGTAAGGTACAGAAGACTTCCAATCATGCTTCTGTAAAGGGATGGATCTACATCCTTACCACTGTCATCCTTTGAGAGTTTTAGAGTAGTCGCCATGGGAGTTCTCATTGCCTTTGCATCTTCAAGTCCAAATTTCTTCACCAGATTTTTAGCGTACTTTGCTTGAGATATGAATATGCCAGATTCATCCTGCTGTACCTGCAAACCAAGGAAAAAGGTTAGCTCACCAACCATACTCATTTCAAATTCTCTTTTCATTGTATTTATAAATTCATTAATTTTGGACTTAGATGTAGACCCAAATACTATGTCATCAACATATATTTGAGCTACAGTTAGTCCAGGATTTAGATGCTTAATGAAAAGAGTTTTATCAGGTCCTCCCCTTTTGTATCCATTGCTTAGAAAGAATGATGTGAACCTTTCATACCAAGCTCTGGGGGCTTGTTTCAACCCATATAACGCCTTTTTGAGTCTAAAGACATAATCTGGGTGAGATGGATCTGTGAACCCTTGAGGCTGCTCCACATAGGCTTCCTCATTAAGCACACCATTCAGAAAGGCACTTTTGACATCCATCTGAAATAGTCTGAAGTTGATGTAGCAGGACACAGCTAGCAACAGCCTGATGGATTCCAGTCTGGCTACTAGAGAAAATGTCTCGT
This sequence comes from Ligustrum vulgare, assembly GCA_963555705.1. Classification (NCBI taxonomy): domain Eukaryota; kingdom Viridiplantae; phylum Streptophyta; class Magnoliopsida; order Lamiales; family Oleaceae; genus Ligustrum; species Ligustrum vulgare. The sequence continues at coordinate 85,509,815 of OY743168.1, forward strand.
CAAAGTCTATCCCTTCAATCTAGGTATAGCCTTGAGCAACAAGTCTGGCTTTATTTCTTACCACATTTCCTTGTTCATTTGACTTATTCTTGAAGATCCATTTGGTTCCAATTACATTACCTTCTTTAGGATGTGGAACCAGCTCCCAGACATTGTTTTTTTCAAATTGGTTAAGCTCTTCCTGCATAACTTGTACCCAGTGTTCATCTGTCAAAGCTTCCTTGACATTTTTTGGCCTAATTTGAGACATATGACAAATGTTACTCATCTCAGCAAATTTTCTTCTAGTCACATTTTTCTTAGACATATCAGTGAGAATGTTGTCAAGTGGATGTGCCTTTTGGATCCTAGCATGTGGTAGTCTCGATGCTTCTGATTCAGCAATCTTAGCTGTATCTGGGTCATCGGATTCGTCTCGATCTGCAGATATTACTGGGTGCCCAGACTCATCCTGATCGGATTCTTCAGTATCATTGAGACTTTCAGCTTGGTGTTGTTCTTCTTCTGATTTTTCAGCTCCAGCTCTTTCTTTTGGTGTAATTTCCAGTTGATCACCATCTGCTTCCTGCAAATCCGAATTTAAACAATTAGTGTCATCCACTTTCACATTAATAGACTCAAGAACATTTTGGGTTCTTATATTGTAAACTCTATAGGCCCTACTATTTTCAGCATAACCCAAAAATATTCCATCATCCGATTTTGAGTCAAATTTTCCTAGGTGTTCTCTATCTTTCAAAATATAGCATTTACTTCCAAAGGCATGAAAGTAGTCAACCCTAGGTTTTCTATTCTTCCAAATTTCATATGGAGTTTGGTTTGTTCCAGATCTAAGCATGACTCTATTGACAATATAACAAGCAGTGTTTATAGCTTCTGCCCAAAATTTCGTGGGCAATTTGTTGCTATTTAGCATGACACGAGCCATCTCTTGTAGAGTTCTATTTTTTCTTTCCACCACTCCATTCTGTTGAGGAGTCTTTGGGGACGAGTACTCATGCTTGATCCCGTACTGAATACAAAAATCAGCAAATTCGGAGTTTTCAAATTCTCTCCCATGATCACTTCTGATCCTTTTGACTCTTACCTATTCATCTGCCTTTTCATTGTTCAATTTCTGAAAAAGATTAAAAAAATTGTCAAATCTATCAGATTTATCTCGAATAAACATGACCCAGGTGTATCTGGAGAAATCATCAACACATACATAAATATACCTCTTGCCACCAATACTTTCCTTTTGGATAGGATCCATCAAATCCATGTAAATTAGTTCAAGTATATGAGAGGTATTAATGGATGTACCTGGTTTATGTTGACTTTTGATTTGCTTACCCTTTTGACAATCACCACAAATTTCATCTGGAATATTGTTTATGCTAGGTAAGCCTCTCACAGCCTGTAGTCTGGTCAGTTTCATAAGATCATGGTAGTTTAGGTGTCCTAATCTTTTGTGCCACAGTTTCTCATTTTTTGTTTTAACAGAATTGCAAGTTTCATGACTCTCAAGTGTATATCATTTATCTCTAGATTTAAATCCCTTAAATAAAACACTCTTTAACGGGTTAGACTTCTTGTCACAACTTAAAACCTTACAATATTCTTTTGAAAACATGACAAGCAAGTTATCATCACACAATTGTCCTACACTGATCAAATTTTCCTTAAGCCCTATAACATATAAGACATTAGTTAATGTAGGCAATCCCTTAATGTTAATGATACCAGATCCATCTATCTTACCCTTTTGGCCATCACCAAATGTAACAGCACCTGTTTCGCATTTTTCAAAATGTGTAAGTAGAGAGAGATCACCTGTCATGTGTCTAGAACAACCAATATCAAAATACCATGTGTTAGGAATCAAAGCACTCAAAGACAATTGAACTACATAAGCATTCGTTCGAATTTTCTTCTCTTGTCTAGAAACAAGTCTTCTTTTGTGTGAATTGATTAACTCAAGTACTCATGACACCTAAATACATCATGACCAGATTTAGCATAAAAATTACAGAATACCTGGAAAAGAGATGTATCCTGCCGATTATGTCAAGGTTGAAATTTCCTGCCGTTTTGATGGACGGACTCATCTGGCTTGTAAGATTCGGCTGAAATTGTCGTCTTGCATAGTTCCTGGCTGGATGTGAGCTTTGAGTCCTAGCCGCATTGTATTGATGATGATGAGAGGTAGATGCATCTGTATGATTTTTATTCTGTTCCATGTACCTGTATCCAGATTCTCTTACAAAGTTTATTTTATGTTCATGATTTTTACCTTTACCTTCATATCCAATACCTGTTTTTAGGCTGACAGGTCTGCCACTGTTCAGGATTTCATCAAGCTGGACGGATCCACGTGCCAGCTTCTTGATTTTGTCTTGTGCGTTAGCAAGTTCTGAACTTAACCTGCTTACCTCATTTTGTTTGTCATCTGAGACTGCAGATACGTCGTCCAGTTGACGTTCCCTGCTGTGCTCAGCGAAGGCCTGCAACAGTTAAATCTTCTCTTCTGCATCTTGAAGTTCCTTCCTCAAGTTTTCAGTAATTGATCTGGATTTATCTGCATAAGAAGAGTTACCAGATTCGGTACCAGACAGCTGTAAAGCAGTAAAGGTAGTTACCTGATTTTCAAAATTGCTGTTGTCTGATTCTGATTCAGATTCATCTGAATCTCCATCACTCCATGTAACATTCATGGCCTTCCTTCCCTTGGCCTTCTTTTGAGTATTAGGACAATCAGTTGCAATGTGTCCATATCCTTCACATTCTCTGCATTGGATTCGACTCCTAGGCTTCCCTTCAGATGTGTTGGCATTATTCTTTGGATAGAAATTATTTTTCTTCCATTGTTTTTGTGGTTTTTGATTCTGGCCTTGAAGATTTGTGGACCTTTCTTTTTGTTTGCCCTTGAGGAACTTTTTAAATTGTCTGGTGAGAAGTACGAAATTTTCATCTTCGTCAGTCTTGCCATAGTCGTCTGGGTTCGCACTGTTCGTCTTGAAAGCAATCCCTGGTGATTTGTCTTTCTTTCTTCGGGCCAGATTTAACTCATAGGTCATCAATGACCCTACAAGTTCCTCAACTCGCATGGTTGAAAGATCCTTTGCTTTCTTCAATTGCTGTCACTTTTGCATGGAACCTGTCTGGTAAAGATCTAAGGATCTTTTGTACAATTTGATCATTTGAGTAGGTTTTCCCAAGTGCATCAGCTGAGTTGGTGAGATCACTTAATCTGGAATAGAAGCTTTTGAAGTCTTCTTTCTCCTCCATAGATAATTGTTCAAATTCTAAAGAGATCATCTGCAGCTTGGAGGTTTTGACAGCATTGGTTCCTTCGTTTGCTATCCTCAAAGCATCCCATGCTTCCTTGGCCGTCCTTAAGGAGGAGATGAGTCTGAATTGACCTGGATCAACCAAAGAAACAATAGCATTAAGTGCCTTAGAATTCCAATTTGCATCAGCTAGTTCATCTGCAGTGTATGCACTTCTAGCTACAGCTGTAACAACACCTCCAGTAGTGACAGTGGATGCTGTGTAACCTTCAAGAACAGAAGTCCAACAACGTTCATAAATACATTGAATAAAAATTTCCATACGGATTTTTCAATATGCACAGTTACTACCAGTTAACAAAGGTGGCCTAAGAGATGCAGAATTTTCCATTTAGACAACCGGATCTCACTTTCTAGAAGTAAACACGCTCTGATACCAATTGAAAATTTAAAGTTGTCTAAATTTTATAAACAGACTATCACAGACAAGTCTGGACAGTAACTAGTTAACAGTAAATCGTTAAGCGTTGTTTAGCGCAGTACCGATGAATCTTGCTAAGGCAGATTCGTCTGGATTGTAAAACGTAAACAATCAGAATAAATTGTGCGGAATTATAAATGGACAAGAACACAATAATTTGAGCTTAACGTGGAAAAAACCCTAACAGGGAAAACCCACGGTTCGCATCCTGCGAACAAAAATAAATCACTATATAAGGAAAGAATTTATACTGATCAATCTAAACTACAGGATAAATCTACGCATAGACTTTATCAAACATCCAAGAAATAGATCACTCCCTGGTCCTTCTGTGGCATGTAATGCGAGATGGCGTCCCACCACTCTTTAGTAGTTTTCTTTGAATCTGCAACACTTGTCAGCAACACGAACTCCCGTTCGATCTTGATCCAAACCTCCTATTTGATCTTCACGCTGAAATTCTTTCCTCCTCTAAGTGATTGAATCCTCCTCCCGGAATATTGAAGTCACAACACAATTGAAGCTTTTTGTATTTGTGCACACACGAAAATTAGCTTCAATATTTTTAAAGTGGACGTGTATTTTTGTAAGCACCACACGAAAATTGGATTCTACACGTCTTAAGAAAACATCCCGTTTTCTCTTCTCTTTATAGTGCAATTCGGTTTACTTGGCTCCCAAGTTTTCCTTATTACATAAGATCTCTAATACCTGCAAAACATGGTAGAGATAATTAGTAAAAGGTAAGATAATTATCCTTAAATAAATCTTACCAAAAAAATAAGATAATGATAAATCTTAAAAGATCTTACCATAAGTTAATCAATCACGTGATTAACATAAACTTGGACTTCATATTTTCGGCTCTATCAAGAATTTTCCCAAGATAGATTTTCGTCCAACAAATCTTACCATATGCAAAGATAAGAATGAAATATTCTTGACCATATCAAAAAGATGCTTACCATATTTTGGATGCCTTGACAATCACAATATATTATCAAGAATTTTACCAAAATAACAAGATCAAGATTTCAAGATATTTTCGAGATTATGATCAAATATTTTCGGCCAATCATAATATTTTACCAAGACTTAAAATATAATCAAAATACTTATAAGTGATAAAGATATAATTTCAATCCAAGTAAAATATTATCACAATTCTTATCACAAACGATAAGTGATAGACTTCTACCATTATCACAATACTTATCATATAAGATAAGCAACAAACATTATCTTCAAAATATTATCACAATATTTCTTGATCATTATCATAGAAGATAAGAAACAAATATTATCACAATATATAGGAGACAATATTACGTCCAAGAAATGTAATTAAACTTAATAAATTACTAAATAAAAATATTTAGTAATAAACTAAATTTATTAAATTAAAAACATGTAGGAAAATAGAAAATGCTAATAAATATAACTTAAAATAAATTAACAATCTCCCCCTTTGACTTTTTCTATTTTTCCAAAATAAGTTAACAATCTCTCCCTTTGGTGTAATGTTCTCTACAATTTACACAATGACCTCAAAAAGTAAAATAATAATAATAATAATAATAATAATAATAATAATAATAATAATAATAATAACAACGACGTGAAACGAATCTTTATACTGTGAAAAGGTCGAGAACTCTAATTTTTTTGCCCACTACAATTAATAACTACTCACTAATCCACACAATCCACTTCATTAACCATACATAATTAATTCAATAAAAAGTATAACAATGCTATAATTACATTGACAATCCTCAACTCTCATATGTAGGGATGGGCCACTTAAATTTGACCTCATCCCCTACGTGTAAGGTTGTGTTATCTAAATTCTAAAAAGTGAGGGTGTGTTTTATAAGCAAAGGTGGGAAAAAATTTCAATTCCATATAAGTTGGAAAACAAAAATCACCCCCCAAAAGAATTGATTTATATGGAATTGGCCAATTTTGAACTTCAAATGGTTGTACTTTAGAATTCAAATTCAAATTCTTACTTCGCATCAAACGGAGCAAGTAGGAAAGCAATTTCCCAAATATGACATTTCTATGGAATTTGAGTGTTATCAAACACACTCTAAGTTAATGTAGGTGGTCATTAGAGAAGACAAAAAAATTCGATTCGATCTGTCGATTCGAAGATTCGATTCAAAAAACTCCCGATCCGTGGATCGATGGATCGAATTTGGATTGTGGGTGATCCGATTTAATTCGATTCAATCCACGATCCGATTTATTTCATGAAAAATTAAAAAAATTATAAAAATTTTAATTATTAAATCTAAAGTATATAATCTTTTATTGAATTTGACACAAAATCTCTAATTTTCTATATATATATTATTTTGTTGTGTGAATTTGATATTATATTAATTTTTTTATGAATTATGTATTGACTTGTTTGCAGTTAATGAAAATTTCTTAATGTTTTTTCGATTCGAACCCGACTCGATTTGAAATTTTTACTGTTTGATGCGATTCGATCCAAAATCTAGAAGCGGATTTGAATCTGCCACTTTGTTGCCATCACTGGTGGTCATTCAGAAAATTCTCCCCTTAATTTGTTTGTACAGATAATTTTCTTTCCATTATTTGTGTTCTGTTAAAAATTATGAAACCGAAACTCTGTCTCTGTAAGCTTGACAGAAACTAGTTAAAATTAGAAAAACCGAGCGAGCATTGACAGAGAAAGGATAGAGATCGTTGCATCAATTGTACAAAAATCATTGAAGCTTTGATCCTTGCATGACCATATAGATATCAAGGTTATGAGCACTGAGAAGAGCATGTGTTTCAATGTCTTACGGCATATAACTTGCTACTGCTAAGAAAGCAGCCTCTCGCTGCTCGACTTTGCCAGGTCAAATTTACTTCATTAATAATTTATTCTCCATTTTAACGTTTCATTTCGTTCATTTGTTGGATTTCAAAGATTCTTACTGTATTTGTTTTTATTTGGGATGTGTTTTTGTAAATTTAAGTGGTTCCCAGATGGAAAAAATTGCTAGTTCTCTTTTCGGAATTTAACTACTACCCACATGAAAGATTGTACATCATTTGGTGAACACAATACCCAAATGGAATAAAGGTGAATTTCTGATATTGAATTATGGATTAGACTTTTGAATCTTACCTATGCAAAGGTAGGTCTAGTTTTTCTGTGCACCTACTACTTTTGGCATTATGCAAGATGACTAACATTCGTTGCTGATTCTTACTACAAAATGTGCAAAAGGCATTGCTACAATCAGATATCCAATCAAAAAATGCTAAAACTGCTGTCACGATGGCTGATTACGGACCTTCGGTAAGCTAATCAACTTCAAGATCTATTCATCTAGTATTCACACTGTGTGTCTTGGAATCACTCTAGCTGGAAGCATCCTGCAGCAACCATAACAGTTTAGAGTTAGTTAATTAGTTGGGTAGGTAGTTAGTTAATCAGTTCAATTAGTTTCTTCAATTATTTTGGTTAGCTAGCTGACTTCTCCATTGTATCCATCGTGTATAAATACTCCTCATCACCATTGTAAAATCTGCATCAGATTTTAATAAAATCACAGAGATTTCTTTCTCCATCTTCACATCTTTTCTTTAGCTCAGTGAAATTTATGATGGTATCAGAGACATTCATCAGTACTGTAAATGCCAATGATGATCCTGCTAGTCCGTATTTCATCCACCATGGTAATAATCCCAGTGTTATGCTTGTTTCATTTCCGCTCACAGGGAATAATTATGTTTCTTGGAGTCGTTCCGTTCATCAATCTTTAAGTGTGAAGAACAAGGATGGATTTTTCTATGGTTCTTTACCAGCCCCTGCACCTTCCACTGGATCAACCTATACCAGTTGGGTTCGCTGCAACAATTTAATCTTGAGCTGGCTCAAAAATTCAATTTCCTCTGAGATAAGTAATAGTCTCTTATATATCACTTCTGCACTTGATTTTTGGAAATAATTAGAGCTTCGTTACTCTATTGCTAGTGGAATTCGTGTTCTACAGCTGGAGAAGGCTCTTGGAACTCTTAATTAAGATACAATGTCTCTTACTACATACTTCACCAAGTACAAAACCATCTGGGATGAATATATTAATTACAGGCCTATTCCAACTTGTACTTGTGGAGTACTGATTTCTTGCAAATGCAACATATTGAAGGTATTAGCTGAGAATCGTGAATATGATTTTGTCATAAAATTCTTGGTTGGGCTCAATGAATCTTACAATCAGATTCCCAGTCAAATTCTACTTACATCTCCTTTGCCGTCTATGGGGAAAGTTCACTCTATGCTTATTCAAGAAGAGAAACAACGAGAGCTCTCTGCCAATATGTTTCAAACTGAACCTGTTGCCATGGCCGCTCAACTAACCCCCAATAATTCTATTCGAAAATATAATCCTAAAGGTAGAAGAGAGAGACCCTTTTGCACATATTGTCAATCTAATGGTCACACAATTGAGAAATGCTTCAAATTACCTCGTTATCCCCTAGGATTTCAGCCTAATTTCAAAGGAAAAATACCAATGAATCAAAATCGTGCTTCTGCTCACTGTGTTAGTTCTTCAACCAATCTGGATTCCAGCTTTGATAAACAGCCTGCTGCTTCAGTTTTCACCCAGGACCAATATGACAAATTAATGACCCTCCTTGCTCAATTACCAACTCCATCTGCCAACAACACATGCAACTCAGCATCTCTAGTTCCTAATATGACTGGTATTTCTCTGTCCTTATGTAGTGGCTCATTACCTGTCTTAACCTCACAACATGAATTCATACAAACTCCTTGGATAATTGATACTGGAGCAACTAATCACATGGTTTGTTCAGTAAAACTTTTATCCACTATAACATCCACCATTACATCACCTGTTTGCTTACCTACTGGCCAATTAGTTCCAGTTTCACATGTTGGCATAGTGAACCTAACATCCCATATCATATTATTAAACGTTCTTTGTATACCTTCGTTTACCTTCAATCTTATATCTGTTTCGACCTTAGCAAAATCTAATGCTTGTCGTATTACCTTTTGTGATACTAACTGTGTATTGCAGGACCTTCCTTCATTGAAGCTGGTTGGGAAGGGTGAGCTGCGGGATAGATTGTATTACTAGAAGAATCCTGAGATCCTCAACCAACATACTTCTCCATATCAACGACCTGCAGCCTCCGTTTCAACAGTTTCCAATACTTCTTGTTTTGATCTATGGCATTATAGATTAGGGCACTTATCTTTACCTTGTTTAAAGTTGTTGCATCAACTTGATTCTCAAATTAGTGCTAGTCAATCACATATTTGTAATATTTGTCCAATTGCTAAGCAACATAAGCTGCCATTTCATCTCAGCACAAGTCATTCTAATAAAAGTTTTTAGTTGATTCATGTAGATATTTGGGGTCCTTTTACTCCTATTTCATCAACCGGTCATCGCTATTTCCTTACCATTGTTGATGACTATACACAATGTACTTGGCTCTATCTCATGACAGAAAAGTTCGATACTTGATTATACTTAAAAACCTACTGCACCTTAGTTGCAAACCAATTTGATACTAATGTTAAAACCATTCGAAGTGACAATGGACTAGAGTTCCAAATGTCTGAAATCTATCAAACTCGAGGGATTATACATCAATGCACTTGTGTTGAAACCCCTGAACAGAATGGTGTAGTTGAAAGAAAACACCAACACATTCTTAATGTGGCTAGAGCACTAAAAATTCAATCACAAATCCCCCTTTATTACTAGACTGATTGTGTCCTGACAGCGGTATTCTTGACCAACTGCATTCCCACACAATTACTTCAAAATAAATCTCCTTATGAACTTCTCTATGGTCATCCACCAAAATATTCATGCCTAAAAGTCTTTGGCTTCCTATAATATGCATCAACTCTCACTCAACACAGAAAGAAATTTGATCCTCGTGCTAGAAAATGTGTCTTCCTGGGCTACCCTTTTGGAGTCAAAGGATATAAACTTCTTGATCTTTCTACCAATGAAACTTTCATATCTAGAAATGTTGTTTTTCATTAGAAGATATTTCCATTTATGGACTTATCATCTAAGTCCTTACCACATATCAGAGTCATCTTTATCCAATTGTTCCTCTTACTGACCCTAATATATCACATGTTTCTCCACCACAAAAAACCTCTATTCCTAATGATTCTTCAATAATACCTCCAGCAGCAAGTGACTTTACTCAACAAGGGCCTCGGAGATCATTAAGAGCCAAGATAACTCCTTCTCATCTCAGGGATTTCCATTATAATACTGCCATTCTTCAGCAGTCTTCCTCATCACCACCTTTGAAGGAAATTTCTGCAGCACCAGGTAAGCCTTATCCATTATCTTCATTTCTTTCATATCACAAATTTTCCACTAAACACCTAGCCTATTCTGTAGCCTTAACCACCACCTATGAGCCAAAGTTTTATCATCAGGCAGTCCAATACCCTCACTGGCAGGAGGCTATGAAGGCAGAACTGAGTGCTCTTGAATCAAACAATACATGGACTCTTGGTGTTTTACCACCTGGTAAAAAGCCCATTGGAAGTAAATGGGTGCATAAAGTCAAGTTAAAAGTTGATGGTTCTGGGGAAAGATACAAGGCATGGCCAGTGGCCAAGGGTTATAATCAACAAGAAGGGTTGGATTACATGGAAACTTTTTCTCCAGTTGCTAAACTCACATCTGTGCGAATGTTGCTGGCTATTGCTGCTTCTCGAAACTGGCATTTGTTGGGAATTAGGACGCAACTAATCCCGCCCAGGATCGATGTGACACAAATAAATTGGACTGAGAAAATATAAATACGCAAAAATAAAATGCAAATACGAAACACAAAGATTTACGTGGTTCAGCAATTTGCCTACGTCCACGGACCCACACCAATATATTTCACTAACTCGAAATATGAGGAGTACAAAAATACTACACTGTATTTTTATCTGCCTATGCAAAGGCTATTCTCTCCAACTCACTTTTCTCCCTATTTTGTGAAATGCCTCTCTTGTGTTGCTCTCTACACAAAATCACTCTTTGTTGTGGTGGTGTTTCTCTTCAACACTTGAGCTCTATTTATAGGAAGAATTAGGATGAATTGGGAATAACAAATTTCACCATCCTTACCTACTACCAAAACCTACCAACATTCACCTAATTATTTTCACCAACTAATCTTCCACCTAATAGTCTCCATCTACCAACAATCTCCCACTTGGAGACTAATGTGGCTTCCCTTGAGACATTTCCTCCTTGCAACTCCTTTTGAAATATGGTGTGAATCATCTGCTGTCTTCACCTTAGAAAACCAATTGAAGCTGAGCACAGCTCCAATTTTTCTTTAGTTACCGTCTTAGTCATCATGTCGGCTGGGTTCTTGCTACCCTGGATCTTCTCTAGTGTTAATACTTCATCCTCTAGAAGAGACCTGATGAAGTGATAACGGAGTCCAATGTGCTTGGTTCTAGAATGAAATGCTGAATTCTTTGCCAGATGTATCGCACTCTGACTATCACTGTGCAAAACATTCTTCTCCTGACTGAATCCCAATTCTGCCAACAAACCCTGTAACCAGATCATTTCTTTGCTAGCCTCGGTTACTGCCACGTACTCTGCTTCTGTAGTGGATAGAGCAACAATCTTCTGTATCTGCGAAATCCAGCTAACTGCAGTAGTACCTACTGTGAAAACATAATCAGTAGTACTTCGTCTGCGATCTACCTCGCCAGCAAAATCTGCATCTACAAAGCCTTGTAGAGTCACCTCGCCTCGTCCAAAGCATAAGCATCTATCAGTAGTTCCCCGTAGATATCTTAATATCCACTTTACTGCTTCCCAATGCTGCTTTCCTGGATTTGCCATAAACCTACTCACAACTCCCACTGCATGAGCAATATCTGGTCTGGTACAAACCATGGCATACATTAAACTTCCAATGGCTGAGGCATATGGTATTTTAGCCATGAAGTTTATCTCGTCCTCTGTCTTAGGACTCTGATCACTAGATAGACGGAAGTGATTAGCTAGTGGCGTGCTGACAGCCTTCGCACTGCACATGTTAAATCTCTGCAGAACTTGACTAATGTACTTGGCCTGAGATAACTGCAAGATACCCTTCTGCTTATCTCTGAAAATCCTCATTCCGAGAATCTGCTTCGCTGTACCCAAGTCCTTCATTTCGAATTCTGCTGACAGCTGCATCTTTAACTTCTTGATTTCGTCCATATCTGAGCCTGCTACTAACATATCATCGACATAAAGTAGCAAAATTATATAACTGGACTCGAATCTCCTGAAGTAGCAACAATGGTCAGCATTACATTTGAAGTAGCCATTTTTCTGCATAAATCCGTCGAACTTCTTGTACCACTGTCTCGGGGCTTGCTTTAAGCCATACAGGCTCTTCTTCAATTTGCAAACGAGCTTCTCCTTTCCTTTGACTGAGAAGCCTTCTGGCTGCTGCATATATATTTCCTCCTCAAGGTCACCATGGAGGAAAGCAGTTTTTACATCTAACTGCTCCAAGTGCAAACCCTTTGCTGCAACAATACTCAAGACTGATCTGATTGTTGTCAGCTTCACAACTGGCGAAAATATTTCCGTGTAGTCAATTCCTTCTTTCTGCTGGAAACCTTTGACCACCAACCTCGCCTTGTATCTCTTTGATCCATCATGTTCCTCCTTGATTCTGTACACCCACTTATTGTGTAGAGCTCTCTTTCCTGTAGGTAACTCGGCTAGTTCCCACGTCTGGTTAGAGATGAGAGACTTTATCTCATCTTTCATTGCAAGCTCCCACTTGCCAGAATCACCGACTTGACATGCCTCATGATAGCATTCAGGTTCACCTGCATCAGTAAGTAACATGTAACTCATGTACTTTCTATTTGGAACATGAGGTCTGGTTGACCTTCTAAGAACAGGGACTGGAGACTGTGATGCATCAGTCTCTAGAACAGGCTCCTGTAACTGCAGATCCTCCTCTGTCTGCTGCGACGTACTACTTTCTGGAGCATCATCCAACTCAACATATGTTGGATCATCATGTACTGTGTCATCGGACTGTACTGCATTTCTGTCCTTGTACATAACCTTCTCGTTGAATATGACATCCCTGCTTCTGATGACCTTTCTGTTCTGGTCATCCCATAAGCGGTAGCCGAACTCATCTCCGCCATATCCAATGAATGTGCACTTTAGTTATTTGGGGTCTAGCTTGCCCCTTGCCTGATCACTTATATGTGCATATGCGACACATCCAAAAACTTTCACGTGAGAAAGTTTTATTTCTTTTCCGCTCCACACTTCCTCCGGTATCCTGTACTCCAACGGTACCGAGGGTCCTCGATTGATCAAGTACACCGCTGTGTTGACTGCTTCTGCCCAAAACTGTTTGGGCAAGCCTACATGTAACCTCATGCTTCTGGCTCTCTCCGTTAATGTCCGGTTCATACGTTCTGCAACTCCATTTTGCTGTGGAGTCCCTGGCAACGTCCTCTCCATTTTAATGCCATTCTGGTAACAGAACTTTTTGAATGCCATATCCGTATATTCTCCTCCGTTGTCGGACCTCAGCTTCTTTACTCGCAATCCTGTTTCATTTTCCACCATGGCTTTCCACTTCTTGAACACATCGAATACTTCGGACTTGTGTCTCAAGAAATAAACCCACACTTTTCTCGAGTGGTCATCAATGAAAGTCACAAAGTATGACTTTCCGCCAATAGATGAAACTGCGGTTGGTCCCCAGACGTCTGTATGGACTAACTCAAGTTTCTCTTGCTTCCGAGTTCTGCCACTAGTGTTGAAACTCACCCTGGTCTGCTTCCCAAAGATGCAACTCTCGCATAAGTCTATATCAGTAGACTGAAGCTCTGGTAGTTTCCCCTTTGCATGCATATACTTGAGTCCCTTCTGACTCATATGCCCAAGTCTCTGGTGCCACAAGTTTGGGCCCTCCTTGCTTTCAGCAACTGCAATTGTTACACAAGCATCCGCCGTTGTGTAGAGGGTTCCAGTATCCTTGCCTCGAGCAATAATCATGGCGCCCTTGGTGATCTTCCAGTTATCACCAGAGAAGGTGGTGACATGTCCTTCTCCCGACAATTGCTTGACGGAGATCAAGTTCTTCCTCAATTCTGGAATATGTCTCACGTCCTTCAGCTTCCACACAGATCCATTGATCTTGATCTGTACATCACCTTTTCCGACCACGCCACACGGTTGATCATTACCGAGATATACTCTGCCAAAATCACCCCGCGTATAGTTTACAAAAAACTCCTTGTTTGAGGTAGCATGAAAAGATGCTCCGGAATCAATCACCCAGTATTCCGTTTTTCTCTCCAAAGAGCATATCAAAGCATCGTCCGCTTCCTCTTCCACAACATTGACTTCTGTCCTGTCCTCCTTTTCTTTTGAAGGTGCTGTGCACTGATTTTTGTAATGACCGGTCTTGCCACACTTCCAACATTCCACAACCTTTGTCTTGTTGGAATTGTTTGGATTTCTGGACCTCGATCTGCCACTTCTGAATTTGCCGTTGCCCCGCCCATTTCCTCTGTTGGAACTTCTGCCTCTGCTTTCCACGTTCAACGCCGATCCTGAAGTTGAGACACCTTCTGACTGTCGTCTGATCTCCTCCGTTAAGATCATGCTTACGACATCATCGAACTTCAATTTTGACTTTCCGGCAGAGCCACTAATTGCTGTGACTGTACCATTCCAGCTGTCTGGCAACTGCCCAAGAATTAACAGAGCTCGAACTTCATCACTAAAAGTGATTTCGACTGTGTTTAGCTGGTCCGTCACTTCATTGAATTCATTTAGGTGCTCCCCAAATCTTCCGCCTTCGGCCATCTTCATATTGAACAACTTTTTAATTAAGTGGACTTTATTTGCTGCAGATGGCTGTTCGTACATGCTAGAAAGGGCTGTCATGAGAGACTCTGTCGTCTTCTCATTTTTTATGTTGAAGGCTACTGACTTTGACAACGTCAGCCTGATTGTGCCGAGTGCTTTTCGATCAAGCAACTCCCAATCCCCCTGGCTTATATCTTCTGGCTTTTCTTTTAGTGGCTTGTATAGATCCTTCTGGTACAGATAGTCCTCCATTTGCATTTTCCAAAATCCAAAATTTGAACCATCAAATTTGTCAATTTTGGATATTTTCTCATCTGTCGACATTGTTCACACTCAATCACAAAACAGTCTAAAGAAATCTTTTCTGATGTGGAAGATCAGTCAAAGCTGCAACCACAGAGCATACTAAGAATTTCAAAAGATCTCAATGAGCCAAAGCTCTGATACCAATTGTTGGGAATTAGGACGCAACTAATCCCGCCCAGGATCGATGTGACACAAATAAATTGGACTGAGAAAATATAAATACGCAAAAATAAAATGCAAATACGAAACACAAAGATTTACGTGGTTCAGCAATTTGCCTACGTCCACGGACCCACACCAATATATTTCACTAACTCGAAATATGAGGAGTACAAAAATACTACACTGTATTTTTATCTGCCTATGCAAAGGCTATTCTCTCCAACTCACTTTTCTCCCTATTTTGTGAAATGCCTCTCTTGTGTTGCTCTCTACACAAAATCACTCTTTGTTGTGGTGGTGTTTCTCTTCAACACTTGAGCTCTATTTATAGGAAGAATTAGGATGAATTGGGAATAACAAATTTCACCATCCTTACCTACTACCAAAACCTACCAACATTCACCTAATTATTTTCACCAACTAATCTTCCACCTAATAGTCTCCATCTACCAACAGCATTTACATCAACTAGATGTAAATAATGCATTTCTACAAGGTGATCTCCATGAAGAGGTTTACATGTCTATTCCTCAAGGTTTTTCTGCTCCAGATCCGTCTTTAGTATGTCGACTAAATAAATCATTGTATGGTCTCAAACAAGCTTCCAGACAATGGTTTTCCAAGCTCTCTCAATCACTTATCAACATTGGGTACACTTCTTCTAAAGCGGATTACTCCTTGTTCAAAAAGAAGACACCTACATCCTTTACTGCACTCTTAGTTTATGTCGATGATATCATCCTTGCTGGTACCAACATTGATGAAATCAATTCAGTCAAGAAATTCCTTGATAGCCAGTTCAAAATTAAAGATCTTGGTATCCTCAAATTCATATTATGACTTGAAGTTGCTCGCAGTCCGAAAGGAATATCAATTACTCAGCGGAAATATGCACTTGAAATCCTTGAGGACACTGGTTTTATTGCAGCTAAACCAGTTGCATTCCCTATGGAATCCAATCTCAAACTAAGTGTAACTGATTCTGATCCTCTCCCAAATCCTTAAGAATATAGACGTCTTATTGGGAGATTGTTATACCTGACTATCACTCGACCAGATTTATGTTACAATGTTCAAACTTTAAGCCAATTTATGCAAAATCCGGGCAAATCCCATTTAGATGCTGCTCATCGTGTTCTTAGATACTTAAATTCATCTCCTAGCCAAGGTCTTTTTTATCCTGCTACATCCCTACTCCGCTTAAAATCTTTCTCTGACAGTGATTGGGGTGGCTGCATTGATACCCGTAGGTCTATCACAGGCCTTTGTGTGTTTTTGGGACACTCTTTAATTGCTTGGAAATCAAAGAAACAAGCTACTGTTAGTCGTTCTTCTGCTGAGGCGGAATACAGGGCTTTGGCATCAACATGTTGTGAAGTCACTTGGTTAAAATTCCTTCTAGCTGATCTTAATGTTCTCATGATCTCCCTGCTGCCTTATACCATGATAACAAATCAGCACTAGCTATTGTTGATAATCCAGTTTTCCACGAAAGAACTAAACACATTGAGCTAGACTGCCATCTTATTCGTGAAAAGATTCTTCAAGGTATTGTGAAGACTTTTCATGTCCATTCTAATCAGCAACTTGCAGACATTTTTACTAAGCCTCTTGGATCTGCCACCTTTCATTTGCTCTTATCCAAGATGGGTGTTCAGAACATTTACTCCCATCTTGAGGGGGGCTCTTGGAATCACTCCATCAGGAAGCATCCTGCAGCAACCATAACAGTTTAGAGCTAGTTAATTAGTTGGCTAGGTAGTTAGTTAATCAGTTCAATTAGTTTCTTCAGTTATTTTGGTTAGCTAGCCGACTTCTCCATTGTATCCATCGTGTATAAATACCCCTCATAACCATTGTAAAATTTGCATCAGAAATCACAGAGATTTCTTTCTCCATCTTCACATCTTTTCTTTAGCTCAGTGAAATTTATGATTGTGGGATTTAATTTTGACAATAATTATTTCTTTCTCTCTTTAAAAAATATTGTCCATATGTTTTCTTGTATATTGGACTCTAGTTACCTCTGCAGAAAGTAAATTGATCAAACTTTTGGTTCATGTAATTGAAGGGGAAAACATGCATTTTCCAACTTAAACTACAGTATGAAGATGATTTTAGATAGTGGTTTGACTACTGCCACTAGGAAATCTAACATGTTTTATATTGGTATTTTCATATTCTACTGGTCTATTAATAAAAACATCTTCGTTCATTATTTCCTTTTGGCGTCTGTTCTTGCTCTGTTTCTTTATCATTCCTAGAGTATAATTGATGGCTTTGATTCATGTAATTGCTCTTAGTTTCTCAGAGAGGAAAACTGATTAAAAAAATTGGAAAAAAAAAAAAAAAAAACATTTAGGGGACCTGCACGCAACAAATTATAGCACTTTGTAGCTAATTGCAGTATGGGTGTGAATTTGAGAGAATGAGGTGACAATATGAGACCAACAAATTTGAAAATAACTTGGGTAGGGTGTGCTTCACTTGGTCAAAACATTAAGGCAAAGCGCTATTACATTTGGCAGATAGGCGCCTAAGGAACTTGAAAGTTTTCTTCTCATCATATTTGTAGTTTGTTAAAAGGTTTTGCGTTAAAAATATGCTCCCTCTTCTACTCATGAATGTATGGAGTGGTTGATTTAGTTGACCTAGCTTTAATATCCCCTCAATAATGGTCAGATGTTTCTTTACGCCAAGAAATCCCAATTGTCATTGAAGCTTTTGTGGACACTTTCTAGTTGCAGATTGGTATTCCTTAGGTCCGGCATTCAGATGTCGATTTATCAGTTATCACAAAATGAATGGTCTTACACTGAAACTGTCCAAGTGGGCATCTTTTATAGCAAAAGAATTGTTCATAAATTTGTAGCAGAAAATGAGAAGATGCACTAAAATGAAAACCATCCTTGATATATTGTACGAGGTGGAGAACTTAGACACTTAATTCCTGTGTTTTCAGACAAACTAAAGGAAGATGTAAATTTTGTTGATCATAAGGAGTTTAAAACTACTCCTATATGAGAAGAATGAGTTAAAGAGATAAGGGTGCTAAATAAGACTTGTTTACGAGAGTGAATGAAACATGCTACAGTGCCATACTTAGAAAAATCAGCTTAAAAGGCAAGCAAAGTTGCATATAAAAGCTAAACAAGTTCCATATAATCCTTCGTTTCTTGCACTTGAAGTTTAAATATTTTGCCTTCAACTATCAATTTATATATTGAGGATGACCATTAGACTCTGAAAGGCCAAATGCAATCCAATTTTCTCATTTTAATTGTGCATGAATTTAATTTGCAAGTTCAAAGGCTCTTGTTAGCTTTATTCTGAAGAAAGAGTTGCCATCAATGTCATTTTCATTAGTCAGTGGCTGAAGAGGTAGTCTTGGAATGATTGGTTTTTACACTGGCTATTGCAAAAAAAAAAAAAAAAAATATATATCCGTATTTGTGAACATATTGATCTAATGGTTTGGTTTATTTTGTCTTTTCTCTTCATTTCCTATTTCTACAAGGTAACCAATTTCTTTCTATTTTTCTAGAAATCAATTTTTTAAGCTTATTCTCACATCAAATTTGTGCAAGTTATTTATCTTTTCTGTTTGAATGAAGTATATGAAGATTGAGTATTTCTAGGACTTAGAAGATCTCCACAACAAAGAAGGCCAGGGTGCACTAAAGCGCATAGCGGAGCTCGTGAATAAGACCCTTGCCAGTGATGGAACGATAGATATATTGCCTTTGTCCGACGAAGATATGCCCATTGCTATTGACAATGGAAAATCTGAAGGAGGTCCTCGAGGTTAGAACTGTGTTTTGGATCCTATTGATGGTACCAAAGGGTGGGTTTTTGAATTTTCTTGGCTTGACGTAATTTCAAAAGATTGACTTTATTGGGCTTTTGGTTGATAGAGAGCTAAATTGATTGAAGTGGAAAAAAGTAATTCAAGTAGTCGACTCCAAGTTTATTAATAATAAAGCTAGCACTGGAAGGTCATACAAGACTAGCAAGCATGTTTGATAACTTGTTCCCAATCAGCAGAGAAACTGTGTTCCCTTGTTTTATACTACCAACATGCTAAGACACTGAGTAGCACATTCTTGACCTTATTTAGGTATTTATGAACATGTTTGGAGTTTTTCATAAATTTGAAATATAAGACTTATGGACTGAGAGATCCTTTGATTACTTACAGTATAAAAAGTGCAAAATAGTAAAAGAACCTAGAATATTAGATAACTTAATTTTTTTTGTCTAATTCCATTGACAAATAATAATTACCCCAAATTCTAGTGCCATTAGAAGACTAGAAGACAAACTGTATTCCATTGTACTTCTAATAATTACATAATTAGGCAATAACTCCACTTCCTACGGATAACTTTAGTCCTATTCCAATTGAATGACAACTTGTTCTTCAAAGAGGTTCAGTACAATCCAGTTTCGTTTCCTACCTCTGAATGTACTCTTTTAACAAAAGTTTTATAAAGAATAAACTTATGGATTCATAAATAAATAGAGTATTTCTAACTATTTTATGGCTTCATATATATCTATGTGGAGTTTAGTTACTTATACCTCTGCTAATTGTTTCTGGATTGGTTTGATGAAAGAAAATTTTGAACTGGGAATGAAAAGAAAGACAATAGATAGAGATAATATAGATTTTTATTGCTGAAAACCAATATGATTTTTTGGATGCTTACAATGAGGAGAGGCTCCTCCTTTTATAGTTGGTAAAAGCAAAGTTGGGGGGACAAAATAATATTCTCTATCTTTTACATACTTGGCTAAGAATTAAAGTAGATAAAGAAAAGATAAGATTACAATAATTTCTACTACTTTTCTAAAGTTTTACATGGGTCTGGACCCCCATGCCTTGGATAATTCATGTTTAGACAAGATAGGACTCATCTTCATTGTAGTTGAGTAGGTCTCCACAATTATTACACTTGTGACCCGTTTCTACCTCCATTAGTTGATGTAGATATTCATAGGCTCCTTTGCTAAGATCCAAATTGCTGACAAGTATATTCTCAGCATATTCTCTTAATTTCCATAATTGACAATTAACTTGATTAATTCTTGCAATGCTGTAGATTAATAATTTATCATCATTAGATTTATTTACCCAAACATTAGTTTATGTAAGGGTATCCCTTAATTCGGTGTACATGACTCTAAATCCCAATGCCCTTTTTTCTGGAATAGCTTGTATCTATTCTTCTTTGTTAAATGAATTAATTTTTGGTTCTGAAAGAATAGCTTTGCTAGTTACTCCAAGTTTTACAATATGTTCTGTCCTTAGAAATTCTTCATCAATAAATTCTGGAATGGCTGAGTAAATCCTAACATACATCTTTTCAACTTTGGTAATTCCAAAGTATGTTTTAACTTCTGCCTTGATAGAATTAGGTAATAATGATATTTCCTTCATATCCTTGCTAGGGTAGATGCACTGAATAAATCATTCATCAAACAGCTCCCTGACCGTTCTTGGTTCTGCTCCTGGAAAAATAATTGCTTTATTGATTTTTTGATGGCTAATTGTCCTTAGTCATTCTCCTTCTTTTGTCCTCTTGTTTAGATACTCCACATACTTCAAGAATGTCTCTAGTTTCTTCATAACTTTCTCTTTTTCTGATAGTTCCTTTGTTACAACTGCTGGTTTCTTCGCAGCTTCTAAAAAAGTTTCTTTAGATGGTTCAATAGTTTTGCCAATGGATTTGGAAGATGTACTTCCAATAATTGATATAGTAGATACTTCTTCCTCAATAGGAAGTCCTACAGATAAATTCTTCGCTGGAGAGGATTGAGATCATCCTTTGTACACATTTCCTCAAGAGAATTAACTATTGACTTGTAAAAAGCTAGTTCACTGTTAATTTGTACAATCTGCGCCATGCAAGTATTCACATGGTTGAATAGATTTGAATAATTAATATTCATATGACCCATGGCCAAGTTAATTTCTTCTACTTTCTTAAGTAGTTCCTCCATGTCTTGATAAATAATCTGCAATAACATTATCAGTACCCTTAATATGAATAATTTCAAAATCATAATGGCTAAGTTCTACTTGCCATCTAATTAACCTTTTATTTGCAATAGTTGGATCAATTTCTTTAGTTAACCAATATTTGACTTGTGTATTATCGGTTCTAATTTTGAATTTTGTAGTAACAATAAATAATTCAAACTTCTTAATAGAAAATTTTACTGCTAATAATTCTTTTTCATTTATATGATAATTAGTTTGAGTTTGAGTAAAACGGCCACTAGTGTATTGTGCAATCCTTTCCTCATCCAAATGATAATTAGTTTGAGTTTGAGTAAAACGGCCACTAGTGTATTGTGCAATCCTTTCATCATCCTCATTTGGATAAATATATTTAAGTACTGCTCCCCATGCTCCCCATACTATTTCCCATGCATCGGTTTCTATAATCCAATCACATTCTTTTTTGGGTAATTCTAGTTCTGGTAAATCTTTATAAAGGTCTTTAATTTTTTGTACTTCTTCTTCTTCGTCTTTAGACCATGGTGTCCATCTAGTTTTTTCTTTATCTTTTTTGTAATGGAATTAAATGTTTTGCTAAGTTAGGTACGTATTTCCTAGTATGGTTTATAAGTCCTCAAAAGCTTTGTAATTGTGTTTTATCTTTTATATGATTGTGAAACTCTTGTATTTTTGTACTTATATGTTTTTGGAGTTTTATTCCTTCTTGGCTAATTATAGATCCCAAAAACTCTACCTTTTCTTTAGCTCTCTCCATTTTTGTAGCTGATAATATAATTCCATTATTTCTTATAATATCTATAAAATATTAAGATGTTTTAGGTGGTCTTGTCTAGTTTTAGAGTAAATAAGAACATCATCAATATATACTGTAATAAAATGGTAATAATATTTAAATATTTTATTCATGTATCTTTGGAATTCTCTTGAAATATTTTTAAATTCAAAAGGTAATACATTTCATTCAAAAAATTCTTGTGATACTGTAAAAGTTGTTAAATGTCTAGATTCTTCAGTTAACATAATATGATAAAATCCTGATTTAATATCAAATTTAGAGAAATATTTCTTTCCTCTAATTTGGTTAAATAATGTATGTTGGTTTGGTTTTGGATATTTTAATTATTTTGTATAAGTGTTTAACCTTTTATAGTTAATTACCATTCTAGATTTTCTTCTTTTTTGTTCTGAATGTTTTATTACAATGATGGCTGAACTACTATGTTTACTATTAGATTCTCTAATGAATTCCTTTTCTAGCATTTCTTTTATGTGCATTTCAAATTCAGGTAATTCTTTTGGTGTATGTTTAATTAGTTTTACACTAATAATTTTAGTATCATCTTCTAATATAATTTATGCCATAGGTTTATTTATGTGTCATTTTTCTAAAGGATTATCTCCTGATAATTTTAATAATTTTTCTGTAATATTTTTTATTACAATTTGATCAAAATGTTCTATTACGAGATTTATTCTATTTTTATTGGGCATAAATTGTGGTGTTTGTATTAATTTTTGTCTATTCTCACCATACTAAGTTGTTATATGAAACATTTTTTTTTTGGTTTATAAAAAAATTGATATACATAAGGTATATGTTGTTATATCTCTGGGTGTTAGCCCAAGAGTAAACTAACAAGAGGGGGTGAATTGGTTTATAAAACTTTTTCGATAAATAATATCAAACTTAAAAATCAATGGGTATAAGTATGAGCACTTAGTGTTGCAAGTAACTTAACTATCAATGTAGTGTGCTATAAACGTGTAAACTTAATTGATAAAGCAAGTATAGAACTTAGATATAGTGTTGCACAATATAAATTGACAGAATAGAGTAAGTGTAATGTAAGTAAGTAAAAGGAATAAGAGAATGCAAACGCGATTTAAGGAAGTTCAATCAATCAACGTGATCTACTTCCCCCGTTACCGAGCTCTCCGTCACGAGTAAGTCAAATCCACTATATTGGTAACTTACAACAAGGAGTACTAAATCCTTAAGTGACTTACAACAAAGAGCATCCACCCTTAACCAACAATCGAGTTTTCACAAGGCTCTCGAAACCACAAGATATAATGAATTGAATTTACAATTGAAATAACTCTCTTGACAAATGATATACTCAAATTAAGTACCGAGAGAGTTAGGCTAGCACTTCAATAGATAGCAATGAATTAAGCTCGAGTGTTAGAGAAAAATTTTGATGCAAATGATAATGAAAATTTCAATGCAATCAAACAAAGTTTTTCAAATAATCTCTTGTTAAGATATTGAATCAAATTAAGTACCAAGAGATGCCACACTTGAATAATTAACAATAAGTTAAGCTCAAAGTGTTTAGGCAATGAAACTTTGATGAATCAAATGATAATGACAAATGTAGCACAAATAATCAAAGTTCCCTAATTGGAATTTCTCTCTTTTAAAAGAGTAAAACAAGTTTAGAACAAAGAGAGACTTACTCTTCAATTCCAATATATAATGTGAAGATATTGAGGAAGTTTATACAATATAAAATCAAGAATCTTCACAAAAACTTTCTTCCAAAAACTTTGATGAATCTCGATAAAACAAAGTTGGATCAATCAAAGCATTCTAATAAAGATAGATAAATATAAATCAAGTAAGAACAATGAATTTTTCACAAAAAAGCTTCTCTAAAATCTCCTCTTAGTTGTTGAAAATGAATGCAAGAGAGAAGGCTATTTATAGAGCAAATTTCGCACATACTGTCTTTTGCGGTCGACCTATCTTTCCATGCAGTCGACCTCAATATAGCCGTTGCGAGAAAATAGTCATTGGAGTTCAAAAATAGGCAGTGGAGTCGACCTGAAAAAATTTGCGGTCGACCTCAAAGTGCCATGCGGTCGACCTCATATATTTTCGGTCGACCTTAAAAATCAGGATTTCAAAATTTTGATTTTTCAAGGTTTTCTGATCAAAGTTAATTTTGAAAAAGATATTTTAATGGCTTGAAAAATGTTACTTGAACTTTATGAAGTGCATTGACAACTATTGATGCATTAACCTTACATAAGATTGAAAAGTAATTTGTAAATGCTCAATTCTTTTTAGGCTTCATTGCTTGGTCTTCATGCTTTCCGACTTGGAATTTGATCTCGAATATCTTCGATTCTTTCTTGATCTTATTTGCGTCTCATGTGCTTGATCACATATTTTTGATTTATATCTTTGATAGACGATTTGAACATTGAATGCTTTGAATATTTATCATTATATGAAACATTTGTTAGCAACACAATATATTCTTGTTTGTTATGATCAAAACAATAAGGTCAAGTTGACCATAGGTCAACACTGAAAACTGTAATATCTTCGCTCATTCTTTGTCAAAGCTTGGAGATGATCACTCGATTGATATGACTTGGATGGATTGTATTCCTTGGTTTTTGTTGATCCCGGTTCGGGGCGATTTAATTAATTAATCTAAGTTTTTCCCTAGAAAAAAATTAAAAAAAATATATGATAATTATGTTATGTCTATCTTTTCCTAGAAGAAATTGGTCTCAATTCTCAACGCGGTGATCCACTTTATTGTAACATAATAACTTTTAACCCTTGTTTGTTATCAATTATTTAAAATATATTTTTTTTCAAAAATAATCTTCAACCACATTCTATTAATAAAATAATATACACACAAACCAAAAAGATTCGGTCTATTTTTAACCGTAAATTCTTCAAAAATTTACTATTACAAATCACTTTATTTGAAATAGTGTCACAAACAGGGCATAAATATGATTTTAAAACAGATATTCCATAGTATTGTAACATTATGGTATTAAAACAGATATTCCATAAATTATGAACGTTGCATGACTTTAAAAAAAAAAAAAAAAATGTGTTTGTCCCATTCTCTTGGTCCCAGCCGACACCATTTTACTGCTAATCATCCAAAAGCTTTTAAGAGCAATATGGTAGTCAACAAAAATTTGATACCATGAACGCACCAAAAAGGAACTAATTCATTTCCGCCATGATTTGTTTTTTAAGCTGCTACAGTATTCGCCAATCATTTCTGTTTGAAGGCTGTATTTTGTTTATAAATAAAAAAATTTAATTTAATTTTTTAAAATAAATTATGTGATTGATCGAAAAAATGTGCTTGATTAAAAAGTAATTTAAAAAAAAATATAAAATAAAATTTATTTATAAACAAGTTTATCAAGCACTTACTAGTTAGTATAACAAGGTGCAATAAAACTTGTACTCGGATTTGTCATTTAATTAGTTAAGCATGTGTTCGGGTAACTTATTAGAACAATATTTATAACATATAACAATTTTCAATACCACTTTTATTTTTTTCTTCTTCTTTTTGAATAATTAGGCTCTGTTTGACTGCAAAAATAAATGAAATTTGATTTATAATGTGTATTATTTAGGTTTTCTAGGTAAGATGTATGATTAAAAAATTGGAGAGGGAAAATGTGAGTGATTAAAAAGTAGTTTGAAAAATTGCACTCATTTATTTTAAAAGCACGTGTTCGTCTAGCCAATGAAGTAAATTTATGTAAACATCTTAGGTCAAATTTCAGAATTTTATTTAAAAGTGTCTCATTTTCATTATTTATCCTTAAAGTTCAATTTCAATTTTAAGAAGTTTCCAAATGTATCTTTAATGATAAATTTTTGTCCAAACTTTAAATATTTGAGTCCAAAATATTTTATCCTCAATTTAAATTCATTCTCAAATTTTTATCCCCAATCCACATTCATTTTTAATTTGAATCCCAAAATTTCCTCCCCAACTTCCATTTTTCATATTCAGCACATTTTTTCCTTCCCCATAATCACTCTTCAATCCCTCTCAATCAACTTCAATTCTCTTCTTGCAAATACACCACAATTCTGCACGTTTTTGTTTACCTCCTTCCCAGAAATTCATTGTTCCAAGTCTCAAGCTCTGTCAATTCTTATTTCCCAAATTTTTCCCCCTCACACGCCATCTGCACCAGTTTAACCCTCCTTCAGCTCCCTCAATCAACCATTATATTCTTGTCAATCCCTGTAATACTTCTCAAATCAAATTCTGCCATAATTTACCAAAAATTTCCACTCTACCAGCAGTATATATACCTCACTTCACTCACATAACCACACAGAAAACTCTCAGCAAACTCCAGTCGCACGGTGAGTATCTTCACCGCCAACCCGAGCCTCCATTGTCTGAATTTTAATCACTAACACGCCCGCACCCGACACCTCCATCTCCACCACCGAACCGCCATTTTGAGTCCACTGCCCAACCCCAAATTCGTATCATCAACACCAAACAAGCACAAAGCGGAATGAAACGAATTCAATCCAACCACCGTGTGCACTACCAAAGCACCTTCAGAGCCAAAACTTCACCCAAGTCTCGATTAAGCATCCCAATCTATATTATCCAACCACCATAGTCGCCACCACACCACCCGCAACCAGTCACCACCTCTTGAACCGCAACCACCACTCGAAACATCTCAAACCCACCTACTGCCCAATTTCAATCCGATCTCAAATTCACAAAATAAAACCCAAAAATCAAGAATTTAACAAAAGCCCAAATACCTTACCTCGACCCATTTCTGACCGGATTTCCACTGGAGAAACGCCATCGCCGCCATGAGATGGCGGCACCACCGCCGACGAATGACGGTCTGCAGCCCCGAAAGGAGGAGCCCCCCCCCCCAACCCTCCCATCGCACATCTATCTCTCTCTCTCTCTCTCTCTCTCTCTCTCTCTCTCTCTCTCTCTCTCTCTCGCCTTTCCTCTCTTCTGAAAAAAAAATGAAGAGAGAGAGTAGAATTTGTTATATATATTTTGGTATTTTTGAGAAATTAATGATTAAGCCCCAACGTTTGAATAGTGATTATTTCAGCCCCTGATTTTTAAAGTCTTTTAAATTAATGCCTACACTTTTGAAATGAGTTAAATTGAATCCTAGCATTTTTAAAATCTTATAAGTCAGCCCACTAATTTTCGAAAAGTCTATTTTAACCCCTAAACTTTATTTATTCACTTTAATAGTTTAATTTTTTTGAAATACTAAATTAATTTAATTTTTCTTTTAGCTAGACGATACACTCAGTGATTTAGAGGATTGACGTGACTTTCTAAATTTATTTTCCAAACTCGTGATATAAGGTAGACTCGCCTCCATTAATTAGTTTAAATTATAATTTACATACCTTATGTGAAATTACGTGATTTATATGCTTTGACGCATGAGATGAGACAAGAACATCTCTTATGAGATAAGAATGAGAAATGATGTTATGCATAACTTACATGCTTTAAATGCATGAGACAAGACTACCCACACCCTATGATTTTTAAAGAGCCTTTGATTTTATTAAAAGAGCCCATGATGATGATGATGATGATGATGATGTCACGTATGATTGCATAAATACGTGTTAAATTATTCTGTAAATTAATTATTGGTGATGAGTCTACTGAGTATTTTTTTCGAAATGTTTATTCCAATTTTAACAGCTTTTGCAGATATCGGAAATGGCGGCGAATGAATGGTCAGCGTTGGCAAAATTAAATCAATGATGATGTTATTAGACAATTTTATGAATGTTACTCGTTATATTATTTATCGTTAATTTCTTTTAAATAATTGAGACACAAGTTTTATGAATTGTTCTATATTTAAATTAATCAAATTTTCGCTGAAGGTTTCAAATAATGAATGTGACGTTTTGAATTAAATTTATTTTTCCCAATAAAGTAAATTTTAAAGGATGAAGTGGCGTCCCGGATTTCACAGAATTCGGGACGTTACATGGACGTTGCATGACTTTTTAGAAAAAAAAAGTGTATGTCCCATTCTCTTGGTCCCAGCCGACAACATCTTACTGCTAATCATCCGAAAGCTTTTAAGAGCAATATGGTAGTCAACCAAAATTTGATACCATGGACGCACCAAAAAGGAACTAATTCATTTCCGCCATGATTTGTTTTTTAAGCTTCTACAGTATTCGCCAATCATTTCTGTTTGAAGGCTGTATTTTGTTTATAAATAAAAAAATTTAATTTAATTTTTGAAAATAAATTATGTGATTGACCGAAAAAATGTGCTTGACTAAAAAGTAATTTAAAAAAAATATAAAATAAAATTTATTTATAAACAAGTTTATCCAGCACTTACTAGTTAGTATAACAAGGTGCAATAAAACTTGTACTCGGATTTGTCATTTAATTAGTTAAGCATGTGTTCGGGTAACTTATTAGAACAATATTTATAATATATAACAATTTTCAATACCACTTTTATTTTTCTTCTTCTTTTTGAATAATTAGGCTCCGTTTGACTGCTAAAATAAATGAAATTTGATTTATAATGTGTATTATTTAGATTTTCTAGGTAAGATACGTGATTAAAAATTGAAGAGAGAAAATGTGAGTGATTAAAAAGTTATTTGAAAAATTTTACTCATTATAGTTCGAAATTATAAATTTAACCGAACATAGCCTTAGTGAGTAACAATGACATGAGCAAATGTGTCGAAGATTAATAGGTACTTCTAAGTAGGGGTGGGCGTCAGATGGTTCGGTTTGGGTACCTCAAGAACCGGAACTAAACCATACTTTTTCAGTTCTTGTAAAATGGAACCATTCGATTCTATTGAATCGCAAGAACCAAACCATTCGATTTTGGTTCGGTTTCGGTTCTAATTCGGATCTACAATAATAATTATTTTTCGGGAGCCTTATCGAGGAGCATTAGGCCTCGGGAAGTGATAACCTGAAATAAACTTCTACCGATTATATCAAGATCAAGGATTTCGAAAATCCTTTCACCCCGAAGAAAGTATAGGATTCACCATGAAACAAAAGATATTCATAAACTAAAATAGGAAACAAATGGCCTAGAAGGTTTTTCGAGCATGGCAATATAGTAAACTTGAGAGATGAATCATGAGTTTTAAATGCATTTTTATTAATTGTTTCATATTTGTTTTTAAATATTTAATTAACTCGATCGTTGTCATTTACAATTTTGCTTATTAATAAGTTAGTCTTATTCGAATTTCATGTACTAAGAATTTCAATCCAAATGTGAAATTACAGGTTACAATGAGGTAGAGACGAAACAAATTTCATAAAAAAAAATTAATTATTCTCACTTTACCCAAAAAAATTAAAAATTCTTTTGATTTTTAGTTTTAGGACAATCAATTAAGACCATAAAAAAAGGATCAAAGACCGATTCTAATTTCGATTTTTCGGTTCTAAAAACGGAACCGAGAACCAAAAACCAATCGATTCTCGGTTCCAAAATCGATTTACTGTTTTTATTTTTTTAAAACCACATGGTTCCGGTTTGGTCATATCGATTCCCGTTTTTTTTGCCAACCCCTACTTCTAAGCAAATCATTGTGGTACTTGAACCATCAATGTGTCTATTGAATTTTTTGTATGACCCCAAGTGTGACCCTCTACTCAAATGGGGTCGGAATTTTTGTCATAAATAATTGGTGTGATGCGTCTAGTCAAGAGCTCGACCCACATATGAGAGTATTAACCCAAATCAACCACCCTTGTTTTAGCCAATTAAAAGAGAGAAAATCCTTCTTGAAGTATAACAAATTATTTTCCAAGCTGAAATTTTAAATTATGCATTTTACCTTTTTTTTATGAAGTAGATGCATTTCATTTTATTTTCTGAAGGGACTAAAGTATAAGTTTTCCAAACAAGAAATGCAAAATCTCGGGACCAAAGTTTTCTGCTCCCACCTTGTTCATGTCCGAACTCGCATCATATCAGAATTACCACGAGTCAGGTGATCAAGTTAAAGAGTCCAATAAGAAATAGCAAAAACTAGACTTGGGCAAAAGAATCGGAACTAACGGTTTGGTTTGGTTCTTTCAAACTATTAAACGGTTCTGGTTCTAAAAATCAATAACCATTCGGTTTCGGTTCTTGTTCTAGGTTCAGAACCAGAACCAAGAACCCAAACAGATAGAACAAAACACGAATTTTTATTTTAAATTTAAAATAATTTTTTTTAAAAAAAAAGTTAATGCATGTTCTTCGGTCAATTAGTCATTATCAATTGCCCAACAACTATTAACTTATTCAACATTACAATAACTATTGGAAAACAAGTAATAAACAAAAAATCATTGATAAAAAATCATTTTTCTTTCACTGGTTGTTTCGTTTAGCTTTAATCCTTCAGCTGTTCAATCTTCAACCTTCAATTCTTCATGAATCGACAAACAGTAAATCTTCAATCTCCATCTTACAATCAGTTGTTATATTGTTTTCAAGGATTTGATAGACTTATACGACTGTTCGCTGAAAAGGTGGAGAACTACCAACAATAATTGAAGAACTTTTACAAGGAGCACATACAAGCGGATGAGGAGATACATTACTATCTGGAAGAGAGTAAATATTTTTATATCAATGAAAAATATAACTGTTGTATTAACATCTTAATCAAGACTGATAACCTTACCGTCTTATGACTATTAATCTCTTACCAGTTGGAATCTATCATCGCTTCATCACTTCAGTTTGAAAGTTTTAGTTTAGGAAATCTGAATCAGAACCAGAACCAAAAAAATCGAGCGCTTCGGTTCTTCTCTTACAAAAAGAACCAACGGTTCTTTTTTCAAAAGAATTATCGATTATTGGTTCGGTTTGGTTCCCTAAGAATTAGAACCATATGAAACCACGTCCACGCCTAGCAAAAACTCTTGCACTAGTCAAATTATTGAAACAAGTTAGGAGGTTAGATTTTGGTAGCAGTTAAAAAGAAATAAGTTTACTCTCACAATGTATTTGACAATGTACTTGACAAAAGCTCTCTCACATGTGCTGTGTGGTGGAGGCATTATTCAAATAAAATAATTCAAAAAAGAAACATCTTCATTTTCGTCCTATCATCACCTCCTTCAGAGTCCGCACAACTTATTTGGTAATTTAGCATTCAATAACAAAACATTAATGATTTTAACTAATGTTCTATTTTTCTTTTTGCAAAAACATTTTGTTTTCGAGTGTATAAGAGCACCATATTGATATAGAATGTCATGTTCTTCATAAAAAAATATTAAATGCATTAAAATAATATTCTCCACCTCTATCATTTTAAGTTTTTTATCCTTTTATTAAGTTGATTTTCTACCTGGATTTTTTATAATTTGAACTTATTAAAAGCCTTTTTTATGTTTTATTTTATTTTACATAGATAACAGAACCTAGATAAATCATCCATAAATATTATGAAATATTTGAAGTTTGATCCTTCAAACCATTCCAATTTCACAAAGTCCACTGCAAGATCACGAAGCGAGGAAGCCATTGGAGCCATCACAATATACACAAATTAAAGTCTTAAGATTGTTGAAACAATTGTGGTGATGTGATGGCCAAATTTATAGGAACTTGAAGATTCCAAGGTCTTAAGACTTTATTTGTCCCACCAAATAGATGCACAAGAGATCCAAATAAGCTTGCAAGAAACAATTGAATTTCAAAAGTTGTTTGATGATGTATGCGCACTTTCCGACAACAAACACGAACACAAAAACGAGTAATAACAAACATAAGAGAATCGTGTATTCAGTGTTACAGTAAATGAATATAAGAAAATATATTATAATGCAAGAAATTAATGTTACTTTATGCAAAGAGAATAATAAGTAGAGAATATAAGAGAATTCAAAGTAAAAATCCAAGAAGATATGAATCCTTTATATAGAACTTGCACTACTGGAAAACAAACTTTTAGCGACGGAATGAAGATGCCATCGGAAATTTCCGATGGACAACATTTTTCGTTGGAAGTTTTCGACGGTCGAAAATTCGGCCGAAAATTCCGACGGAAATTTTCGACAGACAACATTTTCAGTCGGAAATTTCCGACGGAATACGCATTCCGTCGAAGACTTTCAAAAATATAATTAACAATGTAATTATTTTTTACAAATTATAATTATCATTTTTAAAAATGTAATTAATTTAAAATAATTGAGTTCAATTGACTAACAAAAATAATTAATATATATTTATGAAAACAAATTCATTCACAAAAATTCAATTAGTCCAATTATTGGGTTGCTTCCTCCTTAGTCAAGGGTTCGAATCCCCCCAACTACACAATTTGTAAAAAACAATTGAAGTCCAAGATGGGCTTCCGGAGTGGGTAAGCCGGGTAGGAGAGGATAAGCCGGGAAGGTGGGTCGAGTCGGGGCTTACCAAATTTTTTTTTTTTTAATTTTTTCGAAGTTTCCGACGGCATATAGTACATGTCGAAAATTTCCGACGGAAATTTCGAAGCCATAGGAAATTTCTGAAATTTCCGACCGAAATAATTTTTCCGTCGGAAAAGTATTACCGACGCGTGCTTCTCCGACGGATTTCCAAAGGGTTGAAGTCCGTCGGAAAAAGGCATTTCCAACGGAAATTGCCCTTTTTTACCCACGGATTTTTCCGTCGGAAAAAAGTCATTTATTTTTTTGTAGTGTTGAAATGATGTATTGTGAAAAGCTAAGCTCTTTACAATTGTCACAATACTTCATACTACAAGTTTCTCCATGAAAAGTCATTTAGAAATATCAAAAGGTACAAGAAAAATCGAATAAATAACTTTTCAACGATCAAAATTGAATCTATGGTCGGTCCCAAGACGGACCTCCCTTGCGATCGTAAGGTCCAACCCCTTTGCGATCATAAATGTTAAGATGTGGGGATTCATCTTAAAAGGTCATCCTTATTAAGAGGAGTAGCATAAACTATTATAAATTGATATACATTTTCATCTTTATTCAATGTGGGATTTTTATTCCTTAACATGCCCACTCAAGATGGTGACTCGTTTGAACAAATCAATCTTAAAATCTGTGTGCTCATTTTTTTCAGTTTTGATCGGATCGAATTACTCGTTAGAGCTTGATGGGTTCTGATACCATGTTAAGATTTGTGGATCCATCTTAAAAGGTCAACTTCATTAAGAGGAGTAACACAAACTCTTATGAATTGATGATCTATGCTTTCATCTTTATTCAATGCGGGATTTTTATCCCTTAACAATAAGGGGTAAGAAACTGTCCATCAAACCAACTTTGCAATCACAAGGTTATAGCTCTTGCGATCGCAAGGCTATCCTGGATAATAAATTGCTTCAAATTGTGCAACTCTTGCGATCATAAGCTATTAAGTCTATGCAATCGTGATTGCAAGACATAATGTAATGACTTTTCATTTCTTTAGCCTTTCATCTAATAGGATTCACATTGAAAATTCTCCAACAGATCGCAGTCTCGTTTAACGATTATTCAATCTGAAAGATTGTTGGAAGATAGCCATGAACACTTCAAAATGATACTAAAATCCTATTTCGACGGGTAAAGAATTTGGTTACATCGAAATGTGAATATTTAAGTGCTAAAATATCGAACTATTAAATTCCTTTCTAGCAGACATTTTTTACTTGTTATCAAACTTGTAGTTTAAATGCTACTACTGTCTAAGGTTGATCTATTTTTGCAGAGTCGACGCAGTTTCTTTTTATTTATCACTTTGTTTTATAATGTGAAACATGCTGTACATAGTTGGTTAGCAAGGTTCCTTTTTATTGCAAATAGGCAAATAGTTTTTTAGTTTAGGGTGTTTTCCGATGGCTTTTTCATTGTTCTTGCAAGTTTATTTTGCTGTAAATACCCCCAATCAGGTTTTTTCTACAACTACAAAACCATCTCTCTGCTTCAGTTTATTTATTGAGTTGTTTCTGATAATTTTGGGTTGAACTTATTTAATATTGAGCATCAATTTATGTAAACCATATGCCTTTAGAGGAACAAGAACAACCAAAATTTTCGAGTGCCAATTTTTTATATCCAATTTATCATTAATTAGTGCCAGTGTTATCTTTAATTAAGACATTAAATTATTAATTGGATTTTTATATAAATAATAATTTCCTAAAAGACCCCCTTAAATAATTTTTGTTTAGACTCCCAATTTTTTGAGTGGCATATATCAAGCTATGTTGGATTTATTGGGTCACATGATGAACTGCACCACAATTCGAGCCACAACAGTCAGAAGAGATTAAGAGTTGTAAGAGTAGAACTGAAGCGCTCGATTTTCTTGGTTCTGGTTCTGATTCAGATTTCCTAAACTAAAACTTTCAAACTGAAGTGATGAAGCGATGATAGATTCCAACCGGTAAGAGATTAAGAGTCGTAAGACGGTAAGGTTATCGGTCTTGATTAAGATATTAATACAACAGTCATATTTGTCATTGATATAAAAATATTCACTCTCTTCCAGATAGTAATGTATCTCCTCATCCGCGTGTATGTGCTCCTTGTAAAAATTCTTCAATTATTGTTGGTAGTTCTCCACCTTTTCAGAGAACAGTCGTATAAGTCTAGCAAATCATTGAAAGCAAGATAACAACTGATTGTAAGATGGAGATTGAAGATTTACTGTTTGTTGATTCATGAAGAATTGAAGGTTGAAGATTGGACAACTGAAGGATTAAAACTAAATGAAACAACCAGTGAAAGAAAAATGATTTTTTATCTATGATTTTTTGTTTATTACTTGTTTTGCCAATAGTTATTGTAATGTTGAATAAGTTAATAGTTGTTGGGCAATTGATACTTACTAATGGACCGAAGAACATGCATTATTTTTTTTTTTTAAAAAAATTATTTTAAATTTAAAATAAAAACTCGTGTTTTGTTCTATCTGTTTGGGTTCTTGGTTCTGGTTCTGAACCTAGAACAAGAACCGGAACCGGAACCGAATGGTTACTGATTTTTAGAACGAGAACCGTTTAATATTTTGAAAGAACCAAACCAAACTGTTAGTTCCGATTCTTTTGCTCAAGTCTAGTTTTTGCTATTTCTTATTGGACTCTTTAACTTGATCACCTGACTCGTGGTAATTCTGATATGATGCGAGTTCGGACATGAACAAGGTGGGAGTAGAAAACTTTGGTCCCGAATAAATACTTGTTGATGATTTTGCATTTCTTGTTTGGAAAACTTATACTTTAGTCCCTTCAGAAAATAAAATGAAATGCATCTACTTCATATAAAAAAACAAAAAGGTAAAATGCATAATTTAAGATTTCAGCTTGGAAAATAATTCGTTATACTTCAAGAAGGATTTTCTCTCTTTTAATTGGCTAAAACACGGGTGGTTGATTTGGGTTAATACTCTCATATGTGGGTAGAGCTCTTGACTAGACGCGTCACACCAATTATTTATGACAAAAATTCCGACCCCATTTGAGTAGAGGGTCACACTTGGGGTCATACAAAAAATTCAATAGACACATTGATGGTTCAAGTACCACAATGATTTGCTTAGAAGTAGGGGTTAGCAAAAAAAGGGGAATCGATATGATCAAATCGAAACCATGTAGTTTTAAAAAAATAAAATAGTAAATCGATTTTGGAACCGAGAACCGATTGGTTTTTGGTTCTCGATTCCGCTTTTAGAACCGAAAAATCGAAGTTAGAATCGGTCTTTGATCCTTTTTTTATGGTCTTAATTGATTGTCCTAAAACTAAAAATCAAAAGAATTTTTTTATTTTTTTGGGTAAAGTGAGAATAATTAATTTTTTTTTATGAAATTTGTTTCGTCTCTACCTCATTGTAACATGTAACTTCACATTTGGACTGAAATTCTTAGTACATGAAATTCGAATAAGACTAACTTATTAATAAGCAAAATTGTAAATGACAACGATCGAGTTAATTAAATATTTTAAAAAAATATAAAATAATTAATAATAATACATTTAAAACTCATGATTTATCTCGCAAGTTTACTATATTGCCATGCTCGAAAAACCTTCTAGGCCATTGGTTTCCTATTTTAGTTTATGAATATCTTATGTTTCATGGTGAATCCTATACTTTCTTCGAGGTGAAAGGATTTTGGAAATCCTTGATCTTGGTATAATTGGTAGAAGTTTATTTCAGGTTATCACTTCCCGAGGCCTAATGCTCCTCGATAAGGTTCCCGAAAAATAATTATTATTGTAGAACCGAATTAGAACCGAAATCGAACCAAAATCGAATGGTTTGGTTCTTGCGATTCAATAGAACCGAATGGTTTCATTTTACAAGAACCGAAAAAGTATGGTTTAGTTCCGATTCTTAAGGTACCCAAACCGAACCATCTGACGCCCACCCCTACTTAGAAGTACCAGTTAATTTTCGACACATTTGCTCACGTCATTGTTACTCACTAAGGCTATGTTCGGTTAAATTTATAATTTCGAATTATAATGAGTATAATTTCTCAAATCACTTTTTAATCACTCACATTTTTTCTCTTCAATTTTAATCACGCATCTTACCTAAAAAACCTAAATAATACACATTATAAATCAAATTTCATTTATTTTAGCAGTCAAACGGATCCTAATTATTCAAAAAGAAGAAGAAAAAAATAAAAGTGGTATTGAAAATTGTTATATGTTATAAATATTGTTCTAATAAGTTACCCGAACACATGCTTAACCAATTTCTTCTAGGAAAAGATAGACATAACATAATTATCATTTTTTTTTCCTAGGGAAAAACTTAGATTAATTAATTAAATCGCTCCGAACCGGGATCAACAAAAACAGAGGAATACAATCCATCCAAGTCCTATCAATCGAGTGATCATCTCCAAACTTTGACAAAGAATGAGCGAAGATATTATAGTTCCCAGTGTTGACCTATGGTCAACTTGACCTTATTGTTTTGATCATAACAAACAAGAATATATTGTGTTGCTAACAAGTATTTCAAATAATGATAAATATTCAAAGCATTCAATGTTCAAATCGTCTATCAAAGATATAAATCAAAACTATGTGATCAAGCACATGAGACGCAAAGAAGATCAAGAAAGAATCGAAGACATTCGAGATTAAATTTCAAGTCGGAAAGCATGAAGACCAAACAATGAAGCCTACTAAGAATTGAGCATTTACAAATTGCTTTTCAATCTTATGTAAGGTTAATGCATCAATAGTTGGCAATGCACTTCATAAAGTTCAAGTAACATTTTTAAAGCCATTAAAATATATTTTTCAAAATCAATTTTGATCAGAAAACCTTGAAAAATCAAAATTTTGAAATCTTGATTTTTGAGGTCGACCACAAATTTTTTCAGGTCGACCGCACTGCCTATTTTTGAACTCCAACGGCTATTTTCTCGCAACGACTATATTGAGGTCGATCGCATGAAAGGATAGGTCGACCGCAAAAGACAGTATGTATGAAATTTGCTCTATAAATAGTCTTCTCTCTTGCATTCATTTTCAACAACTAAGAGGAGATTTTAGAGAAGCTTTTTTATGAAAAATTCATTATTCTTACTTAATTTATATTTATCTATTTTTATTAGAATATTTTGATTGATCCAACTTTGTTCTATCAAAATTCATCAAAGTTTTTGAAAGAAAGTTTTTGTGAAGATTCTTGGTTTTACATTGTATAAACTTCCTCAATAACTTCACATTATATATTGGAATTGAAGTGTAAGTCTCTCTTTGTTCTAAACTTGTTTTAATCTTTTAAAAGAGAGAAATTTCAATTAAGGAACTTTGATTATTTGTGCTACATTTTTCATTATCATTTGATTCATCAAAATTCCATTACCTAAACACTTTGAGCTTAAGTTATTGTTAATTATTTAAGTGTGACATCTCTTGATACTTAATTTGATTCAATATTTTAACAAGTGATTATTTGAAAAACTTTGTTTGATTGCATTGAACTTTTCATTATCATTTGCATTAAAGTTTTTTCTCTAACACTCGAGCTTAATTCATTGCTATCTATTGAAGTGTTAGCCTAACTCTCTCGCTACTTAATTTGAGTATATCATTTGTCAAGAGAGTTATTTCAATTGTAAATTCAATTCATTATATCTTGTGGTTTCGAGAGCCTTGTGAAAACTCGATTGTTGGTTAAGGGTAGGTGCTCTTTGTTGTAAGTCACTTAAGGATTTGTTACTCCTTGTTATAAGTTACCAATATAATGGATTTGACATTGCTCGTGACGGAGAGCTCGATAACGGGGGGACATAGATCACGTTGGTTGATTGAACCTCCTTAAATCGCATTTGCATTCTCTTATCCCGTTTACTTACTTACATTGCACTTACTCTATTCTATCAATTTATATTGTGCAACACTTTATCTAAGTGTTATACTTGCTTTATCAATTAAGTTTATACAATTATAGCACACTACATTGATAGTTTAGTTACTTGCTATACTAAGTGCTCATACTTATACCCATTGATTTTTAAGTTTGATATTATTTATCGAAAAAGTTTTATAAACCAATTCACCCCCTCTTGGTTAGTTTACTCTTGGGCTAACACCCAGAGATATAGCAACATGTACTGTCCAACTCCTATCAACCGATTGATCATCTCCAAGCTTTTCCAAAGAATGAGCGACCATATTACAGTTCCTAGAGATATAACAACATGTATGTCCAAGTCCTATCAACCAAGTGATCATCTCCAAACTTTTCCAAAGAATGAGCGACCATATTACAGTTCCTAGAGATATAACAAAATGTACCGTTGACACTACGAAGTAATCTATCAATATCAATCAAAATGGAACCATTTGGTGCGCAAGAGTAATCCGATTGAATCCCTTGGACAACCCGTAATGAATCTGTTTCCACCCGATCGACAGAGAAGCCATATGACCGAGTAAAAATTAGTCCCTCCTGAATAGCATCGATCTCTATGTCCTCCATGCCTAGATAACCCTTCAAACACTAGGTCCGGGCACCCAATACCACATCATCTTCATCATGCACAATAGCCCCTACTGTATAGAATCCCATTCCCGTCCATATGGCTACATTTGTATTCAATTTGAGGCTACCAATTGGTGGCAACTTCCAATCATCACTCCCAGCTGGAGGCACCCTGGGTGCAGTAGGTGGGGCCCCTGTAGGAGCCTGCCATCCTCCCATTTCCACAGTCTACAAGCGATGTACAAGACCATCAGCACTGGTCGGTGTTGACCTTCGTGAACCAATCTGTATCTTTCTCCCACCCAGTAATCAACATAGGCCCGCTAACCATTCCCACTCCCTCTCCGACACTTGCTCCCAAAAAGTAGTGAGAACGGTGCTTATGTCCAGTCCCCTCACCAATATTTTTAGGTCCTACCACCATCCTACTATCTTCCAAACAAGCTTAGCAGTCCCACAACGGAATATATCATGGATCACAGTCTCCCTTTCCCCACATAAAGTACATAATGCCAGCGTCTCCGTTAGAACCCGACGACTGAGCAGATTATCACTTGTTGGTAAGGCATTATTGAAAAGCTTCCACAATAAATGCGAACCTTGGGAGGGGTATTAATATTCCAAATAAATCTTCACCATCCCACTTTACCAGATTGTCCCTCTTTTTGAAATTCACAATTGCACAATAACTTGTAACCACTGCGGATCGAGTATAAGCCATTAGTTGTACAGTGCCAGATCCACTTGTCCTCATGGCCCAAATACCTTAAAGGAATGGATAAAATTTGTTCCTGGTCAATGAGCCAAAAGAGGTTATGAATAAGGTCGACATTCCAAGTGCCAATCACTACGAGAAGTTGATCCATTGTATTAATAGGTGGGTCAGGGGAAGAGTACGTCCTAAAGGATGGTGGTCGAGGCAGTCATGGATCATTATAAACCCGAATAAATTTTCCATTACCTACTCTCCATCAAATTCCCATTAATAGTAGTTCACGTCCCTACAAAATACTTCTCCATATAACTGAGGTCCCATAAACCGCTGTTGCTGTCAAGAAAGTGAAATTCCAAAAATATTTGTGTTGTAAAAGCCTTGCCACAAGGGAACTTGGTGACTGGAATAATCTCCAAGCTTGCTTTGTGACCAATGCTTTATTAAAAGCTTCAAAATCACGAAAGCCCATACCACCATTTGCTTTAGACTGACATAGTCACCCCCAGCTAACCAAAGAAATTTTTCTGTTCTCTCGCCCTTCACACCCACCAAAACTTACGAACAATGGATCGGATATCCCGAATAATAGAGGCTGTTGAAATATGTAATTAGTATTGTAGGAACAAAATCATAGTATAGGGTAGTTGGGGACTAGTAGGCATAAATATGTATTTGTTCTTTTATTTATACATTGTCTTGTAACCTACTTGAACATAATAAAGAAACAAGTTTCTCTCTTCGGAATATGGTATCAGAGATGCGTTAAATTCTTCCTCCCTCTGTCGAGTGGCCCGAGCTCACATTAGTCACCCCTGAGAGTGGCCAGTCCGTCACCGCCAACTGGAGGAAGAGCAGCCAACGTTGAGGTCTGAACCCTAGCTAAACCCTAGCCGAGAAATGATAAGCCAAGTTGTGTGCAATCAGTTTTCTTCCAATCGGTGTTGAACTAGTCCACCTCGACGCCGACGCTACTATTTCGACCCCGACCAGACCACTTCAACTCTCCATTGCCGGTGCCGACCAGTTCTCTGCAATTACATCTCTCGTTTTGGAGCTGTGGTTTCAGCTCCCTCAGCTCTGCTTCTCCACTGCCGGCGCCGACTTGCCATTCTGCCACCGACCCAGGCAACTTCCGGCCCTCCACTACTGGCGCCACCTATATTTTCTGATTTGTAGCTGTAGTTTCAACTCGGTTCAGCTCAGTTTTTGGACTTTAGGTGTCTGAGTCTCAAGCTTTGAGTGTTTCCAAGTTCCTTCTGTGCCTTCTTCCCTGCTGCATTAGTTGATAATGTTATGGGTGAGAATAAAAATGTATGCGTGATTAATGTGATTCTTGTGAGAATAAACTTAATGGATCTAATTATATTGCTTGGAGTAAGGCTATTAGGGTGTATTTACGAAGTATAGAAAAAGATGACCATTTCACTGAGGACCCACCTACTGATAATACAAAACATGCTTGGTTGTGAGATGATGCCCGGACATTTTTGCAACTCCGAAATTCCACTGATAGTGAGGTGATTAATTTGTTGATCACTGTGAATATGTTAAGGAACTACTAGACTTCTTGGATTTTATGTACTTTGGGAAGGGGAATATTTCCCCGTATGTATGATGTGTGTAAAGATTTTTATCGTGCTACACAGCAAGATCAAACTCTTACTGCCTATCTTATGAACTTCAAAAGAACTTATGAAGAACTCAATGTCTTACTGTCACATAGTTCAGATGTGAAAGTTCAGCAATCTCAATGGGAGAAAATGGCTGTAATGAGTTTTTTGGCGGGCCTTCATCCAGAATTTGATACCCTTAAATCCCAAATTCTCTCCAGTCCTGAGATTTCATCTTTGCAAGAAACCTTTAATAGGATACTTCACACTGAGAATAGTGTATCTATTACTTCATTTCAGCATAATAGTTCCCTTGTTAATCGTAGTAATGTGAATGAATCTGGGCGTCCCTCCAACAGACGAGGAGGGGTTACAAATAGCCATGATAATCGAGCTCAGGACTCAGGGGGAGTTGTGTGCTATTATTTCCATGAGCCTGGACATACCAAGCGTGCCTGCAAAAAATTACAGATTCGTAATCAAAGAAGCCAGCCAGCTCATATTGCCTCTGTTGATGTCACACCTAGCACTCCTTCTAAAAAGACAATTACAGTATCTACAGATGAATTTGCAAAATTCTCTCAATATCAAGAAGCATTGAGGTCTTCATCTCATCCTATCACCGCAACAACTGAGTTAGGTAAACCAACTACGTGTCTTATTTCCTCATCTTCCAAATAGGTCATTGATTCTGGTGTCACGGACCATATGACAGGTAATCCTAGTCTCTTTTCTACTTATCAGCAACACTCTATGTCATGTGTACTTGGTTCTGGTACTATTAATCTACCTCCTTTCCTTTCCCTATTATCCGTTTTAAGTCTTCCACGATTTTCTTTTAATTTAATTTCTGTGAGCAAACTCACTCGTGCCCTAAATTGTTGCATCTCATTTTTTTTCCTGATCATTGTCTATTTTAGGATCTTTTGATAAAGAAGATTATTGGTAAGGGACATGAATCAGGCGATCTTTATATTTTGGATACCCCAGTACCGTGGTTTTTTGCTTGTTCCAGTGTCCTAACGCCCTTTCAAGCACATTGCAAATTGGGACATCCTTCTCTACCATTTTTGAAGAAGTTATGTCCTCAGTTCCATAATGTATCTTCCTTGGATTGTGATTCATACCAGTTTTCCAAGCATCATCGTCTATATTCAGGTCCTCGAGTCAATAAAAGTGCCAGTCTTCCTTTTGAGTTAGTTCATTCTGATGCTTGGGGTTCATGTCCTGTCGTGTCTAAAACTGGATTCAGATAATTTGTACTTTTGTAGATGATTACTCTCGTGTAACCTGACTTTATTTAATGAAAAATCGCTCAGAGTTATTCTCTCATTTTATTGCATTTTTTGCTGAAATTAAAACATAAATTAATGTCTCTGTGCTTACATTGAGAAGTGACAATGCCAAAGAATATTTTTCCCATCCTTTCAAGACCTACATGCTTCAAAATGGCATTCTTCACCAATCCTCTTGTGTTGATACACCCTCTCAAAATGGGATGTATGAAAGAAAGAATAGACATCTCCTTGAGATAGTAAGAGCACTAATGTTCCAAATGCACGTTCCTAAATAATTTTGGGCTGATGCAATATCCACAGCTTGCTTTCTGATTAATCGCATGCCTTCGTCTGTGCTTTATGGTGAGATCCCTTATAGTTCCCTCTTTCCTAACAAACCTTTGTTTTCTATCGAACCCCGCATAATTGGTAGTACTTATTTTGCTCGTGATGTTCGTCCTCAAATTACCAAATTAGACCCAAAATCTCTCAAGTGTATCTTTCTGGGATACTCTCATCTCCAAAAGGGATATTGTTGTTACTGTCCTAGTCTTCACAAGTATCTTGTGTCTACTGATGTCACTTTTTTTATAAAATTCTCCATTCTTCTCTCCATTTTCTACTTCTTTCCCTCGGGGGGGGGGGGGGGGGGGATGATGATCTGTTAGTCAATACTATCACGTATTCATCACCTGATGTACCTACCACTCATGTTGATACACCACATCTCATATTCGACATGTCTATTCCAGGCGTCGTGACCCTCTTGCTACATGTCCTGACGCTCCTGCTACATCTCCTGCATCAGTCTCTTCTTCGCCACCAAATCTGGTCTCAAACAATCTTGATTTTCCGATTGCTCTTCGAAAAGGTAAACGTCAATGCACTTATCCTATTTCATCTTTTGTTTCTCATTATAACTTGTCCTATACTTCTTGTTCTTTTATTGTATCCCTTGACTCGGTCACCCTTCCGAAAACTGTTCATGATGCCTTGTCTCATCCTGGTTGGCGTGCTGCTAT
This sequence comes from Ligustrum vulgare, assembly GCA_963555705.1. NCBI lineage: Eukaryota > Viridiplantae > Streptophyta > Magnoliopsida > Lamiales > Oleaceae > Ligustrum > Ligustrum vulgare. The sequence goes on from OY743168.1 coordinate 85,553,343, forward strand.
GATAGATGAGATGGATGCCTTAGATGCTAATGTTACTTGGAACTTAGTGCATTTACCTATCACTAGAAAGGCTATTGGGTGTAAATGGGTGTTTACTGTTAAGGTCAATCCTGATGGATCTGTGGCTAAACTTAAAGCCTGTCTTGTAGCTAGAGGTAATGCTCAAACATATGGCGTAGATTATTCTGACACTTTTTCCCCTATGGCTAAATTGACATCTGTTCGCTTATTCTTATCGTTGGTAGCTACTTATGATTTTCCTCTAAATCAGTTAGTTATCAAAAATGCATTTCTCCATGACGATCTTCAAGAGGAGGTCTACATGGAGAAACCACCTAGTTTTGTTGGTGAGGGGGAGTCTGATAAGGTATGTCATCTTCGCATGTCACTTTATGGACTGAAACAGAGTCCCCGGGCTTGGTTTGGAAAATTTAGCCAGGCAATTGAAAAATTTGGACTGAATTTGGCATTATTCTCCTTGTTGTGTATGTTGATGATATTGTCATTACAGGAAGTGATACTATAGGGATTTCATTTCTTAAGTCCTTCCTTCATACCCAATTTTACACAAAGGACTTGGGGTTACTGAAATATTTCTTGGGAATGGAAGTGATAAGGAACAAGAAAGGCATCTTCTTATCTCAGAGAAAATATATGCTTGACTTATTAACCGAGACAAGAAAATTAGGAGCTAAGCCTTGTAGTGCACCAATGCTTCCTAATACTCAACTCACAAAAGATGGTGACTTATTTGAAGATCCTGAAAAATATAGAAGATTGGTTGGGAAGTTAATCTATCTCACTGTGACTCGTCCTGACATTGCATACTCTGTTAGTATTGTAAGTCAATTCATGTCTTCTCCAACTGTTCATCATTGGGCAGCCTTAGAGAAAATTCTGTGTTATTTAAAGGGGGCTCCTGGACATGGTATATTGTATGAAAATCATGGACATAGTCAAGTCCAATGCTTCTCAGATGCAGATTGGGCAGGCTCCAAGATTGACAGAAGATCTACCACAGGTTATTATGTATTTGTTGGAGGAAATTTGGTTTCATGGAAAAGTAAGAAGCAAAATGTCGTGTCCCGCTCAAGTACGGAATCTTAATATAGCTATGGCACAATCAGTATGTGAAATAATGTGGATACGTCAGCTCTTGATCGAAGTTGGTTTTAAGGTACCAGTACTAGCAAAATTGTGGTGTGATAACCAAGCTGCGCTTCACATTGCATCTAATCCTGTGTTTCATGAATGAACCAAGCATATTTAGATCGACTGTCATTTTGTTCAGGAGAAAGTGCAATAAAATTTGATATCTATAGGATATGTAAAGAATGGAGAACAATTAGGAGATATCTTTACAAAAGCTGCAAATGGGGTTTGGATCAACTATATTTGTAACAAGTTGGGCATGATTAATATTATGTTCCACCTTGAGGGGGAGTGTTGAAATATGTAATTAGTATTGTAGGACCAAAATCATAGTATATTGTTCTTTTATTTATACATTGTCTTGTAACCTAGTTGAACATAATAAGGAAACAAGTTTCCCTCTTCATAATAGAGGCCAACAATTTGAAAAGGCTCATAAGATAAGTAGGGATATCCTAGAGAATGGCTTTGATCAACACCTCTTGACCTCCAGCAGAGAAAAGCCCCGACTTCCATCCCTGAACCCTTTTCCACAACTGCTCTTTAATGAATGCAAAGGTCTAGATTTGATTCCTCCCCACCTTAATAGGATTCCCTAGGTAAGTAGATTGGAGACCCTCATTAGACGCTCCAATAAGATTTTTCATCTCTTCTCTAATAGGTTGAGGAGAAGAAAACAAAAGTTTTATCAAAATTGACCTGTTGTCTAGATGCCTTCTCATAAACTGATAAAATGTGAAGGAGAGCCTCACATTCATTTGGAGTGTTAGTCCCCGAGAAAGATTAAAGAGTCATCTGCAAAGAATAGGTTTTGCAGAATAGGTGACTGATACAAGGTCACTCACTGGAACATTGCAATCCTTGAATGAGCCCCTCTCATTATGCCACCTGTAATAGACCAGAAAGAGCCTCCAAGCAAAGGATGACTAAATAAGGAGAGATTGGACAGTCTTGCCTTAGACCATCTGAAGGAGCAACCTGACCCAGAGTGTGTTCGTTGATTATAAAAGCAAACCTCACTGAACTTATGTACTGGAATATCAGGTCCTGTCACTTTTGGGAGAGCCATCACTGCAATGATAAAACTCCATTCCACTCTATTATAGGCCTTGCTTATGTCCAGTTTAAGGGCCATGGCCCCGAGCCATCCCCTAATACATTTTTTCATTGAGTGAATGCATTCGAAAGTGATGATACCTTTATCTGTAATGAGCCTCCCTAGAACAAATGCACTTTAAGTTTCTGAGATTAGTGTAGGCAGAACTTGCTTGAGTCTGTTGGAAACAATTTTGGACATCATTTTGTACAGAACAATGCATAGACTTATAGGTCGAAAGTTGATAAGTGCTTTATTAACATTTATTTTGTGCACTTATAACCTTGAACTAGTAATAATTTGATCCTATCTAAGTATTATTGACGCATTTTATATTTTATATTGTATATGATCATAAAGGAAGAGAAAAGAAGAAAAAAGGACCAAAATGCACTTAAAACTGAAGATTGAGGACCTAGGGTGCAAATAAGTTACGACCGCAACGCAAATAAATCACAGCTGAAAAAGTGTTCATCTCATTAAGAAAAATCAACAGAACATGAGTTACGGCCGTAAATAAAAAGTTACGACTGTAACCTTCAAGTGTGTAAAAAAGAGGCAGAACCTGGTTTACGGTCGTAAACGCAAATCTTACGGTTGTAATCTCAAAACATGAAAAATCTGCAGAAACAAAGTTACGGCAGTAAATGATTTGTTACTGCCGTAACTTGCTCGTCAAGAACTTCCCTTTTTTGATTCTTTCCATAATTTTGGTATGTCTTGAGCCCAAAGCTAGGGCACGATTTTGTGGCTATAAAAAGGGAATTTCATGACAGAAAAAGATGTGAAGAAATTGCTAAAGGAAGAGCGGCTTGCTTGGAGCTTGGAATAGAAATCAAGGGTCTCAAGAAGGTGAATCAAGAGCGGAGAATTCTGGAATTTTTCATGGCTTTAAGCGGCTAAGTTCTCCACCTAGTTCAAAAGGGGACGTTGTGTTTTAATTACTTGGTTCATCCTTTTCCAAACTAGTAACGTAGTTCAAAATTCTTTACTTTGATTGTTGGATTTTTATGCGGTTTTAATTCAATCGATGCAATACTTTATTTGATTAAGGCCTTATCATTTAATTTGTTGTATTGAGATTTGCTATTTTGAATGATTGGATCCGTAATCGTCTTTTTGTTCAAATCATAGTAGCAAGTGGGAATTTAGTATTTTCATAGAAAGTTCCAACTTAGGTTAATTGTCACGAGCTTGTGTGACTAATAATCTAATTCACCCTAATTCTTCTCAAACATTATATAGTAGTTGTCTTAAATCTAAAGAGCTTGTTTTAGGTTATTCAATGATTAATGTTTGATTAGAGAGTTTATTCTAATTAAATGTAACCAAGGGAGAATAGGAATAGTTAGAGCTTATTAACTATTTACGGGTGATAAATCAAAGAAGAAATTGAACTCGCGTTATTTGGAAAGTGATAACATTGTGATAGAATACAACTGAACCTGAGAACTAGGATTTGTCAATAATTGATTTATATTCTATCCAAATTACGTTTTTATTTTATTTTCAAGTCATTTATAATATTTAAACTCAAAAACCCCCCTCATCTATTCTGATTGACATAGCACTAATTTAGTTCCCGTTCCTTGTGGGATCGACTCTTACTTCCACTATTACAATTAAATTTGGTGATTTGCAAGTAAGATATTTAATTAAATTTTGGTGCGTAACAACGCGCATCAAATTTTTGGCACCGTTGCCGGGGAACGATTAACCAATTTAGTGTTTAATCAATTAGAATTTTATTTTTATTTTTTTCTGCATTTATTTTTTATTTTTATCTTCACTTTCTTTCTATAATTTTCCAAAAAAAAAAAAAAATTCTTTTTATTTTTGCTTCTTTGCTTACATGATTAAAACTCGGTCAACTAATTTTGAACTTTTTTATCTTGACCCAGAAATCGAGAGAACTTTTCGACAACAAAGGAGAGCAGTACGACAAATGGCAGCTAATAACATTAACAACAGAACTTTTAAACAACTGGATACTCCTGATGTGGCTCAGCAGCCATTGTGTATTACGTTTCCAAAGGTGGAAGAAGGAAAAAACTTTTGAGCTTAAATATGAGCTCATCCACTTGTTACTGACTTTACGAGGGAACCCTGGTGAAGATCTGTATAGAAACCTAAAGGAGTTTCATGTGGTTTGCGATAGTATGAGACCCACGGGCATTACCGAGGAGCAAATAAAAATGAGAGCTTTCCCATTCTCATTGAAGGATGCCGCCACCGACTGGCTTTATTGTCTACCATCGGGAACAGTTACTACTTGGAACGACATGAAAAGACTTTTCTTGGAAAAATACTTCCCTGCATCGAGAGCTGGTACCATCAGAAAGGAGATATGTGGGGTGAGCCAGAACAACAACGAAACATTGTATGAGTATTGGGAGCGTTTCAAGAAGCTCATCTCTAGCTGCCCCCATTATCAGATTAGCGAGCAACTCTTTGTGCAGTATTTCTACGAAGGTCTAGCGTCGATGGATAGAAGCATGATAGACGCTGTAAGTGGAGGTGCGCTAATGGACAAGACACCGGAACAAGCACGGGCTTTAATCTCCAACATGGCGGAGAACACTCAGCAATTCAACTCAAGCAGGGATTCGCAAGTCCGCCGTGTGAACGAGGTAAGTAGTTCCAATATCGAAGATCAATTATATGAACTAACAAATCTCGTTAAGCAACTTGCTGTAGGGAACTCGAATCAGGTCAAAGCATGCAAAATCTGTTCAAATTTTGGACATCCAACGGATACCTGTCCGGTGTTGCAAGAAGAAAACAATGAACAGGTAAATGCTGCAGGAGGTTTCCCTTTCCAAAGACAGCAGTACAACTCGTACTCCAACACATACAACCCCAGGTGGAGAGATCACCCTAACTTGAGCTACGGAAATAACAAACCCCCAGGTTTTACCCCAAACAAGCCACAAGGACAACTCCAGCAGCAAGGGACTTTCCAACCACAGGGGCAATATCAACAAAAACCTCAGAATTCAGGTATGTCTCTTGAAGATATGGTAAAAATTTTGGAAACTAACACGATGCAATTCCAACAGGATGTCAAATCAAGCATTCAAAACCTGGAAAATCAAATGAGCCAAATGGCTACTGCCATAAATAGATTGGAGGCACAATCGGGAGGGAAGTTACCATCGCAGGTCGAGGTGAATCCCAAAAACGTGAGTGCCATAACTCTCCGGAGCGGAAAGGAAGTTGAGGGTCCGCGAATGGAACCGGTTGCACCTGAAAGGGAGGAAGATGAAAAGGAAGGAGCCGGGAAGAGAAACGACACTTCGCAAAACTCTCAGGTAAAAACTGACTCCCATTTAAATGTTAAACTGACACCTCCACCTTTTCCTAGCAGGTTAGCAAGGGCAACCAAGGCAGGCAAAGAAAAGGAGATTTTGGAATTGTTTAGGAAGGTTGAAATCAATATTCTGCTATTGGATGCTATCAAGCAAGTCCACCGGTATGCAAAATTTTTAAAGGATCTATGCACTAACAAATGGAAACTGGTGGGGAACGAGAAGGTAAGAATGGGGGAAAGCGTTTTAGCCCTGTTTCAAAGGAAATTGCCTCCTAAGTGTAAGGATCCAGGTATGTTTACTGTGCCATGTCAAATAGGTAACACCAAGGTAGATCACGCACTGATAGACTTAGGAGCATCCATTAATGTAATGCCTAGATCTACTTACACTGCGTTAAAAAGTGATTTGAGACTATAATATGGCTCAAACAGTGGCTAAATATACCAATTTTTAACCAGACATTTTACCTTAAAAAATAAAATAAAAAGTCAAATAAATCCAATCTATAAATCTCGTCGGCCGTCGAACACACTGAAATTAAAATTTTACTGTTTCAATAAAATTTACAGAAATCAATTTACGTTAATCAATAATGCCCTAACAAAATAAGTATCTACAATACAAAAGTCAAAACGAAATGTTTAATAAATGAGCACATGATACATCATAAGAAAGATGGTTGAATTTGGAGTTCAACGCAAAAAACGGAGTGCAATTCGGAGTTGTAGATCAAAAGTTATACACGTTTGAAGACAATGACATTTAAATCAAATACGGAATGACTAAATTGAAAGAAAAATAAATTTTGGGGACTAAACTGCAAGAAAATTTAAAGGTAAGGACGTTATTCGCCAAAAAAAATGAACATATGGACTTTTTCCACAATGAGTGTCAAACGTATGGACGTTTTGTGCCAAATACCCTTAAAAAATGAATTAAAAATGAAATTGGGCAAAAATGCCCCTCATATAACGATGAAATAGGGTTAAATATAATGAAAATGACGTCTCCAACAAGAAAATGTAAAGGTTGCAAAATACTTTAGTTTTTGGAAATTAATATTGCACAATTTGCATCTTGAACCCTTTAGTTACTTAGTTTTTGTTTATATGATTTCATTTCACAACATTTTTTTTAAAATAAATATGAGGCTTCTCACAAATTATCTTATTTTTATTTTTTTTGGAACAAAATTATCTTATTAAGTTAGGCACACTGTTGTTGAGTACTTTTTCTTCAATGTTTTTTTAGATACCTTTTACAAATGGTTATCATAAGTGTTAGATACCTTTTCTTATCAGTTAGGAAAATTATTATTTAAACATATGAGACGCAATATAATCTTACATAAGACATGATATATTAATCTTACATAATTTGACAAATTGTTTTTGATCCAAATGTGCACGAACACATATTTAACTTTGTACAACATTATATAAAAACGATAATTTTATTTTATTAGTTAAACATGACTTTTTTTTTTTTTGTGGAAAGTAAATTTAAATTAATAAAATTAATTTTTTAATTAAAAAAATAAAAACGGTTTAGTTCGATTTTTTGTTATTTTTGAAAATCAAAACCTAAACCAAACCATTTTGAAACTATTTGGTTCGATTTGAGGAAAATAAAACCACAGATCCATGCGGTTTCAAACCAACAAGTTAGGTTTGATTTACGGTTTCGCGATTTTTTTGTGTGCAGACCTAATTACAGTGTTCGCTAGATATAAGCAACATTTGTTAATCCTTGTTAATTAAGAGACTAAACTTTGTACTGGTATAGTTGGAGACTTGGTGCAGAAATTGTGTTATCGTGAATATCTTTACTTCATTTATGTCACAAGTGCTTTTAAAAGATTCACATCTATGAAATGCTATTCATGCAAGAAGTTGCCCGAGCATGGGCGGAGTTAGGATGGAAATATTGTGGGGGAAAATTAGTAGAAAGTCAAAATTGTGGGGGCAAAAGAACAAGAAATGAGAGGTTGAAATGTTAAAAATAAAAAAAATTGGACTAGGGCATTCATTAATTCCCAAGACGTGAAGAGTTGATCGAAAAGTTTAAAGCGCCCCCAAGTTAGGACAAACTCTAATCAAAATTTGTGTTGTCCATAAATTCACTTCTTAGTCCCATATTATTATTATTATTATTATTATTATTATTATTATCTATTTACATGTTTTCCCCTCCTCAAAATCAGTGTATGAAAGTCTCTAAATGACGTTTGGATTGTGAGGCTGACCTTTATGACTTTTAAGAAGCGAGTTTACGAGCTACCGCAGGAGCTGTAAACCACCACAGCATAATAAGCGACGAGAGATCATAATGCTGGAAATGTAGGTTTTGGCAATCTGAAGATTAGAAACACTCGACTATTACAAAATTTATATCTATATTATTCGAGCCGGTTTCCGGTTTTCTAAATATTGGTGTTTTGCGTTCTTCTTGTTCTTGAGTTTGTTGAGTCTTTAATCCAGAAAATCGTTCCAACAAAATTTAAAAGTGTTTATTTTATTTAATTCTTATCCAAATCCTGTGCCGTTTGTTTTGTTACGTTCGTATCGAGTTTTCGGATTTATATATTAAAAAAAATTATTTTTTTAATTTATTTTTTTCGAAAATTCATCTGTAATTCAAAAAAAAAAAAAAAAAAAAAAGAGTCCATTCAAGAACTATTTTCTTGAATTCCTTAATCCTTTATTTATTGTTCTTTTCCACTTCATTCCACATAAATTCTATAATGTCCAATTTTCAAGAAAAATATCTATCTAGAAGGGGGAACGATAATGATAAAGATCGTATGTGGAGATTTTCGAATGATGCTTTGATGAGGTTGGATAAATTAGATGAAAGGGAGAGGTAATTGAAAAAAAGGTGATCTCAAGCAAGACGTAGTGATGAGAGTCATTATAGGCGTGATTCTAAACCTAGGGATGGAATTGGGGTTAAGAGAGGAGTCGAGATTGATCCTAAGGCAATTTTGAAGATTCAAAAAGAAATTTATGAGGAAAGATTGAGGTGTGAACGGGAGGCAGAAATATTTGGATAAATTGCAAAAGAAGGAGGAGAAACGAAAGGCGGTAATTAGATGGTTAGAAGAGAGTGAAAATCATGTTGAGCCTAGGGATATGAAAGTTGAAAAGAAGGAGGGAGGCTTGAGACATGAATTAGTTGAAGAGACCCCGATCTTTGTGGTAGAAGTTGAAAATGTGGAGTTATGTGAACAAACTCCAAAATTTGATAAGGAATTGGAAGTTGGGGTAGAAGTTCAAATTTTGGATTTTGAATTGGTAGATCCACATTTGGATAGTGATGAGGTAGTGTGTGAACATGGTGATACGAATGTGGAGGTAGAAGATGTGGTTGAATTTGAAAGAAAAATTTTTGAAGAGGTGGATGAGGTAGAAAATCTTGAGTTAGAGGAAGTAACCGAGAGAAAAGAGATGGAGGGGGGTGAGCAAGAAGTTGCAAAAGGAGAGCGAGGTGAAGAGAATGGTCTCGTGATTCAAAAGGTGGAATTGACGGTGATAATTCATGAATACAAGGATCCATACCTTGTACCTCATGAACCTAACATTTCCCTCCCCGCTTTATTTAATTTTGTCTTGCAGGTTAAATGTGCTTGAAAATTTGGGCAACACCACCAATGCCCACAGGAGTTTCTACTTCAATCCATTCATGTAACCTAAGTTACAGGATACTATTGGTCATCCCTCTGGCATGGAAGCAATAATTTTCCATTTGATCCAGGAGGTGGAGTGAAACAACAGGAACAAAGCTATGATTCGGGACGAATCATCCTAAAGAAGAAGGGTATGATGTGTTACGGACCCTCAACAATTGGAGTCATAGCAGGCTTGACGGAAAAATCTACAATTCAAGCCAAATCGGACCAGGCAACGAAGGGCAAAGTCGAGACATCGGCAGTATGACGGTGATCTACGTGGAAAACGGAGCAATTTCCATGTTGGAGTCGAGCCGAGAAGACGAACGGATCAAGCCGAGTCGAAAGATCAAAGTTTGAGGACCAGAAGGGCTTTCACGGCCGTAACCAACATATGTCACGGTCGTAACCTCCCCTCGGGTTAAAATGCAGAATTTCAAGATTTTCATATTTACGGCCGTAAGTATAAGTGTCACGGTCGTAACTTTAAACAGAAACACTTACGGCCGTAAGTGTCATCTTTACAGCCGTGACTGCTCAATGGATCAGATTTCGCAGATTTTTATTTCCTTATCAGTTTTAATTATTTTAGTTTAATTATAATTCTATTTTGAGCCCAATTAGCGGCTAGGTTTATTTTGTTTATTTATACGCCTTTTCTATTCATTGTAATTCAGACTTCGATTTGATATAAACATTTTTTATTGAGGATTCAATAAAAGATATAGGTCGATTCCTATGTTTTCGAACTTATCAAAAATATTTCTTGTGGCGTTCAAGTACCGAACTTATCAAATATTTCTTGAGAATATTTGTGGCGTTCAAAATCAGAGACTTATCAGGGAGATTGGGCAAATCCTTGTAGCGTTTCGAAAGTCGTGGTTCTTTATTCTGCATCGTCAAGCCATCGCGTCGTGAATATCGGGTTATGATTCATCCGTCCAACCACAACCTGAGTTTGGAACTTTCCGGCGTTTCTTTCGCGCTTCGAATCATATCACGGCGTCGTTGCTTGAAGGAAGCGGTGAAGCAAAGGCATCGCTGCTTCAATGGAGACAGTGAAGATCTGGCCATTTGGGTTATATTATTACAGACTGGCCAAAGAATTAATTTTTCCATTTGGGTTCTGCTTCGATGGACTGTGCTGGTGGTTGTGGTGGTGGACTGGTGGCGGTGGAGTGCAGACTTGTGTGGTGAATCTAACTCCAACATCGATCCGATTGAATCTGAGGTTTGCTTAGGTCACATGCTGATGATTTTATCAGGTCACATGTTGGTTATTGTATAAGGTCACATGTTTGAAGAATGGAACAGAGGGAGTAGTGGTGGTGGTGAGAGCATTGTGTACTTATTGGCTATTGTACCAGGTCACATGGTGACGATTTTATCAGGTTACATACTGGCTATTGTGTACTTGTGCAGGTTCGGTGGTGGTGAGAGCATTGTGTACAGGTTTAGGTTTTGTGGTGGTGATGGTGAGAAGCTTGGTGGTAGTGGTGGTGGAAACTTGTGTATGGGCGGTGGTGACGGTGCTAGTGCAAACATGGTGAATCTGAGGAGGAGATAACAGTGGTGCACAAGAGATGATGGTTGTGGTGGTGCACAGGAGAACATTGTGACCTTAACATGAGTTTTATTTATGACCTTGAAGAAGTTGAGATGAGGCGACAACGATGAAATCTGAAGCGAAAATAGCAGTGGTGCATAAGAGAAGGCGGTTGTGGTGGTGTAGAGGAGGAGGATGTGACCTTAACATGAGTTTTATTTGTGACATTGAAGTAGTTGAGATGTGGCGGCGATTGGAGTCGATGGTGGTGGTTGTGAGCTTGCAAAAAAAAAAAAATGTGACACAAGTCTGCTTTGTGATCTAATAAAATGATAGATGTTACCTAAAATTTTACAATATTGAAAAATAATATTTATAATTAATAAAATATTTATAATTATATAATTTAGTTAATTAATCTTAATTATAATTTAATTTTTAAAATTATACAAGTTTCATTTCAATTTATTTATATATTTTTCCCTACGAAATAATGATTTAGAAAGGAAAGAAATAAAAATAAAATTCCACACAGATTCAACACATTCACACTACCTCTTGGTACCTTTATATGTTGTAATCTACTTCTTGCCATTGCACTTAACACTTCTTTCTTGATCGGAATTTACCCATCAATCCCATAAGTCGGCACACCATGAGAAAATGAGTGAAGCTGATATACTCGTCTCAGATCTGAATTCTTTGGAATAACGAAAAGGTACTTGATAACCCAGCTGCCGCAGCTGATTTCTTGACTCGTTTTGACGCGTAGTGTTTGAATTATTTGATTGCTTATGATTATCTTTTGTCATGATTCGATTCAATCTTGATTTATGTTTATGAGGTTGGTTCTTGATGACGATGCTTTTTGTAAATGGGATTTAATTTAGATCTGGGTTATTGAAGATTGTTTTCCTTTTAGTACGATTGTCAAGATTTTAATTGCGGGACTTTTTTGGATAGTGATAAAATAATTTCATGCAGCCCAATTGTAGACAAAATATTATTTTATCAAGCTATTATTTTTTTCACCGATCTATTGATGATCTGCTACTGATTGGTTGATTTTATATATAGAATTTTGGTTCAATTAATGTCAATTTCTAAAACAATTTCTTTCTTTTATGAGATCATCACACTTGCTGAGTAGAAAAGATGTACATCTGAAGCATTAATTAAGTAGTGATGCTATTCTTGAAATGGATTAAAGAGATTTATTTTTATAACTTTTCAGGTGTAACTATAAAACAACTGGACTGATTCAAGATTACAATTTAGAGCATGGCTTTAGGAAAGTATTCTAGAGTTGATGGTAGAAAATCATCGAGCTATTGCTCAACGGTCACGATAGTGGTTTTTTTAGCCCTTTGCTTAGTTGGGGTATGGATGATGACATCATCATCTGTGGTTCAGAGCCCGGATGTTTCTAAGGAGAACAATAATGAGGTGAGAACACAAGTGAGCGAGAGAAACGAAGATAATGACAACAGTGTTACCAGCAATGAGAGTGATAACAATGCAAGTGATGATAGTAATTCCAGTGATGATGGCAAGACAAAGCAATTTGAGGATAACCCAGGTGACTTGCCTGAGGATGCAACCAGAGGGGACAATAATGGGAATTCAAATCTGGAGGAGAAAAATGATAAATCTGAAGAGATAGAAAAAAACACAGAGGAAAAATCCGAAGAGAAGTCTGAGGATAAAAAGAAAGAATATTCAGAAGAAAAGAACGGAGAGGAAACTAAGGAAGGTGGGGAATCGCAGAAGGAAAATAAAGACTCTGAAAATGAACTGACCAATGAAAGTAATTCTGAAGACAATGAGAATAAATCAGAAGAAAGTTCTAGTGACGTGAAGGATGGGGATACAGGAGATGGTCAAATAGAGGAGAAAGTGGATGAAAAGAAGGATAAGGAATCAGATCAAGTTGGTGAGAAAAAGGATGAGTCAAATGAAGTCTTTCCTTCCGGGGCTCAATCAGATCTTTTGAAGGAAACCACCACCGAAAATGGAGCTTTTTCAACTCAGGCTGCAGAGTCAAAGAATGAGAAAGAAGCCCAAGAATCCTCCCAGTTAGATAAACAAAGTGGTTACAGTTGGAAACTTTGCAATACCACTCCAGGGACTGATTACATTCCTTGCCTGGACAATTTGAAAGCAATCAGAAAACTTCCATCAACTAAGCATTATGAACACAGGGAGAGGCACTGTCCTGAGAATCCTCCCACCTGCCTTGTTCCAGTTCCTGAAGGATACCAACGCCCAATTGAATGGCCTAGAAGCAGGGAAAAGGTATTGTACTTCTGTAAATATATTTTTCGTAGCTTCAACTTTCACTTTTCTTCTTACTTGCATCATTTTTTATTTTCTTTTTTAAATTTGTTCCTGCAGATATGGTATCACAATGTTCCCCATAACAAACTTGCAGAAGTTAAAGGACACCAAAATTGGGTTAAAATCAGTGGTGAATACCTTACATTCCCTGGTGGTGGAACTCAGTTTAAGCATGGTGCCCTTCATTATATTGATTTCATACAGCAGGTAAGATTTTGCAGTCACCCCAACACATTTAACATTGGCACAACAGCACATTTGCCTCATTCATGCACATGCTTCCTACGGAAAATGCACATGGAAAATGGAATATCTGACATGCAATACAGCATGTTTTTGCTGGATTCAAACTTCATATAATTTGTTCTGAGTTTCAGTTTTGTTTATTTACCCGAAGGTTGCCAGTTTTTGTTTCATTGTCTGCTTTCTTACTTGGCTTGCTAATTTTCTAAGTTGCTCCCTGTTTGTTTCTGAATAACTCTAGCATGCTTTGCAACATGTTAATTTTCAACACAATCAAAATGACCTCTTACTAGCTTCGAATCTTGCTTCTGAATCAAAGTGTAACCTTATCAACATTGTTGAAGTGCTGCAAATCTGATTTGAGTTTCTATTGTAATATCTTACAGAGTTCAAAGCTAGTTTGACAAATATTCTGGATATGCCAGGAAAGACACGAGTTACTAGCACTTTATATAATCATTATATTTTAATTGTTTTAGCACTCATATGAAATGATTATTATGCAGTCTCTGCCTGAAATTGCCTGGGGAAAACGCTCGCGTGTTGTGTTGGATGTTGGATGTGGCGTTGCTAGCTTTGGAGGATTCCTCTTTGACAGGGACGGACTAACCATGTCATTGGCTCCAAAAGATGAACATGAAGCTCAGGTTCAGTTTGCACTTGAAAGAGGAATTCCTGGTATATCTGCTGTTATGGGTACAAAGAGACTTCCATACCCTGGAAGAGTTTACGATATAGTCCACTGTGCACGTTGTAGGGTACCTTGGCACATTGAAGGTACTTCACTTCCAGTTACTTCGTTATAGAGGGATTGTTGAACAGTGATTTAATATTTAAACTTGAAACTTTTAGAGAAGCACTCCTGTACGGTAATAGAAAAAATTCGCTGGATTTCAAAAGATTGTGTACTTCAATTGTCAACTTTTCACTGATGTCCTCCTGTGAATGTGATTAACTGATTATAACCAGCCACATGTAACTATGGGCAGGAGGTAAACTTCTCTTGGAGCTGAATCGTTTGCTCCGTCCTGGTGGTTTCTTTATTTGGTCTGCAACTCCCATCTACCAGAAACTTGCTGAAGACGTTGAAATTTGGGAAGGTAATATAATCCGGTAATGTTTATATAGCTATATCCTAAGAAATTGTGCTTATTGGGAATTATTTGCAGCCATGAAGAAACTAACAAAGGCAATGTGTTGGGAAGTTGTGTCCATTTCTAAGGACAGGGTGAATGGAGTAGGAATAGCTATATATCGCAAGCCTTCTTCAAACCAGTGCTATGAGCAAAGGTCACAAAATGATCCTCCATTGTGTAAAGACTCCGATGATCCTAATGCTGCCTGGTATGTTTTCTTCTCTGAGATAGAACCTCCCTTTTACATTCTTCTCGTAGGGTTTTATTGCAAGGCTCTGCTGCTGAGATATAGAAATATAGGAGGCTGCAAGAGGGCGCGAAATTTAGGGTAAGATTTTGGTTTTATCGTTGCTTTAACGTTATTCATGCCTCGTGCACAGGAATGTGCTTTTACAAGCGTGCATGCACAAACTTCCTGTTGATTCATCTGAACGTGGGGCTCAATGGCCTAAACAGTGGCCCGCGAGGTTGGGGCAAACTCCTTACTGGTTGTCTAGTTCCCAGGTAGGAGTTTATGGGAAACCTGCTCCAGATGATTTTGCTGCAGATTATGAACACTGGAAGCGTGTGGTGAGCAAGTCATATCTAAATGGATTGGGAATAGACTGGTCTACTGTGAGAAATGTCATGGACATGCGAGCTGTCTATGGAGGGTAAGAATAAAACACTAACTGGGTCTTCCTTTGAATATGCAGCAAAAGAAATCTTTTACGTTTCATTGCCCAATCAAATTTATTCTTGATGGTACGAACTGCAGTTTTTGTTCCAGATATTTAACACAACCACCAATGTTAATTTTAAAGTCGGTTCTGGTGCTACAAAATCCCAATGGTTACTGCATCATTTTTTGCCTTAAGGCCTATTGCTGATTTCTTCTGAGATATTCTTTTATGGTGAAATATGAATAGTAAATCAAAAACTTTGACATATGTGAGTTTTTTCAAGGTCTCCTATTTTTCTATTTATTGAGTAGGAATATGCTGTATCTAATGGTGTTAATATATTTGTTTTTATCATTTCATAAACTGAAGCAGGAACCTACATATTTATACCATCATTTCTGTAATTAAATTAAATAGCATCTTTTGGTTACCATTTGGCTTGTACTAAGTGATGGATCCCTCTGCAGATTTGCTGCTGCTCTTAAAGATATGAAGTTGTGGGTTATGAACGTTGTCTCCATAGATGCTCCGGATACTCTACCGATTATTTACGAACGAGGTCTATTTGGAATTTATCACGACTGGTGTGAATCGTTCAGTACTTATCCACGATCCTATGATCTTCTCCATGCAGACCATCTCTTTTCAAAGATTAAAAACAAGTGTGTACATCAGACCCGGTTAACTCGATTTAATGCTTAAACTTACATGCTTTGTTCTAACTATTCTGAATTCCGGGTCTCAGGTGTAATTTCGTGGCCTTGGTTGCGGAGGCGGATCGGATTTTGAGGCCCGAAGGAAAGCTCATCATCCGAGACACAGTTGAGATCATTAATGAACTCGAGAGCCTTCTCAAGTCGATGCACTGGGACATTCGCATGACCTACTCCAAGAATAAGGAAGGAATGCTGTTTGCCCAGAAAACCATGTGGCGCCCAAAAGAGAGAGAGACAATTTCCTACGCCATTGCTTAGAGTACCAAGAAATGAACATGTCAATTCTTGAGACTTGCGTGCCACAGATTAGGTACCGTTTTATACTGATGGCAGTTCGAAGCGCGGGGACTGCATTCTTCCTCAGGGTATCAGACACCGGCCATGTCTTGGCAAATTTAGTGTAAGTCAAGATTTTATTTTCTCAGGGGTTTGGTTAAGGTTCTTTCATTGTACTCATATTTTACTAGTGGTCGTCGAAAAGTTTTGAGGTCCGTTGTTTCAAAAATAGTGAATTATGGAAATCAAATTGTGAAGTATGCTTCAAGATTACTATAAATCAAACTTTCAGATCTGCCAAAGAGTATTGAAATTGCATGGAATGGTTATAATTATTTTGGCGTGGTTTTCATTATAATCGACGTAATTTTAAATTAATTATTACAAGAACTTAAATTACATTTTTATTTTCGGTTTATTTCTTATAGAAATATATATTTGTTCATTACACAGCAGTGTTATCTTCTTCTTACAACTTATTATTTTTGTTCGGAACCTCTGCATGAGAACATGTTTATCTTGTATTAATTAATTTCGATTTCAATCCTTCATAATTATTTTTTTAAATTAAGAAACAATTACATACCTGTTGCAATAAGCGCATCTTGCACACCATGAAAATTGGTTTAGTTGACAAAAAAAAAAAAAAAAAGGGAGGTAAGGAGAGAGCGAAGTGAAAGGAAGTGAGAGGGGTTGTCCATTTCTGTTGGAAAAATAGGGAAGGAAGTAGAAATAAGAACACAATAGCGCAAACACGAAATGAGATTTGAATATGTTTGAATCGATGTCTTCAAACGATATTTATCTCATGTCGGTACTTGAATGCTTAAAGGAATCAACGACAAATAGTTTGTATGATTAATCAAGTCTTTTTAAAGAATTATTACTTGAAGTACAAAGTGATTCTTCAAGAATTTGAGAAAAACAATAAGGGGTTCTGAATTTATAGAGAGAATTTGATTTTGTTCAATCAAAACGAATTAGTAGATTGAATGAAAGTAGGTTGGAACGAAAATTCAACTCCAATTTATGGAGCCTCAATCATCCACCAAGAAATCAAGTTAATCATTCTTCAAAAGTTTGAACTTTTTTATGCAAAAGGTGACAAAACCAACATTTCAAAGTATAGCCTAACGGCTATGAATTTACAACCAAGCAATCGCTTGGTTCTAAGTGACCACTTTCAGCCCAACAATTAAGAAAAGGTCCAAGTGATCGCTTGATTTTAAGCAAGCCGATCGCTTGGTTATAAGTTTTGTCCTCAAGTTTGATTAGATGCAACAAGGTGCTGGCCCGTCGACGGTCACCTGGGCAGAGTATTAAATCCATGCCAATTCCAATACATCACTTGGGCCAAGTAATCCCATTAATCCATTTGTTTAGGCACAAATGTCTTAATCAAATAACTTATGATCAAACAAATATATAACAATAACTTGTTTTAAGAAAGGTTATGGACATGTTGGTAGAGATTAAATCATATTTTTACTAAATTTTGATAAAAGTTAATGGAACGTGCGATTGGAAATTTGTGGGACCTATTAAATGTGATTAAAATTAATTGTTAACTTTGACTTAAATTTTAATAAGATTATTTAGAGTCACCAAACAGGTCTAAGTATATTCACATATAAATCCTTGTTTCATGCCCCATAATTTAATTGGTTAATTGTAGCTGATGCCCCAAATTCTCCAAACTCTTCAAGTTTTATTCTAACCTTTCATTTGTTGCACTCGAGGCCCCAAACCTTTGAAGTCAGTAAGGCAGGAGCTCAAATGGATGGAAACTGTCCAATCCTCCATCAGTTGACCAAAAAGTTAATTTGACCAATTCTAGAAGGATAAAATAGTTACTTTTAATTTTATACATAAAACCTGTTAGATTTTGATGTAATTGACAATCCCATGAACAAATGATTTGTTTATAAAATCAAAATTATAGTCAAACTGTTGTACTTGAGTTGGTTGAGTATTTGGGCTCAAGAATTGTAATCCTAAACTTCGAATTGGAAACATACTATTTTTACAAGAATTGTACCCCTTTGAATTATCTATCCAAAGCACTCTGAATTGCCTCCATCGGATGTTGAGATATAAAGATATGACAAAAATACTAAAGGTCGTAAAATCTAGATAGATGCTATTTCGCGAGTTTTAGACTTCTTATAATCCTAAACTATTTCAAACACTTCATATTATAAATACCTCAAGTCCTAATTTTTTTTTTGGGTGGTCGATTATTATTATACTATTAATTATTAATTAATAGAACATCATTTATATTCTTGATCCATCATTTGATTCCAAAGATGAGTAATAACAATTTCTTGATTATCAAAATTGTTCTATCATAAAATACTAAACTCAAAATCCTTTACCAGTAAGTCTTCAGAGTTCTGGAGTTGGAGAGAAATCACTAGAGTTCCAATTGAAAAAGAACAAGGTTCTTTCTTGACAATCCACATGAAAAGAAAATAGTCCAAAGTTGCTGAAAGGTGCGAGAAGCACAACCGAAGAGGGTCTCCAGTGATTACAATTTGCAAGTTGAGGATCAAAGTCAACTAAGGGTTAGTTGCATTTGAGCCAATTTCTTTAAGTCAAATCTTTTCTAGCACGTTTTCTCGGAGGTTTTTTATCCCCAAGTTCTCAAGGGTTTTTATTTGTTACCAATTCTTGGTGTTATGTACTGTAAATATTTATTTATTGCTTTGGATTGATTACTATTTTGCTTCCTTTATTGGTTATTCATCTAGATTTAATTAATTGTTAATTAATTTATAATTATGCGTTAAATGCCTATTCACCCCTAGTCTATGTGTAGTTGGATCAACACGGGTTATTTCAATTGGTATCAGAGCCTAAATTCGATCATTGATCCCTATTTAGTCTTGATGAGTCAATATTCGTCCCTTCCTTCCTACTCCGATGGAAGTAATTAAGCATACTGGAAGGTTAATATGAGAGTCTTTAAGAATCTATAGATTAACATGTTTGGCGTTGTTGACGGTGCCCAGCCTCGGGGCTACTTACGGGACGTCAACACTAATTGTCCACCACATAGTGTAGATTTGTTTCACGCGAGGTGGACGCGTCCCCAGGGGGTTCCGATCCTTTCCTTTTAGTCGGAGTGGCTTCTCGCTCCTTCTTGATAACATCGGCTTTTTCCTCCGACTATAAGGGGATCTTGTTCACGGCGGATTCAAGATCCTCAAATGTGGCTTTGGCTTCAACTATCTCATTCGTTCTTGCGTTGGATTGATTACTATTTTGCTTGCTTTATTGGTTATTCATCTAGATTTAATTAATTGTTAATTAATTTATAATTCAGCGTTAAATGCCTATTCACCCCTCTTCTATGTATAGTTGGATCAACACAGGTTATTTCAATTGGTATCAGAGCCTAAATTCGATCATTGATCCCTATTTAGTCTTGATGAGTCAATATTTGTCCCTTCCTTCCTACTCCGATGGAAGTAATTACGCATACTGGAAGGTTAATATGAGAGTCCTTAAGAATCTATAGATGAACATGTTTGGTGTTGTTGAAGGTGCCCAGCCTCGGGAATACTTACGGGACGTCAACACACGGATTGTCCACCGCGTAGTGTGAATTTGTTCCACGCGAGGTGGACGCGTCCCCAGGGGGTTTCGAACTTTGGACCTATGGAACTTAAGAATTCCAAAGGCCTCTCTGGTACCACTAAGCTAAGTTGACGTCCCGTATGTACCTCAAAGGCTAGGCACCGTCAACATAAAAATGCGCGTTTTTATGTTGACGGTGCCCAACCTTTGAGGTACTTACGAGAAGTCGACACACGGATTGTCCACCGCGAAGTGTGGATTTGTTCCACGTGAGGTGGATGCATCATGTTGACGGTGCCCATACTTTGAGGTACTTACGGGACGTCAGCTTAGTGGTACCAGGGAGGCCTTTGGAATTCTTAAGTTCCATAGGTCCAAGGTTCAAAACCCTCTGGGGACGCGTCCACCTCACGTGGAACAAATCCACACCATGCGGTGGATAATCCGTGTGTTGACGTCCCGTAAGTACCTCAAAGGCTGGGCACCGTCAACATTGTTGACGGTGCCCAGCCTTTGAGGTACTTACGGGACGTCAACAGGCGTAATGTTATTAAGGGTTGGACAGCCCCGTATACCACAATGTTACCCCTAATGATATTTCCACTTAGACTACGGATGAATTAACTTATTGCAATTTGAATAGTAAAGGAGTCCATACCATATTTATGACTATCTCCCCTAAAGAATATAAACGAGTGTATATGTGTAACACTATTAAAGAAACTTGTAGAAATCACACATGAGGGAAGTTTGACCTACATGACTTTTAACTCGAGAGTGAAGCATGATGGTGAGAGAGATGTGGACACATATCAAAGTAACACTTCTGGGGATAAATCTAGTGTTGATTCATATTGGGAAGAAACTTATAATCATTTATAAAAGGATGTTCTCCAGATAATCAGTTATATAAGGAGGTTCTACAGATGAAAATGATTAATCAATCCATTCTTAAGATGCTAAACAGTGTCGAGGTAGAGAAACAAGCTCTTGTTCTTAAACTTTAGGAATCAACTGAAAAATTATAGAATTTGAAGGTTGAGAGAAACATTTCGTTAGCAAAACGAGGTTCGACATCCTAGGCATCTGTTGGACAATTGATCTATTAAGGGAAAGCCTGCATTCTTTTCTTTATTTGGACCAGCATTGAAGCCCAAAATCTTCAGTCCGGATTATTGAGCCCATTTACTTGAAGTCTGATTATTGGAATCGGGTCATAAGCCCACTTATCACCACCGCTTCAACTGAAATCGTTGGATCTGTTTGGTTTAATCTTGGCCGTTCACTTGTGATCAAAAGAAGGCTGGATTATCTAAAAAGTCATTCCAGACGCTTCTATTCTTCAAACCCTACTTTTCTCTCTGAATAAGGCGATTCTTCGTCTTCATACTCTTCTGTTTTTCTTCCAGAAATTCATAGATTTTGCTTGGTTATTCTTAGTGGTTGTTGTAGATACGGATATATTGTAAATCAGTATACATTTTGGTTGAGTTTTGGTAGAGTTTTCTGCAACTCATTTATACTTTGTGGTTATATTGTGCGATTTCTGATTTCTAGGAAGATTTGTATATTGTATTAGTTTGGATTCTGATTTCTATACTTTTACGTTTATTCAATAAAGGTTTTTGATTCTTTGTGTTTAAACATTTGTTCTTGTTCTTTGTGGTGCGATCTTGAGCCTTGAATCCTAACAGTGGTATCAGAGCCTTAGGGTTCTTCGAAAAACTGGTGGATTAGACTCAGATCTGGTAGATCCATATTTTTTCTTGTTGGATCTAGGGTTTTCTGGAAACGAATGCCTTTTCTTCAAAACGTAGGGTTTTTTGAACTGCTTAAAACTTTTAAGAAATATTTACTTTCTTAAGTTGTTTTAACCCTTACTGAAGTCGTTTTGTTTTCTGAAAATATTTTTTGAAAATTTTCAGATTCGAAATTATTTTTGAAGATTTTATATAAAATCTTTTAAACTTTGTGGATACTGTTCTTTTGAAACCTATTTTAAAATTAGGGTTTCTGAATTTTTTGAGTATCTAGATCTTTAATTCTGAGTCCACATTTTTGGGGATCTTGGAACTTAGAATATTCTATAAAATATTCTGATTCCTGATAAGGATCCCACATTGTTCTTGGTGACTATTCTTCGTGGTGGATACTGGTACTGTTACTTTGTGGCCCTGAACTTCTGGGATTCTGATTCTTTGTGGAAGTTGCTGTAGCTTATTAAAATAAAAATTGCAATCAGGTGATATCATTTAATTACTGCAATCTTATACTGTAATTTTTTTTTCAAATTTCCTATTCTCTCCCAAATCTCTCCGTTGAAGCCTATAGCTAGGACCCCATATCTTTCTTTTGTCCAGGATTTCATTGAGAATCCGGGAATCTGAGGGAGTGTGGGAATATCCAGTATAGGTTGAGGGATATACTGGAAGAACAACTTTTCTCAATATACTGTTCTGTGTGACTTCTTGATTGTGTAATTAATTATGTTGATTTGTGATCACCTTGATTACTCTGTTTACTGATTACTGTGCTCTGAATCTGTGTGAACCTTCTTGAACATAAGTTCTTGACTCTGTTTAACTGTCTTACTTAGTGACTGTGACCTGCATTGTTGTTTTCTGCCTGATTACTTGTTCTTTGAACTACTAAAGCTTCATTACTTGAAATTTTTCAAAATCTTGGTCATTATTTCAATGGCTACTGTTAAAGTAGATGTTGAAATTTGGAATGGCAAAGGGGATTTCAACCTCTGGAGCCAAAAAATGCGAGCTTTACTACTTCAAATGAAATGTTCTAAGGCTATAGATAAATCCTGGGCCCTTGATACCCCTCAGGACAAACAACTTGAAATGGATGAAATTGCTTGGAGTACTTTATTTTTACACTTATCTGATAATGTCATTAGACAAGTAGGTAAGACTAAAACTACAATGAAATTGTGGGATAGATTGGAAGGAATTTATGATACTGTGTCTCTGCCTGATAAGTGTTTTTTTGTGGAAACAATACTTCTCCTTTAAATTTTATCCATCTAAGGATGTGGATGAAAATATGAGTAGGTTTACTAAGATCACACAAAGTCTGTTAAACTGTGATGAAAAACTTACTGATGAACAAAAGGTTGTTTGTTTACTGAATGCTATGGGGGATAAGTTTAAGGATTTTTGGAATGCCTTAGAGTATGGGGAGCAGAAGTTGACCACTGAAATTGTCCATACATCCCTTAAGAATAAAGAGTTAGAATTCAAAAATAATCCTAAGGAAGCCTATAATGTGGTAGGAACCTCGAGGAAGAAGAACTCTTTTAGGCAGAATAAGTCTGGAACTAATTTCAATAAAAATTGGAATGTTTCTAGCAATAATAGGGATTGGAATAATAAGCCTGCAAAGGGAAATTTTCAAAATAAGGGCAGTTTCAATAGGTCTAAAGATAATAACTTTAGAGGTCAGACTGGTTTCAGAAATCAAGATAATAATGCTAGAAATCATAACAATTTCAGAAACCAGAACAATTTTAGAACACATGATAACAATGCTGGAACTGCAGATGTAGATAAACATCCTAGAATTTGTTTCTACTGTGGCCAACCTGGACATCATATTAAATATTGTTTTAAAAGGAAAAATGAACAGGGAATTAGTAATCAAACTGAGGCTGCAGTGCAAGACAATAATAATAATGGGGGTGGTTTATGTCACTACTGAATCAGATAATAAGAATGAATGGATTTTAGATTTTGGCTGCACCTTTCATATATGTCCTGAAAAAGATATGTTTGTTAATTTCAGTGATAATTGCTTTGGTTTTTTGAAACTTGGCAATAATATTTCTTGTGATATGAAAGGTATTGGAAAGGTTTTGTGATGAGATCCCGATCGGGGAATCTCGTCGAGCAACGCGGAATAATGAAATTAAAACCCTAGGAAAGATCTATATCAGATTTGACGCGAAAATAAACAAGAACACAGAAGAATTAAACTACAGGAAAGATAAAATTGACGATAGGACCTTGACCCAAGATTCACGACGCAAGAAATTGGGGTTGCGGAATCGAGATCCAAGGTTTTCGAAACACCACAAGAACTTGTCAATTTCCTTGATAAGATTCTAATTGGAAACGCCACAAATATTCCTGAGAATATTTGATAAGTTCAACGCCACAAATATTTCACAATATTTGATAACTTGGATTTGTTCTCGAAGAACACAAAAGGGACTCCTCAACCTTTCAATTGGAGAAAACTCTCTCAAATAATATTAATCTCAAACTCAAACTTAACTGTTTTTTACAATGAATGGAAAGGAATATAAATAAGCAAACTAACCTAACCTCTAATTTACTCAAAATAGAATTCTAATTAGACTAAAATTCTAAAATAGGAAAATAACTTAAAATCATAAAGGAAACAAAATAATTAAAAATCCCGCAAAATCTGGCCCGCTCCTCATTTATGACAGTGAAGAATAACGTTACGGCCGTAAAGGCCTCTCGGGTCCAAAACTGCTTCAATAGTTATGGCCGTAACTTTTAGACTTATGGCCGTAAGCCTGGTTCTGCTGAAATTCTGCCCTTTCTCTCGATAGTTGATTACGGCCGTGATAATAGCTTTTACGACCGTGATTATATGAGTTACGGTCGTGAAAGATTTCCATTACAGCCGTAATGCCTTTTTTGCATAAACAATTTCGATTACTCGGCTCGACTTGATCCTTTCGCCTTCTCGGCTTGATTCCAACATGGAACTTGCTCCGTTTTCCACGTAGATCACCGTCATACTGCCGATGTCTCGACTTCGCCCTTCGATGCTTGGTCCGGAACGTATCATTTTGTTACAACTTGATAATTACAAAACTCTTACTTTAAACAAAACCAGATATGTTCCTGATTTGAAAAGAAACCTGATTTCTCTTGGTGTTTTAGATTTTGAATCCTTTGAGATTAGAATGCAAAATGGTTATTTGAGTATTTTCAAAAATAACTGTTTGATTGTTAGTACTCCCAAAATTAATGGGATATATGTGTTGAATACCATGCCTGTTTATGCTAAGTCCTTTAATGCTGTGTCTGATTTGAATAAGATTGTGTTATGGCATAAAAGATTAGGACACATAGGTCAAAAGGGACTTAAATTACTTGAAACCAAAGGTTTATTTGGTAATGATGTGTTGCATAAACTTGACTTCTGTGAAAAATGTGTGTTAGGAAAACAGAAAAGAAGTTCATTTGGTAAAGGTATTCATAAATCTTCTGATGTGCTTGAATATTTATATTCTGATTTGTGGGGTCCTGCTCCTGTGAGTTCTGTTTCGGGTTTCAGATATTTTCTTCTTATAGTGGATGACTTTTCTAGGAAAACCTGGGTGCATTTGTTGTCTGTTTTCAAAAATTGGATCACCTTAGTTCAAAACTTGAAAGGAAAAAGAGTCAAAACTATTAGAACTGATAATGGTTTAGAATTTTGTAACCAAGAGTTTGATTCTTTTTGTAGCACCTTAGGTATTCTTAGGCATAGGACTATTGCCTACAGTTCACAGCAAAATGGGGTTGATGAAAGGATGAATAGAACACTCCTAGAAAGAACTAGGTGTCTTTTACTTGATTCCAATTTGCTTAAAAATTTTTGGGGAGAAGCAGTCAAAACTGCTTCACATTTGATAAATCTTTCTCCCTGCAGTGCCATTGATTTTAAAATTCCTGATCAAATCTGGAATAATTTTCTTCCTGACTTTTCAAAATTAAAAGTTTTTGGGTGTGCTGCTGCTGCCTACTCACACCAGTCTGAATCTAAACTTGACTCCAGATCTTTAAAATGTGTTTTTCTTGGGTATGGAGAAGGGGTCAAGGGTTATAGATTATGGGTCAGGGAATAGGGATGTTACATGGTCATTTTGAGTAGGTCTGTGATTTTTAATGAAAATGTTTTTCCCTACAAAGATGAAAAATTGCTTGATCCTGTTAAAGAAAAAGATTTTATAACTTCCGAGTTGAGTGCAGACCATTTAGGTGATGAAAATGATCTGCCCAATACTCAGTTTCAAGTTGAGCAACCCCCACAGTCTCCGAATGTCATTTTTGAACCTGAACTTGCTGACACTAAGCCACAACTTGGTGATATACCTGAAGCTGAAACAGACTTAGAAAATTATCAACTAGCTAGGGATAGACCTAGAAGAGAGATCAGACCTCCTCCTAGGTTTGAGGATTCTGATTTTGTGTTTGCATTCACTTATTCTGATCATTTAATGTTTGAACCTGAATCTTTTGAAGAAACTGTTTCTTCTAAAGATTCCAAACTTTGGCTTGCAGCTATGCAAGATGAGATAGACTCACTTCTGAAAAATGGTACTTTGGATTTTAGTCAATAGACCTGTAAATAAAAGGATAATTGACTGTAAATGGATTTTTAAATTGAAAGAAAGTGAGTCTAAGGACATGAAACCAAGGTACAAGGCTAGACTTGTAGCCAAAGGTTTTTCTCAAAAAGAAGGAATTGATTTTAATGAAAAAATTTCTCCTGTAGTTAAATTTACCTCTATCAGAATTCAGTTTGCTTTGGTTGCACAATTTGATTTAGAACTTGAGCAAATGGATGTGAAAACTGCTTTCCTTTATGGTTCATTGGATGAAAAAATTTATATGCATCAACCTAAAGGTTTTGAAAAGGGCAGAAATTCTGATTTTGTTTGTTTGTTGAAAAAATCCTTATATGGCTTGAAACAAGCCCCTAGATAGTGGTATAAGAGATTTGATTCTTATATCAAAAGCCTCAATTTTCAGAAGAGTAAATATGATTCCTGTTTTTATTTTAAACTTGGTAAAACTGATTTTATTTACTTGCTTTTATATGTTGATGATATGCTTATTGCTGGGCCTAATATGCATGATATAAATGTTCTTAAAGGTAAACTGCATTCTGAGTTTGAGATGAAAGACATAGGAAATGCTAAAAGGATACTTGGCATGGATATTTTTAGGGATAGACAATCTGGAAAATTGTTTTTAAACCAAAAACATTACATTGAAAATGTTTTAAACAAATTTTGTTTATCTGAATCTAAATCTGTGTCTTTACCTTTTCCTGCACATTTTAAATTGTCTGTTGAACATTGTCCTAAGACTGATGATGAAGTGCTTAGAATGAAAAATGTGCCATATTCTAATGCAGTTGGATCTGTTATGTATTTGATGGTCTGTTCCAGACCTGATATAGCTTTTGCAGTAAGTGTTTTAAGCAGGTTTATGAGCAATCCTGGTGAGTCACACTGGGAAGCCATGAAATGTCTACTGAAATATTTGAAAGGTTCTGCTAGACTTAGTCTAGTATTTTCTAAAACCAAAAATGATTTCAAACTTAAAGGTTTTGTAGATTCTGACTTTGCAAGAAATGTTGATAACAGGAAATCAACATCTTCTTACTTTTTTACTTTAAATTCTTCCTGTATTAGCTGGAGATCCCAAGCTGCAAAAACTGGTTGCCTTATCATCAACTGAGGCAGAATACATAGCTGCCACAGATGCTGTTAAGGAATGCATGTGGTTAAAGGGTTTATTATCTGAAATTTGTTGCATTGATGATTCTGAAGTTGAATTGTGTACTGATAGTCTGAGTGCATTACATCTGTGTAAAAATCCTATTTTTCACAATAGGTCTAAACACATTGATGTTAAATTCCATTTCATAAGGGATATTATTGATAAAGGCATTGTGAAACTTGTTAAAATCCCTACACAGGTTAATCCTGTAGATGCAGGAACTAAGATAATTCCTATCAATAAATTTAAAGATGCTTTGAGGTTTTTGAATTTGGTGGAATTTTGATACTTCTCTATTTTGTTTTGCAGGTACTGGAAGCAGCTCAATTGAGGTGGAGATTGTTGGACAATTGATCTGTTAAGGAAAGCCTGCATTCTTTTCTTTATTTGGACCAGCATTGAAGCCCAAAATCTTCAGTCCGGATTATTGAGCCCATTTACTTGAAGTCTGATTATTGGAACCGGGTCATAAGCCCACTTATCACCACCGCTTCAACTGAAATCGTTGGATCTGTTTGGTTTAATCTTGGCCGTTCACTTGTGATCAAAAGAAGGCTGAATTATCTAAAACGTCATTCCAGACGCTTCTATTCTTCAAACCCTACTTTTCTCTCTGAATAAGGCGATTCTTCATCTTCATACTCTTCTTCTGTTTTTCTTCCAGAAATTCATAGATTTTGCTTGGTTATTTTTAGTGGTTGTTGTAGATACTGATATATTGTAAATCAGTATGCATTTTGGTTGAGTTTTGGTAGAGTTTTCTGCAACTCATTTATACTTTGTGGTTATATTTTGCGATTTCTGGTTTCTGAGAAGATTTGTATATTTTATTAGTTTGGATTCTGATTTCTATACTTTTACGTTTATTCAATAAAGGTTTTTGATTCTTTGTGTTTAAACGTTTGTTCTTGTTCTTTGTGGTGCGATCTTGAGCCTTTAATCCTAACAGCATCAAAACATGAAATCTAAATTTCCTCCTAGGTTCATTCCTACTTGTCATAACTGTGGAGAATTAGGTCACATTAAGCCTAGATGTAGAAAATTACTTACTTGAAACAACAATTAGGACATCGCTTCTCAGGTTAGAGGTCTAGCTAATCAAGTTAGTCACTTGACTGAATTGGTAACTTTATTTGATTAAGATTAAATCTTTTAACAAGATTTTTTAGATAAAAAAGAGTGAACCCTATAATCAGAATAATGTTTTAAATTGTGGTGTGACACGTGTGACTCTTAAAGGTAAGAGCATTTGTATATCATATTAAGTAGGCCTATAGGTGCATGCATTTTGTATTGTTCATGATATTCATACATATATTCATGCTATTGATTTTGCTCTAATTTTATTAAAAAAATGAACTTTTTTTTTCTAGAATTGATAATACTAGACATGTTAATTTGTGATCAAGTACTGGTAAAATTTATGAATAGTGAATAGAATTTCTATTAACTTTGTTTAAAACCTGTTTGAATTACTTGATATAGGTTATTTCATGTATTTTCTGTACTATACACATTAAGATCTTGTAAGTGAATCTTGATCGTGTTTGTGAGATTTTGGATGGCTGTCGTTTGTGTTGTGAGTTGACTTTGCATATGTAAGGATATTTTCCCTAAAAGAAAAAAATATATGTGTTTTACTTAAAATAAATTATTTATATGTCATACATATATACTTTTCTCCGGAGCCCATTTGACTGTCGTTTATTTATATGCTTAAAATGTGAGATACATCTTATACTTTTCTCCGGAGCCCATTTATATGGCTATCGTTTATTTATATGCTTAAAATGTGAGATACATCTTATACTTTTCTCCGGAGCTCATTTGACTCGAGTAATTAAGCCTATTAGGATCTTTAAAATCCGTTACATAAGTCATTTAATTAGCTTAACGGAGAAAAGTCAACTGACTTAGAGTCATCGGCTGAAAGCTCATTACATAAGTCATTTAATTAGCTTAACGGAGAAAAGACTGCATATAAGATAAAAATATATATGCTCTCAGTAAGGGAGGGAAAGAAAAAGATGCAATAGATTTTTTTGAGCTTTTTGATTAAAAGGTCCTAGTAGCACTGGGTTTGATTTATAATTTAAGGAAAATATTCATTCACTAGTGACTTTTTGTGTGTCCTTTCTCATTGATTTAAGGTTAAAGTCTTACATACATGAGATTATGACACTTTCACATATAGGTAACTTATATAATTAACTGTAAATAGGTTTAAAATAAGTTGTGTGGGAAGAGTGATTAGATATGAGTTAGTGTGAGAATTAGTACTTAGAGTGAGTATTTATTCGTTTTGATTATCATTATTCTACTTGTTTTGTTTTACACTTTTACATTTTATTTCTAGAAAATCTATCTAGTGCATATTAATATTATGTTTTTGATTGGTGTTTTTGACATATTGTAAATATGTTGATTTGGTGTTACTAGTTGATATTTATGACTTTTATCTCATTTGTTTTCACATGGTATCACTTACTTTTGCACTTGGTAGTTGTTGAATTGATGTGTAGGAAACAAGTTGACAAGCAATTGAGACACAATGTTTGGTTTTTGTGTCTAGATGTTAGACATGACCTTTTGTAATCATTTTATTATCAGTGTTTTGTCACGGAATGCCAAAGGGGGATATTATTAGGTTTTGATGTAATTGACAATTCCGTGAATAAAATGACTTTTTTATAAAGTCAAAATTAGATTCAAAATGTTGTAGTTGAGTATTTGAGCTCAAGAAGATCAAAATAGTGTTCAAGACGATTTGAGATTCGCGCTCGCGCGCGCGCGCGCACACACACACACACACATAATGCTTGGTTTAAACTTTGAGGCTGAAACTTTGGAGACCGAGCGTGTGAAATTGAGAACTGCTGACCATCGATATTTTATGCAGACCTGTATTTGATTCTGATCGTCTTGTGTGAAAAATGTAATTTACTTGTCTTTAGAAACCACATAAGTAGACGGTACCTCGAGATTGGAGAAAAAAAACATAAGGAGTGGTCATACATGATAAATGTGAGAAAAAGAAAATCATTTCTGATCACATGAGAACCTAGTATTGGAATTCATAAAACAACACTATATTGGGTGTATTTTTATATGAGTGCACGTTTGGTATTGACTATTGACACACACACACACATATGAAAAGTCGAGTATCAAATAAGTAAAAGTAATTTATCATTTTGTTTTGAGTTTTTCTGAGGTGTATTTTTTATTTGAACCTGATGCATAAAGCGAGAATATTGAGTCATTTGGTTTGTTGAGTCTAATATTACAATCATGTTTTTTATTTTTATTTTGTTCAAGGGCGAAAAAAATGTTCAAGTTTGAGGATGTTAGATAATTGTATTTAGCTACTAAAACTAAGCAAATTAAATTGTCGTTGTGTAAATATTCTAAATTCGTTGCAATTTGTTTTTATTTCAGCATCGACTCGATTTTGAGAGAATTGATTAATTGAGATGAACCAGGACCAATTAAAGTACAATATGGACTAAGTTGTACAACATGGAAGATGATGAAGAGAATAAAAAATCAAGTCAAAGCAAAATTGAAGAAAATCAAGGTTTTAAGGACTGAAATGAAAATAATCAAAAGATAACTTGCAAATAAGGAAAAAGAGGGACCAAAACTTGAAGAGAACAAACTTTGGCCCAAGCGATCGCCTAGTTGAAGCCAAGTGATCGCCTAAGGGCGTTTTAGCGAGGTGAATACCAACTTGACAAAGCCATGCGATCGCCCAACATACATACATACATATTATTGGGTAATTGCCTCAAATTGTCAAAAAGTTGGAGGACTTTATTTGTAATTGGAGAAGAAGTTTTGTAATTCAAATAGAAGAGAATTATATCTTTTTCTACATGTTAAGAGTCCTAATTTAATAGTGGATTGAGGTAATTAATAATTGTTAAAAGTGTTTTCCAAGTATCCAAGTGAGATTAGAATTAAAGGTAATTGTTGAAGTGCTTTCTGACCACACGTGATTTACGTGTCTCATTGGAATTGAGATTTGAGAATATGGCGTTTTGAATAGCAGTTGAAAAAGTAATCCACACTCCAAGTCGAATTTTTATATCCGAAGACGTGATTTATCTATAAATACGTGTATTATTTTCTTTATTGTAGTACATTGACTAGAGAGTATTGTGAGAAAAAATGTAGTCTAGCATCTTAGTTTTTCTTGGTTTCTTTGTGAGTTGTACAAAGAAGTAAAAATTGGTAGATGTGGTAAAACTTGGTTATTTCTCCTACAATACTTGGGGAATTGGTAAGTACAAAGTCCATATAATTGTAACAATTTATTATATAATGTTTTGGCGGTCCGTAAATTTTACTTTGTTATTTTATTTTCTTGTTGGCTCAATTATTTCTTGAACATCAAAAATTCCTGTGGAGTTAATTAGAGAGGGAATTTGTGTGTAATTCCCAACAGTGGAGTCGTTGCTAGGGAAATCGATGTCTAATTATGAGCATCAGGTGGTTCGAAGATTTTTTTGGTGTAAAAGAAAATATGTCTATCAAGTACAATGTGGAAAAAATTGATGGGAGAATCGATTTTGACTTGTGGCAAGTGGAAGTCAAGGATGTATTGATTCAGACGGGACTGCAGAAAGCTTTGAAGAGAAAACCAACCCCAAGTTCTAACAAAGAAATTGAAACTAGTAAGTGTGATGAGAATTTGGATTTGAAGGCTGCTAGCATGGTACAACTTTGTTTGGCCAAGAATGTTCTTACAAATATTTATGGGATATCTGCTGCGAAGGGATTTTGGGAAAAATTGGAAAAGTTGTATCAAACGAAGATCTTGTCAAATAGGTTGTATTTGAATGAGCCGTTTCATTATTTGAGAATGAATGCATTTACAAAAATTTCTGACCATCTTAGTATTCTTAATGAGATTGTTTCTGAACTTGAATTTATTGGAGTTAAAATTGAAGATGAGGATAAAGCATTGAGGCTCATCTGATCTCTTCCATCAACGTATGAGCACATCAAGCTAATTTTGATGTTACGAGAAGGATATGGTGGATTTTTCAGAAATTACAAGTAAGTTGATTAGGTTGAAGTGACAGTTCATCTGAAAACACTTTGCTTTTTACTAAAAAGTGGAAAAGGGGTAACTCCATGAAAAAGAAGGTAATGTGTTGGAATTATAGAGAATCTGGTCTGTAAGAAGAAATTGTCCAAAAGGTGGAGCAAACTCAGCTAACTGCTCGTAGGTGGACAATGTGACTCACCTAGTGGAGGGTGGTGGTTGTACTTTAGTAAGACGGGACTTCCTTATGGTATGGAACCAGTTACCATGATAGAGGATGTGTTCTTGTTGGCGGGTACATATATTTGCACACTGGCATTGATTTGACATTAATGCAAGGTGTGTGGTGAAATTGATGTCGATGGCTGATGAACTTCCAGGGAAAGCGAAACATGGAAGTTGCACCATAATTTTTCAGCAAGGTTATTTCGACATGAGCCAATGAAAAGCTCAAAGTTCATTGATAATTCAGAGTAGTTATACTTATATGGTGAAGTATGTGACCATCAAAGTGTGTCAAAAGCTTACCCGTTTCTAAGTATTGTGAACAAAAGAGATGATAGAGTCTTGGCTTGTTTTCGATAAGGTGGAGATTGTTGGATAATTACCTCAAATTGCCAAAAAGTTGGAGGACTTTATTTGTAATTGAATAAAAAGTTTTGTAATTCAAATAAAAGATAATTATATCTTTTTCTAAATGTTAAGAGTCCTAATTAATAGTGGATTGAAGTAATTAATAATTGTTAAAAGTGTTCTCCAGGTATCCAAGTGAGATTAGAATTAAAGGTAATTGTTGAAGTGCTTTCTGACCACATGTAGTTTACGTGTCTCATTGGGATTGAGATTTGAGAACAGGGCGTTTTGAATAGCAATTGATAAAGGAATCCACAGTCCAAGTAGAATTGTTATAGCCGAAGACGTTATTAATCTATAAATACGTGTATTATTCTCATTGTTGTAGCACATTTACTAGAGAATATTGTGAGGAAAAATGTAGTATAGCATCTTGATTTTTCTTGGTTACTTTATGGATTGTACAAAGAAGTAGAAATTGGTAAATGGGGTAAAACTTGGTTATTTTTTCTACAATACTTGGGGGGTTTGGTGAGTGAAAAGTCTATATCATTGTAACAATTTATTATATAGTGAAAAGCTTTAGAGTTCCGTAAATTTTGTATTGTTTTATTTTCTTGTTGGCTCAATTATTTCTTGAACATAAAAAATTCCTGTGTGGTTAATTAGAGAGGGAATTTGTGTGTAATTCTCAATATATATATATATATATATATATATATATATATATATATATAAAGATTCATAACAAGATTGAAAATCAACTAGTTTAAGATTCATCCCCCAAGAAGTTTATTTTCTACATTCGGGTAATGAATCGTATAAAATCTTGTTATTTAATCTCAGTCAAGTATCTAGGTTAAATTAATTTGAGTTAGGATGTGCTGAAGTCTGAATTCCAGATTTTTATTTTAGTTTTTGTTTAACTAAATACAATTTATTGGTTTGAGCAATTAATATCATTATTTCTTGTTTCTAAAAGTATATGCACAATTATTGTATGATTTGATGTGATGTGTTTTTATATTCGAAAGACTACAAATTCATTAGACATGTGTTAATTCATAAAACCCAAGTAGGGAATAGAAATATACCACTATGATTTACATGATTTTTAAGTGTTCATAAATCTGCAATACATTTTTGTATGTTCGCATTCGTTATAGAAATATAAGCAAATCATATGTATCAATATGTTTTAATTGCACTTGAAAGAGCGTCTTAAACAATTTAGAAACATTGATCTTCATTATCAATAATTTATTGTTCAACATATAAAACCAATATATATATATAAGATGGAATAAAAGTAGATTCTAGATCCTAGTAGCACTGGAATCACATTTATTAAATAAATCATTCTCTCAATTTTGTTTGCATTCGATAATTTTTCTTTTATGATTAATTTATTTATTAGTTTAGATTTTGATCCATAATTATCATCTTGAATATTTCATCTTCCGGTTAAGATTAGTAATTTAGAAAAAGTTATCTTAATCCTTGTGTACGTTACTTGAACTCATAATCCATTTTACTACTTGTTTAATCCGTATACTTAAGGTAAGGACACTACGCAACAATTTATTATGAGTGGTAGTAGTTCACAAATCTAAAGTGAATATGGGTACAAGAATGACCATTAATACATATATGATACAAAGATCAATATTTGTATTCGTTATTATTATCATTGATAATGTAAATATGGTTGGATCTCTTGAAGATCTTTCAAAGACACTTAAGAAATTGGTAACATAATATACAAACCTTAAGTAATAATGAGACATATTCTTTGCACAATGATTTTATATGGAGAGTATTTTTATGATTAATATGAAATGCATGTCATATATCCCATATATCTATTATTATACTCTCCTATACGAGACTCCTAAAGAGATCAAGATATGGATGACTCAATACAAATTGAATCGGGGGTAGTTGTACTATTTTTCCTTTGCTCAGATTTTGTCTCATTGATTTTCCTGAAAAAGTTTTAACGAAGCAGCATCAAATTACTCCAAAATTTTCAACATATTCACTCAAGTAATAATGTAGCTCATTTATATACAAAGCATTGCCAATATCTACATTCAAGAAGTTGGTTCACAAGATATTTTACAGTGATCAAATCTGGGGAAGAAGTTATGCTCTTTTTCCTTAGTTTAGATTTTGTCTCATTGGATATATATTCCTAGCAAGGTTTTAACGAGTCATTGTTTATTTTAATACTCCAAAATAATTGTACTATTTTTACTTTATTTGATATTTTTGTCCCATTGAATTTTATGCATTTCAGATATTATTACCTCGTGTATCCTTAATTTTCCTTTATATATATATGGAGTTATGGTTCTTAATAAGATACAAGTATGTTGACTTCTCTTTTTATTTATAGTTTATAATAGTATATAATTAGGATTAATATACTTAATCAGATTGATTTACCTAATGATTTATCAATTTCTGTGTTGGCACAATTATGATGGTTGATTTTAAAAATGATGTGATGGGTAAAGTGATGGATGTCTGTCAAGTGTATTGTAGGTAAGCCAATCGGTAAATCAATCGATAACGTATCATGGTTCAATTTTCAAAAGTAATTTTTATTTAACTAATGTAATATATAATTTTTTATTTACAAGGTAAGAAAAAGATCTCTTAGACAAGCATGATTAGAAATAACAATTGACTGAAAAGTAATTTGCGTTTAAGCTTAGCCACACATGTTCCAAATATCTTTTTTCATTACAAGTAGGAGCTCCTAATAATTATTGCAATAGTTTATGTTGTCCGTTTTATTTGAACCATAAAAAGTCTTTTCTTTTATCGTTCCTATTTAGGGTCCGTTCGGCGGCTTGGGTAAGAAATTAAAATTATTTTATTGATTTATTTATATTTTTTAGGTAAGATATGTGGTTAAAAATTGGTTTGAAAAATTGTGTAATTGGAGAGAGAATTTGGAGGGTTAAAAAATTATTTGAAAAATTGTGTAAATTAAATTTTTCTTTTTTATCTTTTAGTGTATTAATTTAACAAATTAAATGATTGTCGAACGGATCGTTAGCCAGCCTATTTTGGAATTAAGCCAAGGTAGGTATGAGATGATTATTGTACGTACCATGATGCCTAAAAATTATAGCTTCCCTTTTCATTTGACAAAATATCAAGATAGGATTTTAAAAAATAGTGACAAAATTTCAGACGTTGGACAAGATATTATCAAACATAATTTAATATAAAAAACGTCACAAGACGAAATTTTCAATCTATTATAAAGTGATTAAATATTTAAGGTATGAGAGAGAGAGAGCGAGACAGCGAGCGAGCGCAACAAATGAAATCCATAAATTATTACTCCTACCATTGTAAAATAAGAACACGGACTTTGTAAAAAAAAAAAAAAAAGTGTATTACACACCTTGAGGGCTCGAACTAACCACACTCAAGATCATTGATTCAAGATTGTAAATCCGGGTTATTCCTCTCAGGGATCAGGTTGGAGGGATTGAATAAGTATAAACAATTCTCAATAACTCACGCTTTTCACAAGGAGCAAATTCAATATTTCAGGATTCAAACTCTACAGGGGACGTGCTGAGCACTTATCAACTCTCCCTTTTACCACTGATAGATGTGCCATGGGGTCAAGGACACGATC
The DNA here is from genome assembly GCA_963555705.1 of Ligustrum vulgare. NCBI lineage: Eukaryota > Viridiplantae > Streptophyta > Magnoliopsida > Lamiales > Oleaceae > Ligustrum > Ligustrum vulgare. The sequence continues at coordinate 85,589,889 of OY743168.1, forward strand.
TTTGTACATTCACAAGGATTTGTTCTAAAGCTTGGTATGCTCACTATTGTGATCCCTTTCAAGAGAAAGTGTCTTTTTTTTTAGTCATTCATTGCTCGAAAAAAGTTCAAAGATTTAGATCTTTTACTATATAAATAATATATACTTTCCCATAATTATTTATTATAAAAAAAAATAGCAAACACACACACTAACATTTTTGCATGGAGACCCCATATTAATTATTATAAATTCTTAAAAGTGAGGATTGTAAATACTAATTGAAACTGGTCACGTGAAGCTGTATGTCTAGCAACAGGATTTGTACCTATATACGTGAACAAATTATAAAAAAACACGAGGAGTCCACGAGGGAAGTAGGGTTCTATTGCTTATTTTGCAGATCTTTCCTTGTCAAGAATTAATATGACATTTCTATTATATCAAATTCGTAGACTATCTCTTCAAAAAAAAAATTCGTAGACTATTATTTTGGGTCCTTGTTGCATTTATATTGATCCATACATTTGTATTGACATTATTATGGGACAACCCTTTTGAACCATCACCTTCATTTCTGAAAATGACTTAAAAAGGACGAGTCAATGTATATTCATTTTTAAATGAATAAATTTGTTTCCTTTTAGAATGTTTGAGATAAGGATATAAATATTCAATGAAAATATTGACTAATTTAAAAAGGTTTGATTTACTCGTATAAACATTATTGACATTTGAAAATGGAATCACAAGTCTTAGTGATATTAGAGCACATTAAGCTCAAATGAGCAATTCAAAAATATTAATACTAAAAAATAAGCAAATGAATTTCGAGATTGATTTGCTCAAATGAACATCATCTTGCGGGGCATGTGTTAAGGAATATAAATCATATATCGAATAAATATGTAAATATAGATAAATTTATAAGGATTTTACTTTTATTAACAATGTTGACATCTTAAGATGGGAGTTCAAGACAATCATCACGATGCATTTAACTATGAGATTTTCACGTGTTAGATTTTCAATGAATCTAAATTACGGGTCCGGTCGTCGGCAGGCAATTATTTCACAAAAAGACAAAATCGACAAAAAAAAATTAATTTACACAATTTTTCATACTACTTTTTAACCATTCATATTTTTTCTCTTCAATTTTTAATCCGCATCTTACCTAAAAAACACAAATAAATCAATCAAATGATTTACATTCCATTTATTTCCCATTTAATTCTGGCCGAACAGACATATGCCTATGGAGTTCGTGTTAGTTCCCTCACCAATAAAAATGATATTTTAAATGGGGATTTACTCGTGGTGGACATACCTCAATTTAGTTTTGTCCAAAAGGCATTTGAACAAATTTCTCAAACAAAAATATATAATGTAAATGGTTAAAACTCTGGAAAGACAATTTTAACTCTTCTCATTATTCCCAATTAAAGAAGGTTGGATCCAATCAAAGTTGTAAAATCAACCCGGATCTGACCGGTTGAAAGGACTTCAACAATTTCAACTTAATTTACAGTTGTAAGGAATCAAACTTTTACCCTTTAGCTAATAAGAAAATTATCAAAATCACTTCAACTAAAAACACATTACTGAGCGGGACGCTTAGACATTGTGATAGGCGCCACTGATGTGGCATGCCACATCAGATGTAGCCCATATTTAAATATGTATCATAGTATGCAATTGTCCCGGCCCGTCCCAACTTACCATACCATCTATTTTCATCTTCTTCTTGAAAATTTACTTGTAATCCAAAAGTTTACAGTCTAGTAGAAGATCTACTAATTCTCATGTACGATTCTGTATGATAGAATCTATTTTACTCTTGATGACTTCTTTCCACATATGACAATCTGAAGAAGATAGAGCTTCTTTATGACTTTAGGATCATTCTCCATAAAATATATAAAAAAATCAGGGTCAAACGTCTTAGAAGTCTTGATCATTTTTGATCCGTCTAGGCTTATCCTTATCTTCTTCAATTTGGTCTATACTACTGCCAGAAGCAGTAGATTCCAGATCATGTTTAACTGAAGTTAATTACCCTGAAGATTTATAAGGAAATATATTCTCAAGGAATTATTCATTCCTAGATTCCATGATCGTATTCGATAGAATATCAGGAACATTCGAATAATGTACAAGAATTCTATATGAACTGCTATTTTGTGCATAATCAATGAACACATAGTAAAATATCTTATGTCCAATATTGACCTTCTTAAGAGGAGGCACCGCAACTTTTGTAAGACAGTCTCATATTCGTAAGTATTTATACGAAGGTGTACGACTTTTCAAAAGTTCATAAGGGTTTTATCCATATTTTTTCTTAATACATTATTCAAAATGTAGTTTACAAAAAGAATAGCTTCTCCCAATATGCTCTGTGGTAATTCAGAACATAGCGAGAATGAATTCCGTTGAGAGGTTAAATCAAATGTCTAATACAACTTGTCATTAAAATAAAAAGAAAATAAAAAAGTAAAAAGAATAGCTTATCCCAACATGCTCTGTAGTAGTTTAAAACATTGTGAGAATGAATTCCGTTGAGAGGTTAAATCAAATGTCTAGTACAACTTTTTATTAAAATAAAAAGAAAAAAAGAGAGAAAAAATAAAATAAAAAAGAGGTAGCAACCTTATGAATTCCGTTGAGAGGTTAAATTTGTCATTAAAATAAAAAGAAAATAAAAAAGAAAAAAGAATACCTTCTCCCAACCTACTCTCTGGTGATTCAAAACATAGGGAGAATGAATACGGTTGAGAGGTTAAATCAAATGTCTAGTACAGCTTGTCATTAAAATAAAAATAAAAAATAAAAAAGAGGTAGCAACCTTGGATTTATGTTCCAAATTGCTTTTTTTTTTGAAGTAAGACCAAATTGCTTTTAATGTGACGCATGATACAATATTCACGGGGGTCGATGTTTACATGTTTCGGGCATTGATTGGCCAGAAGGTCAAATCCGCTTGACACACAAAAATTGTGTGACACAAATTGACTTGAAAATGAAATTAATAAACAAATCTTCGAAAAAGAAAATAAATATCTTAATCTTACTTTTAATCGTAATTTGTTATAAATATTATACTATTTAGTGAATGATATTCATACTCATGTAACTCTAGAGATAATTACTTTGTATATTCCTTTCTTTCCCTATATATATGAGGCTCTAATTCTTAATGAAACACAAGTTTATTTGCCTCTTTATTTTCTTCTCTCTTTCTCTCTATTTCATAACACGTTATCAGCACGATTTTCTAAAATTATTAGAAGGTAATTTTTTTAGCATAATCATCTATCATGTGTATCAAAATTAATTTGATTACACGTGAATTCTTTGAAATATTCTGAATCAGTTTTGAATCACAATCAGTTTTGAAGTTTCTAAATTTTTTCTAGATTGTTTTCCGATATTAATTAGAAGAAACGAAACTGATCATTTTTTTCTCTTCAATTCAAATATGTTCAAATTAATTGCAGAAACCTATTTCAATTGCTCGTTCAATTCAATGACAAATCTTTGACCTTTCAATTATTTCCAAATCTATTCCGTTCAGCATTAAACAATTATGAATTCAAATTGATAGCTCTGAATAGTTTTAAATATATGTCTTTAATCTATATAATATTATCTTTGTTGTTGAATTTTCATTTTTTTATATTTAAATTACGTTGTTGTTCCTGAAGTAGCGCAACTGTATAATTAATATTCCAGAAGAATATTAATATGACTATCATGAATAATTTGTTGTTGCTCCTGAAGTAGCGCAACTGTATAATTAATATTCCAGAAGAATATTAATATGACTATCATGAATAATTTGTTATTGCTCCTGAAGTAGCGCAACTGTATAATTAATATTCCAGAAGAATATTAATATGACTATCATGAATAATTTGTTGTTGCTCCTGAAGTAGCACAACTGTGTATAATTAATATTCCAGAAGAATATTAATATGACTATGTTTAATTTATATATTATAATTGTTGTTGCCTTTTTTTTCATTTAAATTAGTAGTTCATTACGTTATTGCTCCTGAAGTAGCGCAACTGTATAATTAATATTCCAGAAAAATATCAATATGTGTGTTTAATTTATTATTGTTGAATTTTTTTTCATTACATTGTTGCTCCTGAAGTAGCGCAACTGTATAATTAATATTCCAGAAGAATATTAATATAACTATCATGAATAATTTGTTGTTGCTCCTGAAGTAGCATAACTGTATATAATTAATATTCCAGAAGAATATTAATATGACTATCATGAATAATTTGTTGTTGCTCCTGAAGTAGCGCAACTGTATAATTAATATTCCAGAAGAATATTAATATGACTATCATGAATAATTTGTTGTTGCTCCTGAAGTAGCACAACTGTATATAATTAATATTCCAGAAGAATATTAATATGACTATCATGAATAGTTTGTTGTTGCTCCTGAAGTAGTACAACTTTATAATATTCAGGAAAGATTATTATTTGCTCCAGAAGAGTATAAATTATAATTGTCAATATTCCAGAAGAATATTTGACCTATTATTGAAGAAATAATGGAAAAATACAACATGCTCCTGAAGTAGCATATATATCGAAGAATATGTCAAAATATTTATCCCTGAAGGAAAACATACAACTTTTGTGATGTTGATGATTTGATTTATTATTATGTGGTTTAATCACATTCTTCGAAATTAATTGTATTTTTTTTTTATTGTGTAGTTATACAAATGGCCAACATCACTAAACTCGAGTTTGTTGCACTCGACATATCTGGCAAAAAATTGAGAATATTGATTAGTTTAATTTTCAGTATCTGAATTGTTCTTTTTCTTTAAAAGTTAGTATGAATTATGTTTTTACTTATTTTTTTGAAGTTAGAGACATTTACATTATTAAGCATTTTTAATTGATTAAAAATGTCGCTAAATTTCTTTTTATGAAATCAAAGTTTTAGAATATTTATTTTGTTTTGTTTATAAATTTAGGATGAATAATCAGGATATCTGTTTAGTCGATAGTGCAACTACACATACTATTCTTCAAGACAAAAAGTATTTCTTGAACTTAACATTATCAGAGAATAATGTTAATACAATATCAGGTGCATCAAAAATCGTTGAAGGCTCCGGAAGAGCTTGTATTATTTTATCAAATAATACAAAATTATATATTGACGATGCACTTTATTCTAGCAAATCCAGAAGAAATTTGCTTAGTTTTAAAGATATTCGCTGCAATGGATATCACATTGAGACGATGCATGAAAATAATGCAGAATATCTTTGCATAACTTCTTTTATATCTGGCCAGAAGCAGATAAAAGAAAAACTTCCGGCACTCCTTTGTGGCATGTATTGTACATCTATAAAGATGATTGAATCAAATATTATCACGAACCAGAAGTTCGTTGATCCAAAAAGTTTTATACTTTGGCATGATAGGCTTGGACATCCAGGAACAATAATGATGCGCCGAATAATTAACAACTCACATGGACACCCCCTAAAGAACCAGAAGATTCTTTTACCTAATGATTATCCATGTGCTGCTTGTTCACAAGGCAAGTTGGTCATTAGACCTTCAACTACAAAAGTCAACATTGAATCTCCAACTTTCTTGGAAAGAATTCATGGAGATATATGTGGGCCAATACACCCACCATGTGGACCATTTCGGTATTTTATGGTTTTAATTGATTCATCTACTAGATGGTCCCATGTTTGCCTACTTTCCACTAGGAATGTAGCCTTCGCTAGACTACTTGCTCAAATTATAAAATTACGAGCTCAATTCCCTGATTATTCAATCAAGAAAATTCGTCTTGATAATGCTGGTGAGTTTAGATCACAGACATTCAATGATTATTGTATGTCAATTGGAATTGAGGTTGAACATTCGGTTGCTCATGTCCATACACAAAATGGATTAGCTGAGTCGTTTATCAAACGTCTACAATTAATTGCTAGACCATTACTCATGAAAACAAAACTTCCAACTTCTGTTTGGGGTCATGCCATATTACATGCTGCATCATTGGTTCGTTTAAGACCAACTGCGTATTATCAATATTCTCCTTTGCAACTTGCAATTGGTCATGAGCCTAATATTTCTCACTTACGAGTTTTTGGTTGTGCCGTCCAAGTCCCAATTTCACCCCCACAACGTACCAAAATGGGTCCCCAACGAAGACTTGGAATTTATGTTGGTTTTGATTCACCATCAATAATAAGGTATCTTGAACCTTTAACAGGTGATCTATTCACTGCACGTTTTGCAGATTGTCATTTTGACGAAATGACTTTCCCAACCTTGGGAGGAACAAAATTACATCCTGAAAAATATGGTAAAACTTCATGGAATGAAACAACTTTGTCTCACTTTGATCCCCGCAGCAATCAATGTGAGCAAGAAGTTGGAAAAATCATTCACTTGCAAAGAGTTGCAAAGCAATTACCGGATGTATTTGTTGACACGAGAAAAGTGACAAAGTCACATATACCAGCAGAAAATATCCCTGCACAAATTGATGTCCCTGAAGGAAAATCTGCTATAGCAAATGAATCTCAAATACGCCAGAAGCGTGGTCGACCAGTTGGTGCTAAAGACTCTGTACCTCGAAAAAGAAAAGTACAAGAGAAAAACCAACCAAAAACTTCAACAGAAGTAGTATTTGAAAAGATTGATCAATCGGATATTGAGAATATGGTTCCTGCAGAACCACAAGTATCCGAAAATAATGAGATTTCAATAAACTATTTAGTATCTCATAAACTATGGGAAAGGAATACTATTGTCATAGATGACATTTTCGCCTTTAATGTGGCTCTTGAAATAATGAAAGATGAGGATCCTGAACCACTATCTGTGAAAGAATGTCAGCATAGAAATGATTGGCCAAAATGGAAAGAAGCCATACAGGCGGAGTTAAATTCCTTAGAGAAACGAAAAGTATTCGGACCTGTAGTTCGAACACCTGAAAATGTAATCCCTGTAGGATACAAATGGGTTTTTGTAAGGAAAAGGAATGAAAATAATGAGATTACAAGATACAAAGCTCGACTTGTAGCTCAAGGTTTCTCTCAAAGACCAGGAATTGATTATGAGGAAACGTATTCTCCCGTAATGGATACTATCACTTTTAGATTCTTAATTAGTTTGACTGTGTCACAAAGGCTTGATATGCGCCTTATGGATGTAGTAACTGCCTATCTATATGGTTCACTTGATAGTGACATATACATGAAAGTCCCTGAAGGACTCAAAATTCCAGAAGCAAATAATACATGCCCGAGAACTATGTTCTCTATTAAATTGCAAAGATCATTATATGGATTGAAACAATCCGGACGCATGTGGTATAATCGTCTTAGCGAATATTTGTTGAAGGAGGATTATAAAAATGATGACATTTGTCCCTGTGTTTTCATAAAGAAAACAAATAGTGGATTTGCAATTATTGCAGTATGTGTGGATGATTTAAATCTGATTGGAACTCCTGAAGAGCTCAATAAAACTGCAGATTATTTAAAGAATGAATTTGAGATGAAAGATTTGGAAAAAACTAAGTTTTGTCTTGGGTTGCAAATTGAATATTTCCCAGAAGGATTATTTGTTCATCAATCTTCTTATACAGAAAAAGTTTTAAATCGTTTTTATATGGACAAAGCACATCCATTGGCATCCCCTATAGTTGTTCGATCACTTGATGTGAAAATAGATCCATTTCGTCCACTTGAAGATGGAGAAAAAATTCTTGGTCCTGAAGTACCATATCTTAGTGCAATTGGAGCGCTAACATATCTTGCAAATTGTACTCGACCTGACATAGCTTTTTCTATAAATCTCCTTGCAAGATATAGCTCTACACCAACTCAAAGACATTGGAATGGTGTTAAACACATTTTTCGATACCTAAAGGGTACTATTGATATGTGATTATTTTATTCTCAAAAATTGGGATCTTCTTTAGTGGGATATGCAGATGCAGGTTATCTCTCTGATCCACATAAAGCTAAATCGCAAACAGGATATGTGTTTACACGTGGAGGAACAGCTATATCATGGAGATCCGTGAAGCAAACCTTGACAGCAACATGTTCAAATCATTCAGAAATTATTGCAATTCCCGAGGCAAGTCGAGAATGTGTATGGTTGAGGAAGATGACCCATCATATCCAAGCATCATGCGGATTAACTTCAACTAGAGACAGCCCAATAATTTTGTATGAAGACAATGCAGCTTGTATTGCACAACTCAAATGAGGCTTCATCAAAGGAGACAGAACAAAGCATATCTCTCCAAAATTCTTCTACACGCATGAGCTTCAGAAAACTGGGAATATTGATGTTCGACAAATTCGCTCGAGTGACAATGTAGCTGATTTATTTACAAAGGCATTGCCAACATCCACATTCAAGAAAATGGTTCATGAGATTGGAATGCGTCGACTCAAAGATTTACAGTGATCAGTATCAGGGGGAGTAGCTGTACTCTTTTTCCTTCGCCCAAGTTTTGTCCCACTGGGTTTTTTTGGCAAGGTTTTGACGAGGCAGCATTTATTGTAATACTCCAAAATAACTGTACTCTTTTTCCTTCGTTTGATTTTTTTCCCATTGGGTTTTTATCAAACAAGGTTTTAACGAGGCAGATATTTTGTAATATGTCATTCAAGGGGGAGTGTTATAAATATTATACTATTTAGTGAATGACATTCATACCCCTGTAATCCTAGGGATAATTACTTTGTATAACCCTTTCTTCCCCTATATATATGAGACTCTAATTCTTAATGAAACACAAGTTTATTTGCCTCTTTATTTTCTTCTCTCTTTCTCTCTATTTCATAACATAATTATTATTATTATTATTATATATAAAAGTAAAATAGTCTCATCAAAATACACACATAGTTTCCCGCTAAAACACTTTCTAAATTTGAAATTTTTTTGTTAAAAATAGTATATAAAAAATTTTAGCAATTATTATTTTACATGTGTCATTAATTGCATTAACATCCGTGCTATGGTATTAATAATATTAAAATATTATTTTTTCTATTTTATTATTATTCTTTTAATAATTATTGTATTATTTTGAAATCGAAAAATATGTAATATGAATGTAAAATTAAAGATTACAGTGAGAAATTTAATGCAAGCTAACAAATGAGAGCAAATTGTAAATATATTCTCCGTAAAATCATATCAAAAATTAGAGGTAAATATTTATTTTTTATTTTTTATTCTTCCTCAATAGCTAATTCATTTTAAATTATATCATTTAAGTCCTATAATATTATAACTAGTTCTATCACCCGTGCGATGCACGAAATTTATATCCATGAAAATTTGTCGATCTCATCACGAAATTTGGATTTAATATATTTTAAATTTCGATTAAGTTTATTTTTTTAATGTGTTATTTACATAAGTTTTATTCAAACTTCAATTTATACATTATTTAATATTTTCTCCTTTTCATCCTTTATATATATATAATTTTTTTGTCAAAATAAAAAAAAAATGATTACATTTTATTTAACTTATGTGTTGGTAACAAAAAATTGATATGAACAAATTAATATTTTCAATTACATCTATCTTACCACTTATTACACCATTTTACACAATGTAAAAATACAAACATCAACTACACAGAAACAAAGAAAGAATGCGAAATTAACTAAGAAGCCTTAATTAATTTTGCTTAAATCAAAGCATTTAAACCTCAAAAATATGCAACAATATGCATTCCTGATCATAAAAGAAAATAAGGAAAATCACGTCTTTTGGCCTTCTCTTAGCCACCACAATAATATATATAACAACTACATACTGTAAAATCCATCTAGACTATTTTATGATATTTCCTATCCAAACCGGCTTATTAGGGGGAATCTTGAAAAGAAATAATGAACCAACTAATTAATCTTTGTCATAAGAGTTACCTTCGAAGTCGACTAATAAAATTATTAGTTAACCTTTTTAGCCTTCACTTATAAGATTACTCACATATCTAATTTGCGACCCAACTGCTTATGAGCCAGAAGAACCTGTGCTAAGTGAGAATCGTTGGTCATTGGAATTGGGTGGCTCATGATTGCAATGGCTCTGGAAGCATTGCCAACCTTCCTAACCTGCAACATGCTTCAAGTAATTTCCAAAATATGGTATGTGGATAGTCAGGTTCACAGAGATGGAATCTATGGGTAGTGCTTGGAACTATAATAAAGTTGACTACAGAACATGCATCTGCTATCACAGAGTTACAGACAATATATTAGAGTTAATAGTTGGTTTAAAAGTATTTTTAGATGGTGATATTGCACTAAAAGTGATTAGGGCAAAATCATTCATGATATAGAAGCCATCTAGTTTGCAGACTGTCCATGCAGTTTTTAGGAAAAAACCAAAAACAAAAAAACTTTTTAGCAATCAGAAGACCAAGCAAAAAATGACAAACAGCTCGTAAATTTCACATTTTTCCTTTTACCAATGTACTTAAAAAAGGAAGAACAGCTTTTAGATGGAGATATTGCAATAAAAGTGATTAGGACAAAGTCATTCATGATATAGAAACCACCTAGATTGCAGACAGTCCACGCAGTTTTTAGAAAAAACAAAAAAACGTTTTAGCAATCAGAAGACCAAGCAAAAAATGACAAAAAGCTCGTAAATTTCACATTTTCCTTTTACCAATGTACTTAAAAAAGGAAGAACAGCCCCCCGCCCCGCGCAAAACAAAAGTAATAACTTATCGACATTTAAAAGTTTCCCATCTCTAAAATGCTGAATTCCCATCTAAAAGTTTCCTTCACCTCAGTTTCTGAATTCCTACTCATGAAAGTTACCCATCTAAAATGCTAAATTCCCATTCATTCCCCACACTATAAGAAATTTACTTTCCGCATACAAAATAAATTTGTAGGGAAATGTTCTTATTCGTAGGTAAAAGTCTTCCCAGACGAAGATAATTTGTAGGGAAGTTTGTGTGGCAAACATCGAGGGGATAGACATAAGCCAACAAAATTGGTAACTTTTTCTGCGGAGGTATGGGCCTACGAACCCTGTCGCTACAAAAATCATTTGTCGTCTAAGATCTTTCCCAACGAAATTAATTGTATGCTAATATTTATTTTACCTACGAAATATGTTTTGTTGGCTAAAGTTCGACCCTACAAAATCTTTTAGAGACAAATATTATTTGTTGTCTAATTTATATCCCTACACAATTTTTTTGTATTCTAATGTTAGATTGGACTACAAAATATGTTTGTAGGTATAGATTTAAATGATGTTGTAGGCTAAATCGTAGTTTTCCCACAAATAATTGTTTGTATGGAAAACACTTTGTAAGTTAATTTCTTGTCACAGATTTTTTTTTGTAGTGAAAAAGCTTATTTGTAGGATAAAAATAAATTAAATTTAAATTTAAATTTCTAATATAAAACAATATATTACTAACTCCAAATATTGTATCAAACTCAAACTAAAAACTCATTGTCATTGTCATTGAATGTGATGTAAATATAAAAATAGTTTAGCAAACATGCTCTATAGCTATCATTAATGCATCTATCTATATAATAATAATAAAATAAATATCTATCCTCGTAAATGAATTAAATATGCTACTCATCGTCATCAAAGTTGTGCTCTTCCTCAAAGTTGTCCTCTTCTCCCTCAACATCACCATCTTCCTCGAAAGCTTCATCTATTGACAATGACGTAAATGGTGGCATGACAAAACCAGGAGTATTATGACATATCTGCTGCATAGAATGATGTAAAGATTGTAATGTAGAATTAAATTTTCGCCCAACAACCTTCAGCTTATTTTGCATCCTTTCCTCCATCTTCACTCGAGATGCATCGGCCGCCTTTCGAGCAGTACGTTCTACTTCCAACTCTTGCTCCAAATTGCACACATGTGAAGTAGTCCTAATGTTTCTAAGACAACCATTTCCCAAACCACGAATTTGACTCCCAGGTTTCTCACCTAGTACAGACATCATAATATTAAGTCCAGCCTCAGGATCGTCAACGAGTATCTCCTCCAAAGGTGTGTCTTCCGGAAGTTGTTGTTCCTTAGCCTTTTGCAAAAGATATTCATCAATTTTGACAAGCATCTCATCCTGCAAGGTATTGAAAAAAAAAAAGATATATATAAGTAGACACCCAAAAGATACATAACACAAATCAAGAGAAAAAATCAAAGCACAATTGAAGAGTTGAATATTTCTTACATATTGAGTCTTAACTAGATTATCAGTCCAACACTTATTCTTCCTTGCACAAGCTAACTCAAATGCATGGACCTCAAGACATCTGGCTAGCTGCTAAGTGGGTATGACATATAGGAACCACCGCAACAGGAAAATTAAGTTTAGTAAAAGTACGAATAGATGTAAGCTGGTGCAGAGGTTTTGTTTATATCCAACTAGAGAAACTAGAATTAAAAAACATAAGAAGCAAAAATGCAATTTAATACGCATATAGATGGCTGTAGTGCTCCTTTGATATCTGAAAATTCAAGTTGCCTATTTGTTAGTAAGTGGCATACTAAACTTCAAAAGAAAGTAAAACATATTTAATTCAAATGTTACAAGTAACAAGATGGATGTTTACTCACATATTTGACAAAGAATGAACCAAACCTGTAAATCATCTGTAGAGAAGCAATTCTCATTGTACAACACATGATAGTGAGTAGGCCGAGTTGTACAATTTAGAAAAATAAGCAAAGATCATGTCTTAACCATAGAATTTAGAGTTTTTTCTTCTCGGGAAGAAGGCAGAGGAGAAATTGAGGCTCACTTGGAAGATTTGATGAAAATGTTACTTCCATGTTATACAGAAAAAGAGTAGATCAAATGCTCAATGAATTCTGCTCAAGAATTATACAGAAAAAGAGTAGATCAAATGCTGGTGGTCTGAAAGGGTAGTTTTGTGCTATACAGATAAGCAAATTGAAGCAAAAACTACAGAATCATATCACATCATACGAAACAAATCGATATTTTAAAGAAGAAATTACTGAAAACTAATTTTTCAGTAAATGAATCAAGTCTTTAATGAATTTAGTGCTCAGCCTGTCATTCACTCATAATCATCTATTTATTCCACGAGACAGTACAAAAATGTATTTCTTAATTATTTCATAATGGACTGAACATAACTGTACTTTTCCATTCACTTATCTCCATGAATACAACAATAGTGGAAATCTCAAAATTCATTTTGAATTAATTTCTCTTAACCCTAAAATATATAAAATAGGTCGATCCTTCCCTTAATTGCATTATCTTATCAAACTAGTGTTTTTGAATTGATCTGACTCAACACGATTTTGCAAACGAAATTATGCACAAAGACAGGCAACTATTAAGAGCAAGTTTGAAAGAAATCCAATTCACCAAAATAGATAAACACAACCCAATGTTTAAAAACCTGCCCAATTTAAAGAAAAAAAAATGGTTGAATCTTCACATTACATACAAAATCGTAGATGGAGGCAGTCGACCCAGGTTTTGAGTAGTAATTCCTTCACGACTTCGCCCTTTGGATATTGCAAATCGCAGTCTTCCAGTCACGCAGTGTTAGACGAACCCTGGAACAGAGGAAGACGAACCCTGGAGCAGAGGAAGTGAGGACGGTTCCTCTGTTAATTTTTTTTTTTAATAATAAATCGAACCCCTTTCATTCTTGGCCTAGGAAGGATTTGAGGAGGTTTAAAGGTTTAAAGATTAGTTTTTAGATAGATTTTTTCTATAATTTTAGGTTTTCTGGAGTAAAAAAATTAAAAATATGATAAATTCATCTAAAATTTTGTGGGCAAAATTATATCCCAACAAAATTTATTTTTGGAGAACAACTTAATTCCGCCTACAAATCTCATTTCATATGCGGAATTTTGTAGGCTAAGTATACATATTTTTGGAGCCAAGTTTTTACACCTACAAAATCTTATTTTGTAGGGAAAAACAATCTTTCCTTACAAATCTTATTTTATATGCGAACTTTTTGTAGGAATAAGCAAAATTTTCTAATAATACCTACAAAATCTCGTTTTGCGGGGAAAGACAATCTTTACATACAAATCTCATTTTGTATGCGCATTATTTGTAGGGAAAGCAAAATTTTCTTGTAGTGCCAAAGTCTTACAGCCATAGTCATTCTCCGACCCTGCGGTACCTAAGTCCTCCTCCGGTATCAATTCCAGTAGGGAATATGTTTGTTTCTTATGCTACTTTGCCAATGGCCATTTTTAGATGAGAGGTCATACTTTTGGATCACTTAAAGACTAATATCAAAGGTTCGATATCAAATCCAAATTAACTGGAGTAAAATGTGAGTTTGATGTGTAGACAGACCTATTTGACCAATCAAGAATTGGAATCACTCTCATGAAAGGTGGCCATCCAGGTTAGCTAGGAGAGAACTGCTTGACCTACCTATAAAATTGATATCAGGCATTAATAGCTAACTCTCCAGCACTCATTCTTGAACATAGTTATATTGAAATTAGAAACCAACACACAAGGTATAGACATTCAAAAGTAAACTAAATACCGCAGTAGTTTATAAGGAGAGAGAGGAACCTATAGTTACTGATGATATTCCTTTCTTTCCTGTGAAATTTCATCTTCCTGCTGGTCAGGTCCTTTATTTATAGCTTTCAATTTTGAACTTAAATAACTATTCTTCAAATGAAGCTAATTGATTTTGATTTTTTAGGAAAATAAAGGAATTGAAACATTAACTGGATTAGAGCAGGATACATTTAATTGGGTGAGATCGTTTGATGAGGAGGCATATGGTCCCTAACCTATTTCATAGCAAGCAAAGTGGCGTTGATTGGAAGATTAACCATGAGCCCCATAGGTGATTGTACAAATGCCTCATTTAAAAGTTTGGGGTTCTACGGTTTCTTCTTTCCCTCAATAAACATTATTAATACTTAAATTCTCGTTTCATAATGTCTACCCCAAGAACTCTTGAATTTCAGCTTTGAAAAACTCTTGAATTGCAAATCAATATCTGTAACATAAAGAAAAATCAAACTATAAAAAATAGTTAAAAAGCAAAAGAGGCAGGAGAACATGCCAATTCAAACAAATGACTTCATAATCTGGTTCTATGATCTGGTTCCCCATTTATCATGCATTGTAGCATCTGCAATCCAGATTTTTCTACCTGGTTCAAAGCAATTTGTAGTCAAAATTCATTATTTTCCTTACACACAAAATTAGAAATTTACAAAAATAAAGTTTCATTACACATAATCCATGTAGGAAAAGAAAATGTACAATTCAATGAAGCACAAAAAACACCATTAAAATCTCTACAAAGCAGAAGAATGAAGAACGATACTATCAAAATCTTGATCGAAACCCTAAGCCCAAACCGCCTGCTTTGAAAGGCTACTACGGATGCAGTCATTGAACCCTAATCAAGAAATCAACACTAAGCATAATCAGGCTAATATAATATAAATTTTTTGAATAATCACCATCCAAAGTCAACAGCGATATACCTCAAGCAGAGTAGAAAGACCCAAATTCATATTGGAAATGTCGACTCACAGAATTTGAGTTCTCTATTAGATAAATTGGGACCTAGGAGCGAGAATCGGGACTTTCCAGTTTGGGTATTGGGAAGCTCTTTCCGACAGATCCTCATCCTTCAAGTCCGCCGGCTGTCTTCGATTTGTGGAAGAGATTTACGATGAAGGAGGCAGCTTCAAAGATGGTTTTCCAGAGAGAAATGTGAGGAAATAGATGATGATTTTCCAAAATTGGGAGAAATGTAAGGAAGTTGATGTGAGAATCAGGACTTTGAAGATGATTTTCCAAAATTGATTTTATCATCACTGAAAGATGAAGACGGAAGAGTAGTGCGTTTTGGCACAAAGACCTCCATCAGTTTTCTATAGTAATTTATTATTTTTTTCAACATTGGGCGGGATATCAGGCAGCAATTGTGCTGTGAGCGGGAAATTTTAGCCAACTTTCTTCCTTTTATATAGTAAGGGATTAGTTAACTAACTTCATTTTAGTCATATATGATTAATTCATGTTCTGATTTTTTCTCATCAAATTAAAATAATTAATAACTATACGAATTTCAAAGCAAGTCCAATTTAGTTGGGTTAATTTTACAAACTTATGATTTCTTCAATTAATTCATCATTTTCACATTATTTTTATTTATTTTCTGATTATGTTCGTTATTTTATTTTTCATTATAAATCTAAATAACTAAAATATGCAAAAATATATTACAGATGTTAACAATTAGTCCATATAATTTCTATTAAACAATTGATTGATCAGTAATTTTTATTAAAACAATAATGTAACAATATGAATAAAGAAATTGTCAGTATCACGAAAGAAGAATCAATTAATGTAACAATATTTATTAAAATTAATGATTATTATTTTAGAAAAACACTTTCCATTAATAATTAATGCTTAAAAAATCAAATCATACGAAAAAAGTCTATCATATACCTCTTTTTGAGAAGAATATGATGAAGAACAATATATGAAAAGAAAAACGTCGATCTTAAGAAAAATATGTAAGTTGAATTTTCCATATGTATTGTATGAGCCTAATTTTGTAGTTTAAAAGTTTTTTTTTTAAAAAAAGAAATTTTCTTTTATTGAATGTTAATTCCAGAAATTGAGTTGATATGTTTACGGTACAATATCTAAAACACTAAATTGATGGCATGTTTTCCGGTAAAGAGATAAACAATTCAACGGTTTAAAATTTTATTATTCAACGACCTCACTATATATATTTTCATTAATAATTTTTTGTTGACATATAATTAAATATGCATTTAATTATGTTCAATTAAAAGCATCGCATTTAAAAATTAAAAATTGTATTAATCATGCGAATGATCTCTTGAGTTGAATTCTACGTTCATGCATCACAAATCTTGAGGTTGTTTTTCACTTTTGTTCATCGTCAATATTTTTTAATTTGTTACATTTATTTATATATAGGACCGCATATATTTAATTTGTTACAATTACTTTATTTTATGTAAATTATAATATTTTAAGGGTTATTATTTCTATTCACGTTTGTCAAAAATATTTGGACGAAATTTTTTATTTATTCTATACAACATATATTTGAAAAATTGCATTATTTAATTTGAATTTGAGCAATTTTTAAATATGTTTTGTCTATAGGAACTTTCGTGTATCACATGGGTGTGAATAACTAGAAACTGTACAAACAATGTATTATTTAAAGAGGTTTTCCAAAATTGATGAGAATTGTAATTAATTTCTATTTTGAGCATTCATTGATAATCTGTATCATTAATCAAAAAAAATTATGTGTTCAATTTTTTTTTATTTTGTAATAATATTTACAGTAAAATCATTTCATATTATTCTTCCGTGCAACGCACGGATGTGATACTAGTATATGTAAAACGAGGACCGCCTTATTATATGGATTTTGGAT
Organism: Ligustrum vulgare; assembly: GCA_963555705.1. Taxonomy (NCBI): domain Eukaryota; kingdom Viridiplantae; phylum Streptophyta; class Magnoliopsida; order Lamiales; family Oleaceae; genus Ligustrum; species Ligustrum vulgare. The sequence continues at coordinate 85,607,383 of OY743168.1, forward strand.
GCTATTACTGAAATAACTCTTCTAACTATATTTTCGATTACTAAACTTATTTATTCCGGTAATCAACATGATATAATAAGAGTTATCTTGTATTTAAAAAGTTGGAACTGCTTTCTAAATTAAGCATTAGATTTGGCCAAAGGATTGAATGGAGTGTGGTGGGGTGGAGTGGAGTGGGGTGGGAACGATAGAAGAGGATAATCGATTATTTTTTCTTAAATTCTTACTATTTCTTCTATTTTTAACAGACCGTTCGGCAGTTTAAGTCGTCGTTTATTTTTGTTTATTTTGATATTTTTTAGGTAAATATGTGGTTGAAAATTGAAGAGAGAAAATATGTGTGATTAAAAAGTAGTTTATGACATTATTTTGTTTATAAACTAATTTATAAATTATAATTATTGCATAAAAGAACGGTGTGTTAGGAATTATCAATATTGAAATTAAGTATTTATTCATTAACATGCAAAAAGCTTGACATATTGTTCTTTCTTGTCCAGTTTTGATCAGCATAGGCTCCATAATGACTTCGATAAGAATGAAACTCTACTGATTATATAATTATGTCAAATAAAAAATAAAATATAAATAACATTCTGATGTGAACCCATTCGGTATATTGATCGAAAATTCTCACAACAATTTAATACAAAGTCCAAGAAAGCTAAAGTGGTAAATAAAGGGATAAAACACCTTAACTCAAGTTTAAATCTAACTCAAAATTCAAAGGTTAACAAACCCTAACCCAATGTGTATCAATTAAATAAATTTCAAGATGACGGGAATAAACAACAATACAAGAATACAAATACTCAAGATATAGTTGATTAATTTCCTAAGAGATACAAGATCAAGAACAAAGGTTTACCTCACCCATGGGGGACTCTCTCCAGAGCTTTGCAATGAACATCCAAAGTTAATAAGGTTTGAAATGAAAAATTTGTATATAAGGTACAAAAATGGGTAAAGAATGTAAATTCGGAAATTGCAAGAAAAACCCCGTTTTTGTGAAACGGAGTGTTTCGGTCGACCTAATTGGTCGACCGAAATGGGACTTTTGGTCGACCAACCCTCAGCTGAACGCGACTGAGGCTGCCTTCAAAATTCTCTGCAGAGTTTCGGTCGACTGGAATGACTTTAGGTCGACCGAAATTGGCTTAGTTCAAATTCTCCTTAATTTTGGCTCCAATTTGATTCTTGGTTTGTTTCTTCTTGACTTTAATTACTTGTTTAGCCTCGAATCTTGAACCTCGTCGAGGTCGAATCTTGTCATGAGTCTCACAGGCTCGCGCATCGAGGTTGACTTTCTGGGTTCTCATCATCCCCTCCCCTCCTGAAAAGGCTCGACCTCGAATCTTGGCTGAATGCACTGTCGTGAAACTCCTTGAACTTTGATCTTGTAACATTGTGGGTCACAGGTTTGTGCAATAAAGTTGGACATTCGCGATTCTCATCATCTCCTCCATCTCGAAAGAGATTCGACCACGAATCGACACCTACAATAAAAATAGAAAATTCAAACACAATAAATGTAACTGAAACTTCATACTCACCGTGCAAAATCAATTTGTAGGCGTTGCCAAGTGCTTGAGATGTGCCAACACCACAGAGTAGCAATTTGAATTTTATTTGATCTGGGGGTCGCTCCTTCCACGAATGGGAACATATCCGGCCGTCTGGGTCAAATGAAATATGCTTCCGACCATGATTGGCATTGGAAATACATTGTATACCAATTTCCTCAAATGGAAGCTCGAGCCTCCTGCAAAGGGGCTTAACCAAATGTGCATTCTTGTGCCCACCTCAACCAACTCGTTTTTCAATAAAAATATGTATAAAGTTCAACAGAGTTAATAGGTTAAAGTCACAAGCAATTTTAAGTGGAGAAAACTTGTTAATATGATGAGCAATTAAATTACAAGCAAATTTAACAACCACAAAATTAGTACCAACTCTGTGCAAATGCACGACTTCCCAAAAGAAAAGATTAGCTATGTTGATGACCTTGTGGGTTTCATGGCATGCAATCAAATGTGACATTTTAATATTCCTACCAACAATCACAATAATAGCATCATTTTCTTTCTTTATTCCAAGTAACCCGCTATAAAATTTATAGGATTAGTAATCCAAGGTTTACTCATGATGGGCAAATATGTATGGAATTCTTGGGGCAAAAACTTGAGTTTAGGCATTTTGCAAGTTAGGCATTTACGACAAGTGCAAACATGTTCAACATCAATCTTCAAATTAGGCCAATAAAATTGATCACATAATACCCCTAAAACCCTGTTGATTTTAAATCGCCCCATCAAACAATCATCATGTGCCTCCCCCACTAACAATTCGTGCATGTCACATTTAAAAAGAAACAATCCAATTTTCCAAAACAAATCATTATCATGCCCATAAAATCCATCAAGATATCGCTCACAACATGATTCATAAATATTTAACAAATTTGGATGATTAACATGCATGCCCGTAACATGTTCAAAACAAAATGAGGGAGTATCAAGAAATGTTAAAAGTGAAGTCATTTTATCATCAAGACATCTCAATAAATTTCTCCCATGGACTCCCCTAACTAGAAATTCCTTTAGAGAGCAAATATACACGTCAAGCATATTTTCACAAAATAAGAATTTAACATGCCCATGAAATGCACTATATACAACATTTTCATAAAATGATTTGGTACTTATGTAATTGGGCACATGCAAAAAGTTGCATTTACAAATTAAGCACTCATCATGACAATGGTCCTTACCACATATTACATTTTCACAAGTCAACAACACACTTGTCAAATCTACATCAAGATCATACAACCCTCTAATGTATTCAAAACATAATAACCTTACATTCAAACAAATTTTAGGAGCATACATCCTAGATGTTGCATTGGTTATTCCATTTTCTTTACCTCGGTTGTACTCGTTATTGTAGGAAAATGTTTCCATGAATTTCTTCCACACGGCATGCCTTTGGAGCTCCTTGTTGCTTTGATAAGTATGCTTAACGATCTCCTGCAACGAAGAAGTAACCAAGCTAGGGAAGGAATCGTTAGAATATTCAAGAGTAAAGAACATTTTGGGTGATCTTTTCTCTCAATTTTCTTGGTGGCATTCATCACTTCCTCACATTTTCTGAGGTAGGAACCTCAACTCTCGGTTCTTCTCTTACCTCTCATTTTTCTGGAGTCCTGGCTCCAACCCTCATTGTCTCTCCTTTTTCTAGGGACGTGGCCCCAACTCTCATGCTCTCATTTTTGCTTTCTTCGATTTTCTCAATTGAATTCTCTTTTATTTTCCTATTCTTCCTTTCTTTTTCTTCTTTTTCCTTTTCCTTTTCTTTTTCTTTCTCCTTTTCTTTTTCTTCCTCGAATTCCTTCTTGAGCTTCATTTGGTCTTTGCATACTTCTTCCGGGCTAAAAAATAGGATCACAACCTTTTTTCATTCATTTTGAAGCTACACCGGTTCCTCCTCCTATCAAGATTCGCATTTCGCTCACGTTGCCAAGGTTTTCCCAAAATTATGTGAGTATTGTGTATTGGAACTACATCACATATCACTTGGTCGCTATAGGATCCAATGTTGAAAGTAAGAAGAACTTGTTCACTCACTCTCACTTCCCCATCGTCACCCAACCCTTGCAATGCATAAGGATTATGATGTCTCATAACCGGTAACCCCAATTTCTCCACCCTACTAGCACTCACAAAATTCGTGTCACTCTCCCCATCTATAATGAGACTACATGCCCTATCCCCCACAAGGCATCTAGTGTAGAAAGTATTTCCTCCATGCTTCTCCCTCTCATTATCATGGGCTAAAAATCTTGGTAGCCTAGCATTCATCTTCTTCACTACTTCTCTATTTTCACTAATCCTATGGAATGATGAATTTTGCATTCTCATACTATCAATATTTTTATCAACTCCATTCCTCCTATCATCCAACCCATCTCCACTCCTATCTACCCACTCTCTTCTTCTTCTATCCATTCTCCATTCTTCTTCAAATTCCCCTTCATTATCTAACATCTCCCCCAATTGATCATCCACTCTTCTTCTATTTTCCCTCACCATTCTCCTACTACACATCCTTTCTTCATCTCCCCTATTTGATGTACTCTCCCCTCTTGTTCCTAAATTTTCCTACTCACCCCCAATCTTCTCCCTTTGTCTAGCTATGGTGGTTGAAAGATTTTGTAACAAGTACTTCAAATTTTGAATTTGAGCATTTGAATTTGACATGGTGTGCAAGTGTGAAAGCGTTCTCACAGAAATATTTTTCACTCGCGTTTCACTCAATTTAGGCTTTTACCCTCTATTGAGCTCACCACTCTTGCCTTTTTCCACTCAAAATCTCCTTTCTCAAGTTCTCCAAGGAAGGTAATCAACTAAACCACAAAGTATAATTCTTGTGAAGTTAAGGATCACAAACAAGGAAGAAGGAATTTATAACAAGTAGATACAATAGCAAGTGGAATTTATGTGCTTGCTATAATCAAAAGAAACAATTGTTATGTGGGAAAAGATGCTAGGAATACAATTTCAACAATGAGATTGAATAACCACAAGTAATAGATAAGGCATGAATCTAGAGTAATAAGCACAAAGAGTGTAATTTCAATGAGGCAATTTAGCAAATACTTTGTACTCAATCTTTAAGTGGCTTTGAATGGGTATGATGTGGATATATGAAAACTCCCAACAACACCAATGTGGCAAGAAAAGAATGAACAACAATTACCCAATATATGGAGCAAGTGATATATGGGTTAAAATGTTGATAACACAATCTCAATTATGAGAATTGGATAGCCACAAGTAATTAGCAATATATGGGTATTGAATAACAAAGCACTAATGGAGTATTTTCTTTGGGGCAATTTATCAAACACTTTATGTTTACACTTTGGATAATGTAGAAATGGAAGTATTTGGCTAATGGAAACTCCCAACAAATGCAATAATCAATATACCCAATATGTAGGAATCAAGAATTACTCATGGGCATATGAAATTTTCCATTTTTTTTCAATTTTTCGTTTTTTTTTTTTTTTTTTTTTTTTTTTTTGAATAACAACAACAAATGTAAGTGACAGGTTTACCAAATTAGAGCAAAGCTCTGATACCAAATGATGCGAACCCCTTCGGTATATTGATCAAAAATTTCCACAACAATTTAATACAATACCCAAGAAAGCTAAAGTGGTAAATAAAGGGATAAAACACCTTAACCCAAGTTTAAATCTAACCCAAAATTCAAAGGTTAACAAACCCTACCCCAATGGGTATCAATTAAACAAATTCCAAGGTGGCGGAAATAAAAACCAATACAAGAATACAAATACTCATGATATAGTTGATTAATTTCCTAAGAGATACAAGATCAAGAACAAGGGTTTACCTCACCCATGGAGGACTCTCTCAAGATCTTTGCAATAATAATCCAAAGTTAATGAGATTTGAAATGAAAAATGTGTATATAAGGTACAAAAATGGGTAAAGAATGTAAATTCGAAAATTGCAAGAAAAACCCCGTTTTTGTGAAACGGAGTGTTTCGGTCGATCACAGACCGAAATTTGCTGAGTCCAATTTCTCCTTAATTTTGGCTCCAACTTGATTCTTGACTTGTTTCTTCTTGAATTTAATTACTTGTTTAGCCTCGAATCTTGAACCTCGTCGGGGTCAGATCTCGTCATGGGTCTCACGGGCTCAAGCATCGAGGTTTGACTTTCTCGATTCTCATCGCATTCTGTTAAAAAATGTTATCAAATTTAAAACTTTAAAAATTAGTTGAACTAATTCAAATTTTGTATTTGTAACCACCCGGGTCCCACTTAACGGGCTGTCCCGGCCGTTAGATGATGACGTACTGTCCCCACTGTATCAACACGAGTCTTTTCAGCATATTTTGTCCTCACTCACATGCTCTTCGAGAAAACTTCCCAGGAGGTCACCCATCATAGAATTTCTCCAAGCCAAGCACGCTTAACTGTGGAGTTTCTAACGATTGACTTCCGGAAAAGAAGGTGCACCTTATTGGTATGAGTAGTACCTATCATTTCTTTTAAACTTTCTTAGTCGAGGTATTAAAATCACCCCATGTTAGACTTATGACGTCCTCTTCACGCTTAACCCATCTGAAGATCTGCTGCCAGGCGTTGGGATTCTAGAGGTGGCTCCAGCCTTATGGCGTAGCACTTAGTTCCAGATTTTCGACTGGCAGCCAGCTCTGATACTATTTTTAATGACCCGGGTCCCACTTAATGGCATGTCCCAACCGTTAGATGACGACGTATTGTCCTCACTGTACCAACACGAGTCTTTTCAGCATGTTTTGTCCTCACTCCAAGCTCCCCGAGAAAACTTCCCAGGAGGTAACCCATCCCAGAATTTCTCCAAGCCAAGCACGCTTAACTGTGGAGTTTCCAACGATGGACTTTCGGAAAAAAAGGTGCAGCTCTTGCCCTATGGCGTAGCACTTAGTTCCCGATTTCTGGTTGGCAGCAGGCTCCGATACCATTTGTAACGACTCAGGTCCCACTTAATGGGCTGTCCCGACCGTTAGATGACGGCGTACTGTCCCCACTGTACCAATACAAATCTTTTCAGCATGTTTTGTCCTCACTCGCATGCTCCCCGAGAAAACTTCCCAGGAGGTCACTCATCCCAGAATTGCTCTAAGACAAGCAAGTTTAACTATGAAGTTTCTAAAGATGGACTTCCGAAAAAGAATGTGCACTTTGTAGGTATGAGTAGTACCTATCATTTCTTTTAAGCTTTCTTAGTCAAGGTATTACTTGTAACGACCCGGGTCCCACTTAACGGGCTGTCCCAGCCGTTAGACGACGACTTATTGTCCCCACTATACCAACACGAGTCTTTTCAGTATGCTTTGTCCTCACTCGTACGCTCCCCGAGAAAACTTCACAGGAGGTCACCCATCCCAGAATTTCTCCTAGCCAAGCACGCTTAACCGTGGAGTTTCCAACGATGGACTTTCAGAAAAGAAGGTGCACCTTGTTGGTATGATTAGTATCTATCATTTCTTTTAAGCTTTCTTAGTCGAGGTATTAAAATAACCCCCTGTTCGACTCGCGACGTCCTCATCGCGCTTAACCCATCTGAGAATCTGTTGCCAGGGGTTGGGATTCTAGAGGTGGCTCCCACCCTATGGCGTAGCACTTAGTTCCCGATTTCCGGCTGGAACCTGGCTCTGATACCATTTGTAATGACTCGGGTCCCACTTAATGGGCTGTCCTGGCAGTTAGATGACGGCGTACTGTCCCCACTGTACCAATACGAGTCTTTTCAGCATGCTTTATCCTCACTCACACGCTCCTCGAGAAAACTTCCCAGGAGGTCACCCATCCCAGAATTTCTCCAAGCCAAACACGCTTAACTGTGGATTTTCTAACGATAGACATCCGAAAAAGAATGTGGACCTTGTTGGTATGAGTAGTACCTATCATTTCTTTTAAGCTTTCTTAGTTGGGGTATTACAGTAATACTCCTTTAAACACGACATTTTAAATTGCTTTGCTCTCCATTTCTATTAATATTAGTGTATTTAATCCAATGGGATTTGTAACTCTAGAGACTGTCAAATATAATTGTCCATATATAAAAACTGGTCTTTTGAGATAAACCACGAAATACGAAAGCAGTTTCCCTTGGCTCTTGTTAATAGTCATAATATATGAAATGATCAAAGGAGCCTTTGTTAAAACTTTAAAGGAAGTCTTGGGTTCGATGGAGTTAAGGTTATTCTTGGAATAAAATTTTTATCTTCTGCATTGCTTCTCGCAATGACCTTGGCTACTAGGACATGATTTTTAAATCCTATAATGACAATGGAATAATCAATGTCTCTTAATAACATAGCATAACATAACATAACATAACAGGAACACCAATCTTCAAGTACTTCAACTTTTGATTAGGCACCCTGGGACATCGATACCATTTAAGAATTCTAGAGTATGAAGATCTTCAAGTAAATCAATATTGGAATCTGACTTGGAAGTTGCATTAGAACTTAAATATGTCTTTCCACCCGTTTGATTAAGAGAGAGCATGCATTTATTAGCTGATTCAACAACATCAAGAGTTGGAAAAAGAATGACGTATACATGTAAATACAATATTAACTGACTCGACAACATCAAGAATTGGAGAAAGAATGACTTATCCTTGCAAATACGATGGGTAATCAACATTATCTGAGAAAGAAGAAAATTTGCTATCAAAAATTTGTAATAAAATATGTATTCGATATTCTAACCTCCACTCCAACAAAAAAATGTTCAAATTAAAAAAATCCTACAATAATGACCAATAAATGCCTAAAATGAACACTTGTGTATATTTTTCTTAAAAAGTATGAATGAAACTTCTGAATCTTTTCGCGTGGCACATTTGGAATGTGATTAAAAGAGTCCATGATTTCTCGGTTTCTGTGAAGTTATTAATCTCATATTGCAGCCTAATTTTTTGAAAAATATATATACAAATCAAAATTTTTGTTAATAAACACAAGCAAAACTATTAAATTTCAAAAATAATCATAGAACATGTATATGCATACTCTTGGTCTTAAAAGCATAATATCAATGAACTTGCTAGTCCTTCCAGAATATTTTTACCACTTGGGGTTATCTCTGTCAACAACTTCTCCAATCACGTCTGCAAAATGGATAACGATTTTCTCAGAAATATTTTTTAGATCACGTAATCAAATGAATAATCACACCGACATTACCTAAATATTCATTCTCATCAATGTTGGATGCACTCAAAACATAAACAAAAGATCTAAACGCATAAATCTGAGTCAAAAAAGTTTCGTCCACAGCATTCACCATATTAGTCTTTAGAATAAAATATATTTATAGCTTGTAGTCATGTACAAATTGTTGTAACCAACTAAAAAATTGAAAATTTCGGATGACATGTGTTGATGTTGCCATGTCCTTAGGGTGCTTACAGGTCATTAACACATGGTATTGTCCAAGGTTCGAAACCCCCTGGGGACGCGTCCACCCAGCTTGGAACAAAAACCACTTATTCGGTGGACAATATAATGTGTTGACGACCTGTAAGAACCCCAAGGGCATGGCAATGTCAACATAAAAACGCAGCGTGGAACAAAAATCACTTATTCGATGGACAATACCATGTGTTGACGACCTGTACGCACCCCAGGGCATGACAACGTCAACATAAAAATGCGCATAGTGTTTGCGGGAACCCGGAAAAGAAGCCCTCTCATGGATTTTGGAAGTGAGACTCGAATGTGTTGTTTTTGAACTTGATGTGAAGACGGTCGTAGATAGGTTTCACTCCTACACACATGACATTTCTGAATTTGGTTTCATTATTTCTGATTATAAGGACCTTAGTAAACAGGGCATTGATTTTCTTGTCCAGTTTGTAAAGAGACATGCTAATGGTTGTGCTCATTCACTTGCAAGAGCCTCCCATTTATATGTTTGTCCCAAAATTTTCTACCAGCCCCCTCATCACTTGGAGGAAAAGCTACTAGGTGATTTGATGACTTATTACTAAAAATTTATTTTATTATTATAAATAAAAATAAAAAAAGACCGTGTTAATCTAAATTTTAAGAATTGGCCTATTTGCCATGTAAAATGCAAATATATTCCAACTTTCCTAATTTTTCCTTATTTGATTGACCAGATTTTGCGTATAAAATTTTTTCTTAGCTCCTCCTCAGTGGCTGATTTTCCAAATAATTAAGGGAAACATTTGCCAAGCAATTAGGTGCTTTTTGATTTGCCATGTTACATGGTAAATCATTTTCATCTCGTTTGATCAAATTGTTGTTGTTGTTAATTGACTTATTTTTTTTAAAAAAATAACATTATTAATATTAAGTACAAATGTCATAAAGTTAATTTTTTTTAATAATTAAAATAGCTAAATTTTACTTTTTTTCCATGGAAAATAATGTCAATCAAATAATAAAATTTGAAAAACTCTCCATTTTCTCCACCTAGAAAATTAAACCAATTAAATACTTTTAATTGATATTTTTCAATAAAATAATTTCTAATCAATTCAATTCCTTGAAAAATATTTTCTTTCCATTTATTTTTCACAATCAAACGGATCCTAGAATCAAATCAAGTAAGAAAATAAAATTATTCTAAAATTTTGTGCATCATGCATCAAGGCAACGGGGTGGATCGAGGATGATCCAAATTCATCGAGCAAATTTTCGGGGCAGACCGGGACGGATCATGGCCGATCCGAAAATTGGGATTTTTTAGAATTGGGGTGGATGGGATCCATAGATCAATGGGACGGATTGAATTTTTGAGAGGCTAGTAATTGTAAATTTTGATAAGCAAATTTATTAGTCAAAGAGGTTGATTTCACACCCAACTCAATTTATTGAAACGGGATTAAGTGCAAGAGTTTATTGAATCGATTTTTTATTTATTTATTTTTAATCAACGTAGACCTTACATACATTAAGACTATGTTTGATTCTTATTTTTTTGAAATTTATTTTTCTCGAACATATTTTTAACCATTTATTTTATGGGATGCTCAATTTTTTTAAATTTTTTTAGTTTTTTAGTACAAAGTATCCCCAACACCCACCAAACCCCCTAAATTCCCCCCTCCAGAAGCTTGAACCCAGGCTAACAGCCTGGTAAGGGGTGTGCCCTCCAAAAAATTATTATTGTAGAACTAAATTAGAATTGGAACTGTACCAAAATCGAATGGTTTGGTTCTGGCGATTCAATGAAACCGAATGGTTCCATTTTACGAGAACCGAAAAGTATGGTTCGATTCCAGTTCTTGAGATACCCGAACTGAACCACCCGACGCCCACCTATAGCGAGGAGAATTGGGGATCCTTACAGTTTTCTGAAATAGAATCATGGCTCGATGACATGTCATTGAGAGACTTGGTGAGTTGGCATACACATGGATAGTGACAAGGCGTTTGTTGTGCATGGCATCTGGATGACTTAGTGAATAGGTGCATGAGTTATTTGTAGGACACAATCTGGACCGTCAATCTTGATCCAACATCTCGGGATGATCCGGATCAATTGATGCACCCATTCAAAACAGTTACACACCCATTGTAAAGGGCACTTCGAATCTTATAAATAGGGTACCCCATATTCAATTTTTTCACATCAAATCAATTCCGATTGACTCTCTCTCTCTCTCTCTCTCTCTCTCTCTCTCTCTCTCTCTCTCTCTCTCTCTCTCTCTCTCTCTCTCTCTCGATTCTGCTTTAACAAATTTCTATGAAATAATCTCTAGAATTTTCTAAAAGCTCAATTTTCATTCCATTCTAGAAGAATACAAGTTAGACTCTGGTTCGATCGAAAAGGTGTATATTGTGAAGTACCAATTTTGGAAGAAATGTTGTTCTTGGGAGACAAACATCGTTTGATCCTGTTGGCACCTTTGTAGGGGATGAAATCTGTCTTAAGGAGATTTTCTTCGACATACTTCGTTTCATCTCCCTTTTACATTTCTGTTTTTGTTTTATTGATTATTCCCACCAAATTCTGACATCAATCTTAAGACATATTGATTATCTTATTTCCGTCATGTAATTTAATTACATGTTTTAGGGTTTTAATCTTTGTTTTTTGCACGTTTTATAGAAAATGGCTAGTATTAAGAAAAATACTAATGGTGCTACTAGATAGAGTTCAATTTGTCATGCTACCAGCATCTCAACATGAAAAGCCAAAAATTCAACGGCATATATTTCAAACGTTGGCAGCAAAAATGTTATTTTATCTAACAACATTAAATCTGGTCAAGTTCTTATGAGAAGAATGTTCTACAGAAACAGATGGGAATGCTACTAACGAGAATATACAATTTTCTATTGAAGCATGAAAGCATTCAGATTCTCTGTGTCGCGCTACATTCTCAGGGGGTTGGATAACACATTGTTCAGTATGTATTGTTTCTACAAGATGGATAGGGAATTAAGGAAATCTCTTGAAGAAAAGTGTAAAACAGAAAATGTCGTGACAAATAAATTTATCGTCAGCAAATCTATGGATTTCAATATGATTGACTTAAAGACGATAATGAGTCAAGTTCAAGAGAAGCAAGTTATTGTCCATGATATTGAGGTAGTAGGCATGACATTGAGTGAGTCTTTTCAAATTGTTGCTATGTGATTGTGCTAAATCGCAAGTGTAGATGTCACATTCAAGTGATAAAATGGACTTTTTTAGTCCAAGTTATAGTCTCACAAAGATTGTAATTAAATACCGAAATTTTGTTAGTACTCGACTTATTTGAACGGTGAAATAGTGATGAATTAATTGAACTAAAATATTAAACTAAAAGGAAAAATAAAAAATAAAAGACATTTAGATTTTTTAAATTGATGTTTGTAAGTGTTGTGACATCCGATTTCACGTAGTCAATACTCTTAATTTCAATTGTCGAATTTTATTCCTAAATCTAAGTGTGAGCTCACTTCTAGGATTATGAAAACACCTATGATATCATGAACAAAATAAAAACAACACATGCAACGAAAGTGCAAAACTAGAATTATAGAATTAAAAGCGTAAAACTAGTCTACATCGAATATCAAACCATTAAATTAATCGTTCATCAATAAAGAAATAAATACGCAGAAATATAAATAACTACGCAAATTAAATTTATCAAATTAACAAAAGAAAGGAAGTCTTGTACCAAGAATTCGCTCCTCGTTGACAATCTTCAATCCCTAAGCCTTTGCCTTCAATTTCCTCTCAAGAATTTGATGTTAAGAATGTGGAATTATGATGTTTATAAGCTATGCAAAAGTCCCTAATTTCGTGCCTCAGAGTTTGTATATGAAGAGGACAAAACCTAGACAAATAAGGAAGAAAATAGGTCAAAACACGCATGAGCCGGAATCTCGCTATTGGGCTGGATAATTGCGCGGCCGCGTAGCACAAAAGTTGGTGGCCGCGCAGTTGAACCAAAAGTGGTTCTGTTAATATGACAATTATTGCCCAGCCACCAAGTTGAGAAGACGCGGCCGCATACTATAACTTCTTCAGTGCAATTTCATCTTTTTCGATACGTTTAAGTAGGTCCCTATACTTTATTTGCACATGAGTCCTTCAACTTTTAATTGCTCCAATTAGGTCCCCACACTTCTAAATTCTACCAATTGACTGCCCTTCATCCTCAATTGCTTTCAAGCCTGTTCCTATGTATACAATTTAAGCTCCGATTATCATCCATTTGACCTTTGTTTCCTTCATTTCCTTAGTTCACTTGATTTTGGGATATTTTCTGCATTGTAAACAAATAATAAACAATTAGGTAGCTTTTATTCTAAAATGACAATATATATTTGTAACACCCCAAGTTTAAGAGTCTAAAACCTAGGCGTGTCAACTTCCATTCACGTTAAACGCGGAATTAAATCATTTACACGACTAAAATGTTCATTTATCTATTATAAAATTTTAGAAAAATTTCGGCAGAGTCTCCTCTATAAATTGGACATAGCCAACCTGTAGAGGGACATCAAAAACCATTTAAAAATTTAAAACATCCATCACATCTCAATCACATTCATCATCGCCGAAACCAATTCATGCATTTCCCAAACTCCTCAATCATAAGATTTTTCCAAAATATCAACAAGTGTTGACAAATGAAATAAGAGGTAACTTAACCCATAATGCGTCGCCCATACTTAATCAAAACTAACTTCAACGAAACGATTATCAATAATAATAAATTAAGGAATAAATTCAAATGATAACTTTAATAAATTTAACTTCATTAAATAATGACGACAGCGGGTACTGTCTTAGTCAGCCGCCAAGTGCTCCCCTCTAGTCATCTAACTTTCATCACCTGAAATGTTGGGGAGGGATTGGGGTGAGCTAAAACTCAGTAAGTAAACTGTATGCATGAATGCATGCTTATGACATGAATGCTTTAAAAATTCCATATATGTATCCCCTTTTTCTTTACTTTCCAGAACATTCAACATTTCAAAACTTTCACTTTACATTTCAAAACTTTCACTTCATTTCCATCGTGAGCTCACTTGATGTAACTTCTAGTCAATCAGAATACAGTGGGCAATTACTTATTTGGAACCAGATTAACATGCGCATTTCCACCGCAAAGCGGTTTAACATTCACTTTTCCACCGCGAAGCGGTGTAACATTCACTTTCCCACCGCAAAGCGGTGTAACATTCACTTTCCCACCGCAAAGCGGTTCATTACATTCGGGTACGCCGGTCCCCCGCGCCCCATTTCCCACTCGCATCTTTCATGAAGTAGAAGCACACCCATTCATTCTTTAAAACTTGGGATACATAACTTTTGAACAAACTTGCACTTTGACACATTTCTTTCATTTAAAATATTTGACTTCCAAATTTCGATGTCAATGCATGCTTGATGATGCAATGACATGATAATGTGCATGCTTAAATATTCTTCTCAATAACATATGCTTTCATAATGTAAATGCAATTCATCAAAGCAAGTAAGTTGCACGACAGTCATTTACACATAACTTTCACATTTACATTCAACTTCTATGAGAATAGGGGGAAGTTTACTTACATGAAATCCTTAGTATTTACCGTTCTGAACTTGCAAGTGGAAAAGTCTCGGATGCCCGTGACGTCAATGTACCAAAATCCCTAATTATTCACATTTGTCAATAAATATGACTTTTAGTTGACAATTAAATTCGTCATTCATTTTAATACTCAATCAAACATTAACTGCAATTAAAACTTCAATTTAACTCACATGTGATCTTATATCGAGACTAGAGCACATAAAACTAAAGAATTTCCTTTCATATTTTCAAATTCCCAAAACATATACTTTCATGTGACTCAAGTCTGAAAATTTTATCTTTATCGCCAAAATTTGAATATATACATATGCCCACACCAAAATTTCAAGATATATATATATATATATATATATATATATATATATATATATATATATATATATATATATATATATATTTACATATACCTATACACACACAACAATATACATATTCCTATACATCAATACTCACACACATAACACTATTAAATCCCTAATTTCAAGTAAAATTCGAAATTCAACAAAAACTGAAATCTGAAATTTTCCCAAATTCTGAAAGTATACATATATGGAGCATACATACGTTATTCACATAGGACTTATATATATATACATGTGTATATCAATTTATGGGTGTGTGTGTGTGTGTGAAATTGCGTGGAACCGAGTGCGTGTGTGCGTGGTTCGTGTGTGTGTGTGTGTGTGTGTCGCGAAGAGGAAGGGGGGAAGAGGGGAAAGGGACTTATTACCGGTGGTGGCGGCGGTGATGGCTACGGTGGTGAGAGCCGAGAGAGAGGGAGAGCGGCCGAGAGAGACGGAGAGGGAGTCGCGAAGAGAGGGAGAGACCGAGAGTTGCGTGAGTGAGGGAGAGGAAAAATGAGGGTTTAGATTTTAGGTTTAATTTTAAATCTTTTCAAATTTGCAAATTGGTCCCTCAATCCCCCTCCTTTGCATATTCAATCCCCTAAGTTCCATTTGTTTTCCAAATGCCACTAAAGTTTCCCTCAAGTTTCAATTTAACACAATAAAAATAGAAATTAGCATGCCTAGGCAATAAATTTAATTAATCACATAAAATTGCACGTAAACTGTTAAAATAACAATTTATAAACTTTTAATTGGTACATTGATCGAGACGGCATCCAGTCCTTCCACTGCAAAATAATTCAAATAAAACCATAATAACCATAATATTAGTTAAATCATTTATAATGATATTAATATAAACTTTACGTGACAATCAAGAAAGCATGTAAATCGAAATGCGGTATTACAATATTATTCTAATTTAGACCTATAAATACACTTATCACTATGATCGAGAAGCTACCTCCACTATGGAAAGATTTCAATAACTATCTCAAATATAAGCGCGAGGAGATGAAAATGGATGATTTGATTGTTCGACTTCGCATTAAGGAAGACAATAGTTCTGCAGAGACCAAAAGTTTTGCTTGTAACATGGAAGCAAAAGCTCAAATCTAAAAATAAGAAAATGAAGCTTCCAAGCTTGTCTAAGCACAATGAGAAAAGCAACAATGCAAAGAAGTTTAAAGGAAATTATTTTAACAGTAAGAAGTCAGGGAGTCTTGTGAAGTATTGTCGAAAAAGGAAAGATAATCAGAAGAAGAAACTACCCAAAACCAATATGACTGAATTACATATTTCTACAGATGTTTTCGACATGAACTTGTCTGTTGTTGTTTTTTTAAGTTAACTTGGTATCAAATGTCAAGGATTGGTATATTTCTATAGATGTTTCCGACATGAACTTGTATGCTGTTGTTTTTAAAGTTAACTTGGTATCAAATGTCAAGGATTGGTGGGTCGACACTAGAACCATTCATCATATTTGTGCAGATAAGGGACTGTTCATGGTGTACAAGAAAGTGGAATATAACAAACATCTTTACATGGGAAATTCCGCGGCGTCTAAAATTGAAGGAATTGAAAAAGTAATTCCGAAATTCACATCCGTGAAAGAACTGAATTTGAACAAAGTGGTGCATGTTTCATAGGGGTGTATATATATATATATATATATATATATATATATATATATATATATATATATATAGAGAGAGAGAGAGAGAGAGAGAGAGAGAGAGAGAGGGAGATTCAGTTTGTAGAGAAAATGGGAGAGGAGATAGAAATGCTATTATGGTTTTAATTATAAAAAGAAACATATTTTTTTAAACGCATTAGACAAATGTAGTGTACACTACTAAAATTCAACTCTTCGGACATGTACATTCAGCAATGATATCAGTTCGTTGGTAATATACAATGGATTATTCGTTGGTAAAAGTGATTACTTTTCATCAACAAAAATTAGTAACTAATATTTCGTTTATAATGTGGATAGTTTTTACCAATCAGAACTCTATTTCTAATGATGTTCATTATGTACCAACGGTTATCAACATAGCCAATCGGTTGTTAAATATTTTACCAATGAAAAGTTACCAACAGAATGATTCTATTGGTAATTAGCAACGGACTTTCTGTTTGTAATGTTAGTAGCATTTCATCAATCAAAATTCTATGCGTAATGATGTTTGCTTCAGGATCGACCTTCCCATTGGTAAAGACAATACCATTTACCATTGAAAATCTCAAGCCTAATATTGAGTGAATGTATTACCAAGGTAATTAGCAATAAACATGTCGATGGTATAGATGATGTTATTTAACCAACAGAATTTCCTACCTGATATTATGTTTATTTTCACCAACAGTAATAACAATTTTAGAATTTTTGTGTGGTATTTCAATTTTTTTTGAAAATATCATTTTTAATTAACTTTCATATAATTAATAACTTTTGACACACTACTTTTTTTAAATGTTGTATTGATATAAATGTTGTTCATTTAACTAATATATGAAATTCAAGACATAAATCTCCACAAGAATATAATTGCTCCACTGATTGTGTTGTATTTTTGTAACCCCCAAGTCATGGGTTCGAATCACATATGCAACAATTCATTTATATTTATATATATATAAAATCACATAAAATAGTTTTTTTGATAGGTTGGGTTAGATGAGTTATTGGGTCCGACCATAGGGAACGTGTCAGGTTAGGTATATCATTTTTTTATTTTTTTTAATTGTAGTCATTTCAAATGGAAATTCCCTTGGTAAAAGTCTGCGACATTACCAATAGAGATTCGATTGGTAAAAAGGCCACACCATTACCGAATGAAAAGTCCTTGCCTAAAGACTCGATTTTTAGTAGTTGTAAAGTCTAAATGAAAGCTGAGAACAGAATATGATAAAAATTGAATTAAACGAAATTTCAACAAAATCAGAAAAGTTAAAGATCCAAAGTGAAATTTACCCTTAAAATCATATATAGCCTCGGTGTTTTAAAAAGTTGTGGGAATTCTGAAATATATGATTATGATTTACTCTTGATTTTGACTTTGATAAAAAAATTATTTTTTTTTAATAAAAAACAAACAATCCCCTAGAAATGGAAAAACTACGACAGCCCAACATGATATCCCTTCTACTGACAGGCCGAACTAACGTTCACCGTAGGTCATGTGACTCGCGTAAAATAAGTGCGAGGCCTAGTCTGTGTTGGGGAAACTATTAAGTCTAACCATTATTTATTTTTATTTTTATTTTTTTGTTTGAAAAAATCTTGAATAACCCACTAAAAAGAAAAAGAAAAAAAAATGCCTTCTAGGTCATGTCATAACTGCCTCTACAAATATATAAAAGTAGTGATCAACTCATTTTGGCACCGCATATATAGTGACAGTCACGAATTCAGGAAAGTGATCCAGCACGAGCGAACTCATCCAGCAAGAATGACCACTACAAGGTTAAGAGAATTTATTTATTTATTTATTTATTTTTGTGAATTCAGTACGAGGAATCGGCTGAGCTCACAATCCCCTAGATCCGTCCATGCTTAGTGAGAATGTGAAATATTCATGAAAAATGTGTTTACTCGACCTTTCATTATGTAAGTTGCAAATTTTGGCCCATATTTTTTTGTCTTTTAGATTCTATTAATATTATGTCTCATCCTTAACTTAATATAAGTCTGCATGTAAATCTATGTCTATTTGTACTATCCAAAAAGATGTTAATCAATTGAAGTGACTACAACTCTACACCCGCAAGTCCCAAATGCTGAATTTCTTGACAAAATTAATAAAAACATAATAATCTAAATTAGAAGTTCAAACATGCATTATCTTAAAAAAATAATTCTTTTATTGGACGTCTTGAAAAATAAAAGTTTTAGATCAATCATAAACTCTAGTCGTCAAGTCATTGATGAGTTGTCTTCTTTCTTTAGATATCACAGGGCACTAAAGAGTAATGAACTGAATGAGTAAAGGGACCATTTGCCTACTATCTGGAGGTCGGTTTATCAAGATAAAGAGTCAAAATTACGATAAAATTATTAGTCATGTTTTAAGACTGAATTATGAGTACTATAATTTCGTCAAATATTGTGTCGATAAAACCAAGACACTAGATTTTTCATATTAATCAAACTTGTAATTAAAACAACTTATATATACATTTTCATTATTAAAATAATTTATCTTATTGGAGTTCAAAAAAATATTGTGAAGTAATTTGGCCCAGTTTACAGATAAGCCCAAATACGGTGGAATAATTTCTTCAGCCCAACACTTCAGCCCAAATCATGTCACATGCTGAGTCCAAGCAATCTATACCCGAGCCCAAGTCTAGTTTGTGAAACGTGTTTTATAATCTGATCAACAGAATTTGTTGCAACCGTTCGATCAATCTAGATGGGACGCTCCTGGCCATTGGATTCTTCTGCCCTTAAAGTCCAGACGAAGAGTCCAGAATAGGCATTCCATTCAGTCTTGATTGATTCTGATCCATTCTCAGACTTGATATTTTCACTCTCATCTC
The DNA here is from genome assembly GCA_963555705.1 of Ligustrum vulgare. NCBI lineage: Eukaryota > Viridiplantae > Streptophyta > Magnoliopsida > Lamiales > Oleaceae > Ligustrum > Ligustrum vulgare. Next base: position 85,626,921 of record OY743168.1, read on the forward strand.
TCTCATATGCCATTGCTGATTTTGGCGATTTCTCTCTAAATTCCTTTGATTCTTCAAAAGAAACTTTGTAATATTCTTCTAATTTGTTGTAATCGTTTTAGAGAGTTCAGTGCTTGTTGTAAACACGTTTTGATTCTGGTTTTTGAGAGGTTTTTTACGCAGTTTGTGCGATTTGTAGTTTGAATTTTTTTTTTTGTAAAATCTTTGAATTGTGATTCAAACTTCGTTGTATTTTTGTAAAGATCGTTTGTAGATCAAATAAAATTTGTGTTTTTGTTGATTTCCTGAGTTTGAATCCTTTATAGTGGTATCAGAGCCTTAGGGTTTCTGATACGCCAAAGAAAATTTCTGATTTTTTTTGGGAAATCTTGAAATTTTTTTGAAAATCTGTAAATCTTTTTGAGAAAACCCTAGATCTGAAAAACCCAAGGTTGATTCGTGTGATACATTTGAGTTTTTCATAAGATCCTTTTATATATGTACATTTGTGTTACGGATTTGTTGATTCTCTAGCATACTAGAGTGCGAATCTGTAAGATCTACAACCAGATCTACTATTGTTGAAAAATTCCTAAAAGGCATTGAACCTCTTAGATATATTTGCATCAATCAAGATAAATCCCTCAAATCTTTAGGGTTTCTTGAACCCATTTATTTATCTTTCATTTTTCCTCCGTTGAATCCCTCTTGGACCCCTTTACTATCCTTTGTCCAGGATTCCTTCAGAGAATCCGGGAATCTAAGGTAGTTCTGGGTCGACCTACGAAAGGGTTGAGGAAAAGAAAGATACTTTTTATTTCTTGTTCTTGACTAATTTCACTTATATTGTATGTTGCTGTATATTTTTTTAGTTGTTATTGTTGCTTTGTGTTGTGATCATTTTGTGTAAATTTTGATCTCTGTGATTCCTGAAACTCTGCAGTTTATTAAATATTGTAGACTACTTGTTATTTCTTGATCCTTGAAAATCTGTAATACTTTTCTTCCTAAAATCTTTAAAATGGCTACTGCAAAGGTTGAGGTTGAGATTTGGAATGGGAAGGGGGACTTCAGTTTATGGCGTCAAAAATAAAAGCTCTTTTACTCCAACTAAAATGTGTTAAGGCTATAGATGAAACATGGCCTGAAACTTTAACTGAAGAAAGAAGAACTGAACAAGATGAACTAGCTTGGAGTACACTATTCCTTCATCTTTCTGATACTATAATTAGGAAAGTAGGGGAAACTAAAACAACTACTGACCTTTGGGATAAACTAGAAGAACTCTTCCTTACAGTTTCTCTTCCAAATAAATATTTTTTTTATGGAAACAATTCTTTAGCTTCAAATTTGATCCTTCCCTGGGTGCTGAAGAGAATATTGATAGGTTTAATAGAATAACACAAGACCTTCTAAATGCTGGGTAAAAAACTACTGAAGATCAGAGAGTTGTTTGTTTGTTAAATAGTATGGGAGATGAGTATAAGGATATTAGGAATGCTCTAGAGTATGGTGGCCAAATATTATCTGTGGAAATAATTCATACCTCTCTTAAGAATAAAGAGCTTGAGTCTAAATCTGAACTTAAAGAAGTCTATAATGCTGAGTCCTCATTCATTAGGGGTATGACTTCCTTCAGGGGTAATAATAATAATAAAACTTGGAACCACAACAAGAACAATCCTAAGAAAACAAAAGAATATCAGACTAAGAAGTTTATGCCTAACAAACCTAGAGATAAAAGATTTGATAGGTTTGATAATAGGAGGTCTGATCATAATACCTTTGAGACTAAAATATATGATAATAACAAATTTGAAAGGAAAGTGGAAGACACTAGGAAATTTTTTTATTGTGGTAAAATGGGTCATCTTGTCAATAATTGTTTCAAGAAAATAAGGGATAATAAAAACAATAATCAACAATAAACTATGGATATTCAGAATAATAGTGGGGTTGTTTATGTTACCACTTCTTCAAAGATGAAAGATGAATGGACTCTTGACTCTGGATGTACATTTCATTTATGCCCTTACAGGGATTTGTTTGTTAATTTCTTTGACTATGCTTCTGGTTCTGTAAAACTGGGATATGATGTATTCTGTGACATTAAAGGGGTTGGGAAAGTGATATTAAAACTGTGTGATAATAATACCTTGACCCTAAATCATACTATGTATGTTCCTGACCTAAGAAGAAAACTCATCTCCTTAGGAATTCTACATGATGAAGGTTATGACATTAGAGTCAATAATGGATATACAAAAATTTTGAGAAATAATTTGTTGATTACTAGTACAGCTAAGTTTAATGGTATTTACATTCTTTCTCTAAAACCAAATTTTTTTGTCTCCCTTACTACTGAAAATGTTAATAATGACTTGTCTAATCTATGGCATAAAAGACTAGGTCATGTACGGCAAAAGGGTCTTAAACTGTTGGGAAAAATTGGGATATTTGGTAAAGACATTTTATTAAAATTACCTTTCTGTGAAGAATGTACCTTGGGTAAATAAAAAATTTCATCTTTTGGTAAAGGAATCCATAAATCAAATGACATTCTTGAATACGTGTTGATTTATGGGGTCCTACCCCTGTTTGTACTATTTCTTGATGATTATTCCAGAAAATCCTGGATACATTTACTGAAATCCAAAGACCAAACTGTTTCTGTTTTTAAAGATTGGATTACCTTGGTTGAAAATTTGAAAAACAAAAAGGTGAAAAGAACTGATAATGGTTTAGAGGTCTGTAATTTTGAATTTGAAAACTTTTGCAAACAACAAGGTATTTTTAGATATAGGACTGTTTCATACAGTTCACAATAAAATGGGGTTGTTGAAAGGATGAACAGAACCTTACTTGAAAGAACAAGGTGTATGCTAATCCAATCTAATTTACCAAAATTTTTTTGGGGGGAAGCAGTTAAAACTGCATCTTTTTTAATAAATAAATGTCCTTCAAACTCTGTGGACTATAACATTCCAGATTAGATCTGGAATGATACAGTTCCAGAATTATTCATTTCTTAAAATTTTTGGTTGTGCAGCCTATGACACCAGTCTTAGTCCAAACTTGATCCCAGATCCCTGAAATGTGTTTTTATTGGTTATGGGGATGGGGTAAAGGGTTAGAAACTGTGGGTTAAAGAACAAAAAGGTTTTAAAGTCATTTTGAGCAGATTAGTTGTTTTAATGAAAATGTTTTTCCCTGCAAACCTAAAAACTTGAAAATCCACTTTGTGAAAATGATTTTTTAATAACTGGAGTGAGTTTTGATGATACTCATATTCAGTCTGAGCAACCCCAACATATTCCAGTTGATATCACTGCACCCACCACACCTGCTGTGATTGTTGATATAAGTGATGATGAAACTAATTTAAATAATTACCAATTAGCTAGAGATAGAACTAGGAGGGAAGTTAGACCTCCTGTTAGATTAGATGATTTTGAATATTACTCTACCTCAACTTTGTATTCCTCTTTAGAATCTGAACCTTGCTCATTTGAAGAAGCAATAGAATCTAAAGATAGAAATATATGGTTGGAAGCCATGAAAGAGAAAATGAGTTCATTAATTAAAAATCAGACCTGGACCCTTTTTGAAAAACCTCCTAATAAAAAATTGATTGATTGTAAATGAATCTTTAAGATAAAAGATGTTGATTCAGAAGGGGGTAAGCCTAGATATAAAGCTAGGTTAGTTGCTAAAGGGTTTTCTCAAAAAGAAGGCATAGATTACACTGCAATATTTTCTTCTGTTGTGAAATTTACTTCTATTAGGATATTATTTGCATTAGTTGCAAAAAATAATTTAGAATTAGAGCAAATGGGTGTTAAAACTGCATTATTATATGGTTTGCTTGATGAAACTATTTACATGTCACAACCTAAAGGTTTTCAAAAGAAAAATAAAATTGATCTAGTGTGTCTACTTCAGAAATCTTTATATGGACTGAAGCAAGTACCTAGACAGTGGTATAAAAGATTTAACGCATACATTCAGAGTTTAAATTTTTAGAAAAGTCAGTATGATCCCTATTTTTACTTTAACATTGATAAATCTGACCCTGTATACCTGCTTTTGTATGTGGATGACATGTTAATTGCTGGTAAAAGTTTGCATGACATTTCCTGTCTAAAAGAAAATCTGAAACATGAATTTGAAATGAAAGACTTAGGACCAGCTAGAAAAAATCTTGGAATTGACATTTTTAGAAATAGATCAGCTGGAAATATTTTTCTAAATAAAAAAGGTTACATTGAAAAAGTTTTCTCTATTTGATTTTAAACCTGTTTCACTTCCCTTACCTGCTCCTTTGAAATTATCAAGTGAACAATGTCCTAAATCTGATGAAGGGGTTCACATAATGTAAAATGTGCCCTACTCTAATGCAGTAGGCTCTGTGATGTACCTCATGGTCTCAACCAGACCTGATATTGCCTTCTCTGTTAGTATTTTAAGCAGATTTATGAGTAACCCAGGTGAACCACACTGGGAAGCTCTGAAATCATTATTAAAATATTTGAAAGGGACTTTAAATCTGAGTCTTATGTATTCGAAGTCTGCAAATGATTTTAAACTTAAAGGCTTTGTAGATTCTGATTTTGCTGGGAGTGTTGATAACAGAAAATCTACTTCAGCCTACTTTTTTTACTCTAAATGATTCTTGTATCAGTTGGAAAGCACAACTACAAAAGTTAGTTGCTCTTTCCTCAACTGAGGCAGAATATATTGCAGCCACTGATACTGTGAAAGAATGCATGTGGCTGAGGGGATTACTTGGTGAAATTAACTGTTTAAATGAATCTGGGGTTGAAGTCTGCATTGATAGCCAAAGTGCTTTATACTTGAGTAAAAATCCTGTTTTTCATAATAGATCTAAACATATTGATGCAAAATTTCATTCTATTAGATATATTACTGAAAAAGGGTATGTAAAACTTGTAAAGATTCCTACACAGCTTAATCCAGCAGATGCTGGAACCAAAGTAATACCTATAGCTAAATTTAAAGATGCTCTGAAATTTCTTAACATTGTTAAATTTGAGATAGCTGGAGATAGGACTTAGTTGCATACTGCACCAAATTAAGGGGAAGATCTGTGAAGTAATTTGGCCCAGTTTACAGATAAGCCCAAATCTCATGGAATCATTTCTTCAGCCCAACACTTCAGCCCAAATCATGTCACATGCTGAGTCCAAGCATTCTATACCCGAGCCCAAGTCGCGTTTGTGAAACGCATTTTATATTCTGATCAACAGAATTTGTTGCAACCGTTTGATCAATCCAGATGGGACGCTCCTGGCCGTTGGATTCTTCTTCCCTTAAAGTCGAGACGAAGAGTCCAGAAGAGGCATTCCATTCAGTCTTGATTCATTCTGATCCATTATCAGACTTGATATTTTCTCTCTCATCTCTCTCATACACCATTTTTGATTTTGGCGATTTCTCTCTAAATTCCTTTTGATTCTTCAGAAGAAACTTTGTAATATTCTTCTAATTTTTTGTAATCATTTTAGAGAGTTCAGTGCTCGTTGTAAGCACGTTTTGATTCTGGTTTTTGAGAGGTTTTTTACGCAGTTTGTGCGATTTGTAGTTTGAAAGGTTTTTTTGTAAAATATTTGAATTGTGATTTAAACTTTGTTGTATTTTTGTAAAGATCATTTTGTAGATCAAATAAAATTTGTGTTTTTGTTGATTTCTTGAGTTTGAGTCCTTTACAAATATAATTTTTAAAAACTATCTCATGTAGTTTTTCAAACATCATAATCAATTTGTTCATATTTATTGTGAATTCTGTTTTTTGCATCAAAACATTATCAAAAAAGCATATATACATTATTAATCAAAACTTTAAATGGCCCCCAAAATTGTCTAGCACTATCTGGAAATTTGGTCAGGTTCTGGGATATTTTGCATCTGTAATTGTAGACCATAGTGGTTTCTCTTAGTCTTTTCATTGAATATATAAAAATCTAACTTAATTCCTAGCTTTCACAAACATTTTTTTTAAAAAAAAAAAAAAAAGTTGCAAAAACAAGTTTAACATTCCATTATTTTATTAGTGTAACTCAATGTATAACCGGTTATTTTACCGAATGCAAAATTAATAGTATGTTTATTTTATGCATGGTTAAACTTTTAAAATTTGTTTGTTTAAGGTTAATAGTATTCTAATAAAAAGCTTCATTACTAGTAAAAATCTTTGTTATTTCATTTTCACAGCATGTTGATATCAAATTTGTTTGGAATGATGTTACAAACATGCTATGAAAATGAAATAGCTACTCATTATTTCATTTTAATGGTATGTTTGTATTTGAGGTATTCTAACAAAAGATATGTTACTGGTAATAATTTGAGTTGTCTCAAATCTTGACCTGAATGTGGTTGTTTGTGGATATTGAGACATAGGTGTTATACTTGTATTCATGGTTAAACTTGAACTCCGTTACTTGTAATAATTTGAGTTTTTTCAAATCTTGTATTATGCTATCTTTGTTAGGCTAATATTCATAGAAACTTATAATGAGCTTTCTTTGATATATGTATTTTTCTCTAGTAGTGATATCATAAATGGGTGATTCGCAAGATAAAGGTAGAAATTGGTATAATTCTTGGATTACAAAAGAGAGTTCTTTGTTGTTAGAAATTTTGGTTGATGCTGCTTATCGTGGATGGCGTGATAGCAGTGGGTTGATAATTAAACAAATCGAAGAAAATACTTCATGTTTTAAATGAGAGGCTTGGATGTCAAAAGACATTCTCTATGTATCAGAGTTGATGGAAGCATTTTAAGCAAAGATCTAAAAAATATGCCAAGCTTACACGATTTAGCTTAGGTTTTGAATCTTTTGATTGGGGAACCAATTACCAAAAAGTTCACTACTAGTAATGAAGTGCGGGAAAGCTACTTTGAGGTAAGATTTGATAAGTTTTATGAGACAATCTATAATTTGTAACAAAAAAAAAAACATATTGTATTAATTATTGTGAATTTTACCTTTGTAGTCTCATCCTACTCATAAGCACCTTAAACAGATACCTTTGCTGACTATTGATAAGTGCTTTATTAGCATGTATTTAATTCACTTATTATCCTATTTTGTTATTATTTTGATCCTATTGAAGTATCGTTTAATGCATTTTCATTTATTGTGTTATACAGGATCGCAAAGAACGAAAAGAAAGGAAACATGACCAAAGAAATACAAAAAAATCAAGAAGTGAGGTTCAAGGACATATTCAAAGAGCTCCAAATCAATAATGGCATGTGGGAAGAAGATTAGATGCAAAAATTATGTTCAAAGAAGGTTTGGAATGAAATTGGAAATCAAAAACCCGCAAGGATTGTGATCATGAATTTTAGTCATAGATTGAAGCTCAACTTTGTCATAGAATAATTTCGAATTTTGGAAGAGCTATTTCACAGATAATTATAGATATTTGAGTTTTATTTCCAACGCAACTTGAATCACCACAATCGGACTTCGGGAGAGAAAGTTATGGCCAAAACATCGAGCCAAGTCGCTTCTCGGCAGAAATACACTTACGGCCGTAAATGACAAACTTACGGCCGTAACTTCCAAATTCTGGAAATTTTCAGAATCCCAATTACAGCCGTAATAAGGAAAGTTACGGCCGTAACTTGCTCTCCAAGGAATTTCCTTATCTGATTCAAGGTCTATCTTTGGTATATCTTTGGGGTAAAGCTAGGACACGATTTTGGGAGTATTAAAGGAGGAAAATCACCACAAAAAGGAGGCTGGACATTGAGGAAAATTGAGAGAAAAATATAGAGCATTCTTGGGAGATTTTCAAGCGCAAGAATATCAACAACAATGGAATTCATGAAGCAACTTGAAGAATCTACCACAATCATGCTAGGCTAAATTCCATATCTTGTTCAAAGGAGAAGTTGTGTCAATTTAATTATATTATTTTCTTTTCCTACAAATTAGTAGAGTGAATTTATTTCTTTATTTCAATTTTTGGATTATTATGTTTTGAATGTTCAATTGAGGTTATTTGATTAATAGTTTAATTTGGCCAATTGGATTATTGATCTTTGGATTCATGAATATGCTATGTTTAGATTCTTGATCCGTAATTGTCATTGAATCTTTACTTTAGTAGCAAATAAATCTCGTACAGGTTTAGTAATAATTCAACTTGGATTGATTAATTCGAGCTCGTGTAATTAACGATCCAATTCAATCTATTCTTCTAAATTTTCATACTAGGCGTGCATTAAATCCTAAGAGCTTGTTTAGGATTTTCCATGGCTAGAATTGGTTCGAAGAGCTTGTTTTGAATCAATACACATAAGGAAGAATTTAGATAATCAGAGCTTGTTGATTATTTATGATTGATAATTGAATTAGGGATAGAAACACGTTATAAGGAAAAGTACAACATTAATTAAGGACACAACCGAACCCGAGAACAAGATTTCTTCTCATATTAATTATCTAGTTATATTTTATTATTTATTTTATGCATAGTTTTCATTCAAGCAATTTCACACAACAAAACCCCCAATTCCATTCTAATTGATCGAACAACTAAAATTAGTTTCCGTTCCTCGTGGGATCGACCTTTACTCTCGCTACTACATTATTAATTATTATTTGACGACTAAGGATTTATTTATTATTTTGGTGCATTACGACACGCATCAGATTTTTGGCGCCGTTGCCGGAGACGCTCAACCAATTTAGTTGTTTAGCTAATTAGAATTTTTTTTTCTGCATTTTTTTTATTAATTTTATTTTCACTTTTTTTCTATAATTTTTCAAAAAAAAAAAAAAAAAAAATCTTGCCTGTCTACTTCTTTGCTTATATGCGTAAAACTCGATCAACTAATTTTGAATTTTTTTTATTTTGACCCAGAAATCGAGAGAACTTTTCAATAGCAAAGAAGAGTTGCACAACAAATGGCAGTAGCTAACAATAATCTGACTCTCAAGCAACTAGCTACCCCGGATGTTGCTCAACAACTGCTATGCATCACTTTTCCGGCAGTGGAAGAAGGAAGAACTTTTGAGCTAAAATCCGAACTGATCCATCTTCTGCCCAACTTTCAGAGAACATCCCGGTGAGGACCCATACAGACATCTGAAGGAGTTCCATGTCATTTGTGATAGCATGAGACCCACGGGTATTACTGAGGAACAAATAAAAATGAGAGATTTTCCATTCTCATTAAAGGATGCCGCCACCGACTAGCTTTATTGTCTACCATCAGGAACAGTTACTACTTGGAACGACATGAAAAGACTTTTCTTGGAGAAGTACTTTCCTACATCAAGAGCTAGTACAATCAGAAAGGAGATATGTGGGGTACGCCAGAACAACAACGAAACATTGTACGCGTATTGGGAGCGCTTCAAAAAGCTCATCTCGAGCGCCCCCATCATCAGATCAGTGAGCAACTTTTGGTGCAATATTTTTATGAAGGTCTGGCACCGATGGATAGAAGCATGATAGATTCCGCAAGCGGAGGTTCATTGATGGACAAGACACCGGAACAATCACGAGCTTTAATCTCCAATATGGCTGAGAACACTCAGCAGTTCAACTCCAACATGGATATGCAAGTTCGGCGCGTGAATGAGGTAAGTAGTTCCAATATTGAAAGTCAATTGTTTGAACTAACAAATCTCGTTAAACAACTTGCTGTAGGGAAGGAACAACAGGTCAAAGCTTGTGGGATATGTTCAAACTTTGGACATCCAACGGACGCGTGTCCTGTGTTGCAAGGGGGAAATGGTGAACAAGCAAATGCTGCAGAGGGTTTTCCGTTCCAAAGACAGCAGTACAATCCCTACTCCAATACCTATAACCCTGGATGGAGGGATCACCCAAATCTGAGTTATGGAAATAACAAGCCCCCGGGTTTTGTCTCTAACAAACTGCAAGGGCAATTTCAGCAACAAGAGAATTTCCAATCTTATGGGCAGTATCAGCAAAGACCCCAAAACTCAGGTATCTCTCTTGAAAATATGGTTAAAACTTTGGCTTCTAACACACTTCAATTTCAATAGGACACCAAGTCCAGCATTCAAAATCTGGAGAACCAGATGGGTCAAATGGCTACAGCCATCAACAGACTTGAGGCACAAACCGGAGGAAAGCTACCATCTCAACCTGAAGTAAATCTAAAGAATGTGAGTTCAATTACTCTCCGAGGTGGAAAAGAGCTTGAAGAACCGCAACTGAAACCTACCACAATCGAAGAGAAGGAAGTTGAGGGAAGGGAAGTCGGGAAGAACGACAGCACCTCAAAAAGCTTGCAGGTAAAAATAGATTTCACTTTAAATGTTAAACTAACTTCACCTCCCTTTCCCAGCAGGTTAGCAAAAGCGAACAAGGAGGGCAAGGATAAAGAAACCCTGGAGATGTTCAGGAAGGTGGAAATCAACATTCCACTTTTAGATGCAATCAAGCAAGTGCCCCGATATGCGAAGTTTTTGAAAGATCTGTGCACCAATAAGAGAAAGCTAAAGGGAAATGAGATGGTAAGAATGGGTGAGTCTGTATCTGCACTTCTTCACAGAAAATTACCTCCCAAGTGTAAGGATCCAGGTATGTTTACCATACATTGTCAAATAGGCAATAAGAAAATAAATCCTACTTTAATAGACTTAGGAGCATCTATCAATGTAATGCCTAGGTCCACCTATGCTTCCTTAAAACTTGCCAAACTGAATGAAACCAATGTTATAATTCAACTAGCCGATCGTTCTAATGCTTATCCTGACGGGGTAGTTGAAGACATTCTAGTGCAAGTAGGCGGGTTAGTATTTCCTGCAGATTTTTATGTATTGGACATGAATGATGACCACTCCCCCAACTCTACTCCTATTTTGTTAGGCAGACCATTTCTAAAAACATCTAAGATCAAGATAGATGTTAGTAGTGGCTCACTTACCATGGAATTTGATAATGAAATGATTCAGTTTAATATTTATGATTCCGTGAACTACCTTGATAATGATAATCCTGTTCATTCTATTAATGTTATTGATTCTTCAGTACAGGAAACTTTCAAACTTGGTGAAAATGGTGAAAAATCAGGTAGAATCTCGTGTATTACATTGCCAACTTCTGATGACATGCTTTTTCCCCTGTCTTGCAGGCCCTAATGAAAAATATGAAAAAGAAGTTGAACTTTGGAAATCCACCTAATCCCGGTTGAAGGAGGAAACAACAAGTCTAGCCAAAGACAGTAAACAAAGGCGCTACTCGGGAGGCAACCCGAGAGGGGAGTTTCTTTACTCCCTCAAATTGTTATTTTTTTATTTTCATTTTTGTCATTTTCCTTATTAGTTAATCTCATTCAAAAAAAAATATATATATATATATATGTCCCCTCCTTTGATTCCATTCACATTCCCCTATTTTGTTTTGTATTGTCACGCTCCACATTGAGGACAATGTGGAATTCAAGTGTGGGGGGGATGATTATCTATTATCTTTTGTTATCCCTATTTTATTCATCTTCATTCAGTTTTTTTGTTATTTAGCTCTAATTGTGCTTAGACCCACATTTCGGTTTAATAGGAAGCAGCCCCACTTATGATTATTTTTTAACCACCAACTTCCTAAATTGCATAATCGGATAAACAATGAGCACATAGAGATGAGTTTTCCAATAATTTTTGAATTAGTTTGAAAATGGGGACAAATTGAAAAATTTCTGCAACATAATTGAGTCAAACCAAAATTGATATGATAAAAAAACACCCCGAGTAACTTCATTCTATCCTTATCCCCTAGATTTTGAGTTCGGAATGAAGACTGAGCAATGACCCATGACTCATAATTGGATGGGAGAATCACATATAAACCATAATTTGTGAGCTTTTGAGCATATGAGCTACTCTTACTCTTTATATTAAGCTCTATTTTTTTATGTGTGTCATGTATGGTTGGTTTGTGCTTGGATTTGCTTTTCTGAACATGCCGTTGTAGCTTCTTGGCTCAAGTGCAAAATATAGTAGAGGCATTAGGTTAAACTAAATTTGACCTACTAAAATGGCCTACCATGATACATGTACCAATAGAAGCCCTTTTGAGCCTTAGCCTTTCCTTGACATTTTGATGCTACGCTACAAGCCACGAATACCCTTTCTTTTGCACTGTCTCTGTTTTGAACCCATAGAGAAGGGATTCGCAAGCTTTTGTTGATTAAGGGTCGTGTTGTAGTCTAAGTCTAAGAAGTTGCAATGGTTATCTTGTGTTGGACGATGGTTGTGTAATGGACTGAATTCAGGGGAATGTAATTCTATCTCAAGCCAATTGGTGACTGTGTAATGATTTGAACAAAAGAGAAAAAGTTGCAGTCTGTACTCAGAAAAAAGAAGAAGAGAAAAAGCAATAAAAAGGAAGTTTAGTCAAGAAAATTAGTAGTTGAGGAAGTCAAACACTCAACTTGTGAAAAAAAAATAAAAAAATATTCAAGTGTGAACAAAGTTGGGTAGAGTGAAACAATGAAGTTCGTATTGAGAGTGAAGGAAGTAATGTCATTGTGAATTGACTTGGTTTGCGAAATTCCTTCTCGACTCAGCCTAAATATGTCATTTTATCCTACCTGACCCGAAGCCCCGTTACAACCAAATAAAGACCTTTACTTTGCACTTGTGTTAATGTTGGCTCCGGTTATGACATTTGAGCAGTCTGTGGTAATAGATTCTCCATGTGGTGAGTTGAGTGAAAATTCTCACCCTTATACACTTATTGCGAAGAGAGAAATATCTAGTGAGGGTGTTAACTCCCATTACATATGCTTATGAGTGGTTTGAATTTCTTGGTCTATATTCTGTGCTTTCAAGTTGGCCAAAAACTAACACCCATGTAGTAAATCATTGATAGAGGTTAAGAGAGAACTCACGAGAAGTGGGAGGATACAAGCCACATTGGGAAATGAATTGGGCCGGGGGTATTGATTTTCAGTTCTGTTCAGAGGATATTGGATGATGCATCTCTTGCACACACTAACACACTCCGGTTATGCAATTGAATTTTCATTCTAAAAGAGAAGTGGACTGTAAACTTGACTTTCTGATTGTAAGTCTATCTTTTTGTTTGAGTTATGTTTCTTTCCTTTCACATCATTATTCGAGGACGAACAATGGTTTAAGTGTGGGAGGATTTGATAAGTGCTTTATTAGCATATATTTAATTCACTTATTATCCTATTTTGTTATTAGTTTGATCTTATTGAAGTATCGTTTAATGCATTTTCATTTATTGTGTTATACAGGATCGCAAAGAACGAAAAGAAAGGAAACATGACCAAAGAAATACAAAAAAATCAAGAAGTGAGGTTCAAGGGCATATTCAAAGAGCTCCAAATCAATAATGGCATGTGGGAATAAGATTATATGCAAAAATTATGGTCAAAGAAGGTTTGGAATGAAGTTGGAAATCAAAAACCCGCAAGGATTGTGATCATGAATTTTAGTCATAGATTGAAGCTCAACTTTGTCATAGAATAATTTCGAATTTTGGAAGAGCTATTTCATAGATAATTATAGATATTTGAGTTTTATTTCCAACGCAACTTGAATCACCACAATCGGACTTCGGGAGAGAAAGTTATGGCCAAAACATCGAGCCAAGTCGCTTCTCGGCAGAAATACACTTACGGCCATAAATGACAAACTTACGGTCGTAAATGACAAACTTACGGCCGTAACTTCCAAATTCTGGAAATTTTCAGAATCCCAATTACAGCCGTAATAAGGAAAGTTACGGCCGTAACTTGCTCTCCAAGGAATTTCCTTATCTGATTCAAGGTCTATCTTTGGTATATCTTTGGGGTAAAGCTAGGACACGATTTTGGGAGTATTAAAGGAGGAAAATCACCACAAAAAGGAGGCTGGACATTGAGGAAAATTGAGAGAAAAATATAGAGCATTCTTGGGAGATTTTCAAGCGCAAGAATATCAACAACAATGGAATTCATGAAGCAACTTGAAGAATCTACCACAATCATGCTAGGCTAAATTCCATATCTTGTTCAAAGGGAAAGTTATGTCAATTTAATTATATTATTTTCTTTTCCTACAAATTAGTAGAGTAAATTTATTCCTTTATTTCAATTGTTGGATTATTATGTTTTGAATGTTCAATTGAGTTTATTTGATTAATAGTTTAATTTGGCCAATTGGATTATTGATCTTTGGATTCATGAATATGCTATGTTTAGATTCTTGATCCATAATTGTCATTGAATCTTTACTTTAGTAGCAAATAAATCTCGTGCAGGTTTAGTAATAATTCAACTTGGATTGATTAATTCGAGCTCGTGTAATTAACGATCCAATTCAATCTATTCTTCTAAATTTTCATACTAGGCGTGCATTAAATTCTAAGAGCTTGTTTAGGATTGTCCATGGCTAGAATTGGTTCGAAGAGCTTGTTTTGAATCAATACACATAAGGAAGAATTTAGATAATCAGAGCTTGTTGGTTATTTATGATTGATAATTGAATTAGGGATAGAAACACGTTACAAGGAAAAGTATAACATTAATTAAGGACACAACCGAAACCGAGAACAAGATTTCTTCTCATATTAATTATCTAGTTATATTTTATTATTTATTTTATGCATAGTTTTCATTCAAGCAATTTCACACAACAAAACCCCCAATTCCATTCTAATTGATCGAACAACTAAAATTAGTTTCCGTTCCTCGTAGGATCGACCCTTACTCTCGCTACTACATTATTAATTATTATTTGACGACTAAGGATTTATTTATTATTTTGGTGCATTTCGACACGCATCAACTATGATGATCAACGAATAGTAGTTGGAAATGCAACGGCCATAGGAAGAAACTCAATTGGTTTAAGTGATGAAACAGATGCAAGACCATATATATATATATATATATATATAAATAAAGAGAATTCACATATCTCAATAGAAGACTATACATTTGATGAGTTTAATGAGGCGTATATACCAAATCAGCAAGAACAATAATGCTCCATCACATGAAAATTATTCTTCCCCACCTATGATGGAAACTAACAAGGGATGATTGCTAGTGGCATAGATTCTATTGTCGAAATTGTAACTGATATTTGAGGCATGCTTAAGTTGAAGGAGAAAAAGGAAAGAGAGAGAGAGAGAGAGAGAGAGAGAGAGAGAGAGAGAGAGAAATGCTATTTAAGAGACTCCAATTTTGGATGAACAATAATGCCCCATTACATTTGTGGAATGCTATTTAAGAGACTCCAATTTTGGATGATCGATTATCTACAAAGCGCCTATAGTTATTCATAATTTTTCAATGAAAGATGCTTTTCTGAAAATGCAACTTCAGGAGCGTCACGAATGGATGAAAGTTCCTAAACATTTTAGAGACATGCATAGGATGTATCCAGATGTATTTCTAAAGCTTTGCAACATCCTAAGAGAAAAAAACACCTCTATGTGATATACGCTACATTTGTGTTGAAGAAATGCTTTCTACTTCTAGCAAAAATTTTAACAAAGTATTAAAGGTTTTGAACTCAATTGCACTTGATATGATGGTCAAATCAGGAGCAGTTGTGCCAACCAAATTAAAAGAAAGTACATGTGTTTATCGTTACTTTAAGGTAATTATTCAAAATTCTCCACACGTTACTGATTAATATTAATGTAAATTTATTGTTTAAAATATATTTTGTAATTTTATGATTATATTAGAGTCATTGACGGTACACACATACCAGCTATGGTATGTGGATGGGATGTGAGTTGCTATCGTAACCGCCATGGAACAATATCACAGAATGTGTGGCAGTTCATACTTTTGATTTGGAATTCATTTATGTCCTTAATGAATGGGAAGGTTCAACTCATGATTCAAAGCTTTTGAATAATAGATTAGTAAGAAGAAATGGGCTTAAAGTACAGCGAGATACACTATTTTTTTCTTTTTTGATTTGTTAGTTGCATTATAATTATATTTTTTGGGTATGATTTATATTTTTCTTGACATGAGTTTGATGTTGTGCTTGCATGTATTCTATACACAGGAAAAACGTTTTGTGTGGATTGTGAATTTCCAAATCGTCGTAAATTTTTGGTTCCATTTCGAGGTGTTTGATATCATCTTCACGGTTTGGTGGCTAAAGTCGCCTTCCTGAAAATGCCTGCTAACTACTCAACCTACCTCATGCTTTATTGAGAAATGATATTTGAGAGAATATTTTGGCATGTTCAAATCACGATTTAATATTTTTAAGTTAGCACCTCCATTCCCATTCAAAACACAAGCAAAGATAGTATTGACTTGTACATGATTGCACAATTTTCTTCACAAAGAATGTCATTCCGATGAATTTTCTATTGATCCGGATGACGAAGATTCATCTCCACCAGCCGAAAATGAAGATGATGAAGACGTTTTTCAAACTCAAGAAGAATAAAGAGAGAATGCAAATTAATAGAGAAATAACATAGCTCAAGAAATGTGGAGAGATCCCTTAAATGAGGAGAATAGAAGTTGATTAAAATTTAAAAATTTATAAGTGTCATTTCTCAAATTTAAAAGCTTTTCGGGCATTGTTTGAATATTTTTAACAACATTGTTATAATATTTTTATTTTTTATTTTTTTATGACCAAGTAAGAAATTATAGAAATTCTTTTACTTCTGTCTCAAAAATATTACATTCTTGTTTATAAAAAAGAAACTTTTACCAAACAAAGACAAATATCTTATGTTTCCAAATCTAAACTTTGAAATGTTTCAATACTCACCCGACTTTGGTCATTATGATTTACTCAATGAACCTTGAAACACTTCTCATTGATTATTCAACTCTATAACATTGCACTCCATCACCCACCCAATTTTGTGTATGTCACGAGCTACTCAACACCCACTGATCACTCAACTTTCAGACGTTGCATTTGAACGCTCATCCAACTTTGGATGTGGATTCGGATGTGGACTTGGTCACGAGTTACTCATCGGCCTTCAGAATGTTTTTCATTGATCACTCAACTTTAAATGAGCGGCGATACAAAAATTAATTCCACGAGATTCTAAAAGCAATATTATACAAAAGAAAATAGTTAAGATGATAGACAAGAATAACAAAAAAATTAAAATTTTATAAGGTCATGCATAGGTGAAGATTCCTTAAACTCGTTGATATGATGCAATAATTTATTGATCTTTCCCTCACACATATCAATGTTCTTTTGATCAACTCTTCAATTTTTGCTAAAACAATCAAAATCACATAGAAAACCAATTTTTAAATTAAAAATTCTCAACTTGATAAATAACCAAAAAAAAAAAATTAAGATCACTCATTAACAGAATTAATTAGTTAGATTATTTAGAATAAATAATAATAAATCAAACAGCATAACATAAAACTATGAATAGAGTAGTCTATCTTAATTTTTCACTAGTAATATAATCGTATGAAAATTGTTTAATAAATTTGATTTGTAAGATGAAATTGAGCTATTTATTAAAAAAAAAAAAAAAAAAAATTAAGTGTGGTGAGTAATCTGTGACAACACCCAAAGTTTGGTGAGTGATGGAGTGCAGGATTTAAAGTTGAGTGATCAATGAAGAATAATTCTGAAGTTCGGTGAGTAATTATTAATAGCATCCAAAATTGAGTGGGAAATGAAGTGCAACACTCTAAAGTTAAATAATCAATGTGAAACAATTTGAAGTTCGGTGAGTAAAACGTTGCGACACCTAAAATTGGGTGAGTATTGAAACATTTAATTCCACATTATGGGAAGAGTAAAGTAGGTTTTTCTTCAAATATTTTTTTTTTAATTTTCTTTCATTTTGTTCAATATAAAATAAAGGTATCTGTCATTTTAAGCAATATATTGGTTACGGAAAATGCATACAGTATTATTACAATTGTTTTATCTCTAGCAACTCAACTACTCGTTAATTTTAGAATCGTGAATGTGGAGACCCCAGGGCATATCTCCTAGTGACAAAGGGGAGGACAGGAAACTTGCTCAGCATAGTCGGGTGCAAAATTCGAATCTTGAAATAATATATTTGTATCATGTGGCAAGCGGGAGTAACCACCATTCATGGGAGTTACCAATGCTCTCCACCCTGGCTCTGAGAGGCACAACCTGCGATTTATCTCTCGAACCAATGACCCAGGACAGGGTCGATTCTGGCCCTCAAGGTGTGGGTTACACCTTTTTTTTATTTATAGAATGAGGAATGTGGGGGTAATTTCTGAAAAAGTAAAATAGGTCATGACAACATCCACACACACACACATCTTTATCTTTATCTTTATATATATTTAAAAGTAAAGAAGTGGTTTAGTGTGAACACAATGTGGTTAACTATTTGGTAAATATTTATTTGATTAATGCATATTTGACTATTTATGTTTGCATTTGGATTATTTTCAAACTTAACACGTAATGATTATATCCTTATGTTGTGGCGGAATGTTGATCACTTTGTAGGGTTGCATAATGGTGCGAGATTAATTATTACAAAACATTAAAATCACATTGTTGAAGCAAAATTTCTTGATAGCAATCTTGCAAAGTACAAATTCTTTATTTCGAAGATGCATTAATACATTTTAGCTTTATTTGATTCACTACCATTTTCCAGGAAAATGTCAAATCACGGAAAATATTTTTCACCTTTCATATTTATTTGGTGTTTGAGTGGAAAATTTATCTTGGAAAATATTTTCAAGGTGCAACCAATTAAAGCAAATTTAACTATTTGTCTTGAAAATATTTTTTCACCTATTTGGTTAGAAAACATTTTCTACCTTAGATGGAAAACATATTTTTTGTCATGTTTGATCATTTTTGTTGATGTTAATTGACTTATTTTTTTCATGAATTCAAACATTATTATTATCAAGTACAAATGAGTGAAATATATATATATATATATATATATATATATATATATATATATATATATATATATATATATATATATATATATATCTTTTTTTTTTCTTTTTTATTAAAATAGCTAAATTTTATTTTATAATTGTCATGAAAAATAATAATGTCAATTAAACAACAAAATTAGGAAAATTTCCTACTTTTTCACCCGAAAATTAAATCTAATCAAATACTTCCAATTGACATTTTTAAGGAAAATAATTACGTAAATCTATTCCTGGAAAATATTTTCTTACCATCCATTTTTCATCTTTTCAATCAAAGACATGCAAGATTGCCTTTTATGTTTAAGAGGTGACAATTTCAGTTGGTAGCTTCGTATTCTATGAATATCAACAAGAGTTAAGAAAATCACTTTCCAAGGTTGATCTTTATTTAAAGAAGTTAGTTTTCAGCCATGGACAGTTGTACTTTGCAATCTCTAGAGTGACGAATCATAGTGACTTGAAAAAGATCGTTTGGAATAAAGATGAAAATAGAACAAACTCAACTACGAATATAGTTTATATAGAAGTTTTTCAAAATTTATAATAGAAATATTGCAACTCTATTAATTGCAGTATCATTTTATTATTTTCCTATCTATTTCATTATACACATGTTTGACATATAATTAGAAAAAATTTAAAAAATATTGAAGTCACAATTATATGTTTCGACATAATGTCGTGCATTGCATGGGTGAAACTTTAGTGTGTGTGTGTGTGTGTGTGTGTGTGTGTGTGTGTGTGTGTGTGTGTGTGTGTAAATTAGAACGGATTTTGTAAGAAATGATTTTTTGGAGAATGTATCAGTATCAATATGACTATCATTGTATAGTGAAAGAGAAAATAAGAGAGTTATTATTTTTTGTGATATAGTTTCAAACTGCTTTTGTCAAAAGACCACTTTGAAGGCTAGATTGTTGCTATATTTATTTTATTTTATTTTTTATTTTAATGAAAGCTAGATAGTGCAGCAAGCCTTGATGGATTTGGGGGAACCTTCTACCAATCCTCTTGGGAAACTACCAAATATGATCTAATAGATGTTTTAATTGATTTCTTTAAGGGTAAAATCATACATGTTCTCTTCGCAAGTGCACCGGTCCCGCAAGTAATAAAGTGGACGTGATTTCAAGTATCGATCCCACGAGAATTGTTATAAATTGTATTTTAGACTACTACCTTAACCGGAATGAGAAATTTGATTGAGTTGAAAATTTTGATTTTAAAAATTAAAATAAAGATTAAAATAAAGAACAATGACAATTTGATTTAAACGAATGAAAACAAACACGTTAGAATTATGAATTCATTTTAATCAAATCATCCCTATTTTGACCAAATTATTTAAATACAATTCATGGGGTTTTGAATATCCGTGTTCCTAAAATTATTTAAGTCCCCTTTCGAGCGATGCATAAAAACATTTTCCTAAATGCAAATTGACTATATTTTTATGACAATTAAATAATTAGAAAAGCATTAAAGGATCAATGAATACTCTCAAGGATAACACAAAGCATATGGGTATATTTCTGTCATCTATCGGACTTTTTGGCAATTAAATAACATCTAATGAATTTCTACTCTTTCGAACACAGAAAAACATCAAGAAAATCACGCAAAAGCTGGCCAAACAATTGCATAATAATAAAAGCACTATTTAATTGCATCAAAGTCATAAACTGTGTAAATTAAATAATAAGTCAAAACATGGAATCAATAATTAAAACTTCATCATAATCCTAACACAAGAAATCTAGCCTAGAAACAAGATAAAAGAAAATTCACAAGAAAAATGAATAGAAGTCACCATGTTCATCTTCTTGATCCTTATTCTTCAATCTTGAATTTGGCCTTCAATGGATCCCCCGACAATTAGACAGCGTTTTTACATGAATTATGATAATTGGGAACCCCTAATTTCATTCCTTATGCCATTTATCTATAGATTCTCCTAAATATAAGAGAAATCCGCTGAAAATCGTACAAAAAGCCCAATGGTGGCCCAAAATATAACTATGCTATCGCATGGTACAAATCCATGCGATCGCTTAGGCTTCCGGAAAACCATTCTGACAATTTTTGACCATGTCATGCGATCGCGCCATTATAATTCCATGCGATCTCATGGTTATTCGGCTAGAGTGCAATTTTCATCTTTTGAAGTGCTTTAAGTTGGTCCTCATGATTTTATTGCACATCAGGTCCTTCAACTTTTGATTGTTGAAATCTGGCCCATAAACTTCTGATTTCTTCCAAATTTTATTTTCTCTTCGAATTTTCTTCCAATGGAACCTTGGTCTACTTCATCAACTATTAATTTGCATACTTTGACACTTTTATCATCTAATTGATTGACTTTGGCTTCAATTTCATTGTTTTCTCGACTTTGTAATTTTTCTGAAATACAAACAAATACTAACTAAATAAATAACAAATATTCTTAAACAAACACATAAAATCCTACTTTTAGGATAGAAATAAGTGTATAAAATACACTTATCAACACCCCCAAACTAGAACTATTGTTCGTCCTTGAACAAAATAAAACTAAATTATAAAAATAAAAATGCAAATAAAATAATGTTTTTTTTGTTTACTTATTTACCATGCACTTTAACAATCCAAATTGACGATTCACTTTAGAGAAGAAATATGAACAACAAAAATTATTTTCGTTCATTCGATGCTCAACTTCATTGTGTGTGTGTGTGAATAGCCAAATATCGAATGCAAACCCATGTAAAAATATACTTGACACCGTGTGACTAGTTATGCAAAAATAAGCTCAAATCTCATGTGGTCAACAATGATTTTTTTCCCTTACACTCTCATGGATGATCACAACCTTATTTTCTTTCTCTTATATCCCGAGGTCTTTCCTATTAATGTGGTTTCTAAACAAGTATAAATTATATTTTTCCACACAAGACAGTTAGGATTTGACAAGTATGCATGACAGACCAAGAATAATTAACAAAGCATTAGAGATTTCAATCAACAAAGCTTATACCATTTTCATTCCATTTTTCTTTTATTTGGATGATTTTTTTCTTTTAATGTCATTGTCTTTTACCATCTTTCTGCAGAACTTTTCATACTTGCTTTATATATGACCCCATTAGCGAGCTTTAGGTCGGTAGCTCCTAACTCAATTGAGCTTAGGGAACCAGGTTCAAAGAACCCTTTAGACTTAATTACCCAAGTCATAAAGGCTTAAATAGAAAAGTTAAAGATGTTTTAGCATTTAATGTGTAAGTCCACTCTCCGTACTTACTTTCTAGTTGACCCCTGTAGCGAGTTTTAGGTTGGCAGCTCCCAAGCTAAATGACTTTAGGGTACCAGGTTTAAAGAACCCCTGAGACTTAATTACTCGAGTCAAAAAGTTATTTGAAGAGCATAATAAGACCTTCAGTATTTTTCTGTCTTTATGCTGGTTATAGTTTATACCCATTGATCAAAATTCCTTACACTAAAGATACAAAATTAAAAACTTCAGACCTTCAATCCATCAATGCATACTCATACTAACATTTTCACCCTCAAACTGCTTCTTGAGCAATTTGGTTCTACATTTCAGGTCGGGATCTAATTTCTTAAGATTTGAGATTTTTCAATCAATTCTATATTAAAAGTGCACAAGTTTACCCCACCAGTATCAAGCATCTCCATACACAAGTTATTATTCGAAAGTGGCTATGTACTCAAGTTTGATTAAAGTCTTACAATGATGGATGTTAAGAAAAATTTTAATTCACATGTTGACCAATTTTCTAACTAAAGCACAAAAGTCAATTCAAATCATGTTATAAGCAATAAATAAATCAACAAAGTTTTTCACGTTTTTCAATTTTTTTTAAAATCGAATGAATGTTGAAATAAATGCACATGAATGAGATTCTCACCCCCAAACTAGAACTATGCATTGTCCTCAATATATTCAAAGCAAATAAATAATATAAACACAAAATAACAAAGAGGGTTTATGTACTTCCCGGGTTTGGAGAGATTGTGTTCCCATTTTGAAGCTTTGATTTCAATGTTTGTTGGATGAAACGACCATTTTCTTTCTTATCCAAGTTTGGCTCGAGGTGTCCCATGATGATATGTTCCTAACAAACAAGAATTAATGATTATTAGAAGCATAAATATCACATAGGAACTAAAACAAATCAACACAACACAACACACCCAAACTAAGACTTAGAAAAATTCTGAAATTTTTGAAAAGTGATCAACCACAGATCTTCAGCCCTTGACATCGCTTCGAAAAAATGAAGATTTCTCAAGACATGTCCCGAGCATATGAAAAAATACATAACTTGGTCTATAAGATATCAAAAATTCATCACATTTTGGGTTCATTTGGGTCATGAAAAAATGTGATAAAGTAGGTGTAGTGAGGCTGAAATTGTGGGCTGTGGTGCAATGGTGCATTCAATGGGCTTGCAATGAGGTGCTTTGTGGTGCAATGATGTTCAACTTGAATTATATGCCTTAAATCAGTGCAAAATATGATTGAATTATGCACAAATGATGTATAATATGTGGTGAAGGTGATCATCCAAAAAAGATATGCAAAAACTCAAAAAAAATCTCATTGAAACATTTTATCTAACACCTTGCATGCATATTGAGAAATCAAGGAATTTCATAGATTTGGAGAATTGAATAAAGCCAAAAAACTTCACCTATAAATTCACAATTCAATACTCCAATTCTAGCCTAAACCCGTCACCAATCAACTCACAATTCACATTTTACAAAAAGAATGACGAACAAAAATATTATACATGATTTTGAGAAATTGTGTAGAAATTCATACCTTTTGAATGTTTTGGAATCAATGCAAGGCATGAATTTGAGCTGAGATGATGCACAAACATATAGGAATAGTTGGGGACTAAAATGTTGGATCATTTGGAGGGAAGAAAACCGAGTTAAAAGTGGTTCAAATGAAAGTTTACACCATATTTAACATTCTGCCAAAATGTCCCAGAATCTAACCGTGCGACCGCATGGTGTTAATGGAAGTGACCTATTTTTTTTTTTTTTTTTTTTTTTTCCATTTTCTGAGTTTTGGATCCCGTTTTCAACCCTTAAATGCCTTCCAATGCATGTGACCAACTTCTAAACTAAATGCACATGTCCTAAGCCAGGTTGTAATGTTAAAGATTGTGATGATAAACAACAAAACAAGTAAAATGCAAGTAAATCCTAAGAATGCTTAAACATGCAAAATAGGGGCAATGAAATATTCAATGCAACTAACATGTCAAAATGTGAATTCTAAACATGCTGGCTATCCTAAAATGCAACGTAAAACAACTAATCAATAAAATAACTCAAAAATAATAAATAAAACAAATAAGGAAAATGTGTTTGAAAAATCGGGTTGCCTCCCAATAAGCGCTTCATTTAAAGTCTAGAGCTGGACTTTTTGGTAAACATCTTCAAGATGGCTTTAGATTTGATGGTGAGGCTTCTTCATCATTTCTCACCCTATACTCATACATCTCCCAGCATCTAATGGCCATTTCCACATCAATCCTTGACTAGTTTTCAATTTATGGATTGTAAGTGTTAAATTGCATCATAGTGAAAGGCACATCCTGATTTTCAGCACGTAGTACTACATCTCCCATATCTACATCAATTAGTACCCTTGCAGTGGCTAGAAATGGTCTACCAAGTATCAGGGGTACTTTTTCATCTTCCTCCATGTCTAAAATGACAAAATCAGTAGGAAAAATGAATTTACCAGCTTTAACTAGCACATCCTCCACAACTCCATAAGGGTAACAAATAGATTCATCAGCTAGTTGCAATATGATATTGCTACCTTGTGGGTTACCCAACCCCAACTTTTTGTACACAGACAAGGGCATCAGATTTATACTTGGACCTAGGTCACATAAGACTTTATTGAATTGTAAATCTCCTATGATGCAAGGTATAGAAAAACTTACTAGGTCTTTGAGCTTAGGTGGCAGCTTGTTTTGCAGGATTGTGCTGCATTCTTCATTCAAAGTGACCTCCTCAAATTCTTCAAGCTTTTTGCTAGTCATCATTTTCTTTAGAAGCTTAGCATAACTAGGGGTCTATGTGATGGCTTCCAAGAAAGGGATATTTATGTGCAGTTTTCTAAGCATATTTACAAACTTAGTGAACTGCTTATCCTCTCTTGTTTTCTTCAGCCTCTGTGGAAATGAGATAAGAGACTCATGAGGTTTAATTGTTGATTTCAACTCATGGTCATCTTCCTTTTTAGCTATTTTCTCACCAATTTCCATAATCTGTTCAGGAACTTCAGCTGGCTTTTTGATTTGGATTTTAGGAAGTTGCACACCATTATGTGTAGTGATTGCATTTATCTCATGTTGCACCATATTTATTGTCATGAGCTGTTCCTTTGGGTTTACCTCAGTGGTTGCGGGTAATGTACTTGGGGCTCTTGTTGTGATTAGCTGTGCTATCTACCCTACTTGGTGTTCCAGGTTTTTGATTGATGCCTGCTGATTTTGAAATGTGGTTTCAGTTTTTCTCTTAAATTGATCTGTTTTAGCCATGAATTGTTTTGTTCTCTCCACAAATTTACCAATTAGCTCTTCTAATGTAGGCTTCTTTTCCTCTGTGTTGAATTGGGGTGCAATGTGTCCATTTGAGTGATCTTTCCAAGAAAATTAAGATGATTACGCCAACTTGGGTTATAGGTATTTGAGTATGGCTTATTCTGGTGTTGACCCCCTTGTACATAGTTAACCTGCTCCAATGGACAAGCCAGAATAGGGAAATCTGTAGTTGCATGGTTTGCACCACACTGTTCACAAGTCACTTTAGTACTTTTAGATGAATGACTCACCAGTGCTATGCCCTCCACTTTAGCAGCTAAGGAGTCAATCTTTGCTGATATGACAGTGTAAGCATCCACTTCATAGACTCCCGATATCTTCTTTAGTACCACCATGTCCGATACCCACATGGCATTTGTATTTACTATCCTCTCCAAGAGCTCCAATACTTGTCAGATGGTCTTTGTTCCCAAAGCACCATTTGATGAAGAGTCAACCATGTTTTTAAAGTGTGGAAGTAATCCTTCATAGAAAAACTTCACTTGGTCACCTCTAGCGATCCCATGGTTTGGAAACTTCCTCAGCATATCCTTAAATCTATTCCAGTATCATCAAAAAATTCAGCATCATGCTGCTAGAACACAGTGATGTCATGTCTCAGTTTGACAACCTTCGCTGGAGGCATAAATTTAGTGCAAAAATTCTGAACCAAGTCATTTCAGGAGGTAATACTCGCAGCGGGGCTAGAATCTAACCAATCAACTGCTCTATCTCTTAGAGTGTAAGGGAATAACTTGAGTCTAATGGCATCTTCAGACACACCCTAATATAAAAGTGTTGGCACATCTAAAAATTTAGAAACATGTGTATGTGGATTTTTTAGGTCTCCCATGGAATTGTTGTCCATTTTGGAACATACTGATGACATTGGTTTTAAGTTGAAAGTTTGCATGCCCAAATGGTGGATAGACTATACTGGATTGATTTTGAACCACCTGAGGTGTCATGAAGTCACCAACCAGCATGTCATCTTCATTTATTGGATCAGCAGGGGGTAGAAGATTGTTGTTGTTTGCCATTTGATTTTTTTATTTATCTAGTCCTCTAACCTCTCTTAATCTACGGTATAATGTACGTTCTATTTTTGGGCTAGCTTCGAAAAGATACCCATTTTTTGAACGTAACATACACAACTATAAGAAAAGTAAAGAAACTAATCACTAAACTAAAATTAAAAATTAAAATCCTAGAATAAAAATAAAAATAAAATAGGTATAAAGTCCGAATTAGTGAAAGTAATCTAAAAATAAATTTAAACTACAATATCCGGCAACATCGCCAAAAACTTGTTCGCTCCGCAAGTACACGGGTCGCGCAAGTAATAAAGTGGACGTGATTCCAAGTATCGATCCCACGAGAATTGTTGTAAAATGTATTTTAGACTACTACCTTAACCGGAACGAGAAATTTGATTGAGTTAGAAATTTTGATTTTAAAAATTAAAATAAAGATTAAACTAAAGAAAAATGAAAATTTGATTTAAATGAATGAAAACAAACGCATTAAAATTATGAATCCATTTTAATCAAATCATCCATATTTTGACCAAATTATTTAAATACAATTCATGGGGTTTTGAATATTCGTGTTCCTAAAATTATTTAAGTCCTCTTTCGAGCAATACATAAAAACATTTTCCTAAATGCAAATTAATTATATTTCTATGACAATTAAACAATTAAAAAAGCATTAAAGGACCAATGAACACTCTCAAGGATAATACAAAGCATATGAGTATATTTCTATCTCCAATCGGACTTTATGGTAATTAAATAACATCTAATAAATTTCTACTCTTTCGAACATCGAAAAACATCAAGAAAATCACGTAAAAGCTGGCCA
This sequence comes from Ligustrum vulgare, assembly GCA_963555705.1. Taxonomy (NCBI): domain Eukaryota; kingdom Viridiplantae; phylum Streptophyta; class Magnoliopsida; order Lamiales; family Oleaceae; genus Ligustrum; species Ligustrum vulgare. The sequence goes on from OY743168.1 coordinate 85,654,311, forward strand.
AAAAAATTGCATAATAATAAAAGCACTATTTAATTGCATCAAACCTATAAACTATGTGAATTAAATAATAACACAAAACATGAATCAATAATTAAAACTTCATCATAATCCTAACACAAGAAATCTAGTATAGAAACATGATTAAAGAATAATGTAAAAAATAGATCCCCCGGTAATTGGAAAACGTTTTTGCATGAATTATGATGACCCCTAATTTCGTGTCTTATGATATGTATTTATATATTCTCCGAAAGCCTATGTAAAAAATAAGAGAAATCCCCTGAAAATCGTGCAAAAAGCCCAACTGTGGCTCAAAATATAACCATGCTATCGCATGGTACAAATCCATGCAATCGCGCAGGCTTCCGGAAAACCATTCTGACCATTTTTGAACAGGTCATGCGATCGCGCCATTATAATTCCATGCGATCGCATGTTTATCCGGCTAGAGTGTTCATCTTTTGAAGTGCTTTAAGTTGGTCTATTGCACATCAGGTCCTTCAACTTTTGATTGTTGAGATTTGGCCCCTAAACTTCTGATTTCTTCAAAATTTTATTTTCTCTTCAAATTTTCTTTCAATTGGCACCTTGGTCTACTTCATCAACTCTTGATTTGCATACTTTAACACTTTTATCATCTAATTGATTGACTTTGGCTACAATTCTATTGTTTTCTCGACTTTGAGATTTTCCTGAAATACAAACAAATACTATCTAAATAAATAGCAAATATTCTTAAACAAACACATAAAATCCTACTTTTAGGACAGAAATAAGTGTATAAAATATACTTATCAACACCTTATAGGGCTGTTGCAATACCTATTATGTTAATACCCGAAAATGATAATGCTTGTACTTAGAAGGATTATAGACCAATTAGCCTTTGCAATATGATTAGCAAAATTCTATCCAAAGTGTTGTTCATGAGACTTAACAATGTACTGTCTAAGATCATATCTCAAGCCAAGAGTGTTTTCACTCCAAGTAGGGCTATTTTGGATAATATACTATTTGCACAATAATTGGTTTATCAACTTGACAGGAGTGTAAGTGGTGGAAATGTCATCCTTAAACTTGATATGGCCAAAGCATACGATAGCGTAGATTGAGAATTTTCGCTAAAAGTTTTGCTCAAATTCGGGTTTGAAGTTGAATTGGTAGAAAAGATAAAGAGATGCATCAATAACAGTATGTTTTCTATGATGATTGATGGTGAGTTGAAAGGACTTTTCTAGTCATAAATCAATCTAAAAGTTTGTTCATCACCTATAAAGTTCAGCGTAGACAAATTGTTGCAGTTACTATAGGATTTCAAATGCAGGATCTTCCTATGGCTTATCTAGGTGTTCCCATGTACAAAGGTCATAAGAAATCTTTCTATTTGAGGGGTTATTAGCCAAAAACAGAAATAGATTGCTGGGATGGGAACATAACTTGATCACTGCTGCAAGAAGGATAGTTCTTGTTAAACATGTTCTTTCCTCTATACCCCTTAATATACTTCAAATTTTAGATCCTCCTAAGGAAATTATTAATAAGATATCCAAGATGTTCAATGAATACATATAGGGGATTCATCTCAAGCTAAACACATACACTGGACAAGTGGCAGATCCAGGATTTCCAACTAGACCAGTTGAATTTCAAAAAATGTAATATAACAAAAGTTATATGTATTATAAAAGTAGTAGTTACATTGTAATGTTCAGCACAAGTGTGATCGACGAGGTTTGAAAGCATAAAATTCATTTATAATAGATTCTATATCTATTTTCTTAACTAAACGTCGTTCGATGAGGATTTCAAATAATCTGTAAGAAAACTGTCCTCCATTTTGTTATGAAGTGCTGTCTTTACATGTTTCATTGTTAAAAATGCTCGCTTAGTGATGACAGTAGAAACTGGTAATGTTAAAATAAGATGAATTAATCTAATAAACTTAAAGTAAATCTTTGACCTTCCACTCTTGGTCAACTTCTTGCTTAACTCAACAAGAGAGAATACCTGAAACTGAGGATCGAGTTATCATGTTGTGCTGAAAATGTATTGACTCAGACTCCAAAGTAATGATGCCTTGATCTATGAAATCTCCAGGATAGAAAGTCTTTGCAAGGTTGCATATATCATCACTATTAAATGATTCAAAATAATTTTTAGGATCCAGAGCTATAGTCAAAGCAAGGAGTTCTAATAATGTATCATTAAACCTCGTATTTAACTCCATCAGGATGTAATCAATTGCTTTATAGAAAACATCAAAGTGGTAATGATGCTCAACAATAATTTTCTCACGAGAGAGACCAATCTCATATAAAAAATCCAGGTCTAGCACATCAATATCGTTTCTCGTGCAAAACAACTCACTTCTGAAAGTAATTTTTCCGAACCGCTTCTCTCAATCTTTGAAGAATGGACTTGGTAGAATTGACAAATCTAATCACACACAAAATATCAAGAGATTTATTTTGAAGGATCTGGCAAAGAACATTAGTAATTTTGAAGACCATACGCATCAAATGCAAGATGAACACAAATTAAAAGTTTGCCATATTTTTGTAAGTTCCACGAACTTCGGACTTAGATCTTGCATTTGGAGAATATTATTTAAGGTATTCAAGCACTTTGCAAGTTGCACCACACATATCTATCAAGGTCTTTATAGATTCTTAGTGAGAGCTCCAACGAGTAGCTCCCGATCACTGCAAATTAACCATTTAATTTACCCCATGTTCAGATTCAAGATCTCCAGTGTTTAACATATTTGAATTTTACTTATATGAGCACCTTTCAACTCAGCAATGTGCCTAGGAGAATAAGTGATAATATTAACAACATTATCTAAATGAGAGAAGAATTCCCAAATAATACTTACATCCTTAGCTGTAACAACGAAAGTCAACTATAATTGATGGGCAAAGCAATGGATATAGTATGTATACGGACAATCTTTATGAAATAACATTTGAAGTCCATTCCACGCATTTTGTTAGCATTGTCGTACCCTTGGCCTCTCAATTTCCGAACTTGGATCTGATGAATGACAAGAATATCTTCTCTCTCCTTCTTCAAATTTGATGAAGTCGTGTCACTAACACTTTTGATTTCTAGAAAGCATTCATTTAGATCTCCATCATCATCCACAAACCTCATAACAATAGCCATTTGCTCCCAATGAAATACAGCATTCGCTTTATCAACAAGAATACAAAAGCATACATCCCCAACTTCTTCAAGAATCGTGTATCGTACTCTTCTACTCGTGATGTTCAAAAGATCTTTTTGGATATCTAGAGCAATGTATTGGGCGTTTTTAGGAATATTCTCAAGTAAAACTTTATCAATGTCCACATTCATTCCTGCAAAAGCTTTCATCAATTCAATGAAATTCCCAAGGTTTGATGAAGATGAAGACTCATCATGACCTCTAAAGGAATATTTTTGAAGTGCTAGCCACTTATAAGATTTATGGAAGTCTTCAAGCACAAACAAGCCTTGTCATTTTCCTCTTGATATTGGGCAAGTATGGCATGCTCAATATGTTGAGAGGGACTTATCAAATCCTCGGCCTTTCTTACATGTCATATGAGATGATGACAATGTACAAACAATATGTGTAAGAAACGAACAGTTTTCTCCTTAGTTTAACCTTTTCCAATTGTCAAACCCTTCATTTGCAAACGCAAAAATATTACTCATTAAGGCATCATTTAGAAAAGGAAAGCAATATAAACAATACACCTTATTTGATGTAGGCGAATACTCTAGCCAATTCCACTTCTGGAACCGTTATTTTTAAAATCAACATTTTTTACTTCCAAAAGCTATACCCAGATACGCTAACAAGATTGGTTGATAATACCCAACAATTAGATATTTTCGTCTTATCTCATCCTATAAATTTGTATGAATGCACATATCTTCATTCTTATCCCATGATCCCTTTCAATAGAAGCAGGTGATTATAAATTTGGATTGGGAGATGATTGATTTTCATTCTGTGAAGTGGAAATTGAAGGACATTTGCATATTAGGAATTGAAGTTGCTTCATTAGACTGTTTTTCCTTGATATGTCTTGAAGTGGTGTCACTAGGCTGATGATCCTTGTTTTGGCATAATGAGGATATCAACAACTTTGGTTTCTTCTCAGCTTGTTTTCTTTCCTTTTTGTAATTCTAAGTTGCACCAGATTTAATCAGTAGCCAATACTCAATTTATATTCACATTCTAGAAATTAGAATCTAAATCACATAATGCATATAAATTTATAATCTACATTCTACACATATTCCTAAAATCAAATAACATTCTAAAAAATCTGATAATCTAAATTCTAATATCTAAATCACAATAATCTAAAATTGATCAAGCCAAATCATAGTAAATTGACCTAGCTAAATCATATTATCTATTATCTAATCACATTCTCAAATCCACAATCTATTAAAAAGGAAGGATTCGAGGAATGACTGGGTTGGATTTGGAAGAAGAGCACGCGTTAGTTGAGGAGGAGGAGGAGTGGAACTGCGGAGAGTAGCTGTGGAACAGTTGCAGTGAAGACTGAAGAGGGTTTGTTCAAATTCGAACTTCGATTGAAACTCGAGACTGTCTGGCCGCCTTTAGATTTGAGAGGAAATGAACTTGGACAGTTGGGCTGCTGGTTTTGGTGGACTTGTTTAGGTTGAGGGTTCAAAAAAATGGGCCGAGCTGATGATTAATTTGGGTCAAGTTAATACCTATAATTTTTGTTCATACAGTCTGGTCCAAAAAAGGACTGGGATTCAGCCCAGTACGAGCCTAACATGGATCTGCCCTCTATATCGGACCTCATGGAATAAACTTTGTTTCCTTAAAGAAGAATGTGGTATAGGATGGAAATCAATTAAAGATATCAGTTTGGATTTTGATTGCAAAATGTGGTGGAATTTCATAAAACATGAGTCAATATAAAGTTGTGTAATGAAGTCAATGTACTATGCCCTTGTTTGAGCTCCATTATTTTTCATAAAATTTACCACTTTTTTCTACAGTAATCAATCTCAACCATCCAAAAAAGTCAAGCCCACAATTTTTTACTTTTCAAACCACTTTTTAACCATTAAATTTCAAAAAACCAAATTATAAATTGAAATAATGAGGCTCAAACAAGGGCTATATTGGATGACTTGAATCATTGGTTCAAATAAGAGGTCATGATCCTTCCTTATGGAAAAGAATGATACATTGTAGAAAACGTGTTAAGCCTCACATATTCTAGAAAGTGAGAACTGGTAGGGTGGATTTCGAGCTTGCCCAGTGGTTTAGATCTAGGGCTATTGCTGGTATAACTCTACCTAACTTCATATTGATGAATCATGTGAAGAACTATAAGGCAGATAATGGATATGATTGGGATTTAATCCATTTAGCCAAAGTATTACCCTCATGAAATTATTCAAGAAGTTCAATCCATATAGTTAAACCATAATGATGATCAGATATTCTAGAAACTTTGTCCTTCTTGTGTCGTCAATGCTAAGAGTTGTGTTGAAAGATTTAGAGAAAGACAAGAATCACAATTACCTTATAAGTTTATTTGGAACAAGTGGCTGCCTCAAATTGCAATATTCATTTAGAGAATCTGGGATAATAGAATATATGTGGACAAAGTTATCCAAAGTAGATTTAACATCCAATTGGCTTCTAAATGTCTATATTGCATGGGTGAAGAGTCTATAAATCATTTGTTTGTTCAAGGGGAGGTTCACATTGTTAAAGATGGAATCTACACTCCCACAATTGGTGAGCCTAGATCTGTTATCACTTCCTAGTTATCCCAGACTAAAGCCAAACCTGTTGATTTGATGTCCATTACCCCTTTTATGACTCTGTGGTTCGTTTGGATTGAAAGAAACAATGCCAAGTATAATGAATGCAAACTGAACTCACTAAGGATTATCATCGGGATTCATTATATGTTGAATATATTGTGATAATGGCTAGTAATCATTTAAACAAGAACGTGGAGTATAAGATCATGTTTTGGTTATATGGAGAAAATCTTAGGAGGGATAGGTGTTCACTTTATTTTGCGATGCAAAATATACTCGCAAGTGTACGAATCGTGAAAAGTAATAAAGTGGATAAACGAGTTTGGATTATCATCACACGAAGACTACTATTAAGTATTGAAATTGTTAGTTCCTATCCTTATTTGAACAATGAAAGATTTTTGCGTTTTAAACTAAAACTAAGAACATTAACTAAAAAAATAAATTGCGATTTTTTTTTAAACGATTGTAAAGTAGTTGGGATTCACAATTTTACCTAACCAGTTAAATTAACTCCAATTTCAGTCTTATTTCCTCAATATGCATTCGGCCGAATTCACTAATGTACAATGGAATTCCTCTCTCGAGTTTAAATCAATTCTACCTAACTAAGTCAATTGTGTATCTCTACAGAGGATCCGAATATTCCTTATCTAGATGTATGAACACAAGAATTCACACACAACCACGATAATAACAAAAGTATATCTCTATCTCTTGTCCAATTACCAAATTTATTACCTTGATCTTAGTTATTAACTCACCTCTCAGATTATGAAAATAAATCAATATATTATGAATTAGGGGTCAATTAACTCACGCATTAAATACAATAATAAACCAATACATGCAACGAATCATTAAAACAAATGAATTTTGAATTAAAATAATAAAATTAGGCTACATCTTTCATCCCAACATGGAATTTAGTTACACATCATGATTAAACAACAAAAACAATAGATATAAACATTCATTGAAAATAATATAAAAGAATGGAAAGCATGCACCAAGTTTCAATTCTTCATGCGATCTTCAACTCTCATTCCTTTGGTATGCTTGATCTCCCAAGATTCGAATGATAAAATATGAGCTTTGGCTTCTTCTTAGGTAAGGAAGGTCTAGAGCTCGTACCTCATATGTTGTATTCATAGGTATTGGAGAAACCTAGGTGAAAGAATGAAGAAACCTGTTGAATCCGTGTACAAAAGCCCAAAATCGGCCCATTCGACAAACCGCACAGTTATGCCTTTTAGTCTCGGGTGGAGATTTTGACCCATCGCGCGACCACGTGCCTTTAGGGCCCGCGATTGCATGGCTTTAAGACTCCTGTGCAATTTCCAACTTTGCAATCCGTATAAGTATGCAACTTCAGTCCTCCACTTTTAATTGAAGCAGTTTGGTTCGCGTACTTTGGAATCTTCTCAATTAGCTTGTTTCAACTCTCAATTTCTTCAATTAGGTCCTCCAACCCTTGATTTCTTCACTTTAGCATCATGTATCTTTCCCAGTTAACGTCATTAACCTCTCAATTGTCTAATTTAGCTCTAAATGTCATCAATTATGCATTATTTTCATCAGTTGCTTCATTCTCATGATCTTGGGATATTTTCTAAAATGTAAATAAATAAACACAAATTAAGTAGTATTTATTCTAAAACGAAAATATAATATTCTAATTTTGACATATAAATAAGTGTATAAAATGAACTTATTAATGGTTTGAGCTGAATACTGGCGGTGCACTAAAACATGATCAGCTTGCATCTGGTGGAAGAGTGGCTAGAAATAACTTTGGTAAAGTTCTGTGGGGATATCATTATTTTTATGGTCCTATCTCGATCATGGAAGCTAAAATAAGGTCTTTGGACAAAGGATTATAACTGTGTTTTGAGCAAGGCTATAATAAAATCTGGATTGAAATTGATTTCAAGGTTGGATACTCTCTGTGCAATTCTAAAAGTAGAGGCCCTTGGTATATATAGTATAACTTATAGATTCTATCAAATCTAAAATGGATCGGATGGAAGTTATATTTACACACATATGGAGAGAAGGAAATAGGGTCGCGAATTGGTTAGCCTCTTTGGGACATAAAGAGAATTGTTTCAAGATGGTTAGTGAAGTTGAATTCTGTGATTAGGTGAAAGGCATCATCCGACCGGAAAAAATGGGACTTCATGTACTTAGGTTGTCTGGGCAATAGTGTTTATTATTATTAGTGAGTTAGACGTAATGTGTGATATTTGATATTTCTTTTGAGTAAGGGTGGACCTAGCATTTTTGTTCAGTGTAGGCAGGAGTGGACTTTCTGGGTCCGCTCCTTAATTTTTTTTTCTTAACGAATAGGGCAAAAGCCTCTGGGACATAGCCAAGATTTTGAGTGAGTGGGGGTCAAAATTTTCAAATAAAGGAGGCCCCCTCTCGGGGTCCACCCTCGAATTTTTTTTAACCAAAATGATTGAAAAAACGATTTTGAGTACCAAATCTTATAAAAGAATAGTCATAACTAATGATACATTAAAAAACTGGCTCTCCAAATTTAATACCATAATTCGTAAATAACGATTTTGTACACTTTGGTTTCTCTTGTCAAATTTAAAGATCAAGAGAAATTGCTCACAACTAATAGAGATCGACCCAACGTGCAATTATTAAGTAAAGGACCTAGACAACACACACACACACACACACACCCACCCCCCTAAAGAGAGAGAAAAATATTGTCTTCTTCATCACCTACCTAAAGAATGAGAAAAATATGTTTTCTTCTTTTCTTTATTGACAGAAACAAGGCTTACAATATATATATATATATATATATATATATATAAGAGGGAGAGTTCGTAGTTATATTCAAACTCACATGAGAATATTAATCCATTAAAATTTTATTCTAGACTTGAATTTCCAGCTAGGATAATTTAAAAAAATGATAATATTAAATGAATTCAGTCAATATTATATCAATATTAAAATTATTATTTAATTGTTGATATTTTATTCATTTTTTGTTCTTAATATTATAAATCCTATGTATAGTTATCAATATTAAAATTATATTTTAGTTATCAATAATTAAGTCGTTTGTTATCCTTAATGTTGTTTATATATATATATATATATATATGGCGACTATATTTTAATTTATAAACAAAAACATTTTTTTTTTAGTCAAAAAGTGGGTGTTGAAAAATGGTTTCAAAAAATGTATGGATTTAAAAAATGTGTTGGGCAAATGTGTTTACAAATAAATTTATAAAGTTACCGTACAGAGAATAATATTAATAAGTTGATTCTTTGATTTTCTCTATAGTTAATAGCATTAATAAATACTAATATTATGATCAATAATAATTAATATTTTTTCATCATTCTTAATTTTAATAATTCTTTAAAAATTATATGGTATAAGATTTTCACTATACATTTTTGAAATCAAACGTTGCCCGAGTGTCGTATAATTGCAAGATTTTCGCAATTATTATTTTAACTACTTGATTTTGTAAATAAAAGCGTAATTTTATTGGTTAAATACTAATATTTATTATGTTAAAATTAAGACGAATTTATAATTATATTGTTATTGATGTTTTTAAATGAAAAATTATAAAAGGTCAATACGAGCAGCAAATGCAAAAATTATGAGAAATATATTGATATCTTCCGCAAGTATCAATATTCGTAACATTAATATTACGTCCAACATGATATACAATAAAAAAAAACTATTAAATTTGCATTTTCACTCATAAAAATTGATATCGGTCATTTATTTATTATATAATAGATAAGAATTTTTTGATACTTTGGATTAGTTATGTTTTAAAGTTTAATAATTATTAATAGACTATTATTTTTTTGACTTTTGTTGATTATATATAAGTATTAAAATTTTACGAATATTTATTAAAATCAATATTTTGAAAAGAAACTTTCATACATCGTACAGGTAAGTATGCATAAAATGTATCCGTTCGGCTACTTCTTTAATGGGGTGATTAAACTACAATTTAAATTATACAATTTTTCAAACTACTTTTTAACCACATGCATTTTCTCTCTCTAATTTTTAATCACACATTTTACCTTAAAAACAATAAAAAAAAAAATCTTCTCTCTCCTCTTTAATAAGTCGCCAAACATACAAATTTTACGAATACTTATTATAATCCATTTATGTACATAGGAGAAAGAGTACACTTCTCCATCCAAGAAAAACAACAAAATGCACACATATAAGAGAGAGGGTGGGAGGGAGAGAGGGAGGGGGGGGGTGGGGGTTAAGAAATAATGATGAGAAGCATCCAATGATAATGTTAATTGGAAGTATTTTAGGAGGATTGAAGCCAGTGGGCAAAGTTTTGTAGTGTAGTGGCATCTGCCCTATAATGCTTTTGTGTGAATTCCAACAACTCTGACCATTTGAAATCTGGGTACTTCCTAGCCTCTTCATTGTCCAATATATCTTGAGGGGGCCTCAAAATTTGGTCCTCTTTTGGGCTCACAAAATACACTAACGATCTTCTCACCTTCTCCTTGTTCACCACTGCCCTGTGAAGGCAACTCTTGTATCTTCCATTGCACAGTGCCTGCGTAGTTCGTTTATGGAAATTATTATGTACTTGTCAAGTACTGTAGAATACATGAAAAGAAAAATAGGTTGATCGAAAGATTGGTGGGCCGCAGGCGCTATTTCACATAATATTTTCTCTGTCCTTTCAAAATATTTTTAACTATGCTTGCATAAATGGGATGGACAGGTTTTTCTGCTATTACTGATTCTTGAAATCAGACAGAATCCATCTTGGCAATGAATGCACGATCAAATACAGTCCAAAAATAGGTAAAAACAATAATTATTTATAAGGTGAAACAGGAAAACATGGTTAAAATCAAACATGCAGACGAAAATACGTACCAAAAATGTCAACAACATAAAAAGAAAGAATGACACATACGTACGTACCATGAAAGTATCGCCAATGTTAACGACAAAGGCATCTGGCCGAGGTCGAATTGCTTGCCACTTGTTATTACCAAAGATTTCAAGTCCTCCAACTTGATCTTGATGAAGTATTGTTAAGGAATTTGGATCACAATGGGGACCAGTTCCAAGGGTGAGTCCAGCTTCTTTGCAAGGTGGATAGCTATTGCACCTCATTAATGAGTTACCATCTTCAAATAATTTCCTATAATGTGACCTATCAACTCCCAACCCAATTGCTAATAGTTCCAATATTACTAGCGATAATTTTCTCATTGCCTCACAATATTTCTGATAAACCAACCTGAAAATAATAATTATATAAAAAAAAAAATCAAGTTATTTTTTTCTTTAATATTGCGCGCGATCTTATCATGAGACGATTGAAATATATGATCATGTCAGTGTAACATATGAATGTCCGACGCACGATAAGTTTTAATTGTCTTCTATAGTGCATATGAAGGAAATAATATGGATGATGAATGAACTAAAATCTTGTTCATCATACTAGCTATCGAGTTCAAAGAGAGAAATTTGAACTCACCCCGCCTCTTCAAAATCTTCCCCCAGAAAAGACTTGAAATAATTAATCACATCAAGTTCCAGGGTATTGTCATAGCTATATCCAAATGAAAATGTCTCCTTCCATGGCAGTTTTGATGAATATCTGTCAGCATGGGCACCTGAATAACCCCATACACTACCTGGATTCCTCTTTACAGCAAATTTTCTGCTCATCGGAAGATCAAAAATGGCATTCATATGCTGATGCGCAGCACGAATTACAATTGGATCCACACCATGATTGGTAACCTGGAAGAAACCGTGGTTCAAACAGGCGGCCCGAATCTGCGAAGCTGCAAAGGAAATGGCTTCTTCATCACCATTGAAGAAGCCATTTAAGTCTACTGGAGGATCTGCGAGGTCATCTTGGGTGATACAAGTTAAATCTTCATGGGGCCATAGGAATTGAGTTGGCAAATTTGCTTGTTTTTGCAGTATAGATGTGTCGAAAACAAAAACCGGCGAACCCTTTTCCATGTCATTTTTTATGCTTAATTGAGGACGAAGAACTAGAGTTAAGGCATTTGAGTCCATTGAGTTGGCTAAAGATTATCACCTATGGTAGAGAGCTGCAACATATAATGATAGCAAACCAACAAGGAGCACCTGATATATATATATATATATATATATATATATATATATATATATATATATATATATATATATATATATATATATTTCATTAAATATTTTTTTTTTAACTACATTTTTCAATCTCAACCATCAATTAAAAATCAATTCCACAATATTTAACTTTTTAACCAAATCCCAACAATCCATTCATCGAGTATAGTAATATGTATCATGGTCTTATAATTAGGAAAAGAATAAATCTACTTGTACAAATGATGGATGACAAACTGGGTTACTTCCCCTTTACATGAAGGAGGTAATATTTGTGGACCCCTCTCTATGTGAAGGGGGAGTAAACCAGTTTGTACGAGTAACAAGGTTCTTAGGAAAAAGTTAACACACTTCAAGTGATTGTTCAATTTGAGTTGTTCATGTAGCACATTTCTTATAATTATTTAGAACTTGTTTGATAAGGTAAAAATTTTAACCACAACTTTTTAAATTCAATCTCAACTATCCATTCTCAATTAAGCCCACCTTTTTTTACTTTTTCAAGATTTTTGAACTATACATTCATAAAAAAAAATAAATAAAAAAAAAAAAAAACTAAAACTTTTCATATTAATAAACATGCTCTTAAGAAGAAACAATAAAATGATTTTTAATATTAATAACTTAGTAATCAGAAGTAGGATGTCAAGTAGAGCGACTACATTAGTCGTCGACAATGAATAGCATTATTATTCTTAAATAGGCTGTATTCTGTAAAATTTATAAATTCAAATTATAATGGACACAATATCCCAAATCACTTTTTAACCATACACGTTTTCTCCTTCAATTTTTAACCACACATATTACTTAGAAAATCCAAATAAGAGTTTTTTTTGGTTTTTATCAAAATTTTCTAATTTTTCTACGATTCTCAATCTCAATTATGCATTAAAAGTCAAATTCACAACATTTGATTTTTCAATCAAATTTTAACTATTCATTCTCCTAAAAATTACTATTCATTCAAAAAAAAAAAAACTCATTTTAACTAAAATCAAACACACGCTAATACACATAATAAATCAAATTCTATTTATTTCAGTCGTCAAAGGGAGCCATAAATAGCTTAAAACTTTTAAATTTATAAATGTTGAGATAATTATGTAAATGGGTTCAATTAATTATTATCTTGTTCACTTAATGGACGTGAAATTAACGCTACATTTTCCATCATCCCTTAGAGAATAATTACATGATTGTGTTGAAGACTGGATACATGTTATTTATTGAGATTTTCAAAAGTTATTCTTTAAAGATTAGATATAAAATTAAGATAAATCCAAATTCAAGGATCAAAATGACCATCGTCAATTCAAAGTCTTGATACAACTCATATTATATTTTTATACATATAAAAAAGGGAAAGGACTGAAAAGAGAAATTGGATAATAAAAATTATCTCTATTAGAGCATATTTGGTAATGTGATTTTTAAAAGTTTTTGTGAGTTTATTTATTTATTTTTTTTTTTTTTATGGACATGTGATTTGAAAATGTTTGAAAAGTAAAAAATTATTGACTTGACTAAGAATTGATGGTTGAGATTGAATTTGAAAAATTGTGGTGAAATTTTTCATTTTACCAAACAAGCTCTAAATGAAAATTTTTAGACTAATGTTTGAGACTTATCATAATTAGATTAATGTATTTTGGAATGCTTTCAACAATTCACGAATATTTGAGCATTTTTTAATAGTGAAATTTTAATATTGAAACTCTTGTCTTTGTTATAAGTTGAACAAAATAATTATAAACTAATTTGATGGTAGGTCAGTCTCATTAATCTCTAGTCTATACATTTTCAACTTGTATTAAGCTTGTCAGTCACACAAGAATCCAATCGTTTGGCTGTGGATTTTTTTTTAATTATAATTATAATACACTGTTCATTTTTTTGTCTTTTCCACAATTATTTTTTCTCTTACGAAGTCTCTAATAATCCGTGGTTCCAAGTTCCTAGGTTCGAACAACAAATATTGTTCGTAGTCAATTTCCAGTCTAGGATAACTAATTCAGAAATGTATATATATTTTTTAAATCTTATTTTTGATCGTTTCGATTTCTCAAATTTATAAAAAAAAAAAAAAAATTGATTTTATGAGAGTTACGTTTCAATGCATTTATTTTGACAGTGACATTTTATTTATGTTTTGAAATGAGCAAACATGAGCAAGACAACCTTGGGCCATAATCCTTCAAATTAATGCATATAGCAAGATTTTATTTGATGTTTCAAATTAAAATATAGCAATTAATCAGTGCATATTACTAGATTTTTTTTTTTTTTTTTTTGTCAATTTAAATTGGAAAAAAAATTAATATTCACAAAATCTTAAATATATAATTAGCATATGCACATGTATATACACCAAGTTGATATATATGTCCTTTTTCAAAAGGAATTTTGATCCTTGGTCGTAAAATGATTAGGGGTCGTTCTCTTTTTATTTTAAATTTCATTTTTGAGTTTTCTGCTTTTGGTATTTGTTTTGAGATTGTTGGAAATCTGTTCTGTTCGTGATTTTGGAAAACTGTTTTTCAAAACAGAAAATTGAAAAATGCCTTTACTTTGAAATTTTAGGAATCATAATTTTGTGATTTTTTTATGTAAAAAATAAGTGGATTTGTTTAATTACAATAATTTTTTATTTCAATAATCATATACTCAACTAATATTTTGTTATTCTAACAATATTTTATCTCTTACATATAAAAAAGGTATTAAAACTTGAAATTTAAACTAATTAATATATATTAGATCATATTAGAGAGTAGTACAATTGTGAAAATCAGCACAAATCGTAGATTATACAATAAAGTTAATTCAAAAGACAAAATATTTTAATGTAATTGGAATTTGTCTTTGCCTTGTTAGCGAGTAATTAGTAATATACTTTAAAATAAGAAATATGCCCTTTTAAAACTTCAATGAAACGTTCAATAATGTTACGACAATAGGAGTGTCTATATTTGAAGAGTTATTCCTTCCCACGCGGCCTTCCACGACCTACATGATCGCGTAGATGGTATCCATGTCCTCGATATGGAGCAAGAAAATCAGACATATTAAGGTAGTCGAAGTTCATAAGGTAAAATTGATCTATCGCAAAAATAAGAGGATTTAATATTTTTACAACGAAAAAACTATTTACAAAATCAACGAAAATATTATGTCATACCTCCTCGAAGCATTGAAAAGTTGTTTGAAGGTCTTGTCACCGCATCAATGAAAACCCGCAAATCGTTGGCAGTACCTAATTCCCATCAAGCATAAACGAAAGTAAATTTCATATTGAAACCACACGTCATTATCACATTTTGTGTGACGTTGATTTTCTTCCAACGAAATGATATCTGCTTTAAAGCTGGCACATACGCTGCTACGTGTGTTTCATCTATCGCGCCTATGCAATCTTTGAAGTATAGATATTTTTGTAAAATCCTCTCATACACACTATTTCAGTTTATTGGTCGTATTATTTCCGTTCCAAATATACAAACAGCACGTAACACACGCTTAAACCATTTGTGAATTGTATTTGTTAGAATGTTAGGGTCTATCTCATATGATACTAAACCGTGTCATATGCCCCCACAATCATAAAGAACATGGCGACCCCTCCTCTACGATAACAATTTTACCATCTAGCAGCAAACCCCTCTTCTTCAAAGTGTCACAAAAGTTTAAGAACACGTGTTTCTGCATACGGAAAATTTGATGGCAAATATCTGGATGGTCGTTCAGGATTTCCATTGTGTACATTTTACCAATAAGCATAGACGTCCGACAAGGTGATGAGAACTGAGAAAGTCAAACCTCAATGCGCGCGCCCGTGAGACCCATGATGAGATCCAACGTCAAAGAGGTTCAAGATTCGAGGCTAAACAATGTGAATAAGTCAAGAAAAGAAGCCAATAATCAAGTTGGAGCCAAAAAAAAAAGAAGAAATTGGACTCAGCCAATTTTGGTCGACCGAAAGTCATTCCGGTCGACTGAAACTCTCTTTCGGTCAACCGATAGTCATTCCGGTCGATTGAAACTCTGCAGAATTTTTGGAGCTAGCCTCAGTCGGGTTCGACTGAGCGTTGGTCAACCGAAAGTGTCATTTCAGTCGATCACGTGATCGACCAAAACTATTTTGGTCGATCGAAACACCCTGTTTCAGACAAACGGGGTTTTTTTTTTTTTTTTGCAATTTTCAAATTTACTCATTTTACCCAAATTTTATACATTAAATACATTTCATTTTCAAACCCTAGGATTAACTTGTGATGTTCATTGAATGCTCTTGAGAGCTTAGTCTTGTGAGACTCCTCTTTGGTTGAGGTAAAACCCTTTTATCTTGTTTCTTCTTGGAATTTAATCAACTTTGCTTGAGTATTATTATTCTTGTACTTGTTGTTTATTTTACATTGAAATTTGTTTAGTTGATACCCATTGGGTTAGGGTTAGTTTAATCCATGAATTTTGGGTTAGATTTAAACTTGGATTAAGGTGTTTATTCCTTTATTTATCATATTAGCTTTCTTGGATTTTGTATTAAATAGTTGTGGGAATTCTTGATCAATGTACCAAGGGGGTTCGCATCATTTGGTATCATAATTTGGCTCTAAAAATTGGTAGTCCTATCTTTAAATTTCTTGTTCTTGTTATTCTCCACATCAAAAAAAAAAAAAAAAAAATTCAAAAAAAATCAAAAAATCGAAAAATTTGTATGTCCGTGAGGATTTCTTGATTCCTTCATATTGGGTATATTGATTGTTGAATTTGTTGGAGGTTTCCATTAGCCACACACTTACAAAACCTACACTTTCCAAATTGTGTACTCAAAGTGTTTGAAAAATTGCATCCATGAGAATACTCAATTAGTGCTTTGTTGTTCAATGCCCATTTATTGCTAATTACTTGGGGCTATTCAATTCCCATTTTTTTATAGTGTCATCAACATTTTATTCCATATATCACTTGCTTCATACATTGGGTAATTGTTGATCATTCATTTCTGGCCACATTTGGGTTGTTGGAGATTTATCATATATCCACATTATATCCATTCAAGGCCACTTCAAGATTGAGTACAAAGTGTTTGCTAAATTGCCTCATTGAAAATTACACTCTTTGTACTTATTGCTCTACATCTATGCCTTGTCTATTACTTATGGTTATTCCTTCCCATTGTTGAAATTGTGTTCCTAGCATCTTATCCCACATAAAAATTGTTCCTTTTGAGTATAGTAAGCACATAAATGTTACTTGATATTGTATCTACTTGTTATAAATTCCTTCTTCCTTGTTTGTGATCATTGACTTCACAAGAATTATACTTTGTGGTTTAGTTGGTTACCTTTCTTGGAGAACTTGAGAAATGAGTTTTTGAGTAGAAAAAGGCAATAGTGGTGAACTCATTAGAGGGTAAAAGCCTAAATTGAGTGAAATACGAGTGCAAGATATTCTTTTGAGAACACTTTCACACTTGCACACCATGTCAAATTCCAATACTCAAACTCAAGAATTAAAGGAGATATTGCTAAATCTTTTAACCACCATGGCTAGAAAAATGGAGAAAATTGGGGGTGGGTTGGAAATTTTGGGAACAATAGGTGAGTACATCAACTAGTAGTGGTGAAGAAAAGAGTGATGGTAAGAGAAGCTTGAGGGATAATTTTGGGAACATTGTGTATAGGGATGAAATTAGAATACAAAATGGGAGTTTGAATAGGAAAATTAGAAGGGATGTTTGGGATAATGAGAGGGATGGTGAACAAAATGGGAGTATGAATAGGAAAAGAAGAGATTGGCTAGATGATAGGAGAAATGGAGTTGATGAAAATATTAATAGTGTGAGAATGCAAAATTCATCACTCCATGGGTAGAGTAAAAGTGGAGAAGTAGTGAATGAGATGAATGCTAGGTCACCATAATCTTTGGCCCATACTAATGAGATGGAGGAACATGGGGAGGATAATTTCTACACTAGGTACCTAGTGAGTGATAAACCATGTAGTCTCATGATAAATGGAGAGATTGACACTAATTTGGTGAGTGCTAGTAGAGTTGAGAAATTGGGGTTATTATGATGCATCCTAGTCCTTATGTATTGCAAGGGTTGGGTGACGATGGAGAAGTGAGAGTGAGTGAACAAGTTCTTCTTACTTTCAACATTTGAACCAATAGTGACCAAGTGATATGTGATGTAGTTCACATGCACACTATACACATAATTTTGGAAGACCTTGGCAAAGTGATAGGAGTGTGGCATATGATAAGAGGAAGAACCGGTATAACTTCAAATTGAATGGAAAAAGGGTTGTGATCCTATCTTTGAACCCGGAAGAAGTATGCAAAGACCAAATGAAGCACAAGAAGGAATTTGAGGTAGAAAAAAAAGAAAGGGAGAATAGGAAAATAAAAGAAAATTCAATTGAGGAAATTGAAGAAAACAAAAATGAGAGAAAGTGAGGAAATTAGAGTTGGAGCCACGGCTCCAGAAAAAGGAGAGGCAAGAGGAAAGCCGAGGTTTGAGGTTCCTACCTCTGAAAAAGGAGAGGGTGTGAAGAGAGCCACCAAAGAAATTGAGAGAAAATATGTAACACCCCAAGTTTAAAAACTTAAAACTAGGCGTGTTAACTTCCCTTTACTTTTAATGCGGAAATAAAACATTTTAAAACACTAAAATTTCATTTTTCTATTATAAAATTTTATAGAAATTTCGGCAGAGTCTCCTCTATAAATTGGACTTAACCAACCTGTGGAGAGACATCATAACCATTTTAAAAGTTTAAATCTAACCTCATTCAATATTCAACATACAACCACTATTCTATATCAAACTCCCACATCACCACACTATTCCAAAATAAATCCCAACTCCTCCATACAAAATTGTATATCAATAAACTACAATTCAGAGGAATAAGTGATAATATAAACAATACTAGAAGTATCATAACTTATTTAAACTAATTCCAACCAAAACCGTTTAAAGAATGAAAGATAAAAGAATACCCAATGAAAACTTGATGAAAATTCCTTAATTCAATTTTGAAGAAAATAACAATTTCGGGTACTGCCTGAGTCTGCCACCAAGTACTCTCCTCAGATCACCTAACTTTCATCACTTGAAATACTTGGGAGGGATTGGGGTGAGCTAAAGCTCAGTAAGTAAACTTTATGCATGTACTGCATGCTTATGACATGAAATACTTTAAAATTTTGAAATACGTATCCCCATTTACTTTACTTTCCAGAATTTTCAAACTTTTCAAACTTTCACTTAACATTTCAAAACTTTCACTTCATTTCCATCGTGAGCTCACTTAGTGTATCTTCTAGTCAATCGAAGAGCAGTGGGCAATTCTTATTTGGAACCAGGTTAACATTCACTTTTCCACCGCATAGCTGTTTAACAGTTCACCGCAAATCGATTGAACATTTCGTCGCAAAGCGACTTAATTCGGGTACGCCGGTCCCCCGCGCCTCATTTTCCACTCACTTCTTTCATGACCTAGAAGTACACCCATTCTTTCTTAAAAAATTGGGATACATAACTTTTGAACAAACTTGCACCTTGACACATTTCTTTCATTTAAAAACATTTGACTTCCCAATTTCGATGCCAATGCATGCTTGATGATGCAATGACATGATAAGGTGCATGCTTGAACATTCTTCTTCATAACATATACTTTCATAAAGTAAACGAAATTCATCAAAGCAAGTAAGTTGCAAGACAGTCGTTTACACATTAATTTCACATTTACATTCAACTTTGATAAAAATAGGGGGAAGTTTACTTACTTGACGTCCTTAATATTTACCGTTATCTTGATTTGCAAGTAGGAGAGTCTCAGATGTCCATGACGTCAATGTACCAATTATCCTAATTATTTCCATTCATTAATAAAATATGCTTTTAGTTCAAAAATCACATTTAAAACTTCTAAATAAGGTTGAGACTTTCATGTGACTTATAATTCAAATCAATTGGAATCTTAAACTACGTCAAACACAGATCATACTTCATTCGGAATAAGAGATTAACTTAGATACCAAAATTTAAATCTAACTAATCAAATTACACAAAGGTTCAAGCTATGGAATCTTCATCACAACTTGAATTTCACAAAGACAATTCCAATTAGCATGCTAATTATTCGAAATCTGCAAATTCTCAAAAATGACAGTAAACCTTTCAATTGAATTAACAAATTCATAAATTTTGGAAATGTGAAATTAATCCATATAAATTAATAAATCTGGAATTTTATACTTGAGAATCATATATATACCTCGATGTATACATACAACTCTAAATATACATACATATATACACATTATTCACGGACTGAGGTCAAGAAATCTGAAAATTCATTGTATAATTTACACACACACACACACACACACACACACACACATATATATACCCACATACATTAGCATTACTCAAACTCAAATTTAAAAGTATAATTTGAAATTTAACCAAACTTAAATCTAAAATATACAACCACAGGTAATACTCACATACATACAATTACACAATTTCGTGGGTTGTACTCTATGTGCGCGAACTCGTGACAGTGTGCGTGCGTGTGTGCGTCATGTGCGGCAGCTGGCGGAGGAGGAGAAAAAAACATGGAGTACTTACCGCAGTTGGGCCCACAGTGAGGGAGAGGGCGCTGGTGGTAGACATGCTCGTCGATCAGAAGTGTCCTAAGAGAACGAACCGAGAGAAATTGAGAGATTATGAAAGTGACGAGATAGAGAAGCAGTGAGGGAGCGTGTGTGCGTGAGGGAGAGATATCTAAGTGAGGTAGTTTAGGTTAGGGTTAAATTTAATCTTTTGAAATTTACACTTCAGTCCCTCAAATCTCCTCCCATGCATAAGTAATTCCATAAGTTCCATTTATTCACCAAATGCCACTAAAGTTTCCCCCAAGTTTCAATTTAATACAATAAAAATAGAAATTAGCATGCTCAGGCAATAGGACAAATAATCACATAAAGTTGCACGTAAACAATTTATAAACTTTCTATTGGTACATTGATCGAGCCGGCGTCCAAGTTCTTCCACTGTAAAAAGAATAATTCAAATCATTATCAATAATAATTGTCAAATAAATAATTCATCATAGTATGAACATAGAAATTGGGTGATATTCCAGAAAGCTTGTAAAACGAAAAGTGGTATTACAAGATATCACTCCAAAATGTTCTTTGCGCTTGAATACTTTAACAACTCAATTCCTAGTTTGGTTATTTCTTTATTGCAAGAAATTGTGAAGCCAACTTATCAAGGCAACAAAGAACTCCAAAAGCATACCTTATGGAAGAAATTCATGGAAACATTTTCCTACAACAACGAGTACAACATAAAGAAAATGACATAACCGATGCAACATCAAGGAGGTATGCTTCTAACATTTTCTTAAATGTAAGGTTATTGTATCTTGAATATATTAGAGGGTTGTATGATCTTGATATAGATTTGACAAGTATGTTGTTGACTTGTGAAAATGTAACATTTGGTAAAGATCATTGGCATGATGAGTGCTTAATTTGTAAAGGCAACTTTTTGCATGTGCCAAATTGCCTAAGTACCAAATTCTTTTGTGAAAATGTTGAATGTAGTAAATTCTATGGGCATGGAGAACTCCAATTTTGTGGAGATATGATTGAAGTGCCTATTTTCCCTATAAAGGAATTGTTAGTTGAGGGAGTCCATGGGAGAAATTTGCTGGAATATCTTGATGATGAAAGGACTTCGCTTCTAACATTTCTAAATGTCCACTCATTTTGTTTTGAACATGTTAGGGAAATACATGCTAGTCAACCAAAAATTTTTAACATTTTTGAATCATGTAATGAGAAAAATTGATGAACTCTATAGGCATGATAGTTATTTGTTTTGGGGGATTATATTATTTGTTCCTAAATGGCCCATGCTCGAGTTACAAGTGAGAGACGCACATATGGGGAGTTTGATGGGACATTTTGGGATTAAGGGCACCATAACTTTACTAGTTGAACATTCTCATTGACCCAAGATGAAAATCAATGTGGCATTTGCTCATAATCTTCGTCAACACATCACTTACAACGGGGCCGAATATAAGGTTTGGCCTCGAGGCTCATGCACACATTTGCACGTTTCCAGTAAACCTTGGGTTAATCATTCTATGAATTTTGTATTGGGTTTACTTAGACTAAAGAAAAGAAATGATGTTAATCTTGTGAATGTTGGTACGGGTATTAAACTATCACATTTTATTACATGTCATGAAACCAACATTTCTATCAACATGATGAATCTTTTCTTTTGGGGAATGATGCATTTGTATTAAAATGATTCTCAATTTGTGGTTGTTAAATTTATTGCAATGAAAGTGTTCATCCTATTAGCAAGTTTTCGCCACTTAAGGTTGCTTGTGACTTTAGCCTATTAACTCTGTTGAACTTTATGCATATGTTCATTGAAGAAAGTGTTGGTTTAGGTGGGCAAGAGAATGCTCCTTTGGTTAAGCCCCTTTGCAGGCTGCTCGAGCTTCCATTTGATCCGGGTGGCCGGATTTGTTTCTATTCATGAAAGGAGCAACCCCCCCCCCCCCCGATTAAATAAAATCCAAATTACAACTCAGTGGTGTCGGCTCGATCCAAGCTTTTGGCAACACCTACAAATTGATTTTATTCGGTGATTATGAAATGTCGTTACATTTACTGTGTCTGATTTTTCTCTTTTTATTCTAGGTTTCGATTCGTGGTCGAATCTCTTTTGAGATGGAGGAGATGATGAGAATCGCGAAGGTCCAACTTCATCGCATGAACCTGTGGTTCGCAATGTTGCAAGATAAAAGGTCAAGGAATCTCACACTAGTGCAATCAAGCAAGATCCGAGGTCGAATCCTTTCCAAGAGGGAGAGGATAATGAGAACTGAGAAAATCAAACCTCGATACACGTGCCAGTGAGACCCGTGGCGAGATCCAACGTCGAAGAGGTTCAAG
Source organism: Ligustrum vulgare (assembly GCA_963555705.1). NCBI lineage: Eukaryota > Viridiplantae > Streptophyta > Magnoliopsida > Lamiales > Oleaceae > Ligustrum > Ligustrum vulgare. Next base: position 85,677,304 of record OY743168.1, read on the forward strand.
ATTCAAGCCTAAACAATATGAATAAGTCAAAAAAAAAAGCCAAGAATAAAGTTGGAGCCAAAATATAAGAAGAAATTGGACTCAACCAATTTCAGTTGATCGAAATTCATTCCGGTCGACCGAAACTCTATACAATTTTTGGAGCTAGCCTCAGTCGGGTTCGGCTGAGCGTTGGTCGACCGAAAGTACCATTTCGGTCGACCATGTGATCGATCGAAACACCCTGTTTTAGAAAAACGGGGGCTTTCCGCTTGGAGCTCTATAAGGTAACTTCCCCTGCTCTACATTCAAGCCAAGGAATGGGCTCCAAGGGAACAAGAGCAAAAATTCTTATTTATAAAGGGTGTAGGTCATGTTAAGAGCCATTCCTTGTGTAGGAGCGCAAAGGGCGGAATCTCTGCGTGATCTGATCTTTCTTGAGGACTAGTAACTGGTCCTATAGCTAGAAGTCTCCATGAGCTCCCTCAATTCCTATTGAGATTGAGAAAGGGTCCATAGGCTTCTCTCTCAAGAACACAGGCTTCTCTCTCAAGAAAGTGGGTCTTAGTGGAAAGTATAGTGCCGTTCAAGTGTACTCCCTGCGGGTAAGGTCTCATCTCTCAAGAATGTGGGTCTTAGTGGGTAGTATAGTTCCGTTTAAGTGTACTCCCTGCAGGTAAGGTCTAATACCGCTTATTGGCATGAGGAACTGGGCGTGTTTTGTGCAATTTCCGAATTTACTCATTTTACCCAAATTTTGTACATTAAATACATTTCATTTTCAAACCCTAGGATTAACTTGTGATGTTCATTGAATGCTCTTGAGAGTTTAGTCTTGTGAGACTCGTCTTTGGGTTGAGGTAAAACCCTTTTATCTTGTTTCTTCTTGAAATTTAATCAACTTTGATTGAGTATTATTATTCTTGTGTTTGTTGTTTATTTTTCACCACCTTGAAATTTGTTTAGTTGATACCCATTGGGTTAGGATTAGTTTAATCCTTGAATTTTGGGTTAGATTTAAACTTGGGTTAAGGTGTTTATCCCTTTATTTACCATATTAGCTTTCTTGTGTTTTATATTAAATAGTTGTGGGAATTCTTGATTAATTTACCAAGGGGGTTCACATCACAAGGTCTCCTGTCGAATAGAGTATTCTCACTGGCAACAAATATGTTCAACATCAGCAACTCCATAACGACGTCAAAGTCCTCTGTGAATATTTTATCAACGTCACTTGACTCTGAGTCTTCGTTAATAGACATCCTGTATAGCACATATGATTACAATCATTGTGAGGAAGTCATATTAGGAACAAACAACAATGAACATACATTTATTTATAATAAATGCAACACATATCAAACCAAATGATACCATCCAGTACTACATCAAGAGTAAAAAGATTGATAGTCCAACGAGAGTATGGATATTTAAGGAAAAGAACAAACCAAAAATACAATCTAACAATACGTAAAGATAAGAGAATAACAACAGTCCAGAAAATACTCTCCACCCCGGACACTGAGTGAGAACAAATATATCATAAATGAAACGAATTAAAAGTTAAAAAAAAATATTTTAGTTCTGATCCTTATTTCACGAAAATTGCATGTACTTCTTTCCCTACTTGATTACCATTCGTGAACAGAAAAAATTGAAAAATAAGGATTTTAAAGTCAATAAGATAAAGTAATTTACACAATTCAATACATAGATCAATAGCATAATACATTAATAGTCTTTTATGTAATGGAAGAAAAAAGATTTTGAGTGAATATGTTGTTGAAAAATGATTGAAAACTTGTGAGTCTTGTAGAAATGTATTGTTGAAAATGATTTTGAGGAAAAAATTAGAAAAAATTTCATTCCAAAATAGGCTCTAAGCATGTAGCACTGGTAGATGCATAGTGGGGCCTCTTAAGGCACGTGCCCCACTAAAATTTCACCTTTTTTTAAAATCAAAAATCAATTCAAATTTAATTTCAGAATCTTAGTCAGTCAGTCCTCAACAAACCCTAGCTGCACCGTCAGTACTCTTCATCAATCACCACCGATACTCCCTACACCCTAGCCAAACGCTTCACGTCGGTGCCAAGAGTGGCACCTACAGGCTGTACGGACAGCACGTTCCAAGTTTGAGTCTGCACTGCACACACCCGGAAGCCCCGCTCCTGCTTTGCACGCACTTTAGTCTTCAGGTACACCTTTCTCTCTTCTCTGAATCTCCAATTTGACTTATGATTATACGCGGATTTAATCAATACCAAACCAAGTTTGATTCTTTGGTCGAAATTTCTTCATTTTGCAGTTATTTGTAGGCTGAAATATGCTGAAAATGATATTGCAGTTATTTGTAGGCTGAAATATGCTGAAAATGATTGATGAGAATGATGATAGTAGGATGAGAATGATGATAGTAGGCTGAAAATGATAGATGAAAATAGGTTGATTAGTGATTACTATGATTTAATCAGTTTGATTGGTTAGCCTATGTTTGGTATTGATAAAAATCTGTTTTTTAGTATATTTTGATAAAAGTTGATGAGATAAGTGGTTGAAAACTTGTGGGCCCCATAAAAAGTGTGGTTAAGATTAAATATTGACTTTGAATTAGATTAAAATCTAAAAAAATTGGTGGCTAGATAGGCTGAAAATGATAGTTGATAACAACCTGTTATTTGTACATTATTTGAAATCTGATTCACAGTTAAGTTTGCACATTGTTTGATTCACTGTTAAGTTTGGGGATTGAATATATATGTTTACAATTGGTTATTTGTTTATTTGTATCATTTATGAAAAAATATTTTAAGCGTAAATCCACATTTTCTTTTAATGAGCAAAATAATGAAAATTGAATTAGAGATGAAATGGTTGACAGGCTTGTGAAGAAATCGATGTTGGACATGGAGATGTTCCTATTGAAACTAATGTCAGGGATGTTAGGAGTGGCACACTTGAATTTAATGTAGCAAACATTCCTTTTGATCATAGATTAAGAGTTCCAATAGATAATTATGATTTTAATGTTCCTGGTTTGATTCTAAGGACGTGCAAAGAGGTCCTTGTCAACCTCATAATCATGAATTTCCACCAACAAGAATGGGTAACGAAGATAGACGATTTTGTGTTTCATGGTATAATGAGCATCCTAGTTGATTAGAATACATTATAGAAAAAGATGTTATATTTTCCTTCTACTGTTATCTTTTTGGTGCAATTAGTATTGGAAAAAGAAAGACTTGCTTAGAACACACATTCAAAATCAAGTAGTGCACACAATCGGGCCCTGGTCAAATATGAATCATTCAAGAATCAAGAAGGAGGCATTCAATACTGTCATAATAAGCAATCACATCAAGCTCGACAAGAGTATCAAATTCCTTTCAATGCGACACTTGACTGTATTCGATTTCTTCTACAAAAAGGGGTGGCCTTGGTCATGATGAATATGTAGACACCAACAATAAGGGTAATTTTATTGAACTATTGCATTGGTTGTGTAATCATAATGTTGAGATTAAGACCGTTGCTTTGACAAATGCTCCTGCAAATCTCAAGTTAACATCACCACGAGTTCAGAGAGATATCGTGAGTCCTATTCTTCTGAAACTATAAGTGTCATTATCAAAGATATTGGTGATAGCATTTTCTCTATTCTAATTGATGAATCTCGTGACATTTCAATAAATGAACAAATGTCTGTTGTTCTTCGTAATGTTAAGGCAGATGTGTATTGGAATATTTTACAGGTGTAACACATGTCTTGAGTACTACCACTACCTCACTTATGGTTGGAATTGATCAACTATTCTCCAAGTACAACTTAAGCATGTCTAACTTGAGAGGGAAAGGATAAGATGGAGCTAGTTGATAAGGGTTCATTAACATTTATTTTATGCGCTTATAACCTTGGACTAGCAATAATTTGATCATATCTAAGTATTATTAACGCATTTTGTATTTCATCTTGTATAGGATCATAAAGGAAGAGAAAAGAATAAAAAAGGACCAAAATGCGCTTAAAACTGAAGATTGAGGACCTTGGGTGCAAATAAGTTACAGCCGTAACACATATATTCACGACCGTAAACGTTTTCATGTCATTATGCAAAAAAGGAGCAGAACACACATTACGACCGTAAACATATGTGTTACGACCATAACCTTCAATTATGAAAAATATGCAGAAACCGTGTTACGGCCGTAAGGGAAAAGTCACGGCTGTAACTTTCCAGTCAAAAATTTCCTTATTTTGAATATTTCAATAATTTTGGGATTTCTTGAGCCCAAAGTTAGGGCACAAATTTGAGGCTATAAAAAGGGAATTTCATGACAAGAAAAGAGTAGAAAAATTGCTAAAGAAAGAGCGGCTTGCTTGGAGCGTGGAAGAGAAATAAATCCGGAGAAGAAGATGAATACGATGCAAAATTCTGGATTTTTCACCATGACTATGCTCGGCTAAACTTCCATACCTAGTTCGAAGGGGAAGTTGTATTTCATATCAATTTGTTTATTTTTTTTCCAAACTAGTAACGTAGTTCTAAATTCTTTACTTTGATTTGTTGGGTTTTTATGCGTTTTTAATTCAATCAATGCAATTCTTTATTTGATTAAGGCCTTATTATTTAACTTGTTGTATTGAGATTTGCTATTTTGAATTATTGGATCCGTAATTGTCTTTTTGTTCAAATCATAGTAGCAAGTGGAAATATAATATTTCCATAAAGAATTCCAACTTAGATTAATTGTCACGAGCTTGTGTGATTGATAATCTAATTCACCATAATTCTTCTCAACCATTATATAGTTGTTGTCTTAAATCTAAAGAGCTTGTTTTAGGTTATTCAATGGCTAATGTTTGATTAGAGAGCTTATTCTAATTAAATGCAACTAAGGGAGAATAGGAATAGTTAGAGCTTATTAACTATTTACGGGTGATAAATCAAAGAAGAAATTGAACTGGCGTTACTTGGAAAGTAATAACATTGTGATAGAATACAACTAAACCTGAGAACTAGGACTCGTCAACATTTGATATTTATTCCAATCATTTTAATTGCTTTATTTTATTAGTTAAATCATTTACAAACAACTTAAAGCAAAACCTCCCTTTACGATTCTAATTGACATGATACTAAGTTAGTTCTCGTTCCTTGTGGGATCAACCCTTGCTTCCATTGCTACATTCTTAGTAATAGTGAACAAGAAATTTATTTATTATTTTGGTGCATCGCGATACGCATCACTAGTAATATGAGAAGTGAGTATAATGGTCTCAAAGCACTTATTTTGAAGGAAATCGCATATGCTTATTACATTCATTATTTTGCTCATCAGCTTCAGCTAGCTCTTGTAGTCGTGGCCCAGAAACATGCGAAAGTTGAAATCTTCTTTCATTCAGTACATAGATCGGTTAATGTTGTTGTAGGATCAGCTAAATGTTACATGGTGAATGTTAGTGAATGCAAAAAAAAAAAAAAAAAAAAAAAAAAAAAAAAATTGAAATCTTCTTCCATGCTAAATGTTGGTGAAATATCAAGTGGACGGGGTCTCAATCAAGAAAGTACTCTTAAGTGCTCTTGCAGTTGTTTAATTAACTTGATTGTCATGTTTTCATCCACAGTTGAAATTATTGAGATGATTGCTACTGATTCTACAAGTACAGGAACAAGAGGTGAGGCATGTATTTTATTGGAGTTGATTTTAAAATCTGATTTTGCATTTAATCTACATTTGATGAAAAATAATTTGGGCATTTCAAATGAATTGTCAAAAGCACTACAAAGAAAAGATCCAGATATTATTAATGCCATGAGATTGGTAAAATTATATAAATTGCAACTCCAAATGGTGAGGGATGATGGATGGAATTCTTTTTTTGAGATTGTTTTTTCATTCTGTGAAGCTCATGGGATCAATGTTCCCAATATAGATGATATATTCATAGCTCTAGTTCGTTCAAGGAGTGACAGGGTGAAAATTTTGCATCATTTTCGTGTGAAAATGTTTTATGCCATCATTGATATGCAACTTCAAGAGCTGAATGATCTTCTTTCTGAAGTAAATAGTAACTTACTCCTTTGTGTTGCATGTTAGTCTCCAGATGATGTATTTGTTTCCTTTGAAAAGAACAAATTGCTTCAACTATGTGCGTTTTATCCGATAGATTTTGACGCAACAGATATTTTGGAACTTGATTATCAGCTTGATACATATATTCTTGACATGCGCACTGATGAAGATTTTGGAGAATTACATGGCCTTGGTGATCTTGCAAAGAAGTTTGTTGGGAGAAATAAACATGAAGTGCATCCATTAGTCTACAAGCTTGTGACATTGGCTCTAATTCTCCTTGTGGCTACTGCTACAGTCGAGAGATCATTTTCTGCAACGAATTATGTCAAGAATTGTTTGCGCAATAGCATTGGAGATCAGTTGTTGAACGATAGTTTAATTGCATTTATAGAGAAGGATGTGTGACAACATCGAAAATGATGTGATTATGGAATATTAACAAAGTATGAAAACGCATAGAGAACAATTGTAATAAATTTAAAATTTTAAAGTAATTTTTCATTTTTCAGTCTTTTCCATCGCTGTGCCCCACTACTACAAAAAGTATGTGTCCGCCACAGAGCATGTATTCAACATTTACAGAATGGTGAATGGCCATTTTGAGGTGACGTATAGCCTAAATGATTTTATTTTTTTGTGTGGATTTAACTTTATTAACAATGTTTCACTTAGAAATTAGTTTACAAATAAGAATTAAGGTATTTTTCATGAAACTCTTATACAGAAAGCAAAAGCTTCAAACGGGTCTATAGTCAACAAAGTTAATAAACTTGATAAATTCTAGGAAAATAATGGAATCTACCTTTAATTTATTGAATCCTCAATAAAACTGATTATTAAAACCAAAACTACTATTAAAATGAACAAAACTTGAATATAGAGCAAAAAAAAGGGACTAAGCTAACATTAGCCGCTACAGAAACACAAAATAAAACCTAACATAAATTCAAAATAGTGCGAAAAAACCCTAATCAGTAGAATCGTGCGATCGCATGGTTGAAATACGCCCAATCGCGTGGTTGGCTTCAAAACAATCTATCCATTATTTTTCAATGCGCGTGCGATCGCTCCATTATTTCTCTTCACGATTGCGAGATTGTAATTTCAGCCACTTCGTGGTCTTTTGATTCCAACTTGATTCTTGGCTCATTTCTTGACTTGATTACTTGTTTTACCCTTGAATCTTCTCCAACATTCCATATTGATATTTGAAGTCCCCGCACATGCACTTGATTTCTTGTTTGTCTTGAATATTTGAATTTTTCCATCAAGCCCATTATAATTCGCATCATAAAGGGACAAGTTTTTCTCAATAAGAGTGTGTTAAAGAAGAGCATGGCACTATATGCTATAAACAAAACATTCCAGTTCATAGTGAAAAGTTCAGACAAGAAAGTGTATGTTCTTAAAAGTTTTTGTGTTGATGTGATTGAATTTTTAGGGCATCAAAAGTTTGTAGAACAGACATGTTTAAGATAAGAGATACAAAAGGGCCATACATGTGGATTAGATAAAATGTTGAGAAATCGTAGATAGGCAACAAGCTCAATAATAGGTGATGTAACTAAACATAAATAAACATCTACAAAGACCATATATAGGCAAGCTGACATAATGCATGATATGTTGAATACGTATGGTTTTGATTTGAGTTACAAATGGCATGGAAAGCTAAGGAACGTGTCTTTTATGCTATAATGGGGGATCCTGGAGAATCTTATGAGAAGATACCCTCTTATTTACAAATGTTGAAGGAAAAGAATCAAGGTTCATAGCTTTAGCTACTTCAACAGAAGGCTGAAGATTTTGCAAGCTTGTCATTTTTGTTGATGGTACAATTTTTACAAGACATTATGGTGGGACTTTATTAACGACTTGCGGCCAAGATACCAACAATAATTTATATCTACTTGCATTTGGAATTGGTAATTCAGAAAATGATAACTTTTTTTATTTTTAAGGTTCAAATAAACATACGATAAAAGAGAAGATTTTTGTATAATATTAGATTATTGTCCTAGCATTAGGAGTGCAATTCAGATAGTTTATCCAAATACATTTCACAGGGTGTGTTATTATCACTTGTTGAAGAATCTAAAGAAAAGAAATTCGAATAAAGCTAAAGAGATAGCAGTACCATTCAAAGTGATAGTCAGAGTATACATGATAGGTGAGTTTGGATACCAAATGAACCAATTGGACAAGATAGACAAGGATATCCGATGTGACTTGGTACATTTTTGTATTTATGATAATTTTAGATATATTTTTCATTACAGGATGTAATTAATTGCAACTGTAATTAGTTACATTTGAAATTAGCAGATTATTTTTTTGAATGGTTTTAATTAACTACACAATTTTTTTTTTTTTACTTTGGTAATGCAAAGAACGAGGATGTTGATTATGAAAGGTGGACAAGGGCATATATGATAAGAAATCGATACTCAATAGTGACATCAAACATTGCTGAATCGATAAATGCAGTAATAAAGACAAGTAAGAAACTAACTATTAAGACATTGTTGGAGTTCTTAAGGTGTAAATTACAAAATTGGTTGAAAGAAAATCACACCAATGTTGCTGAATCGATAAATGCGGTAATAAAGACAAGTAAGAAACTAACTATTGAGACATTGTTGGAGTTCTTAAAGTGTACATTACAAAATTGGTTGAAAGAAAATCGCACCAATGTTGAGGCCACATTCACTAAGTTAGCAGTCAACCCAGAAAAAGTATTAAAGACAAACATTTTAATGTTCCAGGATGAAGGTATGGAATACAATATTTTGATTAAAACATTTTTTATTGAAATGCTATTGATAATTCTTGGTTCTTAATGTAATAATTTTTTTTCTTGGATTCATTCATCAAGTCAAGCACTATTTGAAGTTATTGATGTCATTACATCTTATACAGTACATATAACAAAACAAAACATGACATGACATGACATGCACCTGTGGGCGGTTCCAGGTTGATGGATTGCCACATGGGAACACTAGCAATGATAGAAAAATGATGGTTTGATGCATACAAAAGAGTCCAATATATCAACCTATAAAGGGATGTTTATCCACTTGGTGACAAATCTCAATGGATAGTGCATGAAGATATAAAGTCACTTATTGTACTTCCTCCATCTACAAGAAGACCACCAGGAAGGTCTACTGAAACAATAAATAGATAAGTGATGGAAAGACATAATGCAACGAGGTATTCCAGGTATGGTGAATATGCACACAACCAAATTTACAGTCTCTCTCTTTTTATATTTCTTAAGTGATGAACTACTTGTTTCTTAATAATGAAATATTGACATTAGACTATTTTTCTTTTGTGGTTGTAATATAGGGCATGCTATTTCACTTTAAATGAATCTTAACCATTTTCCTATCAATTGTGTATCCGCCTACTACATTAGCCTATGTTCCTAGGCGCCCAATTGATCATAATCAGTTTATTGCACGCATCTCGAGGTGAATTTAGGGTTAAAAATTGGATAGAGAAAAGATGTGTAGTTAAAAAGTTATATTGAAAATCGGAGAGATTATAAAAGGGTTTATAACCCATTTACCGAACATAGGCTTAATCACTTGGATTAAACATAACAAACTTGGATTAAACATAACAAACACATTTATTGACATGGAGTATGAAAATGTTAGAATTCAACATAATTATAATTATATAATAAAAAACCTTAATAGTTTCATCAGCAACTCCAGTAGAAGTTGATGGTTATGCATTGCCCTTTCCATAATCCATGCTTGGTAAGTGTGATTGATCATGATCCGTGGTCTCAATTACCACATTTTCCTCTGGCGTGAACTCAACAGGGTAGTCCACACTATCTTCAAAATCTAAGATAAATTTAGGCTTTGGAAACAACCTCTCACAACATTTCTGGCTCAACTCTAATTTTATAGGTTCCAAGATTTTCACCCCACTACAATTCATGCGAAGGGAAAAAAGTTAAAAAGTGATCACATTATAAAAAAATAATAAAAATAATTACATTGCTAAAATTATAATCACCTCACTATCTCCAAATATATCATTAGCAAAGGTATTTGAAGTCACATGTACAGAAGATGACCAGTTGGTTATTCTAGAGAATGATCTGTCAATCTTCTTACAAATATTTAGCCCCACGAGATGGAATGGTCTCATATATCCATACTTTAAAATCAAGCATGAAATCATTGAGCCTATAACTAATAGATGGTTGCTAACCCAAAGCTACCTTTTTAGCAGATTTTTTTTTATTACAGCCTTCATAGACTTCAGAGTTGCATTAAAAAAATTCTTGCCCTAAGGAATTGAATACATCTCCGTCGAGTCAACCATTCTCATTAAATCATCATCATCTACCTTGCGTGATTTTTTCATTACAGCCTTCATAGACTTCATGGACTTATCAACCTCACCCGAACATCTCAACCCTGATATTATACAAAATTCATCAATGCCAAAGATCACTCTTTTTCCTCCAACGTCAAACTATATTTCTTCTTCGCTTTGTTGTTTTACTTTCCTAAGAAACACGGCATGAATAAGTTGAAGTTTAAGAACGATATCCTTCATGGCAAGATATCTTCCAAAACATGTGCACCGAAATAGATTTTTCTATGCATCGATCAACCTAGCATTTAAATTACTAATAACATTAGTAGGAATAGCCACCATCATGCTAGAACGAAACCAATGTTCTGGTTGTAATATAAAGTCCAAATGCTATGATACCAAAAAATACAATGTTTAATTAATTACAATTACTAACAACTTGTAATTTAAAATTGACAAAATGCAGTATTATGTGTATTAAACAATATTGACAAAATGCAGTCATACGTGTGGAATTAGTTACAGTTATTGTGACAATAAATAATTAGTCTACCAGATGAGCATAATCTATATTTCAGTTTTTAGGGGAATGCTTGAAGCTAGTTATGGTTGATAACATGTATAAAGTCATCTAGTCTCAATTTTTTTTCCTTTTCCTTTTCCACCCCAATCAAATACACCCTAAAGGTAAGTTTGGTAGCTATGGAAAACGACAACAAACATTCAAATTATTCATATTTGTAAGGACATATTAAATTTTAAGAATGTTACAATTTAAATAGTCATTATTATTTGTTCATTAGTTTAACCGAAGAAATATTGAAATGATTAATAGATGGTGTCAAGTTGTGAATGAATACTAAATTCAAATAGTTTTGATTGCCTCCGTAACTTAGTTCCTATTATTATGTAATTGAAATCAAAATTTCCCATATGAAACCTTATTGGTAGCAATTGCAGATTCCAAAGTATTAAATAAAAAGAAAGTCAGATGTATTATCAATACCAAACTTAGGACATGTTTTCCCTTCTAAAAATTACCTTCTTTGTTTTCTTCAACAAATTTTGACTGCCCTTTTTCTTCGAGACTTTCGATTTTGAAGAAGGGATCAATGACATCAGCATTTACTCTAGGTTCTTCTACGAAACCATGATTTTTTTATGATAACTCGATAACATCTGGATGTTTGATTTGGAATTGAACGAGTAATAGCCATAGCAAGGAAAGGGGAAGACGAATGACAAAGATCGATTAGTGTTAGAAATGGAGACGAAATACAGAAGATTAGGGGTTAGAAAATGGAAGAGGAAAGAGAAATCGCTTAAGGCTAGAGAGAAGAATGTGAAAGAAAGGGGAAATAGATTGATCAGGGTCTGGTTTATATATACCTGATTTTGTAAAATTGTTTAGAGTTACCTTATTTTAAAAATTGACTAATTAAAGGTATTAATGGGTATAATTAGCTATAACTAGTTTGAGTTAATGGGTTAGGATATGTGAGTTGGATATAATGGGGGGTTTAGGGCTTGATTTTATCAGATTAATAGGCTTGGATTGCATTAGGGTCTGGGAATAGGGTGAAGGTCGGCTGTGGATATGATGTTAGGTGATGGAAGGTTCTAGATGCAAGGGACGAAATGTCCTAGATGCAGGCAACACTCAAGGACAAAATTGACAACACGCAGGGGACGAAATAAGCAGATGTAGGAATGGGATTGTCTAGACGAAAGACAACATTCCGCTAAATGGAAGGATTTAGACATGTCTAGTCTCAACTAGGGATAAACACAGTTTGATTTGGGCAGTTTGTAACAAAATTCCAAACTGAACAGCTTAAAACGGTTTGAAATTTTTTCAAACCAAACCAAACGAAACCATTTTTTATGATTTTGTGCAGTTTGAAATAGCGGTTTGCCGACTAAATTAGTAAATTCCAAATGAGCTTCAAGATACATATTCGTCAAAAATTTTGAGTTAAAATGTGCATTTTATATTCTGTAATGATAGTGATTTTTGATTGAGTGTCTTTTGTATTGTTGCAAAATAAAAATGTGAGATGTAGTGGAAGAGATTGAATTGGGTACTCACTGCTAAGAAATAGAATTTGGAATATAGAGATGATTTGGAACCTTCGAATAATTTGGATTTTGAGTTGGGTAAGTTAGTAATTGGTTTTATTGGATAATAACATTTGGTGATTGAAATTGAAAACATAAGGGAATAAAAAAAAAAAGAGAAAATTCCATAGAACCATAGTTTTAAATATCACTTTGTAATATATTGGGTGTGAGTTTTATATTTGTAAAACTCAGGTACTAAATACCAATTAATAGTTATTAATACATATTTTATTATTAGAAACCAAATCAATTCATACGCCCACCATAAGCTCTGTCTCTTTCGCTCTCTCTCTACCATCTCTCACGACTATCGACGACGGCGACCTCTCTCCCCGCTGGAAACCTCCATCAGTCCCCTCCAACCCGATCTCGTAGCAGCAATGCCGCAGCTGCTTTCATCGTAGTAGCGGCACCGCTGCTTCGTCATAGCAGCGGCGATTTGCTATTGCTTTGTCGTTGGTATAGGATTGATGTGTGGATGGCGATGATGGTGACTTGGTGCTAGTTATTAGTATACGATTAAGTGTGGCCAACCTATTGGACAAGCCTTGAAAATGTTCGATTGGTTCCTTTGGAGAGGACGTCGATTGACATAAATGTATGGTGTTCTGTTGGTTTGCTCGAACAGGTAGCACGACTTCGGTTTGCAGCGCCGTCTAACGCTACTTCCAACGTCGCCTCTACAGATCTCGTGGGAGGCGGCGGTTGGGTTTCCAAACCCTAGCTATAATTAAAAATTAATTTAATCCCTGAATATTATGGAACTTTTAACTAAACCCCCTGAAGTTATAAATTATTCACATATGCGACTAAATTTGTATTTATGACTAAAATATAGATTAATTGTGACTTTGTAAGACTTGTGAGGGGTATTGAATGTGATCATTTTTTAGGTAAATGTGACCAAAATATTGACTAATCGTGACTTTGTGCGACTTGTAATAAGTGCAGGATATAACCAAGAAACGAATAAGGTGTGTCCAGTAAATAAATAATATGTGACCAATTATGAATGATTGTGACCAATTAATAGGAAATTGTGGCAAAAAATATTGATTAATCGTCATCAAGAAATGACTAAATTGTGACCAATAAATAAAAAATATATAATCAATTATGAATGATTGTGACTAGATTAGAGATTGTGACCAACTGTGGGCTGGGGTGGGTGGGGGTTGGAGTATAGATGTGGGTGGGGTAGGGTAAGGTGGGGGTTTGGGGGTGGGTGATATATTGTGATCAATTATAGGTGATTGCAAATAATTATTAGGTAAATGTGATCAAAATATTGACTAATTCTGACTTTGTGTGACCGATCGAACTTTGACCTTATGTGATCGAACTATGACTTTATGTGACCTAACTTTGACCTAGTGTGACAGGACTGTGACCTTTGTGTGACTGGACTACGAATCTGTGTGAACGAACTGTGACTGACTATGACTTGCGAGTGGGGTGAATTTTTCAACTAAATTTGTAATTGTGACCAAACTATAACTTTTTGTGACCAATTGTGACTTTACTAGTGGGTGGGATGGAGTTGCAGTGAAATTTGAGATTAAATTTGTAATTATGAGTTTATGTGATCAATTATGATTTTCGAGTCGGATGGGGTGGGGTTGGGCAGGGGTGAAGTAGGGTGGGGTAGGGTGAGGTTAAATTTGCTACTAAATTTGTGATTGTGATTGTGATTGAAATCTAACTATGTGACCAACTGTGACTTGTGGTTTGTGTGGGGTAAAGTGGGGTGGCTGAAATTTGTGATTAAATTTGTAATTTTGACAGAAATGTGACATTGTGTGACCAACTGTGACTTTGTGTGATCATGAGTTTGGGGTTGAGGTGGGTGGGTGGGATTTTGCAACTAAATTTGTAATTTTGACCGAATTGTGACCTGGTATGACCAAGTATGACTTTGTGTGACAAAAATGTGACTTTGTGATGTGAAAAGAAGCGCGGAATTAAACGCCGAAAAGTTCTGAACCCAAGTTTGTTACGGACGGAGGAATCTTGATCCAAACTTCACGACGATGCGGAAGAAAGAACCAAGATTTGCTAAACGCCACAAGGACTTGTCCAGTTTTCCTTGATAAGTTTCTGATTGTTTGAACACATCAAAATTATCAATCTTTGATAAGTTCGAGTTGAACGCCACAAGAAATAATCTTGATAAGTTCGAAAGGAAAATATAGGAATCCACCTATAATTTTATTGAACCACTCAATAAACTGTTTATAAAATCAAAACTAACTGTTACAATCAATAAAATGACATATAAATAAGAAAAATATAACCAAACAAACCCTAGACGCTATAGAGGCCCAAAAATAAACTTAACATAATACGGAAAATAACATAAAATCCGTGAAAACCCTAAAAGCTATAGACATGCGATCGCATGGTGAAGATTGTTACGGCCGTGAAATAGTCAATTACAGCGGTAAGTGTCTTGCGGGATAAAAATTGTGTTGCTCTAGTTACTGCCGTGAATGCACTTCTGCTCCGCTTTAGCTTTGTTTTCTGCCCAATTGGCTCGTGACAGCTTGAAGCTTCTTCAACCACTCTATGTTTGATCTTTGAAGCTCTTCGAATATGCTTATATAACTTTGTTTGGTGTGAATTGTTGATTTTTTCTGTCAAGTCTGCCATAATTCTCATCATTCCCTCATTCTTTAGTATGATTCGTCATGAATCATAGCTGTGTCTCTGTTGTAAAGTTGCTCCACCTGGGTCAAATGGAAAATTATGGCCTCCATTACAAGAATTCAATAAGTTGCACTCCTTTGGTTCGTAAGTATGAATAGATTGAAACACGAACTTAATCGACCCAGGTTGTTGTTGGTCAAGCTTCCAATAATTTTCAACCTGCAAGAAAGATTCAAATAAAATTGGGAGGAAAATGTTAGTTTCATGAGGTACAAGGTATGGATCATTGTCTTCATAATGAATCATCACCAACTCCTCTTTTTGAACAACAAGACTGTTCTCTTCGCCTCTGCCCTCCTTTGCAACTTCTTGTTCAATTTTTTTTACTTTCAAGCCCAACCACATCTTCTAACCCCACATCTTTATCACAATGTTCATACACTATCACATCACTACCCAAATTTTGAACTTCCACTCCAACTTTCAATTCATTCCTCTCATCATCGACAATTTTATTTTCAATCACCTCATCGCTATCCAACTCCTCTTGCTCCTCAAATTTTGGAGTTTGTTCAACTATTTCAATTTTCAACTCTAACTTACCTTCCTCCTTCTCAACATTCTTAACCTGAGACATTTTAATAATATATTTTTCAGCCTCCTTTAACCTTTAACCACATACTCTCTTTTATCCTCTTTCTCTTGCAACTCGTTAATTTTTTCATGCTCGTTCCAAGTTCATAGTACCATTTGGCAATAGTCCTACATTTTGTCTCTATGGACCGAGGAGAAAAGAGGCTCTTCGTGTACATGAGAGAAGCAAGGAGGTCAACCTCTTTCAAATATACAACATGGATTTACAAAAGAGAAAAAAAAAAAAGTAACTCCAGAAATAAATATTAGTCTTTAGCGAACTTTTTCTTTTTTGCCTCTCGTTCATACCTGATCCTTTCCTCATAATTTCTTTTTGAATCTTCAAAATCGCCTTCAGATCAATCTCTTCTCCCCTTTTAATCCCAATTTCATCCTTAGATTTATGATTATGCCTATAATGCCTCTCATCACTACGATTTGTTTGACATCTCTCCTTTTTCAATTTGGCCCAGTTTTCATTTAGTTTATCCAACATCATCTTAACTTCATTCAAAAACCTTCGCACACGATCTTTATCGTTATCCTTTCTAGATGAAGATTTTTCTTGAAATTTGGACATTGTGAAATTTATGTGGAATAAAATAAAAAAGAACAATAAAACAAAGGATTAAGAAATTCAAGAAAGTGGTTCTTGAATTTTGGAGTGACTTTTTTGGACAAAATAAAAGAAAATGATTTTTTTAATCCGAAATTCGACAACGAACACGACAAAACAAACTGGGCAAGATTTGGATAAGAATGGAATAAAATAAACACTTTTGAATGTTTATTGAATTTTTATATGGATTAAAATTGGAAAAATTTACTTGCATGAAGAACAAGAAAACTCAAGAGGGAAAAAAGACTCAACAACAAGATATGGATAATTCGCATGTAGACTCGATGATAAATACATGAAATTAAACTGTGATAGAATAAAAAAACCTGAATTCAGAGTCCAGTTCTGATACCAGATGACGTGAAAAAAAGCGCAAAATTAAACGTCAAAAAGTTCCGAACCCAGGTTTGTTGTGGATGGAGGAATCTTGACCCAAACTTCACAACGCGAGGAACGATGATGCGGAAGAAAGAACCAAGATTTGAGAAACGCCACAAAGACTTGTCAAGTTTTCCTTGATAATTTTCTGATTATTTGAACGCCACAAAGATTAATCTTTGATAAGTTAGGGTTGAACGCCACAAAAAATAATCTTCATAAGTTCCAAAGGAAAATATAGGAATCCACCTATAATTTTATTGAATAAATCAATAAGCTGTTTATAAATATTATTTACACAAATTTTTATTTTATTTTATTTTTTTTAAATTTACAAATTTATTTTGAAGAGAAAATAATATTTAATGTCTCTCCCTTCACTTCTATTTTTATATATTTTTATTTTATTATTATAGATTTATAGATTATAGACGACCAAAAAAGTCCACGAAGTACCGCTGTTTTTCATATTCACAGTCTGAATTCCGTAAACTTTCCTATGCAGCATACTCAACAAGCAACAGGTATATTCTTCTTTTTCTTCATTGAAGATGGTACATGTATGTAACTGTATATACATATGTTATTTGCACCAAATATGTTATCCTGAGCTTTCAAGAGATAGATTCCTGAATTTGCATTTCTTGGCGAGCGTTTTCCTGTTGACATAGTTTTGGGGAAAGATTCTTGAATATAGTAAGCAATATTCTTGAATTGGTTTGTGTATCTGTGATGGGATTATTGATTATTTATTGCAAGTTACCTGAAAAATCAGAAGGGGGTTCTTTAATTCTTGTTTGCTCTTATGGCGTCGGATGTGGGAAACTTAGAGCAGTTTTTATTTGTATGTATAATTGGGTCGCAGTTTTTATTTGTATGTATAATTGGGTCCTGGGCATTTAAGCAGTATGACCATGAAGTTAATTTAGCGCAAGTTGTATTAATAATTAGCGTCCTGTATTATATGTTATTTCTGTTGAATAAAATTCTGTAATTGGCAGGAGTTTAACTAGTGAATTTACATTTGCTTCCATTTGAAAACAGCATTAACTGAAGAACATCAATTTCAAGTTTTTATTTCATTTCATTTTTATTTATTTCCTTCCTTACACTGAAGAAAGCACTGCCACTTTTATGCATATTTGAAATTATATATAGGGGTGGGAAGCTCATATGATCCTCTAATATAATCTATGCAGAACTATTTTGTGACTGAAGTAAAAAATACTCTAGATAATGGGTAACAGTGAATCGTCACCTGATGAAGCACACGACAATTTTCCACGTCAGACCGCTTCATTTGCAGGATATTCAGTGAACACTAGTTATCAATCTCCAGAACATGAAAGAAATTCATCAAGCACTAGTTATCAACATTATCCCCCATCGTATGCTGGAGGTTCAAAAAACACGAACAATGGGAAGAAGCAACATTCATCCTACATAGCTGATAACTTCAGCTCTTTGGAAGAGGTGGGTTATACCTTCATTAATGAGACGTCTTCATGTTTAGGGACAATGAGCGTGTCTACCTAATCTTAAAAAGTTTACTTTTAAGTATATTCCTTAGCTGGTATGAGCTTCACTTCTAAAGTTCCATTTGGCTTTGTTTCTCGGTGCGTGTAAGAAGAAATATAAACCAATACTTCAGGTTAATTAGAGACACATTCCTAAGATGTGTGCTTATTTTTCCGACATGTTTATGGAGATGTTCTATTTTCAAGCATGGAAATTTCTGTAAACACTTCAATCAAAGCGGGCACAATATTTTTTTATGAAGTACCTTATGAAAATATGCCTTCTCGTAAAGACAATTATGGATCATGTAAATGTAAAATCAGGAAAAGGAAGAATTGACTCATGGTTATGGACTTAAATTATGTAGGATGGTAAATTTTTGTTTTCAAGAGAAATCCCCTAGTATATAAAAGAGGGAAAAAATGCCTTTATGGTTGAGTAAGAAGCCTTCATCTCTTAATTCATGCATTTAATTTATTTGCAGCTACTAGAGCAGGTTCTACTTTTTGGGGAATGTCATAGTAATAGCAAGAATGATAAATAAATTATAATAAATGTACTTCATGCGAGTTATACTAAAATAACATATTTCATTCTAAAATTTTGGAACTTTGCTTGAATATTATTCAAGTGATAATTGGCACAATGCCAATCCTCTGGACACTGTATTAAGTGGCATTCGACTTCATGTCAAGAACTGCTTCACAAATTTTCCATGATTCAAAGGATACTGTAGTGGTCACAAACTAAAGAGGGACTAAAAATAATCATTTTAGATACTGGGATGTATTCTTAAGCTGTTGCCAACTATGGATCTATATTTGATCGAGTTTCCTGATAATTTTGTTGACAGGTTATTGATGCACTAAGAGAAGCAGGCCTTGAATCATCAAACTTAATTATTGGTATTGATTTTACTAAGAGCAATGAATGGACAGGTGAACAAAAAAATTGCTTATTTATGGGATGCTTGATTAGTCGAACGATCATCTGACTTGTCCTTGGTTGTAGGAAAGTTGTCATTCAACAGGAGAAGCCTGCATGCAATTGGCAACACGCCCAATCCTTATGAGCAAGCCATTTCTATCATTGGACGAACTTTAACTCCCTTCGATGAGGACAATTTAATACCTTGTTTTGGATTTGGTGATGGTTCGTATTCACATTATCATATTGTAAACGATGCAATTTACTAAGATTTGTAATCTGATCAATTTTCGCCCTCTAGCCACAACACGCGATCAGCATGTTTTCAGCTTTTATGCTGACCATCGACCTTGCAATGGATTTGGGGAAGCTCTTAGACGATATAAAGAAATTGTTCCATATCTGCATTTATCAGGTTTTGGTCTTAATTTCTTTCCATCTTTTGCTTTGTATAATCTCTTTTGAAATGGTTGTGAGATCTTTAGAATGAAATTAGCATTGGTAGAAGATTCATTTCCATTTGGTTAAAGCAAATAGGTTTGCCTCTGCATTTTATTTTCAAACTAAATTCTCAGTCAGCCTAGTAGATTCATATACTTAACATGCATGTCACTTTCATACAATGATTGTTAATATTTACACTTTCTGATTGCGATGACGTTTTATTTATCATTGAAATCTCAACAGAACGAATTTTGGATATCAAACAATCGTTAATAAATTATCTTCCATGCCTAGATTTATGGGTTTATAAATTTATGTATAGTGTTATGCATAAACGTTAGACCTGAAGTAAAATTTTAGAAGGATAACATTAAAAATCTGTTGATGAAACTGTCTGATGGATATAAGAAACTTCTTGTTTCACCTGGCAATCATAATTCATAATTTGATCATAAGATCAAGCAGCAAAAATAGAAATTAAAGTTACGAGGATTGAATAACTTTTGAAGCACCAGATGTCTAGTTTATAAGAAATTTTGAAAAAATCAAGTGGCGTACAACTAGCAGGCTAGTGCAGATTGTTTTCAAAGGTATTTCTAGTAATGAAATTCCAAAAGAGAACTAAAATGAAAAGAAAGATAATTAGTCAGACTAGAACAGAAAGCTTTCTTTTATTCTTTCAGATTTCTCCTATATTCTTGATGGAAAAGGTAATTCAGAAATGATCCTAATAATTTAATTTCTTAATTCTCTCTTTATTTTTGTAGGTCCAACCTCATTTGCACCAATAGTTGATGCTGCAGTTGATATCGTGGAAAAAAGCAATTGGCAGTATCATGTCCTCGTTATCATTGCAGATGGACAGGTTCTTATATCCATTTTAACCATTAGTTGTGGTCTTCTGTTTGAAGTCTTCTCTCACCAGAAAACTATTTTTTGAATTTTTACTTTTAATCATCTTGTAATGTGGATTTAGGTCACTAGAACTTCTGGTACGCCATCTGGAAGGTTTAGTCCGCAAGAACAAGCAACCGTCAATTCCATAGTTGCTGCAAGGTAAAAAGTTTACGATAAGTGCAATTATCATAACATGGTGATGGTCCTCGGCTCCTCGCTGATGTATTCTATGGCATGTACGGTACAGTGAATATCCACTCTCAATTATTCTTGTTGGTGTGGGAGACGGACCCTGGGACGCTATGCAAGAATTTGATGATAACATTCCTCAACGTACATTTGACAATTTCCAGGTACAGAATTATTTCATAAAATTTTATATTACATCTTATATTTGGAGGTTATTTATGTCAATTAACTGTCTTTCCTAGTAGTACTCTTGTGTAAACATCTCGTAAATATTTTGTTGGGAAAGTGAAAAAGAATCTCACATCAATTAGACATGGGGTAATGATGAACTTGTAGGAAATTGGAATGGAACCTCAATTCCCTACAAGTGATATCATAGTTAGGCCCAAAATTTAACTATGTGGACGCACGTGACAGATCTAAGTTGCAGCCGAACTAACATTGTGGGCCCTAATTTGGATCACGGTCATTGGAAATATCCATGGTTGGCTCTTAAGGCGGTGGTCTTGACGTGGTGGATGAGCTGGGACTTGATAGAGCATATAAGGATTGTGTTACTCCACCTAATAAGTTAATCATTTGGGATAGAACCTCAATTCTCTACTTATTTAACTTTTGAAGAGTAATTTCTTAGTGATGAAATTTTTGGAGGAAATTCAACTTTGTATTTCACATCTGGAGTTCTTTAAGCTTTTTTCAAAAAAAAAAAAAAAAAAAAAAAAACTAAGATTTTCATTAATAGCTCCCTCCCACACAAAGGTCCTTTTTTAATGTTATCGTCTTTTTTTATCTCACGTGTGTATGCACCAAGTTATCTGTTTCGAAGAATTATTTGGTTGAATTATTCAGGCTCAACTCTTCCTTGAAACAAATTGGAAATCATATATACACCATTTTCCTCTTAGTTTTTAATATTACTACATGGTTCCTTGCAGTTTGTCAACTTCACCAAAATCATGTGTGAGCACTCTGATATGAGCAAAAAAGAAGCAGCTTTTTCACTTTCTGCTCTCATGGAAATTCCTTTGCAATATAAGGCAACATTAAAGCTACAACCTAAAGAGTAAGGCCAAGAAATTATATTTTCTTGCAAACTACATTGAAACCAAAACACTAATGCTAAGGTGTCATCACTCCTTCATAACTTTGGCCATTTTTGTTGGTGCTTAGGGTTTATCATTGGTTGTATCATGTTCTACTCGTCACATTTTTCCCTCCCCTTTCTAACCCATTCCCATGTTAATAAATCTAAGAAGTTGATGCCTGGTCCTTCCTATAGTTTCAAGTTGACAGGAATCCCATTACTACTTATAATGCCATCCCTCTAAAATTATGTAGCTTTGTTGCTTATCTTGTATCTATATTTTTTGTATTCAGTAAATACAATGTAGGTCCTCCGGCAAGGCCACTCCCTCCTCCACAGGAAGTTATAGATCATGACAATGCCATTAGATCCCTCCCACGTGAACAAATCTCTGAACCAGTTGAATCAGGACCATCAGCAGAGCAAGTAATTGATCTTCCATCCTCAGACTCTTATCATGTTATATATTATGGAATAATGGTTTGAAAATTTCTTTGTTATTTCAAGGAATGCCCAATCTGCTTGACAAATCCCAAGGACATGGCTTTTGGATGCGGTCACCTGGTAAGCATCTCCATCCAGTTACACAAATTTCCGCATCTGTACTGTTATCTTAAATTGCTTAAACATTTGAATCATTGTGTAGGAAATAAATTTCCTGTTCTTCATATGGGTTTTCTTAACGATAGTACAATAGTTTTGTAGCAGCATATATGCTCTTCATCTTTCAATTTTGTTCTAAAATTTCAGACATGCAAGGATTGTGGTGTCTCCCTATCGTCATGCCCTTTGTGCCAGAAGCCCATAACAACTCGAATAAGGCTATATTCTTGACAAGGTCGAGGTCGAGGTCAGTAGCTTGAAGACGTAAACAAAGCTATACCAGTTTATATTGCATCCTAGAGGAAATTGGAGGGTCGATACTTCTATTTGTGTTATTGTCAATGATAATTTACTTGTGTACAGTCTTAGTTGTACAACAAAGCTGGAGGTCCTTGTCTGCAAAGACTGATATCAGCTTAATCCAAGCAAAGATGTATATATGGGCATAATGTAGTGTACAAGTGTTCCATTCTACATTTTGTGCGTGAGAGATACATTGTATGGTCAAGTTGGCTACATTTATTTCGTTTCATAATAATCAAGTTTCACAACATTTAAACTTGATGCTACACTAGAAACTGTATCTTATCTCTTTGTCTACGTGATCGACCCCATCGATCGACATCTAAATATTCGCACCAGTCTATGGAGCCTGGATATGCCGGCCTTTCCTTCTTCACCGATTATTCTAATCATCATGTTGCATTTCATCGTCAAAATATATTCACTGGCAGTTGTGATTTATAGTCTGTCACTAATTGAAGCTTGGCTTCAGTAGGGATGGATCCAAGCCTTTGTGAGGGCGGTTGGTTGTTTGTGCTCGATTTGTCAAATTTTTTTTGGATAATAATTAATTTTTTTTTCTTACTTTTAGGCGATTGTTTATGCTGATTTGATATTTTAGATTCATCTTTGGGCTCTAGCCATGTCTTAAAATACCATACATTCAAACTCAAAATACCATACGGCATACACATCTCTTTTTATCGGTTCTATCTTGTTTTTAACTCTTGTTTTGTACCTCCTATTCTTCTATTTCTCTAAGCGTCCATTTAGCAAAGGAATATATTTTGTTTATAAACGATATAATTTCTCAAATCACTTTTAACCAAACACATTTTTCTCTTCAATTGTCAACCATTACTTTTTACCTCAAAATTATAAATAAATAAATTTATAAATCAAATAGTGATACGAAACAGAGCCTAAGATAATAAAAGGGCAAGGATATAATAGACGGTAGACAGCCTGGACTAGGACCTCATTTCTTGTGACAGCTCAATACAATGTAAAAAAATTGCAAACAAAATATAAGCGTAAGCTCCAACTCAGCAACTTAAAGAAAACGCATGTTTAATATTTATCAAGTAGTTTGAAAATTCTTTAGGATATGCCAATGTGTACTTGAAAAGTGAAGGAATTTCTTGCATACCATTATCAATCCCTAAATTTAAGTCATCAGAGTGCATGGTAAAACGTACAAGAGGGACTTGTGTAAGGATTTTAATCAATCGTGTGGGCTTATATATGAATTATTGTGTATTGAATAAAATGCTATCTATTTTGGTTAAGCCCAATTAAAGTGATCTAATAAGAATTTTATATATATCGGGCTTTAATGCATCTAATTAATGTATGAGCTTTTACGTGTAGATATTACCTAATTCATGATGGGCCGAATTAGGTTAACTGACAATTCAGTATATAAAGTCGGTTATGCTCCCTGAATCAGACGTACTGTTCATTCTGTCTGACATCCCATCATCAGAGAGAAAATAAGGACTACGTATTGATTTACAAGATCCAACCAACCGAATCGTTAATCGCGAATCATGTTTGATTAAGGTACGCTTCCGCTTCAGTTATTCATTCTTGATAATTCAGCATGATGATTTTGGATCCTGGATAAATTATTATCTGTTGATAAATTTTATAACAAGTGGTATCAGAGCCAACACCGTGTTGAATTATCAAATCAATTTCGAACGCATATATGTGAAGCCAAATTATGTGCGTATGTATATGCGCATAAGGGTTCTGATTCAAAATTTGGTATATATAAAATCTGTATGTATATGCCTTCAAAATCAGGTTCGAATTTTTTTTTTTTTTTTTTTTTTTTTTTGGATTCACTGAAATTTGGGATTGTGGGTTTGGTTCTTGCATATATATGAATTTCATGCTTTGGTTGTATTCGGATTCGGTTGGGTATTGAGTATGGATTTGGAATCTGATTTGAAATTCGAATTGAAGTTTGGGATGTTGGATTCGATTTGGAATTTGTGTATGGTTGAAATCGGATTTCTGTGTGTATATATTCAGGTTTGAGATGCATAATTTGTTCGAATTGAGATTTGTGGATGAAGAAGGATTGGCCAGCGCTGTGCAGCGCCGTGGATAGCGCTGCAAGTCGCAACGTTGGGGAAAGGTGCTGCACAGCGCGCAGCGCTACTTCGAGCAGGTAATCAGCGCCGGTAGGCGCAAAGGAGGGTCACCGGTGGTGGCGCTGCGGTCTCTGGATTTGGAGACTGCGACGGGGATTAGGGTTGAGTGAAACCCTAGGTGCTGCGAAATCATTTTTTGGGGAGGGACTTGCGTCAGAAATTTGAAGTCCTCAAGGACTGTTTTGCAATTTTAGATAATTATGGTTAATTGTTCCTCCGGTCCTCTATTTTGTTATAGATTAAATGTTTAATCCTACAGTTACAAAATAATTTAAGTTGGCCCTTCAAGTTTTGAATTTTATGAAGTCAGCCCCTAAATTTATAAAATTATTTAAATTGGGCCTTTTAAAGTTCTGGATTTTATAACTCAGTCCCTAAAGATTTATAACTTCCTACTTTGGCTCCTGAAGTTTGAAAATTTTCTAATTCAGCCCCTAAAGTTTGAGAATTTTCAAATCTGGTCCCTAAAGCTTGAAAATTCTCTAATTTGGTCTCTTGAAGTTTGAAAATTTTATAATTCAATCCCTTAAAGTTTGAAAATTTTCATTTTCAGTCCCTAAAGTTTGAAAATTTTCTAATACAACACCTAAAGTTCTGAAATTCTTTAATTTGGTCCATAAATTTTGAAAATTTTCTAATTCAGTCACTAAAGTTTAGAAATTTTCAAAAACTGGTCCTTAAAGTTTGAATTTTTTTTAAAAATTAAGTCCCTAAAGTTTGGGAATTTTCTAAATTGATCCCTAAAGTATGAAAATTTTCAAAATCAGCATCTAAAGCTTGAAAATTCTCTAATTTTGTCCCTTAAAGTTTGAGAATTTTCTAATTCAGCCCCTAATGTTTAAAAATTTTCAAATTTTGGTCCCAAAAAGTTTGAAAATTTTCATTTTCAATCCCTAGAGTTTGAAAATTTTTCAATTAAGTCCTTAAAGTTTCCAAATTCACTATTTTGGACCTCTAAAGTTTGATTTTCTTTCAAATTGGGACTTAAAGTTTGGAATTTCTCTAAATTGGCCAATAAGATTTTGGAAAAATTGTAATTTAAGCCCTTCAAGCTTAAAATTTTACATAATTGGCCACCTAATGTTTAAGAATATTGCAATTTGATCATCTTAACTTAAGGATTGCTTTATTCTAAAGTTTTGAATTCTATAATTCAAATCCTAAAGTCAAATATAGATGCAAATCAGTGGATTTCAATTTCAAATCTTGGTACATCGGACTCTTTTGAGAGATATAATATTCAAAAGTAAGTTAGTTGAAACAACATGTTGCCAAAGCAACCTCTCTTGTGGATATTAATTAACTTTGAATATTAGAAGGTATTTGTGTGTGTGTTATTCATTGCGGATATTGATCGGCCCAAAGGAAGGTCAATATTTGGCTCGAATTTCACATGCACCTGTGGTGATAAACACATGGCAATTATTTGGTTTAACATGTGACCAATAAATCGGTCCAAAGAAAGGTTTATTGGTTAATATGTCTTATTGCCAGTGTTTGATCACTACACTAAGGGAAAATTAGGTGTTTGTGTGTTATTTCATGTGGATAATGATCGGCCCAAAGAAAGGTCAATATTTGGCCCGAATTTCACATGAACTTGTGGTGATAAATACGTGACGGTTATTTGGTTTTACGTGTGATCAATAAATCGGTCCAAAGAAAGGTTTGTTGGTTGACATGTCTTACTGTCAGTGTTTGATTACTACACCAAGAGTACCACTTACAAATCAATATTTCTGTCCAAAGACTAAGGCCCCATTCTCTTTGCCGTTTTCAGTTCGTTTTGAGTTTTCGATTTTTTGAAATATCGAAAACGCGTTCACTTTGCCCATTTTCAGAAACGCGTTTTCCAAAATACCAAAAAAAAAAAAAAATACAAAGGAAACTCAAAACGAGTTTATAGCGTTTTGGATGTTTTGTGTTAAAAAGTCCAAAACAACCAAAACGCGTGTTTTGGATTTTTTTTTTGGTAAATGTGAGACACTTTTTTCACTTAAAATTCTTATATTATTTTGCCATTATATATAAATTCATGTTAAGTTTTTTTTTTTTTTTTTTTTTTTTTTTTTTTTTTTTTTTAAATGTGAGACATTTCATTCACTTGAAATTCTTATATTATTTTGTCATTATATATAGATTCATGTTAAGATTTTTTTTTTTTTTTTTTTTTTTGTAAATTATTATTATTATTTATTTATTTATTTTGTAAAAGTGAGACACTTCCTTCACTTGAAATTCTTATGTTATTTTGTCATTATATATAGATTCATGTTAAGATTTTTTTATTTTTTATTTTTTTGTAAATTTTTTTTATTTTATTTTTTGTAAAAGTGAGACACTTCATTCACTTAAAATTCTTATATTATTTTGCCATTATATATAGATCATTTTTAAGATTTTTTTTATTTGTTTATTATTATTTTTATTTTGTAAAAGTGAGACATTTCCTTCACTTGAAGTTTTTATGTTATTTTGTCATTGTATAGATTCATATTAAGATTTTTTTTTTTTTGTAATTTTTTTTTTATTATTATTATTTTGTAAATGTGAGACACTTCCTTCATTTGAAATTCTTATGTTATTTTGTCATTATATATAGATTCGTGTTAAGATTTTTTCTTTTGTAAATTTTGTTTTTAGTAAATGTGAGACACTTCCTTCATTTGAAATTCTTATATTATTTTGCCATTATATATAGATCCATGTTAAGATTTTTTTGGTATGAGGTTAAATTTTAGTTTAGCTGAAACAATATTAATGATGAATTTATTGACATAGAGAACTAACTAATTTATTAACATTAAAATTAATGTAATTCAATAAATCAACCATTTTTGACATATAAAATATCACAAAATAAATATATCAAAAAATTATAAAGTAAACGTATTTTTCAGTTTTCTATTTTTGAAAACAGTTTTCCAAAATTATAAAGAGAACATGTTTTCAGAAATCCAAAAACAAACAACCAAAATCCAAAATTCAAAACAAAATCCAAAACTAAAAATTCAAAATCGAAATACAAATAGAACGGCCCCTAAATATTGATGTTGTGCTAGGTATCTTGTGATGGGCCCTACCATTATTTGAAAATATGATTTGCATAATAAGGTATTTATGTGAGCTATTTTGTTTAAGTGTTCTCTATTCAATTTCAAATTCTGCTAGTAGTATATCTACAAGCTCAAATCTAATCCTTGTATTTATGGAACAAACTTCAAGGATCAAAACAAGAACATTAACTTTTCGTTGGCTGCATGGATCTAGACCTTGTACTAAGGATTGAGCAACCTGCTCCTCTTACGGATGAAAGTTCATCTAATCAAATGAGGAATTTTGAGAAGTGGAATTGCTTAAATTACGTGAGTCTCATGATCACTAAGTGCGGCATTCCGGAAGCCTTTAGTGGCATAGTATCTGAGGAGGTAAATGATGCCAATGAATTCCTTGCCGAAATTAAGAAACGTTTTACGAAAAACGATAAGGCTGAAACAAGCACGCTTATGCAAAGCTTGATTTCAATAAAGTATAAAGGCAATGGGAAAATAAGGGAGTACATCTTGTAGATGTCTCACACTGCTTCAAAACTTAAGGAACTAAAACTCGACTTGTCTAATGACTTGCTCGTGCATTTGGTATTGATATTGCTTCCAGCACAATATAGTTAATTTAAGGTTAGTTGTAACTGTCAAATGGAGAAATAGACTCTCAATGAGCTTATTTCAAAGTGTGTAAGCTTTTTACACAATTCAGTCAATTTAAGGTCAGCTATAACTATTAAAGGGAGAAATGAACTCTAAATGAGCTCATTCTATTTTGTGTGCAAGAGGAAGAAAAGTTGAAGCAGGACAGAACTGAAAGTGTTCACTTGGAAAATACCTCTAAAGATAAGGGCAATAAAAGAAATAAAGAATATAAAATTGTTAAGAGTTCATAACAAAAGAAACCACATAAAACATTGAGGGTTGTTTCTTTTGCAAGAAATCTGAACATTTAAAGAAAGATTGTACATAATACCAACTAAAGCAGCCACTTTATTGGTTATTCTGAGTGATCGAGGGGCTATTAATTTTATGATCCCACACTTAAGTCAACTTTTGAAACGGGAAATGCAACATTTTTTGAGGATGTTGAGTTTGGGGGAGAAATAAGGTTAGAGATATTGTCTTTAAGGAATAAGTTGAGGAAGGATCGGTATCGATTCCTACTATTGCTTTTGACAATGTGCAAGTTTCTATGCATGTCATTGATCAAGAAACATATACGGAACCTCAATTAGACAATGTCGAAGAACCTCCCATCCAAAATAAGGTAAATTTCAGAAGTACAAACTCAACAACCTCAATAACTAAAGCCATTAAGGAGATCCACGAGAGAAAGGAAAAAATGCTATTCTGGATAATTTAAATAGTATTTCTCCAAGAACATATGGAAATAATGGAATGGTGGAAGATGGTCGAATCAATTCCATCAGGCCATGCAGGGTTCTAACTCTCAAAAGTGGATTGATGCCATAAATAAGGAGTATAAGCATGTACAAGACAATAAAGTTTGGGATCTTGTCCCATTATCAGAAGGTGCGAAGCCCATTGGTCTTAAATGGATTTTTAAACCAAGAGGGATTCGATAAGTAATGTGGAAAGATATAAAGTTCGTCTTGTATCTAAATGTTTTACATAGAATGATGGCATTGATTATAAAGAGACTTTCCTTTTGATTTCGATGAAAGTCTCTTTCAGGAAAGTCAGGTTGTTGCACATTTTGACATCGAGTTACATCAAATGGATGTTAAGACGACGTTTCTCAATGGAGACATTGATGAGACAGTTTGCAAATTAAAGAAATCCATTTATATGCTCAAGCCAGCTTCCCGTTAAGGGTAATACAAATTTCATCAAGTAACTGTCTCATTTGGTCTTGAGATTAATGTTGTTGATGGTTGTGTGTATTACAAGTTCAGTGGGAGTAAGTGTATTTTCCTGATTTTGTATGTTGATAACATATTGTTTGCCACTAATAATATAGGCATGTCACATAAAACTATGAGATTTTTGTCAAGGAATTTTGAGATTAAAAACCTTGGTGACGTCTCTTTTGTATTGGGAATTCAGATACACCGGGATTGTTCTCGGGGTATTCTTGGATTGTCACAAAAGGGCTATATCGATAAAGTACTTAAAAGATTTGGCATGCAAGACAGTAAATCAGGGGACACCCTTATATCATTAAGGGAGACAATTTAGTCTCAACTAATGCTCGAAAAGTTATCTTGAAGTTAAAGAAATGCAGAGGATCCCATATAGTTAAGCTATAGAAAATCTGATGTATGCTCAAATTTATATGCGTTCGGATATTGCATACATTATTGGGATACTAATGTGATATTTAAGTAACCCTGGGATGGATCATTTGGAAAGCAGCCAAACATGGGTTATAAAGTATTTAAAGAGAACAAAAGATTACATACTCACATACAGAAAATCGGATCAGTTGGAGATCATATGGTATTATGATTCCGATTTTTTGCTAGATGCCAAAACAGTAGAAGATCCACATCAGGCTACATCTATCTGCTAGTTGGAGGAGCTATTTCCGGAAGGAGTGTTTAACAAACACTTTAGTTTCTTTCACTTGGTAGCACAGTTTGTAGCAATTTTTGGGGCATCTAATTATGGAATATAGCTGCGGAATTTTGTCACTGGGCTGCGTATTCTGTACTGTATAGAAAGACCACTAAAGTTATATTGTGACAATAACTCAGCAGATTTATATTCCAGTAACAACAGGAGCTCAACTAAGTCAAAATACATTAACATAAGTTCCTGGTTGTGAAGGATACAGTTCAGAGTGGACACGTGTCAATAAGAGCACATTGGGACAAACTCCATAATTGCAGATCCGCTTACTAAAGTATTACAACCCAAGGTCTTTCATGAGCACATTGCTCATATGGGTGTTGTATTTCTTAAGGATATTTGGTTTCAGTGGGAGTTTGTATTTTGGGTGCATTAGACACATTTATTGTCTTTTTGGATACAGTTTAAAGTTAAAGTTATTTACAGCTGTATGGTTTCAAGTTTATTATCTCTGAACTCGTTTGAGGATGATCTCACTAAAGTTGGACCAGTTGGAAATAGGCATGTTGAAGATCACATTACATGTAATTTCCATGCTACACATCCATACTTGATCTATGTCATTCAGTTATGTCGATATACGTGACCATTGATAGGTTTAGTTACGATTAATGTAGTGAAAGCCGTTTTGATCCTATGTTGATATAATTGATGGTCCGGATTGTTTGGGGATGCATTCAGTAATGATAGCAAAATTCTGAGTACTCATAAAGTTATGATTGATACACAATTGTAAGGTTACACATATAGCCCAAGTGGGAGATTGTAAGGATTTTAATCAATTGTGTGGGCTTATATGTGAATTATTGTGTATTGAATAAAAGGCTATCAATTTTGGTTAAGCCCAATTAAAGTGATCTAATAAGGATTTTATATATATCGGGTTTTAATGCATCTAATTAATGTAAGGACTTTTATGTGTAGATACCAGGCCATTACCTAATTCATGATGGGCCGAATTAGGTTAACTGGCAATTCAGTATATAAAGTCGGTTATGGTCCCTGAATCAGACGTACTGTTCATTCTGTCTGACATCCCATCATCAGAGAGAAAATAAGGACTACGTATTGATTTAGAATATCCAACCAACCGAATCGTTCATCGTGAATCATGTTTGATTAAGGTACGCTTCTGCTTCAGTTATTCATTCTTGATAATTCAGTATGATGATTTTGGATCCTGGATAAATTATTATCTGTTGATAAATTTTATAACAACTTGATTTTAGAGGTTTTAACTTTTAAACATTTTTTCGTAAACTTGAGATTGGATCTTCTAATCATCTTAGAGCTAGCTTGGTATATGATATTTTGAAAGAAATTTAAATTTTTTGAAGACTGATATTTTCACTCGTGCGATACACGGGAATATATTTGTGATAGTGACTTCGATCAAAATTTATGAAAATATATTAATTATACAATCATATATCAAATAAAAATATAGTACAATGACATTTTAATAGAAAATATTATCGAATTCAAAACTTAAAAAAAAAAAAAAAAACTAAAGAAAATGAGTAAATGTTGCTTTATTTGTAAAATAACCTTTTTTTTTTTAGAAAATTTTGTGATCTTGGAAATAATTATTAGTTTTTTAATTAAAATAGGTTCAACCCATCCGACCTTCTGATCATTGACCTATTGACTGATTTCAAATTTTCTTAATAGTGAGTACTATATACCTTAAATGACATAATTTAAAATGAATGAGATATTGAGGAAAATTTAAAATATAAAATAAACTTTTACATTTGATCTTTGACATATTTTTACGGACAAAATATTTATAATTTGCTCTCACTTGTTATTTTGTATTAAACTTCTCGTTGAGATCTTCAATTTGACACTTATATTACAGATTTTTCGACTTTAAAATAATACAATAATTATCAAAAGAATTATAATTATTACAATAAATATTTTATTGATAGTATTATAAAACTTAAATTATAAAATTTAAAATGATTGAGATTTTGAGAAAAAATAAAAATACTATAAAGTAAAAACTTTTACGTTTTATATTCGAGACAATTTTACAGACAATATATTTTCGATTTCCTCTTACTTTTTTATCTTTTATTAAACTTCTTGTCGAATCTTTTAATTTGACACTCATATTACATATTTTTCGATTTTAAAATAATACAATAATTATCAAAAGAATAATAATTAATACAAAAATAGATTATAGATAATATTATAAAACTTAAATAACATAATTTAGAATGAATGAGATATTTAGGAAAAGTAAAAAATATAAATAACTTTTATATTTGATCTTTGATACGATTTTACGGACAATATGTTTACAGTTTGCTTTCACTTGTTAACATGTTTTAAATTTCCCTTGAAATCTTCAATTTGATATTCTATTACATATTTTTCGACTTCGATATAATACAATAATAACTATAACAAAGACAAAATATAGTTTATTACATTTTTTTGCATAGATTTCCAGATTTAGAAAGTGATTTTGGGCAAAAAACTATATGCATTTTATTTTAGGCATGTATTTAGAATAGATAGATAACTATTACAAAATGAATATATATATATATATATATATATATATATATATATATATATATATATATATATATATATATATATATATTTCATTACATCATCATCATCATCATCATTTTTAAGCCTGTGTTCAGATCTATTGCTGAGAATATACACCAGATTTTTTCGAATCTCGAGGTAAGAAGTGTGGTTAAAAATTGGAGAGAAAAAAGATGTGTTGTTGAAAAATAGTTTGGAAAATTGTGTATATTATAAATTGGTTTATAATCTTTTTTTCCATTATATCTTAACAGAAGCTAAATTTCTAGATTTAGAAAGTTATTTTTTGCGGAAAACTATGTGTGTTTTATTTTTTGCATATATTTTGTTATTATATATAGATAGACATGTTTTGTGGTTGAAAAGATATTAAAATGTGTGAAAGTAGTAGATCTCATATAAATATGTGGTTAAAAATGAGTTTCGAGAAAAAAATTGTTCAAAATACCCTGGACCAAAACAAGGGCTTAATTATATATTGTTCCTTATTTTTTAAAATTCATTTTAAACCACACATTTTTCATAGAATAATTTTAAAAGTAAATCGAGATTTTTTTCCCTAAATTTCAACAACATTATACTACAATCACTGTTACAAAATACATTTAATTCAAGTAATGATCTCTGACAAGGGTATAATATTAACAAATTTGAGCATGAGTGATAATATTAACTAACTGCCCGATCCAATATTAAACTAAATGGTCCAATATACGGGTTTATTGTGGTTAAAAAGTAGAAAAAATAATTTTATTAAATTATTGCGTAATTGAAAATGAGTTCGAAGGATAATACATTTTAAATAATATGTACAGACCACGAGGCTTAAACCTTAATATATCTAGTCTATTTCACTGTTATATGAATTAAATTTTCTCATTTGGACAAAAACTAGCTAGGCATGGAAAGGAAAATAAGCCCCTCTCTGATACAACTAGAAATATATTTTAATCTAAATAAAAAACAACATTTAATTTCTATGCCTTCGTCGGTAAGCTTAGAATACAAATAAACCACCTCTGTGACCAAATGTTAAAAAGTTTAAACTTTTAGAAAACCAGATAAAATTTCAACAATACTATCTAGACTTACCAGTCGAATTTACCTTCCTATCAAATGCTAAATCATCTTCACAAATAGATAGTGACGAGAACTACACAAATACTACATACATAGTATATAATATATTAACTACGTCCAAAGTTCAAACTTTGAACTGAATCGTGTAGGGTATACATAACAACATGTAAAATATGAAGCACACGGCTTAAAAAAAAAAAATAATAATAATAATAATAATAATTCTATCTTGCTTGTGACAACTGTATAGCTTCTTGGTCATAAGTAGAATCTTCAGCCCAAATGAAGTGGTGGGGCAAGAGGGAAAATTCTTGATATCTTACTTTTTCAAGTTGCTCCCATTCAGCCCATCTCTCGGCCAACCCCACTCCCTGCAGCATGCTCAAAACATCTGTCATTCTGGGACGATCTTCTGGTGAGCTCTGGGTGCAAAGCATTGCAACTTGGAGAATTGTCTTCACTTCTTCCAGATCATAACTCTTCAAGTTCTCATCCACAATGTCCTTGTGCTTCTCCTCTCTCAGTAAATTTTTGATCTGGAAAATGAACTTGGCCTTCACAAATACAATTATTTAATTCCAGAAAATACTAATAGTGAAACAGAACTACTCACATGATCCAGCAGCAGAACCTCCTCTTCCTCTTCAAGCCGGGAGAAATCTATTGCACGCTGACCAGTTACTAGTTCTAGAAGAGTAACACCATATCCAAACACGTCCGTCTTTTCGGAAGATTTTCCGGTAGACAAATACTCTGGGGCAATGTGTCCCATAGTTCCACGTACTTGAGTGGTAATGTGTGTGACTTTTGTATCTACTAGTTTTGCTAATCCAAAATCTCCTAATACAGCTTCGAAATCATCATCCAGGAGGATGTTCGCAGCCTTCAAATCACGGTGAATGATCTTTGGGTTGCAATGCTCGTGAAGGTACTCCAGGCCATGGGCTGCACCGAAAGCTATCTGCTTTCTTCTTGGCCAGTCCAGGCCTTCCTCTCCAGGTTTCAAATCTATCATACTCGAAAGATTTTGATTTTTCAGTGAAGCACTTAACTCACATTACAAGAACAAGAATGCAGAATCATTCCCCTGTCATCATTAAGTTTCTTGAAGTATGGTGTGTGTTATTGCAATTAAAGGTGATGGAATGATGCAGAACATGCTAAATACTATTAATATAAATCTTTCTACAATGATATCACGAGGATATAGAATGTCTTTTTTTGCAGAAATTTATTAGTAACAGCTATTTCGCGCATCATGCGTAGTGAAGAGTAAATAGCCTCTCCTGCAAAGAAAGGCGGTTCCACGGAATTTGCATCTACTAGGTGCGTGTGGGGACTAAAAAATGTGTTTTCATATTCATTCTTTTCCATTTTGAAGATGATCTTCAGATTGTAATCTCAGCCTAAAGACGAGTATTGACAGAAAAAGAAGGCAACTCAAGTTGAACATCATGAGAGTACCTCTTAAGCGATAGGCAACACTGCGGTTCTGCATAAATGGGTAAACAAGAATTTTCTCTGTAGCTGTTGTACAAAACCCAATCAACCGAAGCAAGTTTTTGTGAACTGCAACACTTATCAACTGAACTTCCCGTAAAAATGCAGCCTTTCCACCAGGAATACGATAGTCCATTAGGCGTTTCACAGCAACTTGTGTGTTGTCTGAAAGGATACCCTTGTATACTTTTCCAAAGCCCCCTTGTCCAATAATGTTGCTTTCACTGAAATTTTCTGTTGCTAGCTGTATTTCCCGAAAGGAAAACCTTCTCACTTGTCCAAAGGAAATTTTTCCCTCGTCTTCATCTAAATGAAAATTGAGCCATACATCAATCCAATTGGAGTTCAGAAAAGAGGATGCAGTTATCTATAATAATCATCAACTCAAACAAGAGAAGCAGATAACTCCCAGTAGTGAGAAGGACGGAAAAATACGCAAATATACAAATGCACACAACAATTATCTAGTTTCTCTAACAGTACTAAAGTACGAACCACCATTAGACTGGTTTCTTTGTCTACTTGAGTCTTTGATTCCTGTGCACCAGAAGATGAAGTTCTAATATTCCCTTTAAATGATTTGGAAGAGTAGGAAATACATGAAACAATTTCTATCCATGGTTTAACTTTGACACTGACAAACATGTAGAGAGCTAATACCTCTCTGTGCAATCGTTTCATATATTATGTTGCGTACTCAAAATGGATAAAATCATAACAATATCATATAGAAATTAGGGTAAATATTTACCTGCCACATCAACAAATACATCAGGTTTCAGTTTATGCACCCGATGGAATCGGTAGGCAAAGACAGCTCCAAGTGCCAGGAGTGCAAATGCACAAATGCTTGCTATGGTAATGGCAAGTTCAAATTTTGATTTTCTAGCAGAAACTGCATTGATATCTGGAGTCAGATTTATGTTCTTTTTCACCACAAGAAGAATAATATTCAAATAAAACTAAGAATTCCACTGCGAAAATAAACAAAACCTCGGGTGGAGGAATTTGGAACACAAGGGTGCTGGAAATTGTTTCCACATGTGAGATGTGTCGCTGTGAAGCTGATATGTGACGCATAAGACAGAAATGAACAAGTGGAGGCACCAAAAATAAGATAACAGCTTTAAGTCTTAATAGAGCTCAAGTTGACATAGACAAAAAATTGACTTACCATCTAGAATCTATTCTAATCATCACTGTTTCTACTGTATGTTATTATGAACAAAAGGTCCCTTAAGAAAAATCATCCCAGGAGCTCTTCTAAAATTCTTTCTTCTAAGATTACAACTTTACTTCTAGTTCATACTTCAAGTTAATGTTCATAGCATTAAACAAAATTATGCCATACGTCAAAAGAAAAAATTCATAATCTAATTCATATCATGTAAATATTCCAGTAACTTTGAAACATTCCATAATCACACTTGTAGACTAATCATGATAATTTCCAAATTAATCTGCATTATCCATAACAAAATTATGTGCCCACGATGACCACGGAATCCCAACATGCCTAATATTTCACAGTATCGACAGAAACTTGAATGAAAAGAGCATGCATTTCTTTTGAGCAAGATATGGAGAAGCATGATAATAGCTTCCTCTCCTTAGACTTGATTGAAACTAAAATTTAACAAAAATGCATGAAAGCTGGAAAATTTTCATGACACCTGTACAGCCTTAGTGTGCAGTTGTAAGGACCTAAAAAGGTGTTACTGTTCCCAAATTTTGGTTCTACAATAAAAAATAAAGATTTGAAGAACTTAAATAAGAAAAAACTTACTCAAAGCTGGGAATTGAAAACAATTTTATAGGAATTCTTCCTGTCAAATTGTTGGATGAAAGATTCCTGCAAGAAGAAAATTTCACTAGTGGTATAAACACGGGAAGATAAAGCAGACCTCGAAGAA
Source organism: Ligustrum vulgare (assembly GCA_963555705.1). Classification (NCBI taxonomy): domain Eukaryota; kingdom Viridiplantae; phylum Streptophyta; class Magnoliopsida; order Lamiales; family Oleaceae; genus Ligustrum; species Ligustrum vulgare. Next base: position 85,714,914 of record OY743168.1, read on the forward strand.
AATTCACTAAGGCAGGGTGAAGAAGTGCATGGAGACTTCTTACAGTTCCAATAGGCCTGATATATTTTGAAGTGATTCTGGAATAGGTCCACTTAAGTGATTTCCACTCATCACCCTGATTGATGCAGATTTTCAAAATTGTCACTTGAGTACATATGCACTTACATGAGAATAATACTTCTAACAAGATATAGCCCTAAATTAGATAACTCATATCCCATGGAAAATAAATAAATGCTAAATTTTTAATGCATGACTGAATAGACTTACAAATGTTTCAGGTTGTAAAGTTGACCCCAAGCTGCTGGAATGGAACCATTGAAGTTATTGTATCCCAGATTTAAATTCTGGAGATTCAACATGCTTCCAAGAAAATCAGGCAATGGACCAGAAAGATTATTATCATGTAGATCCCTGCACAGATTGAGAGCACCTAAGATATTTCTCAAAATGAATAATTAGGCACACAATGACATCCCAGAAGAGATCTTCATGGATCAAAATTATCCTTGCGGTTTCTTAATCTGCTACACAACAAGCAAAGCTTAGTTCCCTATACACTTGGAGTTGTCTACGCAAATCCGTTTTCACCACTCCACCCAATTCAGCGTTGTATCCATTGAAAAGTCCAATAAAATCAAATCTTCTGCAATCATCCCATATTAATTTTAGTCTCTCTCTTACTTGTCCAACGCATCTATTGCACTTTTTGTGAAATGGAGGTTCTTCGGGTCTATGCAAGATTTATCCTGGATTATTGACACGTCCAACTGTTATCACTTCCCTCATTTCTTATTTTTCCCATTACAGTATGGCCACAATTCCACGTCAATACCACATTTTGGCTATATCATTTGGAAGATGCTAGGTGAGCTAATTAAACAACCATGTAATAATGGTCAGAAATTTTAACCTCTGTTTGGCAAAAAAAAAAAAAAAAAAACATGTTTTTAAACAACACAATTCCCCAAATCATTTTTTAACCAAAAATATTTTCTGTCACCACTTTTCAACCACACATCTTACCTTGAAAACATAAAACAAGTTTTAGAAACCTTTGCTTAAGAATATCTTCATTATAATGCTTTTTAGAAGAGAGAGATTCTTTAATCCTTGAATAATATCGGAAGCAAACATGTATGGAGATCCAAAACAATAGAATTTTCATTGATATTGTAAAATCAGATCTCAATTAATATGCTGACATGCAAGTTGGGGCTTCTCAAAACTCTTCCCACTCCCTCTCCGGGGAAAAAAAATGAAAAGAGTGAAAACAAAAAAGAACGTGGGACTAAAGATTCACTAATGATTCAAAGAAGCTCAAGAGATATCTTCACAAAAAGGAAAAAGAAAAAAACGATACTTACAAGCTAATCAGATATTTTAATTTTGTTATTGCTGGTGAAAGAGTTCCTGAAAATCCACTAGAGGCCAGGCTCCTGCAAGTTGATGCATTAACATACAGAAAATCAGTAAGGGTGTGTTTGATACACCCCTATTTTCCAGGAAAATGTCAAATCATGAAAAATATTTTCCAACTTTTGTATTTGTTGGGTGTTTTGTTGGCAAAATTTGCCTTGGAAAATATTTTCTTATGTACAACCATTTAAACCACAACTAACTCATTTGCCTTGAAAATATTTTCTTACTTATTTGTTGAGAAAATATTTTCCAGCTAAGGTGGAAAATCATTTTGCGTCACGTTTGATCATTTTTATTATTGTTAATTGACTTATTTTTTTTCCAGAAATTAACATTATTATTATTATCAAGTACAAATGAGTGAAAAATTAAAAAAAAAAAAAAAAATTTATTAAAATAGTTAAATTTTGATTATTTGCCATGGAAAACAATATCAATCAAACAACAAAATTAGGAAAATCTCCCACTTTTTCACCTGGACTTTCAATTATCATTTTCCAGGAAAATAATTTCCAGCCAAATCAATTCCTAGAAAATATTTTCCTACCATCTATTTTCTATCTTTTCTATCAAACACACCCTAAGTTGTAAAAACGTGATTCACAAAGCTGGGCTGATAGGTGTGACTAAGTTCAGTTCCGTCCTTCATGATGGAGAAGGGGAATCAGAAAAAGTGAAACCATGTATTTGAATGAGGAAGAGAATTAATACTTACAAGGATATCACGTTTCCATTTCTACATGTAACATGAGACCAACTGAAACAGGGGCTGACAAAATTATAGTTCCAATCGGCAATTTTACTATTGGAGTCATGCAGAGCTGTTCGAAATACAATTAAAGCTTCACCTGAAACATCAATGGAAAAGGAAAAAGCTCATTCATCAGAATGATAAAAAAAACCATAAACAATTGATACTGGTTATGTCTTTCTTGTTAATGTTTTCAATTTTTCTATATTTTGGTTAACTTTTATACGTAGATTACTTAGTAATTTATATACGCTTCGACTGCTAACGTTTAGAATTTAGTATTGCATAGCTCTGAAACAAAAATGTTCACAGTAGCAATATTAAAGTCATTCTATAAGACATGGAGACAACCCCACTTTACATTGCAGAAGACCATGAATACATCTAATTTGAATTTCAGATGTAGATAATACGAAAACAACTAACAGGACAGATTTTATTTATTTATTTTTTTTTTTTGGGCAGCTAATAGCACATTATACACACGGCAGTTGATATGTGGAAAATAGTGACTGTAATAAGATCACTTCTACTATGGATCATGGAACAAAACTGAAAGTGTTAGTAATGAAAGCATTATTCTTTCAGAATTCAACCCAAAATGAAACAATTGTAATTGGCTAATGGAATAGGAGTGGGAAAAATTTCCTAGAACCAGAAGAAATGGCCTGGATGCTTTGGGCCGGTTTAATGATAAAAGTTTTACTTCTGGTCTTTTAAATCGAAAACTGGTGAGTTCTTGAGGCTCAAAGGCTAACCAGAGAACCAGATTCATTACCTGTTTTTGTCTTCATTTTTTTTAGCTTTTCATATATAAATATAAAATTTGTGTTGGTATATAGATCTTATTATAAGGCATCTGTCTTTGCCTAATCTAGTCTATTTGTTTAACAGCCATCCCCCATAGAAAAACAAAGAATCCCATATTATCCAATATCATTTATCTTCCCATAAATGTGAGAAACATCTGAAGCCATATTGTACACTTCACCAAAAAACGGTGAAAAAGCTTAGCCTAGGCAAGTCTACAAGCCGTATACCTTCAACATCGGGTTTAGTGGAGCCAAAACAGCTGCTGGACAAGGATAGGAGCAGAAGCAAATTAACCGTAATGGAAAAGGTTTCAGCCATGTGATCTCCTCTAATTTCCAAGCAAGATGTTCCCAGTAATACTTTACCTCGTTTAGTTGATTCTAAACAGATAAAAAAACTTCAATCCGTAAAAATGACTCTAAATATGTATCATGGGTTGCATGATGCAGAGAAAACAAACAAACAAGCATCTATTTGAGTCACACCAGGGCATAGTAGCTTCATGTGAAATTTTGTCAAAGATAGCCTTTGTTTGTTTGGTAAACTGTTTAAAAACTTGTTTTTAAAACACAATCCCTCAAACAACTTTTTAACTACACACATTTTTTCTCTTCGCTTTTCAACCATATATTTTACCTCGAAAACATAAAAAAAAAGTTTTTAAATGCAACTTTTAACAAACGGATAAACACCAAGCACCATAATTTTATTTATTTTTAATTAGATCTCTTAACATTTGTTCACATCTGAATATTTCTTGGGAAATTAGTGAAAGGATGCACCGTGTCATTGACAAATTGATGCTAAGCTATCCCACTTCTTGGAATCTAATTGTTAACTGCCTTTTCTTGAAGCTAGTTTGACCAAATATAACAGTGTTATTTCATTAAATTTTCAAAAGGATTTGAATGTAAACATTTTCAAATTAACAAGAACAGTGGAGGAGCTGCAGTTTTCACTAATCAATATAAGCAGAAAACATAGCAATAAGTCAAAAACTTTATACTATACACTCAAACATTTTCGAATATCAAGACCAATATTCAAATAATGATATACATATATGGGTTCAATATAACACCAAAGGAACTAACTATAAGCTCTATCCAATTATCAAACAACACAATTACAGTTCCCCATAACACTATGTCGAAGCAGACATGCAAATTTTCACACACGCATATCAACAAACACGTTGTAAGAAGAATTAAACCTGACCTTGTTTAGCCAGTCTGTTTAAGTAGTTCAGAATGAATTATCAAGAACTACAACAAGTAGATAATATCAGCATCATCAAGATTATCTGGAACAACTGATGGCTTAGTGTTGGGGACCCACAAAGCATTCAGACCCAAAAAAGAAACTTTTCTTAAGAAAAAAAGGGAATGGGATTTGGAATTGGAAAGGCGAATTTTGGGTCCAATGGTTATAATGGTAGTGTGCATGATATTGAGTTGGTGGTGTAGTGAATGAGAATCCCACTACTTATATACAAAAAAGAAATGCTCACATACTTTGTTCCCTGTCTAGTTGTAATTTTAAGATGCTTAGAAGCAATCAGTGAGACAAAGAAGCTTCCTTTTTTTTTTTTCACGATGAGATGATATTCCCTGTTTGCAGTACAATTATCACGTCGACATGGGGAAACTTGTGTAAGAAGCCAATAGAATAATATACATGCATCTCATTTTCTGATATTTTTAAGGGAAAATCTTACCCACAGTCCCCAACATTACAACTTGTCTCACTTGAGTCCTCATACATTTGAAATGCATTTGAACCATTATTTTAGGGAAATTTGTATTTGCCCATAAAATAAGAGCATCTCTAATGATTTATAGATTGTGAAAAAAAACCATTATCATATAGGAAAAACAAATAATAATTTAAACATTTCATCTTCAAGGGTCAGTTTTCATGCATATATGATGCTGATGTGGTATGAATATTATTTGTGCTATGTCTAGATATAGATAATATGTTAGAAAAAGTTATTAGGCAAATGGTAATTTTTCATTAATTTAATCTAAGAAAATGATGCTAATTTGATGACATGTGTACACATATAAAATTGTAGACAAAGATAATTGGAGATAAACTTTAAATTTCATTATCTATTTTATGTACATGAGTGAGATATTTATCTATTTAATTGCGATATAGATCAAAATATGTATAAACCAGTAGAGATGCTCTGAGCTCCTAATTCTTTCACATGACTATTAGACAACCTAAATGCAACCAAAAAATGAATGGGTGTAACAAGTTTAATGTTTGAGGACCATGTGAGGATCTCCTTATTTTTAATAATTAAAAGTTATGTCTAATCCAATATATCAAACATTATTTTCTATTTCCTTTTTTTCAAGGATAAGAAAATATATTCAAATATATTAATCAAACATTTATATTATATGCAAGAACACGAAGCAGCTATATTGTAGCACGATATTGTAAATAATTTATTATTAGTGAATGATAACTATGCCCCCTACTGTTACGGTGTTTTTGTCACCTGTGATGTATCCGTAACACACGAATTGTTCTCTTTGAAGGAACACCTAACAAACCTCATATCATGGGTCAATGGGTCAAATCCTCGGGCAGTGCCCAGACAACTGAGACAAAAATTTCCTTCAAAAGGGAACAAATCGTTTGTTACGGGATAAATCACAGCTGACCAAAAAGTACCGTAACATATTACCTTTGTTTGGTAACATTTTTTAGTTTATCAAGGGTCAATGGTTTAAATTCTTGGGAAGTGCCCAGCCAGCTGGGACAAAAATTTCCATCAAAGGGGAACAAATTGTTTGTTACGAGATAAACCACAGATGACCAAAAAGTACCGTAACATATGTCTTTGTTTGGTAACATTGTTTAGTTTATAAACTAGTTTATTTATGATTTTAAGTTTAAAAATAGTGATTGAAAATTGGAGAGAGAAAATGTGTGATTAAAAAAAAGTTTGGAAAATTGTGTAGTTTATAAACTAGTTTATAAATCAATTTATTTTGTTTACCAAACGGAGGCAACGCATGTTTTATACAGACGTCAGCTGAGACAAAAATCTCATTCAAAGGGTAACAATTCGTGTGCTACGGGGTACACCACAGGTGACCAAAAATACCGTAACACTTACAGTCCTAATTATTATTACCATTGTATCCCTAATTCTTCTATATAAATATGAAGCTCTAATTCTTAATAAAATATGCAAATCTATTAGCTTATCTATTTTTTCTATTTTTCTCTCTAGTTTATAATATGTTATCAACACGAAGTTCTTGCCAATTGAGCACAAGCAAATTGGTTTTTTTAATCATCACAAAGTTCTAGTCACTTGAATTGACATAGAAATTCTCTCTTCGAGTTCAAGAGAACAATGTTTGGATTCTTTTGACTTGAATTACATAACAAAATGGTATAGTTATTCGATCTGTATATATCGTTTTTATTATACCAATTGATGAAAGATAAATATTTGCTTGAATATATTTCTTTCGTTCAATTTTTCAGTACAATATTATAAGAAAAATATTGTATTATAATTTTTGAAAAAAGAAACAATCCAAATCAATATTAAAGAATTATATTAAAGCATTTCTTTAATATAAATATTTTATTTGGGTTATTTTGTTGCTCCTGAAGAAGCAAAAATTCACAAATAACAATATTTAAAATAATATTGTATTATTACTCTTGAAAATGTATAATGTGTGTACATATCATATTTCATGTCGATATTCTTGGTGAACATGACTTTATTTAAATAATATTTTGGAGAAATATTGTATTAGCGCTCTTGAAGAAATATTAATCTTATACATCTTAAGGTTCTAAAATGTTGTTACTTCCTAAGTAAGAGTATGAATTTATACAAATCAATATTACAGAAGAATATTTATTGATATTCGTGAGGAAAAAATGACTAAGTATATTATGGAAGAGCTAGATTATTATATCGAAATCAACACTACAAAATTTCGCAAGATCTAGACAGCTTGCAACAGTTGTGATCAAATGTTGATATCTTAGTAACTTATGGCCTGATCCTCGTGAAATTTTGACTAACATTTAGAACTTTTTTTTTTTCAATGTCCAATGATTAAGATCGAAATCCAATCATTTAGAAATCTCTATGCAATTTTTGAATTAGTTGGAAGATCGTGAATTTTCGGAGAACAAAACATTTCATATTTTTTTAGAATACTTAAAGTTATTTAATTTATTAACAATCCTTAAGCCTAGTGTCAATACTCCACGAAAAGAACGAAATTATAATTGATCAATATTCCAGAGTAATATTGTATATATTATTCTTGAAGAATATTTATATATTGTTGTGTTCATGGAGAAGGACAAATTAAACAAGTCAATTAAAAAATTATTAGTATTCAAGAAGAATATATATTAATTTATTGCTCATAAAGAGCATGTTTCCTTTTATTTTATACAAAACATAGGCATACATCGTCTCTTAAATATTTTATCAGTGTATAGTTGTAGAAAGAAGTTTTGAAACCTAATTATTATTGTTTCATTTAATGTGTTATCTCTTAAATATGTTTTACACATGGCATTATGTAAGATTTAAACTGAAAGTTAGTGTTTAGATGTATATTTCATTGAATTCATCTCATATCTTCATGCACACTATTTATTAAAGATAATACTTTATAATTATTGGGTTTGCATATAATAAAGTTATTTTGTTTGATAATTTAACAGTAGATTATTAGTTTCAAATAAGATTCATTCTTAGTTTTTGCTACTGAGAAGCACGATATTATAATTAATATTCCAAAAAAATTACTCGCACATGAAGAGCATAAATTATAATTTTCAATATTTCAAAAGAATATTTTGTCCTCTTGAAATCAATATTGTGTGATATGAAAGGATAAACTTACTATTGCTGGTAATTTATTCTCCACTAAATAAAAAAAGACAAACCTACAAAGTTTCCAACCAGTGTTTCTTAATTGGTACATTATATTAATACCATGTTTAGAAAATCGAAAATCGGTTCGAACAAGGAAAAGCAACGGGTCAAGGGTCAAAAGGTCCGACCGGGTTGAACAATTTTCAATTAAATTATCAAAAATTATTCCAAAATTTACAAATTTTCCAAAAAAAAAGTTATTTTACAAATAAACTAATATTTACTCATTTTGAAAATAAAATTATACACAAAAATAGTTTTAACCAAGTAGAGAAAAAAATTCCAAAAAATCGAGTCTAAAAATCGACCGATTCCTGATTTTCCTGGTAGAAAATCGGGGTTTTTCGATCGGTTTTTGGGGTCTGGTCCGGTTCTCATTTTTTCCGAGATTTTCTAAATCATGATTAATAGAATTGAAATAAACGTTGTATTGAACCAAAAGTTCAATAAGCTTAATATTTTATAATTTTGGCATGACCGATTGACCATCTAGGTTTAATAATGAGAATTATTGAGAATTCAAGTGGATATTCATTGAAGAACCAGAAATTTTTTCTTGCTAATGATTTCTCATGTGATGACTATTTTCAAAGGCAAACTAATTATTTCACTGGCTAATATATGGAACTAGGTTCATTATTCTCCTTATTTTGGAATGATTTAAGGGTGAATGTTGTCGACCCACTCACCTTCCATGTATACTATATTGAAAATTTTAAAATTTGATAAAATAAATGGTTACACGTGAGATTGAAAACTTATACATGTGGTATAAGATATTATTTTCTCAAGTTATATTATTATGAACAAAGTGATATATGCTAGTGAGTTTGTATTTCAAAATCATTAAATGATTTTATGTATGGATTGGGATAATAATAGTACATTGTTGTCAATGTTTTAGCAAATTTAAATGCCTACAGTTTTTTGCTATAATGTTTAATGAGAATAACCCGAGTAAAAATACTGTTTCACATGACGCAATATTTTGTATATAAAGTCATATGATATTCATCTAAAATTTTGAGAAGTGCAGTATAATTTGTACCGCAAAGCAATGAGATAGAAATAAGTAATGTAGAGAATAAGTGATTGAGTTTGAGTTACTAATTATAATTATCCATGAAAAATGAGATGTTACTGCGTGGTTTTCCAATTTATATAATATAAGATTTCTTAGCATTAGGGGATAAATTTAGTAGTTGATGAAATTGATGAATTCATCACACACATGAAACATGATAGTATGATAATTTATAAAACATTTGAAGCTCAACGATAATCGATTCCAAAATCGATATCTCTAGATTAATTTTGATTATCTTGTGGAGGCTAACATCACTAAATACCAAGTACCTGATGGTGAAAAATATAAAGAGATGTCTATATATATTGAGATGATATGGAATCAAGAAATAAAAGTCGAAAATGTTGACCTATGGTTGACTTAATCTTATAGTTTTGATTATAACAAGTAAGTCTATCTCATATTCTAATGAATATGCCTCATGTGTAAGTTATCTTCATAAGCTTCACAAGTAGAAATCATTCCTCGAAAGGGCCATGCTCAAGAAATGTCACACAAAACATTATAACATGAAAACCAAGCAATGAAGCATATAAAGAATTGAGCATTTACAATTGCTTTTCAAACAAATGTAAGGTTAACACATCAATCTTTGGAAATGCACTTCAAAAGCTCAAGTAAAACATTTAAAATCTTTTAAACACTCTTTCATAAGGTTTTCAAACTTAGCAACATCAACTTTGATCAAAACCTTTGAAAAACTAAGTTTGAAGTTATCTGTCCATGAGGTCGACCGCAACACTAGGAGGTCGATCAAACGGGTCGATCGTATTACCAATGAGGTCCACCACATTGACTCAATTCTAAACTCCAACAACTATTTTTCTATAATGGCTACTTCAAGTTCGACTGCATCGGACGAGGTCGACCGCAAGAGTCAGAATGTGGGAAAATAGTTTCTATAAATAGCTTTCTCTTTTGTTTTCAATTTCACCAACTTACAAGAGAATTTAAGAGATAAATTGATTGAGAAAATCATTAAGTGTACATTGTGTTAAATTCTATTTTATTGATTACAAATGAATCTCTTGATTAATTGAATCTTTCTTCAACTATTTCATCATACTTATTAAGAGAGATTATTTTGGTTGAAAGCTTTGATTCAAAGATCCTACTTATTTCATCTTTTATTCTTCATTTATCAAAGTCTTTTAAACAAAACACTTGAACTAAATTGATTGTCATCTATGTTATCTAAACTCTCTTGATACTTGACTTGAATATCATTTGTTGAAGAGAGATCTTTTACTTGTAAAATCTATCATTTATATTTTGATGGTTTCTAGAGCCTTGTGAAAACTCGAATTTTGTTAAGGATAGGTATTCCTTATTGTAAATCACTTAAGGACAAGTGCTCCTTGTTGTAAATCACTTAAGGATTGGTACTCATTGTCGTAAGTTACTATTATAGTGAATTTGGCTTTACTCGTGACGGAGAACTTGGTAATGGAGGAAGTAGATCAAGTTGTTTGATTGAACCTCCTTAATATATCGTTTACATCATCAAATCCCTTTTATTTACTTACTTACATTACACTTACTCTTTTCTATCAATCTATATTGTGCAATATTATCTCTAAATATTATACTTGCTTTACTAATTTAGTTTATACCTTTTATAGTACTCTACATTGATAGCTAAGTTACTTTACATCTGTGATACACGTTTTTTTTTTTTTTTTGTTAAATGAGATGCAGAAATAGGAAATGAAATAAAATAAATAAAATATATTATTTAATAATCAAAAAGTAAGATAAATGATAAAGTGTTTTTATTGTAAACAATACATGTCTTGATTTTAAATATATAAAACTGAAACTGTCTGATGATGTTGCTTGTATCGATACAATACAGGAGGTATTGATATTTAGATTCTGAAAATTGGCTTTTAGGTATTGATATCAAAATCTCGAGTATCGATACATAAGCATAAAAAGCAAGTTTTAACGAAAATGATACGTAAACTATTGATATTCGATATTACTTATAATGTCGTTTACAAATTTTGGGCTAGAATTTTTGAAAGTTTTAACAAAATAAATCTCAAGTCCACATTGTCATATTTGTAATTGAAACAAAACAAAACAACCAGTTACGATTCAAAAGCATAACAATCAGAGTGCGAGAACTCGAGGGTATCAATATTGTAGCAGTTAGCATGAATAAGAGTGTATTCGTATCGATAGACCATAGGGAAATTTTGTAGAAAACTCGAGAACTCGGTCTCATCTATATACACGTAATATAACCTATCCTCTGATGGCTGCCACCTGATTGAGATAGTCTTAAAAACTTATCTATTTAGCATCTACAAAGTTAAAACATGGAAAATATGAATACAACTTATTCAGTGAGTAACATGCAGCATTTTTTTAAACTATGATTTTGTACCCATATTACAAATCAATTTCTCTCCCGAGCGTGCATATTATAGGCAGGGACTAATAACCTAGATTTAAATAGGCGTAGTATTCCACAAATATAATAATAGGTGTAACCACTACTTGTCATGAATTAATATGCGCCATTACAAAATAAACAAGAGGGATAAAAATGAACGTAATTTCAATGCAAAAATCTCATTTATGTAATTGCACAACATATATCATGTTTCAAATATAAGAGGAGGACGTAGGAAAATAACCAGAGTTACTCACAGCTTAATAGGTGCCTAAAAATGGTAACAAATATTAATCGGAATACTGGAACTGCTTAATGTATCAATACATCATGAACATGTATCGATATATGTTCTTGAGGTATCGATACATTCAGTTCTGGGTTCTGTAATAGATTCTGATCATAGCGTAATTTAAATGTTTTTTGCATAACAAATGATGTAGAATCTATATAGACACAAGCTGAACCATATCAAAGTCATGTTCTCATTTTATCATGCTTTAATCAAAGAATCAGAATTGAATCAAACTAAACTATCTTTGAACTTTAGGAGGAACTTGAGATGTACAGATTTTTGTATGTAGTGGTAGACAGTGATCTTGCTTATATCAATGAATTGTGGCGCTTAATCATGATGTTAGGGATTATTGGAGGGCTACACAAATTATTAACCTGTGCTATCTTGAGAGAGCCACGACTTGAAATATGATGTGACTCCTTGCATGCATTACATTTTAATCTGAGTCACCAGGGTAAGAAGTTAAGTTGATTAGTGCTTGACGGTGTTAAACCATAGGCTTAAGCTAAAGCATATCTTAAACCCTATGTTTACCGATAGTATGTATCAATACATTATACTAATGTATCGATACCAATGTATTGATACAGATATTGATACATGATGCAAAAATGTCAAAAATTGAATTTTCCTAAAATGGAGAAAAATGTGGGTTGTTACAACATCTCTTATGACACTAAGTGTTTATACTTGTATTCATTGGTTTTATGTTTGAGTTATTTATCAAAAAAAAAATTTATAAACCAATTCACACTCCTCTTGGTTAGTCCGTAATACAAAACTCAATTATGAAAACGTGGATGATGAATCCATAAAACTTCGACTAAATATGAAATCACAACGTAGTGATTATTGTTATAGGACTTGTTATATAATCGTAAAAAAAACTTGTTGCACGTGAAATTTTTCAAAAGAACGAATATGATATGTGATATATGAAATTATAATATAATCACTAGTTCGAGCTCTTTGATATACTAATGGGTGAGATCAAAATTGCTGATTCTCATCTCGGCATTTTGAGAGTCTTCTTTTATATACCGGTATGTTGTAATTTCAAGCGAAATGATTAAAGATTATATTTGTGAGAAATAATATGTACTTAAATGGTTGATTATACTCCAGTCAATTGACAATTGCGATATAAAAAATGTTTGAAATATGTAAACATAATCATTGAAAGTTGAATATCTCTGAAATTGAATGTGATCCGGCGTATAAATTAGACCACATGAAGATTGATACAAATGACCTTATATGACAAAATGTTTAAATTGAGATATATTATTATTGTGAATAATATTTGAAAATCATGGTAGTTGATTTTCAAGAAACAAATTCATAATTAATGTTCACATAAATGAGTCATGTTTAAATGTTCATCGAACTGGATGAGTGAGTTAAAAAATGCATTCAATGCATTAATAAATATCAAATACTAATTATAAAACATGGTTTGGTGTAGCAAGTTTAATAATAATTGAAAATATGATATAATTTCTCAAAGTTGAAAGATAGAATTGAATTTATTTTTGAAAAAATAACAATATGAGCTATTAGAAATTTATACAGAGCTAATCATAAATGATATATTCGGTGAATATATTAGAGATTGCAAAGATTAACAACAGAGATAATGTTGTGCAAAATCAATATATTTGTAATGTTCCCATGACGGGGATCTAATACGCGTTGTACTCTTTTTTCTCTTTGTTGAGTTTTTATCCCACAATATTTTCCTAGCAAGGTTTTTAATTGACCTAGTTGTTATGACGTATTGATAATGATAATGTACCTTTTTTCTATTAATTATGATTTTTTCCTCATGATATTTCCTTGTAAAAATTTTAATGAGACATATCTGATAAGTGTATTTTATACACTTATCTGTATGTCTAAATTAGAAGAAATTATTATCGTTTAAGAATATATGCTATTTAATTTCTGTATATTTGTTATTTTGTAGAAAATATCTCAAAAAGATGAAGAATTAAGCAATTGATTTGAAAAATGCACAATTTGATGTAAATTAGAGCTAAATTGATCAGATGGGGAGTGAGAACATCAACCAGGAAACCTACATGGTGCCAAAGAGAATAAATCAAATGTTGGAGGAACAAATTGAAGGATTTGAGAGCTTAAACGGGCAAATCGAGAAAAAGATAAAGTTTGGGGACTAAATTGCAACAATTGGAAGTTGGGGATTGAAGGTGCAATTAAAAGTCAGGGACCAACTTACACAATCGAGAAAAGATGGAGGTCGCGATCGCTAAATACACACCACGCGATCGCGGGATGGTGTAAGTTTATAACCCGAGAGCTTTAGGGTCTTCTACGCGATCGCGCGCTTATCCGGCTGGGTTAATTGTGGGCTTTTTCTCGCGATTTTCAACAAAATTCTCTCTTTCTTGACCTAGGTTTCTCCAAATCCTATATATACAATACATGAGGCACGAGATCAGGATCTTTGCCTCTCCATAGAACGAGCTACAATTGAGATTTCAACATAAAATTTTTGGAGAATCAAGCATTGCAGAAGGACGTGAATTGAAGACAATTGAAGAATCAAAACTTAGTGCAAGATTTTCATTCTTTATATTGTTTTTCAATAATCGTTTATTTTTATTGTTTTTGTTCTTTCATAATAATGTGTAACTAATTTTAATGTTGGGATGAACGATGTAGCCTAGTTAATTATTTTAATTCCATATTCCTTTGTTTTAATGATTCAATGAATGTATTAATTTATTATTGCATGTAATGCATGGATGAACTGACCACTCTTTCATGATTTAATGTGTTATTTCCATAATTCGAGAGGTGAGTAAATAACATAGATCTAGGTAATAAATTCGATAATTGAACGAGAGATAGAGATATACTCTTGTTATTATTGCGGTCGTATGTGAATTCTTGTGTATAATGCATCTAGATAAGGAATATTCGGACCCGTTGTAGAGATACAAAGTTTACTTATTTAGGTATGATTGATTTAAACTCGAGAGAGGAATCTCAATTTGAATTAGTGAATTCGAACACATATTTAGAAAATAGAATCTGGAATTGGAATTGATTTAATTGGTTAGGTGAATTCGTGAATCCCAACTACCTTACAATCGTTTTTAAAACAAAAACAAATTCGCAAATTTAATTCTTTAGTTTAATTTCTTAGTGTTAGTTCACAATCACAAATTCTCTTTGTATGTTCAAATAAAGTTTAGAACTAAAATATTTCGATAATTAATAGCAGTCTCCGTGAGGCGATAATCCGGACTGTAAGGTACACTTTATTACTTCTCACGACCCGTTCACTTGCGGGGATATCGCGAAATATCAGTGAACAATATCTACAAGCTATGATTTAACAACCACTCCCTTAAATTATATTGGAATGTTTGCGACAAATGAAGAATCTCACTACAATATACGGTCAACGTTTGAAGAATGATTTGTAAATAATGTTACCTATTAGTGAATGACGTTTATAAACATACAGCTCTAGTTATTATTACCATTGTTTCCCTAATTAATCCATATAAATATGAGGTTCTAGTTCTTATTAATAAAACACTCAAGTCTATTGACTTCTCTATTCTTTTCTCTCTAATTTATGACACACCACATAATATCAGTGTGAACTTTGTACAAAATTTGTGTTGTGATGATAAGATATACGAATATAGGTGACAAAATAAAATAATAATTTTTATAAAATATTTCATTCTTTTATATAAGGTTGTAATAACTAATTCCATTTCTTGATTAATTTAATAGTCCAGTGACTAATAATTTTCATGCAAGTTCTTCTAGTGCATTATTCTATAGATTATAATTATAATGATGGATTGATGGTAACAGTACACCAACAAAGATAGTAGTGCAATTTACATAAATGTTGATCATTTTATTAACACTGCACCCCACTAAAAAAAAATATAAAATATAAAACATAAAATAAAATTATTTACCAAAATCATTTTTTTTAAATGCTGAAATCTATGTCTAGATAGTTCATTAAGACGTAAAATATGAGAGACACCGCACATGAAAAATGGAAATGGACGAAACGGTTCGTCCATAATTTAAAGTCTTGAACTTTTGAGTGTCATAATTTTATCGAATCCTAAAGAAATTAGTATCCAGACTTCATTAAAAACTTGAGTATCCTTGACTTGAAGAGTGCACCTCTCTTGCTAGTAAACTTTAAGTTTAAAAAAAAATAAAGAAAGAAAGAAAGTATAATAAATTTCATGACAAGTCATGTCTCTCATCATAAAGTATTATCACCTCATGTTAGATAGACATCCACTTTGATGAATAATTTTTTTTTTTGAAAGTGCACTTTGATGAATAATTGTTGATTAGAATTAAAGTAGAATACGATGTGTTGAGTCAAAGGTTAGCACTAGAGAAAGATGAAAAGACTCAAAGATGTTGCATTATCCACAATAATACTATAATAATTCAAAAGGTGCATATATTTCTGGTGATTATAGCTATATATAATATTGTGATATATCAAGTTACAAATTGCATGATAATAGGGAACAAAAGGTTATAACCAATTAAGTTTTTTATGTAATTGACAATATCATAAACAAAATGACTCGTTTATAAAGTCTCAATTAGATTTAAAGTATGATAGTTAAATTAGTTGAGTATTTGAGTTCAAGAAGAAAAAAGAAGTGTTAAAGAAGAATTGTAAGTTAAAGATGAATCCAAAATCCGCAAGGATAATGATCAGATTTTCAATCGGAGGTTGAGAGTAGATTTTTGCATAGAAAACATTAGAATTGAAACAAAATTATTTCTACAAGAATTGTAGATCTTTGAGTTATCTTTTAAAGGCACTTTAAATTGACTCCATTGGATATATATATATATATATATATATATATATATATATATATATATATATATATATATATATATATATATATACTAGTTTTACCACCCGTGCGATGCACGGTATTAGATATAAAAAAGAATATTATATTACAATAATTAATCGAGACAATCATAGGACTATAACATAAATAGTATATAATCAACAATATTCCAAATTTATTCTCAATAGATTTATTATCTCAATATACTTCATAATTGTAGACTTAATATTTGTCTACGAAATTAAAGAATTCATCCATGGCCTATTAGCAATGGAAAATGAAAAGAAATAATTTAGCTCTAACTTAAAACCCATTATTGCAAATCTCATATTTCTCCAAACTTATTTTCAACCATACATTATCGGATAAAATAATTTCACATGTAAATTCAAAAATAATCCTACTTTTTAACCACATTCTCCAAAAAATCACAACTATAAATTCTATTTTTCCAAAAACTATAGCTCAATCAAAACCCTTAACATAAATCCAAGCAAATAATAACGTTTCCTCGCTTGAGAAATTTACATTTCAAGCAAAAATAAAAATTTAACTGGATTCATAGACTTCTAATTTCGTGGTTCAAAATAATACTGAACAAAAACAATGTACTTATTAATACAGGCTATCCAACCATACGTTAAGACAATTTTCTACACCAAACATAAATATTAACCTTTTTGGTTGGCTCTTGAATTTTCAGAGTTTTCGCATGTGAGTTCAAAGACAGTTTCTACACTAAACATAGATAATAAATGTACCATGTAGAGCCAACATGTATAAGATTTACCCATAGCAAAAGTCAAAGTCTAGTTTCCTCCATTAGCACAAACATTATCTTCCCATTTTGACTCAATCTTGTCCTCGAAACAGTGGAAGTCAGCTTCAACTTCCAACTTGCTTGGATGGCCAGTGTTATTGTCTAAGCTGCAAGACATGGGATTTGAGACGCACGATGATAAATAAAAGAGAATGATTATAATAAGTTCAGAACACCAAAAAACAGGAAAATAAACAATTTACATATATCTAAAAAATTGGCAGGCTCCAACACTGGGAACTAGGAAGGAAACCACCTGTTGATCAAATCATAAAATCTCTTAAGGCCAGAAAGCAATGAGTACCTTGATCTCAGCACTTTTTTCAATGAGTACCTTGACCTCAGCACTGCAAAATTTTGAAGAGGAGATGGGATATTACTCCCAGAAACATGAATATTATGCATCTTAATATTGTACTGAATTGTAAAGAAAAAGCCTAAAAAATCCTCTCAAAATACCTTCAAGTCATTGTTAATGAAGCAATTCTGCACCACTCCAAACCATTCAATAGAAGCATATTGAGAATTGGTGGGAGAGTTAAAAGACATTAACCTTGTAATTGAGGAAAAATGAATGCACAAAGAGCACTCACATTGAAGGTTCCAATTTAGCAGAGGGAAAATGCAGCAGTTTAAGCAAATAGTGTTACTAATGCTAAGCAAGATAAACAAATCTTTTGACTATCCTAAAAGATTTTTATTAACATCATAGAAGTCAATGTTTTGGGCACAAAACTTTCCTCAAAAAATGTATGTAGAATGATAACTTCTTTTAAAGTACAAAAAATGTAATAATAAAAGATAAATTATGGTTAAAAATCTAAAGAATTGAATACCATCTTCCATTAAGGGCTTGACTCACTTGTTAGAATATATTTATTAATGATAACACTTCTAGCTAAAAATAAGCAAAAATGTCAATGCACAACCAATTGAGACAACCCCAGGAAGAATCTCAATCCCTAACATGTTCACCCACCAAAATTCCAACTTGAAACTCTAAATGCACAAAAATGTAATCATCCATACACTCCATCCATGATTGCTGCCATCAACTGGCTAACTATTCTACTACCCTAAACACGATAATAATTATATACAAATAAAAAGTTCCTAGCAAGATTTTAATAATCATAAAATCAAATTACATGAGTAAATCTGATCAATACCAATTAATTTTATAAAAGTGATTATATATAATGAATGGGAAATCTATATTATTCAAAGAATGGTTAAAAATATATACTAAAATTGGATGTTTTTATTACTGAAATTATAAAACATGTATGTTTATAAAATATGCAGATCCAATACCCACTCCAGCACAGAAAGCTATTGATTCCCAGCATGTCACTGGACTCCCTGGCATACCAATGGTAGAGGAGGAATTAACAATTTAAAAGATAATCAATCACAGGTGAAGAAGAAAGCCATAGCAAAAACAAAAAATGGGCAAAATGCTATTTTATTTTACCACCTCCTTGTGTCCAACAGTCCAAGGGAGAGGAGAAGTGCGAGTTGGTTGGACTCGAAGCCAAACATATGCACATTGGTTGGGCTGCAGTATGTAACTGTGTTGATACCTGTGAACTGCAAGAATGCTTGCAAATACAAAGTCGAACATTTTACTGTAATTAATATAGTGAAGTTGCCATGTTTATCCCAATGAGATGTAATCAAGTATTCAATGAAATGGAAATTCTGTAAATTGTATTCCCAAAATTAGATAGGTCTTTGTGGTTCCCTCATTCAAACTATAATATAACTTAACCGGAAGAGAAGACAAAATAAACTTAAAAGGAGGAAAAAGATGAGAAAATTTTCCCCTCTCTTCTAATTTGAACCCAACTTCATCACTGGTAGAGAAATTGTGATTTCAAATTGTGGTGCTCATATAAAATTTTCAAAAATTACTTAGATCATCAATTAAGAATTTTTCTTTCACCTAATTAAACTGAAATTTAGGCCTCAAGGTTAGTTGAAAGAATTCCATCGGCTGCACATTCAAAATTGCAATTTTCATTTGAATTAGCAAGTGCTTAATCATAACTAAGAATAACCCATGAACTATTCACCCATATTAAGTTTAAATCATCTAATAAGTGGCTACTCAAATATTAATATAATTACCTCTTTCTATGGCTAATAAAATTTCAACTGTTATTTTGAAGGTACAGGAGAACTTGTATTGCAACCGCCAAAAACCTGCCTTCACACAAGCTGAACTGTGATATCGAGCTCCCAAAATGGTTCAATGATGATAAGTTTCTATTTTGCAGCAAAAAAAAAAAAAAAGCAAGAGACCAAAAAATCAGAAAATCCACAACACCGAAAATTCACAAATCAAACTCAAAGTCAAAAATTGAGATCTCATATTCGAGGAAACGATCGACAAACCTTCGAAGGAAGAACCCATCAGATTCGAGGGATTCATCGACGTCAAACCCGAAGCAGAGATGCAAATCCAGTCGGCATAATTTGCTGCATCTCAGATTTCGAGAATTTTGATGCTTGAAGTGCATCATCAATGGCGGTGTAGAGGCGAGGGAAGGAGTAAATCCGGTGTTGCCTCAAAGTCTTAGACGATGTTGCCTCGAAGTCTCAGACGGTGTTGCTCTGATTGAGAAGCAAACCCATCTCTCTTGCTCATGCTCTGCTTGAGAAGCTGCCTATTTGATAGGTGAGAAAAAGAAATCGTGAGCACAATCAATTTACCATAATCAATTTTAAAAAAGCTGTGTTCATTAATGCCAAAATTTCAAAATTGTAAGCACACGTTCCGAGGCGGGAGGGGATGTTGCTTTCAAGGGAAGACTCTGAACTTGATCTCTTATTTTTGGGGTTTCTAGTTTGGATTTCTAGGGATTTAACTTCGAAGGAAACTCAAATCAGAATGAAAGAATTGATGTGGGGGCCACAACTTCGTTTTTGGGGGGAATTTTTGGGGGGAAACCAAAGCCAACTATTCTTCTTTATAATAATAATAAGATATATATATATATATAGTTGAATCGGACAGATTCTATTTCGCGAATTTTAATGTTCTTACAATCCTAAACTATTTCAAACATATACTCAAGCCCTATGCACGAAAATTCATAGGTTGTTTAATTGAGCTTACAGTATATTCCATATCATGTACTTATATTTGAAGATCGAACAACAATTTCTACCAAAGATTGATTCCTTTATTTCTTGAGTTCTAAACAACCACAAGTTAGAAAAACATCATTATTCCTAATCTAAAACACCATATTCCTTAACACGTCAAGGAAGGTACTTTCTCAATTGTAAACTTCAGATGTTGCTAGAAGTTGATGAATGTTAGACTACAAGCACAGAAATAGTAACAAGAATTGAAGATTTTTGGGGTATCCACTTGGAAGAGACAACACTTCAAGATCAGGAAGCTTGAAGAGTGAACAACAGTATCTTGGGGTTTGCAGGGATGGATTAGAAGGTTTAGTGGAGTTTCGTGGACATATCTTGTAACAACCTGAAAATTTCGTACCCGAGATGATTTGTTTAGAAAGTCGGATTCAAGTATTTTCTCAATTTCATGCTTTGTAAGAATAGTATAAAACTTATAAGAAAATGGAAGAAATTGACATTATTTGTAATTTTAAGGACTAAATTGTCACGGAAGAAAATTATATATGATGTTTGAACTCAATCGAATTGAGTTTCATAGTTGAGGATTAACCTGAAAATTTTAGAAACTCTTATTAATTATAATTTTTCCATTATAATGAACATGACTTTGAGATCATTTTGTGTAATATGTAGTGATCTTTAGTCATTTCATGTTATACCATTTTATAGTTCATGATGAGATCTAAGTATTGATATCAAATTTGATCATAATCAAGGTCGAGAAGTGCTTCAAAAATTGAACTAAAGTTGCATGTGAGAAATAGTTGGTGATGAGAACCGAGATCGTGGGACCCATGATGAGATCCGACATCGAAGAGGTTCAAAACTCGAGGCTAAACGATGTGAATAAATCAAGAAAAGAAGTGAAGAATCAAGTTGGAGCCAATAATGAGAAGCTTGGAGTTTCAGCCAAGTTCGGTCAACCGAACTTTCTTCCGGTCGACCGATCTTCTGCAGAGAAATTTTGATTCAGCCTCAGTCGCGTTCGGCTGAGAGACGGTCGACCGAAAGTTTGGTCGACTCTGTGATCGATCGAAATAATTTCGGTCAACCAGTTCAGTCGACCGAAACACTCCGTTTTACAAAAACGGGGTTTTTCTTGCAAATTTCGAATTTGCACCTTTTGCCCATTTTGTACATTATATACACATTCTTTTTCATTTGTAAAAAAAAAACTTGGTTGTTCATGGTAATACTATTGAGAGCTTAGTCTAGAGAGACTCCTTTTGAGGTAAAGTTAAACCTCCTTTGTTATTGTATCTTCTTGGAATGTAATCAACTTTACTTGAGTATATTTTATTCTTGTGTTGTTGTTTATTTTCCCCACATTGGAATTTGTTTGGTTGATACCCATTTGGCTAGGGTTAGTTTAATCCTTGAGTTTTTTGTTAGATTTAAACTTGGGTTAAGGTGTTTATCCTTTATTTTACCACTTTAACTTTCTTGGGTTTTGTATTAAATTGTTGTGAGAATTTTTGGTCAATATACCGAAGGGGTTCGCATCATTTGGTATCAGATTTTGACTCTAATTTGGTAAACATATCCTTTACATTGTTGTTGTTATTCAAAAAAGAAAAAAAATCCGAAAATTGAAGAAAAAAAATTTGAGAAAATTTATATGCCCATGTATATTTGTTGATTCTATGTATTGGGTATATTGATTGTGAGTTGTTGGGGAAATTTCATTATTCATTCACTAAAAAACTTACACTTTCCAAATTTTGTACTCAAAGTGTTTGATAAATTGTCCCAATGAAAAATACTTCATTAATGATTTGTTGTTCAATGCCCATATATTGCTAATTACTTGGGGCTATCCAATTCCCATCATTGAGATTGTGTTATCAACATCTTATTTCATATATCACTTGCTCCATACATTGGAAAATTGTTGATCACTCATTCCTTGCCACATTTGGGTTGTTGGGGATTTATCCGATATCCACATTATATCCACATTCAAGGCCATTCAAGATTGAGTACAAAGTGTTTGATAAATTGCTTCATTGAAAATTTACACTCCTTGTGCTTATTGCTCTACATCTATGCATTGTCTATTACTTGTGGTTATTCAATCCCATTGATGAAATTGTGTTCCTGGCATCTTATCCAACATAATAATTGTTCCTTTTGAGTATAGCAAGCACATCAATTCCACTTGCTATTGTACCTACTTGTTATAATTTCCATCTTCCTTTGTTTGTGATTTCCTTGACTTCACAAGAATTATACTTTGTGATTTAGTTGATTACCTTCCTTAGAGAACTTGAGAAAGGAGATTTTGAGTGGAAAAAGGCAAGAGTGGTGAGCTCATTAGAGAGTAAAAGCCTAAATTGGGTGAAACACGAGAGAAATATTTTCTTGTGAGAACACTTGCACACCATGTCCATTTCCAATTCTCAAACTCAAGATTTGAAGTACTTGTTGGAAAATCTTTCAACCACCATGGCTAGACAAATGGAGAAAAGTGGGGGTGAGTTGGAAAATTTAGGAACAAGAGGGGAGAGTACATCAAATAGGGGAGGTGAAGAAATGATGTGTAGTAGAAGAAGGGTGAGGGATAATCTTGGGGACATAATGTATAGGGATGGAGTTAGAAAACA
Organism: Ligustrum vulgare; assembly: GCA_963555705.1. Lineage (NCBI taxonomy): Eukaryota > Viridiplantae > Streptophyta > Magnoliopsida > Lamiales > Oleaceae > Ligustrum > Ligustrum vulgare. The sequence goes on from OY743168.1 coordinate 85,738,093, forward strand.
GAATGGGAGTTTGGATAGGAAAATTAGAAGGGATGTTTGGAATAATGAAAGCGATAGTGAACAAAATGGGAATATGAATAGGAAAAGAAGAGAGTGGTTAGATGATAGGAAAAATGGAGTTGATGAAAATATTGATAGTGTGAGAATGCAAAATTCATCACTCCATGGAATGGGTAAAAGTGGAGAAGTTGAAGGAGATTGGAGTATGAATAGGAGAAGAAGAGAATGGGTAGATATGAGTGGAGATGTGATAGGGTGCATAATTGTTGATTAAGTCGTGATATTTCCTCTTATTCTAATGATTTGAATTGCTTAAGTCATGGATATTAATCATATTTTATGTTTTGTGGATTACATGAAGGAGTTGGAGCAAAAATTGGACTCAATATCACAAATTGAGAAAAATAATTTTGGAACTCAAAAGTGGACTTTCGTTTTTGGAAGGAAAGAAGCCTAGTACTTATATTAAATTTTGGGCTTTGGATTATTCTTTTAAAAGCTCAATTGAGGACTAAATTTGAAGGAGAACACAACATTTTTTGGAGATTTCATTTGGCAACAAGAAGAAAGTCTTTGATTTGGAATGATGGCCCAGCAGCCAAGTAATACAAGCAAGAGGCTGCCACGTTTGAACTAGAATTGAGTGGGCCGAATTGGGCTGAAATTCTGGGACCAAAGAAAGAGGGCACCAACATATTTTTAGGAGAAGACGGAGGCGGAAGAAAAAAAAAAAGGAAACAACAGAAAAAGAAAAAAGGCAGCACGACACATGAGGAGATAGAGACCAGCCACATTCATGATTCTCCATTAGAGTTTGACTTTCATTTATTTATTATGATTATTATTTTGTTTTTAACTTACAATCTTTATGGATAGCTAATTTATTTTTCCAGTTCAAGGATATTCGAAGTTTTGATTCACCAAGAATTGTGAGATCTAATTTAATTTAATTGTTCCTTTGATTGTTTTCTATTTATATATCTTTTGTTTGCATCAAAGTTGTTGTTTTGATTTGTTAATACAAAGTGCACGTTGTTTTAATTGTCAAAACGATACTTAGCCAATTAGGAATCTAAATCCGTAATTGTTTAGGTTTTCTAATACAAGTGGCAAATAACATAGTTAATTATAGACTGATTTTTGACTCATGTTATGAAGATATATAACCTAGCTTAAATAAGTCACGCGTGTGAATTTGTTGGTTAGAATTGGTCGTCTCTCTAGAAATTAATGCTATTGGCAAATTAAATCTTATGATCGTATCTAGGGTTGTTTATTGATTAGGAAAATAATCAACGAGCGTCTCTTGATTATCGATAAAGTAAGGAGAGATAGGTTGTTAGATCGTATCAATGACCATAACCAATTTAGAGAATGAGTAAAGGATTTTATTTTTGCATCTATGATCAATTCCGTGAATCATTACTGAGATTATACCTTGGGCTGAATATTTATTTAATTTGATATTTTCAACAATTTTAATTTCGCACTCGTTTATTTACAAATTGATTTTACATTCAAAATTCAAAAAAAAAAACCCCTTATTTTTATTTCATTGCTTTTAATTTTCCCGAAGAATTAAATCTAACAAGTCCCTGTGGATTCAACCTTGCTCACCACTATTGCAATTTATTTTTATGAGAGCAAGAAAATATTATTATTTGTTGGATTCGACACCCATCAAGATGGGATGAATGAGAAGGTTGATATTGAGCAAATGAACACTTCATCATTCCATAGGAGAGAAGGTAGTGAAGGTAGAGAAGTAGAGAAGGAGATGAATGCTAGGCCACCACAATCCTTGGCCCATACTAATGAGATGGAGAAACAGGGGAAGGGTAATTTCTACACTAGGTGCCAGTGAGTGATAAACCATGTAGTATCATGATAGATGGGGAGATTGGCACTAATTTGGTGAGTGCTAGTAAAGTTGAGAAATTGGGGTTATCGGTTAAGAAGCATCATAATCCATATGTATTGCAAAGGTTGGGTGACGATGGGGAAGTGAGAGTGAGTGAACAAGTTCTTCTTACTTTCAACATTGGAACCTATAGTGACTGAGTGATATGTGATGTAGTTCCAATACACAATACTCACATAATTTTGGGAAAACCTTGGCAATGTGAGCGAAATGCGAATCTTGATAGGAGGAGGAACCGGTGTAGCTTCAAAATGAATGAAAAAAAGATTATGGTCCTATCTTTGAGCTCGGAAGAAGTATGCAAGGACAAAATGAAGCTCAAGAAGGAATTTGATGAAGAAAGAAAAGAAATGGAAAATAGGAAATCAAAAGAAAAATCACTTGAAAAAATTGATGTCAACACAAAAAGAAGGCCAAATGAAAAAGAGAGAGTTGGGGCCACGACCCTAGAAAAAGGTGAGGAATTGAGAGTTGGAGCCACGACTCCAGAAAAAGGAGAGGGGAGAGAATAACTGAGAATTGAGGTTCCTACCTCAGAAAAAGGTGAGGGAGTGATGAGTACCACAAAGAAAATTGAGAGAAGAGATCCTACAAAAATATTCTTTGCTCTTGAATATTCTAACGATTCCCTCCCTAGCTTGGTTATTTCTTTGTTGCAGGAAATTGTGAGGCCAACTTATCAAAGAAACAAAGAACTCCAAAAGCATGCCTTATGGAAGGAATTCATGGAAACATTTTCCTACAACGACAAGTACAACCGAGGTAAACAAAATGAAATAACCGACGTCACATCAAGGAGGTATGCTCCTAGCAACTCTTTAAGTACAAGGTTATTATATTTTGAATACATTAGAGGATTGTATGACATCGATGGAGGCTTGGAAAATATTTTGTTGGAGTGTGAAAATGTTATACTTGATAACCTTAATGTGCATGGTGGCTTCCTGTTTTGAAAAAACAAGCATGACTTCCTGTTTTGTGAAAACAAGCTCAATGTGCCTACTTGTCCTATAGGAGAATTGCTAGTTTGGGAAATCTATAAGGGAGATCTAATCAAACATTTTTGGCATGGAAATGATTTTTCTTCTAACCTCCTTAACCAACTCATCTTGTCTTGAACGTGTCAAGAGCGTGCATGTTAAAAACCCAAATTGTTTAACTTCTATGAATCATATGGTAAGCGAGATTTTGCTAGACTCTATAAACATGATGATTATTTATTTTGGAAAATTAGTTTGTTTGTTTTTAAAAGTGTCATATGCGAATTGCTAATGGAAGAGGCACGTGATGATTGTTTTATGGGGCGATTTAAAATCAACAGGGTTTTAGGGGTATTATGCGATCAATTTTATTGGCCTAATTTGAATATTGGTGTTGAACATGTTTGCACTTGTCGTAAATGCCTAACTTGCAAAATGGTTAAACTCAAGTTTTTACCCCAAGAATTTCATACATATTTGTCCATCATGAGTAAACCTTGGATTACTAATTCTATGAATTTTATGTTGGGTTTACTTAGGTCCAAGAAAGGGAATGAAGCTAATTTTGTGAATGTTGGTAGGATTATTAGAATGCTACATTTCATGAATCCAATGATGCTACCAACGTATCAATTCTTCTCTTTAAGGAGGTAGTGCATTTACATGTTATCCATAGGGGAATGTTGTTGAGTATAATTGCACATTTTATTAATCACGTTTTGGGGGATTTGTGGGGGAGGTTTAGAACCAAATTTCTAGCTTTAACCATTTCTTCTTACCAAACCACGTTCCAAATCAAGATGGTTAATGAAGTTTTAACACAATTTGTAGCGACCGAGAAATTTTCAAACTTCAAAGACTTGTTTCACCAAACTTGTCGCTACGATTCTCCAACCTTAACGATTATTATTCAAAATCAGCACTCTCGTCTAGTCATATTAATTATTTTAAGATTTTAAGAAAGAAGAAATTTTGATCAAGTATCCAATTATTTTAAATCAAGAAAATTTTTAAATTTCGAGGACGAAATTATTTTAAGGTGGTAGGGTTGTAGCGACCAAGAATTTTCAATGACTTATTTAAATAAATATTATTTAAAATGTGTCGCTACGACTTTACCTATTTATTTTAAAAACACACTTTCGTCTAGCCTTTTAAGTGAATTTTTAATTTTATTAAAACCTTGATCACTTTCAATTCGATTAAAAATCGTCTCATTTTCATAATTTATTCTCCAATCCAAGTTTTATCGAAAATATTCTAAGATCATTATTTTAAGTCAAACTTTCAATTTATTTGGATTCAAAGTATTTAAGTCCAAAATGTTTTAAATCACCAATTCACATTCATTTTAATTTGAATCCCAAAATTTCTTCCCCCAACTTCCATTTTCATATTCAGCACATTTTTTTTCATCCCCATGTTTATTCATTGGGCTAAATCAGTTGAACCAATTTCCAAAAATTCCTCAATGCTTTCACTCCATTCCAACCTTGTTTCTTTCCCTAAGCAATTTGCTAAATCACTTCCACAATTCTCAGAAATTTCTCCCAATCAGCAGGCTGTTCTAATCTTCCATTTTCAGCCCCCATAATCCTTCCCCTTTTCCTCAATCATCAACACTCACCTTCCATCAACCAAATTGTCTTTCCTAATCCTCTCCCACTCAGCCACCAATCAACCTCAATCCCTTGCAATATATAAACCACCATCGTCTACATCAATTGAACCACAATCTGCAAAACCAGAGCCATCATCCAACACACCAACACAGTCACACACCCCAACATCAACTCGAGACCACCCCCACCACTGCAGCAAACTTCCACCACCGGTATCATCATCGTCATCATCATCACCAAAACCAACATCATCAATCCACCACCTAATTGCCACCACAAAACCACCACTAGCAACCAACCTCCAAAACACTGACTGCATCACCCACAATAACCCAAACCGTAATCGAAGCCATTTAGTCCCCACCTAAAACAGGAAGCAGAAACAATTTGCATCATCATCATCATTATCATCATCACCGATCGTCGTTCACCAACCTCAATCAATCGACTGGTCACTGCCACAATTCCACCACAACGCCACTGCTCAAACCATCATCACCACTGTCGTAGCCAAATCGCCACCACACAGTCACTGCAGGACGTGAAATTACCTCTGCCCACTCCAAATTTCACATCATCGGCCAATCCACCTCCATTCACCGTAGCCTGCAGCACCTCCACAAAACGCATCCACCACCAACAATTTACAATCACCACCCATTTTCGAATCAACCACCTCCTCTGCCCAATCTCGAATCCACATCAAAATCAACCCCAAATCAAACCATAAACCAAGAATAAGCTAACCCAATTACTTACGTCATCCCTAGGCACCTTCGAAGGGAGTAGCGCAGGTTTTACCGCCGGAAAACACAGCGACTCAAGCCTCGGTTTGACTTCGGATCCAGCCCTAAATCGCCCAAAAATCTCCCTTTCGCACACACACACACCCCACTCCCAGCCGCCATGTACCGGCGGTGCCATCGCCGGCAGTTGGCGCCGGAAGGACCCCCACCAGACTCCCTCAGCTCGCGAACCTCTCTCGCACTCGTCGCTCTGATTCAGACGGAGAGAGAGAGAGAGAGAGAGAGAGAGAGAGAGAGAGAGAGAGAGAAAATGTTTATATTAATTGTGATTTTTCGAAAATTACACCCTAAGCCCTAAGTTTGCAAAAACTGTTTTATTTCAGTCCTTTCAGCTTTAAACTTATTATTTCAGTCCCCTTAAGTTTTAAAATGATTTATTTCAGTACTTTTAGCTTTAAAACTTATAAACTTAGTCCTTAAAGTCTTAAATGATTTTAAACAGTCCCTTCAGTTTTTAAAATTTATTATTTCAGCCACTATATTTTTAAATTAAGTTATTTATTTTAGTCCCTATTGATTTAAAAAGATATATATCTTTAGCCTAAATTTCAAAAGTTATCATTTAAGCCACATATTTTAAAGTCTTTTAATTTTGTTCATATTGATTTAAAAATGATATATATATTTATAAATCCCAAGTTTTAAAATAATCATTTCAGTCTATAAAGTTCAAAGTCATTTAAATCAATTTTAAAGTATTAAATTGGACTTATTATTTTAAGTTATGCTAGACAAGGCGCTTGGACATTTAGAAGAGTAATGTGAACTTTCTTGCTCAACTTTCAGACTCGTGATTTAAGGTAGACTCACCCCCATTAATTAGTTTAAATTACAATTGCATGTCTTATGTGAAATTACGTGATTTACATGCTTTGATGCATGAGACGAGAAAAGAATATCTCTTATGAGATAAATGAGAAATGATGATGTTATGCATAACTTATGTGCCTTAAGTGCACGAGACGAGACTACCCACATCCTATGATTTTTAAAGAGCCTTGATTTTGAAAGTAAAGTAGCCCAAGAATATGAGAATGATGTCATTGTATGATTGCATAATTACCTGTTCAATTATTCTGTAAATTAATTATTGGCGATGAGTCTACTGAGTATTTTTCAAAATACTCATTCCATTATTTTAACAGTTTTTGCAGATCTCGGAGAAAGCGGCGAATGAAATGACAGCGGTGGCAAATTTAATAAATGATGACATTTTAGTCAATTTTATGAATGTTACTAGTTTAAATTACTTATCGTTACTTCCATCTGAACAATTGAGATTAAATTTTTATGAATTGTTCTATATTCCAATTAATTAAGTTTCCGCTAAAGTTTTCAAATGATGAATGTGATGCTTCGAATTAAATTTATTTTTCGCAATAAAGTCAATTTTAAAGGACGAAGTGGCGTCCCGGGCTCCGCGGAATCCGGGGCGTTACACAATTCCTTTGCACTAACCTTATGATTGGCCTAAAGAGTGGGAAACAAGGTCAGATTTTTGTTGGATTTGCTTATAATCAAAGTGTTCATTTCATGATTTTAACTCGTTAGCTCTTTTGAATTTGATGCGTTTGTTTAATGATGAAAGAGGTAACTTGGGTGGGAAGAAAAGTGATTAACAGGTTAAGTCACCTCATGAGTGGAACAAGTCTCAAATTGAGAGGAAGGATGAGCACTACAATTCAAACACCAACATTGGTAGGAGGCGATTCATATTTGATCCTGGTGGTTTCATATAGTTCCTTTCGAGGAAAGAACGGGTTCCCGATCAAATAAAAATCCAAATGCTACCCTGCGATGTTGGCACCTCTCAAGTTCTTGGAAACACCTACAAATTGGTTTTGTACAGTGAGTATGAAATTTCAGTTACATTTATTGTGTCTGAATTTTCTATTTTTTCTTATTGTAGGTGTCGATTCGTGGTCGAATCTCTTTCAAGATGGAGGAGATGATGAGAATCGCGAAGGTCCAACTTCATCGCATGAACCTGTGGTCCGCAATGTTTCAAGATCAAAGGTCAAGGAATCTCACACTAGTGCAATCAAGCCAGATTCGAGGTCGAATCCTTTCCAAGGGGGAGGGAATGATGAGAACCAAGAAAGTTAAATCTCGATGCACGTGTCCATGTGACCTATGACGAGATTCGATGTCGAAGAGGTTCAAGATTCGAGACTAAACGATGTGAATAAATCAAGAAAAGAAGCCAAGAATCAAGTTGGAGCAAAAAATGAGAAGCTTGGAGTTTCAGCCAAGTTCGGTCGACCGAACTTTCTTCCGATCGACCGATCTTCTGCAGAGAAATTTTTGATTCAGCCTCAGTCGCGTTCGGCTGAGTGATGGTCGACCGAAAGTTCCATTTCGGTCGACCCTGTGATCGACCGAAATAATTTCGGTCAACCAGTTCGGTCAACAGAAACACTTCGTTTTACAAAAAATGGGATTTTTCTTGCAAATTTCGAATTTGCACATTTTGCCCATTTTGTACATTATATACACATTCTTTTTCATTTGTAAAAAAAAAAAGTTGACTGTTCATGGTAATGGTCTTGAGAACTTAGTCTAGAGAGACTCCTTTTGAGGTAAGGTTAAACCTCCTTTGTTATTGTATCTTCTTGGAATGTAATCAACTTTGCTTGAGTATATTTTATTCTTGTGTTGTTGTTTATTTTCCCCACCTTGAAATTTGTTTGGTTGATACCCATTGGGATATGGTTAGTTTAATCCTTGAATTTTGGGTTAGATTTAAACTTGGGTTAATGTGTTTATCCTTTATTTTACCACTTAGCTTTCTTGGGTTTTGTATTAAATTGTTGTTGGAATTTTCGGTCAATATACTGAAGGAGTTCGCATCAGTTGGAATACTAAAATTCATCAAAAAATTTCTAAGTATAAATTGGTTGTCGAACACCTATGTTTGAGAGGATCGTACGAACAATGTGTTAATCTGATGTCTTTGCATGATACTACTTTATAGTACGTATTGAGATCTAAGTATTGATATCAAATTTGAGCACAATTGAGTTTGGGAAATACTTCAAATATCAAGTTGAAGTTGCATACTTGAAATGGTAAAATTACTGAAAAATCCAGAAATTTAGAAAACCAGGCGAGCAGCCATTTTTGTACATGTAATACGAGTTGTAGACAAGTCCATTTTTATTGCATGTATAGCCTTTGCAAAACTTGAAGTATGAACTTTGCAATGATATAAAGATTGGCCAAAATGGACATCATCTTGACATTCAAATATTGACTCGAATATGGCACCTTGACATGGAAAATATGGAATTTTTAACATTAAAATATTAATGTGTTGGACAATTGTCCAAAATCATTAGGCACTTGTCCAAATAATTATTTTAAGCTTAAGGGCTGTTTGGAAAATCAACTTATTTTAGTTAGAAATAATTATTTATCAAAAGTTATAGGGTTTAGATAATAGAAAATAGAAATTGAATGACTTAGTTTCAATTGGCTTAAGATCTATATTATATATGATAAGAAGAATATGGGCTTATTATATATATGTATGCATGTATGTATGTATGTATGTATGTATGTATGTATGTATGTATGTATGCCCAATTAGCTAGAGAATAAAAAAATACATGGAGAGATCGAGATAGAAGGGAAGGAGAGAAATCAAGGGTGAAAATGGAAGATTGGAAAATTCTCCTGGAAGAGGCTATTAGAAGCTTGAACCTTGGAAAAACGGAGGCTTCTAGTAGCATTTTTACATTTCTAGGTAGATTCTTCATGAAATTCTCAAATCTGGGTAGATTTTCTAGGTAATTCTTAGATTAAGAAGTAAGGTTAATATATTGAAGTTACTCTGATATTTGATTAATTAATTGTAGGCGTAAAGGCTCAAAATCATATTTTCTAAGTCAGAAGGTGAGTAAGTCTTGATTTATGTTTTAATTGAGTTAGTTTCTCATATGATGTGGAAGGCTTTTACATGATTATACTATTTGATGTATTTCTTATAAATGAGTTTGATTTGATAATTCAATATACCAAGATTTATGTTATAACCACAATCATCTTCTAAGTGTTTGATGAAAGGTGTGAGTGAAGTAAAAATTTTCTTATGTGTCATACCATTTATTTTCAGATCGTTATACATACATTCTTGGTATTTCAAGTTAGTTTTTTCATATCTTGTTACTATAATTTTAGATTTTAAAAAAGCTATAATTGTAAAATGTTAAATTGTGCTTAAACGAGATAGTTTTGGATTAAAAAAAAAAATCTACAAAATTTTAAATGAGTTGCTTATGGTTTTATGCATCTAATTTATGAGTTTAAGTTGATTTTGTTAAGAATTAAAATCTGAAATTTTATAGCTTTGGAATGAAGATTTAAATTGATTTTAGACACCAAATCATGTCCTAGTTCATGACTTGATACTGGTTATGGTTGCATATGTTTTAAAACTTAATTTTGAATTGATCTTATTGAAATATGAAGTCTGAGATTTAAAGTACTATGGAAGGACGTTTTTAATTGAGTTTTGAGGCTAAATAGTGATTGATCTTATGACTAAAATTTGTTACAAGTTAATTAATGTTCTATGATCAATATACAAGACTTGATAGAGTGTTAAGAGGCAATAAACACGCTTTAAAAATATGCGGGAACTGTTTGTTTAAAATGATCACTTTGCAAGTGTTTAAAGATAGATTTTAAGATTAAAAGATGTTAGACTTTATGTCTAAAAACTTGTTCTTAGTTTAAGTTATATTCTAAGTTCAATGCACGTGATTAAAAGGGTGTTAATAAGCATCAAAAGTAGTAATGGAGAACTTGTTGATATGATAAAGGATTTCATTCTTATTCCTTTAGGTGTTAAATTAAGGATGATATAACATGTTATCATAAGTTGAATAAATATACATGTGAAGGATTTTTCATATGATTGTTAGGTTTTTTATGTAATGGGCAATCACATGGACAAAATGACTTGTTTATAAAGTTCCAATTAGATTTAAAGTATGGTAGTTGAGTTAGTTGAGTATTTGGGTTCAAGAAAAGCAAAGAAGTGTTCAAGAATACTTGTGATGCAATTAGAATTTAAAGATGAATCGTATCAAGATTTTCAGCCGGAGGTCGAGACTGGATTTTCGTATAGCAAACATTCGAATTGGAAAAATACTACTTCTACAAGAATTGAAGATCTTTGAGCTATATTTCCAACACACTTTGAATTAACCCCATCAGATATCGAGAGAGAAAGATATGATGGAAATATTGAAAATCGTTGAATTTGGACAATATTTGTTTGGCGAATTTTAAGGTTTTTACAATCCTAAACTATTTCAACACTTTATACTATATATATCCAAGCCCTATGAACGAAGGTTCATAGATTGTTTCATTGAGTTTACATTATATTCCATATCCTATACTTATACTTATATTTGAAGATCCAACAACACTTTCAACCAAAGATTGATTCATTTATTTCTTGAGTTCTAAATAACCACGTGTTAGGAAAACATTATTGGTCCTAATCTAAAACACCATCTTCCTTAACACGTCAAGGAATGTACCTTTTTAATTGTAAACTTTAAAGGTTGCTGGAGGTTGATGAAGGTTGGACTACAAGCCATGAATAGTAACAAGAATTGGAGATTCTTGAGTATTCACTTGGAAGAAATAAAAATACAAGATTGAGAAGCTTGAAGAGAAAACAATAGTATTTTGGGATTTGCATGGGTAGATTGGAAGGTCTGGTGGAGCTTCCTGAACATATCTAACTGTAAACATACATTGTTTATAGTGGAGGTAGTAGGTTTGGTCCCAAAATTTTTCCAACATTGAGTTTCTTTGTCATTATATTAGTGTTGAATATTTATTGTCTTTCGATAGACAAAGAATAATGTTATACACGTGTAGTTTATATGACAATTAAGCCTCAATTTGATAAATATTTTATTATAAAAAATATATACATTTTAAATGTGATTAAAAAATAGAAAAACATTTAAGTTTTTTTTATTGAGATAATATATAATTTAAAATGAGTTTATGATAAAATAATTTTAAAAATGAAGGTCAAACAAAGATTAAATCTTAATTTTTGCGAATATGCGAATTTTATTTAAAAGAATGGTTATATTTACAAATAGCATTATATTTGGTACATGATCACTATCATTTTTTTTAATTATCTAGTCTTTGTGGGCACGCGTTGCGTCCAGTTTTTCCGTTATTAAATTTTTTGAGTTTCTAATATATTATAAATTAAAGGGCAGCCTACGCGTTGCGTGTAATTTGACTAGTATTAAATTTTTTGAGTTTGTAGTTAAAAAGAAAAAAAGTAATAAAAAAAATAAAAATCAAGCAGTTGGGACAGCCAGCTACCCGAAATTGGGACGAAAAATTGAATAGCGATCTGCCCTTTTCTTTCCTTATATGTTGTATAGGAGGATTAATTAAATTGCATCAGAATTTATTGAAAATTATAATAGTATAGACTATTGTTTACAAGCACAGTTTATTTACAAATCATACAACTCTACTTAAAATGACATGTTAATAAATGCACGTATAAGTGTTAATTAATTGAATAACATTGCTCTTTGATGGGTTGTTATACATATGGAATATATAAATCTAACCTTTTTTCATTACAATTTCTGAATTTCATCGACACTTTTTATATGTTTTTTCACAGTGTTGCCCTTTTTTATTACGGCTTTGTTGACCCGATTCATCTTCATCTATCAAGGAGATAACCCAGATTTTTCACTCCATGATTGAACAAGTGATTCACATCCATTTTGTCATTCGCCATTACCTCGCGACTGCTCCTCTCTAATTTGTCACTGTGAAGTGCTGAAATAACTATTGACATCAAGATTCCACATTAATCCCGAGAAGGACTCAGTTGTGGACTTTGAAAGAAGTTGAACCCCAACCTTGAGGGTCCCCACCGATCATGTCCTAAGCCTTTGGTGGAGGAGGTAAATCGCAGGATGTGCCTCCCAGGAGTCAAGGTGGAGAGCTTATAGATAGGTCTGGCCATTAATCATGGTAATTCCCGTTTGCGACATGACACAAATTCAGTATTTCAGGATTCGAACCTTACATATCACCGCGCTAAGCTCTATCTGTCCTCTCCTTTGCCACTGGGAGATATGCCCTGGGGACTGTATCTTTGAGTATATGCACTTTGTCCATCAAGCCACAATAAAAACAGAAAATACCTCGACCGTCGACCACCACAGCACCAATACCCTTCGTTTGATAATCGTACTTTTTTTGTTTATAAATCAGTTTATAAATTATACAATTTTTCAAATCACTTTTTAAACACACACATTTTTTTCTCCAATTTTTAATTTCTATTTCTTACCTAAAAATTATATATCGACCAATTTATAAATTATACAATGTTGCTAAGCTTCGCAATGAAATGCACTGAATCAAAACACTTGACTAGAGACAATATAAAGGCCTCAGCCACATAAAATGACTATTTCGAACATGCACGAGTTATTACGAAATCAACATAGATTTCAGTGCACTAAATTAATATATTGTTCTTTTACGCAATGATTATAATTTATAAACAATACAAATTTTCAAGCTACTTTTTAATCATATATATTTTCTCTCTCCAATTTTCAACCATTGATCTACCCAGAAAATACTAAAAATTAAAAAAAAAAAAAAATTACAGCTGGAGTTTCCGAACAGTCCGAAACGCACACACAAAATTGGCTGATAATAAGTGTCTTTTCACCAAGCAATGAAATGCACTGAATCAACACACTTGACTAGAGACAAGACCACAAAAAATGACTAAGGGCATTGGCTCGATCTCGAAAATACACGGAAACCTTGGTGTGTGAGTTATTACAAAATCAATTACATGGATTTCAGTGCACTAATTCTTAAATGTGATATAGTATTGCTGTTTGGTACTAACCAAATATCGTGGAAGTGATAAGAAGTAAAAAAGGGAGGAGCCTGCATGAACATCGTAAGTTTTGGAGGTGAGATTCAAATTTTTGTTTGGGGATTACGTTTGCACACTTTCGATACTAAAGACGAACCAGCTTGGGGGTCAATGGGAAATTTTAGAAGATTCAGCATCAAAATTGAAGTTTATGATTATAAAAAAAAAAAAATGTTAAAACTGAATAAAAAACTGAAGAAAGAACCGAAATCGCACAAAAAATCAAATTTGGTGACCAAATTGAAGCAATTGAAAAGTTCAAGAGTAACGATCAGGGCTGAGCTCCTATTTTTTGCGGTTCACCCTGACAGACCACGATCCGTCTGGCATATACAGTTAACAAACTCATTCTTCTATTGTTTCCTTGCTATTATTTTATTTTCCTTTTTTTACTTTTCTTGATCATTTTGCTTCATTTTCAAAAGCAAAATTCCATAAATTCTTCCACCCTATAAGTAGACCTCATTGTTGTAAAACTATCAAAATATTAGAGAGAACAAGGTTACCAAAATATTAGAGAGAATATAGAGATAGAGAGAATTCTTTGTATTCCAAATTGTGTGTTAAATGAAGAAGTGAAGTATCCTATTTATAGGGGTAGATAATGGTACAATTGTAATAATATAAACTTTACAAGGCCATAATGGGTCATTCACACCCAAGGTATTTATAACACTCCCCCTTGAATGACCTAATATTCAATGTCTGCCTCGTTAAAAACATTGCTAAGAAAATCCAGTAGGATAAAACTTAAGCTAAAGAAAAGAGTACAATCATTGTGGAGTATAAAAATAAATGATGCCTCATTAAAACCTTACTAGGAAAATCTAGTGGGATAAAACCTAGACGAAGGAAAAATAGTACAGCTACTCCCCCTGATATTAGTCATCGTAAATCGCTGAGCCGACGCATTCCTATCTCATGTATCAATTTCTTGAGTGTAGATGTCGATAATGCTTTAGTGAATAAGTCTACCACATTATCACTTGACCGAATTTGTTGAACATCGATATCACCTGCTTTCTGAAGCTCATGTGTATAGAAGAATTTTGGAGAAATGTGCTTTGTTCTATCTCCTTTGATATAGCCTCCTTTAAGTTGTGCAATACAAGCTGCATTATCTTCATACAATATCATTGGACTATCTTTTGTGGAAGCTAATCCACATGATGATTGGATATGATGAGTCATGTTTCTCAACCATATACATTCTCGACTTGCCTCATCAATTGCAATAATTTCTGAATGATTTGAAGATGTTGCCGTCAAAGTTTGCTTCACAGATCTCCATGATATAGCTGTCACACCACGTGTAAACACATATCCTGTTTGCGATTTTGCTTGATGGATCAGAGAGATAACCTGCATCTGCATATCCCATTAAAGAAGATCCCAAATTGTGAGAATAAAATAATCTCATATCAACAGTACCTTTTAGGTAATGAAGAATGTGTTTAACACCATTCCAATACCTTTGAGTTGGTGCAAAACTATATCTTGCAAGTAAATTTACAGAAAAAGCTATATCAGGTCTAGTGCAATTTGCAAGATATGATAATGCTCCAATTGCACTTAGATATGGTACTTCTGGACCAAGAATATTTTCTCCATCTTCAAGTAGACGAAATGGATCATTTTTTGGATCAAGTGATCGAACGACCATTGGTGATGTCAATGGATGTGCTGTATCCATATAAAATCGCTTCAAAACCTGTTTTGTATATAAAGATTGATGAACAAATAGTCCTTCTGAAAAATGTTCAATTTGCAACCCAAAGCAAAATTTGGTTTTTCCCAAATCTTTCATCTCAAATTCATTTTTCAAGTAATCAGCAGTTTTGTTGAGCTCTTCTAGAGTTCCAATAAGATTTAAATCATCAACATAAACTGCTACTATTGCAAATCCAATATTTTTTTCTTTATGAAAACACATGGGTATATATTATCATTTTTGTAACCCTCATTCAGCAAGTATTCACTGAGGCGATTATACCACATACGTCCAGATTGTTTCAATCCATATAATGATCTTTACAATTTGATTGAAAACATACTCTTCGGGTATATATCATTTATTTCTGGCACTTTAAGTCCTTCGGGACTTTCATGTATATGTCACTATCAAGTGAGCCATATAAATAGGCAGTTACTACATCCATAAGGCGCATATCGAGCCTTTCTGACACAGCCAAACTAATTAAAAATTTGAATGTGATGGCGTCCATGACGGGAGAATATGTTTCCTCATAATCAATTCCAGGTCTTTGTGAGAAACCTTGAGCTACAAGCCGGGCTTTGTAACTTGTAACTTCATTATTTTCATTTTTTTTCCTTACAAAGACTCATTTGTATCTTACAGGGATTACATTTTCAGGTTCTCGAACTACTGGTCCAAACACCTTTTGTTTTTCTAAGAAATTCAATTCCGTCTGCATAGCTTCCTTCCATTTTGGCCAATCCTCTCTCTGTTGGCATTCTTTAACAGACAGTGGCTCAGGATCATTATTCTGAATTATTTCAAGAGCCATTTGGAAGAAAAAAATATCATCTATAACAATATTCTCCATTTCCCATAATTTATGAGATAACAGATAATTTATTGAAATCTCATTATTCTCGGACATCTGTGATTCTACAGGAATCACGTCATCACTATTAGATTGTTTCATTGAAATCTGTGGTTTTGCGAGAACCATGTCACTACTATTAGATTAATCAATATTTTCTATTATTACTCGTCCAGGAGTTTTTGGTTGGTTTAATTTCCTTTTACGAGGTACGATGTCTTTTGAACCAACTGGTCGACCACGCTTCTGGCGTTTTTGAGGTTCACTTGTTATAGCAGTTTGTCCTACGGGGACATCAATCTTTGCCGGAGTGTTTTCTACTAGTATATATGACTTTGTCACTTTTCTTGTGTCAACAAATTCATCAGGTAATTGATTTGTAATTCTTTGCAAATGAATAATTTTCTCAACCTCTTGTTCACATTGATTACTTTAGGGATCAAAGTGAGATAGAGTCGTTTCATTCCAAGAAATTTTATCTTGATTTTCAGGATGCAACTTTACTCTTCCTAAAGTTGGGAAGTTCATTTCATCAAAATGACAATCTGCAAAACATGCAGTAAACATATCACCCGTTAAGGGTTCAAGGTACCTAATGATGAAAGGTGAATCAAAACCAACATAAATTCCAAGTTTACGTTGGGGACCCATTTTGGTAAGTTGTGGGGGAAAGATTGGTACTTGGACAGCACAACCAAAAACCCTTAGGTGAGAAATATTAGGTTCATGACCAGATGCAAGTTGCAGAGGTGAATATTGATAATAAGCAGTTGGTCTTATACGAATCAATGATGCAGCGTGTAATATGGCATGACCCCAAACAGAAGTTGAGAGTTTTGTTTTCATGAGTAGTGGTCTAGCATTAATTGTAGACGTTTAACAAATAACTCCGCTAACCCATTTTGTGTATGGACATGAGCAATTGAATGTTCAATTGCAATCCCAATGGACATGCAATACTCATTGAATCTCTGTGATATAAACTCACCAACATTATCAAGACGAATTGTCTTGATTGAGTAATCGGGAAATTGAGCTCGTAATTTTATTATTTGAGCAAGTAGCCTAGCAAATGCTACATTTCTTGTGGACAGTAAACAGACATGCGACCATCTAGTAGAAGAATCAACTAGTACCATAAAATAACGAAATGGTCCACATGGTGGGTGTATCGGCCCACATATATCTCCATGAATCCTTTCTAAGAAAGTTGGAGATTCAACATTGACCTCTGTAGTGGAAGGTCTAATGACTAATTTCCCTTGCGAGCAAGCAACACATGAATAATCATTAGGTGAAAGAATCTTCTGGTTCTTTAAAGAATGTCCATGTGAGTTGTTATTCGACGCATCATTATTGCTCCTGGATGTCCAAGTCGATCATGCCAAAGTATAAAACCTTTAAAGTCCACGAACTTCGAGTTCATGACGTTGTTTGATTCGACTTCTTTTATGAATGTATAATACATTCTAGAAGGAAGTGCGGAAGTTTTTCTTTTATCTGCTTCTGGCCAGATACAAAAGAAGTAATGCAAAGATATTCAATATTGTTTTCTTGCATCATTTCAATGTGATATCCATTGCAACGGATATCCTTAAAACTGAGCAAATTTCATCTGGATTTGCTAGAGTATAGTGCACCATTAATACATAGTTGTGTATTATTTGATAAAATATACAGGCTTTACTGGAGCTTCCAACGATCTTCGATGTGCCGGTTATTGTATTAACATTATTTTCCGCTAATGTTAAGTTCAGAAAATACTTTTTCTTCCGGAGAATAGTATATGTTGTTGCACTATCAACAAGACATGTATATTGACAATTCATCTAAAATATAATCAAATAGATATTTTAGAAAAGTGAATTTATGATAAAAAGAAGGTAAACATAATTTAACATCAAACGGACAATACATATTAAGATTTCAAAATAACAACATCATGACTTTTTGATAAAGCAAACTAATCTATATTTTCTATTGAATCAGTATAAAAATCAGAGATATCTAAGTGTGTCCTATTAACTGGACAATCAGCAAGATTTGTCTCTATTTTTTCTTTTCCTTTAATAGACTGTTGATAAAGGTACACAAGGTGTTTTGCCTACGACAGGTACGTGACCAATGCCCTTTCATGCCACATCGGAAGCAACTTTCTTCGTGTTTCCGTTTGATTATGTTATTCTCATTTGCCTTGTGCCTTTTAACTATGTGGACATGTTGTTGATGATTTTGTCCAAAATTCCTTCCACGTCCACGTCCCTGTTCATGTCTGTGTCCATGCCTATGTTCGTGCCCAAGGCCACGGCCACGTCTGTATCTGTGTCTATTTCTTGATATAGCATTTGCTTCAGGAAATGCTGTACCACTTGCTTCAGGAAATGGTACAGAACCGATTGGATGTAATCCGGGATTTTTCATCAACAACTCATTACTTTGTTCGGATACCAAAAGGCAAGATTTGAGTTCTGAGTACCTTTGAAAACCACGCTCACGATATTGCTTCTATAGGAGCACATTTGAGGCGTGAAAGGTGGAGAATATTTTTTCTAGCATATCTGCTTCAGTGATATTTTCTTCACATAAATTCAATTTTGAACATATTCTGAATAGTTCATAATTGTACTCACTCACAATTTTAAAATCTTGTAAACGAAGATGCATTTATTCATAACGGGCTTTTGGGAGGACTACAGTCCTCTAATGGTCAAATCTGTCTTTTAAGTTTTTCCAGAGTTCTTGTGGATCCTTCACAGTGAGATATTCAATTTTCAATCCATCATAAAGATGGTGACGAAGGAAAATAAGTGCTTTTGCACGATCCTATAGGGATTCTTTGTTTCCTTCTTTGATTGTTTCTTCAAAACCTTTTGAAATAAGATGGATCTCGGCATCTAGGATCAATGATAGATAATTTTTCCCAGATAAATCTAGTTCAATGAACTCGAGTTTTGTGATGTTTGCCATTAGGATAACTATTCAATCAAACATGATACATAATTAATTCCTTGAAAAATCTCAGTAAAGAATTAATGACATGATTTCTATATCGATTTTTTATTCTTCTGGAATATTAATTATAATTTTAAGTTGTTGTAGCAATAAAACAAAATTTTGAAATTGCTACGTGCAAATCTAAGTTGTGGTATCAATTAATCAAGATAATAATTATCAAGAATAAATTAACAAATAATTAATATGTATAATGAGAGTGACATTAACAAATGATTTTTCAAAAAAATTGCATTTCAAGAATTATGTGGTATGTATGTAACCATGTTTCATAAAGAGATGTTTAATCATTACATTTTTTGAAATTGTGATTTTAATTTTCAAAAAGAAAAATAACATTTACTTTTGTAAGTGCACTTTATTGAAATGATGAATTGATTAGATTATAAATTTATTTTTTTAGAAAATACATAAAATGTGATTTCATTGAAACCATATATTTAAAAAAAAAAAAAAAAACCCGGTAGAGCCAACGATAATAAAACTGGTAGAACCAACCATATAGGTGGTTGTATGATATACTTAAAAATTGTAAAACCAACCATGTAGGTGGTAGTATGATATAATTAAAACTGGTAAAACCAACCATATATGTGGTAGCATAATATAATTAAAATTGGTAAAACCAACAATGTAGATGGTAGCATGATATAATTAAAACTGATAAAATCAATCATGTATGTGGTAAAACCAACCATGTAAGTGGTAGCATAATATATAAAAGATATTTAAAATTTTTACCTTCTTGATACATGTTGAACATTTGTTAACTCAGTTGACTAGAATCTCGTGTTGATAACAAGTTGTAAAACTACCAAAATATTAGAGAGAACAAGACTACCAAAATATTAGAGAGAATATAGAAATAGAGAGAATTCTTTGTATTCCAAATTGTGTGTTAAATGAAGGAGTGAAGTACCATATTTATAGCATATAGGGGTAAATAATGGTACATTTGTAATAATATAAACTTTACAAGGGTATAATGGATCATTCACACCCAAGATATTTATAAAACTCATGAACCTTTATTTGGAAACTCAATTATAGACAATTGTATTTGTTTATTAATAGGGACGTAGAAACATTTCGTTGGTCCTTTATTTGAAAAGTAGAAAGTTATGGACGATAATCTTTAATCGATTGAAAGTTTTGATTTTTTGTTCAGAAAAATGTTCAATAAGATGCTCAATCGTAACAATGGGATTGCATCATATAAAATTAGCTGAATATTGGAGAGCAAAGGAGAAAAAAAATCTAGGTAAAAAAAGGCTAAGGTTTGAAGTAATTAGCTTGATGGAAGAAGTTCCTTTGTGTAGGATCGTCAATTTTTTTCTCGCTTCTCCTTTAAATTCAATGATATACTCCAATGTTTTCTAGTGTTTTTTTTCTTCCATGATGTGTAAATAAATGATTAGTTGAGACGAATGAATGTAATCTACTTTTGAGCTTTAATTTTAATTATTATATTTTCATTTTCTATTTGTGGATTATTTTATTTTTTATTTTATTTTTTTATGCTTTGAATACTTGATCACTAATTTATTAATTTGTAAACGATAAACCAAGAGGGGAGTTATTTGTCTAGACCACATATTAAAAATTAGATTTTGGGTAGAAGTTAGAGATACGCTTGTACTAATTTTGCAGTCATTAATTGGATTCTTTGATTAAAGCTTACCTTGATTTAATTATTATATAGATGTATTTTTTAATTGATTTAAATAAGTATGATTGATTTAAATCCGAAAGGTAGATTAATTAATTTAGAAGAATACAACCGGGTATACAAATTTGTTGTCAAAATTTGGTGATTTAAATTAAGGGAATGATATATTGAACTTGTGATTCATAACACTTTTAACTAAGTAAAAACCCTAACTTCTCCGCTTGCCAATCTTTTTATTGTTTTAGATAGAAGATTTTATAGTTTTATGATAAATTAAATAAAAAAAAAGTAATTTAATTGTTTTAAATTGAACCGATGTTAGTAATAGTTAAATCAACACTTAAAATAGTAGTTTCCATGACAACTGTTCAATATTGGCTTAAGTTAATTGATTGGGCCAAGCCCATTAGTCAATCATCAGTTAGTTAATTGTAACATTTGGTAATAAGTTGCGTATATATATGTTTATTATAAAAAGGGGACCGTCTACTGGTTTTAAAATAGAGAGAAACGTGAGCAACCTTGTAGCAAAAAATACTCCATTGTTTTGTCCTCCTCTATACTTGAATACATAGATTAGAAAGTGAGTTTTGAGTTTTGAGAGTTTACTCATAAACTCTATTATAATTTCTTCTTTTGATAATTAGTGTAATTCTTTGTTGGCTCTGAAAGTGGATTAGCTCAATCACATCGATTGAGTGAACCACTATAAATCCTTGTGCTCTTTGTTGATTGTTTGGTTCTTTACCGCAAATATATTTGTGAATTTGTTTCGATATATTGTTTGTTCATTGCTTCCGCACGACAACAACGATAATCGGAACTCGGAGATCTACTACGTTACTTGTTAGGGATATCGTAACTTGCATTACAGAAATATTTACAACACTCTACATCAATTATATATCATGCTACTTATAAAATGCCCAATAATAAAAAAATATTTTTGAACCATTTTATCCTTGATGAATTTTTAAAAGGGTTAATAGCACAAAACGTCTTTACCTTTGACATGTATTGTGCAAAACATCTCAACGTTGTGATTTTTGACGTTGAACGTCCCAACCGCTACATTTTCTTGTTGGAGACGTCATTTTCATTATATTTAACTCTATTTCAACGTTAAATTGAATTTGAACAGTAAACATGAGGGGCGTTTTTGTCCAATCCCATTTTTAATTCATTTCTTAAGGGTAATTGGCACAAAACGTCCCTACGTTTGACACTCATTGTGGAAAAACGTCCTTACGTTCATTTTTTGGCGAATAACATCTCTACCTTTAGATTTTCTTGCAGATTAGTCCTCAAATTTTATTTTTCTTTCAATTTAGTCATTCTGTATTTGATTTAAAGGTCATTGTCTTCAAACGTGTATAACTTTTGATCTACAACTCCAAATTGAACTCCCTTTTTGCATTGAACTCCAAATTCAACCATCTTTCTTATGATGTATTATATGCTCATTTATTAAACATTTCTTTTTTACTTTATTGTAGATACTTATTTTGTTAGGGCATCATTGATTAACGTAAATTGATTTCTGTAAATTTTATTGAAATAGTAAAATTTTAATTTTAGTATGTGTTCGACGGCCAGTGAAATTTATAAATTGGATTTATTTGACTTTTTTATTTTTTTTAAGTTAAATGTTTGGTTAAAAATTGTAAAGTTTAGCCTCTGTTTGAACCATATTATAATCTCAAATCACTTTTTGAACAACATACACTTTCTCTCTTCAAATCACTTTTTAAAAATTGGAGAAATAAATTGTGTGTTGTTCAAAAAGTGATTTGAGATTATAATATGATTCAAACAGGGGCTAAACATACCAAATTTTAACCAAACATTTTACCTTAAAAAATAAAAAAAGTCAAATAAATCCAATTTATAAATTTCGCTGGCCGCCGAACACACACTAAAATTAAAATTTCACTGTTTTTAATAAAATTTATAGAAATCAATTTCCGTTAATCAATGATACCCTAACAAAATAAGTATCTACAATACAAAAGTCAAAACGAAATGTTTAATAAATGAGCATATGATACATCATAAGAAAGATGGTTTAATTTGGAGTTCAACGCAAAAAACGGAGTTCAATTCGGAGTTGTAGATCAAAAGTTATATACGTTTGAAGACAATGACCTTTAAATCAAATACGGAATGACTAAATTGAAAGAAAAGTAAAATTTGAGTACTAATATGCAAGAAAATCTAAAGGTAGGAACGTTATTCGCCAAAAAAATGAACGTATGGACGTTTTTCCACAATGAGTGTCTAACGTAGGGACGTTTTGTGCCAATTACCCTTAAGAAATGAATTGAAAATGGAATTGGAATTGGACAAAAATGCCCCTCATGTTTACTGTTCAAATTCAATTTAACGTTGAAAGAGGATTAAATATAACGAAAAGGACATCTCCAACAAGAAAATGTAAATGTTGGGACGTTCAACATCAAAAATCACAACGTTGAGATGTTTTGTACAATACATGTCAAAGGTAGGGACGTTTTGTGATATTAACCATTTTTAAAATTACATCTAAACCTTTACTTCATTATTATACCGTTATTATATTATACTATTTTTTGTTAATTAGTTCGGGTGTTAATGACACTATATTTAACCTATATTAACAAAAAAAAAAAAAAAATTGTTTGAAACAAATGAATGGTTAAAATTTATTAGTCTCGAATGTGTATCGATTTGCTATTTGCAGTACAAGACTTATATTACAAAATATATAATGATTTATTATTATATATAAAATGTTAGACGTGACTTGATTATGATGACGCATATTATTATTTTTTTCTTTCACTATAATTTTAGATATAAAAATAAAACAAGTTTCTATGGAACTCATAAGTCAAAAATTCATTAAAAACACTTAAGACCTAGTTATTGTGATAGTTCAAGATAATAAATAAATGATATAATACATTTTCTTTTTCAAGAGTAACATTCGATTATTTGGATTACAATTTTTTAATGAAGTATAACTAGTTCTTCCACCCGTGCGATGCACGGAAATCAACGACTGAGATCCGATAGTAGATGACAACTACAGCGGAATAAATAATATTAGTAGGAAAAATATTGAATATCCTTAAATGTCTTCCTCTTATTACAAATTTTGGAAAACTTCTTGTAGACAATATTTTATTGTTGAATTTTTTTAAAGATTTAAACATGTTTAACAAAATAAACTCTAGTACAAAGTGCATAAAATGAGAGAGACGGGTTTAAAGAATGCAACTTTTATCTCTACTATAGTTTTGAACATTCTTTCTATGCAAAATCGACCCTAAATAACATACAAACTATCAGCAAGGTGTATCTAAAATATGCACAACTTAAACTTTGCAGGAAGCAATGCTCGAGAATAGCTACAACCATATCAAAATCCATATTTTTCCAAGAAGTTCCGCAATCCTTCTTGAACTGATCTTGATGTTATTTTTCAACTCCAAATAACAAACCCCGTCGATATTCCTGACCTCTTTGATTGAGATTTGTAAAGTCTCTGCAAAAAAATAAAGATAAAAAATCACATATGATAATCTGAGCTTCAATGTTTTGAACATTATCAATTTCCAGAATAATTTCAAAGTTCCTAGAATAATATTTAATTATTTGAACCACTCATCACACCGTTTTAACCTTGATAGTAAATAAGCATTACAGGCTTGAAAGGCTATTGAAAAGCTTTAGGACAATTAAAGCTTATTGTCGTGTTTTTCGAAGGATGACAATCATGATCAAACATCCAGTCAAGAATCATAAACTTGAAAGGAGAAGCACTTCATCAAACATAAATTTTATTAACCAAGTCAAATATCATAACATAAGCAAACAATGTACACAACCTCTATGCCGTCCACTACATACCTTAACATCAAAATAAACTCAAAACTCAAAATATTGTTAAGCAAACAAAATTGCAATATTCAAAAATTTATTTCTTTAGATAAACTCTTTAAAATCAACACAAACAGGGCATTATGTAGAAAGTTTATTCAAATATTTATATGAGAGTAATTACTTTAATTAGATTTTGTTTTTAATGCAAGCATTAAAACTCATTTCAATTAAACTATTTATAAACAACATTTGTAAAATTTTAATGTTTATACATAATCAACACAAATAAAAAATGCATAAAAATATTATCATATTACAATCTATATTCTATATATATAAAAACAGAAGTGCCGTCAAAATTTTTTCCCGCCCATTTGCACTTTCTATTTTTGGATTTTTTTTTTTTCAATTGAATTTCCGGAATTGGGAAATGAGTTGTTGACAATTAATGAGACATTTAATGTGGGAAAATGTATAATGCATTGTAAATAGGCACTTGACTACATGTATTGAATGTTAATAGTTTGTCTCTATATATATATATATATATATATATATATATATATATATATATATATATATATATATGTTTTTTATTTTTTTTTTTATTTTAGGGAACTATATTCATACAACATATTTTTTTAAATTTACACCATAGTTTAATTGCAAGATAGATCTTCGGTATTTGTTTAGTTTTGCTTTTATATCCTTAACTTTTTTTAATCGCATTGTTATTTATAACATTCAATTAATTAATAAATTTTATTTCTAATCGCAATTTCTATTCAAATATTCTGCTAATTTCCATTGAAAGGATGTGCAAATATTTTTTTCAACTTTTGTATTAATTATTTATTTTGATTATTTAAAAATATGAGAGATAAATAAGTGTTTTTCGCCAACAAAACAAATATATTAAACAAAAATCGTCTCAAAAGACAAGATGTGGAAATTAATAAAGAGTTGATGATAAAAAAATTATAAAATTTTTTAATATAACTATTATAATTTGAAGTAGTTTTATTGTTTGTAAAATTTTAATAATTATTTTAATATAATATTATTTTTTATGCATTTTGTATACGGGAGAAATTATGTACAAGCATTAAAAATTAGCAAGCACTTATCAAAATTCATATTGTTAAATTGCAACTTCCGTACATCATTTTTGTTTTCCAGTCTAAAATACTTTCCAAAAATTGGAATGCATTAATATTCATCATTAATTGCTTTATAAAAAATAAATTTTATAAAGAAATTAATACATTTGGAAAACTACACATTAACTTTGAAAAGCAAAAATAACTTTACTTTTTCGTGCATTATTTGTGCATTAATTAGATTAATATTTTATTAAACTTTAATATTTGTTCTTTTTTGTTTAGTTAAAAATATTAGTGACAAATAAGTTTGTTTACACTTCTTAATAGATTTTTTTTTTCCAGAAAGCAGTAATTTTTTTTTTTAGAAAACGGTGACTATTCATTTTTTTTAATTATTTGAATTAAACTTGCTTGCATCAACGTAAGAGGTACTCATGATAATTAATAATTTATTGTACTAAAACTAATTATTATGTCATCACATTGATATACATTTGAATGGTATTATGGAAATAATTTTACATAGTGAAATTAATTACTATGTTATGGATGACGTATTGACTGCATTGGTCCTTGTTTGAGACCCATTATTTGGAATAATGTGATTTTGAATAGTAAATTTTTTGGAGAATGTGTAGTTAAAAATTGGAGAATATTTTTGGACTTATGTGTAGATTATTTTATTGGTATAATGTGTGGTTGAAAATGAGTTTTTAAAAAATGAGATTTAAAAATAATAGGTACCAAACAAGGGCTTGATGATGCATTTAGTGCAATGGGAAATGAAATTGAAATTATTAAGGATGTTCATTTTAATACTTAAAAACGCAACTCCAAACAATGTGCAAATATCTGTTATTTTCGATAAAAAATAATATCAATTTTTTATCGAACAACAACTTCATTTTTTTATTTTTTTATTTTTTTTGTGAAAAAATGTGGAAAACTTAATAATCATTTACTACTTAAATATATAAATTGATTTTTATTACTCAAAGAAGCTATTATAATTTGAAGTAGTTTTATTGTTTGTAAAATTTTATTAATTATTTTAATATATTATTTTTTATGCATTTTGTGTACGGGAGAAATCTTATCTTAATCATAATATATTATTATTATTATTATTATTTTATTATCTATAGTATATATTAAACCACAACAGCCGTAAAAAAAATTTCCCGCCCACTATCACTTATTTTTTTGAAAACCTTATGTTTTTTTGTGTTTTTTTTTCCTGATTTCTGATACAATTGTTTGACATTAATTAGCAACTTGAATATGTATTGGAATAGGTGGAAGACGTGTCATGCCAGTGACCTTTCAGTTGTTGATGTTGAATTGATTAATGAGGTGTGGATGGGAAATATCTTTTCATTTTTCCATTTCATATTAAATGCTCGATGCAATTTTTTGCTGGCTTAAGTATTAATTAGTATTAATACATTTTTTTGAATAAAACAAATATAAGATTAATTTTAACAATTGTCTAATTTTAATAATTGTCTAAAAATTATATGATCTAAAATTCTCGGTATAATTTTTTGACCTTCAATGTTATCCAGTTGCCATGTCATGATAATTGCAAGATTTGCGTAAGTATTATTTTAACTACTTGATTTCATATGTAAAACTATAATGTTATTGAATGAATAATATTTTTTTAATAATTCTTAATTTTAATAGTTGTGTAAAGGTTATATGGTACAATTTTTGCTATAATTTTTTACTCCAACATTGTCGATTGTTATATCATGATAATTGCTAGATTTATCAAATTGTTATTTTGACCACTTGATTTTATAGGTGAAAATATAATTTTATTGGTCAAATGCAAATATTTGTGGGTTAAGATTTAGCACGCTTTTATAATTATTATGATTCTTATTTTTGAATGAAAAATTTAAAGCTTAAATACGAGAGGAGAATGCATAAACCATTAGAAATATATTGATACATTCCACATAATCAATATTGTATCCATAATATTAAATAAAAAACATGATACACCATTAAATAAACTACTAAATTTGGATTTTCTTTGAAGTTGACCATAACTCATAAAAATTATTGAAATTAACAATCATTTTTATTGGTCAAATACAAATATTTGCTCTTAAGATTAAACAAAAGCTTATAATTATTGTGATTGATGTTTCTGAAAGAAATTTAGATAAAATGTTAAATACGTGAGGAAAATGCAAAAATTGTGGTTAAAAGCAAATAATATTCTTTTAATCATTCTCAATTTTAATAGTTGTGTGAAGATTATATGGTATACCATTTTCGTTATAATTTTTTTGTCACCAACATAGCATGTTGTCATATCATGATAATTGCTAAATTTATGTAATTATTATTTTGACTACTTGATTTTATAATTAAAAATATAGTTTTATTGGTTAAATACAAATATTTGTGGGTTTAAGATTAAGCACACATTTATAATTATTGTGATTTATATTTTTGAATCAAAATTGGAAAAACTTAAATACGAGAGGCATAAATCATGAGAAATAATTGATACATTCCACAATATATTTATATTTGGCGAATACTTTAGTATTATTTACTAATGTATTAAGTAAAATACTAAAGTATCCGACAAACATAGCATCCTCAATATCTCACTTATTTTTATTTATGGATTAAAATGGTGTAGTATTGAATTTATAATGCTTATACTAAACTTAAAAGAAAAGTTTTGACATATTTTATTACAAATCAAATTTGTATTTTCAATTGGAAAATTGCATTCGTACAGGGCCTGTACCTGTAGGATTACTCTTTTCAATATACCAAAATTATTCACTAATTTTACAATATATTTTGTACGATACAATATCCGTGCATCGCACGGGTGATGCACTAGTAACTATTAAAATTTCAAAAATAATAGAACTAATTCATTTAATATTAACGTTAATAATAAAAAAAGCCATGGTATAATCAAAATATACAAAGCCCCTGTTTGGTAACATTATTTAAAATAATATTATACATAAATTTATAAAAGTTTTAATACTTTTTAACCACACATTTTCTTGAAAATCATTATTCAAATGATTATTTCTTCAAACAGACTCTCGAGTTTAGCCAGTCCCTTAAAGTAAGGATCGGCCAATGCCTAATAAATCAAATAACACCAAAACAGAAGCCAAATAAATAACTACAAAAGAAAACTCACTGAAAGCTCCACCTAGGTAATACCTATCTTTAGTACGTACAGGTTATAAAATGCAACTAATGATATGGCAAAAATCACCTCTTCAATAGTTATAGAATGCAACTAATGATATGGCAAAAATCACCTCTTCTCTAGATTCGATGCATCAAGATAAAAGATGCTTACAGATACCTTTCAGACAGAAATGTATGCACTCAAAATTACTTTTACTCACTCCAATGCAACTTCTTGACAATTTATAGTGAAAGAACCAAAGTGGATATATTACTAGTTGCTTTTTGCATGTCCAGCTATAATGCTATTATTTCTTCCTCACATAAATATAATTTCAATCAATATGAATCCGACATTATCAATAAAAGTTAAGAGAGGACAAAAATAAACTATAACAAAATACATAATAAATGTCCAAAATAACAAACCTCATCGGTATTCCTGACCTCGTTGATTGGGATTTGTGAAGTCTCCTACAAAATAATGAAAATAAAAAATCCTCAATAAGTATTGCACAATAAAATTCCACTAATTGATTCTTGATTGGTGATTACTGTGTTTGATAAACAAATTAGTTCGATGAATATCATAAACAATGCTTTCCAGATATCCATTGATTTTGCAACAAAAAATTCAAGTATGATCGATTATAAAGCAAGAGATCCACCAAGAACACTAAGCATGTTCACTAACTTAAGACTTCCCTCTTCTTCCATACTTCAAAATAATGTCAAAATACATTGTATTTCTAGTAAAAGTATATAATGATACATGTTCTAGCACCAAACACGAAATCCTAGCTTACCTTCAAGAACCCCTTATCCGATTAACCGGGCTTTTCGACATGTCTGCTCCAATGCTTCCATCAAAATCTTCTTTGGTGAAATTTCAGGAACTCTCACAACTTGATTTCTCAATTCCACATCCACATTTTTAACACCTAAAATGAAAGATATATAAATCACTGTTATTTGCCTATCGTATTTAATTTTTTTTTTCCAATTTTCAAATATTACCTTACCTGTACATCATTTTCCAAAGCTCTACGGGTAAGTTCTCCTTAAGTTAAGAGCCCAGGTAAATCAATGGATGGTGGAGTTTCAAGTTGACACTCATCTCCAATTTGAGGAAGGATATCTAGTTCTCTAAAATCACCACTTGCACTAGAAGAGTCCTAGGGAGAAGTAAATGTTCAACTGACAGTTTATCAATGCAATCCCTATTTTGATCAAAGCAAACTAAAACCATTTGCCAAAAAATCAAGCTAATAAATTGGAATAGACAGCATATGTATGATGCAGCTTAAAAATAACCTCAGCTTAAGATTACTTTCATTACCTGTTCAAAGTCTAAATACAGAAAGGATGTGCATATTGATCATAGTAATGAAAGTCCCAAATGAATAGAGAATTTGTAATCAATCTTTGTAGTCTAGTTAAACCTTGTTTAAATTAGGGAGTAGCCTGCAAAATTAATTAAATAACTACATAACAAAATAAATATTAGATCCATTTTCCAATTAATCATATAGACAATAATTTTATCACAAAAGAGCATAAGAAACCCACAAAACAAAACAAAACAAAGGAGATTAAATCTCAATCAGGCATACGCATTATTATGCCAAAAATTTTAAAAAAAAAGGTCATTCCATGCCAAACTAATTAAATAAAAAAGTCAAAACTTTTAGAACCTGTACTAATGATTTGGTGACAAATGAGTTGGAACTGAACTGTGAAAAACTGGAAAGCATTCAAACATTGTTCACATACTAATGATTTGGTGACAAATTGTAAAAGCATATTCAATATTATGATCACAACAATCTTTCTTGTAGTAAAGCAAAATCCAAGCCCACTCAAAAGTGGTCAATGCATACCAATCATGTAGTACTAGCTTTAAGAGTCATATAATATTGTTAAGATTCAATCTCTCTCATCTATAGTTTATTCTATGTCTTATTCAAGGTTTCCTCTTCCATTGAGATAGATATTGATCTCATTAAAAATTAATTGCAAGGTTTAATGATGAAAATTCATAGAAAAATGATTATCATCATGCCTGCTAAAAACATTAACAAAAACTCTTCCATCACCACCTCCAAAAAATTCATTACCTCTAGTAGCACTTATCTTGCCACTTCATGTCCTGTTTTTAACAAAAGAACAATCAGTCACAACATGAATTTGGTCATGACAGTATTAGAGAGACAAAAATGATTTACAGGTAACCTAGTCCAAGGTTGAAACCATACATATTAATAAACCAGTACATATTCAACTCCTATCAAATACGAATTACGAACATATAACTCTTGAAATCTAAGTCATGTAAATCAGAAACATAAGTTGAATTGAAGAGGACTATTGTGAGTTCTAAAGCATCAATCAAAGTTTTCTAGAGGGCAAGAGTACCTTAGTGTGCCAATAAGAACATAGCAAATTATTTTTGTCGTAAGAGTGGTGTGGTGTTAGTAGAACAACTTTGAAGAGAGAGGATTAAACCAAAAATTAACCACTGATTTAGAACCCAAAATCAAGTAAAAAAGCTATTTAGAACTCAAACTAATAACTACCTGTCTTACCATATTATACCATGTCACAAATACATATAAAATTTCTTGTTGACTTCATATTAAGCACCTTTTCCCAATTAAGCCAACTCATACTTACTGGTACTATATAAGCATGCATATTGGATAGTGCATTTTCTCAGATTGTTGGCTTATTAGACATCATTATGAAGAAATTAAAAGGAATTATATTTGAAAGATCAAAACAAATAAATGCTGTCGGTCTTGTGGTCCAAAGCAGCCATTATCAACATAAGATCAAAACCAATAAATGCTACTATATTGATTTTGGAAAGTGATAATTAATTATTCTCTATGAATGTAGAGGATTATGATTCCTTGAAAATTGAAGAAACAATCCAAAATTATTATTTTCAGCTCAAGTAATATAAGACATACAAATATGGACACTACAAAGATCGCTTAAGTAATTGAACATATTCTTAAAGGCATCTAAAACGCTGATCAATAACATTAATTGCTACAAATTCCTGTCTATTTATTTTAGAAGTACCTTTGCAATTATAATATTGTCAACTATAGTTTACAGCATAACATAGTGAAAGCTTGTACATTGTTACTACCTGTCAAAACCTTAATATTCTACCACCCCTTTCTATCTCACATCACTCACCTCTTCAAAAAATAAAAAATAAATAAAAAAGGAATATTTTCAAAGAAAAAAAAAAGTGGCAGGAATGAAATTTAGTGTTTTAAACATAGACTTACTTCCTTGGAGACGTTAGGAATCTCTCCAAGGATTATCAAGTATATTTCCATAGAATTCCTCAGTCGGATTTGTATCTAACCTGAAATATGAGTTCACAATTAACATTCCAGTTGATAAAATAAGAAAATAATGATGAAATGACCTTGTTTTAGACAAAAAAAAAAAAAAACATTACCTATCATTCAAGAGTGTTGTCACTTACTAATGTCGCCTCTCTCGTCAGTAGGTTCTCCGATGACATTCATGACATGGCCCAGAGTAGCTCGACCAACAGCCAACAGGCACCTATCAACAAAAGGAGAGAGGCATGATTACCATCATTTACAAAATAAACATTCCCATGCAACACAAGAAGGCCAACCATAGATGAGGCATACAACTATTATTCTCCTAATTATTTGGACCATATTAACAGAAAAGGTATTGAAAATCTAACGGGTACATCATTTATATACTTCAATCCTAGGAAACAGAGGCTCGACAATATACGAACCACAGACCCAGAAACAACATTTGAAAGCACAACTGAGATTACTATCTCATTTAAACAATAACATGTTAAAATTGCTTGATGCAGTTTTGATTTACTTTTACGCAGCAAATGCTATTCTCATTTGACTATAATATCCCAAGAAAATCTGTGTCGGTGCATCTCGAAGTTCTCCAATAAGCTTGAAACGTATTCACAAAGTTTCCCAATCTTTCAAAAATAACAATGCAATAAAAATTTCTCAAGCTGAACATTGAGATTATATGAAAATTACTGCAAAAACTTCTAAAATAATTGTTTAACTCTTCCACCGAACTATAATTCTACTGAAATAAAATGTACGAATAGAAAATGAAAAGGCAAGAGAACAAACGGAAACTCGAGAAAAACGAAAGCTTATAACCTTCAATTTCAACTTCTCCTCGATTTTTTTACCCTACCCAACTTCTGATATTAAGAAACCAACTGCTGAGAGAAGCTTTTGGCAGTGTTAAGCTTCGTGTGGAAGATTTCCAATTTCAAAAGAAGTCTCGTCTTGGGAAAGTGCAGATGGGGGATTTTGAAGTCACCGTACGATACCTTTCTGCAGCTGCCCACGGTTTGAAGACTCTGTAAGCGAGAATCACTTTTTTGGTTTTAAATTTTGAATCGTATTGGGGCCTCTATTTGGAGCTGTCACTTCATTGATGTATCTTGGCTCAGTCTTTTGGTCAAAAAATGCATGATGTATTTTGGTTTAGATTTTTGGTCAAAAAATAAGTTTTCTTTTTTCCTTTTCTTTCCTTTTCGACGGGAGACCTAGGTGGGAAAACCCTTCAACTTAACTCCTTTAATATAGATATAAGATATAAGATAAGATTATTTCAAAACATAATTTTAAAGTCATGTGCACCTCGTATGTGTTACATTCCAGTATGTTTCAAAAGCACAAATCTCAATAAATCTTGAAAATTGAACCTAATTATAACCTCCAATATAAGCTAAACTCATTTTTTTAC
The DNA here is from genome assembly GCA_963555705.1 of Ligustrum vulgare. Taxonomy (NCBI): domain Eukaryota; kingdom Viridiplantae; phylum Streptophyta; class Magnoliopsida; order Lamiales; family Oleaceae; genus Ligustrum; species Ligustrum vulgare. The sequence goes on from OY743168.1 coordinate 85,771,574, forward strand.
GATACTCAATTTTAATCACATTTTAACAATATAAAATATTCTACACATAAATTCAAAACTTTTCTCTCATTTTCAATCACACAATATCTTATCAATCGCTATTCTAACTTCTTTTTTTCAATGGGATTTCAACTAACATTTTAGACAAAAAAAATTCTAATAGCGTCTATGCTCTGTTTGATCCCCATTATTCACAAACTCATTTTCAATCATACATATTGTCAATAAAATAATCTAAACATAAATTAAAAAAATGTCCTCACTTTTTAATCACACACTCCCAAAAATCACCTTTAATTAATTAATTATTTTTTAAAGGGTTCAAACGAGGACAATAAAACATGATCATCTGCACAAATAAAAAGAGTAAAAAACTAATAACAAAACTTCCACTATCTAAAAATAATAATTCTAAAGAGACATTTTTAAGTGATATTGTAACATGTCACTTAAAAATATCCTCAAATGAACGTCTCCCTAGAATTATTCATCTAAAAAAAGAACTGAAAACAAATAAAACTAGGGATAACCCCTCTTTAGGAAATTCAAATATTCTCTGATTGAGAAGCACTTTTCAACCAAACTTGTATCATCATTCATTCCAAATTTAGCAAAATCCTTTTCCTTTATATATAAAAGGGAACAAAATGGGCAGCAACAGTGTTAATTTCGTCCCAATTTTGGACAGCTAGCTGCCCCTGCTGCTCGAATTTATTTATTTATTTATTTTTTAAAACATTCAATAACGATCAAATTGAACGAAACGCGTATACTGCACATTTTTCATTATTTAACATTTTTTTTAACAAACTCAAAACATTCAATAATGATTAAATTGCACGCAACCTATATCTATATTTACACCATACATGCAATGCGTTCTCAACTTACAAGTTCCTCTAAAAGGGAAAAAATCCTGTCAAAATTCAACAAAACATTTTGAAAGTTTAATTTTTAAAATCTCCCCCCATTTTTCAACGACCACCATCATTTTCTCTTTATTTTCACACCTATTTCATTTTGTAGAGAGATGTATATTTGTCTTTGTAGAGACAGTTGAATATAATAAAAGTGTCAAGACGGGGATCTGTGAAAATCAGCCTGAATTTACCCGAGACCGCGGGCTGACCCATTACTCAAGTGGACGGTTCTTGGGTCAAAAAGATATAAATCACGATTTTGCAGGTTATACTTTTACGGGCCGCGTTTAATCCGCCGACCAGTGAAATAATTAAAAAAATATTAAAAAAAAAATACTATTGTTATTAAATATGGTAACAATGCAAATCTCTCTTCTTTTACAACTAGTACAACTTCTCACTATAAATTCCCCCCCCCCCTTCTAATAGCTAAGAAAGATAATGTTCTTGATATTAGTAATTATAATTGCATTTAATTATTATTTGTTTATGGTGTATTTAACTTTGCAAAGTTAGAAATAATTCATGTAATATAGGACATAAATTTGAATTATATGTAAACATTTCTTTGTATAAATAAAGTTACGACCGTAACTTCAGCATTTACGGCTATAAAAGGCCTCTTCCTTCTTTTCTTGTTGTTCCTTGACCCAAATGCAATGTAATGATTTTGGCTCTTCTTCCATCTTGTCATGCATTGAAAATGGAGTCTTCGACCTTACACTTGAGCATTCGTCCATCCAAGCCTACATAAACCCTAGCATTGCTTGCTAGATCTTCTTAGCTCTCAGCCTCGTTATTGGTCCCACTGGTACATGCAACGGGTCCTTACTCGTTGGACCACTCTGGTCCTCATCAATCATTTTGTTCATTTTCGTATTTAATAATAACAAAAAATAATTTTGCTATAAATTTGAAAATTTCTATATTTTTATTCATACATGCAAAATCAGAATGAACCGCGACCCACAATCAGCATGGGCTAGACCCGTATGGGCCATCGAGTGAGCCTGGGGTTGTAGTTCAAAATTTGTGGATCGACCTGGACCGTCCCGTAAACCTGTACCTAGCGAGCTTTTTGTGTGAGCCGTTAATGGACTCATGTTGGTGGGCCAACTCGACTCGAACCACCCAGATTGATACATCTACCTTTCTATTCCCTTCCCTCCCTAGGAATGGTAACGGGGCGGGAATGCAAATCCCAGTCCCCACCCCCGTCAGAGATTTACCATCCTCATCCCCGTACCCGTACCCATCTAAATAGGGCCGGGTCGGGCGGGGATGTCCATTATCCCCGTTTACATCCATATTTATTATTATTATTATATTTTTTTTTTGTCCATTAATGTATTTTTATAATAATTATCTAATATTTTAGTTACACAAATTCTTTTTTAAAGTATGATATTTTACAAAATTTTCATTTAATAGTTCTAAATAATTATTAACATTAACTAGTATTACATCGGTGCGATGCACGAGATTTCTATTCATGATTATGATTAAAATTCATGAAAAGAAATTGATTATACAATCATATCAAATAAAAAAATAGTACAAATAATATTTTATTAGAATATATTATCGAATTCGAAATTTTAAAAAGACAACACTAATCAAAATGGGAAAAAAATACCCAAACGTCTTAAAATTTGGTGTTTAATTAATTTTTTTTATTAATTTTTTATTAATTTTATTTGTATTCATCACCAACTTTCTTTTTAATGTATTTTAATTTTTGATTAAGTTTAATTTTTAATGTGTTGATTACATATACTAGTTGTCTACCCGTAAGATGCACAAAATATTTAATTTTTAAATCATAATTTTGAAAATATCTTGATTTATAAATATTAAATAAAAACATAATTTAAAAAAAATCTCAATACAAAATGTTAGTGAATTTGAAACTTTAAAAAAGACAAAACTATTCAAAATAAAAAATTCTAAGTATACTGCGCCACTCAAAATTTGTCACTCATTTCAATTTTTTATATAAATTTTTTGTTGACTTTTATTTACTTTTTTCTCTGAAAATTTATCCACCTCAACACCTATTTCCCTTTTAATATGTTATAATTTTTATTAACTATATTTTTTAATGTATTACTTACATATATTTTAAACATATCAATTTTTGTCAAAATGATGAAATAATTAAGCCTTTATTTGGTAATAATGTTTGATTTATAAAATTGTTTATTTATGGTTTTGAGGTAAAAAGTAGTGGCTGAAAATTGGAGAGAGAAAATATGTGTGGTTAAGAAGTTGATAGAAAATAATTAATTATTTTTGTAACATGCGTATTGAAGAGCCTACTTATTTATTGACATATTGGGAAATAAAATTGCAATAATTTTATTTATTTATTTTCAAAATATATTAATTCAATTCTTTCATTCTTAACCTAACAATTTTATATAACATATACTTATTTATTTTAAAATATATATCAATCCAAAATTTTCATTTTAAATGTAACACATTTACATAGATATGATATGACATTTATTTATTGCATGTACACTCAATGTAGCGCATCACTCAAAGTTTGATACTTAATTAAATTTTTTATATAAAATTTCTTTTGACTTTTATTTACGTTTTTCTCTAAAAATTTGCCCACCTTATCACCTATTTTCATTTTAATATGTTTTAATTTTTAATTAACTCTATTTTTTAATATGTTCCTTACATATATTTTATTCGAAATCCAATATATTAATTATTATATTTTATTTTTCCTTATTTTTTATACATACCAATTTTTGTCCAAATAATGAAATGATTAAATTTTCTACCAATTTATTATTTGTGGTAAAAAGTTGATAGCAAATAATTAATTATTTTTGTAACATGCTTATTGAAGAACACACTCATTTATTGACATTAGGAAGTAAAACTTCAATAATTTTATTTATTTATTTTCAAAATATATTGATTTAAAATTTTCATTTCTAACTTACCAAATTTATATAACATGTATTTATTTATTTTCAAATATATTAATCCAAAATTTTCATTTTCATTGTAACACATTTACATAGATATGACATTTATTTATGTTCAAATATATTAATACAATTTTTTCATTTCCTTCATAACACATTTACATAGATATCACATTTATTTATGTTCAAATATATTAATCAATTTTTTTTCATTTCCTGCCTGCATAACACATTTATATAGATACTCATTATTTATGTTTTTTCATTTTCAATGTAACACATGTACACATTGTACATTTATTACAACTCCTACTAAATATGTAATAAAAAATAAATTTTCCTACAAAAATATTTATCTTTTCTTTATTTATTTTTATTTTTTTATATATAAAGTAGTAGAAATGAGGAAAGAGAGTCATTTAACTTAACAAATTTATATAGCATGTATTTATTTATTTATTTATTTTGAAATATATTAATCCAAAATTTTCATTTTCAATGTAACACATTTACATAGATATGACATTTATTTATGTTCAAATATATGAATACAATTTTTTCATTTCCTACACAACACATTTACATAGATATCACATTTATTTATATTCAAATATATTAATCAGATTTTTTCATTTCCTACTAACACATTTATATAAATACACATTATTTATGTTCAAATATATTAATCTAATTTTTTTTCATTTTCAATGTAACACATTTACACATTGTACATTTATTACAACTCTTACTAAATATGTAATAAATAATAAACTTTTCTACAAAAATATTTATCTTTTCTTTATTTATTTTTATTTTTTTATATATTATAAATAAATGTAGAAATGAGGAGAGAGAGTCATTAAATGCAATTTTCCCTCCAAAATGACTCTCTCTCCTCACTTCTACTTTTATATATAACTAGTTGTCTACCCGTGCGATGCACGAAATATATAATTTTTAAAATATCTTGATCTAATCATATCAGATAAAAAACATAATTTCAATAAAATTTCAGTACAAAATATTTTTTAATTTGAAACTTTAAAAAAGACAAAATTATTCAAAATAAAATAAAAAATACTACATGTACACTAAGTATACCGCGTCACTCAAAATTTGGCACTCATTTAAATTTTTTATATAATTTTTTTTCTCTGAAAATTTGTCACCTCATCACCTATTTTCCTTTAAATATTTTATAATCTTTTATTAACTATATTTTTTAATGTGTTGCTTACATATATTTTATTTTTCCTTGTTTTTTAAACATGTCAATTTTCGTCAAAATAATGAAATGATTAAACCTCCGTTTGGTAATAATGCTTGGTTTATAAACTTGTTTATTTATGATTTTGAGGTAAAAAGTAGTGATTGAAAATTGGAGGGAGAAAATATGTGTGGTTAAAAAGTTAATAGAAAATAATTAATTATTTTTGTAATATGCGTATTGAAGAGCTTATTCATTTATTGACAAATTAGAGAGTAAAATTTCAATAATTTTATTTATTTATTTTCAAAATATATTAATTCAATTTTTTCATATCTAATTTAACAAATTTATATACCATGACATTTATTTATTTTAAAATATATTAATTCAATTTATTCATTTCCTACATAACACATGTTATAGAATTTGAAACTTAAAAAAAAAAAAACTAATCAAGAAAAAAAAATCTGCATGTAAACTCAGTGTACCGCGCCACTCAAAGTTTGACACTTAATTAAATCTTTTGTATAAATTTCTTTTTACTTTTATTTACGTTTTTCTTTAAAAATTTTCCTACCTTATCACCTATTTTCCTTTTAATATGTTAAAATTTTTAATTAACTTTATTTTTTAATATGTTGCTTACATATATTTTATTCGAAATCCAATATATACTAATTAATATATTTTATTTTTCCTTATTTTTTAAGCATACCAATTTTTGTCAAAATGATGAAATGATTAAATTTTCTAACAATTTATCATTGGTGGCAAAAAATTGATAGCAAATAATTAATTAATTTTGTAATATAATTATTGAAGAACCTACTCATTTATTGACATATTAAAAAGTAAAATTTTAATGATTTTATTTATTTATTTTCAAAATATATTGATTCAAAATCTTCATTTCTAACTTAACAAATTTATATAGCATGTATTTTTTATTTTCAAATATATTAATCCAAAATTTTCATTTTCAATTTAACACATTTACATAGATATGACATTTATTTATATTCAAATATATTAATACAATTTTTTCATTTCATACATAAGACATTTACATAGATATCACATTTATTTATATTCAAATATATTAATCCAAGTTTTTCATTTTCTACATAACACATTTACGTAGGTATCACATTATTTATGTTCAAATATATTAATTTGATTTTTTCATTTTCAATATAATACATTTACACATAGTATATTTATTACAAATATTACTAAATATGTAATAAATAATAAACTTTCCTACAAAAATATTTCTCTTTTCTTTATTTATTTTTATGTATTTTTTTATACATAAAAGTAGAAATGTGGAGAGAGACTCATTAAATGCAATTTTCCCTTCAAAATGGCTCTCTCTCCTCACTTCTACTTTTATATATATAATAAATATAATAATAATAAAATAATATAAAGATAAAGATAAAGATAAAGATAAATATAAAGATTTTATAAAAACTTCAATACACTCACACACACACATTAAGCCCCTATTTGGTATTACTACTTTTTTACATTTTAATTTAATTCAAGTCAACATTTAATCTTAATCATACTTTTTGTGGGTCTGTCACTCTTCAACAACGTATCTAATTAATTTTTATCAAAATTTACTAAAAATTTGATTCTTATCAATATCAAACAGGGGCTAAAGAAATGATAATATCTTGTACGATGCTCAAGACATTTTTTTTTTTTGGAATCCATGAAAATTTGTTGATTATAAAACCATATCAAATAAAACAATATAGTACAAATAATATTTTAAAAAAGACAACACTAATCAACGTAGGAAAAGAAATACACACGCGTCTTAAAATTTGGCGCTTAGTTAAATTTTTTGTATTAAATTTGTTTTAATTTTATTTGTATTTATCACCAATTTTCTTTTTAATGTATTTAGTTTTTTTTATTAAGTTTAATTTTTAATGTATTGATTACATATATTTTTTAAAAACTTCAATAGACATACATACATACATACATATTAATGACCCACATTTATTATTAAATTTTATTTAATACCAACATTTAATTTTGACTTTTATTAATTACATTTAATACTTGTTTTTTTTCTTTCTTTTTTTGGCAAAAAAATCCTGATTTAGAAAGAATTTTGGGAGGGAAAGTGTGTGCGTAAAAATGATGACGGTTATCCTATTATTATATATAAATAGATAGATAAAAAAAAACTCATAATAACTTTTATAGAGTAATACAAGTTTAATTATATTAATAAATATGTTTTGGAGAGAAAGAGATGAAACTTGAGAGTGAGAAATAAATAGTAGTATAGAATTCAAATGTAGAACTTCGTTTTGTTTTTATATATTTGGGCGTCCGGTGATTTCTGAAACTTTTAATTTGCTTGAATAATTTATAATTGAACTTATTAATCATGGATGGTTTCGAAGTGGATATGAGGATTTGATACTTGATAGCAATCCCTATCCCTGTCCCATCACCGATCGGGTATACTTTTTCATCCCTGTCACGGCCCCATCCACGTCATTGTCGGGGGATTTTCCGCCCCGTTTGAAAATTCCCTATTCCATTGCCATCCCTATCCCTCCCAACCCCTTTTAAAAAAAATACAATAATAATGAACAAAAGGAGCTTCATTATTTAAAAAATAAAAAAGACTTGAGCGTCTACTAAGTACTAACTACATCATGACCATAAAAACCTCGCAAAACACGTTTAAACTCGGGTTAATACTAAGTACTAACTACATCAAGACCATAAAAACCTTGCAAAACATGTATAAACTCGGGTTAATTGCACAAATTACTCTATTTGCATATCAAAAATGATTTTTACTGTACAAAAGAAAAATTATGAAAAATACTTTCTTTCACCACTGCCTACAACTCCTTCTACCATCGTCTCTCTCCCTCTTTCTTTCTCCACCGCCCAGCCATCTCCATCCCCAACCACCGCCACCACCTCCCTTTCTTTCTTTCACGCATAGCCCACCACTGAGTTCTCTCAATTCGCCAACCCCTTCCCAGCCGCCCCTTCATCCTCAACCGCAAACACCACCTCCGCTCCCTTCAACCCACCGCAACCCCGACCATTATTGGAACTACCACCGCCGCTGTGTTCCCACCAACCACCAGCGGATCCCTTTCTTTCTCTCAAACCATCGCACCTCTCTCTTTCTCCTCACAACCCAACACAGCTTTATGTGCCCCTTGAGGATTGGGTTCAAATATTTTTGATTGCAAGTCTGTTGGTAAATTTGCATAAATTGGACATATGATGAGCTCTGCTATCTTGGTGCCTAATCGATCCAGGAGAACACGTCCTGGGATGAAATATGATGAGCTCTGCTATCTTGGTGCCTAATCGATCTGAGAGAATACGTCCTTGGATGAAATATGATGAGCTCTGCTATCTTGATGCCTAATCGATCTGAGAGAACACGTCCTGGGATGAAATATGATGAGCTCTGCTATCCGGGGAAGTGCCGCTTGTTCACCGCATATACTTTGACAAGTTGGGATGGAATTTAACTTTGGTTGGCAATGATAGTGTTCACAATAGTGTAGGGAAAATGTTTGTTTTTACGTCTCATATAAAGTATTATATTGTGATACTTAAAAAATTGAAAATTATCATAAATATCATACTGTGATACTAACAGATTCGATAAATATCATAAGTATCAGATTGTGATACTTCATCGAATTATGAAATATTTTTCAGTTTTGTGTCAAAATGGTGAAAATGAAGTGAATTGTGAATAGTGTGTGAAAAGTGTTGTGTTGATTTTACTTTTGAGACAAATTATCATAAAAATTTGTAAAGTATCAAGATTTGATACTAGAAGAAATTGAAAAGTATCATATTGTGATATTAAAAAAATTTGAAAAAGTATTATGAGTATCATATTGTGATACTAAAAAAATTGAAAAATATCATAAATATCATACTGTAATACTCACATAATCATAAATATTATACTCTGATACTAACCTATTTGAGAAGTATCATAAATATTTTTCATTTTTTAAGATTTTTTTAAAAGTAAATTTCAAATTTTCTAAAATTGAAGTAAATTTCAATTTGACCCCCTAAAAGTAGGGTATTTATACGAATAGCTATAAACCCGCAGTGACCCGACCCACTAAAAATATTGGACCCAGCTACGCACAAGCCCATCTTCTGCCCTATTTGATTCCACTACCGGCTTCCTTCACCCTGCGAAGGGGAATGTCGAAATGATGTAATTTGATTATTTTTCGCAATTTTAGAGGCAAAGAAAGAAAAAAGTGATGCCACGGAGTATATCGAGGTCGCCGTCGTACTCGAGGAGGCGATATTCTCGTTCTCGTTCACCCATCAGTCACCGCCACTCCGGCCGCCGCAGCAGCCGCCGGGAACGTTCTCGTTCCCCTCAAAGCAGGTCAACTAAACACATGCCTCCACCATATTGGCAATTATTCTCAACGATTTTGTACTTGTGATTCATTCCTTGTATCTGCTCCAAAATTTTTCTGCAATTACTGTTGCCTGACACAATAGCAATTAAAATAATGAGTTAAAAAAATTAATTTTTAATAAGCTTTTCTGCTGTCGTTAACTCTGTGCGAGGAGGGGATATTAAATCAGAAGAAAATGTTTACTTTTCCTATAAATTGGTTTTGGATAAAGTATTTGTATTGTTTATCTGAGTGTAATGTGCTTAAAATCGAAAGAAAATTATAAAAATTCAAAGTTCAATTTAGACCTAAGGGAAAGTTTCTGAAGTGAGATAATTTGTAGCTCTAGACTTCCAAGTAAAGTTGCAACTTTTTGAATGTAGTTATTAATTGACATCAATGTAGTGCCGTGGAGACGAATGTGTGTCCAAAAACTATTGTTGACAAGATTTGATTTTTAAATTGAATTATGAGAGATTTTTTAGCATTTTGGATTTTGAGATACCAAACAAATTTCAATCCGAAGGGAACTTGGGATTTTTTACTTGGAATGGATTCAGTATTTATTTACATATTCGCACCACTATAAAATTGAATAGTTTAAAATTTTCAATTACTGCATCTAATCTACTGGCCTTTTAACCAAGTCCCTCTTCACTAATTGTTTTTCCCCTTTAGCAGGAGAAGAAGTCATTCTGCTACGCCACGAAGGCGAAAAAGTCGTTCTCCAGCTCTAAGGCGTCGCAAAAGCCGGTCTCCAACCCCAAGGCATCACAGAAGACATAGAAGTCCGAGTTCGTCTTTGTCTTCACCACCTAAATCCCGTAGTTCCAGTCTCACATCACTTGAGCGCAAGAATGCAAATGAGAAATTGCAAAAGGAGGAAGAAGAAAGGAAAAGGTAAATCACAATATCCTTTCAAGAATCATAAAACTTCACGATGTTTCTTTATAAATCCAAATGGTCAATAAGACAAAGCAATTGTGTGTTTAAGGCCTTTTAATTTTTTTCTACTACACAGTTGGACATATACAAACATGTCAATTGCGATTTATGTGTAGAAAGACCATAAATAACTAATGATTTTCAACAACAAAAACAACCAATAACTAAGACTTATTTTACAATAAATTGTCTACATCAATTCTCAGCACTCCATACGGTCCATTCCATAGCAATATTTCACATATCTTTTGCTAGGACTTCGTATTTGAATAATCACTATGTCTTGTATAACGACGCATTTAATTATTTTCCCTCACACTACATACTGTTACGAGGTATATGTGAAACATTTACCTGCATGCTGCTTTTCTTCTTATTCCTTCTCAGCTTGGAAAGTGGGTGGCTCTATTATGCAATTCCAGATCAGCATTTATTTTGATGCAATGCTAGATTTTCACTTTGCTTTATCAAGGAAACTACCAATTTGTTCCATTTACTTATGTGAGTGATTGTATTTTTGATTTATGGGATGGAAGGATTATCAGCAAGTGAATTTCTCGAAACATTGAAGCATGTCGTGTCACGTTCTGGATGAGATGTCCTCCCTTATCTCGCCCTGAAAAGTGCCCTTAGCTTGTAGGAATTCTCATTTATTGGCATTTTCTATTTCTTCTTAAATGAGCTTTTCAGATTACAGCATGAGGCAGAACTTAAACAATTAGAAGAAGAGACTGCCAGGAGATTGGAGGAAGAAATTCGGAAAAGGGTTGAAGAGAAATTGGGTTCGGAAGAAGTTAAGCTAGAAATAGAGGTAAGAATTAAAGAAGGTCTGAAGAAACTTTTTGATGGCGTTGAAGCTCAACTAGAGAAAGAAAAGGAAGCTGCTCTGAATGAGGCAAGGCAGAAAGAAGTAAGCTTCCTGGCCTTTGCTCTTTCTTCCCTTCCCCTTCTTTGTCCTATTTGAGTTCCAATGGTCATGCATATTTTCTTTGTACTTACATTTCTTGTAGCCCTCTTTTTCAAAAATTAAAAAAATAAACTCAAATATATGTTTTGAGGATTAGGCTTCATTAGTAGTAATAAGAGACTAAAGAGAAACTTGTTTCTAAAAGTCATGATGATCATTGGAACGGTTTGGGAAATTAGGCCAATATCTAATAGTATACTTAACACAACTCATCGGGATAAGTAACTTCCCTTCCCTTGCACATTTTATATTTTTACTATTTTTTTGGTTTACGGTGAGGCTTATGCTTTAAAAGTGATTAGAGACTTACGTCGCCTCATGAAGGAAAAAGTTTCGGTACCCATTTTTACCATTTTTTAAACCATGATTTGGACCATGAAACACTGAGATATCAACCTATGATCAACGGCGTCACAAGCTGGCTGAACTGTGTGATTTCCTAGTTGCTCTCAGTTTTTTTCCCTTCTGGAGTTGGATTTGGCTTCTTGCATACACCAATTTTCTTGTCAATTCATCTCACAAATATAGTATTGCAGCATTAAATAAAAGTCCTAGTAAGACTCCTTTTTCTTTCGGCATAAGTAAAGATAATGTGTTAATTCCATTCTCAATCATAATTAATATTATCATTGGTTCTTTTGACTGGACCAATTTGTTGGCTTAGGACCAAGACATTGAGCGGATACCCAGTAAGAACTTCATGCTTCTTTGCATTCACTTGGTTTGGATATGAATTTATGTAGTGCCTCTGCTATATGTACTTCTTATTAATTGTTTAAAACTCCAACAGTTTATTGGTAGATTTCTTCGATTGCTAAAAATCAATATTTTAAAACTCGGATCGGACATCAACCTGGAAAAAGTCAAGGGTCAGTGGGTCGACTCGGGGTCGACCCGGTGTATTAAATATAGTTATCAAAAAAGTAAAAATAGACAATAGGAATTGAGAGCAATAATATTTTTTTAATTTTAGATTTTTTAATATTATTTTAATTATTTTTAAGGCATTAAATAAGTTTTAATATAAAACTAGAATTTTTACATAAAAATTAAATATATACAAGATATAAAATATTATAACAATAATATTTTTAAAATTTTAGAATTAAGAGTTCAAAGACAATAAATATAGAGTAATTGTTGTTAATTATATTTAAATGTTAAAAGTATTTTAACCTTTAAAGAATTATTCTAAAACTATTATATTACCAATGAAATACAAATACTTGGAAATTTGAATAAATAAAAGACAATGAATAGAAAAAACTATTTTCAATATAATTTACTATTTTACATACTAATAATCATTAATTATTTAATTTACTTTGAAAAATTAATATAATTAATATTTAAAGACAACATTATAATAATCATTATTTAATTAATTTACTTTTCGGTGGTGGGTTGCTATTGGCAACTTCACCCACTAATAGTTCAATATTTTAATAATAAATAATATGAAATATGATAGAAAAAAGGGTTAAAACTCGACTCGTAAAATTCGGGAAACCCGGTACCGGTTTGGTCTAACATCGGCCGGGTCAGTCAGGTTTCGACCGAGTTTTTTGTATCCGGGTTTTTTAAATTCTACGACCTAGTTTTTGAACCAGGTCATGGGTTCACCGGTTGGATCTGCTGGTCTAATCCGGATTTAATAACATTGCTAAAAATTCTAATGCAGGTGAAGGAAGGAATCTATTATGCAAGAGTATGTTTTTAGATCTTTACAGGATGTTCCTTTCTGGCTTGGCACAGTCAGCCACTATCATGCATTGGCCTGTATTTTAAATTAGGACCATGCTACACATACAAAATGGATGACACTGGTGTGTCATCCAGTGTGTCATGCATTTTGTATGTTTAGCTTTATTCTTTAAATTATTGCTTTTTGTACACGATGATACCCAAAATTGAAGATATAGCCCTTGTTTGAGCCCCATTATTTCAAGTTAAAATTTGGTTTTTGAAAATCTGATGGTTAAAAAGTGGTTTGAAAAGTAAAAAATTGTGGGCTTGACTTTTTTGAATGGTTGAGATTGATTACTGTAGAAAAAATTTGTAAAAAAAAAGAGAAATAATGGGGCTCAAACAAGGGCATAATGTGAAAATTAAGATTTAGATCATTGTGGTCCTATATGGTGCTACGAATGAATTACCTTGTGAAGATTGTCTACGTTAACATTTGGAAAGAGGTGTTGACGTTCCGACCCTGATGAGATGATGGAAAAACTTTACTATCTTGAAATGAGAATTATAATAGTGTTTATAATTATAACATGATGTCAATTATGAATTTATGCTCGGTATTTTGTAGCTATACCATTAATATTGATTTTGTAACACAAAGTTCAAGACAAAATAATCTAGTAACTTGCGCTGAAAGTGTTATTTATTTCTCGGAAGCAACATAGGGATAGGTCTTTAGGCCATCAGACTCGAGTATGTGGGGGGATTAACATCATTCCCCTACTAAAGTATATCTCTTATGAAGAAGGTTCTATTTATCTAAGTTTATCATATCTGTGATTTCCCTTTTAAGTTCATGAGGTTGCAAGATCTTATAAGTTCTTTTTTTAAGGCATGTGTTTGCTAGCAAATCAGCTGTAGCATTGCCCTCCTCCAAATGTTATAGAAAGTTACCTACATTACCTTGACCAGAAATGAATTTCATCTAACATTGTAGCACATGCCAATATCCAGTAGACTGTTACGATGATATTGTGATTTTATCAAGAAGATAATGACGATGATTCGTGGTTTTGCATGTATGATGTGCACACGAGTTTGCATGCATTGATGAGTAGTGTTGTAGAGTCCCGAATGACAGGAAGGGTTCGTACGGTCGTACCGCATTATGAGATATGGATGTTGTGAAATTATTGATGATCGATAAGATGTGAAGATTTATATTTTGGTTGGTTAATATTACTGAGGTGACTGATTATTCATATTGGAATTTTGACTAATTTTGCAGTGCAAATGCAAGACTATTGTCCAATGTATGTAAAATATGTAATACCAGTGCAATCTTGCTCTGCGTATTTAGATTTTTATGCTTTAAATGTTGTAGGTAATCCCAAATTGGTCCCATGTAGGGCTTTAGTATCATTAAACAAACATAAATGCTGATGAAGTGCCAAATAAAGGATAATTATTTTCTCTTCGATTTCTTCTTTCACGTAGTGGCTTCGGAGAAATGCCTTTTCTTTCAGGATTTTACCATTGTTGCCATTACTGTTGACGTATTATTATTTTTTAATTATTATTATTATTATTAATTTTATTCTTTTCATTGTCACCAGTTAACCACGAGTGGAAGAAGCAGAAATATGAGACCTTTTTTTTTTTTTGGGTGCATGTGAGAAGTTAGCATTAAATTCTTTCTGTAAATTTCTCAATTTTCCAGATGCTTCATAATGTTATGCTCTTGGAATCTACTTGCAATTACATTAGTTGAATCATCAAACTAAAGATCTTCTAGTGTATCTAATTATTCATTTGATGTAAATTGCTGCATAACAAAATCATTAAGAACTGTTTATTGTTACATTTTATTCGTTTGTGAATTTTTTTGTACTGAAAATGCTTCTGATCATCAGGAGCAAGCTCGGAAGGAGAGAGAAGAGCTTGATAAGATGCTTGAAGAGAACCGCCGAAGGGTAGAAGAGTCTCAGAGAAGAGAAGCGCTGGAGTTTCAGAGAAAAGAGGAAGAACGACTGCAAGAGCTGGAGCTGATGCAAAGACAAAAGGAAGAAGCAAGGAGGAGAAGAATTGAAGAAGAGGAAGATCAAGCAATCCGGATGGCTTCATTAGTCAAGAATAAGATTCGGTAAAAATAGATTGGTCTATGGCGATGGCTCAGCGAGGCTAAATAACAGCAAGGATTATAAGAAGCATTTTATCTGATTATTGGAAATTAGGTAAGTAATACTGACAGTGCCTTCTCATTTCTCATTCAAAAAGAGCACAGTTGCCAGACATGCTTTTCTATCTGTTATCTGCCATCTGCCATTAATCCATCAAGCTCCAAGCATATTTGTGATGGAGAGTCAAATCTGAAATATGGAAATGACTAGGAATTTAAGGAGGTTCGATTGTATTTTGACTCCTTAATAGGCGTGTTTGATTTGTTGAGCTGTATAGGATGTGTATGATTAAGATGAACGTGAAATATTGCCTGTTGTGTTTAATTATTTCTGGTCTAGCTTACCGAACGTGCCTAATACCCACTGTTTGCTATAACATGTATCAATTTTAACTAGTAATAAATTGAAAATAGAGGATTTGGACGCTTAACACGTGCGAGGTTATGTAGGGATTGATGGACAAATCAATGAATGGGAAGCATGCTTTGTCGAAGAGTAATTCTAGGGGGATTATTTCTTTATTTTATTTTTAAGCAACATTGTGATATGGTGAAAAAGTAAGTGATGAGGTAGTTGTTTTTACCACTCAATGAATGTGTGACTATGTCACAATGTAATTTAAAAATTTTTCAAAAAATATCTCAATAGAATTATTGTTTGTCGAAATGTCCATATTTATTCATCTTGTTATTTCCGAACCTCAAGGCACGTTTCATTATTTTCAATGTTATCTATCTATATCAATAACTATTCTTTATATTCACAAATCCTCAAATATTACTTTTAAATGCCAGGCTTCTAAAGAAGAATAATCAAAATCCTTGTATATTGTTTATCCTTATTGGACGTGAGATTACACATACATGCAAGATGGTAGCTCATTTAAGAACATCAATCTTGGAATCTAATTACTTGTTTGAACTAAGGGTGAACGTTGTTCGATTTTGACGATTTTTGACATATTTTCAAATTAAATCATTTTAAGCAGTTTGACATTTTTTCAAATCAAATCAAACTATTTAATTTTACAAATCAAATCAAATTATTTTTCACGGTTTGGTTCGATTTTAATTCACAATTTTTTTAACTATCGACATAATATAATATATTTTAGATGTTAAATTAATAAGTATATTTTAATATATAAGCTAGTACAAGAATTAATAGTGTTAGATGTTAAATTCATTCGTATTTGTTTACAATTTAAAATAAAGACACGAAATTGAAAAAACAATTGTAATTGCATTGTATTTGTTCCCTAACTTTTTTTCGAATAAACATGACAGGTTATCATCACTAGTATTAGACATATCATAGCCAGTCATTCTTTTTTGCTTTTTGTCTGAAATTATATTCGGATACTTCTCACATAAATGTGTGATATGATTCCATAAAGTACTAATCCAGCAATTTTTAGTGTGATGCTTCTCTTCTTGCTGGTCTTAACTTTGTTTTCCAGATTCCGGAATTCAGTAATGAATAAATGCTAAAAAATAAAATAAAATAATTGAATGATATTGCTTGCAAAGAAATTTAACATGTGATATTTAAATTCTTATCCTGATTCGAGCCTTCTGATATCGATCGAAAAATCTTCACCGACTCTCCAAAAAAAATCAAATACTGGAAAAAAATTGGAAATATATGTATAGCCTCTATCTATTGTTCGAAGAATCTAATTGACATTAGTGGAGAGGAACTTGAAAGTTGGAAGGAGGTAAGAAAGACGAATGAAAACAAAAAAATGACTGACTGAGTTAGGAAGTGAAAACGTTTTAATTTTGAATCTCAATTAAATAAGTTTTTAGGGTTGAGTGTGTTGTTAAAGGATGATACAAGTTATAGGTTAATGGGATTTTGTGTTTAGGCATTAGCGAATTTTTTTTTTGTTTTTTCTTTTTGGAAACTAGAAGAGAATTTTTATTCATTAGATAAATTTGATTTTTTTTTTTTTTTTGAAAAAAAAACTATAAATTTAAATGAATAAAAATTAATTTTTTTAATTAAAAAATTAGCGGTTTGGTTTGGTTTAAACAGTTTTTAAAAATTGAAATTTAAACCAAATCATTTTGAAACGATTTAGTTCCGTTTTGTTTGAAAATATTGGCGGGTTCACGTGGAACCGTACCAACGGTTTAAAACCATCGATTTCGATTCGATTCGATTTATGGTTTAACGATTTTTTTGTCCAACCCTAGTTTGAACTTCATATTGGAAATTTGTTTTTACACCATTTCGTGGTGCATTGATGGAAAACTATAAATATGTGATATATTTCACCGGCATTCAATCTTGAGAGATGATCCATCACAGAGATTCAAAAATAAAAATTTCATTTAGTTTATTGTTCCTCTTCCGGATGTTTATTTTGCTTTATGAGTACTAGGTTTTGACATATTTCACCAGCATTCAATCTTGACAGATGATCACAAAGATTTAAAAAAAAATAAATTATTTAGCACCTATTCTCTTTGCTATTTTGAGGTCGTTTTCTGTTTTTATTTTCGAAAATGTTAAAAACGCGTTCTCTTTACCATTTTCGAAAACGCATTTTGAAAAATAAAAAAAAAAATTTGTACACAAAACGCAAAACGGCCAAAATCTCGTTTTTGGCGTTTTGTGTGTATTTCGACAAAAAATGTCCAAAACGCGGAACACGTTTTGGGAATTTTTTTTTTTTTTTATAAGAATTATATTAACATAGAACTAAGCTTAATATAAAGTTTTTATTTTTTTATTACTTTTTTTAGAATTATCCTAACTTGGAACTAAGCCTAAATTTTTTTTTTTTTTTTTTTTTTTTTTTTTTTTGAGAATTATCCTAACTTGGAACTAAGTTTAAATAAAGTTTTATTGAATTCAATATCAACATTACAAAAAAAATTAAGTGAGAATTCTTGTTATTATATTTCAAAAAATGCACTGATAAATGGACTCTGGTGGTTCTGAAAGAACTTGCATTTTCTGAATTTTAATAAAAGTAGAGATTTTTCAAATCTCGAACCTGACCAAGCTGTATTAATATAGACTCTTAATGCTCACATTAGTGTGTTGCATGTAACCATATTTTCAGTGTATTGTGAAAGGAAATTTGAGTTTGAATTAGTATTATTCTGCAAGCAAATTAATTAAAAATAGTTTAAGTAGTTATTCTGCAAAATTTCAAACAGAACGTGTTTTTCAACTTTTCATTTTCAAAAACTGTTTTCAGAAATGACAAACCAAACGCGTTTTTAGCAAATTTGAAAATAAAAATAAAAACAGGAAACACAAAACATTTTCGAGAATGAAAATACAAAATAAAATACAAACATAACGCTACCTTAATTTCTTGTTCCTCTTCCGGATGTTTATTTTGCTTTATGAGTACTTTGGTGCTGACTCTCTGCTAATTGGAGATGGGTCTCCATGCCAATTCTTACAATTGGAGATTCTTGTATAAAACAAAATGCGTCTACCTTACGTCTCCGTCAAGTTATATTGGTTCCAAACTTAACAAAAAAAATTTATGTGGCGTTCTGTTTGTATTTTATTTTATATTTTTATTTTCGAAAATATTTTGTATTTTCTGTTTTCATTTTTATTTTCAAATTTGCTGAAAACGCGTTTGGTTTGTCATTTCTGAAAACTGTTTTTGAAGATGAAAAGCTGGAAAACACGTTCTGTTTGAAATTTTGCAGAATACTACTTAAACTATTTTTAATTAATTTGCTTGCAGAATATTACTAATTCAAACTCAAATTTCCTTTCACATTACACTGAAAACATGATTACATGCAATATACTAATGTGAGCATTAAGAGTTTATATTAACACAGCTTGGTCAGGTTCGGGATTTGAAAAAGCTCTACTTCTATTAAAATTCAGAAAATGCAAGTTCTTTCAAAACCACCAGAGTCCATTTATCAGTGCATTTTTTGAAATATAATAACAAGAATTCTCACTTAATTTTTTTTGTAATGTTGATATTGAATTCAATAAAACTTTATTTAAACTTAGTTCCAAGTTAGGATAACTCTATAAAAAATAAAAAAAAAAAAATTATTTAGGCTTAATTCCAAGTTAGGATAATTCTAAAAAAAGTAATAAAAAAATAAAAACTTTATATTAAGTTTAGTTCTAAGTTAAGATAATTCTTAAAATAAATAAATAAATAAAAAATAAAAATAAAAATCCCAAAACGCGGAAAACGCGTTTTGGACATTTTTTGTTGAAATACACACAAAACGCCCAAAACGAGGTTTTGGGCGTTTTGCATTTTGTGTACAATTTTTTATTTTATTTTTCAAAATGCGTTTTCGAAAATGGTAAAGAGAACGCGTTTTAAAAGTTTTCGAAAATAAAAGCAGAAAACGACTTCAAAACAGGACAGATAACTGGGGCTTACTTTCAGTAAACCATTTAACAGAACAATTTCCTGTTAATTTTGAATTTTCTAATGTTGATTTTTGTGTTAAGAAATGGGAAACAGGACATGCAATGATAATAGGGAAACTCAAGGGTGATTTCTATGTCTTACCCACTTCACCAGAAGTGTATTTCTCCCATCGGTTCAAATCAGGCACTGCTGCAAAAGTTTGGCATCAACACCTAGGCCACCAACAGTGTTCAACTTTACAAGTGTTGGAAATGAAGGACTTATTGATGTCATAGGGACAAAAAAATTTCAACACCTTTGTGATAATTGTCAACTAGGAAAACTTGGCCGTTTTGTGATAATTGTCAACTAGGAAAACTTGGCCGTTTACCCTTTTCTTGTTCAGAACATTCAAGTACTAGTGTCTTTAAAAAATTCACCGTGATTTTTGGGGACATGCACCCGTTTTATCACGTGGATTATTTCCTTGCGCAACAAATTTGATTTTTTTTTAATGCATACTTAGCTTTTGAGAAATATGTTACAAGACGGTTTAACAAGCAAATTAAACCTTTTCATTCAGACAGAGGTGGTGATATCATCAATTCAAAACCGTCGACACATTTTCTTTTTTACAAGCATTGTTCATTATGTATCATCCCCAGGTACCCTTGAGCAAACTAGTATAGTTGAGAGGCACCATAGGACTATAATAAAATTAGGATTGACTATGTTATTTCACTATGGTGGAACTTTATTTTAATGGATAGAGGCCTTCACCACGGTCGTGTATCTTATGAATCGCCTACGCTCGCTCTCAACTTTGAAAAACCATATCTTGCTATTCATGGGACACGTCCGTGCATTTTTCAAGGCTGCAGTGAAAAATATAAGGATTATAAGTGTTATCACCCATCAAGTAAAATGTTTTTCATCGATCGTCATGTTTTCTTTGATGAGTTAATTTTTTCATATAATATAAACCTATCAACAAATCATGCATGACAGCAAATCAGCAAAGGGTAATTAGTATTCTTGATTATTTGTTACCACATATTAGCATTTCTTCTTCTGCGAGTACAATTTTAGACTCCCCCTCACGCCATGTCAAGGTACCTTACTGTCCATTAACAATTGTACTCCACCAAGTCTTTACCAAAATTCTAGTCCAATTGAGTTATTACGGCAACCCCCCCTCTATCGAGTCACATATTGGTGCAGAAATTAATGAATATCACGATTCTCTTCACAACACTAGCTCACCCAAAACAATTCTATCACAGGAATGTCAAGAATATCATGGACCTGCCCAAGAAATAGCTCCACTGATTGTAAGTGAAACCAAATCCGAAGTATGTCTTAACCACCATCATCTCAGCTAATATACCTCGTGAGCCTCACAATATTAAGATTGCATTGGCACATCATGTTTGGAAAGCAGCCATGAACGAGGAGCTGTCTGCATGCACTACATCAAAATGAGACCTGAAACTGGTTCCTCGAACACCAAGCATGTTCATTGGTTCAAAATGGGTGTTTAAATCAAAACTGAAACCAGATGCTTCTTTTGATCGACTCAAAGCTCATTTATTTGCAAATGGGTATCATCAAATTGATGGAGTAGACTACACAAAAACGTTTCTACAATTATAAAACCAGGGACAATACGCATGATAATTACCATATTTCTTGTTCAAAAGTGGTCCATTCGCCAATTGGATGTAAAAAATGTCTCATTGATTTTTTTTTTTCCCCCAATTTGGACTATGGCTCATTGATTCTATTTCTTTATGTAGATGATACACTGCTCACAGAATCAAGTTCAATAATTGTTTCAAATTTTATCTATGCTAAATAGTGAGTTCGGATGAACGACTTAGGATTTATCCACCCTTCTTAGGATGGAAATAACATCAACAAGAAGTGGCCTTCATCTATCCCAATCACATTATGCATTGGCGATACTTGAACGCTCAAATATGGTTGATTATAAGCCAATGAGTACACATCTTGAAGCTAAAACAAAAATATATGCAAATGATATTCTCATGGATGACCCAAGTTATTGTCAAGAACTTGAAGCTTTACAGTACGTTACACTAACTTGCCATGATCTTTCATTTAGTGTTAATTATGTTTCTAAATTCATGCATGCTCCCACTATGACACATTTAAAAATGGTTCGTTGTATTTTACGATAAGTTAAAGGAACAATTGAAATTGAAATGGGATTAAAACACACTTGATCCGTTTGCTTTCTCTGATGCAAATGGGCGGGGAGCATTAAAGAGACGATCCACTACGAGCTGCTGTACATTCATTGGAGAAAATATTATCTCTTGGTGTACAAAGAAACAACATACAATTTCCCGATCGAGCTTGTAAGCAGAATATCGCTCAATGGCTAACACAAATGCTGAACTCACTTGGATGACCTTCATTCTCAAAGATCTTCACTTTGCATTGTCATCTCCTCCCATACTTTATTGCGACAACCTTAGTGCACTTCATATGATAGTAAATCTGATATTCCATGCGACCATGCCCGAAGCAAACATATTGAGTTGGATTATCATTTTGTACGCGAACGTGTTGCTCGTTGACTAATCTTCTCGCAACATATCTCTTCTGATAATTGAGTTTCCGACCTCTTCACCAAACCAATGTCAAAAATAGCTCTTCAATGTTTCCACAACGAACTTTGCCTCCAGCCCGACAAAATTTGCTGGAGGGTATTAACAAACCTATCATAGCTCGGCACTAATCTATTACGACTTGGCACTACCGAAAATTGTGAGAATCAGTGGAAAAATACGAGATTCTTGGAAACGAAGGGTAAAAAATCCCACAATCTAGCCTCAATTAGTGGAGAGACATTGAATTTTCCATTTCAAATACTAATTGACACTAGGCTGCGTTTGACAGAAATGGTGAAATTTAGGTTAAAAGAAAATGAATTCCAGGGAATTGAATTCTTGAGAATTTGAAATATATTGTGTTTGATTGGTTTAATTTTCTATGTGGAAAAGGTATGGAATTTTCCAACTTTTGTTATTTGATTGACATTATTTTCCATGGAAAGTAAAGTAAAATTTATCTATTTTAATAAAAAAAAATTATTTTTTCATACATTTGTACTTAATAATAATAATGTTAATTTTTAGAAAAAAATAAATTAATTAACAATAACAAAAAGGATCAAACGTAACGAAAATGGTATAAGATTTTTCATGGAAAAAAAGCCTCTTCCTCCTCCGGGAAAACAAATTCATTCAAAACAAGGAAAATACCGAATTTCGAGGCAATTTGAAAAATGAATTTCATGGAAAACTTAAGCAACCAAACAGTGCAAAGTTGGAAAATCACATGGAAAACCATATTTTTCATGAAAAATTTCGCGTATAAAACACAGCCTAATTAAAGTTATAATGAGTTTTATTTGTTATTTTTTTGGACCTTTATTTTATTTTCAATAATGTTAACAAAAATTATATAATCTTAATCTTAATATCTTAATCTTATCTTAATCTTAATCTCAATCTCAATCTCAATCTCAATCTCAATTTCAATCTTAATCTTAATTCTTAATCTTATATTATATAATATTATATTATATTTATATTATATATCAAAATAGAATAGTTGTGTCACCAAAATACACACATAGTTTCTCGTCAAAAAAATTTCTAAATTTAGAATCTTTTTGCTAAAAAATAGGATATTAAATATATTTGTAATTATTATGGTACATGTATCATTAATTGTATTGACATCCGTGTTATACTATTAATAAAATCAAAATATTATTTTTTCTATTTTATTATTATTCTTTTAATAATTATTATGTTATTTTGAAATTGAAAAATATGTAATATGTGTGTCAAATTAAAGATTACAGT
This sequence comes from Ligustrum vulgare, assembly GCA_963555705.1. Taxonomy (NCBI): domain Eukaryota; kingdom Viridiplantae; phylum Streptophyta; class Magnoliopsida; order Lamiales; family Oleaceae; genus Ligustrum; species Ligustrum vulgare. The sequence continues at coordinate 85,795,128 of OY743168.1, forward strand.
GAAAAGTTTAATGTAAGCTAACAAGTGAGCAAATTGTAAATATATTGTTTATAAAATCATATAAAAAATTAAAGGTAAAGTTTTATTTCATATTTTTTCCCTCAAAATCTAATTCATTTTAAATTCTATCATTTAAGTACTATAATATTATCTATAATTAGTTAACTAAATTCATTTTAGTCATAAATGATTAATTTTTGTTCTTATTTTTCTCATCAAATTAAAATAAATAATAACTATACGAATTTTCAAGGCAAATCCAATTAGCCACCGTTTGGTAAATGTACTTTTTTTGGTTTATAAACAGTTTGGTAAATGTACTTTTCTATTCCTTTTACTATTTTTCATTATAATTAATAACTGCAATATGCAAAAATATATTACAGATTTTAACAATTGGTTCATATAATTTTTATTAAACAATTGATCGGTTGTTATTTTTTATTAAAATAATAATGTAACAATATTAATAAAGAATTTATTGGTTTGAAGAAAGAAGAATCAATTAATGTAACCATATTTATTAAAATTAATGATTATTTTTTTAGAAAAATACTTGAAATTAATAATTAATATTTAAAAAATCAAATTATACCAAAAACGTCTATCCTACATCTCTTTTGGGAAGAATATGATGAAAAATAATATAAGAAGTAAAAAAAGCGTCAGTCTTAGGAAGAATATGTAAGTTGAGTTTTGCACATGTATTATATAAGCATAATTTTGTAGTTCAAAAGTTTTTTAAAAGAAAATTTCATTTATTTAATGTTAATTCTAGAAATGGAGTTGATATGTTCACGATATAATCTCTAAAACAGTTAATTCATGGTATGTTTTCCCCTAAAGATGATAAAACAATTCAACGATTTACGATTTTATTAAAATATTAAAAAAATAATTATATGCCGTAAAAAATGGTAAAATTTTATTTCTTAATTTTATTAACATATATATGCAAAAAAACTCACAATATATATTTTATTTATATTTTCATTGATATATTTTTTATTGACATATAATTAAATATGCATTTAATTATATTCAATTAAATGCATCGCATTTAAAAATTAAAAATTATTAATCATGCAAAGGATCACTTGAGTTAAATTTCACGTTCGTGCGCTACAAATCTTGAGGTTGATTTTCACTTTCGTGCATCTTCATATTGCTTAATTTTTTTACATTTATTTATATATATAGGACCGCATATATTTAATTTATTGTAATTACTTTATTCTATGTAAATTATAATATGTTATAGGTTTTTATTTCTATTTACGTTAGTAAAAAATATTTAGACTAATTTTTTTATTTATTCTATATAACATATATCTGAAAAATTGCATTATTTAATTTAAATTTGAGCAATTGTTTAAATATGTTTTGTTTATAGTAACTTTCGTGTATCACACGGGTGTGAGCAATTACAAACTATACAAACAATGTATTCTTTAAAGAGGGTTTTCAAAATTGATGAGAATTATAATTTATTTCTATTTTGAGCATTCATTGACAGTATATATCATTAATCAAAGTAAATTATGTGTTCAAATTTTTCTATTTTGTAATGATATTTACAATAAAATCATTTCATATTATTCTTTCGTGCAATGCACGACTGTGATACTAGTATAAATAAAAAATAAAAAATGATTCAATCAAATTTTTCTCGACACATAATATTTTTGAAGGATAGGTACGAATCAATTTTTAACTTGTGTACACAAAACCCATATCGTAGGTTAATCTAACTTTAGCAGAAGAATAATTTTGTCGATAAATAACTTAAGCGAAAAATTGTATTTGTCTTCAAAGGTTTTGTAGGGAGAGACCTTAGCCTACAAAATTTCAATCTTTGTTGTTTAATACATTTTTCCATGATATTTGCGCTACAAATGACCCTACATTTTTTTTGTCTAAAAAAAGTTTTCCACACAAATAAGAACCATTCCATACAAAATTAATTTGTTTGCAGAATGTAATATTCTTGTAGTGGATAGATTGAATCTATCTAATTTATATTGATATCAAGTGTTTATATCACATGAAATTGGATTATTTCCGAATGGAAAGTAATAATATACAATAATAAATAGAATACGGATTATCGTTGTTATTGTTCACAAGACAAGTCGGGAAATCTGAATTATATCTCAAAGTATGGGGTAAGATTAAATTAAAGAATAATTGTGTACTAATTGAGGAGAAAGTTAAATTGTTACGTGTACAAATTTTGTTCATCAAATTGAGATCCTATTTTCTTTCAATTAAGTGAAAGAATTGCAAATTTTTTTTCTTTAGTCGAGTACTGAGATTGTAACTTAAAGTTCAATTCCTTCGTTGAGTGAAAGAATTAATGAGTTTGAGTCTACTCTATAAATGTGGAGGTAGCATAATTTTGAGTATCGACTTTAAGAAATATTATTTTGAAAAATATACTACAAAATATAGTGATAAATTTGACAAGTGTTGTCAAATGATTGTGAAGTGACCACACTTAAATTATAGATAGTAGTATACCCATATACATGTAAATTGAATCAAAGAAGTGATTCTATTATTGTGTGAAGTTAAGTTAAATCTCGATTAAGTTCTTATAAAATAAATCATGAGATTAAAATCGAGTAGGATGTGGTGAAATTTCATTATAAAAATCTATCAATGATGGCAACTCTTCCCGTCTTTACGAAATGAGTAATCCAAGGTTAAATGATAACAAAAAGTCATTCAATGAGTGGATAACTTCAATACTTTGACAAACCTAAAACCCATCTTAAATTGAAAGTGTTGGTTGTTACAGCTGGAGGGTTAAACTTTTATTAAAATTTAGTTTTACAAGTATTTCTAAATGTAATAAAGATACTGACCATCTTCATCTATATGAACTTAGAAGTGATGCTGCTTCAAGGAAAATTGGATTTACTTTTTGAAAAATTCATGAATACAGATGAGCGTAAGGTCAAGATACTATAACATGGAATAAAAGGTTCAAGCTATGACTGTAAGATTTCGATACATACATGCACAGAGGAAATTAAATAGACTCGAAACCATAACCCGGATCAACCTTGCACTTAGATAGAATTTGTGACAAATATGATACCTTTGATGAATGCCGTGAATCTGAAATCTGAAATAGGAGGTACAATCTTGTCACCACCAGCTGTCCAATTGTCCAGCCTCTAACAGAAATCCACACAGCGAGTTCAATCTGGAACTCCATCACTCTCTAACTATTGTAATGGATTTGAGAGAATTGATTTTTCTCTTTGTGCTAGTAAGAGAAAAACCTAATGCTAGAAAAGCGATTCTCATTTTCTTACAACTATAATGCACATATTAATATGTACACCTAAAACCCTAACCCTATTCACAATAGGGCCGTTAACGGGCCTTGATTAATTAATTATATTAATTAATCTAATTGTAAAGTCCGACCCAACCAATTGGGCTTATATATTAATTCTAACAATCTCCCACTTGGACAAGATCCAATTTCAGATACTCAATTCTTGCCTTTTGTGTGTGACCCATTAGGTTCCATTCATGATGGAAAACACAGTGTTATTATTATTCCAATCTGATTGGAATAAGATGAATTTAAATCTCTATTTCTAATTCATCCTCGACTCATCAAGATCGATTAATTCACGTCGAGACCCAATAACTCATGTATCCTATACATAATGAGTTTATATGATAATCATATTCCTTTTAAGATAGTGGTTTTATAAGTGGATCTTCGATATGTGACGCTTCACATATTCAACCTTCTTAAGATTATTAGGCGTGATTCTATTTTTCTACAATCTTCGAATAAGATAGTAGCCCCTAAATACATACTCAGATCATCGATGAGACCCAGTTCCTTCGCTTGCGCAGTGGCTCCATTGTCGTCACAGTACTCATTACTGGAGCTATATTGCTTGGAACATTTATAGTTCACTAATGAACTTAACGATCAAGATTGCTTCACAAGTACTTATGTATTTGGTCTCGATTGTATAGTTAGTAGTCTCTCTTGTTTGAACCATTTCAAACTGACCACACCACTACTATGAGTTAATTAACAATTACACTGAATATTTCCTTCATCCTTTCCCGGATTGAATGCTGGTATCTCTATATACAAAGACTGTAATTCTACATTTCTCCTCATGACTATTGTATTCTCAGTGCTTCTCAATTACTCAATAATACAAAAGGCGTCGTACATAGTGTCGCATTTAAGAGGATCTTATTGTCAAACAATCAAGTATCTTCTCCATATAGTTCTTTCTCAATATGTGTCCTAAACACCATTTTGAAAAGATTAACCCCAAAACTTTTGGGATAGAATCCTACGTTGGATTCATTCAGGCTAATCCCATTAGCATTTCATCTATGTACGTGGATTGAGAAATCAAAACAACCTTCCAGATCTATCTCTATAGATTCTGGTTCCCAAAGTGAAGGTCTTATTTCTCAAATCCATCATGGAGAAATTCAAAATAATTGCACTTTCACTTTAAAGGTTAGAGACTCAACTTCTGATCAATAATATGTCATCTACATATAATATCAGAAATATTGAACACTCCCACTAACCTTTTATATACACACATTATTTATCTTCAACTTTTGATAAAATCAAACATTTTGATTATCTCATCAAAATTAAGATTCTAGCTCCGTGAGGCTTGCTTTAATCTATAATAGGTATCTGTAGCTAGTATACTACGTTTAAGGATTTAAAAACCCCATAGTTACATCATGTTGCTACTGCAAGCAGAATTCGAATTGATTCAGAGTAAACGCATTTACAGCCTATGGGTCTTACCCATTTCAGGCGGATTAGACAAGTTCCAAAACTTATTTTTGTCTCGAATTCTATGGCTTCCTGCCATCTCGTTTAGTCAACATTTGACTTAGCTTCCACGTAAATATTGACTTATTATCCTTGATGACTAATACAATATCAACAATCAGAGATGTGTAACTCAATGAAGTATACATGATCCTAATATCTTTACATGGAGCTAGTGCGTTCTCAGCCGTCACCACGTCCTAAGCAGTGATCGTGTCCCAAGCATTGATCTGTGCCTCATCCAATGCAAGCACACATTCCAGCTTATTTAATCGGTTAAGTATATATGTGTAATCATGAACTCTTTCATGTTTTACTTTTACTCCCACTGTCTTCTCTTAGATGAACTATTTATTCAAGATATTGACAAAATTCGAGATAGACTTTCTTTCTCAATAGGAATGTAGATATATCCAACCATCTTTTGGATATCTCACAATATACATATTGGACTAAGGCTATTGCTTATCCAAATTTGGTATACTTCTAATAAGTATTGATGTCTTAAATCTTAACGAAAGGAAGATTAGGCCTTTGAAATCCATATCTTATATGGACCTTCATCAACCGATTATCATGGAACACAACAAAGTGTTCAGTGCAAAGTTCCAAAAATAGTTTTTGGAGATTTTTGGTGGCTTCATCAATATTGCATCAATTGCAATCTTTACTCTTTCAGATACGCCATTTTGCCGAGGCATATGCGAAGGAGTATCTATGCGAAAACTATGTTCTCATAACATAATCTTGAAGTCAATCATTTTAAAATATTCTTCACCTTGATCAAATCTAAGTGCTTAGAATATTTTCTCGTTTTTCCCTTCTAATTTATATCTGTATTATTTGAACATTTCAAACTCTCATATTTAAATTATAAATAACAATGACTATCAATGTTATCTAATGATTAAAGACCACTCTGACATATGCCCACTTACAACTGAATGTAGCAGGCTTAGTAGATCAACCATCTCACTTTTCCTTTTTCAAAGAAAAGTTGACTTGTCAATTTACCTCCAACAAGGTGAGATAAATATATATCTCTATTAATTGAATCAGTCAAATGTCAGATTTAAGTGTGACTTCTTCCATGCCTTATTAATATTCAGAATGTAGACTATTTGTTAATTATCTCACTTACATAGTATCCCATCTAAGTTAGTGAATAACTATTATTCTTAATTAAAGAGGATAATTACTTCATGTCCAAACATGAAGTGGAAGTGTTGTTCTTCATAAGAACTGTAATTAACAATTGTCTAATTTTAAACTGAATGAGAAGGCAAAAATAGGTGATAACTTTTTAAGCTGTTCAAACAACATTTGCTTTATTACCTACAAATAGGTACATCACCATTTTTCGCAATTATTCTACTTTTAGCCATTGTATATTATCGATATCTAATACTCGATTGGCTAAGTAGATTATTTAACATCTATCAAATAGAAAACTGAAGTAGAAGATTCACCAAACTTCTTACTTCTTCAGTTCGGTTAAGGAAGCCTCGCAATTATAAATGTAGTGTCATATTATTGGAATGTTCGAGAAGAGTATTCTATATCATATCGTGTTTTGAGATCATTTCTCAAATAACGACGTCAATTCAAGGATTTCAGTCTAATGAACTTACAGAGTGTCAATTACACTCCATAAGTTCAAGTAACAACTCAAATTTTAAAACTCATACAACAACGTTAATAACTCAAAAATAGAATCACATATTATCATGCATAAATCAATTTAATAATGTCTTTCATTAAATCGATTGCTCCCATTGTTTTACTTAAATTAATGACCCTCAACATTAATCTCGTAGAATCCTGTTAGATTCACAGTAGGCTAGGATCCCATTTATTCCATTAGAACCTTGAGTGACTCAACAAGCTCTAATAAAACATCCAGGTAGATACTCCTATCAATCACAACTCCATGTGACTCCTAGATTATCAAGTAGACAACTTTTTGTCGCACACATATTATGTATTTACTTGATTGTGCCTCCAAAATTTCATCTCCTTGAATGACTCAACAAAAGATAGATTTCAGTTAAATTCTACCCATTGTTCAGAAACATCTTATGTTTTGTTAATTTTATGATATTGACATTTCCTATTTTTCACGAATGTATAATTTAATAAAACTTGATTTAATTACTAAATACATGTATTTAGTAATATATTAAGTTCAATTAAATTATGTATACTTTTATTGAAGAAAAATATCTCTGATTTTCGAGATAAATATTGTTTTATTGAAAAGATAATGATCAAGAAAATATTGATATTTACTTGATCATAGTCACGAGAATCTTTGATCATAATCTCGAAAATATGTTGGTAATGTTCTTGATAATATCTTGTATTTATTCTTGATACTCAAGCCTATCTAAAGTATGGTAAGTATCTTCTTGATATGGTCGAGAATATTTTTAATCTTATCTTTGCATATAGTAAGATTATAAGGTCGAAAATCTTGATTGTGAATAATATTCATAGGGCCCGAAAATATGGTGATAAATATCATGATTGATCACTTGATTGATAAATGGTAAGATCTTTATGATTTATCATTATCATTATTCATGGTAAGATTTATTTAAGGATAATTCTCTTACCTTTTACTAATTATCTCTACCATGTTTTACAGGTTGTAGAAATCTTGTGCAATAAGGAAACTTGAGAACCAAGTAAACCTAATTGCACTATAAAGAGAAGGAAAACGGGACGTTTTCCATGTGACGTGAAAAATCCAAAAATCGTGTGGAGCTCAACAAAAATACACGTCTACTTTAAAAATATTGAAGCTAATTTTCGTGTGTGCACAAATACAAAAAGTTTCAATTGTGTTGTGACTTCAATACTCCGGGATGAGGAATCAATCACTTAGAGAAGGAAAGAATTTCAGCGTGAAGATCAAACGGGAGGTTTGGATCAAGATCGAACGGGAGTTTGTGTTGCTGAAAAGTGTTGCAGATTCAAAGAAAACTACTGAAGAGTGGCGGGACGCCATCTCACATTACATGCCATAGAAGGATCAGGGAGTGATCTATTTCTTGGATGTTTGATAAAGTATATGCGTAGATTTATCCTGTAGTTTAGATTGATCTGTATAAACTCTTTCCTTATATAGTGATTTGTTTTTGTTTGCAGGATGCGAACTGTGGGTTTTCCCTATTAGGGTTTTTCCCACGTTAAGCTCAAATTATTGTGTTCTTGTCCATTTATAATTCTGCACAATTTATTCTGATTGTTTACGTTTTACAATCCAGACGAATCTGCCTTAGCAAGATTCATCTGGTATTGCGCTAAACAACGCTTAACGATTTACTGTTAACTGGTTACTGTCCAGACTTGTTTGTGACAGCCTGTTTAAAAAATTTAGACAACTTTAAATTTTCAATTGGTATCAGAGCGGGTTCACTTCTAGAAAGTGAGATCCGGTTGTCTAAATGGAAAACTCTGCATCTCTTGGGCCACATTTGCTAACTGGTATTAATTATGCATATTGGAAAATCCGTATGGAAATTTTTATTCAATCTATTGATGAACGTTGTTGGACTTCTGTTCTTGAAGGTTACACAACACCCACTGTCACTACTGGAGGTGTTGTTACAGCTGTAGCTAGAAGTGCATATACTGCAGATGAACTAGCTGATGCAAATTGGAATTCTAAGGCACTTAATGCTATTGTTTCTTTGGTTGATCCAGGTCAATTCAGACTCATCTCCTCCTTAAGGACGGCCAAGGAAGCATGGGATGCTTTGAGGATAGCAAACGAAGGAACCAATGCTGTATAAACCTCCAAGCCGCAGATGATCACTTTAGAATTTGAACAATTATCTATGGAAGAGAAAGAAGACTTCAAAAGCTTCTATGCCAGATTAAGTGATCTCACCAACTCAGCTGAAGCACTTGGGAAAACCTACTCAAATAAGCAAATTGTACAAAAGATCCTTAGATCTTTACCAGACAGGTTTCATGCAAAAGTGACAGCAATTGAAGAAAGCAATGATCTTTCAACCATGCGAGTTGAGGAACTTGTAGGGTCATTAATGACCTACGAGTTAAATCTGGCTCGTAAAAGAAAGACAAATCACCAGGGATTGCTTTCAAGATGAACAGTGCTAACCCGGACGACTCTGGCGAGACTGACGAAGATGAAAATTTCGTACTTCTCACCAGACAATTTAAAAGGTTCCTCAAGTGTAAAAAAAAAGAAAGATCCACAAATCTTCAAGGACAGAATAAAAAACCACAAAAACAATGGAAGAAAAATAATTTTTATCCAAAGAATAATGCCAACACGCCTGAAGGAAAGCCTAGGAGTCGAACCCAATGCAGAGAATGTGAAGGATGTGGACACATTGCAACTGATTGTCCTAATACTCAAAAGAAGGCCAAGGGAAGGAAGGCCATGAATGTTATATGGAGTGATGGAGACTCAGATGAATCTGAATCTGAATCAGACAAGCAGCAATTCTGAAAATCAGGTAACTACCTTTACTGCTTTACAGCTGTCTGGTGCTGAATTTGGTAACTCTTCTTACGCAGATAAATCCAGATCAAATACTAAAAACTTGAGGAAGGAACTTCAAGATGCAGAAGAGAAGATTCAACTGTTGCAGGCCTTTGCTGAGCACAACAGGGAACGTCAACTGGACGACGTATCTGCAGTCTCAGATGATGAACAAAATGGGGGTAAGCAGGTTAAGTTCAGAACTTGCTAAAGCACAAGACAAAATCAAGAAGCTGGCACGTGGATCCATCCAGCTTGATGAAATCCTGAACAGTGGCAGACCTGTCAGCCTAAAAACAGGTCTTGGATATGAAGGTAAAGGTAAAATTCATCACCATAAAATAAACTTTGTAAGAGAATCTGGATACAGGTACATGGAACAGAATAAAAATCATACAGATGCATCTACCTCTCATCATCATCAATACAATGTGACTAGGACTCAAAGCTCATATCCAGCCAGGAACTATGCAAAACGACATTTTCATCCAAATCTGTACAAACCAGATGAGTCTATCCATCAGAACGGCAGGAAATTTCAACCTCGACAGAATCGGAAGGATACATCTGTTTTCCAGGTATTCTGTAATTTTTGTGCTAAATCTGGTCATGATGTATTTAGGTGTCATGAGTACTTGAAGTTAATCAATTCACACAAAAGAAGACTTGTTTCTAGACAAGATAAGAAAATTCGAACGAATGCTTATGTAGTGCAATTGTCTTTGAGTGCTTTGATCCCTAACACATGGTATTTTGATAGTGGTTGTTCTAGACACATGACAGGTGATCTCTCTCTACTTACACATTTTGAAAAAGGCGAAACAGGTGCTGTTACATTTGGTGATGGCCAAAAGGGTAAGATAGATGGATCTGGTATCATCAACATTAAGGGATTGCCTACATTAACTAATGTCTTATATGTTAAAGGGCTTAAGGCAAATTTGATCAGTGTAGGAAAATTGTGTGATTATAACTTGCTTGTCATGTTTTCAAAAGAATATTGCAAGGTTTTACGTTGGGACAAGAAGTCTAACTCGTTAAAGAGTGTTTTATTTAAGGGAGTTAGATCTAGAGATAAATGCTATACACTTGAGGGTCACGAAACTTGCAATTCTGTTAAAACCAAAAATGAGAAACTGTGGCATAACAGATTAGGACATCTAAACTACCATGATCTCATGAAGCTGACCAAACTACAGGCTGTGAAAGGCTTACCCAGCATAAACAATATTCCAGATGAAATCTGTGGTGATTGTCAAAAGGGTAAGCAAATCAAAAGTCAACATAAACCAGGTACATCCATTAATACCTCTCATATACTTGAACTAATTCACATGGATTTGATGGGTCCTATCCAAAAGGAAAGTATTGGCGGCAAGAGGTATATTTATGTATGTGTTGATGATTTCTCCAGATACACCTAGGTCAAGTTTATTTGGGATAAATCTGATACCTTTGACAATTTTGTTAATCTTTTTTAGAAATTGAGTAATGAAAAGGCCGACGAATAGGTAAGAGTCAAAAGGATCAGAAGCGATCATGGAAGAGAGTTTGAAAACTCCGAGTTTGCTGATTTTTGTATCCAATATGGGATCAAGCATGAGTAATCGTCCCCAAAGACTCCTCAACAGAATGGAGTGGTGGAAAGAAAAAATAGAACTCTACAAGAGATGGCTCGTGTTATGCTGAATAGCAACAAATTGCCCACGAAATTTTGGGCAAAAGCCATAAACACTGCTTGTTATATTATCAATAGAGTCATGCTTAGATCTGGAACAAACCAAACTGCATATGAAATTTGGAAGGGTAGAAAACCTAGGGTTGATTACTTTCATGCCTTTGGGAGTAAATGCTACATTTTGAAAGATAGAGAACACTTAGGAAAATTTGACTCAAAATCAGATGATGAAATATTTTTGGGTTATGCTGAAAATAGTAGGGCCTATAGAGTTTACAATCTAAGAACTCAAACTGTTCTTGAATCAATTAATGTGAAAGTGGATGACACTAATTGTTTAAATTCGGATTTGTAGGTAGTAGATGGTGATCAACTGGAAATTCCACCAAAAGAAGAAGCTGGAACAGAAAAAGCAGAAGAAAAACAGCACCAAGCTGAAAGACTCAATGATACTGAAGAATCCGATCAGGATGAGTCTGGGCACCCAGTAATATCTGTAGATCGAGACGAATCTGATGACCCAGATACACCTGATATTGCTGAATCAGAAGCATCAAGACTACCACCTGCTAGGATCCAAAAGGTACATCCACTTGATAACATTCTCACTGATATGTCTAAGAAAAATGTGACCAGAAGAAAATTTACTGAGATGGGTAACATCTGTCATATGTCTCAAATCGAGCCAAAAAATGTCAAAGAAGCTTTAACAGATGAACACTGGGTACAGGCTATGCAGGAGGAACTTAACCAATTTGAAGGAAACAATGTCTGGGAGCTGGTTCCACGTCCTAAAGAAGGTAATGTAATTGGAACCAAATGAATCTTCAAGAATAAGTCAAATGAACAAGGAAATATGGTAAGAAATAAAGTCAGACTTGTTGCTCAAGGCTATACCCAGATTGAAGGGATAGACTTTGACGAGACATTTGCTCCTGTAGCCAGACTGGAATCCATCAGGCTGTTGCTAGCTGTGTCCTGCTACATCAACTTCAGACTATTTCAGATGGATGTCAAAAGTGCATTTCTGAATGGTGTGCTTAATGAGGAAGCCTATGTGGAATAGCCTCAAGGCTTCACAGATCCATCTCACCCCGGATTATGTCTTTATACTAAAAAAGGCATTATATGGGTTGAAACGAGCCCCTAGAGCGTGGTATGAAAGGCTCACATCATTCTTGCTAAGCAACGGATACAAAAGGGGAGGAACTGATAAAACTCTTTTCATTAAGCATCTAAGTCCTGGACTAACTATAGCTCAAATATATGTTGATGACATAGTATTTGGGTCTACATCTAAGTCCAAAATTAATGAATTTATAAATACAATGAAAAGAGAATTTGAAATGAGTATGGTTGGTGAGCTAACCTTTTTCCTTGGTTTGCAGGTACAGCAGGATGAATTTGGCATATTCATATCTCAAGCAAAGTACACTAAGAATCTGGTGAAGAAATTTGGATTTGAAGATGCCAAGGCAATGAGAACTCCCATGGCGACTACTCTAAAACTTTCAAAGGATGACACTGGTAAGGATGTAGATCCATCCCTTTACAGAAGCATGATTGGAAGTCTTCTGTACCTTATTTCCAGTAGGCCAGATATATCCTTCAGTGTTGGATTTTGTGCAAGATATCAAGCCAAACCTAAGGAATCTCATGTTGCTGCTGTGAAAAGAATCATCAGATATGTAAGTGGTACGTTGAATTACAGAATTTGGTTTACAAGAGATACCACTGCCAATCTTCCAGGTTTTTCAAACGCAGACTGGGCTGGGAATGTGGATGATCGAAAGAGTACATCTGGAGGATGTTTCTACATTGGGAACAATTTGGTGGCATGGCTAAGTAGAAAGCAAAATTCAGTGTCACTATCCACAACTGAAGCTGAATATATAGCAGCTGGGAGTTGCTATACACAACTCCTGTGGATGAAACAAATGTTGGATGACTATGGAATCTCTACAGAACAAGCCACTATGTATTGTGACAACACCAGTGCCATCAATATCTCAAAGAATCCAATCTAGCACTCAAGAACAAAACATATTGACATCAGACACCACTTCATCAGAGAATTGGTGGAACAAAAGATTATCAATCTGGAGCACATACAAACTGATCTACAGCTGGCATATTTGTTTACTAAGGCCCTCGATACTGTAAAATTTGAAAGCCTTAGGAAACAGATTGGAGTATCACCTCCTTCTGAATAGGAACATGCATATTTAATATATATATAAAAAATTGTTTTTGTTTTTTTTTATTGCATGTATTTAAGTTATCCTATTCTTATACTAAGTAGATCATGTTTTTGCTTGTAGATATATCTGAGTGCTTGTGGTTGATAACGAGACAGATACGTCTGACTAATAGCAGTCAACATGTCTCTGGATGAATCTAACTAGCACTCAAATCTGGACAATCCTAAGGATAAGTCACTGCTGTCTATGTCATATGGTTGTTACTGGATGAGATTTCATATTCTGTGTGTAGACTTATGATCTAAATCTTGCTTATAGCATTGCACGCATTTTTCTTATTATCCAAGGGCACGGCTAGTGGAAAAGAAGGCTGCCTATCCAAGCCAAGTTCATACCCTTTAGCCTTAAAATACGATGAATTGATATAAATGTGGTAATATTATAGATGTAAGGGGAAAACCTAGTAAGATAACTTTTGCGGATTATGTGAATCTACCAATCCAAGCCAAGTTCATACCCTTCCTCTAATCTAAAGGGGAACATATTGTAAGATAACTTCTGGGGATTGTGTGAAGCCGTTTCCACCTCTAAAAGACATTTCCATTATATAGAAAAAGTCGGCAAGTCGGATCTGAGAAAATGCACTTTCTATAGATTTAGATCGGTCTTATTGTGCATTACGGTGACAAATCGATAAGTCAGGGAATCATATGACTTTTGGTAGTATGTGGATGACTAAGGATTGCTCGGATCACACACGCACATTAATCAACATAATCATGCTCGTGGTGGACTGTCTACTGCCAGATATATCTGACTCAACAGATGCCAACAAGTGCTCAGACGTGTCACAGGTATTCAGATGCATTTAGATTTTTCTTATTCACGAATTTTTAGATTTTATTCTAAAAATCTTTAAGGCAGTATATCGTGGGCTAATAAGTGCAAATCTTGCAGAACAAGTCAGTTGATTGTGGAGCCCAATTTTTGGTAATTTATTTGTTTCCTAATTCTTAATATATTTTGTTTCTATACTTATCTTTTTTTTGGAAAGAAGTTGACAAGAATCAGGATTCTCCAGTTACCATAATGAACTCTAATTCCTTTCATATTAGACTTCCTCTTAAACCCCAAAAACCCTCACACTCTTTCATAAAACTTCTCGTCCCAAGGCTCAAAAACCCCAAAAACTCTCTATGTAAAACCCTAAGCTCCGTCCTCCTCTCACTCAAATCCTCCACCCATTCCAAGACATGGCTCGAAGCAAGCAAACTGGAAGGAGGAGAGTCACCAGAGGCAACGGTGGCATTGACGAATCATCTCAACCAGACCCATCAGGGATGGGAACTCCAAGCGGCGCCATTATACCTGCACCGCCCGCCGGCACTAGCCCGACGCCAACATCTCTCTCTACGGCCAGTACTACTCCTACACCTGCTCTTCTCATGGCCCAAATTGGCCGAAACATGCCTGTTATTCCACAAACCATGGGCGTAAGTTTGAAACCCATATCAGGTAATCTTGGGTGCAGCCATATCTCTCCCTTAGATATTCGGAGTGAACTGCAGGGAGCACGAAAGCTTGCTGCCATGAAAAGTGCAAGAGATGCGAAAATTGGGGATGAAGAAGGGGGGAGATGAATCGGGTGAGACTGAATCTGGTGATGAAAAGGAGAATCCAGAGGAGCAGGAAGAATCTGGGGAAGATGAAAAATCTGAAGAAGAAAAGGAAGGAGAAGAATCTGAGGATGATGCACCACCAGAAGAACCAGAGGAATCTGAGGATGAAGACGAGTCTGAACAGTTGGAAGAAGATTCTGAGAAAGAAACAGTTATTCCAGACAGAAAAGGAAAACAAAAAGTATCCACTGTGAGTTCAAAGAAGAAAAAGGGTGACACGGCTGTGGGTCCAGTAAGATCCAGGTTTGATGTTTCTTCTTTCGTCTGCACCCCCATGCAGACGGTAAGAGGTATGTTTACCCTATTCAGTTTCAAATTTTGGTCGTCTGAAGCATACACTGATTACCAAAAACATATTTCCGGTAAACGGTTGCATTATGAGTCTAGGGTGACTGTAGGTGAATTTGATGACTTTGAGATTGATGATATAGTGTCACATTTTGGATTGAAAAAATTGACTGGTTGTAAAGGGGAGATTAATGAGACTCTGGTCAAAAAAATTTATGCCAACATCCCCATTGATTATAACTCTAAAAAATGCCTCTTTACCACTTCACTTTTTGTTAGAGGACAATTGATTAAGATTTCAGAAAAACAACTTAGGAAGTGGTTAGGCCCGAATGATGATGTGGCTGATGAGGATGAGTCTATGGAAGCCACTAATGATGAAATTGCTATGGAGTTGGGTTAAAACAATTTCCTAGGTCTGAACTGTCAAATCATGCACAAAATTGTTAAGGCAAATTTTGACCAACTAATTCATGATTCGAGTTTTAAGCAAGAATCTGCTAGAACCCTTTTTCTGCTGGGGACCAAAAGGAATATTGACCTTGCTACTCGAATCTGGAATTCTATCATTGGAAGAGTGTCGGGAAGTGGTCCTAGACAAGGTAACACTTATCTGTTGGTTTATCCGTGGATTATTTCACAATTTTTGAATGATCAGGGTATCCAAACATTGGAAGATGATGTGGTGGTCACCCCCAAGGTGTTAAACAGGGCGAGATGCAGAAAAACCTTGGAGACGCAGACGGGTCAAAAGAAGCAGGTTCTGGATGAGACTACTGGGAGTCAGTTATCAGCTGATACAGATGCCAGGCTCGGTCAGCTGGAAGCAGACAATGCTGGGATGAAAGCTGATATATCTGCACTTGGTGTACGGGTTAAGCGTCTTGAAGACACGCTTGATCAGTTACTTGGAGGTTCTTCGACAAATGTGGCTCCTGTAGAAGCCAAACAAAAGAGGAAGGTTGCAGGCAAGAAGCTCCCTACCTCTAAGAAGCAAAGGAAGACTCCAGACTGATCTCAACCCTGCCAGCCTCATCCGCTTATTTTCAGTGATTTAAAAACATTGCTATTCTGTTTTGGCTTAACACTTTTTCGTATGATCAGATTTAGGTTGTGAACTTTTCAATGCAGGTTTTGTAGGACTTTTGGCTTCTCCTCTTCAACCGAAAAGGGGGAGTAGCATTAGCATGGATCATGGATATCATCTTTTTTTAATGCTCTCAATGTGCTGATTTCTTTACATACATTTATTGATTGTGTTTATCTTGATGCATACCTTAAGGGGGAGACTTTTGATAGGGGAAGCAAATTGATTTTTTTTTTATCATAAAAAGATGATTGATTTCGGAAAAATAGAAAAAGCCAAATGGGGAGATTGTTAATTTTCGAGATAAATATTGTTTTATTGAAAAGATAATGATCAAGAAAATATTGATATTTACTTGATCATAGTCACGAGAATCTTTGATCATAATCTCGAAAATATGTTGGTAATGTTCTTGATAATATCTTGTATTTATTCTTGATACTCAGGCCTATCTAAAGTATGGTAAGTATCTTCTTGATATGGTCGAGAATATTTTTAATCTTATCTTTGCATATGGTAAGATTATAAGGTCGAAAATCTTGATTGTGAATAATATTCATAGGGGCCGAAAATATGGTGATAAATATCATGATTGATCACTTGATTGACAAATGGTAAGATCTTTATGATTTAGCATTATTCATGGTAAGATTTATTTAAGGATAATTCTCTTACCTTTTACTAATTATCTCTACCATGTTTTGCAGGTTGTAGAGATCTTGTGCAATAAGGAAACTTGGGAACCAAGTAAACCTAATTGCACTATAAAGAGAAGGAAAACGGGACGTTTTCCATGTGACGTGAAAAATCCAAAAATCGTGTGGAGTTCAACAAAAATACACGTTCACTTTAAAAATATTGAAGCTAATTTTCGTGTGTGCACAAATACAAAAAGCTTCAATTGTGTTGTGACTTCAATACTCCTGGAGGAGGAATCAATCACTTAGAGAATGAAAGAATTTCAGCTTGAAGATCAAATGGGAGGTTTGGATTAAGATCGAACGGGAGTTCGTGTTGCTGAAAAGTGTTGCAGATTCAAAGAAAACTACTGAAGAGTGGTGGGACGCCATCTCGCATTACATGCCACAGAAGGATCAGGGAGTGATATATTTCTTGGATGTTTGATAAAGTATATGCGTAGATTTATCCCGTAGTTTAGATTGATCTGTATAAACTCTTTCCTTATATAGTGATTTATTTTTGTTCGCAGGATGCGAACCGTGGGTTTTCCCTGTTAGGGTTTTTCCCACGTTAAGCTCAAATTATTGTGTTCTTATCCATTTATAATTCTGCACAATTTATTCTGATTATTTACGTTTTACAATCTAGACGAATCTGCCTTAGCAAGATTCATCTGGTACTGCGCTAAACAACGCTTAACGATTTACTGTTAACTGGTTACTGTCCAGAATTGTCTGTGATAGTCTATTTAAAAAATTTAGACAACTTTAAATTTTCATGTTTCATAGTGATAAACACAACTTTCCACTCGCAGCTTTTAGTGACTCAACAAGCCGCATCGAGGGCGGATTCTGGTTTATTCACTATAATAATGGAAGGCACATTGTATTGTAACCAATTAATACGAATTTAATAAATTGCTTCCAAAATTATATTCCTTTTGATTGACTCAATAAAGGATGTGACTTTGGTTAAGTCCAACCCATTGTTCAGAAGTATTTGATACTTCATAATGAGAAACATATTTATCAGCAAGTAGCCTTGAGTGACTCAACAAGCTGACATCAACAGTAAACTCTGATTTTTCATTATAACAATGGAAAGCACATGACTTAATATAATTTTAAGTGAGTGATTTGTCTCATCATTCCTACGTATATTAACTAACATCCACCATGCAATTAATCATACATACATACAATATTAGTGTGGATGATTATGGACAATATCTATCTAGTCTTCCCGAGCCATGAAAAAGACTAGTTGTTCAATTCCTAAGAGATATTGCATTCGATCATCGAATGCTAAATGCAATAATCTTCATCTACTGCTGCAACTTGTATCATATACTAGTTGTCTTCTTGTGGCCAGCTCCAACCTGTATCCTTTACTAGTTGGCACGCAGACCTGTATCAAAGGACGCGCAAGCCCATATCTACAAACTAGAGCTCGCAAACCTAAATAAATTAAATAAGAGGCACGCAGTCCCAAATATATTAAATAATAGGCACGCATGACCAATTAAATAATAATATGCTCACATGCCCAACCAATAAAAACAGAATAAATTTACCATCCAACCAATCACATGGGTCAAGTCCATAACCATCCACTAAATACATATTCATCATATAAATGTATTATAATATTATATCTAATATTATATAAACAACTTTCAAGCTTCTAGCAATTTAAGTCATCTAAACTAATTTAGATAAAATGGATCGGAACAATAATTAATTAATCAAATTAATTAACTAACTTTAGTTAGCGGGACTTATTTAATTAAAATCATATTTTAATCGAATACCAAATTAGAGTTCAACTCTAATTCCAAAATGGGAAAATTGAATTAACATCTTAATTTAGGATAAAACTCCTAAAAGAAAATAAAATTCAATTTAGTAACTAATTAATCAAATTAATCAATTACATTAATTGACGGATTTATTTAATTAAAATCAAATTTTAATTAAATACCAAATTAGAGTCCAACTCCAATTTCAAGATTCTAAGCTAATTGGATTTAGGATTTGATCCTAAATAAGATTCAATTAATAATCAATTAATCGAATTAACTAATTATTAAATCAAATTTAATTAAAATCGAATTTTAATTAAACACCAAATTAGAGTCCAAACTCCAATTTTAAAATTAGTGCAAATTGAATTAACATTTCAATTTATGATGAAATTCCTAAATAAAATAAAATTCAATTTATGGTCAACGTTATATATATTGTTAAATCCAATTTTAACAATAATTTGAAACTCGTGAATTTTAAAATAAAATTTTAAATAGGTCAAAATTAAAATTCTTGTCAAAATTGAGGCATGGGTCAAAACCCTTTAAAATCAAATTTTAAGCATTTTTCAAAATTGCATTCAAAGTCCATTTAAAAATTTGCATTTTGACCCATTTCAAAATATCACAAAGAAATCCTCAATTTTGGAAATTGCTTGATAGGTCCTCCATTTTAAAATTGCATTTTGACCCCAAGTCATAATTGCAGACAGGGGCCTGCAATTTCACAAATTGTAAACAAGCCCCGCTTTAAATCTAACCCTGATCCGAAAATTGCAATAAGGGGCCTATGATTTCAAAAATTACAGGAGAGCCTCCTGCCCCCAAAATCCTCCAACCCGTCTGAAACATTACTTCTCTTCTGGTATAGGTGGCGTCGGAACTAGCACCGCAACCTGTCATCACTCGGTGCACCGCCCGGTGCACCGCTACCAGCCTAGCAACGTGCGACGTTGCAACGCTGCTGTGAAAGGGCAGCGCTGCTGCGGCGGAGCAACACCACGCTGCTAACTGAAGCAGCGGCCAAGTTGCTGTGAAGTGCCCGTCGATTACACAGCAACGCCGTATGCTTCTGTGTACAGCAGCCTGCAGCTGTTAGCACTGGCGTAGCAGCAACCTCTTGCAGCTGCGCCGCCACCTCCGGTGACCAATTTCGCCGGATTTTTCCAATCTATTTCTCGATCCATTCTTCCAGCCAAAAATTAATTTTCTTTTCCAAATCAAATATAAAACAAGAAAATCATTTTTTTCAAAAACTAGAAAAACTAAAAAATTAATTCAATCATATTGAATTTATCAAAGAATTAAACAAATTCTAACAAGTAACAAGGTAGGCTCTGATATCACTGTAAGGTTTCGATACATACATGCACAGCGGAAATTAAACAGACTCGAAACCATAACCTGGATCAACCGTGCACTTAGATAGAATTTTTAATAAAGATGATACCTTTGATGAACGCCGTGAATCTGAAATCTGAAACAAGAGGTACAATTTTGTCACCACCAGCTATCCAATTGTCTAGCATCTAACAGAAATCCACACAGGGAGTTGAATCTGGAACTCCATCACTCTCCAACTCTTAGAATGAATTTGAGAGAATTGATTTTTCTCCTTGTGCTAGCAAGAGAAAAACCTAATGCTAGAAAAATGATTTTCTCTTATTTTCTTACAACTATAATGCACATATTAATATGTGCACCTAAAACCCTAACCCTATTCATAATAGGGTTATTAACGGGTTTTGATTAATTAATCATATTGTAAAGTCCTATCCAACCAATTGGGTTTGTACATTAATTCTAACAATGACTACCTGATATTTTGATATATTTTGTGATGTTTACACTAAGATAAGAAAAAGTGGGAATTTTTGAAAATTTATTTTCAATAATTTTGTTCAAATATTGGTTAATAAAAAGAAAGGAATTCAAGAAGAAAAAAAAAGAGGTGAAAAGTGCCCACGCCAAATTTTTACTAGCCCGTTAGGTTAGTGCAGGTTTTTGAAAAGAAGTGCATTTTCACCAAAAATTGTGTTCTTTCTTGAAAATTTTAACACCATTTCATGTTACATTGATGGATAGCTATAAAATATGTGATATGTTTCACATATTAAATAATAATTACTGTTGACCACAAAATCCGACTGCACCTTGGACCAACATGTCTCGGTTCCTCCCTCTTGAACACGTGGATCTCCTGCGCACTGCGACAAACAATCAGTTTGCAAAGGGGGCCGAGGTGGCTCCCTTTTTCCCTCCGATGCCAAAGTCGGTGCTCATTTTAAGCAAATATATATTGGGTGCGGGAAATATGAGTGTGTAAACGAGAGAAATATATTGCTAAGAGTATCAAATTGCTAAACTTTTCCTTGGAAGCAAGTGTGCTCTAATTATAGAATGAGTAATTCTCTTGGATTGTAAGACGTGGTATGCTTTATACTTGTCTTCACCCTAGCTCTTGGAGGTGACAATCTTGCTTTTTGACCTTAATCATTGCTACATTTCGTAGGGGATGGGCGCCTGTCACATCTTGGTAAAGGCAGTGTCACATCTCTGACTTCATTCCTTGTCCCATCCTTACATCCGAGGCACTACCGTAAACACCTCGGCAAAGCATGAAGCGCCTCTGCTAGACACAAACCAGTTCGGCCGGAGTGTGCCTTTCCACCTCGGCCATTAGTCCAGGGCGATTTCTAAAACTTTGATCATGGGCTGAAGTCCAATGGACCATCGTTGGGCCTTCACTGGCGGCCCATGTGCCATATTTTGGGTGTGACCTCAACACTAGTCCCTCAAATCCGATGTGGTCATTCATGGGCGGATCTAATTTGTCATCTCGCGGCAATAATTCTATTCAAGTTTAATCATTTGTTATACCCAATATTTTGTAATTGTTCTGCCATTCGCTCGCTGGGAATTACCATGCAGCGCGGAAATTTTTACCATCAAGTACAACATTCCTTATGAAAAGTTCGGATCCATATTATAGCCGACCTCCTACTTCAGCTTTTCTCTCCTGAGTGAAGGTTGGGGACGCACTAGCGCGCATTTTAAGCGGCGTGTTTAATGAAAAGGGGCTACTGGTATCGGTTTCCAAGGAATATAAAAGGTGATGGAAGTGGCATTTCTGCCGCGCGTGGCATTCACTGTGGTAGCTGAACGATTTTATCCCTTTCTTTGACGGCTGGCGCTTTGATTAGCCCATTTTCCAAGAGGTGTGGGTTACCCACATTAATCATACGGCTCAAAACCCAAGGGGTCTAGATCATTAGGATCCTTATAAATCCTCCTTCGTTTCATTATTTTTCCCTTTACTGTTTTCCCATAATTTTTGCAACAACACTCTCGTGAAAGATTGTATCGTTCTTTTCCTTTCTTGCAATTCTCGAATCTTCTCCTCAAGGGTTTTCTACCCAACACTCGTTCTTAACATTCAACAACTTTCGTTGGCGAGTTCCTCCTTTCAAGTGTACAATCTCTTTGAAGGTAAATCTCTTTATTTTTTTGTGTGCAAAACTTTTTTATTTCTAGTTTTTCATTGTGGGTTTGAAAATTTTGTTTCGCATTTTCTTTTTCTTTTGATGAGTCTGACCCGTCTTTAAAAACAAAAGAAAAAATGGAAAGAGTTGGGGGAACGGGTTCGCAGGAAATGTTAGCAATGATGGTTCCCATCAGAGGTTTCTGCCCCATCTCTTTATCGATTTTTAGTTCCCGCTTCTTTAGGGATCAGATTAAGAGGAGAAATAGGAAAACCAGTGGCATAATTTATTTGAGTGATTATGACAGCGAAGAAGAAAAATACCAGAACTACATGGCTCATTTATCACCCGAAGAGGAGGCATCTTTGAGAGAGCTTCGAAGCAAAGGAGACAGGGATTCGGGAAGAGAAGAGGCGGTATGCTCTTCTTCAGGTCACCAGGACCTGGATTTAATCGTTAGGGCCCCATTCAGGGCACATATGGAAGAGTTGGGTCTGACTGTAGAGGAGATCGCCCAAGTGGAGGATTAGGTTGATCAGGTTAACAAAGTTTCGGGCTACCACGTTGATCTTGATTCAAACCCAGAGTCATGGGAGAGTAGCGAGATTGCCACTGAAATCAGAAGGGTTGATTTGGCTGGGGCTTCGAAAAAATTCAGGCTGCCAGAAGGGGTCCAATTGGTGCACCCTACACCTTCTTGTCGACCTTGCAGCCCTCCTCCAGGTCAAGCGGCCATATGCTACGATGCCCTTTCTTGCGGGATGAGACTCCCCCTGCACCCCTTCTTCAGGGCGTTGCTTAGGAGCTATAACCTGTGCCCAAAACTTCTGGACACAGGCTGTGGGTACTTGGTTAGTGTGGCAAGAGGTCAACCCTGATCATCCCATCTCACTGCACATCATTCACACTCTCTATACTTTGAAGAAATCAGTTAGAAGGGAGAGAGACGTGAGGTCGGACGTCAAGGATTTGTATTACTTGTCTCCCAAGAGCTCGTATCCTCCTGTTATCACCGGTCACCCAACCTTAATAAAGAACTGGAGGAACCAGTGGTTCTGGGTTGCTGGGGAGTGGCAGAGTTCCCATGTGGACCCTTGTCCAGAAATTACTGTTCCCCGAACTCTTTCCCTACTTAGTGAGTCTTATACTTGTTTTAGAGTCTTTAAGTGTCACGCGTCTTTTGCTCTTTAATTTCCATTCACTTTTCTTGGTTGCTTACTAACATGTCATCGGTTTATGGTAGAGGATAGTTTTGCCCGCCTCCTCCCCGACTCAAACCTAGCGGCAGTAAGGCGCTTGTTTGCTTACAAGGGCACTTTCCAAGGGGTCATCCAACAGAACAAATTGTTCGTTAAGCATGGTCTTATGCGATCCATGAGTAAGTTCGTTTCCCTATCGCTGTTATGCCTTGTGTTTGTTTGTTTTTTTTTTAAACCCCATTTTCCTTCTTTTCTCGCTGGGTTCCAAGGAATTCCCAAAAATTTCTCTAATGGGTCTCATGGCTAAGAAGATCCCTCCTGCCCTTCGCCATGGCAGTGAAGTTGAAAGGAAGCAGAAAACGGTACTGGCCAACCTGCAAGTTGGGGTGGCAAAGGAAGTGTTTGAGGCGTCTACAGCCCAACTTCAGGGCCCTCTTCCAGCCTTACTGCCACCGCCCATTCTGCTGTCAGTGGTCCCCCAGCAGCCTAGCACAGAAAAGGAGGCTGATTTTAAAGGAGTCCCCCCCCCAAAAGGGGAAAGGGAAGAAGTCGGATAGAGGGGGCTCTAAGAGGGAGAGTGAGACTTAGCTTATGAAGTGACACTAGAGGAGGCAGAAGAGCTCAAGCATATCAAAACCAGTATTCTCCCCAGAGATGTCACTTTCAGCCCTTCACTGTTTGACTCCCCCAGTTCTCCTCCAGCCCGGGCCACATTTATCACTGAGCAATTTTGGACAGAGGGCTGGTCTGCCTTCTCTTCTAGTGCCGTCCATCTTGGAAGTTGCTTACCGCCAAGGCCATGAACGCCAGGGCGTTGGCCCTTATTGACGAGGTGGAATCTTCCGTGGAGGAGACACAGAGGGACAAGAAAAATGCTGAGACTGCTCTCCAGCATGCGGACAACATGCTAAAGGAGATTAATGACCTACAGGCCCAGTTGTCCATAGACCGAAAGTCTTCCTCCGAGGAGAGGGCCAATGCTAAGCGTCTCCAGGAGGATAATGATAAGCTAAAACACGACCTCCAGGCCTCTGAGTTAGATGTGGCAGCCTTGTGCAAAAAACTGGATGATTCCAACCGCGCACAGTCTATCGCATCCGAGGCTCTGACCGCCGCTAATGCAGCCAAGTCCAAGCCGGAAGCTGAGGTGGCAGCAGCTAATGAAAAATTGAGGAGGGAGCTGGAGGCTAAGGCAAAGGCGGAGGAGGACCTTGCCTCTTTGGAACGGCATATGCAAACAAGGATTACTGAGGTTCTGAAGCAGACTGCCACGACACGGGTGGAGAATGCTTTAAGTACCAGAGTCTCTGAGGTTGTCCAGAACTTCAAAGACACTTTTGAAGAGACCCCAGAGTACGAGGCTATGCAGAGGGTTTTTGGTAACATAGGGGCCATGATGGCTTTGGGTGATGTGAAAGAAGCTTTCCCAACCCTGGACCTGTCCTCTATTGAAGCCCTATACCCCAAACCTCAAGACAAAGGCTCTTCAGAGGATGTCCCTCCACAATGATCATGTTTTGTATCTGCCTTTCTGTTGTAACTTCTTCTCTTTTTTTTTTTTTTTGTAAGTGCAATGACACCTGGTTTTGTAAATGTAACACCCATTCAATTTGTATATACTTTACCTTTATGAATGCGATGGTCTTCCGTTTTTAGTTTAATGCCTTAGTTTGTATGTCCTTATTTGTTTAAGTGCGGACGCTTCCAAACACAAACGTTTTGCAGGTACCGTACGAAGATATTAAGTGCAAAACTCATAAGTTTTAGTTTATATGACAACATTTGATTAAGTTTTAATGCTCCTAATTCGCAGATCCGCAGATACCTTTTAAATGTATTGCACATAACGCACGGTTATATGTAGATAGTCCCTCAGATCTGAGTGGTTCGAGGTATTCATACTTACCAGTTAGATCTGATTTTGAAAAAGATTTGAACATATCTGAATCAACCTTTGTGAGACCCGTGCAAACAAATTTGTATGAACCCCCTTTTGTGGTGCTAACACACTCAATTCTTACGCAGTGATCGCAGTGTGGGCTTATAAGAGTCCCTAGTTTTTAACAAATTTCATGCATAGCGTGGATGTATGGTGCCATAACCGAAATAATCTTGGAATTTGTGTTTATTTAATTAGTAATTGGTATAATCTTCAACGTAATTCGCCTATGATTTTATAAATCATCGAGGAGGAATTTGATTCATTAAAAATAACGACGAAGGTGGTCCGTGTTCCAAGGATTACATAGAGGTACTCCAGATAGGTGCTCGATCATGTACGTTCCGAGTACCACCTCGGAAAAGACTTTGTAAGGGCCTTCCCAATTAGAACCTAAAGTCCCCACTCCTGGTTCCTGAGTTGAAGGAAAAACATTTTTGAGGACTAAGTTCCCAACATTAAAGTGCCGACTTTTTACTCTTTTGTTGTAATATCAAGCCATCTTTTCCTGGTACCTGACCATCACCGCTTGGGAATCACTTCGTTTTTCCATGAGGAAATTCAAACTGGCCCTTAGCTCTTCTTCATTTCTCACTTCGTCATAATGAATTTGACGAAGCGAAGTGATCCCAATTTCAACGGGACATACCGCCTCGGCTCCACATGCTAATGAAAAAGGTGTTTCACCGTAGCGGTGTGCGAGGTGGTTCGAAGCGCCCATAGTACTTGTGGGAGTTCATCTACCCATGCACCCTTTTTGGACTCCAGCTTCCTTTTCAGGGTATTTTTTATGGTTTTGTTCACAGCTTCGACCTGTCTGTTAGCCTGTGGGTGGTGTGGAGACGAAAACAGTTTCTTAATTCCCAAATCTTCGCACAACTCATCTATGCTTCTGTTTTTAAACTGTTTTGCATTGTCACTAACCGGCGAGTGTGGTATTCCGAACCGGAATATGACATTCTTCCAAATGAACTTGGTGGTGTTGGCCTCGGTGATTCTCATCAGAGGTTCAGCCTCGACCCATTTGGTGAAGTAGTCAACTTCTACTATCGCAAAGCAATTATTACCAGCACCCCTAGGCATAGGACCAATAATATCGACCCCCCACTTCGTGAAAGGCCAATGGCTAGTCACCACAGTTAGCTTGTGATGCGGCTGATGTGGTATGGTTGCATGTCTCTGGAACTTATTGCACTTGCACACGAAGTCGTGGGAGTCCTTTTGCATAGTAGGTCAGAAATACCCCTGTTTAAGGGCTTTCCGAGCCAGTGACAACCCCCCGGCATGGTTGCCACATATGCCCTCACGGATTTCTCTCATTACATATCGTCCTTCCTCTGGCCCCACACATCTCAGTAAAGGGGAGGTGTAACTCCGTTTATAAAGTAGGTCGTCCAAGAGTACGAGATTTGCAGCGTATCTTTGCAACTTCCGAGCTGCCTCCGGCTCTCCTGGTACTGTCTGATGCTTCAAGTATGCTATCAGGGGATTCATCCATGACTTTTCCTCTTCTATCGCCAAAATTTCCGGTCCCGGCTCAATAGAATAAGTCAGCATGTGCTCAAGTGGAATCAGATTGTGGAGCTCTGAATCACTACTACTTGCTAATTTGGACAAAGCATCGGCGTTGGAATTCTCAGTTCTGGGAATGTGCTGTAACTATATCTTTCCGAAGTGCACAGCCAAATCTCTTAATTTCTTCAAGTAAGCGACCATAGCTGGTTCTTTGGCAGAAAATTGTCCATTAAATTGGCTCACAACGAGCCGCGAATCACTATTCGCCACTATGGACTTAATCTTCAAAGCTTTCGCAAGTCTTAGCCCAGCTAATAACGCCTCATATTCAGCAACATTGTTTGAGGCTTTAAAGTCAAAGTGGATCGCACTGTGTAGTTTGAATCCCTCTGGACTTATTAGCAATATACCTGCACCGGATCGTCCTTCAGCCGAGGACCCATCAACGAACAACTTCCACTCCAGGCTGTCATCCGTGTTGTCAATCATTTCAACCTCCGGTGGATGTGTGAATCCGACTATGAAATCCGCCAGTGCTTGACCCTTTACAACGGTCCGAGGCTCATAATGTAGGTCGAACTGGCTGATTTCAATCGCCTATTTCATTAACCTCCCTGATACATCTGGTTTTTGCAACACCTGCCTCATAGGAAAGTTTGTGAGCACACGTATGGAGTGTGACTGAAAGTAGGGACGAAGTTTGAGAAAGGCTATGATCAACGAGAGAGCAAGTTTTTCCATGTCTGGGTAACGTGTCTCAGCATCCAGCATGGCTTTGCTCACATAAGAGACCGGGAACTGATTCCCATCCTCCTCTCTGATCAATACTGAGCTAACCGCCTCTTTTGATACGTCCAAATACAAGTAGAGGGGTTCGCCAACCTTTGGTTTCGATAGTAATGGGGACCATCCCAAAAATACTCAGATCGGAAAAGGCACGTTCACATTCCGGCGTCCAATGAAACCGCTTCCCTCCCTTCAAGACCTTAAAGAACGGAAAGCATTTGTCAGTGGACTTGGAAACGAACCGATTTAGGGCCCCAATTCTTCCCGTTAAGCTTTGCACTTCTTTTGGATTCCAGGGCGATTGCATGTTTAACAAGGCATTGATTTTGCCCGGATTGGTTTCGTTCCCTCTTTTATTCACCATGAATCCGAGGAATTTTCCCGATGCTACCCCAAAAGCACACTTCGCTGGGTTGAGCTTCATTCGATATTTCCTCAAAATGCCGAAGGCCCCTGACAAATGGCGAATATGATCCGCGGCGACCATGCTTTTGACCAGCATGTCATCAACATATACCTCCATGGTGTTCCCCAATTGCTCTGAAAACATGCGATTCACCAGCCTTTGGTATGTAGCTCCAGCATTTTTCAAGCCAAATGGCATAGCTTTGTAACAATATAGTCCCCTATCTGTAATAAACGAGGTATGCTCCTCATCTGATTCATGCATGGGGATTTGATTGTACTCGGAGTAGGCATTCATGAAGCTCAGCATCTCATGCCCAGCGGTGGAGTCAACTAATTGATCAATTCGGGGTAGTGGAAAACTGTCCTTGGGACACGCCTGGTTCAAGTTTGAGAAATCAATACATACCCTCAGTTTCCTATTGTGTTTTGGTACCAAAACAGAGTTCGATACCCACTTCGGATAGCGGGACTCTCTGATGAAGCCATTTTTCAATAGCTTCGTGACCTCGTCTTTCAAAGCCTCATACTTGTCAGAACTCATAGGTCTTCTCTTCTGCCTATGCCCAGGACTTCGGGGATCAAGTTGGAGTCTGTGACAGGCCTCTTTAGAATCGATCCCAATCATGTCACTATACTTCCAAGCGAATACGTCGAGGTTTTCAAGTAAGAAGCTCTTCAGTTGATTTTTGCATTCAATCGGCGAATCCAATCCGATCTGCAATTCCTTGATTGGATCAAGTGGATCTACACCAAAGCATTCTAACCTCTCAGCCGAAGTGGAGCAGCTGCTCCCTGCCACTCGTGGGTCCAGATCTGCCAGATCTTCTTCCGGCACCATTAAAACATCCTCAATTTCTGAGGGTCCTTCACCCAGTATTTCAGGGTCTGGGGCGGCTTCTACCATTGCCACATCGCTAATCATGTTCAAGCTTCGATCCTGGAATTTTCGGATTGCGTTTGTGTAACAGGCCCTTGATTCAGTTTGACTCCCCGTTACAGTTGCAACGCCATGCTCCGTAGGGAACTTCATGCAAATGTATTTTGTATGCGTCGCAGCCCCCAAGTCAATGAGACCTGGCCTCCCAATTGAGCCATGGTAGGAGGAGATTTTGTCCACAACCAAAAATTTCATGGGGATCCTGGAAAGAGTTGGCGCTTTCCCTACTTCGGTCATAATGGTTATGGACCCCCTGGGGGTTATGCTGTCCCCAGTGAATCCATATATTGGATCCGGGACTGGGATGAGTGGAGTGCTGATCCCCATTTTATCGAAAGTTACCCCGTAAATTACGTTTATCGAGGCACCATCATCCACCATCATTCGTGATAACCCATTCCGGGCCACCACTGTCATGATAACCAACGCATTGTTGTGTGGGAAGTGTACTCCAATGGCATCGTCTTGGGTAAATGTGATAGATTCTGTCTGAGGCATCCCAACAGGGTGTGAATGGATATGGTAATTCACGTTGGCGGGCCGTTTGGCCCCTCTGATATACCTCTTTTGGGAGTTGTTTGTGCTCCCACCTAGGTGGGGGCCTCCCAATATTGTGTCGATTTCACAAATAGGAAGGTAGGCCAACGGCATAGGTGGTTCCCGTGTATCTTTAGCATGCACCGAGGCGGTATCCTGGCCCTTGTTCCTGTCTCTTTGACGATTGTCAATCATTTCTTTAGTCGAGTTCTTCCATGAAGCTCTCCTGTCAGCTCAGTTGAACTTCTGACCACCGAATTTTTGAGTTGTCCCCGTGTCGGGGTAGAAGTCACTTCCCCTTCTCCCCTGCGCCTTTTGGTCAGCTAACATGTGGATTTCCCTTCAATCTTCTGTTGTGTGACCGTAATATCTGTGGTAGGCGCAGTAAGCCCCAATCATGGGTTGTTTTCCAGTTCGGCCACCTTCCATCCTTCCTTGAGCTGTGGGAGGATTCTGAGAAGGGGTGTTGGAGTGCAGGTGGGGAATAGATTTCGTGATTTCTGCTGCAAAGCTAGATCCCGTCCCCAGAAACGAACGCGACGCTCCACCTCGGTTACTGCCGATTCTATCCTTGTTTCCTCCTTTCTTGAGGTTTGCTTCATTAGAATACCCAATATTGTATCTTCCTTGGGGGTGGTTGTCCCTGGCCCTAACCATTTCTTCTGATACAATCTCCTCCTTCATCAGGTCTACGAGGGCATTGTAATCCCTTGGTTTCCTACTTCGGACATCCCTCCAAAACATGCTCGTCATATCTAGCCCTCCTTTCAAAGCGGAAAACATCTCTGCCTCAGTGATATTTTCACAAATATGCATCTCTTCAGTAAACCGAGCTATGTAACTTTTCAGAGATTCGTCCCTTCCTTGCCTCAGATCCTGAAGGCGTTGGAGTGGGAGCTGGCCAGACCCGGAGGAAACAAAGCCATTTTTAAAAGCTGTTTTCAGATGCCAAAGTCATTGCTCATTTTAAGCAAATATATATTGGGTGCGGGAAATATAAGTGTGTAAAAGAGAGAAAAGGGAGTGAGAGAAATATATTGCTAAGAGTATCAAATTGCTAACCTTTTCCTTGGAGGCAAGTGTGCTCTATTTATAGAATGAGTAATTCTCTTGGATTGTGACACGTGTTATGCTTTACACTTGTCTTCACCCTTGCTCTTGGAGGTGACAACCTTACTTTTTGACCGTAATCATTGCTACATTTCGTAGGGGATGGACACCGTCACATCTTGATAAAGGCAGTGTCACATCTCTGACTTCATGCCTTGTCCCATCCTTACATCCGAGGTGCTACCGTAAACACCTCGGCAAAGTATGAAGCGCCTCTGCTAGACACAAACCAGTTCGGCCGGAGGGGCTTCTGTGCCTTTCCACCTCGGCCATTAGTCCAGGGCGATTTCTAAAACTTTGATCATGGGCTGAAGTCCAATGGACCCTCGTTGGGCTTTTACTGGCGGCCTAATGTGCAATATTTTGGGTGTGACCTTAACAATAGACCCCGCCTTTTTCTTTCAGGGATTAACGAAGCAATTCAAGGACTTGATTTATATAGAGTCTTTGATTTAATCTTAAGAGGTTGATCTTATTAAGAGGAAATAAGTATATCCATCTTATGTTTTATTTTACTTTTTTAACATATGTGGGATAACTATTTAAGCATTTCCAACATTTTCACATTTTTCCATTTTTCAATGTGGGATGGAACTATTATTTATAGCCCCCACTTATTTTCACTTTTTCCATTTCTAACCAATGTGGGATTGTAATCCCTTTTAAGACTCCTCTTCAAATCCCAATTTTCAATCAATGTGGGATCAATTTCACATTCACACAAGTGAAAATCAATTGCCAAAATATATTTTCCAACAATCCTGTGCCTCTGTTTGGTGGAAATTAAAATAAGATTTTCAATAAATTTTGATAAAATTTTATGAGATGTGTGATTAAAAAGTTATGAGACTCATGAAATATATAATTGAGATTAATTGTTGACTTTAACTTTAATTTAAATTAAACTTTAGATCTTAATCGGTACCAAACAGGTATATATAGAAATATGTGTGCATTGTGACAGAACAATAGTGCTGTCACGACTTATGGAAGTATATATAGAGGTGTAGGGGAATATTTGAGGCCAAAACTTGGCAACGATAGGTGAATATGATTCTGCCCAAAAAATGGAAATTTCTATGTCTACTGATTTCCCCAAAGCATTAGTCCAGTTTGAAAGCTAGTTATAACCCACCTGCATCGAACAAATAAGAAGGTGTAGGCCACATCTCACAGTCAAACCGTCAAGTTGCGCGATATCCGTGACCAATAGAGGGATTGTGGTTTCTTACCTTCTCTTATATACTAGTGCCAATTCGTACTTCGTGCGAGAAATGTTTTTCAATCGATTTTTTTAGCGTGATTAAAAAATAATTTTGAATTATAAGTGTTATAACTTGAGATTTTTTTTTAACATTTCACAGTTTCGAGTCGTAACTGAAGGGAGTGTTAGGCGGCTCCTTCACATTTTTTTTTTATGTTTTATGGGTAAAATATATGGTTGAAAATTGGAGAAATAAAATGTCTGTGGTTTAAAAATAGTTTGAAAAAATTGTGTAAAAACTGTTATCATACCGAACGGGCTGTAAGATATTTTGTAGAAATAAAAAAATCGACTTTATAGTAAATATATGTAAAATATTTTGTAGAAACCAGATAATAATGAATAGTATGTGAACACTACCAACCAAAAATGAATATAGGTAATACATCTCATCTCTTGTTTTCGATATTTTGTAAACCAGTTAATGAATAGTACCAGTGTGAAATGAAACTACCAAAAATGAATAGTTGAAGGGAAAAGCAACCCTTCTAACTTTTTCATATTAAGCCCCTATTTGAAAAAAATTAAATTTCTTTAGTAGATTTTAATAAAAAATTAATGAAATATGTGGTTAAATTTTAATTTCTACCAAATAAGGGTTAAATCTTCATCTGATTAAAACTTTTAAATTTTTATAGACAAGAATAATTCATTTATTTTTATTTGCATCCAAATACAAGTTTAAGCTCTGTTCGACAATAATGTAACATTTATAAATTGATTAAAAAGTGATTTTAAGAAATTGTGTTATTTATAAATTATAATGATAACGTGAAAGAACATATGTAATAAATGCGTAACTTCTTGAGTGAACTTTGAATTCAAAATATATATGTATATGTGTTGAATAATCTCTTAATTTTAAGATCAAAGATGTAGGAAAACAAATTTATTCATTAACATTTATAGGGTTGACTAGAATAAAAGTTTTGTTGACTCATCGTCTGGTGAGTATCCCACCCGAATCAGGATACTGCACAAAGGCCACAAGAAGTTGGGAGAAGAAAAGATTGACACTGAAAGTGGGTATAATTGAAATGGTTGCGCCGAAAGGGTTGGCCTCTACCCTTCAATTCCATTTTCAATTTCAATTTCAATGCCATCACAACACGTAGTTGTCCTTTTTCAATGATTAATAACCTTTTTGACTCTCGTTGGACCTAATACGAGAATATAATGAGTCACAAACTGCCTCTTTTTCTCCATTTTTATTTTATGTATAAATTTATTATTGTCATTCGGGTTGTATTATTTACGAAAAAGCCCCGGAACGGCCAGCTTACAAGATTTGGTCGGCTTGCAAAATTTTCAACGTGGTCTATTCTGGTCAGTGCATGCATATCACCATTGTGGCAAAAAGTCATCTCTATTAAGTATTTATGATGACAAAGTTGTCGCAAAGAGTCCTCATTGATAGGCTAACCCAAAACTCGTGGTAATCTGAGTTTTTATTTGGTCTAACTGAAAACTCGTGGTGCGACATATGTTTAGAAATTAAGCCTCTGTTCGGAGGCTTTCAACCAACAAAAATCAGTTTTTTAGGTAGATGGATGGTTAAAAAGTGAAGAGAGAAAATGTGCAGGGTTAGAGATTGATTTAGGAAATTGTGTAATTTAAAAATTGGTTTAAAAATTAAAAAAAATAGGGTTATCCGAATAGAGGCTAAAATTATGAGAAAAATGGGTGTCGATAGTAGGCTACGAGATCGTGCCCGCTTCTTTATATGTACATGATATATTTTAGGGAACATTATTATAAGTAGTAGTAGAAGTAGTCTTCAAAACAATCTCTTGTACTCATATTTAATATAGCGAATTATCTCATCTTCGGGACATCTCAAATCGTATTTTGATAGTGAAAAAGGCGCTCATGAATTGAATTGTGTGAAACCTTCCCTTTTGACTGTTATAGTTTCTCGCTAGGACCCTTCTCATGAATTGGATTTGAACCAATACCAAGCTACTTTCCTTTTAGTAGATCCGAAACGCTCTTAATTTCTCTTAGGATGACTAGGGGCCCAAGCAGAGAAGCTCGAAGAGGAGTATCTATCTCTATTGATAGAGCAAAAGGAAGGGCTTCATAGCCTTTACCTTATTCCAAGGAGAAGAAAAAGGGGGTTCCTATTCTGTTTGTATTGTCCTAGAATCAAATTTATGCCCTTTACAGTTCAGTAATTTCTCAATGCAACGACATATTGCTGTGATTGAACGTATGACTTATTGACTTAGTGAGTTAAGGGCTCCTAAAAGGTAAGTACATGCGGGTTGAGGAGGTATGTCTTGATCTTGTCAAATTCCTCAATCGTTTTCGAGAATACTTCGTTCGACTTGCGTTAACCATAGTTCGCCTTCCTAACCTAAAGAAAAGATGAACGAGTTTGGTTTGAGTCTTCATCAATCAGGTGGATGTTTATTTTCATCTTGAGTTTTCTTGTAAAGTCTTGTGTTCTTGTTCTTATATTTTTCCCATTTTTGCATATTGATTGGCTTTCTAAGCTCCTGTTTTCTTTGCTGTTTTGAGGTCGTTTTCTGTTTTTATTTTCGAAAACGCTAAAAACGCGTTCTCTTTACCATTTTCGAAAACGCATTTTGGAAAACAAAAACAAAAAAAAAATTGTACACAAAATGCAAAACGTCCAAAACCTCGTTTTGGGCGTTTTGTGTGTATTTCGACAAAAAATGTCCAAAACACGGAAAACGCGTTTTGGGAATTTTTTTTTTTTTTTTAAGAATTATCTTAACTTAGAATTAAGCTTAATATAAAGTTTTTATTTTTTTTAATTTTTTTTGTATAATTATCCTAACTTGGAACTAAGCCTAAATAAAGATTTTTTTTTTTTTTTTGAGAATTATCCTAACTTGGAACTAAGCTTAAATAAAGTTTTATTGAATTCAATATCAACATTACAAAAAAAAAAAAAAAAATATTAAGTGAGACTTCTTGTTGTTATATTTCAAAAAATGCACTGATAAATGAACTTTGGTGGTTTTGAAAGGACTTGCATTTTCTGGATTTTAATAGAAGTAGAGATTTCTCAAATCCGGAACCTGACCAAGCTGTGTTAATATAGACTCTTAATGCTCACATTAGTGTGTTGCATGTAACCATGTTTTCAGTGTATTGTGAAAGAAAATTTGAATTTGAGTTAGTAGTATTCTGCAAGCAAATTAATTAAAAATAGTTTAAGTAGTATTCTGCAAAATTTCAAATAGAACGTGTTTTCCAACTTTTCATTTTCAAAAACAGTTTTCAGAAATGATAAACCAAACGCGTTTTCAGCAAATTTGAAAACAAAAATGAAAACAGGAAACACAAAACATTTTCGAAAATGAAAATACAAAATAAAATACAAACAAAACGCCACCTAAGCTTTTGTATTTTTGCATTTTTAGCAAAAATGCATGAATAGTGTTACTTGAAGTTAGCCTGATTACTCATAATTAATAAATCTAACGATAAAAATAATAATAATAATAAAATGAATGGTCAAGATTTATACAAATATTTTTTGGAATCGTATCTTAAGATAAAACTAATATGCGCACAGATAATAAATTATGTCTTGTTTTTTCCAGTAAAACAAATTAACCTTGAGCTCTAAGGATGCGTTTGATAGGCGAAATTTTTCATAGAAAATATTATTTTTCACATGATTTTTCAACTTTGAGTTATTTGATTGTCTAAGTTTTTCATGGAATTCATTTGTTCACTTGCATCGAAATCCGGTATTTTCCTTGTTTTGGATGAATTCGTTTTCCAAATGAGGGATGATGTTTTATTTTTCATGGAAAATTTTATACCATTTTCATTACATTTGATTCTTTTTGTTGTTGTTAATTGATTTATTTTTTCTAAAAATTAACATTATTATTATCAAGTACAAATGTATGAAAAAATTAAAAAAATATTTTTTTTTTATTAAAATAGATAAATTTTACTTTATTTTCAATGAAAAATAATGTCAATCAAACAATAAAAGTTGAAAAATTTCCTACTTTTTCCACCTAGAAAATTAAAACAATCACACACATTAAAATTTCAATTATCAGGAATTCAATTTCCTGAAATTCATTTTCTTTCCATTCAAATTTCACCATTGCTCATACACAAAAAGTTATTCAAACGTCTATCAAGAATTAGGACATGTTAGACAGGCTTTTGAAAAATCAGAAGTGGTTCTAAGATTTATAAGAAAGTACTTTTGATCTATTTGTGTAAATATTTTATCAAGTTACAAGAGTTTTATAAAGAAAATTGACCTAAAATAGTTTCTTTATAAAACTCTTCGATCCATGAGAAGCAGAAGTAATTTAGCAAACGAATCATTAAATGTCTAAACAAAAAAGGGACCACGTAGGAATATCTACAAATGATGACCAAATTGAAAGTGTGGGAGGCTTCGAGTGCATCCAAACGGTTCCGTATGTGTACGGTTTCAAATGTCCATTACTTTATTATTATACAATTAACAATTAACAATACATATTTGAAATTACAACCAAACCAGACCAATAGCTATCAAATTTAAGCCCCTATATATAAATTAACACCCCACAGTCTCTT
The DNA here is from genome assembly GCA_963555705.1 of Ligustrum vulgare. Classification (NCBI taxonomy): domain Eukaryota; kingdom Viridiplantae; phylum Streptophyta; class Magnoliopsida; order Lamiales; family Oleaceae; genus Ligustrum; species Ligustrum vulgare. The sequence continues at coordinate 85,831,648 of OY743168.1, forward strand.
TAATTCCATGTACTCTCTCTCTCTCTCTCTCTCTCCCCATATATACACATAAATACCTATATTTGCAATATGCAAGAGGAGAAGAAGACGAAGATGAAGGTGAAGAAAGGGTGGGTGACAGTGGAAGTGGGATTAGCAGATGATAATGAATTTCAAAGATTTGTAATCCCAATTTCATATTTATACCACCCTCTATTTCAAAGACTTCTTGATGAAGCTCGAGAGGCATATTGCTACCACACAACGGGCCCTCTTAGACTACCATGTTCAGTCGATGACTTTGTTCATATTCGGTGGCGGATTGAGAAAGAAACCACTAGTAACAGCCACAACCACCACCACCACCACCATCACCCGCTCTCGATGTCTTTATCCTTTAACTCGTGTTAAAGTTGTACTATGGATTTAGTGAGGAGGCTCTTTATGTATTTTCAATGATTGATGTCTCTTCTTAATTTGCTTATAAGTGAGAATTGATGTAAAGAATAAAAATTTTGTGCACTTATTCTTCTTTCTTCTATGTATGCTAAGGTTTATATATATATATATATATATATATATATATATATATATATATATATATATATATATATTATCGTTTCTCTATTTTCTACATATGCAGAGGCTAATGAAGAAAAATAAAGATTTAAATCTTAAACACTTTATTACATACTCCATTTGAGAAGTTGAATTGATCACGTAAGTGGTGCGCTTGGAGGCCGATATGCTTTAGTGAGGTATTTAATTTCTTGAACTGGGAAAGTGGTGGGACTTGTCAACAGAAGTTGAATTTTCTAATCAATAGCGACGTGTAGAATTAATAAATAAATCACTTTAAGTTTTTAACTTTTGATAATTTATTTGATTTATTAGTAGATGGGCTGAAAACTAATTTAAATGAAGTGGAAATTACACACACTCCTATATTTAAAGATTCAAATTCAAAAATGAGGTGAAACCTAAATAAGTTCAAATATTAGGTTTTATTAAAATTTTAATAATTAATTAATTAAATTTGCATAATCTAAAATTAAATTAATTATTCAACCCAAAGTCACACAATACAACTTCAAAACCTAATTATTCTCTCTCTATATTCTACAAATCCAATTCCAAACCATTTACTTTCTCCTAACCCGACCGTCGACCACCTCGACACCTCTGACTTTCCTCCAAAATCACACCCAACGTTGCTGGCGGAGCAATATTTAAGGTACAGTGGCGCACTACTTGAAACAAGGCAGCGCCGGCGCCACTGTAATGGAAGCAGGCACGGCAGCGCCCCTGCAGCGGTGTCGCGCTCACGTTTTGGTCTCTCTCTCTCTTTCTCTCTCGTGTGTGGTGTAGGTGGAGATGGTGTTGGCGTTGGGGCTGTGCAGTGTTGCAGCGGTTGTGGATCTGTGATGTAAGTGGTGGCTGATCGGTGGATCTGCAATCGGGTGAATGAATCTCAGGGATCTGCAACGGTTATTTCGGATTTGCAGTGCCAAATGTTGGGGTGGTGGTGATGGTTGTGTGGTGGCTATGGGTGGTTTTGCAGCAGCAGTTTTGTGTCTTCTTCTTCTTCTTTTTTTATTATTTTTTTTGGTTGGGGAGCTACGGCGGCGTTGGGACGTAAACGATGGTGTCGCCCGGTGCTCGCGGTGATGGGTTTCAAGAGATGTTTTTGCAACAGCAGTTTCTTTTCTCTCTTTTTTTTTTTTGGTTGAGGATGTCGCGGCGGTGGCGACAGCGTTGGGAGGGGGTGGCTACGACAGTGACGACAACGTTGAGACGATGGTGGTGGGCTGGTGGTGATGAGTGGGTGCTCGCCTAATATATTGTGACCTAATAACTAATGTTGTGACCTGATAATTATCAGTCAATCGCGCGCTAATAATAATTCAATACGTTTTGAGCTAGAATAATATCGGGACCGACAAATTTGACATTTGTGTAACCTAAAGATTTAGTAATTTATGACTTTAAAATCAGATCTGAAACTTGTGACCTAACAATTTAATACATTGTGACCTAGAAAAAAAGTCAGAATTGACTAATTTGACATTTGTGTGACCTAATAATTTTGTAATTTGTGACCTTAAAATCATTTGTGAAACTTGTGACCTAAAAAATTTGTATTTGTGACATGAAAATTATGTAATGTTGTGACCTTAATATGCATAATTAATAAAATATTTTTAATTATATAACATAATTAATTAATATTAATTAAAACCTGATTTTTGAATATATATAGGTTTTGTCTTATTTTTGAAATATGTATTTGTAAACCCTTAATTATGTATTTTTCCCTGAAGTGAATAATTATGTTCTCTCTAGAGTGGCTTAAGATATGTTTAAAATATTATATATATTACATTGTTAAACAAAAGATCGAATAACTTTTATTGCACCCTTCTAGTCGTTTTAAATTAAAAACCACTTCTCATAGTTCACAACACAACGTAAGTTTGATAATATTGTACATAAGTGTCTCTTCTGACCTTCGAAAATCAACCTTCCTTTGATTGCCCTATCTTCATGGAAACTATATATGACAAATTTAATGCCATTTCAATACAATATATTTTGGGAAGGGTTGTTTTATTGAAACCATATATATTTAAATAAGTCATATTTTAATTATATTAGTGATTTACAGTTGCACATGATCATAAACAATATTTTAAATTTTTTAAGTTCTAGGTCTTTATTAACTAGATAAACAGTTAAAATATATACGAATTGTAATATAAAATAACATGCTCTATTATATTGTTAGATGTTATAATAAAGAATGTTGACACTTTATTTACATTCATAGAAATATAAACGTAATTTGAGATGATCTTAAAATACGACAATGTTCAACATGAACCCAATGAATACCTTTCTGGTGATTGACCTTCGATGATTGAGAAACCGAAATATGAAATCTTTGATTTTCAGGGCTACATTTAAGAAATACAAAATTAGCCATTTCAATTTTATTGCGGGAGAACTTATTAGTTGATTATGTAAATATTATACATTCGTTGTAAACAATATCCTTTGTGTATGTTATTGATGTGATTCCTTATAGTACATATTATACATTAGTTGATTATGTAAATATTATACGTTCATTGTAAACAATAACCTTTGTGTATGTTATTGATGTGATTCCTTATAGAATCACGTTGAATTTGTGGAATTAAATTGAAGAAAACCTTAAAAGTTTCAAATTTAGGTTGACAAATGGTAACACTATGACCCAAGCTAACGACACAAACCTAAGGCATATGAAACCTTAGGCCCGTTGAGATGTAGAAACAAGAACTATAATGGGAGAACACCACAAATGTTGTCCACACCTTTAATAAGTTCGGGTTTAACGAACCACAAAGATGACTAATCTTTAATAATTTTGAAGAAGTTTGATTAAGAACAAGAATTAAAGGAATCATTAACCTCTAGATATATTGAATCACTCAATAATGTAAAAATGATCAAAATCTCAATCACAATGAATAAAAAAAGCAATTTTATATGTGTAACAAACGAAATAAACATAGTAGTCGCCATTAATGAGCTAAAAAAGGAATAAAATTACTTAAAAAGGGAAAATAACATAAATTCACGAAAAAACCCTTAAATTTACTACCATGTGATCACATGGTATTAAAGCTGGTGATCGCATCGTGGACTTCTTTTGCTCTCGATTTGATTTTGTGAAGTCCTTGTGATTGCAAGGGTTTTATAACATGTGATCGCATGGTATAACCTTTTGCCCTTTTTTTCAACTTCGTCTTGACTTGAATCTTGAGCCTCCAATCTCTCGCACTAGTCCTAAGTCTTCTTCTAAAATGATGTGCTTGATCTTTGGAGCCTTCGAATATACGTTGGATGAAGTCATTTTGGCTTGAATAATAGTTTTCATGTCAAGCCAACTATGATTCTCATCACTGAGTCTTTGTTTGGTGAAAATTAAAATTAAATCTTTAGTAAATTTTGATAGAAATTGATAAAATGAGTGGTTGAAAAGTTGTAGAACTCATAAAATGTGATGTTAAAATAATGTGTTGACTTTAACTTGATTTAAATCTTGATTTTAATTGTTACCAAAAATGGGCTTACAATGTGATCAATAAAACATGAGAAAATAATTATTCATACTAGTGAATAAGGAATTCTAAAAAGTTCGTAAGGACAATGTAGTCCAAAAGTGAGAAAGTCTTTTAGAAGTAATTTCATGTAATCAAAATTAATGTTCATTAAGAAGATTAGTTAAGGATATTGAATTGGAAAGTGTTTTGAGAGTAAACTTAACATGTGATAAATAAAACTTCAAAAAATAATTGTTCATAAGGATGAATAAGGAATTTTAGAAAATTTATACGGACAATGTAGTCCAAATTGTTTTTTCCTTTCCTTTTAGGCCTTTTAGAAGTAACTAGTTAATTGTGCTTGTGTTGCACATGATTTTGTAATGATATTTTGAAATTACATTTTCTCTTATTACATTTCAACTATTTTAATATATTATTTTTAAAAACTATATAAATTTAAAGCATGTATCTACATGTTCATTATCTATTAGATTAATGTCGACGTCAATATTTTTTTTTAGGACAACAGTAAACAAACTGATTGAGTAACAAAATCTACTAAAAAATTGAAGTTGATTGACATAATTGCACTAAATTGAATATTAGTGACGATGATGCAAAGTGAAATATTAAGACCATTTTACACTACACATGGGATAAAAATAAGTTACTTAAAGCTCGAGTTTGTGTTAAGGTGGAACAAGATATATGTCAAGTATATAACCTTAACATCTTTGTTTTTTAAAACTTATTTCGACTAAATGATGCTTTTAAAATATTATTTCATCAAATACTTATTGCTACGGTTTTTATAAATAATTGAAGTCGAAACTTGAATAAAAAATATGCTCTAAAAAGTATTGAACAACTTCCACATATTTCAAGAAATGACTAACATTTATTTACATCTACATCTATTTACATACAATACATACAATCTCTTAAAAGTGTGGATTGGTGATAATCTTTTGGTTTTCCATTTTATCTTCACATTATTTTCACTTTCTCAATAATAACCTAAGTTCATTTATTAAAACTTATTTTACATTTATTTTAATTCTTATTTCAAAAATATACATCTATCTATCTATCCATCTTCTTCTTCTATAATAATAATAATAATAATAATAATATCTTAAAATTGTGAATGAGTTGGAATCTTTTGATTTCTAATTTTGTCCTCACATTATTTTCATTTTCTCAATAATACTCTAAGTTCATTTATTGAAACTTATTTTACATTTATTTTAATTCTTATATTTAAAAAATATACATCTATCTATCTATCTATCTATTCTATCTATATTCTATATTTATGTATCTACCTATATATCTATTTACCTCTTATATCTCTTAAGAGTGTGGATGAGTGAGAATCTTTTGATTTTTCATTTTATCCTTACATTATTTTCTTTTTTTTCAATAATACCATTAGTTCTTTGATTGAAATTTATTTTATTATTTTTAATTCAAACAATTATCTTTTAGCCTCTATTGGGTAATAATATTTCGTTTATAAACACTTTTTGAACAATTTAAAAAATATGTTTATACTTTTAATGTTTTTTTTTCTATTTTTAATTCAATTTAATTCATTCATTCATTCATGCAATTATCAATCATCAATCAATCATCGTCATCGTCATCATCATCACATCATCTTCATCATCATCATAATCATCATCATCAATCAAACAATTAAAAGTGTGGATGAGTGAGAATATTTTGATTTCCCATTTTATCTTCACATTATTTTCTTTTTCTCAATAATACAAATAGTTCATTTATTGAAACTTATTTATTTTACTATTTTTAATTCAAACAAATATCTTTTAGCCTCTAATCTATTGGGCAATAATATTTTGTTTATAATAACTCTTTAAACAGTTCAAATAATATGTTTATGCTTTTAATGATTTTTTTTTATTTTTAATTCAAAATATTATGTTTTAGTTATCGATAATATATATATATATATATATATATATATATATATATATATATATATATATATATATATATATATATATATATTATTTATTTTTAAAGTAGGATGAATGTGATTTTTTTTTTTTTTTTTTTTTAAACTCACTTAAACTCTTATCAAAATCATCAATTAATTAATATAAAAAGAAAAATATATTTTTAATCATTTTCTAATTCAGAATATAAAATAAATAAATGCAAAATTCTTTGGAAAAGAAAAAAATCTGAACTGAAATTTTAGTTTAAATTTAAATTGTCTTTTTTTTTGGGTGATGATTAAATTAGATTTTTATTATATTTTAACAGAAATTAATAAAATGTAGTTGAAATGTTGTGGGCTAGATGAAATGTTTGGTTAAAATTAATTGTCGACTTTGAGTTTAATTAAAATCTTATTTTTAATTTCTTCCAAATAGAAGCATAATATAAAACTTTTTTTATTATAAAAATACGCTTACAAAATAATTTAATTTATCTATGCACATGTTTTTTTCACATTTTTCGCGACTTATCATAAATATTTTATACAGCGGTTATTAATTTTCTTAATATTTTATTATATCAGATTACTTCTTAATATATTACACGCAGTTTATTTATTAAGCTGACATTTTAAATAATTGTTTAATATATTTCGAAGAGTGGGTGAATATTTTCAATAAAATATTAAAATATTAAGAATTAAAGTTAGTTTACAAATTTCCTTTTACAATATCAATTATGTCAATTATTTTAAAAAATAATATTAATATTTAAAAAAACTTATTTTAACATCTATCATATACATGAGACGTGTTTAACACGTGCTTGTAAGGATTTTAATCAATCGTGTGGGCTTATATGTGAATTATTGTGTATTGAATTAAAGGCTATCAAATTTGGTTAAGCCCATTTACAGTGATCTAATAAGGATTTTATATATATCGGGCTTTAATGCATCTAAAATAATGTATGGGCTTTTATGTGTAGATATCAGGCCATTACCTAATTCATGATGGGCCGGATTAGGTTAACTGACAATTCAGTATATAAAGTCGGTTATGGTCCCTGAATCGTACGTACTGTTCATTCTTTTTGACATCACATCATCAAAGAGAAAATAAGAACTGCGTATTGATTTGGAAGATCCAACCGTCGAATCGTTCATCGTGAATCATGTTTGATTAAGGTACGCTTCCGCTTCAAGTTATTTAATTCTTGATAATTCAGCATGATGATTTATTTTGGATCATAGATAAATAATTATCTGTGATAAATTTTCTAACAAATAACTTGAAGCGGAAGCGTTCAATTGGAAAACACCTCTAAAGATAAGGCCAAGAAAACAAATAAAGAAAATAAAGTCGTTAAGGGGCTATTAATTTTATAATCCCACACTTAAAGTCAAATTTTGAAACGGGAACTGCAACATTTTTGAGGAAATTGAGTTTGGGGGGAGAAATAAGGTTAAAGATATTGTCTTTAAGGAAGAAGTTGAGGAAGGATCGGTTTCGATTCCTATTGTTGCTTTTGACAATGTGCAAGTTTTTATGCATGTCATTGATCAAGAAGCATATCCGGACCCTCAATTAGACAATATTGAAGAACCTCCCATCCAAAATAAGGTAAATTTCAGAAGTACAAACTCAACAACCTCAATAACTAAAGCCATTAAGGAGATCCACGAGAGAAAGGGAAAAAATGCTAGTCCGGATAATTTAAATAGTATTTTTCTAAGAACATCAAATGGAATGGTGGAAGATGGTCCAATCAATTCCATCAGACCATGTAGGGTTCTAACTCTCAAAAGTGGATTGATGCCATAAATAAGGAGTATAAGCATATGCAAGACAATAAAGTTTTGGATCTTGTCCTATTACCCGAAGGTGCGAAGCCCATTGGTCTTAAATGGAATTTTAAACCAAGAGGGATTCGAAAGGTAATGTGGAAAGATATAAGGTTCGTCTTGTATCTAAGGGCTTTACACAGAATAATGGCATTGATTATAAAGAGATTTTCTCTTTGGTTTCTACAAAAGTCTCTTTCAGGAAAGTTAGGTTGTTGCACATTTTGACCTCGAGTTACATTAAATGTATGTTAAGAATATGTTTCTCAATGGAGACATTGATGAGATGGTTTGCAAATTAAAGAAATCCATTTATGCTCTCAAGCCAGCTTCTCGTTAAGGGTAATACAAATTTCATCAAGTAATTATCTCATTTGGTCTTGAGATTGATGTTGTTGATGATTGTATGTATTACAAGTTCAGTGGGAGTAAGTATATTTTCCTGGTTTTATATGTTGATTATTGCTTGCCACTAATGATATAGTTATGTCACATAAAATTATGAGATTTTTTGTCAAGGAATTTTGAGATTAAAAATCTTGGTGACGTCTCTTTTGTATTAGGAATTCAGATACACCGGGATTGTTCTCGGGGTATTCTTGAAAGGTCACAAAAGGGCTATATCGATAAAGTACTTAAGAGGTTTGACATGCAAGACAGTAAATCAGGGGACAGCCCTATCGCTAAGGGAGACAAATTTAGTCTCGACTAATGTCCGAAAAGTTATCTTGAAGTTAAAGAAATGCAGAGGCTCCCATATAGTTAAGCTATAGGGAATCTGATGTATGCTCAAATTTGTATGCGTTCGGATATTGTATACATTATTGGGATACAAAGGAGATATTTAAGTAACCCTGTGATGGATCATTTGGAAAGCAGCCAAACATGGGTTATAAGGTATTTAAAGAGAACAAAAGATTACATGCTCACATACAGAAAATCGGATCAGTTGGAGATCATATGGTATTATGATTCCGATTTTTGCTAGATGCCAAAACAGTAGAAGATCCACATCAGGCTACATTTATCTGCTAGTTGGAGGAGCTATTTCAGGAAGGAGTGTTTAACAAACACTTTAACTTCTTTCACTTGGCAGAACAGTTTGTAGAAATTTTTGGGGGCATCTAATTATGGAATATAGCTGCGAAATTTTGTCACTGGGCTGCATATTCTGTACGGTATAGAAAGATCACTAAAGTTATATTGTGACAATAACTCAGCCGATTTATATTCCAGTAACAACAGGAGCTCAACTAAGTCAAAATACATTGACATAAGTTCCTGGTTGTGAAGGATACAGTTCAGAGTGGACACGTGTCAATAAGAGCACATTAGGACAAACTCCATAATTGCGGATCCGCTTACTAAAGTATTACAACCCAAGGTCTTTCATGAGCACATTACTCATATGAGTGTTGTATTTCTTATGGATATTTGGTTTCAGTGGGAGTTTGTATTTTGGGTGCATTAGATACATTTATTGTCATTTTGGATACAGTTTAAAGTTAAAGTTATTTACAACTGTAAGGTTTCAGGTTTATTATCTATGAACTCGTTTGAGGATGATCTACTAAGGTTGGACCAGTTGAAAATAGGCATGTTGAAGATCACATTACATGTAATTTTCATGCTACACATCCATACTTGATCCATGTCATTCAGTTATGTCGATATACGTGACCATTGATAGGTTTAGTTACGATTAATGTAGCGAAAGTCGCTTTGATCCTATGTTGATATAATTGATGGACCGGATTGTTTGGGGATGCATTCAGTAATGATAGCAAAATTCTGAGTACTCATAAGGTTATGATTAATACACAATTGTAAGGTTACACATATAGCCCAAGTGGGAGATTGTAAGGATTTTAATCAATCGTGTGGGCTTATATGTGAATTATTGTGTATTGAATTAATGGCTATCAAATTTGGTTAAGCCCATTTAAAGTGGTCTAATAAGGATTTTATATATATCGGGCTTTAATGTATCTAAAATAATGTATGGGCTTTTATGTGTAGATATCAGGTCATTACCTAATTCATGATGGGCCGGATTAGGTTAATTGACAATTCAGTATATAAAGTCGGTTATGGTCCCTGAATCGTACGTACTGTTCATTCTTTTTGACATCTCATCATCAGAGAGAGAGAATAAGAACTGCTTATTGATTTGGAAGATCCAACCGTCGAATCGTTCATCGTGAATTATGTTTGATTAAGGTACGCTTCCGCTTCAGTTATTTAATTCTTGATAATTCAATATGATGATTTATTTTGGATCATAGATAAATAATTATCTGTGATAAATTTTCTAACAGTGCTTACTATTAGTACAATATTGCAAAACGTATTATCCATTTATGCGCCAAAGAAAATGCTTACACACTGCGTAAATACCAAGAATAGTACTGAGATTAATAGGCACGAAAAAAAGACGTGGACGGCGACCTTCTAGCATCGAACTGGTGAAAGAGATAATGATAGTGGGGGTTAGTTCTAACTGGCAAAAAAGATGTAACGAGGGGGTGGGTTGAGTTTTGGTAAAATTTAAAAAATGTGTTAATGGGTTGGGTGGGAAAAAGATGGAGGGAAGTAATACAACATTTTTTTCTGAAAAAATTGTTGGGTGATATAGTGCCCAAGTGGGGGCACCAGATGGTGTTGTCATAACCACACATGAAAAGCATTATCTATCTACAGGGCTTGTTCTTTTACCCAACAATCTAATGAGGTGTGCCAAGTGAATAACATCGGACACTTGACACACCTTCATTGAAAGTTCACGTCGGATAACAGAGCAATTTCGTATCTATCTATTATATTTACTAACATCACATCCGTGAGTTGCAAAAAAGAACAATATGAAATGATTTGAAAATACCGTAACCAAAAAAAAAAAAAAAATTTTTTTTTTGAATATACAATTTACTTTGATTAATGATAAAATTGTTAAACAATGCTTAAAATGGAAATGACTTAGAATTCTAAAATCTTTTTAAATACTAAATTGTTTGTGTGATGTACGGAAGTTGTTATAGAAAAAATATATTTTAAACAATTGCTCAAACTCAAATTAAATAATACAATTTTTCAAATTTATATTGTATAGAATAAATAAATTTTCTGTCCAAATATTTTTTTTTACTACCGTGAATAGAATTAATTATCCTCAAAATATTATAATTTACATAAAATAATGAAATTGCAATAAATTAAATATATGTGGTCTTATATTTAAATGAATGTAACAAATTAAACAATGTTGACGATGCATGAAAGTGAAAATCAACCGCAAGATTTGCGATGAACGAAAGTGAAATTCAACTCAAGTGACCCTTCACATAATTGATTTTTTTAATGTTATAAATTTAATTGAATATAATTAAATGTATATTTAATGTATGTGAGAGAGAGAGAGAGAGAGAGAGAGAGAGAGAGAGAGAGAGAGAGAGAGAGAGAGAGAGAGAGAGAGAGAGAGAGTTATTAACGAAAATCTAAGTCAAATTCATATAAGTCCTTTTGTCTATATATATTAAGATAAAATTTTAAAAAAAAGTTTTTCCATTTATTAAGACATATAATTATTGTTTTAATATAAAAACTGTAGAACGTTAAATTGTTTTATCATCTTTGTGAGAAAATGGGCCATGAATTAAGTGTTTTGGCAATTGTATCGCGGACATATCAACTCGATTTTCGGATTTAACGTTCAATAAATAGAAATTTTTTAAAAAAACTTTTGAACTACAAAATTAGGCTCATACAATACATGTGCAAGACTCAACTTACATATTCTCCTTAGAACCGACAAATTTTTTTATATATTGTTCTTTATCATATTCTTCTCAAAAAGAGATATATGATAAACTTTTTTGGTATATTTATTTTTTTAAGCATTAATTATAAATTTCAAATGTTTTCCTAAAAAAACAATCATGAATTTTAATAAATATGTTTACATTAATCGGTTCTTTTTTCTTCATATTTGGCAATTTCTTATTTTATATAATTACATTATTATTTTAAAACTTTAATAAAATTATTGACCGATCAATTGTTTAATAAAAACTTTATGAACTAATTGTTAATATATGTAATCTATATTTTTCATATTTTAGTTATTTAAATTTATAATAAAAAATAGAAAATGTACACAATCAGTAAATAAATAAAAAAATGTCAAAATGATGAATGAATTGCCCGAAATCTTAAGCTCTAAAAATAACACGACTTAATTAAATTTACTTTGAAAATTCATATATTTATTATTTGTTTCATTTTGATAAAAAAAAAAAAAACTCAAACTGAAATTAATCATCCGACTTTAGTAAAAATTATAGATAGTATTATGGGACTTAAATGATTTAATTTAAAATGAATGAGATATTGAGAAAAAGTAAAAAATATAAATTAAAACTTTTACATTTGATCTTTGAAAAGATTTTACAGATAATATATGTTTACAATTTGCTATCACTTGTTAACTTGTATTAAATTTCTTGTTGAAATTTTCGATTTGACACACATATTACGTAACTTCAAAATAATACAATTAGGGGTGGCAAATGGAGCGGACAGTTCATGAGTTCGACTCGGTTCGGCTTGTTAAAAGTTCGGCCCAGCTAGTGAAAAAAATGGACCTAGGCTTGGACCTGACAGAAAATTGGGTGTTGGATAGTTTTAGATCGACTCTTGAAGTTCGTGGATTGACTCGTGGACAAGCCCAACAAACTGTGAAATGGACCGCTCGAAGCAGGCCCATTTCAGGCTAGTCTGGCCCTTTTTCACAAGCCGGAATGGGCCAGCCGGTTCAAGCTCATGAAATTCGTTTTAGTATTAGAAAATTAAAATACAAAGAAGAAAAAATAAAAAATAAAAAAAAAAATACACGAGCTACGAGCAAGCCAGTTTGGCTTGTGAGCTCATGAGCAGAACTTGGGCGGGATGTGTGGGAGAAGAGCCGATCCGACTTGGCTCGTCTCCTACACGAGCCGTCGTCGGTCCGGCTCATGTGCCGGACCAATCTCGAGGCTAAATACAGTAATTATTAAAAGAATATTAATTATTATAAAACAAAAGAAAATTAATTGATACATTAAAAAAAATATCTTGATGTCATTAATAGTATAGTACGGATGTTAATGCATGTATAATAATATTTGCTAAAACATATACTCCATCCGTTCCAAAAAAATAGTCATGTATATTATTTTGTTCGTCCCAAAAAGATAGTCTTGTTTCCATATTGAGCAACTAAAATTTTCATTTCCACATATACCCTTATTTAATGTATCTTGATACAATACACGCCGAATACTTAGGTATTGCATTTTTAATTTTTTGGTGGGAAACGAAGTAACTCCACTTATAACGATAAATAAGGGATAAATGGTATAAATAGAAAACATTAATAAAATTTAATACACTAACTATACTCACTACCATTTCTTAATCTGTGTGAAAATAACCGTAGAACTATCTTTTTGGAACTGAAGGAGTAATACAATATTTTTTTGGCAAAATTTTTCAAATTTAAAAAGTTGTTTTGGCGAGAAACTATGTGTGAATTTTGGTGAGGCTACTCTACTTTTATTAAGACTAGTAAGTATTTCACCCGTGCGATGCACGAAATTTACCGTTTCTTATGTAATTACTTGAATCGAAAAATTAATATTTATTATATATATATATATGGTCTAATTCTAGTAATGAAATTTTCAATAATAAACATGTTATTGTTACAATACCGTACAATTTGTCAACGAATCAATATCTGTTGTCAAACTGTTTCTTCTTAATAGATGACCAAGTCTGAAATTCTTGTATTAAGTGATACTCCAAATAATTTTTAGCATAAATTTTTTTTAAAAAATGATTAGATTCCACAAATTATAGCAAATGTATTTATATTTAAATATATTAATCTCATTTTTATAATTTCTAGAACTAAAGATGAGGTGTAGTAGAAAGGAAGAATCGCACATTGCAAGAAATGGCTAGGACAATGCTAAATGAAAATAACTTACAAAAATATTTTTGGGCCAAAACCGTTAACACCGCTTGCTATATTATGAATAGAGTTTTGGTAAGTCGAGAAAACTAAAACTCCTTATGAGCTTTGAAAAAATAGAATTCTCAATATAGGCTATTTAAAGGTTTTTGGTTGTAAATGTTTTGTTCTAAACACAAAAGAAAACTTGGAAAAATTTGATTTAAAATCTGATATTGGTATTTTTCTTGGTTATTCATCTACTAGCAAAGCTTATAGAATTTTTAATAAAAGAACTCTAGTAGTGGAAGATTCCATGGATGTTACTTTTGATAACACTAGCGCTATACTGCTATTAATTTGTAAAAATATCTCATCTTGTACTCTCGCACAAAGCATATTGAAATTCGATATCATTTTCTTAGAGATCATGTGCAAAAAGGTGATATTTACTTAAAATTTGTTAGCACAGAAAATCAATTAGCCGATATCTTAATAAAACCTCTTGCTCTTGATAGATTCTCTTATATTAGAAGAGGTTTAGGAATTATTGATGAATGTGAAATATTTGGCTAAATGTGTAAATATATTTATTTGAAATTGTATATGAACATGAGTGCATCTTAAAAAAAAAAGGGGGGGGGGACTTTGAGGTCGACAAGATATCACCATGAGGTCAATCGGTCTTCATCTTGAGGTCGACCCGTACCTCCTACCAAAAATTCCAGAAAGTTTATGAGGTCTACCGCATTGTCAGGAATCAGCTTTTTTAAAAGGGGATTTTGACCCATTTCTTCGAACCCTAACCTCTTTTTCGCACCTCTCTCTAATTCTCTTCTCCGCTACTCAAATTTCGACTATTTCACTTCAATTCCCACTTATTTAACATCAAACACATACTTCTCATTACATATTTTCTTGAAATTTCAAGTTCTTCATCTATTTTCTTGACTACTCTACCCATTTCGAAATTTTCATCTTAGGGTGCGTTTGATAGCGAGGGTGGAATTTGGGTGGAAAGAAAATGAATTCTAGGTAATTGAATTCCTGGGAATTAGAAGTTTAATGTGTTTGATTGGTTTAATTTTCTAGGTGAAAAAAATAGGGAATTTTCCAACTTTTGTTATTTGATTGACATTATTTTTCATGGAAAATAAAGTAAAATTGATCTATTTTAATAAAAATATATATATATTTTTAATTTTTTCATACATTTGTACTTGATAATAATAATGTTAATTTTTAGAAAAATAAATAAATCAATTAACAATAACAAAATGATCAAACGTAACGAAAATAGTATAAGATTTTCCCTGGAAAATAAAACCTCCTCCTCCCTTGGAAAATAAATTCATTCAAAATAAAGAAATACCGAATTTCGAGGCAAGTGGAAAAATGAATTCCATGGAAAATTTAGGCAACCAAACAGCGCAAAGTTGGAAATTCACATGGAAAATTTGGCGAATCAAACGCACCCTTATAGGTAAATCCGTTGATCTCTTTGTTTTTACTTTAGAAGCTCTATCTTTTCATTTAGAGGAGCATATTGAAAACTTTGGTTGGACAAATATTGTGGCCATTCATGAAAAAGCCTATCCAAATCTCATTACGGAACCCTATAAAAATCTTGTGCACACTCCTACTTCTATTTCTAGTAAAGTTAAAGGAATTCGTGTTAGAATTACTAGAGAACTATTACCTACTATTTTGAACTTGGATACTTGTGAGAATCTTATTTATGCTCAAAATAGAGCTCCTCTTTGTGATGGCTATACTTCCACTATTGCAAGTCATCGAGTCACGAGGAGGGAAATAAATCATCCCATGAAACTTAACACCTGCATAAAACAATAGCCTACATTTTCGTTCCTAGGAAAGGGACATCTCGAAAATGTCACACATCTTGACCTATTTTTGCTTGATTCTTGTTTGTCGGGTCGTAAAGTTGAATTCCCTCACATTTCTATTCAACACATGAAGCATGTGAGCACCTCCACCCAAATCCTAGGACTTCCATATGGTATGAACCTTACTAAAATCTTTACTCATTTCAATATTCCTCTTGAGGGTGAGGCTTTTATAGAACAAAAATCGACCGATACCATCGACAAACACACTTTGAAGAAAATGAAAATTTTCAAGGAACATGGACAATGAGTTTGCCATACCCAAGGGCTTCCTATTGAAGATGAAGAAGAAGCTCAAGGGAGTGACGAGGAGGAAGGAACTCATGACATACCCCATCCACACGTACCTCAAAATGGTCCACCGACCGATTAGGTGTTCACCGAAGAGCTCTGCAATCAAACCAATGGGCGAATTGATTATCTTACCAACACGGTCGAAGGCATGACAAATATGCAACAACACATGATGGACATGCAACAACAATTGTTGGACAATCAAAACACTATCATGGAGACTCTTGGAAACATCCAAGCTAGGTTCAACAACATGTTTCCTTTTCCACCTCCTCCTCCTCCCATGGAATGACCATCATAAGTATGTTTTTGATGCTTTTTTGTCTATGGTATTGTACTTACGTTATCTAACATACTATTCTCCTTAGGTTAAGGCCTATTATGAACTCTTGTTATGACTCTTTTGTGATTTATCCAATGATATGATTTCCATAGTTTCCTTCACATATCTTGTCAATATTGCTAGTGTCTATGGTTGACTTAATCCCTTTTTTTGTTCATGCCAAAAAGGGGAAAAACAACATGCTCATAGATCATGATTGGATAGTCACATAATATGTTATGGTGTGTACTTATGTTAAGGTGTGTATATGATGCTATTGATGGGATGATATTTGTGGTAGGACATTAACCTTATGACCTTGAAAAAGAAAAAGGGAATACTATTACATTCATGATATTCTATCTTAAGTTTCTCACACTTATGCTCATGATTAAGGGATAAATGACACCTTTTTTGCTTATGCCAAAAGGGGGAAAAGATGTGATGATTTGTTTGTATTTGACTATGGATAATCTATATGTATAGAAATGAATTATATTATATAATAGATTATGCCACTATTTTGTTTTGAAAGAATAATTATTGGTTTGCAAAAGATAGGGGGATTGTATGCTAAAATTGAACTTATCAATTATTCTCATTTCCCTATACTTTGATTATATGCTTTAATTGCATATATTTTCTTTATAACTCATCTTGTTTGTCATAATCAAAAAGGGGAAAATTGTTGACCCATGGTTAACTTTACCTTATTATTTTGATAATAACAAACAAGATTATATTATGTTATTAACAAGTGTGGTTCAAGTGTTTCATATAATGATAATCTTCAAAGCATTCAAAGTACAAATCATCTCTCGAAGATAAAAGATAAAAAACACACGATGCAATGTTCAAGACAAAGCATGATAGTATGAATATCTAGGAATGAAGCCTACAAAGAATTGAGCATTTAAAAATTGCTTTTCAATCTTATATAAGGTTAATACATCAAAAGTTGGCAATGAACTTCAAAAAGCTCAAGCAACATTTTTAAAGTCATTAAAATATCTTTTTCAAAATCAACTTTGATAAAAAATTCTTGAAAAATCAATCTTGAAATACTGATTTTTGAGTTCGACCGCAAATCACATGAAGTCGACCGCAAATTTAGTCAGGTCAGCCGTATTGTTCTATTTTGAACTCCAACGGCTATTTTCTCGCAACGGCTATATTGAGGTCGATCGCATGGCTGAATAGGTCAACCGCAATAGTCAGTATGTGCGAAATTTGCTTTATAAATAGCTCTCTCTTTTGCATTCATTCTCACCAACTTACAAGATCATTTAAGAGAGAAATTGATTGAGAAAATCATTAAGCTTACTTTGTTTTACATTCTATTTCATTTATTGCAAAGAATTTCTTGATTGATCAAAAACTTTTCATATCTTTATCAAGAATTCTATTTTGAAGAAAACTCATTACTCTTACTTTATTATTGATCATTGATTGAGTTCTTCATTACCAAATACTTATTGAAGTGTATATCTCTCTTCATACTTAACTAAGTATTATTTGAAAAGAGAGATCACTAGTTGAAAAACTTTAATTTAAGCAAAACTATTTCATATCATTTATCAAAGTTTTCTATGTTTACCTAAAAGCTCACCATAACAATACCATTCTTTCTTAGGTTTATAATATTGATATAATAAACTAGAAATTTTTTGTTAAATCACGTGAAATATAGAATGAGAAATGTGCATGATGTATAACGTGTAAAAATGGTGCCCAAAACATCGAAGAGACAGGAGTTTGCAGTAATTTAGACATCTTAGAATTTTTGAAGAAGTAATGCACTGTTGTTACATGATTTTAATTATAACTAGGTAGACGTCGTGCGTTGCATGACTCTGAGCATCTTGTGTGATGTGATGTCGATTGAATTATACTATGATTATGTTTTTGTGTAAAAGGGAGGTTTTTTATGAAATGAATGTGTTAATCATCTAATTCTTGCAAATGAAATTTCCAATAATGCAATAAAGTAGAATTCTTTGAAGATTAAATGTTACTTTAGACATTACTTCATAAAAAAGCAACTCAACAAAATGGTCTCTTTATTACAAAACCAATTTTATGTAGCACTCAGTCAATTATTAAGGACGTTAGAAATATCACTTGACAAATGCTGAAAGCAGTGAACATAACAGTTCTGTGTTTTTCTTGTAATAAGCTTTGGAGTTGATATTTACTTAAGAATTAGAAAGAAGATGCTTTGTGTTAAAATTACATTGACAGATCTAAACTAAATATCATAATTTTGTCATCATCAACTCCATGACCCCTCCTTTACATGAGTTATCAATGCATAAGCTTAGAACAGCATAAAAAGCAACAATTTTTGTTACAATCTAAAAGGAAAATGCACAAAATCATAGTCTAGAATACCATGTTGGCAAAATCACACCTAATTTTGAATGAAATTTGACATAAGTGAATGACAAGTCTGGGTTCTTTAAATCCCACGAAACCATTGATCCATCCTCATAAGTATGACTTTAAAGGAAAAATTAAGAAAAGTGAAGAAATGATGCTATGCATGTTAAGATATACCCATTTCGTGTGTAGTTCTTTTCAAGAAGCAATACCTTAAGCATATTTTTTTCCCTCTAGTCTTTGAAACTATATTAGAAACCAAAACTTGACAAAATAGCCATGATACAGCACAAACATCCAAATGTATTGAGGAAGAGCTAAACTATCCTAATAGTTATGTACGTGCTTGCGAACCAGAAGGTAGAAAAACTGAAACTGCAATGAGCATTTTTGGGACAAAAACAATAAATAAGTAGTGAAGCAAATCTTTCTGTGAAAACAATATCAGAATGTGTAAGATTAAGTACCAACACATCACACATTATGTTCTCATCTTTTTCGTCATAATTTAATAAATTAATCTTATTTTAATTAGAACGATAATGATCAAGCTATGTGAAAAGTGGAAGGAGTTAGGAGGATGGATCACCCTTTGCCTAAGAAATATGTGGCTTCGCCGGCTTGGAATGGAAGGAAGGGCTTCTATAGCATCCCAATCCACTTGGTATATTATTGTCCGCTTCGAGCTTAGGCTACACGGTTTTACGTTTGTACTTTCACGGTTTTCCCTTACCCAAGCGATATGGGATTGTGACTGACTAATTGCTACAGCTTCGCTTTGCTTTGCAATCACTTTTTGAGACAAATCAATTATGATGAAGTAGAAATACTTATTTATCTTCATATTTTTAATAAGATAAATAATAAATAAATAAGTTCAAAAACATATATTTCCCACGTTAATATAATACATGAACAAGAGGTATTTAGGGATGACAAATAATCCCTAAATGATAACAACGCTTATTTAATTCACCAATATACTAAGTTTGTACAAGTACCATTTAGGAGGGCATATTTAAGCTTAAAAAGTCTACTTGTAAGAAAATATAAGTCATAAGATAAGCAAAGAATGTCCTTCCCTCAAATCTCATCAGATTTTTTCCCCCCATAGTAATTGATCCAAATTAAATAATTATATCATTTTTATTAACCATTACATACTTCATAAATTCATCCTAATTTTTTCATTCTTCCCCCTTCCTAATGTCCTAAAATTATTCTCCAGATAACTAATTTTCAGATCCTGGATTTAGAAACTTTAATATAAAATTATTAAAATCCCTTAGCATTTCAATAGTACCATCGATTCCCAAACATTCAATAAATTTCAGGACAAAAGAAAATCTAAAATCCAATCTTTTTAACCCCTATTTTAGAATGGGATAGCCAAGATTTTGTCCATCTCCTGCCTATATTACAATATTATCCATCTATGAATTCAAACATGATCTAAATCAAATGACACTATTCTGACAAAGTGTACAACATCATTTATTTGCTAAACTTTTTTCATGTCAATAAAAGAACATCTTAACTCTAATAGTTTAATTACATAATTTCTTATAATTGTTAGTCCCTAATCAAAACCTGACACAAAAATTTTTTGGAGGAAGAATTACTTAGATTTGTACTTCAGATAACTCTTCTTTTGAGCCGCTTCAAGGCACTGAATGATCACCATTTCTCTCTATGAAATTTGATTTCAATTGAGATTCATCAATGTATCTTATGAAGTACTGATTTCCATGCCCTTTGTTCGCCTAGAAGGAAAATCCAAGTATAAAAGCAATTACTCTCCACTTGTTAATAGTAGCAAAATACTATTAATTCATGAAACAAAAAGATCCAATATAAAGCAAGCATAAGCTCCATGCTCCGGACTGTAAAGCAGCAGATGAAGCAAATCAAAAGAAAATAACTATCCACGTATACAAATTTTTGAAACATCATTTCCTGTAGAAAGGTATAATAAGATAATAGGAAGTGATAAATGCTATTACAGGACTTCAACAAAACTAAATAAAGATATGCAGCCTCTTCCTTCAGATTTTCTTCCACTTTACCACTTTAATAAAATTTTCTACCAACAAAAATAAGTCAGTAATTCTAAGACTGCAATAATTACGGATAAATGCAAGTCAGCAATTACAATAAAGACTCTGTACTCTATATTTTTATAACAAAAAATGCTTACGATTAGGGGCATTATCGATAGCCAAAACATAGTTTGCCATCCTGAGAAATTGAGAAAAAGAATAGACCATCGTAGATAATATGTGATTCCAACAACTTTAAAGTCATCTTCCAATGATATTTTGATATACTTTTGAAAGTCAAACTTACTTCCGCGGGCTAAATGAAAATGTAAAGATTTTACATTCAAATACGAAGTATAAATATTCTGGATAAAATGTTTTAACATTACTCGAAGATTTTT
This sequence comes from Ligustrum vulgare, assembly GCA_963555705.1. Lineage (NCBI taxonomy): Eukaryota > Viridiplantae > Streptophyta > Magnoliopsida > Lamiales > Oleaceae > Ligustrum > Ligustrum vulgare. The sequence continues at coordinate 85,852,860 of OY743168.1, forward strand.
TTGAAGAACATACTAAGATGAGTCCATGTCTCATTGCCAAGTAGTCAGCTCTAGTAACAGACCTAAAGTATTGTCGAAAAAAGTAAGCCTGAAATAGTTGAGTTCAGTTAAATCTTCAAACCCAGACAAATTAAACTGCATTAGTATACCAATTCATGAAATATGTGATAACTGACTGTTTCATATTTATTTAGTAATCAACAAAAAAATTAGTTTTTTCAGTTTAGTTATTGTGCTCGCATTCAAACCATGTTTAATGCTTGTTGCACGGTCGGAAATTATCACAAGGTCATCTGTATCACCTGTGATTGTTTGCAACTTCATAAAGAACCATGTCCATTACTTATTATTTTATGAATCTACTATTCTCCAAGCGAGCGGATATATTTGGTAATTTTCATCCTGACAAGTTGCTAAAAGTAGAGTACCTTTTCGACTCGATGTCAAGAATGTCCCATATCCACAGAAATTACTCGTCGAATCGAGGTAAGAAATCCACGTATGCTTGGTCCCAATGCCGTAAAAAAGTATTTGAAACGCTGCTCTCCAGTAGTCCGAATGAATGTTTGGGTGCCTGGATTTTGCAACTCCAACATATGACAATACGATGGCAATTTAGCATAACTTTCATGGGAATTCCCACGAATCAATGCAGCAGCATAATCTTTCGCCATGTATGCCTTGGTATAACTTATCGTTATGCCAAGTTCTCGACGAACATCGTTAATAATATCTCTCGGCCTATAAATTCGGTTTGCATCTTGATACTTTGAGACAATGTGTTTTCCAATAACCATATAGGACGCATGCCTATGGTCTTTGCGACAAACACTCATAGAGCAATTATGAAGACCTTGATATTTTCGAACTTGAAAGATATTAGAATTTTTCATTTTGGTTACCCGCAACCGCCAATTGCAGTTTTCCTCTACACAAACAACTATATAAATGCTTTTATTTGACTTCTTAACTTTGAATTCAAAGTGACACTTCAGAGCAAGCCACTGCAATTTTTCTGTCAAGGCATTCTTTGTAGGAAACAACTGTTTTGCTTGAACATCTTCGTCTTCTGGAATTCTTACATATGAACCGCAATGGACAGAAGGAAAACTTGAAACTACAGCCTGCGAATAGCCCTCATTTGTTCGGCCATCAATATTGTCATCTGCAAGATTCTGAGTATGGGAGTCAGGTTCACTCAAATCAGCATTATTGTCACATGCTCCTGTCTGACTAAATGGTTCAATTCCAGGAAACCCAACATCATCCGTGGCTCCCAAGCATTGTGCAGTTGGCCTTTGAGGGCTGTCTCGAATTACATGAAAATCGTTCCAATCTAACAAAATTCCACAATCATTGCCATCGATCGCAACATTGTCCTTTTGCACAACATCCCCCTCTGTGTTCATATTTTCAACTTCTTTCTCACGCCCCACTCGCAATACACATGTATCAAGATCAATCCATTCTCGATTTCCAGGAGGTTTTTTGAAAAGAGTTATGCATAGAGGTGTTTCTCTACATACCTACATAAACCACTTCACATTGTTGTCATAATCAATGACAATCGGTGCTATTGAAATCTTAGATATCATTGGGGAAGGACATGCCATCTCTATTTCATGTAGCCTTGAATCAATGTTGAGCTCCTATTTCACTTTGTCATACAATTCTACATACGAAATCGTCCTTGAAACAAGAATATGAAATGTTCTCCCTCTTTCATTCCCCACATATTTCAATATCCATATACCCTCAAGATTCTGCTCAAACTCACCTGGGTAACATGCTGATATCCACACCATATCCACATTGTCCATAACTGCAATTCAAAATAGCTTTTTTAAGTAAAACATGCAATATCTAACTGCGGTGAAACACAAATGCATAGGACATGCTTCAGATATTGTTCCAACTTTTAGATATGATGCAAAGCATGTATTTACCAACATATATATTACTTCAACAATAACAAGTATCGATGAAAAGAATACATTCAGAATAACGACATCCGTATGCCCAAAACGACTTCGAAATCGTTACGCACAGAATCACAACATAAAATCAAAAAAACATCATGAAGGTTTTGATCCAGACATTGCTTAGATATAATGGTTACAAATTGTTCAGATTAAACCTTAAAATCTCTTTTTCTCCAAATGCCCAATACCAATGTTGCAAAATAGATTTTCAACCTTCAACAAGATAATCACTCAAAGGAAGATAATGTATTTCTTGGTTCAAAGAAGGAGATATTGTTCCAACTTTTAGATATGATGAGAAGCATGTATTTACTAACATATATATTACTTCAACTATCATAAATATCGATGAAAAGAATACATTAAGAATAACGACATCCGTATGCCCAAAACGACTTCGAAATCGTTACGGTCAGAATCACAACACAAAATCAAAAATACATCATGAAGGTTTTGATTCAGACATTGCTTATATAAAATGGTTACGAATTTTTCAGATTAAACCTTACCTTCTCTTCTTCTCCAAATGCCCAATACCAATGTTGCAAAATAGATTTCCAAACTTCAACAAGATTATTACTCAAAGGAAGACAATGTATTTCTTGGTTCAAAGAAGGAAGTGCAGCTGGGTTCGAGAAGAGGGAAGAGCAAGGAGAAGAGCAGGGAGGACTTTTTAGCGCGAAAATGTTCGTTTGTGGGAGAGGAAGGAGACCCAGCTGGTTACATTTGGGAATTGGAAGAAAGAATTAGGTTTTGTTTGGCACTCAAGGACATTTGGGTAATTGTATAAATCATTTTCTCATTTTTCTCAACTAAGAGGCTATTGAACTAATAAATTATGGAATTGGTCTTTTTAAATGAAAATTTTGTTTGACCATGCCCTTTAAACAAAGCAGCCAGATTTCAATGAATTTTAACATAGGGTTATTTTTTTCGATTGAACTTCTGTTGCTTAAACAACTACTACTTTGAGCCTTTACCGATCCCTTACAGCCAAATCACTTGGAAACAGTAAGTTTTGTGTTCTTGGTTTGTATATATTTGATTTCACTACAATTTTTTCAATATTTCAAAGGCGGGTTCTGATTTTCTTTTTCAGTATTTCATTGCAAATTAGAACATTGAGTTTCAATTATTAATTATGATCTATGAGGTTTTTAAAAGAGCTAATGATATGTTTATTTTCCATTTATGTCATAAAATGCAGACCAGAGATTGTCCAAGCTTCTTATGTTTTAGTACCCTATTCTATATTCAATGCTGAAGAAGGTTAGTCTTCTCAAATATTAGTATGTTTTCTTGTCACTCAATTAGTTGGAAATTTATTTTGAAATCATTTTCATATGTATAGTTTTTGCTTATATGATCTATAAACTTTCTCCAGTTAAAAAATTGTGACGAACCATCAGGAAAATCCTAATTTTTCCATGAAAATATAGTGTAAAATAATTTTGTTGTTCCTTTTGGCTAATGTCACTACCACTGATGAAGTTGGCTTATGCAATAAGATTGGATATTAATTTTGTTTTGAGCTTGTTTTACAAATTCAGACAAGGCAATGACTCTTGAATGGCGAAGAAGAAGGCCCGTGCAATTTTCTATTAGCTTTTCTAAATTTCTTATGGGTTTTGCTTTACTTAATTTGTTGTAGGATTTAGTTTGTATGAATTGGGTTGGTGATTTAGTTTGTATGAGTTGGCTTATGCAATAAGATTGGATATTAATTTTGTTTTGAGCTTGTTTTACAAATTCAGACAAGGCAATGACTCTTGAATGGCGAAGAAGAAGGCCCGTGCAGTTTTCCATTAGCTTTTCTAAATTTCTTATGGCTTTTGCTTTACTTAATTTGTTGTAGGATTTAGTTTGTATGAATTGGGTTGGTGATTGAAGGATTGACCTCGAGTGGAATCAAAGGTTGTGAATCTGGATTTCTATTTTCTCTTTATCGGATTGCACGTCTTTGAATAATTTTAATCCCGTTTGTCTAAATTATGATAATGAATTTTCATTTTTTGATTTAGGTTAAAAAGCATGTGTCTTGATGTTTTTATTTCAAATGCTTTCCTTCTCAATTTTTTTTTTAATCGAATTGAGCATTTTTGCTTTCATGTTTTGTTTTTATTTATACATGTAGGTGTAAAAAAAGAGGTATCCGAGAAAATATTTTTTTCTTTACCTCAAACATTTTCCCTTTCTTTTGGTTCTTCACTTTCCTTTTCTCAATTTCGATGACTCTATGATTTAGAATTTTTAATCCGGTACATATACAAGTTTTCAATTTGATACAATTTAGCTTGAAAAATATTGATGTTTTAACCCATCGTAAAGAATTTTGCCTTTTCCCAATGCATTCTAAGTATTTATTATTGATTTAGTGTAATTACTCAAATGCCAAATACATAAATGAGTTTTGCATTTTATATATGTTGTTGGTCTCATTTTTCACTGTCATTTTTGTTGTCTTTTTTTTTCTCAATAAAGTCGTTAATATTTTCTGATTTTTTTTTAAAAAAAATTTCTCATAATCCAATATTAGCTTCACCTATAGGTTAAGATTTAGCCTTATATGTTATTGTTTATTTTCTGGATATTTATTGATGGTGATGATCTGTGTGGTAAAATGTTTTAAAGTTGTGGCTGGAAAGTTATTGCACTCATATATTCTTGACGACGCTCTAAAGTTTTGTACTTTGAAAATTTGGGTATTAGTTGCCACAAAATATAAGTCGTTTTGCTTTACGATGTGTAAGGCATATACCATTTGGCTATTTAGTTATGCTTACTTCCATGGTTCAAAGGTTCGTAGTGTTCAGTTGTTAAGAGACTATTGAAGAATGTAACATAAAAATCTTTGGATTACTTGAGTGAAGTATGAATATAGCTGTTTTGGCTCTTGAACTATACAAAAGACCAAAACTCAGATAATTTCTCTTTTTCAAAAATCTTGGACTCTTCAGGATAAATCAACAGCACATTTCTCACTGTTTTGCCTTCTACTACCTACCTTGGATGACATAGAAGAAAAGCTAATCAATTAGGATATTGATCAACCGGAGAGGTGACTACGTCAACAGGTAACGTCACACCACCATTTCCATAATTTGTTTTGAAACTTTAATTGATATTATGAATTACTTTTAAGAGTTTCTTTATTTTTCTATGAGTAATCATCTAAAGCCATTGCCTGTTATTATCTTACCATAAAATTTGTCCTATAAATATTACTGATTATTCCTCTTACATCCGAGTTGGATTCAGCAGCCATTGGCTCAGAAATCCCTTTTTTCTTACTTGTGGTGAAGGGGTAGATTGAGGATTAACTGTTTTTTCATCTTGTTTTGAATGCTTTACTGTTAATCTATGAGTTGAATGAATGATCGTTGGTGAGATATGGTTCGTTTTTTCATGGATATTTGATCAGTTTCCATAGTGATCCCCCATCGAACGAGAAACTTATTTAGATAGACTCTCGCTGAGGTGTTAGCTCCCCTCCCCTGGTACCTTTGTATTCTACCTCCACTCTTCTCATAATCTATTTCTAATCTTGTTCCCATTGAATTTTATATCAGGTATGATTTTATATTTAGTTGGAAACCTTCTACTTACAACAAGGTTTTTATGTGTGAATTCTAATGTTTGTCCTTTAAACACATTATTCAGGTAGAACTATTTTATCATCAGATTCAAGTAAGAAATTCGACTACAAATCGTTTCTCGTACGACGGACGAGTCGAAACTAGTAATAACAAAAGAGACCATATATATAGTGAAGCCAAATTCATTTCCTAGTTTTTAAGGAGACTGTTGTAAGATGCTATGTTGAGCTTGATCAGTGCTTAACAAATTAATTAACGGTAAAGATTCTCTGTGGACTGTCCTATGCCTAATAGTTTTATCCTTTATTAACTTGTAAAGAAACTCCTTGCAAGGTGATTGGATTTTCCTAAGTTAGAATATTTTTGTGTTTGATTTCATATATTTGTTAGGAGATGTCACATCAAAAAACATATTTTCTAATTTTTTTTATGTTTGATTGGAATGCTATTTGGAAATTAATTTCTTGGTACAAATATGTTATGCATAACTTAAGCAATTTTCTTGAAAAATATTTTCTCACCATTTTGATGAAAAAAAATTGCTTACTTTTCCATGTTGAATCAAGCGTAGTTATTTTTTTAAAACAATTAAGTACGTGTTCGGCGGTTGGATTATAATAAATGTTTATAATCATTACAATTTTCGATACTACTTTTTAACCACATACATTTTTCGAAATAACTTTTTAACCACAAATTTTACCTAAAAAATACAAAACTTTAAAAATAACGGCGGCCCTTTGGCCACCGAACAGAGGCTAAGTGGAACGAAAATAAACTGCCCACTACTGTAAATGAAAAGATAGGAAAATCTTCGAGCACATCACAGCAAGTCGTACGTACTTGTTAGCAATTTGTAATAACTCGCAATGTGTTCTTTTACATAATGATTACAATTTATAAATTAATTTATAAACAAAATATTTTTTTTTAAACTACTTTTTAATCACACATATTTTTTCTCTTCAATTTCTAACATCACATTTTTTTTTACCTAAAAACACAAAAAATAAAATAAAATGACGACTGGAAGCCACCGAACAGTCCGTAGCTAATATCACAATAATTTTGTCTATTGTTGCATTATTAAAATTTTGTACGAGGGAAAATAATATAAAGAGGATTATCAATTATGTGATGGTCAAAACGAGAAGAAGGGACTTATTGCATCATAAAATAGATTTCATAGACAACAAAATCTGTCTCCATATTTTTGGGGATTGGTCTTCACTTTTGTCCCTGTAAGTACAACTTCTGAGTAGTCAAAATCTTATAATAATTGTTTCAAGTACTATTCAATATGTATAAATTGATGAAGCGTGTTAAAGCCTCTAATCGAGAAACAAAGTACGTTAAAAACCTCTTCTCATATAGTAATTAACAATACAACGTGCATTCACGAGTTGTCTCTCCGTCTTTGAAATATCAGCTTCCTTGATTTCTTGGAATAGACTTGCACATATCAAATTCGTACTATGTTATGTTTTGATTGATACAAACAACTTTTAGAGACACTACGTGCCAAAAAAAAAAAAAAAAAATGTTAAGAAAACAATGAGAAAAAGTTTCTTGTTAGACAAATTTGATTGAATTGTCATGTTCAAATATTACTTTGTACAAAATTGTATTTTCTTCAAAAAAATAAAAAATAAAAAAACTGATAATGTTGGGTATTTGATCGAAAATAGTTGCAAAACAAGTGAGGTAAAAGTTTTGTTGATGAATTAATTGTCAATCAATTAATAATTATTTTGTGTGTGCTCTGTGAAAGAAGTAAGGAAGAGATACAGCTGGATGACTAATTAAAAGAAGAACAATATTACTTGTACAGGGGCTGGACGTTTAGGCCCATGTACAAATACATTTTTACTTAAAAGAAGTGGAATATATACACGCAGGCTGCAGCCATGTATATGAGGTGTGGTAATTGGGCTTGGTTATTTGAATGACAAAGCCCAATTCGGGCATGACCTATCTTTGATATTTATATAAGTGGAAATTACACATACCCATGTTTTTAAGGAATCATATTCAAAAATAAGGTCAAACTTATATTACTTCAATTTTCAGATTGTAAATAAAATTTTAACAATTAAATTATTATAAAATTATATTAACCCAACCCTAATCTTATCGAACCCTCTCTAGCCTCCAGACTCCTCCACAAACCTCATCCCTCTTCTTATGTAAAATAAACCTCTCTCTTCAGTCTTCCCACCGCCCTCTCTCCCAGATCACACCACCAGTAGCGGCGCCACTAGATGCTACCGCAGCAAGGGTCGATCAACTGAGGTGACTTGATCACTTTTTTGTTCGCCGGAGACACTATAGCTAGAGGCGCCACTGCATCGATCTAGCAGCGACCCCGCTGCTTCCAGCAAGCAGCGATCGGCGTCCCTACTTCTATCTAGGCAGCGGCGCCGCTCCATCCATCTAGTTGCACTACCATATCCAACTTCACTGTAGCCGCCACCTTCATTTTCCCAACATCTCAAACCAACTCTCAAAACCATACTGGTGTCTTCGCTGCAGTGGGTTCTCCCCCATCGCCTTCGCAACAGCAACGACTCGGTGATGGTGTTTCAGATCTGCTTCTTATACGGATTTCTTTTTTCTTTTCATCATGTTTTGTGTTATGTTGATGGATGTTGGTGATGTGGATTTTGGTTGTGATGGTGGTGGTGCCATGTGGTGGTTCTGATTTTGGTGGTGATGGTGTGGTGCGATGGGTTGTGATGTGTGTTGGACGTGGGTTTAGGTGCAGGTGTTGTGTGTTGTGGCTGTGCAGGTGGGTTTAGGTAGTGCCGGTGATGGCACTAGCAGTGGCCGGTGATGAGTTGGTGATAATCGGGGAGGTGTTGACTATTGAGGGTAGTGATGGATTCGCCAGTAAGGGTGAGGGTGGGGGTGGGTGATTCAAAATCAGTCTTGATTGTTAATGTGATTATGATAAAAAACTAAGTTACATTTGTGACCTAATATTTTGACTGTACGTGACCATAAAATAATCTGTAACTTAAAAATGATAGTTGTGACTTAAAAAATGATTGTTGTGACTTGAGATTTTAAAATATTTGTATGTTGTGACTTGAGATTTTACAATATTGAGACCTTAATATTTATAATTAATAAAATATTTATAATTATTTAAATATTTGTGACCTTAAAAATAACGGTGGTGGTGATATGTGACCATAGAAATGGTTCTTGTGATCAGAAATAACAATGATTGTGACTTGATCTTGAATAAATGTGACTTAATCGCAACATGTGATTTCGAAATCAATTTTGTGACCTAAAAAATGCATGTTTGTGACCTGATAATAAAAATTTATTTAATTATTTAATTTAATTAATTAATACTAATTATAACCTGATTTTTGAAATTATACAAGTTTTATCTTACTTTTGAAATTTGCATTTATAATCACCTTATTTATGTATTTTTCCTATATATAATACATGACAAGATGCGTAAGAAACAGAGATTGAGAGGCGCAGTCAACAGAAATAAAATAAGAAGAAAGGCATCGTGAAAAAGAGAGAAAAAGAAGAGTGAAAAAAAGGAAGGCGTGTGCCTTCGGGCACGCATTGGCGAGTGATGTTTTGTTGTGTTGCGATGGGTATCGTAGTAGAGTATACATGGATAGATAATGAGATTCGTCTACCATGATTTTGATGGAAATGTTGTGGTGGAGTGTATACATGGATAAAGAATGATAATCGTCTATTATGGTGCTAATGACACACGATAGAGAGACCAAAGAGACTATCGGGGTGCATGTTGCGTGTTTTGTGTTCTCAAGATTGATTGCACACGTGCAGTAATTGAGAATTGATTGTCTTGGTGAATTTATTGTTGAAGGGATAAATTAGAAGAAAACGGTACAAGTGTAGCAACTGCGTGCGTTGTTCTTCTAGTTTTGTTTTGGGTAGAGAGAAGTTGTAAGAATGACAAAAAAATTGTATGAGCAAGTTTCTTTCATTATCAATAAAAAGTATTCTTCTCCCGTGATTGTTAGTGGTCAACTGACCCACGTTAAATTCTTATTTTCTCTATCGTTCTCATTATTATGTGTTTGTATTTCCACTATGTAGTATGATTGGGAAATTGATTAATTGTCCCAAATGGTATCCGAGAGGTGTGAATGGGAAATAGTGATTTTCCCCCCCAACGATGGTATTAGAGCGATGTGGGTGGGAAAATTGATTTTTCCCACCAGATAAATGAATTTAATGTAAGTCCTAGTTTTAAGAGCTAAATATTAGAGTATCTTCAATGTACTATGTGAATTGGGAGAAATTGAGTCACACGTACATCAGCAAATAGACATAGTAGGTTAAAAAATATTTCTTCAATGCATTATGTGGAGCATAGATGACATGGCTTAAAAAAATGAGATTTGCTCCTTCTACATCTAGACGTTTTGTGAGACTTGACAACTCAGTATTTTTTAATTATTTTAGTTTGTTTGGGATTGAGTAATTAATTTTAAATCTAGAAAAAAATGCTTCATAATCAACATATATTCATAAATCTAAGATTAATAATTTAAAAAAATACTAGTAATCGCACCCGTGCGATGCACGAAAGATGTAATTGACAAATATTTATTGCATAAGTTGTAAAAATACAATGTCCGATATAAATTGTGCATTTATATATATTGAAAAATACCCGTAAAAGTAAAATATAAAATTATGACTTGCATATTTCTTTAAACAACTAATTATTCATTCTCTAGTTTTTCTTAGTCTATTTAGACTAAGTAAGATATCGACATGTGATTTATTCCATACTTTACAATTTTGATTTGATGACTAAAGTTGAGCTTACGATTATTTGATTTCTAAAAGTTGAAATATTTACAATTTTCAACTCGTAAAATAAATTAATATGAAATAAAGATTTTAAATAAATTTTATTTAATGAATATTACAAATATAATTAATTTTATATACAAAAAAAAAAAAAAAAAAATCCCTATACATCCCAATTTACAAATGGAGGCTTAACCCACAAGATATAGAACTTTATCACTTATTCGTATAAAATTTATTTTTCAAAAAGATTTTTTTTTTTTTTTTAAATGTTCATTCTCAACCAAACATTCTTTAAAACTCAATTTTCATAATTGCACATACTATTTTTTTGAATGTTAAATAAACGTGCAGACCATATTCTATTTTTAAATTGAACGATTTTGCTAATACCTTCTATTTTACAAATTGAACCAATAAGTTTATCAGAACCTGAAGTTGTAAAAAATTAAATGATTTATTTTATTTAGAAAGATCGGATATCAATTATTTCTTTCAATTTGATGAGAAAAATATTCGAAATTAATCATCTAGGTCAAATGGAATTTAGGTAAGAAATGATAGGTATCATTTTCGGACTTAAATGAGATTTAAAAAGATTGGAAGTTAAAAAAAGTAAAAAAAAATATAAGTAAAACTTTTACCTTTAGTATTTAAGATGATTTACAAATGATATGTTTAGAGTTTGCTTTCATTTGTTACCTTGTATTAAACTTCTCGTTGAGATGGATTTTACACCCATATTACATATTTTTTAATTTGAAAATAATGCAATAATTATCAAAAGAATAAAAATAATTTATAATTTGATTTTTATAGACTTTTTTCATAAATCCATAAATCATTTACTATATGCATTAATTTAACTCTCTTAATCCATTTATTAAAATAAATTAACAAAATTAAGAAATTTCCTAAAATAGCAAGTGAAAATCGGCGGAAAACTATGTTGGTAAAATGGTGATGATTATCCTATTATTATATATTTTATATAGATAGATGTATCTTAATAAATTTATTTGAAGGGATTTTTAGTTAAACAGACTTGTCAATCATTAAGTGTAGTAAAATAGATCTCCTTCAACAATGTTTTGTCAAATGGATTTCTTAAATAAATAAAAGACAAAACATATTATACAATGTCCAAAATACACATGCTTGTCGATGACCTTAATACTCCAAGTGACAACCAAACATACCCTAATTTTTCCACCCAACTGATTCATACCCAGCAGCTTTCGTTCTCTTTCCCATGATGAAGCTATCGATTTCTCTCTCTTTCATTGTTCTTTTACATATAGAAACTCAAAAAAATTCTTGTTTGTTCTCCATTTTTGCCAATTGAAGCTTTGAGTTGTTTGGAAACTTGTTAAATCATCCTCATTCAAAATTTGTAATTGGAGGTTGGAGGAAGAAAAAAAGGTACAGATCGGTTCCTACACTTTTTTTTTGTTAAATTTTTGTTCGGTGTACTGTAATATTGTTAGTTTATGCATTTTACTTAAGAATTTGTCATAACGTCATATAAGCATTTATCTGTGATGCATAACGACATACATGCCATTAACTTATTTTAGGGGATGAGTTTTTTGGCTCGAGCTACGAGCTGAAGGTCAATGCTCAAGCTCGGCTCTAGATTTTAGGGGACGAGGTTTTTTGGCTCGAGACAAGTTGAGTCAAAGCTCATCCCCAAAAATAAGGCTAGGCTCGAGCTTTAAGCTCGAATTTTTTTCGAGTCGAGTCGGGCCGTGTATCGAACTTTTAGATAATATTTTATTTTTATTGCCAAAATCCATAAATTTGTTACTGAAAATGTATATATAAAATGAGGCGAGCTAAACTCGTGGTCGAATTTTAAGGCTCGAACTTTTTGGGTGGATTTTTTTTTGCTTGAGCCGAGCCAAAGCTCGCTCCTTTATAAATAAATAAATAAAAAAAAAAAAAAAAAGAAGAAGAAGAAGAAGAAGAAGAAGCTCGGCTTGAGTTTTGGTTCAAAATCCTGAGCCCAAGCCGAGCTAAGTTCGAACTTTTTTCGAGAGCGGTTCGAGCCGACAAGTCATTTTGCCATCCTTATTACAACGTCAGCCTCAATCTAAATAGTACATTGGAGATGCTCTTATAAGAATATGAATATTTTCAATGCATTATATGGATCGTATGTCGTTGATGTCGAATAAATAGATGGACAAATTCAATATTGTCTCCAATGATCAGTTCGGTCTATAACTTAGATTAGTTTGAAAAGAGCAAAAAATATATATATATGAGAAAGTACTGGTGACAACCAAAAAGAGGAGTATCTTCGAATGCCTCTTAACGAGTCTTTACAATTAATGTCATCACGAAAAGTCGGGGGCTCCAACTTGGCCAAGACACAATCGAATTAGTTATAGACCGGACGAATGATTTCTCTAATTAAAATTACACAATTTTTCAAATTATTTTTTAATCACATATGTTTTCTTTTTTCAATTTTTAACCACACATTTTACCTAAAAAAACTCAAATAATACACATTATAAATCAAATTCTCCTTTGACCAAGCCACCGAACAGCCCCCTTTTTATGACGAGGAAGTAAGTCTCAGGTTCATGACATGTATAATTTATTACCGATTCCTTTACTCTCGAATATAACGTTTCTTGTCAATTCAGATATAAAAAAACCCAAGCCCTTGAAGATGCTCCATGCATAAATAATGCCAATTGTACTTGCTAATAGTGACAATTACAATATTGTCTATTGTTCCATTAATAATACATGTATTTTTCAAAATTTTTTTTACAAATAAGAGTCTACATGTGATGATGAAAACTAAAAGAAGAAACTTCGAATGCATCAAGACATATTCCATAACAATGCAAATCTTAATTTTTTTCAAATGTCAGCCCTATAAATTGACCACATAAATCCTTATTTGTAAACAAACATCTCGTCTTAAAATTTACGTTCTTTCGCCAAAATCACAAGCACGAGTAGCGGGCTAACTATTCATGCAAGACGGAAAAATGATGAAATTGAAGAAAGGGTGTGTTGCAGTCCAAGTGGGATTAGAAAAAGGTCCATTCCAAAGATTTGTCATTCCAATTTCTTACCTACACAATCCTCTTTTTCAGAGGCTTCTTGATAAAGCTCGCGAGTTTTATGACTACCATACCAGTGGACCTCTTAGACTACCATGTTCGATCGAAGATTTTATTCACCTTCAACGAGAAATAAAAAGGGATGCCACTAAACATAGTCGCGGTCACCGCCACCAATACCGTGCTTCCACCTTGTCATATCAGTCTTGATTATATTTTACTACCTACATTGCACATTTTATGGATGTATAGATTTTTTATCCGGCCATTTCTCTATCTTGCACAAGATAATCACACTCACTATAACAGGAATAATATTGTGTGTTTCTATGTATGTAGATTTGGTTTAATTAATGATGAAACTCTAATCTTCATTAGCGCTTGATTAATTTCCAATTATTTGATTTTCTTGTAATACTCCATTGAATAAAAATTAGAGTTTGCAAATAAATGTAAAAAGATAGTGGTGAAGCATGTGCAGCCAATTGATACACTTTCCAAACTAAATATAATTACTATATATTGGGAATTAATCACATATTCCCTCATTTTAACCCACAGTATTCTTTTGATGTTCAAAAAATAATTAAGAAAACAAGAAAATAAAATAAGAACAATGCAAACTTTTTCGGATCGCCAAAGTCTTTCACTATATATTAAATTGTTACAAATATATAGAATTGTACTCACCAATCCAATTTCATAGACTACAAAGAAAATACTAATAATGAATTTCTATTTAACACAATTTCTACCATTTGAATTATCCCACAAAGAGTCGCAAGAAATTACAAAAATGAAACTCTCCAATTTTCTCTCTATTTAGTATCTCCTAAGATTCACAAATATTATAACTCTCTAATACACATATTTATAGGTAAAAGACAACCATAAAATATGTAGAAGTTGTGTCCAAGAAGATTTCCTTGTTGCAGCAGACAAATCAGAACAAAGAAAGAAATTTGCGTCCAAAGTTTTCAAAAAATATTCTATTATTTTTTTCCTTTTCCTTCCACCTTTAACTTGATCTCCAAGTCAATCACTTTAACAGGTAAATCAATTGTTCTAGATATTCTCATTCCGAATTTGGGTTAAATATCACAATAATCTCAACCTTAACACAAATTCATCCAAGCCAAAATATTCAAGAAATTAAATTGGGTAAACAGACAAGTTTTTTTTTTTTTTTTTTTTTTCACTTTGACGATCCCATATCCACCATATGAGTATAACCACTCAAAATTATCAACGAATTCTGAGTTTTTCATTGGCTCATGTCAAAACAAAATTACTGAAAAATTATGGTGCAACTCCTATTGTTTGATTTTCTATAGGAGATCATCAGTCATCGACATAAATTCAACCACACACCTTGTATCCAAGTCAAACCAATAATGTGTGTGAACACATGCGACCGCCAATAAAAACACATCCCTTATCATGACAATTGACATCATGCCATGAGGATGTCACATCCTACTCAGAGTACATTACCATCACCCTCCACCAGGAAAGTAGCATTGTCCACCTTTGAGCAATCAGTCGAGTCTACTCCACCTTTTGGATAGTTTCTTCTTACGTGACCGAATTGTCCACAGTTCCAACACACAACCTTATTCTTCATTAAGTTACCCATCTTCCACTTATCAGTAACAAACAAATTATTTCCAAATGAATTATCGTCTCCACCTAACTTCCGTTCTTCAGAGATCAACTTACTTGTAATTTCTGCAAAGTCCACCGTTTCTTTTCCGCATACCAAAATTGGCTTGATGTGTTCAAACGTGGATGGAAGAGAGCCTCAACGCTTTATCCTTATCTTCAACATTGACTCCAATAAATTCCAATCTAGAAACATCATTTAGAACACTAAGATGGTCGGAGTTTTTTGTACATGCATTCATTCTCAATGAATGAAACCGTTCCTTCAAATACAAGCGATTTGACAAGTTCTTCGTCTAATAAAACTCTTCCAATTTTTCCCAAAGTTCCTTAGCAGCAGTTATTCCATGAATATTTGCAAGAACATTTTTCGCCAAACAAAGTCATATTATACTAGCAGCTCTCAAATTCAAATCTTTCCGATCTTCATCACTCTTGTTGGATCTAGTTTCTTCTTCTTCTTTTTTTTTTTTTTTTTTTTTTTGTCAGAACTCTCGGTTGGGTTTCCCTTCAAAGCTTTGTACAGATCCCCTTGAATTAAAATATCATTGACTTGTACTTATCACAAGCCAAAATTAATTCTCCCATCAAATTTTTCCACATTGTACTTGACAGACATATTTTATTTTGCTCCAATTTCTCGAACCACCTGATGTTCTGATACCACTTGTTGGGAATTAAACACAGATTCACTCTTCTTTAACTCACATGATCTTTTTAATGTTCAAGAAATAATTGAGCAAACAAAAAAATAAAATAAGAACAACGCAAACTTTTTCGGATTGCCAAAGCATTTTCCACTATATATTAAATTGTTGCAAATATATAGAATTTTATTCACCAACTCAATCTCATAGACTATAGAGAAAATACTAATAATGAACTTCTATCTAACTCAAGTTTTTACCATTTGAATTATCTCACAAGAGTCGCAAGAAATTACAAAGATAAAACTCTCCAATTTTATCTCTATTTAATCTCACATAAGATTCACAAATATTATAACTCCCTAACACACATATTTATAGGTAAAAGACAACCATAAAATATATAGAAATTGTGTGCAAGATGATTTCCTTGTTGCAGCAGACTAATCAAAACAAGGAAAGAAATCTGCGTCCAAAGTTTTCCAAAAATATTATTTGATTTTCTTTCATTTTCCTTCTACCTTTAACTTGATCTCAAAATCAACCACTTTAACAAGAAAATTAATTGTCCAAGATATTCTCATTCTGAATTTGAGTCAAATATCCCAACAATATACATATATTACAATCTGATATTGAATTCAATAATAGTAACTAAAGAAAAAAAAATCAATTTAATTTAATGTAATAAAATGATATTGAAAAGCAAGCATGTAAACAATTGGGTTGAATGTCCTCTTCTCGAAGAAATGGAAATCTTATGACTCATAGTATCCTGATTGTTGACAGTATTATTATAGATTATCTAATGAAAATCATATTTTCCGGCCGATCGACATTAATTTAGTCAAGGATCACTGAGGTACTTTATCAGCTATTATAGAAGATAATATCATCGCTAGTAGAGAATTTATTGGCATCAGCAAAAAATTTGAACATGATATTGTCGGTTATCATCGACGCACCTCCGTTCAGTGGCGGATCCAGGATTTCCAACTAGACCCGAGCTGAATTCTAAAAAATGTAATGTAACAAAAGTTATATGTATTACAAAAATAGTAGTTACACCGAAATGTTCAACGAAATTGCGAACGACGAGGTTTCAAAGCATAAAATTCATCTATAATAGATTCTACATCTATTTTCTTAACTAAATATCGTTCGATGTGGATCGACAAACAATCTGCTAGAAAATCATCCTCCATTTTGTTTCGAAGTGCCGTCTTCACATGTTTCATTGCTGAAAATGCTCGCTCAGCAGTGGCAGTAGAAACTCGTAATGTCAAAATAAGATGAATCAATCTAGTCAACATGACGTAAATCTTTGACCTTCCACTCTTGGTCAACTTCTTGCTTAACTCAACTAGAGAGGATACCTGAAATTTAGGATCGGGTATCACATCGAGCTGAAAATGTCTCAACTCATATTCCAAAGCAATGATGTCTTGATCTATGAAATCTCCAGGATAGAAAGTCTTTGCAAGCTTGCATATATCATCACTGTTAAATGATTCAAAAGAATTTTTAGGATCCAAAGCCACCATCAGAGAAAGGAGTTCTAATGATGTGTCATTGAACCTCCTATTTAACTCTATCAGGATGTAATCAATTGCTTCATTGAAAACATCAAAGTGGTAATGATGCTCAACTGTAATTTGCTGACGAATGCGACCAATCTTATATAAACAATCTAGGTCCGGCACATCAATGTCATTTCTCGTGCAAAAAACTTTCACTTCCGAAAGTAATTTTTCCCAACCACTTTCTCTCATTTGTTGAAGAACGGCCTTTGTAGACTTGACAAATCTAATCGCACACAAAATGTCAAGAGATTTTGTTTGAAGGATTTGACAAAGAACATCAGTAATTCTAAAGATCGCATGCATCAAATGCAAGACGAACACAAATTCGAACTTTGCCATATTTCTGTAAGTTCCACAAACTTCGGACTTCGAGCTTGCATTTGTAGAATGTTCTATAAGGTATTCAAGCACTTTGCAAGTTGCACCATACATATCTATCCAGCTCTTTATAGATTCGTAATGAGAGCTCCAACGAGTTTCTCCCGATCGCTGCAAATTACCCATTTGATTTAACTCACATCCAGATTCACGCTCTCCAGCATTTAACATATTTTGAATTTCAGTTCTATGAGAAGCTTTCAACTCAGCAATACACTTAGGAGAGGAAGTGATAATATTAACAACATTATCCAAATGAGAGAAGAATTCACAGATAATACTTACATCCTTAGCTGCTGCAACCAAAGTCAACTGTAATCGATGGGCAAAGCAATGGATATAGTATGCATATGGGCAATCTCTAAGAAATAACGCTTGAAGTCCATTCCATGCACCACGCATATTGTTAGCACCATCGTACCCTTGACCTCTCAATTTCTGAACTTGGAGGTTATGAAGGACAAAAACATCATCTATCTCCTTCTTCAAAGTTAATGAAGTTGTGTCGCTGACACTTTTGATTGCCAAAAAGCGTTCTTTTAGATCCCCATCTTTATCCACAAACCTCAAAATAATAGTCATTTGCTCTCGATCAGATACATCCTTTGCTTCATCAACAAGAATACAAAAGTATCCATCCCCAACTTCTTCACGAATCATCTTTCGTATTCTTCTACCCATGATGTTCAAAATATCTTTTTGAATATCTGGAGCAATGTATTGCGCATTTTTAGGAGCATTCTCCAATACAAATTTATCAATTTCCATATTCATTTCTGCAAAAGCTTTCACCAATTCAATGAAATTCCCACGGTTTGATGAAGATGCAGATTCATCGTGACCTCTGAAAGAACAATTTTGAAGTGCTAGCCACTTACAAGACTTTATGGAAGTCTTCAAGCGCAAACAAGCCTTGTCATTTTCCTCTTGTGTTTGGGCAAATATGACGTGCTCAATATGTTGAGAGGGCTTCATCAAATCCTCGGCCTTTCTGACACATGTCATATGAGGTGATGACAATGTACAACCAATATGTGTAAGAAACGCACATTTTTCTCCTTGGTTCACCCTTTTCCAATTTTCAAACCCTTCATTTGCCAGCGATGAAATATTACTCATTGAAACATCATTCAGAAAAAGAAAGCAATAAAAACAGTAAGCCTTATTTGATGTAGGAGAATACTCCAGCCAATTCCACTTTTGGAACCAATTTTTCTGAAACCGACGTTTTTGGATTCCAAAAGTTGTACCCGGATACTCCAACAAGATTGGTTGATAAGGCCCAACGATTAAATATTTTCGTCTTATCTCATCCCGTAAATTAGAAGGATATGCACATATCTTCATTGGCTTCCCAGGATCCCTTTCAATAGAAGCAGATGATTGTAAATTTGAATTTGGAGATGCTTGATTTTCATTATGCGGAGTGGATGTTGAAGGATTTAGCATAGAAGGAATCGGAGTTGCTTCATTAGTTGCTTCACTAGGTTGATGATCCTTTTTTTTTGAAAAATGAGGATATCAATAGTTCCGGTTTCTTGTCCATTTGGTGTCGTTCCATTTTGTAGCTAAGTTGCAACGAAGTTAATCAATATTAAAACTAAAAATCACATTCTATTATTCTAATATCACATTCTCAATTCAAAAATTAAAAATCAATATCACATTCTCAAATTATCTAATGATTATATTCACATTCACTGATTCACATTCTCAAATAGTCAAATTAAAAATCTGATTATTTGAATGACTGATTATCACATTCTCAAATCTCAACTCAAATCAAAAATTCAAAATCACAGATTCACAAATAATCAATATCAAATTAAATTCCAATAACATTAGGCATTTTAGGCACTAACCTTTTTGTGATATTTTTCAAGCTCAGGCTGCTCAGTGCTCAGCAAGACAGCAACTTTGCCAAATTTGAAATTTCTAATTTCTAATTTCTAATTCATTCTCTGCCTGCAGCAATTTCAAATTGATATTAACATAATTCATAAATAAGTATAAGTTATAAGTTAATAACAATATAACATTAACTGATTAAAGTTTAAACTAGCAGTAAGCAGTAGCAATTACAATTTACAAATAACAAATTATTTGCAATTACTAATATTGGCATTTCGCATTTGGAGCAGAAGAAGAACTGAATGAAGCAGCCAAGCAGGCAGACGGCAGAGTCAAGCAGAAGAAGTGAAGAAGAAGAACCTCACTACCTTAGTCAGGACTAGTCAGGTCCGGCGGCCGGCGAGCTGCGCGCCCTGCGCTGCTGCTTGCGCTGGAGCTGGCGAGGCAGCGAGCGAAGCTGCGTGCGGCGGATGGCGGACCGGCAGTGGCGGTCGGCGGAGTTGAAGTTGAAGCCTGAAGCAGGGAAGCTGAAGGGCTTAGGGCGGAGCTTCAGCTGAGAGTTTCAATCTCTCTTTCAGAATCAGAGGAAAGGAAGAAACATAAATGAAGTCACTGGGGCGGATTTAGGGCCTTTACGCTTGGGTCAGTGAGTGGGAGTTGGGCAGCTGACTGAATTGGGCCGAGCTGGGTAATAATTTGGGCCGAATTACTAACTAGTTTTTTTTTAACAGGATCTGGCCCATACCAGGACTGGGCTTCAGCCCAGTATGGGCCAAGGCTAAATCCGCCCCTGCCTCCGTCAATTATTATCGCGTGATGATATCTTTGAAGATGTTTTATCAAACTTTGCTATATAGCTGATAGAGAATTTACAATACTGGCATAAGTTTATTTTTCTAAAAATCTATTGATGAAAGTTTACATGGCTAACTTAAGATATCATTTTAGCAAAAATGTTATGTTGCCAGACGTATAACAACATAACATGCAACACAAGGGCGTGGCTCCTGTTTTGATAAATCTCACCCCATGTGTCTACGTCTGACACCTTATGATGTCAGACATTTGATAGGAGAACAATTCTTATTATTTTAGTTCTTTATATTTATCATCTTTTAGTTCTTTATTTATACTAATAGAATATGTTTTTCTAAAATTAATGTTTTATAGCTTTATCAACTTATGTATAGTTCCGTCGATTAATTAAATATATGAAAATATTTAGTTTTTAATATTACAAACTGAAAGGTCCGGTGTAATCTTGGATTAATTTTGAACATTATTAGCTACTTGAATAAATTTTTTAAGGTAAGATAGACTAACTAACATATATTTTCAAAATTATCATTGATGAGCCGAAAAAAAATATTGACATTTCCAAATGCATCACAACAATTAATCCGTACACACACAACATTGTCCGTGCCAATTGTATTAGCTAGGTAGGAATCTTAAAAATTTTGTCTTTTGTTCCGTTAATATATATATTTTATATATTCATTATACATCAGGAATTTGGAAAATAATACAAATGAGGATATATCCACGAGTGAGTTACGATCAAAACAAGTAGTAGAAACTTGAAGTCTATCATAAGTGGATATATTTCCGTAAGTGAACTTATTAAACAGTTTAGTAACAAATAAAAATAAAAATTCGCAAATTGTAAGTAAAATAATTTATTAAGTAAAACAAAATTTACAATAAGTAGTGAACAAAATGTGCTTGAACAAGAAATAAAATGAACGCTAGAGCCGGGGCATGTGTTCAACACAGTGTCCTTAAAGCAATATTCACCCTCTCACCGAAGTAAATCGAGCACTTGCTTCCCAAGATACAGCGGCCGGAACTGCAACTGTGCAGGCGAACGGAAAATGTGCTTAAACAGAATCACCAAGACTGGAAGGCAGGAAGCTGGACAGAAAATGCAGAGAGATTTCGAGTTTTTTGTGTTTTTGAATTGAGGAATTGGTTCAATATATATAGGCAAGGAGGAGCATTTTCCTCTTAATGTTGTCATAATTCCTCCATTTGAATTCAGACGTTTTTTGAACGTTTTTGGAGTTACAAAATCCTGTCTTTACACTCCAATTTAATTCAAACGTTTTGGAGTTACAAAATAAATTTTCAGGTTATGTTTTGAATGGAAACCGTAAAAGAAAATTCCAAAACGTGGCTTGCACTTTGTGGTCAATTTTTTACTCGTTCGGTCCGACATTCGTGTACGTAGGTCGCGCCCGCACACAAGTTCAAGGCTCGAAGGCCAAGTCGGTCCAAGATTTGAACCCCCCTTGTGGGCGCGTAGGCCATAGAAGGAGTCTCTATGCAACAAATGGTTACACCTTACAAATTGTTAACCATATATAAATTGGTCCACAAACTCATTTCTATCCTATGTGGGATAACATTTAAGCATTCCCAATATTTCCACATTTTTTCCATTTTCCAATGTGGGATGGAACTATTATTTATAGCCTCCACTTATTTCCACTTTTCCATTTCTAACCAATGTGGGATTGTAATCCCTTTTAAGGCTCCTCTTCAAATCCCAACTTTCAATCAATGTGGGATCAATTTCACATTCACACAAGTGAAAATCAATTGCCACCAATATATTTTCTAACAATCCCCTACATAAATGGAAATTGATAGAGACACGGAATACTTGGTGATAAAGTTCCACAGTTGAAACCTGCATAGGATAGGTAAGGTTTTCCTTTGAACCTTCCCTTGTGAAAATACATTTACTTTATTAGCTGATCAGTAGACGCGATGTCTTTGAACTGTTCTGCCTTCTGTGTAAACGATAATGTACTTCACACAGGATTCTTCCTAACACATTTTAGTTCTCATGGGTATGTTCGTTTGTGGCCATGAACATATGCCTGGTTCAGTGAGAGTTGTTAAGAATTAGCTTCATAATTCCCTTCGAAGCGGTCCCACTTCTCTCTCACATAGGTGATTTCTTAATCAAGAGTAACCCGCATTACTCCGCTCGGATTTTCGATGCATAATAATCATTAAAAGCTTATTGCTTATCCTCCCCCCACGGGCATCACTGTTATTATAGGAATGGACAGGAGATAACCCCCACAGTGATCTTATTAAGTATTTGTAATTAGGTTTTCTCATTGAACCTAGATCTTGGGATCTCCAGTCAGCTAGGTTGAGTTTCCATTACAATAACTTATTCTTTTAGAGGCTTAAGTCACATTCCTCTCGATGACTTTGCAACTAACTCTCTATTTAACCCTTTGGTCAGCGGATCCACAATGTTATCTTTTGACTTTACATAGTCAATCGAGATAACTCCAGTTGAGAGTAACTGTCTTACGGTATTATGTCTACGACGTATGTTTCTAGACTTACCATTGTACATGTTGCTTTGTGCCCTTCCAATCGCAGATTGACTATCACAATGTATGCAAATTGCTGGCACAGGTTTTGACTATCTTGGAATATCCTCTAAGAAATTGCGTAGCCATTCAGCATCTTCACCACATTTATCTAGAGCTATAAATTCAGATTCCATGGTAGATCTCGCAATAAATGTTTGTTTAGAAGATTTCCATGATATAGCTGCACCTCCTAGTGTGAACACGGATCCACTTGTAGACTTTGAGTCTTTAATATCAGATATCCAATTAGCATCAGTATATCCTTCAATAACTACAGGATATCTGGTGTAGTGCAGTCCAAAATCACGAGTATATCTCAAGTATCTTAGTACAATAGTACTCTTACTATTCCTTTCCAGTGGTCAGACCCTGGATTACTAGTATATCTACTCAGCTTACTAACTGCGTAAGTTATATCTGGTCTTGTACAACTCATTAGGTATATAAGACTTCCGATTATTCTAGAGTACTCTACTTGAAAAATACCATCGCCTCTATTTTTCGATAGATGTTGACTTGTATCTATTGGTGTTCTAGCCACGCCAGTATCATCATTATTGAATTTTTTCAAAATCTTGTCCACATAATGTGACTGGCTTAGAACAAGTCCATCTGATGTTCTTGAAATTTTAACTCCAAGAATCACATCAGCTAAACCCATATCCTTCATGTCGAATCTTGAATTCAACATATTTTAGTAGATTTAATCATCTTATTGTTGCTGCCAACGATGAGCATGTCGTCAACATAAAGGCATAAAATGACATAACCATTTTTTGTGTCTTTGATGTAAACGCATTTGTCATATTCATTGTTTTTAAATCCACTTTCCATCATTGCTTTGTCAAATTTTTCATGTCATTGTTTTGGTGATTGTTTCAAGCCATATAATGACTTTACTAATTTACACACCTTGTTTTCTTGTCCTGGTACAGAAAACCCCTCAGGTTGTTCCATGTAAATCTCTTCTTCTAAATCTCCATTTAGAAAAGCAGTTTTGACATCCCTTTGATGTACTTAGAGATTGTACAAAGATGCAATCGCTAATATTAATCGAATGGAAGTTATTCTCGTTACCGGAGAATAAGTGTCAAAGTAGTCAAGGCCTTCTCGTTGCCGATATCCTTTAATTACAAGTCTCTCCTTGTACTTATCAATAGTTCCATCTGCTTTCATTTTCCTTTTGAAAATCCATTTGAAGCCTAGTGGTTTGCTTCCCGGGGGAAGATCAACCAGCTCCCATGTATGGTTTTGTAGAATGGAATCTATTTCACTTTTAGGTTCAGTTTCTAGCATATAGGTCAAAAAATCAGGACCGTAAGATTTTTCTGTCCTTTCACGTTTGCAACGTCTTGGTTCAACCTCTTGATCCTGACTATTTTCAATCATGGTCTCATGCATTCGTTTAGAAGAACTTGGTTCTTCTTTGGACTTGTATGGAAATACGTGTTCAAAGAACGATGCATTTCTCGATTCCATTATCGTGTTTTTGTGTATATCAGAAATTTTAGAATCAAACACAAGAAACTGATAAGCACTACTATTATGTGCATATCCAATAAATATGCAATCAATAGTTTTTGGTCCTATTTTCACCTTCTCTGGTGTAGGTACAGCCACTTTGGCAAGACACCCCCACACTCATAAGTATTTGTAGGAAAGCTTCCTTCCTTTCAATAACTCGTAAGGGCTCCTTTCTTCTTTCTTTCGGGGTACCTTATTTAAAAGGTAATTAGCTGATAACACAGCTTCCCCCCACATGTTTTGAGGTAACCCAGAACTTAATAACATTGCATTCATCATTTCTTTCAATGTTCTATTTTTCCGTTCAGCAACACCATTTTGTTGGGGTGAATAAGGCGTTGTTGTTTCGTGTTTAATTCCGTGTTGTGCACAGAGTTCAGAAAATGGTGATTCATATTCACCACCTCTATCACTTTTCAACACTTTGATCTTTTTGTTGAGTTGATTTTCAATTTCATTCTTATAGAGAACAATTTTCTCTATAGCTTCGTCTTTACTTTTAAGCAAATACACAAAACATTATTTTGTGCTATCGTCAATAAATGTAAAAAAAATATTTGTTGCCTCCCCTTATTTGCACAGATTTTAAATCACATACACCGGTGTGAATTAAATCAAGCGGTTCAGTTTTTCTTTCAACAGATTGAAATGATGACCTTGTCAATTTTGCCTCAACACTAGTTTCACACTTATGTTTATTATCAATTTGGAATGTAGGTATGCAATTCAGGTTAATTAGTCTACGTAAAGAGTCGTAATTAACATGTCCTAGTCTACCATGCCATAAGTTGGAAGACTCGAGCAAGTAAATGGAAGAGTTATTCATTTTATTCATTTTTGGCGTAATAGCCATAACACTGAGCTTAAAAAGTCCATCACTTACATAACCATTTCCTACAAACATTCCAGACTTGGACAAAATAACTTTGTCTGACTCAAACACCATACGAAATCCATGCTTGTTCAACAGCGAGCCGGACACCAAATTCTTGCGAATTTCCGGCACATAGAGCATGTTGTTTAGAGTCAGCTCTTTCCCCGATGTCATCTTTAGAACCACCTTTCCATGGCCCTTGATTTCAGAATTAGCTGAATTTCCCATATACAGCTTCTCCCCATCCGCTGCTTCAAAACCGCTAAACATCTCCTTGTCGGAGCAAACATGTCGGGTGGCACCGGTGTCTATCCACCATTCTCTCGGATTTGAACCCACCAGGTTCACTTCAGAAATGACAGCTGCAAGGTTGATGTCAGATACATCTTCAACCACATTTGCTTCCTTTTTCTTCTTCGACAGGCGGCACTCAATAGATTTGTGACCAATCTTGTCACAGTTGAAGCATTTTCCTTGAAACTTCTTCTTGGAAACTCCACCTTTTGGCCCCAACTTGGGCCCTTTGCCACTAGATGGCCCAGACTTGTTCTTGTTATTTTTGGAGCTTTGGCTATGCTCCACAACGTTGGCTTTGGCCACAACCGGATTGAACCCTCTTTTAGAACTTTTGTTGTCTTCTTCAATTCGAAGTCTAACAATTAGCTCCTTGACATTCATTTCCTTTCGCTTGTGTTTTAGGTAATTTTTAAAATCCTTCCATGCAGGAAGTAGCTTCTCAATCATGCAAGCCACTTGGAAAGATTCACTCACAACCATTCCCTTGGAATGAATTTCATGCAAGATTACTTGTAGTTCTTGTACTTGACTGATTACAGATTTGGAGTCCACCATTTTGTATTTCAGAAAGCGGCCAACAAGAAATTTCTTGGCTCCGGCATCCTCGGTTTTATACTTTTTGTCCAAAGACTCCCACAATTCCTTAGCCGTTTTAATGGTGCAATACATGTTATATAATGAATCAGCCAAGCTGTTCATAACGTAATTCCGGCATAGGAAGTCAGAATGCTTCCAAGCATCCACTGCACTGATTGCTTGAATATCTCCTTCACCCTCTTTGAGCACTGGAGCATTCTCAGTCAATAATCTCCCAAGATTCAAGGTCGTGAGGCAAAACAACATTTTTTGTTGTCACCTCTTGAAATTCGAACCACTGAATTTCTCTGGCTTTTCCCCGTGATTAACCGAGACTGCCACAGTTGGACCAGTAGCCAGACTTGGCATGTGAGCCACAGTCTTAGTTCCACCCGGGCCAGCAGCTAGACTTGGCATATTAACCACAACCTGTGTTACGGGAGCCGGTACTTGAGCCACCTCAGAAGTTGGCATAGCCATTGGAGGAACTGCTTCATTTCCGGATGCCACAACATTATTGGTAGGTGTATTTCCCATTTCTGAAACACAATCAGAATATTAGTATCAAACGATATAAATCAACTGCCCTTAAGAAATCTGCTTTTGAAAACGTTTTGTAAATTGTTTAACAAACTATTACTTTAAGTTTGTAAGTGAACTTATTAAACAGTTTAGTAACCAAAAAAAATATAATTCGCAGATTGTAAGTAAAACAGTTTACTAAGTAAAACAAAATTTACAATAAGCAATAAATAAGCAGTAAACAAAATGTGCTTGAACAGGAAATAAAATGAACGCTAGAGCCGGGGCCTGTGTTCAACACAGTGTCCTTAAAGCAATATTCGCCCTCTCACCGAAGTAACTCGAGCGCTTGCTTCCAAGGAAAATGTGCTTGAACAGAATCACCAAGACTGGAAGAAGGAAGGCAGGAAGCTGGACAGAAAATGCAGAGAGATTTCGAGTTTTTTTTGTTTTTGAATTGAGGAATTGGTTTAATATATATAGGCAAGGAGGAGCCTTTGCCTCTTAATGCTGTCATAATTCCTCCATTTGAATTCAGACATTTTTTGAACGTTTTGGAGTTACAAAATCCTGTCTTTACACTCCATTTGAATTCAGACGTTTTGGAGTTGCAAAATAAATTTTCAGGTTATGTTTTGAATGGAAACCGTAAAAGAAAATTCCAAAACGTGGCTTGCACTTTGTGGCCAATTTTTAACTCGTTCGGTCCGACATTCGTGTACGCAGGTCGCACCCGCACACAAGTTCAAGGCTCGAAGGCCAATTCGGTCCAAGATTTGAACCCCCCCTGCGGGCGCGTAGGCCATGGAGGAGTCTCTATGCAACAAATGGTTACACCTTACAAATTGTTAACCATATATAAATTGGTCCACAAACTCATTTCTATCCTATGTGGGATAACATTTAAGCATTCCCAATATTTCCACATTTTTTCCATTTTTCAATGTGGGATGGAACTATTATTTATAGCCTCCACTTATTCTTACTTTTCCATTTCTAACCAATGTGGGATTGTAATCTCTTTTAAGGCTCCTCTTCAAATCCCAACTTTCAATCAATGTGAGATCAATTTCACATTCACACAAGTGAAAATCAATTGCCACCAATATATTTTCCAACAATTTCTTTGTCAAGACCTCTTGTTAATGCTTCTAAATCTTTCTTCATTTTTAGCTCTATAAATAAATATAAAAAGACCCCAGAAATCTCCTATGTGCTTGTCTCAGCACCATACAAACATATCAACTAGTAACACGAAGATTACAAACACAAGTAACTAGCTAGTGTTGGGAATTACACACAAATTCTCTCTCTAATTAACCTCAGAGAAATTTTGATGTTCAAGAAATAATTGAGCGAACCATAAAATAAAATACGAACACAGAAATTTACGTGGTTCGGCAACTTGCCTACGTCCACGGACCACCAAAGCTTTTCACTATATAATAAATTGTTACAATTATATAGAATTTTCACTCATCAAACCCCCTAAGTATTATAGGAAAAATAACCAAGTTTTACCACATCTACCAATTTCTACTTCTTTGTACAACCCACAAAGAACCCAAGAAAAACTAAGATGCTAGACTACATTTTTTCTAACAATACTCTCTAGTCAATGTGCAATTAATTGGCTCCTCAATACACATATTTATAAGTAAACATAACCTAAAACGTGTATTACTTGTGCCCCAAGATGTTTCCTTATTGAAGCAATATAACCAGAATAAGGAAAGAATTACATGCTAAAAGATTATCTTCCTTTTCTTTTCATTTTTAACTTGGTCTCCAAGTTAATCACTTTAACAAGAGAATCAATTGTCCAAGATATTCTCATTCTTAATTTGGGTCAAATATCTCAACAATCTCCACCTTGACACAAATTCATCCAAGCCAAAAAAAATCCAAATTCAATTATTGGGTAAACAGACAAGCATTTAACACTTTGACGATCCCATACTCCACCATATGAGTATAACCAACACTCAGAATTATCAACAAACTCCGAGCTTTTCATTGGCTCATGTCAAAATAAACCTTGCTGAAAAATTATGGTGCAACCCCCATGTTTGGCTTTCCTTGGGAGCTCATCAGCCATCGATATCAATTTCACCACACACTTTGCATTAACGCCAAACCAATGTGATGAGTTCCCGGTCGGGGAATCTCGTCGAACACGCGGAATAACGATAATTAAAACCTAGGAAAGATCTAAATCAGATCTGACACGAAAATAACAAGAATTAAAATACTGGAAAGATAAAATTGACGATAGGACCTTGACCCAAGATTCACGACGCAATTAATTGACGATGCGGAATCGAGATCCAAAGTTTTCGAAACACCACAAGGACTTGTCAATTTCCTTGATAAGATTCTAAATTGGAAACGCCACAAATATTCTCACGAATATTTGATAAGTTCAACGCCACAAATAATTCACAATATTTGATAAGTTGGATTTGTTCTCGAAGAACACAAAAGGGACTCCTCAACATTTTAATTGGAGAAAACTCTCTCAACTTTATTAATCTCAAAATCAAACTTCTGTTCTTTACAATGAATGGAAAAGAATATAAATAAGCAAAATAACATAGTCGCTAATTTACTAAAAATAGAATTCTAATTAGACTAAAATTCTAAAATAGGAAAATAACCTAAAATAATAAAAGGAAACAAAATAATTGGCAAAATTCCGGAAAATCTGGCGTTGCTCATTTACGGCCGTGAGGACTCCTTTTACGGCCGTAAAGGCCCTTCTGATCAAAAACTGATTTATTGGTTACGGCCGTGACACAATGATTACGACCGTGAATTTCCTCCGGTTTGAATGTTACGGCCGTAAGACTGGACTTTACGGCCGTGAGACCTTTTCTGCTAAAATTCTGCCCTTTTCCTTCGATAGTTGATTACGGCCGTGACAATAGCTTTTACGGCCGTGATTATATGATTTACGGCCGTAAGGCCCTTTCTGCATAAACAATTTCGTGTACTCGGCTTGGCTTGATTCTTTCGTCGTCTCGGCTCGATTCCAACATGGAACTTGCTCCGTTTTCCATGTAGATCACCGTCATACTGCCGATGTCTCGACTTCGCCATTCGATGCCTGGTCCGGATCATATCATACTCCCTCTCTTGAAAAGGATTCGACCTCGAATCCATTTTTGGTCGGCTTTTCAAGCTCCTCCTGCTTTTCTGAGCTCGATGATCATGTTTAAGCTCTATGCGATCCCTTAGACTTTTGGGCTGCTCATTTTTGCCAATGAATTTCTTTCCCGCCTTAAGTTCAAGGTTTGACTTCGGCACCTGTAAAATAGATTTTAAAGAACTAGGGAGGGGTTTGTTAGCGTGAGTAAGTGCAAATAGACTCATTTTTGAGGTAGACTCTCTTTTCTTTTGCTTTTTGCACTCAGTCTCTCCTTTTTCTGAGGTTTGAACCTCAACCCTCTTTTCTTTATTTTTCACTCCCTCTCATTTTTCTGAGGTCGTGGCCTCAACTCTCTTTTCTTTAATTTCCACTCCCTCTCCTTTTTCTGAGGTCGTGGCCTCAACTCTCTTATTTTTCCCCTCAAACTCACTTTTCACCTTCAATTGATCTTTTAGGGCTTTAGTTGGAGATAGTGGCATTAGGGTAAACTTTTTCCCCCTTTTATTAAGCTGTATCTATTCGTATACCCATCATGTAGCACAGCCCTTTTATGTTGCCAAGGTCTCCCCAACAGTATATGACTAATTTGCATTGGCACTACATCACAAATTACCTCATCTGAATACCCACCGAAATAAAATGTCACTAAAGCCTGTCTCTTCACCTTAACTTCCCCTGACTCAGTCAACCATTGTAATTTATAAGGCGTTGGATGTTTCATTAAAGGTAAGCCTAATTTTTCCACCAACATTGTACTGACTACATTAGTACAACTTCCCCCATCAATCACCAAGCTACAAACTTTTTCATCCACTAAGCATCTAGTGCGAAAAATATTATCCCTTTGCCCATCCACATTTTCCAAAACATTCGCCTTACGCTTAATGCTAAGAGCATGCCTATCAATAATTGACTCATCCACCACAACACTTTTAGCCCCTTTACTATCACACCTATCCTTCTTACGTGGACAATCAAGTGCAATGTGACCCCGTTCCAAACATTTAAAACACTTAATATGTTTATCCTTAAGAGGCTTGGAATTAGAATTATTTTTACCTTTGGTTGTCGTTTCCTCCCTCACTTTGTGAACATGATCACTACTCTCCCGTTTTGATGTCTCCTTTCGCTTTAATGGCCCTTCATCCATCCCATCTCGGTACCTAGCATGACATTCACTCCTATTACCTCTCCTAACCCGAGAACCATCATGAGATTGATCCCGAGGTCGATGTTCACATTCTGCACCTCGATTCTCCATCTGTGCCATAAATCTCTCAAATTGCGCCCTCATTGCTGCAATATCATCATTACCCTGTTTATTCCTTCTATTCACACCCCTGGGCTGTTTCCTGTCTCCAACAGAAGATGAAGATTTGGAAACCTCTCTGTCAGACATTTTTAAGACACGAACAAGGAAATTCGGAATATTTGGGAAATATTTGGAATTTTCGGAATTTTTTTTTTATAATCTGCCAGAGAATTTGACTACGAGTATGGCAGAAAAAACGGAACTGAATTTGGACGAAAAACGAAGAAGAAAAACACTTTTGAATTTTTGGGACTGACTCTTATGGATCAAACTGAAAAATATATGACTGACACGAAGAACAAGAAAATCAAGAAATTACAAGAAACGCAAGAATCTGAAATAGATCCAAGCTCTGATACCAGATGATGAGTTCCCGGTCGGGGAATCTCGTCGAACACGCGAAATAATGATAATTAAAACCTAGGAAAGATCTAAATCAGATCTGACACGAAAATAACAAGAATTAAAATACTGGAAAGATAAAATTGACGATAGGACCTTGACCCAAGATTCACGACGCAATTAATTGACGATGCGGAATCGAGATCCAAGGTTTTCGAAACACCACAAGGACTTGTCAATTTCCTTGATAAGATTCTAAATTGGAAATGCCACAAATATTCTCACGAATATTTGATAAGTTCAACAACACAAATAATTCACAATATTTGATAAGTTGGATTTGTTCTCGAAGAACACAAAAAGGACTCCTCAACATTTTAATTGGAGAAAACTCTCTCAACTTTATTAATCTCAAAATCAAACTTCTGTTCTTTACAATGAATGGAAAAGAATATAAATAAGCAAAATAACCTAGTCGCTAATTTACTAAAAATAGAATTCTAATTAGACTAAAATTCTAAAATAGGAAAATAACCTAAAATAATAAAAGGAAACAAAATAATTGGCAAAATTCCGGAAAATCTGGCGTTGCTCATTTACGGCCGTGAGGACTCCTTTTACGGCCGTAAAGGCCCTTCTGATCAAAAACTGATTTATTGGTTACGGCCGTGACACAATGATTACGACCGTGAATTTCCTCCGGTTTGAATGTTACGGCCGTAAGACTGGACTTTACGGCCGTGAGACCTTTTCTGCTGAAATTCTGCCCTTTCCTTCGATAGTTGATTACGGCCGTGACAATAGCTTTTACGGCCGTGATTATATGATTTACGGCCGTAAGGCCCTTTCTGCATAAACAATTTCGTGTACTCGGCTTGGCTTGATTCTTTCGTCTTCTCGGCTCGATTCCAACATGGAACTTGCTCCGTTTTCCATGTAGATCACCGTCATACTGCCGATGTCTCGACTTCGCCATTCGATGCCTGGTCCGGATCATATCACAATGCCCGTGTGCAAACACATCTATCATGGAAACTGACTTCATGCCATAAGGAGGTCCCATCTTACTAAAGTACATCATCATCACTCTCCACCAGGAGAGTCGCATTGTCCACCTCCGAGCAGTTAGCCGACTCTGGTCCATCTTTTGGACAATTTCTTCTCACACGACTTAGATTTACCACAGTTCCAACATATTACCTTCTTTTTCATGGAGTTACCTCTTTTCCACTTTTCAGTAACAAGCAAAGCTTTTCAGATGAACTGTCACTTCAACCTAATCAACTTAACTTCTGAAAATTCCACTGTTTCCTTCCTGTACATCAAAATCAGCATGATGCGCTCAAACGTGGATGGAAGAGACCAGATGAACCTTATCCTCATCATTAATCTTAACTCCAATAGATTCCAGTGCAGAAACAATCTCATTGAGAACACTAAGATGGTCTAAGTTTTCATACCTGCATTCATTCTTAAAGAACGAAACCGCTCCTTCAGATACAAGTTATTTGACAAGCTCTTCATTTAATACAACTCTTCCAGATTTTCCCGCAATTCCTTCATAGCAAATATCCCATAAATATTTGCAAGAACATTTTTGGCCAAACAAAGTTGTAACATGCCAGCAGCCTTCAAATCCAAGTCTTCCCAATCTTCATCTCTCGTGCTAGATTCAGTTTCTTTATCAGAACTCGGGGTTGGTTTTCCTTCAAAGCTTTCTGCAGTCCCAACTGAATCAATACATCCATGACTTGTAATTACCACAAGCCAAAATTGATCTTCCAGTCAAATTTCTCCACGTTGTACTTTCCAAACATATTTTCTTTTGCTCCAAAAAATCTTCGAACCACCTGATGCTCTGTTAATTAGACGTCGATTTCCCCGTCGACGGCGCCACTATTGGGAATTACATACAAGTTTCCTCTCTAATTAACCCAACAGGAATTTTGATGTTCAAGAAATAATTGAGCAAACCAGAAAATAAAATCCGAACACAGAAATTTATGTGGTTCGGCAACTTGCCTACGTCTACGGACCGCCAAAAATTTTCACTATATAATAAATTGTTATAATTATATAGAATTTTCACTCACAAAACCCCCCAAGTATTATAGGAAAAATAATCAAGTTTTACCACATTTACCAATTTTTACTTCTTTGTACAACTCACAAAGAACCCAAGATAAACTAAGATGCTAGACTACATTTTTCCTAACAATACTCTCTGGTCAATGTGCAATTAATTGGCTCCTCAACACACATATTTATAGATAAACATACCCAAAACGTGTATTACTTGTACCCCCAAGATATTTCCTTATTGAAGCAGAATAATCAGAATAAGGAAAGAATTTCATGCCAAAAGATTATCTTCCTTTTCTTTTCATCTTTAACTTGGTCTCCAAGTTAATCACTTTAACAAGAGAATCAATTATCCAAGATATTCACATTCTTAATTTGGGTCAAATATCTCAACAGCTAGTAATCTTCTTAATTTATTAGCTACTATGTGCATAGACAAGGGGAGAAGAAGATGAAATTGAAGAAAGGGTGTGTGGGAATCTAAGTGGGATCGGAAAATGGTCCACTCCAAAGATTTGTCATCCCAATTTCGTACCTGCACAATCCTCTCTTTCAGAGGCTTCTTGATACGGCTCGTGAATTCTATGGCTATCATATAAGTGGACCACTTACGCTACCATGTTCAGTCGAGGATTTTCTTCACCTTCAACAGCAAATAAAAAAGGTGCGTCAATAAGCTCAATCGCCATTCTCACCACTACCATCACCACAATCTTTTTGCTGCTTCGCCAAATTAGTTGATTTTTTTTTTTTTTTTTAAGGTGCTTATTGTTGACGCCACCAGCCTCTGGGGTACTTACGGCTCGGCCAACACACGGATTTTTCACCGCATGGTGTGGATTTGTTCCACGCGAGGTGGACGCGTCCCCAGGGGGTTTCGAACCTTGGACCTTTGGAATACACAATCCGTGTGTTGGCCGAGCCGTAAGTACCCCAGAAGCTGGTGGCGTCAACACTTATAATTGCAGAATCTTGCTTGAAGTAGCAGATTTTCTTGTTGGACTATGAAGGAAGGATGCTGAAATCCAACTATGCATGCTTCTCTCAACTCTCATTTGAATTATGTTAATGATGCATATGTCCAAGATAATGTAAAGCAAATGTTATGTATATAAATTACATGTATATAGTGGTACTTTCTTCAATGATGAATGGCTTTTCATTTTATGTTCTCTTCCCCATGTTGGATATACAACTTAAAAGAGACATTTTGTAGCTTGAACCAATTTGTACAATTGATTGAGCTAGATTAATGTTTTAACACACCATTGCTTGTTCAATACAATTTTATTAACAAAATAGAAGATATATAATATTTAATCTTAGTTGAAAATGGTGCCTAAAACATTTTTGAGAAAGGACCTTTGTAGGTAATTTACACCTCTTAATGTTTTATGCAACCTTTTAGTTTTTAGACTATGGATGTCATGTTAGTATAAAAATGGAACATGGGTTCACAATTCAATATAGTCAACCTTTTTATTTACACTCTCCAACCCTACCCTTCGACTCGACTTCATGAAAAATATGTGAAATATTCAAAGTATTTTCGATAGAGTATATGTCTAGGAATTGCATATGCATGCCACATTTTTGTACTTTTTGTTTTGCTCAAAACCAACAGTATTAAACACAAAAAAGGGGGAAAAATTAAAAATACACAAAATGTCGAGGGAAATTTCAGTTCTAGTTACTATGAGGAATATTATTAGATTCTTTACGGATTTGCCATAAAATAATGGAATTAAAGATCCTTAGTAGATTGTTCCATTTATTCACACGGTGGCTGAAAATCCAATGATTTGAAATCTTTTTGTTGAAGAAACTTGAATATGGACATAAAAAGAATCCACAGGATGTGAAGAGAATAGGAGTATGAGATCTTTGAGTATATCACATCAATTCCGTACCAACTTGTTTGCCAATAAAAATATCGAATCTTCCATTGATGAAAAATAGTATAATAAAAGTACAAATAGGGAATAACGATTAGAACAAGAAGATGAAATTTCAAGGTTATCATACGACTCTTTCATAGGAAAGTTCTCTCTAGTTAATTAATGCTACCAAAGCAAAATATTTCTTCATTTTAACCCTATAAATTGACCCCCATAAATTCTTCTATTCAATTGCATCAACAATCTACATATATTATCTTAATTAGTGCCACTCAGTAATACACTCTCATCAAGAACACAAACACAAGTAGTCTCCCATCTACTTTATTAGCAATAATAATGCATAAACAAAAGGAGAAGAAGATGAAATTGAAGAAAGGGTGTGTGCCAATCCAAGTGGGAGTAGAAAATGGCCCATTTCAAAGATTCGTCATCCCAATTTCGTACCTAGGCCATCCTTATTTTCAAAGACTTCTTGAAAGAGCTGCTGAGTACTATGGCTACCAAACAAGTGGAATCCTCATGATGCCATGTTCGGTCGAGGATTTTCTTCACCTCGAACAATGTATAGAAAAGGGTGCCAATAAGCACAAGCTTGTTTCTGCATTGTCGTAGTATCCTGGTTGATATTTTATCAAGTACCTAACATGGAGAGGGGTATTGCTTAATGTATCATGGAATGGAGGAGGCAAACCAAGTGTAAAAAAAGTTCCTATTTCTTAACCTTTTTTTTGAAAACTCATTTTTCCTCGTACTTATGTTCAATCACGTATTCACACAATAAAATTCTCTGCGTAAATCCAAGATTTTTTCTACTTTCTAAACACAAATTCTCCAAAACATCAATTTCTAATGTGTACCGGTCCGCGCAAAGACCCGTTGATAATCCAAGAAGGGCCGATGACTCGATTGCAAACAAAGAGGGCCAAAGAAGCGATGGACAAGCTAATACAAAAAACGGTGGACAAAACTATGTTCGTAGCTGCAAAAGAAGCAAGTTCCGTGTTGGAGACTAGTCGAGAGACGAGTAGATCAACCTCATTCAAACCGTCGAAGAAAATTTGGAAGTTTCCAAGTTACGGCTGTAACATATATTTTTTAAGGCCATAACGAGTCCACTACTGAAAACTGAAAATTTGAAAAGTTGGATTTACGGCCATAACTTTCATGTGTCACGGCCGTAATGTGGCCTCGGGTTAAAATTAAGATTTTCAGAAAAAAGGACTTACGGCTGTAAATTATGTCTCACAGCCGTAATTGTTGTAATTGTTAAACAGTAAGCTACTTACGGCCGTAACTACTAAAACGCTTAAATTTTAATATTTTATTTCTTTCCATATTTTAGCAATTTGTTTCCTTGTTTAATTAGGGCTCTTAAGCCAGATTTTGATCCTATTTATAGGGATGTAATTTTCATTATTAGTTAGACCATTATTAGTATTATTGTGAGGCAAATTGCTTTCAAACTTCTATTCTTCATTGAATACAATCCGAACTTGCGAGTTATTCTTGTTTGTTCAAATCTCGGTGAGAATTAATATTGCTTGTGATCAAAAGGTCAATATATCCCCGTGATTGTATTGGTTGCTTGGTTCAATTAATTTTAATTGGATCCATAAATCGTGATTTCTTGGCGTTCTTGGGTCGATTCAATATTTTGTGAGTTGCATAACTACAACTGCTACGTGGTTTGCATCATTTGGTATCAGAGCTTAGGCTCCAAAAATCAAAGTTATATCTTTGTTTTGTTTTCTTGAGTTTTCTTAAATCTTGTTCTTCATGTTTTTTCAGTTCTTGAGTCTTTAATCCAAAAAGTGTCACAAAGAAAATTCAAAAGTCGTTATTTCCTTCGTTTAGTATTCAAATAAATTTTCGTTTGTTTCCTTATTCTCATAGTTGAATTTTCAAGAAGTTAAAAAAAAAAAAAAAAAACGAAATCTCAACAAGTCCAAAAAAAAGTTGTTATTTGATTTCAAGAATTATCTTTTTGAATCAATCTTAGTTCCCATAAAAGCATCAAGTCCTTTATAGAGACGAATTCCATTCTCTCAAGGTCTTCTTCGAGTTTTCCAACAAGTTCATAAATTCTCATTCATACTCAATTTGAATCATTCGGGCTTAAACTTGTTTGAGTTCGGATTCGTTCTTTGAAGCAATTGGGGTGAAAGTCATTGAGTGGAAAAAGGCTAGAGAGGTGAGATCAATAGAGGGTAAAAGCCAAAAATTGAGTGATGCACGAGCGAAATACACGTGAGGCATATATTACCTAGTTTTAGGATATCGAAAAATTCTACTACAGCAAAGAACGGCGATCAAGTCAACATGGTGGAAGAGTTAGCACAACGCTTTGAGAAAATGCTTGGGGACATGTCGGGCAAAATTGAAAGGTTAGAGCGGCCTAGGGAAGCGCCCAATGTACGAAGACAAGTGGGGCGTGGTCATAGGATAGAGACGGAGGAAGAAGATGAATTTGATGGGTATGATGATGGGGCACTTATGGATAGAGAGGTTAGGCATGAACGAAGAGGTAAAGAGGTTGTAGGGGATTGACCGGATCGTGGCATGAGTAATATCAAAACAACTATTCCTTCCTTTAAGGGTCGGAGTGATCCGGAACAATATTTAGAGTGGGAGAAAAGGATTGAGTTTATATCTACAGCTATACGGAGGAGAAAAATGTTAAGGTTGCGGTTCTTGAATTCACTGATTATGCACTTACTTGGTGGGATCAATTAGAAACTTCTAGGAGGCGAAATCGTGAGAGACCTATTAGTACATGGGGTGAATTAAAAGCGGTCATGATGAAGATATTTATCCCTAGTCATTACCATAGGGAACTTCATCAAAAATTACAAAGTCTTTACCAAGGTGCTAAGAGTGTCGAGGATTATCATAAGGAGATGGAGATGTTGATGTTTAGAGCTAATGTGGAGGAGGATGAGGAGGCCACTATGGCCCGTTTCTTGAATGGGATGAATAAAGAAATAGCAAATGTGATCGAATTGCAACATTATGTGGAGTTAGAAGATATGCTCATATGGCCATGAAGGTGGAGAAGCAATTGAAGAGAAAATGGACAGCTAAGTATCAGTCGGGTTCTTCGGGTTCTAATCCGTCTTGGAAGCCGAGATGGGAAAATAAAGGAGTTGGGGCTGTTTTGAAGGGGAAGATTGAGGTACCCAAGGGAAAGGAGGAGTCTGTTAACAAATTTCCACCCAAAGGGGAGTCTCAACCATCTAGGAGTAGAGATGTCCAATGCTTCAAATGCTTGGGAAGAGGACATGTGACTTCTCAATGCCCTAATAGGCGTGTCATTACCATGCGAGCGGAAGGAGCTTGGGAAAGTGGCAGCGATGAAGAGGACTATAGCGACATGCCCGCTTTGGAGGAAGCTAGTGATAATGAGGAATTGTTATCCGGGGAGCATGGGCCGTTATTAGTATCGAAGCGAGCCCTTAGTGCTCAAGTCAACGTGGATGACGTGGAGCAGCGGAGGGAGAATATATTCCATACACGGTGTCGCATCGAAGACAAGGTATGTAGTATGATTATTGATGGTGGTAGTTGTACGAATGATGATAGCACCACACTAATTGAGAAGTTAGGATTACCATTGTTGAAGCATTCATCACCTTATAGACTTCAGTGGTTAAATGATAGTGGTGAAATTAAGGTGAATAGGAGGGTGTTAGTGAATTTTTCGATTGGTAGCTATATGGATGAAGTGATGTGTAATGTGGTTTCTATGCAAGCCGGGCACATTTTGTTGGGTAGGCATTGGCAATATGATAGGAAGGTGACACATGACGGGTATAAAAATAGATATAGTTTTACCAAGGATGGGAGAAATATTACACTTACACCATTGACACCATCACAAGTTTATGCAGATCAAGTTAAATTGAAAAGTGATGAAGAACAAAAGGTGATGAATCTTGAGAAAAAGAGATTTGAGGCCACAACCTCAGAAAAAGGAGAGGAAAAGAGGGTTAGAGCCAAGACTCTAGAAAAAGGAGATGCGAGAGAAAAAAAGAATGTTGGGGTACATACCTCAGAAAAAGGAGAGTAAGCGAAGAGTACCAGAAGAGAAAAACCAGGAGTGAGTTTCTATACCAAAAGTAGTGAAATCAAGAAGGCTTTCGTGAAAAATCGACCAATGGTCCTTTTATTGTACAAGGAGTCATTCCTTGCCCTTGATGAAGCTAACATACCCCTCCCTAGTTTGGCTATTTCTCTCTTGCAGGAATTTGACGATGTATTTCCGGAGGATATACCTAGTGAGTTGCCACCCATTCGAGGTATTGAGCATCAGATTGATTTTGTACTTGAAGCAGTCATTCCAAACCGTCCTGCTTATAGGAGTAATCCCGAGGAGACGAAGGAAATTCAAAGGCAAGTAGAGGAATTGATGAGCAAGGGGTACATAAGGGAGAGCATGAGTCCATGTGCCGTACCCGTGTTACTTGTACCAAAGAAGGACGGGACTTGGAGAATGTATGTTGATTGAAGGGCCGTCAACAATATAACGGTAAAGTATCGTCATCCTATTCCTAGGTTAGATGATATATTGGATGAGTTGCATGGCTCTAGCATATTTAGTAAAATTGATCTTAAGAGTGGTTATCATCAAATTCGAATGAAGGAAGGAGATGAGTGAAAAACTATTTTTAAAACTAAATATGGCTTGTATGAATGGTTAGTTATTCCGTTTGGACTTACTAATGCACCTAGCACATTTATGCGTTTAATGAATCATGTTTTACGTGCATTTATAGGTAAATTCGTTGTAGTTTACTTCGATGATATCTTGATATATAGTAAAACTTTGAATGAGTATGTGGAGCATGTTAGGTGTGTGCTTGTGGTTTTGAGGCAAGAGCAACTTTTTTCTAATGTTAAAAAGTGTAGTTTTTGCATGGAAAAAGTTGTATTTCTTGGCTATGTGGTTAGTGCTAAGGGGATAGAAGTAGATGAAGAGAAAGTCAAAACTATTAAAGAATGGCCAACACCTAAAAACATAACTGAGGTTAGAATTTTTCATGGCTTGGCTAGTTTTTATAGGGGCTTTGTTAAAGATTTTAGCACAATTGCCGCACCACTCACAGAAATTGTCAAAAAAAGTGTAGGGTTTAAATGGGGTGTAGAACGGGAGCATGCATTTGAGACTATCAAAAATATGTTGTGTAAAGCACCGATTTTATCACTTCCTAACTTTGACAAGGCTTTTGAGATTGAATGTGATGCCTTAGAGCTAGGCAATGGAGCTGTTTTAATGCAGGATCGAAGGCTAGTAGCCTATTTTAGTGAAAATCTAAAGGGGGCTGCTCTTAATTACCCCACATATGACAAGGAGTTGTACTCACTTGTGCACGCTTTGGAGACATGACAACATTACTTGTGGCCACGGGAGTTCGTGATACACACTGATCATGAATCCTTGAAGCATTTGAGGGGTCAAGCTAAGCTGAGTAAGAGACATGCAAGGTGGGTAGAGTTCATCGAAACATTTCCCTATGTCATCCGGTACAAACAAGGTAAGAAAAATGTGGTAGCAGATGCATTGTCTCGAAGGTATGTCCTTTTAACTTCTTTGAATGCTAAATTGCTTAGATTTGAATACGTTAAGGACATGTATGCTAATGATCAGGATTTTCTAGTATTTATGATTCATGTGGTAAGGGGGCTGTGGATAGATTATTTAAACATGATGACTACTTATTTCGGGAAAATAAATTGTGTGTCCCTAGGTGTTCAATGAGAGAGTTACTTGTGAGAGAGGCCCATAGTGGAGGTTTAATGGGTCATTTTGGGGTTAAAAAGACCTGCGAAATCTTAAGTGAACATTTCTATTGGCCTAAGATGAAGATTGATGTGGTTCGGGTTTGTAGTCGATGCATTACTTGCAAGAAGGCGAAATCTAGGATTAAACTCCATGTATTATATATGCCTTTACTCGTCCCTAGTGAACCTTGGGTCGATATCTCTATGGATTTTGTTTTGGGATTACCTAGGACTAAGAAGGGAAGATATTCGATTTTTTTGGTAATATATCGCTTTAGTAAAATGGCACATTTCATACCATGCCACAAAACTGATGATGCTACTAACATAGCTGATATTTTCTTTAGGAAAGTCGTGCGCTTACATGGGGTTCTTAAAAGTATCGTCTCGAATAGGAATGTTAAGTTCCTTAGTCATTTTTGGAGAGTCTTGTGGAACAAATTGAGAACGAAACTACTTTTCTCTACAACTTGTCACCCACAGACCGATGGACAGATCGAGGTAATAAATAGGACCATGATTCAATGGTTGCGTGCCATAATCAATAAAAATCTGAAAAATTGGGAAGAGTGTTTACCATTTATTGAATTTGCATATAATAGGGCTATACATTCTACTACTTCTTGTTCACCATTTGAAATTGTTTATGGTTTTAATCCGCTAATACCATTGGATTTAGTTCCTTTACCTGTGAATGAACGTAGTAGTTTGGATGGAAAGAAAAAGACTGAAATGGTTAAATCACTCCACGATAAGGTGATGTTGGCAATTGAAAAGAGAAATGAACATTATGCATCGCAGGCTAACAAAGGAAGAAAATGCGTCATCTTTGAACCCGGTGATTGGGTTTGGGTACACTTGAGGAAGGGGCGGTTTCCAGAACAACGCAAATCAAAGTTACAACCGCGAGGAGATGGTCCATTCCAAGTGATTAAAAGGAGCAACAACAATGCCTATAAACTAGATCTTCCTGGTGAGTGTAATTTTTCGGCTACGTTTAATGTTTCTGATCTATCTCCGTTTGATGCAGGTACATATTCGAGGTCGAATCCTTTCGAAGAGGGAGGGGATGATGTGATCCAGATCACGAGTACCCGTCCGCGCAAAGATCCGTTGATAATCGAAAGAGGGCCGATGACTCGATTGCAAAACAAAGAGGGCCAAAGAAGCGATGGACAAGCTAGTACAAGAAACGGTGGACAAAACTATGTTCGTGGCTACAAAAGAAGCAAGTTCCGTGTTGGAGACTGGTTGAGACGACGAGTGGATCAACCTCATTCAAGTCGTCGAAGAAAATTTGGAAGTTTCCAAGTTACGGCCGTAACATATATTTCTTACGGCCGTAACGAGTCCACTACTAAAAACTGAAAATTTGAAAAGTTGGACTTACGGCCGTAACTCTCATGTGTCACGGCCGTTGTAACACCC
The DNA here is from genome assembly GCA_963555705.1 of Ligustrum vulgare. NCBI lineage: Eukaryota > Viridiplantae > Streptophyta > Magnoliopsida > Lamiales > Oleaceae > Ligustrum > Ligustrum vulgare. Next base: position 85,895,645 of record OY743168.1, read on the forward strand.
CAAGTTTCAGTATCTAAAACTTAGGCATTTTAACTTCCATTCACATTATATGCGGAAATAATCGTTTAAAACATTTAAACGTTTCATTTACTATTATAAAAATTTTACAAAAATTTCGACAGAGTCTCCTCTATAAATTGGACTTAATCAACCTGTAGAGAGACATCAAAATCATTTTACAACATAAAACTCAACTCAAACAAAAATCCAATATTCAACATACAACCCCAATTCTACTTCAAACTCCAACATCACCATACTATTTCAAATTCAATCCCCAAACTCCTCATCATAAATAAATTTAAACCATGAGCTCCATTTAACTAAATGGAGGATTGATAAACTACTAAAGAGATAAATAACTCATCAAAATTAAATTCAATAAACAATTAAAGGAATGAACCAACAAAAATAACCAAAGAAACATTTATGAAATTTTCTATTCAAACTTTATTTAAACTAATTCCAACCAAAACCATTTAAAGAATGAAAGATTAAAGAATACCCAATGAAAACTTATGAAAATTCCTTAATTAACTTTGAAGAAAATAACAAATTTCGGGTACTGCCTGAGTCTGTCACCAAGTGCTCTCCTCAGATCACCTAACTTTCATCACCTGAAACATTGGGGAGGGATTGGGGTGAGCTAAAGCTCAGTAAGTAAACTTTATGCATGAAATGCATGCTTAGGACATGAATGCTTTAAAAATTTCATATATGTATCCCCATTTACTTTACTTTCCAAAACTTTCAAACATTTCAAACTTTCACTTCATTTCAAAACTATCACTTCATTTCCATCGTGAGCTCACTTGGTGTATCTTCTAGTCAATCAGATAACAGTGGGCAATTTCTTATTTGGAACCAGATTAACATTCACATTTCCACCGCAAAGCGGTTTAACATTCACTTTCCCACCGCAAAGCGGTTTAACAGTCCACCGTAAACGGTTGAACATTTCGTCGCAAAGTGACTTAATTCGGGTACGCCGGTCCCCCGCGTCCCATTTCTCACTCGCAACTTTCATGAACTAGAAATACACCCATTCTTTCTTTAAAAACTTGGGATACATAACTTTTGAACAAACTTGCACCTTGACACATTTCTTTCATTTAAAAACATTTCACTTCCCAATTTCGATGCCAATGCATGCTTGATGATGTAATGACATGATAATGTGCATGCTTGAACATTCTTCATAATAACATATACTTTCACAAAGTAAATGAAATTCATCAAAGCAAGTAAGTTGCAAGACAGTCATTTACACATAACTTTCACATTTACATTCAACTTTGATGAAAATAGGGGGAAGTTTACTTACCTGACGTCCTTAATATTTACCGTTTTTTTGATTTGCAAGTGGAGGAGCCTCGACTGCCCGTATCGTCAATGTACCAACAATTCTAGTCATATTCATTCATTAAATAAAATATACTTTTAGTTTAAAAATCACAATTCCTATTCTTTTAATATTAACAAAACTTCCGATCGAGATCGAGATCGAGAGCTTCCGATCGAGATCGAGAGCTCAAATTAACCTAGGTGTGACCTTGAACTACGAACAACACATATAATATCATATTCCAAATAGGGAATTAATTACACACACTTTAGAAAGCTTTCTTATCTTTTAATTTCAAACTAAAATAAATATATCAAACTTAAACCAAAGTTCACAAAGTTCTTACTAACAAATCTGACCATTCATGAAATTTTCTCAATCAGAAAGTTACAATTTTCAACTCATAATTAGATATTAACAATCTTAAATTCATAAGTCATCCAATCTAAAAATTGACATATAAATATATATTTTTATTAGCATTAACCCCCGAAACTGAAATTGACCAATTAAAATTCGAAATCATAACTGAGTGAAAATTAATAAAAACATTCATACATCCCCTTAATATTTCAAAAATTACCATTATGCTTCAAATTAAACTAGCAATACAATTTAAAAGTCATAACTTACGGATTTAGAAACTTGAAACTTCACACACATATTATCCAAAATTTGAAATCCACAACTGAGGTTAAAAATTCTATGTGACTCACAATTTGATTCAAACATGTCTAAATACATTTACTCAAATCTCAAACCAAATTCTAACTTTGGAATTTACTTATTTATAAATCAACATATAAACTAAACAATTAACTAACACAATTGAATTTATATTTATACCCTTTCAAAAATATGATATCTAACTATATATATATATATATATATATATATATAAAAGCAGTGTCAGGTACAAATTCAAAATAACCTAGAATTCTAAAATTTCAAATCTGAAATTAATCAACGAATCTGAAATATATACATAATCAAAAAACTGAAATAACAAATTAAAATTCAAGATCAAAGCAAAAAAAAAAACAAATATGAAAATATACAAAATATACATACAAATATACATCAACATATACATACAATCCCATATATATATATATATATATATATATATATATATACACACTAATTACATGTGTGTGTTTTTTGTGTGTGTGTCCGTGAGTGGGTGCGTGCGTGCGGCGTGACAGGGTAGAAGTTACCCACCGGTGCAGCGACAAGGGGGAGGTGGTGGAGGTCGCGGTCGTGGTGGTGATGGTGGTCGGCGACCGAGGAAGAAGCCAAGAGAGAGACGGAGAGATGAGGTGATGGAGAGATGAGGTGACTAAGAGAGCGAGGTGCGGGTGAAATCGAGAGACAGGGACGAGAGAGCGAGAGAGTTCAGCGTGAGAGAGAGATACCGAGTGTGAGAGTGTGAGCGTGAGGGATGAGATTAGGTTTATGATTTAAATGTAAAACTTATTAATTTGCAAATCAGTCCTTCGACTCTCATAAATAGGTAATTTAAGCCCACATCCCTCAAATAAAATTCAAAGTGTCACTAAACTTTCCCCAATTCCCATTTAACACAATTTAGGCCACTTTCAACTTAATTAAATAGAAAATAACAAGATTAATAAATAACGTTAATAATTACACATAAAATTGCACATAGACAATTTATGAACTTTCCATTTGGCACATTGATCAAGACGGCGTCCAAGTCCTTCCACTGCAAAATAATTCAAATCATTGACATAAAATTTATCAAATTTTAAAATTTATAATAACCTCAATATAAATGTCACGTGGAATTTAAAGATCCACGTAATAATGAAAAATGGTATTACAACCGTAATGTGGCCTCGGGTTAAAATTTAGATTTTCAGAAAAAATGACTTATGGCCGTAAATTATGTCTCACGGCCGTAATTTTTAAACAGTAAGCTACTTACGGCCGTAAAGGAAGTAGTTACGGCCGTAACTACTAAAACGCGTAAATTTTAATATTTTATTTCTTTCCATATTTTAGCAATTTAATTCCTTATTTAATTAGGGCTCTTAAGCCAGATTTTAACCCTATTTATAGGGATGTAATTTTCATTATTTGTTAGACCATTATTGATATTATTGTGAGGAAAATTGCTTTCAAACTTCTATTCTTCATTGAATACAATCTGAACTTGCGAGTTATTCTTGTTTGTTCAAATCTCGGTGATAATTAATATTGTTTGTGATCAAGAGGTCAATATATCCATGTGATTGTATTGGTTGCTTGGTTCAATTAATTTTAATTGAATCCATAAATCGTGGTTTCTTGACGTTCTTGGATCGATTCAATATTTTGTGGGTTGCATAACTACAACTGCTACGTGATTTGCATCAATTTCTCTTTAAAATGGTTGTCAAATAGTGCCATACTTATCTCTCTATCAATGTAAACGTAAAAGAAAATGTAAAACCTTTATAGGATGTTATTCATGCACGGATATGATAATTGTTTCGTATTCAATAGCGAATCATCATTTTCCTTAATTTTTTCACAACTATTATTGTTCCCTCTTTCCAGTCGCATCCCTTACTAATTATTCAACTATGTTAATAGTTTTGTGATTATGAATAAAGTTATTTGCACTCCAATCTTAACCCAAAATTTGATCACCCCTCATATTGATGATGGGACCGATCTCCTCATTAATGCTGATCCACTGCTAGCTCCACCCCACATGAGGGGGTTATTAACTAGGTTGCACTGACATTCTGTCGGGAGCCAGCATGTCGTGTTCGATACGTGTCTGACACCGACACTCTTCGGACACTCTCTGACACGTGTCGGAACCACACCATATATATCAAAATGAAAAAAGAGAATATGAGAAATGGATGTAATTAAAAAAATGATAAATCTAATTTACAAGTTTGTTTTTATTTGGTATCATCATTTCGATTCAATAAATATACAATGCGTTGTTTGTAAATAAGACTAAAATAATAATAAATTAAAAAAATTAATTTACTTGTCCCCAATGTGTCGTGTTCTAACTTTTTTAAAAAATCACGTGTTGACGTGTCCATGTCATATCGTATCCGTATCGCATATCGATGTCCGTTCAACCTAGGTTATCAAGCTTGGGGTTTAAGTTAGGGCGCTTGTAGAATTGTTGTCGCTCTATTGTCAATTGTAACATAATAGATCTAAGCCTTGAAGATGCTCCATAGTTCAATATACAATACTGTCTATTGTTCCATTAATATATATTTATATTAATTAATAGTACAAAGTGAATATTACAAATAGGGATCAAAAAGTGACGATAAAACTAGGAGGAGAAACTTCAAGTGCATCATTATCCAGGTAAATAGCAAGAACATCACTATCTTTTTGGGGTGATTGCGTAATTAATCCGTCATTTTAATTTTTTGCATTTTCACCAGCAAAATCACGTTTCATTACGGAATTCATCCTTTCATCCATCTCTGTTAAATTCAACCTAATTGCATACGTGTAACCCACTACCAAAAAGTGATAACTGATAAATGTATTTTTGTTCTTCACCGGTACAAACATAAAACAACCGTAACCGTTGGTTAGGATTTTTGTCCTTCGCCAATAATCATTCAAATGTTCCTACGGAGAATCTTGGGGATGTTTTTTCACAAAAAAAAAAAAAAAAAGGATTTTTGTCCTTCGCCAATAATCATTCAAATGTTCCTATGCAGAATCTTGGGGGTGTTTTTTTCACCAAAAAAAGAAAAAAAGTGTTTTTTTTAAGTCATTCCAATTGTTTTTATGCATGCACTGTTTCATCTGAGGTGGGTTTTTGTGATTTGAAAATTTAAGTGGCGTTCTATTTATATTTTTTTTTATATTTTTTTTTCGAAAATATTTTGTGTTTCCTGTTTTTATTTTTGTTTTCAAATTTGCTGAAAACATGTTTGGTTTGTTATTTCTGAAAACTCTTTTTGAAAATGAAAAGCTGGAAAACACGTTCTGTTTGAAATTTTACAGAATACTACTTAAACTATTTTTAATTAATTTGCTTGCAGAATACTACTGACTCAAACTTAAATTTCCTTTCACAATACACTGAAAACATGATTTCATGCAACACATCAATGTGAGCATTAAAAGCTTATATTAACACAGCTTGATCAGGTTCGAGATTTGAGAAAGCACCAGTTCTATTAAAATCCAGAAAAATACAAGTTCTTTCAAAACCATCTGAATCCATTTATTAAGGCATTTTTAAAATATAACAACAAGAATTTTCACTTAATTTTTTTTTTTTTTTATAATGTTGATATTGAATTCAATAAAACTTTATTTAAACTTAGTTCTAAGTTAGGATAAAAAAAAAAAAAAAAAATCTTTATTTAGGCTTAGTTTCAAGATAGGATAGATAAAAAAAAAAAAAAAAAAAAAAAAAACGCGTTTTCTGCATTTTGAACATTTTTTACTGAAATACACACAAAACGTCCAAAACGAGGTTTTGGGCGTTTTGCGTACAATTTTTTTTTTTTTTTCTAAAATGCGTTTTCGAAAATGGTAAAGAGAACGCGTTTTTAATATTTTCGAAAATAAAAATAGAAATCGACCTCAAAATAACAAAGAGAACAGGACCTTACTTTTTGCTCAAAAAGGTTGGTTTTTTTATTATCTTGCGACTGGTAATGGACACCGAGAAAGGCTTATTGCTAAGAAATGAGTACATTACCATCACTGCTGATGAATTTGGAAGGGTAATTTATCTCTTTATTATTATTATTATATCTAATTTCAGTTTTATAGACATCAATTTCCCCATTTTTATGCTTTAACAACCTTATTATTTCCCCTGGAATTAATCGATCACTCAACTAAATTAGGAGGTTTTAATAATAGAAGAAAATGCTATGCTCATATTTGGTGTAAATTAAAATCTATGTTTAGATTTAGAATTAATCTATTTACACCCCACATTTGACCTCAAGTGTGACAACATGTTCACATAGGGTGTGGGGTCCAATCACCGTTGATGAGCTGATCTCACAATTCATGTGAGTATGTTGTCACGCTCGGAGCCAAGTGTAAAATGCTTGTAACATTATTGTTTTATTTAAGTTAACTAGTTTTGATATAGTGTTAACCAAGAGCATATACTATTGTGCCAATCAAGACACAAGCACTGGGCCCCACAACCACAATTGGCACTAAATCAATTTTATTAAGTCAAAAATCAATTTAAATCACATATTTTTTGGAATCCGCACATTTTCAACTACACATCTCATCAACTTTTTATCAAAATCTATTAGTAAAAATCTAATTTTATTCTTCACGAAACATTGGCTATATGCATTTCTGCGTTTGAGTTCTGATTTGTTGACTTCGAGAGACTGCTAAAAATGTTTAATTTCCTTATTTTATTTGTTTGGTGTAGCCCACACCTTGAGGACCCCAATCGACCATGCCTTGAGCCATTAGTTGAGGAGGTTAATCACAGGTTATGCCTTCCAGAACCAAGGTAGAGGATTTGATGGTAAGCCCAAGGTTTGGATAACTCCCGCTGACGACAAATCACAAATCCAATATTTTAGAATTCGAACTTTATACCCCGCTGCGCTGAGCCTTACCAGTCCTCCCCTTTATCACTGGGAAATGTACCTTGAGAGCCTTACCAACTCCATGATTATCATGAAGCACGACAAATTAATCTGGGAGCTAAATGCCCATAAGAAATCAGTACACCAAAATGAAAAAAGAAGTTTTTAAACACTCCCACCATCTATCACGTACGTTCACTACTTCACACTTTGGCAAAGCATTCTCTGTCTGCCATTTGCTTCTTACCGAAAACAAGTTTCTTGGAGATTAAGCTTAAATTCTCAAGAAAGAAGTTTCTTTAGCAACAAGTTTGTTTCTTCAGGGTGTTCTGGTGCAAGCTCAAGAACAATATGTCTTTTGTCTATTTAGAGCATCTCCAACAGGCTCTATAAACTTATATTGCTTTCTAAAAAAATTCCAATTTTCAATGCTCCACACAATATCTTAATTAATTTTATATACAAATCAAGTGCTTCAGCTTCATTCCAAATGCCATTTTCTTCTTCATTCATCGTTCACGGCATCGCTATGGACGAAAATCAATACAATTATTGGTTTATGTTTGATTTATGTACTCACTGATATATATAACTTCCTTGCCAAATAACTCATGTTTGCTGAAGTTCCCCAATATCACAGCAAACTGTTGAGAAGATATCCATGACTTGAGCAAAGGATGTGCCTTCTGTCACCAAACTCAATACACACAGAAGCCAACTCTCAAGGGAACATTTTCACACTTAGCTTCCAAGGAGCAGTTGGCACAGATTACTACTCATTTCAGGCAAAAAATCTTCGCATGGACAGCACGTATAGTTAATTAGCATGGTTAAATTCCCATGTTCATGCTATTTCAGAATTTTCATCATCAACTTCGGCACTTTACCATTTCCACTTAAATTGTTTACAGTTAACATTTGAAGGTGGAAATAATAGACCCATTTGTTATAAAAAAAAAAAAAGTTGAACCGCAACCTTGACGGCCCTCACCTACCCTGTCCTGCCCTGTACCTTGGTGAAGGATGTAAATCGCAGGTTATGCCTTCAAGGGTACAGGGTGAAAGGCTACTTGTACACTTGCACTTACTCAAAGGCAAAATTCATATTTCAGGATTCGAACTCTAAACGCGACAGACTCAAGCAAAGTTGGGGTTTTACCACCTTCCCTTTTTAATACTAGGAGATGTGCCCTGACATCGATAGACCCATTTGTTAATTTATGGAGAAAAAAGAGAGGAAAATAATAAAATAATTAGGAGTGAATTTTGTGATAAAATTGAGAGGGAAAATTAATATATACTTCTTGGAACAAGTAAAATAAAGAGTCCGTTGGATTGCTTAAAAAAAAATTGCTCTAAATTTGTGGATGTTCACACTACAACAAAATGAACATGTTACGGCGTGCAGCTGCATGCCGTAAACAGCCGTAAAAGGTCATGCCTTAAATATTTACGACACGCAACTGCACGCTATAAATAATATTGCATTTTACGGTGTGCATCTCGCACGTTGTAAATTATTTTTTATTTTAAAAAATATATATATTTATATTATTACCAACCAACATATAATAATTATAAAACAAAATTATACACATATCATATAAAATCATGTTTTACACAACTCGACTTCATGAAAAATATTTGACATATTGAAAGTATCAGAATATGGTGCCTACAATGGACATCATAATCCTTACCCACCTTGTGTGTAAAAATAACACGTGGTAAAAAAAATTATTTATACCACATGTCAGTCTCACACGCAAGGTAAGTAAGGATTATGATATTCATTATAAACATCATATCTGACCTGTTAAAAGTATTTTCAGTAGAACGTATGTTAGGAATTGCATATGAATGTCCCATTTTTGTACTTTGTTTTGTTTCGCTCAAAACCAACAATATTAAACACAAAAATTAAAAAAAAAATTAAAAATACACAAAATGTCGAGGCAAATTTCAGTTCTAGTTACTACGAGGAATATTATTAGATTCTTTACGGATTTCTCCATAAAATAATTGAACTAAAGACCCTTATAGACTGTTAGACGACTTGGATCTATTTTTTTTTCTAAGTAAAATGTGTGATTAAAAATTGAAGGGAGAAAATATATATCATTAAAAGGTGATTTGAAAAATTGTTTAATTTTATAAATCATTTCTTTACACTTTTCGAACAGACGTTCTATTGTCAGTACTCAGTCCAATTCTCCTGAGACGCGCAGGAGAACTGGTATGAGCTTTGCCCACCACTTTGGGCAAAGCTTGTCAGCCACCTTTAACTTTTTTTTAAAAATTTTTTTCTTTATATTTTTTGTTTTATATTGTAACTTTTATTTGATAATATTATTTAGCCCCTGTTTGGTAGAAATTAAAATCTAGATTTTAATCTAAGTCAAAGTCAACAATCAATCTAAACCACAGATTTCGTGGGACCTACAACTTTTCAATCACACATCTTATCAACTTTTATCAAAATCTACTAAAAATCTAATTTTAATCTCCACCAAACAGGGGCTTAGTTTATAAATTAGTTTAATTATGATTTCAAGGTTAAAAATAGTGGTTAAAAATAAGAGAGAGAAAATATGTGATTAAAAAATGATTTAAAAATTGTGTAATTTATAAATTGATTATAAATTAGTTTATTTTATTTACAAAACGAATGTTTTTTCTACTTATTTTATCTTATAATTTGATTTTTTGTCATGTATTTTTTTTATTTTGTCATAATAAATTTTAATATACATACATATATTAAATGAAATTTCATATTCATAATAACACTGTAAATTAAGTTTGATATTTAAAACATCGCAATACATACTTTGCTTTGTAAATAAAGAAAAAATGACTTACTAAAGAATTGAACAAAAAAAGAAATAAACAAACTTTGAAAAATATTTTTATCCTTCATTTATTATTTATTTTTCTGAATGAAGTATATTTTTTGAATGAGTGAATGAAATGTACATGAATAATGAATTTAACAGACAAATATACCCTTATTTGATAATACCATTTGATTTATAAATTGATTTATTTATAATTTTGAGGTAAAATAGTATTAGTTGAAAATTAAAAAGAATGTGTAGTTAAAAAGTAATTTGAAAAATTGTGCAATTTATAAATTGATTTATTTTAATTATCAAATATATGTTACGATATAATATATATATATATATAATAAAACAAAATTAAAAAATATTGCGACCGACAACCTGTCAGCTTTGCCTTGACTTTTATAGGGTTAATAGCACAAAACGTCCCAACATTTTAATTTTTGACGCTAAACATCCCAACCTTTACAATTTTTGGTAGAAGACATCATTTCTGTCAATTTTAACCCCATTTCACCGTTAACTTCAAATTGAACAGTAAATTTCAAGGGTATTTTCGTCCAAAAAAAAGCAGCTCATTCATACTTGAGTAATTGGCACAAAACGTCCCTACGTTTGACACTTATTGTGGAAAAACGTCCCTACGTTTATTTTTTTGGCGAATAACGTCCATACGTTTATTTTTTTGGCGAATAACGTCCCTACCTTTAAATTTTCTTGTTCATTAGTCCCCAAATTTTACTTTTCTTTCAATTTAGTCATTCCGTATTTTATTTAAAGGTAATTGTCTTCAAACGTGTATAACTTTTGATTTACAACTCCGAATTGCACTCCGTTTTTTGCGTTGAACTCCAAATTCAACAATTTTTCTTATGATGTATCATGTGCTCATTTATTAAACATTTCGTTTTGACTTTTGTATAGTAGATACTTATTTTGTTAGGGTATAATTGATTGACGTAAATTGATTTCTGTAAATTTTATTGAAACAGTGAAATTTTAATTTTAGTGTGTGTTCGGCGGCCAGCGAAATTTATAAATTGGATTTATTTGACTTTGTAATCTTTTTAACGTAAAATATTTGGTTAAAAATTGGTATGTTTAGCTCCTGTTTGAGCCATGTTATAATCTCTAATAACTTTCTGAACAACACACAATTTCTTTCTCCAATTTTTAAAAAGTGATTTGAAGAGAGAGAATGAGTGTTGTTCAGAAAGCTATTAGAGATTATAACATGGCTCAAACAGGGGCTAAACATACCAATTTTTAACCAAATATTTTACGTTAAAAAGATTACAAAGTCAAATAAATCCAATTTATAAATTCCGCTGGCCGCCGAACACACACTAAAATTAAAATTTCACTGTTTCAATAAAATTTACAGAAATCAATTTACGTCAATCAATTATGCCCTAACAAAATAAGTATCTACTATACAAAAGTCAAAACGAAATGTTTAATAAATGAGCACATGATACATCATAAGAAAGATGGTTGAATTTGAAGTTCAACGCAAAAAACGGAGTGCAATTCGGAGTTGTAGATCAAAAGTTATACACGTTTGAAGACAATTACCTTTAAATAAAATACGGAATGACTAAATTGAAAGAAAAGTAAAATTTGGGGACTAATGAACAAGAAAATTTAAAGGTAGGAACGTTATTCGCCAAAAAAATAAACGTAGGGACGTTATTCGCCAAAAAAATAAACGTAGAGACGTTTTTTCAAAATAAGTGTCAAACGTAGGGACGTTTTGTGCCAATTACCCAAGTATGAATGGACTGCTTTTTTTTTTTGGACAAAAATGCCCTTAAAATTTACTTTTCAATTTGAAATTAACGGTGAAATGGGGTTAAAATTGACAGAAAGGATGTCTTCTACCAAAAATTGTAAAAGTTGGGATGTTTAGCGTCAAAAATCAAAACGTTGGAACGTTTTGTGCTATTAACCCACTTTTATATATTTCCATGAAGAGCGAGTATGAGATCTTTGAGTACATCACATCAATTCCGTACCAACTTGTTTGCCAACAAAAATATCGAATCTTCCATTGATGAAAAATAGTATAAAAATACAAATAGGGAATAACGATTAGAACAAGAAGAAATTTCAAGGTTATCATACAACTCTTTCATAGGAAAGTTCTCTAGTTAATTAATACTATCAATGCAAAATATTTCTCCATTTTAACCATATAAATTGACCCCATAAATTCTTCAATACACTTGCATCAACAATCTACAAATATTATCTTAATTAGTAGTTTAGTACCATTCAGTAATACACTCTCATCAAGATCACAAACACAAGTAGTCAGCCATCTACTTTATTAGCCATAATAATGCATAAACAAAAGGAGAAGAAGATGAAATTGAAGAAAGGGTGTGTGCCAATCCAAGTGGGAGTAGAAAATGGGCCCATTTCAAAGATTCGTCATCCCAATTTCGTACCTAAGCCATCCTTATTTTCAAAGACTTCTTGAAAGAGCTGGTGAGTACTAGGGCTACCAAACAAGGGGAATCCCCATGATACCATGTTCGGTCGAGGATATTCTTCACCTCGAACGATGTATAGAAAAGGGTGCCAATAAGCACAAGCTTGTTTCTGCATTGTCATATTATCCTGGTTGATATTTTATCAAGTACCTAACATGAAGAGGAGTATTGCTTAATGTATCATGGAATGGAGGAGACACATCAAGTGTGAAAAAACAAAAAACAAATGGCATCATCATAGCACACTGTGGGAAAGTTGATTCCGGACGACACTGGAGAGGCTGAGGTTTTATAGAGGAGAGGCTAGGTTCTTGGGTGTTTTGTTTTTGCTTTGCCCATAAGGGTGGTGGACTAGGAAACACTAGTAGGAATGGTTCTATTTTTGGGGAAGATGCAATGAGGGGTGATCCTGTCGAGGCTAGCAGAGCTGTACTGGCTGAAGATGATGACGAGCATAAGTGGTGGAATGCTATATGCTTGGCCACTAACGTGGAGAAAGAAAGGTTTGAGCAGATCCATGATGAGTTCCATGTACTCGATGACATCAAAATGATTATCCCTTATGGTATAGGTTCATGGATCCTTGGATTAGAAGAGCCATGGGCAATCCATGACATTCCACGTCTTCCATACTCTTATCATCCAAGGAAGACGACCACCAAGAAGAATGATGAGGAGGCAGAGTAGGGGTGGTATTCACTAAACCCATGGGATTCCCATGCTCCCTTTTATCTTGGCCCTTCTATCCTCCATTAAGGGTTCAAAAGGGAGCTGGTTCTGGGTGAGGGGAAACTTCCAAATGGTAGAGGGAGATGACGAATCACTCCTCATCGTGCCTGCCTCCTCCAGCTTTGCCAGTGTCTTGCTTGATGCCAAAGTGATTTGGGGGGTTCTGGCAAGATAACTTGAATCAGATGGGAGATTCTCAAAGAGGTCTATAGGCTGCCTCAAGAACAGAGGCTGCAATGAGATAACTGACAAAAACCTGCACTTCCATCAGAAGACAAAAATGGCCCACAAGCGTAAATATAATCACCTCTTCAAGTGATATATCCTTTTGTTTTCTGACGCTGTAGCAAAGGGCAAGTCAATGTTGCAGCCAGTTGATAGTGGTGCATCATGTTGCAGCCAATTGATACACTTTTTAGATTAATTATAGTTATCAACAATTGATTAATAATTTTTTACAAAGTTATAATTGAGTATAATAGTAACTAAAGCCAAAAAAGTCACAACAGTTATTACGTAATGCTATATATGCTTCCAGTACATGAATACGAATAATGATTAGTACCTCAATTAACCTTTCATAGTATACCGCATTATATAAAACTCCACTACAGTAAAAAAGAAACATTGAGCATTCAGTTTTAATTTGGAACCTGAATTTTGAAAAGAAAATAATGCAATCTAAATTATTTGATACATCTTCAGATGTTTGCAGAAGTTACAGAAAGTTTATCTTCTTGAAATACAATCACAAAACCGAACAGCAATATATAGAAATTGGCTTGAGATAAAACTTGGAAACCAAAGACACTCATTTTGCCATAAATTACCATTCACAATTGTAATGACTTGGAAAGTGCAATACCTGTCTGAGAACCAATTGCAGCCTCCTCCAATTCTTGTTTGCTCAGCAATCTACTGGAGGGTTGAAATTTTGTACCCGAGGGATACTTGATCGCTTCTAGCTCCATTGATCTCACAAAAAAATGGCTGCCAACTGCATCAATTGTCCTGTCGATGAAATTTGACCTTGGTATAAAATCCTTCATGCGGCATATGAATTCCAAGTGGCCCCTTGCCTAGACAAAGGGAAAGGGATGGTCAAAAACTTTCTCAAAAAGAGAGTGCTTTACACGGATGAAATTATTTAAGCACCTATAGCAGTCAAGATGTTTCATGAATATAGGCAAAACCAGTTGGGCTGCATTAAAATCAGTATCTGACGTTGTATGTCCATTACCGTATATCTATTACTGTGTCTAATTATCAGCAATCCTCAGTGAAATCAAGAATAGGATCAAACAACAAACATACAACAATATGTCATAACATTGCAGTCATGAGACATGTAAAGTCTCAAAAAATTGATATGGGCAAAGTATAGGGATCATTCAAAGGGCTTTCATTTAAAGCTATTTTTTAATTCCCGAGTGATACTCAGCCGCAGCAGCACATACAGAATGCAAACAATCAGCTTAGTAATGATCCAACATGAGAGGTTATTTCAATCTAAGCAACCCTATCAGATTAAGTGTATGCTATACTAGTCCGGCAGCATGTAAATACTGAGGGAAAAATTCAAGTTTAACCAGTGTAATGAAAACATAAGGGGTTCTCTTTACAGTTCAGATACTCATCCCCTCATCTTTCCATTAAGATGTTAATGGTTTTTCCATAATGATACACCTGTGAAAAAACTTCTATTCCAGTTTTTCCTAGTGAGGGTTATAAAAATAGTGCATATGAATTTAAGTAAATCTACTAAAGAAATAAGTCAAATTTCTCTATGCACTAAATTCAGAAGATCCCTCCCTTCGTCTCTCTCACAGATGCTACTTACATATACAAGAACAAAGCTTATTTCTAATCTCATGTTCCTGGTAGACTGTATCATTTAAAAAATTAGAACCATTAGGAAACATTGTGCAAGAATAAAAATGTAATATTGTTGACAATATATCTAAGGAAATCAAAAAGCTAATTCATATTGCAAACTTATAACAGAAAAGCAATTAAGGGAGAAATAATATTCAAGGAAATTACAAGCAAACCTGTCGATACTCAGGAGCGCGTTTTGGAAGTTTGAGATAATCCATGTTACTGATCTCATAATCCCATAAAAAAGATGTATGGTGGACCCACCTATTTTTAGTAATGGATTGAGCATTCCCACCAAACTTGTGGTTTCCAAGCACATAATCTGATAAAGATGGTAGGAATATGTAAGCACAAAAATGCTAAAAAATAGAATAGAGGGAAATTAATATAAAAAGAAAAAAATGATATAAGCCATAGAGAAGCACGTTATTTGATATTAAATATTCAGAAAACATTTTCAAAGAATTAAGGACTCACAGCTGACTAATAACTAATAGCAAAAAAAAAAAAAATGAATCTGTCCAATCTACTAATCATATCAACAGATATACAGATTGAGAAAAATCATTATCAACAAAAATTGATGAACATAAATATTACCAGTAAATTTGGTAGAGTCAGAATGGAATTTAAATATGAAAAGACCTTTCCTCATTTTCATGCTAATAACAATGAAGAATAAATATTAGGGGAAAAAAGAAGAAGATGAAAGTGCCATAAATATTTGCTAGATGCAATCGATACTGGATAGCACTGCTGAGAATTATTAATAATAATAAAAAAATAAAAATAAAAAAAGGATCTAAAGAAATAAAATAAATCAGTAAAATGTTCTTCGATGATTAAAAAAATCAATCGTCACCTCAAAAGAACAATGAAGAAATAAATTTAGAAGACAAAGGTAGAAGTTTCCATTTGAAACAACTGCGTGCTTCTAATCTTGAACTAATTTCATCAATTAATTCAATAACCTTTTATAGCACCATGCAAAACTAAAATATTAAAAAAATCATTAAAGGTTACAGTTTGCTACACACACCATTCTCGCGAAGGCTAAAATCCCCAATTCCTTGAAATGCTTTTTGATACACTAGGCTGCTCCATGACATGATGGGTCGAGGATATGATTGTAAACCTGGAACTGCATCCTTGTTGCATATAAGTGTGACAAATATCGTTCCCTGATCAACAATAACAGTACCTCCTCCAGTAAACCTTCGAATAATCGGAATTTCATCTCGTAAAACGGACTCAATTTCAAGAAGTTCTACAGGTTTCCTATTAAAAAAACACATAAGATACATCAACTTCTTCCCGTTAGTATATATTGATGGATCCATAACTAGCGAATGAGCAGAGCCATAATGGTATAATCATGACAACATTTGGCAAAACCAGATCCCCATTGGCTCTACTAAGCCCAAAAGGCTGAATTGATTATCTTAGAGACAAGATATTTAAGTATGCAATCAAACTGATAACACCTCAGACAAGTACCAATATACTACTAATTCATAAATATACATCAAGCACAATAATTAAAATCCTTATCAGTGTTAATACACAGCACAAATAACAACATACTGATAATTGCATTAAACAATAGTGACAGCAGACAACATAGACTGTATAATGTAGAAATTCAAATTCAGCAGACCATGTCTTGACTACTGAGGCTGAGCATGGTTCAATCAGGACGCAAAGACCATGAAGAAGCACATGAATAAAACAACTCCTAACATGATGTAGATAGCCAATTATTATGCGAGTGGTTCTACCTTTCACATATTTACTCCTATCCATAGGATGGAATTCATAGTAACAGCATTCGAAAATTAAGGAACCTTGAAGCATTAAAAACTTTATATTGTCCACCGGATAACTGAATTTTCTATCTCTGTTTTAGAGTTTCTATCTTCAACCGACAAATTGGATCAAGTACCAGTGCTCAAATGGCAAAAGAAGCAAGAGCTTTTCAACAAAAAGGAATTTCAAACATAATTTGCGCACCCGGATAAACCCATGACAACAGTTGGGTCATCTGTTCCATCATTGATGATACACCAGTTATCTGATGAGGTTCGAAGTAGTCTCTCCTCAAGATTTAATTGATGTAGAATGGGTACTCCTTTTAGTCTTACCAGATTCATCAGCGGCAGCCCTATGTTTCTTGTTACAGGTGCGGTCATTGGAAGTAACTACAGATTCCTCTACTCCCTGACCTGAACACAAGCAAAATGCATCGAAGATCATCATCTTCATTATTCTTCCATTTACTGAAATATCAAAACAACTGCTAAATGCCACCTCTGCAATTGATTTTTATAACCCAATCCTTTGCTAGTTATATGTTTGTAACAACTCAAAATACCAGTAATTACATTACATGTGGGAGTGTTCTTCCTTGTTCTCAAATTTACTTCTTATAGGCTCTTTATTTCTTTTATAATTTTATATAAAAATAATTTTCTTCTGTGTAATTGTCATTATTTGAAACACTTGAGGAACTGGCATCAATTAACTATTTTATGCTGAACCAACAAAAAACAAAGGGGGATAAATTTCTAACATGTTCTAAAACTTACAAGCTATGAAATCCTCCAATCTTCAGATTGTCATGCACTTTATATTCAATTCAAATAATTCACCCCCAACGTGCACTATGCTTCAAGACTACAAATGTAATAAAAACTCCTATAGCAACTATAGATCGAATCCAATGATCAATGCATAATATACAATGTTCTTCTCACTGCCCTAGATTGATTAATTGGTTTTAATGCTTTTTTCAAGGAAAAAGAGAAAATTACTTGTGCAGCAATATTGTACAATAGCATAAATATCTATTTAGTAACTCTCAAACTCATAGAGATCACCAGGTCAATGACGGATGTGGAAGAGGAGGGATTGAAGTTGATGAAAGACAACTGGATATTGGAAAGAATTTTTTCAGCCCTTTTTCTTCTTTCATGACAAGTTAGGATTGTATTTTATTAGGCTCAGATCATTTTTCTGGTATCATTTTCTTTCTAGAGAAGGCTAAAAAACTTGTTTTTAAAAGGGAAAAAAGGATTTGTTATCAAGAACGACTTTTTAACTTACTGTATTTTATCCAACTTAGGTTCTTAAAGGTATGGGTAGGCACAATCTGATTCAACTCAATTTTCTCGAGAGCCAACAAGTTTTTACGGGATTCTACACAATGAATCAATCAGTTCTATGTGCAGTGCAAGAACCACACTAGGCCCAACCCATCCAGTTCCAGTCTGGTTCTGTATCAGTCTCAATGTGAAACTGACAGAGGCAAAGCCTTTGCTGCACACACTAAATAATGACTACTGAGTTCCAAATTCACAAATTAATCCACTTTGCCCCAGATTGTTTGAGGCAAAGCATTTTGCAACATTTAAGTGAATTTAGTTATGACCACTGAGTTCCTAGAAGACCACCACTGTACATAGCTCCAAGATGGGATATGTGCCTCATCACATAAACGGAGAAAAGAGCTATAAGGAACAAAGCTGGAAAGTGAAAAAGTAAAAATAATTAACACTGATTGTGCATCCTTCACTGCATTGCATTCTTTCACGGTTTCACAATTTAACTGGAGAAAATAATTATGGAAGAAGCCAGTCTTTTATTGGATAGTGGGCCAAAATAGAATAAAATAGATGCAGTCCAATGCAGCAGTTACATGTAACCAAGCAGCATTTTAATTTCCTGAAATTTGCAAGAGGTAATAATTTTTTTTACAATTTCACTTTTAACTCAGGCAGCAAGAATTTGCAAGAAGCAGAAAAGCTCAATTAGACAATAATATGTCAGCGAAACCAAAATTGGACGGTTAGTTGGCTCTAAAAAATCAAAATCTACAGCAATCAGCAACATATAACTTAAAATCTAAAACTTCAGCAAAATAGTACCTCGTTCACAAAATAAGCAAGTGCTAACTACGATGCTTGAGTAAACAAAGATTCTCAAATAAAAATAGTTTGATTGCTAGAACGATTGAGTTCTTCTAATGTTTGGCTATCTTCAACCCTAACACCAGTGCAGATTCTGGTGTCCCATGGCCCTTTTTTTTTTTTTTGGTTGAAGAAAAGAAAAGGATGAAGAAAGAAATACGGTTGTTGGGGATCGGCAGAGGGGATTGGCGGATTGACTGCTTGGGGGTAAAATTAACCAATGGCCAAATTCAAAAGATGTTTTAACCTTTAACGCCACCCAATTTTTGAGCCTGTTTGGTATATGAATTTTTTTTACCAAAAATTTTCAAACACAATCTCAACTTTTCATTCTTTACTTTTCAAATTAATTTAAACCACACATCTTTCAAAAATCACAAAAAACAAAACTTTTCTATGGACGAAACGTGTTTAACCAAATTTTTAGTCACTTAACTTCAAAAGATATATTGTGCTATGTTTATTAAACTTTTGTATTTAAATTTTTTTTGAAGTAAAATGTGTGATTGAAAAGTAAAGAAAAATATGTGTAGTTAAAAAGTGATTTTAGAAATTATATTGTAAAAAAACATGTTTTCAAATATGTTTACCGAACAAAGGCTTAATGATCATCCAATTTACAATATAATATCTACTTAATCACCCAACTTTAAATAGTACTTGATAAATTAATAATCTTTAATAAATAATCAATTAATGATCACATGTCAAATAAAAGACTTTGAACAACCTAATGTCAAATTAACGAACACTTGTGAACCAAAAAGGCATTAATCAATACATAGTTCAAGGTAAGTATTTAATTATTTTATAAATATAATTCATTGATGTAGTATTAATTCAATGAAATTGTTTTAAAAAAATATCATCTTATCAATTTATGAAAATTATTAATTTCTCTCATTTGCTCGAGTCAAAAGTAGTGAATTTGTTTATTTAGTAGAGATTATAGGCCCTGTTCAGTAACACTTTAGCAATTATAAATTGATTTATTTATGTTTTTTAGAAAAAATGTATGGTTAAAAAATGAAGAGAGAAATGTGTAGGGTTAAAATGTAGTTTGAGAAATTATGTCGTTTACAAATTGTAATGATTGAGTTAAACTTACTGAGTATTACTTCAACCATTTGAAATTGAGTGATTAGGTAGAAATTACATTATAAATTAGATGGTTATTGAGATACCTTTTGAAGTTGGATGACTAGCTAAAAACCTTGCTGAAATTGAATGGTCATTGAGATATTTTTTAAAGTTGAGTGACTAATTAATAATTTTCAACAGGTTAGGTGGCCATTGGTTAATTTTACTCACTGCTTGGAGCCTAGAGGTCCCATTTTTCTTTTATTATTATTATTAAGGGAAGATCCCCAATAATGTTTATTTTTATACTTCTGTTTTCAAGTAATTTCTTTGCATGTTCGTTTATGATTTTTATTTTTAGGCATTTTTCTAATTTATTTAAAAATAAATAAAAAATAAAGAAAGGGAAAGTCTTAGGGACCGATGGGACGGAGCGGTCCCTCCCGAACTCGTCCCACATGGACCCTATTAGTCGGCACGGGTCACCTCTAATTGGATCAAGTACCCGCAGATTTCAATTCGATCGTGTTCTTTTTGTCATTCCAAGTCACGTGATTTGCACGATTGTTTAAGTGCATTGTTATTCTCCTCATTCTTTTTTATTTTACTCATAATTATATTTCTTGATTTCTCATTTGCCATCTTTATCTTTATCTTTATCTTTATATATATAAAAGTAGAAGTGAGGAGAGAGAGTCATTTTGGAGGGAAATTTGCATTTAATGATTCTCTCTCCTCAATTCTACTTATATATATATAAATAAATAAAAGATAAAGACTTTTGTAGGAAAATTTATTATTTATTACATATTTAATAAGAGTTATAATAAATATATTATGTATAAATGTATTACATTAGAAATGAAAAAATTAGATTAATATATTTGAACATAAATAAATGTGATATCTATTTAATTGTGTTATGTAGGAAATGAAAAAATTGTATTAATATATTTGAACATAAATAAATGTCATATCTATATAAATGTGTTATATTGACAATGAAAATTTTGGATTAATATATTTAAAAATAAATAAATACATACTATATAAATTTGCTAACATAGAAATTAAAATTTTGAATTATTATATTTTGAAAATAAATGAATAAAATAAATATAGAAAAGATAAAGATTTTGTTGGAAAATTTATTATTTATTACATATTTAGTAAGAGTTGTAGTAAATGTAATATTTGTAAATGTGTTACATTGGAAATGAAAAAATTAGATTAATATATTTAAATATAAATAATGTGATATCTATGTAAATGTGTCATGTAGGAAATGAACATAAATAAATGTGATATCTATTTAAATGTGTTATATAGAAAATGAAAAAAATTGTATTAATATATTTGAATATAAATAAATGTCATATCTATGTAAATGTGTTATATTGAAAATGAAAATTTTGGATTAATATATTTGAAAATAAATAAATAAACACGTGCTATATAAATTTGTTAAGTTAAAAATGAAAATTTGAATTAATAAATTTTGAAAATAAATAAATAAAATCATTGAAATTTTACTTCCTAATATGTCAATAAATGAGTAGGTTCTTCAATAAGCATATTACAAAAATAATTAATTATTTGCTATCAACCTTTTACAGCCAATGATAAGTTGGTAAAAAATTTAATCCTTTCATCATTTTGACAAAAATTGGTATGTTTAAAAAATAAGGAAAAATAAAATATATGTAAGCAACATATTAAAAAATAAAGTTAATTAAAAATTATAACATATTAAAAGAAAAATAGGTGATAAGGTGGCCAAATTTTCAGAGAAAAATGTAAATAAAAGTCAAAAGAAATTTAATTAAATGTCAAACTTTGAATGGTGCAGTACACTGTGTGTGCACCATTTTTTATTTTGATTAGTTTTGTTTTTTTTTTTTTTTTTAATTTTAAACTCAATGACATGTGTTATGGAGGAAATGATAAATTATAACTT
The DNA here is from genome assembly GCA_963555705.1 of Ligustrum vulgare. Lineage (NCBI taxonomy): Eukaryota > Viridiplantae > Streptophyta > Magnoliopsida > Lamiales > Oleaceae > Ligustrum > Ligustrum vulgare. Next base: position 85,917,513 of record OY743168.1, read on the forward strand.
ATTAAAAGGGAAATAGATGATGAAGTGGGCAAATTTTCAGAAAAAAATGTAAATAAAAGTTTAAAAAAAATTATATAAAAATTTAAATGAATGTCAAATTTTGAGTGGCGCAGTATACTAAATGTACATGTAACATTTTTTTATTTTGAATAGTTTTATCTTTTTTAAAATTTCAAATTCAATAACATTTTGTATTGAAATTTCATTTAAATTATGTTTTTTATTTGATATGATTGAATCAAAATGTTTTTAAAATTATGATTTAAAAACTATATATTCCGTGCATCGCACGGGTAGACAACTAGTTCGTGTAAAAATGGGAGTGTGATTAATATATGAGTTCGGGGAGAGTTAGTCCTTAGAGCGGGTATATTTTGATTGTCATTGTTAGATTTATTTTGTCTTATACTTTGATATTTTATTTCTAGCAAATCTATCAGGAGTATATTGAGCTCCTGTTTGATGCACATTTGTTTATTGTTTTTTATATAGTGTTAATATCTCAATGGTGCTAGTTCATGTTTATGACTTTTATCTCAATGGCTTTGGTAGCACTTTGTCACGGCCCGATTTTTCACCTATCATGTGGCACGACAAGAATCTTATATTGTTGGATTATTCGAAATGTGCATTGACTTATCATATGCAATTGCAGGTAAATATCAATAAATCCCTTCCCGGAGTTATGTCATACTTGCTATATAGCTTGCTGACCCGTATGTGAGGAATGACGACTCGTATGCTTGCAGGTATCGCGGGTGTCAGGTCCGTTACAATTGGTATCCGATCAAAACCTGAGAAGACACAAAAGAACTAGTGTATGAATTGAAACTAAAAAGAAATATAATAAAGCAATAAAAATTCCGAATTAGTGAAAATAATCTAAAAATAAGTCTAAACTACAATCCCAACAACATTTCCAAAAAACTTGTTTTTCCTTTTACAAGTGTATGAATCACACAAGTAATAATGTAATATAGTGGACTTTGAGTCCATGTATCGTACCTACGAGAATTGAGGAAACTTAGTATCTTAGACTATTAACCTTAACCGAAACAAATAAAATATGATTTTTGTGTTGTGAATTATCAATTAAAACAAAAAAATACCAAATTATCTAAAACTATCTAATTAGAGCAAACCGAGCAATATCTAATAAAAGTAAACTAAAAAAAATGCAAGATTTGTGTATTAAATGTATGTGAATATAGTGCTAGGATCTAGAATCCTTCTTGTACTCTATATTTCACACATTGATTTGAATAAATAATGTTACGGTATATTTATGAAGACCAACATTCCTACAAGTTTAAAACAAATTTTCGAACAAGAACTAAAAAATTTCCTATATGTAACTAGCCTATATTTTTATGACGAATGCAATCACATACGAAAGTATTAAATATTCATGAACACTATAAGATCACATAAAATCTAGTGGTATATTTCTGTCCCTATCGAGCTTTATAGAAATTAATTAAAGTCTAACGATTTTCTATTCTTTTTAAAATAGAAAAACGCCGCAAACATCATATAATCAATGCACATATAATTATAGACGCAAAACAATATGAATTAATTGCTCAAATACCAATTTTCGTCAAATTAAACAAACCAAAGCATAAAAATACGAGTTTAAGACTTCATCATGATCCTAACACTATAAAAAGTTTAGTCTAGATACATCATAGATGATAAACAATCATAAAATGTGAAATTCATCACCTAGAACACAAAGAAATATAATTTCTAATGAAAATCTTCAATCTTCTTACCTCTTTACACTTTGAATTGATGATTTGTGGTCACTTTATTTCGCAATGCAAAATATACTCGCAAGTGTACGGATCATGAAAAGTAATAAAGTGGACCTATGTGTCCGAATTATCATTCCCACAATGACTGCTATTACTTATCAAAATTATTAATTTCCAACTTTATTTGAACAATAGAAGTTGTTTTGAAAAAATATTAAACTAAAAATTATGCTAAGGCAATAAATTGTGAAATTGTTTTGTTCTTTAAAATGATTTTAAAAGCGTTGTAATTCACAATTTCATCTAACCAATTAAATTAACTTCAATTACAGTTTTATTTTTCTAATAATGCATCCAGACGAATTCAGTTATGCATATAAAATTTATCTCTCGAGTTTAAATCAACTCTACATAATTAAGTCAACAATATATCTCTACAGCGAGTCAGAATTATTCCTTAACTAAGTGCATAAAAAAAAAAGAATTCATGTAACGACTACAATAATAACAAAAGTATATCTCTATCTTTTGTCCAATTACCAAATTTTATTCCCAAGTCTAATTTGTTAGCTCACATATCAGATTATGAAAACAAACCTCGAAATTATAACATAATGACCAGTTAACTCATACATTAAATTTAAAATAAAATCAACACATACAACGAATAATTAGAACAAAGTACCTAAGAATTTTGATGTCAGGTCCCTTTGCTTGGAGCACCCTGAACTTTATTTAATTGGGCTTTAATTTGGCCCTTTAAGTGACCAAGCATATCAACATTGGGCTGATTAGGCCCAATCATAATCTTAAGTTTTAAATTTTTAAAATCAAGTATTTCATTAATAATTTTATAAATCATGGACAAAAAAGAGTCGATTTCTTTTCCTCTTCTTTTTTCCCTCATCTCCTCAAAATTGGGAAATTTTCTATATTTTCTTAATTTTCCCTGATTACAATCTATCATTTGTTGAGCTCTACAAATATGGCTTCATCGACTACAAAGGCTTCCACACGTTACCCGATCTGTATCCGGTGGGGGAAGCCCTCTTTCTTCATCACAGGTACACTAAGTTTGCCTAGTTTACCATTCAAAAGGTTAACAACTTATAATTGGAGTTCTTTGGTGAGATGTGATTACTCCAGAAAAAACTTATGCCTGAATGGAGCATAAAATTAACAAATGAGATGGATTCCTCGGTGGATACAGATTCATAGCCAAGTTTGGAAAATCAGGCAAGAAATGGAGAAGATCAATCATCTGGCTCTCTAGTATCCGAAGATCGGCCTGGTGCTTCATGAGATCCCCAAGTAGAAGCGATGCAGATCGCCGCTGTGGTTAGCACAGCTAAAATCTCTGTCGACAACTAATGGAACAACGAGATAAAAGTATCAATTGGATTCTCTTTTTGTTTTCGATTTTCTTCCATTTTTACATTTTTCTTTTAGTTGTTTTGTTATGCATAATTTGGTGTAGAATATATAAAGGAAGAAGAGAGTTTTTTGTGATGCTATATATATATATATATATATATATATATATATATAACTGGATTTCTGTTGGTTGTATTTTTTATTTATGTTTTGGATGTGTTAGGAGTAGGAGTAGGAGTGGCTTTGCATACCGTGGAATAAGTTCAAACAAGTTGATTTTTTTCTTTGGTTGAGGTGGTGGTGGTAGTGGTGTTGTTGAGACAATAATTAATTACAAAATACACTAATGTTTTAAGAATTCATTAGTTAAAATTGTAATTAATTATAAAAATCAAATAAAATTATAATTGTAATTAATTGTAAATTGTAATTCATTACAGAGTTTAATTAGTTGCAAGTAATTCATTACAGAGTTTAATTAGTTGCAATTACATTTGTAATTAAGGTAAATGTAACTAATTCAATTAATTTTATCAAAAATAAAAATATTTCATGTTTTAAAAATTCATTAAAGAATGTAATTAAGTGCCAATTGCAGTTATAATTAAGGTGATTAACGTAATTAATTCAATTAATTTTTAGCAAAAAAAATCAGTTATTTTTTAAAAATTCATTAGTTACATTTGTATTTAATTACAAAATTGAAATAAAGTTACAATTATAATTAGTTGCAAAACTTGAAATAAAGTTACAATTGTAATTAATTACAAAACGTAAAATAAAGTTACAATTTTAACAAATTCAATTATTCTTAGCAAAAAAAAAAAAAAAAATTATAATGTGTTGCAAATTTATTAGTTACAATTATAACTAATAGTAAAATTTAAATAAATTTTTAATTGTAATTAATTACAAACTATAATTCATTATAATTTGTAAATAATTCCATTAATTTTAAAAGAAAAAATGAAATTTCGAATGTAATATACAAATTAAGTTATGGTTGTAATTAATTACAAAATGTAATTCATTATAAATTATTAATGTAATTAAGATGAACTTGTAATTAAGTTACAGTTGTAATTAATTACAATTCATAATTGATTACAATTTTAACTTAATTGTAATTAATTAGTTAGTTATATTTGTAATTGATTATAAAATTGAGATTAAATTACAATTGTAATGAATTACAAACTGTCATTGTGATTTTCATAGTCTGTTACCTGATTTTGATAATATATTTTACATTCTTAAAAAATATTTTCAAATACCTGATTTTAAAAATTAGGAACCTTAGAGTTTTGTATTTGCATACTTAACCCATCAATATTTGCCCCCAAGGTTTGGATTGAATAATTTAAGTTCGGACCTTATCTACTTATTTTTTTTCTTTATCGATAAGCTTTATACGTCTTTAGGTAATGATTGATAGGGATTATATCAAATCATTATGACCCTCACATGTGGAAAGATGGAGGCTCGAGGATAAGGATGTGTTGTCGCGTCTTTTGTTATTTCAAATTCTTACTTAATTTGATCTATACATCTGGTAATCATCTAACGGTTGGGATTAATTTTCAAATAAGGTAAATGCATATTTTCCTTTTACACATCATTCTTTTACGCAATGATTACAATTTATAAACAACACAATTTTCCAAATTACTTTTTAATCACGCATATTTTCTCTCTCCAATTTTCAACCATTGATCTATCTTCTTTCTGACAAAACTTGCATAAACTGTGCTTTTTCCAGTGAGATTTCAACCAGCCTCTTTAAGATCTCCCACGTGTACTTTACCACCCATCTTTCCTTTCTATCCAATTTTTCCTTCTACTCTTTTTCTCGTCATTCCAACTATCTAGTTTGATAGCAGTTGTGTTTTGAACCTTTGGGAACTATTTTTTAGGTAATTTGCTCATAGAAGTATTGGGTAGCTTTAGGTAAGTGATTGTTTAAGATGAGTGAGGAGAGCATAACAAGTTTGATAGTACTAAGATAGGGTCAAAGTAGACTCACGGGAGGCCGTACATGGAAACACCACAGAGATAACAGAAAAAGAAAGAGAGATCTTAGCTGGTCTCCGAAGTGAGCCTAGGTGGAAAGCAAAAAAACAAATATGAGACCGTAGTAACTGAGGGACACCTCAAGAATTGGTATAAAAAAATATAGGATTTCACAAGAGATCGAGCGCATGAGCAGGGCTGATCTAGTGCCCATATGGGCACTAGATATGGCACCCACTCGACAAATGTCGAGTGGGTATTGGATATGGGTGGATGGGCCCCACTGCCCACCCACCCATAGGGGGGAGGGGTAAGGGGAGTATGGCCCACAAGTGGGTTTGATAACAAACCCACTTGTGGGTTTTAGATCAATTCCTAGCGCATGAGACCTCTTTCTAAGGACAGTGGTGGTCATCACACGCACGGGAACACCGAGGGTGGGGCCTCCTGGGGCACGTTCCCCAGTAAAAATCTGATTTTTTTTCTCTTCTGGTAGGTAATTTTTTGTTTTAATTTTCAAACTTGATTTATTAAGATATAAATATAATAATGCACTAAGGACTCAGCACTTTGAAGATGATATATTACATATAATTTTTTTTTATTTTTTTTATAAAAATAGTGCACTAATGGAAGTGGAGCCATGGGCAGTGGGGGATGTGATTTATACTAATTATATTATAAGTGTGCAAGGTTAATATAATTATTTATTTGTTTGGGAATTGAATATTTTCAAGTACTTTTTCATTTTTCGATCTCTTCTTACAAAAAAAAAATGTTTGGGGATTGAATATTTTCAAGTACTTTTTCATTTTTCGGTCTCTTCTTACCAAAAAAAAATTTCGGGGGCGCTGCCCCCGAACCCCCGTACCATCCATGTGCCCCACTAGTTCAAACGCTCTGCGTCCGCCACTGATCACACGTACTTCATATGGTGGCTAATAGGATATGCTTGAGGGAGGGCCTTAAGGTCTTTTGGATTTCATCAAGGAATGAAATATCCATTGGTTTTGGGATTCTTGTCCTAGGAATTCTTCAAGGATGATCCATCCATGGAAATAAATGTTGTTTTCGACTTTAGAAGACTAAGGAAGTCAATACCTTGAATCTCCGTTCTTGATACTTGAGAGTTTTATTAATAATAATTATCTTTTCCTTGCAAATTACGAGAGGTACACATTACAATCGAGTCCAACAAAATGATAAAGCGGGCGAGGGAATACGCCAATCTGTGGAAAAGAGTGCAAGTTTTTGCTAAAGGACGAGAATTTGCTAAATTGACCGGCCTCCTTTCTGAGAAACAAGAATACATCCTTTAGCCTTTGTTTGGTTTCTGATGATGCAAAAAACTGTACCTCAGATATTCCGAGCTCGAGCAACAGACTGGCACGAACTTGAACTCCGAATACCTGCAATAAAGGCGAGGAGGTGTGCCCTCGTCGCCCCTCCGATGCTTAAGTCAGTAAAGAGGAAGGAAATTTATGCAAAAGGCTATAAACTGGAGAAATAAGAATTGTGTACCTGTGTTGTGATTGAGAGTCACCTATTTATAGGTATATAAAACGAGTTATAATAGGGCTAAAACACCTGTGTTGCATGAGTCCTGTTAGGAATCATCTTCCTACTTTTCAGGGATTGAATCATCAGAAGTTGGGTTATGAGATGATTCCTAGTGTTCATAGGGAAATATACATATTACTCGTCAGATAGGGGGCCCCACATCAGGTTCGTGGGTAACCCCGATCATATATGACCCCGACCAATATAGGAACAGGAACTTGTGAAGCACTTCATCGGGGATGTATGGATGCTCGGGGGAACCTAATGCTCGGGGGTAAAAATAGCGCAATACCAGTGCTGGAACTGTTCGGGGAAGACATAACGGGTCGTGCTCGGTCTAGGAAAATTACTGCTCATCACTGGCCCCCGCGCATCCAAGCTCATGCTTTGGAAGCGTGGATGCGCAATTGATTGATGAGAGAGGCCCGGGGATGACGTGACACTTATGAGAGGTTCCTGACATTTGACACGTCATTCTGAAATGACGCGACGTTTGGCAGGCCACGTGGATCGCGGATTGATGACAAGTGGCGTCGTTTATGGCCCAGATCACGCGACCGTTGGTATTCGTGCACATACCTTCTATATAATAGGGAGCCTCCCCCATTTGGTACCCTACCTTTGCTATTGAGAGTGAAACCACAGAGATCGTGCTCGAGGGGTGCGTTGGTATTTAAGGTAAGAGCTCGAACTTCTAAGTTATTTCAACTTCGTCTAGGACATGTCTAGCAGTAGTGGTAGTTCAGGTAGTGACGTAGCTCAAATAGTTCGAGTAGCGAACATCGTAACCCCGAGGATGTAGGAAATTCTTTAATTACTGTGGCTGACCCTGTAGACTTTAGGCCTCGGGTTCAGGGGGAAGAGGAAACACCACTGACCTACCCTGAGGTTAGATGTATATATAAGGAGCACAGATCATCGAGGTTGCTAGGGAATTCGGGCTGATGCCCCGATGTGATATTAGGGCTCCAGACTCTGAGGATAGGGTAGTGAGTGCTCGAGAGGGGGAGATAATAGTTTATAGGGATGCTTTGAAGGCCGGGCTAAGGTGGCCGTTACATCCGTTCTTTGTTCAGTTCCTTGTGGAGCACTCCATGTTTCCGGGGCAATTAGTGCCCAATGCTTGGAGGATGCTGGTATATTTCTTTATTGCTTGTAGGGTATTGTCAATAGTTCCTCGAATAGACCTCTGTAGGATGGTGTTCGAGCTCAAACAACTTCCCCACTTTACGTGTTTTGCCTATTTATCTAGTCGGGGTAGATTTAGGATACCTAGGATGCCGAGCTCCCTTCGGGGTTGGAAGGAGAGGTTTTTCTACATAATTCCTCAGGAGCCCGGGCATCCCTTTTGGTCGAATTGGGTGATTCCAGATACTGTAAAGTTCAACGAGGGCCAAGCTTATTTTGAGGCTTTAGAGCGAGATAGGTTGATGCTCGAGGGTTTAGAGCCATTAACACATAACTTGGATGAATTGCTCGGGGACGACGCCCTAGATCGTGCTGGAGTCACTAATTTTGGGGGTAGGACATGTGCTCGTCCCTCTCATTTTTCTATTTTTTTTTTGTTTTCGCTCGATATAATATGTTGTCAATATTTTTTCAGAGACAATGTCGTTCGATCCTTCCCGTCTGAACAATTTCTTGAAAGGAAAGGCCGGGGCTACTGGTCGGCCCCCGGTGAAAAAAGGCAAGAAGAGGCCTCGGGTTGTTAGTGGACCTGGGGAAGGTTCGCGTACAAAACTTAGGGATGAGGATGTCGAGGATGTTCCTCTTCCTCCTCCCCGTGTATCCCTGGCGAAGCCCCCCCCCCCCCCCCCGAGGTCGTGGAGGTCGAGGACGACACATCAAAGGATGCTTCTCAATCGCCGGACGTTGTGGAGAGGTACAGGAAGGAGTTGAGCCCAAGCACGAGCCTTAGGCATCTAGAAACTGTGCTGAACAGGGTAAGAAACGAACATATACATATATATATAAACCTCCGTTCACATGGTTCATGTATATTGCAGGCTCTGTTCATTGCCTAGGGTATTGCCCTCCGGGCTGTTGACGAGGGTGAACGAGCTGTGAGTCTGAGCAATAATGTGACGATCCGTGAGATGAAGATAGAGCACCTCGGGGGAGAAAACAAAGATTTGAAGAGGGAAAGGGACGCACTTAAGAAGGAACTCGGGGAAGCGATGGACCGAGCTGAAGAGTTAAAACTCGAGCTTGAGCGGACCCAGAAAAGTTGTGAGGAGAAGCTGATCACTGCCGAGGCTGCTCGTGCATCTGCAGTGGAGGCGTTTAAGGGCTCAGAGGAGTTTGGGCTCATGCAAGGGGAGTACGCCTCAGGCTCTTACAACTATGCTTTTAAATAAGCGAGAGCTATGGTGCGTAAAAAAGGGCTCCCGACCGAGGACATTCGGGGTGACCCCGATCTTACGGAAGGCCTTGTTCTCTCAGAACCCGAGGATGGTCCTGGGGATGGAGACGAAGAAGGCTCGGGTGATGAGCTTGAGGTTGTTGACAAAAATGCCCCTAACTTGTAATTGTCCTCGAGAATTTTTGTATGAACTGTTTTATGAGTATTGTAATAAAGATCTTTTTTCCATATGAGGTGTTTTTAGCACGAGCACAGGACATGATCTTTTCGTATCAAGTCAAAATCCCATTATATGTTCTAACCCCGAACTTACGGTTTGATTAACAACATGTATGAACTCCGAGCTTAAGTAACAACACCGAACACTGTGTGTTAATCCCCGAACATTGGATTAAAAGTGAACGCTATGCATGATATCCGAACAGCGGAGTGTCAATGAATATTGAGCAATAACCCCGAACTTACGGTTTGATTAACAACATGTATGAACTCCGAGCTCAAGTAACAACACGGAACACTGTGTGTTAATCCCCGAACATTGGATTAAAAGTGAACGCTATGCATGATACCCGAACAGCGGAGTGTCAATGAATATTGAGCAATAACCCCGAACTTACGGTTTGATTAACAATATGTATGAACCCCGAGCTCAAGTAACAATACCGAACACTGTGTGTTAATCCCCGAACATTGGATTAAAAGTGAACGCTATGCATGATACCCGAACAGCGGAGTGTCAATGAATATTGAGCAATAACCCCGAACTTACGGTTTTATTAACAATATGTATGAACTCCGAGCTCAAGTAACAATACCGAACACTGTGTGTTAATCCCCGAACATTGGATTAAAAGTGAACGCTATGCATGATACTCGAACAGCGGAGTGTCAATGAATATTGAGCAATAACCCCGAACTTACGGTTTGATTAACAATATGTATGAACTCCGAGCTCAAGTAACAATACCGAACACTGTGTGTTAATCCCCGAACATTGGATTAAAAGTGAACGCTATGCATGATACTCGAACAGCGGAGTGTCAATGAATATTGAGCAATAACCCCGAACTTACGATTTGATTAACAATATGTATGAACTCCGAGCTCAAGTAACAATACCGAACACTGTGTGTTAATCCCCGAACATTGGATTAAAAGTGAATGCTATGCATGATACTCGAACAGCGGAGTGTCAATGAATATTGAGCAATAACCCCGAACATTTCTATAACCCCGATCATTAAGTGCTGTAATTATGACCGAAGGGCTGTTGATATTGGTCGGGGTTAGAGCTTGAATTTTTTTTCGTGGGCCAAGCTTGGCGCGCTTCCTCGTGGGGAAGGCTTTCGAGTGCTTGCTCGTGGGCAAGACTTTAGGGTGCTTCCTCGTGGGGAAGGCTTTCGAGTGCTTGCTCGTGGGCAAGACTTAGGGTGCTTCCTCGTGGGGAAGGCTTTCGAGTGCTTGCTCGTGGGCAAGACTTAGGGTGCTTCCTCGTGGGGAAGGCTTTCGAGGTGAACAACATAATTGGTGAGAAGTACCTTTTTATTCAGAGATAAAAGTTGGCGCGCAGGCCATAAAAATAAAAAGAAACAAAGTTGGCGCGCAGGCCATAAAAATAAAAGTTTAATTCCGCTACTTGTAGTAGATTTTGAGATTATCTGCGTTCCAAGGTCTTGGTAGTGGCGTTCCTTTGAGATCCCGAAGACTGTACGATCCTCCTCGGGTCTGTCGTATAACTTCATAGGGCCCCTCCCAGGCTGGGCCGAGCTTCCCTGGTGGATGACCAGCCGCTTCTGCTTTCCTCAACACAAGATCTCCTGCCCTAAAATTTCTTGCTGTGACCTTGCTGTTGAAGTATTTGGCTGTCATACTCTGGTATGATGCTATCCTTGCGCTTGCTTGCTCACGAACTTCCTCGAGCAAGTCAAGATGCTCGCCCATACATTCACCTTCCATATTTGGGAAAAGACGTCTGTAACTGGGCATGCCAACTTCAATGGGGATTGTTGCCTCTATCCCGAAGGCGAGCATGAATGGGGTCTCCCCAGTAGATGTTCGGTGTGTGGTCCTGTAAGACCAAAGTATGGCTGGTAGTTCTTCGGGCCAAGATCCTCGAGCATCTCCAATCCTCGTGCGAAGGTCTTGGAGTATTATCCTGTTCGTTACCTCTGCGAGCCCATTACTCTAGGGGTGTGCAACTGATGTCTGACGATGATCAACATGAAGATTTGCACAGAAATTTTTGAACCGTGCGTTATCAAACTGCCTGCCATTGTCCGTTATCAATACTCTCGGTAGACAAAACCTGCATATGATAGATTTCCAAACGAAAGATCTTAGTTTGGGTTCTGAAATTGTTGCTAGGGGCTCAGCCTCCACCTACTTTGTGAAATATTCAACTGCTACTGCTATGAACTTCAACTTTCCTCGTGCAATGGGAAAAGGACCCAAGATATCGATCCCCCACTGCTCAAACGGTCCCAGACACGGAATAGGAGTTTGATCTTCGGCTGGTCGGTGTATGATATTTCCGTGCTTCTGACACTTGTCACACTTTTTCACATAATTTACAGCATATGTCCTCATGGTCGGCCAATAGTATCCGTATCTGAGAAGTCTGTGGGCTAATGACCTAGCGCCCTGGTGATTTCCACACATGCCTTCATGTACTTCTGCAAGAGCTTGAGCAGCTTCAGAAGATTTGAGACATCTGAGATATGGCAACGTAAAACTCCTTCTGAAAAGAACTTCGTTTATCATGCAGTACCTTGCTGCTCTTTGCTTCACGGTCCTGGCCTCCCTCTGGTTATCAGGGAGACATCCTTCAGTTAAAAACTTAATGATGGGGTCCATCCACGATGGCTCATGATCGATGTCCATAATTTCAGGTCTCGGGCCAATACTTGGGTGCGACACATATTTCATATGGACTGTTCTCTCAAGATTATCAACACTCATGAACACAAGTCTGGAGAGTGAATCGGCCTTGACGTTTTCTGATCTGGGTATTTTCAAAATCTCACAACTTTCGAACATTCTCTGCAGGTCATGAACGCGCAGGCAGTATAGAGTCATCTTCTCCTCTTTCTTCTCGAACGTGCCATCAATTTGTCCAACTACAAGCTGAAAATCACTGTATACCTTTATATGATTAAGTTCAAGCCCGTGAGCAACCTCAAGCCCAATGATGACGGCTTCATACTCTGCTTCATTGTTCGTTGTTTCAAATTCAAATCTCAAGGCGCACTGTACCTCAACCTGTCCGTCCGGGCTTATGAGAATGACCCCAGCTCCCGAGCCCGAGGAGTTGGATGCTCCATCCACAAAAATTTTCCAACACTGCTCGGGTGTGTTCGGGCTGCTATCTACTGGCCCGCGAGGCCTTGGTGTGAGTTCCGCAATGAAGTCTGCCAAGACCTGTGCCTTTATCGACGGTCGGGGCTTGAACTCAATATCAAATTCGCCAAGTTCAATGGCCCATTTTAGCAACCTCCCGGATACATCGGGCTTCTGAAGTATATGCTTGAAGGGCTGACTTGTAAGCACCAGGATCGTATGTGATTGGAAGTACTGCCTCAACTTCCTTGCAGCTACAACTAGTGCCAAAGCTAATTGTTCTACGAGAGTGTAACGAGTTTCAGCATCGAGGAGGACTTTGCTGACATAATATATGGGCTGTTGGGCCCGACCAACCTCCTTGACAAGCACTGCGCTCACTGCATTCTGAGAGACAGCCAAGTATAGAGATAGCACATCTCCTGGACTTGGTTTTGTAAGCACAGGGGGCATTGCTAGGGATTCCTTCAGATGTTGCAGTGCATGCTCACATTCCTTGTTCCATTCGAAGCTCTTATTTCCCCTTAATATTCTGAAGAAAGGAAAACACTTGTCGGCTGCTCTTGACATGAACCTGTTAAGTGCCGCTACTCGACCTGTCAGTTTCTGAACATCTTTTCTACTTTTGGGGGATTCCATTGAAATTAGAGCTTGTATCTTATCGGGGTTGGCCTCTATACCTCGATGAGTGATCATGAAGCCTAAGAACTTTCCCGACGATACCCCAAACACGCATTTAGCTGGGTTTAATTTCATCTTGTATTTTCTGAGGGTAAAGAACACTTCCTCGAGGTCCTGAACATGCCTGTCAACTTCTGAGCTTTTGACAACCATGTCATCAACATATGCCTCAACGTTTTTCCCAATCAATCATGCAAACACCTTGTTTATCAATCTCTGGTAAGTTGCCCCCGCATTCTTTAGGCCAAAGGACCTTATAACAATAGATCGCCGAATCGGCCATGAACGATGTTTTTTCCTGATCGTCCTCCGCCATAGGGATTTGGTGATAACCTGAAAATGAGTCAAGGAAGCTGTACATCCTATGCCCGAGGTGCTGTCCACGAGGTTGTCAATTCGTGGTAGGGGATAGCTGTCCTTGGGGCATGCTTTATTCAGGTCTGTATAGTCCACACAAACGCGCCACTTGCCATTGCTCTTTTTTACCAATACCACGTTCGCAAGCCAGTCTGGGTAATGAACCTCCCTGATGAATCCTGCCTTTAAGAGTTTGCCAATCTCCTCTTGAATCACAATTCGACGATCAGGGGCGAATTGTCTCTTCCTTTGTTTAAAGGGCCTTGCGTCGGGATTCACATTTAAACTGTGCGTGGCAATCTTGGGCTCAATTCCAGGCATGTCCTCAACACTCCAGGCGAATACATCAATGTTTTCTCTCAAACACCGCGTGAGCATGATTTTCAGACCGTCATCGAGATCCTGACCAATGATGACATTTTTCCCTGGTCCGACCTCGACCTCCAACAATTCCTCAACTGGCGACAGCCTACCTCGATGCTCAAGGTCGGGCTCCATCGCATCCACCTGCGTGACCTCTGCTGGGAGGTTCTTGACACTAGTAACATAACACTGCCTGGCTACTGTCTGGTCTCCCCGAACAACCCCCACGCCTTCTGCTGTTGGAAATTTCATGGCAAGGTGGAATGTTGATACTATTGCTTTGATGCTATTCAACAGTGGTCGGCCAAGTATTGCGTTGTATGTCATTGGAGCCCTCACGAAATGAAACGTTGTGATCTCCGTTACCTGCTTGGGGTCTGTCCCCAATGTCAAAGGGAGTTCGGTGGTGCCTTCGGGCATGATGATACTTCCCCCAAATCCCTGCAAGGGAGTCCTGATAGGCCTTAAGCTGCTTGTCGATATCCCCATTTTGATGAAAGTTTCATGCGATAACACATTAGCTGCACTTCCATTGTCTACCAGTATCCTCCTCACCTCATAATTAGCTATGATTGCTGTAACTACCATGGCATCGTCGTGAGGAGTGTTCACTCATTCCATATCATCAGAGCCAAAGGTGATGTCAGGGTGGTAAACCGGCTCTGCCCCCGAAGACTGCCTAGCATATATTTTGCGCCCATTTTTCGAATCTCCTCCCGAAGCTGTTCCTCCTATGATAACGTTGATTGTTCCTGCGGTTGGCTTGTTACCCCTTGGCGGTTGATCATGCTCATGATCATGCTTCTGCCGTTTATCATTCCCCACGTATGTTTTCAGGAAGCCCCTCTTGATCAATGCTTCTATCTCTCGCTGTAAGGCATAGCAAGTCTCTGTAGTGTGCCCATGATCACGATGAAAATCACAGTACTTACTCTTGTCGCGTTTCTCTGGCGGGGATCTGATTCTGGCTGGCCACTTTAATTCCTTGATATCTTTGATTTCCATAAGAATGTTAGCGCGAGGGGTATTTAGTGGAGTGAAAGAAGGCGGCTGCTCATTCCTTCCTTTCCCCCGATCGTCACGATCACGCCCCTGCCTCGAACTATCCTCACGATGTCTCTTTCGATCGTTTCTACTATCCTTCTGTTCAGATTTTTCTGGGGTTGTATCCCTCCTCTTCGGATTCATAGCTTCCTCTATATTCACGTACTTCTCAGCCCGAGTAAGAAGGTCCGTTACAGAGTTGGCGGTGTTTTTGATAGGGACATCTTGAAGGCCTCACACCTCACAGCCTGAGTAATAGCTGATACAGCAGCAGAAATATGAAAGTCGGGAACTTGCAACCTTTCTGTGTTGAACCTGGTCATGAATTCCCGCAATGTCTCATTCTGTCCTTGGCTGAGTCTCATGAGCGAAGCAGCTGTCTTCCTTATGCGCTTACTACTTGCAAAGAAGGCCGAAAATTTATTAGCAAGGTCTGCGAATGTCGGAATGGAGTTCGGTTCGAGGGTGGAGAACCAATCTCTAGCAGCGCTTGTCAAAGTTTGGGGGAATGCCTTGCACATAACCTGGTCGGGGGAAACTTGTAGATTCATGACGTCAGTGTATATATTAAAATGGTTCACTGGATCGGTCGTTCTGTCATACTCTTTCATCCTCGAGAACTTGAACCTGTCCGGTAGGGGAAAGGCCAAAACATCCGGAGTGAATGGCGTGTTCGAGGTAAACCCTATTGGGGCCTGTGTGTTCTGTCGCATACCCGCTGCTATTCCTTCCTGGATAATTCTTGCAAGCTCGGCAGGGGGCATGGCCACTGTTCTTGAGCTCATAACATTTGGTGGCGATGGCGGCAATCCCGAAGCACTGGCCCTACCAGGATTAGGGGCATGGTCCTGCGGCTGGACCCTTGAAGCATTCCCCTCCTCGGAGGTCGGGGTATCGCGCTGGCTCTGCTGTGTGAGCATCTGTGTGACGGTAGCAACCTGTTGACGGAGCTCCTCCAATGCTGCCTGTGTATCAGCAGCGGGTTTCGGGTGTGATGTTTGGTTTCCTGGTAGCGTGGACTGGTCCTGTGGTGTTGTTTGGGGTACCTGCTCTCCCCCAACAGCGTGATCATGGCAGGTAAGTTTGCTTGTGGAAGTCCAGAACGTGTATTCACCATGACTTCTATTTCTGGTTCCCACAGACGGCGCCAATGATGATGCAAAAAACTGTACTTCAGATATTCCGAGCTCGAGCAACAGACTGGCACGAACTTGAACTCCGAATACCTGCAATAAAGGCGAGGAGGTGTGCCCTCGTCGCCCCTCCGATGCTTAAGTCAGTAAAGAGGAAGGAAATTTATGCAAAAGGCTATAAACTGGAGAAATAAGAATTGTGTACCTGTGTTGTGATTGAGAGTCACCTATTTATAGGTATATAAAACGAGTTATAATAGGGCTAAAACACATGTGTTGCATGAGTCCTGTTAGGAATCATCTTCCTACTTTTCAGGGATTGAATCATCAGAAGTTGGGTTATGAGATGATTCCTAGTGTTCATAGGGAAATATACATATTACTAGTCAGATAGGGGGCCCCACATCAGGTTCGTGGGTAACCCCGATCATATATGACCCCGACCAATATAGGAACAGGAACTTGTGAAGCACTTCATCGGGGATGTATGGATGCTTGGGGGAACCTAATGCTCGGGGGTAAAAATAGCGCAATACCAGTGCTGGAACTGTTCGGGGAAGACATAACGGGTCGTGCTCGGTCTAGGAAAATTACTGCTCATCAGTTTCCTTTTAAAAAAAATATATCTTTTTTTCTACAGTGCAAAATCTCAATCATACATTAAAAGTCAAGTCCACAATATTTGACTTTTCAACAAAATCTCAATCATCCATTCTTCAAAAAAATCATTATTTATTTCAAAAAAAAAATTCTTTTTAAGCAATACAAAAAACACACTTATTCTCAAAAGAAAAGTATGTTTTAGTTATTTCTTTTTGAGTTCCCTGAAGCTAGCTTATGATTTTTATTGTTTAGAAAAAGGCAAACCATAAATAAAGGACCAAGGGCCTGCCAAGATCAGAAAGGGCAAGACTGCAGCAGAAATCACACCGAATGCTATCCTGGGATTTGGGGATAAGATGAAAAATCTCGCCTCTGAAAAGTCACAGTCACTAGACCTGTGAAGATGATGGTGTCATCATTCGTTCCTGGGAGCATCTATAATTAATGGATGTGTTAAAGTATTTGTTAGTGTCATATGTTAACTAATAGTCACTTTTATGCCACATTGGATATGTTAGCACGTTTATTAAAAGAATCTTTTTAGGTGTATTGTTAAATTGTTTGTTAAAGTTAATAAACATTTTAATATGTGACATGAAAATCTATGTTGAAAACAGGAGAGAAAAATGTTAAATAATCATTGATTGGTTAATTTAGTTATTGATGAGTAAATTTAACGCATTCAATGTGACACTCATATAATAGATAATATTTAACATGAAGATGTGGCAATTAACATTTATTGTATTATCTATGCGGTAGTGTTTAACTAATAAAAGTTAACACATCCATTTTGGATGTCTTAGGGCTTGGTTAATGAGCAACAAAGTTTGCCACCCTCTTGTCAACTGAACTCGCCTCTACAATAAATCGACATTTGTCCTTCAGCTCTACAACATGGGAGGATGAGCCCTTCCTTGGAAGCACTGCAGACAAAGGGGCAGAGTTTATTGCAACAAAGGAGGGAAATCCTAAGCCTCTGGGGGACTTTTACAGGAGCAACTCTCCTCCTCGTGACCTCAGCCTTCCCAAACATGCTCAGCAAGTCTACCGCATCATTTTCGAATCCTAGACCAAGATACAAAGGAAGTATTCCAGGAGACGGACCATGTATAGTCTGCTATAATTGCAGCCATCAATAGCTCCAGGGCTACTGTTCAGATGTATGCTGCTGCTCCACACTTAAAGAGGACAGGTAAAAGGCAGGAACAACTGTAACTAGAGGTCTAACAAGAAGCTTCTGCACTTGAATATGAGAGGCATTTGCGCCATCTTGCTGAAGAGTTTGTAGCTTCAATGGAGGAGTTAAAGGCTCTTGATGGGAAAATGCTAAGGGTGGAGCAAGGGAGAAATGCTGAACTCTAGTGAAACATAGAGGAAGAGGCCAAGAAAGTACTGAAACTCTAGGAACTTTTGGAGAAGTCCTAAGCTGAGCTTAAGGCTGCTGGAGGCATCCCCGAGTTTGAGATTATGAAATCAGAGCTCTATATAATGGGCATCAAGTCCGTTATTGAGGAGTTGAAGGACAATGCCAGAGCCGTACCTATGATTCTTAAGGCCCAAAACGAACAGTATATCTTGAAAAAATTGGACATTTTATACTAAAAGATCCAAATAAAAAAAGGTCGGATGGGCTTTTATACTATAAAAATAAAAATTTGGACCCTTATTTTTTTGAAGCTCAAAACGCCTGCTTGGTTTGCCCTTGCCCAAGTCAGACTCCGGACAAGGCTACTGGAGTTGACAATCTGTGACTAAACAATGATGTCAAAGAGTTGGACAAAAAAAAAAAAAAATTGAGAAGAGCTGAGGAAGGTTGAACTCGCTCAACAAGCAAAGGCCACTGCTACTGACTTCAATTATGTTGATCCTTATGCTAACTTCTTAGGCTTTTACATTCAGAAATCTTTTTTAGCGCCTTTGTAGTCATCCTCTTGTAACTCCTCTCTTGTATGAAGTAAAACTTTTTATGAAGTATTGTGTTATTGTAATATTTCTCTTTAATGCTTGATCATTTATCGTTTCTTCATTTTAATTGTTGTTCTTGCAAGGTATCCAAAACTTATTTTTCTTAATAGAAATTTGTGATTAAAAAGTTGTTAGTCCTATGAATATGTGATTAAGCCTATGTTCTACAACTGTCATATGCGTATAAACAATCTTTTTTTTTAAAAAATAAAATGTGTAGTTGAAAAGTGATTTGAAAAAATATGTTTGATTAAAAAGTGATTTTGAGAAATATTCTTTAAAAAAATTGATTATAATCAAGTTTATCAAACCAGTCTAAAGCATTTCAACTAGGTCTGTTTGGTAACACCGCACCAATTTTAAATTTGGTTATTTATAAATTTATTTATAAGGTTGTGTTAGGCAACAGTCAATGATTAATTGTCATTTTAAATCCAAATTTAAATTACATAATTTTTCAAATAACTTTTTAATCACACACATTTTCTTTCTTCAATTTTTAACTACGCATTTTACCTAGAAAATATAAATAAAACACATTATCACTCCGTTCTTTTACGCAATGATTACAATTTATAAATAAATTTATAAACAACACAATTTCTCAAACTACTTTTTAATCACACATATTTTCTTTCTCCAATTTTCAACCGTTGATCTACTTAGAAAATACCAAAAATTTAAAAAATAAATGACGGCTCAAGCCGCCGAACACTCCGTGTAATACAAATGGAGCAGCTAAACAAATCTTAGATTTCATTAAAAATAGAGACAAATTGCCCAAACATGTGCTATAGTTGGAAAGCATATTCGGAAGAATTTTTCTTATTGTGACTTGTGAGTAACCCCTGCTTTACAAGAAGCCCAGACATGTTCAAAATTACGTGCATTCCTTTATAGATAATTTCTCTACTTGTGTGATGATAAATGTATTTTATACACTTATTTATTTGTCAAAATTAAGATATTATATTGTTTTTTGTGAATAAATTTTACTTCGTTTGTGTTTATTTTCATTATTTCAGATTTTTATCTCAAAATCAAGAAAAATGAGAAGTTGAAGCAAATACATAATAATTGGATGAAAAGTGGAGCTAATTGAAGACGTTTTGAAACTCAAGAGCTTAATTGAACAATTGAAGACTCAAAGACCAACTTATCAAATTTGAAAAAATTGAGAGGCTTAAAGGAAATTTTATTTGAGCTTTAGAGCTGAATTGTGTGTATATTTATATATACACTTTGCTGCAAAAAAAAGGGAGAAGGAGGTCAGCCGTGAAAGAAGAACACAAAAGACAGCCGTGAGAGAAAAATTAAGAGCAGCCGACTGGAGTTAATTGGTTGAATTCATTGGTGGTGCTTGGAATCAAAAGGAGGTTGCTTTGGGAGAAAACAAGAGTAGCTGGGCATTGGTATTATTGGTCGACAGGTAGGGGGCTTTGTGAGAGGAGCTGCTGGTGCGGAAAATTAAAAAAAAAAAGGCAGACTACTTTAAACTTGAAGTGCACGACTGGACACTTCCACTGGTGGAGAAGAAGTACTCGTCTGTGTGTGACTGGAAAAGAAGAAAAGTGGAGGCTGGTGGTTTATTTTCTTTTTATTTTCCTTACACTCTCGGATGATCACAACCTTAATGCTTTTCTCTCATATTTCGAGGTCTTTCCTATTGATGTGATTTTTAAACATGTATAAATTACATTTTTCCACACACGACAGATCAAGAATAATTCATCTCAAATCCCACGCTCCAGTATTAGGAATTTTAATCAACAAAGCTTGTATCATTTATATATCATTTTTTTTATATGGACGATTTTTTCTTTTAATGTCCTTATCTTTTACCATCTTTGTGCAGAACTTTTCATACTGACTTTTTATATGACCCATGTAGCTAATTTTAGGTCGTCAGCTCCCAACTCAATTGAGCTTAGGGTACCAAGTTCAGAGAACCCCTCCGACCTAATTGTCCGAGTTATAAAAACTTAAACATGTGATGTGTCAGAATACTATTTTTTAATTCTTATCTAGTGCAATTCTTCACTATCTATCACATGCCATGTATATATATATGCTCAAGCAGAAAGATCTTGGGTAAAGTCCAATATATTCATTGCAGAAAATCTACAATTTCAAGAATAAGAACTTTTTGAAATTAGCAGTATTTAGCTTCACGGTAATTTTTAAATTTCCAAGATTGAATTGTGTTTAACTACTTGAAAGTTTTTCATCAACATTAAAAAATGCTAAAGATAACAAAGATTATCTTATTTTTATTGAACATTCATCAATCCCTTATTCTGGAGATCATGCAAGCTAACCCTTATGATCAAACAGTTATGGTACATCACAATTCAACCAGTGATTTCTTTATTCTCACACTTAACATCAACAGAAAGATATACGATGAAACCCAACGTTTCTTAAAATCTAGGAAGCTTTAAACTGAGAACAGCTTGTATCGAACAACTGGAGTGAATTGCTGAATCCGAGCTTCGATGAAGTGACATCAAATTCAAGAAGATAATTCTCAAGTTGATGACCACCTACAGAGATTGATGTAATCGGGTCAAGTCCGCCATCTACAAACCCAAGGCACAGCACATCATTGTTAACCTTGACCATTGAGTTTGAACCATAGAACCTCCAGTACACACTCTTGCTTTGGAGAACTAGGTCAATAGTTGGCACTGCAGGCCCCATCTTGCTACTGGCAATGGTTTTTGGGTCGAAACATGCACCGAATGGAGCCACTGATTCTACCCTTTTGATGTTCTTAGCTGCAGCTTCCTTTACAAACTCATTGACCAGAGCCCAGAATATGGACCTGTGCAATATGGTATAAGGCCTCACGGTACGAAGATTCGTGCCTCCGTTTCCATTTTTGTCAATGGAAAGCAATGTAGTATTCAGTGATAGAATCTTATTCCCAACTCTAATGGATTTGACATTGATAAAATACTCGACGGTTAAATTTCCTATCTTCTCAGTAGGCCAGGTGACAACAGGATTTTTGATCAGTGATGTGCTGATAAGAGACTTTGAGATTTCTTGAAATGGAGTATTATATGGCCCCCCACCAATTATCACGTTTCCATCTCCTGAAGATGGAACACAAAGCGCGAATTTCTGGCTTATCTTAAAACTTGATGCAAGTTGTGCTTGTAATGCAATGTTAGTCCTCCCTAGGCCTATCAGTCCTTGAGTACTAGTAGCAAGGCCTTCCCTGAGAACTGGATCAGAAAATTGGAAAGGGAAATGTGGTGACACCTTTTTAGCACCATTTGTCGCGTACACGTGCAACGTGTCC
The DNA here is from genome assembly GCA_963555705.1 of Ligustrum vulgare. Classification (NCBI taxonomy): domain Eukaryota; kingdom Viridiplantae; phylum Streptophyta; class Magnoliopsida; order Lamiales; family Oleaceae; genus Ligustrum; species Ligustrum vulgare. The sequence continues at coordinate 85,939,368 of OY743168.1, forward strand.
TCTCCCAAGCCGCTATATCCTAGAGTGCCCGTAAAGGGATTATGGGCATAATCGGAACACGTATTGTTGGTGCATCCAGGCGCGGGAGGCGATAAGAAGCAGAAAACACATCCAACGCCATTCGCGATTCTACATTGTTTAGTGCCACATCGAATGGGACGATATGTGGATGCTGCTGAAAAGTATTCGGCGGAATTGAACCAGAGGAATTTGCCACCAAGATCAATGACAACATCTAGTGAGGTACTGTTTGCACCTATCTGAATTGTGGTGTAGTACTGAAGTGATGTGCTATCCTTCTTGATGGGAAAAGTAAAGGCTCTAGGCTTTGTTGCAGCATTTGATAGAGAAAATAGGACAAGAAAAGAGAAAAGGGTTATTACTAGAGAAGGGGCCATGCTGATGTATGAGCAATTGTTGGATAATTGGATGCTGTGTAACATGTTGAATCCTGTATTTATATACATATGTTACTATTTAAGAATATTTTGACTTGCCCTGGATTGGTTGGATGCCAGCAAATCATCAGTATCAGTTAGATCTCTCATTGTCTGGTTGAAGTCAAAAATCTCATCCCAGAAGCAATTAAAAAAAAAAAAGTCAGAAGTCAACTCAAATCCTGTGACCAGATTGGTGGCTCTCTGCCTACTCTTAAAACACTACAAAAATTGGATTGGCCAGTTTTGCAATATTTATAAAAGTTTTAAAAAATATATAGTTAAAAAAGTTGTACCGCTTGAATATTCCGAAGAGATAACCAATTTATTTGAAAAATGTGTGAAAAAAAAAGATGCAAACTATTTTGCTATAAGAATGTTGGGTTAAAAATAAGTGAAAAAATAATGAGTTTTATAACTTTGTTCCTACATGACCTGATCATCAATTCGATCATTCCAATGTGTGTGTTCAGGGTAGAAGTTTTGTATAAATGTATCGTCGTACTATAAAATATTAAGTTTTTTTTCTTTTTAAGAGGTGGAATAGAATAAATCGATTAGAAAATAAATATTGATCATCTAAATAAGGTTTGATCACGATCCTATTCATTTCAAAAACGAAAAGTTCAACACAAGTGGAATTTTAGAATCTATGTCAAACATGAATTTAAAAGTTTATCAATTTACTTAGTTAAACCAAACAATGGACAGAAAATGTTAGGCATTTGACAATATATTTTAAATATATTAAAAGATAAGGAAAAATATGAAAAACTGACATTTTAACAATCAAATTGATTGGGCCAAAAAAAAAATTCAAATTGATCATTTTTCGTCCCGAGATGATTCAATATAAAATTGAAAGGTGGATTACTCGAATTTCAAAGAGAAAAGATTGATGAATAAGTACTATATTATGTATTGTGAAACCCAAGGCAAATTCTCAAGAAAAGTACTCGCTAGTACAGTCCCGATCTAATGCTCACAGTGAGTGCAATAAAATGTGATCATTGTGATTGTGATGTTGTCACGTGTCTCATTATATATATTTTGGGACACATGACTACATCACACCCACAATGAGAGCCATAAAGTTTGTCCACTGTGTGCACTAGATCAATTCCGCCCACTAGTATTAGATTATTGTGTCGATCAAAAAAAAATTAAACTATAATTAAGAGTGTGTTCGGTAGGATTTTAATTTGTAATCATTAAAAAAATTTAAATTACACAATTTCTCATACCACTTTTTAATCATCCATATTTTCTCTCTCCAATTTTTAACCATTTATCTTACCTAAAAAACACAAATAAATCAATAAATAATTTCAATTCTTTAATTTGACACAAAAGATTCCATTTTAAATTTAAAAGAATACAGCCTAAGATATCTTTGATGAGGATGAGTACACACACATACCAATTGTTAATCTGAAATCTAAGTAATCTATAACTAGTAGGGCAGCTAGAAAAATGCCATGTGCCGAGGATATCTCTTGTTCGAAAGAGAGGCACAATAAATTAATGGCTAAATACTAGCTGACTTTGGCTTAATTAAAATATATACTTATAAATTTATTTTGTACACTTATTTATATTTTTAGTTAAAATAGAATTTTTTTTTATTAATCTTAATAGATTATGACTTATTTTTGTGTACAATTTGATTGTAGGAGAAAATTCAATATGGTGGAATTGAGAAAAATGAGCTGAAAAATGGCAAAATTGATGAAATCTTAAGTACGGAAAAAAAAATGCAAACAATCAAAACATGATTCGGGGAGCACATGAAGATTAAAGAGTGCTAAGAGACCATTAGAAGTATAAGAAAGTCAAATAATTCAAAAAAAAAAAAAAAAAAAAAAATGAACGAAAAAATATTAAAATTCCCATCCCTAGAAGTTTATAGACCAAATTGTAATTTGACAAAAAAGTATAATCATGCAAGACCCTTGCGTGCACGAGGATCAAAAGGACAACACCTGCAACAAAAATAGGTCTACCATGCACGCACAAGGATTATAACTATTTGTATGCATGGTACAAAAGTTGATTGAATGGGCAGAAATCGCTCCATTACTAAAATTGAGAGTATTAGGGCCATTTAAAAGTACCTCCAATTAATGATATTAGGGATAGAAAATAAAGTTAAAGCGTCCATAAGGAAAGGAGATGCAAATTAGTAAATGCTTCTATAAACGACGTCCCTAATAATAAACTGGGGCAAACTGAACACTAAATATGCTCCCTAATAATATGATGCTACATAGGATTACTATTTTCGTAATTCTATTAAGGGCTCTTAATTAAACCACTCAAATTAAATTTAAAATAGTAGGGACACTTATAAATGTCCATATCATTATATATATATATATATATATATATATATATATATATATATATATATATATATATATATAGTACTAATATGATTTTATGATAAATACTAAACAACGGTTAATATTTTTTAATAATTTTTAATTTTTAATAATTGCGCAAAGATTATATGATATAATAATTTATTGATCTTCAATATTGTTCAATTGTCGTATATTTGATGAGTTAAGATTAAACACATATTTATATTTTATTGTGATTTTTGAACGAAAATCGAGAAAAAGCTAAATATGTGAGACAAATGCAGAAATTATAATAAATATATTTATATCTTAAACAAGTATTAATATTTGTACTCATAATGTTACATCTAACATGATATACAATTAAAAAAATTACACAATTTGCATTTATCATTCAATGAAGTTTTGGATAATTTGGATTATTTATGTTATTTTTAAATTTTAATAATTATTGTAAGAAAAAAATATTTTTGTATCTTTTGTATTTTTGTCAATTATGTATAATCATTAAATTTTATGAATGCTTATCTATATTGCAGATAGTAATTTTAGTTCATCACACTGGTGGAAATCAATACTATATATAAAAGTAGGAATTTTAGCCAATGTTCAGTAATTTAAAAAAATTGGTTTTTAAACCAATTTATAATCTACGCAATTTCCCAAATCAATTTTTAACCTCACATTTTTTCTCTCTCCAAATTTTAACCATTGATTTTGCCTTGAAATCCGTGAAAAACCAAAAAAAAATCTGATTGGACAAATCGGAACGAAAGCTTAATATTATAGTAAATAATTAATATAATGTTATTGTTATTTGTATATTTTGGTTATAATTATTATGATTTTTATTATTAACATTAATATTGAATGAGTTTAATCAATATTTTTAGTTATCAATATTAAAATTATTATTTAATTATTGATTTTTTTATTTATTTGTTGTTCTTAATATTATAAATCCTATGTGTAGCCATCAATAATTAAATTGTATTTTAATTATTAATAGTCAAATCATTTGTTACATTTAATATATATATATATATATATTATTAAATATTTTAATAAATTAAGCCTCTGTTTAGCAACTGTTTCGAGATAAAATGTGTGGATGAAAAATAGTTTTGAAAAAATATGTAGTTAAAAAGTAGGCTGAAAAAATGTGCTGTTTATAAATAATTTATAAAAAAAAGTTATTGAACGAAGGTTAATATTGAAAAGTTAATACTTTGATTTTTTTTATTTAATAATATTAATAGATTGATTAATATTTTTAAATCATTCTTAATTTTAATAAATTTTTAAAGATTATAGGGTATAATTTTCGGTATAATTTCGTAATCTTCAACTTTACTTGGTTGTCGTATCATAATAATCGTGAGATTTTCAAAATTATTATTTTTACTACGTACTAATTTTTGTAAATAAAGTATTATTGGTTAAATTCAAATATTTTGACCATTTCTTTTTTAATTATTGTGATTGATGTTTTTGAATGAAAATTAAAAAGTACGTTAAATACAATAAGAAAATGTAGAAGTTATGAGAAATATGCTAATACCTTTCACATGCATCAAGATTTGTGCATATAACATTACATCAAATATTATATACCATTAAAAAATTACTAAATTTACATTTTCAATAAAGTTATTAATAATTCATAAAAATTATTGAAATCAATAATAATTTATTATTTAAATATATAAATTGACGTTTACTATTCAAAGAATTTTTTAATAATTTGAATTACTTATGTTATTTTTTAAATTCTAATAAATATTGTAATAGAGAATTCCTTTTTATGCATTTATATATGTTTTGATTATGTGTAAGTACTAAATTTTTTCGAATAGTTATTGAAATCGATATTGTGAATAAATTAATAATTTTCGTGCATCTCACGGGTGAAATACTAGTACTAGTATATATAAAAGTAAAATAGTTTGGTAAGTGTGAATGCAAAATCTAGACAAATTTGAATGCATCCATTTAATAATTGTACAGAAATTATATGATATAACATTTTGAAAATTACACTATTATTGTGAAATCGAAAATTATGCAACATGGATGTTAAACCAAAAATCTAAATGAGAATTTTAATAAGAACCCACAAATGAGGGTCAACTGTAAACATGTCATCCCTAAAATCATATCAACTATTAAAGGTAAAAGTTCTATTTTGTACATTTTACTTTTTTTTTTTTTCAATATCCCACTATTTCAAAATTATTTTATTTAAGTTATTTAATGATATTTAAAATCACTTAACTAAATTCAATTTGGTCATAAATAATTAATATCTCACTATTTATATATTTTTTGAAATCAAAGATTTTTAATAATTGATAGTTCGTATTTATGATTTGTTTTAAATTTTTTAAATTTCTGTAATTTGTCGTGATTTCAATATTTCATGTTGTAGATCAGTTTATATAGAACTTAACTATTTGGTTTTGGTTTTTTGAAAATTGATTTTGTGAAAAGTTATTATTATTCTTTTTTTTTTAGAATTTGTAGTTAAAAAGTATGGAATTGTGAAAATGCTTTTTAAAAAATGTGTAATTGAAAATTAATGTTCAAAAAAATTAATTATTGAAAAATCAATTCCAAAGGGGAAAGTGATAAAGTGTTATACCTTGTGGGTTAAACATCATTTTTTTTTTATAATTGAGATGCATATATGATTTTTCTGTATATAGACTTAAATGTATTTGTAATATAAATTCGATAAAATTTAATTAAAATTAACATTTCATATTACCTAATTTGTTAGATTAATTTAAATATAGGACCACGCATATTTAATTTTTTGCAATTACTTTATGTTATGTAAATTATAGTATTTTGAGGATATTAATTCTATTTACGGTAGTAAAAATTATTTGGACAACAATTTTTACTTATTGTACATAATATAAGTTTGGAAATTTGCATCATTTTATTTAGGTGTGAGGATTTTTAATTTTTTTAAATGTTTGTACATTTTTTCGTAATGTATTCACTTTTTTATGTATATTTTTTTTAATGTTAAAGTAAATATGAAATGAAATATTTGTTTAACACATGTAAATATCAAATATTGCATTAAGATAGTTAGTACCAATTCTAATGGTACTATTCGGATAGTAATAAATTAATTTTATGGATGTCTATTTGCCATTAAAAAACTATAAAATTTGCTTTTAAATGAAGTTAATAATAACTTATATATAAAATATTGAAATCAACAGTAATTTGCTTTTTAAATATATAAATTGAGATTTACCATTCAATGATTTTTTAATAATTTGAAATAGTTATGTTATTTTTAAATTTTATAAACAAAGTTACCGAGCTTAGGCTAATATTTAAGAGTTCATACTTTGCATTTATATTTATATTTATATCCATAATATTACATTAAAAATGATATACTATTAAAAAACTACTAAATTCTCATTTTAGAAAAACTTAATGATAACTCGTAAAAATTATTGAACAATCATTTATTATTTAAATATATAAATTGACATTTACTATTCATTTTTTTTAATAATTTGAATTAGTTATGATATTTTTAAATTTTTAATAATTATTATAATGGACTATTTTTTATGCTTTTCGTATTTATGCTTATTATTAATAACCATTAAATTTTATGAATATTTATTGTAATCGATATTGTGGATACCAACTTCCATGCATCGAATGAGTGAAATACTAGTTAATTATAGAGGCAAATCTATGTGCCCCTAATACATTTAAATTTAATTAAATAAATAATAAATTCAACACCTATAATTTATTGTAAAATATTGAACATTCAGCAGAATTAAATATTTCAAATGAAATAAAAATTGAAGAATGCATAAAAATCTTAATATCAATTATATAAATTCTAATAAAAAATTGAATAAATGAAAAACTTTTAGCCCAATAGCGATCACAGACTCAACTTTATAATAAGAAACAAGAAATATTTTTAGATCAATCCCTAGATAGGTAAACGAATATGAACATCAGTGATTAGCATAAAGTTAATCAAGGCCTGAAGGATATGATGTGGGAAGAAATAAATGTAATATCACTTCATATATAGTCAATTGATAAGTTATCATAATATTTTTATAACATCGTATATTACCCTTGTCTTTCAGAAGGAGTTCAACATTCCCAATAACAGTCCGAAACGAGCTGTTTTGAGAGTTGCGGTGATGATGTGAAAGGATTTCAAAACGCGGTTGATTCATGATTTCATTACACATGAACACCGAAAATATAAATCTCCTACGCAGCTTTATGATTTCATAACTGAAGAGTAATGAGAGTCGTTCAAGAAACAAAGTTAGACACAGAAATTTAAGGTATATATAAATGTAAGAATGTGATTTATTGAGTTGAAAACTGAAAACATGTAAGAATGTGATTTTTTTTCCAGAAAATAAGTAACAAGGCCAGGGAAAGTCAATTGCGAAATGAGCAACCACATTATTTGGGCTTAGCTAGTTATGCGGGGATGAAGCCACAGTGGTTAGTAAGTGATCCACTATCTTCTAGCTCTTTATGTAATATGATTAGCTCGTCAATTGTGAGCGAGGATCACAACTTAGATTGGGTTTGAGCTAGATCAAAAAAGAAAGAAGATGGAACTTATTACATCCCCAACGAGAAAACGAGGGGGTGTTTGAAAAATGTAAGTATATCCTCACAGGTTTTCATATTTTCAATTAAAAATTACTTACGTACTTATATTTAATACCTTGGTTTTTGGGAACAGGTTGAAAAAGTTGAGCAAGCCACGCAAGGGACATTTGTGCCAAGTAGAAATCATGATGTCTTAAGTGAAGCCCTTGGTAAGGAGGATCATCCTGGTAGGATGAGGAGTTATGACGTCTATGCACCACGAGGGATGTATGTGGCAGGCCCAATGATTACATTAGACGATCGTGTGGGGCCGTGTCAGTAGACGATATTAAGGAGATTATTAGGAATGAGATGGAGGATAGTATTGCCGAGTAGGTCAGGCATCAGACCATGTCGGAGATGCAGAGTAAATTTGACAATATGCAGAGTGCGTACCAAAGTATGAAAAATAAATATGATGCTATCCTCCAGTGCTTGGGCATAAATGTTGATGCCGAGGTGGACGTAACTCCACAGCCCCGACCACCAACTCGAAGCAGTTGCCACTCTGTGAATCTAGATCCATTTGATGGGCTTCAGGTATTTAACGTTAAATTATTTAGTTTTTTAATATTTCTTATTGTATTTCAATTGGAAAGGGCTAACATATATGTTCAATCATATATGTTGAAAAATAGAAGTCACTTCCTTGTCATCTCGCCGTAAATCTTGATGATGAGAAACAAATAGTGGCGAGCTGGATGATTTATCCATTCGGATCCGATACTGTGGTGCATCATCAACCACTCTGGGCCAATCATGTTAAGGTGTCTGTTGACCATGTTATAGATGGTGTAGAAGGGTTCTTTCTTCCAGTGCCATCTCAATACAACACCACAGTGGGAGAAGCTATTGAAAGCTCTTTCAATGACCTAAGGACTTAGTGATTCTTGGAGAGATAATAACATTTAGTTATATAGAAGTTTCTTTCAATATTAATTTCTTTTAAATTTGTATTATATGTGTTATAATGGTAAAAATTGTCTTTTGCAGGTAGAGGCACCAAAACAGGTAAAAAAATCTAATGAAGGTAAAATGCCTCAGAGTTTCGAATTGTCGTCTACCTAGCAACCTGTGATTGTTGACGATGACACGTTACTACTTCTGGGTGATAAATGCAAGATGTCACAAACTCTGGTCTTCGATTTCCAGTTGGTAGTGACTTTTATCAAGTGCCCGTAGATGCCTCCATGTTCAATTGTACGTTCGACTATGGTATTTTTGTTACGGTCGGAGACATTACTAATTTTCTTATGATGCAATGGTTGGATACATCCATCCTCCAAGCATTTTAAATGTAAGACTTCTAACCACAAATTATAACTTCAATTTAAATTATTATTTTATTTCTGTTTGTTGGTTTATTTATTTTTAGGTACCTTCATGGTTTGTTGAGCAATACGGTATTGAATCGATTGGATTCATGTCTCCGACACACATTGCATCGGTTTCAGTAAGAACAATGGTGTTATAACTTATTTAGCTAACACCATGAAGGTAATGCAAACAAAGAAATTCATTATAGCACCGTATTTTCAGGAGTAAGACCACTAATATTCTCTCTCTCTCTTTTTTTTTATACCTAATTTGAATCATATGATATGATGATTAAATTTGTATTTACACGTTCATAATACGTATGAATCACTGGATGTTGCTAATGATTTCTCCTCAGAAGAATACGGTGTACTTATTGGATTAAATTGTTGCATTTAAGTGTGACGTAGATATCAAGCCGATATTGAACAAGTAAGTAATTATTTCCTTGGTTGTGTTTTTTGTTTATATGTTAATTGTGGGGTTGTGGTGAAATTAATAGTACGTGGAGTTGTGGTGAAATTGATGCATTTATGTTGTGATTGTTGAGAAGTCGTGATAGTTTTCAATAGTAGGGTCTCTCTACAGGTTGAATAAGTTCAATTTATAGGGGAGACTCTGCCAAAGTTTTTGTAGGAAATTTGAGTTTTATTATTATTATTTTGTAATTTGTTCATATAATTTATTGAAACTTTAGGGCTTTCAAATGTATTGGGCATGTGGAGGCCTTAGGATGAAAGGCAATACAACGTGGCAAAATGTTAAGGTATGAAAAACACACTTGAGATCTGTCTGTACTAGTGGAACTTGAGATCTTCGAGGTATATCCAAATTTGACTTTACACACTTTGTGTAAGTAGGTGTTAAGGAATTTAACTCATTTTGCCTTCAAAACTATTCAGGGGATATCTGATTTATAAATTATCAATGTTTAGTATGAAATACTCTATTATTACCCACTCTGCACATCTTAAAAGAGAAAACGGGTGATTTCGAGGTCAAGACAGTCAAATAGACCGCATGGTCAATATGGATCTATCAGACCTTTTTACTACCCAAAAACTCTCGAATACACCCGTTGGATGATTTAAACCATTTAGGAACTATTTGTCAATGTCTTAGATCATTTGATTGATCGTTAGAACCCGCCGCAATGTGGAACGTGAGATCTTCTAGGTATATCCAAATTCGACTTTACACTTTTGTAAGTAGGGTTAAAGGCAATTCAATTCATTTTACCTCCAAGACTTTTTCAAAGGAGTATCTAATCTATAAATAATCAATGTTTAGTATAAAATACCTTATTATTACCCACTCGGCATGTCTCAAAAGAGAAAAAAAGGGTCATTTCAAAGCCAAGCTAGTCAAATAGACCGCAGGGTCAATATGTGTTAATTTTACCTTTTCACCACCTAAAAACTCTGGAATGTACCCGTTGGACGAATCATTTGGGAACTATTTATCGACGTTTTAAATCATTTGGTTGATTTTTAGAGCCCATAGTGTGCTACATAATATCTTAGAGGCATGTCCAAATTTGACCCTACACTTGTATAAGTAGGGTTTACTGCGATTCAACTCATTTTACCTCCACAACTATTTTGAGAAGTATCCAATCTACAAATAATCAAGGTTTTGTACGAAATGCCCTATTTGAGGCCAAGTCAATCAAATAAATTGTAGGGTCAATGGGGTCTATTTGACCTTCTCATGACCCAAACACTCTTGAATGCACCCGTTGGATGACTTAAGCCATTTGAGAACTATTAATCGACGTCTTAGATCATTTGGTTGATTGTTATACCCCCAATTTGTCATCGATCGGGACAAATGGACCCAAAAAGACTTTTGTGTCAAATGGGGTCTATTCTCCAAAAATTGACTACAGGTCTTGCCAAATTAACTCTAGGTCTATTTTTTATCCTTAGTGACTTCACACAATTTCAAACAGCTTACAGTCAAATTGACCATAAATAGACCAAATAGACCACATGGTGAATGTGGGTCTATCTGACCTTCTCACGATTCAAACACTTTCAAATGTACTTATTAGACCACTTAAGTCATTTGATAATTATTTATAGGCGTCTTAGATCATTTGGTTGATCGTTATACCCCCAATTTGTCATCGATCGAGACAAATAAACTCGAAAAGACTTTTGTGTCAGATTTGGTCTATTCTTACGAAAATTGACTACATGCCTATTTTCGATCTTTAGTGGTTTTACACAATTTCAAACAATTTACAGCCAAATTGACCTATAAATAGACCAAAATTGACTACAGGTCTATTTTTGGTTCTATTCTAAATGAATAGGTAAGGGTATTTTAGGTAGTTAATTACTAAATTGCTTAAGAATTATGTTTGACTTATTCTTTTAAGTTTTAGGCTAAAAAAATGTATGATAGATCAAAAAGAGGTCTTTTACCAATTTTGCTCTTTCGAATATCATAGTACTACAATAAAGGAAAAAACCATATGGTTAGTAAGTTTAATTTTTTGTCGGATTAGATGACTAGATAATGTGTTTTCTTACATTTATATGATCTGTTACTTTAACTATCCTATTCAAAATGTCAGTGCAGTCATAGAAAGCCTCAAAAAAAGCTAGAGACGGACCACCATTATTGCCTACCAATGAGCATTCTCTTGAAAATCTTTGCAACATGCCAATGGAAACAATGAGGTACCTCTGAGGAGATAAAGAGAAGGGACAATGGAGTAATAAAATGTTGCAAATCAATTAGGAGACCACAAACAATAGTTACAATATCCCATTATGAGCCAAAAATGGATTCTGCCTAGTCCATACCAAAATTGACTCTGTACTTCAAAAGGAAAATGTGTAAATCGCTCTCAGATCATCTCTAATGTTGCTCTAGTGTCTGATCAAGGGTAGTTGTAGAAACACCTAAGAATCCTTTCCTTTTTAGACTGAAATAGATTGATTTCCAATCCCAACATTGAATTAACAATCCGATTGTCACATCTTCAATTTGATAGCCATACTTTTGAATCATGTTATTTTCCATTTTCAAAACAAATTATATCAAATTCTTCTCATTTCCAGAACAATTAATCATACCATGGTATTCAAAAAAGGATCCTTACCAGTCACTTTTCAATTCTATTTCATACCAATTTTAAATGATATGTGTTTCAAAATCAATAGAGAGAACATGAAATTATAATATTTCAGAAAATCAACAATTGCACCAGTAAATTCAAAATGTAAACTCAACATTTCTAACCATCATTCCACCTCATCTACAACCAATTAGATTTTTACATTAAACTGGACACATACTAGCAGACCACAAGCTATACCCATACAAAATTACACTCTAAAGAAAGGCATGCAAGCGGGCTGCCTTGCCCCGTCACCATAGAGAATGAAGTTAGGGCAGTGGGCAGGCAGGAATTTCGGTCAATCAGTTGGTCAGTCGCTCAATCCACCCGAGGTCAAAACAACTCTTAATCACTTGTCCAATATAAATAAATTTCACACACCAAAAACCTTAATTAGTTCATGAAACGAAGAAATCTTCTTTCTGGTAGAAACATGAAAGATGTGAATTTTGAAGTGGATCAATTTATGAATTTATGGATTTAGTAATGAGACAACGTGGTTCAAAAGACACTGTTTAGCGCGTGTTATCTCAATAACAATTAAATTGGAATAAGACGAATCTGTAAGGAACAACAACCTCTAGAGACAAAGTCTCAACGAGGGGTGCTTTATTTATGAAGATTGTAGGGAAGACAAAATGCCTCTAAGGGGTCCAAACACACAACTTACACTAAGATCTTGATAAGGAAAATTAAAGATAAAGAAAATTACATAATCTCTGTTTGAGAGTTGATTGATTGATCTCTTAAAATGCCTAAGTTTTTATAATATGTACAAATTTTCTTCAACTGCTTCTAACATTTGATTTATTGATTAGCTGCCTCGATTTGTAACTTGCTTGGAATAACTATTGCCCAACATATTGTATAACTATCGCCCACTATTAATTGTCTCCAGTAACTCCCATGATTTCTTTTACCTGCAAAAATGGGGAAACTACTTGTTGAATGATTCAAATGAGTCATGGAATAATTACGCTTCTTTAACCCTATCTGGCTTGGCCGCCCAGTTGCCTCTGCAGTGGTCTTATTGCCCCAGTGCCTTAGTAATTGCTCAATCATCCAAGTACCTTAATTATCGCCCAATTGCCCAACTCCCTTCGCATCGCCCTTGATGGGCTATCATGTCTCGTGTTTTTCATGTTGGGCCTTCGCATTGGGTATTCTAGGTATTAACGTGTGGGCCTATTTACTAAACTTCTGCTAATGAATCCCATCCTTAGGGCCATTGAATTGGGCCTTGTGAATTTTGGAATTTTTGGGTGTCAACAATTACCCCTTAATATGGCGAAAATTAATATCAACTCATTAATTTTATGCCATATTTCAACGTTTTCATCCTTCACAAGACCTTTGGTATTTCTAATTTCTCCCTTTTCCAAGATGTAAACCCTCCAGTCTATCACGCTTGTATTTGACCTTTTGCATTCCGCCCCTTTTGCCTTCTATTTTCTCATAAAATTGTAGATTTCCCATCTCCTATTCTCCATATATGTCGTCATCATCCAAAATGCATGCGAGCGATCTTCTATGTCCAGATGATCAATTGTTTCCCTTCCTCCTAGAGATGAACTGTTTAATCTTCCTTTTGTCTCACTGTCTGTGTTAATTCCGCTTTGGTATGGGAGATATAGGAAAAAAAATTGGCCGACGGAGATCCTTCAGCGTCTCTTCCCCTTGTGATCCCTTTTAAGGATCATTAATACGGAAGAATGGCTTGCTGAGAGTGCTTCACTGGCCACTTTTCTGTTGAGATTGCTTCCAAAACTTGCCCTTGTAGCAATGCATTTAGGAGGGTGATGGAAGGCGATGGTGCAACGATTTTAAGGCGATGAAAACTGACTTACTCCCCTTGTAATAGTTGATAGGAAAACAATAGTAGCCTACCTCTAGTTGCGGCCAGTAGAATTTTCTTATTTGTACCCTCTTATTTGTAAGGACATTTTGATAATATTAAAAGATGAAAGTATCTTATTCTTGCTCTTAACATGATTATCCACATTTATCCCAATCATTGTACATGTCTGGCTTCTTTATTTTATTTAGACATAACATTTCTTTCTACTTGTTCATTATCCCATACGGGGCTTTCACATATAATGGCCTCAAATGTTTTGTTAACTTTACAGAAGGCTTCCTAAATAACCTTTTCTGCTACGTCATCTCTACTTCTTGCTTGTCTTCTTTCAAACTGACTCCCCCTGCCACGTCGGTCTGGAAGACTTCTCTTAGACTTTCAAAACTTTGGTTACCTCTTTCATTTTTCTCTCGTAGTTCTTCATCTGTAAACCATCCAGTAGGAGGAGGAAGTATTCTAGGAGGTGACCCATACTTTTCAGACCGTAGTACTCTTACTTTTTTTAAGCGTTCCATATAGCACGTAGAAGTCAAATGCACATCCGGATGGTTCACCCAATAGATCTACTTCACAGTCACCCTCTTGATATAATTACTTTAGTAATTTATTGCGCGATACCCCTAGCTTCTTTCCCTCTGCTTCTGAATCAATTTCTTCTTCAATATATGTCATGACATCGTCCTCCTCTTCATAATATGCCTCATGGGACGTTTGACCTTCTTCGCATATCAGCACACATACTCCCTCTTCATTTTCCTCTCTTTCTTCCTTTGCATTCTCCTTATTCTTAAATTCATTGTCCAATAAGTAGTTATTAGCCATAACTGGAGGCAGTGTTCCAAAATGAATACTAGTAGATCGCTCTGGGTCTTCCTTATCCTCGTTTTACTTGCAGCGTTCAAATTTTGAATTTCCAGTCGAATTTTCTGGTACTTTCTCTACTGACTCCCCTGTACCTTTTTCCTTATTATTATAAAGGACCTCAAGAGGTAATGATCTCTATTTTCACCTCATCATCTTCCCATAGTTTCTCTGAAAACACCGTTGTTGTGTCCTAATCATCTCATTGAAAGGCACAACTCTTCCTGCATTGTATTGGAATGAATGCCACACATTTGGCTAACGCGGTTGCGGTCTGAATGTCCTTTTGTTGCTCATCGGCCAAAACTACTTTTCAAAATATAGCTTTCTATACATTGACGTGCTTCATTCCCTGTCAGGCTGGAAACCAGGCACAACACTGGGATGACTGTTATATCCCCGTGTTCTGAATTCTTCTACAGGCTTGTTTACCTCTCCCTTACATCTGGAACATAAAATACTTTCGTCCCCTTTGGGTTCCTTCCCTTTGAGTAGTCCAAACACATTGGGACGGTGTTCAGCATCATCTTTTCCATCATCAATGACTAACTTGAACTTTGGAAACTTTTTCTCGAAATCAGTCGCCATCATGTTCACCCCAAGTGGCGTTGGGAAAGGGTTTTCATCCATTGCCATCTTCTTTTTAGATTCAAAGGTGATTCGTCCTGACTCAATGACATCCTGTAGCACATGTTGGAGAACCAGGCAATTGTTAGTCATGTGAGACCATGCATTATGCCATTTACAATATTTTTTACCCTTAATTTGTTCGGGGCTTTGCAATTTATGCTTATCGCTCAATTTTATTTGCTTATCCGTATATAATTTATCAAATATAAGGTCAGCTTTAGTTACATCAAATGAAAATATCTTAGCCTTCTTATTTTTATCCTCTACAGGCTCATCTTTCACAGTTGTGTTTGATTTGGCTGCTATAGGGCAAGCATATGAATCCCCTTTAATTAGTTCGGCTAAACATACCTCGGTCTGGTCGTAATACTCATCATCAACCATATGAACATCAAAGTTTGAATCTCTATAATAAGTCTCTTTGCTAGAGTTTTTCATATGTTCTTCTTCTCTTAATAGACGTTCATATCTAATTATATTAGCACTCAACTGAAAAAGGTCAAGGAATTATCTATCCTGAAATTTCTTTTTTAAGTTAAAACATAAGCAATTTTTGGCGATTTTAACAAATTCTTTTTCAGGCAAAGGTACAAAACATTTACTCCTAACTCTTTTGAACCTTTGAAGAAAACCTTCTGTCCATTCATTAGATAGTTGTCTTAAATTAGCCAGACCAGCCAGAGTTACTTCAGATTCAGTTTTGTGGAACAATTGTTCTAATTGTTGCCACGTCTGTACATAATTTGCTAGCAAGTTAATGAACCATGAAAAAGCTATCCCTATTAATGAACTAGGGAACAATCTTATCTTATGGTAATCGGTTACTTCGTCACATTGCAAAGTGAATCTCCCTATATGTTCTAGGGTAGAAACTTCTCCTAGACCAGTGAATAATGAAAATTCCGGTATTTTATACCCCCTAGGCCATGAATATGCTTGATCCACCCAATCAGGGTATTGTTTTTTGTAAGTTAGCCTGATACAAGGGCGTATTCCCACGGCTATTTGGTCACGCACTATTTCAGCGATTTGATCTCTCAACAAGATGTTGGGATCATAAGGAACACTTATGAGTTGGTTCCCTAATGGTATCTCATGAGGCCAAACGTTTGGCAATGTGTTTGTGGCAAAGGTGCCATTATTTGGGCCATTATTATTATCGGTCTGAGTATTTCCCCCAACACTTACATGTGGGAGATTCTATCCATTATTTTGGACGTTGTCCCTTACAATTGGGTTACCCCCCAAATTTGATACATTTGAGTTTACTTCAAAGTTTGATGCACTAATACCATTACTATTACCCAAATTAGCCATTCTTCCACCCCCAGGTTTGAAGTGGATGGTCCAAAAGGTGGCTCTATTCCCTGATATGGGCTTGCGACTGGGGAATTATGCCCTATAATTGTTCTGGCCTGAAAATGGTGTCCTACGTTTGGAAAAGTTGACCGACAAACTTAGCTAGTTAACTTATTCATTTTATCATGTAAAGTTTTTAGTTGTTTAGCCATATTATCTTAGTGCTCTTTTTCTTTCTGAGTAAACTTTTCCATATTATGAACATATTGTAGATTTACCTGCTCCACCACGTCTTGAGTGAGTTCACCAAATAACGCACACATAGTTAGAGGATTCAAATCCGTCATGTGCTCATAATGGCTTCGATTTTCTCCCTTTGTTCCTGGAGTACTTTGTTCCTCCTCATATCTTTCAATTATAGACAGGAGATGATGACTTGATGGTTCCTTATCAGAATTCTCGTGAGGCATGATGATTCACTTCGTATCTTCAAAAACACACCAAAGTTGTCCCACTGGGCGTGCAAAATTGTTTCGCGTGGGTTATCTTACTAACAATTAATGTGGAATCAGATGAATATGTAAGGAACAACAACCTCTCGAGACAAAGTCCCAACGAGTGGTGCATTATTTATGAAGATTGTAGTGAAAACAAAAAACCTTCAAGGGGCGCAAGCACACAACTTACACTAAGATTTCGACAAGGAAAAGTAAAGATAAAGAAAATTATATTATCTCTGTTTGAGAGTTGATTGATTGATCCCTTAAAATGCCCAAGTCTTTACAATATATACAAATTGTCTTCAACTGCTTCTAACATTTGAATTATTGATTTGTCGCCTCGATTTGTAACTTTCCCGGAATAACTACTGCTCAACATATTGTATAACTGTCGCCCACTATTAATTATCTCCAGTAACTCCCATGATTTCTTTTAACTGCAAAAACGGGGAAACTACTTGATGAATGATTCAGATGAGTCATGGAATAATTTCCAGAAACTCGCTTCTTTAATCGTATCTGGCTTGGCCGTCTAGTTGCCTCTGCATTTTTCTTATCGCCCTAGTGCCTTAGTAATCACGCCAGTCGCCCAAGTACCTTAATTATATCCCAATCACCCATCTCCCTTCGTATCGCCCTTAATGAGCTATCATGTTTCGAGTTTTTTATGTTAGGCATTAGTGCGTGTCGCGATGCACCAAAATAATAAATAATTCCTTACTCACCAAATTTCAATTAATAATGTAGTAGCGAGAGTAATGATCGATCCCACGAGGAACGATGAACTTATTTAGTTGCTTGAGAAATCAGAATGGAATGGGGGTTTTGTTGTTTGGAATTGATTGAATGAAAATTATGCATAAAATAAATAAATAAATATGTAGAGAATTAATATGAGAGACAATCTTGTTCTCGGGTTTGGTTATGCCCCCCAATTATTGTTATACTCTTTCCATGTAACGTGTTTCTATCTCTTATTCAAATTACCAATCACAAGCAACCAACAAGCTCTGATTACCACAATTCTTCCTTATGGAAATTAAATCAAAATAAGCTATTTGATTCAATTCTAACCAATGGATAATCCTAAACAAGCTTTTAGGATTTAATGCAAAGCAAGTATGAAAAATGAGAAGAATTAGATCGAATTGGATCGTTAATTTCACAAGCTCGAATTAATCAATCCAAGTTGAATTATTATTGAACCTGCACGAGATTTATTTGCTACAAAAGTAAAGATTCAATAACAATTACGGATCAAGAATCTAAACATAGCATATTAATGAATTCAAAGATCAATAATCCAATTTTCCAAATTAAACTATTAATCAAATAAACTCAAGTGAACATTCAAAGCATAATAATCCAACAATTGAAATAAAGGCAATGGATACAACGTTACTCGTTTGTAGGAAAAGAGAAATAACAATAAATTGGTCCACACAACTTCCCCCTTGAACAAGACACAAGAATTTAGCCCAGCATGATTGCGGAGAAATCTTCAATTTGCTTCATGAATTCCATTAATGCTTCTTACTTGAAAATCTCCCAAGAATCTCTCTTTTAATCTCTAATTTTCCTCTCTATTTTTCCAGCCTCCTTCTTGTGGTGAATTTCTCCTTTTTATAGTTTCAAAATCATGCCCTAGGGTTGCCCATGAGATATACCAAAAACAAGTTTTGAAATAAGCATGGAAAGTATTCTATGTCGGAGTTACCGCCGTAACTTTCCCATTTACGGCCGTAATCTGCTTGCTGGAGATTTTTGTTCTTTGAAAGTTACTGCCGTAAATATGAGTCTGATGGCCGTAAGTGGACCTCTGGAGATGTTTAGTATATTGATTGTTACTGCCGTAACTGTTGATTTTACGGCAGTAAGCTATTTGCAGCTTTGGTCCCCAAACTTTACTATTTTGATAGTTTTTCACCCATAGCCAAGATGGTTACCGTAAGAGTATTTTTGGCTATTGTATCAGCTAAGGATTGGCCTTTGCACCAGCTTGATATTAACAATGCATTCCTCCATGGCTTCTTAGATGAAGAAGTTTATATGTTACCACCTGAAGGGTTCAAGAAGGCATTACCAAGACAGGTATGTAAACTCAAACGCAGTTTATATGGGCTGAAACAAGCGTCACGACAGTGAAACATAGAACTCTGCTTAAAACTTCACAGTTTTGGATTTCATCAATTTGAGAATGACCATTGTTTATTCATTAAACACCACTCTCAAAGAACCCTTCTTTTGCTTGTTTACGTGGATGATGTACTTATTACTGGATCACATGAAGATGATATTATAGCTGCTAAACAGTTCTTACATAAAACTTTTACCATCAAAGACATGGGATATGCTAAATACTTCATGGGATTGGAAATAGCACGCAGCAGTGAAGGAATGTACATTAACCAGAGGAAGTACATACTTGATTTAATTCAGGATGCAGGGCTTATGGGAACTAAGTCAGCACATGTACCCATTCCTAAAGGAACCAAGCTGATTAATCAAGCAGATGCATTACATGCTGATCCGGAGAAGTACAGGAGATTAATTGGGCGTCTTCTATACTTGAATCTAACTCGACCTGACATCACATATGGGATTCAACAACTTAGCCAATTTGTCCATGCTCCGTGTCAACCTCACTGGGAAGCAGCTATACATCTACTTAAGTATCTGAAGGGTTGTCCTTCGAAGGGCCTTTTCTTTCCAAAACAATATTCATTCTCTTTGCAAGCTTATTACGATGCTGATTGGGCATCTTGCCTTGATACACGAAGATCACTCACTGGGTATTGCGTATTTTTGGGCTCAGCATTAATCTCATGGAAAACTAAGAAATAGACGACTTTGTCTTGTTCTTCAGCAGAAGCAGAATATAGGAGCATGGGAAGTACAGTATGTGAATTAAAGTGGATTACTTATATCTTGGGCGATCTTCACATACCTTTCACATTACCTATTTCCCTTTGGTGTGATAACAAAGCCTCTTTGCATATTACTACAAACCCGGTATTTCATGAGCGAACCAAACACTTGGAGATTGATTGTCATTTGGTTCGAAACTTATACAAGTCTGGTTTTGTGTTTCCGTAATACATTCCTTCTCATGCGCAACTCGCACACATTTTTACAAAATCTCTGGCTGCTCCTCATTTTTATCGTCTTCTTTCCAAGATGGGGTTGGGCAATTTACACCAACCTCCACCTTGAGGGGGGGGGGGGGGGGATGAAGAATTATCCACATCCAGCAACACACACAGAGGCTTGAACTTAGCAACACACACGCAGGCTCGAACTTTTGATAATTAGACAAAGTCGCATTTTTAGCTTACTTTTTTTTTGTATTTCTGTTTTTCTGTTATAAGACTGCTGAGTTGTCTCTTTTCCATTGGTTATTATGAGCTCCTTCCGTCTATATATGATGGAAGTCTCTTTTCCTTTTTCTGTGAATTAGATGAAATGAAATTTTCTCTCCAAAATTGTTTCCATTCTCATTTTGTTCAACTTATTATTCACTTTATTACTTATGCGATCCGTATACTTACGGGAGGAAAAAGCACAACAAGTATAAATTTCAACTTTAGAATGATAGTTCTTACATAAAATCACATAAATGAAAAATCACCGCCAGATTTTTTGTGCTTCACGTGAATTTTGTCATTCTCGAAAATACATACAATTGTCCATTTATTGCTTTTAAAGGATTATTATTATGGTTATCCATTTACATTTATAAACAAAAGTATACCTAAGTTAACTGCACTCAAACAAAAGGAATGAATGATTTATAAACTTTGTAAGCACTTCAACTTTTACACACAATATTTAAACCTAGTTAAGTTCCCCCCCCCCCCCCCCCCCTTAACACCTTCATTACGAACTAATACCTCTACTTGATTAAGGCATTTGGAGAATAACCAACTAGAAGGATCAGTTCCTAAATCACTGGGAGAATTACCTAATCTGCATGAAATGTAAGTTTCTTATATAGAAAGATGATGAACTTTTATGCTTAACGCCCTGTCATTGCTATGGCGAACAGATTTCTCCAAAATAACAAACTTCCCCAACATCTCTGAAGATGAAAGACGGTGTAATCTCTGAACGCTTTATAGATCATTATTATTTTTAGGCTCACTTCGGTAAATCATCTATCGGAGGAAGAATAATGTAAAACATCAAGAATCAATGACAGCATCTTTGATGCAGTGCTAGTACATCTGAGAATTCTTAATTGGCTAGTTGTAAATAGCCCTAGGGCTATGGAACAAAGGATTATCCAGGACCTACATCGAGGTATTGACGGTAATTTTCAAATCTCCCAGAACAGAATGTGATAAGATGAGATAGAAACAAAGACAGGGAACGGGTACAAGTGATATTCATTTGATGCTTGTCTGTACTTCTTCATTCTTGTATTGTAACTTGTGAATTGCGAATATCTATTAGTAGAAGAATTGTATTCAATGGAAGTGATGATTGTTGTACTTTAATTGGCCTCTGTTTGGTAAAAGTCTTTTGTTTGTAAATAAAGAATATGATGTCATCGAGGTAAAGTATGTGCTTGATGGTTTGGGAAAATGATTATTGTTAAAAGTGGTTTACAAAAATGTGGTGTTTATAAACATTACCAAAAAGAGGCTTGTAAATTAAAAAAAAAAAAAAAATCTTCCTCTTGTTTATGTGAATGTAAAATGAATAAGTGAATTCACATTTTATTTTATTCGTGAAGAGAAGTAATGCATCTTTTATATAGTTCAATTTTTCAAAGACAAATGTCTATAATTTTGTTTACGTAAACTGCATTTTAAAAATAGAAAAATATACAAAATTAAAATTATATATATAATTGACCTAAGAAAATGTTCAACAAGTGTTGCAAAAAGTACATAATTGACATATGAGGTCATTTGCAACGTTGGTTGAATGTCGCAAAAACCTTTGACAACGTTTTTTGTTTTGCCTTTCGCAATATATGATGAACATTGCGGTATTCAAACACTCTACGGAAAAATCGCAGTTTGCAACATACCTCCAAATGTTACAATACGTCTTTCGCAATGTTTGCTAAAGACAATTTTTGTTGTAGTGTTCGTTTCAGAAACGCAGAAGAAAAAATATAGAAAAACAGAGTGGGGTATTGAACATTAATAACTTTAGTCTCTTTTATTATAGGTTGGTATAGGTATATGTATCATAGATGGGTATGTGTGGGCGTGCAGTTGAGTACAATTTTGTTCACCCTTCTTAAAGGAGGGTAAACTTAACCACTCGTGTAAAGACAAAATAAGAAGAAAAAAAAAAATAAAAAGTTGTTGTCTAAGACAATGGGACCCACTATACTAGTTTTAGAAAAGATTGCTTGACAAGTTGAAACCTCTCATCGTCATTTTCACTTGTTTTTTGGAGTATGTTAGTTTTGTTTTAATTTTTAGCCACATTTTTTTTATTTTTTAGGTAGTTTTTAGTTTTTTAAAATAATGTTCAATCATCAAATATTAATTTTATTTTTTATTTATCAAGTAAATTGGTCTTAATATAGAATATCTTAAATAATTTTATTTTTTTAAAAAAAGGTTCTATTCACTGTCTAAGAAAATGATTTTAAACATTTTAAATTAACCTCAACTTTTTTATCATCCTACAATGAAGCCCCAAAATAAACCTTCCATTCACGATGATGATGATAATGCTTTTTTAGAGGAGGTCATATTAGAATTAGACCCTTCATTTTTTATGCTCAATAACTGTTTGTACAATGGAAATGGACATCTCATCTCAACACTTAAAAAGTGTGATCATCTAAGAGACGTCTCTTTTGCATTGACGTGTATAACTTTCCACTTAATCCTACATAAAAGGTCAAGAGGTGAAACAATAAGCTCTGGCCAGGTAACTATAAAATCTGGGAATGAAAATTAGCCCCGCATAAGTAAAATGAAAATTAGCCCCGCATAATATTAAAAGCAATTACATTTGATAAATAAAGCTCCACACATCATTGGCATGAAATTTTCACAAATTCATCAAACGCTGGCCAAATTCATCAAATACATGGTGTCAAGGACCGAAGCTATTACTTAGCCCCTTGACCAGCTCGCAGCCGCAATTTGTCCAACTTTGACCTCATTTTGTAAACATTGTTGTAATTATTGTAATTCCCTTTTAATTGTAAAAGTTTGTTATGATTCTTCAGTTTTTTTTATGTCTATTCCTGTCACTAGGATTTTTTTCTTATAAGTTTATTAGAGGAGGTAATAGAATTTAAAAGTTTCAAGCTTTTGGTGTCCACCCCCTACACCAACATTTGTAATTTACTGCTTTCATCAATCAATGTAATTTACTCATTTCTACAATCAATGAATGATCAAGTTTCAAAGCATTCAAGTTTTCTCTTGTAAAGTTTTCTTCAATTTGTAATCAAATCTTCTTTTGTCCTGGGATAAGCGAGAAAAAGGTGAAAGGTAGTACATCAGAGCAGACTACTACTACAGGTGCCCCTTTTTGTACAAGAAAGAAAGGCTCCCCGTGAAAGTTGGTATTAGAGCCTCGGCTCACGTCCCTCGATAAGAAAGCAATGGATCTGATGGCTTTTGATCCAAATGCATCACAGACCACCGATGTGGTTGATGCTAAGAAGAGCACTAAACAGCGCATGGATGAGCTTGATGGGAAAACCACAAGGTTATGCTTGATGGGAAAACCAGAAGGTTGAAATGGCGTAATCGTATATTCGGGATGTACACATCCCACTGGATGACTGAAGCTATTGCAATCATTCCTGGTCTGCAGGAAGAGATGGAAACAATGAAAGTTCAGCTACGAATTCTCCAATGTGTGGTGGGCAATGGACAAGCTTCCACACAAGAAGAGTATGCACCTAGGGTAAGAATCCCGAAACCGTGCACCTATGGAGGGGCACGCAATGCAAAGGAAGTTGACAACTTCCTGTTTGACATGGAATAATACTTTCTTGCTACTGGCATCAGAGATGAAGCAAGAAAGGTGACTACAACTACCATGTATCTGGGTGGAGACGCAAAATTGTGGTGGCAATCGAAATATGTTGATATTCGGGCCAACGGGGTCAGGATAGATTCTTGGGATCTTCTAAAAGAAGCAATTCGAATCCAGTTCTTCCCAGAGAATGTGGAATCTGAAGCCCATCGGGCATTGTGGGAATTGAAATGTACGGGCTCTGTCAGGGAGTACACGAAAGCCTTTTCTGGGCATATGCTAAATATTCAAGACGTGTCAGAAAAACACAAGCTTTTCACATTCATGGAGGGCTTGAAACAGCGGACATGTTTTGAACTCTAGAGGCAGAATGTTATGGATTTGAGCAGGGCAATGGGAGCTGCCGAATGCTTAATGGATTATTAGACTGAAACCAAGAAAGATCAACTACCCACGAGTAATCAATCTAATGGTGGAGGAAATAAGCAATTCAAAGTTGGGTCGAGCTCAAATGGGGAGAACGTTACTCCAACCAAAGAGGAGGTGGATATCAAGGTTCTCATCAGAACAACTCTCATGGTTATCATCAAAGTGACCGTCAAGGAAACTATCAGGGTAGTAACCAAAGCAACTGGAATAAAGGAAAGACAACGGAGGGTAGATCTGATATTGCTCCTAAAATTGTACGCTTTCTATATGAAGGACCTCATCGAGTGTTTGATTGTCCACAAAAACGAATGGTAAATGCCTATTGTCAACTAGCAAGTGGAGATGGTCCGTGCATTTTCAAAGCAAGATGCCTCGCTTGCTAGTAATAATAGCGAGACAGACTCTGAAGAGGACGAGGAGATGGTCAGTGCATTTTCGCAAAAGATGTAATACAATATCACATCGAACGATTGAAAAAGAGAAAGTTCATATGAATGAGGCAAAACTAGAAGAACCAAAACCTCGCATTTGTCGAGCTAAAAGGTTAATATACATTGATGTGAAGATCAATGAGAAGCCCATCATGGCCATGGTGGATACTGGAGCAACACATAAATACTTTGCAAGTACTGAAGTAGGGTGACTTGGGTTGGTTCTAGAGAATGGTAATGGGAAAGTAAAGGCCATCAACTCGGCTGCTCAGCCAATTGCCGAGGTATCTAAATCTGTGTTAATCAAGGATGGTCCTTTTGATGGAAGAACTAATTTGTCAGTTGTTCAAATGGACGATTTCAAATTTATTTTGGGATTGGAATTTCTTCTGGATACGAAGACAGTAGTGTTCCCACATTCTGATTCCTTAATGATGATGGGTACTAAGTCGTGTGTTATACCTACATTGGCGAAAAAAGTTGGCTAGAAAAGCATCTCGGCCATGCAATTCAGTATGGGATTCAAGAGAAATGAACCCTCATTTTTGTGCACTCTTCGTCTAGAAGAGATCGAAAAAGCGTCTGGTCCTATTTCAAAACCTGTCCGAAAACTTATACAGGAATTTGAGGATATAATGTTATAGGAGTTACCAAAAAAATTGCCTCCTAGAAGGGAAATTGATCACGAAATTGAACTTATTCCAGGGTCCAAGCCACCTGCCAGGGCACCCTATCGGATGTCTCAACCTGAGTTGGAAGAGCTTAGGAAGCAACTAGGAGAAATGTTGAAAAGTGGGATTATCATGCCTGCGAAATCACCATATGGAGCTCTCGTGTTATTTCAAACAAGGCTGATGAGTCTCTCAGAATGTGTTGTAACTATCGTGCCCTGAACAAGATCACAGTGAAAAACAGTTATCATATTCCGCTGGTGGCAAATTGCTTTGATCGACTAAGCAAGGAAAGATACTTGTAATAAAATTTAAAACTTTCAAGCTTTTGGTGTCCACCCCCTGCAACAACATTTTTCATTTACTGCTTTCATCAATCAATGTAATTTACTGCTTTCTGCAATCAATGAACAATCAAGTTTCAATGCATTCAAGTTTTCTCTTGTAAAGTTTTCTTCAATTTGTAATCAAATCTTCTTTTGTCCAAAGACAAGCAAGAAAAGGCAGAAGGTAGTCTAGCGGAGTAGAGTACTGCCGCATGGTACCCCTTTCTGTGCAAGAAAGAAAGGCGCCCCCGTGAAACATGGACATAATACCAGTGTGTCCTACGCACATTACGAACCCAAAAATCAAAACCAGAAGTACTACCCTATCCATGGAAATTCATGTTGTTTGTTGTTGATGCACTCGAGATTTGTTGATTCTTAGTCATCTCTGAAGGTGCATATATTTGAAATAAAGAATCCTACATATGTAAATATATCACGTATAAATATTAACAGTAGAATTATAGAAAAACTTATTTACCGACTCCATAATATGATTGGAGCTCAATTCTTTTGCATTTATTTCGTGACTTAGTTTTCAGTAGACCTTTAATTCTTTTGCTAGCTTGGCCTTTGGAGCGTCTTTTTTGTTGGGTCTCGCAATTGACACTCCTTTTGCAGGTTTGCAACCGAATTGTCATGTGCATCGGATCATTGTTATTTGGAATTATCTCTCCCATGGGGTCATAGATATCTTCATATATAGCTAACTGTGTCCATCTTTTCAAATAGTACCTAGATGGTAAACTTTTGTACTCAATGTGATGGAACAACTTCAATGCATGTGAGCAAAGTATTTCATCGAACTCAAATTTTCTACATGTGCATGACATTGTTTCTTCCAATCAATTGTATGTGACTGTGCAAATCCTTCTCCGACCTTCAAGCTCTCTAGCTCTATAAGTATGAGTAGTTCCATCATCAAACTCTAATTGAAGTGACAAATCAATAGTTTGCTCGATACATTCTTGAAAACAATAATTTTTTTTGTGTACTTTTTCGAAGCTTCACGCTCTACTGACCAGTTAGAAACCAAGTCCAGTGTTGTTTGTTGTGTTGACTGTCCAGCATCCCTTTCTTTTTCACGACGATTATCCATTACCTTTGAGTATAAATGTACAAACTCTCGAAGAACAATTCTACCATGAGTAAAGTAATCCTTCAAAAACTTATTGATGCTCTTGCTTCTCTGTGACATGGTCATTCCTGCACAAAAGTGAGCATGACAATACACTTGATCCCATTTCTTCCTCAATTCATATGTTCTTTGCAACCACTCATTACCCTTAAGCCCATTATCTTCAACTAATTTGTCCCATGCATGTTCGAATTCTTCAATT
Source organism: Ligustrum vulgare (assembly GCA_963555705.1). Lineage (NCBI taxonomy): Eukaryota > Viridiplantae > Streptophyta > Magnoliopsida > Lamiales > Oleaceae > Ligustrum > Ligustrum vulgare. The sequence goes on from OY743168.1 coordinate 85,966,588, forward strand.
GTTTATGGATTGTATATGCAAGCTTTGCATTGTGTTGAAAATGATTTATTTATATCCATTATTACTCAATTTTTTTGCAGCATTTTGACACAAATGCCACAAACACAATCCATGGTGGGCTTCAGGAAATAAATCATCAATAACACTTGATAAAGCTACAGACTGATTGTAAATATACTTTTTGGTTTTTTTCCTTCCATGACCTCAAAAAATGTATTAAACAACAACAGTATTACATTAGCTGTTTCACCGTCTAGTATACGACATCCAAACAATGTTGTTTGCCCATGATGTTGATTAAAGATAACTAGATAGTTATGAATCATATTCGATAGTTAGGTGAAATCAAGTCCTAGACTTTCTCATCTTTTTATCTTCAAACTTGCATTTATTTGTTGAATTCATCACTGTATTCATCAGTAGAATAGTTTAAAACTATTGATCTTATAATTTGATTCTTCTAGAGAAAATAAGAGTTATTCAATTATAACACTTAGTATAAAATCAAATTACAATCCTTGTGGATTTGACACTCTGACTCTATTTTTACATTACAAAACTTGACATCGTACACTTGTATTATAAATCACATTATAGAAAATGTGTGACACATATTAACCTGTAGAAATGTATAAATAACAAAGCATTCATCTCCATAAAAAAATATTCCAATATTTTCAGTGGCAAAATAAAAAAATCTAAAATTTCAGTACCAAAATTCCATATTATAAAGAGTTATTTTATATTTTACCTTTTTCTTCAAAGAAGACACAGTAGTAAAATCGATAACTCCAAATTTTAGAAATGAATTTCCTAGTTTTCTAGTAGAAAACACAAATATGAGCTAAAACAAAAATTCCCACCAAAATAGATTTTACTGCAATAAAACCGACCTTGAAATTGTACAGAATCGATTTTTGCATTCAGATTTAGAAGCCCATTTCATTTGGTGGTCCACTATGTCGACGCCTGGGTGCCTATAGGAGGGAGAGAGAGAGAGAGAGAGAGAGAGAGAGAGAGAGAGAGAGAGAGTATTTACTTACTAAAATAGAACATTTGTGTTCGCCAAGCATTATATAACGACTACTAAAATTACAAAGTATAGCGCATGGACCAATTTTCCACAAAACACTGTATATTGGCTCCTAAACAATATTGACTTAAAAACATTTTGGAAAATGTTTATAAACGATTTAAAATATGAATAAGTATAAATGAATGGTGAATAAGTGAGTATTTACTTACTAAAATAAAACATGATTATTACAATCATCAAATATAGCAATTTCATAAATTAATCCTTCACAAAATGGGAAAGTCAATAAATTTTGACAAAAATTCAAAAACATGAGTATTTACTTACTAAAATAAAACATGATTATTACAATCATCAAATATAGAAATTTCATAAATTAATCCTTCACAAAATGGGAAAGTCAATAAATTTTGACAAAAATTCAAAAACATGAGTATTTTACTTACTAAAATAAAACATGATTATTACAATCATCAAATATAGCAATTTCATAAATTAATCCTTCACAAAATGGGAAAGTCAATAAATTTTGACAAAAATTCAAATTATTTTATTTAAAGAAACAAATCTGTTGACGGTTGAAATATGAAATATTCCAAGTCAGCAAGAAATAAGTGGATGTTAGTTATGTAATCGAAAAGTATTTGTGAAAGAGGTGGACCTCAGGTCGTAATGGAAGACCTGGTCTCCACGTAGGTAATAAAAGATGATTTGTAAAAGGTGGATCCCAGATCGTGTGAATGACCTGGACTCCACATATGATTTCTTGTATAAATATAGTATTGGCTTTGAATAACCAAAGTTGTCCCCCCTTTTTGGAGCTACCCTCTCCTATATTTATAGGGAGAATGGGGTGAGCTGGCTTATTACAATACTTGACATCTGACATAAGTACACAACTGAACTATTTGAGTTCTTAGTACTAGGTAGTTGAGTCTTACTTGAACCTAACTAACTGTCGGAATAACTGTCTCAACTAGCGTAGAAGAAGGTAGTTGGTCCTGTTTCACCTAAGCAGTAACCGACCTTACTGGACCACGTCGGAATCATATTCAGTAACCGACCTCACTGGACCACGTCGGAATCATATTCAGTAACCGACCTCACTGGACCACGTCGGCATCGGGTCGGGCAATTCATCTGTAATCTCCGAAAGTATATTGTAATAATATCCGACTTGATGATGTCAGGTCGACCTCCGGTTTGGGTCATCATGACCAGTCTGACATCGTCACATTGTCACTAAAATTGTAGTCACTTATCAACAATTGCCCCTAGGAGTGGTTCTGAAAGGATTTCTGATCCGCTCCTACTGATAATTTTTGAAGACTAATGTAAAAATAAGCCATAATGATATTGCCACGTGTCTTAGTCCCAGACACCTAGGTCTGACAATTCCAGTAGAATGCCGTCAGCCGTCATTTCTCTTTGAGGGGCTCTAGGTGTCTTTTCAAATTCTGTACTGATAATTAATGAAGTCCTTATATATAAGGGACCCTTGAGCGGCTTTCCCCTTCATAATTTCTTCAAAACACTCTAAGCTTCTGGCTATTTTCCGAAGTGATCAGTTGTTTAGTTTATTAAGTTCACGACCTAGAGTCCAGATCTGTTCTCCAGGTATTCCTTCTTATCTTTGAAAAATAATGAGCAACTCTGGTAGCGATAGTGAGGCCTCTAGGAATGACTCTTGGGGTGGGGGAAATGAGGAGTCCAGTCCGGGTTTAGACTCTAGGTTGAGTGGGTCAGATGTGAGTGTATCTAACCTGCGAGGGGTAACCCATGAGGTGCAGTCCCTTAGATCTGCAAACCCTCCCTTTGTTCCTCGACCTATTCCACCCCCACAAAGAAATTCTGAAAGAGCGGGACTGTCCAGTTCTACTTCGATGTTCTGGCAGGCAGGATTTCATCCTTTCGTTGTCTCTGAGTCTGACTTGGATGAATGACGCTACAAGTTTAGGATCCCAGACTCAGTACTGTTTTTTCTTCCTAGGAGTGATGAACGGGCTGATGAACCCCCTGAGGGTTGCGTGGCGGTGAACAGGATGATGTTGGAAGCAGGTCTTCGATTCCCATTACCCCGCACCATAACCAATTACCTTCGATACTGGGGTTTGGCCCCCTCTCAAATCACTCCTAATGGGTGGAGGGTAGTAATAGGATTTTTAGTCATCTGGAGCAAATTAGGGTTACCTCCACCCCGTGCTAGTGAATTCTGTTCTGTTTACTAGCTCCGGTCTGACGGGAAGGATTCTGGATGGTATTACATAATGGTTCGGCCCTGAACCGGAGGGAATTTGATAGAGGAACTTCCAGATTCTATTAAGGGGTGGAGGGATCAGTGGTTTTATGTTGGTGGTGGGTGGCAAACTTTGGAGCGGACTGAGGACCTGGACTACATTGTTCCTACCCATTACAAACCTTACTGTATGTTTCAGACCTTATTCTTCATTTTTGAACTGCCTATTCTAATATTAATTATGTATTTTGTATTTCAGGTCCGTTTAATCCCTCCAGGTCCTTAGCATTTCAAGAGCAGTTGCAAAGGGCGCGTGACCTTGACCGGCGTGACAGGGACTTCAGAGAACTAATCACTGAAGAGAATCTGTTCAGAGCCGGGCTCACTATTGTACATCCAGCTACTTCTTTCTTACCTCCTCCACGTCGTAAGTAGTTACTATCCTGAACTCATCTCTCCTTTATTATACTAATTTCTTGGTCGTTTTCGCAGAACCGAACAAATCAAGGAAAAGGAATATGCCTCCTTTCGACCGAAGTGCATTCGTGGGCAAGAAGAGGAGACCCACTACTGGTGGGAAAACTCTCCCTCCTGGCATGGGACCCACTCCCAGGTCCGGTCAATCCAGTGGGGCTCCAAATTCTATTCCTAGTCCTTCAAGATCTTCCCACGGTAAAAGGAAGATGGTCGAAGAAGACATGGTGGCTCCACCTCCCCCCTCTACTGATCCGATTACAGTTTCAGATGATCAAGGATCATCCGATAATGCAGGCCGGTCCGGCCTGCAAGGTGCCTTAGATCTGCCATCTCCGGTGTCTGCAGCTGCCGATCCTATTGATTTCTCCTACTTCGGCATCCATAAGGCCCGGGCTATGGAGATGGCCAAATTGAAGGGAAAACTCCCCAAAGCACTGAGGGATGTTCGGTCCCATAAATTTCCGGGGTCGAACTCCTTGAAAGTCCTTCCAAGCTGCGTCCATAACTCGGTTGATATAATAGTGCGGACTTGGGACAAGAAAAAAGAAGCCATGGCCGCCAAAATGGACTTGCTCAACGCTGCCCACGCCACATCTGCTTTCCTCGGACTTGCGCAAAATTATGTATCCCACGTCCGAGCTAAGGCCCATGCACAGACTGAGCTGGACGACGAATTAATGCGCCAAAGCATTGTTGTGAAGGATCAGAACCACGCACTTGGGCTAGAGAGGGACAGACTGGCTGGGGCCAAGAAAGAGCTTGAGCTAAAGTGTGAGAGCCTGGAACAGAGAAACGGTCTGCTTCTGTCCGAGCTGGAAAATATACAACTGGAAAATGCTGAGTTGAAGGCCAAGGCAGCAGCGGACCAGCAAGCTAAAGAGGGGGCAGTGGCGGAGCTTGATCTGGTCAAGAAGGATCTTGCACAGGCCAGAACGGACTTAAGTTCTGCGGTTGATGTGTACAAGGAGTCCAAAGAATATGAGGTGGATCATATCGAGACCTATATCATGGCATTGGAAGATGCCGTAAAAAGGTTTCAGGAGCTCCACCCCGAATTCAATGCGGACCAGTTGAAGGCAGAGCTGGAGAAGCTTAGGAAGGACCAGGCTGCGGCCATGGCTGAACTAGCTCAGAGTACGGTACCTACGGCTGGGTGAAAATTTGTAAAAAATATTTGTCTTTGGTAGTCTGTAGGGCTAGTCCGGCCCAACTTTTACATAAATGAAATTTGCTTTTGTGATTCTTTTCCGCACTGTTCGTAATAACAAACTTATCGGATCTGATTGTGTGTCTTAACCTTTAAGTTTGATTCTGAAATAAACTCACGAACATAGTAGGGCTCTCAGTCCGGAATGCTTTAAACTTTTGTTTAACCCGTTTCCGACCTGGAGGAGTACGGTATGGTGGTCTAGTGTGACTCGAATTAAACATATGTACTGATCAGCTAGCTCGCTCCTGGTTTTACTTGAGATCATAAGAGGTTCACGACCTCGGGTGTGGTAGAGCTGATGAGCACGTGACATGGTCGCAAGGAATTCGTGTATTTCCCTTTTGCAGACCTGATAAGCTCTTGGCTTGAGGTCCTAAGGAATTCGTAAATTCCATTATGACAGACCTGATGGCTGTTGGCTTGGGGTCCTAAGGAATTCGTAAATTCCGTTATAACAGACCTGATGAGCTCTTGGCTTGAGGTCCTAAGGAATTCGTAAATTCCTTTATGACAGACATGATGAGCTCTTGGCTTGAGGTCCTAAGGAATTCGTAAATTCCTTTATGACAGACCTGATGAGCATTTGGATTGAGGTCCTAAGGAATTCGTAAATTCCATTATGACAGACCTGATGAGCTCTTGGCTTGAGATTTTAAGGAATTCGTAAATTCCATTATGGCTGACCTGATGAGCTCTTGGCTTGAGGTCCTAAGGAATTCGTGAATTCCGTTATGACAGACCTGATGAGCTCTTGGCTTGAGGTCCTAAGGAATTCGTGAATTCCGTTATGACAGACCTAATGAGCACGTGGCCTATTTTATCAAAAACACTTGCAAATCTGGTAAAAAAGGAAAAGAATTTATTCAACATAACATCCTTTAAGACCCATTGGTCATTACATATCTTCTGGTTACACGATCATTGATAGTACTTTTTCAAATGTTCTGCGTTCCATGGATGTTGTAAAGTTTTTCCTTCTAAAGTTTCTAGTTCATATGCCCCGTTTGGCAAGGTTTTCCTAATTCTGTAAGGTCCTTCCCAAGACGGGCCAAGCGAGCCGGATTGAGCTTCCCTTGTGGCTAAGAACAGTTTCCTGAGTACCAAATCTCCAGCGTGGAACTTTCGGCTCCTCACATTTGAATTATAATACCTGGTGCTTCTTTGTTTGTAGGACTCATTCCTGAGTTCTGAATTTAACCTCCTCTCCTCAATCAAGTCCAGCGTGGATTTTAGCATTTCAGTATTTGTTCCTTCTCCAAAATATTGAGTTCGGCTTGAGGGGATTCCTACCTCAACAGGGATCAGAGCTTCAGATCCGAAGGTGAGGGCGAAAGGAGTTTCTCCCATCACCGTCCTGCATGTTGTCCTGTAAGACCATAGCACCGCAGGTAGTTCATCGGCCCATGCCCCTTTCAATTTATCCAATCTGGTCTTCAATGTGTGTTTGATGATTTTGTTAATTGCTTCCACTTGCCCGTTGCCTTGTGGGTGGCAGGGGGTAGAATAGTGATTCTTAATTTTCAATTCCTCACAAAATGACCTGAACTTTGCATTGTCAAATTGTCTCCCGTTGTCAGTGACTATCGAATGAGGAATACCAAACTTGCAGATGATCGACTTCCATACAAAGTCCATTGTCTTTTGTTCAGTGATCTTTTGATGCATGAATTATATGATGTATGTGGTGAATTTTTATGATCGAAAGAGTGGAATTTCACTAGACTTGAATCAATAGCCATAGGGTTCGATAGGGATAGAAATATACCACTATGTCCTATGTGATCTTTTCATGTTTTGCTCATTTAATGCTTTCCTAAATAATTGCATTCATCATAGAAATATAGGTGGATTGTAATTAGGAAAATGCTTAATTCTTGTTCGAAAGAGAGTTTTAGGCATTATAGAAACATTGATCGTCAATAATATACCTTGTCTTGGGTTATTTGAATCAAAGTGTGAAATATCAATACTAAGATGGATTCTAAATCCTAGCACTTCATTCGCATACATTTGTTAAACAAATCTTAAAAATTCCATTTGCTTATTTATTTGATCATTAATTTTAGATTTCTTGGGTAATTTAGTATAATCATTTAAAATCTCTTATAAATCACTGAAAATTCATTCGTTTCGGTTAAGGTTAATAATTTAAGAAAATAGATCTGACCAATCCTTGTGGGAACGACATTCGGACTTAAATCCATTGTATTACTTGTTCGATACCGTACACTTGCGGTAAGAGTCAAAATAAGTCGATCAAGTTTTTGGCGCCGTTGCCGGGGATTGTAGTCTAGATTTATTCTTAGGTTATTTTCACTAATTCGAACTTTTAGATTTATTTAAATTTTCCTTCTTTAATTCAGTTCATACATTCTCTTTCATTTGTTTCTCGCAGATTTGTGTATCCGAAACTCGAGACACGGTGATCTTCTAGAAGTTGACCCGGAAATCGAGCGCACTTTTCATCGCAAGCTAAGAGAGGAAAAATTAGCAGAAAAACAACAAAAACAACAAGATATGGCAAACAACTTGGGAAATCAAGAATTGCAAGTGGAAGATGAAGGGAACATGCTAGTTGGGGACTTTATGACTCCGCAGATAATCCAAAATCAGTCAAGTATTGTCTACCCTCCATTTGGTCAGCCAAACTTCCAGTTGAAAACAAATGTTATCCATTTATTTCAAAATGGACATCAATTTTATGGAAGAGCCGACGAGAATTCGCACACCCATGTATCGAGGTTTTTAGAGCTTTGCCAGCACTTCAAGTTTCAAGGGATATCAGATGACGCCATCAGACTTCGTCTTTTTCCACATACTCTGAGAGATAGAGCTTTGGAATGGTTAGATTCTCGACCTACAGCTAGCATAACAACATGGAATGATCTGGCTCAGAAGTTCTGTACAAAGTTCTTCCCGCCAATCAAAATTGAAAAGCTCAAGCACGACATATCAGTATTTCAACAACAGGATGCAGAGTTATTTGATGAGACATGGAACAGATTTAAAAACATGCTCAGGAAGTGTCCTCATCACGGGATTTCGAGGGGAGTGCAAGTACAGTATTTCTATGCAGGTTTGCTACCTCAATTCAAAAGTCTATTAGACTCATCATCTAATGGGTCACTTTCTACTAAGACTATTGATGAAGCATTGGAGCTGTTTGAAAGAATTGCTAACAAAAATGCAATGTGGGCCTCGGACCGAGTAATCCAAAAGAGACCTGCTGGAGTGTATGAAGTGGATAATTATACAGTCCTATCTGCAAAAATCGACTCTTTGGTAAATAAGGTGGAAAGCATAGCAATGGCTGGAAATCCAATGAAGAATGCCAGAACACTTTGCGAGGAATGTGGCGCAGACCATAACACTTCAGATTGTCCTATCCTAGTTCAGCTACCAGAGCAAATTGATTTTGTTCAAGGAGGTGGTCGTCCACAAAATAATCCCTATTCAAATACATACAATCCAGGGTGGCGAAATCATCCTAATTTTGGATGGAGGGAAAATCAAAATACAGGAAGACCACAACAACGTATGTACCAGCAAGAGGAGAAGAAATCTTCAATTGAGGATCTACTTGGGAAATTTATCGAGAAAACAGAGCAGTATATGGGAAAAAATGATCAGTTTATGAGAAGGACAGAGACTACACTTCAAAATCAACATGCAGCCATAAAGAACTTGGAAACACAGGTGGGGCAGATGGCGATAGCTATTTCAGGGAGATAGCAAGGTACTCTACCTAGTAACACATAAATAAATCCTAGAGAGCATGTGAAAGCCATTACTACTAGAAGTGGGGCCCAACTGCCGAGATCGGTGTTAAACAATCAACTACTAACCAGGATAAGGGGGTAGAACAAGAAATAGAGCAGAATCGAGCATCGAAAAATACGTCTGAAACAAAGGATGGGTCAAGTAAGGTGAAATCACCAATTAAGCTTTACGAGACTCCAATTCCTTTTCCACAGAGGTTGAGAAATCAGAAGATGGACAAACAGTTCGAGAAATTTCAAAACATCTTCAAAAAGATCCATATCAACATCCCCTTCGCAGATGCACTTGCGCAAATGCCAAGTTATGCAAAATTCATGAAGGACATCCTAACACACAAAAGAAAGCTGGAGGAACATGAGACAGTGATGCTTTCAGAAGGGTGCAGCGCTAGGTTGCAAAATAAACTTCCACCGAAATTAAACGATTCAGGGAGTTTTACTATACCTTGTAAAATTGGAAATTGTCATTTTGATAATGCTTTATGTGATTTAGGAGCAAGTATTAACTTGATGCCATTCTCTGTTTGCAGGAAACTAGGTCTGGGGGAACCAAAACCAACAACTGTGACTTTACAGCTGGCAGACCGATCAATCACATATCCACGAGGAATAATTGAAGGCATTTTGGTAAAGGTGGAGAAATTTATTTTTCCAGCCGATTTTGTTGTGTTGGATACGGAAGAAGATAAGAATGTGGCATTGATACTGGGGAGACCATTCTTGCGGACTGGGGGTGCGATCATTGACGTGGGAAAAGGACAGCTCAAGTTACAGTTCGACAATGAGGAAATCACATTCGATGTCTATAAAGCAATGAAGTACCCTACCCCATCAAGTTCATGTTACCGAGTCGATGTTATTGATGAAGCAGTACAGGAAGCAGTAAGGGAAGTATTTAGCTGGAAGAATCCTTCTGACTCCTTTGAAGAAATCATCATGAATTCAAGCTCCATAAATTCTCTATCAAAAGAAGAGCTTGAAGCGTGCAAGGAATTTTTGGCTAACCCTCCATATAGACGCAGAACACATTTTGAGGAATTGGGGATAAGTTCTACAAAGCCACTTCCATCTATTCAGCAGCCTCCAAAGTTAGAAATCAAGCAGTTACCACCTCACCTTCGTTATGCATACTTGGGGGAGTCGTCTACTTTACCTGTCATAGTGGCGAGCTCTATTACAGAAATCGAGGAAGAGAAACTACTTGGAGTTTTGCGGGATCACAAAAGGGCTATTGGGTGGACCATTGCTGACATACGAGGCATTAGTCCAGCAATTTGCATGCACAAAATACTGATGGAAGACAAATTTAAACCAACGGTGGATGGGCAAAGGAGGCTAAACCCAAACATGAAAGAGGTGGTTAGAGCAGAAGTGATGAAACTGTTGGATGCAGGAATCATTTATCCCATATCAGATAGTGGTTGGGTCAGCCCAGTTCAAGTCGTACCAAAGAAAGGGGGAATCACAGTAGTGCCAAATGAAAAGAACGAACTAATCCCCACGAGAACAGTTACTGGATGGAGAGTTTGCATAGATTATCGTAAACTCAACAATTCAACACGGAAGGATCACTTTCCCCTTCCGTTTATTGATCAGATGTTGGAAAGATTAGCAGGACATTCAAATTACTGTTTTCTGGATGGATATTCAGGGTATAATCAGATTGCCATCGCGCCCGAAGATCAGGAGAAGACAACATTTACCTGCCCCTATGGTACTTTTGCTTATCGCCGGATGCCATTTGGTTTATGTAATGCTCCAGCCACGTTTCAGCGATGCATGATGGCGATCTTCTCTGATATGGTAGAAAAATTCATTGAAGTATTCATGGATGACTTTTCAGTTTTTGGATCCTCATTTGACGAGTGTTTGGAACATTTAAAACTGGTTCTACAAAGATGTGAAGAAACGAATCTGGTACTAAACTGGGAGAAGTGCCACTTTATGGTGAAAGAAGGAATAGTTCTAGGGCACAGGATTTCCGAAAAGGGCATTGAGGTAGACAAAGCAAAAATTCAAGTAATTGAGAAGCTACCACCTCCAACGTCAGTAAAAGGTGTTCGGAGTTTTATAGGCCATGCAGGATTCTACAGGCGTTTTATTAAAGACTTCTCGAAAATTACAAAACCTTTGTGTAACTTATTGATGAAAGAGGTGCCATTTATTTTCTCTGAATAATGTTTGGTAGCTTTCAATGCTTTGAAGGAGAGGTTGATATCTGCGCCGGTGATCATCGCACCTGATTGTGAATTACCATTTGAATTGATGTGCGATGCTAGTGACTATGCAGTAGGAGCAGTTCTGGGGCAACGAAGAGGAAAAGTATTTCACGTGATTTACTATGCTAGCCGGACTCTCAATGATGCACAACTTAATTACTCCACTACTGAGAAGGAGCTACTTGCTGTTGTCTTTGCATTTGATAAATTTCGCTCTTATCTGGTAGGGTCAAAAGTGACAGTTTACACAGACCACTCTGCACTGAAATATCTGTTGAGTAAAAAGGATGCAAAACCCAGGTTGATCAGATGGATATTGCTGTTGCAAGAATTTGATTTGGAAATCAAGGATAAAAAGGGATGCGAGAATGTAGTAGCAGATCATCTGTCTCGTCTTGAACAAGAAAAGGAGCCAATTTTGGCAGACATTAGTGAAGTATTTCCAGATGAGCAGTTGTTTGGTGTAGAGGAGGCTCCATGGTATGCATACATCGTGAACTATCTAGCAAAAACCATCATTCCACTTGGATATTCGAGTCATCAGAAGAAGAAATTCTTTTCTGACTTGAAATATTATTTGTGGGAAGATCCTATTCTTTATAAAAGGTGCCCGGATCAGATTATTAGGAGGTGTGTGCCGAAAGATGAAACGGTGTAAATATTGGAGCAATGTCATTCTTTCGCATATGGTGGTCACTTTGGAGCTTCTAAAACGGCTGCAAAAGTTCTACAGTCAGGATTCTATTGGCCTACCATGTTCAAGGATGCATACGTACTGGTGAAAAATTGTGATAGGTGTCAAAGGACCGGAAACATATCTAGGAGAGATGAGATGCCTCTGAACAGTGTTCTAGAAGTGGAAATTTTTGATGTTTGGGGAATAGATTTCATGGGTCCATTCATCCCTTCGTACTCAAATCAGTATATTCTTGTAGCAGTGGATTATGTATCTAAATGGGTTGAAGCTGTTGCGTTACCTACCAATGATGGCCGCGTGGTGATGGATTTTCTAAAGAAAGTCATTTTTGCAAGGTATGGCACTCCACGAGCTATAATCAGTGATGGAGGTAAACATTTCTGTAACAAGCAGTTCGAACAACTGCTGGTCAAATATGGAGTAAAGCACAGGGTTTCCACTCCATACCACCCCCAAACGAGCGGACAGGTGGAGGTCTCCAACAGGGAACTTAAGAGGATCCTTGAAGTCACAGTGAACTCAACAAGGAAGGACTGGTCCAAGAAGCTTGACGATGCATTGTGGGCTTACAGGACAGCTTTCAAAACACCCATTGGAATGTCCCCCTATTGCCTCGTATTTGGGAAGGCATGCCACTTACCTATTGAACTTGAGCACAAGGCTTTTTGGGCTATGAAGAAGTTGAATTTTGATTTACAAGCGGCGGGGGAGAAAAGATTGCTGCAATTAAATGAAATGGATGAATTCAGGTTGGAAGCATATGAGAGTTCAAAATTGTATAAGGAACGCACCAAAAAGTGGCACGACAAGCATATTCAAAGAAAGGATTTTGAGGTTGGTCAACAGGTTCTCCTATACAATTCTTGCCTGAAATTGTTTCCGGGCAAGCTGAGATCAAGATGGTCGGGTCCTTACTCGGTTACCAAGGTCTATCCATTCGGGGCAGTTGAAATCACTCATGATGAGAATGGTACATTTAGAGTGAATGGACAACGCTTGAAGCCTTATTGGGGTGGTGACTATTCTAAAGAAAAGACCACAACTACTCTCGCCTCACTGGAGTAAATCCCGAGAAAGTCGAGCTTAAGACTATAAATGAAGCGCTTTATGGGAGGCAACCCATATTTCTTCCTTTTTATTTACATTTGCTTTCTTTTGTTTCATTTTATTCTACTTTATGCTATTTTAGCTCTTTTTAGGTGAATGACTTTAATTGAGCATTTTCATACTTTTGCTTTGCTATTTGACACTTCATAATCCTACGTTTTGCATAGATGGAAAGTTAGGTGGATTAATAGCTACATGACATTCTTACCAATCATGTACATAGTCACCCACCTAAAGCATGTTATACATTTTCATAATTCATGTTCATGCATCATAAAAAGTGTTGGAGTCAAGCATGAGCAACAAACAGAACTGAAATTTTTTTTCATCAGTCCAACCGTGCGACCGCACGGAATTTAATACCGTGCGGCCGCATGGTACAAATCTGGGCGCTGGAATTCATTTTAAAAACCGGACAGCAGCCTCATTTCCACTCAAACCAGACGCTACTCTCGACAGAAAATTCGCCCAGCTTCAGATTTTTTTGACAAAATCTTCTTGTTTACACTACATTGGGTATAATCAAGCAATCTCTAACATCTTCAAATCACGAATTCAAGGTTAGTTCACTACATTTTTGCATTTTGCCCTATATTTCGAAAATTACAATTGTGTTGAAAAATCAATCTTAATGCTTGATGGAGGATGGGACTAGGTAGATAATGGTTTAAATGTTAATGGGCATTGTAGTTAGGAAAATTTGGGAGTGATACATATAGGTATAGTTATGATTTTCACTACCTTTTGTCAATGCACTCAAAGTGCTCGATGAAATGCCACAGTGATGATTCGTGCCTCAATTGCAAATTTCGCCTGAGCCATTATCTTCCCTGCATGCTTGGGGTTAATTTCATGTAACAATTTCATGTTTTGATTCATGGGAATGCATAAAATGCTTAGTTTTCATTTTTGCCTTCACTACACCTCCACTGCAACCACTGCAGGCTCACTGCTGCTTCGCTGCAGCCTCACTGCACGCTTTCGTCCCTCAGGTTCTTAACTCAAATGACCTCCGTTTGACTTGAAATTTGAGTATGTTGTAGATGAGATCATGAAATTTCATATGCCCGAAGATGTCCCGGAAAAATTTTTATTTTTCGAGGTGATATCCGAGGTCCAAAAGCACCACTCACCCATATTTTCTTCGTTCCCGTTGATGCATTTTCTTAAGTTTGGGTGTGTCTCTCATTGTTTTTACATTTCATACCTACTATATTGAGTCTAATATTTACTATTTATCATTTGTAGGTACAATGTCGCCACGAAAAGCCCAAGTTCCACCTAACAAGGGCAAAGGAAAAGCGGGGTCATCAAAATGGCCGAGGAGACACCCATCTAGCTCGGACTCCGACTCTGAGGATTTCGATACAGGATCTATACATAGATTCAGGGGGCCCGAAGAGCAGAAGTTGTTTGAGGAAAATCTTAAGAAAAAAAGATTTTTGGGGGAAAGGGAGGTGATACTCACCGATTTCCCACATTCTGAATTGATGCATCTCATCGAGCGTGCGGGGTGGCACAACCTAGCATCCACACCACATAGAGTCTACCCACTGCTGGTAAAGGAATTTTTTGCTAATTTTAATCCTTCTGTTGATACCGAGGAAGCAGAATATAGGGGCCGGACTTGGGTGCGTGGTAAATGGATCAACTTTTCTCCTGCGGTGATTGAGAGGGTGCTAGAATTGACTAGGGATGGGATAGAACCAGTGCCAGGGGATATCGACATTGACATAATCACTCGATTCCTATATGGCCGAGGGGATGCGGTGCTAGAGAGGCCAGGGCGATTTGTGCACAGAGAGCTTACTAACTCCTTGAAAATCTTGCATATCTTTGTGTGTCACAACATCGATCCCACATCGCACCGCACTACCTTCAACGTTGAGAGGGCCAGATTGCTACACCACTTGGCCAGGGGGCGTAAGTTAGACTTGGGGCAGCACATATTTGACTTTATCATTACTCTTGCGTCCCAGGTGGACACTACGCGGGGTATTTTATTCCCCAGCCTTATCAGTACCATCTGTCTGGCCGAAGGCGTAGAGTTACTCCCTCATGAGGAGCCTGATCCCTTAGAAGCCACTATTAGCCGGAAGACCATGGAAAATGTAAGGGGACCCAGAGCAGCTCCAGCTCCTGCAGATATGCAAGGACCAGTTATGGGAGAGCCAGCACAGCCAGCCCCTCTTGCACCTCCGGCAAATGACAGGCTCCTGCGACAGATCATGACCGAGCTTACACTGATGGAGTAGAGGCAGGCTGCTAGACACACAGCTGTCATGGGGATACTGACTCGCCAGGATGGGAGGCTTGACACGCTGGAAACTCAGATACATGGTGTGACTCGAGCCGATATTCCTACTGAGTTGAGGCTGGCTCGATGCACTTGGGAGGAGGTCTGCCGACAGCAGACACATATCAGAACCCGCCTGACCTCCATGGAGCACAGACTCGAGAGCCTGGAGACCAGACTTGCAAGCGATCCTCGTGACCCACCAGACCCTTCTGCAGGGCCCTCTCATCAGTAGCAGCCTATATACACCAGGGAAGTGTTTGATTGTTTTCATTGTACTTTGCCTCATTTTTCATAATTTCTGTTTACATTGTGGGCAATGTACTATTTTGTGTGGGGGTGGTGTATTCGGCTGACCGGCTGACCTCATAATGTTAGTATTGATTTGTATAACTACTCTAATAACTATTATAACTCTATTTTGCTGAATCTTTTAGAATTTGCTCATATTTTCTCTTGATAAAAAAATAAAAAATAAAAAATATATATAATAAAAAAAATATATATATATAAAAAAAAAAAAAAAATTTTTTGGTTTGCTGATTTGTTTGCTGTCTATGATGTAGTTCGGTTTATTTGCATATTTTAGTTGAGACTTGGGACAGCATGAAAACCTACATTTTTCTATTTTACTTATTTCATGCTAAACTTTGTTAAACTTGAGCACATAGCCGAAGTCAAATAATTGCTTGTGTAGGGGGATGCTCGACACATGTGGGGTAAATTTGTGCACTCGGGACATAGGATTGACAGAAAAATCACAAACCTTAAGAAATTTAGATCCCAACTTGAAATGTAGAACCAAACTGTTCAAATAACAGTTTGGGGGTGGAAGGGTCAGTAAGGGTAGGCAGGGTAGATCGAGAATCTGAAACTTAAATTTTTGTGTCTCTAGTGTAAGGGCGTTCGATCAACGGGTATAAACCATAATAACCAGCATAAAAATAGAAAAATGCTGAAGGTCTTATTCTACTCTTCAAATGCCTTTTTGACTCGAGCAAGTAAGTCTGAGGGATTCTCTGAATCTGGTACCCTAAGCTCAACTGAGTTGGGAGCTGCCGACCTAAAGCTCGCTACAGGGGTCAACTAGAAAGCAAGTACGAAGAGTGGACTTACACATAAGACACTATAACATCTTTAACTTTTATGTTTAAGCCTTTATGACTCGAGCAAGTAAGTCTGATGGGTTCTTTGAACCTGGTACCCTAAAGCCAACTGGTTTGGGAGTTGCCGACCTGAAAGCCTGCTACAGGGGTCATATAGAAAGCCAGTATGAAAAGTATTGCACAAAGATGGTAAAAGACAGGGACAATTACAAGAAAAAGTCGTCCATTAAAAGAAAAAAAAAATGTATATATTTATATATAAATGCATGGTATAAGCTTTGTTGATTGAAATCCCTAACGCCTTATATATTATTCTCGGTCTGTCATGTCAACTTTTCTAATTCCAACTGCCTTGTGTGGAAAAATGCAATGTATTTATGTTTAGAAACCACATCACTAGGAAGGACCTCGGGACATGAGAGAAAAGCAGTGAGTTTGTGATCATCCATGAGAGTGCAAGGAAAATCAAAAGAAAATATTGTCACCACATGGGGCTTGGGTTTATCTATGCATAACTAGTCACACAATGTTAGGTATAACCTTACATGAGTTTGCAGTTGTCTTCAGGCTATTCACACACACACATGAAAAGTTGAGCGTGGAATAAGTAACAAATATTTTAACGTGCTGTTTTGCTTCTCTTGCTGGAATGTGTATTTTGAGCCGAACCTGAGACATAAAAGCAAGCGAGTCAAATAATGAGTTAAAGTTATTTTCTTGAAGTTATGCTTCAGTTTTATTTGTTCGAGGACGAACTATGATTCTAGTTTGGGGGTGTTTGATAAGTGCATTTTATGCACTTATTTATATGCTTAAATTAGGATTTTATGTAGTCATTTGAGAATAATTGCTACTAATTTATCTATCATTTGTACATATTTCATTTTTATTTCAAAATCAAGAGAATGGAGCAATTAGAGGAAAGAATAAGCAAAAGGGGAGGAAATTGAACCAAAATTGAGTAAAGCAAGAGTGCTGGATGCAGAACATGGCTAAAGAAGGAGAATCGTGGAAGAAAAGATGAAATCGAAGATTTTCAAAAGTTTAAGGATCAAATTGTGTCAATCAGAAGATGGGGACTTGAGGAGAAATAAAGGATAAGGACCAAGTTGCAGAAGTTAAAAGATAAAAAAATTGCACCCAAAAATTTAACCGTGCGGCCGCACGGTTAAATGAGCCATGCGGCCGCACGAAGGAAAAAATCAGCGACTGAAGTTTGACTTTTCGAGGCTGCGATCTCACACTTCTGAACCGTGCGGCCGCACGGTAGTATCGACTGGGCCACTGGTGGGCTTTTCACGCGAATTCTGATTTAATTAACCTCTTTTCGCCTTGGTCAGAGGGGGAATATAGATATAGAAGAGAATACATAAAATTGGGGAATTCATTCTTGACCTAATACACCAAGAAGCACATCAAAGTTTTTGAGAGCGGATTTGTGAAGATTCATAATAAATTTCTTGAGATTCTCATATTCTAGGTGATGAAGTTCTTTCATTTTTGTGATTTGCTATTAACCATGTATTTAGGCTAATTTTCCATAGTGCTAGGATTATGATGAAGTCTTAGAGAATTATTTCATGCTTTGGTTTAATTAATCTTATGACAATTAGTATTTTGAGTTATTGCATCTTATGATGTATGTGGTGAATTTTTATGATCGAAAGAGTGGAATTTCACTAGACTTGAATCAATAGCCATAGGGTTCGATAGGGATAGAAATATACCACTATGTCCTATGTGATCTTTTCATGTTTTGCTCGTTTAATGCTTTCCTAAATAATTGCATTCATCATAGAAATATAGGTGGATTGTAATTAGGAAAAGGCTTAATTCTTGTTCGAAAGAGAGTTTTAGGCATTATAGAAACATTGATCGTCAATAATATACCTTGTCTTGGGTTATTTGAGTCAAAGTGTGAAATATCAATACTAAGATGGATTCTAAATCCTAGCACTTCATTCGCATACATTTGTTAAACAAATCTTAAAAATTCCATTTGCTTATTTATTTGATCATTAATTTTAGATTTCTTGGGTAATTTAGTATAATCATTTAAAATCTCTTATAAATCACTGAAAATTCATTCGTTTCGGTTAAGGTTAATAATTTAAGAAAATAGATCTGACCAATCCTTTTGGGAATGACATTCGGACTTAAATCCATTGTATTACTTGTTCGATACCGTACACTTGCGGTAAGAGTCAAAATAAGTCGATCATAACCCCCTGTCTGTGATGAATGATGTGTGCTCTTCATCTGGACCATACATGGGAATCTGGTTGTAGCCTGAGTAGGCATCCATGAAGCTCAGTAGCTCATGTCCAGCTGTGGCGTCTACCATTTGATCTATGCGTGGAAGTGGAAAGCAATCTTTTGGGCAAGCTCTGTTCAGGTCTGTGAAATCAATACAGAGCCTCCAGGATTTGTTGTTCTTTCGCACGAGAACTGGATTGGACACCCATTCTGGGTACCTTGCCTCCCGTATGAACCCATTCCCCAATAACTTCAGGATCTCATTTGCGAGAGCTTCATACCTTTCCCCATTTAGTGGACGACGCTTCTGTCTCTTTGGTTTCGCTCCATGATCAATGTTGAGCTTGTGACATGCCAGGTGTGCGGGTATTCCTTCCATGTCAGCATGAGTCCAGGAAAAAACATCTTTATTTTTTCCCAAAAAGTTTACAAGTTCAGACCTTACTGGCTCCTGGAGGTCCTTCCCAATTTTTAACTATAAATCGGGCTTGTCCGGGTCCAGAGTTATCAATGTCAAGTCCTCCACTGGTCCAGTCTTGGTTTCATTTTGGTCCAGGCGGGGGTCCAACGTTTAAATCTCTTTAGCCTGGTCCTCCATCCGAACAACCTCCACTTGCTGTGCCTTGCAAGGGCTGAAACTAAGATTGCATTCTCGGGCCATCCTCTGATCTCCCTTCACTATTCCTACCCCACGGGAAGTGGGAAACTTCATCACATAGTGATATATTGAGGTGGCCACCTTTAGTTCATGTAGAATAGGCCTTCCCAGGATTGCATTATAGTTGGACGGTATGTTTGCTACGACAAAGTCCGCTATTACTCACCTGGTGCATGGAGGATTCCCGAACTCTACCATGAGTGCTATCTGTCCCAGAGGTGTGACGTAATCTCCGGTAAAACCTTGTAATTTCGTCGTGTAAGGGCTTAGATGTCGTTCTTCCACTCCCATTTGGAGGCAGGTCTTCCAGTACAGGATGTTCACGGCGCTCCTGTTATCCACCAAAGTACGATGGATCTTCACTCCCGACACCGGCATGGTTATGATCAAAGCATCTGCATGTGGTTGAAGGACTCCTTCAGCATCTCCTTCATCAAAATTGAAGGATTCGTTTTTTTTAACAAGTACTGGGGCCCTCGCCGATAGAATCTGATAGCTATTCCTAGCATCCCTGATGTACTGACGCCTTTGCCTTTTGGATCCTTCTTGACTTTGACTGCCGCCCACTAGCATGCGGATTTCAGCTATAGGCGTGTCCCCAATTTCCGCTTGGCCTCGCTTCTCTTGATCCATTTGAGATCTTCCCGTATACTCCTTCAGATGGCCTGCCTTAATTAATTTTTTGAGTTCTATCCTCAAGTCCTTGCAGTAATCTGTGTCATGTCCAGCTGATCGATGGTATCTACAGTACCTAGATTGATTAAGTTCGGATGAGCTGGTCCTTAACGGCCGGGGCCGTGGTAACAGATTCTGATCCTTAATGTTCATGAATATGGTCTCAGGTTTGGCTTTCTGGAAGTTCACTGGTGAAGAAGTTGATGAGTGGGGGCGGAAACTCCCGGGAACCCGAAAGTCCCGTTTCTTTTCCTGGATGTACCTGTCACCCTTCGGTATTTCCTTTTCCTTTCCTTTAGATCTTTCTTGATCTTTTACTTCTCCACTGTCTTCCATCCTACTGGCTTTCGCCTCTTCAGCTCCAATGGCTCTGTCTGCTCTTTTGAAAAAATCTCGAAAAGTCTTTGGCCCCTCTTCGTGTACTGTCCACCAGAATCGGGATTCCGGCCATAAGCCTGATGTTACTGCCATTAGGAGTGCATCGTCTGAAACTTTATCCGTATCCATGATTTGCTTGCTAAACCGGTCCAGATAACTCTTTAACGACTCTGTTCTTCCTTACTTGATGGTTACCAGTTGTTCTTTGGGGGGTCGTCCTGTTTTTGCAGCCATAAAGTTATAAAGGAACTGAGAAGACAGGTCTTTCCAATTTGATATGGAGTGATCTGGTAGAGTACGTAACCGCCTCTGAGCCCTGTCCCCTAGTGTGAGTGGAAATGTCTTGCACATGATGGCATCGCTTACACCTTGTAACTCCATCCAGGAAACATATCGGTCTATATGGGCCACTGGGTCAGTCGTCCCATCGTAGCTGGGTACTTGTGGAACCTTGATCTTGCTTGGTAACGTTTCTTTCAGGATCTCTTTTGAAAACGGGGTAGTCCTGGGGGTAGTATACTTGTCATCCTGGCCGTCCTTTCTCTGCCGACCCTCCAGATCACTAAGTTGTTTCCTCAGCGCGTTGAGTTCTTCCCTACTTCCTCTTTCATCACAGGACGGATCACTGAGATTCAAAGTGGGTGCGTCTTTGTTAGGAGCTTTGAAGTTCCTACCCCGAGTCCGTGCGGGCTCATTATATGGACTTCGTGCGGATCTTTCCGAGTAGTTCGAAGTTGCAGGTTTTCTGTTTATCCCCCGTGTTTGGCCCTCCCCTGCGGGAGCTGTGCGATCCGGGCCTAATCTGCTGAACACGTTGTTTGTCCTTTTCGGTGATCCCCTACGTGGAGAGCGGGAATTGCTCTCTCTAGTAGAACTTTCAGTCCTGTCGGGCACATAGTTAAGTTTTCTTCGAACTCGTTGGTTACCGGGGGGCGGTGAGGCGGCACCGGAATAGCATGAGGGGCCTGAGTGTTTCCCGGCGGTTGCTGCTGCATCTTTTCTACGGCTTGCGTTAAATTCCGCAATTGACGCATTACCTCAACCATCTGGGAATCTTGGTGAGGCCTGACTTCCGGGTCGACCTCCATCCTTGTATCCCCTTGTGCCTCCGGTTTCTTTCCATGGTTGTTTCTTGAACCTAGTTCATCCATGTTATCTAAAGAGAGAGGTTGCACGGTGTTTGAATGAGCTGGTGTAGTGGACTGCTATTCTATCACAAAGGGCCCTCCTTCTAGCGTCAATTGTTGACGGTTGAGATATGAAATATTCCAAGTCAGCAAGAAATAAGTGGATGTTAGTTATGTAATCAAAAAGTATATGTGAAAGTGGTGGACCTCAGGTCGTAATGGAAGACCTGGAATCCACGTAGGTAATAAAAGATGGTTTGTAAGAGGTGGATCCTAGATCGTGTGAATGACCTGGACTCCACATATGATTTCTTGTATAAATATAGTATTGGCTTTGAATAGCCAAAGTTGTCCCCCCTTTTTGGAGCTACCCTCTCCTATATTTATAGGGAGAATGAGGTGAGCTGGCTTATTACAATACTTGACATCTAACATAAGTACACAACTGAACTATTTGAGTTCTTAGTACTAGGTAGTTGAGTCTTACTTGAACCTAACTAACTGTCGGAATAACTGTCTCAACTAGCGTATAAGAAGGTAGTTGGTCCTGTTTCACCTAAGCAGTAACCGACCTTACTGGACCACGTCGGAATCATATTCAGTAACTGACCTCACTGGACCACGTCGGAATCATATTCAGTAACCGACCTCACTGGACCACGTCGGCATCAGGTCGGGCAATTCATCTGTAATCTCCGAAAGTATATTGTAATAATATCCGACTTGATGATGTCAGGTCGACCTCCGGTTCGGGTCATCATGACCAGTCTGACGTCGTCACATTGTCACTAAAATTGTAGTCACCTATCAACAAAATCTATATCTAAGTGAGTTTTGTCAAGAGTAAAAAATATAAAATATGAGTTTGTTAAAAATGTTGTGTTTAAAAACATGATTTTTCATGTTTCGATGTAAGATGTGTGGTTGAAAAGTAGATAGATAAAATATATATGGTTAAAAAATGATTTGAAAAATTGTATTATTTAAAAACATGTTTTTTTTTTCTCTCTCTTGCCAAATAGAGGTCAAATTGACACATTTTCTTCAACAATTTTCAGTTTGCTTGGGAATTTGTGCAATTAAAAATTACTTGGAAAGTTGTTGTTTTGGCATTTAAGGTGGTCTATGGGTAGAAGCAAGATCTATGCTGATTGCAGTGATCTTATGTTATATTGCAAGCAGCTTATATTTTAAAAAAAATTGTAATCAATATCAATCAATATTCAATATACTTATTACAACGAAGGAAAAAAATCACTGTTTGGCAAACTTGTTTAAAAACAAGTTTTTTTCTACATAATTTCCCAAACAACTTTTAAACCATACATATTTTCTCTCTCTATTTTTCAACCACATATTTTATCTCGAAAATATAAAAAAACATGTTTTTAAACAAAAACATTTTAACAAACAGAGATTACTCACTTTTTGGCCTATAAAAACCCAATCAATCACACTGATTCTCACCCAAACTATTGTGATTAAAAAGCAACATGAAGTTTTTAGGTGTGTTTGTTGTGCTTCTACTTCTCATCTGTGGAGGTTAAAATGTGGCCGGTGAACTTTATCGAAAATAGTCATTTTAATCTTAAACAATATTGTCCATTTTGTAAAAAAAAAAAATTTCTTGTACGGCAGGTCATGGAGGAGTTAAAGCTTGCCAGGAGACAATTGACCTTGGAAGTGGTCAATGTTACGAAGGGGCATGCAAAGACGCTTGCAAGGTGAAAAGAGGCCCTTTTGGAGATGGACGTTGTAAATTTGTTGATACTTGTGTTTGCACATATCCATGCTGATATATATGGTAGAATAGGGGCAATGCCAAAACCTCAATTCTAGGCATATAAGTAGGTGTAAGAACCCCTCTTATCTAATAAATAAATAATTGTTCTATCTTCATGATTTTGATCGATTGATAACTCGATGGTTAGCATTTAGAATTATTAATTTACCTCGTGTATATACTATGGAAATAAAGGGATGATGGAAGAATCAATCAAGTACATGTTTGTCTCAAACTCGACCCAGAAAATGATTTAATGAGTCGATCAGTTGGGTAAACTTATCTATGACAGATAACCAAAAAGTCTATAACATGTTTTTTGGTGCTGACCTTGAATTAATGGTATATTTTCCAATAATAATAATAATAATAAATCAATATTTCAAAAATAAAAAATCAAAATTTAAAACTTACCGTAGTGTGCAAGCTTCAAGCATAGTAGCAAGAGAGAATTACATGAGAACCTACATTTAAAGACCACATTGTAAGAATAAGGTAATGAATTTTACATTTTTAAAAATTAGGTGTAAATTACCCAATTAACATTCATCTATTAATTAAATATTTTAATCTTAAAATTAACGACAGAAACCCAAACAACCCCCACCCCCAAAATCGTATCCCTCCCTCCCTCCTATAAATCACAACCACGAACCACCAAATAACTGATCACTAGTCATAATCGTCGGCGACGAGAAACACTGTGCAGGGATATTGTCATTGCCTGAAGCGGCAGGGCGCACCACTTGTAGCGGAAACTCGCTATTTTCCAGATTAGTTGGCGGCGGCGATCTCACTGTTTTGCAGATGTGCAGTCAGTGCCGGCCTTGAGTATATAGTGGTCTAAGGCAACTAGCTATTTTGAGACCCTTGAATATATTTTTTTTTTCAAACGTAACAATACTTAAATATTTAAATAAATAAGACATGTATTCAAAAGAAGACTTTTTATAATTCAAAAGATATAATTACAAATTCAAACATATCTCACAACTGAGAGATCATTTTAACATAATATTTAACCTTCTCACATTTTGAGATGCAAAATTAGTAATCAAACTACTCAAATCAAGTTGTTCCAACATATCTTTTTCTATAGAAATCATAGCTAATCCATTCAATCTCTCTTGTGACATGGTTGATCGAAGATAAGACTTGATCAGCTTCAACTTTGAAAAGATTCTTTCAGCAGAGGCAATTGTGACAGGAATAGTCAATAATACTCTGTAAGCAACCCAAGCATTTGCAAAACAACAATTCATTCTCTTAATGTAATTTATCACATCAATTGCTCCATTAGTTTTTGTAGGAATTGCTTCCCGTATAACTTTCAACTCACTAAATAATTCCACTCCATCAATATCAGAAACCATGTTATGCTTCAAATAATTGTCAAGGTTAATGCAAGAACGCTTCAAACTATCTTCATCAATAGATTTAAGCTTATCCAAATCAAACAAAAATCCAAAAATGTCATCATATTTCTGAAATTGTTCAAATCTACTTTGAAGTGATGAAAGAGCTTGATCGACTATGTATATGAAATAATTGATTTTGAAAGATTCTTCAGCTGTTTGTGTTATTTCTTCACAAGAAGTCTCATCAAATTGCTTCTTCCTACGTACAACTCGTTTTTCATGAAACACCGGATCAATTTCTAATTCACTTGCAATCTCTTTAGCATCAATCATGGCCGATTCAAATCCAGTTTCTCTATAGTTTTCGAAAAATGCAATGAGTCCTTTCAAGTGGTCTATAGCAACGTCAATGTGCATATCTTCTGTTTGCAAATGTTTACTCACTCTGTTAACATTATTCAACACTTCAAACCAAATAACCATCCCAAGTATGAATTCAAAATTCTCAAATTCAAATGTTGCCAAACTCTCCGCCTCACTTTTTGTCTTAGGATCATCATCATTTGCCAGTTCAAGTAGAGCATTTTTTATATGTGGAGCCTGAAATCTTATCGCTTTAACACTTTCAACATGACTTTCCCAACGAGTTTGTGATAATGACTTAAGTGTAAGGCCATTTACATTATCTTTAAAAACTTTCCACCGTTTAGTAGATGAAGAAAACAATGTGTATATACGTTGAACCACTCCAAAGAAAGATTTAGCTTGTGAACAACAATTGACCATATCACATAGTGCAAGATTAAGACTATGACACCCACAAGGAGTATAGAATGCTCTAGGATTTACTTGTAGTAGTCTATTCTGCACCCCTTTATGTTTTCCTTTCATGTTAGCACCATTATCATAACCTTGACCCCTTACATCATCAATATCAAGTTCTAAATTATTCAAGGCATCCACGAGTTCATCAAAAAGTCCCTTTCCAGATGTATCATCTACCAATAAAAATCCTAGAAAAAATTCTTCCACCTTCACTGGACTTGCTGAAATATCTACGCATCTCAATACGATAGACATTTGCTCTTCATGACTCAAATCTGGAGTACAATCAAGTATAACAGAAAAATACTTAGAATTTTTTACTTTCTCCATGATTATTTTCTTTATCTCACCAGCTAACATGAGTATCAACTCATTCTGAATTTTATGTCCAAGATAATGGTAATGGATTTCTTTATTTTGGATTCGACGAATGTGCTCTTTCATTAAGGGATCAAACACAGCAATCATTTGAATTAGTCTAAAGAAAATACCATTGTTTTCTTGGTATATCTTCTCATTATCTCCACGAAATGCTAAATTATTTTCAGCAAGAGTTCTCACCACATATATTATTCGCAGTAATACTTGTCTCCAATGTTCTTTATCTTTATTGATTTGTTCCTGCACATCTTTATCAATTGTTTTACCCTTTCCGAGTCTTATTTCCAATTCAATCCATCTACTCATGTTAATAATGTGATTGCTACTCACTTCATTCATTTTCAATTTGTCACCAATATTTTTCCAATCATTCACACCATCATGTGCCAAATGACTTTTGATTCCATCATTGTTGAATAACTTACAACAAAAGCAAAATACTTTATTCAAACTTCTTGAATATATCAACCATTTCCTATCATGCTTCTCTCCATTGGATAAGTGACGAATAAAATATGTAGAGGAGAAATGACAATTTATTGCATCTTTAGGAAATTTCACATCACTTTCTCTTATAGGACCTTTCATGACAATTGAATCTCTTAAGTCCTGATTCATATTTCCCCAATTCACTGGATCAGTAATGTCAATTGAAAATGGTTCATTATCCTTTTCATTCATATTTTCATCATTCATGTTCTCATCATTCACCATACTAGGTTGCTCTTGAGTTCCATAATCTCTATTGTCATTCTCATTGAACTCTCTTTCAATAATTGTGTCTTCATTACGTGTTTGTTTACTGTTACTAAAAAACTTATCAAGTGCTCCCTCTTGAGATTTAATCAATTGCTCAACCTTTTGTTTTTGTTTTCTTTTAGCATATCCAGATTCAAATTTTCTAGTAGACATAATTATATGCAAAGAGCGATAGAACCTGATTGATGAATCTGAATAAAGAATTCCCCAAGCTTTCAACAATCAACTTGAACAACATTCAAGTAAAAACCTGAAAAATGAATCAACCATTCTCCTAATTAGACGGTAATCAAATTCAATCACATATTCACAAATATCATATATCATTTAAATAAATTTCAGTTTAACTAATTTTAATTCCTAATTTAACTAATTTCAGTTTAAATTATACAAATAACTTAAATAAGTCTTTCTAGTAGTAGTAGGCAGTAGCTTCAGAATCAGGGCCAAAACATAAATTGATAAACTGGCTCAGTACATTATTGAAAGTCATACCACAAGAAAGCTTACAGCAGTGTCAAACTCTGGTATTCACCAAAATTGGGAGGCAGAGAACCAGAGATGTTATTATTCCTCAAAATCCTACCAACAGAGAATTTGTTACAAGAAAGATTACATCATATTAATACAGAATTATAGGCCATGTTTATTCCTTACAAGATGGCTAAATACTTCATGCTTATAGGGAAGTCCAGTGTAGAGCTTCCATTAGATAGTTCACTTATTCTCCTGGTTGTCATGTTTGAATGATAATATTAGCTTTAGAAAGCACAGAGAAGAAAGATTTGTAAAATAAATGACAACAGAAACAAGCCAACACTCACAAATCAGTCAAAGAGGTTAAATAGGGCTCAAACAAGGGCTAAATAATATAAAATGAACTCGATTTCAGTCTCACAGGGAACTAAGATTTGACCAACTCCCAATAAAGTCAGGAATCCGAACAGTAAGTTCATTGTCTGAGGCCCACCTGAAATCCCCCAAAATTTATTCCAGTGAACTTGATCATAGAAATCAAAACAATAAACTTATCTGTCATTGCAAAAGAAAAAAGCTGAGGGGGTATGTTCTTACACTATCTGTAAACTCTTTAGATTAGAAAATGTTCCGGGTATTGCCATAAACATTTATTCAAAATAAATTTAGCAAAAACCTGAACTTCTAGGTTCCAATTTTCAAACAATCAAATCAAAATATCAAATGATTCAAATCCATTTAATACAATAATACATTAACAAACAATTGAACAAATTCCATATTTTATATATAATGTGCAGACTGCAGTGTACTAATTTAAACTAACGGAACAGGAACAGCCGAACAGCTAAGAGCCTAAGACCTAAGTGCTAACCTACTGTGCCTGTGGACTGTGGAGACTGGAGTCTGGAGCATAGGAGCAGGCCCGGTTTTGGGCGCCGGAAACAGACCCGAACGCGGAACACCGGGGCGACGAACAACTTCGACCTTCGTCGCGGCCTAGAGGACTCGTCGGACCAGTGAAGGCTGAAGCGAGCAGCGAGGTATCAGGTAAGGAAAGGACTAAGGAGGTTTGCTGAACTGCTGAAGAAGAAGAACAAATGAACTGTGAACAGAACAATAATGGCCGGCCGGTGGTCTTGAAAAATTATCAGAAAATCAGTTTGGCGTTTGGGACTTGGGCACTTGGCGACGCGGACGCGAGTTTGGGAGAGGGAGATTGGCAGATTGCAATTGAAAAAATTTGAAATGAGGGAACTGAAGTTAGCGGTATAGGGTTGGCCGGTTGGGTAATACAGATTCTTATTTTTTGGATTGGGCTTTTTTTTGGGCCAACTTTTTTTTTTCTCTGGTTGGAGGCCCCCAAAAATTGGAGGCCTAAGGCTGTTGCCTTAGCAGCCTTGGCCCAAAACCGGGCTTGTGTGCAGTGCAGTTGTTTATGTTCAATTGTTTATTCCGTTGCTTGTGTTGGTTGTTTATTTTCAAGTGGTAGTCAGTGACTGTAGTGGTGGTGTTTTTGGTTGTGGCTGTGATGCAGTTTTTTGTACAGGGGAGGTGCGGTGTTTGTCTCGAAGAAATGGTGGTGGTGGAGGTCTACAGGTGGCGGCATATGTTGTGTTTGGTGGTGGCGGTGCTGGTAGGCAATAGATTTGTAGATCAAGTATGGTGTGGGTTTGTACTTTGTAGATATGGCAGTTTTGGTGGTTGGAGGTGGATGGTGGTGGCCGGTAGTGCTGCCGACGGTGGGCGGCAGTTTACTGCAGAGGTGGTGGAAGAGATGATTCACTTTGGGAAACGGTGCAGGTAGGGAGGGGTTTGGGGGTGGAGCCGAATTGAAGGAGAAGAAAGGTGTAGGTGGGGTGAGGTGGGCCTTTATGTGTAATTGTGTGATTAAAAAGTAGTTTGAAAAAATGTGTTGTACATAAATTTGTTTATAAATAGTTTACCAATCAGAGGTTATGTTATAATATACTTTGTCCTTTAAGAAGTATTACCATAATTATAAATTATGAATATAAAATTTAAAATATTATATTCAATAAGAGTTCTTAAATACATTTTTTTTTTCAAATGGTATCAAATCTTGAAAAGAAATTCTCCAGTAATGTCCATCAAACAATCTTTGCAATAAAACAAGAAAATTTATGATGATTTCAAAAGACATTATCCATGCAAAAATAATCATTAATCAACATATTGCAAAATAAGCTTTTCTTCGAGGCAGGGACGGAGCCATTAAGGCTTAGTGCAAGCGCAGGACTGTGCTAGACTTTGGGCTGCTCCTATTTCCAGCCCAATCTTTTTTAAAAGAAAATCAAATCTTTTGGTTCTTTGGCCTTTTTTCCCCCCCAAAATCAATTCTTTCTACATTTGAATCATAGAGAAACACCAGAAGACATTTAACTCGCAAGCACAACTCTCAGTCGTCTCTTTCACTCTGACAAACGTTACAATCACTGAATCCCCATCGGCCGCCGCTATCTCCTCCTCTCTCCAGTAGACTCCTTAACCAAATCCCGACTGGCGAGTTGCAATCTTGTCGTTGCAACATTTGCAAAGCTCATTTGACTTTTCAAATGTTGTAAACTCTTTTAACTTTTTTTTTTTTGGTCTTATTTTTTTTATCTAATAATTTGTTTGTTAATTTTTTTTATTTAATTTAATTTTTATTATAATTTGGTTTTTTTGTAATGTATTATTTCTATCTTTTATTTTGTCGTAACAAAATCTAAAGGAGGTAGATATATTAAATCTACAATTAGTTTAAGTTACACATTTTATAAGACCCGCAACTTTTAAACTATATATCTCATCAACTTTTATAAATATCTACTAAAAATTACTCATTTATTTTCACCACACATTTTATGAGACACTTACTTATCTATTTTAATTCCACATTTATGGGATCCACAACTTTTAAATCATACATCTCATCAGCTTTTATCAAAATCTATTAAAAATATATTAAAATCATACTTTTAGTAGATTTTGATACAAGTTGATAACATGTGTGGTTGAAAAAATGTGTGGTTACAATTAATTATTGACTTTGACATGAAATTAAAATCATATTTTAATCAGATTCGAACAAGAGAATATCAAACAAAATTTACGATGTTACTATTAATAACAAACGAAATTCAATACATGTATGTCTATTAGAATTTATAACAAAAAAAATAAAAGGCAAACATAATACATTATAAAAGACCAAATCATAAGATAAAAAAAAAAAAAAAAATTATTTAAAAAAAAAAAGTAGAGTAAAAAAATTAAACAAACAAAACATTAAAAAAACAAATTACATATATTTATTTTGAATTTTAAACAAACAATTTATAAGATAAAAAAATAAGACAAAAATTTAAACAAAACAAAACATTAAAAAAATAAAAAAGTTAAAAGAGAGTTGTCAGCCGCAAAAATGCAACTGGCGATTTCACAAATATTGTTCTTCATTCTATGTGTTCTTAGTTAACCAGAATTGAAGTTAATTATGGAACTGAAACCTCAAAAACCCCTAATAATGTATTTTCATTAGTTAGGGATCAATCTTCCTCTTCTTCAAAATCTGAAGGTAAAAAACCTTCACTTTTTCAACCAATTGAGTCAAATCTTTCTCCTAAGCTTGGAAGGATTCTTTGACTTCCGAATCTGAAGTTCTTAAAGAACTTACAAAACAATTTTCAAAACTTAGTGCATCAAATAATATCAATACTATACTATTGATATTTTTGATCTTGAAAATTAATTTATTGAAGAAGAACATCTTCAAGTCAATAGATTAAAAAAATTTAATTCTTCAAAACTTCCCACATTTTATCCTCGACCTTCTCAACCAAATTTACTTTTAGAAGAAACTTCTTTTAAAAGAAATTTTTTTGATACTTATTCTGGTGAAGAAATTGTCAAATGAAATTTCGATGGGATGACCGAATTTCAAATTATTCAAACAATTGAAAAAATGTCTGTATGCTTTCATGCAGACAAATGCAAACAAATTGACGAAGTAAGTGCCTGTAATAATTTAATTATAGGTTTTACTGGTCAACTCAAAGGTTGGTGGGCTAATTATCCGTCAAACGATGAAAGAAACGAAGTCCTTAATGCTACCAAAATAAGTGGTGAAGAAGTTGTTCATGATTGTTTCATGACCCCTCATTTTCGCCATTATCAAACATTTTGTTGGAACTCCAACTCTCCTTCAAGATAGATCGTCATAAATTTTAATGAATTTAACTTGTCCAAAATTACATGACTTTAGATGGTATAAGGATATTTTCCTTTCTAGAGTTATGCTTCGCGAAGACTGCATTCAAGATTTTTGGAAAGAAAGATTTCTTTCTGGACTTCCAAAACTCTATGCAGAAAAGTTCGCAAAATAATTATTCTGGGGTTTGGACCGGTGCTCAAATTAATTATTCAACAGTTAAAAAAGAAATTCTTTCAATTGTTCTTTGTATTTCAAAATTTCAAGATGATTTAATTAATAAATCATTTATTTTAAAAACTAATTGTAAAGCATCCAAGGACGTTTTACAAAAAGACGTCAAAAATCTTATTTCAAAACATATTTTTGCCAGATAGCAAGCTATTTTGTCTTGTTTTGATTTCAAATTTCTTTATATACAAGGTAAAAATAACGTTTTGACAGACTTCCTCACAAGAGAGTTTCTTATTAAAAAGAGAGAAATTCCGAGCTAAAGTAAGGTCACCCTAAAAGAGAGTTCAAAAGAAGTGTCAACATAGATTGGTACAACAAGGTTCTTGAAGACATGGCTTCCTCCATGACTACCACCTCAAAAACAAAAACAAAGACAAGAAAACAGCCTTGCCTTCAATCAAAACTTTTGTTCAAAATTCCAGCAAAAATACTTCCTCTTCAATAGCCCCTCTCTTTCTACCGCAAACAACTTTTCAGTTCTTGGAAAAATTCCCCAAACTCCAGAAAAGCCAAGACCTTCAAACTTCAAAAAAGTAGTTCAAACTGGTTCTGATAAACTGATGATTGTCCAATTTTACGTATTTTAAAGAATTAAATAAATGAAAATATATAATTTTGGGATATAAATTGTCATTTAGAGTGAAACTTATAAAAGATTCAATTTTATTTGTTAAACTCTAAATTGATTTTATTTGCTAATAATTTCATTTATTTAATTGCAGGTACATTTTTCGATAATTTCAACTCAAAAAATCCCTGATTTAATTGACATGAAAAAGCCCAAAATGGACAAAAAGCCCATAAACCCAGCCCAAAACAATCCCTAACTCTCAGCTGAACCTACAACCCACCTCTCTCTCTCACGGGTATTCTCTCAAAAAAACCTCCAGCCGCCAACCACAATTCTCTGTCTCCTTATCTCTCAGACACGCAACCTCCCTGTTCTTCCTCTCTAACACACTCTCTTCCTTTATCTTCTCTCTTCCTTCGACTTCAGCAAAGGAGACTCAGCCCCCAACGTCTTTTCCCCAGCATTCTCACTTCTCTCTCACCAGCCCTCTCTTCACCAACCTGTTCACAACCAGCCGTCATCTTCATCCTCTATTTGAGTCCCAGCAGACGCAACAAATCCGCCAGCCTCGTCTCTCACCATCTATCTCACGTCTCTCTCTGTCTGCCCTCACCTTGGACAGCAACCCAGCAGCACGCCATCTCTGTCTATCTTCTCTCCATTCAAGAGCCGCAGAACAACCTCAGCCTCTCCATTCTCTCTCTCACGATTCCTCTATCTTCTTCACCTCAACCCACAGCAACTTCACCAACTGCAAGAAATCCTTTCTCTCAATTCCCTCAGCCTCTGTCTTTGGCTTTCACCGCCGCCAGCAACTCCCCCGCCACCAGCAGTCTCGCCAGCAGCTCCCTCGAACCAGCAGCTACAGCACATGCCCAGCAGCTCTCGGTTTTGGTTGATTCTTTCCAGTTTTGATTCTTAGTTTGCTTTGATTTTGATTGTTTCATGTGTTAGTTTATATAAATTCATATTCTTGACATTAGTTTGGTTTGAGTTATAATGTTGGTTATAGAATTTTCAGATTGTTGGCATTGATTTGGGTTTAGATATATTTAGTATTGTAATTTCATTTTCGAATTTGAATTTCGTTTGATTAATGGTTAGTGTTTATTTGAATTTTATTCCGATTAATTTTATGATGTCCGGCTAAGTTATTTTTGAGGGGAGTTATTCTTAGCTTCAATGGGCGTGTTTTAATTTCTCATGGGCGAATTGTTGTTATTGATAAGAGTTTATAAATTGTTTTAAGTTTTCAAATTATTTTACTTGGATTAGTGTCGCTGATGTGGTATGTATTGAAAATGCACACAACATGCTCGACAAAATGCGGTAGAATAAATTGAGTAATTTTCTCACTAATATTTTTAAATCTTACCGATCTCAAGAAATTCATACTAAATTTATTTGCAAAGCCCAATTGATAGCGAAAGAATAACTCCACTCAAATTTCCCTTTCATTGCAATTTAATTATATTCTCTCCAATTTCATTTTAGCACAATTGAAATCATAGTTTAGGTTTCGAATTTAGCAAATATTACGATACCAATAAAATCCCTAGGAAGAATGACCCTGGATTACTACTAGGCTATAACTTGACCCCTTTATACTTGGAGGGTAGATTTAACATCGAGTCAAGTTTTTGGCGTCGTTGCCGGGGATTATTTTGGTGTTAATTGATTTTTGCTGAATTCCTTTTATTTTATTATTATTTATTTATTTATTCTCGTCTCTACTACTATTCTTGATATTGTTCTTTGTTTATGTCCGTTTGGTTCCGAGATAATACTAAGCGATTAGTAAGATCGGAATCCACTAACAAATTTTTAATTCTTGAAAATCAGCAGGTAGTAATGGCAAATAATGCAGATCCAATTGAGGCGCCAGTCGTTCGAAGTCTTAGAGACTACATTTTTCCAACGATGACAAGCACTCCGTCATGTATAGTGACGCCTGCAAATGCGGCGGTCTTCAACTTCAAACCGGGATTGATTGATCATCTACCACGCTTCCATGGGATGCCATCAGAGAGTCCATATCACCACATCCAGGAATTCGAAGGGGTTTGTTTTACTTTTCTTGAACGAAATTGCACTGAGGAAGTCATTCGACTCAAGCTTTTCCCTTTTTCACTAAAGGATAAAGCTAAGTCGTGGCTTAACTCTTTGAGGCCTAGTTCAATTACAAATTGGGCAAATATGCGGAAAGAGTTCATTAAAAAGTTTTTTCCACCACAAAGAACCACCGCTATTCAAAGACAAATCATGAATTTTTCTCAAAAGAATAATGAAAATTTTTACACTAGTTGGGAAAGATTCAAAGATTTGTTGTTATCTTGCCCCCATCATGGTTATGAAAAATGGATGTTAACGAAATTTTTTTATGAAGGGCTCAGACCTGAAATGAGACAATTTGTGCAAACCATGAGTAATGGTGACTTCTTTGCAAAAGACCCGAATGACGTTTTTACATTTTTTGATGATTTAGCTGAAAATGCCCAATCTTGGGATAACATTGATGAGTTTGATAGGGGTGTTGCAATAAAAACTGAATTTCCAAAAATTGCATCTGGAAATGGAATTCATTCACTTAGAGCAGATGATGACATAAATGCCCGATTGGCTGTCATCACTCGAAAACTTGAAAATTTGGAAACTCAAAAAGTGAATGAAGTCAATTCCTCTTCCACTATTTTAGAAAAATGTTCAATTTGTGATGATGCACAGCATTTAACCTCTGATTGTCCTGCACTTCCCCAACTAAAAGAAATGTATTTTGATCAATTTGTTGCTGTTAATATGATTTCCAAACCTTATTCTAATCCATATTCGAGTACTTATAATCCAGGTTGGAGAAATCATCCCAATTTCAGTTGGAGGAATGATCAAGGAGGAAACAATAATGTTGGCGACAATGCTGGACCTTCACAACCAACACCATATATGCCACCGCAGAAGAGAAGTCTGGAAGACCAAATCCAACAATTCATGCAAAGCCAAGCTGCCATCAACAATCAAAACTCTCAGGCCATTAATGACATCCGATCTCAGCTTACAAAGCTGACTACTCAGGCAAGTGCACAGGAAAAAGGTAAGTTTCCAGCTCAACCAATGCCTAATCCTCAAACTCAATACAATGGAGTCGATGAATCCAATCTGAGACATGTGAAAGCAGTAACTACCTTGAGAAACGGTAAGCAAATCCAAGTTCCTGAACCTAAAGAGGACTTGGTGGGTAAGCAAGCTAAACCTCCTGTCGATGATACTATATTAAAATCTTTACCTGACGTTCAGGAACCACCTAAGCAAATAGTAGGTGCACCCCCTGCCCCTTTTCCTCAAAGATTACAACAGGGTAATAAGACCAAAAATCAAACAGAAATTCATGAAATTTTTAAGCAAGTTAGGGTAAATATTCCTCTGTTAGATGCAATTCAACAAGTCCCTGCCTATGCTAAATTTCTTAAGGATTTGTGTACAGTGAAGAGGAAGTTAGCTGTTAAGAATAAGGTCTTTTTAACTGAACAAGTGAGTTCTATCATACAATGTCAAACTCCTCAAAAATTTAAAGATCCTGGTTCTCCAACCATTGCTTGTATGATAGGAACCACTCGTATTGGTCATGCATTGCTAGATTTAGGTTCTAGTGTGAATCTTTTGCCCTTCAGTGTATACACACAACTTGGTCTAGGTGAACTTAAGCCTACCCCCATGATTTTACAATTAGCAGATAGATCTATTAAGATGCCTAGAGGGATAATTGAGGATGTTTTGGTTCAAGTCGATAAATTTTATTACCCAGTTGATTTTGTTGTTATTGATGTTCAAAATACACCTAAAACTTCTCCTCAAATCCCTGTTATTCTTGGTAGACCATTTCTTGCAACTTCAAATGCTTTAATAAATTGTAGGAGTGGTATTTTAAAGTTGACTTTTGGAAATATGTCCTTGGAGCTTAACATTTTCAATGCTTGTAGGCAACCAAAAGATTTTGATGAAGTGCAGGAAGTTAACATGTTGGAAGAGCTGCTATTTGAGTTAGAAGATCCTGATAAACAACTTGAGAAAAATCTTGAATTAGATAGCATTCAAGACTCTTTAAAAGGTATAACAACAGCAGTTGTAAGAGCTTGGCAGCCCAACATTGAGCCTCTAAATGTTAGCCAGACACCCATGCAAACATCAGCAGAAAAGATGCCAACTCTGGAGCTTAAACCTCTTCCATCTGAATTAAAGTATGCATTCTTGGGACCTAATGAATCATACCCTGTGGTAATCTCTTCTACTCTTACTTGTGATCAGGAAAATTTGTTGTTGAAAGTATTGAATGATCATAGATCTGCAATAGGTTGGACTATAGCAGATATTAAGGGAATTAGTCCTTTAGTGTGCACTCATAGAATTTTCCTAGAAGAAAATGCTAATCCCTCTAGGGAATCCCAAAGAAGACTAAATCCTAACATGAAAGAGGTTGTTAAAAATGAAGTTTTAAAATTACTTGACGCAGGTATTATTTATCCTATTGCAGACAGCAAGTGGGTAAGTCCTACTCACGTAGTACCTAAAAAAACCGGGGTTACTGTTGTTGAAAATGAACAGGGAGAAATGATAACTAAAAGGGTACCCACTAGTTGGAGAATGTGCATAGATTATAGGAAATTGAATTCCATGACCAGAAAAGACCACTTTCCTTTACCATTTTTAGATCAAATGTTAGAAAGAGTTGCTGGACATTCATTCTATTGTTTCTTGGATGGTTTTTCAGGCTATCATCAAATTGAAATAGCATTAGAGGACCAAGAAAAAACTACTTTTACCTGCCCTTTTGGGACGTTTACTTTTAAAAGAATGCCTTTTGGTCTTTGTAATGCTCCAGCAACCTTTCAAAGATGCATGCTTAGCATATTCAGTGACATGATAGAAAACATTTTGGAAGTTTTTATGGACGATTTCTCTGTGTATGGTAATTCATTTGATGATTGTCTAACAAATTTGAAAGCTGTTTTATGCAGGTGTGAAGATAAGCAACTTCTCCTTAATTGGGAGAAATGTCATTTCATGGTAACAAGAGGAATTGTTTTAGGTCATATAATTTCTTCTAAAGGCATGGAAGTAGATAAGGCAAAAGTAGATTCAATTTCTAGGTTTCCTATTCCTTCATCTGTAAAAGATGTTCGATCATTTTTAGGCCATGCAGGTTTTTATAGGAGATTCATAAAAGATTTTAGTATCATAGCAAAACCTTTGACTACACTTTTAATGCATGATACAAAATTTGTTTGGACTGATGAATGCACTGCAGCTTTTGAACATCTAAAAATGGCACTCACCACTGCACCCATAGTTAGATCACCTGATTGGTCTCTACCTTTTGAATTAATGTGTGATGCAAGTGATATAGCTGTAGGGGCAGTGCTTGGCCAGAGGAAAGGTAAGGAACCTTATGTAATCTACTATGCTAGCAGAACTTTGAATCATGCTCAATTAAATTACACAACTACTGAAAAAGAGCTGCTAGCAATAGTTTTTGCACTGGAAAAATTTCGAACTTATCTTATTGGGACCCCTGTTACCATCTTTACTGATCACTCTGCCCTTAAATATTTGTTCACCAAGAAAGATGCTAAACCTAGACTCATTCGATGGATTTTGTTATTGCAGGAATTTGACATTGCAATTAAGGATAAAAAAGGGGTGGAAAATGTTGTCGCTGATCATTTATCCAGATTAAATTCTGAGAATTCAAAAGCTTCTCACCCTTTAAATGATTCATTTCCCGATGAACAATTATTTAGTTTGAACATTGTTCCATGGTTCGCTGACTTGGTCAATTATCTTGTTACAGGTTATATGCCCTCAAATTGGAGTGTCCAAGACAAAATGAGGATGAAAGCTATTGCAAGGAACTTCTTCTACGATGATCCATACTTATTCAAATATTGTGCTGATCAGATCATTCGAAGATGTGTTCCTAATGACGAGATACAACAAGTTCTTACTTTCTGTCATTCTCATGCTTGCGGAGGCCATTTCTCTTCGCAGAAAACAGCTGCTAAGGTACTTCAATGTGGTTTTTATTGGCCTAGTTTATTTAAGGATGCTCATACCTTTTGTAAAAATTGTGAAGCATGTCAGAAACTTGGTAGTATCAGCCATAAGAATATGATGCCATTAGCTCCAATCCTTGTTCTTGAAATTTTTGATTGTTGGGGATTAGATTTTATGGGTCCTTTTCCCCCTTCTTTTGGATATCTATATATATTGGTTGCTGTTGATTATGTGTCAAAATGGGTAGAGGCTATTCCATTTAGAACTAATGACCATAAAGTTGTGCTCAAATTTCTGAAAGAACATATTTTTTCTAGGTTTGGTATGCCTAAGGCCATAATTAGTGACGGTGGAACACATTTTTGTAATAAACCTTTTGAAACTCTGTTAAAGAAATATGGCATTAGGCATAAAGTTTCCACTCCCTATCACCCTCAAACTAATGGTCAAACTGAATTAGCCAACCGGGAAATTAAAGGCATTTTGACGAAAACAGTGAATCCAAATGGAAAAGATTGGGCTATAAAATTGGATGATGCCTTATGGGCATATAGGACTGCTTTTAAAACTGTTCTTGGAATGTCTCCATATAGAATTGTATTTGGAAAACCTTGTCATTTGCCGGTTGAAATTGAACACAAAGCTTATTGGGCAATCAAAACACTCAACTTTAATTTAGATCAAGCTGGTGAATTTAGGAAACTGAAATTGAATGAGTTAGACGAATTGCGTTTGGAAGCATATGAGAATGCAAAAATTTCAAAAGAGAAAATGAAAGTTTTTCACGATAAGAAAATTTTTAGAAAAACATTCTTCCCTTCTCAAAAAGTATTGCTATATGATTCCAAACTTCATCTATTTCCTGGTAAGTTGAGAACTAAATGGATTGGTCCTTACATTGTGCAAACTGTTTACCCTTATGGAGCAGTTGAAATCTTGGATCCAAAAATTGGTACTATCTTTAAGGTTAATGGACAACGTCTGAAACCATTTTTGGATAATTTTTCTGCCGATACTAATGAACTACCTCTGCTGGACCCTGCTTCCAGCAGCTGATTTTCTTGGAACTAACTTTTATTATTATGTATATATTTTCTTT
Source organism: Ligustrum vulgare (assembly GCA_963555705.1). Classification (NCBI taxonomy): domain Eukaryota; kingdom Viridiplantae; phylum Streptophyta; class Magnoliopsida; order Lamiales; family Oleaceae; genus Ligustrum; species Ligustrum vulgare. The sequence goes on from OY743168.1 coordinate 86,005,590, forward strand.
TTCTTTTGCAGTTTTATTCTTTTCTTCATTTTTTAGTTTTCATTCTTGAATAATTGCTCATGTGCATAAGCCTCTCAGGTACACTCTTCTCCTTCAGCTTGATTTAATTTTGAGTCGTGTTTATCATTCACCGATCATTTTTCTTCTCTTTGAGTCATTGAGGACAATGTCTGATTTTAGTTGGGGGGAGAGTGACTCAAATGTACTTGTTTTGCATAAATTCTTTTGTGATAGTTGAGCATTAAAATTGAGTACATCTTGAGTCTTGAGTTATATCTTTGTTATTCTGTAAAGACCTCCCTCCTAAAAAAATTTTATGCACGAATTTAAGCCTTGTGGTAAGATGGATAGTCAACACATACAACTAGAGCTCTCTCAAGTTTAAGTTATTTTATTTGTTCATCATGAGAGTTGAGTGATTGGTGGTTTTCTTATATTGCCCTTGTTTGATATTGCTACTTCCATTGGGCATCATTACACGGATTGTGGATTGTTGGTGGTTTATACTTAAGAAACGATGAAGGTCAATGTCAAATGAAAATTTGATCCTTTGAAGCCAACCTTATCATCTTCTCTTCATATCACAAATTCCTTCACAGCCACAAATCCCTTTCATTTATTTCACATTAAAGATGACATTACATCCAGACACTGCTCCCATAAATACATAACCTTGTTTCTACTTTCAAGTATAAGTGAGGATGATTATTTTTGCTCCATATTTGAAGAAAAAAAATGTTCGGTGCACACAAAGAAAGAAAAGTGGAGTTAGAAGTATTTGACAGTCATTGAGACCAGAGGAGAATGTTGAAGAATTATTTGAGAAGATTTCAGTGTTTATTTGAAAGAAAAAAAAAAAAGAGAAATATATATATAAATAGAAAGAAAATGGAGACGTATTGAAGGGAAAGTAAGGATGTGAAGACGAAAGCAAGCTTGAAGTGCGATTAAAAGTGAAAATTATTATCCTTGCTTATATTTTGGAAGTCCTCAATTCCTACTCACTTCTTTTATTTCCTTACCCTACAAAAAAAAAAAAAAAAGTGCTACATTGCCTCTTATATTTCCATTGGAATTTATTGTTCTACTATTATCATTAGAACATGTAAACCTTTTCTTGCACCACTCCTTATCAGTTCCCTTGATAACACCATCATAACCTTTACATTGACATTGACATTTTGATCTTAAGTAGGCTTGTGGTAAGAATGGTTGAGTTCCAATGGTTGTGAGCTTTTCATGAGGTCAATATTTGGATTACTGTCATCCACATATATATGGCCTTTGTTTACTGAATGCTTGTGTGATCAATTTTCAAACTCCATGAGTGTCCCCCTAACCACTTCATAAACAAAATACACATACCCGTGAGTATATGGAGTTTATACTTGGCTTGAGTGAATACTCAACACTGTATGTGTTGGGGTTAGTGGTTTGATGGATCGGCTTAAAACACACACACAAAAAATTTTGGGAATGTTTTTATGGATTAATTTGGATATAATACTTGATCTCTTGATTTTGCGAAGTTGCTGTGCTCGACTATCTACATTCATTCTCAATTGAAGTCTTTCATAGAGGTAGACATGTTTTAATTCGCTTGAATTGCTAGAGACTAGCAAATAGCTAGTTGGGGAGTGTGATGATTGTCCAATTTTACGTATTTTAAAGAATTAAATAAATGAAAATATATAATTTTGGGATATAAATTTTGTCATTTAAAGTGAAACTTATAAAAGATTCAATTTTATTTGTTAAACTCTAAATTGATTTTATTTGCTAATAATTTCATTTATTTAATTGCAGGTACATTTTTCGATAATTTCAACTCAAAAATCCCTGATTTAATTGACATGAAAAAGCCCAAAATGGACAAAAAGCCCATAAACCCAGCCCAAAACAATCCCTAACTCTCAGCTGAACCTACAACCCACCTCTCTCTCTCACGGGTATTCTCTCAAAAAAACCTCCAGCCGCCAACCACAATTCTCTGTCTCCTTATCTCTCAGACACGCAACCTCCCTGTTCTTCCTCTCTAACACACTCTCTTCCTTTATCTTCTCTCTTCCTTCGACTTCAGCAAAGGAGACTCAGCCCCCAACGTCTTTTCCCCAGCATTCTCACTTCTCTCTCACCAGCCCTCTCTTCACCAACCTGTTCACAACCAACCGTCATCTTCATCCTCTATTTGAGTCCCAGCAGCCGCAACAAATCCGCCAGCCTCGTCTCTCACCATCTATCTCATTTCTCTCTCTGTCTGCCCTCACCTTGGACAGCAACCCAGCAGCACGCCATCTCTGTCTGTCTTCTCTCCATTCAAGAGCCGCAGAACAACCTCAGCCTCTCCATTCTCTCTCTCACGATTCCTCTGTCTTCTTCACCTCAACCCACAGCAACTTCACCAACCGCAAGAAATCCTTTCTCTCAATTCCCTCAGCCTCTGTCTTTGGCTTTCACCGCCGCCAGCAGCTCCCCCGCCAGCAGCAGTCTCGCCAGCAGCTACAGCACATGCCCAGCAGCTCTCGGTTTCGGTTGATTCTTTCCAGTTTTGATTCTTAGTTTGCTTTGATTTTGATTGTTTCATGTGTTAGTTTATATAAATTCATATTCTTGACATTAGTTTGGTTTGAGTTATAATGTTGGTTATAGAATTTTCAGATTGTTGGCATTGATTTGGGTTTAGATATATTTAGTATTGTAATTTCATTTTCGAATTTGAATTTCGTTTGATTAATGGTTAGTGTTTATTTGAATTTTATTCCGATTAATTTTATGATGTCCGGCTAAGTTATTTTTGAGGGGAGTTATTCTTAGCTTCAATGGGCGTGTTTTAATTTCTCATGGGCGAATTGTTGTTATTGATAAGAGTTTATAAATTGTTTTAAATTTTCAAATTATTTTACTTGGATTAGTGTCGCTGATGTGGTATGTATTGAAAATGCACACAACATGCTCGACAAAATGCGGTAGAATAAATTGAGTAATTTTCTCACTAATATTTTTAAATCTTACCGATCTCAAGAAATTCATACTAAATTTATTTGCAAAGCCCAATTGATAGCGAAAGAATAACTCCACTCAAATTTCCCTTTCATTGCAATTTAATTATATTCTCTCCAATTTCATTTTAGCACAATTGAAATCATAGTTTAGGTTTCGAATTTAGCAAATATTACGATACCAATAAAATCCCTTGGAAGAATGACCCTGGATTACTACTAGGCTATAACTTGACCCCTTTATACTTGGAGGGTAGATTTAACATCGAGTCATAAACTCCCAGAAATCAATAAAAGTCCTTTTCAATATTTCATCAAAAATCATTTCTCCTCAATTGGGCTTACTATGGAACCTTCTTGGGTGAAAAACTTTTTTGACCTCAACGAATATTTATTTGATTTTTTTCCTCCAAATTTCCAATTTTTGCCTTCCACTCTTCAAAAACCTCATGAGTTTTATGAAAAGACCCTTCTTAAAACTGGATATGTCATTATTACTCACACTCCAAATAAACAAAATCCTCAACATATTGACTTTTCAAAATGTTCAATATGCAAAGTGTTGTCTTTTGAAGATTGGGGACAACAACCTTGGAACGAGAAAAAGATGAACCTTGCAAAAGGATAAAATTTCTCTTCCCATTTTAACTACCCGGATTATCAAGATGTCTGGTTTAATGTTTTTTATTTCAGACCAGTAAATCATTCTTGATTTATCATTTTTCATCAAAATTGTCAAAATCATTTTCCAAAATGGTTTCAAAATTTGTTTGGATTTTTTGGACTTGAAGAGAAAATTTTACCCAGTCTCTCTCTTCAAGGACTTAATCATTTTAAAAATGAGGCAAAATCATTTTTGAAGCCTCAAGAAAATATTCTTTTTCAATTTGCCCTCAATTTTAAAGTCTCATGGATTCTTTGTTGGGACTTTTTTATTGCAATTAATCCTTTTAGTCTTAAAAATATTATGAGGAGATTCAAAATAAAATGGTGGTTTAAGTTCCACGAAACAAATTGCTGTCTCAAGACAGTTCAATCTTGGATCAATCTTAAAAATAATAAAGGATGACCTCCAAAGAAACTTCAAGATGCTCATACTAATTTCCTCGCTGAAAAAGGTAGGTTATTAGCACTCCTTGCAAAATGCACCAGCCCTGAAGAAATGGCAATTTTAGCAAATAAGATGATGCAAACCACGTAGCAATTGTAGCTACGCAACCCACAAATTATTGGAATCGACCCAAGAACGCCAAAGAATCACGATTTCGAGATTGATTCAAATTAATTGAACCAAGCAATCAACACAATCGATTGATATGTTGACCTCTTGATCACAATAAAAATAAATCTCACCCAAGATTTGAACAAACAAGAATAACTCGTAAGTTCGGATTTTATTCAATAAAGAATAAGGTTTGAAAGCAAATTGCCTCTCAATAATAATATCAAAGTTGTCTGTTGAATAATGAAAATTACATCCCTATAAATAAGGTCAAAACCTGACTAAAGAGTTTTAATTATACTAGGAAAGAAATACCTAAAAATAAGGAAATAAATAAAAACCCTAAAATTACGCATATCGACTTTTACGGCCGTGACTAATTCCTTTACGGCCGTAACCTTGTTACTGATCCACATTTACGGCCGTGATATATTTCCTTACGGCCGTAAGTCAAAAAATTCCAAATTCCTATTTTTGAGCAGTGCCTTCATTACGGCCGTGACATTCAGCAATTACGGCCGTAATTCCCAATTCCTCACAATATTAATTTCAGCAGTGAGCTTGTTACGGCCGTAAATCTTAAATTTTACAATTTTCTTCGGTTGCTTGAATGAGGTTGATCCACTCGTCATTTTGGCTCGGTCCCAACACGGAACTTGCTTCTTTTGATGACACGGTTTGATCTTCAAAACTCGTCGAACCTGCTGAATTCTTGTTTTGGATTGAATATTTAAATTTTTCCGTCAAGCCTGCTATGATTCGTATTATCGGGGTTCTGGATCACATCATACCCTCTTTCTTTAGGATGATTCGTCCCGAATCATAACTTTGTTCATGAATGCAACTGCTCCCCCTGAATCAAACGGAAAATTTCTGCTTCCATGCCATGAGTTCAATAAATTATACTCCTTTGATTGGAAAATATGGAAGAGATGGAGCTTGAACTCCCTTTGCCATACGTAGGGTGGTTGAAGCTTCCAAACATAATTAACCTGCAAAAAAGATTTAAACAAAATGGGGAGGGACATGTTAGCTTCATGAGATACAAGGTATGGATCCTTGTATTCATGATAAACCACCACCAACTCCACTTCTTGAACCACGAGGCTCTTCTCTTCGCCTCTTTCCTCCTTTGCAATTTCTTGTTCAATTTTTTTATCTTCAAACTCAACTACATCTCCGACCTCCACATTTGAATCACCATGTTCATGTACTACCTCATTACTACCAAAATGTGGATCTCCCAATTCAAAGCTCAAAATTTGGACTTCTACCCCAACTTCCAATTTTTCTTCATCAAGTTTTGGAATTTGATCACCTAATTCCACATTTTCAAGCTCAACTACCTCTTTTAAATTTTTGGCCTCAACCAACTCCTTCATGTTTTCATTCTCTACCCCGTCAACTTTCAATTCATGCATATCCTCATCAATAATTTTAACTTCTTGTTCATCCACCTCTTTATTACCCAATTCCACATCTCCTACCTTAAATGTTGGATTTTTTTTTCAACTATTTATACTTTCAACTCTCCCTCCTTCTTCCCAACATTCATATTTTGAGGCTCTTCTTGCAACTTAACTACATTTTTACCCCTCCGTGCAATCATGTCCTCTTCTAGAAGTCTTAATTGATAATTCAATCTGGATAATGGATTAATCTTTTCCTTCACCTCCTTTTGATCTTCAAGTATTTGCTCTAGTGTTAAACTAGCTAGGGTCATTGATTCTCCATCCTTCACAAATTTGTACCTGTTTCTATTCTTATCGTAAAATGCTTTCATCTCATGCCTCCATGGCCTACCCCACAACATATGACAAGACTCTAGAGGCACCACATCACATAATACTTCATCACTATACCTCACAATGGTGAAATTCACTAAGACTTGCTTGGTCACTTTGAACTCCCCACACTCCTTCAACCATGTCATCCTATAAGGTCTTGGATGTTGTAGTAAATGCAACCCCAATTTTTCAACCATGTTGATACTAGCCAAATTAGAGATGTACTCCCTATCAATAGCCAAACTACACAGCTTATCCCCCACACGACATCTAGTCATGAAAGTATGATCGAACTCATAATTCATCCCTTTATGTAGCTTTCAAAAATTTGAGAGACTCAAAATACGAGGGTTCGGATATTAACAAATATCAAGAAGGAATTTAATGTTGACTCGAAAAGGAAAAACAATATCAAGAATTTTAAAGAAATTCAAGAAGTGGTTCTTGAATGAATTTTTTTTTTTTTTTTTTTGGTGAATTTTCGGAATAAATAAAATAAATAAATAAAATAATCTTTTTTTTATATAAATCCGAAAATTCGACAACGAACACGAAAAAACAAACGGAACTTAATTCGGATAAGAATTAAGCAAAACAAACACTTTTGGAATTTTTTGGAATGATTTTCTGGATTAAAGACTCAACAAACTCAATAACAAGAAGAACGCAAAAAATTGAAAAACAAAATACTCAACAAGATATGGATGATTTTTATGGGACTCGATGATAAACATAAAAATCAAACTGGATAGAAAACTCAAGAAAACAAAATAAAGATATAACCTTGATTTTTGGAGCCTAAGCTCTGATACCAAATTGATGCGAACAACGTAGCAATTGTAGTTACGCAACCCACAAATTATTGGAATCGACCCAAGAACGCCAAAGAATCACGATTTCGAGATTGATTCAAATTAATTGAACCAAGCAACCAACACAATCGATTGATATGTTGACCTCTTGATCACAATAAAAATAAATCTCACCCAAGATTTGAACAAACAAGAATAACTCGCAAGTTCGGATTTTATTCAATAAAGAATAAGGTTTGAAAGCAAATTGCCTCTCAATAATAATATCAAAGTTGTCTGTTGAATAATGAAAATTACATCCCTATAAATAAGGTCAAAACCTGACTAAAGAGTTTTAATTATACTAGGAAAGAAATACCTAAAAATAAGGAAATAAATAAAAACCCTAAAATTACGCATATCGACTTTTACGGCCGTGACTAATTCCTTTACGGCCGTAACCTTGTTACTGATCCACATTTACGACCGTGATATATTTCCTTACGGCCGTAAGTCAAAAAATTCCAAATTCCTATTTTTGAGCAGTGCCTTCATTACGGCCGTGACATTCAGCAATTACGGCCGTAATTCCCAATTGCTCACAATATTAATTTCAGCAGTGAGCTTGTTACGGCCGTAAATCTTAAATTTTACAATTTTCTTCGGCTGCTTGAATGAGGTTGATCCACTCGTCATTTTGGCTCGGTCCCAACACGGAACTTGCTTCTTTTGATGACACGGTTTGATCTTCAAAACTCGTCGAACCTGCTGAATTCTTGTTTTGGATTGAATATTTAAATTTTTCCGTCAAGCCTGCTATGATTCGTATTATCGGGGTTCTGGATCACATCATACCCTCTTTCTTTAGGATGATTCGTCCCGAATCATAACTTTGTTCATGAATGCAACTGCTCCCCCTGAATCAAACGGAAAATTTCTGCTTCCATGCCATGAGTTCAATAAATTATACTCCTTTGATTGGAAAATATGGAAGAGATGGAGCTTGAACTCCCTTTGCCATACGTAGGGTGGTTGAAGCTTCCAAACATAATTAACCTGCAAAAAAGATTTAAACAAAATGGGGAGGGACATGTTAGCTTCATGAGATACAAGGTATGGATCCTTGTATTCATGATAAACCACCACCAACTCCACTTCTTGAACCACGAGGCTCTTCTCTTCGCCTCTTTCCTCCTTTGCAATTTCTTGTTCAATTTTTTTATCTTCAAACTCAACTACATCTCCGACCTCCACATTTGAATCACCATGTTCATGTACTACCTCATTACTACCAAAATGTGGATCTCCCAATTCAAAGCTCAAAATTTGGACTTCTACCCCAACTTCCAATTTTTCTTCATCAAGTTTTGGAATTTGATCACCTAATTCCACATTTTCAAGCTCAACTACCTCTTTTAAATTTTTGGCCTCAACCAACTCCTTCATGTTTTCATTCTCTACCCCGTCAACTTTCAATTCATGCATATCCTCATCAATAATTTTAACTTCTTGTTCATCCACCTCTTTATTACCCAATTCCACATCTCCTACCTTAAATGTTGGATTTTTTTTTTCAACTATTTATACTTTCAACTCTCCCTCCTTCTTCCCAACATTCATATCTTGAGGCTCTTCTTGCAACTTAACTACATTTTTACCCCTCCGTGCAATCATGTCCTCTTCTAGAAGTCTTAATTGATAATTCAATCTGGATAATGGATTAATCTTTTCCTTCACCTCCTTTTGATCTTCAAGTATTTGCTCTAGTGTTAAACTAGCTAGGGTCATTGATTCTCCATCCTTCACAAATTTGTACCTGTTTCTATTCTTATCGTAAAATGCTTTCATCTCATGCCTCCATGGCCTACCCCACAACATATGACAAGACTCTAGAGGCACCACATCACATAATACTTCATCACTATACCTCACAATGGTGAAATTCACTAAGACTTGCTTGGTCACTTTGAACTCCCCACACTCCTTCAACCATGTCATCCTATAAGGTCTTGGATGTTGTAGTAAATGCAACCCCAATTTTTCAACCATGTTGATACTAGCCAAATTAGAGATGTACTCCCTATCAATAGCCAAACTACACAGCTTATCCCCCACACGACATCTAGTCATGAAAGTATGATCGAACTCATAATTCATCCCTTTATGTAGCTTTCAAAAATTTGAGAGACTCAAAATACGAGGGTTCGGATATTAACAAATATCAAGAAGGAATTTAATGTTGACTCGAAAAGGAAAAACAATATCAAGAATTTTAAAGAAATTCAAGAAGTGGTTCTTGAATGAATTTTTTTTTTTTTTTTTTGGTGAATTTTCGGAATAAATAAAATAAATAAATAAAATAATCTTTTTTTTATATAAATCCGAAAATTCGACAACGAACACGAAAAAACAAACGGAACTTAATTCGGATAAGAATTAAGCAAAACAAACACTTTTGGAATTTTTTGGAATGATTTTCTGGATTAAAGACTCAACAAACTCAATAACAAGAAGAACGCAAAAAATTGAAAAACAAAATACTCAACAAGATATGGATGATTTTTATGGGACTCGATGATAAACATAAAAATCAAACTGGATAGAAAACTCAAGAAAACAAAATAAAGATATAACCTTGATTTTTGGAGCCTAAGCTCTGATACCAAATTGATGCGAACAACGTAGCAATTGTAGTTACGCAACCCACAAATTATTGGAATCGACCCAAGAACGCCAAAGAATCACGATTTCGAGATTGATTCAAATTAATTGAACCAAGCAACCAACACAATCGATTGATATGTTGACCTCTTGATCACAATAAAAATAAATCTCACCCAAGATTTGAACAAACAAGAATAACTCGCAAGTTCGGATTTTATTCAATAAAGAATAAGGTTTGAAAGCAAATTGCCTCTCAATAATAATATCAAAGTTGTCTGTTGAATAATGAAAATTACATCCCTATAAATAAGGTCAAAACCTGACTAAAGAGTTTTAATTATACTAGGAAAGAAATACCTAAAAATAAGGAAATAAATAAAAACCCTAAAATTACGCATATCGACTTTTACGGCCGTGACTAATTCCTTTACGGCCGTAACCTTGTTACTGATCCACATTTACGGCCGTGATATATTTCCTTACGGCCGTAAGTCAAAAAATTCCAAATTCCTATTTTTGAGCAGTGCCTTCATTACGGCCGTGACATTCAGCAATTACGGCCGTAATTCCCAATTGCTCACAATATTAATTTCAGCAGTGAGCTTGTTACGGCCGTAAATCTTAAATTTTACAATTTTCTTCGGCTGCTTGAATGAGGTTGATCCACTCGTCATTTTGGCTCGGTCCCAACACGGAACTTGCTTCTTTTGATGACACGGTTTGATCTTCAAAACTCGTCGAACCTGCTGAATTCTTGTTTTGGATTGAATATTTAAATTTTCCCGTCAAGCCTGCTATGATTCATATTATCGGGGTACTGGATCACATCACAAAATTGCTGCCCTTGCTGAAAATGCTTCAAAATCTTCAGTTCAGGATTCTTCCGAGGCCATCTCAGAAGTGGACTTAGATGATGACTTCTATCAAAATGAAGACGATTGTTTTGGGATCGACTTTGATGAATCTCTTCAAGAAGATCTTTAGAGGACCAAATGACTATATGAACAAAGTTTTCTTGATGAATTCAGAGAATACCGAGTTCAACGTTCAAAAGATGTACTCTTCAATATTTGTCAGCTCAAAAGAAATATCAATATTTGTTGGATCTAAAGTGTCCCATTTCAAACTTTTGGTGCAAGTGGAAAACAACTTTTCTAAAGGAGATTCCTACTTTTGGAAAAAGTTGTTGACAACCACTACTCAATCAACGACTTTCAACCTTCAATCACTATTCAATCAAAGACTTTGCAGCTGCAATTTACTTTTCAAGATTCCTTCAATGTAATTTTTTCATTATAAATTTCAAGTTTCATTTCATTATGAGTCAGAGTTTATACAAGTGATAAATTCTTTGCATATTCAATCTACTTTGTAATCTTCACATTTTCAATATTTCAATAAAAATTTTCATTTCTTCAATATTTTGAATATTTTGCCAAGTTCTTTATCTTATTCCTTAGCTACATATCACCTGAGCTTATAATGTATCAGACCCATTCTTTTTCAAAATACTCTTGGAATATTTGTATTGCTATTGTTGATTATTTGTTTACAGGTTGTTAGGACTAAGTTCTAGTTACCTTATTCCTGTAAAACCTGTGAAGCTGAGAGAGCGTTTGATAGGGTTGCTTGGATTCAGGGTTCAGTCCTTCCTGTAATTTCATACAGTCCACGGCGATATAATGTTTTAAGCTTATTTTGATCAAGCATGTCTTCTTTTTCCAGTTGGTTTAGAGGATCTGGTAGTTTTAGAAATAAAACTAATAACTTTCAAAAAAAAAATCAAAATGAAAATGAAATTTTGCAAAAGAATTTCAATTCAAAAGAACTTCAATTTCTCAAATTGAACAAATTTTGAATAACTAGACTATTCCAAAGCAGTGTTGGCCCGAAGAATATAGAGGTCTAAGGCAACTAGCTATTTTGAGGCCCTTGAATATAATTTTTTTCCCAAACGTAGCAATACTTAAATATTTAAATAAATAAGACATGTATTTAAAAGAAGACTTTATATAATCCAAAAAATGTAATTACAAATTCAAATATCTCTCACAACCGAGAGATCATTTTAGCATAATATTTAACCTTCTCACATTTTTGGGATGCAAAATTAGTAATCAAACTACTCAAATCAAGTTGTTCCAACATATTTTTTTGTATAGAAATCATAGCTAATCCATTCAATCTCTCTTGTGACATGGTTGATCGAAGATAAGACTTGATCAACTTCAACTTTGAAAAGCTTCTTTCAGCAGAGGCAATTGTGACAGGAAAGGTCAATAATACTCTATGTAAGCAACCCAAGCATTTGCAAAACAACAATTCATTCTCTTAATGAAATTTAACACATCAATCGCTCCATTAGTTTCTATAGGAATTGCTTCCCTTAGAACTTTCAACTCACTAAATAATTCTACTCCATCAATATTAGAAACCATGTCATGCTTCGAATAATTATCAAGGTTAATGCAAGAACGCTTCAAACTATCTTCATCAATAGATTTAAGCTTTTCCAAATCAAAAAAAAATCCAAAAATGTCATCATATTTCTGAAATTGTTCAAATCTACTTTGAAGTCATGAAAGAGCTTGATCGACTATGTATATGATATAATTGATTTTGAAAGATTCTTCAGTTGTTTGTGTTATTTCTTCACAAGAAGTCTCATCAAATTACTTCTTTCTATGTACAACTCATTTTTTCACTAAACACCGGATCAATTTATAATTCACTTGCAATCTCTTTAGCATCAATCATGGCCGATTCAAATCTAGTTTCTCTATAGTTTTTGAAAAATGCAATGAGTCCTTTCAAGTGGTCTATTGCAACATCAATGTGCACATCTTCTGTTTGCAAATGTTTACTCACTATGTTAACATTATTTAACACTTCATACCAAATAACCATCCCAAGTATGAATTCAAAATTCTCAAATTCATATGTTGCCAAACACTCCGCCTCACTTTTTGTCTTAGGATCATCATCACTTTCCAGTTTAAGTAGAGCATTTTTTATATGTAGAGCTTGAAATCTTATCGCTTTAACACTTTCAACATGGCTTTCCCAACGAGTTTGTGAAAATGGCTTGAGTGTAAGGCCATTTAGATTATGTTTGAAAACTTTCCACTGTTTAGTAGATGAAGAAAACAATGTGTATATACGTTGAACCACTCCAAAGAAAGATTTAGCTTTTGAACAACAATTGGCCATATCACATAGTGCAAGATTAAGACTATGACACCCAAAAGAAGTATAGAATGCTCTAGGATTTACTTGTAGTAGTCTATTATGCACCCCTTTATGTTTTCCTTCATGTTAGCACCATTATCATAACCTTGACCCCTTACATCATCAATATCAAGTTCTAGATTATTCAAGGCATCCACGAGTTCATCCAAAAGTCCCTTTCCAGATGTATCATCTACCAATAAAAATCCTAGAAAAAACTCTTCCACCTTCACTGGACTTGCTGAAATATCTACGCATCTCAATACGATAGACATTTGTTCTTCATGACTCAAATCCGGAGTGCAATCAAGTATAACAGAAAAATACTTAGAATTTTTTACTTTCTCGATGATTATTTTCTTTATCTCACCAGCTAACATTAGTATCAACTCATTCTGAATTTTATGTCCAAGATAATGGTAATGGATTCTTTATTTAGGATTCGACGAATGTGCTCTTTCATTACGGGATCAAACACAGCAATCACTTGAATTAGTCTTAAGAAAATACCATTATTTTCTTGGTATATCTTCTCATTATCTCCACGAAATGCTAAATTATTTTCAGCCAGAGTTCTCACCACGGATATTATTCCCAATAACACTTGTCTCCAATGTTCTTTATCTTTATTGATTTGTTCCTGCACATCTTTATCAATTGTTTTACCCTTTCTGAGTCTTATTTCCAATTCAATCCATCTACTCATGTTAATAATGTGATCACTACTCACTTCATGCATTTTCAATTTGTCACCAATATTTTTCCAATCATTCACACCGTCATGTGCCAAATGACTTTTGATTCCATCATTCTTGAATAACTTTCAACAAAAGCAAAATACTTTATTCAAACTTCTTAAATATATCAACCATTTCCTGTCATGCTTCTCTGCATTGGGTAATTGACGAATAAAATATGTAGAGGAGAAGTGACGATTTGCTACATCTTTAGGACATATTACATCACTTTCTCTTATAGGACCTTTCATGACAATTGAATCTCTTAAGTCCTTATTCATATTTCCCCAATTCAATGGCTCAGTAATGTCAATGGAAAAGGCTCCATTATCCTTTTCATTCATGTTTTCATCAGTCATGTTCTCATCATACACCAAACTAGGTTGTTCTTGAGTTCCATTACCTCTATTGTCATTCTCATTGAACTCTTTTTCAATAATCGTGTCTTCAATATGTGTTTGTTTATTGTTACTAAAAAACTTATCAAATGCTCCCTCTTGGGATTTAATCAATTGTTCAACCTTTTGTTTTCGTTTTCTTTTAGCATATCCAGATTCAAATTTTCTAGTAGACATAATTATATGCAAAGAGTGATAGAACCTGATTGATGAATCTGAATAAAGAATTCCCCGAGCTTCTCCAAGTAAAAGGATTCAATGATCCACTTGAATGTTGTTCAAATAAAAACCTGAACAGAATAATGAATCAATCATTCTTTCAATCACAAATTCACAAACATCATAAATCATACTATCATAGATAATAGATTCATAGTACATAGAAATCATAAAATTTAAATTTAAAATGCATACTGGCTACACTCTACAGCATATTATGCATTCATAAAACCTAGAAAAATTGAACTTTCAATTTTCAAATAATCGAATGATATGATTCAAATTATTCAAAATCCATTTAGACATTAACAAAAAAATTACATATTTTATATTTACTAAATACTAATTTACACTTACCTACGGCATTGGCAGCAAACACCAGAAGCAGAAGGCAAGAACAAGAGACAGACCACAGACCGGCAGTCGGCAGATGACAATGCGGATCAGCAATTCAGGTTCAGGCAGCGGATGCAGACCTCCGTCGCCGGTCGCCAGTCGAACTAGGGAATTGAGGGTGAGGGAAGATTGAAGAAACAGTAAAGAGTGATAATTATCAGATTGGCTGGGACTTGACTTGGGAATGGGATTGTGGGAGTTCAAAGGCAATGCAAGGACTGGAGCATTGGAGTTGGATATTGGAGTTGCAACAATAGTCTTTGGAAGGGTTAATATTTAAGTTTTGGTTTGGGCTTTTTTTTGGGCCAATTTTTTTTGGAGGCCCCCAAAAATTGGAGGCCTAAGGTGGTTGCCTTGGCCTAAAATCTGGCCAGTTCCAAAGGTACACACACACACACACACACACACACACACACACACACACACACACACACATATGGCGCAATTTGCAAATAATATATGTAGACAGTCTCAAATTAGATTATGTTATTAATTCTAGACTTTGTTAGACCAATGTTAAATACTGTGATTTGCGGATTTGATTTGATTTGATTTGAGATTTGTAAAGTTGATTTGTGATTCTCTAATTATCACTTGTTTAGTTTAGTGGAAAAAATCATGTTGACCTTAGACATATTCTTTAAAAAAAAAAATCGAATGTTAAAGAAAATGTTGATACGGGGACTTCAAATAGAGTGAATTTTGATGTTACACAATTTCCTACCGATCCTGGGTTAAGAACTCCAATTTCAAATTACAATATTAATGTTTGTGATCAAGTTTGAATAGAATATTTACAAAAGAGTGCTTGAAAACCTTTAGATCTGGTGTAAAACTATCTAAATCTAACAAATAAAAGAGAGATAGAAAAGGAGAGAATGAGAGAGAACTTCTCATTAGGTCTGTTCATCATGAAATGAAATGGCTCCTATTTATAGGAGTGAACAATGGCACAATCGTAATATGTAAAGTTTACAGGGGTATAATGGTAATTGGTCATTCACATATTTTATATTATTTATAACACTCCCCCTTGAATGGCCTATTCCGCAATTGTCTGCCTCGTTAAAACCTTGCTAAGAAAACCCAATGTGATAAAACTAGAGCGAAGGAAAAAGAGTACAGTTGCTCCCCCTGATGTTGGCCATCGTCAATCATTGAATCTAATGTTCGAGTAGAACAAATCATGTATTGAATTTTGAAGTTCTGAAGTACTGCCTCGTTAGAACCTTGTCAGGAAAATCTAGTAGGACAAAACATGGACGAAGGAAAAAGAGTACAACATTATTCTCCCCCTGGAATGTGCAATTGAGGATTCATGAACTTCTCGAACTTTGATGTCATCTTTAGTCTAGAATATGTATATAAAAATCTCCTTGTATAGTATTCTTCATAAGATGTCTATGATTTTCTTTATTTGTTGATATCATTCCAGTATAACAATGTGTTGCTGAATTATAGCTTGTCAATAGCCATGATAATGCCTCAAAAACCTTGCTAGGAAAACCATGTGGGACAAAACCTCAGCGAAGGGAAAAAGAGTACATTATTCTCATTAATTTTCATCAATACGCCTCAACTACAACCTCATTAAAAACCTTTCTAGGAAAACCCTGTGGGACAAAATCTCAGCTAAGGGAAAAAGAGTGCAACGCGTATTTATTCCTTTCATGGAATATCACAAGTATATTGATGCAATCTCGAATCTTTTCATCAAACATATCATTTATGATGAGCTTTATATAAATCGTTCATAGCTCATTTATGATGTCATAACACGCTATATTAAGCAATGTTGTACTAATTTATCGATTGCATCTTTCACTTCTGGTGAATAATCAAATCTAGAATTCACTTCTGGTGAATAATTAAACATATTCATTTTCATATTCACTTCTAGTGAATAATCAATTTTCCAGATGTCATAAATAGTACACTCCAATTTCACTTTCAACATATTATATCATGGAGTCATTTGTATCATCCTATAGTGATACTAATCTGAGTATATTGAATCTTTCATTGATTATACATGTATGTTCTTGCATCTCATAACCACAATTTCTGATTTGTATAATCAATCATTGAAATATATATCAATTTCGACATATAATCTACAATCATTTTACTTGAAATCCCAACGTACCGCGATCAACTGGCACATCAAAGAATACTCTCAAAGTATCGAGATGAGAATCATACATTTTGATCTCACTCATTGGTATATCAAAGAGCTCAAGCTAGTGATTTAGACTATAGTCTATCCACCATATGTCATGCCAGTTCTATGTAAAATTTCATGCGCAACGAGTCGCCTTTTACGACTATGTAATATTTTTCATTAGTACAAATAATAACTGGCTTTGTACATTTAAGCATTTGGGATTCAGGTCCTTGAACAATAATCCCTACATTGAGATTTTATATTTGGCCAAAGTATTATAATTTCATCAACCTCATTTTCATAAGAGGGTTGTTTATGTATGCAGTCGACTTATTTATCGATTCCATTTCATCTCAATATAACACAGAGGGATCTCTTTATATGTTCTATCATCAGGTACCTGAGTCTCTTACATTTAATTATATCCCTTTTACTCACCATGAGTATTTAGCCTCAAAGGGATCATCTTAATCATTCAAGAGATATTTATTTTTGGAATCGATAGTCATTATGCTTTAGGCATAATTACGCTTCAGGCGTGTTTTCTCCATAATGTTCACAAATATTATATTATATCAATCAGCTAAAATTCCATAACACATTTCATCCTTTTAGGGATATAATCTCAATCATATATCTAAGTGCGCTTTGGTGGATTGTATACATATCGCACTTTTACAAATCATAAAGTTTCTTGAGTTAATCCCTGTCTGACATAGAATATTGCTATATGATAAACAATTTCTGAATAAGTAATTCTCATAGAAAATAATTTGAACCTTTTGATAATCTAACCGTTTATTATAGAACTTCTGGTTCAATATGGTTTTATTTCATTTCTATGCATAAATATTTGGTTCAATACAATATCGCTGAACTTCAAGTTCAATACAATGTATATTTCACTTATGAACTTCTGGTTCATACTTTATACATGTTTCACTTTAATGTATGAACTTCTGATTCAATACAATATTTACTTGTTTGAGTTTATAAACCAGTATACCTTGATTTATTATATCTAAAAAGATGATTAGACCGAAATCTCAATAAAATGATCCTTGTCCCCTTCTTTTGATTACAAATCTTTTCCCCCTTTTCTTGGTGGAATCAATGATACGCGGAGCCAACGCTCTTTTACGCGTTAAATAACGCATTAAAATATATCACTTTGGGAGAAGATCAGATCCATCAAAATGGATGTTATATTATCAAATATTCGCAAATACTACTCAAATCTTCCGATAAATGTTTTGAAAAAGATTTACCGAGTTCGAATCAAAAGATTGAGGCTGCTGATGGATCAAGGTATCCCAGAAGATGTTCGTTGGTTGATCGAAGCAAAAGTTCGACTAGCTGGTAAATTACCAGATTCATTTTCTAAGCATATGCCTAACTTAGGTAAGAGTACTTTTGCAAAGAAGCGAAGAGCAAAAAGATTGAAAGGTTTTTACAAATGTGCTCGATGGACATGTAATACCCGTTGTAAGTCAATAGGATATTCATCCATAAATCGAGATGATAAGATAGACTTCATTAAGGGTGGACTGATTAAGGAGTCATTGGATGATATCCGATTGACTCTTGAGACACACCCTTGTGGGTATGTCCAGCGTGAGCTACTATCTTTATGGGCTAAATTCATTAGCGATAAAGACCATTATAGTCTCAAAAATATAATAGCAAAATATCCTATTTTCCAGGCTGTTATAAACAACGGTATTTTGGCTACTCAACATTGATACAAGGTAAATTAGTATAGTGTATATATTTTAACAAAGTATTTTGTATTTTTCACGTATTAATAGATTGTTACAGAGAGATCGCCGAAAGAGTATCCATTAAGGAGCAAAATATATGCTGTCAGAGACAAGATCAAAAGTGGTGTCATTTAGTCAAAAGTAAATAGCAACTTTTTCAAAAGAAGAGCAGTAAATAGTGAATATTTTCAAGTTTAAAACGTCAGATAATTTTGCAGTTTAAAGCATCCCAAAATAATAATTTCTTGTAAGTTTTCCTTCCTTTTATTCTTAAAAGATTGAGGGATCAAAACTTCTACAGATCAAGACTATCTGTGTATTTTGTGGATCAAAAATCGGGAGAGGCTTTGAGTATCTAGAAGCATCAATGCTTCTAGGGAAGAAGTTGGGAGAGAGAGATATCAATCTAGTATATGGAGGGGGCAGCAATGGATTGATGGGTTGTGTTTCACAATCCGCTCAAGCAGAAAAAGCAAGAGTGATAGGTGTTATACCCGTCCCTTTAGCAGACGTCGCAGGCAAAACACGAGGGCATGAAGTACAGACGTTATCTATCCATGAACGCATAACTTGCATGTTATATGGTTCTGATGCCTTCATTGCTATTCCTGGAGGTTTTGGTACTTTAGAGGAAATCTTTAATATTACCTCATGGGCTCAATTGGGTATCCATACCAAGCCTATTGGACTTTTAAATGTTAACAACTTCTTCGATGGTTTACTAACATTTCTTGATTATGCTGTGGAATAGGGATTCATCTCTCCATTTTCTAGAAGAATCCTTATTTCTGCTCCCACTATCAATGAACTGCTGGAAAAGTTACAATCATATGTTCCAATACAAGATTCAGCAGGAGTTAAGATAGATTGGTCGCAAGGAAGGGGTACCAAGTGAAAATGGATTCTGGTTAATGTAAATTTATCCTTGTGAATCTCAAAATATTGTGGGTTGTAGAGTATGGGGTATTCTTACTCTTGAGACACACCTCTGATGTTGATGAGTATTTTGAACTTTAATCTTGTGAACCTCAACAGGATTAGGAGTGGTGGAGTACGGAGTATTCTTACTCTTGAGACACACAAAAAAGATTAGGGGTGGTAGAGTATGGAGTATTATTACACCTGATACACACCTCTACTTTTGAGGATCATAAATGTTTCCCCCCTTTTGTATTTTGCATGTATGACTCGTTTATGCTTCTTCAGGAGCAATAATAATATCATTTCAGTATGTTTAGATGATAATCTTTACTTCTTCTGGAGTAAATATGTACTTCTTCTGGAGTACATAAGTGATTGTGCAAGAACTTTGATCAAAACTGCTTATCACAATCATATAATATTTATCTCATAATACTGATGAGATTATTTTTACACTAGCCATATTCGTGCTATCATGTGATATTATCATATCATACATCAACATTTCTTTGTTGAATAATTTATTTTCATCCACCCTTTCAAATACAGATATTGGTAATTTCTGGTACCAAATGATAAAATATTTTCATTAAGATCCAACAATCTTTTGGTAATGGTAACTTCTGGTACCATTTGTTGAAATATCAAATAACAATCATATAAATTAAATTTATATGAGTAGAAATATTTAAAATCAATAGAACCAACCATATAGGTGGTAACGTGATATGCTTGAAACTTGTAGGACCATCCATATAGGTGGTAACGTGATATGCTTGAAACTTGTAGAACCATCCATATATGTGGTAACGTGATATGCTTGAAACTTGTAGAACCAACCATATAGGTGGTAACATGAAATGTATATTTAAAGCTGATAAAACCAACCATATAGGTGGTAACAATATAAAGAAATAATTACATTTCATAAATGAGCAAGTCATATCTCCAAATCCAGTCAAGGTATTTATAATAGTCCAGTCCGTTACGATAATGAGTTATACTCAATACATCACTGTATGGAAACTATTATATTACTTTTAAATCTTTTAATTTATCATATTGATCAAATAGTAGTGTTAAATGATTTAGAATATATATTCTATTAGCACTTATCATCAGATCAGTAATAATGATTAATCAAATTCGTTAAATCACGATTAATATACTTTAACATATCATCAGGGCAAAATCGTCTATATTTTAATATATTGGTGATATGAGTAAAACGAAACCGTCAATAG
Source organism: Ligustrum vulgare (assembly GCA_963555705.1). Taxonomy (NCBI): domain Eukaryota; kingdom Viridiplantae; phylum Streptophyta; class Magnoliopsida; order Lamiales; family Oleaceae; genus Ligustrum; species Ligustrum vulgare. The sequence goes on from OY743168.1 coordinate 86,026,120, forward strand.
GTTTGAAATTTAATTTAGAACAAATTTACTTTTGGTCCAAAGTTCAAAATCTCACCGGAATTGCTTCAAAAATAGTTTTTACGAAGCCGCCACATTCGACCACTGGAAAATGTCCAAAACTGCACCAAACGGAAAAGTAAGACCATAGAAAAATCAAAAAACATCTATATGAACAAACAGTCTTTTGACACCGTCGCCGAAACATGGCCCACGCGCCCTCACGCGCCAAATCGACGTCTACGCGTGGGCCTCACGCGCCGCCCCTATGACATGCGCCGGTGCCGGAGATTTGTCTCGCCGTCGTGATTCCAGATCTGGTCTCCGATCATCGATTGGGTACACCATTTTTCGTAGATCGGCTTTGAAAGTTTCGAATTTTCCAATTTTTTCCAACTTTTCTTTTTGCACAACATCGCGACCACATTTCTTTCCTCGTATGGAACCTTTTGAATCATGCAAAGTTAAAATCTTTCTTGATGTTTTCAAATCTATAATATGTGGGTTGTTTTCTAAAGTCAAAAGTGTTTGATTTGGGAAAGGAAAACATTGATTGATAATAATCAGGTTTCTGATACAAAGGTTCATCATTTAGATGCAACTGTAGAGCATACTCCCGTCATATTACTCAATTGGCTAGAGACTCGTGCTGATAACGTGTTGTAAAACTATCGAAATCTAACAAATAAAAGAGAGATAGAAAAGGAGAGAATGAGAGAGAACTTCTCATTAGGTCTGTTCATAATGAAATGAAATGGCTCCTATTTATAGGAGTGAACAATGGCAAAATCATAATATGTAAAGTTTATAAGGGTATAATGGTAATTGGTTATTCACATATTTTATATTATTTATAACAAGATCATGTATTTTCAAGACGACAGTTTGGAGTAGCCTAATTTAGACAATTTCAGCCTTCCCGTTGTAATGAATTTGGTAGTTGGTTAGAGTATAGTATAGCAAACGATGCTGCTTATTATTTATATTGTTATCTGTTTAAATCAAGTCATGGGAATCAATGATGAGGTGAATCTTTTGTTAGTGAAGGGTTCAGGTATTGAAAAAATAAAGAAAGATTTCGACTTCATTTGGAAAAGCATGACAGTGACCATAATAAAGCTTGAATGAGTTGTGAAGCTTTGATATTTCAAAATCAACACATTCATTCATTTTTGCATAAGCAGTCAACACAAGCACTAAAAGATTATAGTTTCATCTTGAAGCATCAATTGATTGTGTTAGAGTTCTGTTGCAACAAGGGTCATCATCTCGAGGTCATGATGAATTTGAAAGTTCTCTCAATCCAGGTAAATTCCTAGTTCAATTGCAATTTCTTTGGAAAATGCTCTTAAAAATTGTAAATTAACATCTTCTAATATTCAAAAGGATATAGTGAGTGCTTATGCTGTTGAAACAATTAATATTATTATCAAAGATGTTGGTGAATCAATAGTTGATGAATCTTGATGAGATCCCGATCGGGGAATCTCGTCGAACACGCGGAATAACGACAATTAAAACCTAGGAAAGATCTAAATCAGAACTGACACAAGACAAACAACGAAAATAAGGATAGAACGACGGTAAAACCTTGACCCGACAATCACAAGGACTTGTCAAGGACCAAGATTGAAGAACCAAGATTGGTGAACGCCACAAGGACTTGTCAATTTCCTTGATAAGTTTCGAATTCGGAAACGCCACAAATATTCTTGCGAATATTTGATAAGTTTGCTGGAAGAACCCCACAAATATCGGATCTTTGATAAGTTCAAGAAAAAGGGAATAAACTCAACCTCTCAATTTTGGAGAATCCTCTCACAAATTTTATTAATCAACTCAAACTTGTCTTTACAATGAATGGAAAGGAATATAAATAAGCAAAATAACCTAGCCTCTAATTTACTCAAAATAGAATTCTAAATAGACTAAAATTCTAAAATAGGAAAATAACCTAAAATAATAAAAGGAAACAAAATAATTGGCAAAATTTCGGAAAATCTGGCGTTGCTCATTTACGGCCGTGACGACTCCTTTTACGGCCGTAAAGGCCTTTCTGATCAAAACTGAGTTATTGGTTACGGCCGTGACACAATGATTACGACCGTGAATTTCCTCCTCCGGTTTGAATGTTACGGTCGTAAGACTGGACATTACGGCCGTGAGACATTTTCTGCTGAAATTCTGCATTTTCCTTCGATAGTTGATTACGGCCGTGACAATAGCTTTTACGGCCGTGATTATATGATTTACGGCCGTGAAGGATTTCCATTACGGCCGTAAGGTCCTTTCTGCATAAACAATTTCGTGTACTCGGCTCGGCTTGATTCTTTCGTCTTCTTGGCTCGATTCCAACATGGAACTTGCTCCATTTCCCATGTAGATTACCGTCATACTGCCGATGTCTCGACTTCGCCCTTCGATGCCTGGTCCGGATCACATCATACTCCCTCTCTTGAAAAGGATTCGACCTCGAATCCATTTTTGGTCGGATTTTCAAGCTCCTCCTGCTTTCCTGGGCTCGATGATCATTTTTAAGCTTCGTGCAGTCCCTTAGACTCTTGGGCTGCTTATTCTGGCCAATAAATTTATGCCCCGTCTTAAATCCATGGCTTGATTTATGTTCCTGCAAAACAGATTTTAAAGAACTGGGGAGGGAATTGTTAGCTCGGTTAAGTGCAAGGTGTGGATCCCCATACACCAACGTAAGTGCAAATAAACTCAATTTGGGGGTGGACTCTCTTTTCTTTTTGCACTCATCCTCTCCTTTTTCTGAGGTCGTGGCCTCAACTCTCTTGTTTTCAAATTTCACACCCTCTCCTTTTTCTGAGGTCGTGGCCTCAACACTCTTATTTCTTTTTTCAAACTCACCTTTGATTTTCAATTGATCATTTTGAGCTTCTTTTGTAGATAACAGAAAAAGTTCCGAACTCAGGTTGTGGTTAGATGGATGAATCATGACCCGATATTCACGACGCGATGACTCGACGATGCGGAATAAAGAACCACGACTTTCGAAACGCCACAAGGATTTGCCCGATCTCCTTGATAAGTCTCTGATTTGAACGCCACAAATATTCTAGCAAATATTTGATAAGTTCTGGATGAACGCCACAAGATAATCAATCTTGATAAGTTTGGGTTTGTAATGTGAATCCACACATTAAACAATTGAAAAACATTCAATCTCTTTTTTATTTAATCATCAAAGTCTTAATTTACAATGAATCAAAAAGGCGTATAAATAAGCAAAATAAAACCCTAATCGCTAATTTACTCAAAATAAAATTCTAACTAACCTAAAATAGCTAAAACTGATAAGGAAATAAAATAATGCGAAATCTGGAAAAAAATCTGATCCGTTAATCCATTACAGCCGTAAAGATGACACTTACGGCCGTAAGTGTGTTTCTGGTTAAGGTTACGGCCGTGACACTTATACTTACGGCCGTAAATTGAAAATCTTGAAATTCTGCATTTAACCCGAGGGGAGGTTACGGCCGTGAATAATGTTGGTTACGGCCGTGACAGCCCTTCTGCATAATTTTCGATTCTTTTTGACACGGTTTTGATCTTCAAAGCTCGTCGAACCTGCTGAATTCTTGTTTTGGCTTGAATATTTATATTTTCCCGTCAAGCCTGCTATGACTCCGATTGTCGAGGGTCCTGGATCACATCATACCCTCCTTCTTTAGGATGATTCGTCCCGAATCATAGCTTTGTTCCTGGTGTTCCACTTCACCTCCTGGATCAAACGGAAAATTTCTGCTTCCATGCCATGAGTTCAATAAATTGGAATCCTTTGATTTGCTAACACGGAAGAGATGGAGCTTGAACTTCCTTTGCCATTCGTAGTGTGGTTGAAGCTTCCAGTCATAATTAACCTGCAAAAAGATTTAAACAAAATGGGGAGGGACATGTTAGCTTCATGAGGTACAAGGTATGGATCCTTATATTCATGACAAACCACCACCTCCACTTCTTGAACCACGAGGCTCTTCTCTTCGCCTCTTTCCTCCTTTGCAATTTCTTGTTCGATTTTTTATCTTCAAACTCAACCACATCTCCGACCTCCACATTTGAATCACCATGTTCATGTACTATCTCATCACTACCAAAATGTGGATCTTCCAATTCAAAGCTCAAAATTTGAACTTCTACCCCAACTTCTAATTCCTCATCATACTTTGGAGTTTGTTCACATAACTCCACGTTTTCAACTCCTACCACAAAGTTCAGGGTCTTTTCAACTAAATCATGTCTCAAGCCTCCCTCCTTCTTTTCAACTTTCATATCCCGAGGCTCAACATGATTTTCACTCTCTTCTAACCATCTAATTACCGCCTTTCGTTTCTCCTCCTTCTTTCGCAATTTAGCCAAATATTTTCTTTCTGCCTCCCGTTCACACCTCAATCTTTCCTCATAAATTTCTTTTTGAATTTTCAAAATTGCTTTTGGATCAATCTCAGCTCCTCTCTTAACCCCGATTTCATCCCTAGGTTTAGGATCACGCCTATAATCACTACGATTTGCTTGAGATCGCCCCTTTTTAAATTTCCTTCCCTTTCATCTAGTTTATCCAACCTCATCAAAGCTTCATTCAAAAAT